>JAIOJX010000006.1:64256678-66854178 GCA_022376925.1 Tragulus kanchil | reverse complement strand
CTTGAAGCCAAAATTGTGATCATTATCCCAGTTCACTTCCTATGTTTGTTGTCATTTTTATTGTTAATAAACTTCCCTTTGAAATTAGAACATGTTATAAAGGGTGGAAAGTTTACATAGCATAGCTTAGCACGATCTCCTTCTTCAACTCTCAGATCCAGAGCCAGTTAGGTAACAGGTCATTAATAAATAATGTTTAGGGCTTCCCTGGTGGTCCAGTAGGTAGGGACACCGCCTTGCAGTGCAAGGGGCGCCGGTTCGATCCCTGGCCTGGGAAGATCCCATGTGCCACGGAGCAGCTGAACCGATGTGTCCAATTAGTGAGCCGGAGCTCTGGAGCGAATGCGCCCAGAGCCGGTGCTCTGCGACAACAGAGGCCACTGCGATGGGAGGCCCACATGGGCCAAAGAACACAGATGCATGAAAATAGACAAATGAAAGACCAATGGAAGTGGCCTGCCCGCCCCCTCCCTCTCCACCCCATCCCCCCGCCAAAATTTAAAAAATAAAATTAAATTTAAAAAATCATGTTTATTTCAAGCAGAGCATCATCAGGGGTATGTCCTTGGCCCTGCTCTGATTTTAATGTGAGACCATTTCAATCCCCATCCAGGCAGACACTGCCCACAGTGTTAACTTTCATTTCTCTTCTACCTTGGTGAATGTTATCTTACTTCTGGATGTCACCAACTGTGGGGCTGCGACTGGACTGAGAAATCACAGGCAATATGATCTTTGTTCTGAGCCACAAAAAGGCTGACTTTTCTTTTGTTCTTCCCCACACTCAGCAGACCAAGGGAAAACCTTCATGAGATGAATTCAGCTCCCTCTAGATTTTAATAAGGACCTCATTTCCTCCTGAGCCTCTGGCCAGGCAATCACACAGGGAAATCTCAAATGAGGAATCCCGCGTGGAATACAGAGTATACAATTCATCAGAAGACACAGACATGGGTTTGGAAAAAAGTCCCTCCTTAGGGAATTTTCAAATATCATACATTAAAATAAATTAAAAAAACAGCACTAATTCTCTCTACAGTCACTTGTCTCCTTATAACAGGAACAATGCATGATATGAAAATATAAGCATTAACAAAAAATAGGTTACACAGTTTGGGTTTATATACTGTACATTATATTTTAATTCTCCATATAATTCTGACACAGAAGAGGCCTGGTGTCTGGGATCGTGTAAATGTGACAGCTCTTTGTTTCTCTAATCCAAGAGCAGGTGCCTGATGCAAAATAAGAATGTGGGAACCCCTGCTCAAATATCCTCAAGAATTTCAAGACAGCTACAGCAGAGCCTTAAACGAGGTGAGGGCCCTTGCAAGCCTTGGGTCCTGTGTGACTGCACAGGTCACACACCCGTGGAACCAGCCCCAAAAAGAAAGCGCACGCATCAGCATCTGGGTAATAAAGGCTCACATGAGACAACCATGAGCAGCTGAGCCAAGAAGACGGCCTTGCATTATCCCAACTTCTCACTCCGAGCAGTTCAAAGCTAACTGTTTTTCCTCTAAACTTTGAACTTCAGAAAGCCTACGTTAGCATCTCTGAAGTACTAAATGTAAAATTGGGGGGTTTCTCTGTGCAGACAATGCCATTTCTTCGTGACTCTTCTCCAAACTTTCATCTATTCTAGTCCCCGGCAAGCTTGGCTGCTCTGTTCACTGGGCCTTTTCCTGCTCTCCAGTCATTATCCTCTTTTTATATACTGCACTTCGTGCCCTTGTGAACCTGTTGAAAAATAGTGAAAGAGAGCTGAAAAGTACCACTGGCTCCTAAAAACAGTGCTGATGAGGAGGCAGAAAGGGGGAACTCCGGTTTTATTCAGTGCTAAAGATAACACCACCAGAATGATAGACTCCTCCGAATTGTCTGTCCCCACTGCCTATTGTCTCCCAGACACTGAATGAGCCTCTTAGCAGCTCTTGAGGGCCTGTCACAGGTAGGCACCCAACAGAGATAATTCCCCGCATCACACAGGGAAATCTCAAATGAGGAATCCCGCGTGGAATACAGAGTATACAATTCATCAGAAGACACAGACATGGGTTTGGAAAAAAGTCCCTCCTTAGGGAATTTTCAAATATCATACATTAAAATAAATTAAAAAAACAGCACTAATTCTCTCTACAGTCACTTGTCTCCTTATAACAGGAACAATGCATGATATGAAAATATAAGCATTAACAAAAAATAGGTTACACAGTTTGGGTTTATATACTGTACATTATATTTTAATTCTCCATATAATTCTGACACAGAAGAGGCCTGGTGTCTGGGATCGTGTAAATGTGACAGCTCTTTGTTTCTCTAATCCAAGAGCAGGTGCCTGATGCAAAATAAGAATGTGGGAACCCCTGCTCAAATATCCTCAAGAATTTCAAGACAGCTACAGCAGAGCCTTAAACGAGGTGAGGGCCCTTGCAAGCCTTGGGTCCTGTGTGACTGCACAGGTCACACACCCGTGGAACCAGCCCCAAAAAGAAAGCGCACGCATCAGCATCTGGGTAATAAAGGCTCACATGAGACAACCATGAGCAGCTGAGCCAAGAAGACGGCCTTGCATTATCCCAACTTCTCACTCCGAGCAGTTCAAAGCTAACTGTTTTTCCTCTAAACTTTGAACTTCAGAAAGCCTACGTTAGCATCTCTGAAGTACTAAATGTAAAATTGGGGGTTTCTCTGTGCAGACAATGCCATTTCTTCGTGACTCTTCTCCAAACTTTCATCTATTCTAGTCCCCGGCAAGCTTGGCTGCTCTGTTCACTGGGCCTTTTCCTGCTCTCCAGTCATTATCCTCTTTTTATATACTGCACTTCGTGCCCTTGTGAACCTGTTGAAAAATAGTGAAAGAGAGCTGAAAAGTACCACTGGCTCCTAAAAACAGTGCTGATGAGGAGGCAGAAAGGGGGAACTCCGGTTTTATTCAGTGCTAAAGATAACACCACCAGAATGATAGACTCCTCCGAATTGTCTGTCCCCACTGCCTATTGTCTCCCAGACACTGAATGAGCCTCTTAGCAGCTCTTGAGGGCCTGTCACAGGTAGGCACCCAACAGAGATAATTCCCAGCCTATGCTTGACTGCTTCTTTATAGACACTCACTCATGGTTCTGAAAGGCCTCAGACACTGTTGAATAAACTTCTACTCGCTTCCATAACCTTTTTCTCCCACTGAATTTTCCGGGGATATGAGCAGCTTCCCAGCCTCGCCAGAGGATGCTTCTGAATGCACTCCTGTTCTGAATCAAAGTCTGACAGCCAAACCCCTTTCCAAAACAAGAGAAGAAAATGGGGGCATTGGTCCCCAGGAGGAATCTCTGTGCTCTCTTCTTCAGGTGAAGGCCAGCTCCCAGAGGCTCTGCCATTTTCCCCCCTTCTTACAGGTTTATTTCCTGAGGTTGTAGGAGACTTTGTTTTTGTTTTTTTTTGTTTTCAATAAAGGGGAAAAGTCTCTGTTTGTTGTCTGAGCTCCGTCTCTTTTAGTTTTGAAAATGAAGGACAGGGTTTCCCCTGGTGGTCCAGTGGATAAGGACACCGCCTTGCAGTGCAAGGGGCGCCAGTTCGATCCCTGGCCTGGGAAGATCCCACGTGCCGCGGAGCGGCTGGACTGATGTGTCCAATTAGCGAGCCGGAGCTCTGGAGCGCATGCGCCCAGAGCCAGCGCTCTGCAGCGACAGACGCCACTGCGATGGGAGGCCCACAGGAGCCAAAGAACAAAGACGGATGAAAATAGAGAAATGAAAGATCAATAGAAGTGGCCCACCCGCCCCCCCCCCTCCCCAACCCAACCCCCGCCCAAAATAAATAAACAATAAAAAAAAAAAAAAAAAAAATGAAGGACATCCCTCCAGGACACAGACACGCCAGGGGCATGTTTGTCTTCAGAATGTCCTGGAAGTGCAGAGCATCAGGGCAGCACCATGCTGGCCGTGAGTTCAAGCTCTACCACTTATTACTGTGTGGGGTCTTGGGCAGGTCACTTGCCTGTCACAGTTTTCTCATCTATAAAGTGGGGTTAATAATAACCTATCTCATAGGCTCTTTTCTATCAAAGGTTCAAATAGATCAGGCATGTAAAGTGCTTTTCATGGTGCCCCGTGGGAAAGGGGATTCAGTAAGTGATAGATTTTATTATTATACTACTACTACTGTTTTTCTTTTATTATTCCAATTTGGCAGACTCTTAGGAGCTCTTTTAGGCCAGTCCTGGACTTCTGAAGGACCCTGATCACCAGCCATCCAGGCGGATGGGGCTTCCCTGGTGGCTCAGACCCAGCCTATGCTTGACTGCTTCTTTATAGACACTCACTCATGGTTCTGAAAGGCCTCAGACACTGTTGAATAAACTTCTACTCGCTTCCATAACCTTTTTCTCCCACTGAATTTTCCGGGGATATGAGCAGCTTCCCAGCCTCGCCAGAGGATGCTTCTGAATGCACTCCTGTTCTGAATCAAAGTCTGACAGCCAAACCCCTTTCCAAAACAAGAGAAGAAAATGGGGGCATTGGTCCCCAGGAGGAATCTCTGTGCTCTCTTCTTCAGGTGAAGGCCAGCTCCCAGAGGCTCTGCCATTTTCCCCCCTTCTTACAGGTTTATTTCCTGAGGTTGTAGGAGACTTTGTTTTTGTTTTTTTTTTGTTTTCAATAAAGGGGAAAAGTCTCTGTTTGTTGTCTGAGCTCCGTCTCTTTTAGTTTTGAAAATGAAGGACAGGGTTTCCCCTGGTGGTCCAGTGGATAAGGACACCGCCTTGCAGTGCAAGGGGCGCCAGTTCGATCCCTGGCCTGGGAAGATCCCACGTGCCGTGGAGCGGCTGGACTGATGTGTCCAATTAGCGAGCCGGAGCTCTGGAGCGCATGCGCCCAGAGCCAGCGCTCTGCAGCGACAGACGCCACTGCGATGGGAGGCCCACAGGAGCCAAAGAACAAAGACTGATGAAAACAGAGAAATGAAAGATCAATAGAAGTGGCCCACCCGCTCCCCTCCCTCCCCAACCCGACCCCCGCCCAAAATAAATAAACAAAAAAAAAAAAAAAAAAAAAAATGAAGGACATCCCTCCAGGACACAGACACGCCAGGGGCATGTTTGTCTTCAGAATGTCCTGGAAGTGCAGAGCATCAGGGCAGCACCATGCTGGCCGTGAGTTCAAGCTCTACCACTTATTACTGTGTGGGGTCTTGGGCAGGTCACTTGCCTGTCACAGTTTTCTCATCTATAAAGTGGGGTTAATAATAACCTATCTCATAGGCTCTTTTCTATCAAAGGTTCAAATAGATCAGGCATGTAAAGTGCTTTTCATGGTGCCCCGTGGGAAAGGGGATTCAGTAAGTGATAGATTTTATTATTATACTACTACTACTGTTTTTCTTTTATTATTCCAATTTGGCAGACTCTTAGGAGCTCTTTTAGGCCAGTCCTGGACTTCTGAAGGACCCTGATCACCAGCCATCCAGGCGGATGGGGCTTCCCTGGTGGCTCAGATGGTAAAGAATCTGCCTGCAATAAGGGAGACCCAGATTCTGTCCCTGGGTCAGGAAAATCTCTGGGAGGAAGGCATGGCAACTCACTCCAGTATACTTGCCTGGAGAATTCCATGGACAGAGGAGACTGGCGGGCAACAGTCCATGGGGTCCATGGACTGTTGGACATGGCTGAGCAAAGAGTTGGACATGGCTGAGCAAGTAAATACTTCTCTTTGGCTTCTGAAGGACAATGACCACCTGCCATACAGATCTTTCTAAGCTAGCTTCTAAGGGAAGCAGATAGTATCTCCTCCTCCTTTATTACTTTTCTTATTTTTAAAAAATTTTTATAGAGTTTTGTTGTTCACAGACATGTATGTTCCCAGATCAGTCATATGCATATCCCTAACACCCTCCCAGTCCCCCAATCCCACCCCTCCAGGCCATCGCACCCCACCCTGCAGGATCTCCCATTCCCACAGGGCAATGACCATAGCTATCTTTTTCACATATGATAGTATAGGTTTCCATGTTACTCCCTCTATGCCTCCCACACACTGTTCATACCCCACCATGTCCATATGTCTTTTCTCTATGTCTGTTTTTCCATCACTTCACTGCGTGTGTTGCCATTACCCTCTTACTAGATTCCATATATATGTGTTAGTATATTGTACTTTTCTTTCTCTTTTTGACTGACTTCACTTTTTATGATAGGTTCTAGATCCAGTCACCTCATTAGGACTGATTCTTCTGCATTTCTTTTTACAGCTGAGTGGTATTCCTATTACTGTGTGGGGTCTTGGGCAGGTCACTTGCCTGTCACAGTTTTCTCATCTATAAAGTGGGGTTAATAATAACCTATCTCATAGGCTCTTTTCTATCAAAGGTTCAAATAGATCAGGCATGTAAAGTGCTTTTCATGGTGCCCCGTGGGAAAGGGGATTCAGTAAGTGATAGATTTTATTATTATACTACTACTACTGTTTTTCTTTTATTATTCCAATTTGGCAGACTCTTAGGAGCTCTTTTAGGCCAGTCCTGGACTTCTGAAGGACCCTGATCACCAGCCATCCAGGCGGATGGGGCTTCCCTGGTGGCTCAGATGGTAAAGAATCTGCCTGCAATAAGGGAGACCCAGATTCTGTCCCTGGGTCAGGAAAATCTCTGGGAGGAAGGCATGGCAACTCACTCCAGTATACTTGCCTGGAGAATTCCATGGACAGAGGAGACTGGCGGGCAACAGTCCATGGGGTCCATGGACTGTTGGACATGGCTGAGCAAAGAGTTGGACATGGCTGAGCAAGTAAATACTTCTCTTTGGCTTCTGAAGGACAATGACCACCTGCCATACAGATCTTTCTAAGCTAGCTTCTAAGGGAAGCAGATAGTATCTCCTCCTCCTTTATTACTTTTCTTATTTTTAAAAAATTTTTATAGAGTTTTGTTGTTCACAGACATGTATGTTCCCAGATCAGTCATATGCATATCCCTAACACCCTCCCAGTCCCCCAATCCCACCCCTCCAGGCCATCGCACCCCACCCCTGCAGGATCTCCCATTCCCACAGGGCAATGACCATAGCTATCTTTTTCACATATGATAGTATAGGTTTCCATGTTACTCCCTCTATGCCTCCCACACACTGTTCATACCCCACCATGTCCATATGTCTTTTCTCTATGTCTGTTTTTCCATCACTTCACTGCGTGTGTTGCCATTACCCTCTTACTAGATTCCATATATATGTGTTAGTATATTGTACTTGTCTTTCTCTTTTTGACTGACTTCACTTTTTATGATAGGTTCTAGAGCCAATCACCTCATTAGGACTGATTCTTCTGCATTTCTTTTTGCAGCTGAGTGGTATTCCATTGTATATATGTACCAGAGCTTCTTTATCCATTCATTTATCAATGGACATCTAGGTTGCTTCCATGTTCTAGCTATTGTAGAGAGAGCTGCAATGAACATTGGGGTACAGGTGCTTCTTTCAGTTTCGATTTCATCAGGGTATAAGCCTAAGAGTGGAACTGCTGGATCATATGGTGCTTCTATTTTTAGTTTTTTAAGGAATCTCCAGACTGTCTTCCATAGTGGCTGTATCAATTTACATTCCCACCAGCAATGCAAGAGGGTTCCCTTTTCTCTGCACCCCCTCCAACATTTATTATTTATAGATTTGTTGATGATGGCCATTCTGACGGGTATGAGATGATATCTCATTGTAGTTTTGATTTGCATTTCCCTAATAATAAGTGAGGTTGAGCATCGTTTCATGTGCTTTGGGGCCATCTGTATGTCCTCTTTGGAAAGATGACTCTTTAGGTCTTTTTCCCATTTTTTGATTGGGTTGTTTGTTTTTCCTGTGCTGAGTTGTCTGAGTTGCTTGTAGATTTTGGAGATTAATTCTTTGCCTGTTATTTTGTTTGCTATTATTTTCTCCCATTCTGTGGGTTGTCTGTTCAACTTTTTTGTAGTTTCTTTTGCTGTATAGAAGCTTTTAAGTTTCATTAGGTCCCACATGTTCCTTTTTGGTTTTAGTTCCACTATTCTAGTAGGTGGGTCAGAGAAGATCTTGCTTTGGTTTATGTCCTTGAGTGTTTTGCCTATATTCTCCTCTAAGAGGTTTATGGTTTCTGGTCTTACATTTAGGTCTTTAATCTATTTTGAGTTGATCTTTGCATATGATGTCAGGGAATGTTCCAATTTCATTTTTTTTGCCTTATTATTTTTTAAATTCATCTCTCTTTTCACAATTTACATGTATTTTAAATTTTTTTGGCTTCATTTTTAAATTAATTAATTTATTTCGGGCTGTTCTGGGTCTTCATTGCTGCATGTGGGCTTTCTCTAGTTACAGGGCGAGGGTTTCTCATTGCAGAGGTTTATCTCCTTGTGGAGCACAGGCTCTGGGCTCATGGGCTTCAGTAGTTGTGGTGCTAAGGCTCAGCAGTTGCGGTTCTCAGGCTTAGTTGCTCGGCACCATGAGGGATTTTTCTGGACCAGTAATTGAACCATGACCCCTGTATTGGCAGGCAGATTCTTAACCACTGGAAGAAGTCCATCTTTAAAGTTCATTTTAAATTTCATCTCTTGAAAATGCCCTAGGTGGACACATTGTTATATTTCTTCATCAAATAATGGACATGAATATCCCCATGACCTGAAAGGCCTGTTTGTAAGATCACTGAGGCACTTAGGAAAAATATTATATAGGACTTTTTATTTATTATTCTTCTTTTTAGTCTTTGCTCATCTTTTACTCCATTGTGTGAAATAAAATGAATGCTTTGCCCCACCCTACCGAAAAATAGATCCTTTTAGAGATTTCTCATTCAGAGGAAAATGAGTCCAAAAGTAAGGGCAGACGCCTTTCCTCCCCTTACCTCCCCAGCATTCCCTCTGGAAAATCACTGGTATAAAACACAAACTTTGAAGAGACCCATCTGTGAGGTCTTTGTTTTGAAATATCAAGCACCAGCAACACTTTCTCAATAAGGCTTTGATCCACATGCTGATTGGCGTGTAGAACCTCTAAAATCAGGAGATCTGCAGTTAGAGGGAGGTTCCCTCACTGAGCACATGCACATTCTTTTTCTAAATAAGAAGAAACTTATTTGTTTCCTACTCGAGTTGGTCCCTCTTTAGGATCAGTGCAAAGCCCTCTGAAGTCCTAGGAGAAACTGCTCAAGAGAAATCCTCCCAGTTGTAACCCACTGCAAAGAACCCATCACTCTGAGGCATTTCTCCTCTCAGCAGGACTGCTTGTGAGTAATTCACGTCTTCATTCAGCAACTGTTTATTGAACATCTACTCTGTGCGCAGTCCGTTGCTATGTCTGTGCTGTGTGCTAAGTCACTTCAGTCATGTCCAGCTTTTCGTGACCCCATGGACTGTAGCCCTCCAGGCTCCTTTGTCCATGGAATTCTCCAGGCAGGAATACTGAAGTGGGTAGCCTTTCTCTTCTCCAGGGGATCTTCCCACTCCAGGGATCAAACCAGTGTCTTTCATGTCTCCTGCATTGACAGGTGGTTACTTACCACTAGTGCCACCTGGAAGCCCCTCTGCCATATGTGGGGATATGAAAATGAGTCCAGAAGATGTCCCCATGGCCAAGAGCTCACTCTCAGGGTGGGATGAGATTATATACAAAGAACTCTAAGATGTAGTCTTAAAAACCCACTGTGTCACAAAAGTGGTGCAGGCAAAATATTGTGGGAGTCCAAAAGACAGAGAGATAAGTCCAATATTCAAGAACAGAAAGACAAAAGAACAGGATCCAGAAAACCCTCTTGAATTATACCTTAAAAGATAAAGCTGGATTTGTCCTTGCAACTGGATGGGAGAAAATGAGCTTCCAGATGGAGGACCAGTCGAAAGCTCAAAAGTGTAGGCCCAAAAGGCATGTTCAAGAGCAAGAGACAGGGCATTGTTCACCGAATTTTCAAACATGAGTGAACTTTGACAGACAGGGACCTTTGTCTCCCGCAGTCTCAGCACTTAGCAGTCTTGTTTGGAGCTACCTCTTGTTTTCAGCTATGCCTCCAAAATCCTGACCTCTTTCCAAAGCACACAGAGCTCCACCAGGAGTTCAGAGGAGTCAAACCAGCTTGAGACTTAGTCTTTGCCCTCCCAGGGCTCACAGCCCCGCTTCTTCATCCTTTTCCCTCCCCATACAGAGTATTGACATCTCTTTCACTATATTAAAATTATCTATAGGTATTATCATATAACTTCCAGGGCTCCCCTGATGGCTCAGTGGTAAAGAATCTGCTTGCCAATGCAGGAGACACAGATTCAGTCCCTGATCTGGAAAGATTCCATGTGCTGCGGAGCAACTAAGCCCATAGGTATTGAGCCTGTGTGCTAATGACTCAGAGCCACAACTACTGAGCCCATGTGCCACAACTAGTGAAGCCCGTGTGCCCTAGAGCCCGAGTTCCACAGCAAGAGAAATCACCAAAACCAGAAGCCTGCTCACCTCAACTAGAGAGTAGCCCCCACTCCCTACAACTAGAGAAGAGCCTGCAGCAGCAGAGAAAACCCAAAAGAGCCAAAAATAAAATAAATAAATAAATAAAAAAATTTTAAAAGCAATGTAATGCCCTATCCATAATATAAAGGAGAAGGAAAGGGAAAATAAACTCTAATAAAATAGTATGTATCTCAATATGTGAATGCGTCAGGAAGATTACACTAAAGTTATGAGAAATTAAAAGTTTTCATCTACATACAGAATTATTGTAAATAGTCACTAGAAAAGCAGACCAGGGTTTCCCTGGTGGTCCAACAGTTAAGAATCTGCCTTGAAATGTAGGGGACCCAGGTTCAATTCCTGGTCCAGGAACTAAGATCCTACATGCCCTGCCACAACTACTGAGTCCCCAGGCCTCAACTAGACAGAAGCCCACATGCGACAACAAAAAGATCCCACATGCTAAGACCCAACACAGCCAAAAATAAATAAACAAATATTTTAAAGAATAAAATAGGACTTTCCTGGTGGGTCAGTAGTGAAGAGTTCAACTGCCAATGCAGGAGACGTTGGTTTGATCCCTGATCTGGGAAGATCCCACATGCCGCGGAGCAACTAAGCCCGTGAGCCACAACTATTGAGCCTATGCTCTAGAGCCTCAGAGCTGCAACTCAAGCCTGCTCACCTCAACAAGAGAGTAGCCCCCACTCCTTGTAACTAGAAAATAGCCTGTGGCAGTAGTGAAAACCCAGGATAGCCAAAAATAAATAAATAACTAAAATGAAAAATAAAAGCAGACCAACGGAGCTACATTTTGTTAGAGACTCAAGTACCACAAGAATTATGGCCATCAATGGATGTAATTTTCTGAAATGGTGAAAAGCTTTTGATCAAAGGCCCTTTTTTATTTTTTAACAGTGGCTGCTATATTTCTGGAAAATTCTCTGTATATTAAACTGTGTAAAGATTACTTGGTGTCTACAGGTAAAACATGGTTAGGTTTCAGCCTTGGATAATCATAAACTAGTTTTTAACCTTGAATATCTAGTGGAACATCACAAAATTTTGTGACTTGTGGCATAATTATTCATCATTAGGACTGTCCTGTGAATTGCCCCTGCATAGGAAATGACAATAGTCCTCTCCAATCCATGTGACCACCAGTCCCCACACATAAACATTTCCAAGATGCCTGCAAGGGGCAGTGCCACCCCACTGAGAACCACTGGTTTAGCGTTTAATTGAGGAGGAAAGTTCACCCCAAAGCCTGCATGCTCAGTCACTTCAGCTGTCTAATAAAATAGTATGTATCTCAATATGTGAATGCGTCAGGAAGATTACACTAAAGTTATGAGAAATTAAAAGTTTTCATCTACATACAGAATTATTGTAAATAGTCACTAGAAAAGCAGACCAGGGTTTCCCTGGTGGTCCAACAGTTAAGAATCTGCCTTGAAATGTAGGGGACCCAGGTTCAATTCCTGGTCCAGGAACTAAGATCCTACATGCCCTGCCACAACTACTGAGTCCCCAGGCCTCAACTAGACAGAAGCCCACATGCGACAACAAAAAGATCCCACATGCTAAGACCCAACACAGCCAAAAATAAATAAACAAATATTTTAAAGAATAAAATAGGACTTTCCTGGTGGGTCAGTAGTGAAGAGTTCAACTGCCAATGCAGGAGACGTTGGTTTGATCCCTGATCTGGGAAGATCCCACATGCCGCGGAGCAACTAAGCCCGTGAGCCACAACTATTGAGCCTATGCTCTAGAGCCTCAGAGCTGCAACTCAAGCCTGCTCACCTCAACAAGAGAGTAGCCCCCACTCCTTGTAACTAGAAAATAGCCTATGGCAGTAGTGAAAACCCAGGATAGCCAAAAATAAATAAATAACTAAAATGAAAAATAAAAGCAGACCAACGGAGCTACATTTTGTTAGAGACTCAAGTACCACAAGAATTATGGCCATCAATGGATGTAATTTTCTGAAATGGTGAAAAGCTTTTGATCAAAGGCCCTTTTTTATTTTTTAACAGTGGCTGCTATATTTCTGGAAAATTTTCTGTATATTAAACTGTGTAAAGATTACTTGGTGTCTACAGGTAAAACATGGTTAGGTTTCAGCCTTGGATAATCATAAACTAGTTTTTAACCTTGAATATCTAGTGGAACATCACAAAATTTTGTGACTTGTGGCATAATTATTCATCATTAGGACTGTCCTGTGAATTGCCCCTGCATAGGAAATGACAATAGTCCTCTCCAATCCATGTGACCACCAGTCCCCACACATAAACATTTCCAAGATGCCTGCAAGGGGCAGTGCCACCCCACTGAGAACCACTGGTTTAGCGTTTAATTGAGGAGGGAAAGTTCACACCCCAAAGCCTGCATGCTCAGTCACTTCAGCTGTGTCTGAGTTTTTGTGACCCTGTGGACTCTAGTCTGCCAGGCTCCTCTGTCCATGGGATTCTCTAGGCAAGAACACTGGGTTGGGTTGCCATTTCCTCCACCAGGCGATCTTCCCAAGCCAGGGATCAAACCAGTCTCTTATGTCTCCTGTCTCCTTTTTCACTCTTCACCAGATTCTTTTGTGTAGATTACATATATGTTTAAATCATTTATCTTTTTAAAAAATCCTTCAGTTATTTGTCCTCCACTGGTACTACCTCACTGTAGTGCTGTGTCAGACATGGTTCTCAGAACAATATGGAGCACTCATTACCTCTATTTTCTCACCCCCACCCCAGCACTTATTTTTAAATAAGTTGCTTTGATAAGTTGCTAAATATGTTTATCTTCCTTGTTATAAAATGATATATGCTGATTATAGAAAGTTTGAAAAATGTAAAAAAAAAAAATCCAGCTGCAGATGAGTAACAAGACCTGCATCTTAGTAACAAATGAATCTTTCAGAGATTTTTCTATCCATCTAAGTCTTTATATATTGAAATATAAAATTGAATCTGACTCTAATTATAGTTTTGTAGTCTTTTGCTCACCTTATAGAACATTTTGCAATTTTTCTATATCATCTAATTTTCTTTAAAAATATATTTATTTAAACAAAAACTTGAACATGAATGTTCATTGTGGCCCTAATTACAAGAGCCAGAAGGTAGAAACAAACCTAATATTCTTCAACTGATGACTATTACATCAGTTGGATGAACAAAACATAGTCATACAGAGATTTATTAATCATAAAAAGGAATGAAATCATATCTCTACTACTGCATAGACAAATCTCAAAAAGGTTAAGTGAAAGAAATCATACACAAAGGTCACATATTTTATGATTCTGTACATATGAAATGTCCATAACAGGCAAATACCTAGAGACAAAAGTATATTTATGGTTGCCAGAAGATGGGGGAGGGACGGGAAAGGTCTTAATGGGTAGGGCTTTTTTTATGTTATTTGGATGATTTGATCCCAGGCTCACTACAGGTTTAGCGTTTAATTGAGGAGGAAAGTTCACACCCCAAAGCCTGCATGCTCAGTCACTTCAGCTGTGTCTGAGTTTGTGACCCTGTGGACTCTAGTCTGCCAGGCTCCTCTGTCCACAGGATTCTCTAGGCAAGAACACTGGGTTGGGTTGCCATTTCCTCCACCAGGCGATCTTCCCAAGCCAGGGAACAAACCAGTCTCTTATGTCTCCTGTCTCCTTTTCACTCTTCACCAGATTCTTTTGTGTAGATTACATATATGTTTAAATCATTTATCTTTTTAAAAAATCCTTCAGTTATTTGTCCTCCACTGGTACTACCTCACTGTAGTGCTGTGTCAGACATGGTTCTCAGAACAATATGGAGCACTCATTACCTCTATTTTCTCACCCCCACCCCAGCACTTATTTTTAAATAAGTTGCTTTGATAAGTTGCTAAATATGTTTATCTTCCTTGTTATAAAATGATATATGCTGATTATAGAAAGTTTGAAAAATGTAAAAAAAAAAATCCAGCTGCAGATGAGTAACAAGACCTGCATCTTAGTAACAAATGAATCTTTCAGAGATTTTTCTATCCATCTAAGTCTTTATATATTGAAATATAAAATTGAATCTGACTCTAATTATAGTTTTGTAGTCTTTTGCTCACCTTATAGAACATTTTGCAATTTTTCTATATCATCTAATTTTCTTTAAAAATATATTTATTTAAACAAAAACTTGAACATGAATGTTCATTGTGGCCCTAATTACAAGAGCCAGAAGGTAGAAACAAACCTAATATTCTTCAACTGATGACTATTACATCAGTTGGATGAACAAAACATAGTCATACAGAGATTTATTAATCATAAAAAGGAATGAAATCATATCTCTACTACTGCATAGACAAATCTCAAAAAGGTTAAGTGAAAGAAATCATACACAAAGGTCACATATTTTATGATTCTGTACATATGAAATGTCCATAACAGGCAAATACCTAGAGACAAAAGTATATTTATGGTTGCCAGAAGATGGGGGAGGGACAATGAGGAGTAAGGTCTTAATGGGTAGGGCTTTTGTTATTGTTGTTGTAGGGGTGATAAAAATATTCTGGAACTAGATAAGGTTGATGGTGGCATGACCTAGCAAATGTACCAAATGCCATTACTATACACTTCATAATGGTTAAGCTACTCAATTTTAAGATGATATGGTTTTTATCACAATTAAAAAGATATCTAGGGCTTCCCCTGGTGGTCCAGAGGGCAAGGACACCGCCTTGCACTGCAAGGGGCGCCTGTTCGATCCCTGGCCTGGGAAGATCCCCCGTGCCGCGGAGCGGCTGGACCGATGTGTCCAATTACTGAGCTGGAGCTCTGGGGCGCATGCACCCAGAGCCGGCGCTCTGCAGCAACAGACGCCACCGCGATGGGAGGCCCACAGGAGTCAAGGAACAAAGACGGATGAAAATAGAGAAATGAAAGACCAATAGAAGTGGCCCGCCCGCTCCCGTCCCTCCCCAACCCGAGCCCCGCCCAAAATAAATAAATAAATAAATCTTAAAAAAGAAAAAAAAGATATCTAATAGTAGTTCTACTTTGAAAAGATAAGTGACACAAATACCACATTAAATCATTAACGATTCATCCACATGTATGATTCATTAATACATAGCTATTCTTTAACAGGGACCTATGAAAATTGGACATGGAGAAGGACGTTTTGTTTTTTTTTTTAAAGATTTATTTATTTATTTATTTATTTTGGGCGGGGGTCGGGTTGGGGAAGGAGGGGAGCGGGCGGGCCACTTCTATTGGTCTTTCATTTCTTTATTTTCATCCGTCTTTGTTCTTTGGCTCCTGTGGGCCTTCCATCACGGTGGCGTCTGTTGTTGCAGAGCGCTGGCTCTGGGTGCATGCGCTCCAGAGCTCCAGCTCGGTGATTGGACACATCAGTCCAGCCGCTCCGCGGCACGTGGGATCTTCCCAGGCCAGGGATCGAACAGGCGCCCCTTGCAGTGCAAGGCGGTGCCCTTATCCACCGGACCACCAGGGGAAGCCCGAGAAGGAAGTTTTAAGACAGGAAGGCAGAAGGAATTTCCTGGTTGTCTAATTTGGTTGCCAGAAGTGATTGGGGAACTAAGGTCATATTTATGGTACATATGAAATGTCCATAACAGGCAAATACCTAGAGACAAAAGTATATTTATGGTTGCCAGAAGATGGGGGAGGGACAATGAGGAGTAAGGTCTTAATGGGTAGGGCTTTTGTTATTGTTGTTGTAGGGGTGATAAAAATATTCTGGAACTAGATAAGGTTGATGGTGGCATGACCTAGCAAATGTACCAAATGCCATTACTATACACTTCATAATGGTTAAGCTACTCAATTTTAAGATGATATGGTTTTTATCACAATTAAAAAGATATCTAGGGCTTCCCCTGGTGGTCCAGAGGGCAAGGACACCGCCTTGCACTGCAAGGGGCGCCTGTTCGATCCCTGGCCTGGGAAGATCCCCCGTGCCGCGGAGCGGCTGGACCGATGTGTCCAATTACTGAGCTGGAGCTCTGGGGCGCATGCACCCAGAGCCGGGAGTCTGCNGCAACAGACGGCACCGCGATGGGAGGCCCACAGGAGTCAAGGAACAAAGACGGATGAAAATAGAGAAATGAAAGACCAATAGAAGTGGCCCGCCCGCTCCCGTCCCTCCCCAACCCGAGCCCCGCCCAAAATAAATAAATAAATAAATCTTAAAAAAGAAAAAAAAGATATCTAATAGTAGTTCTACTTTGAAAAGATAAGTGACACAAATACCACATTAAATCATTAACGATTCATCCACATGTATGATTCATTAATACATAGCTATTCTTTAACAGGGACCTATGAAAATTGGACATGGAGAAGGACGTTTTGTTTTTTTTTTTAAAGATTTATTTATTTATTTATTTATTTTGGGCGGGGGTCGGGTTGGGGAAGGAGGGGAGCGGGCGGGCCACTTCTATTGGTCTTTCATTTCTTTATTTTCATCCGTCTTTGTTCTTTGGCTCCTGTGGGCCTTCCATCACGGTGGCGTCTGTTGCTGCAGAGCGCTGGCTCTGGGTGCATGCGCTCCAGAGCTCCAGCTCGGTGATTGGACACATCAGTCCAGCCGCTCCGCGGCACGTGGGATCTTCCCAGGCCAGGGATCTAACAGGCGCCCCTTGCAGTGCAAGGCGGTGCCCTTATCCACCGGACCACCAGGGGAAGCCCAAGAAGGAAGTTTTAAGACAGGAAGGCAGAAGGAATTTCCTGGTTGTCTAATGGTTAGGACTCCTTGCTTGCAGAAGCCCCTGATTGGGGAACTAAGATCCTGCAAGTCACACGGTGAGGCCCAAACATAAATAAATAAGATGAGACAGCAGACAATAATGGGAAAAAGAACTTCCTTGTCATCCAGAGTGAGTGCATTTGGCATTTAGAGGGCCAATTACCCAAGAAATGGATGGAAAAGGGAAGAGAGATTAGAGCAGAGGAAGATTATGGACTACATTCAAGACTATATTTATACTTCAAATCCCACAAGTGGCTTGGAGAAGATGGTAGGCAAAGTATAAGACCCTAACACGAACTGTTAACTACTTAGGAGTCTACACTGCCTTTTTCATTCATCACTGCAGTCCTAAAGGCTGGCACAATGCCAACTACACAGGAGGTGCTCAATAATTTTTTTAATTTAAAGAAAAAATGGACATATCATGGTTTCCTCATCATAGATATTTACTTGTACATAACAGAAACTTTGTCAAATTAATTTTAGTACAAGGAAAAGGCAGAATTTCCCATAATCCAACTGCAGAATATTTTGGTGACATTCTGAAAAAACAGACATCCTCCATTCTTTTCCCCTACCTGGAGTTATGTGGATCTCTTACCTTGACTCTTTTGCTCATAATTAATCTACTCGTCTTCTTTACAGGTTGGTTTCCTCTGCAAAGCTCTTAGTTTCTATTCTTTCAAATTTCTAGCTACATGAGGCTTTGGGTAGCCACGTCGACTACTTTACATACCTACAGCTCTGATAACCAACACTGCTGACTGACTCAATCTCAGCTTGATCCAGATGTCTACATTGAAAAAGTAGCTGTGACTAGACTTGGATCATGCAGTTCTTTGAGCTCCCCCTTCTAGGTTGTGACTAATATAGGTTTTCTAAGATGGATCGTTGTTTATGGAGGTAATGTGATGTTATGATATGGATAAACACAGAGTTAAGGGAATCTATAACCCTTTGGGCTACAATCCACGGTCCTATGAAAACGTCTTTAGGACAGAAAACGCCACTGTGCACGTGTGCGTGCTAAGTTGCTTCAGTCGTGTCTGATGTTGTGCGACCCTAGGGACTGTAGCCTACCAGGCTGCTCTATTCATGGGATTCTTGAGCAAGAATACTGGAGTGGGTCATCATGCCCTCCTCTAGGGGTTCTTCCTGACACAGGGATTGAACCCACATCTCTTGTCTCCTGCCTTGGCAGGAAGGTTCTTGACCACTGGTGCCCCCTGGGAAGCCCCTAAAATGCTACTAGAGTCATAGAAATACCATCAGCAAGACGCTCTAGTAATCCATCTGTTTTTCAAGCCACTGTTTTTCAAATGCACGTTATCCTCAGTAAATGGAGATCAAGCTACAAGGTTAATCACTTAGTAATGACACACACTGAGCAAGATTGTCTTCTAATAATTAGCATCTCCTCTCTGCTCTCCATGGGAACTCTGAGTCCATGGGACTATTAGAGTCCACAGTCGGTCAATGATCAAAATCAGAGTCCCTCCCTTGTGTAAAAATGACAACGGCCTTTCTTTTCTTTTTAACTAAAGTATAATTGACCTATAATGCTATGTTTGCTTTAGGTGTCCAACACAGAGATTCAGTATTTCTACACAGGAAAAAAGATCACCATGATATCTAGCTACTATCTGTTATCACACAAGTTTAATATAATATTATTGACTATATTCCACACACTGTATATTTCATCCCTGTGACTTATTTATTTTGTAACTGAAAGTTTGAACCTCTTAATCTCCTTTACCTGTTTCACTTATGCCCTCAACCCTCCTCTCCAGCAACCACCTACTTGTTTTCTGTATCTATGTGTCTGTTTGTGTTGCATTACATTTGCTTTCTTTGTTAGATTTCACATATAAGTGAAACTGTATGGTATTGGTCTTTCTCTCTCTGACTTATTTCACTTGACATGATATTCTCTGGATCCATCCATACTGTTGCAAGTGGTAAAATTTCTTCTTTTTTGCAATCTCCTTTCTGAAATTTCCAGGATTTCAACCTTCTAGCAGCATGCAAAGAAGTCCCTAGGAACCAACGTGCTAATCTGGAGTAAGCAGCTGTATTGAGGTAAAAAAAGAGCTTTCTGTATTAAACACAGAGTTAAGGGAATCTATAACCCTTTGGGCTACAATCCACGGTCCTATGAAAACGTCTTTAGGACAGAAAACGCCACTGTGCACGTGTGCGTGCTAAGTTGCTTCAGTCGTGTCTGATGTTGTGCGACCCTAGGGACTGTAGCCTACCAGGCTGCTCTATTCATGGGATTCTTGAGCAAGAATACTGGAGTGGGTCATCATGCCCTCCTCTAGGGGTTCTTCCTGACACAGGGATTGAACCCACATCTCTTGTCTCCTGCCTTGGCAGGAAGGTTCTTGACCACTGGTGCCCCCTGGGAAGCCCCTAAAATGCTACTAGAGTCATAGAAATACCATCAGCAAGACGCTCTAGTAATCCATCTGTTTTTCAAGCCACTGTTTTTCAAATGCACGTTATCCTCAGTAAATGGAGATCAAGCTACAAGGTTAATCACTTAGTAATGACACACACTGAGCAAGATTGTCTTCTAATAATTAGCATCTCCTCTCTGCTCTCCATGGGAACTCTGAGTCCATGGGACTATTAGAGTCCACAGTCGGTCAATGATCAAAATCAGAGTCCCTCCCTTGTGTAAAAATGACAACGGCCTTTCTTTTCTTTTTAACTAAAGTATAATTGACCTATAATGCTATGTTTGCTTTAGGTGTCCAACACAGAGATTCAGTATTTCTACACAGGAAAAAAGATCACCATGATATCTAGCTACTATCTGTTATCACACAAGTTTAATATAATATTATTGACTATATTCCACACACTGTATATTTCATCCCTGTGACTTATTTATTTTGTAACTGAAAGTTTGAACCTCTTAATCTCCTTTACCTGTTTCACTTATGCCCTCAACCCCTCCTCTCCAGCAACCACCTACTTGTTTTCTGTATCTATGTGTCTGTTTGTGTTGCATTACATTTGCTTTCTTTGTTAGATTTCACATATAAGTGAAACTGTATGGTATTGGTCTTTCTCTCTCTGACTTATTTCACTTGACATGATATTCTCTGGATCCATCCATACTGTTGCAAGTGGTAAAATTTCTTCTTTTTTGCAATCTCCTTTCTGAAATTTCCAGGATTTCAACCTTCTAGCAGCATGCAAAGAAGTCCCTAGGAACCAACGTGCTAATCTGGAGTAAGCAGCTGTATTGAGGTAAGAAAGAAAACAGTAGCTTTCTGTATTAAAGTCACCTGGTCCTGATGGTCTGAAAGGGTCTTCAGACTCTTCAAGGGTCCCCTAGTGGCATGATGGGGAAAGGCTACCTCCCAAGTTCCATCTTGCTCTTGAGAAGCATTTCACAACAGAAGCAAATATGGATTTTGGTGTCGAGGAGTGGGTAGAGCATTAAACCATTTGGGCCACATGCAAAGGTTAACACATATCAAGTTATAAAATTCGACCTAGAAAAAATAACCTTAATATACTGCTTTTTTTTTTTTTATTTTACTTATACATATTGTTATAACAACAGTTGATCAAAATCCAAGTTGAATGGTTAAAGAAAAAACAGTTGCATTTCCTTTATTCTGGTACTGTGGTTTAATTAGTGTGACAATAGGACCCTGTGGACAAAATTTTTACAAAATGATTTATTATTGAAAGGCTCTAAGGCCAAGGCTCGTATTAGAGTCTTATTCATTTCCAAAATGTCCATGGTCTAATGCTTTGATTCTAAAATCCTTAGTGGATCTGGAATAGAGTTTTGTCCTGAAAAACATCCAGTTCTTTTCTCAAAACACTTTTTTAAAAATTCTGTTTTAAATGTTTAAAGGTCCAGGCTGTTGGTTAACTTGAGAGAGCGCTGGGGTTGACGGACAGCATCTGTCAGAGGCAATGAACTCCACTCCAACACTGCCTTTATGCTGGTGTGTCAAGTTGTTCAACTGTGACCCTTCCATCTGTTCCAGCTAATCTGAAAGTCATTTAGACCCGCTTCCCCATTCATTTGAAACACAGCACATTCTCCTGTTAACACACATATGCAAAGTTGCTGCTGTCAGCAACCTATGGGTTTTTTTGAAAAGTCTCTCTTACAACATCTGTATAAACATTTACACAACAGAAAATCCATTTATTGACTATTACTGCTTCCCTAACTTAACTTTATCAGACATTTCTAAGTATAAGGTCTTTCTGAATAGACATTTAATGTCTATTACCTCTCCAAATTAATTTTTAAACTGGAATGGTCATACGACTTTGACATAAAAAAAAAAAAACCATTCTGTGTTTCTGTGTTATGTGTTAAGACTCCTTGAGAATTCATGAGCTTATTTTCAAGATTCAGTTACAATTGAAAATCTTTCCTATTTTTTTTTTTTTAAAGTAAGTTTGGGAAGAAGTACACAAATTCATCAGATTGACTAAATCAGAATCGCCAGAGTTGAACTCTATGAATCTGTTTATTCAAAAACTTCTTCAAGTGATTTTGAAAATCAACCAGGTTCAGAAACAACTGGTCTGACTTACTTACAGTTTAATAAGATTCCTGGTAATGCATGACTATGTTTTTTTATTTGTATGACTCATACGATCCTATTAGAAAATTTGCTTAACTCTAAGGTAAAAACACAAGTATAATAAAACAAAACAAGAAAGCTAATTTGAGTGATTTACACAGATGTATTCTTGCATTATGTGGAAATTGAAACCGTATTTGGATGTAACACCATAGGAATACTCATATTATGCTAAATGAACTAAGACCTCTTTTGGTACAGAACTTTAAAAAAAATTGCTTGGCTTTATTTTAACCTGGTTCCTTCTACACTGTGTTGTGCAGACCTTGTGTAAATCCTGTATGACATTGAATGAGGTACTTCTCCTCTCTGAGACTTAGTTTGTATGAGGTAATTAAAATTATTTCTAAAGTCCTTTCTAGCTCTGACAGTGTCTGGGCCCGCCTAGAATTTTTAAACACCTCCAGCCTAGAATGTTATGGCTGGTGGTGTCAAGTTTGTTTCAACTGTGACCCTTCCATCTGTTCCAGCTAATCTGAAAGTCATTTAGACCCGCTTCCCCATTCATTTGAAACACAGCACATTCTCCTGTTAACACACATATGCAAAGTTGCTGCTGTCAGCAACCTATGGGTTTTTTTGAAAAGTCTCTCTTACAACATCTGTATAAACATTTACACAACAGAAAATCCATTTATTGACTATTACTGCTTCCCTAACTTAACTTTATCAGACATTTCTAAGTATAAGGTCTTTCTGAATAGACATTTAATGTCTATTACCTCTCCAAATTAATTTTTAAACTGGAATGGTCATACGACTTTGACATAAAAAAAACCATTCTGTGTTTCTGTTTTATGTGTTAAGACTTCTTGAGAATTAAGGAGCTTATTTTCAAGATTAAGTTACAATTGAAAATCTTTCCTATTTTTTTTTTTTTTAAAGTAAGTTTGGGAAGAAGTACACAAATTCATCAGATTGACTAAATCAGAATCGCCAGAGTTGAACTCTATGAATCTGTTTATTCAAAAACTTCTTCAAGTGATTTTGAAAATCAACCAGGTTCAGAAACAACTGGTCTGACTTACTTACAGTTTAATAAGATTCCTGGTAATGCATGACTATGTTTTTTTATTTGTATGACTCATACGATCCTATTAGAAAATTTGCTTAACTCTAAGGTAAAAACACAAGTATAATAAAACAAAACAAGAAAGCTAATTTGAGTGATTTACACAGATGTATTCTTGCATTATGTGGAAATTGAAACCGTATTTGGATGTAACACCATAGGAATACTCATATTATGCTAAATGAACTAAGACCTCTTTTGGTACAGAACTTTAAAAAAAATTGCTTGGCTTTATTTTAACCTGGTTCCTTCTACACTGTGTTGTGCAGACCTTGTGTAAATCCTGTATGACATTGAATGAGGTACTTCTCCTCTCTGAGACTTAGTTTGTATGAGGTAATTAAAATTATTTCTAAAGTCCTTTCTAGCTCTGACAGTGTCTGGGCCCCTAAAACAAGTCCTAGATATCCTTTCCTCCTGATAAAATCACCTCCAGCCTAGAATGTTATCTCCAACCAGACACAGTAAGGGGATCACAAAGGCACAAACTTACCGAGGTATTTCTGCAAAGTATTTCTGAGGTTTAAGGGTTTAAGGGACTACCATTCGTGAAATGTTCCTAGAATCTAAATTTACATCCCTAGCTCCAGAAGGTTTTTTCACTGATGTCTTCACATAGTGTGCTGGTCTCTCCTTTGAGGTTCTATTTGCAACCATCAAAGTTCTTTTTGTTACATTTGTTTAATTTGCCCTTTCATACATATATACATATATACATATATATATATATATATATATATATATATATATATATATATATCTCCCTGTCTCCTCTTCATTTTTGTCTCTAACCCTCTTGGCATGGTTGAAAAATCATATATGAAAATATCTAAGGAGCTAGGAGATTTTGAACAGATCATTTAATCTTCTCAAGCTTTAGGTTTTTTTTTTTTCATTTGTAAGATGTAACTAATATCTGCTTGAGTAGAAAATAACTCTTATGTACAAAGGAAATGAGAGAGAATGAGAGAGAAACACTTTCTAAACTGACCTTGCTGTGCAGATGTCTCTATTACTAGCTGTAGTTAAGCTGGTCCTGCTTTGTATTACTACTGTGAATAAACTTTCGTCTAACACATAACTCTTTGGAGACTCCTATGGAGAAGAATGGCCAGAGGAGGAAACTGCAACCCACTCCAGGATTCTTGCCTGGAGAATCCCCACAGGCAGAGGAGCCTGGTGGGCAACAGTCCAGAGAGTCACACAGAGTCGAACACGACTGAAGCAACTTAGCACACACACATGGAGGAAAATGAAAGGGAACTACAAATGTGTATCAAAAACTCTTAAACTTTCAGCATAATAAATTTATTTTAACCTGGTTCCTTCTACACTGTGTTGTGCAGACCTTGTGTAAATCCTGTATGACATTGAATGAGGTACTTCTC
This sequence comes from Tragulus kanchil, assembly GCA_022376925.1. Classification (NCBI taxonomy): domain Eukaryota; kingdom Metazoa; phylum Chordata; class Mammalia; order Artiodactyla; family Tragulidae; genus Tragulus; species Tragulus kanchil. The sequence goes on along the minus strand of JAIOJX010000006.1, from coordinate 66,829,888 downwards.
CTCTCTGAGACTTAGTTTGTATGAGGTAATTAAAATTATTTCTAAAGTCCTTTCTAGCTCTGACAGTGTCTGGGCCCCTAAAACAAGTCCTAGATATCCTTTCCTCCTGATAAAATCACCTCCAGCCTAGAATGTTATCTCCAACCAGACACAGTAAGGGGATCACAAAGGCACAAACTTACCGAGGTATTTCTGCAAAGTATTTCTGAGGTTTAAGGGTTTAAGGGACTACCATTCGTGAAATGTTCCTAGAATCTAAATTTACATCCCTAGCTCCAGAAGGTTTTTTCACTGATGTCTTCACATAGTGTGCTGGTCTCTCCTTTGAGTTTATCTTTGCAACCATCAAAGTTTTTTTTGTTACATTTTTTTTATTTACTCTTTTATATATATATACATATAATATATATATATATATATATATATATATATATATATATATATATATCTCCCTGTCTCCTCTTCATTTTTGTCTCTAACCCTCTTGGCATGGTTGAAAAATCATATATGAAAATATCTAAGGAGCTAGGAGATTTTGAACAGATCATTTAATCTTCTCAAGCTTTAGGTTTTTTTTTTTTCATTTGTAAGATGTAACTAATATCTGCTTGAGTAGAAAATAACTCTTATGTACAAAGGAAATGAGAGAGAATGAGAGAGAAACACTTTCTAAACTGACCTTGCTGTGCAGATGTCTCTATTACTAGCTGTAGTTAAGCTGGTCCTGCTTTGTATTACTACTGTGAATAAACTTTCGTCTAACACATAACTCTTTGGAGACTCCTATGGAGAAGAATGGCCAGAGGAGGAAACTGCAACCCACTCCAGGATTCTTGCCTGGAGAATCCCCACAGGCAGAGGAGCCTGGTGGGCAACAGTCCAGAGAGTCACACAGAGTCGAACACGACTGAAGCAACTTAGCACACACACATGGAGGAAAATGAAAGGGAACTACAAATGTGTATCAAAAACTCTTAAACTTTCAGCATAATAAATTTATTTCTAAAAACATATTAAACTGTGTATTTTATTTTTTGAATAAAGGTGTCTATCAAAGCATATCTATAAAAACCTGTATTAAAACCAATCCAATATCCATAAGTAAATCGTATCTAGTCATCACTGAAACACTATGTAGCCATTCAAAATGGTGTTTTGGAAAAAATATTTAATGACTTAGGAAATGCTCAAACTACATATTAAAGTGTTAAAATAAAGAAGCAAACCTGCATTTAAGTGCTATTGCAATTTTATGGAAAATATATTGTCTAAATATATATTAAGAAAAAATAAATTGAAGATTTACAGTGGCTATCAATAATAGGAGTATAGATAATGTCTGTTTTCGACATGGACAGTAGACATATCGACATTGTGGGGAAGGAACAGTGGGTGGGAGGCGTAAAGGAAGTAGCATGAAAACCTGTGCACGAAAATATGTGAAAAAAATAGCTATAGTCATTGTGCTGTGAGAAAAGGGGATCCTGCAAGGATGCTCTGCAGCAGTCTGGAGGGGTGGGATGGGAGGAATATACATATGACTAATCTGGGGACATAAATATATGTAAACAACAAAACTCTGTAAAAGTTAAAAGTAAAATAAAAGTTTAAAAAAAAGTCTGTTTTCTATTTGTCTCTGTATTTTGTAAATTTTCTTTTTAAATGTATTTTTTAAAACTGCACCAATTCCTCCTCTCCTAAATTTCCAGTCATATATTCATTTATCCATTAGAACACTGAGGATCTCCTGGGCATCCTTACCCTCTGCAGGACATAGTGGAGACATGGAGGTGTAAAGCACGGTCACGGGCTTTAAGGAACTTACAGTCTAGAAAGAGAAATTTTGTTCCTAATAGAAAGAAAGGCAGTGATGAGAAAAAGGGTCCCTAGAACAGTACAGATGAGGTAACTTCTGTGGTAACAGAAGTTAAGAGAGGAAGTTTCTTTGAGGGTATAACAGATAAACTGTTTATGAAATCCCATAAGAATTACTATTGATGTAATAAGCAGTTGATACAAATTCTTTAGTACGATTAGAGTTTGCACAGATTATATCTTCTCATCAGGAAATGGGAAGCATGTTAGCTTTTATTTACTAAAATGCTCTTATCAAATTAAGTCCCAGCCTAGTGAACCCCGTATCTGTCACCTACCCCAAAAGAAAAGCATGAAATTAAACTCATCAGCAACCCATTCTAGGGAGGTGAAATACCCAAGAAAGAATCTGAAAAGACTTCAATATCACAAGGTCACTGAAATCATATGAGGGCACCTGGATTCATCCAGCTACTCTCATTCAGTTCCCTAAACTCAGGAGTACAAATCCAAATGCAGCCAGGCAGGTACCAGTGTGAAGAGGAAAAGATCACTCTCTATTCAGAGTCGAGAATTCTCTAAGGAAGAAAATAAATAAATATAGTTGGAGTCTATGACGCTGGACCCCATAGCAGAAATACAAATAAAATTGTCCACAGAACTATCCTGTCTTTCACCTTCAACAGCCAAAATTGGATCCTGCAAGGATGCTCTGCGGGGGGCAAGGTCTGGAGAAATATGTGAAAAAATAGCTATAGTCATTGTGCTGTGAGACAAGGGGATCCTGCAAGGATGCTCTGCAGCAGTCTGGAGGGTGGGATGGGAGGAATATACATATGACTAATCTGGGGACATAAATATATGTAAACAACAAAACTCTGTAAAAGTTAAAAGTAAAATAAAAGTTTAAAAAAAAGTCTGTTTTCTATTTGTCTCTGTATTTTGTAAATTTTCTTTTTAAATGTATTTTTTAAAACTGCACCAATTCCTCCTCTCCTAAATTTCCAGTCATATATTCATTTATCCATTAGAACACTGAGGATCTCCTGGGCATCCTTACCCTCTGCAGGACATAGTGGAGACATGGAGGTGTAAAGCACGGTCACGGGCTTTAAGGAACTTACAGTCTAGAAAGAGAAATTTTGTTCCTAATAGAAAGAAAGGCAGTGATGAGAAAAAGGGTCCCTAGAACAGTACAGATGAGGTAACTTCTGTGGTAACAGAAGTTAAGAGAGGAAGTTTCTTTGAGGGTATAACAGATAAACTGTTTATGAAATCCCATAAGAATTACTATTGATGTAATAAGCAGTTGATACAAATTCTTTAGTACGATTAGAGTTTGCACAGATTATATCTTCTCATCAGGAAATGGGAAGCATGTTAGCTTTTATTTACTAAAATGCTCTTATCAAATTAAGTCCCAGCCTAGTGAACCCCGTATCTGTCACCTACCCCAAAAGAAAAGCATGAAATTAAACTCATCAGCAACCCATTCTAGGGAGGTGAAATACCCAAGAAAGAATCTGAAAAGACTTCAATATCACAAGGTCACTGAAATCATATGAGGGCACCTGGATTCATCCAGCTACTCTCATTCAGTTCCCTAAACTCAGGAGTACAAATCCAAATGCAGCCAGGCAGGTACCAGTGTGAAGAGGAAAAGATCACTCTCTATTCAGAGTCGAGAATTCTCTAAGGAAGAAAATAAATAAATATAGTTGGAGTCTATGACGCTGGACCCCATAGCAGAAATACAAATAAAATTGTCCACAGAACTATCCTGTCTTTCACCTTCAACAGCATTGTTTCCTATTTGTGAATAGGTTAGGGTTAGAATATTCCGTTTAGATGAGCACTTTATGTCTAAAGCACAGTCTGCCAGTTGCTTACAGTGGCCAGGCAGGACATACAGATGTGTGAACTGGACAGGTATAAGAGACTGAGGTATGGATGTGGTGGTGCCACGGTAAACTGGAGCGTACATGCCTCATCTAACGGCATACTATTAATATTGAAAACATAAGAAGCACCATCCCAGTGAAATATTTCCCATCTGTAAGCTACATTTACCTTTCCACCCTGTAGCCTGTTTGTGCCCTGTAGAGAATGGCTCACAGAAAAACATATTCATCAGCCCATTTTTCGTGGTTCTAGATAAAGGCCATTAGTTTCCCAACTAATTCTAGTTCCCATTCCTGGAAATGAGTCCTCCTCATTTGAGGAATCTGGATTAAAGAGAAGCTGAGAGACAGCTCTGTGTGACCAAAGCATCAAGCAGAGAGCAAGCCTTTTCTCTTTCTTTTGGTGGGGATGGGGTAAGGGCATGTCACTCAGCCTGTGGGATCTTAATTCCCCAACCATGGGTCAAACAGGTGCCCTCACCACTGGAAGCATGCAGTCTTAACCACTGAACTACCAGGCCAGTCCAGAGTGTGAGCTTTAACAAGACGAATGTAATTGAAGGAATCACAGTGAAACCAGCAAGAAATGGAATCAGGAGTTACCAATGCTCCCAGATCAAGAGGCAAACTACTCCACACCAGTGGTTCTTACTGGGAACAGTTTTGCCCTCAGGGGCCATTTGGCAATGTCTGGAGATATCTGGGTTGTCACAACCTTGCATGGGAGTGGGGGGTGGCATATAACTGGCATCCAGTGGGTCAGGAATGCTGCAAAAATGCACAGGCACAGTCCCCTATAACAAAGAATGTCAATAGTGTGAAATATGAAGTGAGGGGACTATTTGAGGGGTTAGGAGAGAACTCTTTGGATATGACATTGTGGTGAAATTGGACTGATCCAGAGGAACAGTCTTCCCCAGGAAGGTCTGAGGGCATATTCAGAGTCGAGAATTCTCTAAGGAAGAAAATAAATAAATATAGTTGGAGTCTATGACGCTGGACCCCATAGCAGAAATACAAATAAAATTGTCCACAGAACTATCCTGTCTTTCACCTTCAACAGCATTGTTTCCTATTTGTGAATAGGTTAGGGTTAGAATATTCCGTTTAGATGAGCACTTTATGTCTAAAGCACAGTCTGCCAGTTGCTTACAGTGGCCAGGCAGGACATACAGATGTGTGAACTGGACAGGTATAAGAGACTGAGGTATGGATGTGGTGGTGCCACGGTAAACTGGAGCGTACATGCCTCATCTAACGGCATACTATTAATATTGAAAACATAAGAAGCACCATCCCAGTGAAATATTTCCCATCTGTAAGCTACATTTACCTTTCCACCCTGTAGCCTGTTTGTGCCCTGTAGAGAATGGCTCACAGAAAAACATATTCATCAGCCCATTTTTCGTGGTTCTAGATAAAGGCCATTAGTTTCCCAACTAATTCTAGTTCCCATTCCTGGAAATGAGTCCTCCTCATTTGAGGAATCTGGATTAAAGAGAAGCTGAGAGACAGCTCTGTGTGACCAAAGCATCAAGCAGAGAGCAACCCTTTTTCTCTTTCTTTTGGTGGGGATGGGGTAAGGGCATGTCACTCAGCCTGTGGGATCTTAATTCCCCAACCATGGGTCAAACAGGTGCCCTCACCACTGGAAGCATGCAGTCTTAACCACTGAACTACCAGGCCAGTCCAGAGTGTGAGCTTTAACAAGACGAATGTAATTGAAGGAATCACAGTGAAACCAGCAAGAAATGGAATCAGGAGTTACCAATGCTCCCAGATCAAGAGGCAAACTACTCCACACCAGTGGTTCTTACTGGGAACAGTTTTGCCCTCAGGGGCCATTTGGCAATGTCTGGAGATATCTGGGTTGTCACAACCTTGCATGGGAGTGGGGGGTGGCATATAACTGGCATCCAGTGGGTCAGGAATGCTGCAAAAATGCACAGGCACAGTCCCCTATAACAAAGAATGTCAATAGTGTGAAATATGAAGTGAGGGGACTATTTGAGGGGTTAGGAGAGAACTCTTTGGATATGACATTGTGGTGAAATTGGACTGATCCAGAGGAACAGTCTTCCCCAGGAAGGTCTGAGGGCAGGGTGAGCCAATGGGAGGAAATATGAGGAGCAAAGGTGCGGAAGCAGGAGCGAGCAGGGTATAGTACTCTTCTCTACTTTGTTACCTTCTGTCTTTTTCATTATAGTCACCTAACAGGTGCAAGGTTGATGGTTTTGATTGCATTTTCCTAATAATTAGTGATACTGAACACCTTCTTATATACTTGTTGGCTATTTTTATATCTTCTTTGGAGAAATGTCTATTTAGGCTCTTTTTTGGAGGGGGTGGGGTTGCATGAGGGATCTTAGTTCCCTGACCAGGTATCGAACCCACACGCCCTGATAAGTCTCCCTTTGCTCATACTTTGAGTTTTCTTCTTTTTGCTATTGAGTTGTATGAGTTCCTTTTATATTTTGCATGTTAACCCCTTATCAGACAAATATATTGGTGTGCAAATATATTCTCCCATTCCGTGGGTAGCTTTTTCATTGTTGACTGTTTCCTTTGTTGGAGAGAGCCTTTTAGTTTTGTTTAATTCTATCTCTTCACTTTTGCTTTTGCTGTGTATGCTATGGGTGTCATAGACCCAAAATCATTGCTGAGACTGATATCAAAGAATTCTGTCTTTGTTTTCTTCTAGGAGCTTTCTAGTCTCAAGTTAATATGTTTTATTTAAGACTCTGATCCATTTCAAGTTAATTTTTGTGTGTGGTGTAAGATGAGGATCCAATTTCATTCTTCTGTTTATGAATCCCTAGGAGGCAAGAATGATTCAACGTATGCAGACTCAAGTGTGATACATCCCACTAGCAGAATAAAGAATAAAATCATATAATCATCTCAACTGATACAGAAAAGGCATTTGAAAAATTCAACATTTTTTCCATGATAAAAATTCCCAGCAGGGGCTTCCCTGGTGGTCCAGTGGGTAAGGACACCACCTTGCAGTGCAAGGGGCGCCAGTTCGATCCCTGGCCTGGGAAGATCCCATGTGCCGCGGGAGCAACTGGACTGATGTGTCCCTATAACAAAGAATGTCAATAGTGTGAAATATGAAGTGAGGGGACTATTTGAGGGGTTAGGAGAGAACTCTTTGGATATGACATTGTGGTGAAATTGGACTGATCCAGAGGAACAGTCTTCCCCAGGAAGGTCTGAGGGCAGGGTGAGCCAATGGGAGGAAATATGAGGAGCAAAGGTGCGGAAGCAGGAGCGAGCAGGGTATAGTACTCTTCTCTACTTTGTTACCTTCTGTCTTTTTCATTATAGTCACCTAACAGGTGCAAGGTTGATGGTTTTGATTGCATTTTCCTAATAATTAGTGATACTGAACACCTTCTTATATACTTGTTGGCTATTTTTATATCTTCTTTGGAGAAATGTCTATTTAGGCTCTTTTTTGGAGGGGGTGGGGTTGCATGAGGGATCTTAGTTCCCTGACCAGGTATCGAACCCACACGCCCTGATAAGTCTCCCTTTGCTCATACTTTGAGTTTTCTTCTTTTTGCTATTGAGTTGTATGAGTTCCTTTTATATTTTGCATGTTAACCCCTTATCAGACAAATATATTGGTGTGCAAATATATTCTCCCATTCCGTGGGTAGCTTTTTCATTGTTGACTGTTTCCTTTGTTGGAGAGAGCCTTTTAGTTTTGTTTAATTCTATCTCTTCACTTTTGCTTTTGCTGTGTATGCTATGGGTGTCATAGACCCAAAATCATTGCTGAGACTGATATCAAAGAATTCTGTCTTTGTTTTCTTCTAGGAGCTTTCTAGTCTCAAGTTAATATGTTTTATTTAAGACTCTGATCCATTTCAAGTTAACTTTTGTGTGTGGTGTAAGATGAGGATCCAATTTCATTCTTCTGTTTATGAATCCCTAGGAGGCAAGAATGATTCAACGTATGCAGACTCAAGTGTGATACATCCCACTAGCAGAATAAAGAATAAAATCATATAATCATCTCAACTGATACAGAAAAGGCATTTGAAAAATTCAACATTTTTTCCATGATAAAAATTCCCAGCAGGGGCTTCCCTGGTGGTCCAGTGGGTAAGGACACCACCTTGCAGTGCAAGGGGCGCCAGTTCGATCCCTGGCCTGGGAAGATCCCATGTGCCGCGGGAGCAACTGGACTGATGTGTCCAGTTACCGAGCCGGAGCTCTGGGGCGCATGTGCCCAGAGCCCGTGCTCTGCGACAACAGAGGCCACAGCGATGGGAGGCCCACACTGGTCAAAGAACAAAGATGGATGAAAATAGATAAATGAAAGACCAATGGAAGTGGCCCGCCCGCCCCCCTCCCTTCCCAGTCTACTCCCCCCACCCCGCAAAAAAAAATGAAAAAAAAAAAAAATCCCAGTGACTTAAGTACAGAAGGAATGTATCTCAGCATAATAAAGGCCATATATCTCAAACCCAACGCTAACATCAAAATCAACAGTGAAAAGCTGAAAGCGTTTTTTTCTAAGGCCAGGAATAAGACAAGGGCACCCATTCTTTCACTTCCATTCAACACAATACTGGAATTTTGTAATGTATTTAAATGTTGAATCACCATGTTGTACACTTGAAACAAATATATGTCAACTACATTAAAAAAAATACTAGAAAATCTATCTTGAGCAATTAGACAAAAAAAGAAAATCCAATTTGGAAAGGAAGCTGTCTCTGTTTGCAGATGACATGATCTTACATATAGAAAACCCTAAAGATTCCAGTAAAATTTTGTTAAAACTAATAAATAAATTCAGTAACCTTCAGGATATAAAATCAACATATGGAGCCGCCGGAACCCGCCCGCCGCGAGGAGCCGCCGGAACCCGCCCGCCGCGAGGAGCCGCCGGAACCCGCCCGCCGCGAGGAGCCGCCGGAACCCGCCCGCCGCGAGGAGCCGCCGGAACCCGCCCGCCGCGAGGAGCCGCCGGAACCCGCCCGCCGCGAGGAGCCGCCGGAACCCGCCCGCCGCGAGGAGCCGCGGACGCCGCGAGGAGCCGCGGACGCCGCGAGGAGCGGGTAAGTTCAGCCACTCCAACTGGAGGGCTTGCTGAACGGAGAGAGGAAGTCGTCCACGGGTTGCTGACCAGGGACCGGGCACGAGTTGGACGGGAAAGCTCGCGTCCGCCTTTGGTACTTAGACACATAACCGGCAGTGTCGGAGGAGCCCGCGCTCCCCTAGAGCTGCAGTAGCAGCGGAGGAAGCCGGGGAAAGAGCAGGGATTGAGGACAGGCGGGCGCGTCGAGCCGAAAGAGGTGTAAGCAACTAGCACAGTGAATGTAAAGCCGGAGCTCTGGGCGCATGTGCCCAGAGCCCGTGCTCTCGACAACAGAGGCCACAGCGATGGGAGGCCCACACTGGTCAAAGAACAAAGATGGATGAAAATAGATAAATGAAAGACCAATGGAAGTGGCCCGCCCGCCTCCCTTCCCAGTCTACTTCCCCACCCGCAAAAAAAAATGAAAAAAAAAAAAAAATCCCAGTGACTTAAGTACAGAAGGAATGTATCTCAGCATAATAAAGGCCATATATCTCAAACCCAACGCTAACATCAAAATCAACAGTGAAAAGCTGAAAGCGTTTTTTTCTAAGGCCAGGAATAAGACAAGGGCACCCATTCTTTCACTTCCATTCAACACAATACTGGAATTTTGTAATGTATTTAAATGTTGAATCACCATGTTGTACACTTGAAACAAATATATGTCAACTACATTAAAAAAAATACTAGAAAATCTATCTTGAGCAATTAGACAAAAAAAGAAAATCCAATTTGGAAAGGAAGCTGTCTCTGTTTGCAGATGACATGATCTTACATATAGAAAACCCTAAAGATTCCAGTAAAATTTTGTTAAAACTAATAAATAAATTCAGTAACCTTCAGGATATAAAATCAACATATGGAGCCGCCGGAACCCGCCCGCCGCGAGGAGCCGCCGGAACCCGCCCGCCGCGAGGAGCCGCCGGAACCCGCCCGCCGCGAGGAGCCGCCGGAACCCGCCCGCCGCGAGGAGCCGCCGGAACCCGCCCGCCGCGAGGAGCCGCCGGAACCCGCCCGCCGCGAGGAGCCGCCGGAACCCGCCCGCCGCGAGGAGCCGCGCGGACGCCGCGAGGAGCCGCGCGGACGCCGCGAGGAGCGGGTAAGTTCAGCCACTCCAACTGGAGGGCTTGCTGAACGGAGAGAGGAAGTCGTCCACGGGTTGCTGACCAGGGACCGGGCACGAGTTGGACGGGAAAGCTCGCGTCCGCCTTTGGTACTTAGACACATAACCGGCAGTGTCGGAGGAGCCCGCGCTCCCCTAGAGCTGCAGTAGCAGCGGAGGAAGCCGGGAAAGAGCAGGGATTGGAGACGACAGGCGGGCGCGCGGTCGAGCCGGGGCGCCCCCCTCCAACACGGGACTGCGCGCGCCGCGGCCTCCGCCCGACTGACTGGGATCAGCCCACCGTCCCGGCCAGCACCCAGTATGGCAGCAAAGCCCTCATTTTGCTGAACACAAAAACAGAAACCACAGCAACCGGTACTGTAAGGGAAAGACCACGCCATCAAGACACCACCATCAAGAGCAGATTGGTTTCCAACAGGCAGATATGAAGATAAAAACCAAGGACAGTATTTAACTTTTTTTTTTTTTTTTTTCTGCTTGTTTGTGGTGGACTATTTTGCTTATTCAATTGATTGGTTTGGGGTTTATTAGTTTCTTTGTTTATTGGGGGGTTTTTTATTTTTTTTTTTGTAGTTTTCATTTGTTTGATTTATTCTATGTGTTTTTTCTTTGTTTTTCGGTCTCATTAAATTTTTTTTTTCTTTTTTTAATTTTTAACCTTCTTTTGACTTTTATTATATTTTTTTAACTTTAATTTTAATTCTTGAAAACCTCTAATTCTCTTTTCTCTTTCCTCTTTCCCACTGCTTTCTTTCTCTATGTTCTAAATGTAAAACATCTTCCTAGCTATCAATATCCTCTAGACAAATTATTTCCTATCTTTCTGTCTGCACTATTCACTTCCAAATGCACTAAACAGTACACACACTAATCTTTGCTACCTAATCCTATAAAATACTTCCAAGACAAATCTTTTCCTTTTATTACTTATAGACTCTCCTCCTTGTCACCCCGAGCACATGTCCTAATTTAAGATTGCTTTCATTGTAATTATCCAAGCCAGGACCTTGTGCTAGATCTATTATTCAGGCACTGTTTTAATTAATTCAAAGCTTAACGGGCAAGTATCATCTGTGATTGCATGAGTTGCTAGAAAGATTTCCTGCGCCTTATCTCTGTAAAACTGGTCAGTTGTGGGGATTGCTGTATATGTATGTGTATCTTATGATTATGTTAGAAAACATCTGCATGCTTTTATGACTGTCACCCATCAGGGATGCACCTCTTGTTCCTCAGATGCTAGTGTGTGAACTAGTATCACAGAACACCATAGCAAACCAGACATAGAGCCTACACTCCCTGACCAATCATCAAACCAAGGATCCTCGAAGCGGAAGCCCGGATTCCAAGACCCCACACTGATTATCGAAGAACATACAACACTACAGATTATTCACCTGTAAACAAGGTCTATCACCACCCAAGACACAAGCCACTGAACCCTTCTACAAGGACAAAACCCAAAGGAAGGAGAATTCAACCAAGAAGCCTGGTGGGAATAAGAACTCCATTCACACAGACACACACAAAGAAACAAAAATTAACCTAATAATGAAACGTCAGAGAAACACTGTACAAATGAAGGACCAAGCTAGAGAAACACCACTTCAAATGACAGAGGAGGAGATAGACAAACTATCTGAAAGAGAATTCAGAAAAACTATACTAATGAGAATGCAAAACACCGAAAACAGAATATTAGAGGAAATTAGTGCATTGAGAAAAGACATGCAGGAAATGAAAATAAGCAAATAGAGACCACCAACTCAATTGCTGAACTCAAAAATACTATAGAAGGTCTCAACAGTAGAGTATCAGAGGCTGAAGAACGGATAAGTGAGCTGGAAGACAGAATGGTGGAAATAAGTACTGAAGAACAGAACAAAGCCCAAAGAATTAAAAGAACTGAGGATAGCCTCAGAGACCTATGGGACAATATTAAACGCACCAACATTAGAATTATAGGAGTTCCAGAAGAAGAAGAAGAGAAGAAAGACTATAAAAAAATTCTTGAAGAGGTTATAGTTGAAAACTTCCCCAGCATGGGAAAGGAGATAGTCAGCCAAGTCCAGGAAGCACAAAGAGTTCCATACAGGAGAAACCCCAGAAGAAACACACCAAGGCACATACTAATCAAACTAACGCAGACTAAATATAAAGACAGATTACTAAAAGCAGCTAGGAGCAAACAACAAATAACATATAAAGGAAACCCCATACGCTTTAACTGCGGATCTCTCAACAGAAACCCTACAGGCCAGAAGAGAATGGCAAGATACATTTAAACGGCTAAAAGAGAATAACCTGCAACCACGAATTCTCTACCCAGCAAGAATCTCATTCAAAATCGATGGTGAAGTCAAAAGCTTCACAGACAAGCAAAACTAAAAGAATTCTGTACCACAAAACCAGCCCTACAACAAGTGTTAAAGGACCTGATATAGCCAATAAATACAAGAGTAGGAGAAGCCTTACAAAACAAACCCCAAATTTCTAAGAAGATGACAATAGGAACATTCGTATCAATAATTACTTTGAATGTAAATGGACTAAATGCTCCAACCAAACGACACAGGCTGGCTGAATGGATCCAGAAGCAAGACCCATATATATGCTGTTTACAAGAGACCCACTTCAGACCTAGAGACACTCATAGACTGAAAGTGAAAGGCTGGAAAAAGATATTTCATGCAAATGGAAATCAAAAGAAAGCTGGAGTAGCAATCCTTATATCAGACAAAATAGACTTTAAAGTAAAGAAGATTCTAAGAGACAAGGCAGGTCACTACATCATGATTAAGGGATCTATCCAAGAGGAAGACATAACAGTCATGAATATCTACGCACCCAACACAGGGGCACCTCAATACATAAGACAGGTACTTTCAGACATAAAAGAAGAAATCAACAATAACACAATAATAGTAGGAGACTTTAACACTCCTCTCACACCAATGGACAGATCAACAAAACAGAAAATTAATAAAGAAACACAAGCCTTAAATGCCACACTGGAAAAGATGGACCTCATCGATATCTTTAGGACGTTCCATCCAAAAGCAGAAGAATACACTTTCTTCTCAAGCGCTCACGGAACATTCTCCAGGATAGACCACATCTTGGGCCACAAATCTAACCTCAGTCAGTTCAAGAAAACCGAAATTATATCAACCATCTTCTCGGACCACAATGCAATGAGACTGGAGATCAACTACCAGAAAAACCCTAAAAAAAGAAACACATGGAGATTAAACAATACATACCTAAAAAACCAACTGATCGTTGAGGAAATCAAAGGAGAAATTAAACAATTCCTAGAAGAAAATGACAATGAACACACGACAGTGCAAAACCTATGGGATACAGCAAAAGCAGTTCTAAGAGGGAAATTTATAGCAATACAATCCCACCTCAAGAAACTAGGAAAATATGAAGCAGATGACCTAACCCTCCGCTTAAAACAGTTGGAGAAAGAAGAACAAAAACATCCCAGAGCCAGCAGAAGAAGAGAAATCATAAAGATCAGAGCAGAAATAAATGAGAAAGAAACAAAAGAAACAATAGTAAAGATAAATAAAACAAAAAGCTGGTTCTTTGAAAAGGTAAACAAAATTGACAAGCCACTGGCCAGACTCATTAAGAAAAAGAGAGAGAAGAACCAGATCAACAAAATCAACAACGAAAAAGGAGAGATTACAACAGATAATGCAGAAATCCAAAGGATTCTAAGAGACTATTATGAGCAACTCTATGGCAACAAACTGGACAACCTGGAAGAAATGGACAGTTTCTTGGACAGGATTAATCTCCCAAGACTGAGCCAGGAAGAAACAGAAACTTTGAACAACCCAATCACAAGCTCAGAAATCAACTTTGTGATTAAAAATCTACCCAAAAATAAAAGCCCAGGACCAGATGGCTTCACAGCCGAATTCTACCAAACATTTAAAGAGGAGCTAATGCCTGTCCTTCTAAAACTCTTTCAAAAAATTGCACAGGAAGGAAAACTCCCAAACACATTCTACGAGGCCACCATCACCCTGATACCCAAACCAGGCAAAGACAACACAAAAAAGGAAAACTATAGGCCAATTTCACTGATGAACTTAGATGCCAAGATCCTCAACAAAATCCTAGCAAACAGAATTCAACGACATGTCAAAAAACTCATACATCACGATCAAGTTGGGTTCATCCCAGGCATGCAAGGCTTCTTCAACATCCGCAAATCAATCAACGTGATACACCATATCAACAAGTTGAAAGACAAAATCACATGATCATCTCAATAGATGCAGAAAAAACCTTCGACAAAGTACAACATCCATTTATGATCAAAACTCTTCAGAAAATGGGCATAGAAGGAACCTATCTCAACATAATAAAAGCCATCTATGAGAAACCTACAGCGAACATTATTGTTAATGGTGAAAACTGAAAGCATTCCCTCTAAGATCAGGAACAAGACAGGGGTGCCCACTTTCACCACTGCTATTCAACATAGTCCTGGAAGTCCTAGCAACAGCAATAAGACAAGAGAAAGAAATCAAAGGAATCCAGATTGGAAAGGAAGAAGTCAAGCTCTCTCTTTTAGCAGACGACATGATATTATACATAGAAAATCCCAAAGACACGGTTACAAAGCTACTAGAACTAATCAATGAATTCAGCAAAGTTGCAGGATATAAAGTCAACACACAGAAGTCACTGGCATTCCTATACACAAACAATGAAAAATCAGAAAATGAAATCAAAGAGGCAATTCCCTTCACCATTGCAACCAAAAGAATCAAATATCTAGGAATAAACCTACCCAAAGAAACAAAAGAATTGTACACAGAAAATTACAAGACACTCATGAGAGACATTAAAGAAGACTTAAACAGATGGAGAGATATTCCATGTTCCTGGATTGGAAGAATCAATATTGTGAAAATTACCATACTTCCAAATATCATCTACAGATTCAATGCAATACCTATTCAACTACCACTGACATTTTTCACAGAACTAGACCAAATAATAACACAGTTCATATGGAAACACAGAAGACCTCGAATAGCCAAAGCCCAGGACCAGATGGCTTCACAGCCGAATTCTACCAAACATTTAAAGAGGAGCTAATGCCTGTCCTTCTAAAACTCTTTCAAAAAATTGCACAGGAAGGAAAACTCCCAAACACATTCTACGAGGCCACCATCACCCTGATACCCAAACCAGGCAAAGACAACACAAAAAAGGAAAACTATAGGCCAATTTCACTGATGAACTTAGATGCCAAGATCCTCAACAAAATCCTAGCAAACAGAATTCAACGACATGTCAAAAAACTCATACATCACGATCAAGTTGGGTTCATCCCAGGCATGCAAGGCTTCTTCAACATCCGCAAATCAATCAACGTGATACACCATATCAACAAGTTGAAAGACAAAAATCACAAGATCATCTCAAAAGATGCAAAAAAAGCCTTCGACAAAGTACAACATCCATTTATGATCAAAACTCTTCAGAAAATGGGCATAGAAGGAACCTATCTCAACATAATAAAAGCCATCTATGAGAAACCTACAGCGAACATTATTGTTAATGGTGAAAAACTGAAAGCATTCCCTCTAAGATCGGGAACAAGACAGGGGTGCCCACTTTCACCACTGCTATTCAACATAGTCCTGGAAGTCCTAGCAACAGCAATAAGACAAGAGAAAGAAATCAAAGGAATCCAGATTGGAAAGGAAGAAGTCAAGCTCTCTCTTTTTGCAGACGACATGATATTATACATAAAAAATCCCAAAGACACGGTTACAAAGCTACTAGAACTAATCAATGAATTCAGCAAAGTTGCAGGATATAAAGTCAACACACAGAAGTCACTGGCATTCCTATACACAAACAATGAAAAATCAGAAAATGAAATCAAAGAGGCAATTCCCTTCACCATTGCAACCAAAAGAATCAAATATCTAGGAATAAACCTACCCAAAGAAACAAAAGAATTGTACACAGAAAATTACAAGACACTCATGAGAGACATTAAAGAAGACTTAAACAGATGGAGAGATATTCCATGTTCCTGGATTGGAAGAATCAATATTGTGAAAATTACCATACTTCCAAATATCATCTACAGATTCAATGCAATACCTATTCAACTACCACTGACATTTTTCACAGAACTAGACCAAATAATAACACAGTTCATATGGAAACACAGAAGACCTCGAATAGCCAAAGCAATCCTGAGGAAGAAAAATGGAGTTGGAGGATCAGCCTCCTAACTTCAGACTCTACTACAAAGCAACAGTCCTCAAGACAGTATGGTACTGGCACAAAAACAGAACTATAGATCAATGGAACAAGATTGAGAACCCAGAGATCAACCCACGCACCTATGGGTACCTTATTTTTGATAAAGGAGGAGAAACTATAAAATGGGACAAAGACAGTCTCTTTAACAAGTGGTGCTGGGAGAATTGGACAGCAACATGCAAAAAAATGAAATTGGAACATTCCCTGACGCCATACACTAAGATCAACTCAAAATGGATTAAAGACCTCAATGTAAGACCAGAAACCATCAAACTCTTAGAGGAGAATATAGGCAAAACCCTCAAGGACATCAATCAAAGCAAGATCTTCTCTGACCCACCAACTAAAATAGCAGAACTGAAAAGAAAAATGAACATATGGGACCTCATGAAACTTAAAAGCTTTTGTACAGCTAAAGAAACTACAAAAAAGCTGAACAGACAGCCCACAGAGTGGGAGAAAATCATAGCAAATGAAACAACAGACAAAGAATTAATCTCCAAAATCTACAAGCAACTCAGACAACTCAGCACAGGGAAAATGAGCAGCCCAATCAAAAAATGGGAAAAAGATCTAAAGAGACGCCTCTCCAAAGGGGACATACAAATGGTCCAAAAGCACATGAAACGATGCTCAACCTCGCTTATTATTAGAGAAATGCAAATTAAAACCACAATGAGATACCACCTCACACCTGTCAGAATGGCCATCATCAACAAATCGACAGACAACAAATGCTGGAGAGGGTGTGGAGAAAAGCGATCCCTCTTGCATTGCTGGTGGGAATGTAAATTAATACAACCTCTATGGAAGACAGTATGGAGATTCCTTAAAAATCTAAAAATAGAAGCACCCTATGACCCAGCAATCCCACTATTAGGCCTATATCCTGATGAAATCAAAACTGAAAGAGGCACCTGTACCCCAATGTTCATTGCAGCTCTCTATACAATAGCCAGAACATGGAAGCAACCTAGATGTCCATCGACAAATGAATGGATCCAGAAGCTCTGGTACATATATACAATGGAATACTACTCAGCTGTTAAAAGAAATGCAGAAGACTCAGTCCTAATGAGGTGGCTGGCTTTAGAACCTATCATAAAAAGTGAAGTAAGTCAAAAAGAGAAAGACAAGTATAGTATACTAACTCATATATATGGAATCTAGTAAGATGGTCATGATAACACACACAGTGAACTCATGAAAAAAGAATAGACATAAAGACATTGTGGAGACCGAACAATGGGAGGGAGTAACATGGGAACCTTTACTTTTGAAAGGATAGCTATTGTCATTGTGCTAGGAATAGGAGTACCTACAACTCAAAATGATAACTGTAAGACCAGAAACCATCAAACTCTTAGAGGAGAATATAGGCAAAACCCTCAAGGACATCAATCAAAGCAAGATCTTCTCTGACCCACCAACTAAAATAGCAGAACTGAAAAGAAAAATGAACATATGGGACCTCATGAAACTTAAAAGCTTTTGTACAGCTAAAGAAACTACAAAAAAGCTGAACAGACAGCCCACAGAGTGGGAGAAAATCATAGCAAATGAAACAACAGACAAAGAATTAATCTCCAAAATCTACAAGCAACTCAGACAACTCAGCACAGGGAAAATGAGCAGCCCAATCAAAAAATGGGAAAAAGATCTAAAGAGACGCCTCCAAAGGGGACATACAAATGGTCCAAAAGCACATGAAACGATGCTCAACCTCGCTTATTATTAGAGAAATGCAAATTAAAACCACAATGAGATACCACCTCACACCTGTCAGAATGGCCATCATCAACAAATCGACAGACAACAAATGCTGGAGAGGGTGTGGAGAAAAGGAACCCTCTTGCATTGCTGGTGGGAATGTCAATTGATACAGCCTCTATGGAAGACAGTATGGAGATTCCTTAAAAAACTAAAAATAGAAGCACCCTATGACCCAGCAATCCCACTATTAGGCCTATATCCTGATGAAATCAAAACTGAAAGAGGCACCTGTACCCCAATGTTCATTGCAGCTCTCTATACAATAGCCAGAACATGGAAGCAACCTAGATGTCCATCGACAAATGAATGGATCCAGAAGCTCTGGTACATATATACAATGGAATACTACTCAGCTGTTAAAAGAAATGCAGAAGACTCAGTCCTAATGAGGTGGCTGGCTTTAGAACCTATCATAAAAAGTGAAGTAAGTCAAAAAGAGAAAGACAAGTATAGTATACTAACTCATATATATGGAATCTAGTAAGATGGTCATGATAACACACACAGTGAACTCATGAAAAAACAGAATAGACATAAAGACATTGTGGAGACCGAACAATGGGAGGGAGTAACATGGGAACCTTTACTGTCATGTGTAGAAAGGATAGCTATTGTCATTGTGCTAGGGGAATAGGAGTACCTACAACCACTTGGAGCAATGGTCTGGAGGGATGGGGGAACCTGGGTGGGGAGGCCAAGGGATATGCATCTGATTGATCTGGGAACATACATGTACAAAAATAAATAAATAAATAAATAAATAAATTTAAAAAAAAAAAATCAACATATATAAAAGTCAGTAATACATAAAAATCAGTTGTGTCTGTACATACTATAAGAACTACTCAAAAAATAAATTTTAAAATCCCATTTACAATGAAATCAAAAAAATAAAATATTTAGAAATTAATTTTTAACTAAGGACATAAAAGATCTGTACAATGAAAACTGTAAGACTTTGATGAAAGACACTGAAGAAGACACACATAAATGGACATATCCTGCATTCATGCATTGGTTGAAGAAGGAAATGGCAACCCACTCCAATATTCTTGCCTGGAAAATCTCATGGACACATGAGCCTGGTGGGCTACAGTTCGTGGAGAGAGAGAATCTGCAATAAACGTTCCAAATTGACAACTTTTCATCATGTTGCCCCAGAGCCAGCACCATAAGGGCCCTGCCAACACTGGCAGAATTCTATGGAACCTCACTGGGTTGGGCTTCCCAGGTGGCGACAGTGGTAAAGAACCTGCCTGCCGATGCAGGAGACATGAGAAGCATGGGTTTGATCCCTGGGTTGGGAAGATACCCTGGAGAAGGAAATGATAATCCACTCCAGAATTCTTGCCTGGAGAATTCCGTGGACAGAGGAGCCGTCCACAAAGAGTTGAATGTGACTGAAGCGAATTAGCATGCACACACGGCTCACAATATGACAATTATATTGCTCCTGGGACAGCCCTGGCTTCTGCCTGCTGTCCAAGCATACTTATTTCTTTTCACTCTCACAATGGTGCAGGGGTTAGAATGGAATACTACTCAAGGGCCTCTGGTACATATATACAATGGAATACTGTTAAAAGAAATGCAGAAGACTCAGTCCTAATGAGGTGGCTGGCTTTAGAACCTATCATAAAAAGTGAAGTAAGTCAAAAAGAGAAAGACAAGTATAGTATACTAACTCATATATATGGAATCTAGTAAGATGGTCATGATAACACACACAGTGAACTCATGAAAAAAGAATAGACATAAAGACATTGTGGAGACCGAACAATGGGAGGGAGTAACATGGGAACCTTTACTGTCATGTGTAGAAAGGATAGCTATTGTCATTGTGCTAGGGGAATAGGAGTACCTACAACCACTTGGAGCAATGGTCTGGAGGGATGGGGGGAACCTGGGTGGGGGGAGGGCCAAGGGATATGCATCTGATTGATCTGGGAACATACATGTACAAAAATAAATAAATAAATAAATAAATAAATTTTAAAAAAAAAAAAATCAACATATATAAAAGTCAGTAATACATAAAAATCAGTTGTGTCTGTACATACTATAAGAACTACTCAAAAAATAAATTTTAAAATCCCATTTACAATGAAATCAAAAAAATAAAATATTTAGAAATTAATTTTTAACTAAGGACATAAAAGATCTGTACAATGAAAACTGTAAGACTTTGATGAAAGACACTGAAGAAGACACACATAAATGGACATATCCTGCATTCATGCATTGGTTGAAGAAGGAAATGGCAACCCACTCCAATATTCTTGCCTGGAAAATCTCATGGACACATGAGCCTGGTGGGCTACAGTTCGTGGAGAGAGAGAATCTGCAATAAACGTTCCAAATTGACAACTTTTCATCATGTTGCCCCAGAGCCAGCACCATAAGGGCCCTGCCAACACTGGCAGAATTCTATGGAACCTCACTGGGTTGGGCTTCCCAGGTGGCGACAGTGGTAAAGAACCTGCCTGCCGATGCAGGAGACATGAGAAGCATGGGTTTGATCCCTGGGTTGGGAAGATACCCTGGAGAAGGAAATGATAATCCACTCCAGAATTCTTGCCTGGAGAATTCCGTGGACAGAGGAGCCGTCCACAAAGAGTTGAATGTGACTGAAGCGAATTAGCATGCACACACGGCTCACAATATGACAATTATATGTCCTAGAGCTCCTGGGACAGCCCTGGCTTCTGCCTGCTGTCCAAGCATACTTATTTCTTTTCACTCTCACAATGGTCAGGTTAGATAACATATTATATGCTTAGGAGCTCTAGAGTCCACTGAACATAGGAGCGGGACAGCCCCAGAGAATGCTAACGCTGAACGAATCTCAGCCTCTCTCCACCTAGACATTTTGCAAGGCACAGCGAGCCAGCCAGAACAACAGACAAGCAGTCAGCCAGGCAGAGAAAAGATTCTCTTCACTATTCGCCACCAGATGCCTAATGCAGCAATAGGGGACATATATTGCTTTCATTTGTCTTTCATTCATTCTCCCACCTTCTGGGAAAGCTTCCTGAGTGTGCTTAGAAAACCCATCCCATCACTGGTTAAGCCAGGGGGCCTCAGGGACAAATGTGTGACCCAGGCTCTCACGCAGAGCATTTCAAATCCTTGGTTACAGGGCTGGTTCAGGGACAGACATGTGACCTAAGCTTGGCTGTTTGGAGTTCAACTCTGATTGCCCACATCTGAAAAATTGCTGCTGCTACAGGCCACCTGACAACCTTGAAAATCAATTCCAGGGTATTTTTGGAAATTGGCTGAATTGCTGAGGAGTTAAGGGAAAGCTTGGTGTCCTCAGCAACAATCTTTCTACTGTGAGAGGACAGTCTACCTAAGAATGGAATCTACACAGAGGAAAGGCAGAGAAGACATAGAGTGAAAGAGAGAAAAGATAAATTTTAAGGACAGCGCCTAAATGCCTGTATCTAATGAGGCCCAAAGTTAGTATTTCCCTAAATTTTTGTTTTGTCTCAAGTTTTTTATCTTTTTCTTCTTTTTAAACTTTTGTCCTCTTTTACTGGTTTTTAAATTATTTTCATTTTTATTCTTTGGCCTGTGTGCACCTCTCATTGCAGTGGCCTCTCTCCTTGCAGAGCACCAGCTCTGGGCGCATGCGCTCCAGAGCTCTGGCTCGTAATTGGACACACTGGTCCACCCACTCCGCAGCATGTGGAATCTTCCCCAGCCAGGGATTGAACCAGTTCCCCTTGCACTGCAAGATGGGCTCTTTACCCACTGGATCACCAGGGAAGCCCAGTATTTCCCTAAATTTTTTTTTGTTAATTTTGGCCTCCTTATTGGTTTTGTATTTATTTATTTATTTTCTTCCATCTTTATTCTTTGTCCTTGTGGGGGCCTCCCAGTGCAGTGGCCTCTCTCACTGCAGAGCAATGGCTCTGGGTGCATGCGCTCCAGAGTGCTGGCTAGTAATTGGACACACTGGTCTAGCTCGAATGTGGGATCTTCCCGGGCCAGGGATCAAACTGGCACTGCTTGCACTGCAAGGCGGACTCTTTACCAGTGGACCACCAGGGAAGCCCTTTCCCTAAATTTTTAAGTTAGGGGTAGTAAACTACTAATTTCTTTTTTTTCAAATTGAGTTTAAATTGGATTTCTATCCCTCGGAAAACAATAATGAGAACAAATAGCATGCAACACAATGAACTGCTTTTATTTCAGCATGCATCCACATCTCAGCATTTAGTTGTTCTGAACAGAAAAGTGGAAAAATCAGCACTGTACCAGGAATTTCAGGGATATGCTATGCACCAAGTTCTTTCTTAATCCCTGCTGAGGATCATGAGAAGCAGCAGCACCAAAACCAAAACATGCACCAAATTCAAGGTTCTTTTTGTTCCAGCTGTCAGCTTCCAAATGAAACCTAAATGAATTGCAAGGATGACCAAATGAGAGCCCTGTTTAAAACTTCTTCCATTTTTAAGGCCAATTACAGGAAAAGAAAACCATTCAGAGGGAGCATGTGTGCTTGCAAGTGCCTCCCGTGGCCTTTCTCCAAGTGGCACCACCAAGGACTCTGAAGGCTGGCACGTTGAGTAACCCTGGTGACTATTCTCTTCACCCTTATCAAAACCTGCTAAGAAAAACACATCAGCTGATGACGACAGCAGCCGGTGACGGGGTGAGAACCCAAAATCCATTCCCAGGCTGATGCGTGTGCCACTTCGGACATGTCCGACTCTACTGTGGCCCGCCAGGCTCCTCTTCAATGGGATCCTCCAGGTAAGAATACTAGAGTGGATTGCCATGCCCTTCCCCAGGGGATCTTCCCAACAGAAGGATCTGGTGGAGAGAAACTAAATGTGGTTCTAAAACTAAATAAGGGAAGTTAGAGACTCTTTCCAACCTTACCTGATGGTGGCCAAAGCAAGAAGTCTCATGGAGAGTGCTGGGTGGTGATGGTGCAAAAAGGGACTAGAGGGGGCTTCCCTGGTGATCCAGTGGGTAAGGACACCGCCTTGCAGTGCAAGGGGCGCCGGTTCGATCCCTGGCCTGGGAAGATCCCACGTGCCACGGAGCGGCTGGACTGATGTGTCCAATTACAGAGCCAGAGCTCTGGAGCGCATGCGCCCAGAGCCAGTGCTCTGCGACAACAGGGGCCGCCACAGTGGGAGGCCCATACGGGCCAAGGAACAAAGATGGATGAAAATAGAGAAATGAAAGACCAATAGAAGTAGCCCGCCTGCTCCCCTCCCTCCACACCCCACCTCCCCAAAATAAATAAATTAATTAAAAAAAATAAAACAAAGGGGGGACTAGAGGAGGAGGAAGGAAAAAGCAGCACCCACCGTCAAGGTGGAGGAAGGAGATACAGGTTAGGTCCTGAATTCCTCACCAAAGGCCAATTTCAGAGGGGAGCAGAGGGGGTTACATCCATGCCTCAGCCAAGGGTGGTAATGGAGGCTGGGGGAAAGGATGACTTAACGAAAGAAACCAGACTTGCAGAAGAAGCAACCCCCTCCCCCCCCAGCAGTATCTCTATGACTGGACATCTTCACAACTACTCTAGCAAGCCACCCCAAGCTGGAGGACTGTTGCAGGGAAGGAGGGAGGAGGGTGAAGGAAAGGGAGAAGGCAGAGACTCCAGGCCATGTAATCAGCAGCAAGGTTGACTATGTGATGTGTTTTTCACAGTGGAGTTACATGTGCCCCACCAGTTATGATGGGAATCAATTTAAACATACTCCCTTGACCCTAGAAGTTCAACTATGTGGACAGTGATTACACTTGGCAGGATGATTTGTTACAGCACAACAGACATTGCAAATGGACCAAAACTTAGTATCAGTTACAGTATCTTAAGCTGCCTTTGAAGGTCTAGTGGCCGCTCATACTGTGGCCCGCCAGTCCTCTTCAATGGGATCCTCCAGGTAAGAATACTAGAGTGGATTGCCATGCCCTTCCCCAGGGGATCTTCCCAACAGAAGGATCTGGTGGAGAGAAACTAAATGTGGTTCTAAAACTAAATAAGGGAAGTTAGAGACTCTTTCCAACCTTACCTGATGGTGGCCAAAGCAAGAAGTCTCATGGAGAGTGCTGGGTGGTGATGGTGCAAAAAGGGACTAGAGGGGGCTTCCCTGGTGATCCAGTGGGTAAGGACACCGCCTTGCAGTGCAAGGGGCGCCGGTTCGATCCCTGGCCTGGGAAGATCCCACGTGCCACGGAGCGGCTGGACTGATGTGTCCAATTACAGAGCCAGAGCTCTGGAGCGCATGCGCCCAGAGCCAGTGCTCTGCGACAACAGGGGCCGCCACAGTGGGAGGCCCATACGGGCCAAGGAACAAAGATGGATGAAAATAGAGAAATGAAAGACCAATAGAAGTAGCCCGCCTGCTCCCCTCCCTCCACACCCCACCTCCCCAAAATAAATAAATTAATTAATTAAAAAAAATAAAACAAAGGGGGGACTAGAGGAGGAGGAAGGAAAAAGCAGCACCCACCGTCAAGGTGGAGGAAGGAGATACAGGTTAGGTCCTGAATTCCTCACCAAAGGCCAATTTCAGAGGGGAGCAGAGGGGGTTACATCCATGCCTCAGCCAAGGGTGGTAATGGAGGCTGGGGGAAAGGATGACTTAACGAAAGAAACCAGACTTGCAGAAGAAGCAACCCCCCCCCTCCCCACCCAGCAGTATCTCTATGACTGGACATCTTCACAACTACTCTAGCAAGCCACCCCAAGCTGGAGGACTGTTGCAGGGAAGGAGGGAGGAGGGTGAAGGAAAGGGAGAAGGCAGAGACTCCAGGCCATGTAATCAGCAGCAAGGTTGACTATGTGATGTGTTTTTTCACAGTGGAGTTACATGTGCCCCACCAGTTATGATGGGAATCAATTTAAACATACTCCCTTGACCCTAGAAGTTCAACTATGTGGACAGTGATTACACTTGGCAGGATGATTTGTTACAGCACAACAGACATTGCAAATGGACCAAAACTTAGTATCAGTTACAGTATCTTAAGCTGCCTTTGAATGGGAGTTTCCTTTCCAGTACTTTGAGGTCTACAAGACATATCTAGAAAATTTACTACTATGGAAAATGAAGACTGCTTAAACCAAAGGGAGTTAGGGAATGGCTTGTCGTTTTTCTTTTTGATAAGCTGCTGTAACACAGTCCAGCTGTGGGAGTTTCATGTTTTCTCTAGACACCATTAGGCACCAAAGCTCTTGCAGGACAACTCTGACACTGTATGAATGCCACCACTTTACTAGCACTGGTATGGCTCTTGGGTCCACCACTTCATAGAACTGCTAACTCCATTCAGATTCATTTTTGCTACAAATCTTACAAAGGCAGGGGGGGCTTCTGGGTATTTAGGTCCACATCCTATTTTAAGGCTGTACAGTCAGTTTTCACAAATTGTTCTTATAGACTCAATTATCACCCCTGTCCATCATGTGTGTCATGTCATTACAATTTTCTAGATCCTAGCCAATGCTGCCATCTCCTACTCCTCTCTGACCTTCTTTAAGTTCTTCCAACAGTGAGAAATCATGAGGAATGAGCCCATGGTGGCTGCCATCTTTCATTGTGGTCACTCACAAGCCTGTACCCATGTATCTGAAGACAAACCTCATGTCCCCCAAGGATAGTCATCCTCTTACACCATGATTCCAGATCTCTACCACAATGATCCTACTCCTTCGGGGTCTCCAAAAATACACCTACACCGCTACAATTATACGCATTACCATAATAGCTAAGGTACTAAGCATTTAGTATGAGCCAGGCACTGTGCTGGGCTGCCCTGGTGGCTCAGTGGGTAAAGAATCCACCTGCATTGCAGGAGACACAGGAGACAAGGGTTCAATTCCTGGGTCAGGAAGATTTTCTGGAGGAGGGAAATGGCAACCCACCTCAGCATTCTTGCCTGAAAAATCCCATGGACAGAGGAGCTGGTGGGCAAGAGCCCAGAGGGTCACAAAGGGTCAGACACGACAGAGCAATTAGGCACTATTAAAGCACTAGGCATTGTGCTAAATTCTTTACAGTACTCATCTCATTTAATCCTCACAACAGTTCTACAGAGGTGGATCCTATTATTATCTCCATTTTACAGATAAGCAAATGGAGGCTTGTAAGATTAAATAGCTTTCCTAAAGTGAGGTAGAGGGCTTCCCTGGTGGTTCAGCAATAAAGAATCTGCCTGCCAATGCAGGAGATGAGGGTTTGATCCCTGGTCAGGTAGATCCCTTGGAAAAGGAATGGCAACTCACTCCAGTATTCCTGCCTGGGAAATCCCATGGACAGAGAAGCCTGGTAGGCTACGGTTCATGGGGTTACAAAAAGTCAGACATGACTTATCACCTAAATAAGAAGGTGATGTAGATATTAAGTGATAGGGCTGGACTCATATTCTGACAAATGGAATCATACTCATTTCATCTCTACGTAATACTGTTTTTATGGCCTGGGACAGGGGATCTTACATACACATAGGAACCTGGGTAATAACTCTACCCTAAATTGCATTTGTACAGAAATTACACAGTATCTACAAGAAAATACATGTCTGTTGTCTTAAGCTACCAAATTTGTGACAATTTTTTACAACAGCCACAGAAACTAAGGTAACTACTGGGGAGCTTCAGATCCTACTTCCCAAAATCAATGAATAAATTTTACCGCCCAACTTTGAGCCTCCAGCATTGTAATAGATACCATGCCCTGACTTTGATCACACTCTTGATGTGTGTGTGTGTGTGTATTCATATAACTGCTAAAATGGAGACCAGACATAGGTCTTCACAGTGGAAATTACCAGACCAAAGGGTTTTCTGGTTTAGTAAAGAAACTTCAGAAATACTGGTTTGAAAACCTTTGAAAAAGTTTCTCTACTACAGGACTTCTCAGAGTCTTTAATGTGCTAATTGGCACTATCAATCTCCAAGGAGCTACTTGGTCTTCAGTGTTCAGCAAGCTTATTTGATTATACACATCCTACCCCTGGGAAAGCACTCTTAAGAACAAGTGTTACAAAGACCACAGTTAGGAGAAAAGTCTGCCTGGTCTGACCACCTCACTGTACTGATCACAGGGATGTTCACAGCAGGTGCCCTGCCACAGTCCCACTGCTGGTGGGGGCACATGCAGGGTTATAACCAAGCTTCCTAACATTTTCTCCAGTGCTCCGTCTACTAAATGTGTTGAACATCTAAAAAAGCAAGCACTGAATGTCATCTTTAAAGTGAAGGGAGGAGGGATCTCCAAAGACAGCTTCATTGGAAGGAAACATTTTCTGCAGTGAGTTAACAGTTTATAGAATGCAGCAATGAGATATGAGGAAAGGCGCATTTATCCTATCTTTTGTTACTGGCATTGACCCTGAAGGCCCTTAGTCCTCCCCCAGAAGCTTAAAGGGCTTAGATCAAGGGCAGATTTTGAAACTGAATGTATTCAGATTAAGCAAAACCTTCAGTGAGGGGATTTACTCCCCACAAGCTGTTGCCAAGTTGGGGCTCTCCTGGCCAGGCCCATTTTCCTGAGTTGCAGTTGACTGGTTTCCAAGTTGCTACAATCCAGGCAGTCCAGTTTCCTGGGACATTAAACATTCAAAGCTTTGTCAGCCTCCCAGATTGTTTCCTATTCCTCCACTGTTTTTAGACAGGTTTGGGGGAGGCTGCGGAGTTTCTAACAAATAACAAGGAGATGATCCTGGGGAAAGTAGCCAGAGGTTCAGAGTCTAGAAGTGTGCTCCTTACTTATCAGTTGTTGTTGCTCAGTAACTCAGTCATGTCTGACTCTTTGTGACCATGGACTGCAGCCCAGCAGGCCTCCTTATCCTTCACCATCTTCCAGAATTTGCTCAAACTCGTGCATAGAGTTGGTGATGCCATCCAACCATCTCATCCTCTGTCACCCTATTCGCCTCTTGTCCTCAATTTTTCCCAGCGTCAGAGTCTTTTGGGCTCTTCACATCAGGTGGGCAAAGCACTGGAGCTTCAGCTTCAGCATCAGTCCTCCCCATGGGCCTTCCCTGGTAACTCAGACAGTGAAGGATCTGTCTGCAATGCAGGAGGTACACATTCGACTCGTGGGTCGGGAAGATCCGCTAGAGAAGGGAGTGACAACTTACTCCAGTATTCTTGCCTGGAGAATTCCACAGACTGAGGAGCCTTGAGAGTTACAGCCCATAGGGATGCAAAGAGTCAGACTCAACTGAGTGACTAACACACACACATGAATATTCAAGGTTGATTTCCTTTAGGATTGACTCATTCTTATCAGTTAGCATTTGACAAGTCACTATGAGATTATCCCTGGCAAGGAGGATATTTAGCCCTGATAAGAATCTAGAAGACAGAAGCAGTTGGCAGTTTAGGGTTACAAGTAGTTGTTTATTTGGGGACTTTTCTTTTAATGCCATATGGCCCTGTTTTTCTGGATGCCATTCTTACTCCTCAAGTCTGAAAAAAATGCCACTGATTTTGAGAGTCTTGAATGTGGAAGAGAAAATACTGGTAAAGTATTCATGAAATTAAAAGACATTTGCTCCTTGGAAGGAAAGCTACGACAAACCTAGACAGTGTATTAAAAAACAGACACCACTTTGCCAACAAAGGTCTGTATAGTCAAATCTTTGGTTTTTCCAGTAGTCATGTACAGATGTGAGTTGGACCATAAAGAAGGCTGAGAAAAAAAAATAAAAAAGAAGGCTGAGTGCCAAAGAAGTGATGCTCTTGAATTGTGGTGCTGGAGAAGACTCTTGAGAGTCCATTGCACTGCAAGAAAATCAAACCAGTTAATCTTAAAGGAAATCAATCCTAAATATTCATTGGAAGGACGGATGCTGAAGCCGAAGCTCCAATATTTTGGCCACCTGATGCAAAAGGTTGGCTCAGTGGAAAAGACCTTGATGCTGGGAAAAACTGAAGACAAAAGGAGAAGACGCTGGCAAAGGATGAGCTGGTTAGACAGCATCATCACTGACTCAATGGACACAAATTTGAGCAAATTCTGGGTGACAGTGGAAGACAGAGGAGCCTGGCATGCTACAGTCCATGGAGTTGCAAAGAGTCAGATATGACTTAGTGACTGAACATGTATGTTTTCTACTTCTGGGATGCAACATTATCCATCTTCTGTTTCGAATGTGCTCTGCATTTAAAATCAAACTTCTCTAAACATTTAAAAGGCCTCAAAATTTTCTCATTGTGTCTCTATTTTTTAAATAGCTTCTACCACTTTTGCTTTTCTCCTCGTAAAATAATACATTTGTTTTAAAAATGTTGGAAGCACAAGAAGAGCATATGAAAAGAAAAAAATCTGTGTTCTCACCACTGAGAAATAAAAGTAATTAACATTTTTGGCACCATGTCCTTTTAGAATTGTTTTTAAATGCCTTACCACTATGCTCATGTGTCTCCTTCATCCCCACAGGATGGAAGGTCACCTGTGTGCTCCAGTTGTGCACAAAGCACAAAGAGAATCACCTATCACTGAGCTACCATATCAAAAAAATCTTAGTTTGTCAAATTGTACGGACTTGGAGAACCCCATGGAATACGTGAGAAAACTGAGCACTAGAGAATAACCAACTTTCCCATAACACCTGGCATCTCAGAGGTAGGCCAGGGACCCAGAAAATCTTCTGATTTTAATTTTAGTGTTTTTTCCCCTCACTATACCAGTGCATCACTAGAGAAAGAATTATAGGTACAAAATTCAGTTTGAGTTAGAAGATTCGGCTATGCCCGAACTCAAAGCATGAGGAATTTTTATGTACTAATAATTTGGCATTATGGAGAGAGTAATAATCTCCACATAAATAGAAATTTCCAAAGTACTAAGGGTCAACTTTTCAAGCACAAAGATTTGCACTCTGATCTTAGCCGAAGACAGTGGAAATTATTTTAAATATGTCTTTGTAGAAGACAGGCACATTTAAAAACACAATCTTTTCTTAATGACTCAAAGTCATAATTGTGAGCCTCTGTTTTTACTTTGGACTATGAGAGAGTGAGTCCTTCTGGGACTGGGAAACTGTAAAACCCTAATGGTTCCAGACTGCTAAGCTTTCAGAGTGGTATGTTTGCTTTCTATGGATTTTCTGTCTCCCTCTTCACAATCAAGCTGTCAGCTATTATTTCTCGCTGCTTCCAGTATGTCTGAGACCTTCTCCTCATTTGTTCCCCATCTGCTATGCTCCTTCTAATCTTTTATGAGCTGGAGAAGCGGATATCCATGTGTGTTAGAAGTATTTGTAACGTACAAGTAATTAGGCTCTGAGTGAGTATTGAGGGATTTTCTCAGTCATAAAGTTAGTGAGCAGACATAGGCACACATATTTGAATGGCTCAGAAGCCATTTAAATTTGTGTTCTCTTAAGATTGGCAAATAAATAGCATCCAGATAAATGATACAGTACAGTCTTTTAAACATAGATATAAACAGACGTGAAGGACTCAGAAATCCTTTGCTGAGTTTACACACATCACTCTTTCCTTGGAAGCAATCCAAATCTGTAAACAACATAGTGGGTCCTGAGTTCAAAAATTATTTCTTTAATTTCTTTTGTTGTTGTGCAGTCTCTAAGTCATGCCAGACTCTGTATAACCCAATGGACAGTAGCATGTCAGGCTTCCCTGTCCTTCACCATCTCCTGGAGTTTGCTCAAATTCATGTCCACTGAGTCAGTGAGGCCATCCAACCACCTCATCCTCTGCGACCCTCTTCTCCTTTTACCCTCAGTGTTTTCCCAAATCAGGGTCTTTTCCAATAAGGTGACTCTTTGTATCAGGCGGCCAGTGTATCGGAGCTTCAGTTTCAGAGCTTTGTAACCCTGTACGGGACCCAGTGATCAAAACTGTCCCAAAGAAAAGGATATGCAGGAAGGTAAGGTGGTTATATGAGGAGGCTTTACAAATAGCTGAGGGAAGAAGAGAAACAAAAAGCAAGGGAGAAAGAAAAAGATACACCCAACTGAATGCAGAGTTCCAGAGAACAGCAAGGAGAGATAAGAAGGCCTTCATTTCTTTTAAACTCCTACAATTTACTTTGCAACATGAAATTGGTCTTTCTAAATCTAATGGAAACACAGCCTTGGCTTCACTCATGAGGGCCTGGCAAGTTCAGAGGGCAGATCTCTACTGTCAAGGTGGTTCCCCTCCCCCATTCCCTGACACCTTCTCCCCTACCTCCAGCTGCTGTCTTGCCTCTTAAGTACACAAGTTGCCAACTTTTCATTTCTCCACTTGTTGCTTGCATAATTTTGAAGCGATTAAAACAGCTTTCCCTTAATTCAAACTTATAAATTCTTTTAGATAATCAATAAGACTGATTTTTCTACTCTATCCCCCTATTTTCTCCCAGATTTAAAATGTCCAAAAACTTTATTGCCAAGAATAAGCAAGTAAATGAGATGGATCCGTCGGAAGCTCATGTCCTGACTCACGCGATGCTGAAACTATTTTGAATGCTACCATTAGAAATGGTGCTGCGGGAACAGCATGGGCTGCAGAAGCCAAGCGATTTGCAAAATTATGCCAAGAGGAGAAATTACTCAATGCAAAACACCTGCTGTGGAGTGATTATTAAATTATCCACAGCGTAACTCTGACCCTGCAAGTTGACTTTCCTTCCCCTCCCCACACCCACCTCCCAACTCCACCGTCATTTGTATTTACAGGGAAACATCCACAAAACCACTGCACTTGGCTAAACCCAAAAGCCAAGTTAACTGACTCGCGCTGGAATGAATGAGGGGCTGCAGTAATAGCAGCCCAGCCACAGCTGACCTGGGCATTAACCCTTTGCAAAGGACTTCCACACACAGGAGCTCCCAGTTGGCAATACTTGCTCTAACCTTAAGGTGGTTCCCAGGGGAGGGTGCCAGCACCGACAGGTTCTCCCAAAGAAAGTGCAAAACTTTAAAAACCGAAGTTAAAATACACCCTAACTTTCCTTTCTACTTCATCCCACCCTTCTCCCTGACCACTTTTCTTTGCAGCTGTCAGTTTTTAAAATGTGTATTTTAATTTTCTATGGTTGAGCACATCCAAAGCTTTTTTAAGGAGCATGGGATTCTATTCTTCTCGAAAATCTATATGCAGCCACGGATTACCACAGCTGGCTCTGGTAACATGCGCAAAGTCCAACTCACTATCTGAGGCTATTTCTAAGGCTATTGTGAGTGACATTAGGCCTGTTTCTGAAGAAATCCGCTAGTTGTAATGTATACCATCTTAAATGGTCTTTTTGTGATGGGGTCTCTGCTCTGACACAAACGCAGGGCATCGTCTCCCTGATGGGTCTCCCCAAGTAGAGCTTGGGAAGAAATCGTCATTATCAGGGCAGTTCACCCAGACACACAGACTTGCTTGTTACCGTATTTAAAGAAGTGGCCACAAAGAAATAGTCATTGCATTTACAATAGGAGAAACCTCGTATGCATTTCCAAGGAATCACATTTTGGGGAGAATTACAGAATAATTACACATATGCTTAGATCACGAGCATTCAATGAAGCGGACAGTATTTTGAGGATTTAAGATGTTGGTGTTGTGGTCGTCTCTAAGAAACGGGGATAATTCAGACATTCAAATGCAAAACTGCACCATTTGGAGAGTGTAATGCAGTCTGTTCTGGTCACTGTTACAAATTCGGAAAGGATTCCCTGGCTGCAGACATTAGAGGCCCTTAATACTTAAATCTGTTTCCAAATGTAAAGCATAGAACAAAAGTGCTGGGCATTAATGAAACGTATCCTAACACTGGTGTGATGACACATTTCATTAAAGTGTCTCTTTGGGAGAGTAAAAAAATAATGACAAGAGCTCGGCTGTGTGCAACTTGATAAGGTCCTCTGATGAAATATCATTAACTAATAACACGTTAAACAGCCATTTTAACACTACCGTGGTGTGCAGATAAGGCGGGAATTAATTTCATGCTTAGAATGTTGTTTATAACCAATTACTGGAAATGAAACACTTTCGTAGGTCCAAATACTGACTCATGTTATTTAGTTAGTTGTATTCAAACTGCCAGGAAATCAAGTATTCATGGACGTTACTGCAATGATCTTAAGAAAAAGATTTTAAAATGTCACCTATCTTGTTTACTCCTATATTTGTTATTTCCTAAGCGAAAGTATTATGTGTCTGTGTATTTTAAAAAATACACACCTTTATCATTTTTGTTGGGTCAGTAGCAAAATGCTTTTCTACTGCACTATAAACATTAACATGACCTTCTTAAGCTAAAAGGGTTTTTCTTTTTATTATTTCAAAAAATTGGATAAAAATAAGAATTCAACAGGTAGACCAAAAACTCGGTATTTTATGAATCTGAAAAGATGTCCAACTTAATGTTCCAACTTAAAGGTAAGTAGTTTTCCATGTGACTGACACAGAAGCAGTGTGGGCTGGAAATACATAGAATTTATATTTTCAGTAAATTTTCAAAACGTCTCTTTATAAGATCTTGTGCTCAAACTATCAGAATAACAAACCTTTGCAACTCTGGCAGCCACCTGGAAACTCACCGGATAGATTTACATGGAGCGTTTTTCAACATTTAGACTTGTTTGATTTTTATGCAAAAGAACCATTCTATAAAATGTAGCAAGGCAAGAAATTCTCCCAATCTGGGCCTATGCAACCAAGCATTAAGTTACAAAGTAATACAAAACAAAAGAGATAGAATAGAGAAATTAGTCCACAGCAACATAAGAGAAGGGCAGGAGAAACTTGGAGCTGGCAGTCTCCTAATGTGAAAGGTTAATCACAAGATTTAAAATCTAATCTCTCTCTCTAAGGCAGCTCACGTAATTGCATACATTGTAAAGGGACATGAGAACAGTGGGAACAGAAAAAAATTAAACAAGGTGCTTGATATAAACGGTAAATTTACTGTAGAAAAAACCAAAAACAGCTAAAATAGGCACAGATCTCAGGAAGGGGTCAGCTGTGCTAAGACAATACAAACGACTATCAATAATTACTGCCAGAGAAAAGACAATCTTTAAATTTTGGACTTTAATTTTTGTTTATTCTAATGGGATATCCTCTAAAGATCCATTAATATAATTCCATTCATTTGTGTTGCCTAGCAAAATACAGGCCATACAGGGGGACCTATCACGTGCTGACATTGTGGGAAGGCAAAGATGAATCTGACCCAAGGAGAAGAAAATCATAGCTCCCTAGCACTGAAAGTACCAACTGAGAGCTGAGAAGAAGAAATCCCTCCACAGAAGGACTGGTATTTAAATTCTGCTGGGAAGAACAGGCAGGACTTGGCCACATGCAGGTAGAACAGGAAGACACGAGCGAAGGTAGCAAAGCCTGGAGTGTGTGCAGAAGTCAGAGACGGCTTCAGGTTGACTGGCTGTGCAGCTGACACCGACACAGAAGTCGTGCAGGCTGGAAAGGGAATAAGCTGACGCCATGGGCTCTGAAGGAATTTGACTGATTTCTATGGAAAGTGGGAAAACATTGGAGTTTTTGGATTCCAGGAATGGTCGCTGGTTAAAGGTGCTGGAGAAGGTCAGTCTATGTGGTGGCAGAGTCCAGAAGAGGAAGAGGAAAACATAATCTCAGCAGGATGGATTTGAGGACAGCAAAAGCACAGAGATTTGTGGTTTTGGACTAGAAAGTAGTAAACATATATTTATGAATTACATGTTTCTAAACTTTAAGGCTCACTTCTTACTAAATTGGAAAAGCAATAAGAGGTGTCACTGAGGAAGATGTAATTTATCAAAGAATCATAGAAGGCCCAGTGGGTGTGACTCAGACCAACTTCCCCCTTTTTTCTAGAGAGATCTCTGGGTGCATCTTGAATGCCAGAGACTGGATGAATTTAAAACAAAAATACTCCTAGGATGTATGTAATTCCCTATCACAGCATGAATCTGGATACAGCTCAGGCCCAGCCATGACATACAACCACCAGCTGCCCTGTGAGCGGCCCCTTTATCCAGAAATGTGCTAACGAGGCCAAAAACTGTCTCTGCATCAGCATCAGGAAAGAGAAGCAGGCAAACACATTAGGAAGCCCTTGGCAATAAGGGCGAGATGTTAGGGCTTGGAGGCAACATTTATGAAGGAGGAAAACATACAGGTTAGAAGAAAGTTTGGAGGGTTGATTTCACAGAGACCATTTCTTGTCCTATTCATACGGGCTTCTCCAGTGGCTCTGTGGTAAAGAATCTGCCTGCCAATGCAGGAGACGCAGTTTCAGTCCCTGGGTCAAGAGGATCCCCTGGAGAAGAAAATGGCACCCATCCCAGTGTTCTTGTCTAGAGAATCCCATGGACAGAGGATCCTGGAGGGCTACAGTCCAGAGGGTCGCAAAAGAGTCAGACACGACTGAGTGACTAAATAACAACATATAGCATTTCATACTTTCCAAGGGGCTTTCATTTACTTTTTAAAAAATATTTATCATTTATTCTGACTGTGCTGGATCTTAGTTGTGGCGTGTGGGATCCCCGACTAGAGACGAAATCCAGGCCCCCAGTATTGGGAGCACAGAATTTCAATCACTGTACTACCAGGGGAGGCCCCCTCAAGGTACCTTTAAACATATTATTTTAATTCCCCCGATTACCCTGTTGTTTTCCTTTTACAGGAAGAATAAGGAGGCCCTTCCAGACTGTGGGAGTATCTCAGATTTTGGAGTCTCTTCTTGATAGCAAGGTGAGCACCCAGAACCCAGTTTTCTGGTTTTCTCCTCCACGTCTTCACCTGGCCTGTTCCTACTTACCATCAGCAAATATTTATCAAGCATCTCTTCTGTAGAAGCCATGCCTCTGAGAAAACCCGTCAAGTTTTCCCAGGAGAGTTAACAGAAAAATCCTAACAGGGTTTTTGGAGCCGATCAATAACCGGCTCATCATCCCTGTATAGCGCCCCCTGGTGGCAGATAAGATAAGCGTTAGGAGGTAAGAAGCCTTGAGAAGTTTTTTGGATCCAGACACCTCTAGTTTTTAAGACCTGACTTCATGGAAAGATGAGACTATTGAAACACAGAAAGTAATTTTTACAAGGGCTCAGCTAACAGTGTTCTCATCAGCATCAGGAAAGAGAAGCAGGCAAACACATTAGGAAGCCCTTGGCAATAAGGGCGAGATGTTAGGGTTTGGGAGGCAACATTTATGAAGGAGGAAAACATACAGGTTAGAAGAAAGTTTGGAGGGTTGATTTCACAGAGACCATTTCTTGTCCTATTCATACGGGCTTCTCCAGTGGCTCTGTGGTAAAGAATCTGCCTGCCAATGCAGGAGACGCAGTTTCAGTCCCTGGGTCAAGAGGATCCCCTGGAGAAGAAAATGGCACCCATCCCAGTGTTCTTGTCTAGAGAATCCCATGGACAGAGGATCCTGGAGGGCTACAGTCCAGAGGGTCGCAAAAGAGTCAGACACGACTGAGTGACTAAATAACAACATATAGCATTTCATACTTTCCAAGGGGCTTTCATTTACTTTTTAAAAAATATTTATCATTTATTCTGACTGTGCTGGATCTTAGTTGTGGCGTGTGGGATCCCCGACTAGAGACGAAATCCAGGCCCCCAGTATTGGGAGCACAGAATTTCAATCACTGTACTACCAGGGGAGGCCCCCTCAAGGTACCTTTAAACATATTATTTTAATTCCCCCGATTACCCTGTTGTTTTCCTTTTACAGGAAGAATAAGGAGGCCCTTCCAGACTGTGGGAGTATCTCAGATTTTGGAGTCTCTTCTTGATAGCAAGGTGAGCACCCAGAACCCAGTTTTCTGGTTTTCTCCTCCACGTCTTCACCTGGCCTGTTCCTACTTACCATCAGCAAATATTTATCAAGCATCTCTTCTGTAGAAGCCATGCCTCTGAGAAAACCCGTCAAGTTTTCCCAGGAGAGTTAACAGAAAAATCCTAACAGGGTTTTTGGAGCCGATCAATAACCGGCTCATCATCCCTGTATAGCGCCCCCTGGTGGCAGATAAGATAAGCGTTAGGAGGTAAGAAGCCTTGAGAAGTTTTTTGGATCCAGACACCTCTAGTTTTTAAGACCTGACTTCATGGAAAGATGAGACTATTGAAACACAGAAAGTAATTTTTACAAGGGCTCAGCTAATCCAGTGTTCTCATCTGGCATATTAAGAAATTAATGTCCAGGGACTTCCATGGTGGTCCAGTGGCTAAGACTCCACGCACCCAATACAGAGGGGCTGGGTTCAATCCCGCTGGTCAGGGAACTAGATCCCGCATGACACAATGAAGACCCAGCACAGCCAAATAAACAACTAAATGTTTAAAAAAAGAAAGAAATCGATGTCCTGAGAGGTCAAGCAATTGTGCTCTTAGCCGTATAGCATTCTAAACCAGTTCTTCTCTCCTGTAAGAAAGGCCTCCTTTGGCTTCTTCTTCAGTCGCCTTTCTCCTGTGAGCTAACATTCATGCCACAGAGGCAATGTTCCTGGGAAGGAGGACATGGAAAGGATATTTGCACAGATGGACACCCCCCAGCTCTCACTCTTAATAGTTATGTGACCCATATGTCTTTATCCCCCTCATCCTCCTTGAGCCTCAGGCTCCTCATTTGTAAACTCAAAATATTCCCGCCTCACTGGGCTGTTTTAAGTGTTAAATGAAATAATGCAGGAGACGACACTCAGCACAAGCCTGGCATGTAGCAAACACTCAGGACAGGGTAGTTGCTGTTACGCTTAGTCAGCTACCTCTGTTGGTGTATCCGGAGTCATCTGCCCTGTGCATTCCATAAGCAAATGCAGGTAGCAGGAAAGCTGTAGGCTGGTATTTACAGATGAAGCCTTTAAAGCTGAAACAGGTACAGTAACTTGCTAAAGGCCTTATTTCAAATAATTGGCAATGTTCTAGAAGTTATATGCAGTGTTCTTTTTATCATGCCACTGATAGCTATGCCATTAAAAGATTTTTGTTGGCCTTTATATTATCTGCAGCTGTTGCACGGAACAATCCTGAATTTCATGTGTGAAAAATTTAACGTATCACCTGATTGGCACTTCACTCAGTCTATAACTTTGCACCCCTTTTAAAACTCGTATTTTTTGAAATTTAGTAGGAAAAATAAACTCCTCATTCAAATAATAAAATTATTGGAAACTTTCAAGATTCTCTGGCAAGTTAAACCAAAGAAATCTGGTGCACATTTGCTTTTATAATAGGTATGCTGACCCTAAATTTCCATTATGCATCCAGAAGCTAATGAGCTCATTTGGAGAACAGGCATTTAAAAGAATGTTTGCTGGACAGTCCCCCCTCGGTATCCATGAGGGATTGGTTTCAGGATCCCTCACAGATACCACAATTTCAGGGCCCTCAAGTCCCTTATATAAAATGGTGTCATATTGGCATGATGTAGATCTTTCTAAGGAGATTTTAAACCCCCTTTAGATTATTTATAATACCTAATACAATGTAAATTCTATGTCACTTGTGATTAAATGTAAATGTTACGTAAATCATTGCTGGTGTGTACCAAATTCAAACTTTGCTTTTAAAGCTTCTTGGGATTTTTTTTTCCTTTTTGGAGTATTTCAATCAGCAGTTGGCTGAATCCACAAACGTGATACCCAAGGGTATGAACGATCTGCTATATCTATGTTCAGAATATAGATACAATAGTCTCAGGAGCCTATAGTACCTATGACCCTCCTGTGCCCGTTTTAAGAACACTCTTTACTCTCAAAAGTTTTTCAGTGTTAAATGAAATAATGCAGGAGACGACACTCAGCACAAGCCTGGCATGTAGCAAACACTCAGGACAGGGTAGTTGCTGTTACGCTTAGTCAGCTACCTCTGTTGGTGTATCCGGAGTCATCTGCCCTGTGCATTCCATAAGCAAATGCAGGTAGCAGGAAAGCTGTAGGCTGGTATTTACAGATGAAGCCTTTAAAGCTGAAACAGGTACAGTAACTTGCTAAAGGCCTTATTTCAAATAATTGGCAATGTTCTAGAAGTTATATGCAGTGTTCTTTTTATCATGCCACTGATAGCTATGCCATTAAAAGATTTTTGTTGGCCTTTATATTATCTGCAGCTGTTGCACGGAACAATCCTGAATTTCATGTGTGAAAAATTTAACGTATCACCTGATTGGCACTTCACTCAGTCTATAACTTTGCACCCCTTTTAAAACTCGTATTTTTTGAAATTTAGTAGGAAAAATAAACTCCTCATTCAAATAATAAAATTATTGGAAACTTTCAAGATTCTCTGGCAAGTTAAACCAAAGAAATCTGGTGCACATTTGCTTTTATAATAGGTATGCTGACCCTAAATTTCCATTATGCATCCAGAAGCTAATGAGCTCATTTGGAGAACAGGCATTTAAAAGAATGTTTGCTGGACAGTCCCCCCTCGGTATCCATGAGGGATTGGTTTCAGGATCCCTCACAGATACCACAATTTCAGGGCCCTCAAGTCCCTTATATAAAATGGTGTCATATTGGCATGATGTAGATCTTTCTAAGGAGATTTTAAACCCCCTTTAGATTATTTATAATACCTAATACAATGTAAATTCTATGTCACTTGTGATTAAATGTAAATGTTACGTAAATCATTGCTGGTGTGTACCAAATTCAAACTTTGCTTTTTAAAGCTTCTTGGGATTTTTTTTTCTTTTTGGAGTATTTCAATCAGCAGTTGGCTGAATCCACAAACGTGATACCCAAGGGTATGAACGATCTGCTATATCTATGTTCAGAATATAGATACAATAGTCTCAGGAGCCTATAGTACCTATGACCCTCCTGTGCCCATGTAAATTATTAAGAACACTCTTTTACTCTCAAAAGTTTTCAGGTTTAGACAATAAATTATATATACACCAAATTTTACAGTCATCTTACCAATAAATCATGGGAGTAAGGAAAATTTCTTTCTTCTCTGATATTTAAAAATGGCAAGAAAATATTAGACTAACACTCTTATAAACTACCATGAAAACTGGACAAAATATGTGGAACAACTATATTCATACACTAGACAACAATTAGTTCAGGGCTGTGGGTTAAGCATGATCATTACCCTAAATTTCTTTCCACTGGCATTTTCCAAATCTCAAAAGAGATATGGTGAATTCAAACAGAGTATGATAGTTTCATGGAACAGAGGAGACAGAGGTGAGATTTCAGAGAGACTGTGACATCCAGAATTTGTGACAAAACGTACTGAAAAGAAAACTATACAATCAAAGAGCTCTGTAAATCTGTGTAGAGTGCTGTGGGTCTTGAATATTCATATTAAGCCTCACACGCACAGGGTGGGATTCCACAGTCCAAGCAAAGAACAAGTGCTGGAGAGTGGTCAGATGAACAACCACAGAAGCTTGCACAGGGCTGGGAGATGTGTGAGCTCCCTAGAAGAGTGCTAAGGCCTGACAATAAACATACAAGCACATCTCAAGGCATATCTTAATTAGATTGCTGAAACCAATCATAAAGATTGGTTTATGATTAAAAGTAGCCAAAGAGGGCTTCCCTGGTGGTCCAGCAGGTAAAGGGTCCACCTTGTACTGCAAGAGGCGCCAGTTCGATCCCTGGCACAGGAAGATTCCCACATGCATGATGTAGATCTTTCTAAGGAGATTTTAAACCCCTTTAGATTATTTATAATACCTAATACAATGTAAATTCTATGTCACTTGTGATTAAATGTAAATGTTACGTAAATCATTGCTGGTGTGTACCAAATTCAAACTTTGCTTTAAAGCTTCTTGGGATTTTTTCTTTTGGAGTATTTCAATCAGCAGTTGGCTGAATCCACAAACGTGATACCCAAGGGTATGAACGATCTGCTATATCTATGTTCAGAATATAGATACAATAGTCTCAGGAGCCTATAGTACCTATGACCCTCCTGTGCCCATGTAAATTATTAAGAACACTCTTTTACTCTCAAAAGTTTTCAGGTTTAGACAATAAATTATATATACACCAAATTTTACAGTCATCTTACCAATAAATCATGGGAGTAAGGAAAATTTCTTTCTTCTCTGATATTTAAAAATGGCAAGAAAATATTAGACTAACACTCTTATAAACTACCATGAAAACTGGACAAAATATGTGGAACAACTATATTCATACACTAGACAACAATTAGTTCAGGGCTGTGGGTTAAGCATGATCATTACCCTAAATTTCTTTCCACTGGCATTTTCCAAATCTCAAAAGAGATATGGTGAATTCAAACAGAGTATGATAGTTTCATGGAACAGAGGAGACAGAGGTGAGATTTCAGAGAGACTGTGACATCCAGAATTTGTGACAAAACGTACTGAAAAGAAAACTATACAATCAAAGAGCTCTGTAAATCTGTGTAGAGTGCTGTGGGTCTTCGAATATTCATATTAAGCCTCACACGCACAGGGTGGGATTCCACAGTCCAAGCAAAGAACAAGTGCTGGAGAGTGGTCAGATGAACAACCACAGAAGCTTGCACAGGGCTGGGAGATGTGTGAGCTCCCTAGAAGAGTGCTAAGGCCTGACAATAAACATACAAGCACATCTCAAGGCATATCTTAATTAGATTGCTGAAACCAATCATAAAGATTGGTTTATGATTAAAAGTAGCCAAAGAGGGCTTCCCTGGTGGTCCAGCAGGTAAAGGGTCCACCTTGTACTGCAAGAGGCGCCAGTTCGATCCCTGGCACAGGAAGATTCCCACATGCCGCAGAGCAACTGGACCGGTGTGTCCAACTACCAGCTGGTGCTCTGGAATGCATGCGGCCAGAGCCGGTGCTCTGCTACAGGAGAGGCCACTGCAATGGAGACCCACACAGGCTGAAGAACAAAGATGGATGAAAATAAGTAAATGAAAGACCAATAAAAGTGACCAAAAATCAACAACAACAAAAAAAGCCAAATGGGGGGAAAAAAGACAACACATATAGAATAATGAAGATAAAGATTATCACTGATTTCTCAAACCAAACAATAATAGAATGGAATTTTTTAAATGCTGAAAGGAAAGAAAAATGACTTTGTATTTTTAAATATATATGTATTATATGTATTGTTTCATATGAAAAATATGAAATATGTAGGGGTAAGTCTAACAAAATATAGCTAGCAACAGTAGAATAAAAGCAAACAAAAAAAATAGCACTGGTAGAAATTAAGTGTTCATGGATCTAAAGATTCAATATTATTAAATTGTTTATTTTTCATAAATTGATCAATATAATTCAGAGCAATCTAAATGAAAACCTTTTAGAAGATGCTGGGATTTCTAATTCTTCACTTTCACTGATGGATTCTTCACAATCTGTAACATTGCCTAAAGGGAGGTTGGCATTCTTCCTGCCTTTCCTATGCTTTCTCAGTTTGTCAGGCCTGTTCTCTGATATTGCAGTCATCACGGGAAATAGCTCAGGGGGAACAGTTTGCCAGTTTGGAACCTAGTGCCTTAAAAGTACTGGGCTATTAATCACTCGGTCATGTCTGACTCTTTGTAACTCCATGGACTGTAGTCTGTGAAGCACCTCTGTCCGTGGAACTTCCCAGGCAAGAATACTGAAGTGGACTGCCATTTCCTTGTCCAGGAGATCTTCGCCCGTCAGGGATCAAATCCGGGTTTCCTGGATTGCAGGGAGCTTTTACCGTCTGAACCACCAGGGAAAAGTACTGGGGGAAGATCATCAAAAGATCATTATCACCCTCCTGAGTCTACATGAATTGTCCTATGTGTGCTCAGTTACTCTGTCACAGCCGACTCTTCACAGCCCTGCGGACTGTAGTCTGGCAGGTTCCTCTGTCCATGGGACTTCCCAGGCAAGAACACTGGAGTGAGTTGCTAATTCCTTCTTCAGGGGATCTTCCTGACGCAGGGATCAAACCCACCTCTCCTGTGTCTCCTGCACTGGGAGGCAGATTCTTTACCACTGAGCCACTTGGGAAGCCCACATGAATTGTTCTAGTGCTCTTCAATTTTCCAAGTGGTTGATACTTTGGCTCCATACTTTGGGAAGACCGGCACGAAGGCTTTATTTTCTTTAATTTTATCCAGAGCTGTGCCTACTGGAATGACACTGGGATATGCATTCATAGAAGCAGCTCTTTGTGGAAAACTGCCCTCAGTAAGTAGCCCCTTCTGACACTCGTGAAGCTACACTGTCACTAATCTTCAACCAGGCACCCCTTTCTCTGCTCATCTCCAGCCCTGGCACACTTTCCAAATCTTTTGATCACACAATACCTCGCCTAACCTGTTGGTTCTTTCCTTAGATCAAAGCAATAGATAGGAAAATAAGTCATTAACAGATGACCAGGTCTTTCCCTAGCTTCCCCTTTCAGTAATGTCACAACAAACTTTGTGAACAAGGTAACATCTAAAGAGACATCATAAGGAGCTGACAAGCTTGCACATAGTGGAAGATGGCTATGAGTTTGATCCCTGATTTCAGTGATTAACTGAGATTACTTCCACCTTAAAAACTTCTATGACTTCACAGAACCTGGTTCAGAAGGTGGCTTTGGGGGGAAACAGGAGTTCGCCTTCTCCTCAGGTTGCTGGCCTTCTGATTAAAAACAGTTTTCCTTTCTACCCAGAATTGTCCCTTGGGTATTAACTTTTGAACGGCAAGTAGCTGAACCTGAGTTTGGTAACATTCACAGGACAGATGTGGCTCAGAGTATCTTTAATCTCATCGTAGGAGGAGTGGAAAAAAAAGAAAGACAGAAAGAAAGAAAATTGAGCTCTGTAAAAACCCTCTTCAGCCCTCACAATGACATTGATTTTTCTGTCTCTATCTCCAAACCACATAGTAGATGACCTAATACTGATGGTAGGGAGTGAAACTCTACTTGGGGAAGTGATTCTGCAGGGTAACTTATTTCAGTGAAAATATTTCTCTGCCTTTGAATGCCTACTCGCGTGGATCTGGGTGCTACGGTCTTTCCTGAGATGATGAAGAACTGTTGTTGTTGTTGTTGTTCAATCACTGAGTCAGGTCTGATTCTTTGAGACAGGGGATCCTGGCAACACGTCAGGATCCCCTGTCCTTCACTATCTCCCAGTTTGCTCAAATTCATGCCCATTGAGTCAGTGATGCTATGAAGAATGTCAGGATGTTTCTGAACAGGTCTAGTCTATCCACATGAACCCAGACTCCAAACTCCTCACTAAGGTTCATGAATACGCTTACCCATCAGCTGCTGTGCAGTTCAGCCACTACCACATGGTACAGACTGCGCACCGAGCTTCAAACCAGCTTTAGCATTCCACTCAGACACTCCTCTCGACGGGGATAATATTTTGGAGTGCAGACAGTGGTACCTAAGAACACACTCTGGATGTTCTATACTCTGCTCCCAGAGTGCAGGAGCTCCATTCTGGCAGCTTCTCTTTTTGCCAGTGGGAAGCATCCCTCTATGACAGTTCTCTTACTGCCCTGAAATGGAAACATAACTGATCCCGGGCAATGACCAGCTGCTAAGACAGTGACTGCCCAC
Organism: Tragulus kanchil; assembly: GCA_022376925.1. NCBI lineage: Eukaryota > Metazoa > Chordata > Mammalia > Artiodactyla > Tragulidae > Tragulus > Tragulus kanchil. The sequence goes on along the minus strand of JAIOJX010000006.1, from coordinate 66,785,405 downwards.
AACGATCTCTCCCCTCTCGCTCGATGCTTCATCAACTAAAGATATCTGGGAGGGAGTTTTAATTTCAGTTGATGTAATTCATTTCTCCCCAAATCTGTACTTTGGTCTAGTCAACAACTCTTTAATAAAAGGGGACAGTATAGCTAAACCTTCAAGCTGGTCCTGCCACTTACTGGCTTTATGACCTTGAACAACTTACTCAACCTCTCCAGTTTCTCAGTTTCCTCATCTGCACCCCAACTTTCTTTTCAAGGCGGGGCCTTTTAACTCTTTCATGTGACCCTTGTGGAGGTCAGGTTCTCCCTGCTCTCTGTGGAGATGGTTAGGTACTTGGCCATCTGCCCCTGGAGGCGCTCAGAGCACCCCAATAGACTGGCCACCCCACTTGGCACAAGCCAGTGCTGACTCTGCTACCACTTCTGGGAACCTGTTTAAAGGTTTCTCAAACATGAAAGAAAGCACTAGTAATGAGAGAAAAATACTAACTGAATTTTAACAAACTTAAAAACTGATTTTTCAAGAAAGAGTGTTAAGAAAAAGGTGAAGCTTCATACTACTAGGAAAAAGCATTCACAACATACATACCTAACAAAATATTTATGTCCAGGATAAATACAAAGAACACGTGCAACTCCTTAAGAAGACAACAGTTCATTTCTAAAATGGGCAAAATTTTGGAGGTGATAAAAATGTTCTTCTGTGCCTTGACTAGCAAGGAGTTTACCTACATTTGTCAAAACCAATGAACTGCATATTTTAAATAAGTGTAGTTTATTATATCTAAATTATGACTCAAAAAAGGTTTTTAGTAAAAGGGAAAGGGGAAGGAAAGAAGAAAAGTTATAGAACATTATGCAGTTATGTAAAAGAATAGATATCTATTTCTGAATTTAAAAATATGATAGCAAATGAAAAATGAGTTATTGAATAATACCATTAATCTCATGTATGTTTAAAAAAGTAATGTCTCTCCCCTCTCCCCCACCTAATGTATATATTTATTTGTACATACCCAGAGAGAGTTGGTACCAAGAAAAGCATGCCAAGGGCTATTTTTGCACAGTATCAAAGGAAAAGAGGAGCGGGTTTTTATTTTCATTTTATGTCCTTCTATGTTTCTGAAATTTTCCATAAGTCTGCACTAATTTTAAAATCAATTTTAAAACTTTAAAATTAACTTTACCCTCAGAGACCTGTCTCCTGCTCTCTAAATGATATTGTTAAATCACAATAAGACGATTCAATTTTTTCTGAGCATTTTTTTACAACTTCTTCAAAAGCGGGGCGGGGCCTTTTAAAACTCTTTCATGTTGACTCTCTTGTGGAGTTTCCTCATCTGCACCCCAACTTTCTTTTCAAGGCGGGGCCTTTTAACTCTTTCATGTGACCCTTGTGGAGGTCAGGTTCTCCCTGCTCTCTGTGGAGATGGTTAGGTACTTGGCCATCTGCCCCTGGAGGCGCTCAGAGCACCCCAATAGACTGGCCACCCCACTTGGCACAAGCCAGTGCTGACTCTGCTACCACTTCTGGGAACCTGTTTAAAGGTTTCTCAAACATGAAAGAAAGCACTAGTAATGAGAGAAAAATACTAACTGAATTTTAACAAACTTAAAAACTGATTTTTCAAGAAAGAGTGTTAAGAAAAAGGTGAAGCTTCATACTACTAGGAAAAAGCATTCACAACATACATACCTAACAAAATATTTATGTCCAGGATAAATACAAAGAACACGTGCAACTCCTTAAGAAGACAACAGTTCATTTCTAAAATGGGCAAAATTTTGGAGGTGATAAAAATGTTCTTCTGTGCCTTGACTAGCAAGGAGTTTACCTACATTTGTCAAAACCAATGAACTGCATATTTTAAATAAGTGTAGTTTATTATATCTAAATTATGACTCAAAAAAGGTTTTTAGTAAAAGGGAAAGGGGAAGGAAAGAAGAAAAGTTATAGAACATTATGCAGTTATGTAAAAGAATAGATATCTATTTCTGAATTTAAAAATATGATAGCAAATGAAAAATGAGTTATTGAATAATACCATTAATCTCATGTATGTTTAAAAAAGTAATGTCTCTCCCCTCTCCCCCACCTAATGTATATATTTATTTGTACATACCCAGAGAGAGTTGGTACCAAGAAAAAGCATGCCAAGGGCTATTTTTGCACAGTATCAAAGGAAAAGAGGAGCGGGTTTTTATTTTCATTTTATGTCCTTCTATGTTTCTGAAATTTTCCATAAGTCTGCACTAATTTTAAAATCAATTTTAAAACTTTAAAATTAACTTTACCCTCAGAGACCTGTCTCCTGCTCTCTAAATGATATTGTTAAATCACAATAAGACGATTCAATTTTTTCTGAGCATTTTTCTTAGTCATAGTAACAATACGCATAGAAACCATCAGTTTTTCATTGTAGAATAATATACCTAACATGAAATTTACCATTTCAACCAATTTTAAGAATCCAGTTCATTGACATTAAGTACATTCCCACTGTTGTGCAGTCATCACCACTATCTAGCTCCAGAAATTTTTCATCATCCCAAAGGGACCTTCTGTACCCATGAGACAATAATTCCCCATTCTTCTTCCCCCTAGCCCCTGGCAACCACTAATCTACCTTCTGTCTCTGTGAATGTGTCTACCTCAGGAACCCCATTTATGTGGAATGATATAATATTTGTCCTTTTGTGTCTGACATTTCATTACCATAGTGTCTTCAGAGGTTACCCATGTTGTACCATGTATCAGAATTTCATTCCTTTTTAAGGCCAAATAACACCCCACTGTTTACCTAGTCGTCCATCCTTGGGCATCTGGGTTGCTTCCATCTTTCGGCTATTATGACTAATGCTCTTATGAACATTTTTGTACAAATATCTGCTGAGTACTTGCTTTCAATTCTTTTGTGTATATACCTAGAAGTGGAATTGCTGGGTCATATGATTATTCTGTTTAATTTTTCCTCATCTGCTCTGTCCACACCCATGGAGCCTTGAGAACCGTACAAGAAACCCCATTGGAACTTGTTAAACATCAAATTCATGTAAGATATTATGAGAACATTTTTATGAGAAAGAGTACAATCCTAAAAACAAAATATGTATAAATAATTTTAAAGCAAAAGTTAAGAATAACAGGGGCTAAGGAAAAAGAGAAAACAAACAAACAAACAAAAAAGAAACACAGGGACTTCCCTGGAGGTCCAGTGGGTAAAAGATTCCACCTTGCAGTGTGAGGGGTGCCAGTTCAATCCCTGGCACGGGAGGATCCCATGTGCTGCGGTTCGGCTGGGCCGGTGTATCTGGTTGTGAGCCAGCGCTCTGGAGAGCATGCACCCAGAGCCAGTGCTCTGCAGTGGGAAGGGCTGCTGCGATTTTCAAGTTTTTGCAAATTTTCTAATCTCCTATTTAAAATCAATTTTAAAACTTTAAAATTAACTTTACCCTCAGAGACCTGTCTCCTGCTCTCTAAATGATATTGTTAAATCACAATAAGACGATTCAATTTTTTCTGAGCATTTTCTTAGTCATAGTAACAATACGCATAGAAACCATCAGTTTTTCATTGTAGAATAATATACCTAACATGAAATTTACCATTTCAACCAATTTTAAGAATCCAGTTCATTGACATTAAGTACATTCCCACTGTTGTGCAGTCATCACCACTATCTAGCTCCAGAAATTTTTCATCATCCCAAAGGGACCTTCTGTACCCATGAGACAATAATTCCCCATTCTTCTTCCCCCTAGCCCCTGGCAACCACTAATCTACCTTCTGTCTCTGTGAATGTGTCTACCTCAGGAACCCCATTTATGTGGAATGATATAATATTTGTCCTTTTGTGTCTGACATTTCATTACCATAGTGTCTTCAGAGGTTACCCATGTTGTACCATGTATCAGAATTTCATTCCTTTTTAAGGCCAAATAACACCCCACTGTTTACCTAGTCGTCCATCCTTGGGCATCTGGGTTGCTTCCATCTTTCGGCTATTATGACTAATGCTCTTATGAACATTTTTGTACAAATATCTGCTGAGTACTTGCTTTCAATTCTTTTGTGTATATACCTAGAAGTGGAATTGCTGGGTCATATGATTATTCTGTTTAATTTTTCCTCATCTGCTCTGTCCACACCCATGGAGCCTTGAGAACCGTACAAGAAACCCCATTGGAACTTGTTAAACATCAAATTCATGTAAGATATTATGAGAACATTTTTATGAGAAAGAGTACAATCCTAAAAACAAAATATGTATAAATAATTTTAAAGCAAAAGTTAAGAATAACAGGGGCTAAGGAAAAAGAGAAAACAAACAAACAAACAAAAAAGAAACACAGGGACTTCCCTGGAGGTCCAGTGGGTAAAAGATTCCACCTTGCAGTGTGAGGGGTGCCAGTTCAATCCCTGGCACGGGAGGATCCCATGTGCTGCGGTTCGGCTGGGCCGGTGTATCTGGTTGTGAGCCAGCGCTCTGGAGAGCATGCACCCAGAGCCAGTGCTCTGCAGTGGGAAGGGCTGCTGCGATGGGAGGCCCACACAGGCCAAGGAGTTAAGATGGATGAAAATAAATAGATGAAGGACCAATAAAAAAGGCCAAAAATTAAAAAGAAAGAAAGAATAACAACTAAGGGAACGGGTATTGAATACCTCATGTGCAAACTTAAGCCTCCTAGCAATCTTGTTAAGTAGGTATTAATACAGTTGGCCCTCTGTATCTGTGGGCTCCACATCCACACATCCAACCAACCATGGATTGAAAATATTCAGGAAAAAAGAAACTCTTAGAAAGCTCCAAAAATCAAAACTTGCCATGCACCAGCAACTATGTTATACAACGTTTACATTATATTAGGTATAAGTACATTATAAGTAATGTAGAGGTGATTTAAAGTACATGGAAGGACTGCAAGGGTTGTAATGTATTTTATATAAGGGACTTAGGCATCCATGGATTTTGGAATTTTTGTGTGTCCAGAACCAATGTCCCATGGAAACCAAGGGATGACTATATTATCATTTTACATGTGAGAAAACTGAGGCACAGGAAAGCTACATAACCTGCTCAATTGTCATATGCCTAGTAAATAGGAGAATCAGAAAAAAAAACTCCAAGGAGTAACAAATTTCCCCACGTGACAGAGTTCTTTCCCCATTTAGTAGGCTTTATCATAATTTACAATTCCAAAGTTTGAAAGAAAAAAAATGCATTTATCTCATTTCAAAGCTACATTAGTAGTTTAGGAAATACAAAGGGATATACATGTTACTATAAATGCTACCTAAGTTTCCCCATAAATGGTTACTTCTTTGCTTGTGAAAGAAGAATCTAGACTTTTCAAGCACCACCCTATGTAGGTATCACAAAAACTGGCTCGTGACAAGGTTTTCACCTCCTTGTTACTAGTGGAGACTGGGGGAATGGGTGGGCAGAGCGAGGAGGGTGGCAAGCAATGTTTTCCACTGGTGTCAACGTGAAGGAAGGAGAAAGCAAAGGGAAGCATGTGTGAGCCAACAGGAGATGCACCATATTCCTAATGAGGTCTTCATGCCTTCTTTGTCTTCAAATGAAAACTGGAAGCATGAAATTCCTTTTATGTTAACATTAAGATGTGGTAATGCCAAGCATTCATGACCATAAGCATGGAAAATTGATGAAATTACAATCTGTTCAGGGAAATAATGCAGTGATGAGAGAAAAAATCTTCACCTGTGTCAGCATCCTGATGGCAGCTTTTAAAAACAGGTGAACATTCTCTTCCCCCTCTGGGGGAAGGCATCCCTTTGTATGACATGCCAGAAAGATGTATATCTACTTGGCCAAAGGAATAAAGAGATTGACACAAATAATTGAGATATTTTTAAGAACATGTAAGTCAGTGAGCGTTTCATTAGTATCATTTCAGCAATTTTCTGCTCTTAAAAAAGAAGCCAAATTGAAATCATATCCTTCTACTTGATGAGCATAAGAATGTGATTATCTTGCTGTAACATTAAGATTAGAAATGTTCATGAGACAAAAATCAGAGTTAAAGAATTCAAGTAAAATTAACCCGGCCCTTTCCCATGAAGACTTTTCATGAGAATACACTAAAAGTAATCACTTCTTTATGAGCTAATAACAGCCACAACTCAATATACAGAGTCATGCATTTCTAGCATATGGTATATTGAAGTCTCAAGTAATTGAAAAAGCATTGCTGTATCTGGCTTCCCTGATGGCTAAGATGGTAAAAAAAAAAAAAAAAAAAAAATGCCTACAATGGAGGAGATCTGGGTTCAATCCCTGGGTAGGGAAGATCCCTTGGAGAAGGGAATGGCTACCCACTCCAGTATTCTTTCCTGGAGAATCCCATAGACAGAGGAACCTAGCAGGCTACAGTCCATGGGGTTACAAGAGTCAGACACAACTGAGTGACTAAAACACACAAGAATACAGCATTCAACTTCCACCTTAAGTACCATTTCCAAAGGTTCAAGGGTGCATGACTATATCAATTTATTGCTGGTCAACAAGTTAACTTAAAACTTTGTGGCCTGAACAATAACCCTTATTAATGCTTCTGAGTTCTGCTGATCTGGATGAGATCTGGCTGATTTCAGCTGGGCCCACTCCTGTGGTCAGCTGGTGTACTGGGCAGATTTTGGCTTTGGGAAGCCATGTGTGAGCCAACAGGAGATGCACCATATTCCTAATGAGGTCTTCATGCCTTCTTTGTCTTCAAATGAAAACTGGAAGCATGAAATTCCTTTTATGTTAACATTAAGATGTGGTAATGCCAAGCATTCATGACCATAAGCATGGAAAATTGATGAAATTACAATCTGTTCAGGGAAATAATGCAGTGATGAGAGAAAAAATCTTCACCTGTGTCAGCATCCTGATGGCAGCTTTTAAAAACAGGTGAACATTCTCTTCCCCCTCTGGGGGAAGGCATCCCTTTGTATGACATGCCAGAAAGATGTATATCTACTTGGCCAAAGGAATAAAGAGATTGACACAAATAATTGAGATATTTTTAAGAACATGTAAGTCAGTGAGCGTTTCATTAGTATCATTTCAGCAATTTTCTGCTCTTAAAAAAGAAGCCAAATTGAAATCATATCCTTCTACTTGATGAGCATAAGAATGTGATTATCTTGCTGTAACATTAAGATTAGAAATGTTCATGAGACAAAAATCAGAGTTAAAGAATTCAAGTAAAATTAACCCGGCCCTTTCCCATGAAGACTTTTCATGAGAATACACTAAAAGTAATCACTTCTTTATGAGCTAATAACAGCCACAACTCAATATACAGAGTCATGCATTTCTAGCATATGGTATATTGAAGTCTCAAGTAATTGAAAAAGCATTGCTGTATCTGGCTTCCCTGATGGCTAAGATGGTAAAAAAAAAAAAAATGCCTACAATGGAGGAGATCTGGGTTCAATCCCTGGGTAGGGAAGATCCCTTGGAGAAGGGAATGGCTACCCACTCCAGTATTCTTTCCTGGAGAATCCCATAGACAGAGGAACCTAGCAGGCTACAGTCCATGGGGTTACAAGAGTCAGACACAACTGAGTGACTAAAACACACAAGAATACAGCATTCAACTTCCACCTTAAGTACCATTTCCAAAGGTTCAAGGGTGCATGACTATATCAATTTATTGCTGGTCAACAAGTTAACTTAAAACTTTGTGGCCTGAACAATAACCCTTATTAATGCTTCTGAGTTCTGCTGATCTGGATGAGATCTGGCTGATTTCAGCTGGGCCCACTCCTGTGGTCAGCTGGTGTACTGACTGTGGGCAGATTGGTCTAGGATGGCTTTGGGTGGCCTGACCTAGCTTTGCTTGCACATGGTGACTCATCTTCCAACAGGCAGGGACAAGTTTACTTTCATGGCAACGGCAAAGTTCTGAGAAAAATGGTCAATCAAGACTTCTTGAGGTCCAGACTCAGAATTAATGCATGCTTTACCACATTCTATTGGCCAAAAATAAGACATAAAGTCAGTCCAGATTCAGAGGGTGGGGAAATAGGGTCTGTCTCTGGATGAGGGGAATTGCAAAATACCCTTGCCAAGGGGAAGAATGGAAGCCATTGTATCTAACTGGAATTGGGTTGCCTACAATTTACAAATGGATTGAAATGCAAAAGTACATTGGTAAACCACTGTTTGTTTCAGGAGACACATGTTCCTAAAGCAAAGAATGTTAAGTTCCCTCAACTGATCAACAAGCTCATTATCCCACAAAGTTGAAGAAACAACTATGCATTAGCAGTATATATAAAAATTAATAATGCTGTTGCTAGGAAAACCACAACGAAGAGAACATTACCTGCATTAAATCAGAAATTACTTTTGCTTTTTTAGAAAAAATGTGCCTCAGAAAAGCAAGTTTTGTTAAGAGGGTGACAACAACATGGATACCTTGAATCAAACATGGATACCTTGAATCATGAGATGGTGCCCTGGGGGCTTCCCTGGTGGCCCAGTGGGTAAGGACACCGCCTTGCAGTACAAGGGGCGCCGGTTTGATCCCTGGCCTGGGAAGATCCCAAGTGCCATGGAGCGGCTGGACCGATGTGTCCAATTACCCAGCCAGGGCTCTGGAGCGCATGCACCCAGAGCCGGTGCTCTGCAGCGAGAGAGGTCACTGGAATGGGAGGCCCACACAGGCCAAAGAACAAAGATGGAAATAAATGAAAGACCGGGCTTCCCTGGTGGGCCAGTGGGTAAGGGCACCGCCTTGCAGTGCAAGGGGCGCCGGTTTGATCCCTGGCCTGGGACGATCCCACGTGCCGCGGAGCGGCTGGACTGATGTGTCCAATTACCGAGCCAGAGCTCTGGAGCGCATGCGCCCGGAGCCGGTGCTCTGCGACAACAGAGGCCACCGCGATGGGAGGCCCACACGGGCCAAAGAACAAAAGATGGATGAAAATGGACAAATGAAAGACCAATAGAAGTGGCCCGCCTGCTCCCCTCCCTCTCCACCCCCGCCAAAATAAATAAATAAATAAATCTTTAAAAAAAAAAAAAGCTGTAAGCCTTGAGTATTAGAGTCTCTGTGTCCTGGCTCCCGAATCTGTAAAACGGAGGTAATACACATACCTAGCCCTTACTGGGTGTTGTGAGAATTTTAAAAAAAATAGATAAATAAATGGAAGACCAATAGAAGTGGCCAGAAAAAAGAGAAAAACTTACATATTAAAAAAAAAGTTAAAAAAAAAAAAATGAGGTGGTGTCCTGTGAGGAGGTCAGCAGTATCTTTTCTCCAAGCCCTTCTTCACCATCTACTGCCCCAGGATTCCAACAGACATGCTCGGGTTCTAAATGCCCTCCCCCACTCCATTCTCATTCTTACACGTATCATTGGGAAATTAAGGCAACTGGAGTAAAATTTTTCAAACCACTGACCTCGATGTACTCCTGTGCATCCCCCAGTCACTCATCAACCTGCCTTCCTCTGCCTTCTGTTTCCCCTTCTCCACCAAAACTGACCTTGTCAAAGTCATCACCAGATAGGGGCTGCAAAGTTCAAAGGTCGTTTTTGTGTCGTCATCTCAATATGATCTTTGAGCAGCCCTGAGCCCCACCAAGAACACTCTCCTTGAAATATATGTATCCCTTTGCTTTTGTGAAATTAGACTCCTGATTTTCCTCCTGCTTCACCAACCCTCCCTTCTGTCTCCTTTGCCGGTCCACCTTTTTTTCCCCTTAACTCCCTACACATAAGAATGTCTCAAAGTTTGATCGTAGTACTTTTTCACCAGCTGTACTTTCTTCCCAGGGTATCTCAACCATTCCTATAGTCTACAATCAGAGAGTTATCAAAGGCAGGGCAGTGAGTGCTGTCCATTCCTGGTACAGGCAGTGGGGGTGTGTGGTCTGTAAAGAATAGGATCTGCTATGCGTGGATCCAGTTTTCATGATCACCAGTTCTAAATGGTTTCCGTCATAAACCACTCCTTCTAAGGCAGGAGGGGTATCTTTTGTTAAGTTGTACCAGTGGTTACAATTATTGTGAGATTTAATAAAACTGTCAGTTTCAAATAGCATATTTGATTGCTCAAAATTACAGTTCTTTAATAAGCACTGTGTTCAACATGGAAGTTAATGTGGATAATGCCCATTTATGCAGTCAATCTTCCCCCTCTCCTACATGACATGTGCAAACTCTGCTACAGCCATTCATTTCAAGAAACGCCAGTGATAGTCTGAAATCATTCAGTCTTGTGTCAGGTACAGTTCATGTCTGTTGCCCCAGTAGCACGACATATTCCCATGGCTATGGTTATATATACCACAGTTATATACACCCTCAACAGGGACGGCATAGAGTTGGAAAGAGTGTGCCCACTTCTCTCTTCCTTTTAACTGGTTGATGTTAAGAAAGGAAGGGAACCAGACAAGGAGGATGAGCAATGCCTTATACCGTGGAGTGGAAAGCATGTATGTGCACGCTCACTCAGGCGTGTCTGACTCTTTGTGACCCTGTGGACTGTAGCCCACCAGGTTCCTCTGTCCATGGGATTCTCTAGGCAAGAATACTGGAGTGGGATGCCATGCCCTCCTCTAGGGAATCTTCCTGACCCAGGGATGGAACCCAAGTCTCTATCAGAAAGCACATACGCGTGAATATATATTTTTTAATTTTGGCCTCTTTTATTGGTTTTGGATACATTTATTACAGATGTTCTGCTGTCACCATGCTGTGTGATTGCAGGCAAGTTGCTAAGACATTCTGGTTTCCTGGTTTCCAAGCCAGAAGTCTGAATGAATTCTTTCCTCTCTTCATTCTTCAACCATCCCAATTTCCAACTATACTTTTAACATCTGTTTTTGCTTCTGTTTATGCCATTATCTCACTCGAAACCATTCTCTGGCTTCCCAGTGATAGTAGGACACAATCAGCCTCCATAGTGAGGTATACGACCTCTTAGATCTTATCTTCGAGAGTTATCAAAGGCAGGGCAGTGAGTGCTGTCCATTCCTGGTACAGGCAGTGGGGGTGTGTGGTCTGTAAAGAATAGGATCTGCTATGCGTGGATCCAGTTTTCATGATCACCAGTTCTAAATGGTTTCCGTCATAAACCACTCCTTCTAAGGCAGGAGGGGTATCTTTTGTTAAGTTGTACCAGTGGTTACAATTATTGTGAGATTTAATAAAACTGTCAGTTTCAAATAGCATATTTGATTGCTCAAAATTACAGTTCTTTAATAAGCACTGTGTTCAACATGGAAGTTAATGTGGATAATGCCCATTTATGCAGTCAATCTTCCCCCTCTCCTACATGACATGTGCAAACTCTGCTACAGCCATTCATTTCAAGAAACGCCAGTGATAGTCTGAAATCATTCAGTCTTGTGTCAGGTACAGTTCATGTCTGTTGCCCCAGTAGCACGACATATTCCCATGGCTATGGTTATATATACCACAGTTATATACACCCTCAACAGGGACGGCATAGAGTTGGAAAGAGTGTGCCCACTTCTCTCTTCCTTTTAACTGGTTGATGTTAAGAAAGGAAGGGAACCAGACAAGGAGGATGAGCAATGCCTTATACCGTGGAGTGGAAAGCATGTATGTGCACGCTCACTCAGGCGTGTCTGACTCTTTGTGACCCTGTGGACTGTAGCCCACCAGGTTCCTCTGTCCATGGGATTCTCTAGGCAAGAATACTGGAGTGGGATGCCATGCCCTCCTCTAGGGAATCTTCCTGACCCAGGGATGGAACCCAAGTCTCTATCAGAAAGCACATACGCGTGAATATATATTTTTTAATTTTGGCCTCTTTTATTGGTTTTGGATACATTTATTACAGATGTTCTGCTGTCACCATGCTGTGTGATTGCAGGCAAGTTGCTAAGACATTCTGGTTTCCTGGTTTCCAAGCCAGAAGTCTGAATGAATTCTTTCCTCTCTTCATTCTTCAACCATCCCAATTTCCAACTATACTTTTAACATCTGTTTTTGCTTCTGTTTATGCCATTATCTCACTCGAAACCATTCTCTGGCTTCCCAGTGATAGTAGGACACAATCAGCCTCCATAGTGAGGTATACGACCTCTTAGATCTTATCTCTATAACAGAAATATGAAAATGATAGCAAAAGACCTGGACTTTCTTTTTTTTTTTTAAACATTTATTTTATTTATTTATATTTTGGGGAGTGGGGTGGGCAGGGAGGGGAATGGGCAGGCCACTTCTATTGGTCTTTTATTTCTCTATTTTTCATCCATCTTTGCTCTTTGGCCTGTGTGGGCCTCCCATCACGGTGGCCTCTGTCGTCGCAGAGTGCCGGCTCTGGGCGCACGCGCGACAGAGCTCCGGTTCGGTAATTGGACACATCAGTCCAGCCGCTCCATGGCACGTGGGATCTTCCCAGGCCAGGGATCAAACCGGCGCCCCTTGCACTGCAAGGCTGTGTCCTTACCCACTGGACCACCAGGGAAGTCCTGGACTTTCTTAACAACGATCTCTCTCCTGGATTATGTCTCATTTGACTTCATAATCCCTGGATGCTGAGGTCCACCTGTATGGCTGGATCCGACTCATCACTTAGTACCCAAATGCCCACACATACCCTCTCCCTTTTAGCCTCAAGGTCCCTTTTCAATCTTAAAAATTACTGAGAACTCCAAAGAGACTTTATTTATGTATATCTGTCAGTTATTATTGTCTTAGAAATTTAAACCGAGAAATTTTTAAAATAGTTGTTAATTCAGTACTCTGAAAACTGTAACTTCTTAACATAAATAACCTATTTGGGTAAAAATAATTCTGTATCCCAAGCAAAAAAGTAGGGAGAAGAGTTAACACTGTTTTGCATTTTTGCATATCTCTTTTACTATCTGGCTTAATAGAAGACAGCCGGATCTTCATGTTATGTAGACTGTGGAGAGTCTACACACTCACGAGAGAATATGAGTGATCAAATCAAATAGCACCTTAGTATTTGGATCACATGTGGAGAGCCTCTGATCTAGTCTGAGTATGATGAGTCAAATTCTTGGATCAAGGACCATGGCAAACAGTGGAGCCAACTGGTAAAGACATTGCATGAGGTAGAGCTGGATAGTTTGAGATAGAAACCATTCTCTGGCTTCCCAGTGATAGTAGGACACAATCAGCCTCCATAGTGAGGTATACGACCTCTTAGATCTTATCTCTATAACAGAAATATGAAAATGATAGCAAAAGACCTGGACTTTCTTTTTTTTTAAACATTTATTTTATTTATTTATATTTTGGGGAGTGGGGTGGGCAGGGAGGGGAATGGGCAGGCCACTTCTATTGGTCTTTTATTTCTCTATTTTTCATCCATCTTTGCTCTTTGGCCTGTGTGGGCCTCCCATCACGGTGGCCTCTGTCGTCGCAGAGCGCCGGCTCTGGGCGCACGCGCGACAGAGCTCCGGTTCGGTAATTGGACACATCAGTCCAGCCGCTCCATGGCACGTGGGATCTTCCCAGGCCAGGGATCAAACCGGCGCCCCTTGCACTGCAAGGCTGTGTCCTTACCCACTGGACCACCAGGGAAGTCCTGGACTTTCTTAACAACGATCTCTCTCCTGGATTATGTCTCATTTGACTTCATAATCCCTGGATGCTGAGGTCCACCTGTATGGCTGGATCCGACTCATCACTTAGTACCCAAATGCCCACACATACCCTCTCCCTTTTAGCCTCAAGGTCCCTTTTCAATCTTAAAAATTACTGAGAACTCCAAAGAGACTTTATTTATGTATATCTGTCAGTTATTATTGTCTTAGAAATTTAAACCGAGAAATTTTTAAAATAGTTGTTAATTCAGTACTCTGAAAACTGTAACTTCTTAACATAAATAACCTATTTGGGTAAAAATAATTCTGTATCCCAAGCAAAAAAGTAGGGAGAAGAGTTAACACTGTTTTGCATTTTTGCATATCTCTTTTACTATCTGGCTTAATAGAAGACAGCCGGATCTTCATGTTATGTAGACTGTGGAGAGTCTACACACTCACGAGAGAATATGAGTGATCAAATCAAATAGCACCTTAGTATTTGGATCACATGTGGAGAGCCTCTGATCTAGTCTGAGTATGATGAGTCAAATTCTTGGATCAAGGACCATGGCAAACAGTGGAGCCAACTGGTAAAGACATTGCATGAGGTAGAGCTGGATTTGTCTCTCTGCTTTGCCTCTTAGAAATATGTTATATATGTCATATAAGCCTCAGTTTACTTGCTTCTGAAACAGGAATAACACCATTTATTCCATGGGGCTACTGTCAATATAAAACAGGGTATATATTTGCTTGTCACAGTGCCTAGGACATTCTTGGGGTAGGGGAGAGGAGAGACAAAAAAAAGTCATTAAATGACCTTCAAAAGTTATGTGCTATCCTGATATACTTTTGTTGTTATTGTTGTTGTTTTTTAATTTTGGCCTCTTTTATTGATTTTTTTGTTTACTTATTTTCATCTATCTTCATTCTTCAGCCTGTGTGGGCATCCCATTGCCGTGGCCCCTCTTGTTGCAGAGCACTAGCTCTGGGCACATGCGCTCCAGAGTCCTGGCTCCTAACTGGACACGTTGGTCCAGTTGCTCCGCGGCACGTGGGATCTTCCCAGGCCAGGGATTGAACCAGTGCCCCTTGCATTGCAAGGTGGACTCTTTACCCACGGGACCACCAGGGAAGTCTCTGATATACTTTTGTTCTTACTATCTAGTTTGAGGGAAGAAAAGTAAAACCATAAATAGTATATTATAGCATGAGATGTGACGGTAGCCTTTCCTATCATATCATGTAGAGGAAGCTCCGCAGGTGGGGCTAGGAGTTGACCAGCTACTTGAAGGAGCAGTTAAAGCAAGGATTACACAAAATAACACACACTTACCTAAAACATGTTATTTTGATCATGTATACAGACATCAATCTACCAATATCCTGAATTAGGACCTGTGCTTTTCTTTGAGAACAAATCTTATAACAGGTGTTCTGTGTCATCTTTCCTACAGAAACCATACCCTTAATATATCACATATGATTTCCAGCTTCATTTTTATTTCAGTGTATGGAGAACTTAGACATTTGAGAAGTACAAAACCTTCTGTTTTTACTACTTTTTTCCCTAATAGTTCCAGTTTTCTTCACATGCATAGCAATTATAGTATTCATCTTTGAACTTAATCCCAAGACACCAAACTTTTTTTTAAAAAAATTTGAAAATGAAAGGTAAGAGCTGGATTTGTCTCTCTGCTTTGCCTCTTAGAAATATGTTATATATGTCATATAAGCCTCAGTTTACTTGCTTCTGAAACAGGAATAACACCATTTATTCCATGGGGCTACTGTCAATATAAAACAGGGTATATATTTGCTTGTCACAGTGCCTAGGACATTCTTGGGGTAGGGGAGAGGAGAGACAAAAAGTCATTAAATGACCTTCAAAAGTTATGTGCTATCCTGATATACTTTTGTTGTTATTGTTGTTGTTTTTTAATTTTGGCCTCTTTTATTGATTTTTTTGTTTACTTATTTTCATCTATCTTCATTCTTCAGCCTGTGTGGGCATCCCATTGCCGTGGCCCCTCTTGTTGCAGAGCACTAGCTCTGGGCACATGCGCTCCAGAGTCCTGGCTCCTAACTGGACACGTTGGTCCAGTTGCTCCGCGGCACGTGGGATCTTCCCAGGCCAGGGATTGAACCAGTGCCCCTTGCATTGCAAGGTGGACTCTTTACCCACGGGACCACCAGGGAAGTCTCTGATATACTTTTGTTCTTACTATCTAGTTTGAGGGAAGAAAAAGTAAAACCATAAATAGTATATTATAGCATGAGATGTGACGGTAGCCTTTCCTATCATATCATGTAGAGGAAGCTCCCGCAGGTGGGGCTAGGAGTTGACCAGCTACTTGAAGGAGCAGTTAAAGCAAGGATTACACAAAATAACACACACTTACCTAAAACATGTTATTTTGATCATGTATACAGACATCAATCTACCAATATCCTGAATTAGGACCTGTGCTTTTCTTTGAGAACAAATCTTATAACAGGTGTTCTGTGTCATCTTTCCTACAGAAACCATACCCTTAATATATCACATATGATTTCCAGCTTCATTTTTATTTCAGTGTATGGAGAACTTAGACATTTGAGAAGTACAAAACCTTCTGTTTTTACTACTTTTTTCCCTAATAGTTCCAGTTTTCTTCACATGCATAGCAATTATAGTATTCATCTTTGAACTTAATCCCAAGACACCAAACTTAGTTTCTAAAGGAATAACAACTCTTTCATTTTGCACTTAAATGTCATTCATTTATCTCATGTTTAGTTAAATCATATAACTACAGTTGAAGGACAACCGGCATAAAAAGGCTTTCAAACAACTCACTCTTGGTACACATGCAGCTCAACCCGAGAGCAGACACACCCAGGTAGCTACAGAGCGACCTATAAGCCAAGTTTATGGAGCCTCAAGAATTTAACTGTATGTATGGGCTTCTCTGCCCACCAATGCAGAAGACGTGAGTTTGATCCCTGATCAGGGAAGATCCCACATGCTGTGGAGCAACTGGACCCGTGAGCCACAACTACTGAGCCTGTGCTCTAGAACATCAGAGCCACAACTATGGATCCCATGCGCCACAACTACTGAAGCCTGTGTGCCCTGGAGCCCAAGCTCCACAACGAGAAAAGTCACCACAACAGGAAACCTGCTCAGCTCAACTAGAGAGTGGCCTCTGCTCCCTGCAACTAGAGAGGAGCCTGTGGCAGCAGTGAAAACCCAGAATAGCCAAAAATAAATAAATAAATAATTTTAAAAACTACATGTTTAATAAGAAAAACAGAAAGCAGTGGTTTATCTGAATTACTCTGAAGTGGAACTTATTTAAGAGTACTTTTGTGGATCTGTATGTACTATCATAGAAAGATAACTAAAAAATCCAGAATAAACCCCAACTTATTTGAAAAGAAACCCTCAAATTTATATATATTCACATGTTGTAAATGCACAGATTTCAAATTTGTTAGCCTATAATCATGTCAGCCAATTCTTTAAAATATCTATCTCTATATGTGTGTGTATATACACATACACAAACATGTTCATTCTCATGATGGGCTTTTAGTTTCCATAAGGAATAAGCAAGAAAAGTAGACCAGGAGCTTTGACTCTAACACTCTGTAGGGCTTAAAATCACCGTTACATCCACTTGTGTTACTTTCTCCTATATTATCAGTCATCAAATGGTTCGATGCCGAAGTGTCACAGCTAGTCTCAGAGATGGCATAAAAGGGGCCACAGAGCAGGTGTATGCTGCTCCCAAGCTGCACTTAGTAAGGGGAGGATTCCAGAGGAGAGAGCTGGGGCAGGACCCAAAGTCACAAGAGCAGGCTGAGTCCCAAGATATACAATGAGAAGGAATAAGGCATCCAGGAAAGCAAATCCCACTCCAGGTTCTAAGACCTAAAAGCAGAAAGGCCTCTGACATCTCCCTTCCCCACAAGCCCACAATTTCCAAGAGACAGGGGGTATCTAGAGGTCGTCTGGATGTCTGACACATACACCCTCTATAATAAGCATCTAGCGGGGGGGAAAAAACCCACTAACAAGGCTGACAGGTGCGCCCATAACAAATTTAAGCTTTCCCAGGCAGTCAGTCTAAAAAAGCATTTATCCGCCAGGGCCAAAGGCACATCTCTAGCAGGTGACCCTTTGTTTCTTACTAATTCAATTTGTATAGAAATAAGCATAGCTCATTGACTAAATCTGCCTTTCTCTTAGCAAGGAACTTGATATGGCTTGAAGTTGCTCATCTAATTCCCATCTCCTGTTACAATCAGGAAGCTATATTTTCACTTGATTAAAATTAAGAAATCTGAGATCCGGAAAGAAGCTTTGAATACATCAAGTTTAGCCTCTTCATTTGATGATGAAGCCCTGGAAGGTCACAGAGAAACACTCAAATAAGGCAGGTCAGAGAGTGAGTGCTGCAGATCAGAAACTACCCAGTGAAAGGAATCCATGGTGCTCAAGTAGACTGTGGGTGGGGTCAGGTGAGGGTGAGGCTGGATGCTGAAGGGTCACAGGGTGGATGCCCCATTTCCCAGGAGAATGACAATTTGGTGATCTGGGGCAACCTCTCCCAGGAAGCCCTTGCACCATTTACAACTTTGGCTTAAATACTTTCAGTGATGTGATGCAGAGCCAGGGGGTGGGGGGTCTCATCATTTCATTAAGCAGACTTAAAACAAAAATTTGTGTTGTTGCCATGTTTGGCCTTTTTCTAGTCAAATTAAGTCTATTTCCTTGAAACTTCTATCCATTATCCCAGTGGTTCTCACCCTGGCTGACATTGAGGCTAACATATGCGGCTTCAACAAAGGCCTGACGCCCAGGTTACACACCACACCAATCAAATCAGAATTTCTGAGGCGAGAACCAAGCCACTGTGTGTGTGTGTGTGTGTGTGCGTGTGTGTGTGTACTAAGTCGCTTCAGTCGTCTCTGCCTCTTTGCAACCCTATGGACTATAGCATGCCATGCTCCTCTGTCCGCGGGTTTCTCCAGGCAAGAATACTGGAATGGGTTGCTGTGCCCTCCTCCAGGGGATCTTCCCAACCCAGGGATCGAACCTGCATCTCTTATATCTCCTGCACTGGTAGGTGGATTCTTTACCACTAGCGTCACCTGGGAAGCACCAACCCAGGCATTAGTATTGTCTAAAGCTCCTCACATGGTCCCAATGAGGAGCCAGTTTGAAAACTTCTGAATTTGGTTCAGTTCTTGCATTTATCCGCCAGGGCCAAAGGCACATCTCTAGCAGGTGACCCTTTGTTTCTTACTAATTCAATTTGTATAGAAATAAGCATAGCTCATTGACTAAATCTGCCTTTCTCTTAGCAAGGAACTTGATATGGCTTGAAGTTGCTCATCTAATTCCCATCTCTTGTTACAATCAGGAAGCTATATTTTCACTTGATTAAAATTAAGAAATCTGAGATCCGGAAAGAAGCTTTGAATACATCAAGTTTAGCCTCTTCATTTGATGATGAAGCCCTGGAAGGTCACAGAGAAACACTCAAATAAGGCAGGTCAGAGAGTGAGTGCTGCAGATCAGAAACTACCCAGTGAAAGGAATCCATGGTGCTCAAGTAGACTGTGGGTGGGGTCAGGTGAGGGTGAGGCTGGATGCTGAAGGGTCACAGGGTGGATGCCCCATTTCCCAGGAGAATGACAATTTGGTGATCTGGGGCAACCTCTCCCAGGAAGCCCTTGCACCATTTACAACTTTGGCTTAAATACTTTCAGTGATGTGATGCAGAGCCAGGGGGTGGGGGTCTCATCATTTCATTAAGCAGACTTAAAACAAAAATTTGTGTTGTTGCCATGTTTGGCCTTTTTCTAGTCAAATTAAGTCTATTTCCTTGAAACTTCTATCCATTATCCCAGTGGTTCTCACCCTGGCTGACATTGAGGCTAACATATGCGGCTTCAACAAAGGCCTGACGCCCAGGTTACACACCACACCAATCAAATCAGAATTTCTGAGGCGAGAACCAAGCCACTGTGTGTGTGTGTGTGTGTGTGCGTGTGTGTGTGTACTAAGTCGCTTCAGTCGTCTCTGCCTCTTTGCAACCCTATGGACTATAGCATGCCATGCTCCTCTGTCCGCGGGTTTCTCCAGGCAAGAATACTGGAATGGGTTGCTGTGCCCTCCTCCAGGGGATCTTCCCAACCCAGGGATCGAACCTGCATCTCTTATATCTCCTGCACTGGTAGGTGGATTCTTTACCACTAGCGTCACCTGGGAAGCACCAACCCAGGCATTAGTATTGTCTAAAGCTCCTCACATGGTCCCAATGAGGAGCCAGTTTGAAAACTTCTGAATTTGGTTCAGTTCTTGCATTAGTCTGCTAGAGTTTTCATAATAAAAGTCCACAGATTAGATGGCTTAAACAACAGAAGTTCATTTTCTCACAAGTCTAGAGAGGGAAAGTCTGAGAGGGGAAGTCCAAGACCAAGATGTCAGCAGGTCTGATTTCTCCTGAGGCCTCTCCCCTTGGCTTGTAGATGGGTGCCTTCTCTCTGTGCTTCCTCATGGCCTTTCCTCCTGCTGTGTGCCTCCCAAGGTCTCTCTGTATCCCTCTTCTTACCAGTCATGTTGAGTTAGAGCCCCACCCTGATGACCTCATTTAACCTTAATTACCTCCATAAAGACCAAACACAATCACAGTAGGGGTTAGAGCTTCATACGTGCAGAGGGGTGGTGGGGGCACAGGAGGAGACACAATTCTGTCTATAACAGTTCTGCTCATTGACTAGAACTGGTTGATTTAGGGCTCCTTACCCACATGGGCCATGGAGGGTCAGGTTGTGAAGGGGGCTAGTTGGATTCTGGGCCATTAGAGGCCCTAGGAGAGCTGCCTCTAGCCCCATGCAGCTATCCAAGCATCTAGTGAAAGCAGCAAGGCCAGATGCCATGCCCAGCAATCTCACAAACTCCTAAATCAGCAAACAAAATGAGTTTCATCTGGTCCTCAGTTATTTGGGCAAGAGCATTTCCTTTGGCAGATAGCTGCAGAGGACACCCAGGAATACTGGAGGAGTTCCAGGTGCTCAAGGAGCACAGAGCACAGAACTGAGACAGGGGATAGGGACCTCCCTCACAGGTGGACTCCAGGGGCTGGCTTCTGCCCTCTTCCTTCACGTAAATCAGGTGACATGACAAATGAAGTAAGGGCAAATAAGTGGATTCCATAAATTAGGGCTCAGTCATTCTTCTGAAAGACTTGATGTGTAGGTGTCTAGAACAGAACAGTGCCTGGAACTTAGTAAGCCTCAATAAATGTTTGGCGAATAAACCAATAAAAAAGTGAAAATATTTGATTGAATTTGAAATCCAAATTTAAATTCAAGGATTTTTCCCAATAGCACCAACCCAGGCATTAGTATTGTCTAAAGCTCCTCAC
The DNA here is from genome assembly GCA_022376925.1 of Tragulus kanchil. Classification (NCBI taxonomy): domain Eukaryota; kingdom Metazoa; phylum Chordata; class Mammalia; order Artiodactyla; family Tragulidae; genus Tragulus; species Tragulus kanchil. The sequence goes on along the minus strand of JAIOJX010000006.1, from coordinate 66,764,441 downwards.
ATGGTCCCAATGAGGAGCCAGTTTGAAAACTTCTGAATTTGGTTCAGTTCTTGCATTAGTCTGCTAGAGTTTTCATAATAAAAGTCCACAGATTAGATGGCTTAAACAACAGAAGTTCATTTTCTCACAAGTCTAGAGAGGGAAAGTCTGAGAGGGGAAGTCCAAGACCAAGATGTCAGCAGGTCTGATTTCTCCTGAGGCCTCTTCCCTTGGCTTGTAGATGGGTGCCTTCTCTCTGTGCTTCCTCATGGCCTTTCCTCCTGCTGTGTGCCTCCCAAGGTCTCTCTGTATCCCTCTTCTTACCAGTCATGTTGAGTTAGAGCCCCACCCTGATGACCTCATTTAACCTTAATTACCTCCATAAAGACCAAACACAATCACAGTAGGGGTTAGAGCTTCATACGTGCAGAGGGGTGGTGGGGGCACAGGGAGGAGACACAATTCTGTCTATAACAGTTCTGCTCATTGACTAGAACTGGTTGATTTAGGGCTCCTTACCCACATGGGCCATGGAGGGTCAGGTTGTGAAGGGGGCTAGTTGGATTCTGGGCCATTAGAGGCCCTAGGAGAGCTGCCTCTAGCCCCATGCAGCTATCCAAGCATCTAGTGAAAGCAGCAAGGCCAGATGCCATGCCCAGCAATCTCACAAACTCCTAAATCAGCAAACAAAATGAGTTTCATCTGGTCCTCAGTTATTTGGGCAAGAGCATTTCCTTTGGCAGATAGCTGCAGAGGACACCCAGGAATACTGGAGGAGTTCCAGGTGCTCAAGGAGCACAGAGCACAGAACTGAGACAGGGGATAGGGACCTCCCTCACAGGTGGACTCCAGGGGCTGGCTTCTGCCCTCTTCCTTCACGTAAATCAGGTGACATGACAAATGAAGTAAGGGCAAATAAGTGGATTCCATAAATTAGGGCTCAGTCATTCTTCTGAAAGACTTGATGTGTAGGTGTCTAGAACAGAACAGTGCCTGGAACTTAGTAAGCCTCAATAAATGTTTGGCGAATAAACCAATAAAAAAGTGAAAATATTTGATTGAATTTGAAATCCATTAGAAATACCGCAAGAGATTTCAATGTAAAGAGTTTCTATACTTTATTGCAACTCTTGAAATGGCTGAACAATTGGAAGAGTATTTCTACTTTCGTATATGAGAGAGGGTTTTCATTGTGGCGATTTTTAAGAATTGGAAGAGCTTATCATTAAACAATCTTGATCAGAACTGTGTGTAGCTGAGCTTCCCTGGAGGCTCAGTGATAAACAAACTGCCTGCCAGTGCACATGATGCAGGTTGGATCCTTGGGTTAAGCAGATCCCCTCAAGAAGGCAATGACAACCCACTCCAGTATTCATGCTTGGAGAATCCCATGGACAGAGGAGCCTGGCAGGCTACAATCCATGGGGTCACCAAGAATCAGATACAAGTTAGCAACTGAGACCACATGCATACAATTCAAGTTTAAAACCTGACATTAAAAAGAAAAGCTATGTTCATTGAAGTAATGTTGCTCATTGTTTCCAAGTAATATTCCAAAGCAACTTCCTCATTAACTTTAAGTAATCTTATTTAGGGGACTTCCCTGGTGGTACATTGGATAAAAATTCATCTGCCAATGCAGGGGACACAGGTTCAATCCCTGGTCCAGTACGATTCCACATGCTTCAGAGAAACTAAGCCCATGTGCCACAACTACTGAGCCTGTGCGCCTAGAGCCTGTGCTCCACAATAAGAGAAGCCATGACAGTAAGAAGCCTGCACATCACAAAAAACAGCAGCCCCATTTGCCACAACTAGAGAACCCCTGAGCAAAGCAACAAAGACCTAGCACAGTCAAAAACAAATACATTAAAAAAAAAAAAATTATTTATTTATTTTGGGGGTGGGGTGGGTAGGGAGGGTAGCAAGCGGGCCACTTCTATTGGTCTTTCATTTATCCATTTTCATCCATCTTTGTCCTTTGGCCCATGTAGGCCTCCCATCGCAGTGGCCTCTGTTGTCGCAGAGCACCAGCTCTGGGCGCATGTGCTCCAGAGCTCCAGCTCGGTAATTGGACACATGGGTCCAGCTACTCCGCAGCATGTGGGATCTTCCCAGGCCAGGTATCGAACCAGCGCCCCTTGCACTGCAAGGCAGTGTCCTTACCCACTGGACCACCAGGGAAGCCCCAAATACATTTTTTAAAAAAGAAATTTTATGTAAGAGGTGTTTCTTAAATGTGTTTGATATATCATTCCTAATACTCCATATTTTATTTTTCTTGTAATAATATATAAAGAAAATATAATGAAAAGTTTCAACAGGTCTCATATGCTCTTGTTGTTTCTTGCTAAGTTGTCCAACTCTTTAGCAACCCCGTGGACTGTAGTCCATCAGATTCCTCTGTCCATGGAATTGTCCAGGCAAGAATACTGTAGTAGCTTGCCATTTCCTTCTTCAGAAGATCTTCCTGACTCAGGGATCAAATTCAAGTCTCTTGTGTTACAGGCAGATACTTGACCACCTGAGCCACATAGACATCCACAAATCCTCTTCAGCTTACTCACCATATCTTACAAATATTATCACTTTTTATATGTGTTATAATATGAAAAAAAGTTAGGAAGCACTGCCTTCTCTCAGTAAATGGCATCACTATTGAAATTATTAAGCCTAAAACTTGGGTGGTATCCTGATTTCTTTTTTCTTCATGTTCTAAATCAGATCCTTCGGTCAGTTAGGTTATGACTACTTTCAAAATTATCTTCTCTGTCCACTTCTTTCCTTTTCCAATGCTTCTACTTGGATTAAGCCACCATCATCTGCCAATGCAGGGGACACAGGTTCAATCCCTGGTCCAGTACGATTCCACATGCTTCAGAGAAACTAAGCCCATGTGCCACAACTACTGAGCCTGTGCGCCTAGAGCCTGTGCTCCACAATAAGAGAAGCCATGACAGTAAGAAGCCTGCACATCACAAAAAACAGCAGCCCCATTTGCCACAACTAGAGAACCCCTGAGCAAAGCAACAAAGACCTAGCACAGTCAAAAACAAATACATTAAAAAAAAAAAAATTATTTATTTATTTTGGGGGGGCGGGTTGGGGAGGGAGGGGGCAAGCGGGCCACTTCTATTGGTCTTTCATTTATCCATTTTCATCCATCTTTGTCCTTTGGCCCATGTAGGCCTCCCATCGCAGTGGCCTCTGTTGTCGCAGAGCACCAGCTCTGGGCGCATGTGCTCCAGAGCTCCAGCTCGGTAATTGGACTCATGGGTCCAGCTACTCCGCAGCATGTGGGATCTTCCCAGGCCAGGGATCGAACCAGCGCCCCTTGCACTGCAAGGCAGTGTCCTTACCCACTGGACCACCAGGGAAGCCCCAAATACATTTTTTGAAAAAGAAATTTTATGTAAGAGGTGTTTCTTAAATGTGTTTGATATATCATTCCTAATACTCCATATTTTATTTTTCTTGTAATAATATATAAAGAAAATATAATGAAAAGTTTCAACAGGTCTCATATGCTCTTGTTGTTTCTTGCTAAGTTGTCCAACTCTTTAGCAACCCCGTGGACTGTAGTCCATCAGATTCCTCTGTCCATGGAATTGTCCAGGCAAGAATACTGTAGTAGCTTGCCATTTCCTTCTTCAGAAGATCTTCCTGACTCAGGGATCAAATTCAAGTCTCTTGTGTTGCAGGCAGATACTTGACCACCTGAGCCACATAGACATCCACAAATCCTCTTCAGCTTACTCACCATATCTTACAAATATTATCACTTTTTATATGTGTTATAATATGAAAAAAAGTTAGGAAGCACTGCCTTCTCTCAGTAAATGGCATCACTATTGAAATTATTAAGCCTAAAACTTGGGTGGTATCCTGATTTCTTTTTTCTTCATGTTCTAAATCAGATCCTTCGGTCAGTTAGGTTATGACTACTTTCAAAATTATCTTCTCTGTCCACTTCTTTCCTTTTCCAATGCTTCTACTTGGATTAAGCCACCATCATCTCTTAACCTGCGCCACTGCAAAAGATTCCTATCTGGGCTTCCATTTCCTGTGTTCCTTGCCCTTTTCCAATTCCTTCTCCACATGGCTGCCAGGAAGTCCTTTTGAAAACTCAATTAGATCCTGTTATGTCTTCCCAACTCTTTACACCCTTAAGGCCTTCCAGCGGCCCTTTAAATAAAATCTAAACCCCTTTCTATAGCCTAAAGGGCTCTAATGATAATGGTCTCACCTTCCTCTCCAGCTTCATCTCTACTGCCTTCCCACCCTTGCATGCTCTAGCCATTATAGTCTTCTCTCTGATTCCTAAGACAGAATTCTAGAGCAAAGGCCAGGGTCAAGTGGAGATGCCAGGCAAACAATTAGATGGAGAGTCTAGAGCTCAGGGTCCTTCTGAGCTGGAACTATAACCTAAGGATCTAGTAGAAAGCCACAAGACTAGGTAAGACCACCAAAGAAGAGGGTATAGAAAGAGAAGAGGACCAGACTGGGCAATGGCACTCTCTCAACATTTAAACATCAGGGAGATGAAGGAGACTGGAAAGCCGCAGCCGTGTAGGAGAACAACAACAATAAAGGAGATTTGAACCTTTGGAAGCATGCTGAGAAGTGTGTTAAAAATATACACTTTCAGGGCTCCCCTGATGGTACAGTGGGTAAAGAGTCCACCTTGCAGTGCAAGGAGCACCAGTTCGATCCCTGGCCTGGGAAGATCCCACATGCCGCGGAGCGGCTGGACCGGTGTGTCCAATTACAATCCAGTGCTCTGGAGCGCATGCGCCCAGAGCCAGTGCTCTGCAGCCAGAGAGACCACTGTGATGAGAGGCCCACACAGGCCAAAGAATAAATATGGATGAAAACAAATGATGACTTAGAGCCAGAAATGTGTGTGTGTGTGTGTGTGTGTGTGTGTGTGTATGTATATGTGTGTGTATATATATATACACACACACACACACACTTTCAGAACTATCCACTGGACTTTTCAGTACGAAGATGAACACCCAAAGTTTTGGTTTTGTTTTTCAAACAGGCATTTCTAGCCTTGTTATTATGAGACAAACCTGGGAAACACTGTCCTGGAGTTTAAGTCAATCAGAAGAATCACCTGCCTGGAGTCCTTTTTAAACACATACTTCACAGGGACCTCGGCCCCAAATGCATTGAAACTGAATCCCCAAGGCACTTAGAATTTGGAAGCTCATCATCCAAACTTACTATTTCTTCTTGGAACTTGTTCTTAAAGAACCCAGTAAGTTTTACTTTTGAACCAAGGAACCAGTAGCTCTCTCTCCCTGACAGTGGCTGGTGGACTATTTCCATCATCTCCTCAACTGGAGGCACATTTACTAAAACCATACAGAACTGATGGGAGCACACGCTAAGGTCTCAGCCAAGAGTCTCGGCTTTGAACTAGAATTAAAACCACCTAACAAACAAATGGGCATTCCCAAGTTCAGACACAACAGTCAAACTACAAGTTACAGTACTCTACCCGCATTTCTTAGCTAACTTTAGCTCCAAAGCACACGGGGTCCTTTTCTCTGAGTCTCAGGGCCCACATTTCCCTTTCCCAAATGTTCTAAAGGTGGACCGCGTCAAGATGGCCCTTAGGATGCCTCTGTTCCTGGGGTCCTCACAGCTTCCTCCCTGAACCCAACCCGCTCCCTCAGGCTTTTCTCGTTGTGTTCAGAGACGCTTCCTAAATTTCTTTACTCTGAGTGTTAAAAACTCTCCCAACCATCGGATCAAAATGGGAAACTTTCTGCCCTCTTTGACAGAAATCATTCCTTGTTGGCCACCTGATGGGTACTTGGGGTTAATTAGAAAATCCCCATCAAGAGTTCAGAGGCCAATATCAGCTGTCAAAATCCCACATTCTCCTCTCGCCCCTCTTTCAAGTGCAAAACAACCTATGTCTGAAGATGTGCGGGAGATAAAAGGGCACACACAGCAGCGCTGGGGGCTTTGACTCGGTCCCATTCACGGCCCCACCACCATGAATACTGCAAAATCTCAAATGAAAGTTTTAATCTCCCCACTGCATTCAGCTTAAAGAGAAAAGGGCTTCCTTTTAACAATTTCCCCCCTTAAACCTTTTGTGTTGCCATGCTCCTGAAAAAAGCGGAGATTTCACTCTGACCCGGCGAGGGCTTTACGCCAAAGAAAGCAATGCACCTCGAATCCTTTGTGCTGAATGAAGAAGGGCTGACCCGCCCGAAGCCACCGGCGCGAAAGCAGCAACCCACTGTGGGGCGAGCTGGGGCCAGAGGGTGCCCGCGTCTCTGCAGACACAGGGCTCTGGTCTCCCCCCACCGGCTGGCCTAAGGAACGAGTGCGATACGCCGCGGGCCTCATTGCTCCCAACAGCGCGGAGTCTGGCGTGGGAGTGCGACGAGGGTGGCTGACTTCCCAGCCAGGACACCGGTCTGAAACGCACAGGCACTCGCAGTCCAGGGGGCCGAATGTGGCCGTTTGTATTCTCGCTGCACTCAAAAGGAGGAGAAAAAACTCCAAGTTCAACCCTAAGGAACCTTTCAGGGAGAATATCGGGCATTGGTGTTCCCAAGACCCTGGGTGACTGCTGCGAGGCAGATTTCCAGCGGCCTCTAGGTTCCTACCTTTGGGCGCAGACTCCGGGCCTGTCGGGCAGCTACGGCGCCCGCACTCTGCAAAACGCCTTTGCGTGCAGGGCGGTTTCCGCTCGCAGATCCGCCCGGTTCGCAAGAGAACCTGGAGAAACGCTGAGGAGTGTTTCGATCTTCACAATTACTCCGTTCGCACATAATGAATGCTACGGAGGTGCTAGTGACAAGAAACAACGCCCAGCTCTTCTCCCATTGAAAGAAAATAAGTTCATTCAGTATGACGTTCCTTCTTTATTTCCTCCAAAGGGTGCTCTGTTTGAAATTTACACCTGATATTAATCCAAAATATCGGGATTAAAACCAGAGACTCCGTTTTGAGCCAACACGGTATTATGAGCGCCTTAATTTGGTATTGCTTAATTCTGACAGCCTAGTGAACGCCACCTTTTGGAAAGGATGTTTTTGTCGAGCGACCAGAGTTCAAAAGGTCCAGTGCCCCGCTTTCGGCGCAAACTGTGCGCAGGGCGGTTCCGAGCAGTTCTAAAGCAGTCCCTACCGGTCCTTAAATCTGTGAAGTGATGAACTCGCCCCTTTCCTTAAGGGTTCTGTCTCATCCTGTTTGACGTTTTGCTTCGCTAGCCTTTTCACCACTTCTGAACGTCGTTTTTATTAAGGGTCATAGACACTTCAGTAGATATGTTACCAGCGCCCAAGGCAAAATTGCTTTGCTAGTTTTCCTTTTTAAAATCTGTTTGTAAAGGGTCTCCCCTTTCCCTCCCTGGCCAGTTCTTCTTGGTGTGTGTGACTTGGAATGGGTGTTGTCTTCGGGGACCGCGGGGGAGATTTTCAAAAGATGTCTCAAATTCTGACGTGTAAAGAAACAGCGGTGAAAAGGCTGTAGCTTGGAGGTGAACAAAAGCCAAGTAGTATTTAAAATTACTACATTTATCTGTGCTGGCTGACATGTATTTTAAAAATAATAAAAAGCACATATAAAGACTTTAAAATCCCTTCCTTTTCATTTGCCACTTGCTGAATATAAAGTTTGTGGAAAACGTGCCTTTGATCATTTTTAAGCTGTGAAATTCTGGCCAACCTTTTACAGCAAACACAAGCGCACATACATACACACACTTTCAAAGTGAGAGCAGGAATAAACTGATAACGCTGATCAACTTTTCTGCATCTCCGCTTAATTTCCAGCTCAACCATGAAAACACCAAATGGACATAAAGGGTCTATTAAAGTGTTTCTAAGTTCCTTTCCAGTTCTAATGATCCATAAATAATATTTCTTAGTTTGTGGGTATTTCAAGTGAAAGTACATCTTTTAAAAAAATAATAATAATTATCTGGACAATTAGATGAATGCAACAAAATTTAAGTACTATTTTAACAGTAATAAATACAATTCTGGAAATTTTTCATTTTATATAAAATCATACTTCAAATGCACAAATATTGCTTCATTTAAAGGAAATCCAAAAAAAAGCAAATTCTGTAAAGTCAAAAGATTTTTAATGGGAATAAAACAAACCGCTTATTATATTAATACATGTGGCAACGTTTGCGCTAGGGCGCGTGTTTGGAAAGGATGTTTTTGTCGAGCGACCAGAGTTCAAAAGGTCCAGTGCCCCGCTTTCGGCGCAAACTGTGCGCAGGGCGGTTCCGAGCAGTTCTAAAGCAGTCCCTACCGGTCCTTAAATCTGTGAAGTGATGAACTCGCCCCTTTCCTTAAGGGTTCTGTCTCATCCTGTTTGACGTTTTGCTTCGCTAGCCTTTTCACCACTTCTGAACGTCGTTTTTATTAAGGGTCATAGACACTTCAGTAGATATGTTACCAGCGCCCAAGGCAAAATTGCTTTGCTAGTTTTCCTTTTTAAAATCTGTTTGTAAAGGGTCTCCCCTTTCCCTCCCTGGCCAGTTCTTCTTGGTGTGTGTGACTTGGAATGGGTGTTGTCTTCGGGGACCGCGGGGGAGATTTTCAAAAGATGTCTCAAATTCTGACGTGTAAAGAAACAGCGGTGAAAAGGCTGTAGCTTGGAGGTGAACAAAAGCCAAGTAGTATTTAAAATTACTACATTTATCTGTGCTGGCTGACATGTATTTTAAAAATAATAAAAAGCACATATAAAGACTTTAAAATCCCTTCCTTTTCATTTGCCACTTGCTGAATATAAAGTTTGTGGAAAACGTGCCTTTGATCATTTTTAAGCTGTGAAATTCTGGCCAACCTTTTACAGCAAACACAAGCGCACATACATACACACACTTTCAAAGTGAGAGCAGGAATAAACTGATAACGCTGATCAACTTTTCTGCATCTCCGCTTAATTTCCAGCTCAACCATGAAAACACCAAATGGACATAAAGGGTCTATTAAAGTGTTTCTAAGTTCCTTTCCAGTTCTAATGATCCATAAATAATATTTCTTAGTTTGTGGGTATTTCAAGTGAAAGTACATCTTTTAAAAAAATAATAATAATTATCTGGACAATTAGATGAATGCAACAAAATTTAAGTACTATTTTAACAGTAATAAATACAATTCTGGAAATTTTTCATTTTATATAAAATCATACTTCAAATGCACAAATATTGCTTCATTTAAAGGAAATCCAAAAAAAAGCAAATTCTGTAAAGTCAAAAAGATTTTTTTAATGGGAATAAACAACCCCTTATTAACCTGCTTATTATATTAATACATGTGATTTTCCTTAAATAAGATCTCTTTTTAAAAAAGTCACAGTTTCCTTATACAGAAGCATGGCTATATTCATTGTATGCTTAAAATAACAATTCTCCAGAAACAAATACAAACTGAAAGATTTGTAAGGACACTTAACATCTTTTCTCATTAGGAAAATGACAGGAGATACATAACCTAGGGATATGCATTTAAGCAATGAAAAAAAAGTTATTCAGAGCAGGTAAAACTATTTTTAACTCCTCTACTAAATATATATGTTCCAAATGTACATCTTTATGAAGAGTACATAAAATAATCTAATATAAATATTCTACATTTTAACTCAATTATCAGTCATGCATCTTTTACACAAGTCAATTTAACATGACTCTTTGAGGAAAAGTTTTCACTTGATAAGATTTTGTTACTTTCTCCAGAAGTTTCAGGGAAGGAGAAATCAAAAAAGGAAAAAAACGATGCAATTGCTAATGCACTTCAGCTAAGCCAAGATAGAAGAGGAACAAAGTTGTTGGATATGAGACTATTCGAGTTTTTAATCTTCTAACACTAAAATCTCCTTCAGAACTCAGCATTTGGAAAATCAGTGAGTCTTGCTACCAATTGGAATAACATTTCTCACCTAAACATTTTCTCCACTTGTCTTAAGGTAAAGGGACAACTTAGTATAAACCACCTGTTGTGCTATCCACCTAGTCCAATTAGACAAGTCTTTTGCCTTTGTGGAAATAATGACCACATCAGTCACCACTTTCAGACTAACCGAATCTGCAAACCCCTGTTAGAACGGTCTTTTCATGCTCACAAAGTCAGCAGGCATCTTGCCTCTCATAAAGCTTGAAATCTATCAAGCACAGGCAGAATAATTCACATCACTGCCCCAGAAACCCTTTGAAGCAAATAAACAGAAAAGAGAAAGATTAAGATCTGATCTCAATTTAAACATGTTAACAGTAACCCTATATTATTCCAGATTTTACCCAGCTGTTTGGATCTTAGAATAAATACAATTCTGGAAATTTTTCATTTTATATAAAATCATACTTCAAATGCACAAATATTGCTTCATTTAAAGGAAATCCAAAAAAAAGCAAATTCTGTAAAGTCAAAAAGATTTTTTTAATGGGAATAAACAACCCCTTATTAACCTGCTTATTATATTAATACATGTGATTTTCCTTAAATAAGATCTCTTTTTAAAAAAGTCACAGTTTCCTTATACAGAAGCATGGCTATATTCATTGTATGCTTAAAATAACAATTCTCCAGAAACAAATACAAACTGAAAGATTTGTAAGGACACTTAACATCTTTTCTCATTAGGAAAATGACAGGAGATACATAACCTAGGGATATGCATTTAAGCAATGAAAAAAAAGTTATTCAGAGCAGGTAAAACTATTTTTAACTCCTCTACTAAATATATATGTTCCAAATGTACATCTTTATGAAGAGTACATAAAATAATCTAATATAAATATTCTACATTTTAACTCAATTATCAGTCATGCATCTTTTACACAAGTCAATTTAACATGACTCTTTGAGGAAAAGTTTTCACTTGATAAGATTTTGTTACTTTCTCCAGAAGTTTCAGGGTAGGAGAAATCAAAAAAGGAAAAAAACGATGCAATTGCTAATGCACTTCAGCTAAGCCAAGATAGAAGAGGAACAAAGTTGTTGGATATGAGACTATTCGAGTTTTTAATCTTCTAACACTAAAATCTCCTTCAGAACTCAGCATTTGGAAAATCAGTGAGTCTTGCTACCAATTGGAATAACATTTCTCACCTAAACATTTTCTCCACTTGTCTTAAGGTAAAGGGACAACTTAGTATAAACCACCTGTTGTGCTATCCACCTAGTCCAATTAGACAAGTCTTTTGCCTTTGTGGAAATAATGACCACATCAGTCACCACTTTCAGACTAACCGAATCTGCAAACCCCTGTTAGAACGGTCTTTTCATGCTCACAAAGTCAGCAGGCATCTTGCCTCTCATAAAGCTTGAAATCTATCAAGCACAGGCAGAATAATTCACATCACTGCCCCAGAAACCCTTTGAAGCAAATAAACAGAAAAGAGAAAGATTAAGATCTGATCTCAATTTAAACATGTTAACAGTAACCCTATATTATTCCAGATTTTACCCAGCTGTTTTGGATCTTTAGAGAATGTGAACAAGAGAGCAAACCTGTTTCAAGGATTAGAGAATATAAAGGTTCAAAAGCAGTCAAACCCTTTTCTGAATATACATCTCCTGCCTTGGCTTCTTTCTTGGCAGAGTTTTAGAATTCAATGCCCCTGGGTTCTTTCTCACTTTTTTCCTCCACAATCTTCCTTTCTTATAATTACTTCCCCAAACAGATCACTTATGCTCTTAAAAACTATGAACATTATAGATCGCATAGGGTGGACTCAAATCATTTACCTCATAGGCCATTGAATTTATATCTGATGTCACTTGTAATCATCTATGTCAAATTCATTCAGATAGGACTTATTTAATTTTATTTTTTTGTTTGTTTAGGAAGACATGAGCAAGCCAGAAAGAGACTAAATATGACCACATTTAGGGTAAAGTTGCAACCACTTATATCATCACTTCCATTAAAAGAATGAATCTGCTAAGTTTTCCCAGAACTACAGCAGGAAAAGAAAGACCTTTTCACAGACAAGAAATATTCAGGTTTACTATAAGCTGATTCTGCCAAGTAAGTTCAACTGGAGAGTTAGGGGGAAGTAGCTAAGTGTAACAGCAGAAAAACAGCTCCAAAAATGAATGAACCAAAGGGAACCATTTGTTTGCAGCATCAGTCACTGTGATTTGGCTGATGAGGAGGCAGTTGTCACTACAACTGATTTAAACAAGTTCCACAGAAGATACTGCAGGAGCTACGGGGATGAAGTGCCTGGAAAGATACATTTCATTTGTCTTGGGGATGGAGAAAGAAGGGTTTGGAGGTAGAAGTGTAGGAAAATATTCATCAAACAGTGTTGTTACACAGGTAATCATCACAAGAACACTAACTAGGCCCTACTTTTGTAGATCAGTTCTTGGACAAGGAAGACAATAACTACCTGGTAGGTGTGCAAGTGTATACTCTTCCTAAAATATATTGGCTCCCTACTCAAAAGCAGGAGGGCACATTTGAAATGTTCATGAAAAGTCATATATTTAGGATAGTAGGTACTAAGGCTTCTCTTTTTCCTACTAGCTCTTCTTGCATCATTTAACAAGTTAATAAACATTTACTAAGCATCTTTCACTATCCACTACTCCTAAAAGATGCTTGGTACAGGTTAAATGCCTTACCTAAAGACTTCACAGAACTCACTCAATCAGATTAGAGTCCATGCTCTTCTTTAGGCGTCATTGTTAACTGCCTCTGCTATCATCTTGCAAAATGGGTGATCTGGCCAAAAGGAGGAAAGGACATTGCATAAAGGCGATTAGACGAGAAGGTGTGTGCCTCTGAACTCAATGGGAAATATGGCATTTGGGGAAGATTCTAGAGGAGCAAAAACAGACCACAGACCCAATGGGACAATAGCAACAAGGAGATACCCCAAAATTTAGCAAAAGGAAAGATCATTCAGAAGACATTTAATTTTATTTTTTTGTTTGTTTAGGAAGACATGAGCAAGCCAGAAAGAGACTAAATATGACCACATTTAGGGTAAAGTTGCAACCACTTATATCATCACTTCCATTAAAAGAATGAATCTGCTAAGTTTTCCCAGAACTACAGCAGGAAAAGAAAGACCTTTTCACAGACAAGAAATATTCAGGTTTACTATAAGCTGATTCTGCCAAGTAAGTTCAACTGGAGAGTTAGGGGGAAGTAGCTAAGTGTAACAGCAGAAAAACAGCTCCAAAAATGAATGAACCAAAGGGAACCATTTGTTTGCAGCATCAGTCACTGTGATTTGGCTGATGAGGAGGCAGTTGTCACTACAACTGATTTAAACAAGTTCCACAGAAGATACTGCAGGAGCTACGGGGATGAAGTGCCTGGAAAGATACATTTCATTTGTCTTGGGGATGGAGAAAGAAGGGTTTGGAGGTAGAAGTGTAGGAAAATATTCATCAAACAGTGTTGTTACACAGGTAATCATCACAAGAACACTAACTAGGCCCTACTTTTGTAGATCAGTTCTTGGACAAGGAAGACAATAACTACCTGGTAGGTGTGCAAGTGTATACTCTTCCTAAAATATATTGGCTCCCTACTCAAAAGCAGGAGGGCACATTTGAAATGTTCATGAAAAGTCATATATTTAGGATAGTAGGTACTAAGGCTTCTCTTTTTCCTACTAGCTCTTCTTGCATCATTTAACAAGTTAATAAACATTTACTAAGCATCTTTCACTATCCACTACTCCTAAAAGATGCTTGGTACAGGTTAAATGCCTTACCTAAAGACTTCACAGAACTCACTCAATCAGATTAGAGTCCATGCTCTTCTTTAGGCGTCATTGTTAACTGCCTCTGCTATCATCTTGCAAAATGGGTGATCTGGCCAAAAGGAGGAAAGGACATTGCATAAAGGTGATTAGACGAGAAGGTGTGTGCCTCTGAACTCAATGGGAAATATGGCATTTGGGGAAGATTCTAGAGGAGCAAAAACAGACCACAGACCCAATGGGACAATAGCAACAAGGAGATACCCCAGAAAATGGAATTGATTTTCTACAAAGCAAAACAAAAATGTCAGTACTTCTCTGTTAGACTGAGTGCAAAATAAATACACACAAAGGAATAAATAACATTTATTTTTCATAGGAAATTTAGAGAAGTAATAAAATAGAAAATAAAAATCATCCATAGTCTTGCCACTCAGAGATAGTCACTACTTTCTCTTTTTTTGTAATATACATTTATGTCAAAAAATATTATACACATGTATAGGAACATTGTTAATAGAATACATATCTAATGTATAATTTTAGGCTGGCTTTTTGATTGCTTGTTATATCTGATACATTTTCTCATGCCATTAAAAAGCCTTTGAAAACATTCTTCTTAATATTACATATCAAAATGTATTAAACCAATTCCCTACAGTTAACCATCTAATAATTCTACTTTTTACTACTAAAAGTATCTCAGATTATATAAGTATTCATGTTTTTGTGGACACCTCTGGTGATTTCATCAAGATTAAGCAACACTTTTCATGTTCTTTTTATCATCATATTGTCTTCCAAAATAGTTGTATTCATTTACCCTCCAAGATTCAAAATAATCTTTTCATTGCTGGAAAAGAATATATATATTTTTTAATTTCTACTAAAAAAATTGAAGAGGGAAAGCATGTTATTATTTTAAGTTCCTTCACTATTAACATTAATATATTAACTTGTTTCTTGATATTTTTGTTGTTTATGAATTATCTTTATACACTTTCCCTTTTTTGCTATTGGTACGCTTGACTTGAGTTTTTTTTTAATAATAGCAACTCAATGCTTTTTAAAATTTTTGGCTTCTTTTTATTGCTTTTATTTATTTATTTATTTTTAAAGATTTATTCATTTATTTATTTTGGGTGGGGGTCAGGTTGGGGAGGGAGGGGAGTGGGCAGACCACTTCTATTGGTCTTTCATTTCTCTATTTTCATCCATCTTTGTTCTTTGGCTCCTGTGGGCCTCCCATTGCAGTGGCCTCTGTTGTTGCAGAGCGCCGGCTCTGGGCGCATGCGCTCCAGAGCTCTGGCTTGGTAATTGGACACATGGGTCCAGCTGCTCTGCGGCACGTGGGATCTTCCCAGGCCAGGGATCGAACAGGCGCCCCTTGTACTGCAAGGCGGTGTCCTTACCCACTGGACCACCAGGGGAAGCCCTATTTATTTATTTTTATCCATCTCTATTCCTTGGCCTGTGTGGGCCTCCCATTGCAGTCGCCTCTCTTATTGCAGAGCACCAGCTCTGGGCGCATGTTCTCCAGGGCGCTGGCTCAGAATTGGACACACCAGTCCAGCTGCTCCACAGCACAGTGGATCTTCCTAGGCCAGGGATCAAACTGGTGCCCCTTGAACTGCAAGGCGGACTCTTTAACCATTGCACCACCAGGGAAGCCCTAACTTGTGATTTTAAAGCCCTGACTTGTGATATTAAAGAGCTCTATACGTATTCTTTATCAGCTGAGCTACAAGAGAAGTTCCAGCTCTTTACATATTAAAAATATTAAGTAACTGCACAAAACTACATTTGGACCTGTTTTTCAAGGCCCAGAGCAATTTCTGCATCTTTCACTATGCCCTTCCTGACGCTTTCAACCCTAACTCAAGTCTCCTGCTTCCAAAATCCTAATACAATATTCAGTACTGAATTAGACACTGTATGCCTTCCTTTAGAGTTTCTTCTTCTGTCCTCCATAATATCTTTCCAGAGAAGACATCATGTCTTTTAAGAACTACAAAGAACCAACCTGACATTTCTGAATTCTCAGTTTCATTAACTATAACATAGTAGTAATTATCTTGATTAAGAGGTGATGGCCCAGATCTGCCAGCTAGTACATGGTCATCCTAAGTCCTCAACCAGGCTTTCTCATACCAATACTGCTTCTTTCAGTTCCCATGTTAGCATGTTTACATTGAGATACTCTTATTTTAACTTTTTTTCTTAGTTTATTTTAAATATATAGGGCTTCCCTGGTAGCTCGCTGGTAAAGAATCTCCCTGCCAATGCAGGAAACATGGGTTCAATCCCTTGTCCAGGAATATCCCACATGCCTCAGAGCAGCTAAGCCCTTGTGCCACAACTATTGAGCCTGTGCTCTAGAACCTGGGAACCACAATTACTGAGCCCACATGCTGCAACCACTGAAGCCTGAGTGCCCTAGAGCCCATGCTCACAACAAGAGAAGCCACGAGCTTGTGCACCACAACTACAGAGTATTCATCCGCTTGCCACAACTACAGAAAAGCCCACACATCTATGAAGACCCAGCACAGCCTAAAATACATAAATAAAATTGTAAAAAATAAATATGTAAAATGCAATTTGAACAGCTCACAAAGAAGACTTAGTTGGTAAGAAATAGAACCAAGACTGATACTTCAAAGTTTTGGCATGGAAAAATAATTTCTTTTATTTTTCATGATCATAATTACTTTAATAATTCTTTGCCTTTAGAACAAAGAACATTAAATTTCCCCAAAACTTGAATTTATGGGTTATTTATATATAAAGGATTTACATGGCTCCCCATAAAACTACAACACAAATCAGCAATAATAACAGAAGACAAATCAAACAGCCTATGGCTTTCAATATTGTATTCCTCCCAAATCTTACTCCAGAAGTCAAATCCTTACAAATCATTTGGATGCTCCAAATGAACAGCTTTATCTTTTTATTTATTAGAATGAGAATTTCCCTGGTACTCACCCATAAAAAACTTTGTTTAAAAAAAATCACTCTCTTTGAAAGATAAATATTATATACTGGCATATATATATGGAATCTAGAAAGATGGTGCTGATAAATGAATATGCAGAGCAGCAATGGAGAGGCAAACATGGAGAACAGTGTTATGGACATTGGGGTGAGGGAAGGGAATATGCTGGGGGACTGGGGGATCTCAAACAGGGGCTCTGTGGTGACCTGGAGGCATGGGATGGGGAGGGAGATGGGGCGAAGGTTCAGGAGGGGTGGGGACATATGTTTACCTATGGCAAATTCAGGTCAATATGTGGCAGTAAACAACAAAACTCCGTAAAAATAAATAAATAAATAAATAAAATACATCACTCTGTATGTAATGGAGAGAACCCCAGGGACGGCAAACCCAAAGGAGAAGAATCTGAAAAATAACTTCTTACTGTGGATGTCTACTTATACACACACACACACATTTATATATGGACAGAGACAGAGAGACACTTGGTTTATCCACAATGTGTTACTTTTCGTACAATCCAACATGACTCAGCTAGAGTCTGGGGAGAGGGTAAAGAAAGAGGGAGACAAGGTCATATGAGAAGTTGAAACTCCTGGTTCTCTTTGGAATTGTGGGCAGGTAAGTGTTTTAAAGAGACCTTTAAGGTTCTTTGGAGAAAAGGCCTGATTTGAATAGATTAACATGGCTGGACTTCCGGCCCTCTAAAATGGCCTTTCATTTCCATATGAATATTGGAAAATGCCCTTCTTGGAAGAGGGGCAGGGGGAACAAACCTCTTTGCCTCCATCTCATCTAATTTACATGCTCCCCAGTGGAGGTCATATCGATAGGAGACCCAACCACTGTCAGCTTTGCGGGTCCCTTAACCTGAGAACCTTGAAGCCCATTGAGAGCTATTCATACTTGGCAGATTGATTTCTTCAGTCATTTTGTCATAGTAACTGACAATTCACTGCCATCCAAGTGTATCTGGGAGCACAATGCCCACATAAATATTGTTGGCAATTCTCAGCATATCCCTTTGTGGAAACGGTGAGTTAATTTTGTTCGGAGCAAATGAACAGCTTTATCTTTTTATTTATTAGAATGAGAATTTCCCTGGTACTCACCCATAAAAAACTTTGTTTAAAAAAAATCACTCTCTTTGAAAGATAAATATTATATACTGGCATATATATATGGAATCTAGAAAGATGGTGCTGATAAATGAATATGCAGAGCAGCAATGGAGAGGCAAACATGGAGAACAGTGTTATGGACTTGGGGGTGGGGGAGGGGAATATGCGGGGGGACGGGGGGATCTCAAACGGGGGCTCTGTGGTGACCGGGGGGCAGGGGATGGGGAGGGAGATGGGGCGAAGGTTCAGGAGGGGTGGGGACATATGTTTACCTATGGCAAATTCAGGTCAATATGTGGCAGTAAACAACAAAACTCCGTAAAAATAAATAAATAAATAAATAAAATACATCACTCTGTATGTAATGGAGAGAACCCCAGGGACGGCAAACCCAAAGGAGAAGAATCTGAAAAATAACTTCTTACTGTGGATGTCTACTTATACACACACACACACATTTATATATGGACAGAGACAGAGAGACACTTGGTTTATCCACAATGTGTTACTTTTCGTACAATCCAACATGACTCAGCTAGAGTCTGGGGAGAGGGTAAAGAAAGAGGGAGACAAGGTCATATGAGAAGTTGAAACTCCTGGTTCTCTTTGGAATTGTGGGCAGGTAAGTGTTTTAAAGAGACCTTTAAGGTTCTTTGGAGAAAAGGCCTGATTTGAATAGATTAACATGGCTGGACTTCCGGCCCTCTAAAATGGCCTTTCATTTCCATATGAATATTGGAAAATGCCCTTCTTGGAAGAGGGGCAGGGGGAACAAACCTCTTTGCCTCCATCTCATCTAATTTACATGCTCCCCAGTGGAGGTCATATCGATAGGAGACCCAACCACTGTCAGCTTTGCGGGTCCCTTAACCTGAGAACCTTGAAGCCCATTGAGAGCTATTCATACTTGGCAGATTGATTTCTTCAGTCATTTTGTCATAGTAACTGACAATTCACTGCCATCCAAGTGTATCTGGGAGCACAATGCCCACATAAATATTGTTGGCAATTCTCAGCATATCCCTTTGTGGAAACGGTGAGTTAATTTACTTCTGCCCCTCGACTTTCTATAGCTTTGTGGCAGAAGACCATTTCCTCTGCAGCCATACAGCCAGCAGAACCAGAAGGGCCTACTTCAGAGCAGCAGAGAATTCAGATGTCCTCATTAATGCAGAATATAATGAATCAAAACTTCACACACAGGCTAATTTGGAGAGGGAGATAAGGGGTCCACAGAAACATAAAAACCTTGATGAGAATCAGGTGCAGCCCAAGTCCTAAAGGTAGTTTAGAGAGTTTAGGATATGGAAATAATAGCTTATACGATGAAGAAAATGTCTACTTTAAAAGAATAATTACCTTAGGGACAATGGACATTGACCCTTATTCACACCAGCTACTGTGAAAGGTGTATTCTGAGGTGTGCTGACTCACAGAGCAGGTGGGGGACTTCCTGGGAGCAGGTGCAAAGAGTTCTGGATGGGCTTAGACTATAAAGGACTTTCTTGTTTCCCTAGTTGTTTATCCAGCCATCCCTGAATGGTGAGATAGCCACAGCTATGACATGGCAGAAAGAAAAGGCAGTAGACTGGCTGGATTTGATACCTAGCTCCTCTGCTTAGCCATGGTTCCCTAAGTCCCTTCATCTTCCTGAACTTGGTTTCACTATCTGCCTAAACTCAGTTTCATTATTTGTGAAATGAGACTGTAAAGGCACTGACTTTACAGAGTGTCACAATGATTGAATGAGATAACTTACTCATCAAATAAGTCTTTTCTAAGTACCTTCTCTGCATTAGGCACAGCCTTGAGGACTGGAAAATGAAAATATTTGAAGGGTGGAAGTCTGTTTGATTTTAGTGCCTCCAGTTAGGAAAATAAAACCGCTTTAGTGTAAGACTTGACTGAGTTGGCTTGGAAGCTTCCAGGAAGGCATTTCAAAAGAGAAGACAGCATGTGACACTTGAAGGAGAAGTTTGTTCTGCTGACAACAGCAGAAGACAACGTGAGATGGAAAAGGCCAAGGGGTAGGTGACAGCACTCTTATTGCCACTGAGTGTGGAGGCTGCAGCAGAAGACAAGGCTGAGCGAGGAGAGGACTGAATCAGGAGCTCTCTGTGTGCCTACCACAGAGGAGTTTAGATTTCATCCTATCATCTCCAGGAGCCTTTGAAACATGCCTGGCCCACTGAGGATCTTCTAGGTACCATGTGTTGTGTTCAATCACTTTTGATGCTTATTGTTTGTTTAGGATAATCAAAGTGGATGTCACTGTGCAGTTGACTTTCCACCGAGTTGTGATAGAGGATAGTGAGCCGACTTCGGGTATGAGCATGGGGGAAGGGGCAGGCGATAAACCTTTCAGAGAATTCTACTCATGCCTGGGAGTCAAGAGGCATGGATACACCTCCAGTTGGTTTCTCTAGCCCTCTGAACCTTTCTCTGTCTCTCCAATGTGTATATGTGTGTAAGTAACATCGACCAAGCATCAGTGGAGATCTTTTATGGCATAAGGGATGCCTAGCCCCTTGAACAATTAAGTACTTTTTAAGGCTGTAATATTCACTGGAAAGACTGATGCTGAAGCTGAAGCTCCAATACTTTGGCCACCTGATACAAAGAACAAACTCACTGAAAAAGACCCTCATGCTGGGAAAGACTGAGGGCAAGAGGAGAAGGAGGTAACAGAGAATGAGATGGTTGGATGAAGTATCGACTCAACAGACATGACTTTGAGCAAGCTCCAGGAAATAGGGAAGCCTGGTGTGCTGTAGTTCATGTGGTCACAAAGAGTTGGATACAACTTAGCAACTGAACAACAAGTCTATAATTTACTGCAATTTTATCCTTCCCCTCACTGAAGTGTGTGACCAGGACACTTGAATATCTGCAGGAGCCTAAGTTCCAAGAGAGGGGAGCCCCAAGCCTTCCAAGTCTACTTAAATAGAAGGTGGGATTTCCCAGAGAGTTGGTACCACCCCCTACTTCTGAGGCCCACGTAAGGAGAGTCAGGGCTTTGAGAGTACTGAGAAGACAAATCCTAGAAATCCTGACACTAGGGCTTTACCAGTCACCATCTGTGTGATCCTGGGGAAGTCAGTGAATGCCTGAGAGTTTCTGCTCCCTTGTCACAAAAATGGGAATCAGCCATCCTAGCCACCTGCTCGTGGCCTAGCACAGCAGGGTCTGTGCTGACTATGTGTTCTGGCCGTCTATGGCTGTATAACCATTACTTCAAAGCAGAGTGGCTTAAATCCATGCACGCACCTTGTTCACAAATCTGCTCGTCTCTGCTCTGTGGGCTATCAGCTGGGGCTGCTCAATGGCTGGAGCTGGAATCTCAGAGGGTTCATGCACTCCCACATCTGAAGGTCAATGCAGACTCTTGGCTTCCTCAGAGTTTCCTCACAGCATAGTACCATGCAAAGGGTAAGTGCCTGATTAGACAGAACACTAAGCCAGAAGTCACACAGCATCATTTCTGCCATTTCCCTTCATCACAGAGTCACAGCCCCACTGGGATTCAAGAAGAGGGCACACAGGCCCCTCACCTCTCCCTAAGTCACAATGTCACAGTCACGGTGACATTGAAGACGATGATGCGGGGTGGGATAGACATACACTGGTAGGGCCATCTTTGGAAAATACAATCTGCCACTTTTGAAGTGCTTTATCAAGTATAAAGCATCATATGAATGATGTTGCTGAATGAATGAGTGGAGTTTGCTGAGCAAACTCCGGGAGACAGTGAAGGACAGGGGAGCCTGGTGGGCTGCAGTCCATGGGGTTGCAAAGAGTTGGACAAGACTGAGCAACTGGACAACAACAACAACACAACAAAACACTTGAGGTTTTCCACTTAAGTGCTGTCTCACATAGTCAAGTACTATTATTTTTAAAGTCTTTGTTCAATATCTATTTATGTACACTACATGCAGGCACCACCTAAGAAGTTTTCAAGCCCAAGACCTCATTTCTTCCATATAACAAGCATAAGACATAGAATTTATGATCCTTATTAAAGAATAAACTGAGGTTGGGGACATGAAGTGATAGCCTCTATTCACTCACTCCACAGATACGTATTAAACATCTACCTTCTGTCAGACAATATGCTCAAAGGGGAACAGTAGTAAACAAACTAGCCATGAGCTCTGCCTCATATGCTAGGAAAGAAGGGCTTTACCAGTCACCATCTGTGTGATCCTGGGAAGTCAGTGAATGCCTGAGAGTTTCTGCCCCTTGTCACAAAAATGGGACTCGGCCATCCTATCCACCTGCTCGTGGCCTAGCACAGCAGGGTCTGTGCTGACTATGTGTTCTGGCCGTCTATGGCTGTATAACCATTACTTCAAAGCAGAGTGGCTTAAATCCATGCACGCACCTTGTTCACAAATCTGCTCGTCTCTGCTCTGTGGGCTATCAGCTGGGGCTGCTCAATGGCTGGAGCTGGAATCTCAGAGGGTTCATGCACTCCCACATCTGAAGGTCAATGCAGACTCTTGGCTTCCTCAGAGTTTCCTCACAGCATAGTACCATGCAAAGGGTAAGTGCCTGATTAGACAGAACACTAAGCCAGAAGTCACACAGCATCATTTCTGCCATTTCCCTTCATCACAGAGTCACAGCCCCACTGGGATTCAAGAAGAGGGCACACAGGCCCCTCACCTCTCCCTAAGTCACAATGTCACAGTCACGGTGACATTGAAGACGATGATGCGGGGTGGGATAGACATACACTGGTAGGGCCATCTTTGGAAAATACAATCTGCCACTTTTGAAGTGCTTTATCAAGTATAAAGCATCATATGAATGATGTTGCTGAATGAATGAGTGGAGTTTGCTGAGCAAACTCCGGGAGACAGTGAAGGACAGGGGAGCCTGGTGGGCTGCAGTCCATGGGGTTGCAAAGAGTTGGACAAGACTGAGCAACTGGACAACAACAACAACACAACAAAACACTTGAGGTTTTCCACTTAAGTGCTGTCTCACATAGTCAAGTACTATTATTTTTAAAGTCTTTGTTCAATATCTATTTATGTACACTACATGCAGGCACCACCTAAGAAGTTTTCAAGCCCAAGACCTCATTTCTTCCATATAACAAGCATAAGACATA
The DNA here is from genome assembly GCA_022376925.1 of Tragulus kanchil. Classification (NCBI taxonomy): domain Eukaryota; kingdom Metazoa; phylum Chordata; class Mammalia; order Artiodactyla; family Tragulidae; genus Tragulus; species Tragulus kanchil. The sequence goes on along the minus strand of JAIOJX010000006.1, from coordinate 66,741,510 downwards.
GAATTTATGATCCTTATTAAAGAATAAACTGAGGTTGGGGACATGAAGTGATAGCCTCTATTCACTCACTCCACAGATACGTATTAAACATCTACCTTCTGTCAGACAATATGCTCAAAGGGGAACAGTAGTAAACAAACTAGCCATGAGCTCTGCCTCATCTAAAGAAGAAGAAATGCAACAAACAGATAATCAGGAAGAAGTTGATTACCATTGCGATGAACACTGTAGTAAGAAGATCCCCTGTGGAAGGCAGGAAAGCTTGTCTAAGGAAGTGACATTTTAAATAAAACCTGAAGAAAGAGTGGGAATGAGATGGAGTATGGGGTGTACACGAGAGTATTCTAGGCAAAGGGAGGTGGCCATGCAAAGGCTCTGTGGATAGAGGAAGAGGGACAGAGCACAGATACTGAGGAAGAGCTTGCCAGAGGGACTGACAAGCCAAAAAGACAAAAAACAAACAAATAGGAAAACAGAAAACAGGCAGAACCTTGCTCGGTAGTAAGTCAGAAGCTGCAGCATCAGGACTTAACTTAGGGCTTCTAGACACGCCTATCCCAGGGCTATTTCTATGCAGGACAATTGCCTGGATTGTATTAGGCAGGCCCTGTGATCTCCAGCAGATCTTTCCACCGGTGAGGGTAAGCTACACATGTCGCCACTCAGGTGCCAGGCTCTTGAAGGGCTGCGTGTTCTCCCTCTGTGATTAATATGTGCCCAACCCTGAAGTGTGGAGTCTCCACAGAGACTCAGAGACTGCTTGTTACTAAATAATTATTCCCAGGCTGACAGTGAGTAGTATAAACACCCTCCTGGCAAACCTGCCAAAGACAGATGCCCTGCGGCTGCCCTAAGAATAAGGAGGCTCCCTGGAATCTAGATGGCATTTTTGTACATGGAAATGAGAAGCCTAGACCTTTTCTAAGCCTCGATCTGCCGTTCTGTGAAATGGGGGACCTCCAACTCAACTACTTTCTAGCCAATTAATTGCACTGTATCTAAAATAATCAGTTCAGTTACGTACCCTTTTCAGCAATGGTTTTTCTTGCTAGTTTTATCAAGGAACCAGTAGGGTGAGGTGCTTAGGACAACAGGACACTGGGAGGGAGAATCTCAGCACAGGGATGTACAGGAAGAAAAGAATGTTTGCAGACAGAAAAATGTTTGTCCTAGAATGTGCTTTTCAGCAGCCTTCGGACTCTATCACCAGAGCCTAGAACTGTTTCCAAGAGAGTTCTATTTAGGCTTTGAAAATAAAAAACAAAACAGCCTGGTTTCTCTGCTGGCAGCTATTTAGGCTACCAGCAGCTTCCCCGGTATTCTTGCCTGGGAAAGCCCGTGGACAAAAGAGCCTGGCAGGGTACAGTGTATGGGGACGCAAGGAATTGGACAGAACTGAGCATGCAAGCCATGCCAGTTTTGAAGTCAATGTTTTTCTCTCTTTGGCAAAAGCCACATTATGGGTCCTCTGACACTAGGAGAAAAGTGTTTTTCTGGAGATGGGCACCGTGTAAAAAGTACTCTTGAGTCACACTGTCATTCACAGTTATTGGGTCATTTTATTGTGGTATCTACTAATAGAATGATTAAACCATGATCCCCTACATAACTTCTGCAAAAGACTCAAGAGTTTCACAGTAACTCAGTCATTCTGCTGGCCACAAGACCATCACTGTTTTCATCTTGAACAGTTCTTACTGGAGAACTACACCTGGAATGCACTCATCAGAATTTGAAGCATAATGTCACTTCAAATTTCTCATCTGAGATAAAAACCTCATAAAACTCCAACTCATAACTCATCAAAATGGCCACCGAGATAACAATGGGGTGTAAATAGGAAGGCAGCCAGAAAAAAAGATACTCTTTGGGGAAAATATCCTTACTAGTTTTTACTTAGGGGGTAGTGGTTTGGTCGCTAAGTCATGTCCAACTCTTGGGACCCCATGGACTGTAGCCCTCCAGGCTCCTCTGTCCATGGGATTCTCCAGGCAAGAATCCTGGAGTGGGTTGCCATTTTCTCTTCCAGGAAATCTTTGCAACTCAGGGACTGAACTCGTGTCTCCTGCATTTCAGGCAGATCTTTTACCTGTAAGCCACCAAGGAACCCCAAGCTTTCACATTAGTGATTCTTTTTACCTTGAGATGAACTGTGACTCTAAGAGCACTCACAGATGTGCTTCTGTCTCAGAAGTGATACATTTCACAGCACAGTCACCTATCTTTTCTGGATGTAAGTCTGAGTTTCCTATCATTTTAAGTCCAAAGTCAATCCTTAGTTGTCATAGGGAGCCAGTAAACTATTACGAAAGGTTTTTCTAAAAGGGTAAGTTCATAAGCACACCTGATACAATGGTGAAGGTGCTGTTTAGATCTGAAAACACCCTGAGAACAGTACAACGATGGCCCCACTGTTTTCAGACTAGCCTGTGTAGCAGCCATCTATGATCAATCAACATACTGCTGACCAGTCTTCTAACTGGGAATCCTAAATCACGTAATGGTGGCCCAAGCAGGGTAAGAACGTTGTGGAAAAGGTGGGTGGGGTGGGGGTGGGGGGATTCCAATGAGGGCAAGAGTGAGGCAAGACGACCCTGGAGAGCCCTTCACTGCCTGGTCTGGTGAGAAGGATCTAAAACTCTGTGCTTTCCTGCCCCTGATTTTTTTTTGAAACAACCTGTGATCAAGAGCCATTCCTTTGATTGTGTACACGCTCAGTTGCTAAGTCGTGTCTGACTCTTTGCGACCCCACGGACTATAGCCCACCTGGTTCCTCTGTCTATACGGTTCTCCAGGCAAGAACACTGGAGTGGGTTGTCATTTCCTCCTCCAGGGGATCTTCCTGACCCAGAGACTGAACCCACATCTCCTGGATCTCCCGCATTGGCAGGCAGATTCTTTACCATTTTGCCACTGGATAAGTCCATTCCTTTGATTACAAACAAACCTTCATCTTGTTAAAATGAATGGGGGAGAAAAACATTTTAGATGTCATAAATTTCTATCTCATTATGCAGTGTAATCAAACTATGTTAGGCCAATTATTTTCATGTAATGCAATCCAATTTTATTAAATGAATATAATACAAGTACTGAAGTTTCTAGACTTTTAGAGAATTCTATGGAAATAGGAAAATGCTTAGCCCTGGGGTGTATTATTTTTGTTCAATTATGTATTCATTAATCTGAAACTATATATTCTAAATAATAATGAATGTTTGCCTTCTGTATGGCCTTTTCTTCCTTTTTCTTTTTTTAACCCTATTACTGTCTTAGTAATGCCTGTTACTCTCACTTGACATCCTGGGCTTGGGTGAAGCCAAAAGTCTTTAACTTCAAAGAAAGCCAGTTTGGGGTTTTCTGGATCTGATTCAATCGTTAAAGATAATAGCAAAGAAAAGAGGAGACTGGATTATAGGGGAAGGCTTTTCTAAACCTACCATTGAGCAAATAATTCACAAGTATTTCAAACAGCAGCTAAAAGAATTGGTGTTGGGCTGAAGGCAGGGGTACTAAGAGTATCCTATTTCCCTTCCAATTGTGTTTAAATTCTACATATGTTCAAACTGACTAACTCTCACCTACTATGACCCCAAATAAGAACAGTGCATCAGTCCTAAATTTGTTCAATTGAGTATTTATTATCTATCACATACAAGGAAAATATTCACAGAAGTGACTCTGTGAAATGGCTCCATGTTTTATACAAACTCTATAGCAGGTTCCAAAGTAAAAGGAAAAATTTTAAGAGACTTTAGGGAAATAGCCTGTTACATATCACAGCTATGATGAAACTCAGCAGTTCAGAACCCTGGAGATGGACAAATAAAAGCTGAAATTTTAAAAATAGTATGTCAATACTTCTATCTTAAATGAAATTCAGGAGAATTTGTAACCAAAACAATTTGGGAAATACTGAAAATAAAATGTATCCTTCTACTGAAAGATCTAAAAAATGAAAGCAATATTATTCATGGAAGAAAAATATAGGTCAATATAACAAATTTAGTGTTAATTCAGATTGTTAACTCCTTAAAACTGCAGAATGGATTGCCTTGGCAAATCTGATAGAATATAGAAAAATATAAATATTATTTCTATTTTTATCTCTGGGCTCTGGAAGTTCTTGAAAATGAGAAGCATTTGGGAAAACTCAGTCTTTAAAAAGGTGAGGTACACAGCCTGGGAGCTCATTCATAAGTAATACCTTGTTATTCAATAAAATTGTTATAAAAGTTAAGAATGAGGAAAATGTATATACCTTTCTGAGATGAAAATGCTTTAAGAACCATTCAATCTTAGGAGTTCATGTGATAAGAAGTATTTTGAATTCTTGACCAAATCTGGATAATCTGATTTCAATATTAAAGAGTGTTGATCTCTTGTTTTCTGTTGGACACACAGACTCCTTTCTAGAACACCTAATTTAAATAATTTAAGGTCTGATTATCCATTTTGAGAATGATCAAAGTCCCTTTCCTCCCTTATCTTCCCCTGAGGCTGTTTCTTCTGAATCTTGGTTTATTCTAACTGGCCATGCTCTTTTCTTCCCGCGGGGCAGAGTAAAGGATAATCACCTCTGTCATCCTATTTCCCTCCTCTGTCAACTCTTAAAAGAATTGGTGTTGGGCTGAAGGCAGGGGTACTAAGAGTATCCTATTTCCCTTCCAATTGTGTTTAAATTCTACATATGTTCAAACTGACTAACTCTCACCTACTATGACCCCAAATAAGAACAGTGCATCAGTCCTAAATTTGTTCAATTGAGTATTTATTATCTATCACATACAAGGAAAATATTCACAGAAGTGACTCTGTGAAATGGCTCCATGTTTTATACAAACTCTATAGCAGGTTCCAAAGTAAAAGGAAAAATTTTAAGAGACTTTAGGGAAATAGCCTGTTACATATCACAGCTATGATGAAACTCAGCAGTTCAGAACCCTGGAGATGGACAAATAAAAGCTGAAATTTTAAAAATAGTATGTCAATACTTCTATCTTAAATGAAATTCAGGAGAATTTGTAACCAAAACAATTTGGGAAATACTGAAAATAAAATGTATCCTTCTACTGAAAGATCTAAAAAATGAAAGCAATATTATTCATGGAAGAAAAATATAGGTCAATATAACAAATTTAGTGTTAATTCAGATTGTTAACTCCTTAAAACTGCAGAATGGATTGCCTTGGCAAATCTGATAGAATATAGAAAAATATAAATATTATTTCTATTTTTATCTCTGGGCTCTGGAAGTTCTTGAAAATGAGAAGCATTTGGGAAAACTCAGTCTTTAAAAAGGTGAGGTACACAGCCTGGGAGCTCATTCATAAGTAATACCTTGTTATTCAATAAAATTGTTATAAAAGTTAAGAATGAGGAAAATGTATATACCTTTCTGAGATGAAAATGCTTTAAGAACCATTCAATCTTAGGAGTTCATGTGATAAGAAGTATTTTGAATTCTTGACCAAATCTGGATAATCTGATTTCAATATTAAAGAGTGTTGATCTCTTGTTTTCTGTTGGACACACAGACTCCTTTCTAGAACACCTAATTTAAATAATTTAAGGTCTGATTATCCATTTTGAGAATGATCAAAGTCCCTTTCCTCCCTTATCTTCCCCTGAGGCTGTTTCTTCTGAATCTTGGTTTATTCTAACTGGCCATGCTCTTTTCTTCCAGAGGGGCAGAGTAAAGGATACTCAACTCTGTCATCCTCTTTCCCTCCCTCTGTCAACTTCTTGCTTTCTCTCTTTCTTCCTCTGTCTCTTCCTTCCCCTTTGTTAACTTCTGCTCTTTTTTAAAATTAATCTTTGTATCAAAGTAGTACATTTACACAGGACTCCCCTGTTTGCTCAGACTGTAAAGCATCTCCCTTCAGTATAGGAGACCAGGGTTCAGTCCCTGGGTCAGGAAGATCCCCTGGAAAAGGAAACAGCAATTCACTCCAGTATTCTCGCCTGGGAAATCCCATGGACAGAGGAGTCTGGAGGGCTATGAGACTGTGGGGGTGGCAGTGTTGGATACAATTTAGGGATTAAAAAAGGACAAGGGCAAGTATATGTCCATCATTCAACTGTTAGATGATACCACAAGCTTACAGTAATAATCCTTAGCCCCTTCTGCCTACTTTCCAGATAGACTGATTTTCATATATTTTTAACAATTTCTTCTGGTATTTACTTAACTATGTTTTTTAATTGGAGAATAGTTGCTTTACAATGTTGTGTTAGTTTCTGCTGTACACCAACATGAATCTACCTCCATGTTTCTGAACAGTTTGCTTCCAGTTCTGTTTGCTGAGTTGTACCTTGTAAACATCATCTATTGATTTTCCATGATAGACAGTGAAGGTTTACCCCTCCCACCACTCGACCACAATAATTATATCGTTATTTTTGGTACAATCACCATTAATCTGTGTCCTTTACTGCAAGTATGCAAACACTCTGTGTTGTTGAGCTAGAAGTAGCCTATGGCTACATAGCCTTTATTGTCCTTTTCCTCCTCCTAAAGCCAGTAATTTTTCTTTACAGAGTTGTGTAGTTATAATTCAGTTCTTCCAAAACTGTCTCTGTCAGAATTTTAAACATGTCTAAATCTTCTTCTCTTTAACATGTACTCAAACACATACGATGACCATCATTTCTGTGTCTTCTCTTGCACACCCCCTCCACCCACCCACCCATCCTCCTGCTCCTCTCTGGACCCTCTCATCTTGCTGCCCAAGATCTTCCTTCACTTTTCTTCAGGGCTAAAACTCTCAGACCTAGGATCCTATGTCTTCTCTCTTTTTGGTTGATCTGGCAAAGCATCTCCTGCTGAAGCTTCTTGTGAAAGAATGAAATGGAAGCCTCCTCACTGCTAAGAATCCCACTTCTCATTTCTAAAACTCCTGCTCCCTTACAATCCCCTTTAAGGCAGGGGCCACGAGCTGTTTTTCCTCTGATCACCTAGTCTGCACACCACTATTCCCCTAACATTCTTATTTCATCCCAGACCCTAAATTACCTTAGCTATTTATCTGTTTACCAATATATTATCTTTCCACCTTGCACACCTTATTCCATCAGTGTATCTTCAGTACATTATAGCTGCTGGTCCTAGTAAAAATACAGAACAATAGACAAATGAATAAAAATGTGCAGAAAGAGCCCAATTTTGAGTCAGAGAGCCATGTACTCAAACACTGGCTTTGTATTTCAGTTCTGAGACTGAGAAGTTTACCTAGCATTGCTGAGATTCCATATATATAATGCTGATTTATTTAGAATTGAAATATCATGACTTACTTACTTTCAAATGGTTCAGCTTTCTTTCCCCAGATGTAGATGTGAACACTCAGAGAACAGATGAGGCAATATAGCAACAATTCGTGAACTCAGATGAAGGATATGTAGGCATTTACTGTATTTTTCTTTCCATGTTTCTATAAGTTTGACTTTCTTCCAAAACACAAAATTAAAGGGGGGTGGGGGAAAACGGCAAAGCTACCACAGAGATTAGAATTAAAGGAATCTGATAATGAAGCACTTAGCACTGTGCCTGGCAGTACGCAGTGTACAACAAATTCTACCGTCCTTCCTGCCCTGGAACTAATCCAGATCTTAGACTGGAGAAATACAAAGGAGTTGAGATCTGTGGACTATCAATTTGACTTTTAGCCAGTTCAGTGGTGGGCTCCCTCTGACTTCACTGCCCAGTTCTAGAAACTGCTCTCTCAACTTTACTCCTTGTGGTAAACTGAAAAATTCTTACTCTCCAAGAAACAAACAAACAAACAAAAAAACACACATCAAATCCTTGGAACCAATGAATATTATTCTATTAATATTTAGTAAAAGGGTCTTTACTGAGTAATTGAGCACTTTGAGATGAGACATGCTGGATTATCCAGGTAGACTCCAATCCAATGACAAGTGCCCTTATAAGAGACACTGAGTGCTTCCAGTGGTTAAGCAGCTGCCATGTAATACCAGGGACACAGGTTCAATTCCCAGTCCAGGAAGATCCCACATGCTGCAAAGCACATAAGCCCCTGTACCACAACTACTGAGCCTGTGCTCAAGAGTCAAAACTACTGAGTCCACGTGCCACAAGTACTGAAGCCAGCTCCCTCTAGAGCTTGTGCTCTACAACAAGAGAAGCCACTGCATTGAGAAGCCCTTGCATTGCAACTAGAGGGTAGACCCTGCTCCCTGCAACTAAAGAAAGCCTTTGGGCAGCAGCAAAGACCCAGCACAGCCAAAGACAGAGAGAGAGATGGAGAGGAGAGCAGTCAGAAGATGAGGAGGCAAGATAAAGTCCAGGACAGAGACTAGAGGGATGTGGCCACAAGCCAAGGAAAGCTAACTGCCAATGTAAGCTGAAAGAAGCAAAGAATAGATTTTCTTCTTAGAGTTTCTAAAGGGAGCTCAGTGCTCCACTCTCTGAGTTTGGATTTCTGAGCCCTATAACTGTGAGGGAGTAATGTTCTATTGTTTTAAGCCACCAAGGCTGTGGTGATTGGCTAGGGTAGCCCTAGGAAACAAATACAGCCCCTAACACACACACCAGGCTCTCAACATGCACTTCTAGTCAAGCAGTCAGCGGAGTGGGGCACAAAGGCGAAGTGACTGCCCAAGGTCATGGTGAATTAAAAGAGCAGCTGGAGCCACCACCTAATCCACAGTCTCACAGAGGCAGGGTCTACAGCAGAGAAAACGGTGTGCCAGGGATGAAGGAAGGAATTCATTAGTCCCTGAAGGGCTGACTCTGCACACTCATATTAGCCTATGTGAACAGTGAATAATAATAAATGTGCTTTGGAGACTGTAGTCACTTGGTACAATATCTGGGAGCATACTTTGGGAGAAGCACGTTCAGGTAAGGTGCCAAATGCAGTGCCCAGCACAAAGGGAAACTCAGAAACTCCAGAATTCCTTTACTGAGTAATTGAGCACTTTGAGATGAGACATGCTGGATTATCCAGGTAGACTCCAATCCAATGACAAGTGCCCTTATAAGAGACACTGAGTGCTTCCAGTGGTTAAGCAGCTGCCATGTAATACCAGGGACACAGGTTCAATTCCCAGTCCAGGAAGATCCCACATGCTGCAAAGCACATAAGCCCCTGTACCACAACTACTGAGCCTGTGCTCAAGAGTCAAAACTACTGAGTCCACGTGCCACAAGTACTGAAGCCAGCTCCCTCTAGAGCTTGTGCTCTACAACAAGAGAAGCCACTGCATTGAGAAGCCCTTGCATTGCAACTAGAGGGTAGACCCTGCTCCCTGCAACTAAAGAAAGCCTTTGGGCAGCAGCAAAGACCCAGCACAGCCAAAGACAGAGAGAGAGATGGAGAGGAGAGCAGTCAGAAGATGAGGAGGCAAGATAAAGTCCAGGACAGAGACTAGAGGGATGTGGCCACAAGCCAAGGAAAGCTAACTGCCAATGTAAGCTGAAAGAAGCAAAGAATAGATTTTCTTCTTAGAGTTTCTAAAGGGAGCTCAGTGCTCCACTCTCTGAGTTTGGATTTCTGAGCCCTATAACTGTGAGGGAGTAATGTTCTATTGTTTTAAGCCACCAAGGCTGTGGTGATTGGCTAGGGTAGCCCTAGGAAACAAATACAGCCCCTAACACACACACCAGGCTCTCAACATGCACTTCTAGTCAAGCAGTCAGCGGAGTGGGGCACAAAGGCGAAGTGACTGCCCAAGGTCATGGTGAATTAAAAGAGCAGCTGGAGCCACCACCTAATCCACAGTCTCACAGAGGCAGGGTCTACAGCAGAGAAAACGGTGTGCCAGGGATGAAGGAAGGAATTCATTAGTCCCTGAAGGGCTGACTCTGCACACTCATATTAGCCTATGTGAACAGTGAATAATAATAAATGTGCTTTGGAGACTGTAGTCACTTGGTACAATATCTGGGAGCATACTTTGGGAGAAGCACGTTCAGGTAAGGTGCCAAATGCAGTGCCCAGCACAAAGGGAAACTCAGAAACTCCAGAATGTTTCCCAGAAATGGAAGGCCCCATCACCAAGCCAGGACTCCTCATTTCTCAGAATCCTCACTTTGCTGTCATTTCTATAAAGGGAGAGGCCTCATTACCTCTTTATTTATATGCCCAGAAAAGATTTTACATAATACATACACAACCTACTTGTAGTGAATGAAATGTCAGTGATGTAGACTCTCTTGAGTATCTTCTCACATGACCCTGACTTAGCTCCAGTCTTTATCAGTAGATGTCTTGTTTCATGGTTATTTCCCCACCAACTGACTAACCTGCCCCAAACAATAGTTTCATCAAGATTCCCTCTGCTTTAACATTTCCAAGAGATCTCTGTTTCCTATAGGCTGAAAGTCCAGCATCTTTGGTCTGGTTTTGAATATGTCCTGCTTTTGGACAGAAGCCAGTTTATCTAAAGAGATCATCTACCTCCCATGGTCTCAACCCTGGGCTCCACTTATACCCAAGTTCTTTTGAAATCTGTTCCTTCAGTATGGAAGGGAATGGGATAAGGAGTTCAGGGAGGGCCTCACTAATCTGAAATGAGATTGGAGCCCAGACCTCAGAAAACTGAGGAGTGAGCCCTATGAATACCTAGAAGGTGAGCATTTCAGACAGAGAAAATAGCCAGACAAAAACCCCATTTTGAGAATATGCCTATGGAGTTCAAAGAGTCCCAGGAGCTCACTGTGTCTGGGGTAGAGAGAGCAGGAGGACCAAAGGGAGGTGAAGTCAAGGCGTGGAAGGGTGATAGGCAAGTCAGGGTCAGGTGGTGGGGACTTTGACTTTTATTCTGAGATAGGAAGCTTTGGAGTGTAACAGAGAACTGAAATCATCTGACTTCCATTTTTAAAAGGACTCTCTGGCTTCTGTGTTGAGCACAGAGACTCTTATGCTGGGTTAGCAGCAGAGAGACTATTGCAACAAAACAGGCAAAAGATGAAGAGGGTGAGGAGTGGTGGGTAGGAGCAGAGGCCATGAGAAAAACATCAGATTTGCAGATATATTTGGACAGCAAAGCCTGAAAACTCTCCATCATTAAGCTTTGTCTCAAGGATGAAGAAGAATTAGCCAGGTTGGGAATAACCTTTGCACAGATCCTGAAGCACAAAATAGCTTGGTTGCTTGGCTCCAGGAACCAAAGACGAAGGGACCTAGAGCTCAGTGAACACAGAGTGAACTTGGTAAGAAGAAGCGGATGAGGTGGGCAGGGGCCGAGGAAGCAGGTCACAGGGGCCACAACAGGAGGTCCCAGATGAGCTATAAGCAGAGGTATGTCTTGATACAATTTATGTTTTAAAAGATGGCTGTGACTGCTAGGTGGAGACTACATGGGTCTGTGAGTGAGCAAGCAGAAAGGTCTTATTTGGGTTCAGTCGAATCAGTGTTCCTTACTTGAGGCTGTATGGAATGATTCCGATTTTCTTCTCTGAGACTCAGTTGTCCTCAGCGCCTCTCACATGCAGTTTTTTACCGAGGACTGAGTGCAGCGTCGCGGTTGAGACCCACCCGGAGCAAACCAGCAAGCCAGCGTGTTCTGGGTTCCATCCCTTACTGAGATCCATTTTTTACTGTTAGCAGCAGTCAGGGTGAGCCATCGCCTCCTGGGGAGTGCGGTGGCTGCTCACAAGTTCCTGCGCTGCTTGCCCCAGCTGAGCTCCTCATCTGATTGATTCCCTCGGTGCATAGATTGAGCATTTCAGACAGAGAAAATAGCCAGACAAAAACCCCATTTTGAGAATATGCCTATGGAGTTCAAAGAGTCCCAGGAGCTCACTGTGTCTGGGGTAGAGAGAGCAGGAGGACCAAAGGGAGGTGAAGTCAAGGCGTGGAAGGGTGATAGGCAAGTCAGGGTCAGGTGGTGGGGACTTTGACTTTTATTCTGAGATAGGAAGCTTTGGAGTGTAACAGAGAACTGAAATCATCTGACTTCCATTTTTAAAAGGACTCTCTGGCTTCTGTGTTGAGCACAGAGACTCTTATGCTGGGTTAGCAGCAGAGAGACTATTGCAACAAAACAGGCAAAAGATGAAGAGGGTGAGGAGTGGTGGGTAGGAGCAGAGGCCATGAGAAAAACATCAGATTTGCAGATATATTTGGACAGCAAAGCCTGAAAACTCTCCATCATTAAGCTTTGTCTCAAGGATGAAGAAGAATTAGCCAGGTTGGGAATAACCTTTGCACAGATCCTGAAGCACAAAATAGCTTGGTTGCTTGGCTCCAGGAACCAAAGACGAAGGGACCTAGAGCTCAGTGAACACAGAGTGAACTTGGTAAGAAGAAGCGGATGAGGTGGGCAGGGGCCGAGGAAGCAGGTCACAGGGGCCACAACAGGAGGTCCCAGATGAGCTATAAGCAGAGGTATGTCTTGATACAATTTATGTTTTAAAAGATGGCTGTGACTGCTAGGTGGAGACTACATGGGTCTGTGAGTGAGCAAGCAGAAAGGTCTTATTTGGGTTCAGTCGAATCAGTGTTCCTTACTTGAGGCTGTATGGAATGATTCCGATTTTCTTCTCTGAGACTCAGTTGTCCTCAGCGCCTCTCACATGCAGTTTTTTACCGAGGACTGAGTGCAGCGTCGCGGTTGAGACCCACCCGGAGCAAACCAGCAAGCCAGCGTGTTCTGGGTTCCATCCCTTACTGAGATCCATTTTTTACTGTTAGCAGCAGTCAGGGTGAGCCATCGCCTCCCTGGGGAGTGCGGTGGCTGCTCACAAGTTCCTGCGCTGCTTGCCCCCAGCTGAGCTCCTCATCTGATTGATTCCCCTCGGTAAGCATCACAGTCATTTCGGCACCCAGTCATCACTGGCTTCCCACTAATGCTCAGCTGCTGAGAACGCATGAGCCTGTGGGTGAGAATGTGGTTTGTTTCCCTGAGAAGATAATAAGATGGAAAGGGGATCCTAACTCAATTTTCAATCACTAAACTTCTTCTGCAATTCAGGAGATGCAGGTTCAATCCCTGGGTCAGGAAGATCCCCTGGAGAAGGAAATACCCACTCCAGTATTCTTTTTTTTTTTTTTTTCAATTAATTAATTTATTTCTATTTTGACTGTTCTGGGTTTTCACTGCTGCTGCAGCCTCTCCTCTAGTTGCAGGGAGTGGGGACTACTCTCTAGTTAGGTGAGCAGGCTTCTTGCTGCGCTGATTTTTCTTGTTGTGGAACTCGGGCTCCAGGGCTCACGGGCTTCAGTAGTGGCACATGGGCTCCAAAGTTGCGGCTCCGAGGTTCTAGAGCACAGGCTCCATAGTTGTGGCTCACGGGCTTAGTTGCTCCACAGTGTTTGGGATCTTCCCAGATCAGGGATCGAACTTGTGTCTCCTGCATTGGCAGGCAAACTCTTTACCAATGAGCTACCAGGGAAGCCCCCCCTCCAGTATTCTTGCCTGTAAAATCCCACGGATGAAGGAGCCTGCTGTGCTAAAGTCTGTGGAGTCACAAGAGTCGGATATGACTGAGCAACTAAATCGCCACCGAGGGATGAGAATGGGTTAATTTCTCTGGCTCAGTAGCTATGAATCGCATAATTCTATGTACAAAAACTGATGACTATCTTTCAGAATAAGTATATTCTGAAAGAAAGTATACTCCTTGTTTTGCATCAAGGACATGTAGATCATAGCACAGTAAGACCCCTCTACACACTTATCAGAATGGCCAAAATCGGAAACATTGACGACAACAAATGCTGGTGTGGCTCATACGAACTCTCCTATAATACAGGGGGGATGCAAAATGGTACAGGCCCTTTGGAAAACCACTTGAAGTTTTCTTACAAAGGTAAAGACACCCTTACCATACCATCTAGCTATCTCACTCCTTGAAATTTATCCAAAGCTATTGAAAACTTCATTTTTTGTTTAACTGCTAAGTCTTGTCAGACTTTTTTTTGATCCCATGAACTGTAACCCATCAGGTTCCTCTGTCCATGGGATTTCCCAGGCAAGAGTACTGGAGTGGGTTGCCATTTCCTTCTCCAGGGGATCTTCCCAACCCAGGGATTAACCCGAGTCTCCTGCTTGGCAGACAGATTGTATACCACTGAGCCACCAGAGAAGCCCACTGAAAACTTATATCCACACAAAAACCAGCACATAGATGTTAAGAGCAACTTTACTCATAACTGCCAAAACCTGGAAATAACTAAGATGTCCTTTGGTTAGATAAATGGATATATAAACTGTGGTACATACAGATGATGGACTACTGCTCAGTGCTAAAAGGAAATGAGCTATCAAGCCATAAAAAGGAAATGAAAGAACTTTAAATGTCTATTAATAAGCAAAAGAAGCCAATCTGTGAGATTTCAACTAGATGACATTCTGGAAAAGGCGAAACTATGGAGACAATAATAAGATTACTGGTTACTGGTAACCACAGTAACCAGTGATCCTATTGGTAGGGGAAAAAGATAACTAGACAGAGAGCAAGGGACTTTTATGGCAGCAAAAATACTCTGTATAACATTGTATATGCATTATACATTTACCCATACCCATAGAATGCACAGTACTGAGAGCGAACACTAAGGTAAATCATGGACTTGGATGATTGTGACGTATCAATGTAAGTTCATCGTTGGCAAAACTGTACCATTTTGGTGTTACTGATAATGAGGGAGGGTATTCATATGCACATATTTTTTCTCAATTTTGTTGTAAAACTAAAATTGCTCTTAAAAAATACAAGTTTTTAATAAAAGAACTTTTGGAGACTCACCCTTGTTAATAAATGAGGGAGTACAGATCCCCATGAAAGGAATCCTAGGCTGGTAGGCACCTTCAAAGCAGCTGATTTGCCCAGAACATCCTTCTCTCTCTCTGCTGTATGAGGTTCTTATTCCTGGATGTTCCTAAGTAACAAGGGAATTTTCTCATTGTTGTCCTGGACACAGGCAAGCAAAGGAACAGTGGAAGTAACACTTGTTGAACACCTACCACAAACATTTCTTTTATAGCAAGAAGTTTCTCTTATAAAATCCAGAATTAACCATAAAGCCAATGAGAAAATAGGATATAGTTATTCTGTTACTGTTTTTAAAATATTCCATCTGGAACTTGTAGAAATAGAAGTATTTTGAGCCAACGTGGCAGCTTCCTTTGAATGGCTTGAGGCTTTAGTTCTCATGACAATGGAAGATGAGGGACTAAAGGTGATAAGAATGAGTAAGACGCAATCATGAAAACTATGAAGAAATAAACTTTCAAATGTAACCTGGAAATAACTAAGATGTCCTTTGGTTAGATAAATGGATATATAAACTGTGGTACATACAGATGATGGACTACTGCTCAGTGCTAAAAGGAAATGAGCTATCAAGCCATAAAAAGGAAATGAAAGAACTTTAAATGTCTATTAATAAGCAAAAGAAGCCAATCTGTGAGATTTCAACTAGATGACATTCTGGAAAAGGCGAAACTATGGAGACAATAATAAGATTACTGGTTACTGGTAACCACAGTAACCAGTGATCCTATTGGTAGGGGAAAAAGATAACTAGACAGAGAGCAAGGGACTTTTATGGCAGCAAAAATACTCTGTATAACATTGTATATGCATTATACATTTACCCATACCCATAGAATGCACAGTACTGAGAGCGAACACTAAGGTAAATCATGGACTTGGATGATTGTGACGTATCAATGTAAGTTCATCGTTGGCAAAACTGTACCATTTTGGTGTTACTGATAATGAGGAGGGTATTCATATGCACATATTTTTTCTCAATTTTATTGTAAAACTAAAATTGCTCTTAAAAAATACAAGTTTTTAATAAAAGAACTTTTGGAGACTCACCCTTGTTAATAAATGAGGGAGTACAGATCCCCATGAAAGGAATCCTAGGCTGGTAGGCACCTTCAAAGCAGCTGATTTGCCCAGAACATCCTTCTCTCTCTCTGCTGTATGAGGTTCTTATTCCTGGATGTTCCTAAGTAACAAGGGAATTTTCTCATTGTTGTCCTGGACACAGGCAAGCAAAGGAACAGTGGAAGTAACACTTGTTGAACACCTACCACAAACATTTCTTTTATAGCAAGAAGTTTCTCTTATAAAATCCAGAATTAACCATAAAGCCAATGAGAAAATAGGATATAGTTATTCTGTTACTGTTTTTAAAATATTCCATCTGGAACTTGTAGAAATAGAAGTATTTTGAGCCAACGTGGCAGCTTCCTTTGAATGGCTTGAGGCTTTAGTTCTCATGACAATGGAAGATGAGGGACTAAAGGTGATAAGAATGAGTAAGACGCACTGAAGGTAGTGTCTATGGGACTACGAAAACTAGACTATTCTTGAGCAGAGGCTGGAAGTAATCAAAGCTGGCTTTGCTAAGTAATGTTTATAGAAACATTTAAAATTTCTGTCACTGAAGTGTCTGCAGGAAAAATAACTTTTGACATTGAAAATCTGAAACTCTGGACTCCTTAGTCCCCCTTTTTTCCATTCTGTTTTTATAATGCAGCTCCTTAAAAAGACAACACTGATTCCCCTGACAAACCCACGACTACAAACCAGATAGTGCCAAGTGGGTGCTTACTGAATCAATGTGCTTAGTCAACATAGGTTTCAAACAACATGAGTTTTGGAAACGATGTTGCTTCTCTGTGGAATGGCAAAGAGATGTGAGATGATTTTCCCAAACACTTGTGAACCAGAGTAAGTTGGAACAGAACCAATCAGTGTATTTTCTGAAACTATGATGTTCTTGGACCAAAATCTGAACCAAGGAGGATAGTGCACTTAGGACAGATGGTCCTCCTCTGAGCTTCATCCTGTCACCTCAGCCAAGAGCTGAGTCCCCTAAAGCAAGTGCCAGGAGAGGGCCTTGGAAGAAGGTGATTTCCCCCCAACATAGCTAACCGCCTTGAGTGAAGAGGTCCTGCCTCGGCTACCAGCCCCTTCCATCCAGAAAGCAGTCCTTTCTCTGCTGACTTCTCACACACCCTTCTTTCAAATGAATTTAAAGCTTTTCTTATCCAAATCCCTACAGAAGAAGAGGGAAAAAAGAGAGTATACTCGTACACAAAGCAAATGGATTAATCAGGCAATGCTCCTGTGAGAATTAATTTATATTTGAATCTAAGGAACAGTGGAAGTAACACTTGTTGAACACCTACCACAAACATTTCTTTTATAGCAAGAAGTTTCTCTTATAAAATCCAGAATTAACCATAAAGCCAATGAGAAAATAGGATATAGTTATTCTGTTACTGTTTTTAAAATATTCCATCTGGAACTTGTAGAAATAGAAGTATTTTGAGCCAACGTGGCAGCTTCCTTTGAATGGCTTGAGGCTTTAGTTCTCATGACAATGGAAGATGAGGGACTAAAGGTGATAAGAATGAGTAAGACGCACTGAAGGTAGTGTCTATGGGACTACGAAAACTAGACTATTCTTGAGCAGAGGCTGGAAGTAATCAAAGCTGGCTTTGCTAAGTAATGTTTATAGAAACATTTAAAATTTCTGTCACTGAAGTGTCTGCAGGAAAAATAACTTTTGACATTGAAAATCTGAAACTCTGGACTCCTTAGTCCCCCTTTTTTCCATTCTGTTTTTATAATGCAGCTCCTTACAAAGACAACACTGATTCCCCTGACAAACCCACGACTACAAACCAGATAGTGCCAAGTGGGTGCTTACTGAATCAATGTGCTTAGTCAACATAGGTTTCAAACAACATGAGTTTTGGAAACGATGTTGCTTCTCTGTGGAATGGCAAAGAGATGTGAGATGATTTTCCCAAACACTTGTGAACCAGAGTAAGTTGGAACAGAACCAATCAGTGTATTTTCTGAAACTATGATGTTCTTGGACCAAAATCTGAACCAAGGAGGATAGTGCACTTAGGACAGATGGTCCTCCTCTGAGCTTCATCCTGTCACCTCAGCCAAGAGCTGAGTCCCCTAAAGCAAGTGCCAGGAGAGGGCCTTGGAAGAAGGTGATTTCCCCCCAACATAGCTAACCGCCTTGAGTGAAGAGGTCCTGCCTCGGCTACCAGCCCCTTCCATCCAGAAAGCAGTCCTTTCTCTGCTGACTTCTCACACACCCTTCTTTCAAATGAATTTAAAGCTTTTCTTATCCAAATCCCTACAGAAGAAGAGGGGAAAAAAAGAGAGAGTAACTACTCTGTAGTTTTTCTACTATTATGCAAATGGATTAATCAGGCAATGCTCCTGTGAGAATTAATTTATATTTGAATCTAATGAGGCCTGGATGCTTGCTAACTGAACCCCCCCACCACAACCCCTGGCCAAAACCTCAGCTAGGTAGCACCTCATATTATTCCTTTGACGAGATGTGAACTGACACAAATACCATGGCTCCCTTTCAATCCGATTACCCCGTTACCTCACATCAATGCTACCCCAGCCATCAGATTCTGGCGTCTTTCCTTTCACGGGCCCCAGGAACAACGGACCACTCCTCCTTGATAAACAAGCACCCACGCTGCCACCTCATACCCCCACTCTTAACCCATCATCCTTCCTCAATGGGCTCTATTCGACAAGGTACTTTATTTTGTTTGTAGGAATCAAGGGCTGAAAAACAGTTCAAAATCAGGCCTGGCTGGGGCTGTTCATTCAAAGCTGCCCTTTCACACAATCAGTCACTGAGAGCCCCTGGAAGCAACACCCCTGAAGCAACCAGTCTTTAAAGGATGTCTACCCTTGGGACGCTCTCTGCTCCCCCCCCCCCACCTTTGCTTCATCTCCCTCCCTGGCGTCTTCTGAACTCTTTTTAAAACACACAAGCAACAAATAGCAGCACAGGTTTCCCTAGGCTTGCATGACCTAAAGCTCAGTCAAATTGAACCTACATTTTAAGCCATACCTTTGTACTAAACTCATGTTGACAACCACTAAATTCTTTCCATTGCTCTGCATAGAAACTTACCAAAAAAAAAAAAAAAAAAATCATTTCTCTCCCTGCCTCCAAACCCCAAACTCTGCCCATTTAAAAAGCTTGGCTAAACAATCCACCAGGTCCGGGGGTTGGGGGGAAAGCTTTTCTATGTGGGCAGTTCAGCTTCTGGAGCCTCTACCTTGGAAATTAGATTAACAGGCAAAATGTGAATAATGAGGAACACAATGCTCCCCTCCCTTCATGCTTTCTACTGTTTACTGCACATAACCCAGAGTAAAATACCTTGAATGGTGGCAGAAAAAAAAATATGGATTTGTGAACTGCTCTATGCTGAAAATGGAAATGAGAGAGAATGAAAACAAAGCCAGGTTTATTGAGTAACTACTCTGTAGTTTTTCTACTATTATGCAAATGGATTAATCAGGCAATGCTCCTGTGAGAATTAATTTATATTTGAATCTAATGAGGCCTGGATGCTTGCTAACTGAACCCCCCCACCACAACCCCTGGCCAAAACCTCAGCTAGGTAGCACCTCATATTATTCCTTTGACGAGATGTGAACTGACACAAATACCATGGCTCCCTTTCAATCCGATTACCCCGTTACCTCACATCAATGCTACCCCAGCCATCAGATTCTGGCGTCTTTCCTTTCACGGGCCCCAGGAACAACGGACCACTCCTCCTTGATAAACAAGCACCCACGCTGCCACCTCATACCCCCACTCTTAACCCATCATCCTTCCTCAATGGGCTCTATTCGACAAGGTACTTTATTTTGTTTGTAGGAATCAAGGGCTGAAAAACAGTTCAAAATCAGGCCTGGCTGGGGCTGTTCATTCAAAGCTGCCCTTTCACACAATCAGTCACTGAGAGCCCCTGGAAGCAACACCCCTGAAGCAACCAGTCTTTAAAGGATGTCTACCCTTGGGACGCTCTCTGCTCCCCCCCCCCCACCTTTGCTTCATCTCCCTCCCTGGCGTCTTCTGAACTCTTTTTAAAACACACAAGCAACAAATAGCAGCACAGGTTTCCCTAGGCTTGCATGACCTAAAGCTCAGTCAAATTGAACCTACATTTTAAGCCATACCTTTGTACTAAACTCATGTTGACAACCACTAAATTCTTTCCATTGCTCTGCATAGAAACTTACCAAAAAAAAAAAAAAAAAAATCATTTCTCTCCCTGCCTCCAAACCCCAAACTCTGCCCATTTAAAAAGCTTGGCTAAACAATCCACCAGGTCCGGGGGTTGGGGGGAAAGCTTTTCTATGTGGGCAGTTCAGCTTCTGGAGCCTCTACCTTGGAAATTAGATTAACAGGCAAAATGTGAATAATGAGGAACACAATGCTCCCCTCCCTTCATGCTTTCTACTGTTTACTGCACATAACCCAGAGTAAAATACCTTGAATGGTGGCAGAAAAAAAAATATGGATTTGTGAACTGCTCTATGCTGAAAATGGAAATGAGAGAGAATGAAAACAAAGCCAGGTTTATTTTTTTAAAAGCAATACCAAATGATTATAGTGCTTGGCTTTTTGAGAAAGGGACAGAAGTTATGCATGATCATAGATTTGTGTTGTCGGTATGTTGTAGTTAATCATCTTAAATATTTCCAATTCCTTTTAGTCTTCCTAAACTAGAGGACAGTGACCCTACAGTAATGCTTGTCTTCCTGAATTGATGAAGTCAGGGCTACGTTCTGTAGCCGCCATCCTTCTACAGGCTCTAAATTTGAGAAATCTTTTAAGATATATTCTAACTAAACATGTATATTAAGAAGTTACTCACTTTGAGAAATGAGAAAGCAAAATCAGCAATGAGCACTGAAGTACATGAGCATTCCCTCAGAACACTTGCCTACAGGGAAAGCTACTGGTTTTGCCAAAAACCATTCATATTTTTCCCAAAGCAATTTTCTTTCTACTTACGCCAAACACCTCTGTTTTCACATAAAATAGACTTCCATTTAAAAGTTAAAGAGGCATTGAGGGAACACATTAAATTTTGGTCATTGATTTTCACTAGAAGAGACACTGTCTTTCTCTTTCACCTGAAAATTGGTGCCTTGTCCAAATGTCGCAAGCGTGCTGCTTAGTGCCTACCGAGTAGAGATTTAGCGGCTATTTCAGGAATGTTGTCTCATACCATATTTCGACTGAAAAATAAGTGCAACTGTTTTATTCCCTTCCCTTGCTCTGACTGTTCACCATTCATTCAACAACAGTCTTTCCATACTTACTGATTAAGAGAAGTACCCACAACAGCAGGTTTTCAGTGGCATTCAGGGTGACCAGTGTGGTTAGAACCCTCACTCAACATCCTTCCTGAACCTATAATTTGGGTCCCTAGGAACTTTCTCCTGCAAGTGTAGCCCTAATCAATCCTGCGTCTTAACAGGAAATATTTAGGAGACTTCATGCATGAGCTTCAGGGACTCCGTCTCCTCGTTGCTGTGGCTTTCTTGTGACAAAAGTTTCCAGGCTACCCTAGGTATCCTGTTCCCTAAATTCCCATATGGTTCCTCAGCGCTTTCCCAGATGGCCTGCCTGCCCGTAACATAGCACAAGCCTTCCTCCAACCCACTGGTCCTCTGCTAATTTAGCAGAGGCAATTTAGCAGTGTCCAGAGACATTTTTCTCTGTGAGAGAAGGGAGGGGGAATACCCTACAGGTATGCAATGGGTAGAGTCTAGCAATCCTGCTAACTCTCCTACAATGTACCACGCAGCTCCCACAACAAAACTGAAGTTTGGAAATCTTGCTATAATCAGTTCCCTCCCCAATCTCATGGACAGTATAGATAGACAGACTTTGGGTCAGACCATCCTGGTCCAAATCTGCCTCTGCCAGTAGATTAAAGGCATGATATTCTGCAAGCTACTTTATACTTTTGAGCCTCAATGTCTCTGTTATGGATTTATTGTGAGGAGACAGGAAATAATGTGTATATAAAGCATTAGCACAGTACTCACCAAATGGAAGCCATAATTTTTGTTGTAACTGTCTTATGATCCCTAGAAATATAACCCCTAGATCCAATCCCCTGAGTCCTATTATTTAATGGCAAACTTCTATTCTGTGAACTCTCCCTGTAGTTCTCACAATTCTCTAACCACAGATGTTATATGGAGCATAGGTCTACCACTTGTGCTGCCAGAGCCCTGGAAGGCAATATTACTTGAGAGCAGAAAACTTTCCCAGGCTACTCAGAGTTGATCTCATTTTATTATTGTTGTTGGTATTTTTTGACTGCACCCTGCAGCATGTGGGATCTTAGTTCACTGCCTAGGGATCAGACCTGTGCCCATGCAGCGGAAGTGTAGTCTTAACCAATGGACCACCAGGGAAATCCCCAGACATGATCTTAGAATCCTTCTGTATCCAGTAGTTTAAATGCAACTATCAATCAGTGAGATCTGGCACATGAACTGTGTTTGCTATCTTTCTTTAATCTGGTACCTCTTACTAAGCAGAGGTTATCTCTTGCTAGAAATGGTGAGCTCCTTATCACTGGAAGTGCTTAAGTAAAGCTACCATGAAAAGGGATGAAAGGGATTTTGTTTTTAGCATGTACGGCATTTTATGCATGTTTCAATAACCATCTTAGCAGCCTGACACCTGCACACCAGATCTGCTGCTCCTATACTCAAAACACAAGGCGCAAGGAAGCTAGTTTGAGGGGTACATTAGTCACAATAGGATACATTTTCTGATAAATTCAAAATCTTACTATAAGAGCTTATTTCTTACTTATACCACAGTTCAAAATAAGATGGGTGGCACTCCTCTGAGCCATGACTCAGGGATCTAGGTTCATTACATACTGTATCCCTGCCACTCCAACATATGGCCTTCACATCCCAAGGGAAAGAAAAATGAAAAGGATTATACACGAGGGACTTAAGATGCCAAGACTGGAAGTGAGGTACATCACTTCTGCTAACATTCCACTGCCTAGAACAGAGGCCATAGTTCCATCTAACTGTGAGGAAAGCCAGGAAATATTGTCTATGCGCTCATAATGAGAAGAAGAATGGATTTTTATACTCATTGGCAGTATCTGTGGTGGTCAGAAAAAAATTTATAAATGGGAGAAAGACAGTAATAATTGGTTTTATCTGACTCATAGTAACGCAGTTGCCCGCATAAAGCCACAATCCTTTTCCTTTCTCAATTAATGCCTTTTTTGTATAGAAATTTACCACTCATGTATTTCCAGGAAGCTAGGAAGGTGACCCTTGATTGATTTAATTTTTTAAAAAAATGGTAATTCCATTTTCCTTGCCAGTGACTGGCTTAGATATGAGCACCTAGCACTATTCTGGCCAATGAGATCACAGTAGAACAGATTTTCTTTTTTCCTGCTGATAAAAGGAGAGAGAAGATGATAAATGGACTCTCCTTCTGCAGGATATTGTCACCTGCATGTGATGTCTGGAGCTGGGGCAGTCATTCGACACTGTGAGGGAATCAACCAAAGAGACCAGTCCACACATTGAGAATGGCAGAGCAGAAAGAACCTGGATTTTGATGATATCAATGAGAAAATAAATTGACAGCCCCTGGATCTGTTACACTTCTGGAGCTCTTCTTTTATGAAATAACTTCTCTTTGTAGTTTACTCTATTTTTGGATGAGGTTTTTTTTGCTAATGCAGCCAAGATCATCCCAACTGATAGGTATGTGCTAAGTATTTGAGATTCACACTCTCCAAAATGGAGCCAGTGGAGAACTGAAATGTATCTATATCTATCTCCCTTTGTCAGAGCAGAGGGGAACTAAAAGCTCCTCTAATATGGGTCCCTTGGCCTCACAATGTTTACTTACTTGAAATCTAATGCTTACTTCTAGGAATAAAGTAAGTGTTAGAACTACTGCTTCTGTTTCCTGAGATGATTGTGAGGATGAGTTGATACACAAGCACTTTGAGGAGTACTTGAGATTCTGTAGAGGCTAAATACATGCTCATATCATCATTATTATTATCAGACAGAAACACAAAGAATCATAACAGACTGTTACAAGCAACTATATGCCAATAAAATTGACAACCTAGAAGAAATGAACAAATTCTCAGAAAGGCACAACCTTCAAAAACTAAATCAGAAAGAAATAGAAAATAGGAACAGACCAATCACAAGCACAGAAATCAAAACTGTGATTAAAAATCTTTCAACAGACAAAAAGTCCAGGACCAGAAGACTTCATGGATGAAAACTATCAAACACTTAGGGAAAAGCTAACATGTACTTTTCTGAAACTGTTTCAAAAATTGCAGAAGAAACACCCTCAAGCTCATTTTACAAGGCCAAAATCAGCCTGATATCAAAACCAGGCAAAGACATAACTGAAAAAGAAAATTACTGACCAATATTACTGATGAACATAGACACAAAAATTCTTGACAAAAATGCTAACAAAACAAATCAAACAACACATTAAAAGGATCATACACTATGATCAAGTGGGATTTATCCCAGAGATGCAAAGATTCTTCAATATACATAAATCAATGTGATATAACATGCTAAAGAGTAAAAAACATGATGATCTCAATAGATGCAGAAAAAGCTTTTGACAAAATTCAATATCTATTTATGATTAAAAAAAAAACCTCTCCAGAAAGAAGGCATAGAGGGAACCTACCTCAACATAATAAAGGCCATATACAACAAAGTCACAGCATTCTCAAGGGTGAAAACTGAAAGCATTTCCTCCAAGATCAGTAACAAGACAAGGATGTCCACTCTTGCCATTATTATTCAGCATATAATAGTTTCAGAAGTCCTAGCGATAGTATGGAGGCAAAAGGGTGGAGAACCGAAATGTATCTATATCTATCTCCCTTTGTCAGAGCAGAGGGGAACTAAAAGCTCCTCTAATATGGGTCCCTTGGCCTCACAATGTTTACTTACTTGAA
The DNA here is from genome assembly GCA_022376925.1 of Tragulus kanchil. Taxonomy (NCBI): domain Eukaryota; kingdom Metazoa; phylum Chordata; class Mammalia; order Artiodactyla; family Tragulidae; genus Tragulus; species Tragulus kanchil. The sequence goes on along the minus strand of JAIOJX010000006.1, from coordinate 66,716,715 downwards.
ATCTAATGCTTACTTCTAGGAATAAAGTAAGTGTTAGAACTACTGCTTCTGTTTCCTGAGATGATTGTGAGGATGAGTTGATACACAAGCACTTTGAGGAGTACTTGAGATTCTGTAGAGGCTAAATACATGCTCATATCATCATTATTATTATCAGACAGAAACACAAAGAATCATAACAGACTGTTACAAGCAACTATATGCCAATAAAATTGACAACCTAGAAGAAATGAACAAATTCTCAGAAAGGCACAACCTTCAAAAACTAAATCAGAAAGAAATAGAAAATAGGAACAGACCAATCACAAGCACAGAAATCAAAACTGTGATTAAAAATCTTTCAACAGACAAAAAGTCCAGGACCAGAAGACTTCATGGATGAAAACTATCAAACACTTAGGGAAAAGCTAACATGTACTTTTCTGAAACTGTTTCAAAAATTGCAGAAGAAACACCCTCAAGCTCATTTTACAAGGCCAAAATCAGCCTGATATCAAAACCAGGCAAAGACATAACTGAAAAAGAAAATTACTGACCAATATTACTGATGAACATAGACACAAAAATTCTTGACAAAAATGCTAACAAAACAAATCAAACAACACATTAAAAGGATCATACACTATGATCAAGTGGGATTTATCCCAGAGATGCAAAGATTCTTCAATATACATAAATCAATGTGATATAACATGCTAAAGAGTAAAAAACATGATGATCTCAATAGATGCAGAAAAAGCTTTTGACAAAATTCAATATCTATTTATGATTAAAAAAAAAACCTCTCCAGAAAGAAGGCATAGAGGGAACCTACCTCAACATAATAAAGGCCATATACAACAAAGTCACAGCATTCTCAAGGGTGAAAACTGAAAGCATTTCCTCCAAGATCAGTAACAAGACAAGGATGTCCACTCTTGCCATTATTATTCAGCATATAATAGTTTCAGAAGTCCTAGCGATGGCAATCAGGGAAGAAAAAGAAAGAAAATGAATTCAAATTAGAAAAGCAGAAGTAAAACTGTCACTGTTTGCAGATGACATGATAGTACATATAGAAAATCCTAAAGATGCTACCAGAAAATTATTAGAGCTTATTAATGAATTTGGTAAAGTTATAGGATACAAAGTTAATACACAGAAATCACTTGCATTCCTATACACTAACAGTAAAAATCAGAAAGGGAAATCAAGAAAATAGCCTCATTTATCATTTAATTGAAAAAGAATAAAATTCCTAGCAATAACCCTATCTAAGGAGGCAAAAGGCCTGTACTCAGAAAACTGTATGATATTGATGGAAGAAATAAAAGATTAACCAGATAGAAAGATATACAATGTTCTTATGTCAGAAGAATGAGTATTATGAAAATGACTATATTTCCCAAAACAATCTACAGATTCAATGCAATCCCAAATTGCCAATGGTATTTTTCACAAAAATAGAACAAAGAAGTCAATTTGTATGGAACCTAAAAAGATCACAAATAGCCAAAATAATCTTGAGAAAAAAAAATGGATCTGGAGGGAATCAGGTTCCCTAACTTTAGACTATATTACAAACTACAGTAATCAAAATAGTATGGCACAGGCACAATAATAGAGATGCAGGTCAATGGTACAGAATAGGAAGTTCAAAGTTAAACCTACATACCAATGGTTACCTAATCTATGACAAAGGAGGCAAGAACATACAATGGAAAAAAGACAGTCTCTCCAATAAGCATTGCTGGGAAAACTGAACAGCTACATGTAAATGAATGAAATTAGAGTATTCCCTAATGCCATACACAAAAAGAAACTTGAAATGGATTAAAGACCTAAATGTAAGGAAAAAAATTGATGATCTCAATAGATGCAGAAAAGCTTTTGACAAAATTCAATATCTATTTATGATTAAAAAAAAAACCTCTCCAGAAAGAAGGCATAGAGGGAACCTACCTCAACATAATAAAGGCCATATACAACAAAGTCACAGCATTCTCAAGGGTGAAAACTGAAAGCATTTCCTCCAAGATCAGTAACAAGACAAGGATGTCCACTCTTGCCATTATTATTCAGCATATAATAGTTTCAGAAGTCCTAGCGATGGCAATCAGGGAAGAAAAAGAAAGAAAATGAATTCAAATTAGAAAAGCAGAAGTAAAACTGTCACTGTTTGCAGATGACATGATAGTACATATAGAAAATCCTAAAGATGCTACCAGAAAATTATTAGAGCTTATTAATGAATTTGGTAAAATTGCGGGATACAAAGTTAATACACAGAAATCACTTGCATTCCTATACACTAACAGTAAAAATCAGAAAGGGAAATCAAGAAAATAGCCTCATTTATCATTTAATTGAAAAAGAATAAAATTCCTAGCAATAACCCTATCTAAGGAGGCAAAAGGCCTGTACTCAGAAAACTGTATGATATTGATGGAAGAAATAAAAGATTAACCAGATAGAAAGATATACAATGTTCTTATGTCAGAAGAATGAGTATTATGAAAATGACTATATTTCCCAAAACAATCTACAGATTCAATGCAATCCCAAATTGCCAATGGTATTTTTCACAAAAATAGAACAAAGAAGTCAATTTGTATGGAACCTAAAAAGATCACAAATAGCCAAAATAATCTTGAGAAAAAAAAATGGATCTGGAGGGAATCAGGTTCCCTAACTTTAGACTATATTACAAACTACAGTAATCAAAATAGTATGGCACAGGCACAATAATAGAGATGCAGGTCAATGGTACAGAATAGGAAGTTCAAAGTTAAACCTACATACCAATGGTTACCTAATCTATGACAAAGGAGGCAAGAACATACAATGGAAAAAAGACAGTCTCTCCAATAAGCATTGCTGGGAAAACTGAACAGCTACATGTAAATGAATGAAATTAGAGTATTCCCTAATGCCATACACAAAAAGAAACTTGAAATGGATTAAAGACCTAAATGTAAGGCCAAATACTATAAAACTCTTAGAGGAAAACATAGAACACTCTTTGACATAAATTGCAGCAAGATCTTCTTCAAGTCATTTGCTAGAATAATGAAAACAAAAACTAAAATAAGCAAATGGAACCTAACTAAACTTAAAGCTCTTGCACAGCAAAGGAAACTATAAACAAAACAAAAAGGCAAATCTCCAAATAGGAGAAAATATTTTTAAATGAAGCAAAATATATAAACAGTTCACGTAGCTCGATATGAAAAACTACATTTGAAAAAAATGGGTGGACACTCTAAATAGACATTTCTCCAAAGAAGACACACAGATGGCCAAGAGAGGCAAATGAAAAGATCTTCAGCAGCTCAACAACACTATTATTTAAGAAATGCAAATCAAAACTACAATGAGGTATCACCTTACACTGGTCAGAATGGGTGGCCATCACCAAAAAATCTATAAACAATAAATGCTGGAGAGGGCATGGAGAAAAGGAAACCCTTCTACACTGTTGGTGGGATGTAAATTGGCGCAATCACTATGGAGAATAGTATGGAAGCTCCTTTAAAAACTTAAAATGGAGCTACCATGTGATCCAGCAACCCCACTTCTGGGCATATATTTGGATAAAACCATAATTTGAAAAAAATACATGCACCCCGATGTCCATTGCAGCACTTATTTACAATAGCTAGGACATGGAAGCAATCTAAATGTCCATCAACCTAGAATTGGATAAAGAAGATGTTGTAATATGTGCAGTGGAATATTATTCAGTCATAAAAAAGAATAAAATAATGCCATGTGCGGCAACACAGATGGACCTAGACATTGTCATACTGAATGAAGTAAGTCAGAGAGAAACAAATATACATTGTTTATATGTGAAATCTAAAACAAAAAGGGTATAAATGAACTCATCTGTAAAACAGAAATAGTTACAGATGTAGAAAACAAACATGGTTATCAGTGGGGAAGGGGTGGGGAGGGATAAATTGGGAGATTGGGATTGACATATATACTACTTTATATAAAACAGATAATTAATAAGGACCTACTGTACAGCACAAGTACTCCATACTCTGTAGTAGCCTGTCTGGGAAAAGAATATAAAAAAGAGTGGATGTATGCATGCGTGTATCTGATTCACTTTGCTGTACACTTGAAACTAACACCACACTGTAAATCAACTATAATAAAAATTTAAAAATTTTAACTTTGATTTTAATGTTTATTTAAATTCTTTTGGTTTTATTTAGCTAATTTGAATTTGCATCATTCCATGCGGCTAGTGGCTACTGAACTGGACAGCGCACTCTAGTTCTACACTCTGACTTTTTTTCTGATAGATTAGACATCTCTACATTTTCTCTGAGCGTCCTGCTTTCCTTAACTTCCTTTCCACTGTAATAGACCAACTCTGATACCTAATTCTCTGTTGACTTTCTGTCTCATGTCAGCAGATTTTGTATCTAAGACGTAAAGATCTGCTAACAGACGCCAGTTTTTAGAGCAACAACATTTTGCTTTCTAAACCACAGAAGTTTTCTTAGTGACGAGCTCATTGACATACGTAGTTAGAAATGGATATAAGGCCAAGAGAGGGTCCTTTTTGAAATGAGCATAGTTTGAAAGAACTTTTGGTGAAGGGAATATTGAAATTATAGACAGTGAAAAACAAGATCCAAGCAAGCATCCAGCAGCAAATATTTTCAATGAAGGAACCACTTACAGAACTAAAGATAGGATTAAGGGGAAAAGCAAGATCTAAATGTCCATCAACCTAGAATTGGATAAAGAAGATGTTGTAATATGTGCAGTGGAATATTATTCAGTCATAAAAAAGAATAAAATAATGCCATGTGCGGCAACACAGATGGACCTAGACATTGTCATACTGAATGAAGTAAGTCAGAGAGAAACAAATATACATTGTTTATATGTGAAATCTAAAACAAAAAGGGTATAAATGAACTCATCTGTAAAACAGAAATAGTTACAGATGTAGAAAACAAACATGGTTATCAGTGGGGAAGGGGTGGGGAGGGATAAATTGGGAGATTGGGATTGACATATATACTACTTTATATAAAACAGATAATTAATAAGGACCTACTGTACAGCACAAGTACTCCATACTCTGTAGTAGCCTGTCTGGGAAAAGAATATAAAAAAGAGTGGATGTATGCATGCGTGTATCTGATTCACTTTGCTGTACACTTGAAACTAACACCACACTGTAAATCAACTATAAAAAAAATTTTAAAAAATTTTAACTTTGATTTTAATGTTTATTTAAATTCTTTTGGTTTTATTTAGCTAATTTGAATTTGCATCATTCCATGCGGCTAGTGGCTACTGAACTGGACAGCGCACTCTAGTTCTACACTCTGACTTTTTTTCTGATAGATTAGACATCTCTACATTTTCTCTGAGCGTCCTGCTTTCCTTAACTTCCTTTCCACTGTAATAGACCAACTCTGATACCTAATTCTCTGTTGACTTTCTGTCTCATGTCAGCAGATTTTGTATCTAAGACGTAAAGATCTGCTAACAGACGCCAGTTTTTAGAGCAACAACATTTTGCTTTCTAAACCACAGAAGTTTTCTTAGTGACGAGCTCATTGACATACGTAGTTAGAAATGGATATAAGGCCAAGAGAGGGTCCTTTTTGAAATGAGCATAGTTTGAAAGAACTTTTGGTGAAGGGAATATTGAAATTATAGACAGTGAAAAACAAGATCCAAGCAAGCATCCAGCAGCAAATATTTTCAATGAAGGAACCACTTACAGAACTAAAGATAGGATTAAGGGGAAAAGAAAGGGGTATTAATGCAACCAAAGACTAGCAACAGTGGGAAGCCAATATACTATACTCCAAATATTAAGACAACAAGCTCCCACAGATAGCTTGAAAATTGGTATAAACCAGATAGCATCTATTTCTCACAGCCACTCCACATAAAACAGACCAATCTTCTCAAAATCCTCTGTTGTCCAAGTGTGTGTGGTGGTGAAAGGCAATCCCATCCATTTCTCCAAGATCTGCCACCCAACTAACTACACGGTCAGCTCCTTCAGGGTCACCTCTACCTCCACCACAAATTCAGCCTTGCCAAGAGGCTCCTGCTCCCCATCTGTGAGACCTCAGGACCTGGAAGGAAGAAGGAATGGATTTCATACTCTCTCTCGTCTCTCTCTCACCATCAAAAAAAAGTGGCCCTTTCAGATCCAAGAAAGACGCTGTATGGTTTTGTCTACTGAAAAAAGGTAAACCACTTGAGAGTTGTGGGCTAAGTTTTATTTGGGGCATAATTAGGACTGCAGTCTGGGAGGCAGTATCTCAGCTCCAAGAGACTGCTACAAAGAGGCAACAGGAGGAAATTCAATATATGAGATTTTGATGAAGGGAGTTTTTGCATACTATTAAACACTCATTTTACAAGGGGGGGTTTTGGTTAGTTGCAAGGATCTGATTCACGGTGAAGGGACTTAATGCTTTTCTAGGTATGAGGAGATGCAAGGATCGAGATCATAAAATCTGTTCCTAAAAACACCTGCCTGTCTAAAGACCAGTCCTACCAGATTTTGTATCTAAGACGTAAAGATCTGCTAACAGACGCCAGTTTTTAGAGCAACAACATTTTGCTTTCTAAACCACAGAAGTTTTCTTAGTGACGAGCTCATTGACATACGTAGTTAGAAATGGATATAAGGCCAAGAGAGGGTCCTTTTTGAAATGAGCATAGTTTGAAAGAACTTTTGGTGAAGGGAATATTGAAATTATAGACAGTGAAAAACAAGATCCAAGCAAGCATCCAGCAGCAAATATTTTCAATGAAGGAACCACTTACAGAACTAAAGATAGGATTAAGGGGAAAAGAAAGGGGTATTAATGCAACCAAAGACTAGCAACAGTGGGAAGCCAATATACTATACTCCAAATATTAAGACAACAAGCTCCCACAGATAGCTTGAAAATTGGTATAAACCAGATAGCATCTATTTCTCACAGCCACTCCACATAAAACAGACCAATCTTCTCAAAATCCTCTGTTGTCCAAGTGTGTGTGGTGGTGAAAGGCAATCCCATCCATTTCTCCAAGATCTGCCACCCAACTAACTACACGGTCAGCTCCTTCAGGGTCACCTCTACCTCCACCACAAATTCAGCCTTGCCAAGAGGCTCCTGCTCCCCATCTGTGAGACCTCAGGACCTGGAAGGAAGAAGGAATGGATTTCATACTCTCCCCGTCTCTCTCTCACCATCAAAAAAAAGTGGCCCTTTCAGATCCAAGAAAGACGCTGTATGGTTTTGTCTACTGAAAAAAGGTAAACCACTTGAGAGTTGTGGGCTAAGTTTTATTTGGGGCATAATTAGGACTGCAGTCTGGGAGGCAGTATCTCAGCTCCAAGAGACTGCTACAAAGAGGCAACAGGAGGAAATTCAATATATGAGATTTTGATGAAGGGAGTTTTTGCATACTATTAAACACTCATTTTACAAGGGGGGGTTTTGGTTAGTTGCAAGGATCTGATTCACGGTGAAGGGACTTAATGCTTTTCTAGGTATGAGGAGATGCAAGGATCGAGATCATAAAATCTGTTCCTAAAAACACCTGCCTGTCTAAAGACCAGTCCTACCAGATCCTCTGCAGCACAGAGTGCCTCCCTCCACCCTGAGCTCCCTCAGGGAGTGTTGAGAGTTAGCAGCTGCCATAGCACAGGGGGCAATCTCTGCAGAGGTAGATGGCAAATGTCCTAGTTGTTTGGTCATTGGCAACGTAATTGGTAAGCGCCAATTTGTACTTGACAGTTTCCACTTGGTGCCCCCATCAGCCAACGTCACCCATCAGCCAACTTCACTTTCAACCCAGCCTCTTTATTCTGAAAGATTCTGGGACAGGAAATAGTTCCAGCTTTAGACAAAGGGAAGGGATTAAAAGAAAAAAAAAAAAACAAACTAGGGTGGGGCCTGTGAGGAAAGGGTTCCTGATGAGGTTGGGGAGATAATTAAAGAATTCGAAAGGCAACACCCAAGACCAAGGAAGAGAGCCAGGGAAGATCAACTCCTGTTTTACACCTGGCGTCGGGCCACACCTCTCTGTGGAATCAGGAAGAGCAGTCTTCCTGGAGTGGGATCCTGGGTGGGGTGCCAGGGTCCCTTTGCCTAAGGGCTGTTAGCCAATCTTCAGACCAGAGACCCCAGGAACGGAAGCGTAGTGATCTGCCCTGAAGCCTCTAGCTCACTCTAGGCTTCTTCGCTCCACTCAGGGCTCCTCTCTAGTACCTGAAAATGCACTCTACACAGTCTTTAGCTGCTGGGTTGTCGCAGAGGGGTGACAAAGAGCTGAGAATTTTTAAGCCTTAGAAGGTCAGACCTGAAAGGGCCCAAAGAGAGCTTTCTATGGCAATCACTTGTTTCCCATATGGGGACAGCCAGGCCCGGGAAAGGAGGACTTTCCCCCAAGACACACAGTAAAGTGAAATGGATCCAAATATAAGTTAAAAGGATATTTAACCCGGCAGTCTGCGGAGAGCCAGTTAATTAAGGAAATGCAAAAGCAATTTACTTTTAATGGAGGTGGGGGAGGGGGCATCAGCTCTGAAAAGAAGCATTATAAAATTAATTTCCGAGACAAGAAGGTTGGAGGAATGGGGAGAAACAGCACTCAACTCGAGGCTCGGCTCACCAAAGTTTCATTCTGATTATCCTGAATGGGCTCAGATCGCCTGTGCCAACATCTCACGGTGCTAATATCGTGGGGCTGCAGTGCCGGAGTAGCGAGTTAAACTCCCGCCAAGCCGGGCCTGCGCACAGCGCTGTTCTAAAGAGGTTCCTTTTCTTTAGGCTTGGAAAAAAAAGAAAACACAAAAAAAACCACCGAAAAACACAACACACAGTTAACCACCTGTCAGGGCTGAGGATACAATGAGGCTCTTCGAAAAAGAGCTTTTCATGCATGCGTAATATATTTGTTCAGCTATTCACTTAATGAAGCTGATAAATGTGATGCAAGACAATAGTCAAGTTAATCTATTTAGTAAAATGTTTTTGAGAGTTTCAGGCTACGTTAAGGAGGGGAGCGTTCGGCGACATTTTCATTTAAATGCGCTCATCTCCCCTCTTAGGCGGCACAAGGGGGTTCAAGCAATCTAAGTGAATATCATTTCTTATAAATGTGTCTTTAATGGGTTTAATTCATCCTTGCCAGCTGTTTTGGGGGCTATTTTGTAAGAGCAAAACAAACGTTTCGGGCTTGGAAAGCTAGTTAAAATTAGTTTCGGTCAGCGAGGCCAAGCTATATTTCCTGCAAACCATCTGCTTGATTGGCACAATAGACGGATTTTCAGGGAAAACGGGGAGTGAGTGTGAAAGGAATGAAGGTTGGGGGGGGGGGGCGCCAGAAAGGGGCAGGGGCGGCCGGTAACTCCTTGTGGCTTATTCTAAAGGTGAACCCCTTGGAGGTGTCTTAATAGAACGACTTGCCTAAAGAGCTAGGGCGGCAGGAAAGCTCTTTCAGCTCAAGCCTCGCTGCCCTCCTCCTTTGCCTCGCCCATCAGCTTCTTCTTTTCCCCTAGAACTCCAGAAGAAGCCAGACAGCGGGCGCGGGTTCTGATTCTGACGCCGCCACCCCGCAACCTGCCACACTAGCAAAGTGCTCACGGTTCGCAGCGCCACGGCCTGGGGATTTGAACTCTTGCAAGGTGTGCCCCTGAGGTCTCAGTCTTCCCAAACTCATGGTCGCCATCGAACCGCTCTTTGTTTTGCAGGCCCTTCACCTCCCCACGGGTGGCCTGCGCTTACCCTGGGGCTGGCGCTCGCAGTTCTACTCACACTGGAGAGGGTGCGCTATGGCCAGAGCCCCGAGCTTGGGGTAGGGACCCGCCCTCTCTCCAGGGCCCCGGGGTGAGGGCGGGGTAGAAGCACGGGATGGGTTCGAGGAGCCCTTCCTGCCTTCCCAAGGAGGCTCAGACAGCTTTGGCCCCGGAGAACCCGGAAGCCGCGACTGCCTCTACTGCGGCCTCCTTGAGCAAGCCGTGCGCCCGAGGCACAGACTAGGACCTTCATCCCAATCTGGGCCCCAGATTCTCTCTTTTCCCCTGAAAGAGAAATAGACAGAAAGCCCGGTTCTGGGAGAGAGGATGCAAATGACTTCTCTGAAATAAACTTGAAGATAACGACATTACAATGAATGGCAGGACGCACAAAACCCCATGGGCTCAGGTCAAACGGCATTAGTCACAGGTCTTAGCCGCAGCCGCCACGCCGCCCCGCTCAGCCCCTTTAGGCTATGGTGGAGTTTGAAAAGACGCGTTCAAGGAGATCACTTCAAGTAAGATCCTTTCGTCCGATTTCTTGCTTCCTTAGCCTTTATTTTGCCTTTTCACGGGCCGCCAGCCCTCACCCCCGCCCTCACTTTTCCTCTTTGGCGCCTTAGGAATGCTTTAGGAGGCTGTGGAGAGGAAGGCCGAGAACACGTGGGTCGCAGCAAGGGGTTGACCCACCTTCCAAAAAGTGTCAGGCGCCCCTTTTAAAAGAAGAGATGTTAGCAGTAGTTAGTCTAGTGTGAGGCAGAGTGGTTGTGTGGGTGTGTGCGCCTGTGCACGTGGAAGGGTAGGGAGTCAAGGAGCATGGGCAAAATAGTAACTATAAAGACTACACCAGGGAGATATTAATATCCCAGCTGGAGAGGACGCTTAGGGAAGGGGGATAATTGGAAGGCCCTAGATGGGCTTTGAGTCCTTACTGTCCCTTGAAACAACCTCCTGCAAAAGCAGGGTCTGTCTTCCAGTAGGCTGCAGTCCAAAGCTCTATCCCTCAGCTACAGCCAGCCACCCCCTCTTCCTTGATGAAAAGTCTAAGTTCCTGCTGTCCTTCTGGAAACTGCAACCTCTCCCCACATGGGGGTAGGGAAGGAAGAAGGGAAGGAGTTAAGGAGAAAGAGGAGGAAGAGAGGAACATAATGAAGAAAAGAAAAAGAAGAGAGGGGGAGATAACGCGAAAACCAGAGCTGGTCCTCCGGCTTCCAGAAAGCAGCTGGTGGGAGGAGTGAGAGGGAATGAAAACTTTGTGACAAAGTTAGAGCACAGGTGTTTAAATACTTGTGAGTTTTTTCTCCCCTATTTTATGGGCAATTTCAAAAAAAATTAAAGAACATTTGAAGTTTTTCAAATATCTCTTTCAATTCTAGAGGATTCCAGCTCACTTCAGCAATGCATTTTCCATATTTAAACAGCTGTTTATTTAAAAGATGTTCTTTCCTTAGTGGTTTTCCAGAATGGCAGGACGCACAAAACCCCATGGGCTCAGGTCAAACGGCATTAGTCACAGGTCTTAGCCGCAGCCGCCACGCCGCCCCGCTCAGCCCCTTTAGGCTATGGTGGAGTTTGAAAAGACGCGTTCAAGGAGATCACTTCAAGTAAGATCCTTTCGTCCGATTTCTTGCTTCCTTAGCCTTTATTTTGCCTTTTCACGGGCCGCCAGCCCTCACCCCCGCCCTCACTTTTCCTCTTTGGCGCCTTAGGAATGCTTTAGGAGGCTGTGGAGAGGAAGGCCGAGAACACGTGGGTCGCAGCAAGGGGTTGACCCACCTTCCAAAAAGTGTCAGGCGCCCCTTTTAAAAGAAGAGATGTTAGCAGTAGTTAGTCTAGTGTGAGGCAGAGTGGTTGTGTGGGTGTGTGCGCCTGTGCACGTGGAAGGGTAGGGAGTCAAGGAGCATGGGCAAAATAGTAACTATAAAGACTACACCAGGGAGATATTAATATCCCAGCTGGAGAGGACGCTTAGGGAAGGGGGATAATTGGAAGGCCCTAGATGGGCTTTGAGTCCTTACTGTCCCTTGAAACAACCTCCTGCAAAAGCAGGGTCTGTCTTCCAGTAGGCTGCAGTCCAAAGCTCTATCCCTCAGCTACAGCCAGCCACCCCCTCTTCCTTGATGAAAAGTCTAAGTTCCTGCTGTCCTTCTGGAAACTGCAACCTCTCCCCACATGGGGGTAGGGAAGGAAGAAGGGAAGGAGTTAAGGAGAAAGAGGAGGAAGAGAGGAACATAATGAAGAAAAGAAAAAGAAGAGAGGGGGAGATAACGCGAAAACCAGAGCTGGTCCTCCGGCTTCCAGAAAGCAGCTGGTGGGAGGAGTGAGAGGGAATGAAAACTTTGTGACAAAGTTAGAGCACAGGTGTTTAAATACTTGTGAGTTTTTTCTCCCCTATTTTATGGGCAATTTCAAAAAAAATTAAAGAACATTTGAAGTTTTTCAAATATCTCTTTCAATTCTAGAGGATTCCAGCTCACTTCAGCAATGCATTTTCCATATTTAAACAGCTGTTTATTTAAAAGATGTTCTTTCCTTAGTGGTTTTCCACGTCCTGCTCCCCAAAATGCCTCCAGAAACAGCCCTGGGCTCAGAAACTCCATACTTGTGTCATCTTGGAGCATTAATTCGGCTCCAGAGCCCAACCCTAAATAACTTTTTAATTTGAATCCAGGGAGAGCTTTAGCAGACTCTGTTTCTGGTCTAATGTGATATAAATCACAGATGCACTTTTATTGAATGGTTAAAGCAGCGACATGGAGATCATCAACACAAAACGCCCTGAACAAAACCATCGAGAGAAATAAAGCTGGTTAATAAGATTTTTGAGAAAGCTTTGTGTTAAAAAGCAAAAAGGAAAACCAGCTGAAGGTGACAGTTAGTTCATGGTTAATAGGATCAGGGCAGCCTGGCGGGGCTGCACACTTCTCTTTGGGGAGGTTCAGCCACACTAAAGAAATGAATGGGACATTTAACACATCTGTTATCTAGCTGAGAAGCGGAATCAAGGCTCGGCCACCCCAGCCCCAACCCAGAGGAAAGTGAGGTACTGTCTACAGGAAGATTCTGATTTGAGGTACCAAATTAAGTAAGATTCATCTTTCCTAGAGTAACACAGAACCCTATACTATCTTACATAAAGGAGATATCTATTGTCAATGCGCTGTGGGACTAAGGGATCATACATGGGTCCTGCACGAAGACCTGGAGGGGTGGGATGGGGGAGAATGGGATATACATATCACTAATCTGGAATTATACATATCTGTAAACAACAGAACTCTGTGAAATCAAAAAGGCAAAATTTAAAAAAAAAAAAAAAACCTTGTAATTGTGAAAAAAAAAAAATATCTTTCATGATGTGGACCAACATATTTGAGAACCTCACTCTTCCTTCACTCTGTTTTCATGTGTTTGCACTTTGCAGGTGTTAAGCAGCAGTGAAACTCTACCTGGGGAAGTAATGGCAGTGGGTAAGGACTCCATCAGGACAGATCCCAAACTTCTGCTGCCGTAGTTTTAAAAGTCCAGGCTGTGCGTTTCAAGTCAAACTGCCGAGGGCTCCTAGAGGTGGAAAAGAGCCAGTGGAGAGCCTTCAGGTCTCCTGGCGCAAGGCAGCTTCCAGCAGAGGTACGCCCTTGGGAATGGAAGCCTGCCGCCTTGCCCTTCTCCATGCTCCCCTCGGACTCTCCCCAAGTAAGCTGCGGTTCATTCCTCTGTGTCACTTCTAAAGACAAATCACTGAAAACTGTTTTCTAAGTTGCTGAAGTTTGCAGGAGAATCATACTACTGTCCAGGTATCCACCAACTCTCTCAAACTCAGTTTAATTTCCCAACATGAAATTAAATCAAGACCTCCCTCTTCTGACCCTAGGGATGCACATACGGTAGCTCCAAAACATCCATTTCAACGTTCCCTGGGTTTTTAGGATGGCACTCCTCTATCCCACATTTATTTAACCCACCTCTCTCATCCGCTTTATGCCTCAGCTGGGGTAATGCACAGGGAGGGCAGAGACGAAACAAGGAGTATATTTTCATGTTCATTGACTTGAAATTTTCCATTGCCCTCTCCACAAGGAGGGAGGGCAGGATTATTTTACTGATTGCCTGGAGATGAATTTCTATGAATATTTATTGATTTATTTTCCAGGCTCAGCAGGGGAGCTGCAAATAAATTTAGTGTGTTCTTTAAATAATTCCTTTTCTATAAGGCAAGATGTCATCTGAAACTCCTAAATAGGCGTTTAATTAGCCCGGGTGTTGCTCCAGAACAAAAACTCCTGGCGAGAGCTTTGGGGGCGCACTGTATTGCAAAGAGGCGGTCGATATGCAGAATTGATGCGCGCCAGCTTTTGTTGCCGGCCCATTGTGCGGGCCATGCTTATGAAGACTAATCCAATCATAAATTGCACCCCTGCGCCAATCAGATCGCCCGAGCCTCCGGCGAATGAAGCTCGAGTGGAGAACTTTGTTGAACTTCATTGTCAGAGCTGTCACTTTTCAGGTGTTAAGCAGCAGTGAAACTCTACCTGGGGAAGTAATGGCAGTGGGTAAGGACTCCATCAGGACAGATCCCAAACTTCTGCTGCCGTAGTTTTAAAAGTCCAGGCTGTGCGTTTCAAGTCAAACTGCCGAGGGCTCCTAGAGGTGGAAAAGAGCCAGTGGAGAGCCTTCAGGTCTCCTGGCGCAAGGCAGCTTCCAGCAGAGGTACGCCCTTGGGAATGGAAGCCTGCCGCCTTGCCCTTCTCCATGCTCCCCTCGGACTCTCCCCAAGTAAGCTGCGGTTCATTCCTCTGTGTCACTTCTAAAGACAAATCACTGAAAACTGTTTTCTAAGTTGCTGAAGTTTGCAGGAGAATCATACTACTGTCCAGGTATCCACCAACTCTCTCAAACTCAGTTTAATTTCCCAACATGAAATTAAATCAAGACCTCCCTCTTCTGACCCTAGGGATGCACATACGGTAGCTCCAAAACATCCATTTCAACGTTCCCTGGGTTTTTAGGATGGCACTCCTCTATCCCACATTTATTTAACCCACCTCTCTCATCCGCTTTATGCCTCAGCTGGGGTAATGCACAGGGAGGGCAGAGACGAAACAAGGAGTATATTTTCATGTTCATTGACTTGAAATTTTCCATTGCCCTCTCCACAAGGAGGGAGGGCAGGATTATTTTACTGATTGCCTGGAGATGAATTTCTATGAATATTTATTGATTTATTTTCCAGGCTCAGCAGGGGAGCTGCAAATAAATTTAGTGTGTTCTTTAAATAATTCCTTTTCTATAAGGCAAGATGTCATCTGAAACTCCTAAATAGGCGTTTAATTAGCCCGGGTGTTGCTCCAGAACAAAAACTCCTGGCGAGAGCTTTGGGGGCGCACTGTATTGCAAAGAGGCGGTCGATATGCAGAATTGATGCGCGCCAGCTTTTGTTGCCGGCCCATTGTGCGGGCCATGCTTATGAAGACTAATCCAATCATAAATTGCACCCCTGCGCCAATCAGATCGCCCCGAGCCTCCGGCGAATGAAGCTCGAGTGGAGAACTTTGTTGAACTTCATTGTCAGAGCTGTCACTTTTCAGAGCGCTTTCCCGGGCGGGCCACTATAAAACTATCACCTCAACGGGAGGACCACGGACGACTCGCAGACGCCCAAGTGGGACCATTCCTCGAAGACGTCTGCTGAGCCCGGGAGAGGGCACCACGGGGGTGGGAGGGGGCGGGAAGTCAGACATTTACCTTCTGGCCACGGGAAGAAGAGTTTTTCCGGCCCGCCCTGCGCCTAACATGATGTTCCCCGGCCTCCTCGCGCCCCCCGCTGGGTACCCCAGTCTCTTGCGCCCCACGCCCACCTTAACGCTGCCCCAGTCCCTGCAGTCGGCATTTTCCAGCCACTCGAGCTTCCTGGTGGAGGATCTGATCCGCATCAGCCGACCCCCCGCCTACCTGCCCCGAGGCAGCGTGCCCACCGCCAGCATGTCGCCCCCTAGGCAGGGGGCCCCAGCGGCTCTCACAGATACCGGGACTTCGGACCTGGGCTCCCCGGGTCCGGGCAGCCGGCGGGGCGGCTCTCCGCACACCGCCGTCTCCCCTGCCAGCGAGTCCACGTTTCTCAAGTTCGGAGTGAACGCCATCCTTTCCTCGGCGCCCAGAACCGGTAAGTGAAAGCAAAATGTTGTTCTGGATGCGGAGTTCTGGCCTCCGTTTCCTCTATGCAGCGGGCACCCACGCCCACGCAGCGCGCACACCTCATACAAGATCTCCGAGGCCCCATGTCAAGCAGGGACACTTAGGTCCAGACGATTCCCGGAAAGAAAAGCCTCCAGGCTCGCCCCACCCTCAGGATGAACTGGAACACCTGCAGTCTGAGCTGGCGCAGGACCCTGGCGGCGGAGTGAAATGGAGCGCATGCCCCTGGGCGTCTTCGTTTCTGCCTTCCAGCTTCTGGGAGCACTCCTTCCCACTTTTTAACCCAAGACAACATATTTACTAGCTTAACAGTATTATGGGTCTGCGATTCTTTTCTTTCCAGCTCCAGTTCTGTCTTGTTAGTGCCTAGGCTGACGTGGGAGGGGATGCGGGAGGCGACTGTGAGGACTCTGGGGAGGGGTTTCCACAGATGAGTGTTAGGCAAAGGCTGATCATACTCGTCGGTACCTTGAGGAAGAGGCCTTTGAAACCAGCCAAAAGTTTAATCATGTCATGTATTCACTGTCTTGTACAATAATCACGTACCTAATCAAATTTCCCTTCTGTCTCCCACCTTCTGTTCCCCATTCCCACACGCGTTCCCAGAAACGTCTCCCACCTTGCTCCAGAGCGTCCCTCCCAAGACCTTTGCCTTTCCCTACTTTGAAGGCTCTTTCCAGCCTTTCATCCGATCTTCTTATTTTCCAGGTAAGTCTCGTCTCCCTTCCTTTCAGAAGGCTGGGCGTCACCCCAGCCCCACCCCGTCTCTCCCTACCCCGAAGCCATATTTCTCCGTCCACCCCACGGGGTTACGCTCTGGTTCAGAGGTTGCGAGGCGTACAACATTTACGAATCCGTCGCGCCAATTTGATGCCCTATTTAGCACAAGCAGTGACTGCTTGACACTTTGCACCAATTCCCTGCTCTACAAATTAGCAGGAATTGTCATGGTCCCAATTTGAGGCGGTTCCCTTCCCGGCGCGGAGCTGTTGGCATCCCTTCACGCCGCCGTTTTCCCACAGAGTCAGTGCACTTGGCCACGATTCCCCACAAAGGTTTCAGCACCATGACCAATTGGTCAGCTCCTCTGGGCAGCCACACACAGACCAGCCCTCGCCCCTCCGAGCCGCGAAGAGACACCTACCAGCCGGGGCTAATTTCTCTTTAAAACTCATTCAGGGTTTCGGGCTTTTCACAAGACCACATGGGGTGCCCTCTTGTGTGGGATGCCTGGGGTCGCCCAGGGGGAGGGGGCTTAGATCCTCCCAAACCCCCAACCCTCTATTTCCAACCTGACTTCCCAAACTCTTCTCATACCCTCCCCCACCGCTCTACCGCTTTAAAGCCTGTAGAACTCGTAAAATAAGAAGTCGGAGGGAGACCCATGGTTGGCGCCCAGTTTAAAGGAGAAACACCTGAAACAGGATCCAGCAAGTTTTCATTCTGAAATCCCAGCGGGGACTCAAACTATGGCTCAAAGCTCTACAGCTGGTCAAGACTGAGGAGATGGGAACGCTTATAAAGGGAGACTGGGCGTGATCAGTGGGGGATGGGTAAAACCTCGACAGCACTTCCCAATATCAGCGAAAGAAATAAGCAATTGATTTTTGAAAGGGGGAGAGAGAATGCACCAACTCGCCCCCCCCCCACCACCATTCATGCTGCTGCTGCTAATGGAATTTGCTCTCTTTCTCTCCCATCTCAATGCTCTAACAAAAACAACCCAAGCTTTATAAATAGCTTTTCATGTCCATTTAATGAAAATGATTCGGGGAAGAGAAGCCTCTGCCATCAGTATTCTCCCAATGGTCCTGGCCTGCAGTTGTGTTTAGTTTGAAAGTGTAAATCTCTTTTGTCCCAGTAATATATGGCTTTCGCTGCTTGTCCTCAGTCTTTTTCTGTTAGTTCATTACTACACAATTACCATTCACGCTTCATTAGAGTCTCTGTTTCTTTTGGGTTTTTTCTCCCTTAAAGCGAAACTCTCCCTTTTATCATGCCAATACCCATTGGGAAGCGGTCAATGTGCTAATTAGCAGGAATTGTCATGGTCCCAATTTGAGGCGGTTCCCTTCCCGGCGCGGAGCTGTTGGCATCCCTTCACGCCGCCGTTTTCCCACAGAGTCAGTGCACTTGGCCACGATTCCCCACAAAGGTTTCAGCACCATGACCAATTGGTCAGCTCCTCTGGGCAGCCACACACAGACCAGCCCTCGCCCCTCCGAGCCGCGAAGAGACACCTACCAGCCGGGGCTAATTTCTCTTTAAAACTCATTCAGGGTTTCGGGCTTTTCACAAGACCACATGGGGTGCCCTCTTGTGTGGGATGCCTGGGGTCGCCCAGGGGGAGGGGGCTTAGATCCTCCCAAACCCCCAACCCTCTATTTCCAACCTGACTTCCCAAACTCTTCTCATACCCTCCCCCACCGCTCTACCGCTTTAAAGCCTGTAGAACTCGTAAAATAAGAAGTCGGAGGGAGACCCATGGTTGGCGCCCAGTTTAAAGGAGAAACACCTGAAACAGGATCCAGCAAGTTTTCATTCTGAAATCCCAGCGGGGACTCAAACTATGGCTCAAAGCTCTACAGCTGGTCAAGACTGAGGAGATGGGAACGCTTATAAAGGGAGACTGGGCGTGATCAGTGGGGGATGGGTAAAACCTCGACAGCACTTCCCAATATCAGCGAAAGAAATAAGCAATTGATTTTTGAAAGGGGGAGAGAGAATGCACCAACTCGCCCCCCCCCACCACCATTCATGCTGCTGCTGCTAATGGAATTTGCTCTCTTTCTCTCCCATCTCAATGCTCTAACAAAAACAACCCAAGCTTTATAAATAGCTTTTCATGTCCATTTAATGAAAATGATTCGGGGAAGAGAAGCCTCTGCCATCAGTATTCTCCCAATGGTCCTGGCCTGCAGTTGTGTTTAGTTTGAAAGTGTAAATCTCTTTTGTCCCAGTAATATATGGCTTTCGCTGCTTGTCCTCAGTCTTTTTCTGTTAGTTCATTACTACACAATTACCATTCACGCTTCATTAGAGTCTCTGTTTCTTTTGGGTTTTTTTTTTTCTCCCTTAAAGCGAAACTCTCCCCCTTTTTATCATGCCAATACCCATTGGGAAGCGGTCAATGTGCTAATTAGCTGCCACTTTTCATGTATTCGAGCCAAATTCTTTACGTTTTGTGAGTGAGGGGAGGAAAGATTAATATTAAAAAGATGAATACTGATTGGATTTTAAAAAAAAAAAAAATCCAAAGCGGATTTTCTCCTCCCCAATCAGTAAAGTACCTCATTTTCATCTAAAGAATGCAAAAGCCACCAACGTGCTAAAAGCTTAGGGGGGAAACCCAGGGGCCTCGGGTGGCTATTTTATTTTTACTTTTGTAATTTATCTCTTTTTTTCTGCTGCTGCTGTATAAGCTGCTGCACGCAAGTTTGTCTCCCTGAGACCGTTGAATGAAAAAACGAAATAGGCTATTGCGGAGGCTGTTTTCCGTGTTTCCGTGGGTTTACCTAATCCGGGTTTGCACGGTTGAAAGGGAAAGTTATTTGGGCAGAAAGCGCCTTTCACTCTCGTAGGTTTGTAGGTTCGTAGCCTATTCTCCGGGGGAAGAAAAAAGGAGCGCTTTAAAGAGATGAAGGGATCCGAGGGACAAAAAAAACAAGGCAAGCCGCAGTGGGAGGGGGAGACGCCGCGGGCCGGGGCGGGACACCGCCCACTCACTCACCTAACACGCCTGGTCTCCGCAGCGTCCTCCAGCGTCGTGCCCATCCCGGGGACCTTCTCCTGGCCACTGGCCGCCCGCGGCAAGCCTCGCAGGGGCATGCTGCGTCGAGCCGTGTTCTCTGACGTGCAGCGCAAGGCGCTGGAGAAGATGTTCCAGAAGCAGAAGTACATCAGCAAGCCCGACCGCAAGAAGCTGGCGGCCAAGTTGGGCTTGAAAGACTCACAGGTGAGGGCCGTCTCCCCGTAGCCCTCCCCGCTCGCACCGGCCAAATGGGCGGGCGCGGAGGTCCCGAGGCGCAGACGCAGTCGGGACTAGAGAGGCCAAAAGTGCAGAGCCGGCCCCGCGGATCTCCGCCCGCCTGGCCCAGGTGTCCGAGGACTGGGCGAGAGGTGCGCGAAACTGAGGTGGGGGTGGGGGGTAAAGTGCCAAGTCGGTCCGAACTCACGTTAAGGGGTGGGAAGCGGGCAAGAAAAGGAAGAGCAGCGCCTCCTTCTGAGCCGCTTGGGGCGGTGGCGAGGGCTCTGCGCTAACCTCCGCTTCTCCCCTGCTCGCACCCCTTTCGCCCCAGGTGAAAATCTGGTTCCAGAACCGACGCATGAAGTGGCGGAACTCCAAGGAGCGTGAGCTCCTGTCCAGCGGGGGCTGCCGCGAGCAGACCCTTCCCACCAAACTCAATCCGCACCCGGACCTCAGCGACGTGGGCCAGAAGGGTCCCGGGGACGACGAGGAGGAGGACGAGGCCCGGGGCAGCCCCCGCCACCGCCTGGCCTACCACGCGTCCCCCGACCCTCGGCACCTGCGGGACCCGCGGCTGAAAGGGCCGCTGCCCGCCTCGCCCGCGCACTCGGGCAGCCCCGACAAACCTTCGGACTTCTCCGACTCCGAGGAGGATGAGGAGGGCGAGGAGGAGATCACGGTGTCTTAGAATCCCTCCCGCGCCGGGGGTGCTGACTATAAGCGCTTTGACATTGAAGAGGTGGAACTCGGTGCGTGTCGCTGCCGCTCCCTGCTCTAGAGCCGTCACCTCGTCGAGGGCCCCCTGGCCCCTTCCATTGTCCACAACGACATTCCTTTCTCCCACACCATCTCCCAACAGCGCTCTCCGCACAAGTTAAATTTAGGTCTTGCTCCCAGCTTTAACTTTTCAACGAGGGCTCCGGTCTGTCTTGTTTATTGCAAGCTGTTTTAATCACGGTAGGGGCTTTCATTCCTACGGCTTGAGTTAAGCTGTGAGCCAGGGGCTGCTGGCTTCAGCAGCAACTGCCTTAAGAGGTAAGAAAGCCTTTATGAAGGTGGAAACCGAGACAGGAATCACAATATCAAACATACCTGCAAGAGGCCTGAATTTCCAGATCCCTCCATATCCCCATCGTAGGTAGCAACGACCTCCCTACCCAACTCTAGACTCTGGTGACTCAGTCTTCCATAGCAGTGCCCTTAGAAAGCTCAAGAATTTATTTTATATGTATATATATATATATATATATATATAGTGACACATAAACATTGAATCTTTTCCTGTGTGTCATATCCCAAAGGCTCTCTTGGCAAGAAGTGAGATCTCTAAACTGGAGGGAGAGTCAGGATCTGTCTCTGTCTGTGTGTTCTAAAGCCTTTTCTTTACTGTTTCAGCATCCACAGTATATGCACCAAGCATTCTACCTCGTGCCCTTTGATTATGACTGCGGACATTTCACTGAGCGTTGGGCTTGAGGTGAACAGATAGAGACCCACAAGCCTCTTTGTGTTTTTTTCATGGAACTTTGCTGTCTTTGCACAGCTTTTATGAACTGTACACTATTTTGTACACATGTATGAATATTTTATACCAAGGTTATTAATGATCTAAAGGACTGACTAGATTTCCTTCTCTCTTTTCTTCACAGTGGTTTTTAAACTTTAAAAAGCTAGCTGTTTAATTGTGTAACTTATGAAGAAATTACTTATTTTGTATTTTACCATGTATAAATTTTTATATATGTATATATGTATCAAATGAAAAAATGCCAAATAAAAAGTAGAATGGACACAATTGACAAGTGGTATCTCTAATTCACAGACTGTTAAAGCTATTTTAGCTTGAGGAATGGAGCTATTCTGGTAGAAGGGCTGCTGGAACTTACAGAAGCTGTGCTCACATTCCAGAGGGGAAGGCACATGTCTAAAGCACCCAACTAGTGAGAGGCCACATGAGGACTAGAACCCATCTCTGACCCTCAGGCCAGTGCCTATCCTGCTTCCCTGTACCATCAAATAGCCAAATTTGCTGTGGTTACAAGTAAAATAGCTCCAGTCAACTGATGCCAACAAACTGCCAGGGCTGCTGGCTTCAGCAGCAACTGCCTTAAGAGGTAAGAAAACCTTTATGAAGGTGGAAACCGAGACAGGAATCACAATATCAAACATACCTGCAAGAGGCCTGAATTTCCAGATCCCTCCATATCCCCATCGTAGGTAGCAACGACCTCCCTACCCAACTCTAGACTCTGGTGACTCAGTCTTCCATAGCAGTGCCCTTAGAAAGCTCAAGAATTTATTTTATATGTATATATATATATATATATATATATATATATATATAGTGACACATAAACATTGAATCTTTTCCTGTGTGTCATATCCCAAAGGCTCTCTTGGCAAGAAGTGAGATCTCTAAACTGGAGGGAGAGTCAGGATCTGTCTCTGTCTGTGTGTTCTAAAGCCTTTTCTTTACTGTTTCAGCATCCACAGTATATGCACCAAGCATTCTACCTCGTGCCCTTTGATTATGACTGCGGACATTTCACTGAGCGTTGGGCTTGAGGTGAACAGATAGAGACCCACAAGCCTCTTTGTGTTTTTTTCATGGAACTTTGCTGTCTTTGCACAGCTTTTATGAACTGTACACTATTTTGTACACATGTATGAATATTTTATACCAAGGTTATTAATGATCTAAAGGACTGACTAGATTTCCTTCTCTCTTTTCTTCACAGTGGTTTTTAAACTTTAAAAAGCTAGCTGTTTAATTGTGTAACTTATGAAGAAATTACTTATTTTGTATTTTACCATGTATAAATTTTTATATATGTATATATGTATCAAATGAAAAAATGCCAAATAAAAAGTAGAATGGACACAATTGACAAGTGGTATCTCTAATTCACAGACTGTTAAAGCTATTTTAGCTTGAGGAATGGAGCTATTCTGGTAGAAGGGCTGCTGGAACTTACAGAAGCTGTGCTCACATTCCAGAGGGGAAGGCACATGTCTAAAGCACCCAACTAGTGAGAGGCCACATGAGGACTAGAACCCATCTCTGACCCTCAGGCCAGTGCCTATCCTGCTTCCCTGTACCATCAAATAGCCAAATTTGCTGTGGTTACAAGTAAAATAGCTCCAGTCAACTGATGCCAACAAACTGAGTCTGGAATATCCTTCTCTCTGACTCTGAGATCTGAAATGATGGACGAAAAGAAATCAGTGAAAGTCAGTTTAAAGGGTTCATGTTTGCAATGGTTTTTCCTTCCCTCCTGGAAGGCATAATTTCCTAGTCTCCAGGAAAGCTCAAAACTAGTTTTGATTTTTGTGTATGAACTGATTTTATTAGTGATATCATCTACAGGCAGCACCAGGGAACTTGATCCAGGCTCTGTGGCTCCCCAGTGAAATTAAAGTTCTTTAAAGACTGACTTTCAACAAAAAATTTATTTAAACAGCAGCCAGTGAAGAACATCAGGTTAGAACCATGGCAAAGGCTCTGTGCCCTTGGAGAGATTCGATCTCTGCCATATCAGTCACACAGACATACAGTTGGTTATTATCCTAACATATACTCTAACAGTCAGGAAAAAGGTTAAGCTTAAATTTCAGTAGTTGGGACTATTTTTGAAATTTGAATATATTTTATTCTCAATTCTCTTTTCAAATAAAACAAGCCCTCTCCATAAGGTTCTGATAGCTCGCCCTGCTGGGCCTATGTCTGATACTGGCAATCATTTCACTGCCATGGAAATTTGCAACAAAACTGATCTTAACTATCATAATTGCCTTACTTCAAGAAACGTCTCACATTTCCCCCTCAACACATAGGAAAGTGTTAGCATAGCGTCCTGCATGTGGTAGGCATAGTCTTCCAGACTGGAAACCCTTTCCTCTCTGAGTGATACAGGTTATTTTCTCCTTTCCTCTGTGATGCCTGGAGGAATATACAGAGATGGAATCTTTTTTTAAAAAAATTTTTTGGGCCAGTTTTTAAATTTTGCTTTTTTGATTTTACAGAGTTTTGTTTACAGATATATATAATCCCCCCCCCATTGAGGAATGGAGCTATTCTGGTAGAAGGGCTGCTGGAACTTACAGAAGCTGTGCTCACATTCCAGAGGGGAAGGCACATGTCTAAAGCACCCAACTAGTGAGAGGCCACATGAGGACTAGAACCCATCTCTGACCCTCAGGCCAGTGCCTATCCTGCTTCCCTGTACCATCAAATAGCCAAATTTGCTGTGGTTACAAGTAAAATAGCTCCAGTCAACTGATGCCAACAAACTGAGTCTGGAATATCCTTCTCTCTGACTCTGAGATCTGAAATGATGGACGAAAAGAAATCAGTGAAAGTCAGTTTAAAGGGTTCATGTTTGCAATGGTTTTTCCTTCCCTCCTGGAAGGCATAATTTCCTAGTCTCCAGGAAAGCTCAAAACTAGTTTTGATTTTTGTGTATGAACTGATTTTATTAGTGATATCATCTACAGGCAGCACCAGGGAACTTGATCCAGGCTCTGTGGCTCCCCAGTGAAATTAAAGTTCTTTAAAGACTGACTTTCAACAAAAAATTTATTTAAACAGCAGCCAGTGAAGAACATCAGGTTAGAACCATGGCAAAGGCTCTGTGCCCTTGGAGAGATTCGATCTCTGCCATATCAGTCACACAGACATACAGTTGGTTATTATCCTAACATATACTCTAACAGTCAGGAAAAAGGTTAAGCTTAAATTTCAGTAGTTGGGACTATTTTTGAAATTTGAATATATTTTATTCTCAATTCTCTTTTCAAATAAAACAAGCCCTCTCCATAAGGTTCTGATAGCTCGCCCTGCTGGGCCTATGTCTGATACTGGCAATCATTTCACTGCCATGGAAATTTGCAACAAAACTGATCTTAACTATCATAATTGCCTTACTTCAAGAAACGTCTCACATTTCCCCCTCAACACATAGGAAAGTGTTAGCATAGCGTCCTGCATGTGGTAGGCATAGTCTTCCAGACTGGAAACCCTTTCCTCTCTGAGTGATACAGGTTATTTTCTCCTTTCCTCTGTGATGCCTGGAGGAATATACAGAGATGGAATCTTTTTTTAAAAAAATTTTTTGGGCCAGTTTTTAAATTTTGCTTTTTTGATTTTACAGAGTTTTGTTTACAGATATATATAATCCCAGATTAGTCATATGCATATTCCATCCCTCTCCCACCCCACCCCTTCAGGCCATCACATAGCCCCCATGTAAGATCCCTTAGTCCCACAGCGCGTTGATAATGGTTATCTCTTTCACATATGATAATGTAGGTTTCTATGTTACTTTTTCCATACCTCTAACCGGATCTTCCCTACCCTCAGTGTCCATAGGAGTGGTGTTTATGTCTGTTTCTCCATTGTGCTCTGCACGTGTATTTATCAGTACCATCTTTCTAGATTCCATATATATGTGTTAGTATATAGTATTTGTCCTCTTTTTGACTTACTTCACTTTGTATAATAGGTTCTAGATTCATTCATCTCATTAGGACTGATTCTTCTGCATTTCTTTTTATGGCTAAGAAATATTCCATGGTATATATGTACCAGAATTGCTTTATCCATTCATTTGTTAATGGACATCCAGGTTGCTTCCATGTTCTAGCTATTGTACAGAGAGCTGCAATGAACATTGGGGTACAGGTGCTTCTTTCAGTTTTGATTTCATCAGGGTATAAGCTTAATAGTGGGATTGCTGGGTCATATAGCGCTTGTATTCTTAGCTTTCTGAGGACTATCCATACAGTCTTCCATAGTGGTTTTATCAATTTATATTCCCACCAACAATGCAAGAATGTTCCCTTTTCTCCACACCCCCTCCAGCATTTATTATCTGCAGATTTTTTGATGATGGCCATTGTGACTGGTGTGAGGTGATATCTCATTGTAGTTTTGATTTGCATTTCTCTAATAACAATCAACGCTGAGCATCTTTTCATGTGTTTTCTGGCTATCTCTATGTCTTCTTTGGAGAGGTGTCTGTTTAGGTCTTTTTCCCATTTTGAAAAAACATTATTTATTTTTTAACCCCAAAAACATTTTGTATTGGAGTATAGTCAATTAACGATGTTGTGATAGTTTCGGGTGAACAGTAAAGGGGCTCAGCCATACATACACATATACATGTATCCATCTCCCCCAAATCTCCCTCCCATCCAGGCAAGCACATAACAATGAACAGAGTTCTGTGTGCCATACAATAGATTTTTGTTGGTTATCCATTTTAAACATAACTATGCACATGACCTTCCCAAAGTCCTTAACCCCCCTCCTGCGATCATGAGTTTGTTTTCTAAGTTTGTGAGCCTATTTTTGTTTTGTAAATAAGTTTATTTGTATCATTTCTTTTCAGAATCCACATAAAAGAGGTATCTTACAATATTTCTCTTTCTCTGTCTGACTTGAGTAAATCAGAGATGGAATCTTGATCAGAAATGGCCCACATTTTCCTGTCTCCCAGTTCAAGCCTGCAGTTATTACTTACAGTCAAGAACTATTTTCCGGCATGGGGATAGATTCATGTCTACCGCAGAGTATTCCAGTGGCACACCATGTGCATATCAGCATTATTTATAATTGTTGTTCAGTCACTATGTCACGTTTGACTCTGCACAGTGGGGCAACAACTCAAATGTGCTCTGATAATTTGGACATCTAGGTTGCTTCCATGTTCTAGCTATTGTACAGAGAGCTGCAATGAACATTGGGGTACAGGTGCTTCTTTCAGTTTTGATTTCATCAGGGTATAAGCTTAATAGTGGGATTGCTGGGTCATATAGCGCTTGTATTCTTAGCTTTCTGAGGACTATCCATACAGTCTTCCATAGTGGTTTTATCAATTTATATTCCCACCAACAATGCAAGAATGTTCCCTTTTCTCCACACCCCCTCCAGCATTTATTATCTGCAGATTTTTTGATGATGGCCATTGTGACTGGTGTGAGGTGATATCTCATTGTAGTTTTGATTTGCATTTCTCTAATAACAATCAACGCTGAGCATCTTTTCATGTGTTTTCTGGCTATCTCTATGTCTTCTTTGGAGAGGTGTCTGTTTAGGTCTTTTTCCCATTTTGAAAAAACATTATTTATTTTTTAACCCCAAAAACATTTTGTATTGGAGTATAGTCAATTAACGATGTTGTGATAGTTTCGGGTGAACAGTAAAGGGGCTCAGCCATACATACACATATACATGTATCCATCTCCCCCAAATCTCCCTCCCATCCAGGCAAGCACATAACAATGAACAGAGTTCTGTGTGCCATACAATAGATTTTTGTTGGTTATCCATTTTAAACATAACTATGCACATGACCTTCCCAAAGTCCTTAACCCCCCTCCTGCGATCATGAGTTTGTTTTCTAAGTTTGTGAGCCTATTTTTGTTTTGTAAATAAGTTTATTTGTATCATTTCTTTTCAGAATCCACATAAAAGAGGTATCTTACAATATTTCTCTTTCTCTGTCTGACTTGAGTAAATCAGAGATGGAATCTTGATCAGAAATGGCCCACATTTTCCTGTCTCCCAGTTCAAGCCTGCAGTTATTACTTACAGTCAAGAACTATTTTCCGGCATGGGGATAGATTCATGTCTACCGCAGAGTATTCCAGTGGCACACCATGTGCATATCAGCATTATTTATAATTGTTGTTCAGTCACTATGTCACGTTTGACTCTGCACAGGCCAAACAATGGCGCTGGATGTAGAGCCAGTAGGCTCAAAAAATGCTGACGTTTTACTGCACATGCTCAGAAATGCAGACAGTAATGCTGAACTTAAAAACTTAGATGTAGATTCTCTGGTCGTTGAGCACACCCAGGCGAACACAGCCCCCAAGATGTGGTGCAGAACTTACAGAGTCCATGGTTGGATCCACCCATACACGAGCTCTCCTTGCCACATTGAGATGATCCTTACTGAAAAGAACAGATTGTTCCTAAACCAGAAGAGGAAGATGCACAGAAGAAAAGGATATCCCAGAATAAACTGAGGAGACAAAAACTTATGGTCCGGTAATAAATGCTGCAAATAAAAGTAAAAAATAAAATAAAAGTTAAGAAAATTTGGAAAAGGAAAAAAAGTACCAGGGAGACTGGTTTTTTTTAATGTTACTCCTCTATACGCACTAAGTTTTACTTCCTGAGGGTTACAAAGTGTACAGCTTGGCATTTTAGGGCCTCTTTTAGCAGAACTCCACGAGGCTGAGAATCAGGCTCATTTCCTAGTGTCATGCATAGTTCCTCACACATATTAGGTGTTTGATATGTGTTGAATAAATAAATTAATTAAAAGGAGGGATAGAGACCCTCTAGAGTCTAAACCATATTTCTGAAAGTTCTTAATCTTTCAAATGGGTTGAAAGGTTACTTAAGACAATAATAAAGTAAAAGAAAAACACTAAATTAACTGGTCAGAATGTGTTGATTTAAAAATCAAACCAGGGCTTCCCCTGGTGGTCCAGTGGGTAAGGACACCGCCTTGCAGTGCAAGGGGTGCCAGTTTGATCCCTGGCCTGGGAAGATCTCACGTGCCGCGGAGCGGCTGGACCGATGTGTCCAATTATCAAGACGGAGCTCTGGAGCACATGCGCCCAGAGCCGGCGCTCTGCAACGACAGATGCCACCACGATGGGAAGCCCACAGGAGCCAAAGAACAAAGACGGATGAAAATAGAGAAATGAAAGACCAATAGAAGTGGCCCACCCACTCCCCTCCCTCCCCAACCCGAGCCCCGTCCAAAATAAATAAATAAATAAATCTTAAAAAAAAAAAGTTTATAAAAATCAAACCAGGGGGCTTCCCTGGTGGTCCAGTGGGTAAGGACACCGCCTTGCAGTGCAAGGGGCACTGGTTCAATCCCTAGCCTGGGAAGATCCCATATGACGCAGAGCAGTTGGACTGATGTGTCCAATTACCGAGCCAGAGCTCTGGAGCGCATGCGCCCAGAGCCGGTGCTCTGTGACAACAGAGGCCACCGCGATGGGAGGCCCACATGGGCCAAAAGAACTAAGATGAGTGAAAATGGATAAATGAAAGACCAATAGAAGTGGCCCGCCTGCTCCCCTCCCTCCCCACCCCACCCAAAATAAATAATAAATAAATAAATCTTTAAAAAAAAAAAATCAAACCAGGGACTTCCCTGATGGTCCAGTGGCTAAGATTCTGCACTCCCAATGCAGGGGGCCAGGGTTCAATCCTTGATCGGGGACTAGATCCCACATGCTGCAACTAAGACCAGACACAGCCTAATAAATAAAATAAATATTTTAAAAAAAAATCAAACCCATTACTTTAGTCCAAAAGACTAAAATAGTTATAAACTGAAGAATAGTAAATACTAAAGGAAAGACTTTTTGTTTTGAGCACCTGAGACAGGCAGGCATTCTGCTAGGTGCCTTATGTATTAGTGCTTCTCGAACTTTAAGAAGCATAAGATCACCTGGGAATCTCATCAAAATGCAGATCATGATGCAGAGCTCTGAGTATTTAGCACTGCTAACCCTGTTAGTCTACAAAACACACTTTAGCAAGGATTTACAAGAAATTTTATCTGTCACTACAAGAAGTGTTATCTGTAATCTAGGGCAATAATTTCTACCTTAGATAGTAACTCATCTAAGGTAGAAATTATTAGCCTGCATTACAGATGGACAAACTGAGGCTAGGAATTTGGGTAACTTCCCCATGTTTACCTCAGTCAGAATTCAAATTCAGGTGCAGCTAACCTTTTTTTTTTTTTTTAAAGATTTATTTATTTATTTATTTTGGGCAGGGTTGGGTTGGGGAGGGAGGGGAGCGGGCGGGCCACTTCTATTGGTCTTTTGTTTCTCTATTTTTCATCCGTCTTTGTTCTTTGGCTCCTGTGGGCCTCCCATCGTGGTGGCATCTGTCGTTGCAGAGCGCCGGCTCTGGGCGCATGCGCCCCAGAGCTCCGGCTCGGTAATTGGACACATCAGTCCAGCCGCTCCGCGGCACGTGGGACCTTCCCTGCCAGGGATCGAACCGGCGCCCCTTGCACTGCAAGGCGGTGTCCTTACCCACTGGACCACCAGGGGAAGCCTGCAGTTAACCTTAATACACCATCCTGCTTCTTGACTAAGTTGGTAAAAACCCATTCAACTGAACTCCAACCAACAGACACTCTTAATAGAACTTTATGCTTTTTAATATTCTCAATTTATAAGAAAAAATTAGTGACTATTTAAAGACTTTTCTGATCCACCTGAATCTCTCTTACCACTAGGCCTCCTCCCTGGGGGCTAAACCAGTGATCCTCAAACTACGATGCCTTACACATCTCTTTACACTGTTAAAAATCATTGACTATCTAACAGACTTTTTGTTTCTGTGGGTTTTAGCTATTGATACTTTTGGTATAAGAAATTAAGGCTTGTGGGGCTCTGAATTGAAAGAGGACCTTTGCAAGCATAAAGAAGCTTAAGCACATGTTTGCAGTTTGGAGCTAAGATGGCGCCTACAGGAAGGGGTGTTGGAGTGAAAAGAAGCTTAAGCACATTGTTTCAGCTTGGAGCTAAGATGGCGCCTACAGGAAGGGATGTGGGAATGAAGGGACGCTTAAGCGCATTGTTTAAAGAAGCTTAAGCACATGTTTGCAGCTAAGATGGTGCCTACAGGAAGAGGCAGGGCGTGATCTAAATTGTTAATTGATGGTCAAAATTTCTGATTGGTTCCCCTGGCTTCCGCGCTCGTGAATGATTGCTTGGCCTTTAGCTTGATTGGTGTAATCTATAGGAGGTCCCGTGCAAAACCCCCTTCACTTGCCTATAAAAGCTGTAGATCTTCTTCAATAAAGCGGAACTACTTCGATGGAACCCCTGTCGCGTCTGATTGTCCCCTGCCTCAGCCAGGGTGCTGCGGGGCGGGCAGTTCAAGATTTACCTTTCTCCGAGATCTCCTGGTTCAGCCGGGGGCAATCCCGCTGCTTTCCCTTTCTGCGGAAGGTCCCTGCAAAGACTGAGAAAAATTTAAATGCTTATTACTTCATTTTAAAACAATTTTGTGAAATATTCATATAAATACCATGTTTTATAAAAGGTAAATATTGATATATACAAAATTTAAAAAAAGGAGAAGAGTGGCACTGGATTGCATTTCTGCAAATCTCTTTCATGATTGGCTGAATAGGAGACAGTCGGATTCTCTTATCTATTTCTATAATCTGTTGCAATAGGAAGAAAACTTGGCTTCATACATATACGCAATTTGAAAAGAAGTATTTGGTTAATCTTAGGTGACTATGGCTCTTTGATACAATAACAGAAAAAACTGACAAGTAATATTTTCTGAAAGTTACTCGCAATCTGAAATCCAGATTCCCACTGGGATTTCCCTAGTGGTACAGTGGATAAGAATCTGCCTGCAGGGCACCTGGGTTCAATCCCTGGTCTGAGAAGACCCCACATGCTGCGGAGCAACTAAAACCCTGCGCCACAACTACGGAGCCTGAGCTCTAGAGCCTGTGCTCCGTGACGAGAGAAGCCACCGCAGTGAGAAGCCCGTGCGCTGTAACTAGATAGTAGCCCTCGCTTGCCAGAACTAGAGAAAGTCTGAGAGTAGCAACGAAGACCTAGCACAATCAGGAATAAACAAATACTTAAGTTCCTATCAATGAATTTGTCAGCTCTGTGAAATCCACTGGTCTGCCTTGCATGTTGAACAGGTATTTTATCCATGTTTGATCTCGTAACATTATGCATTGGTCATTCGGAACACATTGGTTCACTGGGTAATGCAGATATTCTAAACATTAATACTTTTCCTATAGTATCAAACATTATGTTTGTTAATATTACCTATTTCATCAAAGAAGTCTTTAAGTGTTCAGGAGCTATCAAGTACATAGTGGCCAAAATAAATTTTCCAGAATTTAAATTTTTATTTGAAAGCTCCAGTCTTATTATGGAGATGAAGGCTATCACTTTTTCTTCAAGTGAAAGGCTAGCTTAATTTTTGAGAAGATATGTACAAGATACCCAAATCTGAAAACATAGTTTGTCTTCTGTCAATCTTTCAAGTCAAAATGGAGTTCCAGGACTTCCCTAGCAGTCCAGTAGTTAAGAATCTGCCTGCCAATGCAGGAAACATGGGCTGTATCCCTGGTGTGGGAAGATTCCACATGCTACAAAACAACTCAGTCTGTGCCCCACAACTATGGAGTTGGCACTCTGGCGCCCCCACACAACTACGGAAGCCCCAGAGCCCATGCTCTGCAACCAGAAGCCATCAGAATGAGAAGCCTGCACATTGCAACTAGAGAGTAGCCCCTGCCTGCAGCAGCTAGAGAAAGCCCATGCAACAGCAATGAAGACCCAGCACAGCCCAAAATAAAATAAATAAATAAAATAACAACATGGCTAGTTCAACTGCACAAGGGCTTTTCCTTGAAATAACCATCACATTTGGGGAGGTAGCAGAAGTCCTTCATATACACTTCCCATGTCATCATACACAGTGTTAAAGGATTATAACATGTATATTTAAGCACTGAAATTTGATAACATTAATAAGCTTTCCTGCTCCACCCAGCACATTCTTAAGTGACACTGGCTGTCTTTGGGCAAAAGGCAACAGAGAAAGCAGTGATCACTGGTGTAGCTTGGCACCCCTGCCTTGATTTGTGCCAAGGTCCCAGCAGTTGTACCAATAACCAGTCTTGCACTCTCCCTAAAAACATCAACCTCATAGTTGACTAGAAGCTAATATTTAAAAAGGTACTCAATATTTTAAATATTTCAGCAGTATTTATATTTATTGCCAAGCATGTCCAGATATTCTTTGATGATTACCTGCTTTGAATACTAAACAAATACAGAATAGGATGTCTGGGCAGTTACACAGATTTGTCCATTTTCAAAGTCAGAGTAAAGTTTTGCAGATGACTTATTAACTCCATCTGTGATGAGTTCCTCTCTCATTGGAAAGTGGCGATATCATGATTTTTTTTTTTTACTGACTGTTCACCCTGCAGGTGTTCATCACCCTCTCAGCATCAGCCTCTCAGCTGTTGAGTGTACTTCCTGGCGGCGACTGCTTAGTCACTTCAGTCATGTCCGACTCTGTGTGACCCCATAGACTGCAGACCGCCAGACTCCTCTGTCCATGGAATCCTCCAGGCAAGAACACTGGAGTGGGTTGCCATGCCTTCCTCCAGGGAATCTTCCCTACCCAGGGATGGAACCCGTCCAGTAGTTAAGAATCTGCCTGCCAATGCAGGAAACATGGGCTGTATCCCTGGTGTGGGAAGATTCCACATGCTACAAAACAACTCAGTCTGTGCCCCACAACTATGGAGTTGGCACTCTGGCGCCCCCACACAACTACGGAAGCCCCAGAGCCCATGCTCTGCAACCAGAAGCCATCAGAATGAGAAGCCTGCACATTGCAACTAGAGAGTAGCCCCTGCCTGCAGCAGCTAGAGAAAGCCCATGCAACAGCAATGAAGACCCAGCACAGCCCAAAATAAAATAAATAAATAAAATAACAACATGGCTAGTTCAACTGCACAAGGGCTTTTCCTTGAAATAACCATCACATTTGGGGAGGTAGCAGAAGTCCTTCATATACACTTCCCATGTCATCATACACAGTGTTAAAGGATTATAACATGTATATTTAAGCACTGAAATTTGATAACATTAATAAGCTTTCCTGCTCCACCCAGCACATTCTTAAGTGACACTGGCTGTCTTTGGGCAAAAGGCAACAGAGAAAGCAGTGATCACTGGTGTAGCTTGGCACCCCTGCCTTGATTTGTGCCAAGGTCCCAGCAGTTGTACCAATAACCAGTCTTGCACTCTCCCTAAAAACATCAACCTCATAGTTGACTAGAAGCTAATATTTAAAAAGGTACTCAATATTTTAAATATTTCAGCAGTATTTATATTTATTGCCAAGCATGTCCAGATATTCTTTGATGATTACCTGCTTTGAATACTAAACAAATACAGAATAGGATGTCTGGGCAGTTACACAGATTTGTCCATTTTCAAAGTCAGAGTAAAGTTTTGCAGATGACTTATTAACTCCATCTGTGATGAGTTCCTCTCTCATTGGAAAGTGGCGATATCATGATTTTTTTTTACTGACTGTTCACCCTGCAGGTGTTCATCACCCTCTCAGCATCAGCCTCTCAGCTGTTGAGTGTACTTCCTGGCGGCGACTGCTTAGTCACTTCAGTCATGTCCGACTCTGTGTGACCCCATAGACTGCAGACCGCCAGACTCCTCTGTCCATGGAATCCTCCAGGCAAGAACACTGGAGTGGGTTGCCATGCCTTCCTCCAGGGAATCTTCCCTACCCAGGGATGGAACCCGACTCTCCTGCACTGCAGGCAGATTCCTCAACCCTGAGCCATCAGGGAAGCCTATATATATGAGAGACCCCATGGACTGTATCTCACAGGTTTCTCCATCCACGGAATTTTCCATACAGAGATACCGGAGTGGGTTACCATTTCCTTCTCCTGTACTTCCTTAGCTAATGCAAGATGCTAGCTTACTCTTTGAGATACTTTAATGGCCTTTCCATTTCTAGTCTGAAAATAATATAACAGTTTTTAATTTTTAAATAGTACTTCACATGTTTGTTCTAAAAATGCAATTTGATTCCTTTCTTTACACTTTGAATGACTGATCTCAGAATGACAGTACAATTTAATTGAAACCATAATACTATCCCCAAATGGTCTGTTGTGTAAGACAATAATGCTAAATTATTACATCAATTAACTTTTAACATATTTTCTTTTGTTTTTGCCATTTTATCCAGCTTTTGCTTTTGTTTTCTGGGGGGAGGGGAGCAGGATATCCCTGCTTTCCATGAACTCTGATATGTCGTTTTTATCTGTTTTAGTATTTTTAGAAGGAGAGAACGCACCTGTGGGTTGAGAAAATGACTCTTCCAGTTTCCATTTGAAAAGCCAACAATGCACCCTTACATATAAGAAAAATATATGGCACATTTTCTTTCAAAATAAAATAAATACAAAATTGTAAATTAATAGCACTTTTTGGCAAAATCTTACAGTGTAGAATATCCACAAAAAATTTAAAAATATTATTGCTAAATGAGACAACCACCTGTACTTCTTATGTTTCTACATAGACAAAAGGAAAATATGGAAATTTCAAAATAGCGACTTCCTGGATGATAATAAGGTTACAGATGTCATAGCAGGTATAACTGAAGAAAGATGTAAAAGTACAACAGACGTACTGAGAAAAAGCTAAGCTCATCACTAAAAATGTACATAAATCCAAATTCACCACCTTAGAAAATTCTAAGATACCTAGAAAATTCCAAGATACCTCAGAAGGTTCTAGCATACCTTAGAAAATTCCAAGTTGTCTTAGGATACCTGCCCGCAGGTATCCTAACCTGTCAAAATCCACCATGCCCAGGCCCCTGGGCATGTTCCCTTATTACAATACTCCATTCAAGCAAAACAAAAACAAAGCAAAACAACCACCTAGCATATTGCATCTAACCTTTACTACAACCCTCCACGGAAGCATCAACACCTGCATGCAACAGAAGGGGAAACCAGGGCTGAGTAACGTTCACCTAATTACCTGGATGGCAGGGACTGTAACACCTTCTCTTTCCACTAAGGGCAGAGGCACCGCAGAACCCAAGTCTTCACTCCTTCTCCCCACTCCAGAACCAGTCCCAGCCTCTACATGGAGTCCTTTGGATAGATATTCATGCTTTCTTTTAAAAAGTGTCTTTAGCTGGAGACCCAGGAAGTAAATCTGGAAAGACAATATTAAATAAAATTTTTTTAAAAAAGGGTTTATCTATTACCTTCCAAGTAAAACTAGGAAGATTAAAAAAAAAAAAAAAAAAGGTTTTTCTGGAACTTCACTGCTATCCAGTGGTTAAGACTCTTAAGACTCTATGCTCCCAATGAAGGGGCCATGGGTTTGGCCTCTGATTGGGAATGAAGATCCCTGCATGCTATATTGTGTGGCTTAAGGAGAAACAAAAAGAAATCATTTTCCTGCAAGAAATGGTTTTCATGGCAAAGACCTGTAAATTTGCAAATTTACCCTCTCCAAAAAGAAAAAGATTTCCTTGATTTTCAGTTTATGTCTTTTTTTTTTAAAAAATGACTTTTTGATGCTGATGCGAAAAGAATCTCAATCGGGCTTCCCTGGAAATCCAGTGGGTAGAGTCCGCCTTGCAGTGTAAGGGGCACCAGTTCGATCTCTAGCTCAGGAAGAGCCCACATGCCATAGAGTGGCTGGATCGGTGCATCCAATTGAGAGCCAGCGCTTTGGAGCGCCTGTGCCCAGAGCTGGTGCTCTGCAACTAGAGAGGTTGCTGCAATGGGAGGTCCACACAGGTCGAAGAATAAAGATGGATGAAAATACATAAATAAACAATCAATAAAAGAGACCAAAATTTAAAAATATATATATCAGTCAAGGGGAAGGTGGGAGGAGGAATAAACTGGAAATTTGGGATTGACATACACACATTACTGTATTTAAAATAGATAACAAGGACCTGCTGTACAGCACAGGGAACTCTGTATTCTCCAATAACCTAAATAGGAAAAGAATTTGGAAAAACAGACACGGGTGTGTGTGTGTGTGTGTGTGTGTGTGTGTGTAACTAAATCACTTTGCTAAATATCTGAAATTAACACAACGTTGTAAATTAACAATATGCATGTGTGCTAAGTCGCTTGAGTCGTGTCCAACTCTTTGCAGCCCTAAGGATTGTAGCCCACCAGGCTCCTTTGTCCATGAGATTCTCCAGGCAAGAATACTGGAGTGGGTTGCCATGCCCTCTTCCGGGGGATCTTCCCCACCCAGGGACTGAACCCACATCTCTTACATCTCCTGCACTGGCAGGCAGGTTCTTTAACGCTAGTGTAACAGTAGGGAAAGGGGCAGGGCACAAGTTTTTGAAAGAATGACATAGCCCAAGGACACAACATAAACCCATTAGAATCAAAAGGGTCCAAGATGGCAGACTAGACCTTGATCCTTAGTCAGCAAGCTAAATGACACACCCAGAGGCGCCATGACAATTCTTCCCCTTTCCCAAAAGAGTTGGAATAATCCTCCCACTCATTAGCATATGAAATTACCCAGCCCATAAAAGCGAAGAATGCCACACTTTCGGGGCAGCTGGATTTACCTTCTGCAATGGCCCACACTCTGTTAGGAGTGTGCTTTTCCCTGAATCTGGATAAATTCACTTCTTACCTATCACTTTGTCTCTCACTGAATTATTTTCTGCAAACCTGACATGAAAAACCTGAGCTCCATTAGGTTCCTGAAACCAGGCATGGTGGGTTTTGGCTGGGTTTGAGTCTCATCCATGTGGGTTCAAATCCCAAACAGGGTTTTGGCCAGATGCGGGCCCCAGCCACGTGGGTTCTACTCCCAAACTGGGTTTTGGGTTTAAGTCCCAATACAAGGTAAAATGGTTTCACATTAGCACCACCCGGGAAACCCAAACTAACTATATTTTCATATAAAATAAAAACTTGAGAAACAATTTAAACAAAAAAGGACAAGCAAGCAAACAAAAATTTCAATCAATGTGATCCTGGGGCAGAAAAAGGATATTAGATAGAAACAAAGGAACCTTAATGGAGCCTTGATTTCAGTTGATGATAATAATAATATACCAATACTGATTTTTAACTGTGACAAATGTACCATGGTGAGATATTAACATTAGAGAAGTGATGATACAGGAACTCTTTTACTATTCTTGCAGTTTTTGTAGAAATCTAAAATTTTCCCCAAATGAAAAATGAAAAAAAAAAAAAATCCCAATGTGTTTGTATAGATGTATTGTGAGGTGGAAAGCAGGACCACATTCTTTACAGTTTAAATGGCAAAAGTACTATTACACTAAGATGATTATTACAAGGAAAAGCAAAGTTTTAATTCATTCTTTGGTAATCCACAAAACA
Organism: Tragulus kanchil; assembly: GCA_022376925.1. Lineage (NCBI taxonomy): Eukaryota > Metazoa > Chordata > Mammalia > Artiodactyla > Tragulidae > Tragulus > Tragulus kanchil. The sequence goes on along the minus strand of JAIOJX010000006.1, from coordinate 66,678,797 downwards.
AAAGTGCGTACCCCACCCCCAGGCCAGACCAGTGGGGCTGATGATTCTATTATCGAACCTACTCATCCCTACTCCCCCTTCCAAGACCCCCACCATCAGAGTAGCGCCTCCTGGAATTCTTTTTGGCACAAACATCTTGTTTTAGGACCATGTTTAGACTGTAATTAAAAGAGGATTATTTATACCACATAGGCATCCAGTGCAAAGAAGCAGGCCACTGCCTGCACTTTTCTTAACTTTTCTGTAAATACCCACCCCAGCAATCACCAGCAAGCTAAGCAAAGCAGATCAAGGCGTAAGGGAGCGAAGGTTTTATTGTTCTTAGCAAAAAACTTTCATTTCAACTAGCAGCTGCTACTAAACTTCTTCTTAATTCAAAAGGACTCATTTGCTGGGATTGATGGTGTAAGTAGTACTTAAGTTTGCATTCCAAGAAAACCCTCCATTTAAAGCTGTATAATGGCAGGAAGTGACTAGGAATCAGCCATTATTAATTATTAACAAGGCCTTGGGCAGACCAGTTTACAGAGGCCTATTTTACATACAGGTATTTGAGAAAGCAGATTCTCATTCTAAGTTCTCACATCAGTTTCCTTCCCCTCAACAGCAAATTAACTCCTCACATTGGTTCAGAGTTTGAAATTTTTGCTTTACCTCATCCCTTTGATTTTCACATCAATCCTATGAGATAATCAGGGCAGGCTTCATGTTCCCCATGTTCCACACAGGCTCAGAGAGCTGACTTATTTCCCCAAGGTGGTACAGCCCGTAAGCAGCAAAGATGGTCCTTGAACCAAAGTTTCTTAACTCTAAATTGGATTTTTTTCCTTTGACAGGTATTTACTGAGGTCTTCTCTGGACCTCTGGTTGTTCCTGAGGATGGAGCAATACTTGAAATAAGCAGGGTCCGTGGTTCTGGAAGCCTACAGTCCAGCAGGAGAGGAAGAGACTGACCAAGTCAGTGAACAGATGTATATATAACCACAAATTGTGATGAGAGCTATAAGGCAACTAGCATGCCAAGTCAGCCAGGGAAAGCCTCTTTAAGGAGGTGACATTTTAGCAGGTGCCACTGGGGCACATATGGTGGGAAGGATGCTCCAGATGACATATGACAGGGATGGCAAAGGGCATGATGATGGAGAAAAGAATCAAGAGACATGTGGTGGTTAAAAAGAAAAGGAATCACCTAAAAAAAAAAAAAAAAAAAAGAAAAGGAATCAGGGACTTCCCTGGTGGTCCAGTGGTTAAGACTCTGTGTTCCAAATGAAGGGGACCTGGGTTAGATCCCACATGTCACAACTAAGACCCAGTGTAGCCAAGTAAATAAACAATTAAAAAAAAAAAGGAAGAAAAGGAATCAGAGAATGGGCAGAGTGAATCCCTCCCAGCTTTGTAGGTCTGTTAAAGGGCTTCAATTTCATTCCATGTGGGGCAGGAAAATACAGAAGGCTTTCTAACACAGATTGACATGACTTAACTTGTGGTTTTGTTTTTAAAAAATCACCCTGGGCTTTCCTTGGTGGCCCAGGGAGTTCACCTTGCAGTGCAGGGGGGCACCAGTTCGATCCCTGGCCTGGGAAGATATCACAGGCGGAGAAGCAGTATTGGTGTGACCAATTATGAGCCAGCACTCTGGAGCACACACACCCAGAGCCAGTGCTCTGCAACGAAAGAGGCCACTGCAATGGCCCACACAGGCCAAAGAATAAAGATGGATGAAAAAATAAATGATGACATAGAGGTAAAAAAGAAAAAAATTTCTAAAATATCACCCTGAACCTTAGGTGAAGTATGGAGTGAAGAATAAACTGGTTCTACCTATAGGCAAGAGTGGAAGCAGAATGACCAGCTGGCAATACTTAGAAATTATGGTGAGGGAATTCCCTGGAGGTCCAGTGGTGAAAACTCAGAGCTTTTACTGTTGAGGGGCTGGGTTCTATCCCTGGTCGGGGAACCAAGATCTAGCAAGCTTCAGGGCTTAAAACAACAACAAAATTAGCCCTGCCTACTCACTACAAAAAAGAAAGAAACTATGGCAGCCTGGACTAGGGGGGCGACTGTGAGGGTGAAGAGAAGACAGAGAGGACAGGGGCCAAAAGGCTCCACACAGGCAGAAGGAATGGGAGGTGAGGAGGACGGAGGAACAAGCTGTGTTGTTCAGTAAAAAAAACCAGCCACAGACACATACGTGAATTCATTTCTGGGAAAGAAAAGATATATTTGTTAATAAAGATCCACAAGGATACCTACCTTGGGTTAGGTCAAATTTGCGTGTGAGAAAATTCCCAAATAACAAAGGATTCACTGCCTCCTCTATGTTACAGACATCCGTCCATAGGCTTTCAGGCACTTAGCTGGAATCCCTTGAATCTATTCATTAACAATACCCACATTCCTCTCCTGTATACAAGTTCTATGGGGTTAGGACAGCAGTTTCAGGCCTTCTGGGTTTTCCTGTCTCCTAAGAAATATGTGTTTGGTCTTTGTCCACCCTTCTGACACAGAGCTCCTAAAATGCTTGGAATTTCTTAAGTGTAAGAGAGTTGAAGGTGTCTCGATATCCATAACAAACACTTTTCCACCACACCCGAGTTTAGGTTAATAAGGTAACTTCTGGAAAGCACCTAAGAATGTGACCACAGGAACTGACCAACCAACCCACCAGCAATTGAAACATTAGAGCTTTCAGTCCTATGTCCACCTTTGGGAGGGTAGAGGAGCTAGAGACTCAAGTCACCAATAGCCAGTGATTTAATCAATCAAGAAACATAAGGAAGACTGCATAAAAGCCCAAGAGGACAGGGTTTGGGAAGTTCCTAGGTTGGTGAGCACATGGAGGCACTGGAAGAGAGGTGCAGAGGGAGTTTGAAGATCCACAGCCCTTCCTGCCTACCTTGGTCTGAGTCTCTCTTCCATCTGGATGTTCCTGAGTTATATTCTTTTATATTAAGTCAGTAATCTGGTACGTGGGGCTTCCCAGATGGCACAATGATAAGGAATCACCCTGCCTATGCAGGAGATGAAGGTTTGAACCCTGGGTTGTGAAGATCCCCTGGGCTAGAAAATGGCAACCTACTCCAGTACTCTTGCCAGGAAAATTCCATGGATAGAGGAGCCTGGTTGGCTACAGTCCATGGGGTCGCAAGGGATCTGACACAACTGAGCACACACATTCACACACTGACTCTAATGAGTGAACTGGTTTCCTAAGTTCCATGAGCCACTCTAGCAAAGTAATGGAATTGAGGCAGGTGAGGTGGAAAACTCTGGTTTACAGTTCTTGGTAAGAAACACAGGCGACCTATGCACTTGCAATTGGCACCTGAAGGCTCGTGGGACTGGGACTTGGCTCCTGACAGCTGACACGTCTCCATGCAAATAGCATCAGCACTGAGCTGAGTGGAAGGACTCCCAGCTGGCATCAGAGTTGCTTCCTGTAGGAAACCACTCCCACATAGTGGAGGGTCCCAGGCAGATGCTCTGGCAACCAAACTGCAGAAAGGAGCAAAGAGGAGAGGGGCGGGTCTTTTTCTTCAAGAGAACATCCCTGTAGTTACACACACCGATTCCACGTCTCCACCTCAAGTCAGAACTCAGTCCCAGAGCTGCACACAGCTGAGCTGGAGGGAAGTGTTACCTAGCAAGAACTTGCCGCCCAACATGCATAGAAACCAGTATCATGGCACTGGCTTTTTTTTTTTTTTTTTTTTAACTTTCAATTTATTTATTTTTGGCTGTGCTGGGTCTTTGTTGATGTGTGGGTTTAGCTGCTCTGTGGTATGTGGGATTTCCAACCCACAAAAGCAATTGAAACATTAGAGCTTTCAGTCCTATGTCCACCTTTGGGAGGGTAGAGGAGCTAGAGACTCAAGTCACCAATAGCCAGTGATTTAATCAATCAAGAAACATAAGGAAGACTGCATAAAAGCCCAAGAGGACAGGGTTTGGGAAGTTCCTAGGTTGGTGAGCACATGGAGGCACTGGAAGAGAGGTGCAGAGGGAGTTTGAAGATCCACAGCCCTTCCTGCCTACCTTGGTCTGAGTCTCTCTTCCATCTGGATGTTCCTGAGTTATATTCTTTTATATTAAGTCAGTAATCTGGTACGTGGGGCTTCCCAGATGGCACAATGATAAGGAATCACCCTGCCTATGCAGGAGATGAAGGTTTGAACCCTGGGTTGTGAAGATCCCCTGGGCTAGAAAATGGCAACCTACTCCAGTACTCTTGCCAGGAAAATTCCATGGATAGAGGAGCCTGGTTGGCTACAGTCCATGGGGTCGCAAGGGATCTGACACAACTGAGCACACACATTCACACACTGACTCTAATGAGTGAACTGGTTTCCTAAGTTCCATGAGCCACTCTAGCAAAGTAATGGAATTGAGGCAGGTGAGGTGGAAAACTCTGGTTTACAGTTCTTGGTAAGAAACACAGGCGACCTATGCACTTGCAATTGGCACCTGAAGGCTCGTGGGACTGGGACTTGGCTCCTGACAGCTGACACGTCTCCATGCAAATAGCATCAGCACTGAGCTGAGTGGAAGGACTCCCAGCTGGCATCAGAGTTGCTTCCTGTAGGAAACCACTCCCACATAGTGGAGGGTCCCAGGCAGATGCTCTGGCAACCAAACTGCAGAAAGGAGCAAAGAGGAGAGGGGCGGGTCTTTTTCTTCAAGAGAACATCCCTGTAGTTACACACACCGATTCCACGTCTCCACCTCAAGTCAGAACTCAGTCCCAGAGCTGCACACAGCTGAGCTGGAGGGAAGTGTTACCTAGCAAGAACTTGCCGCCCAACATGCATAGAAACCAGTATCATGGCACTGGCTTTTTTTTTTTTTTTTTTTTAACTTTCAATTTATTTATTTTTGGCTGTGCTGGGTCTTTGTTGATGTGTGGGTTTAGCTGCTCTGTGGTATGTGGGATCTTCCTGGATCAGGGCTCGAACCTGTGCCTCCTGCATTGGCAGATGAGTTCTTATCCACTGAGCCACAAGGGAAGCCCAGCACTGGGTTTTGAGAAAAGAGAAAGCTTGATTAGGAGGTCAACTGACAAGGGGGCAGGAGGCAGGGCTTGAAGTTGTCTGCCCAGGGTTGGGGAGGGGAAATTTTAAGGGGGTTTGGGAATTTCAAATTTGGAAGCTGATAGGCTAGTCTGGAATCAGTCCATCTATGGTAACAGAGCTACTTGTGCTGCTAGAAGCTGGACTTTCATTATTGAAGGACTTATTGTTTCCTAAAGAACTCCGATGGCAATATTTCTATTCTTTGAGTTCCCTAGACAGAAGATTCTTGATTCTGGGATCATCCTAGTGACCTGGGTTCCCATCTTGTGCATGTACAGTGCTGTCTCTGAAGTGATTCCACATCTGATTCATCAACAATCTATTTTTAAGGAAGCAAACCAGTTTAAGCAGGTCAATGCTTTATGCTTTGTCATCTAACTTCTGAGTGGTTCGATTACAGAAGAAAGAGGAGAATGGATAGCGGGCAACTCACATCCTTTGCTCCCCATATCCAACAGTCCATATGTCTCTATAGGGAAGCAGGTGATGGGTAATATAAATATAATAAATATAAATATAAAAAAGGGATGCACCATATTCTTTTATGGTTTTGTCTTGCTTCATTTCTCTATTTTGGAAACATATTGGTGTACTTTTTTTACTTTTAAGCCAAAGACGGATTGGGGAAGGAGGAGGAGCTTGTGCTGGGACTGGGTAGAGCAGAAGACTCCTGCAAAGGAAATGGAAAGGGAAGGCGGGTCTTTTTCTTCAAGAGAACATCCCAGTTACACACACCGATTCCACGTCTCCACCTCAAGTCAGAACTCAGTCCCAGAGCTGCACACAGCTGAGCTGGAGGGAAGTGTTACCTAGCAAGAACTTGCCGCCCAACATGCATAGAAACCAGTATCATGGCACTGGCTTTTTTTTTTTTTTTTTTTAACTTTCAATTTATTTATTTTTGGCTGTGCTGGGTCTTTGTTGATGTGTGGGTTTAGCTGCTCTGTGGTATGTGGGATCTTCCTGGATCAGGGCTCGAACCTGTGCCTCCTGCATTGGCAGATGAGTTCTTATCCACTGAGCCACAAGGGAAGCCCAGCACTGGGTTTTGAGAAAAGAGAAAGCTTGATTAGGAGGTCAACTGACAAGGGGGCAGGAGGCAGGGCTTGAAGTTGTCTGCCCAGGGTTGGGGGGGAGGGAATTTAAGGGGTTAGGGGAATTTCAAATTTGGAAGCTGATAGGCTAGTCTGGAATCAGTCCATCTATGGTAACAGAGCTACTTGTGCTGCTAGAAGCTGGACTTTCATTATTGAAGGACTTATTGTTTCCTAAAGAACTCCGATGGCAATATTTCTATTCTTTGAGTTCCCTAGACAGAAGATTCTTGATTCTGGGATCATCCTAGTGACCTGGGTTCCCATCTTGTGCATGTACAGTGCTGTCTCTGAAGTGATTCCACATCTGATTCATCAACAATCTATTTTTAAGGAAGCAAACCAGTTTAAGCAGGTCAATGCTTTATGCTTTGTCATCTAACTTCTGAGTGGTTCGATTACAGAAGAAAGAGGAGAATGGATAGCGGGCAACTCACATCCTTTGCTCCCCATATCCAACAGTCCATATGTCTCTATAGGGAAGCAGGTGATGGGTAATATAAATATAATAAATATAAATATAAAAAAGGGATGCACCATATTCTTTTATGGTTTTGTCTTGCTTCATTTCTCTATTTTGGAAACATATTGGTGTACTTTTTTTACTTTTAAGCCAAAGACGGATTGGGGAAGGAGGAGGAGCTTGTGCTGGGACTGGGTAGAGCAGAAGACTCCTGCAAAGGAAATGGAAAGGGGACAGCCATCCTGGCAGGAGGAAAACAGGAGAAGTAGGTTGTCATAAAGGCAGAGTATGGAGATGCCAATTTTACCGAGACTTCTGAAAAGGCAGTAAAGATGAAAACAGAAACTATTTGACTAGATAGAAATCATCAGGGACCCTGAGAAGGCTGGTTTTATTCAAGAGATGGTGATGTAAGCCAAGTGGAAGTGAATTAAAGAACAAATACCCCGAAACAGAGGCAATACCTGAAACCTAGGTGTTTGATACAGAAGGCATTTCAGTCAATGAAGAGAGAGAGAGAGAGCATGGAATTTGATAAAGGATGTTGGGCCCACTGTCTGCCCAAAATTCTGTACACTTTCAATCCTGACCTCATATCATATACAAAAATTGACATGAAAACCCAAAACTTTAATGTGAAGTACAAAATTTTCAAATACTTAGAAAAATGTATCTTGTGGTAGATGCACATAAATTTAGTAGAAGTTAAAGAACATAGGCAGAATACAAACCCAATTCCTGTCTCCAAAGAAGAGAAACAGGAGCTGGGAGGAGGGAGTGTAGGGGACATGTTTTTAAATCCAAAGGATAGTGTTGACATTTGTAAATGTTAAGAGGTAACAACTAAGTATATTGTACTGTCCTTTGTACTTAAATGTATTTAAACATTTCTCAATGTCAAAATGTTAATAGGAGAAAGGTAGTGGAGCAACAGTTTAGGCCAGTGTCTTAGTCTGTTCAGGTTCTTACAACAAAATGTCACTGATTGAGTAGCTTATAAACAACAGTATGTTACTTCTCACTCACAGTTCTGGAGGCTGGACACCTGAGATCAAGGTGCCGGCAAAGTCAGTACCCAATAAGGACCCACCTCCTGGTACACAGTCGTCTTCTTAAGTGGAGAAGATGCCTTTGGCACCTGGAGGAAGGAGTCAGGGAGCTCTCTCAAGCTTCTGCTACAAAGGCACTAACTCCATTCATGAGGGCTCCACCCTCATGACCTCATCACCTCCCCAAGGCCCCACCTCCAAATATCATTCTGTTGCAGATCAGGTTTCAGCATATAAATTTGGTGGCATCAGGTAGGGTGGGGAGGCACAGTTAGTCTACAGTAGTCAAGATTTTTCATTTTTTAATTGAAATGGTATAACATAGCACTGAATGGATTAGAAAGTCTCAATGAGTATTTCAAGAGTAATGTTTCATGAAATGTTTGTTTCTATTTTGTATGTATGTTTATATGTGACTCTGTGTGTGCGTCAGTGCTTGTAGGTGAGTGTGGGTGATCGTGTGAAAGTGTGTGTGCTTACACACTCTGAGTGTGTATGACTTGAGTTGCTTCACAAAGTGCGTTTCTTATTGTGGGTCATGAACAAAAAGTCTGATAGTCCCTGGAGACAAGTAGAGTCAAGTTTTTCAATCGGGATGTCTATATAAAAAAGCAGAGTGGTGCAACTGCTGTTGGAAATGGATGTGTTGTTAAGCAATGTTCTTGGTTTGCCTTTTTCTTTGTTTTTTAAGTCTGTAGATCCTGGGCTGAGGAAAGATACATCAGGAAAGAAGGAGGGAATTCCCTGGCACTGTGGCAAGCCACATGGCATGGCCAGGAAAAAAAAAAGAGAGAGAGAGAGAGAGAGCTTGGTGATTAGGATTAGAGTGGGGTGGAAAGAGAGGGGAGGTGCATGACTGAATGTTAGATACCTAGCAGGCTCTGATGGGCACAAATCCGGCGTGTGTGTGGCAGGGGAGGATGCAGAGGAAGACACGGGATGCATTCTCATGCCTGGCACCCCAGGGGCTCACAGTCTGTGTGATATGACAAGGCAGCCACAGAACAGGTTGGCAAACAGGCAGGCAGGACCGGGCTATTACAGCAGGTGTTTTTGGAGTTCAGGTAAGAGACAAGGACTAGGAGTGATCTAGGTGGTGAAGCCTTCTCTGGGTGAATGAACCTTGGAGGTGACCTTGGGGATAGATGCTGAGTGGGGTCAAGGAGCGAGGGAGTACTAGGGGAAATGTGATTTCCTGCAGAGGAGGAGTGGGGAGAAAGAGGGAGAGGATTTTGATAAAGGGGAGATGGGCACGCTGCTTTGATTCCAGTCTGGAAATGGAGACTGGGATATGAAGCTGGACAAGGTCAAGTTTACAGGTAGACAGAGTAATAACATTTAAAATCTGCTTACTAGGTACTAGTCCTCCTAGCAATATTATGAGGTAGGTTGTATAATAAACTTAATTTTACATTTACTGATGGGCTTCCCATCAGGTGGTGCTAATGGTAAAGAACCTGCCTATCAATGGAGGATATGTAAGAGATGTGGGTTCCATCCCTGGGTTGGGAAGTCCCCTGGAGAAGGAAATGACAACCCACTCCAGTGTTCTTGCCTGGATGAGAATGAGCCACAAAGATTTAAGCAACTTCTTAGAGGGCTTCCCTGGTAGCTCAGTGGTAAAGAAGGTTGCCTGCCATTGCAGAAGACATGAGTTTGATCCCTGATCCAGGAAGATCCCACATGCTGTGGAGCAACTGGACCCGTGAGCCACAACTATCGAGCCTGTGCTCTAGAGCCTCGCAGTTGCAACTACTGAGCCCATGTGCCACAACCACTGAAGCCCGTGTGCTCTGGAGCCCAAATTCCACAACAAGAAATGTCACTGCAACAAGAAGATCCCACATGCTGCAGTGCAACTAAGCCTGTGAGCTACAACTATTGAGCCTGTGTTCGTGAGCTCCGGAGCCACAACTATGGAGCCCATGTGCCACAACTACTGAAGCCCCTGTGTCCTAGAGCCCGAGTACCACCACAAGAGAAGTCACCACAACAAGAAGCCTGCTCACCTCAACTAGAGAGTAGCCCCCACTCCCTGCAACTACAGAAGAGCCTGTGGCAGCAGTGAAAACCCAGAATTTTAAAACTTCCTTTGAAAAAAAAAAGAAAGAAATTCGCTAGATGTCACACAACCAGCAAGTAACAGAGCAAAGCATCAAATCTAAACAGTCTTGTTCCAGAGGTCATCCTCTCATCTCTGGAAGGGACAACACAAGTCACGGAATAGCTCATCTAGGATGTAGGATGAAACCTTTTGACCAAAATGGCCTTTGATCAGACATCATGTTTATTCATTAGGTAATCACGTCTGAAACTTAGTTCCTCTGGCAAGGCTTATCATGCTCCACAGATAGAGCAATGCATGTGAATAACTTTATACTTTCTTACAACCTTGAATCATCAGTTTTCTTCTCTCATGTTTCAAGATCACCTCCCCTGGGGAAAGAGGAGGTTTTCCTCTTAAATTCTTTCCAGGTTGTCTGCTTGGCAGTGTTTCCTGGAGCCATAATGACTCTTTGACCCTTTCCAGCAGCCCCAAGGGTGACCACTCATCGGCATTGCTCATCAGCACTCTTGGGTCCCTCTTCTCTTGGGTCCCTCTTCTCTTGGGTCCCTCTTCTCAATAGCATGCTGCCGCTTCTCCACGGGCAGTAGCAGCGGCGTGAATATGAGCAAGGCGCGCTTCCCCTACTGGAAATTCTCCACCCTCACCATGCTTTTTTAAGGATGGAATCATTGAAAGAAGAAGATATTAGCTGTGCCTCCGACACAATGTTTTCCCTAGTCCATGGGAACAGGATATAGAGCAGTCTAAAGTTGGTTTGTCCATCAACACATCAAGATCATGCTATATTTTCATCCTTCTATTCAACCTTCCTCAGCATGCTGACTTTTGAGCTTGTTTTTTCCCCTCAGTGGTGGCAAGATATCCATTGCACTTCCAATCATCACTTCTTCACATGACAGCATTCACAACAGGAAGCAAGAGGGACAATGGCAAAGGGAGCTTTTTAATCACAGTAAACTCTTTTATCTTGTAGGAAAATCCTTCCCAGAATGCTCCAGCAGAAATCTTCAGTCCTGTTGGACAGAACTGGATCCAGGTTCCTGCCCAGGCCCACCACAAGCAAAGGAACTGCCATTTTGACTTAGGTCATTAGGCCCCATCCTGCAACTACAGAAGAGCCTGTGGCAGCAGTGAAAACCCAGAATTTTAAAACTTCCTTTGAAAAAAAAAGAAAGAAATTCGCTAGATGTCACACAACCAGCAAGTAACAGAGCAAAGCATCAAATCTAAACAGTCTTGTTCCAGAGGTCATCCTCTCATCTCTGGAAGGGACAACACAAGTCACGGAATAGCTCATCTAGGATGTAGGATGAAACCTTTTGACCAAAATGGCCTTTGATCAGACATCATGTTTATTCATTAGGTAATCACGTCTGAAACTTAGTTCCTCTGGCAAGGCTTATCATGCTCCACAGATAGAGCAATGCATGTGAATAACTTTATACTTTCTTACAACCTTGAATCATCAGTTTTCTTCTCTCATGTTTCAAGATCACCTCCTGGGGAAAGAGGAGGTTTTCCTCTTAAATTCTTTCCAGGTTGTCTGCTTGGCAGTGTTTCCTGGAGCCATAATGACTCTTTGACCCTTTCCAGCAGCCCCAAGGGTGACCACTCATCGGCATTGCTCATCAGCACTCTTGGGTCCCTCTTCTCTTGGGTCCCTCTTCTCTTGGGTCCCTCTTCTCAATAGCATGCTGCCGCTTCTCCACGGGCAGTAGTAGAGGCGTGAATATGAGCCAGGCGCTCTTCCCTTACTGGAAATTCTCCACCCTCACCATGCTTTTTGAAGGATGGAATCATTGAAAGAAGAAGATATTAGCTGTGCCTCCGACACAATGTTTTCCCTAGTCCATGGGAACAGGATATAGAGCAGTCTAAAGTTGGTTTGTCCATCAACACATCAAGATCATGCTATATTTTCATCCTTCTATTCAACCTTCCTCAGCATGCTGACTTTTGAGCTTGTTTTTTCCCCTCAGTGGTGGCAAGATATCCATTGCACTTCCAATCATCACTTCTTCACATGACAGCATTCACAACAGGAAGCAAGAGGGACAATGGCAAAGGGAGCTTTTTAATCACAGTAAACTCTTTTATCTTGTAGGAAAATCCTTCCCAGAATGCTCCAGCAGAAATCTTCAGTCCTGTTGGACAGAACTGGATCCAGGTTCCTGCCCAGGCCCACCACAAGCAAAGGAACTGCCATTTTGACTTAGGTCAATTATGGTTCACTCTCTGCGGTGGGGTACCTTGTTCCCTGAATGAAATGGGGTTCTGTCAGTCTGAAGCATAGGATAGCTACTGGGTGGACAACCACCAATGTCTTCTGCAGCATCTAAGCACTTAAACCCTTCACTGCTTCCTAATCCTAAGCCTAATGCGCCGATTGTTATATCTGACTTCCCTTCAAAAAAGCCTCCCTACCGTCTCCCTCCACCAAAAGGCTCTCTCTTCATACATTCGTCAGGAAGACTTCCGCTGAATTTTTTGGAAAACTCTACTCCTTATCCTAGGCAATGGTCTCACTCCAGTTCAACCTGCTTCTCCTCCTGTTTCACAGGGTAACTCCCCTGAGTGGCAGGTGAAGAGTAGGTAGTTGCGTGGTGATGGGGGGACAGTGGACCCTGACTCCTGACTAATTCTCAGAGGCATAGGCTTTTTTTTTCTTTTCCCCACCATGCCTCTTTTTAAATTTATATTTATTTTCATCCATCTTTTTATTCTTTGGCCTTTTTATTCTGTGTGGGCCTCCCATTGCAGTGGCCTCTCTCACTGCAGAGCACTGGCTCTGGGTGCTCCAGAGGGCTGGCTCCTAATTAGACACACCAGTCCAGCCGCTCCATGGCACATGAGATCTTCCAGGTCCAGGGATCGCACTGGTGTCCCTTGCACTGCAAGGCAGACTCTTCTTCCCCGGACCAGCAGGGAAGCCCCTGATTCTCAGAGGCGCAGTTTTAACTGGTGGACAGAACTGCAGATGCCTTCAGGGATCCGGCAGGTGACACGTAAGAAGGGGGCCAGGACAGGCAGGGACTCTGGTGAGCTTGAGGATGCACAGCCCAACCCCAAAGTCCGCTGCTTTTTCCAGTTGCTTGTTCCCATGCTGGAACGAAGGTCAGACCCTGGGAAACAGGAAATCTGGAAGTGGTGGCAAGATATCCATTGCACTTCCAATCATCACTTCTTCACATGACAGCATTCACAACAGGAAGCAAGAGGGACAATGGCAAAGGGAGCTTTTTAATCACAGTAAACTCTTTTATCTTGTAGGAAAATCCTTCCCAGAATGCTCCAGCAGAAATCTTCAGTCCTGTTGGACAGAACTGGATCCAGGTTCCTGCCCAGGCCCACCACAAGCAAAGGAACTGCCATTTTGACTTAGGTCAATTATGGTTCACTCTCTGCGGTGGGGTACCTTGTTCCCTGAATGAAATGGGGTTCTGTCAGTCTGAAGCATAGGATAGCTACTGGGTGGACAACCACCAATGTCTTCTGCAGCATCTAAGCACTTAAACCCTTCACTGCTTCCTAATCCTAAGCCTAATGCGCCGATTGTTATATCTGACTTCCCTTCAAAAAAGCCTCCCTACCGTCTCCCTCCACCAAAAGGCTCTCTCTTCATACATTCGTCAGGAAGACTTCCGCTGAATTTTTTGGAAAACTCTACTCCTTATCCTAGGCAATGGTCTCACTCCAGTTCAACCTGCTTCTCCTCCTGTTTCACAGGGTAACTCCCCTGAGTGGCAGGTGAAGAGTAGGTAGTTGCGTGGTGATGGGGGGACAGTGGACCCTGACTCCTGACTAATTCTCAGAGGCATAGGCTTTTTTTTTCTTTTCCCCATCATGCCTCTTTTATTTATATTTATTTTCATCCATCTTTTTATTCTTTGGCCTTTTTATTCTGTGTGGGCCTCCCATTGCAGTGGCCTCTCTCACTGCAGAGCACTGGCTCTGGGTGCTCCAGAGGGCTGGCTCCTAATTAGACACACCAGTCCAGCCGCTCCATGGCACATGAGATCTTCCAGGTCCAGGGATCGCACTGGTGTCCCTTGCACTGCAAGGCAGACTCTTCTTCCCCGGACCAGCAGGGAAGCCCCTGATTCTCAGAGGCGCAGTTTTAACTGGTGGACAGAACTGCAGATGCCTTCAGGGATCCGGCAGGTGACACGTAAGAAGGGGGCCAGGACAGGCAGGGACTCTGGTGAGCTTGAGGATGCACAGCCCAACCCCAAAGTCCGCTGCTTTTTCCAGTTGCTTGTTCCCATGCTGGAACGAAGGTCAGACTGCCTGGGGAAAGCAGGAAATCTGGAACTTACGTGCACTTTCCCGTACAAAAAATAGGTGAGCAAATGCCTCCTCTCCCACCAGGAAGTCTCTTTGTTGTTGTTATTGTTCAGTTGCTCAGTCATGTCCAGCTCTCTGCCACCCCGTGGACTGCAGCATGCCAGGCTTCCCTGTCCTTCACCGTCTCCTGGAGTTTGCTCAAATTCATGTCCATTGAGTCGGTGATGCTGTCTAACCATCTCATCCTCTGCCGCCCTCTTCTTTTGCCTTGAATCTTCCCCAGCATAAGGGTCTTTTCCAATGAGTTGGCTCTTTACATCAGGTGGCCAAAGTCTCTGCTTCATAATATTATGCATGTAGAACTGTTCCTAACCTTTGTTGCCCCAGATTCCTTTCAATGGTCCCTTTATGCCTGTTTGACAAAAGAGGGAAGCCCGAGGCTGACCAGCACATCTTTGAGTGGCAGCATTTTTATCCTTTGGCTGTCCCCAGGGACCCAGGGAAGTTAGTTTTATTCAATTATGTTAGCATATGTCACCATTGTTATTCTTTTTGATGCTCAATAATCTCAGACTCAGCCAAAGGGAGTCCCTTTAAGCCGGCCTCTGTGTCCCTCAGATGCATTTCCAGTAGTTCGTGAGTGCCTCCATTCTTGCTGGGGCAACCAGTTTCCAGGCTCACCTTGAAATTTTTCTGTTCCATCCCTGGAATCAGCCACTTCTCCAGGAAGCTCAGGTTTACTTTTTAAAATGTAGAATGGTTTTTAGATAGCAAGATTTGGTGGCTGAATGTATTGATATATACTGTAATATCATTGCTTCTATGCCTTTTGGGAGAGACAGACAGAGAAGGAGAGAGACAGAGCGATCATCTTGGGGCCCCCACTGCAAGGCAGACTCTTCTTCCCGGACCAGCAGGGAAGCCCCTGATTCTCAGAGGCGCAGTTTTAACTGGTGGACAGAACTGCAGATGCCTTCAGGGATCCGGCAGGTGACACGTAAGAAGGGGGCCAGGACAGGCAGGGACTCTGGTGAGCTTGAGGATGCACAGCCCAACCCCAAAGTCCGCTGCTTTTTCCAGTTGCTTGTTCCCATGCTGGAACGAAGGTCAGACTGCCTGGGGAAAGCAGGAAATCTGGAACTTACGTGCACTTTCCCGTACAAAAAATAGGTGAGCAAATGCCTCCTCTCCCACCAGGAAGTCTCTTTGTTGTTGTTATTGTTCAGTTGCTCAGTCATGTCCAGCTCTCTGCCACCCCGTGGACTGCAGCATGCCAGGCTTCCCTGTCCTTCACCGTCTCCTGGAGTTTGCTCAAATTCATGTCCATTGAGTCGGTGATGCTGTCTAACCATCTCATCCTCTGCCGCCCTCTTCTTTTGCCTTGAATCTTCCCCAGCATAAGGGTCTTTTCCAATGAGTTGGCTCTTTACATCAGGTGGCCAAAGTCTCTGCTTCATAATATTATGCATGTAGAACTGTTCCTAACCTTTGTTGCCCCAGATTCCTTTCAATGGTCCCTTTATGCCTGTTTGACAAAAGAGGGAAGCCCGAGGCTGACCAGCACATCTTTGAGTGGCAGCATTTTTATCCTTTGGCTGTCCCCAGGGACCCAGGGAAGTTAGTTTTATTCAATTATGTTAGCATATGTCACCATTGTTATTCTTTTTGATGCTCAATAATCTCAGACTCAGCCAAAGGGAGTCCCTTTAAGCCGGCCTCTGTGTCCCTCAGATGCATTTCCAGTAGTTCGTGAGTGCCTCCATTCTTGCTGGGGCAACCAGTTTCCAGGCTCACCTTGAAATTTTTCTGTTCCATCCCTGGAATCAGCCACTTCTCCAGGAAGCTCAGGTTTACTTTTTAAAATGTAGAATGGTTTTTAGATAGCAAGATTTGGTGGCTGAATGTATTGATATATACTGTAATATCATTGCTTCTATGCCTTTTGGGAGAGACAGACAGAGAAGGAGAGAGACAGAGCGATCATCTTGATAATCTAGAGCAGCACAGAGTTCTTCTTTTCTTCCCTATTGCTACCCCACATCATATATTTGCTTTAACCTACATATATTCCTCACAAAGCAGTACTGGAATGAAAAATATCAGTATCACAACCATCAGCATGCCTACAAGTAAATACAATACTATATTCCACTAAATTGTCAATCTGATGCACAGTTAGAGCACTTTGCTTCTGTTGGTCAGCATTTGTAAGCCATTTTTGCATCCTTGCTGATGTAGCTTTACCTCCTGCGCACACCTAGGGGCTTACTTTCTGAACTCACTCGCACTTGGCTTCCTTCTATCTCACTTCCTCCCATTTCCTTCTTGTTTTTTCTGCCTGACAGTCTTTAGACACCTGCATTTCCTTCTATTTTTATTTATTCTCTGTGGTTATCACCTTTACTAATAGGAGCCAAGTTCTGTGCCCAGGGCTAGAATCCTGTGGTGTCCGGCCCGCCTTCAGCTGCTCTGTGGAGGAAGCACAGGCACCCAGCCGCTGCAGTGCAGCGATGGGGCCCGTGAAGGGGAGGAACGGGCTACTGGGCACACACAGGGAGCTTCTCACCCCACTGTGCTCATGACAGGCCTGTGGGTGGCATTCCTTCTCTGGTTGCCCTGTTAGGAGGAAGAGACAATGTCTCTTAACATTAAGTGAATACTAGTCACTGTTCACTTACTAAGGATTAATTTAATAATACATATCATCAGTGATGGGTTAGTAATCGCCATGTCATGGGGTCCCTGTGAGGATGAAATGGGGTAGCGCCTGTTTTATGCTTAGCACAGTGCCTGGCGCAGGAAGGGGCTGACTATTAATGGTAGACTTTCCACCCCTACTTGGAACTTCCCTGTATTGATATGGGGATCCGTCTAGCTTTGCTCACGCAGCATCATTCCCTCTTCTTGGTTAGAGCACTTCTATTTGCCTTTGCCAAGTCAGCTTTCCCCGTCTTGGTCAGGGTGGCTGATTATCCCCCACACCCAGCTCAAGGAATGGACACAGGACGCAGGCATAAGGCTCTAGAGCAGGGTCCACTACATCATCTGTAGGGCCCAGGGCAACATGAAAAGGCAGGGCCCTCTGCTCAAAATTAGGAAGAACTTTAAGAAGACAGCCGCATGAAAACAGACTGCACCTCACTGAGGACCCAAGACTTCCCTGGCCAGCTGCCGGACAGGACGGGGAGGAAGGAGTCTAACCCACAGACACCTGCCAAGCTCCTCCACCGTCTGGTGCCAGAGGGGCTCTAGGGTGCACTCACATCAGGATACAGAGCAAAGACGTGCCAGGGGAGCCACGGAAGGGGTCACCAGTTGAAGAGGTCTCATGGCTGTGTGGTCTTTGACCAACCTGAGCCCAGAGACGGCAATGTTTCTGTAAAGGTCACAGAGCAAGTTTGTGGCAGTGTCTGAACAGGACTCCAGAAACAGGGAACCACTGACTGAAATTGCCTGCCCTGGCCATACATGTTAACACCTGGCATGAGTTGTTTCACAGCAGGAGATTAAGGAGCACACTTGTTGGAGAATTCGGGAGGAGCCAGAAGGTAGGAAGAGACCTCAGCCCATAAAATCTCCTACCAATCTCCTAGAAACCCTCAGGCTGGAGTCCATTTTGACTGAGAGATGCACATGCCACCAAGAAGGACTTGAGTCAGACCAGACATGGGCACAGGCAAGAGGAATGGCCAGAGACAACGCAGAAAGCTCACCCATCATCATAAAACAAAACCACGAGCCATGCGGCGGAATGGTTCTCCTGGGCTCCCTTACCCGCTGCTCTCTGTCCGGACGCCCCTTCCCAACAAAGTCTTTTGCTTTGTCAGTCCTGTACTCCTGGGACAATTCATTTCTAAGCATTAGATAAGAGCTCGCTCTTATACATGTATATGTGTGGCTGAGTTCCTTCGCTGTGCCCCTGAAGCTATTATGGCATTGCTCATCGGCTATACTCCAATACAAAACTAAAAGTTCAAAAAAAGGAGCTCCCTCCCAAGGGGCCCTTCTGGTCATACTAGGAGCACTGCTATCCCAGGGACCACCTTCCTGGGCTCAGGGGGTTTTCCCCCTAAGGAATGGACACAGGACGCAGGCATAAGGCTCTAGAGCAGGGTCCACTACATCATCTGTAGGGCCCAGGGCAACATGAAAAGGCAGGGCCCTCTGCTCAAAATTAGGAAGAACTTTAAGAAGACAGCCGCATGAAAACAGACTGCACCTCACTGAGGACCCAAGCCTTCCCTGGCCAGCTGCCGGACAGGACGGGAGGAAGGAGTCTAACCCACAGACACCTGCCAAGCTCCTCCACCGTCTGGTGCCAGAGGGGCTCTAGGGTGCACTCACATCAGGATACAGAGCAAAGACGTGCCAGGGGAGCCACGGAAGGGGTCACCAGTTGAAGAGGTCTCATGGCTGTGTGGTCTTTGACCAACCTGAGCCCAGAGACGGCAATGTTTCTGTAAAGGTCACAGAGCAAGTTTGTGGCAGTGTCTGAACAGGACTCCAGAAACAGGGAACCACTGACTGAAATTGCCTGCCCTGGCCATACATGTTAACACCTGGCATGAGTTGTTTCACAGCAGGAGATTAAGGAGCACACTTGTTGGAGAATTCGGGAGGAGCCAGAAGGTAGGAAGAGACCTCAGCCCATAAAATCTCCTACCAATCTCCTAGAAACCCTCAGGCTGGAGTCCATTTTGACTGAGAGATGCACATGCCACCAAGAAGGACTTGAGTCAGACCAGACATGGGCACAGGCAAGAGGAATGGCCAGAGACAACGCAGAAAGCTCACCCATCATCATAAAACAAAACCACGAGCCATGCGGCGGAATGGTTCTCCTGGGCTCCCTTACCCGCTGCTCTCTGTCCGGACGCCCCTTCCCAACAAAGTCTTTTGCTTTGTCAGTCCTGTACTCCTGGGACAATTCATTTCTAAGCATTAGATAAGAGCTCGCTCTTATACATGTATATGTGTGGCTGAGTTCCTTCGCTGTGCCCCTGAAGCTATTATGGCATTGCTCATCGGCTATACTCCAATACAAAACTAAAAGTTCAAAAAAAAAGGAGCTCCCTCAGGCCCTGGAAGGGGGCCCCCTTCTGGTCATACTAGGAGCACTGCTATCCCAGGAAATGAACTGCATCGGTCTTCACTGGGCAGGAGATTAAAATAAATTTCAGCCTGCCTGGATCTTGGTAACCTTTTCAGAAGAGCCATGACGATAGCACCTAACAGGTGCAGAGTGTTGGCCACAGTGCCACACTCTCTGGGATCCTCAGAGATCTCAACTCAGCCCATCCTCGCAGGAACCCTAAGAAGCAGGTACCATTAAGGTCACTTCCATTTCACAGGTGGGAAAACTGAGGCAAGGAATTGTCAAAGGACTGGCCCAAGGTCACACATCCTTTACGTGTCAGAAGTGTTTAGACCCAGAGAGGCTAGTGCAGAGCACAGGGTCTTGACCAGCGCTTCCCACCTCAGAGAGTGTTGGCGGAGCTGTTCGTGGTGGACAAGCAACCTGCCCTGGAGAAGCAGCTCCCGCCATTTCCGCAGGGGTTTTTACAGGACTCGTCCCAGCAGGTACACCTTCCTCAAGCATCTGCCAGACTTCTCCCCAGTGTCTACTTACTGAAACCTGGATTCCTCGGACTCCGTGGATTATCTCATTTAACTGGGCATCCAGGGAAACGGGAGACTCCTGCCACAGATGAGTCGGTGGCTGGATAACAGGATCCAATTCCATCTCTGCTCTGCTCTCCTCCGCGCTGTTTTATTCTCGCTGGTCGTGAGATGACCGCACCAGTTTGGGTCGGGGCGGGGGGAGGTCGCCTTTCAGACATGACAGTATCAGAAGAAGGGGAAGTGTTTCTTCCCTGAGGATCTCTCTTGAGAGATAAGGAACGTTTCCAGAAGTGACCCCCATCCCCAAAGGCTTTCCCACAAAATGCATCCTAGGTCTATTTCCGACCCATCTGCTAGGAAATGGACTGGGTCTTAACATTAGACCATTGACTCCACCCTGGGACCTGGGGCTGGGAATCAGCCTCCTTGAGTCACATGAGGGTACGGTAGATGCCCGCACAGTATCAGGGCTTAGCTAGGAAGCCGAGCACTAGGCTGCTGAGACGGACAGATTGCTCATCGACTATACTCCAATACAAAACTAAAAGTTCAAAAAAAAAGGAGCTCCCTCAGGCCCTGGAAGGGGGCCCCCTTCTGGTCATACTAGGAGCACTGCTATCCCAGGAAATGAACTGCATCGGTCTTCACTGGGCAGGAGATTAAAATAAATTTCAGCCTGCCTGGATCTTGGTAACCTTTTCAGAAGAGCCATGACGATAGCACCTAACAGGTGCAGAGTGTTGGCCACAGTGCCACACTCTCTGGGATCCTCAGAGATCTCAACTCAGCCCATCCTCGCAGGAACCCTAAGAAGCAGGTACCATTAAGGTCACTTCCATTTCACAGGTGGGAAAACTGAGGCAAGGAATTGTCAAAGGACTGGCCCAAGGTCACACATCCTTTACGTGTCAGAAGTGTTTAGACCCAGAGAGGCTAGTGCAGAGCACAGGGTCTTGACCAGCGCTTCCCACCTCAGAGAGTGTTGGCGGAGCTGTTCGTGGTGGACAAGCAACCTGCCCTGGAGAAGCAGCTCCCGCCATTTCCGCAGGGGTTTTTACAGGACTCGTCCCAGCAGGTACACCTTCCTCAAGCATCTGCCAGACTTCTCCCCAGTGTCTACTTACTGAAACCTGGATTCCTCGGACTCCGTGGATTATCTCATTTAACTGGGCATCCAGGGAAACGGGAGACTCCTGCCACAGATGAGTCGGTGGCTGGATAACAGGATCCAATTCCATCTCTGCTCTGCTCTCCTCCGCGCTGTTTTATTCTCGCTGGTCGTGAGATGACCGCACCAGTTTGGGTCGGGGCGGGGGGAGGTCGCCTTTCAGACATGACAGTATCAGAAGAAGGGGAAGTGTTTCTTCCCTGAGGATCTCTCTTGAGAGATAAGGAACGTTTCCAGAAGTGACCCCCATCCCCAAAGGCTTTCCCACAAAATGCATCCTAGGTCTATTTCCGACCCATCTGCTAGGAAATGGACTGGGTCTTAACATTAGACCATTGACTCCACCCTGGGACCTGGGGCTGGGAATCAGCCTCCTTGAGTCACATGAGGGTACGGTAGATGCCCGCACAGTATCAGGGCTTAGCTAGGAAGCCGAGCACTAGGCTGCTGAGACGGACAGAGCATCTGCTACAGGTGGGTACTTCATGGTCATTTTACAGATGAACAGACTGAGGCTGGGGGAGTAACAGCTTTCTTAGGGGCGCAGCTTACAAACAGGGCAGCTGGGGTTTAAATCTGTCTTGTACAACTCCAGAGCTTGTATGCCTAACTGCTTCCCTCTCGCCCAGGAGAGGAAGCCAGGACACCTGGGTTCTTGCTCCCAGGGCACCCTTAGCTCAGGGTTTGGTCTGGGACAATTCCCCTCCCCTCTCTCATTTGCGGTTCCCACCTCTGAGCGCAACAATGCCTTCTGGGCCCAGCCCGCAGGACTGTGGGTGGACGCCAGTGAGGTTATGGATGTGAGCCTTCCAGCCACTGCAGGGAGGGCGTGCCCTGTGCTGTAGGAGAGACTTCAAGCTCTGGAATCTGACCCTGGGTTCAAATCCTTATTAGTGAGACCTTGCACACGTCCCTTAACATGCTACTGAGTGGGGGTGATGATATCAACTCACACAAAAAATTGTTATAAAGGCCACAGGAATCCATGAAGGCAAATTACTTGGCTTAACAAGCTGTTCAATGCACAACAAATTCTTCTCCCATTCTCTTTATAGGGAATGCAGCTTTTCCTGAAGAGGGTACAGGGTAAATACTACATTTAATTTTCTGAGAATTGTATCCAATGTTTATTTTTTTAAAGATGGGAGCGGGAAAGAGGGAGAAGGAGAGAGGGAGAGGGAAGCAGGAAGGAGGGAGAGAACATTTTGCTGCGATGCAGTTGAGCCCACACATCACAACTACTGAGTCCACATGCCACAACTAGAGAGTCCGTGTGTCACAACGAAAGATTCACACGACACAACAAAGATCCTGCGTGCTGCAACTAAGGCCTAACACAGCCAAATAAATAAATGAGTAATTAAAAAATAGATTCTTTAAAAAATATATATGCCAAGGAAGGCAGACCCAGTCCAATAGAGAATTGGTATTGCTTGGGCTTTGCTGCCTCCTCGTGGCCACTGTGAGTAGAAAGCGCTGCCCTAATTGCAGCCTGATATATGTGGCACGAGCTAGGAAGCCGAGCACTAGGCTGCTGAGACGGACAGAGCATCTGCTACAGGTGGGTACTTCATGGTCATTTTACAGATGAACAGACTGAGGCTGGGGGAGTAACAGCTTTCTTAGGGGCGCAGCTTACAAACAGGGCAGCTGGGGTTTAAATCTGTCTTGTACAACTCCAGAGCTTGTATGCCTAACTGCTTCCCTCTCGCCCAGGAGAGGAAGCCAGGACACCTGGGTTCTTGCTCCCAGGGCACCCTTAGCTCAGGGTTTGGTCTGGGACAATTCCCCTCCCCTCTCTCATTTGCGGTTCCCACCTCTGAGCGCAACAATGCCTTCTGGGCCCAGCCCGCAGGACTGTGGGTGGACGCCAGTGAGGTTATGGATGTGAGCCTTCCAGCCACTGCAGGGAGGGCGTGCCCTGTGCTGTAGGAGAGACTTCAAGCTCTGGAATCTGACCCTGGGTTCAAATCCTTATTAGTGAGACCTTGCACACGTCCCTTAACATGCTACTGAGTGGGGGTGATGATATCAACTCACACAAAAAATTGTTATAAAGGCCACAGGAATCCATGAAGGCAAATTACTTGGCTTAACAAGCTGTTCAATGCACAACAAATTCTTCTCCCATTCTCTTTATAGGGAATGCAGCTTTTCCTGAAGAGGGTACAGGGTAAATACTACATTTAATTTTCTGAGAATTGTATCCAATGTTTATTTTTTTAAAGATGGGAGCGGGAAAGAGGGAGAAGGAGAGAGGGAGAGGGAAGCAGGAAGGAGGGAGAGAACATTTTGCTGCGATGCAGTTGAGCCCACACATCACAACTACTGAGTCCACATGCCACAACTAGAGAGTCCGTGTGTCACAACGAAAGATTCACACGACACAACAAAGATCCTGCGTGCTGCAACTAAGGCCTAACACAGCCAAATAAATAAATGAGTAATTAAAAAATAGATTCTTTAAAAAATATATATGCCAAGGAAGGCAGACCCAGTCCAATAGAGAATTGGTATTGCTTGGGCTTTGCTGCCTCCTCGTGGCCACTGTGAGTAGAAAGCGCTGCCCTAATTGCAGCCTGGAATAGCGGAAACTGGGGAGAGGCCTGCCCGGCTCCCTGGGCACTACAGGGAGGCCATGCGGTTCCTGGGCTAGGGCTGGTTCAATCCCTTCATTAAACGGATGGGAAACTATCGCCTGGAGGATCGGTGGCGCTTGTCTGAGGGAGGCAGCCAGGATGGGAGCCAGTGGCTCAGGTCTCTGGACAGCAGTGTTCTTTCCCCGGTGCTCCAAAGACCTCCTGAACTCACCTGCCAGCCAGGGCTGGGATCCATCCGCTGCTGCTGTGTCAGGTGGTCCTCCGACCTGGGCTTGCACTCCCAATGGTGGTGGGGCACTGCCCGTCTTAAAAAGCAGCCCAGTCCCTGCTCACGACCTTCAGGACATTCGCCCTTGTCTGGGGCTCAGATGTGCCTCCTGTCTCCTCCATGACTGGATCCAATTCCACCATCTGACTATGAGGCGCTCCGCCCCATGCACACCACAGAGGCTGCATGGCCAGGGGAGCCGGAGCTAGGAGGACCAGGCGGATGGAGTAAGTGCTTCCTGGCATCTGGCATCCCTTCGATGCGTCTCCGCCTTGAATCCTGCAGGACAACTGTGGTTCGTCTCATGTTACCTTCTAAGGGGGCTGAGGTGTACTGGCATTAACCTGTTCAGGCTCACCCATCAGTTCATGTGAATATGGACACAAAGAATGTCCATCCAGATTCAGGAGCTCCCGTCTGCTCACGACCAGGAGCCGCGTTCCTGGCGGCCCTGGGGTGCTCACTGGGTGCCGTGGCCAGGCCAGCACCTGGGGTAGCGCTTACGTTGTAAAAATCTTACTGTGAAGTGTGACACTACGGGAAAAAGTGCACAGAGATACATAGATCAGGGATCTATGACAAAGACAGCTGCTCATGAAACCACCATCCAGGTCACAAAATAGGACACCGTCAGCAACCCAGAGCCTCTTACCCTTCCTGATCACGGTCTCTGTCCTTCTGGCTTTTCTTTCTATCAGGATGGCCAAAGACGTTACCCAAAACCCAGGTGAACTTTCTGGCCAGCTCAACAGCTTCACAACCTCCACGCAGCCACGCCTAGCAGTAGCGTGAACCGTACTAAAGAGCGTCACGCACTTGCCATCATTTTGTCTCTGATCGCTCTCGTCCATGTCCACCCATGGATATTTCCACTGCTGGAGAACACCGACATCATGATTTTGTCAGTGGGCGTGGGGACTGTTTCCAGGTTTTGCTTAGTGACCAGGATAAAAGCCGTGAACATGTGCGTACATCTCTCTTGCCGCACACACGTATTTGTGCGTTTTTGTTGGGCATCCGATTGTACTCATTTCCTAGAGCTGCCGTAACTCAGTGTCAAACCACGCAGCTTAAAACCACCAAAAGCTATTCTGTCTCAGTTCTGAAGGCTGTAAGTCTGCACGTAAGGCGTCGGCAGGGCTGTGCGCCCTCGGAGACCCTGGGTGGAATCCTTTCTTGCCTCTTTCGAGCTTCTGGTGGAAGTGGGGAGCAGCCATCCCTGGTGTTCCTTGCTTTGCAGCTGCACCCCTCCGGTCTCTGCCTCCATCTTCACGTGGCCCTGACCCCTCATATCTTTCTGTGATCTTCATAGAAGGACACTAGCCATCATGCATTAAGGGTCACCCTACTCCAGTAGAACCTCTTCTCCATTCACCTGCAAACACCTTGTTTCTAAGTAAGGTCATATTCTGAGGTACTAGGGGTTAGGATTTCAACATTTTTTTTTTTTTTGGTGATAGCACAACATGCATTTCAAATGGACAAAAAATCAGTATCGGTTACAGTATCTTTTTTTATTTATTTATTTATTTATTTATTTATGTACATGTATGTTCCCAGATCAATCAGATGCATATCCCTTGACCCTCCCCCCACCCAGGTTCCCCCATCCCTCCAGACCATTGCTCCAAGTGGTTGTAGGCACTCCTATTCCCCTAGCACAATGACAATAGCTATCTTTTCTACACATGACAGTATAGGTTCCCATGTTACTCCCTCCCATTGTTCGGTCTCCACAATGTCTTTATGTCTATTCTCTGTTTTTTCATGAGTTCACCGGTTACAATATCTTAAGCTGCCTTTGAATGGGAGCTTCCTTTCCAGTACTTTGATGTCTACACGGTGTATCTAGAAAATTTACTACTGTGGAGAAATGGAAACTGTTTAAATTGAAGGGAGGGGAGGGGAGGGCTTGTGGTTTTCCTTTTCGATTGTTAACACTGTGACAGTGCTGTAACACTGTCCTTCAGAGAGGCTGAAGGGATTTCATAGTTTTAAACTTCACTAGGAGCCGAAGCTCTTGCGGGACAGCTCTGACGGTTTGTGAATTTCGTCCCTTTGCCAGCACCGGTACGGCTCCTGGGGCCACCACTCCACTACAACTATTCACTCCATTCAGATCCATTCCTGTTACACATCTTACAAAAGTGGGGTGCTTCTGGGTATTTAGTCCACATTCTATTTTAAGGCTGTATAGCTGGTTTTCAGAAATTGTCTGAGCCCGTGGTGGCTGCCATCTTGCGTTGCTGTCGCTCAAGATCAACGTATGATCTTAGAGAACATAATTCAATCCATAATTACATATCAGAGTGCAATTGCTGGGTGTCTTATCAGATCCCAAGAAAGGACTGCAGCGTCGATTGTTAATCTGTGCTGTGGAAGCACTTTAAGAGGCAGGTGAAGTGTCGGGCACAGAATCTAGGGCAGACTCATCCGAGGGCCCTGGGTGTCTCATCAGTGCACCAGCAACAAGAGAGAAAGCCAATGAAGTGTTCCTTGACTGCTACTGGGGACAACCACGATCAGTCCCATTTGGGGAGTCTCTAAAGAGCTCTTCCCACAGAAGGATGGGGGAACTGGTCATTCATCTACTGACTACTGTAGCTTTCTGGTTGCAGGTTGTTCCCGAGGGCATAAGTCCTCTGCAGGCTGCTCTGCACTTGGGTGAACAGGCTTCTGTGGCACCAGAGAAAGGTCTCAGACAGACACAGGTCCTTGCAGCGGCTGCCGTTGATGCCAGCTGTCTACTGGCTCAAGTGAAGCGAGGGCTGTGGACCGAGGCATCAACAGCATCTGCTACAGCGCATGCCCGGGAGTGGCAGTGTCCCATTTACCCCATTGTTCGGTCTCCACAATGTCTTTATGTCTATTCTCTGTTTTTTCATGAGTTCACCGGTTACAATATCTTAAGCTGCCTTTGAATGGGAGCTTCCTTTCCAGTACTTTGATGTCTACACGGTGTATCTAGAAAATTTACTACTGTGGAGAAATGGAAACTGTTTAAATTGAAGGGAGGGGAGGGGAGGGCTTGTGGTTTTCCTTTTCGATTGTTAACACTGTGACAGTGCTGTAACACTGTCCTTCAGAGAGGCTGAAGGGATTTCATAGTTTTAAACTTCACTAGGAGCCGAAGCTCTTGCGGGACAGCTCTGACGGTTTGTGAATTTCGTCCCTTTGCCAGCACCGGTACGGCTCCTGGGGCCACCACTCCACTACAACTATTCACTCCATTCAGATCCATTCCTGTTACACATCTTACAAAAGTGGGGTGCTTCTGGGTATTTAGTCCACATTCTATTTTAAGGCTGTATAGCTGGTTTTCAGAAATTGTCTGAGCCCGTGGTGGCTGCCATCTTGCGTTGCTGTCGCTCAAGATCAACGTATGATCTTAGAGAACATAATTCAATCCATAATTACATATCAGAGTGCAATTGCTGGGTGTCTTATCAGATCCCAAGAAAGGACTGCAGCGTCGATTGTTAATCTGTGCTGTGGAAGCACTTTAAGAGGCAGGTGAAGTGTCGGGCACAGAATCTAGGGCAGACTCATCCGAGGGCCCTGGGTGTCTCATCAGTGCACCAGCAACAAGAGAGAAAGCCAATGAAGTGTTCCTTGACTGCTACTGGGGACAACCACGATCAGTCCCATTTGGGGAGTCTCTAAAGAGCTCTTCCCACAGAAGGATGGGGGAACTGGTCATTCATCTACTGACTACTGTAGCTTTCTGGTTGCAGGTTGTTCCCGAGGGCATAAGTCCTCTGCAGGCTGCTCTGCACTTGGGTGAACAGGCTTCTGTGGCACCAGAGAAAGGTCTCAGACAGACACAGGTCCTTGCAGCGGCTGCCGTTGATGCCAGCTGTCTACTGGCTCAAGTGAAGCGAGGGCTGTGGACCGAGGCATCAACAGCATCTGCTACAGCGCATGCCTCGTGCTGCTTCTCCAGAGAAGACATGGCCAACAGCATGTGACAAGATGCTTCACACCACTCATTATCAGTGAAATGTAAATGAAAACTACAAAGAGGTCTCCATAAAATAGGTCCTTGGGTCTGAGATGTTACTCAGTATTCCATACCGTAAAGCAAGGGTGTGCTGGGTTTGTTTGGGGATGTCTATGTGATTTTCTTGAATGGTTTGTGAGTTCTTGTACCAATACTGCACTGATGTCACGACCTTTGCGTAAGTCTTTTTTTTTAAAGATTTATTTACTTATTTATTTTGGTGGGGATGGGGGTGGGGAGGGAGGGGAGCAGGCGGGCCACTTCTATTGCTCTTTCGTTTGTCCATTTTCATCCATCTTTTTTCTTTGGCCCGTGGGGGCCTCCCATCGCAGTTGCCTCTGTTGTTGCAGAGCACCGGCTCTGGGCGCATGCGCTCCAGAGCTCCAGCTTGGTAGTTGGACACATGGGTCCAGCCGCTCTGCAGCACGCGGGATCTTCCCAGGCCAGGAACCGGCGCCCTTTGCACTGCAAGGCGGTGTCCTTACCCACTGGACCACCAGGGAAGCCCTTGCGTAAGTCTTAATCTCTGGTGGAGAATGTTCTCTTCTTGGTCTTCTTTCTTGTTGGTTATGCTTCACCTTTTGCATTTCAATATACATTATAAAACTATCTTGTCAACTCCATAAAAATAACATTGGGATTCTGAGCCTTGCGTCAGCTCTGTAGACCATTTTGGAGGAACTGATATCTTTACAACATTCAGTCATCCAATCCATACACATCACATATGCCTCCACTTCGGGTCTTCTGTTTCTTCCGATGGCTTATAGATTTCTACGTGGAGGTCTTGTCTATCTTTTGACCATGCCATGTGGCTTGCAGTTCGGGGAAAAGTCCTCTGCAGGCTGCTCTGCACTTGGGTGAACAGGCTTCTGTGGCACCAGAGAAAGGTCTCAGACAGACACAGGTCCTTGCAGCGGCTGCCGTTGATGCCAGCTGTCTACTGGCTCAAGTGAAGCGAGGGCTGTGGACCGAGGCATCAACAGCATCTGCTACAGCGCATGCCTCGTGCTGCTTCTCCAGAGAAGACATGGCCAACAGCATGTGACAAGATGCTTCACACCACTCATTATCAGTGAAATGTAAATGAAAACTACAAAGAGGTCTCCATAAAATAGGTCCTTGGGTCTGAGATGTTACTCAGTATTCCATACCGTAAAGCAAGGGTGTGCTGGGTTTGTTTGGGGATGTCTATGTGATTTTCTTGAATGGTTTGTGAGTTCTTGTACCAATACTGCACTGATGTCACGACCTTTGCGTAAGTCTTTTTTTTTAAAGATTTATTTACTTATTTATTTTGGTGGGGATGGGGGTGGGGAGGGAGGGGAGCAGGCGGGCCACTTCTATTGCTCTTTCGTTTGTCCATTTTCATCCATCTTTTTTCTTTGGCCCGTGGGGGCCTCCCATCGCAGTTGCCTCTGTTGTTGCAGAGCACCGGCTCTGGGCGCATGCGCTCCAGAGCTCCAGCTTGGTAGTTGGACACATGGGTCCAGCCGCTCTGCAGCACGCGGGATCTTCCCAGGCCAGGAACCGGCGCCCTTTGCACTGCAAGGCGGTGTCCTTACCCACTGGACCACCAGGGAAGCCCTTGCGTAAGTCTTAATCTCTGGTGGAGAATGTTCTCTTCTTGGTCTTCTTTCTTGTTGGTTATGCTTCACCTTTTGCATTTCAATATACATTATAAAACTATCTTGTCAACTCCATAAAAATAACATTGGGATTCTGAGCCTTGCGTCAGCTCTGTAGACCATTTTGGAGGAACTGATATCTTTACAACATTCAGTCATCCAATCCATACACATCACATATGCCTCCACTTCTCGGGTCTTCTGTTTCTTCCGATGGCTTATAGATTTCTACGTGGAGGTCTTGTCTATCTTTTTGACCATGCCATGTGGCTTGCAGAATCTTAGTTCTTGGATCAGGGGTTGAACACATGTCCCTTGCAGTGGAAGCACAAAGTCATAATCACTGGACCATCAGGAACTTCTGAGGTCTTACCCATCTAACATTGCATTTATTCTTAGGCAATTGATATCTTCTTTTTTTTTTTTGGCAATTGATATTTTTGATGCTCTTAACTTGGCATTTTAAAGATATTTTAAAGAATTTACGTGCATATAGATGTTAAATAGATTTACACTGATGCTGTATCCAGCAATTTTTTTTCCAACTTATTATTTCTAACCATTTCTCTGTGAATTCTTTTGGTTGACCTAAGTACATAGTGCTCTCTGAGTGAAGACAGTCCAGGTTCTTGCTTTCCAGTTATTTCTCTCACTTCTCTGCACTGACCGGGGTCTCTGTGATGTTACGCGGTGAAAGGAGTCATCATTCTCTGTCTCCTAATCTGAAAAGGAACAGTCAACATTTCACCATTAAATCTAATGCTTTCTATAGCTCTTGCTTTTACATATTTCTTATAAATATCTGAGACATGTCGACTGCAGCCTCGTGAGAAACCCTGAGCCTGAGGCCCCAGCTCCACCAACCTGATTCATACAAACTGAGAGAAGATGCTCACTGCTTTAAGCTGCTAAACATGGGGGAAACACACAGTACCAGACAAGGAACGCTGAAGGATGTATAATCATCCCCACAAAGTCCAACCTACAGTGACTGCAGCATCGTGCGGCAGAAGCATGGGTTTTAGAATCAGATACACAGGTTTTCGTTTCTTCTACAGAGTAAGTTACTTTTCATCACTCATCTCAGTTTTCTCCCTGAGTGAGATAGCCATCCACCTCTTAGAGACGCAGTGGTCCCGCGGGAGGAAGTGCTGCGGCAGTGCAGCATCTGGCAGTGTAAGTACTTAGATGCCTAGGTCCAGTCCCACCGTTTGACAAAGTCGTTGAGCCCACTATGGCTTTCAGACATGCTCATCATACTTCCGGGATAACATCAGGGTATACTGTATAGCCATGGGGTGGATTTTTTTGTTTTACATTTTTATTGGAGTACATTTGATTTACAGTGCTGTGTTAGTTTCTGCTGGACAGCAAAAATGAATCAGTTATACATACACATATAGCCCCTCATTGTGAGACTTCCTCTCACGTCACCACAGAGCACTGAGTGGAGTTTCCTGTGCTCTGCAGTAGGTTCTCATTAGCTATCGATAAGATTTCATACACAGTGGCGTAGCATCAGTCCCAGCCTCCCGATTCACCCCCTCTCCCTTCTCTCCCTCCGTATCCATAAGTTTGTTCTCCACGTCTGTGTCTTTTTTGCTTTTCAAGTAAGTTCATCTGTACCATTTTTCTAGATTCCACATATAAGCAATAATTTATTTTTTCTCTGGTTTACCTCACTCACTGGTACCTATGACAGTCTCTAGGTTTAACCACGTCTCTGCATTCCTTTTTATGGTTGAGTAATAGCCCATTTTATATAGATAAGGAGTGGAACATTTCATGTGGAAAACCTTGGAAATTCAGGATATCTAGTCATCACACCATTGTACTGGCTCCCCTTCACTCTGACAGGCATTAAAAACTGCCTGCTCCCAACATCTAGACTCCCTACCTCCCCATTTGGGCCACGGTTGTGCGTTACAGCGAGTTGGACATTTCACGTCCCCAGCAGTTGAGCCTACTGGGTAGGATCAATTTCACAGTGATCCCACAGGTCTCATTTCAAGTCAAGCCTTTACAACTCTTGTTGCTGCTGGTAGTAGCGCAGGCTGAGATATGACGTCATCTCCCACTGCCTGGGCTCTGCAGTGGCTATCACCTGCAATGTGCACTGGGGCCCCTAAGGTAAGAGGCAGGATCTGGGACTGGAATAGGGGGCTGAAACTCCAACTCTCTCACCTCTTAGCCTCCAAGACCTTAGGCAATTTGTTTCTCTAAGCCATTTTTTTCATTTGTAAAATGGGAGTAAGAATATTTACCTCCTCTGGGTCATTCTGCACGTTATACTGGAGCATTTGGGAAAAGCATTTGGCAGTGGGCAGGTACTCAATACATTAAAAAAATCTTTCCTGTGCCAAGGGGTCAACTGGGGCAGGGGGTGATGGTGGGCAGCTGGATACCGATAGAGTCTGCCTCATGTAGTCTAGGACCCGGTGCTAGCATCATCTGGGAGCTTGTTAGAAACTGAATCGTAGGGGACTTACTGAATCAGAACTTGCAAGATCCCAGAGACCCAAAGCATTGTGAGACTTCCTCTCACGTCACCACAGAGCACTGAGTGGAGTTTCCTGTGCTCTGCAGTAGGTTCTCATTAGCTATCGATAAGATTTCATACACAGTGGCGTAGCATCAGTCCCAGCCTCCCGATTCACCCCCTCTCCCTTCTCTCCCTCCGTATCCATAAGTTTGTTCTCCACGTCTGTGTCTTTTTTGCTTTTCAAGTAAGTTCATCTGTACCATTTTTCTAGATTCCACATATAAGCAATAATTTATTTTTTCTCTGGTTTACCTCACTCACTGGTACCTATGACAGTCTCTAGGTTTAACCACGTCTCTGCATTCCTTTTTATGGTTGAGTAATAGCCCATTTTATATAGATAAGGAGTGGAACATTTCATGTGGAAAACCTTGGAAATTCAGGATATCTAGTCATCACACCATTGTACTGGCTCCCCTTCACTCTGACAGGCATTAAAAACTGCCTGCTCCCAACATCTAGACTCCCTACCTCCCCATTTGGGCCACGGTTGTGCGTTACAGCGAGTTGGACATTTCACGTCCCCAGCAGTTGAGCCTACTGGGTAGGATCAATTTCACAGTGATCCCACAGGTCTCATTTCAAGTCAAGCCTTTACAACTCTTGTTGCTGCTGGTAGTAGCGCAGGCTGAGATATGACGTCATCTCCCACTGCCTGGGCTCTGCAGTGGCTATCACCTGCAATGTGCACTGGGGCCCCTAAGGTAAGAGGCAGGATCTGGGACTGGAATAGGGGGCTGAAACTCCAACTCTCTCACCTCTTAGCCTCCAAGACCTTAGGCAATTTGTTTTCTCTAAGCCATTTTTTTCATTTGTAAAATGGGAGTAAGAATATTTACCTCCTCTGGGTCATTCTGCACGTTATACTGGAGCATTTGGGAAAAGCATTTGGCAGTGGGCAGGTACTCAATACATTAAAAAAATCTTTCCTGTGCCAAGGGGTCAACTGGGGCAGGGGGTGATGGTGGGCAGCTGGATACCGATAGAGTCTGCCTCATGTAGTCTAGGACCCGGGTGCTAGCATCATCTGGGAGCTTGTTAGAAACTGAATCGTAGGGGACTTACTGAATCAGAACTTGCAAGATCCCCCAGAGACCCAAAGTTTGTGAGGAGCCTGAAGTCATGCATTGCCAATGAGCTCCACACAAGTGGTAACTGAGGCGGGGAATTGAGAAGAGGTAGGGTGTTAATGCCACAGCAGCGGAGACTGGTTTGCAGATGTGCGGAGTTCTTCCTGTGCTTGATGCATCCAGCTTCCTCCTGGCATGGGACAGAAGTCTGATGAGGACATTCTCGAGCACAGAAAAGCCAGACCACTAGTCTGAATAAATAAGCATCAATTTTATTGAGTCATGAATAATTTAAGACTGGTACAATCATCAGCTTTATTCTCTATGATGTGGGGCATGATCTCCAGCAGATCATTGGCAAATCCAAAAACCTCATGATACATGAAAATTAAATAGGGAGGGAGGGAGGGAGGAAGGAAACATACCGTACACAAAATACTCAATTCCTAGTTTTCTCTTTAAAAATGGCTAGAAAAAATTCATCAAAATGCAGCACTTTAATCAATTATTTACAATTTCTATGTTACAATGAAAAAATGTACATCTTATAGAACATATTTCATAAACTGCTCCACTGGAAACAACTAGATCAAAACAGCAAACCTTCCATTTCATATCCACAAAGTTTGGATTCTTTTTTGCCTTTTGAAGTAGCTTTGCCATGATCAAATTTGAATACACAGAATTTTGAAGTCTAAGCATCAACAAGAAAATTAAAAATGTCCCC
Organism: Tragulus kanchil; assembly: GCA_022376925.1. Lineage (NCBI taxonomy): Eukaryota > Metazoa > Chordata > Mammalia > Artiodactyla > Tragulidae > Tragulus > Tragulus kanchil. Next base: position 66,645,145 of record JAIOJX010000006.1, on the reverse strand, counting down.
AAGATTACAACAAAGGTCTAGGCAAGTCTCATTCCGTGTCCCACCCTGTCCCACCCACCTCCTTAAATTAAAAGGAATTCCCATCTCATTTATGGCCTGTAAAATTCTTGGCAGTTTGGGAAGAAAATTTTGGCTTTCAGTAACTCAACACATTAAAAAATCTTTCCTGTGCCAAGGGGTCAACTGGGGCAGGGGGTGATGGTGGGCAGCTGGATACCGATAGAGTCTGCCTCATGTAGTCTAGGACCCGGGTGCTAGCATCATCTGGGAGCTTGTTAGAAACTGAATCGTAGGGGACTTACTGAATCAGAACTTGCAAGATCCCCCAGAGACCCAAAGTTTGTGAGGAGCCTGAAGTCATGCATTGCCAATGAGCTCCACACAAGTGGTAACTGAGGCGGGGAATTGAGAAGAGGTAGGGTGTTAATGCCACAGCAGCGGAGACTGGTTTGCAGATGTGCGGAGTTCTTCCTGTGCTTGATGCATCCAGCTTCCTCCTGGCATGGGACAGAAGTCTGATGAGGACATTCTCGAGCACAGAAAAGCCAGACCACTAGTCTGAATAAATAAGCATCAATTTTATTGAGTCATGAATAATTTAAGACTGGTACAATCATCAGCTTTATTCTCTATGATGTGGGGCATGATCTCCAGCAGATCATTGGCAAATCCAAAAACCTCATGATACATGAAAATTAAATAGGGAGGGAGGGAGGGAGGAAGGAAACATACCGTACACAAAATACTCAATTCCTAGTTTTCTCTTTAAAAATGGCTAGAAAAAATTCATCAAAATGCAGCACTTTAATCAATTATTTACAATTTCTATGTTACAATGAAAAAATGTACATCTTATAGAACATATTTCATAAACTGCTCCACTGGAAACAACTAGATCAAAACAGCAAACCTTCCATTTCATATCCACAAAGTTTGGATTCTTTTTTGCCTTTTGAAGTAGCTTTGCCATGATCAAATTTGAATACACAGAATTTTGAAGTCTAAGCATCAACAAGAAAATTAAAAATGTCCCCAAGATTACAACAAAGGTCTAGGCAAGTCTCATTCCGTGTCCCACCCCTGTCCCACCCACCTCCTTAAATTAAAAGGAATTCCCATCTCATTTATGGCCTGTAAAATTCTTGGCAGTTTGGGAAGAAAATTTTGGCTTCCATCAGTAACTCAACACAAATGTTGCATAGAATTTCATACACTTTCAAGATTAGCTTACCTATAGAAAAAGGCAAAATGGAAGCATTTCGGACAGAGCCCTAAGTGAGCACAGAGTCACTGTGTCAAAGGTGAGCGACACCGGAGTAAAACGGGACCAAAGTAAGAAATGTGCATATCCGACAACCCTGCTTCCTGAAACGTTAGGAATGACACGGAGCTGTGAATCGTGCCAGGCTCCACCCCTCGGTGCCACCGTTCACTGGTCAGGCAGCACTAGGGACAGAGGTCTGGGCTGGGACCCAGTGGGAAGGAAGTCTGTGGAACTGGGGAGAAAAGAGCGAGCAAGGAGGGAGTCATAAAAAGAAATGTTTCAGAGGATACTGGCAGGTGTCTACTCACAAGGTGACTGGGAAAACTGCCCATGAGGAAGAGTCTATTGTGCCTCCTCCCAAATTCACAGTATGAGAGTATAAGGTCATTGCTGGGAGACAGACTGAGGACGGGTCTTCAGGTTTACCAAAAGGCTCAGGGTGTGTGTGTAGGTGTGTGGGGGGCCCCCGAGGTCACAGGCTAAATGCATGCTTTGAACATTTTATGAAAAACAGAACAAGACACACTCACACACCCAAATGACTAAGGAAACCTTAGCAGAATAGTCTGTTAAGATTTTTCTTTATCAAGATTGAAGAAAAGAGCACATCGAGAGGTTTGCCATTTACTTGTTAGTGGGACACAGTCCCCTTTTCCTTTAAAATTCTCAAATGCAGCACTTTCTTTTTTGTTACAATGAAAAATGTACATCTTATAGAACATATTTCATAAACTGCTCCACTGGAAACAACTAGATCAAGACAGCAAACCTTCCATTTCATATCCACAAAGTTTGGATTCTTTTGCCTTTTGAAGTAGCTTTGCCATGATCAAATTTGAATACACAGAATTTTGAAGTCTAAGCATCAACAAGAAAATTAAAAATGTCCCCAAGATTACAACAAAGGTCTAGGCAAGTCTCATTCCGTGTCCCACCCCTGTCCCACCCACCTCCTTAAATTAAAAGGAATTCCCATCTCATTTATGGCCTGTAAAATTCTTGGCAGTTTGGGAAGAAAATTTTGGCTTCCATCAGTAACTCAACACAAATGTTGCATAGAATTTCATACACTTTCAAGATTAGCTTACCTATAGAAAAAGGCAAAATGGAAGCATTTCGGACAGAGCCCTAAGTGAGCACAGAGTCACTGTGTCAAAGGTGAGCGACACCGGAGTAAAACGGGACCAAAGTAAGAAATGTGCATATCCGACAACCCTGCTTCCTGAAACGTTAGGAATGACACGGAGCTGTGAATCGTGCCAGGCTCCACCCCTCGGTGCCACCGTTCACTGGTCAGGCAGCACTAGGGACAGAGGTCTGGGCTGGGACCCAGTGGGAAGGAAGTCTGTGGAACTGGGGAGAAAAGAGCGAGCAAGGAGGGAGTCATAAAAAGAAATGTTTCAGAGGATACTGGCAGGTGTCTACTCACAAGGTGACTGGGAAAACTGCCCATGAGGAAGAGTCTATTGTGCCTCCTCCCAAATTCACAGTATGAGAGTATAAGGTCATTGCTGGGAGACAGACTGAGGACGGGTCTTCAGGTTTACCAAAAGGCTCAGGGTGTGTGTGTAGGTGTGTGGGGGGCCCCCGAGGTCACAGGCTAAATGCATGCTTTGAACATTTTATGAAAAACAGAACAAGACACACTCACACACCCAAATGACTAAGGAAACCTTAGCAGAATAGTCTGTTAAGATTTTTCTTTATCAAGATTGAAGAAAAGAGCACATCGAGAGGTTTGCCATTTACTTGTTAGTGGGACACAGTCCCCTTTTCCTTTCAAAGAGGAAGTAAATGGTATCATCCAATTTCATGTGAGGGGTTTCAAGTCAACCTCTTGTGGTAAGAAAATAACAGATGTTAAGAGAGGGACCTTTGGAAACAGAAACCAAAAAAAAAATAGGAGTGAAAGCCCTGATTGTTAACAGAGATACCCCTCAAGGGGGTCTGATAAAAATAAAACAAAAACAAAGGACTCAAAGATTGACCACCCTCTGTAGAGAAAATACCAGTACGCTGAAGACACATACCTAGCAGAGCATGGCTCAGCAATGTCGGGTAACATTGTAGGAACTTTTGCCTTTTCCTGCATTAGACAGATTGTTGTCTAGTCAGGGTGTTAGCTGGAGACTGATAAGAACCTTAAAAAAAAAAAAAAAAGAAAAAGGATTTTCTTTTTTCCTTTTTCTTTTTCCCGCAGTCACACATCCACATGAATGAGTCTTTCGGATGAGAGAAGTCACATTAACTGAGTTTTCCTAGTGAGTAGATGACTTATTAGCCCTGTTTGCTCTTGATTGGGAAAACAGAAAACAGACCCCAGGCAGGCACGACACTCATCAATAAACACGGTGAGTAGAAAACCAGTAAGGCATCGCTTTGGGAAGGTCAGCACCAAAGAGGTCAGGCAAGACTCATCCGCCAGAGGCTGGGGCTTCTGGAAGGGGCGGCTGCCCCCGCCTGTTGCCTTGTGTGATGTCACATTGGTTCTGGGAAAGTGCAAGTGTTTGTGAGGTGACCTCACACCAGTCCCCTGAGGCCAGGGGCTGGGGTTGCACCATTGCTGAGGAGTAGCAGAGGTGACTGGGAAAACTGCCCATGAGGAAGAGTCTATTGTGCCTCCTCCCAAATTCACAGTATGAGAGTATAAGGTCATTGCTGGGAGACAGACTGAGGACGGGTCTTCAGGTTTACCAAAAGGCTCAGGGTGTGTGTGTAGGTGGGTGGGGGCCCCGAGGTCACAGGCTAAATGCATGCTTTGAACATTTTATGAAAAACAGAACAAGACACACTCACACACCCAAATGACTAAGGAAACCTTAGCAGAATAGTCTGTTAAGATTTTTCTTTATCAAGATTGAAGAAAAGAGCACATCGAGAGGTTTGCCATTTACTTGTTAGTGGGACACAGTCCCCTTTTCCTTTCAAAGAGGAAGTAAATGGTATCATCCAATTTCATGTGAGGGGTTTCAAGTCAACCTCTTGTGGTAAGAAAATAACAGATGTTAAGAGAGGGACCTTTGGAAACAGAAACCAAAAAAATAGGAGTGAAAGCCCTGATTGTTAACAGAGATACCCCTCAAGGGGGTCTGATAAAAATAAAACAAAAACAAAGGACTCAAAGATTGACCACCCTCTGTAGAGAAAATACCAGTACGCTGAAGACACATACCTAGCAGAGCATGGCTCAGCAATGTCGGGTAACATTGTAGGAACTTTTGCCTTTTCCTGCATTAGACAGATTGTTGTCTAGTCAGGGTGTTAGCTGGAGACTGATAAGAACCTTAAAAAAAAAAAAAAAAGAAAAAGGATTTTCTTTTTTCCTTTTTCTTTTTCCCGCAGTCACACATCCACATGAATGAGTCTTTCGGATGAGAGAAGTCACATTAACTGAGTTTTCCTAGTGAGTAGATGACTTATTAGCCCTGTTTGCTCTTGATTGGGAAAACAGAAAAACAGACCCCAGGCAGGCACGACACTCATCAATAAACACGGTGAGTAGAAAACCAGTAAGGCATCGCTTTGGGAAGGTCAGCACCAAAGAGGTCAGGCAAGACTCATCCGCCAGAGGCTGGGGCTTCTGGAAGGGGCGGCTGCCCCCGCCTGTTGCCTTGTGTGATGTCACATTGGTTCTGGGAAAGTGCAAGTGTTTGTGAGGTGACCTCACACCAGTCCCCTGAGGCCAGGGGCTGGCAAGCCGGAGAGTCCTCGGGGACGAGGAGGAAAGGCAAGGTCCCGCTCACCCATGTGCTGAGGATGGGGCCCTGGCCCACCGCCAAGGGCACAGCGACCCCAGCCCCAGCAGGAGGCGGCGAGCAGAATTGTGAAGATGGGCAACGGAAAACCAAAACTCAGCAGGACCAAACCAAAAGCCAACTCCTGCGGTTCCTACGTTCACCAAAGGATGGATTCTGACCATGAGAGAGAAAAAAAAAGAAATCTTCAAAATCAAGAGTCAGAAAGGAAGAAGTCGACCTCATTTTCCAAGGGGTAATGGATTCGCCAAGGTAGACCAGTTCTCTCTGTACACAGTGTTAGCAGGAACAGGACCTGATGTGTTTCTGGAGGCGGAGGACTCAGACACATGCAGTTCTGTGTTCACAGCTGAAGCCACTCGGTCGCACTCACGCTCGTGGGTGAACCGGAGGCTGATGGGTCTGAGAGGTGGGGGTGATCTGGAGCAGGCCAAATACCTCTCGGGTAAGGAGAGCACCATTTTTAAAAACAAACAAAGGGAAAGCACGATTTGTTTCTCCTAAGGTTTCCCCATGATGTGGCTCTGCGGTTTGTCGAGTGTGATCAAAGCAAGGACCCAGACCCAAGCTGGCACCGGATCTCCTGGTGGCCGGCAGGGCAGAAGGGCATCGGCACGGAGGAACGGCATTGGCGCGGGGCGGGATGCGACAGCCAGACCCGGGCTGCAGGGTCTGCTTGGGAAACACCGTGCTGTCTCCATTTCCAACTCCACTCCAGTCTCTTCCGCCTCTGGGCAGCTCAGGGCAGGTTGCTGTTTGGTTTCAGAGCTTCAGGTGGGTTTGTTGTGGTTGTTTTGACCCTTTCATTTCAACGGTGGTGGTCCTTTCCCGAGAAGTATCTTTCAGTGTCTTAGGAAGGTCACAGCAACAAGGCAAAACAATAATTAAAACGGAAGATAGTGCAGTTCTCCCGGTGAAGGAAGCGGTCCCGAGGCAGCTGGCCTGGGGTGCCTGCACCCAGGTCAAGGCGGAGGACGAGCAGGGGTGTGGGTCTTCCCACAGCGCTCACGCAGCAGCCGGGGGCTGGCTCAGGAGGGCGTGTTCCGGGTGGCAGGGAGGGGGCAGGCAGAGGGCAGGAGGAGGGGGGCGGCGGGCGGGCCCCGGGGCCTGGCCCTCGTCACAGAGTAGACTCCAGGGACGAGTCCAGGATGTCATCGTGATGGCTGTTGCTGTTGGAGTCGCTGTCGTAGCTCTGGGGGCTGGAGTAGTTGGCGGCCTCCTGCAGCCGCATGAGCATGTTCATCTGGGGAAAGAGAAGGGGGTGTGAGTAGCTTCTGGTCCAGGCAGAGCCGCCGGCCTCTGGCCTCTCCAAAGCTCACGGCCCCTCCTTGAGACTCACCTTGGGGGTCGTGGAAGACAGCATGGGCTCTGGGCTTCCGGGGCTCAAATCTCTAGCTGAACAACTGGGGCGAGCGGTTTAACCTCTACACCTCAATGTTTTTCACTGGCCACACTTGAATAATTGAACCTGCCCTATCACGTTATGCTATGGATGAACAGAAAATACAAAGGCCTCTATAAAGATACTATCTCTCTTCTCACTCAGGAAGAGTACCTGGCCCCAGGGTAGCCCTCCACCTGGGTGAGATGCCAGTCAAGTGGCCCAGCTTTGGGAACACCAGGCACCACTGACCTTGAGGTGCACGGCTCCCCTTCCACAAGTACTAGACCCAGCTGTACCCCGGCTCTGGCCAGAGGGTAGCCCGGGGTCACTGTGCTCCAACTCCTGTCAATGCTTCCTTGGGGAGGGGCACAGCACCAGTGACGAGCAGAGCCTCAGACGCTGGAGTCCAACTCAAGAACCTCTGGGAAATTATTTAACATATCTCGTCCATCAGTTTCTTATCTATAATGGGAGAGAATGGCAGTGCCCTTCCCACAGGGCTGAAGGAAGGAACAAACGACATGATGTGTGCTAAACCCATAGAGTAAGGCCCGGCCATAGCAACTGCTCAATAGATGAGATACATCTTCAATCATCATCATCATTTGCCTTAAGAGTTCAAAGACAGTGTTCCTGTATCTCCCCAGGTCCACAGGCTATTGGTCATTTGTGTTGATGTGGAACTGAAAACCATGTTTTTTAATTTTTTTTTTTTTTTTTTTTGGCCTATTCTGGGTTTTCACTGATGCTGCAGGCTCTTCTCTAGTTGCAGGGAGTGGGGGCTTCGCTCTAGTTGAAGTGAGCAGGTTTCTTGTTGTGGTGACTTCTCTTGTTGTGGAACTCTCTAGCGCACACAGGCTTCAACAGTTGCGGCTCTGAGGCTCTAGAGCACAGGCTCCATAGTTGTGGCTCACGGGCTTAGTTGCTTCGTAGCATGTGGGATCTTCTCGGATCAGGGATCGAACCCGTGTCTCCGGCACTGGCAGGCAAACTCTTCACCAGTGAGCTACCAGGGAAGCCCCTGAAAACAACTTTTATTTACAACTATAGAATGTAAGTGTATCTCTTTTATATTTTATCTAGCAAAATTAGGAAGACAGGGTCTCTCTGAGCTATTTATAGACTTGGTGCAGCTGGGCGTCACATCTGGCCGCCCCCTGGCTGGCGGCCCCTCGGGGTGCCTTGCAGCGTGTGCCTGGGTGAGCCAGCCACAGAAGCCCCGTGGGATGGTGCCCATCTACATGGTCACAACTGTGAAGGGGTAGAGCGGAAATACGAAAGAAAGTCCTTCGCAGTTAGGATTCCTCATTCCCTCATCAAACATCTCCGGTGTACCCAGAGAATATAGTCTGGGGTGAGAACAAGACAGTCCTGCCCTCCTGGAGTCCTCAGCTTTGGTGAGAGGTCCCTGAGCAAGAGGGCAACTACAGCCAAGACCTGGGGTCCTGGGCAGGGAGGACAGGCCTTGGTGAAGCACCACGTAGTGAACTTAATGAGGAGGGGTGGCCGGGCCAGTACGACAGACCCCTGGAGGCCAGTGCTGGCCAAGAGAACTCTGTATAACTACTCCAAGAACCGTGAGTCTTACCTAAAGGCCTTCTGTGTTTAGTTAGCAGCACAAATATTCCTGGTTAAGAAAAGACAGTCCAGGGACGTGCTGACTCTTCTGTCCCTTGGATATCCCAAATCCATTTTTACATAAATCAGAGTCTATGAGTCTAAACCCACAAAAATAGTTCTATGACTTTCACTTTAAATAATGGTTCCCCAGTGGCTCAGTGGTAAAGAATCTGCCTGCAGTGGAGGAGGGTTGCAGGAGACGTGGGTTCAATCCCTGGGTCTGGAAGATCCCCTGGAGAAGGAAATGGTAGCCCACTCCAGTGTGCTTGCCTGGAAAATCACATGGACAGCCTGGTGGGCTACAGTTCATGGGGTCTCCAAAGAGTCAGACATGACTGAGCAACTAAACGACAGCATTAGAAATGGCTTTTTACATATTGACCCGTTCCTCTGGAAAACCACTGTTGTAAACACTGCAAATCAAGTTGCATGCAGTAACACAAGCCTATATACATTTAAAATAAAGTTCCTCTTTAAAAAGTCTCAATAGGTGGAGAAGGAAATGGTAACCCACTCCAGTATCCTTGCCTGGAAAATCCCATGGATGAAGGCCAGCTATAGTCTATGGGGTCATGAAGAGTCAGACACAACTAACATTTCACTCTATATTTTAAAACATTGTGCTAACCATATTATGGCAATTTTAGAAGATCTTTATAAATTATATTTTTCAAGAAATCAAAATCAGTAATTCTCTTACCTATCAATAATGTCTGTTTTTCTATGTTCCCTTATACTCTTTGTTTGACTATATAAAAATTTAAATAACTGTAATTATAGTAAATGAAATTTTATTCTGAAACAAACAAACAAAAATGTCTCAATAGGACCACAGCTACATCCCACTAGTCAGGAGTGGCAGATACCCCAAGGCACCTACGGTTGTTATTTTTTATTTTATTTATTTATTTATTTATTTTGGGCTATTCTGGGTTTTCACTGCTGTTGCAGGCTTTTCTCTAGTTGCAGGGAGTGGGGACATCTCTCTAGTTGAGGTGAGCAGGCTTCTTGTTGCGGTGACGTCTCTTGTTGTGGAATTCAGGCTCTAGGGCACACAGGCTTCAGTAGTTGCAGCACATGGGCTCAGTAGTTGCAGCTCACGGGCTTAGTTGCTCCACAGCATGTGGGATCTTCCCGAATCAGGGAGTGAACCCATGTCTCCTGCATTGGCAGGTGAACTCTTTACCAATGAGCCACCAGAGAAGCCCTGTTGTTATTATTGTTTTATCTAGCAAATCAGTTAGTCAGTAGGGATAGAACAGTAGGTCAATTGTCTTTTAATCCTCCTGCACATCTTATGAATGTGTTCTCTCATTAAGTAATGCAGGCTATAGTCTTCCCAGTGTTTTTCCTTTTGCCTCAGCTGCCTAGAGAGCTCAGGGCTATATTTATAGCAAGGCCATGGTCATTCAACCATGGGAGGTTCTGATATATGTGCTTCCACCTTTTTCATAGGGCTTTTGAGGCATTAGGTCTAATTTTGCAGTATGCCTATGTGTGAGTCTTACAGGCACAGAGTACTAGAATTGCAGTTGGCTATGGCCCATGGTCCAGGTTCTTCTTAAAGGGCCTTTACTGCTTTAGCATCGGTGGAGTGAGATGCTAAAGGCAGTGTTAAGGACTTAACTCATCTCACTAGTCAGAGGACCCATTCAGGCCCCCTTCCCGTTTCTCCGCAAGCCCCTTGTGTCCTCAGACCTCCCTCTGCCTGAGCTCCAGCTTGGACTTCTGCCCTCAGCACGTTCTGCCTTTGCTCAGTTACCAGTGGAAGGGACTACGGGGCCAGGACCAAACATGACAAAGGTGAACTCAAAGCAGAGGGCACAGAGTGGTACAGGGACATTTATGGGGGGAAAAAACCCCCAAATCTTAACCTTTTACCTGAAAATTTTCACAGGGGTTAAAGGCATTAGTGAAAAACCAAAAATAAGGAATGAAATATTGGCCAAAAAGATCCCAAATCTTGGGATGGGTCTAGCCTTCCTAAGCAAGACCGGGGCTCAGTCACCTCCAAATTTCCAGTGTAACCTGCATCACACATGCCAAGTACACGGGAAGTGCTCACTGAAGGCCGAGCTGCTGCAGAAGCTAAGAACTCACCAGCGGGTCCCCTTCCGCATCACTGGGGGGCATCTGCTTGCTGGTGGACCCTTCCCGAGGCATGGAGTAGCCGTCAAAGCCGACATCCTCGGGCCGGAGCTGCAGAAGTGGTGGCCACTCGTGCTGCTGAGGGCTGGCTGCCCATGGGTAGGTGTCCATCACCCACCTGGCGGGATCCTCCCAGGGGGCCCGCCTTCCATACAGCTGGAAACAAATGAAGAAGGGACAATCAGGAAGTGGGCCGAGACCCCCTCTGCAGTCCTGGTCTTGCAGCTTTCTGAAAAAACTCTGCACATCAGTGTCATGCTTTCCTTGATGGGAATTCCATGTGCAGAATTCTGTCCTAAGGAAATCATGCAAGATGCTGAGGCCAAGGGTGGCGTGACCCAGGGAGGAAAAGCCCTGGAGGCAGCCTGATCTAGGTCACCTCTCAGCTCTGCACTGACTCACTGTGTCACTGGAAACCCTGAGCCTTGCCAACCCAACCGGAGAAACAAGCCTCGGATTTGAAGCATTTGCCGGTTTCCACGGTATCAGCACTCTCACCGTGGTCACCTCCTTATCAACACAATGCTACCACACATGAAGCTGGGAAGAGGTGCTGTCGTCCCACGGAGTAGCCCCTCACCGCGCACACAGACCGGGGGCTCGGCGTCTGGACCACAGGCAGAGGCCACCAACGGTCCTGGCTCGATAAAATCCCATTTCCTGAAGGGAGTCTGATGCTCAGGAGCCCTCGGAGGAGATACTGGCCACCTTCCGAACAGCAAATGGTTCAAGGGGCTTCACAGGAGTCCCGGAATTGTAACTACTACTCCTCCCTCATGAATTTCTCAAAATTGTCCAAAACAACCAATTTCCTTTTAAAAGAAAATTAACACATAACTGTTTAAGACCAGTCCCATGCCTCCAAGCTCCTTTTCTTTAGTCCGAAAGACCTAATAATACAATGATTTCAATGATGCATCCTGGCGATTGTAAGAAATGCATATTCTCTTTAAAGAATAAGAACCTAGGCCGCACCCCTCACTAAGGTGAGGCTCAGCACATCACACAGAGGCGCCCTCTCTGCGTCCTTCCTTTGGTGCCACCCTGAAGCTCCTTGCGCCAGGGATAGGTTCACTGGGGGCCCCATCGGGGCTTGCTGGAGGACCCTTCCCGAGGCATGGAGTAGCCGTCAAAGCCGACATCCTCGGGCCGGAGCTGCAGAAGTGGTGGCCACTCGTGCTGCTGAGGGCTGGCTGCCCATGGGTAGGTGTCCATCACCCACCTGGCGGGATCCTCCCAGGGGGCCCGCCTTCCATACAGCTGGAAACAAATGAAGAAGGGACAATCAGGAAGTGGGCCGAGACCCCCTCTGCAGTCCTGGTCTTGCAGCTTTCTGAAAAAACTCTGCACATCAGTGTCATGCTTTCCTTGATGGGAATTCCATGTGCAGAATTCTGTCCTAAGGAAATCATGCAAGATGCTGAGGCCAAGGGTGGCGTGACCCAGGGAGGAAAAGCCCTGGAGGCAGCCTGATCTAGGTCACCTCTCAGCTCTGCACTGACTCACTGTGTCACTGGAAACCCTGAGCCTTGCCAACCCAACCGGAGAAACAAGCCTCGGATTTGAAGCATTTGCCGGTTTCCACGGTATCAGCACTCTCACCGTGGTCACCTCCTTATCAACACAATGCTACCACACATGAAGCTGGGAAGAGGTGCTGTCGTCCCACGGAGTAGCCCCCTCACCGCGGCACACAGACCGGGGGCTCGGCGTCTGGACCACAGGCAGAGGCCACCAACGGTCCTGGCTCGATAAAATCCCATTTCCTGAAGGGAGTCTGATGCTCAGGAGCCCTCGGAGGAGATACTGGCCACCTTCCGAACAGCAAATGGTTCAAGGGGCTTCACAGGAGTCCCGGAATTGTAACTACTACTCCTCCCTCATGAATTTCTCAAAATTGTCCAAAACAACCAATTTCCTTTTAAAAGAAAATTAACACATAACTGTTTAAGACCAGTCCCATGCCTCCAAGCTCCTTTTCTTTAGTCCGAAAGACCTAATAATACAATGATTTCAATGATGCATCCTGGCGATTGTAAGAAATGCATATTCTCTTTAAAGAATAAGAACCTAGGCCGCACCCCTCACTAAGGTGAGGCTCAGCACATCACACAGAGGCGCCCTCTCTGCGTCCTTCCTTTTTGGTGCCACCCTGTAAGCTCCTTGCGCGCCAGGGATAGTGAGAGGCGCTTGACAAATCCCCTGTTCTACCACCACAGGACCGCTGAGGGGCCAGGCCCAGGAGAAGAGGCAGATCTAGAATTCGAGTCTGTCCAAGTCCACAGACCACTGGAGCCTGAGCCACAGCCAGGACAAGGTGTGCCCACCCAGGACAGTGCTGCCGTGGCTCTGGGAAGGGCACCCCCTCTGCAGAGGACCAAAGGGTTACAAAGGCCCTTTGGACCATGATGGCTGCAAGGGGCTTTGGCATGGAATTACATGTGGACCACGGCTTGTCTGTCTGTCTGTCCGCTCCCTCTGTTCTCCCAGGACTCTTACGAGTTGAGAGGGAAGGGAGGGGAGTGTGAGAAGAGAGGCTGACCGTACAGCAGAGCTGAGCTCCGACGGCTAGAAACACGTCTTTCCCAGGTCCCAGGCTAACTCACCTGGAGAGAACTGGGCTCACCTATCCCAGCCCCCTCATCTACCAGATGGAGAACTCGGGGCTTCGAGAGAAGAGCCAGTTGTGAAAGGTTTCAGAGCAGAGCTGGATTCAAACCTTAAGGCCCCGGCAACCTTGTCTGGGCCTTTCCCTTCTCCACCTCTCCTGATCAACTTCACTCTGAACCACATGGTATCAGCGAGAGTCACATGACAGCAAATCCGGAGTGAGGAGGGGCAGGCCAGGCGTCTGCCTGATGAGGACACGTTACCTGGGCTGGACCTGCTGTCCCCCCGGCTGACTCAGGGCTGCTAAGCTACCTCTGATTCTCTCAGGAAGCGCCCATCCTGCCCACGCTGCAGATGGGCCCAGCCGCCTCCCTTCGTCCACGGTTGCCTCCTCTAGCCGAGACACACACACAGCCTCACGTGAGCTCGTCGCTCCCCGGCGCCAGTGCCCCTCCCGTCTAGTGCTCCAGCCTGGTCTACTGTGAAACCTTCCTTAACCTGGGGCAGCGCTGAGTCCTTGGCCTGCGAATTCAGACTGGCAATCGAAACTCGATTCTCAGTCTGAGCAGGAAGGGATCACATGAAGGTGTGTGTGCACACACGGGCGGGTCAGGGAACACAAGCACTTGGGGGTATTTAGAACTGAGAAACTCTTGGCAGATTTGGGACATTCCTGCAACCTTTAAAAGGTTCTCCCTCCAAGGACTTTCCCTGCAGAACTCGGGTAACTTTCCCAAGCCAGGGTTCACATGTGTGAGGCTGAACCTAACCTCCTTTCTGACAGCTCCGGCTTCTGTCTCCATCCTCCAGCCTGAAGAGGAGATGCTCAGGGCTGCAGAATAATGGAGGCTAGAATCCAAGCTCATCAAGGGCATAGCAAGTCTGGCCCTGGAGCTTTTAAGTTTTTCCTCTGTTCCTGAGTTGTTTGAGGAACTTTGGGGTTCTGCACAGCCAGGCTGAAAAACTCTTTTAGTTCACACTTTTCCGATTACAGACGAGAAATCTGCGGCTTAGCGGTGGGAGGGCTGCCTAGGGGCTCAGAGCATTCTGGGTCATCTGGTCAATGACGCCCGCTCTTCCCTCCTCCCACAGGAGGACAGGGTCCCGACTCTGCAGGCTGTAGATGCTTTGGTGAGTGTTTCCACTGACAGCTCTAAAGGGGAACAGGATTGGGGACTGAGTCATAAGACAAAAACAAACCCAGGTGCATCTAATGTCACTTTCAAGAGCAAAGAATATTTTTACAAGCCTCTCCATTTGCCGTTAGACATGTCCAAGTCTAGGGGATGACTGGCTGGGTAAGTACCGTGGCAAGCAAAGGATGTATCACAAAGCTCCTTGGTCCCACTGTAGAGCCCTGAGGCAGCTCTGGGAAATAGCAGACAGCTGGGCAGACAGACAGACAGACAGACAGACAAGACATTCACTTTCCCCAAGGCAGGGAAGAGCTCGGCATGCCTACTGGGTCAGGAGCAGACAAGACACTGGAAACCGAAACCTCAGCCACTCTGACTCATGATTCTGTGGGATGCACATGTCTGTCACACATGAAGGCATCAAGGCACACATTTGCAAGAACCTCCAAGCAATTGTGTGCATGTGCAAGCACACACACACGCACACACACACATTAGTGGGAAAAAGAGTTAGGACGTAAAGCCTGCAATGATATATAGCATCCGCTAGGGGGAGATGCCGTATCTCCTCTAGGCAAGGCTGTGTCCCTTTGCGGGGCTGACTGCAGCAGGGTCTCTGTGTGGCCTACCACCATGGGCAGCCCTGCCAGCGCCCAATCAGAGGACTCCACCTCTTCTCAGCATAGTGACCTTGGCCAAGGGCTTAACCACAGTGCACTCACCTCATGGCCACGTCACTCCCCTCTCAGGGCTGGGAAGCAGTAAACAGCCTGCCAGTGTCCAGCACACAGTAAGCATGGGACTCAAAGTAGCTCGCAGAGTGAGGCGTGAACACTTTTTAAAATACAATCTTTTTGTCAAATGAAACCTCATGTAGAACTTCATGCTAAGAAACAGAGTACCTGGTTCCCTGAGCCACCTGAAGGGTTTGGGTATGTAACAGGGGTCTCAGGACAGCCTGAAAAGTCATGCAAGTGACCGAGGAGCCAGTTGTGGGCTACAAGACTGGCTTGTTCACACCCCGGAGAAGGGTCAAAAACTCCCATGAGCCTTGGCGTCCTCATCCACAAGGTGCGCACTGGTCTATGAGGAATGAACGGGACCGGGCGCCCAGCGCCCGGCACCGTGTCTGGCAGGTGGCAGCCACTCAGTAAGTGTCAGCCAGCTTTCCTTCAAAACCAGGCACAAAGACCGCTCCGGGCTTCCTAGTGAGTCTGCAGTTTTCTGGGGCATCTCCCAGACTCAAGAATGGCCCAAGGTTGCAGGTTTGGGGCAGGATGACTCACTTCGGAGACCCTGGAATAACGCTAACCCTGGCTGCCTCCCTGGCTGTGTCCATGCTCTTCAAGGGCTGTCCTTCAAATGACCTCAATAGCATAAGGAGGCAGTGACTTTTCTTGCCTCACAGCAAACTGGTCAGTCTCCTGAGATGGTGGCATGTTTGTGTTCCTTGTAAAGGGCTGCCAAGTCCTTTCACCTGTGGTCTTTAATCTTGGTGGAAAGAGACCTGTCTGTCACACATGAAGGCATCAAGGCACACATTTGCAAGAACCTCCATAATTGTGTGCATGTGCAAGCACACACACGCACACACACACATTAGTGGGAAAAAGAGTTAGGACGTAAAGCCTGCAATGATATATAGCATCCGCTAGGGGGAGATGCCGTATCTCCTCTAGGCAAGGCTGTGTCCCTTTGCGGGGCTGACTGCAGCAGGGTCTCTGTGTGGCCTACCACCATGGGCAGCCCTGCCAGCGCCCAATCAGAGGACTCCACCTCTTCTCAGCATAGTGACCTTGGCCAAGGGCTTAACCACAGTGCACTCACCTCATGGCCACGTCACTCCCCTCTCAGGGCTGGGAAGCAGTAAACAGCCTGCCAGTGTCCAGCACACAGTAAGCATGGGACTCAAAGTAGCTCGCAGAGTGAGGCGTGAACACTTTTTAAAATACAATCTTTTTGTCAAATGAAACCTCATGTAGAACTTCATGCTAAGAAACAGAGTACCTGGTTCCCTGAGCCACCTGAAGGGTTTGGGTATGTAACAGGGGTCTCAGGACAGCCTGAAAAGTCATGCAAGTGACCGAGGAGCCAGTTGTGGGCTACAAGACTGGCTTGTTCACACCCCGGAGAAGGGTCAAAAACTCCCATGAGCCTTGGCGTCCTCATCCACAAGGTGCGCACTGGTCTATGAGGAATGAACGGGACCGGGCGCCCAGCGCCCGGCACCGTGTCTGGCAGGTGGCAGCCACTCAGTAAGTGTCAGCCAGCTTTCCTTCAAAACCAGGCACAAAGACCGCTCCGGGCTTCCTAGTGAGTCTGCAGTTTTCTGGGGCATCTCCCAGACTCAAGAATGGCCCAAGGTTGCAGGTTTGGGGCAGGATGACTCACTTCGGAGACCCTGGAATAACGCTAACCCTGGCTGCCTCCCTGGCTGTGTCCATGCTCTTCAAGGGCTGTCCTTCAAATGACCTCAATAGCATAAGGAGGCAGTGACTTTTCTTGCCTCACAGCAAACTGGTCAGTCTCCTGAGATGGTGGCATGTTTGTGTTCCTTGTCCTAAATGGGCTCTTTCCCAGCTGTCCCCAAGTCCTTTCACCTGTGGACTCTTTAATCTTGGTGGGAAAGAGACCTACCGTCTGTCTAACCAACTTATCAGCAACCTCTCCAGCACAAGCAGGGAAGACCACACTGCTCTTTTATAGCTGTGCCCACAAGGCTTTCTTTTAAGCTGGGGTCCAACAAGGAAGATGTTAGCACTGTCCAGCCTTGCGGAGGACCCATGAGGGGCCTCGGACACACAGCTCAAGGCTACAGCACCGCCCAAGCCTCCGCCTCCCAGCTGCTGCGTCCCCGCGTCCCTTGGCAGGAAGCCTTTATCAACAGCTCCCATGAGGTTTTCCAAGCACACTCTAGGTCCTGCACCAGGGAATGTATTTGGGCAAAGGAGCAAAGGGGAGACGTGAGAGGCGAGGTAGAAACAGAAGGAAACTGCCTCCCCTTCTCCTGCAATTCCTCCTGCTTCTTTCCAGCAGTGTGGTGGTTTCCCAGCGACACCCGCCTACTCCAGTCCCTGGGAGCCCTGAGGGACCCAGGGAGAGGCTTCTGGAATGAAGAAGATTCCAAGAATCCAGCAGGGGTGGAGAATAGTTCCACTAGCCCAAGAAAACAGGAGAGACTGGGTGGTTGTTTGGGTTTGTGGTCCTAACACATTCATTTGAGTCAAGAAGAAGATGGTTACTTAACCCAGGCCAGTGAATTTATAGAGAGATTCCATAGCACAGATCTGAAATCTTACTTTTTTTTTTTTTCATAAAAGCCACAATCAACAAAATAGAAATGGGAGACATAACTGAAGAGAATACAAACTTCTACCTGTGAAGTAGATATGTCACGTGGGTGTAATGTACAGCACACGGAATATAGTCAATAATATGGTGATAACTGCACGGTGACAGGCGGTAACTAGGCTCACCACAGTATAATCTCATCATGCATAAAAACACCAAGTCACTATATCACATACTTGAATATACAATGTCAATGACAATTTAAAAAAATACTGCCATTGATTAAGGAACTTCAAACACTGGAAACCGAGGATTTGGCACTGGTTAAGGGACAGCTTAAATCTGTGCTACTCTCTGCCTTTATCATCACTTGTGGCTTGAATTTGCCACCTACATGCTCCAGAGTCAACGCAATACCAGTGACCAGAGGCACATGGACTTCCTTTTCGAGCTCTGGCTGTCTGAGTGTCTCTGCAGACCATCAGTACTGCTGCATGTCACAGAGTTAAAGCAATCAAACATCTGCCAGGCTCAGCTAAGTACACACAGAAGACGAACCGCGACAGAAGCCACTAAAGTGTGCTGTCAGCCACATGCATGCAGGTGTGCAAGCCCCATGTGCACCATCACACATGTGCGTGACCCTCAAATGGGTCTTCTCAGAGCAGCATGTGTCTCCCACTGCCCAGAACCAAGGAAACACAGCCCTCAGAAACCCGGCTGCTAAGCTGGTTCCTAGGTTGTTCAGCCATGCGTGATGCCTGCTAATTACTCAGAGTGACCCTGAAAGCTGACAACCGCCTCAGGCTACTTCCAGACTTAACAATAAAACTATTGCAAATTCCAGTTCACCACTCAGCTCCCAGCATCAACCCCTGGGCTGAGTGAGAAGAGCAGGGTCCCGGCTTTCCAGCTGCAACTGAGCAGGAGGGAGAGGTAGTCATGTCATGGCCCCAGGGTCATCCGTGAGGAGTCCTGGTGTTGAGCAGAGGATGCCAAATCCCAGATTCTTCAAGTTTCACTTCCTGACCTTGGGCAAGTCACTTAGTCACTCTGAGTCACAATTTTCTCTTAAAAAATGGAGATTGCAAAAATAAACCTCTGCCCAAGCCCCAGGACAAATGCAGAGCTTGAACCAAATAGCAGACGTGAGATGACTCAGCAAAGCGTGAAGTGCCACACCTTTTGTGAGTTGTGCACTCATGACACTGAGCATGTGCGGGCCCTGATGTCTCTGAGCCCTGGCAACACTCTGTGGCGAGGTATGATCGTTCCCTCTTCCATGGAGGGAGGCACCATGGCACAGAGAGGCTGGATGACTTGCTCAGGGTCACAGAGCTCACAACGGCAGAGCCAGGGTTTATAGCCCCGCCTGTCCTCCACCGAGCCGGAGGACGGCCTCACAGGAGAGGAGCTGCCACCTTGCCCACCTCGCGGCAGTCAGGTTCTGAGCAGATCAGGCTGCTGGTCACTGAACAGTCCCTGGAACTCGGGAGAGGTCAGCAGGCAGGGTGCACTCACCTGGAGTCCTTCTCGGACGGCTTCCAGGAGGTAGGGGATGATGGAGTAGTTCCACAGGTCGGTGAACCACACCCTGGAACCATCCACGTCGATGGGGCATGACAGGAAGAGCCGGGGGCCTGGGGACCACAGAGAACATCAGGCAAATTGAAGTGGAGGGCAAGAGAAGCTAGCCCAAGCACCCCCTTACAGGAGGGATGACAGCAGAAATACCAGCTGCCACAGGGTGGGCACTCGGGCCCTCTAACCCTCTCCTGGGGCCTCGCTCCTGGTGGGAATCACCCCAGGGGAAGGGGAGGCTTTCTGGAGAAAGGTGCTCACTTATTAGTCCTAACCTTTGAAAATGGATGCGCCGTAGATGACCACGAGAACAGGAATGATGAAGGAAGTGACACATGCCCACCTCTAATTATTTCAGAGTGGTTATTTTCCAGAGCAACAAAAACATGCTCATGAGACGATGTGGAGGGAAAAAGGAAAAGAACATACTCTACATACACTAGGACTGCTGCTACCTAAGACTTGAAGGGGTAAGGACAGAAAAAATAAGTTCAAATTACAGTGATTATGTCAGGATGGTGGGGTGACCAGCGATGCTTTGTATCTGCCTAAATTTCAGGAATGTTAATAGCATTATTCATAAACCAAATTGGGGCAGATTGCAAATTTTTAAAACCTCTGCCCAAGCCCCAGGACAAATGCAGAGCTTGAACCAAATAGCAGACGTGAGATGACTCAGCAAAGCGTGAAGTGCCACACCTTTTGTGAGTTGTGCACTCATGACACTGAGCATGTGCGGGCCCTGATGTCTCTGAGCCCTGGCAACACTCTGTGGCGAGGTATGATCGTTCCCTCTTCCATGGAGGGAGGCACCATGGCACAGAGAGGCTGGATGACTTGCTCAGGGTCACAGAGCTCACAACGGCAGAGCCAGGGTTTATAGCCCCCTGTCCTCCACCGAGCCGGAGGACGGCCTCACAGGAGAGGAGCTGCCACCTTGCCCACCTCGCGGCAGTCAGGTTCTGAGCAGATCAGGCTGCTGGTCACTGAACAGTCCCTGGAACTCGGGAGAGGTCAGCAGGCAGGGTGCACTCACCTGGAGTCCTTCTCGGACGGCTTCCAGGAGGTAGGGGATGATGGAGTAGTTCCACAGGTCGGTGAACCACACCCTGGAACCATCCACGTCGATGGGGCATGACAGGAAGAGCCGGGGGCCTGGGGACCACAGAGAACATCAGGCAAATTGAAGTGGAGGGCAAGAGAAGCTAGCCCAAGCACCCCCTTACAGGAGGGATGACAGCAGAAATACCAGCTGCCACAGGGTGGGCACTCGGGCCCTCTAACCCTCTCCTGGGGCCTCGCTCCTGGTGGGAATCACCCCAGGGGAAGGGGAGGCTTTCTGGAGAAAGGTGCTCACTTATTAGTCCTAACCTTTGAAAATGGATGCGCCGTAGATGACCACGAGAACAGGAATGATGAAGGAAGTGACACATGCCCACCTCTAATTATTTCAGAGTGGTTATTTTCCAGAGCAACAAAAACATGCTCATGAGACGATGTGGAGGGAAAAAGGAAAAGAACATACTCTACATACACTAGGACTGCTGCTACCTAAGACTTGAAGGGGTAAGGACAGAAAAAATAAGTTCAAATTACAGTGATTATGTCAGGATGGTGGGGTGACCAGCGATGCTTTGTATCTGCCTAAATTTCAGGAATGTTAATAGCATTATTCATAAACCAAAGCCAATCCTACGGGGTGGTTTCCATCTGTGGGAGCCTCAGGTGAGGCCCCTCCCCCAGCCCAAAGTTTATACCAGAATGGGACTGGACAGGCCAGCATCAGCAGCAGAGCTCTGGACAAGAGAAAAGGCAGACACAGTCCCAGGACGGGGGTGACTGACGATCTAGGGTCTGCCTCGGCTGTGGCTGTCCTATGCTGCCTTCTCCACCCGTGTGGCCAGGGCAGCGTCCCACTGCCAGGGCCCAAGGCCAGCCATCCAAGGAAGCCAGGGCTCCAGGAGCAGCACTCCCGCCCCAGCCAGCTCGCCCGCCCCGCCCCTACCTATGGTGACGTCCGAGGAGCTGTGCCCCAGGAAGCGGTTCAGGTGATGCCAGACCTTGGGAATCCAGTCGATGATTTTCACCAGCTCCATGTTCCGCATCCGCCCACTGATCTCTGTCTCCATGAGCTTCCGCCTCAGGAACCGGCCCAGAAAACCCTTCACAGGCTCCGTGTGGTTGGCACAAAGCACCCATCTGGATGGAGTCACAAATTTTCTGTGATAGAAGCCCGAGGCCAGCTTCATGAATCAAAGCTCATTAGAGCTGGAAGGTGAATATGTTAACCCTGCAACTGGACTCTCCTGAATCCCAGATATAAACATTTTTAAAAACATTTTTTTGGCTGTGGCATATGGGATCTTAGTTCCCTGACCAGAGATCAAACCCATGTCCCCTTGCATTGGACATGCAAAGGCGTAAGCGCTGGACTACCAGGAACTCCCCACAGTACATAACTCATGACTCCTCATGAGTTATGTGCAACCCTGTGCCATAGATATGATCATTACCCATTTTAAAGGTAGAAATTCTGAGGCACTGATGGGAAATATAACTGGTCCAAGGTCAAAAAGCTAGTCAGAAATCTTACAAGAGCTAAGCTTAGAACCAAGACCATCCAACTCCAGGGGCTGAGCTCTGACACTCGCTAATGGCCTCTGGTGCCTTGGACAGGTCCTGGGCTGGGCTGTGGGGCTGCGACATGACAGGGACACAGTCCCGGTTCCCCAGGAGCTCACGGTCTAGCAGCGGAGGCAGCTAAAAGGAACGAGACATGACGAAACCTGGGTAATCAGGGAAGCCTCAGGTGAGGCCCCTCCCCCAGCCCAAAGTTTATACCAGAATGGGACTGGACAGGCCAGCATCAGCAGCAGAGCTCTGGACAAGAGAAAAGGCAGACACAGTCCCAGGACGGGGGTGACTGACGATCTAGGGTCTGCCTCGGCTGTGGCTGTCCTATGCTGCCTTCTCCACCCGTGTGGCCAGGGCAGCGTCCCACTGCCAGGGCCCAAGGCCAGCCATCCAAGGAAGCCAGGGCTCCAGGAGCAGCACTCCCGCCCCAGCCAGCTCGCCCGCCCCGCCCCTACCTATGGTGACGTCCGAGGAGCTGTGCGCCTCCAGGAAGCGGTTCAGGTGATGCCAGACCTTGGGAATCCAGTCGATGATTTTCACCAGCTCCATGTTCCGCATCCGCCCACTGATCTCTGTCTCCATGAGCTTCCGCCTCAGGAACCGGCCCAGAAAACCCTTCACAGGCTCCGTGTGGTTGGCACAAAGCACCCATCTGGATGGAGTCACAAATTTTCTGTGATAGAAGCCCGAGGCCAGCTTCATGAATCAAAGCTCATTAGAGCTGGAAGGTGAATATGTTAACCCTGCAACTGGACTCTCCTGAATCCCAGATATAAACATTTTTAAAAACATTTTTTTGGCTGTGGCATATGGGATCTTAGTTCCCTGACCAGAGATCAAACCCATGTCCCCTTGCATTGGACATGCAAAGTCTTAAGCGCTGGACTACCAGGGAACTCCCCACAGTACATAACTCATGACTCCTCATGAGTTATGTGCAACCCTGTGCCATAGATATGATCATTACCCATTTTAAAGGTAGAAATTCTGAGGCACTGATGGGAAATATAACTGGTCCAAGGTCAAAAAGCTAGTCAGAAATCTTACAAGAGCTAAGCTTAGAACCAAGACCATCCAACTCCAGGGGCTGAGCTCTGACACTCGCTAATGGCCTCTGGTGCCTTGGACAGGTCCTGGGCTGGGCTGTGGGGCTGCGACATGACAGGGACACAGTCCCGGTTCCCCAGGAGCTCACGGTCTAGCAGCGGAGGCAGCTAAAAGGAACGAGACATGACGAAACCTGGGTAATCAGGGAAGCCTCGGAGGTGGAGGGGACGTCTGAGCTGAGACCAGAGGGGATGAACGGTGGCAGCGCCAAGAGGCAAGGAGGAAGCAGGCAGAGGGGCGGGCGCTGGCGCGGGTGGAGCCCACACTGAAGCACCGGCAGGGGCGCCGACAGCCAGGCACTTGGGAAAACTGCCAGTGGTTCAGTGTAACCAGAGTTTAGACTTGACCTGCCAACACAGGGGGCCTGGATTTCCTTCTGGGGAGCTATTGAGGCACTTCTGGCCTGAGGGTTTATGGTCAGGTTGAATTCTAGAATACTACTCTGGCTGTTGCTGATAGAGGGGATGGCCTGCAGGTGGCCCCAAGGTCCAGGCCAGCATACTGGTTAGAAAATGACTGAAACAGTGTGCTGGGAGATGATGTGGCAGTGACGGGGCATGGAGGAGAAGAGAAGGAGGGGAGGAGAAAAAGGATGAGGAAGAGAAGGAAGAAGAGGAGAAGGAGGAGGAGGAAGAGAAGGAAGAGGACGAGGAGGCAGAAGAGAAAGAGAAAGAAGAGGGGGGGGGAAGGAGGAGGAGGTGGAGGAGCAAGAGGAGGAGGAGGAAGAGGAGGAGGACGAGGAGGAGGGTCACAAGGGACATTCAAGAGAAAGCATGAATAAGACCAGGACGCCCTGGATGCAGAGATGAGCCATGATCTCAGCGACCTGATGGAGTTACGTCTCTCTGATGATTACAGTTCAGGTGTACTTTCAACAGAGATGCCAGCAGATCGGCCATGAAAATGAGTTGGGGGGTGGGGGGAAGGGGTCACATCCCAGGAGACAGCTGTCCACCCCTATCTAAGGGTGCAGGCAGGAGAGGAGCATGTGGAGCCAGCTGGATCTCAGGTCGGGGCAAAGTGCATTTAGTAATAGCAAAGACGAGCCGCGACACAGCTGATGCATAGCAGGGATTTGAGCTAAGCTTAGAACCAAGACCATCCAACTCCAGGGGCTGAGCTCTGACACTCGCTAATGGCCTCTGGTGCCTTGGACAGGTCCTGGGCTGGGCTGTGGGGCTGCGACATGACAGGGACACAGTCCCGGTTCCCCAGGAGCTCACGGTCTAGCAGCGGAGGCAGCTAAAAGGAACGAGACATGACGAAACCTGGGTAATCAGGGAAGCCTCGGAGGTGGAGGGGACGTCTGAGCTGAGACCAGAGGGGATGAACGGTGGCAGCGCCAAGAGGCAAGGAGGAAGCAGGCAGAGGGGCGGGCGCTGGCGCGGGTGGAGCCCACACTGAAGCACCGGCAGGGGCGCCGACAGCCAGGCACTTGGGAAAACTGCCAGTGGTTCAGTGTAACCAGAGTTTAGACTTGACCTGCCAACACAGGGGGCCTGGATTTCCTTCTGGGGAGCTATTGAGGCACTTCTGGCCTGAGGGTTTATGGTCAGGTTGAATTCTAGAATACTACTCTGGCTGTTGCTGATAGAGGGGATGGCCTGCAGGTGGCCCCAAGGTCCAGGCCAGCATACTGGTTAGAAAATGACTGAAACAGTGTGCTGGGAGATGATGTGGCAGTGACGGGGCATGGAGGAGAAGAGAAGGAGGGGAGGAGAAAAAGGATGAGGAAGAGAAGGAAGAAGAGGAGAAGGAGGAGGAGGAAGAGAAGGAAGAGGACGAGGAGGCAGAAGAGAAAGAGAAAGAAGAGGGGGGGGGAAGGAGGAGGAGGTGGAGGAGCAAGAGGAGGAGGAGGAAGAGGAGGAGGACGAGGAGGAGGGTCACAAGGGACATTCAAGAGAAAGCATGAATAAGACCAGGACGCCCTGGATGCAGAGATGAGCCATGATCTCAGCGACCTGATGGAGTTACGTCTCTCTGATGATTACAGTTCAGGTGTACTTTCAACAGAGATGCCAGCAGATCGGCCATGAAAATGAGTTGGGGGGTGGGGGGAAGGGGTCACATCCCAGGAGACAGCTGTCCACCCCTATCTAAGGGTGCAGGCAGGAGAGGAGCATGTGGAGCCAGCTGGATCTCAGGTCGGGGCAAAGTGCATTTAGTGATGGCAAAGACGAGCAGCCACCCAGCTGAGCACTACAGAATCCCCACACTGCAGCAGTGGGAGGGCTCAGTATGGGGGGTGGGGCACAGGGTTTCTAGCAGCTGGAGCTTGAAGGCCACAGACCCCTCCGGGTGGAGACACTCTTAAGCAAGAGCTTTCCCTGCTCAGGTTCCCTTGGGACAGAGAGCTGCACCACTGGGGACGTGCAGGCTGCCTGCCTGCCTGCAGCCCCCGTGCAGAGCTGCCTCCATGTAAAAAGAAAATGCAAAAGAATCAGTCCTAATGAGGTGGATGACTCTAGAACCTATTATACAAAGTGAAGTAAGTAAGTCAAAAAGAGAAAGACAAGTACAGTATATTAACATATATATACAGAATCTAGTAAGAGGGTAATGATAACACACGCAGTGAAGCGATGGAAAAACAGACATAGAGAACTCACGTATGGACATTGTGGAGTATGAACAGTGGGTGGGAGGTGTAGAGGGAGTAACATGGAGACCTACACTACCATGTGTGAAAAAGACAGCTATGGTCATTGCGCTGTAGGATCCTGCAGGGGTGGGGTGCGATGGCCCGGAGGGGTGGGATGGGGGAGACTGGGAGGGGGTGGAGGAGGGATGGGGGCCAGGGATATACATATGACTAATCTGGGATTATACATATTTGTAAACAACAAAACACTGTAGAAGTAAAAAGTAAAAAAAAAAAAAAAAAAAAACTGCTTCCAGGGTACAGACAGCTACTGCAGGACTTAGCATCAAAGAGACCTGGGTTCTGCCACCGGCTATGTGACCTCCACACTTCACTAATCTCCCCATTTGTAAACGGAGAAGGATACATGTAATGACTTGAGGCTTTTTTTGAGAAACAAGTGAGCTAAGCTGGGGAAAAGGAGCACTGTTCCAGGCCTGTAACATGTCGTAGGAAAAGGACGCGTTACCTGAAGTTGTGATGAAGCTGCAGGTTGGGAGTAGAAGAGGTAGCCTGGTTCATCGTGCCAATTATGTAAGGGCTGTGGGGGAAAGGACCGATGAGGGAGCTGGAGAATGCCCCAGCGCACCACGCATCGACGCGGATGGCCACTGGCTGCCGCCCGCCTCAACTGCCACGCCACTCGCCTCCACGGGGGTGCGCCTTTTACGGTCGGGGCAAAGTGCATTTAGTGATGGCAAAGACGAGCAGCCACCCAGCTGAGCACTACAGAATCCCACACTGCAGCAGTGGGAGGGCTCAGTATGGGGGGTGGGGCACAGGGTTTCTAGCAGCTGGAGCTTGAAGGCCACAGACCCCTCCGGGTGGAGACACTCTTAAGCAAGAGCTTTCCCTGCTCAGGTTCCCTTGGGACAGAGAGCTGCACCACTGGGGACGTGCAGGCTGCCTGCCTGCCTGCAGCCCCCGTGCAGAGCTGCCTCCATGTAAAAAGAAAATGCAAAAGAATCAGTCCTAATGAGGTGGATGACTCTAGAACCTATTATACAAAGTGAAGTAAGTAAGTCAAAAAGAGAAAGACAAGTACAGTATATTAACATATATATACAGAATCTAGTAAGAGGGTAATGATAACACACGCAGTGAAGCGATGGAAAAACAGACATAGAGAACTCACGTATGGACATTGTGGAGTATGAACAGTGGGTGGGAGGTGTAGAGGGAGTAACATGGAGACCTACACTACCATGTGTGAAAAAGACAGCTATGGTCATTGCGCTGTAGGATCCTGCAGGGGTGGGGTGCGATGGCCCGGAGGGGTGGGATGGGGGAGACTGGGAGGGGGTGGAGGAGGGATGGGGGCCAGGGATATACATATGACTAATCTGGGATTATACATATTTGTAAACAACAAAACACTGTAGAAGTAAAAAGTAAAAAAAAAAAAAAAAAAAAACTGCTTCCAGGGTACAGACAGCTACTGCAGGACTTAGCATCAAAGAGACCTGGGTTCTGCCACCGGCTATGTGACCTCCACACTTCACTAATCTCCCCATTTGTAAACGGAGAAGGATACATGTAATGACTTGAGGCTTTTTTTGAGAAACAAGTGAGCTAAGCTGGGGAAAAGGAGCACTGTTCCAGGCCTGTAACATGTCGTAGGAAAAGGACGCGTTACCTGAAGTTGTGATGAAGCTGCAGGTTGGGAGTAGAAGAGGTAGCCTGGTTCATCGTGCCAATTATGTAAGGGCTGTGGGGGAAAGGACCGATGAGGGAGCTGGAGAATGCCCCAGCGCACCTACGCATCGACGCGGATGGCCACTGGCTGCCGCCCGCCCCTCCAACTCCGCCCCACGCCACTGTGCGCGCTGCTCTCCAGGCCGCGCACGTCTCCCCCGGGCTCGCAGCGTCTGGCGCCTTCTGTACCATTTGTGGTCCTTGCAGTTGAGCAGCCCGTTGAAGATCTCGCCCAGCGAGCTGACATGATGCAGGTTGTCCAGGATGATGACGAGAGGCATGTCCACCGCGTTGTTCTCGCTGGCGCACTGGTCAGCAAGGTTGGACAGGTACTGGCGCAGTTCCTGTGGAGGCCGGACAGGAATGAGCAGGTGAGCGCCCCAAGGCACATGCTGGCGTTCAAGGCCTCCCCCTGGGCTGGTCCCGGCAGCAGGGCCCTTCCTGAGGCCACGCGGGGATCCTGCGCTGAGTGCCAGCACGCTCCAGGCTGTCAGCCTGGGTGCACAGGAATGCAGGCCAGGGAGACCTTGGCTCTGCCCTCTGGGATTCTCCAGGGAACAGAAAACCCAGGCAAGAGCTGGCACCATGAGGGTACCCACACGTTTCTGTACTCTACAGTGCTGCCCCTCCTCTCGATATTTCTGACCATGCCCACCTCCCAGGAAGCTCCCGAGGGCAGATGCCTCCTATGTGTCTTTACATCCACAGCACTGACGGAGAGCCACTCATAGGGAAGCCCCTGATGAGTCAGCACAGCAAAGGATGCGTCCCTGCTCCTGCCACGGCCTGCTGACGAGTGCTGGGCAGACAACGCCCAGGTGCAGGGGAGGCTGTCTCCATGCACGGGGGCAGTGATGGTCTGGCTGACAGGGTATGCTTTGGCCTTAACTGTGAAGAATGGGTGGGGCAGCGTCTGGTGCTGGGAGGAGAACACAGCTCAGCTTGGCTGGGGCGGGGGTATGTCAGAAAGGAAGAAAACTGAAGGATCTGCAGTGGGGAAAGGCCGAAACAGTGAGCTAAGGACCAGCCAGTGAACTCAGAACTGCTCTCTGGTATTATTATCACAATGACGACGGCCCCGACCTGGCACCAGGCACAACCCGGGGGGCCTCACATACAGACTTCTGCAGGTGGGTGCCGTGACCATCTCCGTGTAACAGATGGAAAGCTGAGGCACCCCTCAGTCAAGTGACCCGCCTGAGATGGGACAGTGGGTGGGCAGCAGGCTGGATCTGGCCCCAGCACTTGCCCCAAGGTGGATACCTCCACACACCACACTGTCCTACACACTGGCCTGGATGCTCAGGGGGTCCTCTCTCCTCTGCTTCCTATAAGTACACACACACACACACACACACACACACATCTCCCTTTTAAGTCAAAATGTGGCTTTTAGCAGTACAAAAAGCCGAATTTTTAAAGTTACTAGTTATTTTTCCTTCTTTTAGCTCCTGTCCATCATGGCCTAAGGCACTTGACAAGGCCAGGGCTGCCAAGGCTCAGGGCCCTCCCTTTCGCATTCAGGCCAATGGGGTACAGCTGGGGACTGACTGAGGGGAGACAGAGTGGGGGCTGCAATCAGTCCTGGCTCCACTCCCAGCCACGTGCCTGGGATCCTCTCTCGCTGGTCCCAGGAGAGGGTCCTTCCCTGAGCTGATTCACAGAGGATCCTGGTTCAGGGGCTCTGACCACTTCCCTTCGCCCTGCCCCTGCAACCGCGTCACTTGGGGAACTTGTGAACGGCACAGAGCCCCAGCCCCACACAACCTACTGAAACAGATTGTCTGGGAAAGAGGACTGGGAGGTGCATCTTCAAGAATGCCAGGTGATTCTTAAGTTGGAAGAGCCACTTCCAATTCACCTCTGATGCTCTGGCTGCTCTGCATGGGTCAGCCAGAGTGAAATACCCGGCAACCACCACTGCATGAATCATGAACACAGGGTTGAGAAGAAAACAGCTGGCAGTGAGGTCTATGGGGCAAGGCTGCTGAAACCCACTGTGAAGAATGGGTGGGGCAGCGTCTGGTGCTGGGAGGAGAACACAGCTCAGCTTGGCTGGGGCGGGGGTATGTCAGAAAGGAAGAAAACTGAAGGATCTGCAGTGGGGAAAGGCCGAAACAGTGAGCTAAGGACCAGCCAGTGAACTCAGAACTGCTCTCTGGTATTATTATCACAATGACGACGGCCCCGACCTGGCACCAGGCACACCCGGGGCCTCACATACAGACTTCTGCAGGTGGGTGCCGTGACCATCTCCGTGTAACAGATGGAAAGCTGAGGCACCCCTCAGTCAAGTGACCCGCCTGAGATGGGACAGTGGGTGGGCAGCAGGCTGGATCTGGCCCCAGCACTTGCCCCAAGGTGGATACCTCCACACACCACACTGTCCTACACACTGGCCTGGATGCTCAGGGGGTCCTCTCTCCTCTGCTTCCTATAAGTACACACACACACACACACACACACACATCTCCCTTTTAAGTCAAAATGTGGCTTTTAGCAGTACAAAAAGCCGAATTTTTAAAGTTACTAGTTATTTTTCCTTCTTTTAGCTCCTGTCCATCATGGCCTAAGGCACTTGACAAGGCCAGGGCTGCCAAGGCTCAGGGCCCTCCCTTTCGCATTCAGGCCAATGGGGTACAGCTGGGGACTGACTGAGGGGAGACAGAGTGGGGGCTGCAATCAGTCCTGGCTCCACTCCCAGCCACGTGCCTGGGATCCTCTCTCGCTGGTCCCAGGAGAGGGTCCTTCCCTGAGCTGATTCACAGAGGATCCTGGTTCAGGGGCTCTGACCACTTCCCTTCGCCCTGCCCCTGCAACCGCGTCACTTGGGGAACTTGTGAACGGCACAGAGCCCCAGCCCCACACAACCTACTGAAACAGATTGTCTGGGAAAGAGGACTGGGAGGTGCATCTTCAAGAATGCCAGGTGATTCTTAAGTTGGAAGAGCCACTTCCAATTCACCTCTGATGCTCTGGCTGCTCTGCATGGGTCAGCCAGAGTGAAATACCCGGCAACCACCACTGCATGAATCATGAACACAGGGTTGAGAAGACAGCTCACAACCCCAGGGCATGGCCACGGCAGACTGTCCAAGCACTTCCACTGCTCCGAGAGGCAGAATCAAGCCTATTTGTTGACTCTGGGGTCTAAGATGTCAACTTGGACTCCAGTCCACTGCTAGGTACCATTTGAGTAGTTTTGGGTACAAGGCCATCTGCCTCAAGTCTCAGTTTCTGCCTCTGTAAAATGTGATCATGACAACTACTTCCTTGAAGGTCCTGCCGTGGGGCAGAGTTTGCTGGTCCTGGGGCAAGCGATCTGTCAAGGACAGCTGTTGTTCTTATTGTTGTTCCACAAGAGGTTTCATTTTAGATACAGAAGAGAATCTAATGGGCACATGATGAATTCTTGGTCGAGAGGAAGCATCTGGGTTAAAGAATTTAAAAAAGGACCAGTACTGAGCATCACACCCAACAATAGCAGGAAGTGAGAGATAAACTGTTGGATTGGCCAAAAAATTCATCTGGGTTTTTCTGTAACATCATAGAGAAAACCCAAATGAAAAAGGCCAGTCCAGGGCTTCCCCTGGTGGTCCAGTGGATAAGGACACCGCCTTGCAGTGCAAGGGGCGCCGGTTCGATCCCTGGCCTGGGAAGATCCCACGTGCCGCGGAGCGGCTGGACTGATGTATCCAATCATCGAGCCGGAGCTCTGGGGCGCATGCGCCCAGAGCCGGCGCTCTGCGACGACAGACGCCACCGCGATGGGAGGCCCGCAGGAGCCAAAGAACAAAGACGGATGAAAAATAGAGAAATGGAAGACTAATAGAAGTGGCCCGCCCGCTCCCCTCCCTCCTCAACCCGACCCCCGCCCAAAATAAATAAATAAATAAATCTTTAAAAAAAAAAAAAAAGAAAGAAAAAGGCCAGTCCAACACATCAGCTTACACATGGAACTTCTGGCTTCCAGTCTGGGGTTACAGCCTTTCTTTCTGCTAGCTCCATTCTGACCTCCTTCCCCAGGCTGTTAGAACCAGGGAAGGCGAGCGCTGCAGGAAATGCTGCTTTTTGCCCTCAGAGTAGGGGTGGCCTCGTAGTTCTGAAAGGCCTAAGCTGCAGCCTCCGAATGACCTCCTCACCTTGCTGGACTTGTGGTCCACGTTGAAGGTGGCGATGACCCCGTCGGTCAGCTCGCGCCCCTCCCGGAGCACCAGGTACTCTGACAGCCGGTTGGCCAGGTAGGTTTTCCCCGTGCCACTGGGCCCCGAGAGGATGATCCTGCGGTGTTCCACGAGCAGAGACACGTAGCGCTGAAGGAGGGGCTTGGGGATCAGGGACTCGAACACCAGCGAGTCCAGGCTGTTCTCTGAGCCCTGTGTTTGAGAGAGACAGCCAGTGTTCATTAAAAACTCTCTGGGCCTGCCCATCGAGAAAAGGACCCCCGGTCCTGCCGTGGGGCAGAGTTTGCTGGTCCTGGGGCAAGCGATCTGTCAAGGACAGCTGTTGTTCTTATTGTTGTTCCACAAGAGGTTTCATTTTAGATACAGAAGAGAATCTAATGGGCACATGATGAATTCTTGGTCGAGAGGAAGCATCTGGGTTAAAGAATTTAAAAAAGGACCAGTACTGAGCATCACACCCAACAATAGCAGGAAGTGAGAGATAAACTGTTGGATTGGCCAAAAAATTCATCTGGGTTTTTCTGTAACATCATAGAGAAAACCCAAATGAAAAAGGCCAGTCCAGGGCTTCCCCTGGTGGTCCAGTGGATAAGGACACCGCCTTGCAGTGCAAGGGGCGCCGGTTCGATCCCTGGCCTGGGAAGATTCCATGTGCCACGGAGCGGCTGGACTGATGTATCCAATCATCGAGCCGGAGCTCTGGGGCGCATGCGCCCAGAGCCGGCGCTCTGCGACGACAGACGCCACCGCGATGGGAGGCCCGCAGGAGCCAAAGAACAAAGACGGATGAAAAATAGAGAAATGGAAGACTAATAGAAGTGGCCCGCCCGCTCCCCTCCCTCCCCAACCCGACCCCCGCCCAAAATAAATAAATAAATAAATCTTTAAAAAAAAAAAAAAAGAAAGAAAAAGGCCAGTCCAACACATCAGCTTACACATGGAACTTCTGGCTTCCAGTCTGGGGTTACAGCCTTTCTTTCTGCTAGCTCCATTCTGACCTCCTTCCCCAGGCTGTTAGAACCAGGGAAGGCGAGCGCTGCAGGAAATGCTGCTTTTTGCCCTCAGAGTAGGGGTGGCCTCGTAGTTCTGAAAGGCCTAAGCTGCAGCCTCCGAATGACCTCCTCACCTTGCTGGACTTGTGGTCCACGTTGAAGGTGGCGATGACCCCGTCGGTCAGCTCGCGCCCCTCCCGGAGCACCAGGTACTCTGACAGCCGGTTGGCCAGGTAGGTTTTCCCCGTGCCACTGGGCCCCGAGAGGATGATCCTGCGGTGTTCCACGAGCAGAGACACGTAGCGCTGAAGGAGGGGCTTGGGGATCAGGGACTCGAACACCAGCGAGTCCAGGCTGTTCTCTGCGAGCCCTGTGTTTGAGAGAGACAGCCAGTGTTCATAGCCTGGTAGAGAAGGACTCTCTGGGCCTGCCCATCGAACTGATAAAACCCCAGGCTATCCCTTTCCTGGGCAGCCCCTTCATCTGAGGCCCCCACCCACCCAGGGACACCACAGGCTTCCTGCTCCTAGCTTGGCTGATGGCTCACATTTAATATCTGAACCCTCAGTTGTCATCCATTCTCTGCAGAATTCCCAAGACTCTGGGCTTGGACTATCTGTCTGGATTTAGCATTACTGGTGGCAGTGGCTCCAACCAACTGTGAATTTCCCGTGTCCACCTGGACCTCGGGGCTGCCTCTGCACCCTGCCTTTTCCCCTGGGTCTGCCAGGTGCCTCCGCTGCCCACACTCAGATAAACCATGAAGGTATCAACACTTCTGTTGTTAAAATGAGGAGAAACACAAGGTGGGACCATTTGATCTGGGGATGTAAATATTGGCAGACCTACTGAGTCTCTCCCACAACAAGAGGAAATGCATCTTTCTTCCTCTTCTCTTTGAAAATCTTCACTACTCAGGGCTGTTGGCATTACAAGAGCTGTTTTCCTGGTATTCTCAAGAGAGGATCCAACCAAGGTTACTTGTCCCAAGCCTGAGGCAAGTCTATTAAAAAAACACCTCAGCTTCCAAGTCAAAGATCTCTTGGTAAATGTCACATTATACTTGAAAATATGTGGGTTATCATTTGATACTGATGTCTAACATAATTCCACAGTGATATGAGAACAGACTCTGTAGGTTCGATGCCTTTAGACCATGAAATCTTTGCACCTTGTTTTATGTCCCTGGATATGTTCCAGTGTCTCCTGGTTTATAGTCTATGGGAACCTGAATAGAATATGTATCCTGCTCTTGTGTAAAAATTGTATTAATCTTAATTATGTTAAATTTGTTCATAGTACTTTTTGAGTCTACTATATCCCTTTAACTTTCTGGCTATTCATTCTATTAATTTTGAGAATTTGATATTGAAACGCCAACTAAAGATCTTAACTTATCTGATTAAAAAATAATTGTAATGTATAGTGGAACTATATTTAGCTTTGTTCTGTATTTTCTAAGTCCCCTGTAAATGTGTTATCCTACTTTCATAATTAAAAACACTTTTAAAAAGCACCTAAAGAAACCAGTATACGTAGGCAAAAAATAAATTGAAAAGCACTTATTCTGTTTATAAGAGCATCTTCTATCCACCTATTAACTCATTGCCAATAGACTCCTCAGTGCATTTATACAGTGTTTCCAAGCCTTCTCAACCCAGGAGAGTGCCTAATGCAGTGACTGCCCTAGAACAGGCTTTGCTGGTGGCTCAGTGTGAAGAATCTAAGTGCAGTGCAGGAGATGCAGGAGATGCGGGTTCTGCCCTTGGGTCCAGGAAGGCCCCTGGAGGAGGAAATGGCAACCTACTCCAGTAGTCTTTTTTTTTTTTTCACTCCAATATTCTTGGCTGGGGAATCCCATGGAGAGAGAAGCCTGGTGGGCTGTGGTCCATGGGGTCTCAAAACAAGTTGAACATGACTTAGGGGCTGAAAAAAAAACAATTCTAGAATCACCCTGAGTAAGGATCCCAAATGACATCTGGGTACAGGTCTAAAACTTTCCTAAAACTGGTCTCAGCAGAGCCTACACTGGCTCAAAGCTTGATGGAAAGTTTGGGGGTGGGGTGTAGCAGGTAGGGGCTCCTGGCTAAACTTAATCACAAACACAGGGCAGGGATGAAGACACACTGAAACCCCTCTTTCTGCATCTTGGTTGCTGTTTCAGCCTTTTGCCATAAAACCCCCTCGGAGGGACTACTTTGTAGACAAACTAACTTCAGAGCATGTAAAGCCGCAGCCCCTGCCCCAGTACCATGGGACTGAATCATCTGCAGCTCATGGATCTCTTCCAGCTCAGATCCTTGAGCAGTTTTTAGTGCCTTGAAGGCCTAAGTGTCAAGCATTACAGGGAAACAGAGGAGTCAGGTCTCACTTAAAAACAAACCTGAGCTCGCTCCTAGAGATGCTGAAACAACCTCATGGCAGATAGCAGCATGAACTGGGGCTCCATGGCGGGGTGCCTGTTCAGGAGGCAGACAGTCCTGCTAGTGTTTCCACTGAGGTTTGGTCTGATCTAAGCAACAGGTTATTCCTTTAACCTGTCAGTGCTTGAGCGTTCAGCTGCTTGCCAGCAGGTCTGAAAGGCAATTTAAGGTCCTGGCGATCTGGCTTTCCTTAAAGGGCTCTTGGGTGGACAGTTGTTAGTGTGCCTGGCCGCCTCTCCTCCTGCAGTGGGGCTCTATACTTAAAAAATTCTTTGTTTATAAGAGCATCTTCTATCCACCTATTAACTCATTGCCAATAGACTCCTCAGTGCATTTATACAGTGTTTCCAAGCCTTCTCAACCCAGGAGAGTGCCTAATGCAGTGACTGCCCTAGAACAGGCTTTGCTGGTGGCTCAGTGTGAAGAATCTAAGTGCAGTGCAGGAGATGCAGGAGATGCGGGTTCTGCCCTTGGGTCCAGGAAGGCCCCTGGAGGAGGAAATGGCAACCTACTCCAGTAGTCTTTTTTTTCACTCCAATATTCTTGGGTGGGGAATCCCATGGAGAGAGAAGCCTGGTGTGCTGCAGTCCATGGGGTCGCAAAACAAGTTGAACATGACTTAGGGGCTGAAAAAAAAACAATTCTAGAATCACCCTGAGTAAGGATCCCAAATGACATCTGGGTACAGGTCTAAAACTTTCCTAAAACTGGTCTCAGCAGAGCCTACACTGGCTCAAAGCTTGATGGAAAGTTTGGGGGTGGGGTGTAGCAGGTAGGGGCTCCTGGCTAAACTTAATCACAAACACAGGGCAGGGATGAAGACACACTGAAACCCCTCTTTCTGCATCTTGGTTGCTGTTTCAGCCTTTTGCCATAAAACCCCCTCGGAGGGACTACTTTGTAGACAAACTAACTTCAGAGCATGTAAAGCCGCAGCCCCTGCCCCAGTACCATGGGACTGAATCATCTGCAGCTCATGGATCTCTTCCAGCTCAGATCCTTGAGCAGTTTTTAGTGCCTTGAAGGCCTAAGTGTCAAGCATTACAGGGAAACAGAGGAGTCAGGTCTCACTTAAAAACAAACCTGAGCTCGCTCCTAGAGATGCTGAAACAACCTCATGGCAGATAGCAGCATGAACTGGGGCTCCATGGCGGGGTGCCTGTTCAGGAGGCAGACAGTCCTGCTAGTGTTTCCACTGAGGTTTGGTCTGATCTAAGCAACAGGTTATTCCTTTAACCTGTCAGTGCTTGCAGCGTTCAGCTGCTTGCCAGCAGGTCTGAAAGGCAATTTAAGGTCCTGGCGTATCTGGCTTTCCTTAAAGGGCTCTTGGGTGGACAGTTGTTAGGGTGTGCCTGGCCGCCCTCCCTCCTCTTCTTGCAGTGGGGCTCTTCTTCTTACAGGGAGTTGATTTCAGCTGTCCAAGTAGGGCTGACCCAGCACCAGCATCCACCAAAGCCAGGGGAGGGAGATGTAGAGGGGAGGGCAGGAGATGTGTGACCAGCAGACCTGGGAAAAGCCTCTCCCTGGTCCCAGGGACTGATTTGGTGATGAGCGTTTGAGTCACAGTAGGCCAGAATCCCAGGTGGGGCTAGTGGTAAGGAATCTGCCTGCTAATGCAAAAGACATAGGAGACTTGGTTGTGATCCCTGGGCCAGGAAGATCCCCAGGAGGATCTTCTTGCCTGGAGAATCCCATAGACAGATAATCTGGTGGGCTACAATCCATAGGGTCGCACAGTGTTGGACACGACTGAAGTGACTTAGTACCCATGCATGGGCTAGAATTATCCCTAATAATTCCCTGTCACACTTGTCCTCTTTTAAAAGGTTCCCAAGCTGAGAAGGATGGATCAGGGTCATTCATCTGCCATGTGAAGAAAGCTCAACAAATAAGTGAAGCTGAGGTAAGCCTGCTACTGATGGCACTGCTGGAACACCTGGAGCCAGCTGTACTTGATCCAGGCCTGGGTTTTCCAGGTACCTGGGCCTGTGTGTCTTTCCTTTTGGCTAAGGCTAGCTTTGAGTAGGTTTTTGTCACCTTCAGCCCAAGGCCACAGTTGTGGAATCAATGCTAACAAATAAGGCTGTGCATGCGGCTCAAACAGGAGCATGCTACTCGTCACCAGAGAAGCGAGACCTTCCTTCCTGCTGACGAGGAATGCTGGGATACTTTCGGAAAACCTCCCAACCAGGAAACAAAGCTTGCTTGCATTCAACAGCCCCCAAACTACAGTCAAGATCAATGCCTTCCAGGGAAGAAATAAGATCCGTGAAGGCTGAGTGTAGGACAGTGTTTAGCAATCCCTTCTTTAGGTGGTTCATAAAATACAGGAAAAAATGGGTTCTGTAGTCAGATGCATTTGTGTTAGACTGGATCACTCAGCCTTTCTAACAGCAAGAGTCAGGACATTCAAGGACAACGGCTTTAGAGACCCCATATGCTCCTGCGTCCGACCCCCTACACTCAGATGGGAAAGTGATACAGCTACCAGGCTTCCCTGGAGGAGGGCATGGCAACCCAGTCCAGTATTCTGCCTGGAGAAGCCCATGGCTGGAGGAGCCTGGTGAACTACAGAGCATGGGGTCACAAACAGTCAGACATGGCTGAGTGACTAACACTTTTCTAGACTTA
The DNA here is from genome assembly GCA_022376925.1 of Tragulus kanchil. NCBI lineage: Eukaryota > Metazoa > Chordata > Mammalia > Artiodactyla > Tragulidae > Tragulus > Tragulus kanchil. The sequence continues at coordinate 66,608,049 of JAIOJX010000006.1, read as the reverse complement.
TCTGGCCATAAATAGTTTCTCCCCAAACATTATGTGGGTGTAAAGCTCCACAGAACACACTTTGGCCCGAGGTGCAGCCTCTCTGGTGATGAGGCAATCGGAGGCCCAAGCAGCATCGAGCGTGGGCAGGAGCTTCAGAGGTTCTTCAGGCTGCTCGAAGCAACTCCTCTCTGGCCCACAGCGCCTTGTAGTCTCCCGTCTATAGAATGGGTCTGTGTCCAAGGCTCGCCAGCAAGAGTAATTCACAGGTATCAGCAGAGCCCCACCTCAACAGGGTCATTAGGATTCCATCATCTCAGAGCCATAAGGCTAATGGGGCCTTTTGTTTTGTAATTTCAGCAATAAACTAAAACCACCATCGTTTCTGATGGTGGTTGAACACGCAGAAGACTATCGCTTAGGTACGTGTGACTGCAGTGGAGAGGCAAAAACTACAACCCACACCCACACCCACAAACAAAATCCTGGCCGGAGGTTCCTGTGCCAAGGCATGGGACCAAAAGTGCAATTCCAGAAGTTCCCGCTCTGCAGGGGGCTGAGTTACCTTTGACGGCCACGGAGATGGTGGTATTCTCTCCGACCAGGTAGCCACAGGGAAGAAGCTCGGGGGTCTCGGAGGTGTTGCTGCGCTTGATGTCCCCGATGCTGTAGCCGAGGACACTATCCGAGTTCAGCCCCAGCTGACTCACCGGGTCAATGTGAATGATGTACTCCTGGAAGAAATCAAAAGACCCCGTCAAAGATGTGGCAAAAAGCCGTGGAAGATCCATGTTTTCCCCGGGTTATTTAGGATCATCTCCCTCGCTTTCCCAGCTGAGGCCTGAGTCAAAACTGAGCTGTGGAATGAGGGGCAGAAGAGGTGACTCTCTGCGGGGGAGTGTGCCCTCCTATCACGGACCCCCTAAAGCGCAGGTTTATTTGGTTAGTGACGGGAGGGTGGGAAACCCTAACAAGATGGTGAACGCTTTAGTCTGGATGAACCGAGTATGGAAGCGAGGCTGCTTTTCCTACGAGTGCAGCTGAGGTTTTATAGACACTGGAGCCCGTGACTGCTGCTGGAAAATGCATGAAAAAGTTCACGTAATGCATGAAAATTCTGATAAGAAATCTCTCCACCAGCCCCTTCTTTTGGCTCAGATCATTCTAGTGACAAGGGAACAAAACCCCGGGCTGCTAGGAAAAAGCAGCTCTAGAGTTTTTATTTTACTTTTACAGAGTTTTGCTGTTTACTACTATACATAAGCCCAACTCAGTCATGGGCATACACACGTCCCCTGCCACCTGAACTTCCCTCCCATCTCCCTCCCCATCCCACTCCTCCGGGTTCTTACTAGCTCTAGAGTTTTAAACAAACAATCATGTGTTTAATTTGGAAAGTGTTCCATCTTAGATGCGTGATCGACAGGTTTTGGGTCAGTGAACTTGGAACGAAGTCCACGGGTTCTTTGGCAGCCAGACGACCAAGGTGGAATCTTGATAACAAGCTGCCACCTTTAATGGGCTCACTTCTCATGTGCAACACCTCACTGGCTCTCTTGAGCCCAAACTGAGGTCTTTCTAATCCAAGCACGTCTCAGCTGCCCACGAACAGAGACAAGGTTCCAACCGGGCAGCAAGCTCGGTCTGACTTAAGCCATATCCGCCCCGAGGGTGTATTCTCTTTCCGACCAGGTAGCCACAGGGAAGAAGCTCGGGGGTCTCGGAGGTGTTGCTGCGCTTGATGTCCCCGATGCTGTAGCCGAGGACACTATCCGAGTTCAGCCCCAGCTGACTCACCGGGTCAATGTGAATGATGTACTCCTGGAAGAAATCAAAAGACCCCGTCAAAGATGTGGCAAAAAAGCCGTGGAAGATCCATGTTTTCCCCGGGTTATTTAGGATCATCTCCCTCTCTTTCCCAGCTGAGGCCTGAGTCAAAACTGAGCTGTGGAATGAGGGGCAGAAGAGGTGACTCTCTGCGGGGGAGTGTGCCCTCCTATCACGGACCCCCTAAAGCGCAGGTTTATTTGGTTAGTGACGGGAGGGTGGGAAACCCTAACAAGATGGTGAACGTTTAGTCTGGATGAACCGAGTATGGAAGCGAGGCTGCTTTTCCTACGAGTGCAGCTGAGGTTTTATAGACACTGGAGCCCGTGACTGCTGCTGGAAAATGCATGAAAAAGTTCACGTAATGCATGAAAATTCTGATAAGAAATCTCTCCACCAGCCCCTTCTTTTGGCTCAGATCATTCTAGTGACAAGGGAACAAAACCCCGGGCTGCTAGGAAAAAGCAGCTCTAGAGTTTTTATTTTACTTTTACAGAGTTTTGCTGTTTACTACTATACATAAGCCCAACTCAGTCATGGGCATACACACGTCCCCTGCCACCTGAACTTCCCTCCCATCTCCCTCCCCATCCCACTCCTCCGGGTTCTTACTAGCTCTAGAGTTTTAAACAAACAATCATGTGTTTAATTTGGAAAGTGTTCCATCTTAGATGCGTGATCGACAGGTTTTGGGTCAGTGAACTTGGAACGAAGTCCACGGGTTCTTTGGCAGCCAGACGACCAAGGTGGAATCTTGATAACAAGCTGCCACCTTTAATGGGCTCACTTCTCATGTGCAACACCTCACTGGCTCTCTTGAGCCCAAACTGAGGTCTTTCTAATCCAAGCACGTCTCAGCTGCCCACGAACAGAGACAAGGTTCCAACCGGGCAGCAAGCTCGGTCTGACTTAAGCCATATCCGCCCCTCACCCTGTCTCATTTCTACAGACACACTGGCCTGGCAAGATAGGAAGTGAGTTTGGGTCAAAGGAGAGAATTTTCTCTGCATGAAGCCACCCCAGTTTAGATATTAGGAACTAGAGTGTAGTAGGTTAAAAGTCAGTTTTTGAAATCAGACCAACACCTAGCCTAATGTGGTCTCTGACACTCAAAAAAATGTGGGCTATTAATAGTCCTTGGAGGATGTGATTAATAAACACTTCTGGTTATTGACCTACTTTAGGTCACAGACAAAAAATGTACCCAAGGCTTCTTTCAAATCACCCAGCACGTTGAGATTCACCGAGATGCTTATTAGTCATTTCTCCTGTGGCAAACACTCACTCCAGTGATAAGATTAGAACGAACAGAAAAACAAGTGTGCCCGCATCCTTGACCCTAGCCATGGAGCAGAAGTGAATGCTGTGCATAGCACAAGTCACAGCGTCTGAAATGTTGGCACAGGACGCTGGGCAAGTTGGACTGAATCCCCCCGCCGAGATGAAGGGCAGAAATGTTGACGTCCTGGCCTCAGGACGTCACACTCGTTGCACACTCGTTGGAAGACACACCCAACAGGACATGACTCGAAGGTGAAGCCAGAGCATGGAGGCTGGCTCTTCACTGGGAGAGGCTCACGTCATCACTCGAGGTGGGGAAAACGCTGGGCAACCACTGCCAAGGGCGGACGGGAACAGTTGGTCCTGTTACCAGTCTGTACTTAACTCCTTCTGATCCCTTGAGGGCCAGGGGACAAGTCCCAGCAAGGGAAGGATGTGGGAGAGGGAACAGCTCAAGAAATGACCAGGCTCAGGGCAGAAATCGCCCTTACTTTACCTGAGGCCCAGGACCCCGCTTGGAAGACTGTCTCCATGAAGTACTTACTTTGAACAGCCGTCTAACCACCCCATCAAGCACGTCCCATTTCGTCTTGCCACTGACTCCAATGCAGCCGATGAGGAAGAGGTGTGGTCTGGAATCCTAAGGGTAAGGAGACGTCCACAGGTGAAAAACAGGTGGATCCTTTCTGACTTGGGTTAGCAGAGGCCTCGGATTGTCTTAGAACACCACCAGTGGTTTGAGAGGGGAACACGTGTCCTATTTGCTTTAACACCAGATATAACATGGACTAAACACAATCGCCTTAAACATTTTCCACGTCTGCTGCAACCATGGGTCAGGAAGAGAGGATCTTCTACTGAGGGTGCACCTCATATGGTATGTAGATCACACATCCCTTGTGGGGAATGCGCTCTTCTCTCCTTTCTGCCATCTCTCCCTTTCCAGACTTTGCTTATAAACTCACCTCTTCCAGGAAGCCTGAAATAATTAACCCTCCAAGCTCAGAACTCACATTTGCTAATACGTCTGTACATAACTTATATGATGATACAGTCTTTATTTGTTTATTTTTAGTTATCTGTCTTATTTGTCAAACAAATTGTCTCCTTATTAGAGCTTAAATTCCTTTGGGATGTTTTTGGGTTTTTTTTTCCTTCTTTTTTAAATGGTATTGATTTCTTTTCTTCTAAATACAAATTTAAACATGCTCAGTTCTGAAAATTAGTAAAACTCCCAGAAATTCACAAAAGGTAATCTTTTCCTACTTCTGCCTCTCTGCCCACAGGGCTCTGCACAGTGGGGCCTAACTGATCACACTGACTAAAGGAAGCTAGTAGAACATTCCACTCCGTTTGGTTTCAAGGTATCTGCATGCTGATAACAATACAGAATCAGGAGGGTAGAGGGAGGTGGGAAGGGGTGGGGGTATATGCGGTAGTTAAGCACCATCAGCAGAGAAGAGAGCACCAGCCTTGCGGTGAGACGGCCCGGCCCCACTGCCTGCCAGTTGAGTGACGCTGGGGTCCTGGCACTCTCAGTTGTAAAAGGGAGAGATGATAAAATCTGGGCAGCCAGCCTCATCTGGAGGCTGTGGTGATTTGGAACCATACAATTTTGGAAAGTGAAAACTTTATAAAACTGTAAGATCTATCTTTTTTATCCTTTTCTCATGGGTGTCACTAATCCAAAATTTGGCCAGCCGATGAGGAAGAGGTGTGGTCTGGAATCCTAAGGGTAAGGAGACGTCCACAGGTGAAAAACAGGTGGATCCTTTCTGACTTGGGTTAGCAGAGGCCTCGGATTGTCTTAGAACACCACCAGTGGTTTGAGAGGAACACGTGTCCTATTTGCTTTAACACCAGATATAACATGGACTAAACACAATCGCCTTAAACATTTTCCACGTCTGCTGCAACCATGGGTCAGGAAGAGAGGATCTTCTACTGAGGGTGCACCTCATATGGTATGTAGATCACACATCCCTTGTGGGGAATGCGCTCTTCTCTCCTTTCTGCCATCTCTCCCTTTCCAGACTTTGCTTATAAACTCACCTCTTCCAGGAAGCCTGAAATAATTAACCCTCCAAGCTCAGAACTCACATTTGCTAATACGTCTGTACATAACTTATATGATGATACAGTCTTTATTTGTTTATTTTTAGTTATCTGTCTTATTTGTCAAACAAATTGTCTCCTTATTAGAGCTTAAATTCCTTTGGGATGTTTTTGGGTTTTTTTTTCCTTCTTTTTTAAATGGTATTGATTTCTTTTCTTCTAAATACAAATTTAAACATGCTCAGTTCTGAAAATTAGTAAAACTCCCAGAAATTCACAAAAGGTAATCTTTTCCTACTTCTGCCTCTCTGCCCACAGGGCTCTGCACAGTGGGGCCTAACTGATCACACTGACTAAAGGAAGCTAGTAGAACATTCCACTCCGTTTGGTTTCAAGGTATCTGCATGCTGATAACAATACAGAATCAGGAGGGTAGAGGGAGGTGGGAAGGGGTGGGGGTATATGCGGTAGTTAAGCACCATCAGCAGAGAAGAGAGCACCAGCCTTGCGGTGAGACGGCCCGGCCCCACTGCCTGCCAGTTGAGTGACGCTGGGGTCCTGGCACTCTCAGTTGTAAAAGGGAGAGATGATAAAATCTGGGCAGCCAGCCTCATCTGGAGGCTGTGGTGATTTGGAACCATACAATTTTGGAAAGTGACAAAGCTTTATAAAACTGTAAGATCTATCTGTTTGTGTTGATGATCCTTAAAATAAAATGCACTCATGGGTGTCAACTGTTATAAGAATGATTTCCCCTTTGATAATCTATCACTCTACCAGCTGAGTCTGAAAATGGAGCTATTTACTGGATCTTTCTAAACTAGACGATGCTCAGAACCCTAGCAGCTACCCTCTTCAGTGAGACTAGGCGGCCAGCCACAAGGTGGAATCCTCTGGCAGAGAAGTCTGGCTGCGGATGCTGTGTTTTGATGGTCCCTGTGGGCTCCCAAGGTCTCAGAGCCTTCAATAGCGTGTTGGTGGAAATACTCAGAAATAAGAACCCGGCAAAAACTTCCAGGGGCTAACATTGGAGGCTCATGAGGTCTTTTCTCATTGATGTGAGAGATGGTCATTCTCAGCATCATTTGGATTTAAACAGCGACTAAACATCCCCTTGGACTATCAACCCCTGCCCCCACCCTAAAACAGACTGATGGGGCTATAACCTCTAGACCTTGGAAGAGAACATAAAACTCAGACTCCCCAGCCTCAGCAATCAGGAAGCCCCATGTGGGCTCCTGGGCTTGGCCACCTCTGTCTCCCAGTGTCTACTTGATCAGCAACCTCTGACGACTGGAGAAAACCGGTGCTCTTGGTCAGCTGAATTTTGGTCAGTGTATTTCTTCACCTTCAGTGCTAAATGCGCTTAGCTGCCTTGGAAGTGCTTTGGGAATATACTGAATTCAGAAAAGCTGGTTCCAACCAATATTCATGTTTAGTTAGATACTTAAAAGTGGTGCCACCTGGACCCACTGGAAGGACTTCCCAAGCACGAGGGATAGGAAGGGCCATTTGCTATCGTTCGTGGTATCAAAATGCTGTTGGGAGTTTAGGGTGAGTTAGGGAAAGCGTTAGTACTATCTCCACGTCACCCAGGCTCTGAGGTGACGGGCGTGACGATGGAGCCACTATGCTAGGCAGTTCTACCTGGAGAAGGGACAGCCCGAGCAGGGTAAGGGATCCAACTAACCTCCTTCCACTTCATTTCCTCCTGCAAGCTGAAAACACATTTTAGCGTTCAGTACTCGATCTCAACAGTCGTTATAAAACTGTAAGATCTATCTGTTTGTGTTGATGATCCTTAAAATAAAATGCACTCATGGGTGTCAACTGTTATAAGAATGATTTCCCTTTGATAATCTATCACTCTACCAGCTGAGTCTGAAAATGGAGCTATTTACTGGATCTTTCTAAACTAGACGATGCTCAGAACCCTAGCAGCTACCCTCTTCAGTGAGACTAGGCGGCCAGCCACAAGGTGGAATCCTCTGGCAGAGAAGTCTGGCTGCGGATGCTGTGTTTTGATGGTCCCTGTGGGCTCCCAAGGTCTCAGAGCCTTCAATAGCGTGTTGGTGGAAATACTCAGAAATAAGAACCCGCAAAAACTTCCAGGGGCTAACATTGGAGGCTCATGAGGTCTTTTCTCATTGATGTGAGAGATGGTCATTCTCAGCATCATTTGGATTTAAACAGCGACTAAACATCCCCTTGGACTATCAACCCCTGCCCCCACCCTAAAACAGACTGATGGGGCTATAACCTCTAGACCTTGGAAGAGAACATAAAACTCAGACTCCCCAGCCTCAGCAATCAGGAAGCCCCATGTGGGCTCCTGGGCTTGGCCACCTCTGTCTCCCAGTGTCTACTTGATCAGCAACCTCTGACGACTGGAGAAAACCGGTGCTCTTGGTCAGCTGAATTTTGGTCAGTGTATTTCTTCACCTTCAGTGCTAAATGCGCTTAGCTGCCTTGGAAGTGCTTTGGGAATATACTGAATTCAGAAAAGCTGGTTCCAACCAATATTCATGTTTAGTTAGATACTTAAAAGTGGTGCCACCTGGACCCACTGGAAGGACTTCCCAAGCACGAGGGATAGGAAGGGCCATTTGCTATCGTTCGTGGTATCAAAATGCTGTTGGGAGTTTAGGGTGAGTTAGGGAAAGCGTTAGTACTATCTCCACGTCACCCAGGCTCTGAGGTGACGGGCGTGACGATGGAGCCACTATGCTAGGCAGTTCTACCTGGAGAAGGGACAGCCCGAGCAGGGTAAGGGATCCAACTAACCTCCTTCCACTTCATTTCCTCCTGAAAGCTGACAACTATCTTAACATGCCTGCCTCCTTCCTTCCGAGCCGAGCATTCACCAGTGTCATCCAGCAACATGTCTGCGAATGGAAAACATCAACAGCCTTAGGCACATGGGGACAGCAAAGCCGGCTTCCCGACACCCCCGCTGCTTGTCGGCACAGCAGCGGGACAAATCAGGTGTCGCCGTGCAGGGGCGGTGGGATGGGGCGGGGTGGGGGGAGAGGGGCAGAATGGAGAATGCAACCACAGAAACCAACAGGGGCCAACCAAGGAGCCAGCGGGCTGACGATGTGCCTTGCCGGATGGAAGTGCGAGGGAGACTCAACCGAAACAACAGCAAGAGCAGCCTCATGGATAAGAAACCAAAGCGTCAGCCTCGGTACGTTTACAAAGAAAACCTCGATGGCGCTCACTCAGTATCCAGCCAGCCTGGAATCCAGCCCTGGGGAGGGAAGGTCATAAACCAAGCCATCGCCCCCGGGGGGACCGGCTACCATGAGGGGTGGTAGGCAGCATACAGCTTGCAGGTCAGCCTCTTAAAATGGATCAAACAGAACTCAGCATGGTGGGCCAGGGGATCCAAGCGCACGGCTTGGAGATCTCGGGGGCACTGGAGCAAAGCATGACAGCAGTCTAACGGCCGGGCTCATGTCGGTAGCAGACGCACACCCACACCCATACACACACCCTGAGCACACACACGCCTCTGCTTCTGCATTTGATCTGCTCGTCTGCTCGTCTTGGGGCTCCTGCTTAGAGATCAGAGTGCCAGCTGCAGGCCCTGTGATGCCACTCACCCAGGCTGCTGGACTCGGCCAGGTTCAGGCTGTGCTGGGAGAGCCCCACGGACTGCCTCGGGGAGGCGGACAGGGACACCTGGGAGGGCGCCCGGCTGCAGCCACTGCCTTGAGACTCTGACTTCAGCCGGTCATTCTCAGCCTTCAGCTTCTCTATTTCACTCTGTGGAGGGGAAGGCAGAAACTCATTTACTTGGTGGATATACAGTGAACAGCCTTTTCTGCAGAAGGAAGAATCTGAAAGTTTCCTGCAGGGATCAAATGCAAATATCTCTCTTACATCTGGAGAGAAAGTTACACCATCAGAGAGTTTCAGTGGCAGTTCCTTTACTGTATACACAAGACCTCTCTGGCAGGGGAAGATCCAAGTGCTGGCCTTTGACAAAGACCTCAGAAATGTTTCCCAGAGTCTAGGTCATAGGTGGTAGAAGTCTTATCTAGAAGTCTGACAAACTCTGGGTTTCTCAACCCAGACCTTGACTGCAGGACTTCTCAGAGCCTTTAATGAGTTGGTGCACATAGTGAACCTGAGAGGGGCACCCAGCATTTCTCAAACATATTGGATTGTGGAGCTTTCTTTTCACACAGCTTCTTGCAGAATGAGTGGTCCCACAAAACCTCCTTTGGGAACCACTGTTCTCCAGTGAGGTCCCACTGAGGAGACCCCACGGGGATCTTTTATTTTATGAGTATCTGTGAAGGACCTCCTGTGGTAAGTACTGATGCTAGCACATCCAGTGAAAGGGATGCAAAACAGAATAGCCCAGCAGACGCAGATGCCTTCAATCTGCATCAGAAGGTGAGAGGAGATGAGGGGAGGCACTAGCTCCTCCTGTTGCGGGACTCAGAAGCGCTTGGTAGAGGAAGTCAGGTGGAGCCTTGAGGGGAGGGTCTAGTCCGGACAAGGCTGCCCCAGCAGAGGGAGCGGGTGGGAGCAGCTCCTCCGTGGGCAGCCAGGGGCTAGGCAGCACTGCCCGCTCTCACCTGCATCCTGTTCATGGCCTCCCGCAGCTGGTCCAGCTGGTGCGCAGAGCTGAGGGCTTCCAGGCGGATGTCGGTCAGCTTCATCTCCTTGTCTCTCAGCTCATTTCGGAGCTGCATGACCGTCTCGGCTTCACTGTCCATGCACTCCGAAATGCTAGGGGAAGAGGAGTGTGACTGAGCACGGTGGTCTGAGTTCAGTTCCTCTGAGTCCTCCACTGACCACCATGCCATCATCGGGTTTGTTCAGGAATAATCCTGTATAAAGGGGCTTCCTGGTGCCCCAGACAGCAAGGAGCCCCAAGCTGCCGCTGCGTCCTGGAAGTGACAATATCAAAAGCACCTGAAATTCACAGGCTTCCTTGCTTCGCTACACCGTTTCTTTGCAGAGCTCTGGCAATCTGAATGGTACGCCTTTCACCCAAATTCCATGTTTGGATAAACGGGAGTCAGCCAAGGAGAACCACCGGGGGTTTGGAGCCCTCTCGAAAGACTTACCAGGACTGGCAGTTCCTTTACTGTATACACAAGACCTCTCTGGCAGGAAGATCCAAGTGCTGGCCTTTGACAAAGACCTCAGAAATGTTTCCCAGAGTCTAGGTCATAGGTGGTAGAAGTCTTATCTAGAAGTCTGACAAACTCTGGGTTTCTCAACCCAGACCTTGACTGCAGGACTTCTCAGAGCCTTTAATGAGTTGGTGCACATAGTGAACCTGAGAGGGGCACCCAGCATTTCTCAAACATATTGGATTGTGGAGCTTTCTTTTCACACAGCTTCTTGCAGAATGAGTGGTCCCACAAAACCTCCTTTGGGAACCACTGTTCTCCAGTGAGGTCCCACTGAGGAGACCCCACGGGGATCTTTTATTTTATGAGTATCTGTGAAGGACCTCCTGTGGTAAGTACTGATGCTAGCACATCCAGTGAAAGGGATGCAAAACAGAATAGCCCAGCAGACGCAGATGCCTTCAATCTGCATCAGAAGGTGAGAGGAGATGAGGGGAGGCACTAGCTCCTCCTGTTGCGGGACTCAGAAGCGCTTGGTAGAGGAAGTCAGGTGGAGCCTTGAGGGGAGGGTCTAGTCCGGACAAGGCTGCCCCAGCAGAGGGAGCGGGTGGGAGCAGCTCCTCCGTGGGCAGCCAGGGGCTAGGCAGCACTGCCCGCTCTCACCTGCATCCTGTTCATGGCCTCCCGCAGCTGGTCCAGCTGGTGCGCAGAGCTGAGGGCTTCCAGGCGGATGTCGGTCAGCTTCATCTCCTTGTCTCTCAGCTCATTTCGGAGCTGCATGACCGTCTCGGCTTCACTGTCCATGCACTCCGAAATGCTAGGGGAAGAGGAGTGTGACTGAGCACGGTGGTCTGAGTTCAGTTCCTCTGAGTCCTCCACTGACCACCATGCCATCATCGGGTTTGTTCAGGAATAATCCTGTATAAAAGGGGCTTCCCTGGTGCCCCAGACAGCAAGGAGCCCCAAGCTGCCCGCTGCGTCCTGGAAGTGACAATATCAAAAGCACCTGAAATTCACAGGCTTCCTTGCTTCGCTACACCGTTTCTTTGCAGAGCTCTGGCAATCTGAATGGTACGCCTTTCACCCAAATTCCAGTGATTTAGGGATAAACGGGAGTCAGCCAAGGAGAACCACGACCTTGGAGGTTTGGAGCCCTCAGTGATGTGTCCACAGCTGGGGCCCTATAACAACAAATACATAGGGCCTCTATCCACAGCCCTTGATATCTAAACCCATTCAGAGACACAAGGTCAACTGTCTGTTTTAAAGATTAGAGACACTCCAGGCTCAGATAGCTGAGGGTGATTTTTATTTGCCAGAAAAGGGGGAAAAAAAACTAAAGATAGGGGTGGGAGATGTTAAGCCTGTTTCTGGTCACATTCTAAAGCTCACTCCCCTAAAAGTGTCTAGAAAGAGAAACATGCTTTCATTTCCGGACCCAACACCACTTAATAAGCCCATGGCAAGGAATAAAAGCATCTCAGGTAGTTAGCACGAAGGATCATGTGACATGAAAACCAAAACTTTATCTGAAAACATGGAAAAGCGTGCTGAGCCATTCTTCCCTGGCTGGACACCAGATCAGGGGACTGTGGGACCCTGTGAGTCCCTCTGTTTTAAGAGGTGGTCCTCCCGGGCTGGACTCCTTATTTGATTACTTAGGTTTGCCCTTCAGATACCTGGCATATTAGCACAAAGTGGACGATCGTAAGAGTCATGAATTGCGGTGTTAGAAAAGATAGTTCAGTTTCAATTTTAAAAAGGTTCCATTGATTGCAAAGATTATAGGAGTTGAGGTGTGGGCTGATTCAGAAGAGAAAGCTCGGGCATTTCCTGGACCAAAAACAGGAAAAAAAAAATAGAGTCCAAGTTCAGAAAGTCACTGGCTGAAGCTGATTACCTCTGAATAGCATGTGAGCATGAGGTCTCCACAGAAATAATCACGTGAGACCTCTCTCCAAGACCCAAGCACTGGATGTGAGGCCAAGCCAAACCTGACCTGTGAAACTGGGAGAGGGAGGGGAGATGCTAACTGCCAAAGGAGGCCTATGGTCATTGTTAGAAGAGATTTAAGTATATTTCGGGGAGTAGAAAGGACTAGAAGAAAAATTTAACACCTGAACAGGGAAGGGAGCACCCTGAAGTGACAATATCAAAAGCACCTGAAATTCACAGGCTTCCTTGCTTCGCTACACCGTTTCTTTGCAGAGCTCTGGCAATCTGAATGGTACGCCTTTCACCCAAATTCCAGTGATTTAGGGATAAACGGGAGTCAGCCAAGGAGAACCACGACCTTGGAGGTTTGGAGCCCTCAGTGATGTGTCCACAGCTGGGGCCCTATAACAACAAATACATAGGGCCTCTATCCACAGCCCTTGATATCTAAACCCATTCAGAGACACAAGGTCAACTGTCTGTTTTAAAGATTAGAGACACTCCAGGCTCAGATAGCTGAGGGTGATTTTTATTTGCCAGAAAAGGGGGAAAAAAAACTAAAGATAGGGGTGGGAGATGTTAAGCCTGTTTCTGGTCACATTCTAAAGCTCACTCCCCTAAAAGTGTCTAGAAAGAGAAACATGCTTTCATTTCCGGACCCAACACCACTTAATAAGCCCATGGCAAGGAATAAAAGCATCTCAGGTAGTTAGCACGAAGGATCATGTGACATGAAAACCAAAACTTTATCTGAAAACATGGAAAAGCGTGCTGAGCCATTCTTCCCTGGCTGGACACCAGATCAGGGGACTGTGGGACCCTGTGAGTCCCTCTGTTTTAAGAGGTGGTCCTCCCGGGCTGGACTCCTTATTTGATTACTTAGGTTTGCCCTTCAGATACCTGGCATATTAGCACAAAGTGGACGATCGTAAGAGTCATGAATTGCGGTGTTAGAAAAGATAGTTCAGTTTCAATTTTAAAAAGGTTCCATTGATTGCAAAGATTATAGGAGTTGAGGTGTGGGCTGATTCAGAAGAGAAAGCTCGGGCATTTCCTGGACCAAAAACAGGAAAAAAAAAATAGAGTCCAAGTTCAGAAAGTCACTGGCTGAAGCTGATTACCTCTGAATAGCATGTGAGCATGAGGTCTCCACAGAAATAATCACGTGAGACCTCTCTCCAAGACCCAAGCACTGGATGTGAGGCCAAGCCAAACCTGACCTGTGAAACTGGGAGAGGGAGGGGAGATGCTAACTGCCAAAGGAGGCCTATGGTCATTGTTAGAAGAGATTTAAGTATATTTCGGGGAGTAGAAAGGACTAGAAGAAAAATTTAACACCTGAACAGGGAAGTCTTTTGGTGGCTATTTTCTTGACCTGCACCCTGAACTATTTTGAGAAATAGAAAACCATCTCCTATTTTAAAAAGTTGTCAGCAGCCAAGAAATCTTCTCCACTTCAAAATCTTCTGAGACCTCCAAAAGACCCTTGAAAATCTTATAATTATTCCCATTTTATACCAGTAAGAAACTGAGCCTAACAGATTTGGGACCAAAACAGGTTTGGGTTAGAGAGATAGTAATGTCTTTAGAAATCAGATCATCCTCACCCACTGCCACTCCCTTCCAGCTCCCTGTGACTGTGGTTTGCAGGGTTTAACAGTATAGTCATATATATATATATATATATATATATATATATACTTTTTTTTTTTTTTTTTTGGTTTGGGAGGTTTTCAAGGGGAGCAGGCAAAAACTGCTTCTTTTTTTTTTTTTTTAATTGGAGTAGAGCCAGTTAACAATTTGGCGGGGCGGTGGGGGGGACGCGTTGGAGAGGGAGGGGGGCAGGCGGGCCACTTCTGTTGGTCTTTCATTATCTATTTTCATCCATCTTTGTTCTTTGGCCCGTGTGGGCCTCCCATCACGGTGGCATCTGTCGTTGCAGAGCACTGGCTCTGGGCACATGCGCTTCAGAGCTCTGGTTCGGTAATTGGACACATCAGTCCAGCCACTCCACGGCACGCGGGATCTTCCCAGGCCAGGGATCAAACTGGTGCCCCTTACACTGCAAGGCGGTGTCCTTACCCACTGGACCACCAGGAAGCCCAACTGCTTCTTTCTTGAGAGAGGACTGTGGTTTCCGGGTTCAAATGGAGTGTAAAGTCAACAAAATTCCACTGTGACACTCTGGTCTTAGCCAAACCGTGTCCCATATAGATCTCAAAGATTCCAGTTCATTGCATAGAACAACTAACTGGCTTTGGTTCACGCTATCTGTCACATGGCAAGGAACTTTGCTCCAGTCACCTTCACACGGTGTGTGCCTTTCCCCAGAAAGTTTTCCCAGCAAGAGAGACAACAGATTCTTGGCACCTGCTCTGTGGAATTTATCACATGCATTGCTTTGTGAAGCTTAGCCAAACAATGACTTTACAAAGGGAAACAAACTAAAAAGAAGAAGGTCTGTTATCTGAGTAACTGTACCAAGCGTCCAAGGCCCTCCCATGCCCACCCCAACCCAAATCAGTTGCTTCTCAGAAACACGACATAAAGCGACTGCCCAAGAGGGCTGTCCTACAACTCAGAGATGCTGCTGAAAACAAACCCCACTGAATGGTCAGTCCCTGTACCTACTGCCCACACCAGAGCTCTTTCCCCCATTCCTTCCCCCACTAGACTTCTGCTGCATGGTCGATAATCACCCCCTAAACAGCAGCAGGCTCCTCAGGGACCAGGTTCTTCTCACCTCATCTGTAGTATCTGATCACACTGGTCACCACATGACATTTACCAAATACATGGACCACTGTACTAGGCACCTGCAATATATTATTTCATGTACTAAATACACTACTAACTTCAGGAAAAGGTACTACAATTATCTCCATGTTAAAGAGGGAGGTGGAGGCATAAAGAAACTGACACGCCTAGTAAAGATGTCAGAAGCACAAAGAAATTCGGGGGCTCTGCTTAACCCCAGGGCCATGCTCCTGAACTATATCCAGCAGGCATTCAACACACGTTGGTCCCCTCCATGGACCATATATGGAGCACCCTGGTATTAATTTTTCCTACCCAGCGCCTAACACTTAATTCCAGTATATTCCTGCTGTCTTGCCCAGGAGGCAGGGCTGGGGGCATATCGAATTTTACACACCCGAGCGTGGGAAATGCTGCCTTCCCACACGGCCATTCCTTCCACCCACGGCGGAGGAACTTTTCTGAACTCTGACTCCTTGGCCTTTGGTTTCTTCTTTGAAGAAACCCTCTCACATCTAGATCTGTACATTCTTACAAACCCTTCAAGGGTGGAAAGAACCATTTGCTCTCTGCCTACCCTTTGGAAAACCAGACCCAAAACAAACATCTCCAGTGTGCGTGGATACTGTGGAATGTCAGGAAAGGGCTGCTGAGCCAAGAGTGGGCCTCGCCCGGTCCCTATGGGGAAAGTGGTTTGGGTTTGGAAAGAGCGCTCTGGCTCCAGGCTCTGGGCGCCGCACGGGTTGAGCACATGGCTGCTGCCCTCGCTTCAGTGCTCTTGGCCACCTGGCAACTTCTGGCCCAGTTACTTCTCCCACCTCTAAACAGGCTCTTCTCTCTGCTCCTGGGTTTTCACTCACCTCCCTGGCCATTCTACCTACTCCTCCTGAAACTCAAATATCAGACAGCCCCAGAACTCAGCCTCTGCCCCTCTGCCTCTCTCCCATCTCCATTCAGTTCCTTGGAGAATTCCTCCAGTTTCCCAACTTTTGAACCACCTCTGTACTCATGTTTCCCAGATCTTGACCTCTAGGAACCCCAGGCTGGCGGGCATCTCCACTGGACCTCACAAACCTCTTGCTGCATGGTCGATAATCACCCCCTAAACAGCAGCAGGCTCCTCAGGGACCAGGTTCTTCTCACCTCATCTGTAGTATCTGATCACACTGGTCACCACATGACATTTACCAAATACATGGACCACTGTACTAGGCACCTGCAATATATTATTTCATGTACTAAATACACTACTAACTTCAGGAAAAGGTACTACAATTATCTCCATGTTAAAGAGGGAGGTGGAGGCATAAAGAAACTGACACGCCTAGTAAAGATGTCAGAAGCACAAAGAAATTCGGGGGCTCTGCTTAACCCCAGGGCCATGCTCCTGAACTATATCCAGCAGGCATTCAACACACGTTGGTCCCCTCCATGGACCATATATGGAGCACCCTGGTATTAATTTTTCCTACCCAGCGCCTAACACTTAATTCCAGTATATTCCTGCTGTCTTGCCCAGGAGGCAGGGCTGGGGGCATATCGAATTTTACACACCCGAGCGTGGGAAATGCTGCCTTCCCACACGGCCATTCCTTCCACCCACGGCGGAGGAACTTTTCTGAACTCTGACTCCTTGGCCTTTGGTTTCTTCTTTGAAGAAACCCTCTCACATCTAGATCTGTACATTCTTACAAACCCTTCAAGGGTGGAAAGAACCATTTGCTCTCTGCCTACCCTTTGGAAAACCAGACCCAAAACAAACATCTCCAGTGTGCGTGGATACTGTGGAATGTCAGGAAAGGGCTGCTGAGCCAAGAGTGGGCCTCCCCCGGGTCCCTATGGGGAAAGTGGTTTGGGTTTGGAAAGAGCGCTCTGGCTCCAGGCTCTGGGCGCCGCACGGGTTGAGCACATGGCTGCTGCCCTCGCTTCAGTGCTCTTGGCCACCTGGCAACTTCTGGCCCAGTTACTTCTCCCACCTCTAAACAGGCTCTTCTCTCTGCTCCTGGGTTTTCACTCACCTCCCTGGCCATTCTACCTACTCCTCCTGAAACTCAAATATCAGACAGCCCCAGAACTCAGCCTCTGCCCCTCTGCCTCTCTCCCATCTCCATTCAGTTCCTTGGAGAATTCCTCCAGTTTCCCAACTTTTGAACCACCTCTGTACTCATGTTTCCCAGATCTTGACCTCTAGGAACCCCAGGCTGGCGGGCATCTCCACTGGACCTCACAAACCTCAGATAGTCAAACCAGAGCTCCTGGCCCCCACCGGGCCCAGGGTGTGTCCCCCACCCACCCTGGAAATACCTCTACACACCCAAGTCCTCAAATGGCAAATCTAGGAATATTCAATAATTCTCTTTCTCTTCTCTTCACACGCCTATCACCATGTGCCACCAACCTTCCTTCTAGGATATGTCCTAAATCCATCCAGGGCTCACCATTAGCATCGACCACTCACTCTGCCTAGCAGCTGAATGACCACAAAACCAGCAGGGTACCTAACGACATGGAAGCTCACCTGGAGACTGAAGATTTGGGACTAAGAAAACATAACCAAGGAAGTGCTCCTAACAGGTGATGATATTTGCCATGGTGACCAAACAGAACAGGGGAAGGAGACTGCTGGGAGGGTAGGCTGGGTGGATGGGGTTGTACGCAAGGTGCCTCGGCCAGGCCTTACTGATAGGCTAACACTGAGCAGACCATGCTGGGCAGGGGGCACGGGAAGAGCAAAGGCCCAGGGAAGGGGAGTGTGACTAGAAACGGGCCGGAACACCTGGGGAGGTGGGGCTGCGGGGTGAGGGCAGCATGCTCTCAGCCTCTGCCATGGTCTCCCTCCTCCGCTCGGGCTCTCCTATGTCCCTTACTGACCTAACGGAGACTCACACTTGGTGGGACGCTAATTCAGATCTCACATTCCTGCTGAAAACTCTCCAAGTCCTACTCAACACAAAGGAAATCAGATGCAAATTCACTTCAGCTCCAAAGCCCCCACATTCTAGGCTGGCCCCCCCTTCCTCACCACTTTCCACGTGCCCACAACACAGCAGCCACACTGGCCATCCCCGCTTTCTCAGACACATGAGGTCTGTTCCAGGTTCCATCAGGAAGGCTGCCCTGCTCACTGGGAGGCAGAGTCACCGAGGCCGTGTTCACCAAGGTCGACCCCCACCCCCACAGGGCACACTGACTTCACTCCTCCCCTCAGCGGCTATAAGCCTTGCTCAGTGGACTGTGGAAAGAGGCCCGATCCGTAACACCCGCCTACAGGATGCACTCTCTCTCCCCTCCCTGCCTGCTGGCTGAGCATACAGAGGACACAGGCCCACAGGACAGACGGAGCCTCGGGGCTGGCGTCACAGTGCGTCAGGCCACTTGCTGATGAGGGACGTCTGTATTAGGTCTGGAGGGAAGCAGAGATCCACCGTCATAGGTGAAGTGCTGAGCTCTGGACCTGAGTCTGTCACAGTGCTACCAACAAGAACTAACCACGGATCCCCGCTGGCATGCAGATCTTGGCTGAAACATCATCTTCTCAAAGGGGCCTTTCTGGGTCACCCTGTCCACAGCTGTTGTCAAGGTGCTCTGTATCCCAACACACTGGTTCGGTTCCCAGCATGAGCGAACACTGTCTGATTCTTCTCGTCTATCCAGCTTTATGTGTTTAGCACCTGTCTCGCCCCCTGAAACAGGGGCCCTGCCATGAAGGGGGGACTTGACCGTCTTACACATTGCTGTCACCAGAGCCAAGAATGGCACCTAGCACAGAGCAGACCTGGGAATGGAGTTAGTTCCACTGCATCATGTCCCCACAGACCCTAAGCCCCAGGGGTGGGAATGGGGTTAACATCCTCTCTGGTTTCTCCAGAGCCATCTATAACAGCATCCTGCTCACATGGGCTGTCATAGGAGAAGTTTGTATCAATACATAAGGAACTGATGAGGAGCTTCTTGTTCTCCGGGTCAGGAAACAACTGGACTGGGATGCTCTGGGATGATGGCCGGTGAGCCATGGGCAGCTTATTTTTTTTGGCCATTTCTATTGGTCTTTCATTCATTTCCATCTTTGTTCTTTGGCCTGTGTGGACCTCCCGTCGCCATGGCCTCTCTCGCTGCAGAGCACCGGCTCTGGGCGCATGCGCTCCAGAGCTCTGGCTCAGTAGTTGGACACGTCGGTCCAGCCGCTCCACGGCACGCAGGATCTTCCCATGCCAGGGATCGAACTGGCGCCCCTTGAACTGCAAGGCGGTGTCCTTACCCACTGGACCACTGGGCAAGGCCCAGCTTATTCTTTATTTATACCTCCTGGGCACCTTGCAGATCAGACAGGACTCATGCTTCAGTCCACTGGTTTAGCCCTCACGCTGGCACACAGGGCACTGGGCGGGCACCACAGTCCATCCCTCAGTGCTCCTTTCTCTCCCCCTGCTCGAGGTGACATCCTCACCCAGAATGGAAGTGCTTGTTCCCTTGGCCCCCTTCTTACCAGAGCACCCCCCAAGAGAAGAGGATCCACTGATCTATGTAAAGCATAGTGCATGCTTTACTGGAAGGTGGGTTCATAAATAAAAGTCTAGGCCCTAAACTCTGTCTCCTGGCTTCCATGCCTGTCTTCCATGTGGTCCGAGCAGGTGACGGGCTACAGTCCTGGCTCAGCCTCTCATCCACATTTCCTGCACCCATCTGGTGAGCTGATCATGGGATACTGGTACAGACCGCTGTCTTCTGTGGGCACCTGGCTGGCTCAGTGGGTTTGGGAATGGCCCCAGAGCCCTGTCCTCCTGAGACAGGAAGGAGGCTGCCCTGAATGACCGGGATCTGACCCAGCCCTTTCGAGAATCCAGTGGTGTAGTTGGAACTCACTGCATTTTCACCGGTGAGGAAACTGAGGTGTCCACCACCACCCCAGTTCCTGTCCAACCCTAGCTCGCTGGCTGGTTGATCCCAACCACAGTGGTCCACTTCTAGGCACTGTCTGGCCTCGTGGGAACTGCCTTGTAGCCCACTGGAGCTCTGGTTCTTCTTCCACTTCTCGCCTGGTGATGCCAAGGGCTCTGATACAATTTAGTCCTAATGGACAGGCGGAGTCTTTCTGGTTGCTGCAGGGGGTCCACTGTGCCTCTTTTTGAGAGGACATCCAGGTCCCCATCTGTCTTTCCCAAACCATTCCTGACTGAGCTCCTTGCCTCCAGAGTCTGGGCCTCGTGCTTTGAGATGGAGCACAGGACTGTCTCCATGCACACTGATGGAACAATGACCAGTGGGTGCTCGGTGGAAACCATGGGCACTTGATTGGGCAAGAGCAGATCACTCTTCTACGTAACTCAGTGCAAAGAGGAAGGGCCCCTAAGTCAAGGCCAAGTGAGCGACTGCCTGTCTCCCTCAACCAGCTGGGTTCCCAAAGAGCCCTGTACAGACCAACTCATTTTTACATCAACTGGGAGAGTTCAGAGTGATGAATCATGCTATGAAATATACAGCCCTTGGTTAAAGAGAACTGTCCCTGAATCGCTCTGTTTTAAATATTTATTTATTTATTTATTTATTTATTTTTTGGGGGATGGGGTGGGGAGGAAGGGGGCGGGCGGGCCACTTCCATTGGTCTTTCATTTCTCTATTTTCATCCATCTTTGTTCTTTGGCCCTTGTGGGCCTCCCATCGCCGTGGCCTCTGTTGTCGCAGAGCACCAGCTCTGGGTGCATGTGTTCCAGAGCTCCGGCTTGGTAGTTGGACACATCAGTCCAGCCGCTCCATGGCATGTGGGATCTTCCCAGGCCAGGGATCGAATCGGCACCCCCTGCACTGCAAGGTGGCATCCTTACCCACTGGACCACCAGGGAAGCCCTCGCTGTTTTAAATGTCTCATTTTTGAGTGCTGACCTCAGAGAAAGGGTCAACATGAAATTTTGATCAAAGAAGAAAAGTGCAATCTCTAAGCCCTGCCATCCAAATGAACCAGAATTTCAGAATCCAACACCCCGGGAGGAAACTGAGGTGTCCACCACCACCCCAGTTCCTGTCCAACCCTAGCTCGCTGGCTGGTTGATCCCAACCACAGTGGTCCACTTCTAGGCACTGTCTGGCCTCGTGGGAACTGCCTTGTAGCCCACTGGAGCTCTGGTTCTTCTTCCACTTCTCGCCTGGTGATGCCAAGGGCTCTGATACAATTTAGTCCTAATGGACAGGCGGAGTCTTTCTGGTTGCTGCAGGGGGTCCACTGTGCCTCTTTTTGAGAGGACATCCAGGTCCCCATCTGTCTTTCCCAAACCATTCCTGACTGAGCTCCTTGCCTCCAGAGTCTGGGCCTCGTGCTTTGAGATGGAGCACAGGACTGTCTCCATGCACACTGATGGAACAATGACCAGTGGGTGCTCGGTGGAAACCATGGGCACTTGATTGGGCAAGAGCAGATCACTCTTCTACGTAACTCAGTGCAAAGAGGAAGGGCCCCTAAGTCAAGGCCAAGTGAGCGACTGCCTGTCTCCCTCAACCAGCTGGGTTCCCAAAGAGCCCTGTACAGACCAACTCATTTTTACATCAACTGGGAGAGTTCAGAGTGATGAATCATGCTATGAAATATACAGCCCTTGGTTAAAGAGAACTGTCCCTGAATCGCTCTGTTTTAAATATTTATTTATTTATTTATTTATTTATTTTTTGGGGGATGGGTTGGGGAGGGAGGGGAGCAGGCGGGCCACTTCTATTGGTCTTTCATTTCTCTATTTTCATCCATCTTTGTTCTTTGGCCCTTGTGGGCCTCCCATCGCCGTGGCCTCTGTTGTCGCAGAGCACCAGCTCTGGGTGCATGTGTTCCAGAGCTCCGGCTTGGTAGTTGGACACATCAGTCCAGCCGCTCCATGGCATGTGGGATCTTCCCAGGCCAGGGATCGAATCGGCACCCCCTGCACTGCAAGGTGGCATCCTTACCCACTGGACCACCAGGGAAGCCCTCGCTGTTTTAAATGTCTCATTTTTGAGTGCTGACCTCAGAGAAAGGGTCAACATGAAATTTTGATCAAAGAAGAAAAGTGCAATCTCTCTAAGCCCTGCCATCCAAATGAACCAGAATTTCAGTCCAAACTGCCAACACTTATACCATCATTTCCCCATCAGAGGGCCACTGGCTGCAGCTTTCCATAGCCACTTATTCAATACTAGGACAGGATAAGGAGAGAACCATTATCCCAATTTGACCAAGAAATGGAAACAGAGAGGTTAAGCCAAGATCTGCCAGCTAATTATCTATACCAATGCCAGCAGAACAAACACTCTTGGGTCCTAAAACAGAAGGAACGTGCAAAGTCCTACGAACGCCAGACACAAAGGACCCCAAGGAGTGGAGACAGCAGAACAGGACTTCCAGCATTTCCGTTGGAGAGAGGTCTCCGGGGCCCAAGATGACCAGAGGGACCCGGCAGAGACTTACAGTGAATTGGAGTGAGAGTTCCGCAGCAGGGGAGTGGAGCCTGTGGATCCGTTGTGTGGTAACTTGGGTGAGGAAGGCAGAGAGGAATCCGTCATCTCCTCAATGTCTGAGTGGGAGGAGGCCGACTTGGGGGACTTCTTCTTCCCGAAGGCTTGCTTGAAGGAGCTGCGTAACTGAACACACAAGACCGTCAGGCTGGCCAAGGCTGGGCCCACCCCTCAGGCCTCCACCAACAGGGACATGCAGACCGAAATGCAGATTCCTTCTCCCACGCTCTCCTCCCGGCCATGAAAGAGGTTCCCCCACAGCTCTCTTGACTCAGTGCATTAAGGGAGAAAGAGTTATCTGGTGTTGGAAGTTCTGGGGATGGGTCCTGTGGGTGACGTTCCATGCCTATTCTTGGGTCAAGACTAGATGCCAATAGCAAGACAGAGCCTGACTCAGCAGACGGATGTGGGTGGGAGGGGATGACACAGCAACAAAGCGGGGTGCTCAGATGCGGTGACAGATGCGGGTGAGGTTAGTCATACCAATGGATGGGTTAGCTTGGTATCTGATATTCATGTGAGTCTTGCTTACCTCATTGACCTGCCAGAGAAAACGCAAGCAAAAATGGGGGAGGGGAGGAAAAAAGACACATTTTTAACAGAGAAAGCCAGTGACGGGAAAAGCTTTGGACTTTTCAGACATGACACGGCTCATAATAAACACCACACAGAGAGAAGATTTCTGGCAGGATCTCCTTCAGAGCTTAAGAGCGATCTTCCCCTACTACGGAAGGAGAGGAAGAGCGTGTCTGGAAGCCCCCATCATCTAAGCTCTGCAAGGTTCTCTGTTTGGCTGAGACGAGTGCCCACCTTCCTACACTCATTCTTTCCTGCCTCTTATCAGTCATTCCTAAACCTTATTTATTTATTTATTTTTCTAGCATGTCTTCTTTACTCAGCAAGGGCAGCTTCACTGCTGCACTGGTCCTAACATGGTTGCACAGCTCTCTGACATATGTACTCAGGAGCTCCTGCTGTCCTTCTCCACACATAATATAATAAAAGCAGAAAATCAGCCACCTCACTTCTTATTCTAAAAACTACTATTTTAAAACAATGTGTTAACCATATTGGGAAAAAGGAACCAATATATCACAAATTCCCCAAACTATGAAATGGATCTGAAAATTCTAATGGGGACATAAAAATATTTAAAGTGCAATGCTTTCTCTGAAAGCTATGATATGCACATATTTTTCTAGGCCCCCAAAATACAGTTTCATCTTGAAACTGGTCTTTTAAAAAGTAAATGTTTTTCTCTAAAGTCTTTTTTCCTTCTGAAAACACATTCTGGGAGCTTTCTTAGCCATTGTGAAATTCAGAAAAGAGGTCATTCTGAAATAATGGGAGTCATCTCCCACTAGAGTTTCACCCATAACAGACTGTATGTCCAGCTGGTGGGTAAGTCTGGATCCCATTTTTCTCTCACTCCTACTTCTGGTCATATTTCCAGAGAGGAGTCATAGAAACAGAAGGATTCGGCACACATCAACCTAAATCCTTGCCTCAACCTCTGTTAAGATGCCAGGGAAAAGAGAAGTCTATAAAGATTAGACAACAATAAACTTTGGGATTATCTGAGGATGTCAACAGTCCATCCTCCCCAATTGCACTGATAACACAAACGTTGTCTTAAATAAGTTTTATTTCAGGAATTAAGGAAAATGGATAATCACATTTTCTCATAGAAAATAATTCATCACTTTGATAATCAAATCAGACCATATTTAGCAATAGCATATTAGAAACAGCAACATGAGTTCATTTTATTTAAGTCCTAGCAAATGAGTTGACTAAAAGCCATCAGGAATATAAGGAAAAATGTAATCAGAATCATGAGAGGGTCATACTGAACTGGCCTTTCAGCTTGCCTACAATGCAAGTCATCACCAATCAAAATGACTAGATCCTCAGGTCCTCCATCTCTAGACCTCGCCACCCATCCAAGATGACACAAAATGAATGAGAAGTGTATGGAATGAATGAGGACACTGAAACCACTATGAACACACGATGCTGTCCACACTGACAAATGGGGCCCTGTGGGTCCTGGGCAAGTTCAGATCTACTTGAGGTGTCCCTGCATGAAAGCCAGGAAGCAATAAATGTCCATCAGAACTCCACAGCCTGTCGGCAGAACTGAAAATTGGGTGGGGAAAGGAAAGGGACATTTTCCATGAAAAATGGAAAAAACTGTTCAAGAGGCCACTGGACAGAGAGTTACATAGCTCAAGGGAATTCTGGGAACATGGAAAAGCACTGTATTAGACACTGGTCCTATTAAATTTATCATTGTGAGTTATGATCTCCGCCCCCCATCTAACTCAGAACCACTCACTAACTGTTAACAACTACTTTCTGAAACTTTTACTTCCAGCAAAGGGTCAAAAATGGTTTAAAAAGAAGGGTGGGTGATTTAATGTTATCACAGGCAATTATGTAAATAAATAGATAAGAACTATCTATTAAGGACGAGATAACTAGTGATACACACTCCAGAAAAACACTTTGGAATTAAGGAAAAAACCACGTTAAGAGTAACCCTGATCTAGTATCTGGAGCTTTGTGGCCAGCACCTGACGAGGGAGAAACGACACATATGAAATGAAAAATGAGGGTACTTTTCATGAGTAAAGTCTCATGAAACAGAAAAACTACAAGGAAGTGGTTATTTCGTAAATCCTAGCGTTTGGCGGAGCACATCCCTGATTTTAGGAGAAACCTGTCCACCAGCCCCTTCTCTGGGATCGACTCCCAAAGGTCTATGCTGTGAAGTTGAGCTTTCTCTGGGGCACACGCTTCTGAGACGGACTCTGTCAGTTCGCACTGGCAGGAGTCTGGAGGCCCACTCACCCAGTTCTTCCTCTTCTTCTTCTTTGAATCAGTCTCTATGCTGCTGCCCACACTGGAATGGCTGGTGGCACTGTTGATGCTGGAGACGCTGTCTGAGGAGTGCTGCCTGCGGATGCGGAGGTCTGTGGCCTGCGAGGTTCCATTCCTGCAGACCCAAGATCCAAGACATCAGGACCTGCTGACTTGTGCCCCTTTCTTTACGCCAGGATTTACCCCTAAACCCACACACCCAAGGACATGTAGCTACTTCCCATTAGACCTCACCTGCTGTTCCCTGATGCTGGCTTTAAGGACCTTGACTAGGTGGGTGCCAAGCCTTCTTGGGTCAATTAAAGGAGAGGTCTTTTCATTGTACCAAACAGAAGTCAAGGAAGGCTCAGGGAGAATTCCCCCACACCTGCTTTAGATGCTGCACTATGTGCCCGAGCTGTGGCAACAGTCATTTACGCTGTGAACGCCCCACTTCTTTCCTCTCTGTGACCCTCCTGCAGCAGATTTTTCATGCCCTTGGACATGCCGTGTCCACCTCCTCTCACGACCTGACAGGTACTGCTCTCTCTTACTGGGATGCTCTTCTCCCTCTGCTCTGGCCAGATCTTGCTGATCCCTCTCAGATCACCCCTAGCCTTGCTTTTCCAGGAGGTCTGACATCTAAGCTGACAGTGGGACCAGAAATAACACTGTCCCAAATAGCAGTGAGACCAAAATAAACCTTGCAGACCATGCTCCCCATGAGCCCAAGATGACACCAGAATTCTTGCTGATCACCTGCTCAGATACCTGCCTCCAGAAAAACACTTTGGAATTAAGGAAAAACCACGTTAAGAGTAACCCTGATCTAGTATCTGGAGCTTTGTGGCCAGCACCTGACGAGGAGAAACGACACATATGAAATGAAAAATGAGGGTACTTTTCATGAGTAAAGTCTCATGAAACAGAAAAACTACAAGGAAGTGGTTATTTCGTAAATCCTAGCGTTTGGCGGAGCACATCCCTGATTTTAGGAGAAACCTGTCCACCAGCCCCTTCTCTGGGATCGACTCCCAAAGGTCTATGCTGTGAAGTTGAGCTTTCTCTGGGGCACACGCTTCTGAGACGGACTCTGTCAGTTCGCACTGGCAGGAGTCTGGAGGCCCACTCACCCAGTTCTTCCTCTTCTTCTTCTTTGAATCAGTCTCTATGCTGCTGCCCACACTGGAATGGCTGGTGGCACTGTTGATGCTGGAGACGCTGTCTGAGGAGTGCTGCCTGCGGATGCGGAGGTCTGTGGCCTGCGAGGTTCCATTCCCTGCAGACCCAAGATCCAAGACATCAGGACCTGCTGACTTGTGCCCCTTTCTTTACGCCAGGATTTACCCCTAAACCCACACACCCAAGGACATGTAGCTACTTCCCATTAGACCTCACCTGCTGTTCCCTGATGCTGGCTTTAAGGACCTTGACTAGGTGGGTGCCAAGCCTTCTTGGGTCAATTAAAGGAGAGGTCTTTTCATTGTACCAAACAGAAGTCAAGGAAGGCTCAGGGAGAATTCCCCCACACCTGCTTTAGATGCTGCACTATGTGCCCGAGCTGTGGCAACAGTCATTTACGCTGTGAACGCCCCACTTCTTTCCTCTCTGTGACCCTCCTGCAGCAGATTTTTCATGCCCTTGGACATGCCGTGTCCACCTCCTCTCACGACCTGACAGGTACTGCTCTCTCTTACTGGGATGCTCTTCTCCCTCTGCTCTGGCCAGATCTTGCTGATCCCTCTCAGATCACCCCTAGCCTTGCTTTTCCAGGAGGTCTGACATCTAAGCTGACAGTGGGACCAGAAATAACACTGTCCCAAATAGCAGTGAGACCAAAATAAACCTTGCAGACCATGCTCCCCATGAGCCCAAGATGACACCAGCAACCCAGTCTTTAAGGGCACTGGTTTCAGAGCCGACGTGGATTCTCATCTGTTGCTTAGACTCGGTGACCTCGGGATGGGACTATTCCCTCTAAAACTCAGTATTCCCCTCAGTACAAGGTGGAGAGAGAACCAATATGGCACTCATAAGCATGTTGTGGACAGAAAATGGGATAATGAAATCACTTAAACACTGAGCACAGGGCTTGGAACACAGTGAATGTTCCATAACTGTTGGCTCTTTTCTGTCAC
The DNA here is from genome assembly GCA_022376925.1 of Tragulus kanchil. Classification (NCBI taxonomy): domain Eukaryota; kingdom Metazoa; phylum Chordata; class Mammalia; order Artiodactyla; family Tragulidae; genus Tragulus; species Tragulus kanchil. The sequence goes on along the minus strand of JAIOJX010000006.1, from coordinate 66,580,649 downwards.
TACTCTTGATTCAGTTTCTGATGGAACTCCTCATGCCTACATCTTCTCCCACCACCCAACATACATAAAGACAAAGCAATTCCTTCTAAAATATTTCCCAGGACAAATGAGAGACAAATCCATTTCAGGCAGTCCCATAAGTATGTAAATATCAAAACATTAGTGAAGTGAAGGTTATGTAATGCTCCGATCCTTGGAGAACAGAGATATATCTTCTTCCATTTCGAGATACATTAGAGAAGAGGATGCACTGGAACAGCTCTCTCCCGAGAAGCTGGAACTAACTGGATGAAGCACCTTCTAAGACCTGTCCACTTGACACAGACTCCCACCCTCTGGCAGGGCGGTTGTATCATAGGTTGTCAGGGGAGGGTTCCTAAGGGCAGGCAGGTCGGCCAGTCTGAAAGCTGTTTTTCTTCCTTTACCTTTGCAATTGAGCTCCGGAGTGTTAATTACTCCGTTAATGGCAGCCTGGGCAGCTGCGTTCTGTTTCTTCAGCAGCTCAATCGTTTTTCTTAACTCATTCAGTTCTGAGTCCTGAGGAACAGAAAAAAGACTGGTCATTCCCAAATCACTCTGTACCGGACTCAACTGAAGTCAGCTTAGTGTCAGCTTAGACAAGAGCAGAGAACGAAGGGGCTGCAAGAAAGCTTCACCTCAAACGGTAGGCTGGATCTATCTTCAACAGGCATTTGTGAGCACAGGAAAGCGGCAGGAAGAGGACTAGGATCTGCTGCCAAAGCAGTTACCGCCACTCCCTCCAGGTTTTGACTCAACAGACCTATTCTTTCAGATTCAATTCCAAAAGTCCAATAGGCACCCTATAGTCTATGCAAGTCTCCGGAGTAAAAGAGGATGGTGTTTTTAGTTTTGTTGTTAACTCTAAGCAGGGGGGGAAGAAGGGCTTTACCTTCTGCTCAGCTGTCATGGTTAAGCTCTGGAGCCTGATGGTCATGTTTCCAAGACTCTGTTCAAAGGCAGCCACAAGGTGAGCCTAGAGAGGAAAGACACATTTCCCTGCAGTTACATTATCCTGCAAGATTTGTTGTTGTTGTTTATTTGCTAAGTCGTGTCTGACCCTTCGAACCCCATGGACTGTAGCCCGCCAGGCTTCTCTGTCCATGGGATTTCCCAGACAAGGATACTGTAGTGGGTTGCCATTTCCTTCAGCAGAGGATCTTCCTGACCTGGGGATTGAACCCGTGCCTCCTGTTTGGCAGGCAGATTCTTTACCACTGAGCCACCAGGGAAGCCCACTTTGCAAGGTAAGCGTGTCTAGAGGGTGTCAGGTCTTAAAGACGGAACTCTTAATGGGGCCATGTGGGTCAGCCCCTGATGACTTCTTCAGCCTCTTGAGCCCCTACTCCCCACCATTCTCTAGGATCTGGTTACTCTAGCCTTTCATGTTTTCCAACGTCCCGTGCCTCTTCCCGCGTCAGGGCCTTTCTGCATGCTTTCCCCTCTGCCCGAATGCTCTTCTCCTAGCTGCCTCCCAAGCTGATGTTTACACATACTTCTTAAGAAATCTCAGCACATGTCTTCATGACGCCCCCAGATGGGGCTGGCTCCCTCCTATTCACTCGCACAAGCCACGGGACTGCTGTGTACTTTCTGGTATCACAGTCCAACGCACTCCCACGCCTGTGATCGCTGACTTACCCCAGTCACTACGACCCTGCAGGATGACCTTTGGCTCCCTAGGCACCAAGTCACAGGAGAGGCTCACACTGAGCATGTTTACAGAATGGAGGAACAAAGTGGTTGGCAGATGTTGCTTGTTATAATTCCAGTTAATAAAAGCCACCAAAAGGCCCATCTGCTACCTCCTTAGAGAACCTGCCCCACTATTCCCCCCGGAGTGAGGACTTTCTCTGTGGGCTCCCCTGCACTTTTATATATCTCGTTAGAAGACAGCATCAGACACACTATTATTCTATATATTACAAAGATAGCTTTAAAACGGCTGCCAATTATAGCTGAAATATACATCCAATTTTCAGAGATATTAAAGGCATGAAAAAAGCGTGTATCTTAGAATTGAGAAATGTGATGTTTCCTTGTCTGCCCCTTTCTCTGCAACCCCCTTCAAAGGAACCAGAAGGACCAGCAAGATACTTGAGTCTTGGTAGAAGTGAGACCTGATGGTTCTGGAAAATTCTAGAGACAAACATGACAGATGCATAGAGTGAAGAAAAGGGTGGGAGAGGAACCCTCATCCTGGGCCGTGAGGAGGTGCAGGGTCAGCGGATATTTCAGTTTAGGGAGGAGAGACTGGAGGGGTGAGAGAAGGCCTCTGTTACTGGATTTCACCAAACAGGGAGACTGAGAATAAGACACCTCCAGGACCAACTGTTGAGCCTCTTTCCCCTAGGAGCTGGCAGAGAATATGGGCACTTGTGATACAAATGTTAAGTGGACTTGGCCAGCTTCTTTCTGACTGCACAGCCTCTGTTTATTAAAAATTGATAAAATGCCTTTGCATTTTAAAATAAAGTAAGACACTTTAGTCTGTATGAAGAACGCGGCAGAACAGAAGCCAGCCAATCCGAGGCAGTCACGGTGAGTGAAGCCAGGGCACAGTGGTAAAAGTGACCGGCTACCTTGTCATTCAAAGGAATGACAAGGTCAAATTTAAATGACCGAATTTCCGTGTATTTCAATTCCTTGTTTGGCTGCCACGCAAGATTCTATTTGTGAGCATGCAACATTTCTATTCATTTAAAAACAAAAACCAAAACCTGACCCCATGAAGACTGCTTATCAAGACAGTGCTTTTTGCAAACTCAAGAAGAAATCACACGTGCTCCAAAGAACCAGAGGATTGCATTCTGCTGGTGAGCAAAGGACCTGACTGTGTCATGATCTCAGCTCTGAATATACGGGCCAAGAGGCTGGTGCAGAGCCGCACAAAGCCTTCTCAGCAAGCAGTATTCTCACATTCCCAGGGAAAACAAACACAAGTGGTATCAAAACACCCAGAGAAGGTGGCTTTGAGTAGTTTGTCCTAGAAAAACAAACACAGCCTGGCCTGCGAGGAAGATGGCAGACAGAAAAACACGTTAGCACTCCTGGTGGTGTGCGGCAAGACTAAATATCTACTTTAAAACAATACTGGACTCAGTGGCTTTTATGAAGAGCTAAACGGACCTCTGAAATAATAATAATAATAATAATAATAATAATAATAATAATAATAATCATGTGAGGGATTTCACTCTTACTCTTCTGGATCAGAGAGTTCCAAGTGGCCTAAGGTAAGGTCCCTTGGGACAGCATGAGGTCACCGGAGGAATTAATCAAGTTCATTGATAAATTACTAGTTTTTAATTAGTAACGGGTAGTCATTGATAGCCGCAGTTCTTACCAAGAGGAGTGGTTCCAAATCATCTGCTCTCAAACTTCCTGTGTTTCGAGGAGACCCCTGGCTCCCTGGGTCTGGATTTGGATGCATGCATACAGTTAGTGAAATGAAGACTACCCACAGAATACCTCTGCTGTTATAACTAGGCTCCTCGCCTCAAACTCCAGATCTCACATCAACTGCTGATCTTCCTCTTTTTTGTATTTATTTATTTAGTTGGCTTTACCACGTCTTAATTGTGGCCTGCAGAATCTAGTTTGGTTTTCTGACCAGGGATTAAACCCAGGCCACCTGCGTTGGGGGGGATGGCGGCTTAGCCACTGGACCACCAGGGAAGTCCCCAATTTCTCATCTCCTTAGGATACAGTAATAGACTGAAGAAGAAGTTAAGAAAATAAAGAAGGATTAAAAAACACACAGTAGCCTAGTGTACTAGGGTTTAATAAAAAAAGAAAGAAAGAAAGAAAAGCTTTCCAGAAATGTAAGCAAGTACAGGAGAATGAACAGTTAGGAGCAGTTAGCAATTACTGAGCCTATAATTAAGGTCAAGCACTATGCTAGGTACTTCATGTGCAGACTTTAAAGTGAAATGGAAAGTCCTTGAGTAGACTCCAGCTCAAACCAGGAATTACACAGGCAAAAGCTCCAGAACCTTCTTAATTATTGTCCTGGTCCAAAGAAGACCATCTTCCTGCTTTCCATTTTAACAGCACGCTGGGAGCAGCGCAGGTGGCTTTTGGATAGACTCACACTCACGGATCTGTGGTCCCAGGCTGGGCTGTGGGCACCCAAGCAGGAAGCCCTGCCTCTGAGGCATCTCAGCACCTTCTAAAATCTCAGGCTCTGCCTCCTGAGCCCCAGCCCGCACCGACTCACAGCCCTGTGGCTGGGCTCCTGGTCTGATGTGGTGGGGGACCTCTGCCTCCATGCGACGCCTGAGAGCCTACGACCACACCACTGTTAGGAAGCTAACTTAACCACCTAGCAGCTGATGTGGCCTGACCCCTGCCCTTCCTCAAAGCTGCCCTCCTTTCGCACTTGCTTCTCCCCTCCACCTCTGCCTCTTCCCCACATCCAAGCTATAGATTCTAATCACACTGAGCTACTTACAGTTCTCAAATGCAGCAAGATCTTCCCCTTGGGCCTCTGTACACATTACTCTCTTTGGTGAGAAGGCTGTCCTTCCCACGCATCCTCCCCTGCCTAGCATTCGTAAGACATCACCTCCTCCAGGAAGCCTTTTCTGACTTCTCCCAGCCCCATCGAGGCCGATCAAGGCAGGCGCTCCTTATATATTCCCACAGTCACCCCTCTTTATTGCTATCCTAACAGCTATCATGTTTGAGCAAAACTGTTCTGTCTCTCCGCTACACCACAGAAAGAACACTAAGATGACAGAGATCATGCTTGCTTGGCTGTTGAACCCACACTGCCCGGGGCACAGCTGGCACTTAAAACAGTTGCTGAATTGAATGCCGGTTGGCAGTGCCTCCTGACCACGTAATTGTGTACATTATATAATAATTACAGAGCAGTCAGCCACTTATTGTGGAGTCTTTGATTTCTTTTTTTCTCTCTTTCTTAAATGAATATTTTCATAAAGAGAAAGGAAAACGAACTGTTCTGAGCACGTACCCTCTTTCAGGTACCGATCACACGACACCCCTGAGAGCTAAGTATTATCATCTCCCACTGCACTGATGAGCAAAGGCTGGCTCAGGAGTGAGAAAATCTGCCCAAAGCACAGAGCCACGAAATGTCAGAGCTGACACGCACGTCCTCGATACCAAAGCCAGTATCCCTTTTATGACACCGCTCTGCCTCTATAATGCTCAGAGACAGCAATGGCTACCGCCCTGGATCTGTACTCACATTTGCCGTCAGCTGGGTGGTCAGAGCGGAAACCTTTTCCTGGGAGGCATCCAGCTCCCGCCGTAGTTTGCGAATCTAAAGATGACAAAGGACGGAGTTACTTTCTTTGGAAGTTCACTTCCAGGATGAGCTGGGAGAAAGAACTGACCACAGTGAAAGATGAAACTCAACTAGCAAAGTGTTCCTTACCTCTGACTGGCATTTTTCTTCTGGCTGTAAAGAAAAGCACAGAAGAAATCAGACCAGTTGAAGAACAACTGGAGCACCATATTTGGACACGTATAGCCCCCGTAAAGATTTATTGGTTTCTTTCCTGATGGACATTTCTAAAACAAACTGGTTTAATTAACGTGACCAATCACAGAAGCCAAATACAAAAGGTGTATTATTGTAAGAAATTGGGAAGAATTAGGAAATACTCTAGCTATTTTGGTTGTGAGGAGCCCCCTGCTCCCGTGTGGAGATGACAACAGGGAGAAGGAGTGATAAGAAGGGGACAGAGTCGCTGGATTTAGCAAATTAAAAAAAAAATCAAGACATCCAGTTAAGTTTGACTTCTTTTTTTTTTTGTAGTTTAAGTATGCTCCAAGCAACACTGAGAACACACTCAGACTAAAAAATTATTTGTTGCTTATATAAATTCCAAAGTTAACTGGGCATTCTGTATTTAATCTGGTAATCCTACCTAGGAGGCAGGGAGGACAGTTCATAGGTTACTTCTGCCCCATGTTATCCCTCCTTCTCGTCTCCCTAGGGCACTGAAGCAGAAACAGCGGCAGGCCAGGAAGGTTCCAGAAGTGAAGAGGACTGGGCGCCCCTATCAGCCACCCTGATTATAACCTCCCCAGGTTATAAGGAAGATGGCCTGCACCTTCCTGCTGCTCCATCTCCCTGTGACCCTGGGAAGCCGGTAGATGCGCTTACTAGAAAAACCTTCCTGCTGCTCCATCTCAAGTCCCCAGTCACCTGTGACCCTGGGAAGCCGGTGGACTCTCTTACTAGGAAAACCTTCCATACTGGGCCCTGGGTCTCTGGTGACACAGCAGTCAACCGGCAGAGACTACAAGCTACTTATCTCTTCCCACAGGGGGAGCACACATGGATTGGGGGAACCGACTGCAGGTGGAACCAGTCTTTCTCTCTTCTGGGGTTCGTGTAGGGGCCCATAGAAGAAGAAACCCGCAACCTCCAACACACACATTCTTGGAAACATTGGAAGTGTTCCTGCCCTTCTCTCCACACCCCGCCATTTGTACTTCTTTGGGGCAGAGCAGCCAAGTAGGTGAGTGAAAATTAGTAAAGACCCTATTTTGTCCTTGAATCCTCTATGTGTGTTCTAATCCAATCTCACTATGGGCAAACTCATTATTTTTAAAATCGGCATCTGACTCTGTTGTCTCCTTCTCTCAGCTCGGAATGCAGACGGATAGGATTCCTCAGGTCCCACAGCCCCTGGACCCACCAGTTGGGCAAGTGGCAAGCCCATCTGACTGCCCTTCACATCCCGCTCCCCATGGCCTGTACTTCTGATCTTGTCCCAGAAGGCCCTCCCTCCAGGCTGATTTCTAAAGCAGAAACTAGTTTTTAGGTACACCGTGACCAAATTAGTTAATCCTTGCAGTGACTCCACAAACTAGGTATGTATTCTTGTTGAGGCCTAGAGGTTAGGAATTTTCCCTAAAGCCACAAGGTGGGACGTTCTCCTCATCTAAGACATGCTTTCAGAAGACTGGGAGATGTCCTCACCACTTACTCTTCCCTCTGATAATACTCAGCCACCCCTCTTTGTCTGTCCATCCATTCATCCCCACCATCACTGCCTATCAAATATTTATTGATTTGCAACTATGTATCATGCACCATTGTAATGACCTGGGATACAGCTATGAATATGACCAAGTCCCTCACATCTCATGTTGCCTGCATTCTGGTAATAATAAGTAGCATTTTATTAAACACTTACTATATACCAAAGACAGTTCCAAGTACTTGACATTTACTTTTCATTGAATCCTCGTAACAGTCCTTTTAGAAGGTACTAATACAATTTGCCCATGGTGACAGCTGACAAGTGGTAGAACTGGGATTGGATCCAAGGTAGTCTGGCTCCAGAGCCTAGGATCTTAACCGGCACATACTCCTGGCACTTTGACTACAGTGACATTCTCCTGGAGGCCTTCCAGAAATAAGGCCCTGGCTTCTGAGTCTGATCCAAAGGAGAAACATGAATGGTGATAGCCTCACAGCTATCTAACTTTTGGGAGGTGAGGGGGGTCTGTTAGCAGGCTTCACCATCCACAGAGGACCAGCCCTACTTCTCAGCACATCTACCAGCAAGCCTAAGGCTCGTTCTTGGGCTGCAGACACTTCTGTCTCTGTGCCCACCTGTCTCTGAGGCTGGGCTCCACTTCTCAACAGCAGCCTGGAGAAAGCATGTGTTTTGTATCTTGCCCCCAGCTGCTGCTGGTCTTCTGTGCATCTGGGAACTCTGAGTGAAGCTCCGGGCCTCTCTCCATGTGGCAGTTCCCCTGGGAATTCAACTACAGCTCCCTACTGACCACGAAAGCAAGGCTGATGCCAGATGCACCCTCTGCAATTTTTTTCTATTCCAAGAGCTGGCCATGACCTCTCCGTGGCACTTGTTTAGCACCAAGCTGTCTTTCCTTCCCTTTGTAATTAAAATTACAGGCGAATTTCAGCCAGAATGAACATTCTTAAGTATGTAAGAATTACAGAGATTTCAGGAGGGAACAAAACATGTTATCATCCAGTAAGAGCCTTTAAAACACTGGGGTATATTAAACAGACTCTTTGGTCTGAGTTGGTGGCAACATAACAGACTCCAAAGACTTTTTTTTTAAAAGACAACAAATATGAACTTGTTTACCTTAACATTTACAAAGGCGCCTGAGCATTTGTTTCAGAGTTTCATCATCATCCAGGAGCTAATAACAGATAAGAGACCACACACCACTGCTTGGTGGTGGCGGTCTGGCCAGACTTGAAGTTTTCCTTGGAAGTAGCATCCCACTCCATCATGAAAACATTCAAAGGTTAGACTATCTTTTTTTTACTTTTCATTGAATCCTCGTAACAGTCCTTTTAGAAGGTACTAATACAATTTGCCCATGGTGACAGCTGACAAGTGGTAGAACTGGGATTGGATCCAAGGTAGTCTGGCTCCAGAGCCTAGGATCTTAACCGGCACATACTCCTGGCACTTTGACTACAGTGACATTCTCCTGGAGGCCTTCCAGAAATAAGGCCCTGGCTTCTGAGTCTGATCCAAAGGAGAAACATGAATGGTGATAGCCTCACAGCTATCTAACTTTTGGGAGGTGAGGGGGGTCTGTTAGCAGGCTTCACCATCCACAGAGGACCAGCCCTACTTCTCAGCACATCTACCAGCAAGCCTAAGGCTCGTTCTTGGGCTGCAGACACTTCTGTCTCTGTGCCCACCTGTCTCTGAGGCTGGGCTCCACTTCTCAACAGCAGCCTGGAGAAAGCATGTGTTTTGTATCTTGCCCCCAGCTGCTGCTGGTCTTCTGTGCATCTGGGAACTCTGAGTGAAGCTCCGGGCCTCTCCATGTGGCAGTTCCTGGGAATTCAACTACAGCTCCCTACTGACCACGAAAGCAAGGCTGATGCCAGATGCACCCTCTGCAATTTTTTTCTATTCCAAGAGCTGGCCATGACCTCTCCGTGGCACTTGTTTAGCACCAAGCTGTCTTTCCTTCCCTTTGTAATTAAAATTACAGGCGAATTTCAGCCAGAATGAACATTCTTAAGTATGTAAGAATTACAGAGATTTCAGGAGGGAACAAAACATGTTATCATCCAGTAAGAGCCTTTAAAACACTGGGGTATATTAAACAGACTCTTTGGTCTGAGTTGGTGGCAACATAACAGACTCCAAAGACTTTTTTTTTAAAAGACAACAAATATGAACTTGTTTACCTTAACATTTACAAAGGCGCCTGAGCATTTGTTTCAGAGTTTCATCATCATCCAGGAGCTAATAACAGATAAGAGACCACACACCACTGCTTGGTGGTGGCGGTCTGGCCAGACTTGAAGTTTTCCTTGGAAGTAGCATCCCACTCCATCATGAAAACATTCAAAGGTTAGACTATCTTTTTTTTTTTAAGTCTGCAAAAGCAACTTATACTCTCAGAGAAGGTCCATGTAAAGAACAGTACGTGGGGACCGTTGACTCACAAATGGAATGTCAGAGAGTGTGGGGACCTCAGAGACCACCAAACCTAACTCCCTGAAGCCAAGGGTAAAACAGAGACCCCCCAGAATAAGGAGGTGATTTGTCCAAAGTCCTACAGTAAGGGGAAAACTATGATTAGGCCTCAGGTCTCTTGTTATCCAGATAAACATGGAATTAAAAAGTATTATCGGGTCTTTGGTAACTTGTGAATTGATATCAACTCAGGAAAGGACAGTTTCAAATTTCATGAAAACACCCAGTTCAGGTCCACATACTCAGAACAGGAGCTACTGAAAGAGAACCTATGGCCGTAAGAGCTCCTGGTGGTTGGCACGAAGGGGAAGCAGCCAGGAACTGTGGGTGACAGGTTCCTGCCTCTGCATTCTCTCAGGTGTGGAGCTCCCGTTCTCTCCCTCCCAGGCTGGCTGATGCAGGCCAGCCCCCAGCTGTTGCTTTTCGGAGTGAAAAGCCTGTGGACAGGAAACCCTGGGAACTGCCTGGGAAAACATGGGGCTTGGGCACTGACGTGTCTGCTGTGGCAACACGGCACCAACCCCGTGGAACTCAAGTCCCCCGTCCACCTCCGTGCCTCAGGGTCCTGCTTTCGGCAGCAGGTTCACCTCTCCACCTAAACCACAGCCTCAGGGCTCAGTCCAGAGCCCAGCCTGTACTTGGTGCCAGTAGATACTGTGAAGGATGTGACTCTAGGTCTGAAAGTATCACAGAGCTTCATTCTAGAGGGGAGGGCCCGGTGGCTGAAACCACTGAGAGTTAGAAGCCATCCCTGTGCTTTCCTGGATGATGGCTTCAGTAATTGCTTCCAAAGGTGACTACAGATAAAGCCTTTCAGATGAAAGCCCAGACTCTGATAACATTTCAGACAAGACGTCTAGCACAAGAGAGAGGTTATTTTAGAGTTGGAGGGATAAGGTGGCAAGAACAGAAGAGAAGGTCTCTTAAGTCCTTCAATTCAGACCATGTCAGCTACCACTGAAGTCTGTGCTCACTCTATGGCCAAGAAGGAGCAGGCAGGCCCTGGGCTCTTTAACATCATTCTGCGATGGCCTTTAACTTACAAGGGGCTACCTACAGTTTGTCCTACGACACAGCCCAGGTACCTGACATTACCAAAACCTGAGTTATTAAAACATCTGTCCTTCATAGGATGAAGGGCTAAAGAATCCCCAATTTCCAATGAATCAAATTTTCTTTCCTATACGAATTCCCGAATTAAAGTTTTTCAGATAAACAGCTATGCACATAGCCATAGAAAGCATACTTAACCAACCCAGTACTATTAGTCCCTTGATTACATGTGGCTTTTGTTCAGAGGTCCTCTCACTGAGGCAGCTTTCACTTATGAGAGCTTCCTCTGTGCTGTGTGCATTCTATTCATTGCTTTGCACACATTTTCTTATTTCATTCAAACCTATTTTCCTGAACACTGACTATGTGCTAGGCCTGGTTCCAGGCACTAGGAATAAAACCAGAAAAAAGTCCTTGTGCTCAAGAATGTGTGTTGCAGTGAGTAGTAATCTTCATAAATTTAATTTTCAGTGCAACTCTACAAGGGGGGTACTGCTATTCTTCCTACTTTACAAAGAAACTGAGGTAGATACAAAGGTGAAAAAGGCAGCTTGGCACCTCTACATCTCGGTAGTCCAGTAGTTGCAACTCAGCAGACAGGAGTTCGATCCCTGGCTGGGGAACTGAGATACCATATGCCACGGAGCAACTAAGCTTGCACACCACAACTAGAGAGTTCGTGTGCCACAGTGAAAGATCGTGAATAATGCAGTGAAGATCCTGTTTGCCACAACTAACACCCCATGCAGTCAAATATGTGAGTAAATACATATTTAAAAAAAAAAAAAAAAGAAAGGAAAAAAAAGAAAAAGGCATCTCATACATTCTAACTAGTTACTACACGAAGCATAACACCACCTTAACAAAAGTCAGCTCCTGATTTATTGGTTGGTACATTATAATCAATAGCTGTCTGTAAATTTCAAATCTTGTTCCCTAATTAATTGATCCCTTTATGATGAAAACACTCTCTCTAAGAGACATGCCTATATTTTATTTTTGACACACATAGCCACACAGCATCGATTTATACTCACTGTAGAATAAATTGACGTGCTGGAAACCAAGGAGAGTGAGGATCCATGCACTAGTTAAAAAGAGAAAAGAAAAGGTGAACTCCACAGCTGGCTACCATGGAGCCCAAAAGGAAGGAAGGTAACACTCAGCGTCAGAGGACACTATCGAGCATGGAGAAACAACCTCGCCTTGACCCAACCTTTCCTGGTTTGGTGACAGGCCAATGTCAAGTAAGGAATAATTTTCTATGGGAGCTTTTTGGCCCCCAACCAAATGGACAAAATGTAAGGCAACATTGTTTGTTCAGAGGTCCTCTCACTGAGGCAGCTTTCACTTATGAGAGCTTCCTCTGTGCTGTGTGCATTCTATTCATTGCTTTGCACACATTTTCTTATTTCATTCAAACCTATTTTCCTGAACACTGACTATGTGCTAGGCCTGGTTCCAGGCACTAGGAATAAAACCAGAAAAAAGTCCTTGTGCTCAAGAATGTGTGTTGCAGTGAGTAGTAATCTTCATAAATTTAATTTTCAGTGCAACTCTACAAGGGGGGTACTGCTATTCTTCCTACTTTACAAAGAAACTGAGGTAGATACAAAGGTGAAAAAGGCAGCTTGGCACCTCTACATCTCGGTAGTCCAGTAGTTGCAACTCAGCAGACAGGAGTTCGATCCCTGGCTGGGGAACTGAGATACCATATGCCACGGAGCAACTAAGCTTGCACACCACAACTAGAGAGTTCGTGTGCCACAGTGAAAGATCGTGAATAATGCAGTGAAGATCCTGTTTGCCACAACTAACACCCCATGCAGTCAAATATGTGAGTAAATACATATTTAAAAAAAAAAAAAAAAGAAAGGAAAAAAAAGAAAAAGGCATCTCATACATTCTAACTAGTTACTACACGAAGCATAACACCACCTTAACAAAAGTCAGCTCCTGATTTATTGGTTGGTACATTATAATCAATAGCTGTCTGTAAATTTCAAATCTTGTTCCCTAATTAATTGATCCCTTTATGATGAAAACACTCTCTCTAAGAGACATGCCTATATTTTATTTTTGACACACATAGCCACACAGCATCGATTTATACTCACTGTAGAATAAATTGACGACGTGCTGGAAACCAAGGAGAGTGAGGATCCATGCACTAGTTAAAAAAAGAGAAAAAGAAAAGGTGAACTCCACAGCTGGCTACCATGGAGCCCAAAAAGGGAAGGGAAGGTAACACTCAGCGTCAGAGGACACTATCGAGCATGGAGAAACAACCTCGCCTTGATCCAACCTTTCCTGGTTTGGTGACAGGCCAATGTCAAGTAAGGAATAATTTTCTATGGGAGTCATTTTGCCATTGCCACATTTTATTCCCTAGAACCTTCTAAATACTTCCCCGTGACTATCAAAATAATACAAGATTACCAAGTTAAATGTTTCAAGTACAGAGAAGTGTTAAGAGGCATATTCACTGACATAGCTGTGTGACTCATAATTCTATGACCCAGACGCAAGTTTTACCTGCTCCATTCCAGCATATTTTATTCCTTTCTTTTTTCTTATGTATCCCTTAAGGTTAAACTTGTATTGCATATATATATATATTTTTTTTTGTTTGTTTGTTTGTTTTAATCTTTTTGGGGGGTGGCGTGGGGAGGGAGGGGGATGGGTGGGCCACTTCTATTGGTCTTTCATTTCTCTGTTTTCATCCGTCTTTGTTCTTTGGCTCCTGCGGGCCTCCCATCGCAGTGGCCTCTGTCATTGCAGAGCACCGGCTCTGGGCGCATGCGCCCCAGAGCTCCGGCTCGGTAATTGGACACATCAGTCCAGCCGCTCCGCAGCACGTGGGATCTTCCCAGGCCAGGGATCGAACCGGTGTCTGTCCCTTGCACTGCAAGGTGGTGTCCTTACCCACTGGACCACCAGGGGAAGCCCTGGATATATATTTTATATCCTGGAGCATTTGTCATTTGTACAAGCAAAAAGATGATGAGCTGATTATTCTGAACATTAAGAGGCAGGCTGTTGGTTACAGTAAATTCATTCAAGATGACCATGTAGTAGAACATTGTTTAGAAAACATGTCCACTGAAACATGGGTTCTTTGTTTGATTTCCATCATGTTTACAAAGTGTCCTCTTTCCTGTTTGTGACTGGACTTTTGGACTTACAATCATCCTGAACCCTCCTCTACCCTCTTCTGCCCTCCACCCCATCGAGATGTTTTATGATGTGTCTGCATGTCATTTTTAAACCACAGTGTTTGCCAGGACTAGTACTCTGGCTGACTTCTTGTCTCGGAAGCCAGATTCTTTAATGACATTTTCCTAGTCATCTCTCAAAACACGTGCTTGAAAGGCAGGACTCTGCCTGTTAAGATCTCACAGACCTTCTGATTGGGCACAGCTTTCTGGATGCCGCTTCCCCACACTGCACGCTCACCTGTGATCTGAGAGCGGGAAGCTGGGCAAGGGACGCAAGTGCACTAAACTTCTTTCCCTTACCACCCAAGGAGTGAACTCAATGTGCACCAGTGGTCAGCGGAAGCTACCTGCCCACAGATAACTCCCACAGGCTGCTCCGACCTCCCCGGTGCCTCCCCACTGTCTTTCCCCTAAACCTCCCGACCTCCCAGCCTCCCTGGAGGTGCTCCCATCACTCGGAATCCTGCCCAGCTCTCTCAAGCATGGCCTGCCAAGTGCTTTACCATTTAAGAGTCTCTTCCCGTGCAGTTCCCTTGGCTTAGGAAGTCTCCCACCCTTGCCTATTCAGATCTCCATGAGGATCACCTCAGACGTCCTCTTCTCCTGGAGCCCATCCTCATCTCCCAGTGGCCAGTGGGGCAGTCTTCCTCTCTCTCCTGACTACACGGCTCTGGGCGGGCACTTCAGCTCCTCTTCTCTCTCAGATGCTGCCAGCTGCACTGAGGCCGTTCCCGCTCTGTCACTTACAACCACCCTCCTCAGCAAAGCCTGGGGTTCTAGATCTTTCCCCTCCATGCTTCCTCCACCCATGACTCACCTGGCCTGTGCCCATTAAAAAAAAAAAGTCCATTTACAGTGTTCATTGCCTGTAATGGCTTGCAGTGTTCATAGATCCTCATGCTAAAGAAGTCTCTCGTGCCCCCACTGAGTGAGGGCCAGGTTACTTTAGCCCCACGACACAGACCCTACGGGGAAATGACAGTGGCGGCCAAGTTGGAGGACAAGACGTGAGTAGCACGGAGCCACCCTTCCATCATACGTCCTGCCGACGCCGGCTCCAGAGGCCTGCACGGGGCTGCTGCATGGACTTCGGCTGCTGAAAATGGAAATTTGTGTCATCTTTCTCTACCTTATACACGTGGATTCACTGACACGGCCTTCAGCCGCATCACAGGGTCCGCTTGGGGCCACAGGCAGAGAGAAGCCCATCTGGCAGGCTTCAGCGGAGGTAATTATTTTTCTCTGTAATTATCTCTTCTTACTTGCAAACAGCAACAGCAAGGCTGTGGTCCAAAGAAGAGTCCTTGCTTTCCAGATCAACCCCACACTGAATGTGGCTGCCTGAACTACTACAGCTGGCCCTCCCTCAAGTACACTGAACCATGGCAGAGCCCGGGTTATGCGGCTGGGAGGCTTGTGAACAACAAAATGCACACAAGACGTTCAAAGCCAGAGCAGCAGAAGCCAGAAGCATGCCCTGCAGCTTCCTCCCCGTACCTATACCTCCCCGGATACGAAGGTACAAGGAAGCGTAAACTACCCAGGCCACGTCTGCCACTGACTGAAACCTAGACAGGCTAAGCGACCTGCCTAAGGTCCTAGAGCATTTAGGAACAGGATCTGTGGACCAGAAATCTGGAGATGGCTTTGCTCTCGAGTGACCTCGTTTACTGGTCTCTGAGGTGTTTTTACTTTTGGTAAAGCCTTCTAGTATATTTAGAATGGATTTCTAAGCCTCTCATTCAATCTACCAAGGCACAAGATGGGACCAAACAAGCAAACAGTGCTCGTTTGAGAAGAAGGTGATTTCACCCTACCTAAAGCACAAGTAGGGGTGAAATCATGTGATAGAATGACAACCAGGCATATTCCAGCCAACAGAGCACACAAATGCCTCTGCTGTCACACGTGGGCATCATATATATATATATATATATATATATATATATATTATATATAATATACACATTCAGCTTCATTCTAATCAAAGCACTTTCTCATTTACACTACTGTTTGAAGGGAGCCTCATCATCACCAACAATGTGTAGGTAATATTCCCAGATAGAACAGGAATTTCCACCCCTAATGAACGCAAGAGGTCCAGAGAGGCTAAGGGATGTGGTCAAGCAGCTGGTCAGCTGCTCAGGAGCGGAGAGACACGTGAATCCTGGCATCGGCCTCCGGCTCCCCCTCCACCACTGGGGGCTGTGGAAGGAGTCAGTGAGAATGAGATGCGCTTCTCCAGGCTACTGCGCCACCCTCTCGACCAGTTAAGGAAGCATAACTGAAGAGGGAGACCACATTAATGAAGATTCATGAAAGACAGCCCAGCAGTGCCTAAGAAAAAGCGTAAGGTCGGACTGAGCAGCAAAAACAAGAGGGTGGAGAATCGGCAGCTCAGGACCTAGTCCTGGCTGCAAAAAGTCCTCAAGCCACTTCTTCTGTTCAATTTTGCCATAAACAAAACAGGGTTGAAATGGCTCAAGGGGAGAAGGATAAAATAAAACATAACTGTTACAATAGCTACCATTGATTAAGTACTTACTATAAACCCCTTTCAAAGTCATTCTGCTAAATGCCTTCCAGGATTTATCTCACCTAATCTTTCTATCAGTCCTTTGAAGTAGGTACAATTATTTCCCACATTTTGAAGAACAGGAAATAGGCTGACCAGGGCAGGTCCCCCTGCTAACAGTGGAGGGGACAGGACTTTAACCCAAATGTAAACCCCAGGGGCACGTCACAACACAAGATTTATTTAATAAGCTGCTTCATTGCTGAAGGCTCCATATAAACTGGTCTGGTCTGCACCAGTTCTTAGCAATAACTGGCAAAGTCCAGGATATTTTTTTTTCCCTCCAAAGATAATCATTTGAAAAATGCCTCAGGCATCTCCCTCAAGTATACTATTAGACCTGACTTGAAGATGAAAACTAATTTACCTGAAATAACTCTGAAAGATTACACCTGGGCCATGCTTATACCTCATCTACATATTTATGACTTTTATTTTCTTCAAAACTCTAAGTGCTAATTAAATCCCACAAAAACCTCACACAAGCACTTGTGCTAATTCTTCCTCAATTTCTTGATTAATATCTACTTTCTGGTATATGATACACCTAACTACCTCTTATAATAAGGAGGTTCTATTTGGTCCAAACATGAGACATGAATTTTTTCCCAACTGTTTCTGCAGCACCAGGACTTTATATATTTGCACAAGCCCTGTTTTGTTTTTGTAATGTAACTGCCTTGGAAGAAATAAAATCGATCTGATACCAAATTTCCCAAAGATGAAAACATTACATGTTTCTTAGTATGGATGTATTGACAACAGCCCCCCTTTTACTCCTTCTCGACCCAGTTAAGGAAGCATAACTGAAGAGGAGACCACATTAATGAAGATTCATGAAAGACAGCCCAGCAGTGCCTAAGAAAAAGCGTAAGGTCGGACTGAGCAGCAAAAACAAGAGGGTGGAGAATCGGCAGCTCAGGACCTAGTCCTGGCTGCAAAAAGTCCTCAAGCCACTTCTTCTGTTCAATTTTGCCATAAACAAAACAGGGTTGAAATGGCTCAAGGGGAGAAGGATAAAATAAAACATAACTGTTACAATAGCTACCATTGATTAAGTACTTACTATAAACCCCTTTCAAAGTCATTCTGCTAAATGCCTTCCAGGATTTATCTCACCTAATCTTTCTATCAGTCCTTTGAAGTAGGTACAATTATTTCCCACATTTTGAAGAACAGGAAATAGGCTGACCAGGGCAGGTCCCCCTGCTAACAGTGGAGGGGACAGGACTTTAACCCAAATGTAAACCCCAGGGGCACGTCACAACACAAGATTTATTTAATAAGCTGCTTCATTGCTGAAGGCTCCATATAAACTGGTCTGGTCTGCACCAGTTCTTAGCAATAACTGGCAAAGTCCAGGATATTTTTTTTTCCCTCCAAAGATAATCATTTGAAAAATGCCTCAGGCATCTCCCTCAAGTATACTATTAGACCTGACTTGAAGATGAAAACTAATTTACCTGAAATAACTCTGAAAGATTACACCTGGGCCATGCTTATACCTCATCTACATATTTATGACTTTTATTTTCTTCAAAACTCTAAGTGCTAATTAAATCCCACAAAAACCTCACACAAGCACTTGTGCTAATTCTTCCTCAATTTCTTGATTAATATCTACTTTCTGGTATATGATACACCTAACTACCTCTTATAATAAGGAGGTTCTATTTGGTCCAAACATGAGACATGAATTTTTTCCCAACTGTTTCTGCAGCACCAGGACTTTATATATTTGCACAAGCCCTGTTTTGTTTTTGTAATGTAACTGCCTTGGAAGAAATAAAATCGATCTGATACCAAATTTCCCCAAAGATGAAAACATTACATGTTTCTTAGTATGGATGTATTGACAACAGCCCCTACTCCTTCTCCCTGAATTTGATTTTACCACTGCGCTGGAGTTCCACGTCCCCATGAATCATCAGGTTTACAAAAGTCCAGACACGGCTTGTGGGCAAGGCCTTTGATGAATGTCACTTTAACGTCCAGATATCCCACAGCTGCACTGCCCACAGCTTGATTCCAGATGGAATAAATAAAAGCCATCTGATGGGGACACTGTAATGGTCCTGGACCTTTATGAGGCGAAGTATGCTTGTCTGAACCAGCTGCAGGACTGAGCACGGTTCCCTCAGGTATACACGGGATGGAGCCGATGAACGGGGCACATTCCAGATTCGAGTCATCAGCAGGAGGGCTGGGAAACATTTTGTGGCCATGCTCGGCTAGCCCGCTGAACAGAAAAACATTCAAGACAAACGACCTACTCCTTCCCCATTGGATCAACATGGCCTCCTCTATTACTGCTCCGAGCGGTTAAAACATGATTTCTAGCTCTTAAATCCAGCAAAATATTCTCAGTAACTCAGGCTCCACCCTTCCTTAATCCTCCATCCCAGTGGGTTCCCATATATGGATTCACAGACAAGTGTCCGCTCCCTGGATACCACTGGATACACATGATTCATAAATCAGAGTGAAGAGAATGAGGGAAGATGAACCAGGGAAACAACTGCTCCGGAGATCCAGTCTACAACTTTTGTTAAAAAAGATCACGGGGCAAAGCAGAAATGGACATCCTGCATCTCTCCCACTCTGGACTTATTTAGGGATTTGATTTCCTCAACAGCCATAAGTTTATCTGCTCTGCCAGGAGGATGGGGCACATTTCCCCACTCTCACAGGGACTAGGACTCCCCTCTCCATTCCTATTCTGTTTTGTCACTGGCAAAAAAAAAAGCGACAGCTAGGGCTACGGCACTGGACTTGGGCTCCATGTGCTCCAAGAGTCCCTCCTCCCCTGGGTGGGGACTTCTAGCTGCTAGGACACCAGTGCTGAAGCTGAGTGTTCAGACTACAACAGGTACTAGAATGACTGGGTTTAACATTTATATATATTATCTCATTTAGTTCTCAGAATTCTAAGACCTGGGTACTCCTATTTTATCAGTGAAAATACAAAGGCGCAGAGAGAGGAAGTTACCTTGTTCAAGATCATAGATCTAAGAGCAGCAGGGCTGGAATTCAAACCTGGTCGTGTTACCCCATAACCTTAACCACTCGTCACTGCTAAGACCCCAGTGATGATAAGATACCAATGTCTTATCATCCTCCTCTTGGCTTTTAGGGGGGCTGAGGGTGATGCACCTTCTTGACATTTGACTGCTGGCTCCCCTAACTCACACTTTGCCTGAAGGAAGACAGAAAGATGAACTGAGATAGGAAGATGGCTGATGAAATCACCCACAACAGTTTTCTCCCCCAAATTCGGATTAAAACCTAAAAATCCAACCCCAAATATTCCCAATTAGCAAGCAAGGAAGGAAAAGAACAAAACTGAATGGAATAAACTTAAAAAAAAAAAAAAAAACAATTGGTGCTTGAGAAAAGAACTAGAAGATTCTGCAGCAAAGTGAAGAGGCATGGCTGCCCACAGCACCCCCAAACCATACAGGTCAGCACAGAAACATGAACTTTCTCATAACTGGCGTTGCCAAGATGGTGTGCCAGCAGCTGAACCTGATAACGGAGGCCCCTGCCAAGAAGCTAGGGCCCGGTCCAAGCAGAGTAGCCTGGAATGGAACTCAATCGACTCCAGGGTCTGCCAGTGTTTTGTCAGCAGCCTTTTCCTTAAAGTCCTTCGAGGTTAACGAAGAGTCAGACCCTACTGTTCAGAGCTGCTGAGCGCAAGAGGGTGTCGTGGAAACTCGTGCAGGTGGGCTCGTAAGTGGATGATGTGAACCTAGCCTAGAGACCCGATTACCACTCTGCACCACCGGAGAGAGGGTGCATCTCCTGGCTTGCTTACCTTCCTCAAAGCCATCCCGGAAGGAGCCTGAGCGGCTCATGGTCCTGCTCTTCTCATCCAGGGACATGGAGCTGTTGCGGAAGCGGCTGTCAGTGTACGGGTCATACTGCCCATCAGCATTGGAGAGGCTGTGGGTCCTCAGCATGGTCGGGTTGGACAGGCTCATCTGGGTGACCGTGGTGGGACTCGCTGGAAGGAAAGGAGGCAGTCAAAAGGTTGGAGGCTCACATCCCTGTTCAAACCCTGAAGGGGATGGTGAGGATCCATCTCTCGCCCTGCCAACTCCTCTCCCTTGTCAATTTTCTCCGAGGTAGTCACATCAGCATTTGAGAAAACACACTTAGAGCTAAAACTAAGGGAGGAAAGGTGGGTCAGTTCCAAAGCAAGGCTCCAGGCCCCAGCTTTCCCACTTGGCACGTTCAGACAAGCAAGTGTCACCTTCCAGGCATGAGCTAATCACTCTCCAGGCTCATCTGGAACAACTCTCTCTAAAGCCAAAAGCCCAAAATAGTCCAGCCGGGCTTTTGATCAGATGGGAAGCATTTGTGCATGACAAGAAACTCTTGCCTCAAAGAGTTACAGCCGGGAAAGAATAGCAGGAGCACGGGTCTCACTGTCTCAGATGGGGCGATTTCGCAATGGGGCCTGCAGAGCTTCAGAGCAAAGGGGGCACATGTATCTTAGCTGAAACTGGCTTTCTTGTTAAACCCCTGTCCAATTCAGGAATATAAAACAGTTCAGAAGTGCCTTCAGTTCATTAGAAATAAAGAGTTAATAAGCCTTCCTTAATTGGAAGTCCTTTAAGACTGAGTTTCTTATTCACAGTACCCCGGAGAGGCTGTCTCTCTGAAGAATGAGTTAAGGCTGGAAAAAATATTTCCCTCTGTATCCTTCTTGGAAGGCTTGGCTCTTGTCCTATAACCTTCCCCCAGTCATTCAAGTCAGGACTGGCCTTTCCATTTTTCTAAATGTGTATATTGCTTGTGATCAAATCATACTCAGTTTTTACACGGTTTCATATAAAGCTCTGGACTGTTCTCTTTTACCTAGTTATGAGTCTGTGTGGGTGTTTGTCTCTCTAAAGAGCATCCGTTGACGTCTCAGCAAAGACTGTGTTACAAATCCTTTTCCCTTCCTCACTGTGCCAGTCAAAGCCTTAGGTCACTGGTAGGCATTTCCAAGAATACTTGTTCAATCAAAACCTGATCTTTATTTACGGCTTAATAAAGCAACAAGGATAACCAAATTTGGGCTACCTTGTAAAACCTACTTCTTCAGAGATCTTAAGAATTCATGATTTTCATTCCATGGATGGTTTGCCCTACCTACATCAGCCATGTAGAGAAAATTACGATAGAGATCCAAGACACATTTCTCTTTTCTTTTGCTATCAATCGCCTGTAATCAAATGTTGCCACAGAGGGTGGATCAGATAGTGAGAGCTACGTGACCACATGTCTCTTTCTTTTTTTTTTTTTTAACTTTTTAAAATTAATTTATTTATTTTTTTTATTTTTGTGGGGGTGGGAGTGGGGTGGGGAGGGAGGGGAGCAGGCGGGCCACTTCTATTGGTCCTTCATTTGTCCATTTTCATCCATCTTTGTTCTTGGGCCTGTGTGGGCCTGGTGGCCTCTGTTGTCGCAGAGCACTGGCTTTGGGTGCATGCGCTCCAGAGCTCGGGCTCGGTAATTGGACACATCGGTCTAGCCGCTCCGC
Source organism: Tragulus kanchil (assembly GCA_022376925.1). Taxonomy (NCBI): domain Eukaryota; kingdom Metazoa; phylum Chordata; class Mammalia; order Artiodactyla; family Tragulidae; genus Tragulus; species Tragulus kanchil. Next base: position 66,558,791 of record JAIOJX010000006.1, on the reverse strand, counting down.
GGCACGTGGGATCTTCCCAGGCCAGGGATCGAACCGGCGCTCCCTGCACTGCAAGGCGGTGTCCTTACCCACTGGACCACCAGGGAAGCCCCACATGTCTCTTTCAAAATGCAAGATATCCTCCACCCCAAGGCGTTGATGAACACAGTTTATGCCAAGTGGCTACTCACCAAGCTGAGAAAAGTTGAATCTGGTTCCGGAGGGAGAAGTTACCCTGGAGCCAGAGGAGAAAGGAGAGCTAGTGCAGAGTGGGACCGTAACCATTCTTTGCGTTTTTAGACCTTCCCCTCTTCTGAAAAACTGGCCTTTCTTTGGACTTGTTTCCTATAACCTTCCCCAGTCATTCAAGTCAGGACTGGCCTTTCCATTTCTAAATGTGTATATTGCTTGTGATCAAATCATACTCAGTTTTTACACGGTTTCATATAAAGCTCTGGACTGTTCTCTTTTACCTAGTTATGAGTCTGTGTGGGTGTTTGTCTCTCTAAAGAGCATCCGTTGACGTCTCAGCAAAGACTGTGTTACAAATCCTTTTCCCTTCCTCACTGTGCCAGTCAAAGCCTTAGGTCACTGGTAGGCATTTCCAAGAATACTTGTTCAATCAAAACCTGATCTTTATTTACGGCTTAATAAAGCAACAAGGATAACCAAATTTGGGCTACCTTGTAAAACCTACTTCTTCAGAGATCTTAAGAATTCATGATTTTCATTCCATGGATGGTTTGCCCTACCTACATCAGCCATGTAGAGAAAATTACGATAGAGATCCAAGACACATTTCTCTTTTCTTTTGCTATCAATCGCCTGTAATCAAATGTTGCCACAGAGGGTGGATCAGATAGTGAGAGCTACGTGACCACATGTCTCTTTCTTTTTTTTTTTTTTAATTTTTAAAAATTATTTATTTATTTATTTATTTTGGTGGGGGTGGGAGTGGGGTGGGTAGGGAGGGGAGCAGGCGGGCCACTTCTATTGGTCCTTCATTTGTCCATTTTCATCCATCTTTGTTCTTGGGCCTGTGTGGGCCTGGTGGCCTCTGTTGTCGCAGAGCACTGGCTTTGGGTGCATGCGCTCCAGAGCTCGGGCTCGGTAATTGGACACATCGGTCTAGCCGCTCCGCGGCACGTGGGATCTTCCCAGGCCAGGGATCGAACCGGCGCTCCCTGCACTGCAAGGCGGTGTCCTTACCCACTGGACCACCAGGGAAGCCCCACATGTCTCTTTCAAAATGCAAGATATCCTCCACCCCAAGGCGTTGATGAACACAGTTTATGCCAAGTGGCTACTCACCAAGCTGAGAAAAGTTGAATCTGGTTCCGGAGGGAGAAGTTACACTGGAGCCAGAGGAGAAAGGAGAGCTGGCAGCAGCGTCCTGCAGGCCTCCAGCAGAGTGGGACCGTAACCATTCTTTTGCGTCTTCTTGCGTGCGAAGCTGGGAGGTGGGGGTATACCTGGACAGACAGAAGTCAGACTGGGATTAACTAGGAACAATGCTTATGAGAATGAGCTCCCTGGAGGTGATAATAAACATATAAAAAGAAAATATATATCCAACAGGGATGTTTGAAAAATCAGACTGCTATACATTTTGAAACTCACAAAGTTTCTCAAAACCTTTTTTACCTCCTTGGCTGTCTTTGGGGGAAATTGCAATTCCTTCCAGTGTGGAAGGAACTACCTAAGGGGAACGAGATGGGTGAGCGCTCAAAGAGCCCGTCCCTGGGCGTATCTGTAACATGTTGATTCATGACGGTGTCATTTCAAAGCCCCCACCTTGACAGGACTGAGGCATGGAAACGGCTGCTGTCAGAGCTTTCAGGACGTTTTAATTAGATAGCTCATGGCATCTGCATTCTGGAGCGCAAATAAGCGGCCATGACTCACAGAGCATCCAAACACCGACACGGAGCAGAAGGTGTGCGGGGATCAAGGCTGACAGCCGTGGCTGCGACCTGGCAGAAACCAGTCTTCCCAGAGGACCCCAGATCACCGTCTCAGTCCAGGGAGGGTCTTCAGAAGTCAAGGAACACTCCCTTGTCGATTCTGAAACGTCTTTGGCAACGGTTACCTGAACGTCTCCAGCGTGCCAGAAGGTGACAGCCTGCCCCACGTCACATGCCGAGGTTTCAGTGACCCCGAGTCCATGCTCCTCCCGATGCCCCACATGTCTCTTTCCAAAGGCCAGATCGAACCGCGCCCTGCACTGCAAGGCGGTGTCCTTACCCACTGGACCACCAGGAAGCCCATGTCTCTTTCAAAATGCAAGATATCCTCCACCCCAAGGCGTTGATGAACACAGTTTATGCCAAGTGGCTACTCACCAAGCTGAGAAAAGTTGAATCTGGTTCCGGAGGGAGAAGTTACACTGGAGCCAGAGGAGAAAGGAGAGCTGGCAGCAGCGTCCTGCAGGCCTCCAGCAGAGTGGGACCGTAACCATTCTTTGCGTCTTCTTGCGTGCGAAGCTGGGAGGTGGGGGTATACCTGGACAGACAGAAGTCAGACTGGGATTAACTAGGAACAATGCTTATGAGAATGAGCTCCCTGGAGGTGATAATAAACATATAAAAAGAAAATATATATCCAACAGGGATGTTTGAAAAATCAGACTGCTATACATTTTGAAACTCACAAAGTTTCTCAAAACCTTTTTTACCTCCTTGGCTGTCTTTGGGGGAAATTGCAATTCCTTCCAGTGTGGAAGGAACTACCTAAGGGGAACGAGATGGGTGAGCGCTCAAAGAGCCCGTCCCTGGGCGTATCTGTAACATGTTGATTCATGACGGTGTCATTTCAAAGCCCCCACCTTGACAGGACTGAGGCATGGAAACGGCTGCTGTCAGAGCTTTCAGGACGTTTTAATTAGATAGCTCATGGCATCTGCATTCTGGAGCGCAAATAAGCGGCCATGACTCACAGAGCATCCAAACACCGACACGGAGCAGAAGGTGTGCGGGGATCAAGGCTGACAGCCGTGGCTGCGACCTGGCAGAAACCAGTCTTCCCAGAGGACCCCAGATCACCGTCTCAGTCCAGGGAGGGTCTTCAGAAGTCAAGGAACACTCCCTTGTCGATTCTGAAACGTCTTTGGCAACGGTTACCTGAACGTCTCCAGCGTGCCAGAAGGTGACAGCCTGCCCCACGTCACATGCCGAGGTTTCAGTCCGTATTTGTCTGACCCCCGAGTCCATGCTCTCCTCCCGATGCCCACAGGTAGCACCTCGAATTTCTAAAGGGCCCAAGTGACCAGAGTACTCTGGACTTATAAACAGATGATGGTGGGGTGACTCCTGATCACACAGAGGGGTTCTTTGGACTTGGGATAAGGAGCTGCTGGTATGTGGGTGCTGGCTGGGTGTACGCAGAGTGGGAAGCTGGAAAGGGAGTCACAGTGAGAAGGAACAGGGACGTGGTTCTTCCCTAATGCTTCGACTAGAACTGGACTTTCCAGGTCCCATCAGCTGCCTGAGGATATTCTGTCACGTTATCTCTATTCTGAATTAAAAAAAAAAAAAAAATTCTTAAAAGCCAGAGCTATATAATTTTCAGAAGATGGATCTGCTCCAGAAATATACACAGCATGATGAAATGCTAGTATTCAAAGAAGTTAGCTTTTTCTTGAGGCAACAGTAGGGCCTCCAGGTTAAAGCCATGGAGGAAGAGTGGATATGACTTAAACACGAGCCTGAGTGCCAACAAGCAGCCCTCACAGGCATGATGCAAACTGTTAAGTACAACAGGCCTTGCCAACTCCCCCCTGGAAGGCCACCAAGCTGAACTTCCTCCCTCAGGAGGTCTGCTGGGGGCTTTCTCAATACTTCTCTTCTTAGAATATTTAGACTTGGCTGCATTCAGAGCTCCTACTGAAGGATTGATACCTACCTCCCATGACGGGTCAAAACACTCTCAGCCTTAAGAGCTGCTGGTTATTAACTACAGACATACACGACAGCAACGAAACATTTCATTCCAAGTTCCATGTTTTGTTTATTTAGGGTGCAGAGGCCCCTCACCGTCTCAGTCCATGGGAGGGTCTTCACAGAGCATCCAAACACCGACACGGAGCAGAAGGTGTGCGGGGATCAAGGCTGACAGCCGTGGCTGCGACCTGGCAGAAACCAGTCTTCCCAGAGGACCCCAGATCACCGTCTCAGTCCAGGGAGGGTCTTCAGAAGTCAAGGAACATCCTTGTCGATTCTGAAACGTCTTTGGCAACGGTTACCTGAACGTCTCCAGCGTGCCAGAAGGTGACAGCCTGCCCCACGTCACATGCCGAGGTTTCAGTCCGTATTTGTCTGACCCCCGAGTCCATGCTCTCCTCCCGATGCCCACAGGTAGCACCTCGAATTTCTAAAGGGCCCAAGTGACCAGAGTACTCTGGACTTATAAACAGATGATGGTGGGGTGACTCCTGATCACACAGAGGGGTTCTTTGGACTTGGGATAAGGAGCTGCTGGTATGTGGGTGCTGGCTGGGTGTACGCAGAGTGGGAAGCTGGAAAGGGAGTCACAGTGAGAAGGAACAGGGACGTGGTTCTTCCCTAATGCTTCGACTAGAACTGGACTTTCCAGGTCCCATCAGCTGCCTGAGGATATTCTGTCACGTTATCTCTATTCTGAATTAAAAAAAAAAAAAAAATTCTTAAAAGCCAGAGCTATATAATTTTCAGAAGATGGATCTGCTCCAGAAATATACACAGCATGATGAAATGCTAGTATTCAAAGAAGTTAGCTTTTTCTTGAGGCAACAGTAGGGCCTCCAGGTTAAAGCCATGGAGGAAGAGTGGATATGACTTAAACACGAGCCTGAGTGCCAACAAGCAGCCCTCACAGGCATGATGCAAACTGTTAAGTACAACAGGCCTTGCCAACTCCCCCCTGGAAGGCCACCAAGCTGAACTTCCTCCCTCAGGAGGTCTGCTGGGGGCTTTCTCAATACTTCTCTTCTTAGAATATTTAGACTTGGCTGCATTCAGAGCTCCTACTGAAGGATTGATACCTACCTCCCATGACGGGTCAAAACACTCTCAGCCTTAAGAGCTGCTGGTTATTAACTACAGACATACACGACAGCAACGAAACATTTCATTCCAAGTTCCATGTTTTGCGAAAGCTCTTAATGTTTAGTGCGGGGTGAAGCTGATGCTACAAAGAACGAGGCGTGTAGAGGGCGGGAGGCATGACAGCTGCAACCATATGACATTACGATCATGGGACAGGCATTAGGACGGAAGTTCTTCCAGTTGGCAGAGTGAGGTGAACGCTGTGAGCAATGGGGACCTATAGCATCTTGTTACACCAGGACCAGCGCCCAAACGAGCCATCACTTAGAATGAGGACAGTCCCTCCGGGGAAGTCTTTTCTTTACATCAACAACAAAAAATGAATCAAAGATCCCCCCCATGCCTTGTTGGGCATTGAAAATCGACCCCATTTTCAATTAGAATATTCAAACAAGGGCAAAGCATCTGTTCTTAGCAACTTTTTTTCCCCCTAAGGGCCACAAAAGTTAAAAATCTTCAGTGTTGAATAAGAGAATATCTCTCTTTTTTGCTCGTGTCCTGGCTAACAAATCAACATGCTACAAGCCACATCCTTCTCTTGGAAGACAGCCCACAGATGGAATGGTCATGACGAAGTGATCAGTGATCAAACCCCAGTGGTCCCGGCCGTAGCAGTAACTGCTCTTCGGGTTTGCTTATGAGATGGTTTGACCACAGTAAGCCTGAAAGAGCACAGCCCCTGCTCAAGCAAAGAAGCTGACAAATGGAGAGATGAGAACGAGAGGCTGGCAAGGGGAGCCGTCGTCCAAAGGGTCCTGGGCTCCCCCGGTGGGGCCCCCAGGTTAAAGCCATGGAGGAAGAGTGGATATGACTTAAACACGAGCCTGAGTGCCAACAAGCAGCCCTCACAGGCATGATGCAAACTGTTAAGTACAACAGGCCTTGCCAACTCCCCCCTGGAAGGCCACCAAGCTGAACTTCCTCCCTCAGGAGGTCTGCTGGGGGCTTTCTCAATACTTCTCTTCTTAGAATATTTAGACTTGGCTGCATTCAGAGCTCCTACTGAAGGATTGATACCTACCTCCCATGACGGGTCAAAACACTCTCAGCCTTAAGAGCTGCTGGTTATTAACTACAGACATACACGACAGCAACGAAACATTTCATTCCAAGTTCCATGTTTTGCGAAAGCTCTTAATGTTTAGTGCGGGGTGAAGCTGATGCTACAAAGAACGAGGCGTGTAGAGGGCGGGAGGCATGACAGCTGCAACCATATGACATTACGATCATGGGACAGGCATTAGGACGGAAGTTCTTCCAGTTGGCAGAGTGAGGTGAACGCTGTGAGCAATGGGGACCTATAGCATCTTGTTACACCAGGACCAGCGCCCAAACGAGCCATCACTTAGAATGAGGACAGTCCCTCCGGGGAAGTCTTTTCTTTACATCAACAACAAAAAATGAATCAAAGATCCCCCCCATGCCTTGTTGGGCATTGAAAATCGACCCCATTTTCAATTAGAATATTCAAACAAGGGCAAAGCATCTGTTCTTAGCAACTTTTTTTCCCCCTAAGGGCCACAAAAGTTAAAAATCTTCAGTGTTGAATAAGAGAATATCTCTCTTTTTTGCTCGTGTCCTGGCTAACAAATCAACATGCTACAAGCCACATCCTTCTCTTGGAAGACAGCCCACAGATGGAATGGTCATGACGAAGTGATCAGTGATCAAACCCCAGTGGTCCCGGCCGTAGCAGTAACTGCTCTTCGGGTTTGCTTATGAGATGGTTTGACCACAGTAAGCCTGAAAGAGCACAGCCCCTGCTCAAGCAAAGAAGCTGACAAATGGAGAGATGAGAACGAGAGGCTGGCAAGGGGAGCCGTCGTCCAAAGGGTCCTGTCTCGGTGGCCCAAGCGGGGACCCCAGCCCACCCGAATCCCCGTCAGCCATGAGCGAGTCACACAGCCAAGACCCAGAGCCATGCCAGATGGCACAGATGCAAGGAGGAAGCACAGATACCTGAGTCCTTTTTTAGGCAAAGTGTTCCTATCAAGGTGCGGGTCACTGTAGGAAAGTTAAAACAAACATGAGAACCTCGGAGAAGCACAGGGAGAGCAGGCAGTGGGAGGATGGAAAGGCTCGGGGTGCCAAGAGACAGGGGGAAGCGACTCACTTCACCGGGGAGAGGGCCACCGCATGCAACACAGCCACAGCCGTGGGGACAAAGGAACCCGAGGCCCATGCTCCCTCCTGGGCCCCTCCACCCCCGGCACCAGGAGGTCCGAGCCATTTCCCTCAACTGCTCCTCCTTTTCCACGGCTTCAAAGCAAAACCCAGGGGCTGCCCCACCTTGAAGCAGCGCCCATGCTTTCTGTGGCCCGGTCGCCCATCGGTACCGCCAGTGCATAGGCTCCCTGCACCGGTAACCACTCTGGCCCACCCCAAATGCCCGTGGTGATGACTTCAACTGAGAGAAGGGACTTGTTGGACGGTTTCAAGAGGCCAGCAGTCTGCATATTTGGAATTCATCTGTAACAAGTGGATTCCGGGTCCTCTCAGTTTTCGAGGCCCTCATTGGGTGGAGCTAGGAGCTGAGCCTCAGGCAGAATTGGGGCAGGTTACAACCTGCGGCTGATAAAGTCACAGCCTTTGGATTTCCAAAGACATAGATTTAAAAGCTTGGTCTGTGAATATTCAAACAAGGGCAAAGCATCTGTTCTTAGCAACTTTTTTTCCCCCTAAGGGCCACAAAAGTTAAAAATCTTCAGTGTTGAATAAGAGAATATCTCTCTTTTTTGCTCGTGTCCTGGCTAACAAATCAACATGCTACAAGCCACATCCTTCTCTTGGAAGACAGCCCACAGATGGAATGGTCATGGAAGTGATCAGTGATCAAACCCCAGTGGTCCCGGCCGTAGCAGTAACTGCTCTTCGGGTTTGCTTATGAGATGGTTTGACCACAGTAAGCCTGAAAGAGCACAGCCCCTGCTCAAGCAAAGAAGCTGACAAATGGAGAGATGAGAACGAGAGGCTGGCAAGGGGAGCCGTCGTCCAAAGGGTCCTGTCTCGGTGGCCCAAGCGGGGACCCCAGCCCACCCGAATCCCCGTCAGCCATGAGCGAGTCACACAGCCAAGACCCAGAGCCATGCCAGATGGCACAGATGCAAGGAGGAAGCACAGATACCTGAGTCCTTTTTTAGGCAAAGTGTTCCTATCAAGGTGCGGGTCACTGTAGGAAAGTTAAAACAAACATGAGAACCTCGGAGAAGCACAGGGAGAGCAGGCAGTGGGAGGATGGAAAGGCTCGGGGTGCCAAGAGACAGGGGGAAGCGACTCACTTCACCGGGGAGAGGGCCACCGCATGCAACACAGCCACAGCCGTGGGGACAAAGGAACCCGAGGCCCATGCTCCCTCCTGGGCCCCTCCACCCCCGGCACCAGGAGGTCCGAGCCATTTCCCTCAACTGCTCCTCCTTTTCCACGGCTTCAAAGCAAAACCCAGGGGCTGCCCCACCTTGAAGCAGCGCCCATGCTTTCTGTGGCCCGGTCGCCCATCGGTACCGCCAGTGCATAGGCTCCCTGCACCGGTAACCACTCTGGCCCACCCCCAAATGCCCCTGGTGATGACTTCAACTGAGAGAAGGGACTTGTTGGACGGTTTCAAGAGGCCAGCAGTCTGCATATTTGGAATTCATCTGTAACAAGTGGATTCCGGGTCCTCTCAGTTTTCGAGGCCCTCATTGGGTGGAGCTAGGAGCTGAGCCTCAGGCAGAATTGGGGCAGGTTACAACCTGCGGGCTGATAAAGTCACAGCCTTTGGATTTCCAAAGACATAGATTTAAAAGCTTGGTCTGTGAGCCGGACAAAAGCAAAGTTTTTGCTGTTGACAGGCTGAAGAGGGTTTTTATTACATTATTTCTTTTCCCTAGCATGAAACAATATCTACTTATTATGTTTAGCCAAGCCACGGCTCCCCCCACAAATTCAAGGTCAATATCCATCCCCTGAGGCCCACCCACAGGGCAGCTGGGGGCCAACAGCACTCCACATAGTCTTCTTATCTTTACAGAAAATGGGCACCCAGATCCCAACAGCCGGCGAAACACAGAGCCAAACTGCAACAAAAGGCCTCGGAGAGGGGCAGAGAGCCAACTGCGTGGAGAGTTGGGGTGGGGGACACAAAGGTGAAGGCCAAGCCGCGTGGTGGGTGGTAGATCACGTCTGGGCCTGGAGGGGCAAGGGAGGAAGGCGAAAGGGCAGGAAGCCTGGGGAGCAGGAGCATGCCACGGGGAGGCTGACATGCCAGTGAGAGCTTCTGCCGCCCCTCATCAGGTGGCCGCCTTGAGGTTCCTCCCCAGGCTGGGCGAGGACGGGCGGGCCCCACTCCACCTCTGCCTGAGCTGGGTGGACAGCGGAACAGACCCTCACCGGCATGTCTAGGTCGGGGTGGGGGTCACAGAGTACACCGGGGCCACGAATACAAGCGGAAGCCACAGGCCAACATCCTCACACAAAATAGCTGGCTCGACACAGGCGGGACAGGGGACGCCAGAGGCGAGGTGGGGTCCCCGGCCGACCATGGCATTACCTGTCCTGTTTCCGGGGCAGAGTACTTCTGCAGAACTTAGGGCTAGCGGCGGGGGAAGAGAGAGGGCTAGAAGGCCAGGCAGGTGGAAAACAAGAGAAGGAGCATTAGATTGGAAGGAAGCGAGAAGGGTATCACACACAACGTCTAGAACATTTTTCGCATTCCCAGGGCCGATCCTGGCTTTCTTCCCCGGGGCAGAGAAAACAAGACACCGTATTACTACTACAGCGAAACTGGGAGCTCTGACGATGGCTCTGGCTCTGAGGTTTCCTATCACTCTGCCTGGCAGCCCTTCTGTAGGAGGGTGTTTGCCATGAGGACCGGCTCGTCGACTTGGCCGCTTCAGGAGCACCCCACGGATGCAGCCACCACCGACGCGGCCGCGCAATCACAAGGGCAGGGAAGAAGCAGCTGATGAGCAAACAGAATAAAAAGGAAAGACTTTGCTGGCGGAAGGCCATGTTACACGAAGTACGAAATCTGTCCCCAGGAGATTTGCATGCGCGGAGAACCACCACAGTGAAAAAGATAACAGGAGGCAGAGTCCAGCTTAATCCATCCCAAACTGGCTTCCCCCGGATAGACATCAGTGATCAGAAAGAGAGAACTCTCCCAGCAAAGGTAAAGAACACCTGGGATTCCTCATAACATAATCTCTGGGCTGCTGGAGAGGCGTCTCTTGGGGCGATCAAGGCAGCCGAGCGCGCAGCACCAACCTTTCAGACAGCGTGGTCTTCACGCTGTTGGTTCTGACAAAGGGGGTCAGGGCGTCGTCCCTGGAGGCGGCGGCGAGGCCGGTGGAGTTGTGACTCAGTGCCCCTCCGCTGCCCAGGGAGATGTCGATGGACTCGCAGCTGGTGTGCAGGCTGCTGACCGACTGGAAGCCCAGGCCGTCCTTGCTCACGGCCGAGGAGCTGCTGGCGTTGGTGCCCCAGGTGAGGCTGTTGGAGGGGCCCGAGTGCGCGGAGCTGGGGCTGGAGGCGAGTGGGGACTGGGTGCTGTCCGCGGGCTTACTGTACAGGGGGCTGCTGCTCCCACTGCTCAGGACGCCGCTGCCTGAGGGGGACTCTAAGTGACCTTGCTGGCTCAGAGTGGCATGAGGGTTGGAGATGACCACCGAGTTTTTCATGTTGTCAGCTGTGGCGATGGGCACTTGCTTGGTAGGCTTCCCACCAAAGAGCCTGTGAAGAGACAAAGGGTTGTGTGGGTTGAGCACCCAAGGCTGGGGAGCCCAGGAGCCAGTGAGAGGCCTTGGGGAGGGAGGCGTGGTCCTTCCTAAGGCGTGAGGTCATCCCCTAGGAAAGGTATAAGAAGCCAGCACAGTGGTGAAGCAAAGGCTCCACCTTCAGGTTCTAGGCTGCCACCAGGACCCTGGATCTAAGCTAAAGGGAGACGAGGAGTCCTCTTCTACTGGCCCAGCCCTCACTACTCCAAGATGTCTTGCTTCTCTTTCTTTCCCTAAACAGAGTAACTAGAAAACTGCCCCTGCCCAGGAAACATCTAGAGGGAAAAGAGCTGACCCCAGGCACAAAGCAGGCATCTAGTTTATGATAGCTCAGCTCCAAAGGATTTGGTTTCTTTGATCTATAAGCAAACGTGTAGAATCAGGAACAAGAGTCTAGATCTGGAGGCAACCTGGGCCACGTATCCTCCAGATGTGTTCTCCCATGGAAGCCCAGCCAGAAAGATGTGTCTCTTAGGGCCACAGAGCTAGTGCTGCCCAGTGTATACACAAACCCCGGCAGGTTCAGATGTCAGACCAGACCGGCTGGTGTGAGCCACATCTCCGCGACAGACACACAGAAAGGCCCTTGCACGTCCTCTTCTCCCCTGCTCATGGCCAAAAACGTGCTTCCAGAACACGGGACGGCACAAACACTCCTCTCTTTGGTCAGCAGAGAGTTCTCTGCTAGGAGGGAGAAGTTACAGTAAAGTCAAAGGACAACCCACGCCCCAGGAAAAACGACTTTATTTTATCCACTAAAACTCATACGAAACAGGTACGTCAGAAAAGAAATGATACCATTATATATGATGATAGACAGGTTGCCTTTCTCCCAGCTAGTCAAAGTCATATAAATTTGATCTGTGCTCTCTAAACAGTCCTTGTTGTAGAGTTGCTATGTCCAACTCTCTTGCTACCCCAGGGACTGTCTGTCGTCCGCCGGGCTCCTCGACCCATGTATTTGCCAGGTAAGAATACTGGAGTGGGTTGCCATTCCCTTCTCCAGAGGATCTTCCAGACCCAGGGATCGAACCCACGTCTCCTGTTTGGCAAGCAGATGCTTTACTACTAAGCTACCTGGTAAGTCTAAACGGTCCTTACAAACCCCGATTACTGTAAAAATAAATAAACATATAATCCACCCTCACTACAATGTCTGGTGACAGAAGAGGAACACTTTTTGCCTGGTGACAGAGAAAGAACTATCCTGTTGCAGAACCTTAGAGTGCTTACATACCTCCAGTGACGGGGAGCTCATAATTCTACTCCAAAGGCAACTGGCTTCATTGCCAAGTACTTCCAACTGTTACAAAACCAAAATCTAATCTACCTTTTCCTGACTTTTATGCATTGCTCCTAATCCTGCTATACGTAACTACAAAGAAACAGCCCAATCTTTTTTGTTAGTCCTTCACACCATTTGAAGAGAGCGATCGCACTTCACCTAAGACTCCTCTCCTTCATACTAATGCCCAATGAGAGAATTCAGAACACTGTAATAATTTAGGAAAAATGTAATTGCTAGGAATGAGCTGAAAGGTGCTCAATTCAGAGCCTAAGAAGTTGCATGCATTTTCAAGTATTCTATTACACTAGCCTAAGGGTCCAGTAAAATGCCTTTGTAGTTACTAAAGGAAATCTATAATACCAAAGAGCGAATATTACATATAATACTGGAGGCAAGAAGCAGAGAAAATTTTCATTTACAAGGCAACCTGTTAAAACAACAAAGAGTAGCGCAATAGAACCTTCCCCTGAAAAAATAATCATTACTGAAATTCTAATCATCAAGTCTAGACAAAGAACAGTGAGCTACCTCATTACACCTTTCATGTGGAATGCTTCTTCTTTCTGAAGGCTTTGCAAGCATTCCAATCCATCCCCAAATATGTACATGTGCACATAATTTTTATTTTTTCACTGCTAAATTTTCTATCCTTGGGACTTACTCTTTCCTGAAAAGGCAGGATGAATTCTGCCCTAGGCTGCTGAAGTTTTAAAGATGGCCCAGTGGATATCATAATGTGATAATATGCAGAGGCAAAAGTTGCATAAACTGAAAGGAAACAGATCAAAGAAAAGCGAGTAAGCATATTTCCCTTCTCCAGAGGATCTTCCAGACCCAGAACCGAACCCACTCGTCCTGGTTGGGAGGCAGATGCTTTACTACTAAGCTACCTGGTAAGTCTAAACGGTCCTTACAAACCCCGATTACTGTAAAAATAAATAAACATATAATCCACCCTCACTACAATGTCTGGTGACAGAAGAGGAACACTTTTTGCCTGGTGACAGAGAAAGAACTATCCTGTTGCAGAACCTTAGAGTGCTTACATACCTCCAGTGACGGGGAGCTCATAATTCTACTCCAAAGGCAACTGGCTTCATTGCCAAGTACTTCCAACTGTTACAAAACCAAAATCTAATCTACCTTTTCCTGACTTTTATGCATTGCTCCTAATCCTGCTATACGTAACTACAAAGAAACAGCCCAATCTTTTTTGTTAGTCCTTCACACCATTTGAAGAGAGCGATCGCACTTCACCTAAGACTCCTCTCCTTCATACTAATGCCCAATGAGAGAATTCAGAACACTGTAATAATTTAGGAAAATGTAATTGCTAGGAATGAGCTGAAAGGTGCTCAATTCAGAGCCTAAGAAGTTGCATGCATTTTCAAGTATTCTATTACACTAGCCTAAGGGTCCAGTAAAATGCCTTTGTAGTTACTAAAGGAAATCTATAATACCAAAGAGCGAATATTACATATAATACTGGAGGCAAGAAGCAGAGAAAATTTTCATTTACAAGGCAACCTGTTAAAACAACAAAGAGTAGCGCAATAGAACCTTCCCCTGAAAAAATAATCATTACTGAAATTCTAATCATCAAGTCTAGACAAAGAACAGTGAGCTACCTCATTACACCTTTCATGTGGAATGCTTCTTCTTTCTGAAGGCTTTGCAAGCATTCCAATCCATCCCCAAATATGTACATGTGCACATAATTTTTATTTTTTCACTGCTAAATTTTCTATCCTTGGGACTTACTCTTTCCTGAAAAGGCAGGATGAATTCTGCCCTAGGCTGCTGAAGTTTTAAAGATGGCCCAGTGGATATCATAATGTGATAATATGCAGAGGCAAAAGTTGCATAAACTGAAAGGAAACAGTTTAAAGAAAAGCGAGTAAGCATATTTTAATGTAACAAATTTCCACCCAGTCTGAATATGCAGGAAAATGCCTTTTTAAGGTAATAGGAAATCAAATTCTCTTTTTCAGAAACTATTCTGCTTTAAGAGTTGTTTTGTCTTTTTTGTAATGCAAGCTCAAATTTCAGAGACTAATGTGGGATGATGTATGCTGTATAAAAAAAAGTATGTGGGGGGATATTGGATTATTTGAGGAAGAGATCTGGCCAAGATCACTGTCTGGCATCATGATGAAGAATCTGAGGGCTTCCCCTGGTGGTCCAGTGGGTAAGGACACCGCCTTGCAGTGCAAGGGGCGCCGGTTCGATCCCTGGCCTGGGAAGATCCCACGTGCCGCGGAGCAGCTGGACCGATGTGTCCAATGACCGAGCTGGAGCTCTGGAGCGCATGCGCCCAGAGCCAGCGCTCTGCAACAACAGAGGCTACCGTGATGGGAGGCCCACAGGAGCCAAAGAACAAAGACAGATGAAAATAGAGAAATGAAAGACCAATATAAGTAGCCCGCTGCTCCCCTCCCTCCCCAACCAGACCCCCGCCCAAAATAAATAAATAAATCTTTAAAAAAAAAAAAAAAGAATCTGAGTCACAGCTTTAAAAAATAAAAAAAGAACTGTTTCCCTTGAGCTCCTCACCTAAGGGTGTATGAGGTGCTCATCTTCGATGGCACCTAACTTTTACTGTGTCCTTACTACGGGCCAAGGATGGCTGCACAGACTAATGGTTACCAGATCCCACAGGTAGGCACCATCACCCCCCTTTCACAGATGAGGAAATGGAGGCAGAAGTGTTAAGAGAAGTGGTTGATATTAAGGTGGACCTAGGATTCAAACCCAGGGTGACTGATTCCAGAGGCTTGTGTTTTTCATGCCAACAGGGAAAATCTACGTACCTCAGTGGTTTTTTATCACTGTAAAATTTTTTTTTTAGCAACCTTGGGACTTACTCTTTCCTGAAAAGGCAGGACGAATTCTGCCCTAGGCTGCTGAAGTTTTAAAGATGGCCCAGTGGATATCATAATGTGATAATATGCAGAGGCAAAAGTTGCATAAACTGAAAGGAAACAGTTTAAAGAAAAGCGAGTAAGCATATTTTAATGTAACAAATTTCCACCCAGTCTGAATATGCAGGAAAATGCCTTTTTAAGGTAATAGGAAATCAAATTCTCTTTTTCAGAAACTATTCTGCTTTAAGAGTTGTTTTGTCTTTTTTGTAATGCAAGCTCAAATTTCAGAGACTAATGTGGGATGATGTATGCTGTATAAAAAAAAGTATGTGGGGGGATATTGGATTATTTGAGGAAGAGATCTGGCCAAGATCACTGTCTGGCATCATGATGAAGAATCTGAGGGCTTCCCCTGGTGGTCCAGTGGGTAAGGACACCGCCTTGCAGTGCAAGGGGCGCCGGTTCGATCCCTGGCCTGGGAAGATCCCACGTGCCGCGGAGCAGCTGGACCGATGTGTCCAATGACCGAGCCGGGGCTCTGGAGCGCATGCGCCCAGAGCCAGCGCTCTGCAACAACAGAGGCTACCGTGATGGGAGGCCCACAGGAGCCAAAGAACAAAGACAGATGAAAATAGAGAAATGAAAGACCAATATAAGTAGCCCGCTGCTCCCCTCCCTCCCCAACCAGACCCCCGCCCAAAATAAATAAATAAATCTTTAAAAAAAAAAAAAAAGAATCTGAGTCACAGCTTTAAAAAATAAAAAAAGAACTGTTTCCCTTGAGCTCCTCACCTAAGGGTGTATGAGGTGCTCATCTTCGATGGCACCTAACTTTTACTGTGTCCTTACTACGGGCCAAGGATGGCTGCACAGACTAATGGTTACCAGATCCCACAGGTAGGCACCATCACCCCCCTTTCACAGATGAGGAAATGGAGGCAGAAGTGTTAAGAGAAGTGGTTGATATTAAGGTGGACCTAGGATTCAAACCCAGGGTGACTGATTCCAGAGGCTTGTGTTTTTCATGCCAACAGGGGAAAATACTCAGCTGACTGCAAAACTGCAGGTGGCATTCGACCAAACAGCTTTACTCAGGCTGAAGCGGAGAAAACCAGATACGGCTTCGGCTAAGAAACCGGAAATTACTCATCCAGGATGCCATGCCGCATATGCCAGTTCCGCTCAGGCAGGGCTGATGACCCACTTACCTGCGGAGCGTGGGTGAGGCCACATCCGGGTACTTGGCCCCTGGCTGGAGCGTGGCCTGAGTCGCGCCGGACACAGGCTGGGCTGCCGGGTTCACCTTCACCGAGTTACAGGAAGCCACGCTCTCGTTGTCAGATGAGATGCCTTTCTCCTTATCAGTCTGGTTGACCAGACCTGGCAGAGAGCTGCCCAGGGCTGTTTTGGAAGGCTCCCTCAGCTTGGGCACCGGCAGGCCCGCTGACTTGCTGCTGATGTTGGAATCTATGCTGCTGGTGCTAGACCTGTTCCCGGCCCCGTTCCGGCTGGTGGACTTGCTGGGCCTCGGCAGACTCCGGTACTGTAAGTTCGTCCGGGAGCTGAGAGACAGATAGCCATCGTCCTGATTCGGAGCCCCATCCATGCTTGTCTTCCGACCCGCGGACCGACCTACGAGCGCAGACGACTTTGGGATCTTGCCCAGCGTGGCTGACCTGCTGGTGACGGTGGCCCCGCTGGCTGTGATCATGGCCAGACCGGCGGCAGAGCCGCTCTGCTTCTTGAACCCAAAGCTGTTGGCATTGGCCGCGGGCGTCCTGGAGCTGCTGGGAAGGGCCTTCTTGGACTCGTCACCGCTGCTGCGGCCGGCGTCGGACGGCGAGCGCTTCACCTGGGTGGCTTTGGGGGACAGCCTTCCTTTCTCAGATACTTTTGCGTCGTCTGTTTTTCCTAAGGCGCAAATCAGCAAGGTTAGCCAGCAAATCAAGAAGCCAGCTCAGCCTGTTTAAAAAAATTCTCCCCTCCTCCAAAGAACGAGTTGGCTTTCTCCTAGAAAAAGCAGACCTCTCGGGAGACAGAGGAGAGAGCTTTTTATAAAGATAATCTTGTCTACGACTGTCACCACGAGCCTTTCAGGAGATGTCAATGATGTTGCTCATTTGCAAAGCAGTCTACATTCACCCAGAATAATGCAAAGCCAGCCAATCACTGACATGTCTGGGAAGATCTTGTCTTTTGCTGACCTCTCTCCCTCTATCCATTAAAAAGCTGTCCCTAACATGTTCAGTGGGTACCTTACCTTGCTACAGAAACTTTATACACATTCTTAAATCATGGGCAGCATCATCTCAGCTCAGCATCACGTGTCCTTGAACAGTCCTCCCTGGGTACGTGAGCTCTGACCCAACACACGCTTAAATCACTTGAACACCGCTAGGCAGCTGAACCATCTTCAGACTGCAAGAGGTTCTCATGTTTACAATTTTCCATTAGGAAAAAGGTAAAGATGTGAATCTTTCCGAAAGCTGGCTATGAACAGAGTCCAAACCCCAAGAAGACATACCTAAGCATTTAGGGGGACTTTAAAAAACATTAAGCCTTTGCGAGCGCATGACTGCCACTCCGGTTTTGAAACTGACAAGTGCACCTGCAAGACAGCACATGCCTCTCACTCACCGGATCCCGGGGTCTTGAGCGTGCCTGCCGGGGCAGCTGGCTTGGTCCTCGGCACGGTGATGCCCACCTGAGCTGTCATGCCTCGCCGCCACGAGCCTGTCTGTGAGATGACAGGGTTCTTCTTGCCCGACGTGCTTTTGTCCGACTCGTCAGACACGTCTGAAGGGTTCCGCCTCCACTTCAACCCCGGCTCCATCTTTATGCCGCTGTCTGAGCCCCCGTCTGATTTCTTGACGTCATCGCTGGACCACAGGGAATGCCTCTCCACCTGAGAGTGTTTCTCGGCGTCCGTCTGTGAAGGAGACCTTCTGAATCAGTCTTTCTCAAACCCCAGGCTAGGAAGCCCTCCACTCCAGAGCAAAAATGCCCAGCGTTGGACAAGTTAAGGGCAAAAGAACAGATGCCGTTACCGGGTCTTGTTAGGAAGCCTGCAAAAATTCTCCCTCCTCCAAAGAACGAGTTGGCTTTCTCCTAGAAAGCAGACCTCTCGGGAGACAGAGGAGAGAGCTTTTTATAAAGATAATCTTGTCTACGACTGTCACCACGAGCCTTTCAGGAGATGTCAATGATGTTGCTCATTTGCAAAGCAGTCTACATTCACCCAGAATAATGCAAAGCCAGCCAATCACTGACATGTCTGGGAAGATCTTGTCTTTTGCTGACCTCTCTCCCTCTATCCATTAAAAAGCTGTCCCTAACATGTTCAGTGGGTACCTTACCTTGCTACAGAAACTTTATACACATTCTTAAATCATGGGCAGCATCATCTCAGCTCAGCATCACGTGTCCTTGAACAGTCCTCCCTGGGTACGTGAGCTCTGACCCAACACACGCTTAAATCACTTGAACACCGCTAGGCAGCTGAACCATCTTCAGACTGCAAGAGGTTCTCATGTTTACAATTTTCCATTAGGAAAAAGGTAAAGATGTGAATCTTTCCGAAAGCTGGCTATGAACAGAGTCCAAACCCCAAGAAGACATACCTAAGCATTTAGGGGGACTTTAAAAAACATTAAGCCTTTGCGAGCGCATGACTGCCACTCCGGTTTTGAAACTGACAAGTGCACCTGCAAGACAGCACATGCCTCTCACTCACCGGATCCCGGGGTCTTGAGCGTGCCTGCCGGGGCAGCTGGCTTGGTCCTCGGCACGGTGATGCCCACCTGAGCTGTCATGCCTCGCCGCCACGAGCCTGTCTGTGAGATGACAGGGTTCTTCTTGCCCGACGTGCTTTTGTCCGACTCGTCAGACACGTCTGAAGGGTTCCGCCTCCACTTCAACCCCGGCTCCATCTTTATGCCGCTGTCTGAGCCCCCGTCTGATTTCTTGACGTCATCGCTGGACCACAGGGAATGCCTCTCCACCTGAGAGTGTTTCTCGGCGTCCGTCTGTGAAGGAGACCTTCTGAATCAGTCTTTCTCAAACCCCAGGCTAGGAAGCCCTCCACTCCAGAGCAAAAAATGCCCACGCGTTGGACAAGTTAAGGGCAAAAGAACAGATGACAACTTTAACATGTTTGAGCTCTGGTGATCTTGTTAGGAAGCCTGATTTGTTGGGACCAAGGAAAGTAATCAATATGAATAGGTTCTTGAAGGGACTGAGGGAGGAGGGTAGAAGGAGCCAGAGGAAAATGAGGGACAGAGCGCCATGTAGAACCAGAGGCCAGGGCTGTGGCAGGAATTCAGCCTCCAGCTCTGCCACTTGGCGATGTGCCTCCTCTAACCCTAGCAGCCTGAGCTCTCTCCAGCTCCCAGCCCATTCGCCTTTGTTCTGCCGGCTCCCGAGTGCTCTGCTGGCAGCAGATCTTTGGATCTAGATCGAGCACAGCGCCACAGTCTCGCACACGGAGAGAGAGCGAGACAGGGAGGCTGCAGGGTCCCCTCAAATCAGGGACAGAGAGGGGCTGAGAGGAAGCGAATCCTCCAAAGCCACTTCTCCGGGTGCTGAAAACCAGGGGGTGCCTACTCCCACCCCGGCTGTACTCATCTGCCCCCGCTGGCTCCTCCTGTGGGATTTTGTGCAGACGAGGGATATAATTAGCCAGCTTTCTTTGGAAGAGGCCTGACCTCCTGGCCATGGAGCCCAGGAGACGACAGAAGTGTGATGTTAATGATTTGCTGCAGTTAAAAGGCATAACTTGCTAACCAGAAAGAAAGCTTCAGGGGCCTCTCTGAGGTTAGGGCCAGCCCAAGCAGATTTCAGCAGGGAGAAGCAGGGCAATGAATGGGGAAGGGGGGCAATGCACATTTTCGGGGGGCTCCTCTGAGACACACGTCCTGTCTTTGGCACACTTCACTACGAAGAGTGGGCCACGTGAGCAAAGTGGGAAATCAAAATGATGCCTTGGCAAGAATCTGGCCTGATGCCTGTCATTTGAGATCAATGGCTTCCTCCACGAAATCCACTGGCTGTGCGGGGAAAAAAGCTCCATACAGACAAGCAGCTCAAGTTCAATCACCTCCCTGTCACCACCACAGCCTCCCCCTCTCTCCCCTCAGCCACCCCACAGGTGCCCTTGGCTATCTGATCATTCTCTAAACACGCTGACGTTCGCGCTAGGTACTGAGCACAGAGAGAGGAGCACAGAAACACTCTTGGGCTATGGGAAGCTCGTCACTCAGCAGCGGCCAGGGACACAGACAGCGGTGCGCGGTGCGCCCGCAGCAGGTGAGCAATCAAGGCTCAATGATACAATGAGCAAAGCAGTGAACACACGCTTCTGGAGCTATAGCACACGAACCAGATGACGTCACCCAATCCTGACCACCACCTGGGCAAGGAGGGTAAGCAGCAAAGTATTACAGGACTGTCTCCATCTTCATCAGTTCTGCAGATGAGCAGAAACTGATGGTATGCGCTCCACCTCCCAACTACCCCAGCCTGTGGTCCCTCTGCTAGAGCTTCCGTGTATTCATTCAACCAGGATTTCCCCCATACCCACGGTCTGCCAGGCACCACAGTAGGTCTGAGGAGCTGTGAGTAAGACTGGTTTCTCATCTCTTCTGAAGCTGATGATCCAATGAAAGAGGCAGGGATTGGAAATATAAGACAAATAAATGGAAAAGACAAGGAGTCTGAGAGAGAAATACAAGCACTGATGTGGGGGTAGGGAATGGTGGTCTCGTAAGGCATTTTGTGCAGACGAGGGATATAATTAGCCAGCTTTCTTTGGAAGAGGCCTGACCTCCTGGCCATGGAGCCCAGGAGACGACAGAAGTGTGATGTTAATGATTTGCTGCAGTTAAAAGGCATAACTTGCTAACCAGAAAGAAAGCTTCAGGGGCCTCTCTGAGGTTAGGGCCAGCCCAAGCAGATTTCAGCAGGGAGAAGCAGGGCAATGAATGGGGAAGGGGGGCAATGCACATTTTCGGGGGGCTCCTCTGAGACACACGTCCTGTCTTTGGCACACTTCACTACGAAGAGTGGGCCACGTGAGCAAAGTGGGAAATCAAAATGATGCCTTGGCAAGAATCTGGCCTGATGCCTGTCATTTGAGATCAATGGCTTCCTCCACGAAATCCACTGGCTGTGCGGGAACAAAGCTCCATACAGACAAGCAGCTCAAGTTCAATCACCTCCCTGTCACCACCACAGCCTCCCCCTCTCTCCCCTCAGCCACCCCACAGGTGCCCTTGGCTATCTGATCATTCTCTAAACACGCTGACGTTCGCGCTAGGTACTGAGCACAGAGAGAGGAGCACAGAAACACTCTTGGGCTATGGGAAGCTCGTCACTCAGCAGCGGCCAGGGACACAGACAGCGGTGCGCGGTGCGCCCGCAGCAGGTGAGCAATCAAGGCTCAATGATACAATGAGCAAAGCAGTGAACACACGCTTCTGGAGCTATAGCACACGAACCAGATGACGTCACCCAATCCTGACCACCACCTGGGCAAGGAGGGTAAGCAGCAAAGTATTACAGGACTGTCTCCATCTTCATCAGTTCTGCAGATGAGCAGAAACTGATGGTATGCGCTCCACCTCCCAACTACCCCAGCCTGTGGTCCCTCTGCTAGAGCTTCCGTGTATTCATTCAACCAGGATTTCCCCCATACCCACGGTCTGCCAGGCACCACAGTAGGTCTGAGGAGCTGTGAGTAAGACTGGTTTCTCATCTCTTCTGAAGCTGATGATCCAATGAAAGAGGCAGGGATTGGAAATATAAGACAAATAAATGGAAAAGACAAGGAGTCTGAGAGAGAAATACAAGCACTGATGTGGGGGTAGGGAATGGTGGTCTCGTAAGGCATTTTTGAAGCTGTGTCCTAAAGAATGAACAGAAACCTGCTAAAAGAAGAGTTTAAGGGAAGAGTTTGGGGGGAGGAGTATGTGCAAAGGTCCTGAGGCAGAAAATATTTTGGCTTTGGAATCATTCACTTAACAAATATTTACTTGATA
Organism: Tragulus kanchil; assembly: GCA_022376925.1. Taxonomy (NCBI): domain Eukaryota; kingdom Metazoa; phylum Chordata; class Mammalia; order Artiodactyla; family Tragulidae; genus Tragulus; species Tragulus kanchil. Next base: position 66,536,792 of record JAIOJX010000006.1, on the reverse strand, counting down.
CCACTATGTATCAAGTGAGCTTTTAGGTATTGGGAATACTATACTTAATGAGAACAAAGGACAAATTGCTAACTTCCTGGAGCTTATGTTCAAACACACCCTAACTCATTCTTTTACACTCTTTAAGAGGTACTGAAAATTTAGCACAAACCACATCCTGAAGTACTGCATTAATTATTCTTTTAATGTTCCTATACCTTATCGTCCCTGATTAAATTATAGTAATGTTAATAGTAGTAGCAGTAACAATTAAAATTTATTATGTATTTACTAGGCACTAGGCACTGGGCTAAAGTGCTTTACGTGTATCATTTAATTTTATCTTCACCAAAAAAAAACCTCTGAGGAAATTTCAGTTTAAAATCTTAATTTTACATGAGAAAGCCGAGGCCCAGGAAATTTTCTTTGGGAAAGGAAAATTGCCCAAGATCGCGATGCAGTGTAAGGATGCCGGGCAGCCTGCATGCAGAGCCCGTGTTCTAAGCCTGCCACGCTGCTTTCCTGGAGGATATGTCCAAGGACATGAGGACGCTGCGCCCAGGGCACCTAACACACCTACTCTCTAAATTCTCGTTCCACTCTGGCTGGCCCAGCACCAGTCCTGGAGTCGTTCCAGCCTCTGGGTGGGAGCCTAGCTGCCCAGGGCCCAACACTGTCTCCATCTTCATCAGTTCTGCAGATGAGCAGAAACTGATGGTATGCGCTCCACCTCCCAACTACCCCAGCCTGTGGTCCCTCTGCTAGAGCTTCCGTGTATTCATTCAACCAGGATTTCCCCCATACCCACGGTCTGCCAGGCACCACAGTAGGTCTGAGGAGCTGTGAGTAAGACTGGTTTCTCATCTCTTCTGAAGCTGATGATCCAATGAAAGAGGCAGGGATTGGAAATATAAGACAAATAAATGGAAAAGACAAGGAGTCTGAGAGAGAAATACAAGCACTGATGTGGGGGTAGGGAATGGTGGTCTCGTAAGGCATTTTTGAAGCTGTGTCCTAAAGAATGAACAGAAACCTGCTAAAAGAAGAGTTTAAGGGAAGAGTTTGGGGGGAGGAGTATGTGCAAAGGTCCTGAGGCAGAAAATATTTTGGCTTTGGAATCATTCACTTAACAAATATTTACTTGATACCACTATGTATCAAGTGAGCTTTTAGGTATTGGGAATACTATACTTAATGAGAACAAAGGACAAATTGCTAACTTCCTGGAGCTTATGTTCAAACACACCCTAACTCATTCTTTTACACTCTTTAAGAGGTACTGAAAATTTAGCACAAACCACATCCTGAAGTACTGCATTAATTATTCTTTTAATGTTCCTATACCTTATCGTCCCTGATTAAATTATAGTAATGTTAATAGTAGTAGCAGTAACAATTAAAATTTATTATGTATTTACTAGGCACTAGGCACTGGGCTAAAGTGCTTTACGTGTATCATTTAATTTTATCTTCACCAAAAAAAAACCTCTGAGGAAATTTCAGTTTAAAATCTTAATTTTACATGAGAAAGCCGAGGCCCAGGAAATTTTCTTTGGGAAAGGAAAATTGCCCAAGATCGCGATGCAGTGTAAGGATGCCGGGCAGCCTGCATGCAGAGCCCGTGTTCTAAGCCTGCCACGCTGCTTTCCTGGAGGATATGTCCAAGGACATGAGGACGCTGCGCCCAGGGCACCTAACACACCTACTCTCTAAATTCTCGTTCCACTCTGGCTGGCCCAGCACCAGTCCTGGAGTCGTTCCAGCCTCTGGGTGGGAGCCCTAGGACTCTGATTCTCCAGCAATGGCAGAGAGAGGGCCCACATACTCGGTTTGGGACTACGGCTTGAATACCCCTCTGGAAAGAACAATTATCCAACCAGCACAGCCCCCACATCGATGCGGTCCAGGATGGTTGCTCTCCCAGCTGCTTTCGGCTCAGCTGCACACGTCCTGGGTTGCTGCACTGGCTTTGAGCTCTGGGCCAGATCACATGGGGGCACCAGGAGGGCTTAAAAGATGAAGATGTGCCAGCCTCTCTGTTCCCAGAGCCCCTACCTTCAAGTCCACTTACTCCCTCAGCAGTCAAGAGGGAAGGCAGGGAGACAGCCACACTCTCAAGGCGGGAGAGGGCCTGAAAGATGGGGGAGTTCTCCTCTGAGAGCCCGGGCTCCTCAGGGATGGCAGAGAAAGGGGTCAGTCTTCCGAGAGCGAGAGGGTGGAACCAAGGCACTGGGGAGTGAGGTGCAGCTGAGGAGCAGGATGGGGGGAACGAGGAGAGGCTGGGCGTCTGGCAGACGTGTGAGCCCTAAGCTGCCACTCCTGTGCTGCGTGTGGCCCTGGAGGACGTGGAGGAACTTCTCTGAGGTTACCCTGCGCGTGAAACAGGGATACTAACGGGCATCTCAGAGAGCTGGCAGTGGCTGCGACGAAGCTCCATGTGATGAGATACAATGAACAGGAGCTCTTTGCCCACCAGCGGTCCCACCTCCGAAAACCTCCAGCTCTTCAGCATGTAACCTGCTTCTGTGCCACATGAACCTCAACAGGGAACTTGTCTCTCCTGCTCTGAGGCCACAAGCCTCTAAGAAGTCGGGGCACTGCCCTCATCACACGCACCCCATCTCCTGCACATTCAGATGCTCCTGGCTCAAGTCTGAGTCCCAGTAACAACAGGAAAGAGGATCAGCACTAGCGTCATCACCTGCCCTCTTTCTCACCAGGCACTGGGTGTTTCTGCTCATGTTATGGGCTCATCTCACCCTCTAGACTCACACTATTATCTTCATGGGACAGACAAAGGAAACCTGGGGCTAAAGAGGAAAAGGAACTTGCCTCAAGTCACAAGGAATGGGACCCAGCAGATGGCAGAAGGGGTGCCCCTACCCCAGCTAAACTCTATCCCTACGTCCAGCATCATCCAGAGAACACGGAGAGAGCCCCAGGTCCACCCAAGGCTACACAGGACTGGAATCCTCACCACAGAATTCAGAATTTTAGTTTCCTTCAGAAGCAAAAAATGAATTCACACAGAATTATCTTTCTTCTCCCTGTGTGCTTTATTTAAAATTTCAAAGGCAATGAAAATGAGAAGAGTCTTTTTCCTTTTTCTTTTTTATTTTTTGCAGCACCACATGGTTTGTGGGGTATTAACTCCCCCAACCACAGACTGAACCCAGGCCTTGGCAGTGGAAGTGTGGAGTTCTAACCACTGGACTGTCAGGGAATTCCTGAGGAACCTTGACATAGGCCTTGTCTATACCTTGGCACCTGGAATGAAACCTTCCACAGACTAAGAGGACATGCTGAATAACAAGGGCAGAGATGAAGAGATGAAAGGGATGTGGGGGAGAGACAGCTTCTGCCACCAACACATTGTGCTGCAAAACACAAGAGGCAACGCTCTGAAACTGTAACGCAAACAATATTAATAACAGTCAACTTCTGGTTCCTAACATGAATGGGAGTAGAGAGGCAGAAGGACAGGTAATACAGAGGAAAGGAAGGAAAGAAAGGGAAAAAGGAAAAGGGAAAGGCAAGGAATGAAAAAAGAAACTTCTGAGCAACTATTAAGAATTCAACTCTGAGAAAGCATGTTCAGATAAAGTATGCCTATATCACTCTCACACTCACTTTTTGAGATAAGTGTTAATTACGGTGAGTTTTTATGGACGGGGAGGCACAGGCTTGGAGAGGCTGAGCTCATCCAAGGATGTCACAGAGCTGGGAGCTCAACCCTAACTTTCAGACCGCGTTTTTCCCCTGACACCACACCAGACTCAGCAGCTCTCCTGGAGAGAGTCGGCTAAGAGGCTGCCTCAGCAGGCAGGGGATTCCCTGCCCAGCCCACGGAGGAGGATTGAGCGGAGGCCAGCACTGGGTGCATGGGCATGCGTGCCCCATCAGAGACCTCCCAGGGGGAAACAGTCGCTCACAGACAAGGCGGACTTCCAGCCCTAAGGATCGCTCCTCCAGTGCCCGCCGCCGCCTCTCACGTGGCTACACGAGGCTGCTGCTCAGGCTTCCAGGCCATGGCCTCCCTGTTCATTAGACGTATTTCCTGTTGGCTGGTCTTCAGGGGCTCTTCAAAAAATCTAGGCAGGCAACCTGTCCTCTACCTGCTTTCCCGGTGGACACCAGAGGCCACTTCTCCCTGCCTCTGCATGCCTTGCCTGGGTCGCTCTGGGGTGCCAGTCTGTCCAGGGAAACCAGCAGGTGACAGGAACCTGAATGAGCCCTGGGCGGACGGCAGTGCACGCCTCCCACCGCCTGCCACTGCTCGGAAAGGAGCAATGGTCCCCAGCCTTCCTGAGAGTGGTACTGGGGAGGCGCGGGGAAGGCGGCGAAAGATGTGGGTCACATACTCAGAGATGCTCCCTGGACAGGAACAAAGGGAGACCAAATAAATGCTCTTAACAGGAACCTTAGTAACTACGGTGGCAAGTCTACTGTTATGTTATTCCAGTATCTACTTGCTTAATTCATATTTAAATCTTTTAAACTCGGGTAGTTTTATAGCACCGAATAGTAAACCCATTTTCTATGCTGGGTGTTAAATCTTTTAACTCGGTCAGAATAACAGTCATTGGTTCCTAACATGAATGGGAGTAGAGAGGCAGAAGGACAGGTAATACAGAGGAAAGGAAGGAAAGAAAGGGAAAAAGGAAAAGGGAAAGGCAAGGAATGAAAAAAGAAACTTCTGAGCAACTATTAAGAATTCAACTCTGAGAAAGCATGTTCAGATAAAGTATGCCTATATCACTCTCACACTCACTTTTTGAGATAAGTGTTAATTACGGTGAGTTTTTATGGACGGGGAGGCACAGGTTTGGGAGAGGCTGAGCTCATCCAAGGATGTCACAGAGCTGGGAGCTCAACCCTAACTTTCAGACCGCGTTTTTCCCCTGACACCACACCAGACTCAGCAGCTCTCCTGGAGAGAGTCGGCTAAGAGGCTGCCTCAGCAGGCAGGGGATTCCCTGCCCAGCCCACGGAGGAGGATTGAGCGGAGGCCAGCACTGGGTGCATGGGCATGCGTGCCCCATCAGAGACCTCCCAGGGGGAAACAGTCGCTCACAGACAAGGCGGACTTCCAGCCCTAAGGATCGCTCCTCCAGTGCCCGCCGCCGCCTCTCACGTGGCTACACGAGGCTGCTGCTCAGGCTTCCAGGCCATGGCCTCCCTGTTCATTAGACGTATTTCCTGTTGGCTGGTCTTCAGGGGCTCTTCAAAAAATCTAGGCAGGCAACCTGTCCTCTACCTGCTTTCCCGGTGGACACCAGAGGCCACTTCTCCCTGCCTCTGCATGCCTTGCCTGGGTCGCTCTGGGGTGCCAGTCTGTCCAGGGAAACCAGCAGGTGACAGGAACCTGAATGAGCCCTGGGCGGACGGCAGTGCACGCCTCCCACCGCCTGCCACTGCTCGGAAAGGAGCAATGGTCCCCAGCCTTCCTGAGAGTGGTACTGGGGAGGCGCGGGGAAGGCGGCGAAAGATGTGGGTCACATACTCAGAGATGCTCCCTGGACAGGAACAAAGGGAGACCAAATAAATGCTCTTAACAGGAACCTTAGTAACTACGGTGGCAAGTCTACTGTTATGTTATTCCAGTATCTACTTGCTTAATTCATATTTAAATCTTTTAAACTCGGGTAGTTTTATAGCACAGAATAGTAAACCCATTTTCAATGCTTGATGTTAACTTTCTGCTCTCAATCAAAAGATATGTTCATGTAATAGTCTTCAAGCTTTTCTGATGTGACATTTCCCAGGTGAAGGCAAAGAGTGGGTCACAGAGGAGGGGGGCCTTGGCACTAACCAAATTCAGTCGCATCTGTTGTAAACCCCAGACGTTTACTCTGTATCAATGTGGAAAGTAGATTCTAATTTCAGCTTTATGGGAAGGAAACAAAGACAAGGAGATTGTTCCAACAGTATTTTTTTTTTGATGACTTATTTATTTATTTATTTTGGGTAAGGGTCGTGTTGGGGAGGGAGGGGAGCGGGCGGGCCACGTCCATTGGTCTTTCATTTCTCCATTTTCATCCGTCTCTGTTCTTTCGCTCCTGTGGGCCTCCCATTGCGGTGGCGTCTGTTGCTGCAGAGCTCTGGCTCTGGGTGCATGCGCTCCAGAGCTCCGGCTCAGTAATTGGACACATCGGTCCAGCCGCTCCGCGGCACGTGGGATCTTCCCAGGCCAGGGATTGAACCGGCGCCCCTTGCACTGCAAGGCGGTGTCCTTACCCACTGGACTACCAGGGGAAGCCCTCCAACAGTATTTTGCTGGTTCCCTGAGCAAGCTTCCTCCTGCCTTGCAAGTAAACAGATCTACTAATTTACAAAAATTCTCTCTCTGTTTCTGTCTCTCCTTCTCTCTTAGTTCCACAGCCCAATATTTAAGGACAGTCTAGAAGCCTGATTATTGTTAGCTTAAAATTAGAAGGAGTCTCAAAAAAAAAAAAAAAAAAAGAAAAAGATTAGCATCCGCAAAGAAAGAAAGGAAAACAGTACTCATTATAACACTTGGCAAATGATAGGAACACAGTCTGGCTGGGTGTTTCTAATTTGAATCTAATAACCAATTAAACTATGATCCCTTGGGTAGTATGGCTAAGGACTTTTTTTCATCAACTTGTTTGTTTGTTTGTCTGTTTTTTTAAAGATTTATTCATTCATTTATTTTGAGCGGGGGTCGGGTTGGAGAGGGAGGGGAGTGGGCGGGCCACTTCTATTGGTCTTTCATTTCTCTATTTTCACCCGTCTTTGTTCTTTGGCTCCTGTGGGCCTCCCATCGCGGTGGCGTCTGTCGTTGCAGAGCGCTGGCTCTGGGCTCATGCGCTCCAGAGCTCCGGCTCGGTGATTGGACATATCAGTCCAGTCGCTCCGCGGCACGTGGGATCTTCCCAGGCCAGGGATCGAACCGGCGCTCCTTGCACTGCAAGGCGGTGTCCTTATCCACTGGACCACCAGGGGAAGCCCTTTCATCAACTTTTTAAAAATTGAGATATAGCATTCATATTCTCAAGTCTATAACATGAGAAAATATTATGAAATTAACATATCTACATAATGACCCCTCAGATCAAGACACGCAACCAGCCCTGCTGCCAAGCCTGTATGCTTCCTTTCACCTGGGCAGTTTTTTTCTCGACAACCAACCCTCCCTCATTCACCAACAGTAATTAGAAATTCAGGCTAGGCAGCAGCTCATGGATCTCTTCAGGCAGTCTATACCTACATGTCTGTGGGACAGAACCACTCCCACACTCTGACACATCCTTTATTTAGCCCTGTCCTCAAAGCAAAAGACACCTTTGAAAGCAGAGAGATTCTGAAAGCAGACCCTATCTGTCCAGAGTGAGAAAGAGTGGAGACAGGAAGCGGATGTGAAAGGGAGCGAAAGAAGGAGGACGTACGTACTAGTTCTGCCTTCACGAGGTCCCTCTGGGAGACTCTCTCCTCACCGGACCTCACAGGCTTCATCTCAGGCAGCAGCCCCACAGGTGGGAGGGGCTCACCATGAAAAGGATGCCAGCCCATGTGCTCCAGCGTCGGTCCCAAGGCGGGAGCCAGGCGGGAGGATACCACCTCGCTTGTCCACTCGTAAGACGGGCTTATTAGAACCAACCCCTCTGAGCACTAAGGGAGGCTGTGAGGGCGAGGAAACACCGCACAAAACTGCTCAGGTAGCACTGCCTCTGAAACATTAAATCTGAGACTCTAAAGCAGGGATTGGCGCCTTAAGAGACTTGGCACGGTTAGGCACGGGTGCAGCCGCCCGACACACTGGGGCACGGGGGCCCTGTCCAAAGTGGATGGGGCGACACTTGAGCCTCTGTTAGCTGTGGAAAGGTAGACTCAGAGAGGCAATATCGTCTGACTTCCTCAAGAGAAACCACAAGCTCACTTTCATGTGAAACAATGAACTTTAACAAACGGGAGTGATGCTGTGGAGCGCATGAGACACACGTGCAGGAGAAACCCCACAAATCAGCAATTCCCACCTCTGGTGGGTGTGTACGGGCCTTCCAGACCTCTCACCTTGCCCCACCCCACGGCTCGAGGACCACACTTGCGCCATGGACATGCACTCTATGCTAAGAATGGCCAATGAGTCCAATATCTCTGTTTTATTTCCCCAAATAGAGGATGAATCTGAGGCCCAGGAAGGAAACGTGGTTTGCAAGGTCACCACCGTGAGAGCAGTGAGTCCCCCCACGCCCATTCAGAGCACCCGCTACCCGCCCCCTCTCCTGGCAGGGAGAGGACGCAGTCAGGAGGCAAGAGCACAGGCAGGGGCGGGCGGCTGGGCCTCATCTCACAGACCTGGGGTTCAGCTCACCCCCAACACCCGCCTTGGCCCACAACCAGCCCAAGGCTCTCTGCTGGCGGGGCCTTGGGGGGAGCCTGGGAAGGAACCTGTTCTTACCTGCACATCCAGGTTCTTGCGCGAGGAGGCAGGCGTGTTGGCATAGGAGCTGATGGAGGAGCTGGTGTTGATGTCATCCGTGCTGAGGTTGTCTATGGTATCGCTGATCCCGCTGCTGACAGAGCTGCTGTCATCCCAGCTGCCAAGACAAGCACACCCTGAGCACCTCACGCCGCCAGCTCCGCCTGACACTGCAGGCCAGCGCGTGCCGTCCCCGCAGGCTCCTGGGGTCACTAGGTCCCAGACAAAGCTCCTTTGCCACTAATGTGACTCATCTTCAAGGGTGTCCTCCACTGGTTCCTTTTGGGCCAAGGGGTGAGAGGTACCTTCCCTAAGGCCGGTGAGCACTAAGGGAGGCTGTGAGGCGAGGAAACACCGCACAAAACTGCTCAGGTAGCACTGCCTCTGAAACATTAAATCTGAGACTCTAAAGCAGGGATTGGCGCCTTAAGAGACTTGGCAGTTAGGCACGGGTGCAGCCGCCCGACACACTGGGGCACGGGGGCCCTGTCCAAAGTGGATGGGGCGACACTTGAGCCTCTGTTAGCTGTGGAAAGGTAGACTCAGAGAGGCAATATCGTCTGACTTCCTCAAGAGAAACCACAAGCTCACTTTCATGTGAAACAATGAACTTTAACAAACGGGAGTGATGCTGTGGAGCGCATGAGACACACGTGCAGGAGAAACCCCACAAATCAGCAATTCCCACCTCTGGTGGGTGTGTACGGGCCTTCCAGACCTCTCACCTTGCCCCACCCCACGGCTCGAGGACCACACTTGCGCCATGGACATGCACTCTATGCTAAGAATGGCCAATGAGTCCAATATCTCTGTTTTATTTCCCCAAATAGAGGATGAATCTGAGGCCCAGGAAGGAAACGTGGTTTGCAAGGTCACCACCGTGAGAGCAGTGAGTCCCCCCACGCCCATTCAGAGCACCCGCTACCCGCCCCCTCTCCTGGCAGGGAGAGGACGCAGTCAGGAGGCAAGAGCACAGGCAGGGGCGGGCGGCTGGGCCTCATCTCACAGACCTGGGGTTCAGCTCACCCCCAACACCCGCCTTGGCCCACAACCAGCCCAAGGCTCTCTGCTGGCGGGGCCTTGGGGGGAGCCTGGGAAGGAACCTGTTCTTACCTGCACATCCAGGTTCTTGCGCGAGGAGGCAGGCGTGTTGGCATAGGAGCTGATGGAGGAGCTGGTGTTGATGTCATCCGTGCTGAGGTTGTCTATGGTATCGCTGATCCCGCTGCTGACAGAGCTGCTGTCATCCCAGCTGCCAAGACAAGCACACCCTGAGCACCTCACGCCGCCAGCTCCGCCTGACACTGCAGGCCAGCGCGTGCCGTCCCCGCAGGCTCCTGGGGTCACTAGGTCCCAGACAAAGCTCCTTTGCCACTAATGTGACTCATCTTCAAGGGTGTCCTCCACTGGTTCCTTTTGGGCAGCTGGGGAAGTGGCTGAGAGGTACCTTCCCCTAAAAGGCAGTGCTTTCCTAAGCAGATGAAACACAGACATGCAGCCTCTCCCCCACTCTCAGCATCTCCTGCGGAACTTTAAAAAGCCAAGGGCTACCTCCCCGGTCTAGAGACAGAGGAGGAGCCGTAAATTCAGGGGCCGGAGTGGAAGGTAGGGCAGAGAAAGAGCCAGCAGCGGCCCCCTCCCTGAGACTCAGAGGGGGAAGAAGAGCTGCTGTAGGAATTCTCGGGACTCCACTCCTGGAACAAAGAGCCAAGAGAAGGGAAGTGCAAAACTCAGCAGAAACCCATCCACTCTATGGGCAGCTCTCGAATCATATCTCAAGAGGCGTCGAAATACAAGCCCTCCTCTCTCCATCCTCAAATCCATCAAGACCACCATCCCTCAATCAAATCTCCAAGCAGTGATTAGTCTTCTTCCTTCTACCATCTCCTGCTTCCCGATACCAAGACATTCAAGCTGCCCCCTGCCGCTCCCGCCTCTGCTTGCAGACTCTCTCCCAGTGTGCACGGCCCTCCCGGTCCCTGTGCCCTGAGGTTCTAGCTGCTTCCACCCTGCCTGGTGACTGTCAACAGGCCAACTGGGCTCCGGGCTCCTCTTCTGGTCCTGAACCATCTATTCTCCCCACAGCAGCCAGAATGGTCTTCGTGAAACACAAATCAGAGTAATTTCTCCATTGCTTCAAGCCCTTCGGTGGCTTCTCAGAGACCCAACCCCTCTACCCTGGGCCTCAAGACCCTGTGATCCAGCCTCTCCTGTCTCAGCCGCCCTCCTCTGTCACTCACCAGCTCTGGGCTTTTATGTTCAAAGCTTTGCCTTCACTGTACCTCTTCCTGGACACTTGTCCCCCCTCCTCATGTGAAGAGTCACGTCCCAGAAAGGGCTGCCCTGGTCCCTCCATCCACAGTGCCACCTCCACCCGCTCCTCTCTACCCCCAGCACCAAGCCAGTTGCATTTTCTCATTTCTTGGTGGCAGGGTGGCAGATACGCAGCAGGTGTTCAATAAATACTTGCTGATGTAGACCCATGGGAGTGGGAAGTTGAGGAACCGATAAGCTTCCAGCATAAACTGTAACAGTGCTCTGCTTGATGGAGGGCCACAGCTAAGCATTGCTGTGTGTCTATGGTACGGGTGGAGACACCAAGGCGGAGGACACCTTACACAAGGGCAGACAGTACGAGGTGCAGCAGACCTGGATCCAGCTGCTCCGACCCCGCGGGCGCCCTCTTTACTGTGATGCCACAGGGCTCTATGTTCAGTGCACACGGCCACTTCCCCAGGAGGAAGTGCACGCTCAGGAGGCTGGTGCGTCACAGGAGTGCAGAGCTAGCGTCTACATCCGGGGCTGTGTGATGATGAAGCATTGACTGAACCACACTACTCCACCCCTCAGCCCTCCACAGGGAGCCACGCCAAAGGCCTGCACAGCGGCAGCTGGATGCCTCAGAAATGCCAGCATCAGAACAATTCCCCTCTTGGGTATACACCCCAAAACCAAAAAAGCATCACTCGAAAACATACATGCATCCCCCTGAGGCATTATTTATGGCTGTCAAGATATAGAAGCAACTTAAGTGCCTGCCACAGATGAATGGATGAAGAAGATGTGGCATACATACACAATGAAATATGTCTTAGCCATAAAGAAAAACAACTGAAGAACGAAATTTTGCAATCTGCCACAATGTAGATGGGCTTGGTCTATTCTCCCCACAGCAGCCAGAATGGTCTTCGTGAAACACAAATCAGAGTAATTTCTCCATTGCTTCAAGCCCTTCGGTGGCTTCTCAGAGACCCAACCCCTCTACCCTGGGCCTCAAGACCCTGTGATCCAGCCTCTCCTGTCTCAGCCGCCCTCCTCTGTCACTCACCAGCTCTGGGCTTTTATGTTCAAAGCTTTGCCTTCACTGTACCTCTTCCTGGACACTTGTCCCCCCTCCTCATGTGAAGAGTCACGTCCCAGAAAGGGCTGCCCTGGTCCCTCCATCCACAGTGCCACCTCCACCCGCTCCTCTCTACCCCCAGCACCAAGCCAGTTGCATTTTCTCATTTCTTGGTGGCAGGGTGGCAGATACGCAGCAGGTGTTCAATAAATACTTGCTGATGTAGACCCATGGGAGTGGGAAGTTGAGGAACCGATAAGCTTCCAGCATAAACTGTAACAGTGCTCTGCTTGATGGAGGGCCACAGCTAAGCATTGCTGTGTGTCTATGGTACGGGTGGAGACACCAAGGCGGAGGACACCTTACACAAGGGCAGACAGTACGAGGTGCAGCAGACCTGGATCCAGCTGCTCCGACCCCGCGGGCGCCCTCTTTACTGTGATGCCACAGGGCTCTATGTTCAGTGCACACGGCCACTTCCCCAGGAGGAAGTGCACGCTCAGGAGGCTGGTGCGTCACAGGAGTGCAGAGCTAGCGTCTACATCCGGGGCTGTGTGATGATGAAGCATTGACTGAACCACACTACTCCACCCCTCAGCCCTCCACAGGGAGCCACGCCAAAGGCCTGCACAGCGGCAGCTGGATGCCTCAGAAATGCCAGCATCAGAACAATTCCCCTCTTGGGTATACACCCCAAAACCAAAAAAGCATCACTCGAAAACATACATGCATCCCCCTGAGGCATTATTTATGGCTGTCAAGATATAGAAGCAACTTAAGTGCCTGCCACAGATGAATGGATGAAGAAGATGTGGCATACATACACAATGAAATATGTCTTAGCCATAAAGAAAAACAACTGAAGAACGAAATTTTGCAATCTGCCACAATGTAGATGGGCTTGGAGGGCATTACGTTTAGAGAAAGTCAGACAGAGAAAGACAAACACTATATGAAATTATTTACGTGTGGAATCTAAAAAAAAAACACACACACACACAAAAAAACCACAAAGTGAATGTAACAAAACAGGTCTAGACTCACAGAACAAATGAGGGGTCACAATGGGGGTAGAGGACTAAGGTGTATGAAGTATAAGTATAAAATAAATAAGCTACAAGGATACATTGTACAGCAGAGGGATACAGCCAATATTTTATAATAGTTATAAATGTAGTATATCTTCAAAAATTGTGACTTACATTATAAATATCACATTATACCTATATATATATATATATATATATATATATATATATGCATATGTACATACATATACAAACAAAAAGAAATGTCACTGTCTGAGATTTATAAAACCAAGAAAACCCCAAGACACCTCCCACAAGTAACAAAAAGGAAGTCCTAGTTTGTTCCACTGGAAGCTATCTATCTGAGCTCTGCTGATCAGGCAGGAAGACAAGGCTTAGTGGAAACCGGTTTTCATCACCTTTCCCTTCAGCCTGCCAATTTGGCTTCCAAAGCCCCCCTGGAGGGTCCTAACTAAGTGCAGGGGAAAGTGCAAAGAAGATTCTCAAGCAGGGAGGATAAGGCAGGCAGTGTGAGGGCTCAGGAGGGACCTCACTAAGGATGGATTCACAGGTCTTAGCCACTTCCCTCCTGTGAGTCTACTGCTCTGGCCCAGCCTCCGTCCGGTTCCAAATTCTCCTTTAAGGCCTTCTCCAAACGTTCCGCCCGAACCACACTACTCCACCCTCAGCCCTCCACAGGGAGCCACGCCAAAGGCCTGCACAGCGGCAGCTGGATGCCTCAGAAATGCCAGCATCAGAACAATTCCCCTCTTGGGTATACACCCCAAAACCAAAAAAGCATCACTCGAAAACATACATGCATCCCCCTGAGGCATTATTTATGGCTGTCAAGATATAGAAGCAACTTAAGTGCCTGCCACAGATGAATGGATGAAGAAGATGTGGCATACATACACAATGAAATATGTCTTAGCCATAAAGAAAAACAACTGAAGAACGAAATTTTGCAATCTGCCACAATGTAGATGGGCTTGGAGGGCATTACGTTTAGAGAAAGTCAGACAGAGAAAGACAAACACTATATGAAATTATTTACGTGTGGAATCTAAAAAAAAAACACACACACACACAAAAAAACCACAAAGTGAATGTAACAAAACAGGTCTAGACTCACAGAACAAATGAGGGGTCACAATGGGGGTAGAGGACTAAGGTGTATGAAGTATAAGTATAAAATAAATAAGCTACAAGGATACATTGTACAGCAGAGGGATACAGCCAATATTTTATAATAGTTATAAATGTAGTATATCTTCAAAAATTGTGACTTACATTATAAATATCACATTATACCTATATATATATATATATATATATATATATATATATATGCATATGTACATACATATACAAACAAAAAGAAATGTCACTGTCTGAGATTTATAAAACCAAGAAAACCCCAAGACACCTCCCACAAGTAACAAAAAGGAAGTCCTAGTTTGTTCCACTGGAAGCTATCTATCTGAGCTCTGCTGATCAGGCAGGAAGACAAGGCTTAGTGGAAACCGGTTTTCATCACCTTTCCCTTCAGCCTGCCAATTTGGCTTCCAAAGCCCCCCTGGAGGGTCCTAACTAAGTGCAGGGGAAAGTGCAAAGAAGATTCTCAAGCAGGGAGGATAAGGCAGGCAGTGTGAGGGCTCAGGAGGGACCTCACTAAGGATGGATTCACAGGTCTTAGCCACTTCCCTCCTGTGAGTCTACTGCTCTGGCCCAGCCTCCGTCCGGTTCCAAATTCTCCTTTAAGGCCTTCTCCAAACGTTCCGGCCCAGCCTCACAATCCCCTCTCTGAATTCATAGTCTTTCGTATCTGGGTTCATTCTCTACACTTCCGTGGTTTTCTAGTTGTTCTCCCTGTGATGGTCTGCCCTACTTCCCAAGCATCTGCAAGGATGTGCTTCGTGATAGTAACCAGTGCATCTCGTGGCTCAGGCATTGTGCCAGGTGCTTCCGAAAGACTGTCTACATCTCCACTCTTCACACTGCCCCTGCAAGGACCTGTTCTCCCTTCAGATGACAGATGACAAGATCAAGGCTGAAAGAACAAGTATCTCACCCAGAGCCACGTTGGCAGTGGGTTTAACGCACTGTCTAATCTCAGAACCTGTGCTCCCTCCCGTCTGCTTCACTCGGCCATTGGTGGAGCTCCTGCCACGTGTCAGCTACTCAGTATCTGCATGTGTTCTCAGCCATGCTCCTGTGCCCTCACAGGGGCCTTGCTTCCAAATGAGGAAACGGAGGCTGCGAGAGTGCTGTCCAGGGTTCTCGGCTAATTTGTGGCCAACCTGGCCGTGAAGCTCTCCCTGGCCCCGATGCCCACCCTCCCCGCCACCACCTCCAGGGTGGTGCTAGGTAGCAAGGCCAGCCTCCCATCCCCCATCTCCAGGCACACACTGTGTGTTTATTAAATGCTTCCTGAGGGAACTCAGGTGCAGGAGAGATGGGGCAAGTTCTGATGCAAATACAGCCCCAGCAGTGGATCCTGAGCCCGGCTCCCTCCCACATCCGGCCTCTGACATAACACGCTGAGGCCACAACCTAAGCTGCCAACCGTGGGAGGCTCTGCTGGGACAAAGGTGACTTCACAGATGGAGAAGAACCTAGGGGCACAAAGCCTGCCAATTTGGCTTCCAAAGCCCTGGAGGGTCCTAACTAAGTGCAGGGAAAGTGCAAAGAAGATTCTCAAGCAGGAGGATAAGGCAGGCAGTGTGAGGGCTCAGGAGGGACCTCACTAAGGATGGATTCACAGGTCTTAGCCACTTCCCTCCTGTGAGTCTACTGCTCTGGCCCAGCCTCCGTCCGGTTCCAAATTCTCCTTTAAGGCCTTCTCCAAACGTTCCGGCCCAGCCTCACAATCCCCTCTCTGAATTCATAGTCTTTCGTATCTGGGTTCATTCTCTACACTTCCGTGGTTTTCTAGTTGTTCTCCCTGTGATGGTCTGCCCTACTTCCCAAGCATCTGCAAGGATGTGCTTCGTGATAGTAACCAGTGCATCTCGTGGCTCAGGCATTGTGCCAGGTGCTTCCGAAAGACTGTCTACATCTCCACTCTTCACACTGCCCCTGCAAGGGACCTGTTCTCCCCTTCAGATGACAGATGACAAGATCAAGGCTGAAAGAACAAGTATCTCACCCAGAGCCACGTTGGCAGTGGGTTTAACGCACTGTCTAATCTCAGAACCTGTGCTCCCTCCCGTCTGCTTCACTCGGCCATTGGTGGAGCTCCTGCCACGTGTCAGCTACTCAGTATCTGCATGTGTTCTCAGCCATGCTCCTGTGCCCTCACAGGGGCCTTGCTTCCAAATGAGGAAACGGAGGCTGCGAGAGTGCTGTCCAGGGTTCTCGGCTAATTTGTGGCCAACCTGGCCGTGAAGCTCTCCCTGGCCCCGATGCCCACCCTCCCCGCCACCACCTCCAGGGTGGTGCTAGGTAGCAAGGCCAGCCTCCCATCCCCCATCTCCAGGCACACACTGTGTGTTTATTAAATGCTTCCTGAGGGAACTCAGGTGCAGGAGAGATGGGGCAAGTTCTGATGCAAATACAGCCCCAGCAGTGGATCCTGAGCCCGGCTCCCTCCCACATCCGGCCTCTGACATAACACGCTGAGGCCACAACCTAAGCTGCCAACCGTGGGAGGCTCTGCTGGGACAAAGGTGACTTCACAGATGGAAAAGAACTCCAACCACTCTCACGAGAAGAAAATCCCATGAGTCTTTAACTGCAGCTGCTCTCTGGAGTTAGCAATTTAATAGATCTAAAATTTCCTATAATCCAAGGAAGAAAGGGGGTGGGCAGGAGAGGAGTGTGGCTGGAGCGAAGGAAAGTTAGGAACAGACGCCCATGAATCCAAATCCAGACGGCTTTGAAATTGTAGCTGTTCTTCCTCTGTGGCCTTTCAACACTGAGATACTGTCGCAGAGGGGCACATGGTACCTCTCCCACACACACGATTTAGCCCATGTGCATGCGCTGAGCATCACGGGCTACCCTGAGTTCACAGGAGTCCTTGCAACTGAGTCAGTCCAGAGGGGGCAAACCAACGCTCTGCCCCACAGAAGAGTGGGAGTGGGGAGACTCAGGAGGAGGATGAAGGAGCAGTGGCCCAAGAGAAAGCTGTGCTCTGAGTCAGAGCTGCCTTGGGGTCCCCCGTCGCTGTCTGTGCTCCAGAAACCACGGCTGACTAGTTAGAAAACTAGCCACGTCTCCCTCCATTCTGGATCTTGGGGACATTGATGAATATCTCTACACATATGATCACTTAGCTCCAACGTGTCCGTTCCCTAAAATGCAGGGTATTCTGAATGGTCCTGAGCCACCGAGATCACCATCAGTGAGATCCAAGAGGCATCCTGAGGAAAACCAGTTCCATGAGATGCTCTATGACAACAATGTGGTCAAAACAAGAGAATGTAAGGTGAGAGATACAAGGTGAATCTCTGAGATTCATGTTGTCCATGAACGTCTTAACAAAGGTCTGGCATGATCTCTTTAACCTTGCCTAAAACAGAATGCCCCACACAGAAGATGCTGAGAACAACACAGACTAGAAGAAACACAACAGGAAGCCTGAAGCTGCCTCTGGCCCCTTCACCCTCAGGGAGGGAGGGAGGGGAGCAGAGGCGAGAGCAACCACAGCACGCCCGCGTCCAGCCAGACCAGAAGTCAGGAGCCCCCTCCGGGAGGCCAAACAGCGAGAACTAACGCATTTCTTTCTGACTAAGCTAGGCCACAACCTAGCGCCGGGACTTCAAAAGGATGGAAAAGAACTCCAACCACTCTCACGAGAAGAAAATCCCATGAGTCTTTAACTGCAGCTGCTCTCTGGAGTTAGCAATTTAATAGATCTAAAATTTCCTATAATCCAAGGAAGAAAGGGGGTGGGCAGGAGAGGAGTGTGGCTGGAGCGAAGGAAAGTTAGGAACAGACGCCCATGAATCCAAATCCAGACGGCTTTGAAATTGTAGCTGTTCTTCCTCTGTGGCCTTTCAACACTGAGATACTGTCGCAGAGGGGCACATGGTACCTCTCCCACACACACGATTTAGCCCATGTGCATGCGCTGAGCATCACGGGCTACCCTGAGTTCACAGGAGTCCTTGCAACTGAGTCAGTCCAGAGGGGGCAAACCAACGCTCTGCCCCACAGAAGAGTGGGAGTGGGGAGACTCAGGAGGAGGATGAAGGAGCAGTGGCCCAAGAGAAAGCTGTGCTCTGAGTCAGAGCTGCCTTGGGGTCCCCCGTCGCTGTCTGTGCTCCAGAAACCACGGCTGACTAGTTAGAAAACTAGCCACGTCTCCCTCCATTCTGGATCTTGGGGACATTGATGAATATCTCTACACATATGATCACTTAGCTCCAACGTGTCCGTTCCCTAAAATGCAGGGTATTCTGAATGGTCCTGAGCCACCGAGATCACCATCAGTGAGATCCAAGAGGCATCCTGAGGAAAACCAGTTCCATGAGATGCTCTATGACAACAATGTGGTCAAAACAAGAGAATGTAAGGTGAGAGATACAAGGTGAATCTCTGAGATTCATGTTGTCCATGAACGTCTTAACAAAGGTCTGGCATGATCTCTTTAACCTTGCCTAAAACAGAATGCCCCACACAGAAGATGCTGAGAACAACACAGACTAGAAGAAACACAACAGGAAGCCTGAAGCTGCCTCTGGCCCCTTCACCCTCAGGGAGGGAGGGAGGGGAGCAGAGGCGAGAGCAACCACAGCACGCCCGCGTCCAGCCAGACCAGAAGTCAGGAGCCCCCTCCGGGAGGCCAAACAGCGAGAACTAACGCATTTCTTTCTTCTGCTCAAAACTAGTTTGCTTAGGTTTTTCTCACTTGGTATACCGAGGCTAACTAATCAGGGACGGCGATTTTCTTGTAAAACAACTCCAGACATGTGGCTGAAAGTCAGATGGGAAAAATGTGGAAAGCCTGCAGAATTCATTTGGGCAGTAAGAACATTTAGTTGAATCCAATCAAGTGGCAAAGAAAATTAGGTACAACATGGGATGGGGTAGAAGTCTATTGACCCAAGTCCGCCGATAATGTTGAAAGAAGTTACAAAACCTGATTATGACTGAAACCTGAAAGAAACTCAGAGAATTTGTGTTTGCTGAGTGATGAAACAAAATTCCAGCTAAGAGGCTTGAGAGACCCCAATGACACGGCAGGAAGAAGTACAATGCACTCAGCCCCAGCCCGGAACAATCATTCTGGAATGTGATTTGGCCATTCCTGTACCCTGCTCTTGAATCTGATTGAGAAAACCACATGACGGTTCTGAGCCCACTCAAGAGAATGATCTTTCTCCTCTTTGTTGGGAGCAAGTGATTTTAAATCCTGGGAATGGTTTAAAAAAATGAAGGGAGAGGGCTTCCCTGGTGGTCCAATGGGTAAGGACACCACCTTGCAGTGCAAGGGGCGCCGGTTCAATCCCTGGCCTGGGAAGATCCCACTTGCCGCGGAGCGGCTGGACCCATGTGTCCAATTACCGAGCCGGAGCTCTGGAGCGCATGCGCCCGGGGCCAGTGCTCTGCAACGACAGACGCCACGGCGATGGGAGGCTCACACAGGCCAAAGAACAAAAATGGATGAAAATAGATAAATGAAAGACCAATAGAAGTGGCCCGCCCGCCCTGGTCCCTCCCTAACCCGCCCCCACCCCCACAATGAAGGCAGATAATAAAATAAACCCTAATATTAATACTTAAGTTTAGAGTACAAGCTTTTGTTGATCATTGGGATAATCTATGTATTTATAATATTTCAAAAAATATATGGCATATTAGAGAATCTAAAAATATCTTATGCTTTGAATCTAAATGACTACTGCTTTTGCATTTGAGATTTTTAAGATGAAAGATTTAACAATTGGATTCAGACTGTAAAAAGAACTGAAGTGTTCTGGACAAACTGAAGTTGCAAATGTCATAAATTATTTGATTTGCAAAGGGTATTTAAGTGCTTAGAAAGATTTTGCTTATTAGGCTACGGAAATCTATCCAATCTAACATTTGAAAAGCTTGAGGAAACCAGGCATGTTAAGTTGTAATCTAAAATATTTAAGGAAATTTAATTATGCAAATTGGCTAACAGTACTAATCAGTCAAATACAATTTAAGTCTGAACGAATAAAGTACTAATCAAATAACCAGGTGGAAACATTCTTTATTTATGCAAACTACTTGACCTAGAGATAAGATTTGTAAAGAAACACAGGTTTAAAAGTTAGTTTCAATAAACTGAATAGTAAAACCTAATTAATTCTGTGACAGTCTTTTTGAGTACAAAGCATTCCTCAGACATGTAGAAAAATATTAAAGCAAACTTCATTTTGTGAGTGAATGAATGATTTGGGTGGGGGCGGCGGGCGCGGAGAGAGTTAGTCTTTATTGGAAAGAAAAAACTCTGCATCATATTCTGAGTGTGTTAGTGCAGTGGGCTTGGCGACCGGCAGCGGAGCACCAGCATGTAATGGGTTCCACACGAGGGCATCGCTGGGCCTCGCCTTTGTGAAGCCAGAACCAGAGGACAGTCCCATTGTCTCCTTCACAGACGCAGCCCACTAGCCACTCGTTGGTGATGCGGGGACTAACTGAGGGTCTTCCTTGGCACCCGTATGCTGTACGGGTCCACTGCCTCGTCTGCAGCCAGCACCGCCTCCCTCTCCAGCCCAGTCGCCTGTCCATCTTCAGTAGGAATGATGCCACAGAGCGCACCATGGAGACTCCACTGGGACCAGGGGCCTGCCGGGCCGGAGCGGCCAGAGCTCCCGCTGCGCGGAGTAACCTAGACGCCATCGCTACAAACGCCAGCACTTCCGGGAGCGGGCTCCTGAGATGTGAATGAATGATTTTTATAGGAACGACCTAAAGAATAAATGAACACGAGATGGCATCTGTTCTCTTTACCGGTTTTTCCCGCTCCACTTCACCTTCACTCTATAGTGTGAGACTGAAAGGCTACTCCAAAACTCCCCTAGACGTGCTGGTGGAAACAGCACTGTGTTCAGCAGCCTCAGGGAACCAACAGAAGAACCCAGGGGCCTCCTTCCCTCCAGGTCCTCTAACAGGAAACTGCAAGAGACATAGGGCCCATAGCTTGGCTGGTTTCTGTTTCTTTTTTTTTTTTTTTTTCCAAAACAGCACATGATGTTTATGCCCTATAAATTCTTGGGCTTGGACATCTAGAGAAATGCAAAGAAGATGCTTCTGTTGACATCTCAGAACCATCAATACAAAAGCATCATTTCCCACTCAAATCACAGTGATGTCCTTTCTTCTCTACTCAATGAGAAGTCCTACCATGGTCATATCATGGCACAATTGCAGGTCTAAGTGATCAGACTGGAAAAGGTGGTGGTGGTTTAGTCGCTCAGTCGTGTCTGACTCTTTGCAACCGCATGGACTGTGCCTGGCCAGGCTCCTTTGTCCGTGGGATTCTCCAGGCAAGAATACTGGAGTGGGTTGCTGTTTCCTTCGCCAGGGGATCTTCCCACCCAAGGAATCAAACCCGGGCCTCCAGCACTGCAGGCAGATTCTTGACCAACTGAGCTAGGAGGGAAGCTCAGGTGTTTTTGTCAATGGGTGGGTGGAAAGAATTCCATCAAACATTTGTGACTTTTCTTCAAGATTCCTAAACTCAAATGTTTTTAAATCCTGAGCCAGGGGGCTCGAGTTCATTTTGTTTCTGTGACCCTGTCAGCCAGCACCTTCTGTGTGCCAGGCACCAGGCGAGGTACACCAGGGATTTCGTGGTGACCCAGTGGTCCCTACCCTTGATCACACAGCGGATAGACAGGACAGACAAGAACTCGTAGCTCAGACATAAAGGAAAACATCAAATACGAAGGTGAGCAAAGGACACCGAGTGGAAACTGCCCTGGTTTCAGACATTTCTGCAGATTTCAGTACCCCTCACACCACTAGCTCAGTGCCACCACAAGGCAAGAGCCGGCCGCGTGCCAAAGCCCAGGCCACCGACACTCTGTGCTGTGCTCCTCTCTCTTAAAGGCTTGGAAGTGGCAAAGGCAAGGAGCCGGGAGAGCCAGCCCTGGGCCCAGCCCTCCCCAGAATTGCCTCCTAGAAGACTTTAGACACGCCACTTACTCTCTAGTTCCCGGTATCCAGTGAGGGAGCTGGATGCAGCCTTCTCAGAGGGTGCTTTCTAACCAACATCCTGGGGCGTTAAGTGCAGAGAAAAGCGCATAGAGGCTGTAGGGCACCGAATGTCCCCGCTGATCAGAGCATCTCCTAACGGTCAGTAAAAGCTGCTACAGAGCTCACCACACTTTCTAGTCTCTGGGCTTCTTCATTGCTGATTTCAACCCTTAAGTGATTATTTTTAAAGTTCATACAGAGAGTCTTTTCAATATCTGGAATAGGTGCCAATACCTTACACACAAGAGACGATGATTTAGTGCTGAGTTGTAACTTCCCTCTTTAGACAGAGCTGTGCTTTCCCCTTGAATACAGCCCCCATTCCCACCCCCACCCCCACCCCCTGACCCCGGGTCTGAGCCTTTGCACTATCAGCTACCTGACTGACCCCTAATAGAGTTTTAAACCCTCCTACAGAGGCGTTACACCCCAATCCACAATAGAGGTTCTGCATAAGACCACACTGTTGATCCACAAAGGAGCAGGATGCCGTCTTACCTAATATAGAAAGTCACCATTGGTGGTGTTTACCAAATTTCAGGCACTGTACTAGGCATGGTATGTGGCTTATTCCACCGCCCTTTTTCCACTGGATGAAACAGAGTCTGACAGCCCAGAGCTCTCCAGGATGGGAGTCAACCAGGGTCTAATGACTCATCAGAGAGAGACAGTACAGGTCAGCTTCGAAATCGCTGTCTGCTAAGCAGCCTCATCTTAAAAGAACCTCCACGGGCAAGCAGGAATCAAGCATAATATAAAAGAGACCCTGTGTGGGCCAAGACTCAGCATTTTAATCAGAGTCAAGCTTCTCCAAAGTGACCAGAAAATCTATTCAGAAATGGAAAGGCCCATAAAACAAGGCGATCCAGTTTCAAAGTCTTACAAAGATACTGACATCACTGTGTCAGGAATCCAGATGCCACTCAGAGGGCTTAAAGCATAATTTTAACAGCCCAAACACAAGGTATCTGCTATGAAAAACGCAGGTGAAAGAATCGTAAATTATTCCAGTCTCTCGCCCTCCCTGTTTTCCTCACTGTGGTGGGGAGTTAGCATTCCATAGAATCAAGGAGGGAAACCTGCTTTCACCAGGCTCCCCTGGTAAATCACCTCTAATTTGGGAAAATTTTAAATATCGAGTTCTTCTGGGGAGGCTCTAGATAAATCAGGAATCTGTGACGGTTCTAAATTCATGTGGTGTTATATTCACAACTTCATCTCAACAGCAGCAACCTGTAATGGTTCCAAATACATGTGACACTACATTTTCATCTTCCGTGAAGTAAAAAGGCAAAACCGAACCCCTACGTTAGAAGGATGATTAAACAGATTTTTCCACTAGGATTTACACGCCCAGGCATGAGGAATCCTGGCTTTCAGCAAAAGACTCTCTCTGACTCTGAGGAGTTACTGAAGAATCTGTAGGGTCATAAGACTTTTCAAATGGACTCCCTGTAAGACAGTGTTGTTTATGCAAAGGAAAGATATGCTTAAATGATGTTGCAAAAAAAAAAAAAAAAACAGATTGCAGACAAATACTCGCTTCCGGCTCACCAATAAACCACAGCAGGTTAGCAGAAATTAAGTACTGTAATTCTGGTCCTCAAAAGCAGCCTTCACCAAGCAAGAGGTCTTAATCACCCTCCACCCAAAGACCGGGTCTACTTCCCAAGCCCCTTAGCGTTCTCAGGAGCAGTCTGGCCATCCCCACCCCGGTGCCTGCCCCTCTCCCTGTGACTAAACTCTCCCGGAAGAGCCACCCAGGGCTGGGTGCCGGCCTTACCTGCTCACCTTTCCAGTTCTGCTCTGAAATCGCGGCAGAGCCCATTTCCAGGGCCCTGTGCCCCCTGCCAGACAGCTGCATTCACTTGCAAAAGCCCAGACCGGTGGAACTCGTTTTCTGGCTATTGTTCAAGGCAATTGTTCCTGTGAAACCCCAGGGCCCAGCGGAATGAGATCCTTTGGTGTGGATGAGTGAGCAAGCCCAACCCTGGCTTAGCAGTAACCCCTGGGGAAAGGAAAGGCTTTGGCTACCTTCATTTCCCACCAGACAGGTATGTTAACTATTTCCTCCCCAGGAGCTTTCCTCGGAAGCAGCATCTCCTCTACCTACCACTAGGGCCCGTTAAAAAAAAAAAGCCGCCTTCAAAGAACGCAACGGGACTCCTGCAAAATCCTTCTTTTCCCTGTCTATCTGAGAGTAAGAGCCAACTTTAATTGAAGTGTAAAGCTGCGCCTGACCCCATGCTGATTATATTACTTGCATTCTTTCATTTAATCTGCCCAACTCTATCATAAAGATAACAACTAGTATTGAGGGCTCACCTATGCATTTTCTCCTGGCTTCCTTGGTGGCTCAGATGGTAAAGAGTCCACCTGCAATGCAGTAGAGACCTGGGATAAATCCCTGGGTCAGGAAGATCCCCTGGAGTAGGGAATGGCAACCCACTCCAGTGTTCTTGCCTGGAGAATATCCAGTCTGGTGGGCTACAGTCCACAGGGCCAAGAAAAGTCAGACCTGACTTGAAAAAAGCTATGAGAAAGCAAGCTGCCCGTCTAGTTTCCCTTCTGAGATCAGCCTACACAGTTTGCCACTCTGGTACAAAATAACCCAGAACCTGAGTTCAAATTAAAAGCCAGGACAGAGTTAGATACTAATCCAAATAAATTAAGCCTCATCCGGCAGTGGGCCAAGGTACCATAAACCCCTGAAGCTCTGAAATGAATGGAGGCAGCACATGCTCTGGAGGAAAAAAAAAAAAGGCAAAATATTGAGCCAGTCAAGGAGTTCAGGTTTTTCTGCAAGATGGCACGGAAGAACCTGAACGACCTTTTTGGCCAACCTGATAGATCTAAGTTTGAACCCTGGCCCTGGCATTTTACTTTGTCAGAGTAAAGTAAAGTAAAGTCTTCTGGCGTCTTCATCGCCAGAAGACCCAGATTACCACCTGTGTGATCTGGTGCTAATCAACACCCAAGCCCCAGAAGCCTTTCGCAGGGACCAAACCAGGACTCCCTGCACAGAGATAACCAGCTTCTGTCAGCTGCAGGGCGGGACCCAGAGACTTTGCAAGACCGCAGGAAGGAGATTGAGGCCCGAAATACGAAGAGGATGATTCCAGCGTTCCAGCGCAAGAGCTCACTGCCATGAATGGGCAGGGTCCCAGGGGAGAAGCAGCTTCTACAGACGGTGCCAGGTGCAAGGCCAACCATGCGAGGTGGAGAGAGAGAAATCGAAACCTCATAAGGAAGGCTCCGAGGGGATTTAGTAGCATTCAGAATGTCAGGGGTTGTGTTTCACCCCAAGGCACCTTTGTCCCATTTTGGTAACTCATTCCTTCAACAAGTAGGTGGTCCCCTGAGTAAGCGTGAAATTCCTCCTTTGGCTCCAGGGGCTGGTGGGGCTACAAGCCCAGAGCTCAGGTCAGATGCCCTCTTCCCTCATTGTTCCGATAGGCACCAGCTTGTCTGGTGGCTTCAGCAACACAAAGGCCTCTCTCCTCCAAGGCTTCACCAGCCGCTGACACTCCACAGTCCACAGCCGCCTGGCTTTTGCCAAAGATCTCAACAAACCCATCCTGCTGTTTTGTTTACCAGAAGATATGAGCACCCTAAACAGCAACAGAATTCAGCATATTGTATATAGCTCAGGAAAGTAAGAGCAAGCACTTACACAAGCCGAAAGGTTTCATCGTGGGCTCCAGGCACTTGGCTAAAGCCCTTCACATCCATTATCCCACACACTTCTGTTAGACTCTAAGGCACAAACTATTAATGCACCCATTTATAGATGTGGCAACTGAGGCTTACAGAGGCCATGGTAACCTGCCCGTGGGGCCAGAGCTAATCAACAGAGCTGGATGTGAACCGAGATCTGCTTGGTTCTAAAACCCAAGCTCTCGTTCCCCGCCAAAAGCAGGGGCAAAGAGGCTTGCAAGCAGATCAGTGGAAGAACTCAGAACTCCCTCTGGTTATCCAAAAGGCCCAGGACACCTTTTAATGAAATCAAATTATTCTCCAAGTAGTTACAGAAAAGCTGGGGTTGGGGTCGGGGTCGGAGGGAATCCCAGATAGGACACTGACCAGCTGCCCAAGTCCTGAGTCGGTGGAGGAGGAGGTGGGGCTCCCAGCGCCTCCATTAACACCACCTACCCACACATACTCCCACTCACCTTCCAGCACATCTTAGGTGTCTGGAAACCAGACTGCACAGAACTGATCTAAAATTGCCTCACACCGGGCTGCTTGTCAGGGGCCTGCCCTTCAGGTACCCCTTCTGGGGCAATGGGATCAGAAGGGAAGGGAGCCCAGGTCAGGAAACAAACACTCTGAATCAGCTCTGGGACCCGAGAGCCTTTCAGCCCTCGTGCGCTAGCCAACCCGGGCACTCATGTGAGCTGGGAGCGACTGGCTCCAAGCCGGGGTCAGCGTTAACATGCCGGGGTACAGCCTCTCCCTCCGGGACTCGGCAGTCCCAGGCCAGCTTCAAGGCCACGGACCTTCCCAGGTTTGACTTTCACTTGGGCTTCCACCCCTCCCCCCACCCCACCAAGGACAAATCCAAGGAGTACAAATCCATCACAGATTCAACTGGGAGCCCCAAAGCCTCCAAAGGATTAGCAAACGCCCAGGTAGGTCTTGCTGCAGTTGCTTTGTAACACCACCCACCTCCAAATCTGAGCGGCCCAGGCAGGCCATGCTTGCAAGTATCATGTGTACCTGTGTGAGTCCCACAATTAAAGTGCCCTTCCTCCAGCTGAACTCACACTGAAATTTACAGATAAAACCATCCTGAGTCATCTGCCAAGCCCAACAAGGAAGGCAGCGTGGTAGCCAGTCCCAGCTTTGCCTGGTGTCTGCGTGACCTTGAGCGCGTTCCTTAACCTCTCCTGGCTCCCACAGCCTCACCTCAGATTAAAAATAATATTGTTAGCTTTGCAAGAAAAATTAAATGAGACAATGTCTGTTAGATGTCTGGCAAGTAGTAGGTGGCAGTGAGCATTGTTTTCTCTTCCCCTTGTCTGCTTAAAAATAGAAATGCTCCTCTTTGGGCAGCTTAAGAGCAATCTTAACCAACAAGAAGAGTACTCCAGCTTAAATCTATGCCATCTCTCCCGGAGCCTAGTTTCCAGAAAAAAAAAAAAAAAAAAAACCCACCAGTAATTTGCAGTATTAAACACTGCTGCAAGTTCACCTGGCTTCTTACGAGTCCAAAGGAAACCAACTACGAATCGTTTTCATCAGAGCCCTCTGCACCCCCAGCAGTCCTGGCCCAGGGCCCACGCTGCCTCTCTTTCGTTCTTCCACCAGCCCACCCCACCCCCGGACTCAAAGGTCTCCCCCTAAAAGCCTGAAATAAGAACCTAAGATCGCTAGTGATTAACACCCAGGTTTTTGGTCTTGGCAGCCTAATTTGATAAGACGATCTGGAAAATATTGACATTACCCGAATGTCCAGGTGGACCAATGACATTTGCTCCAGCTGCCTTTAGGACTATCAAGGTTAAAAATGAAGAGGGATGGGGGTGGGAAGGAAAAGGATGCTGAATTTCCTGACCCACGACTCCCCCACTGTGTAGCCCACAGCAATTTCGGCAGCTGTTCCACCGGCTGCTCTGCCCGGCTCTCCTCAACCAGCCCGGGCAGCACCGGCACCACAATCTGCCCCAGGCCCTAGAAATTTTGGAATATCGTCCTACCTTGTCAGGTTCCTAGGCCAGAGCATTTCACTACATTGCGGTCCTCAGAGAGAGCAGACAAAGAAGCTGAATGAATCCCACGATGGCAATTCCGTCAGCGAGCCAGACAGGCTGCCAGCCCACGCCGGGCCAGGGAATCCCAGGCAGCCAGCAACGCTGCTACTGAAGCACCAGAGAGCAGGGGATCTCCATTCCCCTGCCCGGGAAAGAAACTGGATCCACCAACAAAATTAACCCCTGAAGTGCTGAAGGAGCGAGAGGTCAGGCCTGAGTGCTAGTATCCAGTCAGCTGTGAAAAGTTTCTGCAAAGCAAAAGCTAACACCAAACTCGGAAACTGTTACCGTAAAGCTCCTAATGGAAGGGCCTTCATGCAGTCCCAAAGGAGCGTGTAACAGTTGGTCAAGCTGAAGAAAATCTAGATGGAAAGAATACTCTAAACA
The DNA here is from genome assembly GCA_022376925.1 of Tragulus kanchil. NCBI lineage: Eukaryota > Metazoa > Chordata > Mammalia > Artiodactyla > Tragulidae > Tragulus > Tragulus kanchil. The sequence continues at coordinate 66,508,682 of JAIOJX010000006.1, read as the reverse complement.
CCCGTGGACTGTACTACAATGTCGGGAAAAGCCTCTCAGCCCCAACGGCTACTGTTAACAAGGACGCAGAAATCAGTGACAGCAACATTTTTTAATTAATACCACCCAGAACTGAATGCAAAGCGTTTGATAAGATAGTTACAGAGATAACTGCTGAACCTGAGAAGGGAGAGATGCCTATTTATATAGTTAACTATGATGTACATTATTTCTGGTGATGTGAATTTTGATGCCGTGCCAACAAAAATATGCATTAATTTCTCTCTTTTTTTCTTTGAAGGAAGCTCAACGTATGCATGGCTACTTTAAACATTATGGTACCCAGGCTGGGAGGGGAGGTGGGAAGGGAGAGAGGCAGGAGTTCTGGGATGGGAAGGGGTTTCACCGACTAATCCCTATTAAAACCTATCATCAAGGAATTCTGAAGAAACTATGTAAACAGATGCTGTGAACAATGAACAACTGTTCTACTAGTGAAAATTCAAAAGCAAAATAATGTCATAGCCACAAGTCTTTATTTTAAAATGAAGGAGGATTAAGATGCTCTCCAAAAGTCCTACTCCCTCTCCAAATATCCTAACAGTTGGCTCTGGACAGCTTTCAGAGGTTTTCCCAGAGGAAGGCTCTCCCTTTGGCCCAGGCTGCCTCTCCAATCAGATGGGGGGTAGGAGTTGTGTGAGCAAGTCTGGGGAGGGGGGAGGGCAGGCAAGGAACCCGTAACTGGCCCCGAGCAAGGTCTCAGCGTGGTCAGCGTTTGCTCAGCAAACAGAAGCCTTTCAAAGGGGCAATGAAGAGTCACTGCAGCCCCACCCAAAAGGGAGAGACGAAAAGGTCAGCTCAGAGAGGAAATGAGGGTCTTCCCAGGTGAATGAAAAAGCAACTGTGTCCAGGAGCCGAGATTGTATCTTGAAGGAGTCTCAACCCAAGTTAATCATTCACATCTCATCCTTAGGGCCCTCCCCTAGGTGAAAAACTGCAGCCAGGGCCAGCCTCTGCCGCGGGGAGGGAAGGCTGAGCCCGGGGAGGGGAGGGAGGAGTTCAGGGGAAGCCAGTGTAGCCAATTCACTGAGACAAAGTCAGGATGGATCCAAACCCTGGCTGACAAAGATGCTTTAAACCATTCTTCTCCCCTTCTACACTGTCTCTGGAACTGAAAGTATCTCTACAACATGACTTGTTTGAGAATCTGGCTGACCTCTGGGTTAATTTAGGTGGAATGACTATGTCTGTGGAGACATACATCCATAAAGACACGTTTGTTTGAAAGTTGCTCAGTTGTGTCCGATTCTTTGCAAAGCCATGGAATTCTCCAGGCAGGAATACTGGAGTGGGTTGCCGGTTCATCCTCCAGAGGATCTTTCCAACCCAGGTATGGAACCCAGGTCTCCCACAATGCAGGCAGATTCTCTACCACTGAGCTACCAGGGAAGCCCAAGAATACTGGAATGGGTATCCTCTTCTCCAGGGGATCCTCTGACCCAGGACTCAAACCGGGGTCTCCTGCATTTCAGGTGGATTCTTTACCAGTTGAGTTATACACACAAAAAATATTTCCACTGGTGCAGTTGTTCTTTGTTATAATGTCATAGCCACAAGTCTTTATTTTAAAATGAAGGAGGATTAAGATGCTCTCCAAAAGTCCTACTCCCTCTCCAAATATCCTAACAGTTGGCTCTGGACAGCTTTCAGAGGTTTTCCCAGAGGAAGGCTCTCCCTTTGGCCCAGGCTGCCTCCAATCAGATGGGGGGTAGGAGTTGTGTGAGCAAGTCTGGGGAGGGGGGAGGGCAGGCAAGGAACCCGTAACTGGCCCCGAGCAAGGTCTCAGCGTGGTCAGCGTTTGCTCAGCAAACAGAAGCCTTTCAAAGGGGCAATGAAGAGTCACTGCAGCCCCACCCAAAGGGAGAGACGAAAAGGTCAGCTCAGAGAGGAAATGAGGGTCTTCCCAGGTGAATGAAAAAGCAACTGTGTCCAGGAGCCGAGATTGTATCTTGAAGGAGTCTCAACCCAAGTTAATCATTCACATCTCATCCTTAGGGCCCTCCCCTAGGTGAAAAACTGCAGCCAGGGCCAGCCTCTGCCGCGGGGAGGGAAGGCTGAGCCCGGGGAGGGGAGGGAGGAGTTCAGGGGAAGCCAGTGTAGCCAATTCACTGAGACAAAGTCAGGATGGATCCAAACCCTGGCTGACAAAGATGCTTTAAACCATTCTTCTCCCCTTCTACACTGTCTCTGGAACTGAAAGTATCTCTACAACATGACTTGTTTGAGAATCTGGCTGACCTCTGGGTTAATTTAGGTGGAATGACTATGTCTGTGGAGACATACATCCATAAAGACACGTTTGTTTGAAAGTTGCTCAGTTGTGTCCGATTCTTTGCAAAGCCATGGAATTCTCCAGGCAGGAATACTGGAGTGGGTTGCCGGTTCATCCTCCAGAGGATCTTTCCAACCCAGGTATGGAACCCAGGTCTCCCACAATGCAGGCAGATTCTCTACCATCTGAGCTACCAGGGAAGCCCAAGAATACTGGAATGGGTATCCTCTTCTCCAGGGGATCCTCTGACCCAGGACTCAAACCGGGGTCTCCTGCATTTCAGGTGGATTCTTTACCAGTTGAGTTATACACACAAAAAATATTTCCACTGGTGCAGTTGTTCTTTGTTATAAGCTAATAAGTAAAACTTCAGATTAACTACCAAGGTCAGCAAAATATACGAGAGTCAACAAAATAAGACAAAAAAATCCTCACTCTAATGGAACTTACTGTTAGTGATAGAACTATACAATAAGTGAGACAAAATGTAAATTATAGAGTATGTTATATAATATAATGCTATAATTATATGTTATATATAGATCAGTGCTAAGGCGAATAAGTAACATTGGGAAGAAGAGTCTCCACCATAAGGAGGGTGTCTGAAATTTTACACAGGGTGGCTAGGGAAGGTCTCCTGAAGGGATGCATTTTGCAGATCTGAAAGCTGGTTAGGTGACTATCTGGAGGTGAGATCCTTCTGAGAGGGAAAGGTCAGTACAGAGGTCCTGAGACAGGATACAACTTGCACGTTCATTTCAAGACCCCCCCAACCCCAACCCGCCCCATGGCTGGAGCAGAGTGAGCAGTGAAGCAAAGGAAGTCTAGGAGGTCAGGTCAGAAGGGTGAAGGGAGGGAGGAGGCTCCCTGTAGAGAGCCTGGCAAGTTGCTGTAAGCATCTTGGCTTTTCCTTGGAGACAGGACACACTGGCTGGTGAATAAGTATATGTACAAGTTGGTATAAACCTCCTTCAACACTAAATACATAATTTCAATTATGCACAATTTTTCCAGGGCGTCTGTATTACCNAAGACGGCAGTTAAACGAACACATCTTTAATAGGAAACTCTGAATTCTCTGCAGCTGAGACATACATCCATAAAGACACGTTTGTTTGAAAGTTGCTCAGTTGTGTCCGATTCTTTGCAAAGCCATGGAATTCTCCAGGCAGGAATACTGGAGTGGGTTGCCGGTTCATCCTCCAGAGGATCTTTCCAACCCAGGTATGGAACCCAGGTCTCCCACAATGCAGGCAGATTCTCTACCATCTGAGCTACCAGGGAAGCCCAAGAATACTGGAATGGGTATCCTCTTCTCCAGGGGATCCTCTGACCCAGGACTCAAACCGGGGTCTCCTGCATTTCAGGTGGATTCTTTACCAGTTGAGTTATACACACAAAAAATATTTCCACTGGTGCAGTTGTTCTTTGTTATAAGCTAATAAGTAAAACTTCAGATTAACTACCAAGGTCAGCAAAATATACGAGAGTCAACAAAATAAGACAAAAAAATCCTCACTCTAATGGAACTTACTGTTAGTGATAGAACTATACAATAAGTGAGACAAAATGTAAATTATAGAGTATGTTATATAATATAATGCTATAATTATATGTTATATATAGATCAGTGCTAAGGCGAATAAGTAACATTGGGAAGAAGAGTCTCCACCATAAGGAGGGTGTCTGAAATTTTACACAGGGTGGCTAGGGAAGGTCTCCTGAAGGGATGCATTTTGCAGATCTGAAAGCTGGTTAGGTGACTATCTGGAGGTGAGATCCTTCTGAGAGGGAAAGGTCAGTACAGAGGTCCTGAGACAGGATACAACTTGCACGTTCATTTCAAGACCCCCCCAACCCCAACCCGCCCCATGGCTGGAGCAGAGTGAGCAGTGAAGCAAAGGAAGTCTAGGAGGTCAGGTCAGAAGGGTGAAGGGAGGGAGGAGGCTCCCTGTAGAGAGCCTGGCAAGTTGCTGTAAGCATCTTGGCTTTTCCTTGGAGACAGGACACACTGGCTGGTGAATAAGTATATGTACAAGTTGGTATAAACCTCCTTCAACACTAAATACATAATTTCAATTATGCACAATTTTTTTCAAGGGCGACTTTATTACACAAGACTGCAGTTAAACGATCACATCTTTAATAGGAAACTCTGAATTCTCTGCAGCTGCAGATCAAGATTTAGGTAGGGCTTTCCCATGCTCTGAAAGGCAACACACAGTACAGCTAAGAGTTCCAGCAACAGGAAGAGATAAGAAAAGAAGGTAAGTAACCAATTCAGTGAGACTCTTTTCAAAGAGCCAGTCTTCCCCTGTCATTTTTGACCCTGGTTTCCAAACAGGTCAAATTCCAAAGACCTCCTAAAACTTATTATTTTTTCTCCACAGAAACAATGTTATCAATGATGTCAAGGTTCTCAGGTTAATTTCCAGGGTCACTTTTTAAACCAAAAAGCAGCTGATCAGCGCTACCCAGGTATCAAATAGTAGAATAAAACTGTATTCTTAGAATATAGTAGGTAATTACTGAAAACAAGAAAACCACTGAAATGAATTTAAAAAGATGTTCACTTATTTTTAATGAGTATGTCTATTAAAATAATTCTAATGAGGCTACTTTGTTTCTTCTCATCCAGCATCGTCAGTTTTGCCTTTTTTTACTGGCTCTTTCCCACTCACTGACCAAGGAAATAGATCACCTTTTTCATCAAATAAAACACAGTTTTCTTTAACCTCATGTCCGCATTGTTCTCCACGACTGTGTTACGGCAGGACACATCAGGGGAGCTGTCCACACTCCAGCTTCTACAGTGCACCGTGTCCTCATCCCACCAGGCAGACATGGGTCCCCATCGCCCCACTGACACTGCTTGGTTTCTCCCAAGGACATAAATGGTTTAACTGTTGCCAATCGTCCTTCTGCTACCTAAGTTTTCAGCCGCACTGTAGCCAGGCTGGCAGCTTGGGATGTCTCTTCTCAGGTTCCCACGCTATCACCCGCACCAGGTTTCTTCCTCTCTCGCTGGCGGTGCCTCTCTGTCCTTCTTCTCAGCCTCCTCCTCTCCGGACCCTAGGGTTCTGTCTCTTGTCCCCTGCGCTTTTCTGCCTAGTCTTTCCAGAGGTGACCTCATCCATGGCCTCAAATACTAGGCGTACACACCTCTGAAGTTTGTTTCTCTCTCCTGCTCCCCACTCCTCACCAGTGCACTCAACACATCTCAAACCTAATGCATCTTAGACAAAACTCTTGTTTCCAGTTTTCAATTTGTGTGTATCCCACTCCTAAACTGGAATCCTCCCCTTCCTAGTCAATGTGCCACCATCCATCAGTCATCCATTCAGCAGTACTTCCTTTCTGCCTCATGTAATCCACTAGCAAGTTCACTTGCCTGTCCCTCTTCTGCATCTATAGTAAGACAACCTTGGTCCAAGCCATCGTCACCTCTCTCCCCCAGCAACCACTTCCCCGATTGTTCAGCCCTCCCTCTTGCCCTGCTAGGATCCATCACCTACACAGCAGTGACAGTGGTCTTTCTCAGGTAGACCAAATTGCCATTCTGTCTAAAACCCTCCAATAGCTTTCCAGGGAACTTAAGAATAAAACCCAAATTCATCCCTTTGGCCTAAAAGGGATCTGACTCTTATCTACTCCCTCTGCCACTCTGTGCCTCTCTTCCATTAACTTCAAGTACAGGGCACAAGTGGGCCTTGGAACATACTAGGTCTCATCCTATTTCCTAGGCCTTGTGCTGAGTTCCGTTTGCCTAGAATTCTCTCCCCCAGCATCTCCCCATGGCTACCCCCTTCCTTCTCCTGATTCAGGTCTTGATTGGAAGGTCACTTCCTTGGGGATTCCCTCTAGACTGGCCGAGTTACTTCCCACCCCATAATACTCCATGGTACTTACCAGTCACCACTTTGTTTATTTGCAAAGAAAAAAAAATACCAGTTAGCTCCTTGAGGGCAGGAATGCGGTCTGCTTTTGTTGAGAGATCTCCTTTCAGGGCTAAGGGCACTGATATTTAAGCTAAGGAAAGCTGTTACCTGTGGACCTGGTGTGGGATCAGTGAAGATATGGTCAGTCTGAAGATGCTGTCAGTGTGCCTTGACTCTTCCTTTCCTCTTTGCTGGGCCTCAGGACCTACTGGATAAGTGAGGAATTTCCCTTCCTATTGAGGGGCTTATACAGAATCTCTGTTTCCACTTGGTCCTCGCCTGGCTTATTCTCTACATTTACAGATAGTGGGTCCTGTCTTCCTTTTCCACGGGGGCTGTTCTCCATCTCATTATAGGGTGCACTCAACACATCTCAAACCTAATGCATCTTAGACAAAACTCTTGTTTCCAGTTTTCAATTTGTGTGTATCCCACTCCTAAACTGGAATCCTCCCCTTCCTAGTCAATGTGCCACCATCCATCAGTCATCCATTCAGCAGTACTTCCTTTCTGCCTCATGTAATCCACTAGCAAGTTCACTTGCCTGTCCCTCTTCTGCATCTATAGTAAGACAACCTTGGTCCAAGCCATCGTCACCTCTCTCCCCCAGCAACCACTTCCCCGATTGTTCAGCCTCCCTCTTGCCCTGCTAGGATCCATCACCTACACAGCAGTGACAGTGGTCTTTCTCAGGTAGACCAAATTGCCATTCTGTCTAAAACCCTCCAATAGCTTTCCAGGGAACTTAAGAATAAAACCCAAATTCATCCCTTTGGCCTAAAAGGGATCTGACTCTTATCTACTCCCTCTGCCACTCTGTGCCTCTCTTCCATTAACTTCAAGTACAGGGCACAAGTGGGCCTTGGAACATACTAGGTCTCATCCTATTTCCTAGGCCTTGTGCTGAGTTCCGTTTGCCTAGAATTCTCTCCCCCAGCATCTCCCCATGGCTACCCCCTTCCTTCTCCTGATTCAGGTCTTGATTGGAAGGTCACTTCCTTGGGGATTCCCTCTAGACTGGCCGAGTTACTTCCCACCCCATAATACTCCATGGTACTTACCAGTCACCACTTTGTTTATTTGCAAAGAAAAAAAAATACCAGTTAGCTCCTTGAGGGCAGGAATGCGGTCTGCTTTTGTTGAGAGATCTCCTTTCAGGGCTAAGGGCACTGATATTTAAGCTAAGGAAAGCTGTTACCTGTGGACCTGGTGTGGGATCAGTGAAGATATGGTCAGTCTGAAGATGCTGTCAGTGTGCCTTGACTCTTCCTTTCCTCTTTGCTGGGCCTCAGGACCTACTGGATAAGTGAGGAATTTCCCTTCCTATTGAGGGGCTTATACAGAATCTCTGTTTCCACTTGGTCCTCGCCTGGCTTATTCTCTACATTTACAGATAGTGGGTCCTGTCTTCCTTTTCCACAGAGGAGGAGATACTGTTCTCCAATCTCATTATACAGACAGAATGAGCCCCATTTCAGTGTAGGATGTTTTATCTTGAGGGGTGGTTTCTGTTACCATCCATTGGCTAATTCCTGGGGTTTGTCTGGAGCCCCACATGTGGATCCTCACACATGAGAGCACACACACACTCCTCTGTCTCTAAACAAAAGGTTTCATTCACCAGGAAGAGTATCCAGTCCCTTATCTGTGTTACCTCCCTCCCACTGTGGATCTGAAACTAGAGGCTTGTTAACAAAACCTTGTACAGAAGAGGCTGGAGATGATGATCCCGGGTACCAGCACCTTAAGCCTAAAATCACCAACCTAGACTTTCCACCCTCGATCCAACATCAGGGCGCCAATCGACAGCAAGCCAACTCCCAAACGGAAAATTTCCAATGAAAGACACGTGAAGTCAAAGCTATTTTCAATGATAATAAAAATTCAGACTTGTACACTTTACTGCCTATAAATGTCAATTCTTACATTCAGTCGACACATTATTATCTTTATGTTATAGAAAAACAAACTGAAACTCAGAAAAACACTAAGGGACCCACCCCTTCAGATGCCAAATCCTGTCTGTTTTCCATGACCCACATGCTCAAAGTAGCATCAAGGCACAGAGCCAACAGATGCCACCAGGACATTTAGCGGACCAGGGCCACTGTTACCAAGTTACCCAAAGTCCTTTAGCTGCTTCTCATACTTTTGGACTTGGCCCAATATAGACTTTTACCAAATGCTATGATATCATGGTTTCTACAAGGAAAGTCATCCTACCTTGGCAGTCAGGTTCTTTACCACTGAGCCACCAGGGAAACCCAAGGAAAGTCATTCTGGATGCTATGGAAAAAGTGATAAGGAAATAAACAGGGTATAGGAAGAGTCACAGGAGGCACTACCTTTAAATGGAGTGATCGGGAAAGGCCTCTCTGGAAGGAGTAGTTAAGCTGTCCTCCTTAAAGTACTGGCTGGGTGCTGACTTTTATGTGCTGGGCGTTGTGCTGAGGAAACAGTGGTATGCAAAAGAGAAAAGGTCTCACTTTCTTCTTCATGGAGCTTATACTGTGGGCCTTGTGGGGATGTCAGGCACCCACAGAAAAAAACAAATGCATTTAGTCACAAACCATTATACATGCCATGAACAAAAAACATAGTAAACTGTGGAGAACATCAGAGGAGAAAGGAGATCACTGTTTAGGAAGTCAGAAAACTCTGTGCCAAGGCTCCCTGAACAGGAATGCTGTGCAATGCTAAAAGTTGACAGTTTGGTGCAAAATTTGAAATTTGTGCCTAGCTTTCCACATAATAAAATCGAGATTCTTCCATAAAACCCCACGCCAAACACCCTTGGCTAATAGTAACAGCCACAAAGATTCCTGCCATGGTCCCCATGACCAATAAGGTGCAACAGCAGACTAGAATATTAGTGCATCTGGTATTTGGGAAATAATTCAGAGTTAGGCCTTCCTGCATCCGTGGTTGTGGTAATAAATCTGGTTACTTAGAAGAAGAAACAAAAAAAAGAAGCAAACCCACTTGGCAATGGTCTTTTCAAAAACAAAAAATTGGGGGCTTCCCTGGTGGTCCAGTGGGTAGAGTCCGCCTTGTAGAGCAAGGGACACCGGTTTGATCCCCGGCCCAGGAAGATCCCACATGCCACGGTGCGGTTGGACTGGTGTGTCCAATTATGAGCCAGCACTCTTGAGTGCATGTGCCCAGAGCCACAGCTCTGCAATGAGAGAGGCGACTGAGATGGGAGGCCCACATAGGGCAAAGAAAAAAGACAGATGGAAATGAATGAATAAAAAAATCAATAAAAGAGGATAAAATTTTTTTTAAAAAAGCCTCATCAGTATTTCCTTTCAAAAAATAAAACATTAAAGGAAACTTAAAACAGCCCCAATTGGCCATAAGGGATTAGATTTTGATAATGGTGTTATGGGTGCACAGGGAGAACCCCAAGAGTTCAAGTGCTTATTTTTCCAGCTGGAATATTATCTATCTCTATGAAGATGGATGGGTAATGAATAAACTATTTCAAAGCCACTCTTTGGCTTTTTTCCACGTGGCTCCAGCTGCAAGGACATCCTTGAGCGTGCCCACTGTAGGATGAGATACTGAAGGGGGGAGGGGAGAGGCTGAAGAGAGAACACGTAGGTGCTGACCTCGGGCAGTCTTGAGCAGCTGGGATCTAAGCCAGTGCTCCGTTGGGAGACTCTAGTCTTATGTCACTCCATGCACCCAAGGTCCCTCAGCCTCAGGCTGGAGGGGTCCCACAGAGCCCTGGAGAAACACTGACCAGGGCTGAGTTCGGCTGAATCACTTGGCTGATGGTGGTTCTCAGATTGCTGGCCTATTCGGTGAGCTGACCACCGCCCCAGAGATTCTCCAAGACCCCTCCAAGCGTAAACATTTTAGTAACTCTACACCCCTAAATCTCCTGCTGAAATCCCTTTTCAAAAGAAATTTCATTTGCCTTGTGAATTTGTGCTCCTTCTGTGCCCTGCTGGAGACAGACCCTGAATTGACTTCAGACTTTCGAGGTGTCAGACGTTGTCTTCAAAGCTGTAAATGCCTCATCCCATAGACCTCTCCCTACAACCTTGAGTTTCTTGTAAGGAAAGCTGTCCTGGCCCTTAGTTTGCTGTTTCATTGTTTCCATTCTGAGTTTATAGGGAGCATAAAATAGGTTCACAATCTCTAAACCACAATCTTGTCTAAGTCAAAGGGGAAAAAAAGTTTGGCCAAGAGCCCAACTCCTTCTAGGCATTTGCCTAGTGGGGAGGGTAGCTAAAAAGTTAGAGGGGTTAAGAATTACATTCCTTCCATTGGCCTGTCAATCTCTAAGAGGAAAACTGTTTGAATGAGGAAAGAGAAATAAAACAGAGTCATTGGCGCATAGTAAGTGCTTACAAATTTTGAAACAGGTACTGAAAACCAACTGTGTGTCAGGGAGGTACACTGTAGATATCACAATTCAAAATACTATAGTAAGATAGAGATTTTTTTTATTATCCCCAGTTCACAGATGGTCTACAGCTCCGCAAGCTGAGATAAGCTGTGGAAGGTCACATAGTTGATCAGTGCTCAGGAATAAGTCTGCTTGATTCGTAAGTCAGTATCCTTCTCAGGATTTTCTTTTTTTTTGCCTATAAGCTATCTTTTTTTTTTTTTTCATCCATCTTTATTCTTTGGGCCTCCCATCGCAGTGGCCTCTCTCGGTGTAGAGCACTGGCTCTGGGCACGTGTGCTCCAGAGCGCTGGCTTGTAATTGGACATACTGGTCCAGCCGTTCCTCGGCATGCGGCATGCAGGATCTTCCTGGGCCAGGGATAGAACTGGTGCCCCTTGCACTGCAAGGTGGACTCTTTACCCATTGGACCACCAGGAAAGGCCGGGATTTCTTTTTTAAAGCTCTCAATTTTACTGAATTCTTACAATGGCAGTTAGGTGCTAAATTCTCTGATCTTATTTTATTCTTCTGACATCTCCTGTAGAGTAGGTGTTATTCCTCTGAAGTGAAAGAAACGCAGCCGTGTCCAACTCTTTGCAAACCATAAAGCAGCCACAGAATTTTCCAGGCAAGAATACTGGGGATCTCCAGGAGATCTTCCTAACCCAAGGATTGAACCCAGATCTCCTGCATTTCAAGCGGATTCTTTACTGTCTGAGCCACCAGGGAAGCCCAAGAGTCCTGGAGGGGTAGCCTATCCTTTCTTTCACCAGGGGATCCTTCTGACCCAGGAATTGCACTGGGGTCTCCTGCATTGCAGGCAGATTCTTTACCAGCTGAGCTGGAATTATTACCCCTAATGCACACAAGGATTTTGAGAAGCAGTGGGTTAAGGAACGTGTCGAGGGGCACACTGCTGCTAAGACCCTAGGAAGCAGAGTTATGTTTAAAACCATTCTCATCACCTCTGAATTCTAGTCTTGAGCCTGGTACTCGGCACCAAAAAATGGAGAGTTTTCTTCATCACCAACGGCCATTTCACTTAGAGTATTAAGTATGCTGATAACAAACTATACACATGGGCCCTTTATTTTCCTCCTTTCTTCTTTCCTTCCCTATAGGGTAGTTGGCTCCAAGAACAGGTAGCATCATGGGAAATCCCAGTTCTATACTTTTCTTTGAGTTCAGAGAGAAAGATGAGCACTGTCCTTCAATTCAGAGCACAGTGTAGACTGACACTAAATTTGTAGGTTCAGCTACAGGCAGCTTGTTGCACCCAGACAGAACCTCCATTCTTCAGCCAACCTCCTCCCAAACGGGATATCAGGAACAATGGAATGTGGAGACAAAAAGCATGTGAATGGTTCAGGGCAGCCCCATCACCAGTCGCCAGAACATACTCAAGACTACGTTCTTCTGACAGGGTCAACGAGCAACATCTGTGTGCATCAATGTCAGAATTATAAGGAAAATATAGAATACAGTCTTTATTGGCAGCTTACACCCGCATGCAAACATTTAGCTGCAAGAATGGCCTCTGCATTGTTGTTTTTGATGACAATAGGAATTGGACACCCTGCAAGTCCTGTGGAGAAAGCGTCATCAAATTACGGCTCCACTAGAGAATGGAGAGCTGTCAGAAATGATGCTGATGGGTCCTGGTATAAAAAGATGCTCACACGGCAGTGTCAAACTACAAAGTAGATGATAACACTCTTTCCATCTTGCAGTTGTTATATAGTGCAGCAGTTACAATCAAGACTACAGAGCTACAGCCCCTGGCCACTTCCAGCTGCCTGACTTCAGAAACATTGCTTCAGCAAATACAGTGGGCTGCTACTCCTAGAGTTACTGTAAAAATTAAGTAAATCGATATAAGAGTGCAGAGCAGTGCCTGGCTCATAGCAAGTGCTCAAGAAACTTTTTTTCCCCCAAAATAAGATGGATACGTTGTTATATGCATAGAAAAAAGTCTAAAAGTTACCAATGCGCTGAGGAAGCAGAGTTATGTTTAAAACCATTCTCATCACCTCTGAATTCTAGTCTTGAGCCTGGTACTCGGCACCAAAAAATGGAGAGTTTTCTTCATCACCAACGGCCATTTCACTTAGAGTATTAAGTATGCTGATAACAAACTATACACATGGGCCCTTTATTTTCCTCCTTTCTTCTTTCCTTCCCTATAGGGTAGTTGGCTCCAAGAACAGGTAGCATCATGGGAAATCCCAGTTCTATACTTTTCTTTGAGTTCAGAGAGAAAGATGAGCACTGTCCTTCAATTCAGAGCACAGTGTAGACTGACACTAAATTTGTAGGTTCAGCTACAGGCAGCTTGTTGCACCCAGACAGAACCTCCATTCTTCAGCCAACCTCCTCCCAAACGGGATATCAGGAACAATGGAATGTGGAGACAAAAAGCATGTGAATGGTTCAGGGCAGCCCCATCACCAGTCGCCAGAACATACTCAAGACTACGTTCTTCTGACAGGGTCAACGAGCAACATCTGTGTGCATCAATGTCAGAATTATAAGGAAAATATAGAATACAGTCTTTATTGGCAGCTTACACCCGCATGCAAACATTTAGCTGCAAGAATGGCCTCTGCATTGTTGTTTGTGATGACAAAAGGAATGGGACACCCTGCAAGTCCTGTGGAGAAAGCGTTCATCAAATTACGGCTCCACTAGAGAATGGAGAGCTGTCAGAAATGATGCTGATGGGTCCTGGTATAAAAAGATGCTCACACGGCAGTGTCAAACTACAAAGTAGATGATAACACTCTTTCCATCTTGCAGTTGTTATATAGTGCAGCAGTTACAATCAAGACTACAGAGCTACAGCCCCTGGCCACTTCCAGCTGCCTGACTTCAGAAACATTGCTTCAGCAAATACAGTGGGCTGCTACTCCTAGAGTTACTGTAAAAATTAAGTAAATCGATATAAGAGTGCAGAGCAGTGCCTGGCTCATAGCAAGTGCTCAAGAAACTTTTTTTCCCCCAAAATAAGATGGATACGTTGTTATATGCATAGAAAAAAGTCTAAAAGTTACCAATGCGCTGAGGCTGCCTCTCACAGGGTCATATGTTGACGATGTTTCACTTTTCCCTCAACTGTTTGCTTCTCTGTATTTTCTATTTTTCCATAATAAAACATGTTTTTTTCTTTAATAAGGAAGAAAGCTGCATTAATTAATTTATTTATTATAGTCCCATGCTTTAATGAAAAACAGAAACCTCATCCAAATTTGTTTTTTAAAAAAGCTGTGGATCAGGCCAGGTAATTACAAAACCTGGAGTCTGGAGAAACCACATGGTGTTTCCTGGTCTTTTCTAGTTCAGTGCCTTAATAATAAAAAAAGAATTTGCGCACCAGCACCTGGGTCCTGAAGATGCGCAGGCAGAGCTGGGTAGAGGAAGAGAGCCGAGAGACAGGAGAGCCTGGTATCATTCTTGGCAATCCATTTAGTTTAAAACATCAGGAAGTTCAGCGGATTAAAGGTATTACAGCTGCTATTCATAAAGGTGTTTTGTTAGAACTTCCAAATAGCAATCTGGTGAAATAAGCCTTGCACAGCCTTAAATGAAAGCCTGTTACAGAACTTCAAGATTCCTAGAGAAGGCAAAAGAGCCCCAGGTATTAATTTACCTAAAGAGCAGCTGCCTGGAAGATACTGTAATGCACCATATGAAGCCGATGCTCTAACCTAGGTTACCAGTCACAGAGTCAGGAAGCTACAGTCCAGATCAGCCCCTGGAGAACCGCAATTAGCGGTAATGAGAGGTATGTGTCTGTTCTGATAAGAGCCACGGCTGCACACATATTACAGAGTAGATGATAACACTCTTTCCATCTTGCAGTTGTTATATAGTGCAGCAGTTACAATCAAGACTACAGAGCTACAGCCCCTGGCCACTTCCAGCTGCCTGACTTCAGAAACATTGCTTCAGCAAATACAGTGGGCTGCTACTCCTAGAGTTACTGTAAAAATTAAGTAAATCGATATAAGAGTGCAGAGCAGTGCCTGGCTCATAGCAAGTGCTCAAGAAACTTTTTTTCCCCCAAAATAAGATGGATACGTTGTTATATGCATAGAAAAAAGTCTAAAAGTTACCAATGCGCTGAGGCTGCCTCTCACAGGGTCATATGTTGACGATGTTTCACTTTTCCCTCAACTGTTTGCTTCTCTGTATTTTCTATTTTTCCATAATAAAACATGTTTTTTTCTTTAATAAGGAAGAAAGCTGCATTAATTAATTTATTTATTATAGTCCCATGCTTTAATGAAAAACAGAAACCTCATCCAAATTTGTTTTTTAAAAAAGCTGTGGATCAGGCCAGGTAATTACAAAACCTGGAGTCTGGAGAAACCACATGGTGTTTCCTGGTCTTTTCTAGTTCAGTGCCTTAATAATAAAAAAAGAATTTGCGCACCAGCACCTGGGTCCTGAAGATGCGCAGGCAGAGCTGGGTAGAGGAAGAGAGCCGAGAGACAGGAGAGCCTGGTATCATTCTTGGCAATCCATTTAGTTTAAAACATCAGGAAGTTCAGCGGATTAAAGGTATTACAGCTGCTATTCATAAAGGTGTTTTGTTAGAACTTCCAAATAGCAATCTGGTGAAATAAGCCTTGCACAGCCTTAAATGAAAGCCTGTTACAGAACTTCAAGATTCCTAGAGAAGGCAAAAGAGCCCCAGGTATTAATTTACCTAAAGAGCAGCTGCCTGGAAGATACTGTAATGCACCATATGAAGCCGATGCTCTAACCTAGGTTACCAGTCACAGAGTCAGGAAGCTACAGTCCAGATCAGCCCGTGGAGAACCGCAATTAGCGGTAATGAGAGGTATGTGTCTGTTCTGATAAGAGCCACGGCTGCACACATATTACAGACTTGGAGCCCTCTTTTGCAAAGTCCAAGGGCATTCAGAGCTGCTGGAGGAACTTCCCTGGTGGTCCAGTGGTTAAGAATCTGTCTGCCAATGATATGCTGTGGGGCAGCTCAGCCCGTGCGCCACAATTGCTGAAGTCTAAAGTCCTAGAGCCTGTGCTCTACAACAAGAGAAACCATGGCCACGAGAAGCCCCCACCCCACAACCAGAGAGCAGTCCCCGCTTGCTGCAACAAAGACCCAGCGCAGCCCAATATAAACAAACATAAAGCTGCTGGAATCTAAAAATGCGTGAACACACACAGATCAACCAACCAACCAACCAACCAAACTGCCTAATACACTTATCTCCCAAGCCCATCTGGGATGGGAAAGTCATGGCAACTCTGAGGGATAAGCAGCCTCACTATTACGGAGCCCCGTGAGCACGGCAGGCCCTGTGCTATTCAAGCCAATCGACGTAAGCATTCGCGGGTCCAGTCTTACACGTGGGGCAGAGAGTCTTGTGAGGCTCTAAATCAAATGTCTAAGATGCAAATTCCATTTCGCCCCATAATTTGTTTCTATGAGATCTCAGAAGATGTCTCGAGAGAGGTGGACTGTAAGCAGTGGGAAGATGCCGTCAAGGTGAGAAATCCTAGAGCAGAAAAGAGATGGGATTTGGAGACGGCAGCCTTGGAAGTGATTTCTGGCTCCATGAACAAGCCCAGCTAGGTGAGTGGGCCCTTGTCTGCCTGGCTGGGCGGTTTTTCTGGGCTCCATGAACAATGCCCAGTTCAATAAAGTTTTGTTAGAACTTCCAAATAGCAATCTGGTGAAATAAGCCTTGCACAGCCTTAAATGAAAGCCTGTTACAGAACTTCAAGATTCCTAGAGAAGGCAAAAGAGCCCCAGGTATTAATTTACCTAAAGAGCAGCTGCCTGGAAGATACTGTAATGCACCATATGAAGCCGATGCTCTAACCTAGGTTACCAGTCACAGAGTCAGGAAGCAACAGTCCAGATCAGCCGTGGAGAACCGCAATTAGCGGTAATGAGAGGTATGTGTCTGTTCTGATAAGAGCCACGGCTGCACACATATTACAGACTTGGAGCCCTCTTTGCAAAGTCCAAGGGCATTCAGAGCTGCTGGAGGAACTTCCCTGGTGGTCCAGTGGTTAAGAATCTGTCTGCCAATGATATGCTGTGGGGCAGCTCAGCCCGTGCGCCACAATTGCTGAAGTCTAAAGTCCTAGAGCCTGTGCTCTACAACAAGAGAAACCATGGCCACGAGAAGCCCCCACCCCACAACCAGAGAGCAGTCCCCGCTTGCTGCAACAAAGACCCAGCGCAGCCCAATATAAACAAACATAAAGCTGCTGGAATCTAAAAATGCGTGAACACACACAGATCAACCAACCAACCAACCAACCAAACTGCCTAATACACTTATCTCCCAAGCCCATCTGGGATGGGAAAGTCATGGCAACTCTGAGGGATAAGCAGCCTCACTATTACGGAGCCCCGTGAGCACGGCAGGCCCTGTGCTATTCAAGCCAATCGACGTAAGCATTCGCGGGTCCAGTCTTACACGTGGGGCAGAGAGTCTTGTGAGGCTCTAAATCAAATGTCTAAGATGCAAATTCCATTTCGCCCCATAATTTGTTTCTATGAGATCTCAGAAGATGTCTCGAGAGAGGTGGACTGTAAGCAGTGGGAAGATGCCGTCAAGGTGAGAAATCCTAGAGCAGAAAAGAGATGGGATTTGGAGACGGCAGCCTTGGAAGTGATTTCTGGCTCCATGAACAAGCCCAGCTAGGTGAGTGGGCCCTTGTCTGCCTGGCTGGGCGGTCTTTCATCTGGGCAACAAGGATGCCATGGTGATAAGTCAGGCCCTGGCCCTCAAGATGCGCTGAGTACAGGTGAGGGGACAGGCAAACAACAGACATGTATAATATGCTGCATTCAGTGCTCTGACAAGGAAGAGTTCCAGGATCCTGTGGAAGCGAACAAGAGGGTCAGCTAATCTGGCCTTGGGAGTTGGGGTGGTTAGGGAAGGCTTCCTGGAAGAAGTGACACTTAATGTGGACACTGAAGGATAAGAACCAAGCTGTGGGTGGAACGGGACAGAGATGGAGGGAATAGCCTCTGAGAAGCAAGAAAGGATCGTTATCGGGGAATGTTAAGAGGTTCGGTGTGGATGCAGAGCAGGGCTGAATGGGCAGGACACAAGGGGAGTTGGGGCTCACAGTAAACCTAGTAATGGAGCTTGAACTTTACCTCGAGGGGGATTGGGCAGCTCAGACACATTCAGGGCTTCTGGAAAAGCTCTGGGGAATCAGGAGTGCAGATATACCAAAGGGAAGTTACCCGGCACTATTTCCCAGAAATCTCCTTTGGTTGCTCGCATTTCATGCAATTTCTTTGACAAGCTCAGCATTTAAAAACTATGATATCCAGCCCATGGTAGCTCCCAGCCAAACAAAGATCTCACAGCTCATCTATTTTAAGTTCTAGAGAATTCTGTCCCGACTTTGCTGAATTCAACAAGCACCGACCTCAACACAACTCATTTATAATCACCAAACAACAAATCTTATACAGGGTTCGCTATCTGATTAACTGAGGTTGCCCTACAAGTTCAGATCTGAAAAGAAACAGAGGCGCCATGCGGCTCAAATCTCTCATGTTAGGGATGAGTTCAGAGGAAGTAACCTGCATGAGCTCACAGAGTTTGGTGACAGATCCAAGGTGAGACCTCAGATCTCCAGCCCTCAACCCATGTTTTCCTTTACTCCTCCCACCCCACGCCTCTCTTCTTACAGACCAGGGATTCCACGTCCCCATCCCACGGTCAGGAGGTCTCACAGACACCTGTGCAGCCATGCAGGGCCGTGGAATCTCATTTGCCAGCACATGCTACAGGAAGGAAGAGGAACGATGGCTGAACAGGATGGGAGTGATAAGAAGAGAAGCTCGTTTGAGTGATCTTATCCATTAAAAAAAAGCATCAACATCACAGCAGTCGAGGAAAAGAATCAATTCTATTTACGCAAAGCACTCAAAGGTAATGAAAAGCGCTTCCAGCATTACTGTGTTTCAAACCGTTTATCAGATGCCAGGGAAATTAAGCATGTACAGGCAACACACACCGCTCGGTGGAAATGGTTTATCTAGAAAATAACCAGGGGAAAAAGATCTGAGGAACTTCAATTTTCAACTGCCAAGGAGATCAAAGACAGAAGCAGCAGAGAGAGAAATATACAAGTCTAAATTTAGTCATCTCCCCAGTGCTGAACTCCTTTTCCAGAGTGTTGGTTGCCTTGTGAACATGGCATGGCGTGAATGATTTTCATCTGAGCCTCTGTCTTTGCCAGAATAGAGTCCTGTGGGTCATGCTGATTTGCAAGCTTGTGTCCCTGAGAGCTTTGCTGGCGGTCAGAGGGGGCAGGGAAAGCTCTGGAAGGTTTTGGACCTCAAGAAGTAGCTGAGGACAGGACAACAAAGGTGAGAGACAGAAGACTCCGAGGTAAATAAAGACAGACACACATACTCCCGTAAAATGAAACTTCGCCAAAGATTTCAATACACATTTAAATGAGGAGGCCTGCCCCATCATGGAAAGACAGATTAACTGAGTTAAGCTTAAAATATACAGACTGAGGTTTCTCATTTGGGTTCTGTTCTGCGTCCACATTAACAGGGCTCCAGCACGAACACATTCTCTGAAAACTACGGCAAGGAGTAAAGCGTCATGATGCTCTTCTCCCATTCTGTGGACAGAAACCATTCTGACAAAGGCTCAATAGCACAGTAAAGCAACGGATCCAAAGGGCAGTCCTGTCTGTCCTAGGCAGTTACTCTAATGCAGGCCGATCCAGGCGGACGACCTGGCAGAAGCCTGGGTGAGAAGGCAGCCCTGCCTCCTGGTGCCCACCACTCTCGCCGCCACCGCAGATCCACGGGCTCCCATGCCAGGCTCAAGGGAGATTAACACAGAACCTGGCTTAGAAAGGAAAACTGCTTTCTTCAAGGACTGGCTTTTGTCCTCCAGCCAATCTGTCAAACCTATCTTTTTCCCGGTGACCGTGCATACGCTCTGTGGCCTACATTTAGACTGTGAGAACATTTCTATCCTGTCATTCACTCCAGAGATGGGCGGATCAGTTTCGTCAGTGACAATGACACTGCCAACCCCGTCGGCACTGGAGAGCGGTGGCGAGGTCCCTGGGGAGGCGGCGGGGCAGCTCAGGGGTTTCTGCACCCTGGCCGTTCACCTCACGGAAATTTCTTTCACCCACTCTGTGCACAGGGACAAAAAGCCTCGTTCTAAAGATCTCATGGAAGGGAAACCATTCTCCTTTACCATCGAATTCTCCTGTATCCGACACAGTCCTTCCTAGTGCTTCTCAGAGACAAGAAGAAAAATGGCCTGTGGAGATGAGGGTCCCCGTCTCAGCTCCGCCTCCAGCTATGTGCAGGCTATCTCCTTTAACCTCCGTAGGCACCTCCAGCTCCTGCAGTGGGTCATGCTGATTGTTTAGTTTGGGAGGGAAAGCTCTGGAAGGTTTTGGACCTCAAGAAGTAGCTGAGGACAGGACAACAAAGGTGAGAGACAGAAGACTCCGAGGTAAATAAAGACAGACACACATACTCCCGTAAAATGAAACTTCGCCAAAGATTTCAATACACATTTAAATGAGGAGGCCTGCCCCATCATGGAAAGACAGATTAACTGAGTTAAGCTTAAAATATACAGACTGAGGTTTCTCATTTGGGTTCTGTTCTGCGTCCACATTAACAGGGCTCCAGCACGAACACATTCTCTGAAAACTACGGCAAGGAGTAAAGCGTCATGATGCTCTTCTCCCATTCTGTGGACAGAAACCATTCTGACAAAGGCTCAATAGCACAGTAAAGCAACGGATCCAAAGGGCAGTCCTGTCTGTCCTAGGCAGTTACTCTAATGCAGGCCGATCCAGGCGGACGACCTGGCAGAAGCCTGGGTGAGAAGGCAGCCCTGCCTCCTGGTGCCCACCACTCTCGCCGCCACCGCAGATCCACGGGCTCCCATGCCAGGCTCAAGGGAGATTAACACAGAACCTGGCTTAGAAAGGAAAACTGCTTTCTTCAAGGACTGGCTTTTGTCCTCCAGCCAATCTGTCAAACCTATCTTTTCCTGGTGACCGTGAATACGCTCTGTGGCCTAAATTTAGACTGTGAGAACATTTCTATCCTGTCATTCACTCCAGAGATGGGCGGATCAGTTTCGTCAGTGACAATGACACTGCCAACCCCGTCGGCACTGGAGAGCGGTGGCGAGGTCCCTGGGGAGGCGGCGGGGCAGCTCAGGGGTTTCTGCACCCTGGCCGTTCACCTCACGGAAATTTCTTTCACCCACTCTGTGCACAGGGACAAAAAGCCTCGTTCTAAAGATCTCATGGAAGGGAAACCATTCTCCTTTACCATCGAATTCTCCTGTATCCGACACAGTCCTTCCTAGTGCTTCTCAGAGACAAGAAGAAAAATGGCCTGTGGAGATGAGGGTCCCCGTCTCAGCTCCGCCTCCAGCTATGTGCAGGCTACTTAACCTCGGGGCACCTCCATCTCCTCTGCAAAACGAGCACACCTCCTTGAGGAGTAAGTGGGCAAATGTCAGGGAAGTGCCCGGCTCACAGCGTGCACTCCACGAGTGCTAGCAGCCACCGCCGCCTCAGTGACGGCTCCTGCTCCCTCGGCTCTCACTGCTGCAGCCGCTTCCCTAGCATCATCCACCCAGCTTCTCCAGCCGTCTGACCTCAGGTACGTTCACCTGTCTCCACCTCCTTTCGCTTTCCTGACATGAAAAGTAAAGGTCATACTGATTGGGCTGGAAGGAGTTTGGCAGGATGAAACAAGCTGAGACCTGGAGCCTTTTGCCTGCAGCCAGGTACATAAGAGGTGCTCAGAAACATTGTTTCCCTTTGCTGTGTGTCTCTCCAAATTGAATAGCTCTCAATCCAGATGGGACTCATTTCCCCTCGTTGTGCTTTTAAAGAATGATTGAAAATACGCAGTCTCTTGGCACTGAAGTTATTCACACTGATGGGGCTTCCAGCATGTGACATTTTACCTCCCAGGCCCTGGCTGTCACAGTGTTAAGTCAGACACAGAGGGTCTCTGTCGTCAGGGCCACACAGTGTAGTCAGCACGTGTTAAAAGGTACACTGGTTCCTGCCCTGGCCTTGGAGCCGAATCTTCCTTCTGAATAAATACTCTCGATCATCGGGGTTCTCACTGGTGGAGCTCACACTAACTCCATCAAGAAGGGCCTCTATCCGAAGCAAGTTACTCTGAGTCATTTGGTTAGTGAGTGGCTGAGCAGGGGATTGGCTATCCCTGCCAAGTTATTCGCGTGACGGGCTAGTCCGCTGCTCTTAACCATGGCATTTTGCTCAGGTTTGTGGTCTTGAATGCAAAGAAGCCTGAGAGAAAAAGAGAGGCAAATGAGAAACCCTGAATCTCCAAAGTCCACCTGGTGGCATCTGGAACAAGAGCGGGGATAGTGCAAGCTTGGAGCGAGGCTAAAGCTTGTAGCCTGTAAAGAAGCCCAGTGGATTTAGGTGCTGTCTTCTTTCAGCACCAGTTTAAGTTACACTCAGGCCCTGGGGCAGGGGAAGGGGATTTATGAGACTACTAAGACTGCCTCCCATGGAAGGAGGTTCTGAAAGGATTACTGTAACCTGATCAGACCATCAGCACTGCCAGCCCTCAGCACACCACTTCAGGTTCCACTAGCCTGGGTGGGCATTTTCTCCCTGGCAGCAGGGAGAGCCTGGGCTGCCCTGGCCAGAGTCTGGCTTGTCAGTGCTGCCAGGCTCCTATGGGTACGGTAAACTCCACAGGAGAGGAGAGACCAGAAGGGAAACCGGAGAGCAAAGAAGGTGTGGATTACCCAGGAAACACGTGTCCTGAAACACAAGGTTCTTCTGAAGGACATCTAAACCTGGTGGGCTCACCCTCAGACATGCAGCAGGAACAGAGTAAGCCATTAGAGGTGCTGCGAGGGAGAAAATAGGGTCAGCCCTTAACTACTGCTGCTAGGAGCCCAGCTGAGATCCGGGAGGGCCTGCAGGCGCTCCGCCTCCGGAGTCCAGAGCCCTGGTGCTTGAAGCCCGGAGGAGCAAAGGGGGTCACCCAGATTGGATGGAATTCCAGATGCCCCCTCCGCCTCCGGCCCTGGCTGTCACAGTGTTAAGTCAGACACAGAGGGTCTCTGTCGTCAGGGCCACACAGTGTAGTCAGCACGTGTTAAAAGGTACACTGGTTCCTGCCCTGGCCTTGGAGCCGAATCTTCCTTCTGAATAAATACTCGATCATCGGGGTTCTCACTGGTGGAGCTCACACTAACTCCATCAAGAAGGGCCTCTATCCGAAGCAAGTTACTCTGAGTCATTTGGTTAGTGAGTGGCTGAGCAGGGGATTGGCTATCCCTGCCAAGTTATTCGCGTGACGGGCTAGTCCGCTGCTCTTAACCATGGCATTTTGCTCAGGTTTGTGGTCTTGAATGCAAAGAAGCCTGAGAGAAAAAGAGAGGCAAATGAGAAACCCTGAATCTCCAAAGTCCACCTGGTGGCATCTGGAACAAGAGCGGGGATAGTGCAAGCTTGGAGCGAGGCTAAAGCTTGTAGCCTGTAAAGAAGCCCAGTGGATTTAGGTGCTGTCTTCTTTCAGCACCAGTTTAAGTTACACTCAGGCCCTGGGGCAGGGGAAGGGGATTTATGAGACTACTAAGACTGCCTCCCATGGAAGGAGGTTCTGAAAGGATTACTGTAACCTGATCAGACCATCAGCACTGCCAGCCCTCAGCACACCACTTCAGGTTCCACTAGCCCGGGGTGGGCATTTTCTCCCTGGCAGCAGGGAGAGCCTGGGCTGCCCTGGCCAGAGTCTGGCTTGTCAGTGCTGCCAGGCTCCTATGGGTACGGTAAACTCCACAGGAGAGGAGAGACCAGAAGGGAAACCGGAGAGCAAAGAAGGTGTGGATTACCCAGGAAACACGTGTCCTGAAACACAAGGTTCTTCTGAAGGACATCTAAACCTGGTGGGCTCACCCTCAGACATGCAGCAGGAACAGAGTAAGCCATTAGAGGTGCTGCGAGGGAGAAAATAGGGTCAGCCCTTAACTACTGCTGCTAGGAGCCCAGCTGAGATCCGGGAGGGCCTGCAGGCGTCTCCGCCTCCGGAGTCCAGAGCCCTGGTGCTTGAGAAGACACTTTCAGGGTTTCCAGGCTTTGCCAGCAGGTGAAGCTGGAGGCTCACCCAGATTGGATGGAATTCCAGATGCTTTCTTTTCAAATATCTCTGCCTCCACACAAGCCCTCCATGGGCTTAGTACCCACTAGATACTGTGACTATCATATGCGTTATTAACAATATGACAAAACCAGAAGTGAAAAACCGCAAATCCAATGAATGGGGAGCTGGGTTTTCTCACTGAAGAAGGAAGCAGTGGATCCTAATAATTCAAGAGGATGGGTGACAGGCAAGCGTGTCGAGAGGCCTTCATTCTCATCCCTGGCTCTCGAGAAGCATCATGCCTCCAGCCCTGGCCTGGTCCTTCTAAACCACTCGGATGGGTGTACACAGGTAGTCGAGCATGAACCCCCACTTCTCCCACCAGGAAGGCCCGGGGCCTCCTTCCTGGAGAGGCAAAAGGCAGAAGCCGGTGTGACTCAAGGGGTGCAAGCTTAGAGAGGGCAGGGAGTAGGTACAGAGAGGAGAGGCAATGTCCCACACCTAGCTCTTTGAGTCCTTCGACCCTGAGGAATGGCTGGGGGCAGCATGTGGTCATTTGAGATAATGGAGAGGGCTTGTGCAGGCAGGTCAGATGGCCCGGGTACTGACCATGCTTGCTGTGTGACTCCAGACACATGACCTAGCCTGTCTGAGTCAATTACATCTTCTAACTCGAAGGTGGTGGTAACAGTTTTAACAGCCCCACTGGGTACTAGCTCTGTGTCCCCATCGGCAATACGGAACCCGCCGTCCAGGCTGGGATGCACATGAATGCACAGACGAATGCATCGACCACAGGAGCGGGGAGGAGACGCTTGTTACGTTCCACTCTCAGTGACCTCAGAACCCCACCACTCCCTTCCCCCACCCCCCTCTTGGTGGCAGTGAAGTTCTGGGTCTATTCTCTGGGTACCGGCCCCAGGGCTCACTGCTTAGGGCAGAAAGCATTTCTCCAGCCTCCTTTCCTCCAGCTGGGGGGACAGCAGCTGTCCCCCGCCCCCACCCCGGGTTTACAGTCCAGTTATGGCAGGACACCCTGGTCACTGGGTGTTTGTGTAGTGTTTAATCATTAGGAGGTGGTGAGCCCTGGGGCATCTACAGATAAGTCAGCTATTGCCTCAGTCTATCAGCCTCTGTTTTCAGAAGGCTCCCCTCAAAGGGCACGGGGTGACCTCTGACACAGCCTGGAGCCGGGGAGGTGACGTCTGAAGGGCACAGTGGGACAGGGCCACCAGAGGTGAGGCTTTAGGTATTGAAGTGCAGCACTGGCCAGCCTGGAAAACAGTCAGCCTGCAGAGACGGGACTTCTTTCCCTCTGTCCCACTTCCCTCCTGAGCAAACCTAAGACGGCTCTTTAGCTTCCTCATCCCTCAGATATCCCTTGTGTTTTCCAAGAGCCACCTAAACGTCCCCTCTCCTCCAGGAATCCTGCTCTAGTGCTCTGGTTCTGACCTCTGAGTCAGAAAGCATCTACATTCCCCTGCCTGCACTGTCCTTTCATGACCTGGTCTTCGAGATAAGGGAGAAGCCTTTGATGTTTTCAAAGAAGGCTCCAGTCCAGATCCCAATGGGTCCACGGAACCAGCCGAGCACCCCACACAGGCTAAGTCGCATGGTGAGTGCTCCACCGGATGGAAGGGACAGCCACGCCTGAGTCAGCTCTGTCAGACTGGCTCCTGATCTTCAGAGGAGACCTACTCTCTGCCATCCATGCTGCTCAGGGCAGAATCAGGGCCGGGAACAAGAGAAACAACTGTGTCCATGGTCCAGGCTGGGAGATGCAACTCATCTGATTGAAAAACGGGAGTTTAGTTCAATAAACACTGACTGAGCACCTACTGGGTGCCAGACACTATTTATTATCAGGTCCTGGAAACGCGGTGATAAGGAAGATAATCCCTGCCTTCAAGCTTAGTACCTAAAGAATAGCCAAGCTTTTGTTAGAAGTTAAATGGTTGCACACGGCTCTTCACAAGCTCCTTGGAAAAAAACTAAGTCTGAGATGTTGAGTATAGAAACACTGGAACTGAATGTGGAAAGAAGTGTATGTCAGCCTGGCAAAGCGGGTCGGGAGAGGGCATCGACAGCAGAGGGCACCCCATGGGCAAAGGCACAGAGCCAAGGAAGACCGTGGAGTGTGCTGGAGACTGTGAGGGGTTTGGTCCTGCGGGGTATGAGCAGGAGGCGAGGCTGGTGTGGTAGCTGGGGCCGAGGCCGGATGCACCACTCCAGGCATCTCAGCAGGTGAGTGGTGCCCACGAGCAGATCTGCGCTGGGGGAGGTCACGGCGGCCGTGCCGGCGGCTGATACAAGGAGTAACAGGTCCGTGACTGTGAGAACAGGGCGACTGTGCCAGGAAATACGGCACACGAGGACATGCCATGCTGCGGCTGGAGGTGGGTGTTAAGAAAGGGGGCCCAGCTCTCTGGCTCCAGTGCAGCTCAGATCCTAACGTTTGGGAGCTGACCTGCGGGTGGGGTGGAGGATGGAGTGGCTGGTCATTAGCATGGTAAGCGCAGCCTGAGGACAGACGCCCTTGCTGCAGCTCCAGACGTCCTGCAGGGACATTCAAGGCCAGCGCCTGCATTAGCTCCACCAGCTTGCTAGCTTGGCCCTCTAGCCCTTTATTCCAGATCATTAAGAGCAGGGCCCTCTGGGAGGCTACCTCAGGGCCTTTGTTTAAAATGAGAAGCAAGGACATTTAATTGCCTCCACTAGACACCCTGCTTGACTCCCTGCTTCCTGCCCTCCACATCCCCTGCCTGGTCAGTACCCCAGGCCCTCCCATCCACGGCACCTAGGGCCCACAGCTTGTCTTGAAACATAATCAGTGCACATTCTAAGGCCCTCCTCAAATTATGGCTCTGATCTTTTACTTCTAAAAGCAGAGCTGGAATTACAGCTTGGCTTAGACATTCAAATCCCCAGGGTCATAAACCCTTTCAAGTTTGGTTTCAAGACCTTTGCAGGGGATTTGAACAGGTTTGCACCTCTGATGTTGTTCTCCTGTGGTGAGTCTGCCGGTTTCAAGAGCGGGACCCCTCGCCAGGACGTGGAGTGTGCTGATTCCCTCACCTTTTGTCAATTTCCCATGGGGGCGCTGGGGCCTTAAATGATACCTTCTGCTTTTTCTCTGGTCAGAGTTCCCAGAGGACAGAAGCAAGGAGACAGGAGCTGAGTGAGACTACCCAGAGAAGAATCACAAAGAGAAGGAGGGGATGCTGTAGCTCAGAGGTGATGCGTGCAGGCGGTCACAGTGCCAGGCAAGGCTGGCAGGACCTGTACTTACATCCTATATTCGCAGTTTAGGCGCTTCAGCCTCCCTCACCTGTGCAACTGGTCCTGTCTCTCTTTCTCTCTCAAAGTCACTCAATCGTGTCCGACTCTATGTGACTCCATGGACGGCAGCTCCCCTGGCTCCTCTGTCCATGGGGATTCTCGGGAAGAATACTGGAGTGGGTTTGCCATTTCCTTCTCCAGGGATCTTCCTGACCCAGGGTGCAGTCCTGCTTCCTTGGCCACCGGAAGTCTTTAATCCTTTACATGGGAGCTGACCTGCGGGTGGGGTGGAGGATGGAGTGGCTGGTCATTAGCATGGTAAGCGCAGCCTGAGGACAGACGCCCTTGCTGCAGCTCCAGACGTCCTGCAGGGACATTCAAGGCCAGCGCCTGCATTAGCTCCACCAGCTTGCTAGCTTGGCCCTCTAGCCCTTTATTCCAGATCATTAAGAGCAGGGCCCTCTGGGAGGCTACCTCAGGGCCTTTGTTTAAAATGAGAAGCAAGGACATTTAATTGCCTCCACTAGACACCCTGCTTGACTCCCTGCTTCCTGCCCTCCACATCCCCTGCCTGGTCAGTACCCCAGGCCCTCCCATCCACGGCACCTAGGGCCCACAGCTTGTCTTGAAACATAATCAGTGCACATTCTAAGGCCCTCCTCAAATTATGGCTCTGATCTTTTACTTCTAAAAGCAGAGCTGGAATTACAGCTTGGCTTAGACATTCAAATCCCCAGGGTCATAAACCCTTTCAAGTTTGGTTTCAAGACCTTTGCAGGGGATTTGAACAGGTTTGCACCTCTGATGTTGTTCTCCTGTGGTGAGTCTGCCGGTTTCAAGAGCGGGACCCCTCGCCAGGACGTGGAGTGTGCTGATTCCCTCACCTTTTGTCAATTTCCCATGGGGGCGCTGGGGCCTTAAATGATACCTTCTGCTTTTTCTCTGGTCAGAGTTCCCAGAGGACAGAAGCAAGGAGACAGGAGCTGAGTGAGACTACCCAGAGAAGAATCACAAAGAGAAGGAGGGGATGCTGTAGCTCAGAGGTGATGCGTGCAGGCGGTCACAGTGCCAGGCAAGGCTGGCAGGACCTGTACTTACATCCTATATTCGCAGTTTAGGCGCTTCAGCCTCCCTCACCTGTGCAACTGGTCCTGTCTCTCTTTCTCTCTCAAAGTCACTCAATCGTGTCCGACTCTATGTGACTCCATGGACGGCAGCTCCCCTGGCTCCTCTGTCCATGGGGATTCTCGGGGGAAGAATACTGGAGTGGGTTTGCCATTTCCTTCTCCAGGGGATCTTCCTGACCCAGGGATCAGATGCAGGTCTCCTGCATTGCAGGCACATTCTTTACCACGAGCCACCGGGGAAGTCTTTAATCCTTTACAAGCTGAGAGCTGTTTATGGAGGTGGTTTAACTGGGCTCGGGCACTGTGCTAACATGACCCCTGCACAACTCTCATTCACTCTGCATGGCAGCTCTACGAAGTGGGTTCATTATTTTACAGACGAGGACGCGGGGCTCAGGATGGCTAAACTGATCTGTCATGTGGCTGGGAGGTAGCAACGCTGGAGTCTAAACAGATCAGGGGGCCCTAGGTCTGAAATCATTTTTCAGGAAAGGTAGTAGGCTAGGGCGAACCAACAGTCTCCTGCTGGAGAAGCTCTCGGACACTAACAGGCCCATTTTTTGACTGCAGGTCGGGGCCATGGTTAACTTATCTTGAGGACGGGACCAGGCTGTGTAGGATGGACCACTGTAAGTCCCAGCAGCAAAGTGGATTTGTGTCGGCAAGAAGAGGTGTTTATGCCACTGATGCCTCATTCTGACGGATCAGTGCATACTCTGGTCAGTTGGTGCCTGCATCTCACCAGTTTTAAGTATTTTGCATGTTGGTTTCTGATGGACAGTCCATCAGCCACTCACACACATACATAATGAGCACCCTCTGAGCCAGACATTGTGCTAGGAAGGAGAGTCAATGGCTGACACAACTAACCTTGTTTCCGTTTACGGATACTTACAGCCTAGAGGGAAGACACAGGAGAGAATAAATAACAGTGAACACAAATGCCAATAAGGGATGTGAAATACATTGACTGTGTGCTCCAAAAGAACTAGGAACGGAGGGTGAACGACAAATGAGCTCAGAGGACCTGTGCCAGGCAAGGCTGGCAGGACCTGTACTTACATCCTATATTCGCAGTTTAGGCGCTCAGCCTCCCTCACCTGTGCAACTGGTCCTGTCTCTCTTTCTCTCTCAAAGTCACTCAATCGTGTCCGACTCTATGTGACTCCATGGACGGCAGCTCCCCTGGCTCCTCTGTCCATGGGGATTCTCGGGGGAAGAATACTGGAGTGGGTTTGCCATTTCCTTCTCCAGGGGATCTTCCTGACCCAGGGATCAGATGCAGGTCTCCTGCATTGCAGGCACATTCTTTACCACGAGCCACCGGGGAAGTCTTTAATCCTTTACAAGCTGAGAGCTGTTTATGGAGGTGGTTTAACTGGGCTCGGGCACTGTGCTAACATGACCCCTGCACAACTCTCATTCACTCTGCATGGCAGCTCTACGAAGTGGGTTCATTATTTTACAGACGAGGACGCGGGGCTCAGGATGGCTAAACTGATCTGTCATGTGGCTGGGAGGTAGCAACGCTGGAGTCTAAACAGATCAGGGGGCCCTAGGTCTGAAATCATTTTTCAGGAAAGGTAGTAGGCTAGGGCGAACCAACAGTCTCCTGCTGGAGAAGCTCTCGGACACTAACAGGCCCATTTTTTGACTGCAGGTCGGGGCCATGGTTAACTTATCTTGAGGACGGGACCAGGCTGTGTAGGATGGACCACTGTAAGTCCCAGCAGCAAAGTGGATTTGTGTCGGCAAGAAGAGGTGTTTATGCCACTGATGCCTCATTCTGACGGATCAGTGCATACTCTGGTCAGTTGGTGCCTGCATCTCACCAGTTTTAAGTATTTTGCATGTTGGTTTCTGATGGACAGTCCATCAGCCACTCACACACATACATAATGAGCACCCTCTGAGCCAGACATTGTGCTAGGAAGGAGAGTCAATGGCTGACACAACTAACCTTGTTTCCGTTTTACGGATACTTACAGCCTAGAGGGAAGACACAGGAGACGAATAAATAACAGTGAACACAAATGCCAATAAGGGATGTGAAATACATTGACTGTGTGCTCCAAAAGACAGGAACGGCTGTGAGGAATCATTTCTGAGAGGCGGGTGATACTTGAGCTGAACCCTGAAGGATAAGAATGAGCCAGCCTTATCAAACAAGAAAGGGGGGAGGTGAGAAGTACCCTGCAGGCAGAGGGAGTAGCATATGCAAAGGTTCTGAAAGGAGATACCAGGCAAGTTCCAGGAGAAAAGTTGGGGAGAGAAAAGTGGAAGGAGGCCAGAGAGACAGCAGGGAATGGGTTTTCATGACGGTTCAACAGGCAAAGAATCTCCCTGAATGCAGGAAACTCAGGAGATGTGGGTTCGACCCCTGCGTTGGGAAGATGAGCTGGAGGAGGAAATGGTGACCCACTCCAGTATTCTTGCCTGAAAAGTCCTAGGGGCAGGAGCCTGACAGGCTACCGTCCAAAGGCTTGCAAAGAGTTGGACACGACTGAGCACCCACGCGACAGAACAACAACAGAACATGCCCTGCTCTGGAGACCATGGTAGGAAGCTGAGACTCTATTTTATGTGCAGGGAAACTCCCCTGAGGTAGTTATAGGCAGGGGCACTGGGGATCTGACGTATGGCGTTAAGAAGGTTGCAATGGCTGCTGGGTGGAAAAGGTACCACAGGAAGGCCATGGAAGAAACAGAGAGCCCAGTTAGGAGGCCAGAGTGGGAGCTCCAGGGTACGTGGTGGCTGCCTGGATCTGTGTGACAACAGACGAGAGAGCAGGAAGCAGAGATCTGAAAGACCACTTAAATGGGCTGTGCCCAAGGCTCACCCATGGACTGGATGAGAAAGGAGAGGAAACCTAAATTTTCAGTAAGTGTTTTTTTTTTAAAAAAGATTTATTTATTTATTTATTTTGGGCAGGGGTCAGGTTGGGGAGGGAGGGGAGCGGGTGGGCCACTTCTATTGGTCTTTCATTTCTCTGTTTTCATCCGTCTTTGTTCTTTGGCTCCTGTGGGCCTCCCATCGCAGTGGCCACCGTCGTCGCAGAGCACCGGCTCTGGGCACATGCGCTCCAGAGCTCCAGCTCGGTGATTGGACACATTAGTCCAGCCGCTCCGCGGCACGTGGGATCTTCCCAGGCCAGGGATCGAACCGGCGCCCCTTGCACTGCAAGACGGTGTCCTTATCCACTGGACCACCAGGGGAAGCCCCTCAATAAGTCTTATTAATCATTCTTAGGATACTATTAATTAGCTAATTAATTATACAGCAAACATCTGCTACTATATATGCCAAGCCCCTGCAGAGTCCAGGAATGCTGAGTAGAGTAAGACACCATTCTGGTTCCTCCCTTTAGTTTAGCAGGAGACCTCACCCATGAGTGCTCAGCCCGGCCCAACTCTTTGCGACCCCATGGACTGTAGCCACCGGACTCCTCTGTCCATGAATTCTCCAGGCAAAGATACTGGAGTAGATTACCATGCCCTCTTCCAAGAAGATCCCCTGTAGAAGGAAATGGCAACCCACTCCAGTATTCTTGCCTGGGAAATCCTATGGACAGAGGAGCCTAGTGGAATACAGTCCATGGGGTCGCAAAGCGACTAACACACACACACACACCCAGAAGTGTAGCTGGTTGCTGACCACGAAGCTCAGAGGCCGGGACCACATATGGCCGACTACCAAGACCTTTAAGGAGGAGTTCAGGCAACCATTGAGGAACCCTCCATCCCTGGGGTACCCAGAGTCCTCACGAGCTGCACCCACAGCAAAAAAAATTGATGCTTCCATCCTGCAGGAGCACCTATAGCACAAGGCAGAGTGGCCTGGAGATCCATTCACATACGCCCGCGAGGTACTCAGGCTGACAGGACACGCAGTCAGACTCACCCTCTGGAGCCACCTGTACAAGGTGATGCCCCAGAGTCTGCCCAAGCTGAGGTGCCCTCTGGTTCTGCCGCTAATCTTCTCTAGGGCTTCAGCCACTGCATCCTCATGGGCAACTTTGCAGGCTGTGTCCTGGAAGCCCACAGAGGCAGCCAGGAAGGACTTTTTTTAAGCCTCATTTTGCCACCAGAGGGGTCATGAATCCCTCCCCAAATTTCAGGGTAAAAGCTGAACGGATAGACAGCGACAGAAACAGACCGGCGGGGACAGAAATTCTCGAGTCAAGGGCTCTGAGCTCATCGAGCCATGCAACCACCTCATTTCCCTTGGTTCTCATTTAATCTCCTCCACACAATCTTGCAACAGCCCTCAAAATGTCAGCGTCCCTCTTCAGATCTCATTTCAGGCAACTTTACAGTACTGAGCGCCGCGGGTTAATGAGGGAGATAAATCAAAACATGCAGAAGACGAAGGAAAACAACGGGCCTGCAGCTGGAGCAGACAAAGCCGGCCTCCTCCTCCTGGAGTCCCGAGACACAAAAGCCGCCGGGGTTTACGGAGAGGCCACTCCCAGAGGAGACAGACCCTGAAGGGCGCCGGTGTGACCATCAGGACAAAGGCGACTGGAAGCCTCTGTTGGAAGCTCTGAAACCTAGATGTGGCGAGAGGAAAATATTTCTGTCATAGCTTGAGCATTCCAGGAAGTTTAGATCGGGCCCTGTAGAAGGAAATGGCAACCCACTCCAGTATTCTTGCCTGGGAAATCCTATGGACAGAGGAGCCTAGTGGAATACAGTCCATGGGGTCGCAGTACTAACACACACACACACCCAGAAGTGTAGCTGGTTGCTGACCACGAAGCTCAGAGGCCGGGACCACATATGGCCGACTACCAAGACCTTTAAGGAGGAGTTCAGGCAACCATTGAGGAACCCTCCATCCCTGGGGTACCCAGAGTCCTCACGAGCTGCACCCACAGCAAAAAAAATTGATGCTTCCATCCTGCAGGAGCACCTATAGCACAAGGCAGAGTGGCCTGGAGATCCATTCACATACGCCCGCGAGGTACTCAGGCTGACAGGACACGCAGTCAGACTCACCCTCTGGAGCCACCTGTACAAGGTGATGCCCCAGAGTCTGCCCAAGCTGAGGTGCCCTCTGGTTCTGCCGCTAATCTTCTCTAGGGCTTCAGCCACTGCATCCTCATGGGCAACTTTGCAGGCTGTGTCCTGGAAGCCCACAGAGGCAGCCAGGAAGGACTTTTTTTAAGCCTCATTTTGCCACCAGAGGGTCATGAATCCCTCCCCAAATTTCAGGGTAAAAGCTGAACGGATAGACAGCGACAGAAACAGACCGGCGGGGACAGAAATTCTCGAGTCAAGGGCTCTGAGCTCATCGAGCCATGCAACCACCTCATTTCCCTTGGTTCTCATTTAATCTCCTCCACACAATCTTGCAACAGCCCTCAAAATGTCAGCGTCCCTCTTCAGATCTCATTTCAGGCAACTTTACAGTACTGAGCGCCGCGGGTTAATGAGGGAGATAAATCAAAACATGCAGAAGACGAAGGAAAACAACGGGCCTGCAGCTGGAGCAGACAAAGCCGGCCTCCTCCTCCTGGAGTCCCGAGACACAAAAGCCGCCGGGGTTTACGGAGAGGCCACTCCCAGAGGAGACAGACCCTGAAGGGCGCCGGGTGTGACCATCAGGACAAAGGCGACTCGGAAGCCTCTGTTGGAAGCTCTGAAACCAAAGAAGCTAGATGTGGCGAAGAGGAAAATATTTCTGTCATAGCTTCGAGCATCCCTACGCTCTTCTGAAGGAAGGGCTAATGTCTCCTGAGCAGCAGCTGAGCCTGGCTTGAGCCACTCTCTCAGGCTTTCTTAGGACTGAGCCTCCAGGTGGGGAACAAAACGAGACCTGGAAAGGGGACCGTCTCAAAGGCCCATGATTCCCAGGCTGTCACTTTTTCAGGTACCTCAGTTGATGCAAAGAACTGAGGAGAGCTCACCCATTATTCACGGAGCTTCCAGGGAGGGTCACTTTCTGGAAGGAGGGCGTTGAGCCTTTCAACAAAGAAAGAGGCAAGACGATGAGGAAAAGCAAAGGCTTTATGTCCAGAGAGACCCAAATTCAACTCCTGCCCTTGCCCCTTATGGCACTGTGGCTTTGGGAAGGAACGCCATCTTTCAGAGTCTGTTTCCTTATCGCTAGACCTCATGGTCTTGTACAATCCATTCCCTGTTTTGCTCTTCAGGACTCTGGTGGACCACACAAAGCCTGCCAACTGCATGAAAAATCACAGCCCCCACCCCCTCGCCATGGCTCAACCCCAAGGCCGCCCGCTCCCCTCTGGACAGGCAGAGCCCCCGCTAGTGCTGATTTAGGGAACTATGTCCTTCCAAGTCTAATTAAACCCTGAGTCAAAACACCCACCGAAATAAACACAATTCACTGCTTACCAGTCACTTGGAATTTTATCTCGATGAAAATAAGACTACAGTCCCAAGAACTTCAGTTCCTAAAATAATTTGGTGAAGCTCCAAGTCAGAGGAAAACCCATTACCACGAAAAGTGTCAGGAAGGTAAGGCGTCAGGAAGGTAAAGGCCCCGGGGATGAGGAAATCAAAACATGCAGAAGACGAAGGAAAACAACGGGCCTGCAGCTGGAGCAGACAAAGCCGGCCTCCTCCTCCTGGAGTCCCGAGACACAAAAGCCGCCGGGTTTACGGAGAGGCCACTCCCAGAGGAGACAGACCCTGAAGGGCGCCGGTGTGACCATCAGGACAAAGGCGACTCGGAAGCCTCTGTTGGAAGCTCTGAAACCAAAGAAGCTAGATGTGGCGAAGAGGAAAATATTTCTGTCATAGCTTCGAGCATCCCTACGCTCTTCTGAAGGAAGGGCTAATGTCTCCTGAGCAGCAGCTGAGCCTGGCTTGAGCCACTCTCTCAGGCTTTCTTAGGACTGAGCCTCCAGGTGGGGAACAAAACGAGACCTGGAAAGGGGACCGTCTCAAAGGCCCATGATTCCCAGGCTGTCACTTTTTCAGGTACCTCAGTTGATGCAAAGAACTGAGGAGAGCTCACCCATTATTCACGGAGCTTCCAGGGAGGGTCACTTTCTGGAAGGAGGGCGTTGAGCCTTTCAACAAAGAAAGAGGCAAGACGATGAGGAAAAGCAAAGGCTTTATGTCCAGAGAGACCCAAATTCAACTCCTGCCCTTGCCCCTTATGGCACTGTGGCTTTGGGAAGGAACGCCATCTTTCAGAGTCTGTTTCCTTATCGCTAGACCTCATGGTCTTGTACAATCCATTCCCTGTTTTGCTCTTCAGGACTCTGGTGGACCACACAAAGCCTGCCAACTGCATGAAAAATCACAGCCCCCACCCCCTCGCCATGGCTCAACCCCAAGGCCGCCCGCTCCCCTCTGGACAGGCAGAGCCCCCGCTAGTGCTGATTTAGGGAACTATGTCCTTCCAAGTCTAATTAAACCCTGAGTCAAAACACCCACCGAAATAAACACAATTCACTGCTTACCAGTCACTTGGAATTTTATCTCGATGAAAATAAGACTACAGTCCCAAGAACTTCAGTTCCTAAAATAATTTGGTGAAGCTCCAAGTCAGAGGAAAACCCATTACCACGAAAAGTGTCAGGAAGGTAAGGCGTCAGGAAGGTAAAGGCCCCACCGCGCCTGGTCACAGTTCTGGTCACAGCTCTGTCCGCCCTGCCTCCCCCTTTTGCAAGATGTTACTTGGTCCTTCAGCCCCAGGCATTCTTCTGTGCCTGCCATCAGCGACACTGCTGCCTGCCTCTTCTACTCAGTGCCTCTTGGCTTAGCTCTGAAGTGCAGTTGAGGGTGGACTCTGAGGCTTTTCTGCTGCATGCAGAAGGGAGACTCTATGCACAGTATGGACTACATACACCAGGGACCCCAGGCGACCACTGCACTCTTACTAGAAATGCCATCACACAACAACAGCTGTCATCAAGGTCATCAAAGCCAGAAAGTTCATGCGGTCCCAGCCCTGCATGGTTGAGCACAGTCCTGACTCATTCTGTACTCTGTCCTTCAAGCAACAAACAAGAACACCAAGTCTAGGAGCTCAAGGACTTAAAACATCAGTAGGTCAGACTACTGGGTGAAGGAACAGGGGTGCAGGGAAGGGGAGCATCTTACTCAAATTATCAGCGGCGGCAGAACAGATCCAGGACAAGTGCTCTTGATGCCTAGCATACTCTGTCCCTTACTACATGGGCTGCATTCATCCTCACCCGAGAGATAATGTGCACTCTCATCAGTTACTCAGAGTTCATGCTCTCCAAACCCTTGCTAAGATGGCTTTGCTCCCCAGAGAATGAGAACAGAACAGTCACTGCACCTCTAACCAATCTCCCCAGGCCTCGATTTCCTCACTGCAAAGTGAGAGGGCTACAGGTGGGGACTCTGAAGGACTCTCTCACCAGCCCTGCCTGGTAAGCTCCAAACCTCTTTGCAAGGTAACCTTAAAATGGCTTGTCCCCCCAAAAGGACAGGCAGAGCCCCCGCTAGTGCTGATTTAGGGAACTATGTCCTTCCAAGTCTAATTAAACCCTGAGTCAAAACACCCACCGAAATAAACACAATTCACTGCTTACCAGTCACTTGGAATTTTATCTCGATGAAAATAAGACTACAGTCCCAAGAACTTCAGTTCCTAAAATAATTTGGTGAAGCTCCAAGTCAGAGGAAAACCCATTACCACGAAAAGTGTCAGGAAGGTAAGGCGTCAGGAAGGTAAAGGCCCCACCGCGCCTGGTCACAGTTCTGGTCACAGCTCTGTCCGCCCTGCCTCCCCCTTTTGCAAGATGTTACTTGGTCCTTCAGCCCCAGGCATTCTTCTGTGCCTGCCATCAGCGACACTGCTGCCTGCCTCTTCTACTCAGTGCCTCTTGGCTTAGCTCTGAAGTGCAGTTGAGGGTGGACTCTGAGGCTTTTCTGCTGCATGCAGAAGGGAGACTCTATGCACAGTATGGACTACATACACCAGGGACCCCAGGCGACCACTGCACTCTTACTAGAAATGCCATCACACAACAACAGCTGTCATCAAGGTCATCAAAGCCAGAAAGTTCATGCGGTCCCAGCCCTGCATGGTTGAGCACAGTCCTGACTCATTCTGTACTCTGTCCTTCAAGCAACAAACAAGAACACCAAGTCTAGGAGCTCAAGGACTTAAAACATCAGTAGGTCAGACTACTGGGTGAAGGAACAGGGGTGCAGGGAAGGGGAGCATCTTACTCAAATTATCAGCGGCGGCAGAACAGATCCAGGACAAGTGCTCTTGATGCCTAGCATACTCTGTCCCTTACTACATGGGCTGCATTCATCCTCACCCGAGAGATAATGTGCACTCTCATCAGTTACTCAGAGTTCATGCTCTCCAAACCCTTGCTAAGATGGCTTTGCTCCCCAGAGAATGAGAACAGAACAGTCACTGCACCTCTAACCAATCTCCCCAGGCCTCGATTTCCTCACTGCAAAGTGAGAGGGCTACAGGTGGGGACTCTGAAGGACTCTCTCACCAGCCCTGCCTGGTAAGCTCCTCTTTGGAGAGGCAGCCCTGGGAAATACACTTCCATGCAAGGTAACCTTGAATAGAAACTCTGTGCTGGCACTGTGTCCAGTACGACCGGCCTGAAGGCCACCCTTAACCAGGAACACATCTCTACAGCTGGTGTAAGGGCTCCTTCTACACAGGGCTTGCTTCATCCGCTCTTACATTTCAGTAACAGCCAGCACAGCTAGGCTGCTCTTCAAACATGACAAAAGATACTAAAGGAAACAAAAGGAAAATCCCAAATGGATAATGAAGTAAGCAGACGTATTTTGACACTTGAGCAATATTTCTAAAGGATCTCTCAAATCATCACCAATAGGAAAAGAACCCTCCTGCATTGTGTTACAGTAACAACAAGCTCCTATCACTGGATGACATTTAGCCCCCCAGGGCTACCCCAGGCCTTCCAGGTCCCATAAATCTCGTTGGCACTTAGCACATGGCTTACTGAGGCTCTGTTCTCAGCTGGACTGCAAGCTTCTTGAGGGCAGGGAGCAG
Source organism: Tragulus kanchil (assembly GCA_022376925.1). Taxonomy (NCBI): domain Eukaryota; kingdom Metazoa; phylum Chordata; class Mammalia; order Artiodactyla; family Tragulidae; genus Tragulus; species Tragulus kanchil. The sequence continues at coordinate 66,470,488 of JAIOJX010000006.1, read as the reverse complement.
AGATGGCGGCCTGACTGAACCTTTGGATCCCCAGGGCCTGAGGCATGGGAGATGCTCCATCAGAATTAAACGGCCACCAGAATTTTCTGTAAGCTGTGATATATCAAGATACAGTCCATGTTACAACCCTATACTATCATATGTAAAAGCGAGAACTATTGTCAGTGCGCTGGGGGAATAAGGAATCTTACACGGGGGCTATGCAATGGCCTGGAGGGGTGGGATGGCGGGGGATGGGATATACATATGACTAATCTGGGATTACAGATATCTGTAAACAACAAAGCTCTGTAAAAGCAAAAAGCCACACACACAAAAAAAGAATACAAAGGCAAAATTTTTAACAACATCCCCCCAAAATGATACCATCCAAACACTTGACTGAAATACAATTGACGCATAGGATTGCTTAACATTCCTCAGCCAATTGTGTCAACGTGTTCCTCTTCTCTGGGCTCAGGCTCCCAACAAGCTATGAGAACAGAACAGTCACTGCACCTCTAACCAATCTCCCCAGGCCTCGATTTCCTCACTGCAAAGTGAGAGGGCTACAGGTGGGGACTCTGAAGGACTCTCTCACCAGCCCTGCCTGGTAAGCTCCTCTTTGGAGAGGCAGCCCTGGGAAATACACTTCCATGCAAGGTAACCTTGAATAGAAACTCTGTGCTGGCACTGTGTCCAGTACGACCGGCCTGAAGGCCACCCTTAACCAGGAACACATCTCTACAGCTGGTGTAAGGGCTCCTTCTACACAGGGCTTGCTTCATCCGCTCTTACATTTCAGTAACAGCCAGCACAGCTAGGCTGCTCTTCAAACATGACAAAAGATACTAAAGGAAACAAAAGGAAAATCCCAAATGGATAATGAAGTAAGCAGACGTATTTTGACACTTGAGCAATATTTCTAAAGGATCTCTCAAATCATCACCAATAGGAAAAGAACCCTCCTGCATTGTGTTACAGTAACAACAAGCTCCTATCACTGGATGACATTTAGCCCCCCAGGGCTACCCCAGGCCTTCCAGGTCCCATAAATCTCGTTGGCACTTAGCACATGGCTTACTGAGGCTCTGTTCTCAGCTGGACTGCAAGCTTCTTGAGGGCAGGGAGCAGAGATGGCGGCCTGACTGAACCTTTGGATCCCCAGGGCCTGAGGCATGGGAGATGCTCCATCAGAATTAAACGGCCACCAGAATTTTCTGTAAGCTGTGATATATCAAGATACAGTCCATGTTACAACCCTATACTATCATATGTAAAAGCGAGAACTATTGTCAGTGCGCTGGGGGAATAAGGAATCTTACACGGGGGCTATGCAATGGCCTGGAGGGGTGGGATGGCGGGGGATGGGATATACATATGACTAATCTGGGATTACAGATATCTGTAAACAACAAAGCTCTGTAAAAGCAAAAAGCCACACACACAAAAAAAGAATACAAAGGCAAAAATTTTTAACAACAACCCCCCAAAATGATACCATCCAAACACTTGACTGAAATACAATTGACGCATAGGATTGCTTAACATTCCTCAGCCAATTGTGTCAACGTGTTCCTCATCTCTGGGCTCAGGCTCCCTCACCAAGGCCATCAGCCAGATTAGGCAGCATGGTGCCCAGCGCCTGACAGGTATGTAGTCAACATGTGATGAGCTTCATGATTCAGTCAGTTACGTAAAGGGGGAGAGGGGTGGCATTAGGCTCAGGCTGTCATGTACATGTAATCAAATGGTGATAGTCACTAAGCTGTTGTTCTTCGTGTATGTTCTTTTCTCATAGGTACCCAACAAAAATATACTTATCTTCACCTCTGAATTCAAGTGCAGCCCTGTGACTTCCTTTGACCAATGACAAAAGTATGAAAGTTACAAAGGCCATTCCCAGGCAGGAGCTTTTAAGAGACAGCATGTCTTCTCTTTGCCGTGGGGACTGTCAAGGCTCTAAGTAGTTGTCTCTCTGGCACTCTGGGTCCTAGGGTGAGAATGATGTATAGTACAGTCTCCCACTGACGTGCAATGGCCAGATACTGAGGGTGTGTTTGAAGAGGTGTTTGTTACACAGCACAGCCTAGCTTATACTGACAGATGCAAAGACTTCCCTAGGTACTTGGATTGACACAGGTGATATGGGTTTCCCTGGTGGCTCAGTGGTAAAGAATTCACCTGCAAACGCAGAAGACATGGGTTCGATCCCTGGTCTAGGAAGATCCCACATTAAATAAAGAAAGGAAGGAAGACATGATATTATTGTCCATTTCAGGACACAGGTATAGCCAGATTCTCACTTGGAGTTGGGGGCCTATGCTTTGGGTCACTGGACTTTTTTGGACTTTCCTTTTTGACCTCTCTTGCTTTCATATTGCTCGATATCCTCTCATCCATCTTTGGAAGAACTCTCGAGTCTCCAAATTACCTTTACGCAACTCCTGAAAAGGAGTCACTATTAGAAATGTACTCTGGGGGAGCAATTGTCCTTCCCATCCCCCACCCATACACACACTCTCCTGTGCCTCTCCTGTGGTCTAACCTGGAACAAAGCCAGGAGGCTGAGTCACATTAGGGATGGAAGGTCCTCGTGGGGCCACTATACAGCTTTTCTTTTTGGGGGGGTGGGGTGGGGGCAGTTGGGGAGGGAGAGGGATGGGCGGGCCACTTCTATTGGTCTTTCATTTCTCTATTTTCATCCATCTTTGTTCTTTGGCCTGCGTGGGCCTCCCATCACAGTGGCCTCTCTCGCCGCAGAGCGCAGGCTCTGGGCGCATGCGCTCTGAGCTCTGGCTCGGTAATTGCACACATGGGTCCAGCCGCTTCGCAGCACGTGGGATCTTCCCAGGCCAGGGATTGAACCAGCGCCCCTTGCACTGCAAGGCGGTGTCCTTAACCACTGGACCACCAGGGAAGCCCACTATACAGTTTTTTTTATTTATTTATTTTTTAAGTGAAAACTGCATGCGTGAAAAATGGCACTGCACAGATTCTGTCTCTTCTCTTTACAACCCCCTGGGAAGATTCCTTGTTGAAGAGGGGGGTTCAAGGCTCTAAGTAGTTGTCTCTCTGGCACTCTGGGTCCTAGGGTGAGAATGATGTATAGTACAGTCTCCCACTGACGTGCAATGGCCAGATACTGAGGGTGTGTTTGAAGAGGTGTTTGTTACACAGCACAGCCTAGCTTATACTGACAGATGCAAAGACTTCCCTAGGTACTTGGATTGACACAGGTGATATGGGTTTCCCTGGTGGCTCAGTGGTAAAGAATTCACCTGCAAACGCAGAAGACATGGGTTCGATCCCTGGTCTAGGAAGATCCCACATTAAAAAAAAAGAAAGGAAGGAAGACATGATATTATTGTCCATTTCAGGACACAGGTATAGCCAGATTCTCACTTGGAGTTGGGGGCCTATGCTTTGGGTCACTGGACTTTTTTGGACTTTCCTTTTTGACCTCTCTTGCTTTCATATTGCTCGATATCCTCTCATCCATCTTTGGAAGAACTCTCGAGTCTCCAAATTACCTTTACGCAACTCCTGAAAAGGAGTCACTATTAGAAATGTACTCTGGGGGAGCAATTGTCCTTCCCATCCCCCACCCATACACACACTCTCCTGTGCCTCTCCTGTGGTCTAACCTGGAACAAAGCCAGGAGGCTGAGTCACATTAGGGATGGAAGGTCCTCGTGGGGCCACTATACAGCTTTTCTTTTTGGGGGGGTGGGGGTGGGGGGGCAGTTGGGGAGGGAGAGGGATGGGCGGGCCACTTCTATTGGTCTTTCATTTCTCTATTTTCATCCATCTTTGTTCTTTGGCCTGCGTGGGCCTCCCATCACAGTGGCCTCTCTCGCCGCAGAGCGCAGGCTCTGGGCGCATGCGCTCTGAGCTCTGGCTCGGTAATTGCACACATGGGTCCAGCCGCTTCGCAGCACGTGGGATCTTCCCAGGCCAGGGATTGAACCAGCGCCCCTTGCACTGCAAGGCGGTGTCCTTAACCACTGGACCACCAGGGAAGCCCACTATACAGTTTTTTTTATTTATTTATTTTTTAAGTGAAAACTGCATGCGTGAAAAATGGCACTGCACAGATTCTGTCTCTTCTCTTTACAACCCCCTGGGAAGATTCCTTTGTAGCTTAAGGTGCAGATGGCTTGCTTCCTGTCAGTACCAGCCCCCATGTTCAGACAGGTGGCCTCTGTCCACCCATTCCGCCAGCAGACACTCTCACTTAGAAAGGCAGTCAGTAGAACCAGCAGAAAAGAGGGACTTGGGAAATGCCAATGCAGCAATTATCACTCTGTTACCACAGAAATACAGGTTTGCCTCTAAGGCTCCTTTTAAGAGCTTTCAAACGAAAATGACTTTCACTGTCTCCTCCATTATGCTCTCTTGCTACACACAGACAGGAAGAAAAGGGAAAGGGATGGGGAGGAAACACAATGGAGCTCATTGATGCTGGGCTCTGTGCTGGAGGTACCTTCTTATTTCCAAGAAATTGAGTAGGACCCTGGAAGGCAGGACAAGGAAAGAGCCGGGGGCCCTAGTGGATACAATAGGCAGTTTTAAGGCAGCCAGAAGGAGCGGGCCAGCAGGAGGAAAGAAGAAGCCAGGGGGAGGGCTGGGCTGACAGAGCGATGGAGAGGAACAGACAGAGATCACTGGACTGTGCCAACCAAGACAAGATGAAGACAAAATAGTATGGGAATAGTCAGGAAGGTGAGGGGGGAACAAGGCAAACTTCATTTCCACTCAGGAAGCTCAAATATGCAGCCACATAGGACTTTATGTACATCTGTGTACTCAATCTTCTCCCTTTCCTACATGGTATATTATCACTTACACTCCCACATCCTAATGCTTCTTCTTTTAATTTTCGAATGTTATTTTTTTATATATCGTTACTCTAAGCTGTTAAGAGAAAAGAAGAAGGCTTAACTCTTAAATAATTAAATATTAAGGAAAGAGAACTGCAGAAGGGTAGAGCTCAGACAGTCCTGAATGGCTTGCAGGACACAGGAATAATCAGCACATTTCTCTTTGGTACTTTATAAAAGTACTTTCCCCACCTTCACCTCAGGCACTCGTCACAAAGGTCCTGTGATGTACCTACCATACATATAACAGCAGGCTCTAAGATTTTTGGCACCAAGGACCAATTTTGTGGAAGACAGTTTTTCCACGGATCAGGGGTGAGGGGGGATGGTCTCAGGATGATTTAAGTGCATTACATTGTGCACTTTGTTTCTAATATTGCTGATCTGACAGGAGGTACTCATCTGCGGTCTGGAGGATGGGGACCCTTGCGTGTGAATACAGTCCTCATTCTAGAAACAGAATCCTGGAACCTGGAACCCAGAGGTTCTAACTAGACCCACGGTCCCTCTACAGCAGACCCCACAGCTATCTTTTGGAATAGTTGGTTTATGACAGCGCTGCCCCAAAGAACTCTCTGCAGTGATTTATGCTCTCTCTCTACTGAAGAGGGTCTGCATTCTCTGACGGGATAGCCTCGAACCACGTGGGACGTGGGAGCACTTGAAATGGGGCTCATGTGACTAAGAAACTGACTTTTAATCTGGATTCTTCTATGCTGCATGGCCACACCCCACCGGGGGCTCTCACACTGGGCAGGGCAGGTCCTTAGTCTCTCACTCCTACCACATGGATGTGGGGGAAACAGGGCTCAAGCACTGGCAGCCAGAGACGGCGTGAAGCGTGATTAGTGATACAAGAAGGGGAAACCTTGCCCCTTTTGGCTAACTTGGGGGTAGGGAGATAAGGAAATGACAGTGCACAAAAGACAGAGAGCGGAGAGAGCGAGAGGGAGGGAGGGAACATTTTAGGGGAGACCTCCTTAAACCATGGCCCAGCCAGACAGGCCCACAGACTCCCAAACTCTGGAGAGAGAAACTCCAGTCATGCCTCGGGACTAGAGCGGTAAGCCAGGAGCAGAGGGAATTCTTTGAACGAGTGCAGATTCTCTGTAGATTCTGGGGGCCTCAATTTCTGGGATTGCATAAGGGAAGGCTGAGCCTAGCCTGGGATTTGAAACTGTGGACTCCTCCTCCGGCAAAGGGCACGAGTTGGCAGGAGGTCAGAATCCACAAACAGGCACCCTCCTCCAAGGGGTAAACTGGCCCGCACTGTGTAAGAAAGGGCCTTCTCAGATGGTGACTCAGACAGAGAGAACGGACTTGTGGACATATAACAGCAGGCTCTAAGATTTTTGGCACCAAGGACCAATTTTGTGGAAGACAGTTTTTCCACGGATCAGGGGTGAGGGGGGATGGTCTCAGGATGATTTAAGTGCATTACATTGTGCACTTTGTTTCTAATATTGCTGATCTGACAGGAGGTACTCATCTGCGGTCTGGAGGATGGGGACCCTTGCGTGAATACAGTCCTCATTCTAGAAACAGAATCCTGGAACCTGGAACCCAGAGGTTCTAACTAGACCCACGGTCCCTCTACAGCAGACCCCACAGCTATCTTTTGGAATAGTTGGTTTATGACAGCGCTGCCCCAAAGAACTCTCTGCAGTGATTTATGCTCTCTCTCTACTGAAGAGGGTCTGCATTCTCTGACGGGATAGCCTCGAACCACGTGGGACGTGGGAGCACTTGAAATGGGGCTCATGTGACTAAGAAACTGACTTTTAATCTGGATTCTTCTATGCTGCATGGCCACACCCCACCGGGGGCTCTCACACTGGGCAGGGCAGGTCCTTAGTCTCTCACTCCTACCACATGGATGTGGGAAACAGGGCTCAAGCACTGGCAGCCAGAGACGGCGTGAAGCGTGATTAGTGATACAAGAAGGGGAAACCTTGCCCCTTTTGGCTAACTTGGGGGTAGGGAGATAAGGAAATGACAGTGCACAAAAGACAGAGAGCGGAGAGAGCGAGAGGGAGGGAGGGAACATTTTAGGGGAGACCTCCTTAAACCATGGCCCAGCCAGACAGGCCCACAGACTCCCAAACTCTGGAGAGAGAAACTCCAGTCATGCCTCGGGACTAGAGCGGTAAGCCAGGAGCAGAGGGAATTCTTTGAACGAGTGCAGATTCTCTGTAGATTCTGGGGGCCTCAATTTCTGGGATTGCATAAGGGAAGGCTGAGCCTAGCCTGGGATTTGAAACTGTGGACTCCTCCTCCGGCAAAGGGCACGAGTTGGCAGGAGGTCAGAATCCACAAACAGGCACCCTCCTCCAAGGGGTAAACTGGCCCCGCACTGTGTAAGAAAGGGCCTTCTCAGATGGTGACTCAGACAGAGAGAACGGACTTGTGGACACAGCAGGCATAGGAGAGGGTCAGGTGAATTGAGAGAGCAGCGCTGACATATACACACCACCATGTGTAAAACAAAGAGCTCGTGGAAAGCTGCTGTGTGACAAGGATGGAGGGATGGAAGAGGGCGTGGGAGGCTCAAGAGGGAGGGAAGTTACATGTTTTATTATGACTGATTCGCATTGTTCTGTGGCAGAAACTGACAAAACATTGTAAAGCAATTATCCTCCAATTAGAAGGAAGAGTGGGTGAGAGATAAGGAAAGAGGAACATGGAGCCCTATACTAGCATATGTAAAAGACATAACTATTGTCAATGCGCTGCAGGTTAAGGGATCTGACAGGGAGGCTATGCGATGGCCTGGAGGAGTAAGATTGGGGGATGGGATATACACATGATTAATCTGGGATTACACACATCTGTAAACAACAAAACTCTATAAAAGCAAAAAAGAAATTTTTTTTTTAAATGGCAAAAAAAATATTATCCTCCAATTAAAAAATAAACAAAGGGCCTTCTCCTTGAGGCCTGAGATCAGGACAAGATAAAGGGTGCGAGTCAGCCCATGCACAGTGTCCCTGGGTGCAAAGTCTGGGATGCACGGAAAGAAGTCGAGAAATATCCCCTCTTCCGTCTTAACGCAAACTGTTTTGCACTGTCCCTGAAGGATGGAATTCACCTTTCCCGCCATCGGGCACCTCTTACATTTTTAGTGAGCAGACTGTGTTTAAACAAGATGACATCAAGAGAAGGCTGGAGCTGAGGAAGAATCCATGCACAGCGGGCTCCCCGAGGGCAGACGGGAGGGTAGGAGAGTAGGTGGTTAGAGCCGCTAGCCGCTGTGCGTGGTTTCAGTCCCAGCTTGGACACTAGCCAGTTGTGTATGTAATTTGCAGTGAGTTGACTAACTCTCACAGATTCAAGTCGATGAAACTAGAATAGTAAGTCCTTTCAAAGGGTTAGGGTTGGGAATTAATGACCAAATGTTTGTAAGCGGCTTGGCACAGTTCCTGGCTTATAGCGCTCCATCAGAAAATGGCAACTATACTTGTTTTTATTATTCTCTGATAAACGTTTGTATTCATTTTCCATTGTTACTGTAACAAATTATAATAAGCCTGGTGGGTTAAAAATAGTAAGTATGTACTGTCTTAGAGTTCTTCATTGGAATGGGGTCTCGAAGACTGAACTCACCATGTCAGCAGGGCTACCGTCATTCCTGGAGCCTGCAGAGAGGAATTGTTTCTTTGCCTTTTCCTCTGTTTAGAGGCTACCTCACCTGTGTTCTTTGGTTGTGGTCCCTGCCTTCATCTTCAGAGTCAGTCAGGGCAGAGGGTGGGCTTCTCCCATCTCATCCCTCTGCCCTCCTCTCTTGCCTCTTCTACTTTTGAGACCTGTGATCACATTGGATAATCCAGGGCAATCTATCTAAATGTGAATAAGCAACCTTATTGGGCTTCCAGATGGCTGAGCAGTAAAGAATCTGCCTGCAATGCAGAAGACACGAGTTCGATCCCCGGGTTGGAAAGATTGGCCAGAGGAGGAAATAGTGACCCACTCCGGTATTCTAGTCTGAAAAATCCTATGGACAGAGGAGGCTGGCAGGCTGCAGTCTGAAGAGTCGCACAGAGGTGGACATGATGAAGCACGCACAAGGTCACCTTATTCCCTTGGTCGTGAAGTGTAACATATTCATAGGTGCTAGGGTTCGGTCTCTAGGGGGATGTTCTTCTCCCTATCCCAGGCTCGGAAGAGAAGACAAGGGTCGTTTCCATCTGTGCTCTCTCTAGTCTGCATACCAGCAGGGGCAATCGATGCCTAAGAAACAGCTGGGCTGGGACCTGCTATGTGGTGAGGACGCCTACCAGCTCCAGTTGCTGGCTGGGGAGCTCTGGCCTGGATTCAGCTCCTCTCTCCAGGTCGGGCCTGAATCTGTGAGTCCATGGCTTGGAGCCAGGAGGCCATGCTGTCCCACACAAATCACAAAGCCAAGCGGTGTCCTGGCTTGGAGATCTTGTGACACTCCCAATGAGGCAGGTTGCCTAGTGACATCCTCACTCTGTGGGACTCCCTAATTGGGGGCAATGTTTGTAAGCGCTTGGCACAGTTCCTGGCTTATAGCGCTCCATCAGAAAATGGCAACTATACTTGTTTTTATTATTCTCTGATAAACGTTTGTATTCATTTTCCATTGTTACTGTAACAAATTATAATAAGCCTGGTGGGTTAAAAATAGTAAGTATGTACTGTCTTAGAGTTCTTCATTGGAATGGGGTCTCGAAGACTGAACTCACCATGTCAGCAGGGCTACCGTCATTCCTGGAGCCTGCAGAGAGGAATTGTTTCTTTGCCTTTTCCTCTGTTTAGAGGCTACCTCACCTGTGTTCTTTGGTTGTGGTCCCTGCCTTCATCTTCAGAGTCAGTCAGGGCAGAGGGTGGGCTTCTCCCATCTCATCCCTCTGCCCTCCTCTCTTGCCTCTTCTACTTTTGAGACCTGTGATCACATTGGATAATCCAGGGCAATCTATCTAAATGTGAATAAGCAACCTTATTGGGCTTCCAGATGGCTGAGCAGTAAAGAATCTGCCTGCAATGCAGAAGACACGAGTTCGATCCCCGGGTTGGAAAGATTGGCCAGAGGAGGAAATAGTGACCCACTCCGGTATTCTAGTCTGAAAAATCCTATGGACAGAGGAGGCTGGCAGGCTGCAGTCTGAAGAGTCGCACAGAGGTGGACATGATGAAGCACGCACAAGGTCACCTTATTCCCTTGGTCGTGAAGTGTAACATATTCATAGGTGCTAGGGTTCGGTCTCTAGGGGGATGTTCTTCTCCCTATCCCAGGCTCGGAAGAGAAGACAAGGGTCGTTTCCATCTGTGCTCTCTCTAGTCTGCATACCCAGCAGGGGCAATCGATGCCTAAGAAACAGCTGGGCTGGGACCTGCTATGTGGTGAGGACGCCTACCAGCTCCAGTTGCTGGCTGGGGAGCTCTGGCCTGGATTCAGCTCCTCTCTCCAGGTCGGGCCTGAATCTGTGAGTCCATGGCTTGGAGCCAGGAGGCCATGCTGTCCCACACAAATCACAAAGCCAAGCGGTGTCCTGGCTTGGAGATCTTGTGACACTCCCAATGAGGCAGGTTGCCTAGTTACATCCTCACTCTGTGGGACTCCCTATTCAAGCCAAAGCTGGGACGGCTCTGAGCCCTGAGGCCTGGATCCCAAATGCAGATGGTCAAGTTGCAGAATGACTGAAGTCCAACTGAAAAGTCATCTCTATACGTAAACTGTATAGAATTTGCAGGGCAATGAAAATCTTCTCACTTAACAAGAAAAAAAAAGCTCCTTTCTGTTTGGTGACGTTGGAGGGCAATTTTCATTCTGTTCAAGTCTCATGCTAACCTTTTACCATGTGGAATTCGTTTTTTTTTTCCTTTTTTTCGCTATTTTTCTTACTACCTAAATTAATAAAAGCAATTGGAGTTCAATAAGTGCTTTAATGGTTGAGAAGAAAGTTACAAAATCTTCCTCAGGACCATGGCTTTGTCCTCCATGCGCTCAATGACAGGCATGTGACTGACCATCGGGAACCTCTAACTGCCTCAACCCACTGCTAACTACAGCACCATGCCTGGGCTAAAGTGTTCTTTTGAGAAACCAAGAAAGGGACCTGAAACTCTGGAAACTTTCCCAGAGCTGAGCTTCAAGCATTAAAAGCCTCAACTTGCTGGAGTTCAAGAGCGGGGTTCCAAGGAGACAACATGCTCCTGGCTGGAGTTTCACAAAGTCTGTGACGGTGAGCTCAGCCCCAGGCCCTCCTGGGTGTATTTCTTCCTCCTCTCAGGACTCCATGCCAAAGCTCTCTGTATGTGTCTATTATCTGGGGCCAACAGTTTCTAATAAGCCACCTCCGTCTGTCGCTTCTGATCCTCTCTTCTGAGCCGGCTGGCTCTAGTTTGCTGAAAGTCGCCCCTGATGACTGTCAGATAAAAACTAGAGCCCATGGTGGCAACCCTAAAGGGTGACAGGAGATCAAGGGCAGGTTTGGCATCTTGAATTTACAATCGTCATTTATTATTTCTCAGAAGCTGGCTGGTGACATATGAGACTCCCCAGCAAACAGTCTCTATCTCTCTCACTCCGAAAGTACACATTCCTATCAGTTACTTTTAATAACTCTGACGAGACCCCAGCCACACCGTGCCACCAACAGCCATGGCCTGCCTGGCGGGCGGGTAGGTGGGGGTCCTTCAGGGCCTCTCCTGGGAGAGCTGCCCTCTGGGGCTGCACAGCCAAGGCTGATGATGTTCCAGCTTGCACAGTGAGGTGATCGACCCTTGTGCTTGCCTTCCTTTTGCTGAGGGCTCATCAGAAATCATCTTTCAGTACTTTTTCCTACTTCCTTTGTAGAATTCATGTAGTTTACTGCTTGTGTGTGAATCCTTAAGAAATGGGTTGTCTTTTTATTAAAAGAAAAAAAATCATGCAAATACCTTCGCTCTTTTTTTCAGGTTAAAAGCAAAGAATTCTGGAACGGTCCTCTTTATTTTTTTCACTTGTCTAAATTATTTAAACATCATATTTCCAGTTCCAGGCATAAGAACAGGATTACCTAGCCTGCAGCCATTTGCATAATACTTTGTATTTTTTAATATATCTATCTGGATACCATCTGTAATCCTCTTCCTTGATATTTCACATTAAATTGTCCCAACTGTCCACTATCCTTACCCTAAGAAATATGTGTAAAATCTTGGGTTTGACATGCTACTTGTAAGGTCTGTTTGTTTGTTGTGAGTTAAAATTAAATGTAATTGTTAAAAAGAAATACTTCCCTATCTACCATCTAAAATTATTTACTGTACTAATAATGTTAGCCTTGCACTTTGGCAAACACTCATTTAGAATACAGTTTTGGGAAGAGATTTATATGAAGAACTTGAAAGAAACCGATCTACTACTATTTCCACTTAGCCAAAGATTAAGCATTCTTTGACCTGTTTAACTTTGGAGAAAAAAGAAATTTAACATATCCAAGAATCATACATGGAGCTTCGCTGGTGGTCCAGTGATTAAGAATCTGTCTGCCAAAGCTGGGAACACCAGTCTGATCTCTGATCTAGGAAGATCCCACATGCCGCAGAGCAACTAAGCCCAAGAGCCACAACGGCTGAAGCCCACACGCTCTAGAGCCTGTGCTACACAACAACGGAGGCCAGCACAAAGAAAAGTCCACGCATCTCAACTGTAGAGGAGCCCCTGCTCGCTGCAACTAGAGAAAGCCCGTGTGTAGCAAGCAACAAAGACCCAGCACAGCTAAAAATACATAAACAAATAATAATAAATGGGAAGAAAAAAAGCCAGTGTCCCCTTTTTTTTTTTTTTTAAAAAGAATAATACAGAAGATCTCACTACCTACAGGCCAAAACTTACATAAAATAGAAAATTGGTGAGCATTATTAAATCCTTTTTATTTTAAGCCACCTGAATACTTTCTTTAAAAGTTGGTTAGTTATTCATTCAGTTTTAAAGGATCACATCTGAGCAATTTCAGTTTGGGGAGAATCAGAAGACACTCTTGTCTACTGTGTTTACCATAAAGGCTGAGCTGGAACAACAGAAGAACCACCACCCACCCTTACCAGCACAAACCCAAGTCTTCCACCTCCAAGGCCAAAGCAAGCTCAGCTGCAATCCATAATCATCCCATTAACCGTGCAACGAAGCATTAAATTAAACTGCCTAGTGCAAACACTGCTTTTGCTACAAGGGGAAATGTACCTCGTAAGGCCTTCACGTTATGCTAATAGACTTACTGAGCAATTCCATGTTTACACGAGAATACCAATAAGCAAAATAATTTAGCAAATCGTGAACACTCCAGTGAGGGGGTGTTACAACAATGGATTTTTCTTTTGCTGATATTTATCTTAAAGATTTTCGTCATATAGAGGGTTTAGTCTTAGAACAGTTCTCAAACGACTCATCTTTCTATAGGATTTTTAAACCAATGCTTTAAATAAAAATCATGGGAAAAATGCTGATTTGAGCTGGTACCCTCATGGCAAGTGTCTCATTCTCTCTGGTATAAATCACCAGCTCGGATGCTGAGGAGACTCTGAGAAGGCCACGGTCTAGTTGGCCTGGGCAGAGTCTGGCCGTGGGCAGATGCCAAGTTCCTGACCGTTAATTCAGCACCCTTCACACCAGCCCAAGCCTCCAAGCCTTCCCCAGGAAGTGGTGAAGACTCCTCTTCAGCAAATTCCATTTCTAGGAAACGTCAGGGTCTGTCTCTTTAATAATGCAGCCCTATTTCTCTGAAGATAGAGAACTGCTGCCCCTACAAAACCGGAGGCCAGCACAAAGAAAAGTCCACGCATCTCAACTGTAGAGGAGCCCCTGCTCGCTGCAACTAGAGAAAGCCCGTGTGTAGCAAGCAACAAAGACCCAGCACAGCTAAAAATACATAAACAAATAATAATAAATGGGAAGAAAAAAAGCCAGTGTCCCCTTTTTTTTTTTTTTTAAAAAGAATAATACAGAAGATCTCACTACCTACAGGCCAAAACTTACATAAAATAGAAAATTGGTGAGCATTATTAAATCCTTTTTATTTTAAGCCACCTGAATACTTTCTTTAAAAGTTGGTTAGTTATTCATTCAGTTTTAAAGGATCACATCTGAGCAATTTCAGTTTGGGGAGAATCAGAAGACACTCTTGTCTACTGTGTTTACCATAAAGGCTGAGCTGGAACAACAGAAGAACCACCACCCACCCTTACCAGCACAAACCCAAGTCTTCCACCTCCAAGGCCAAAGCAAGCTCAGCTGCAATCCATAATCATCCCATTAACCGTGCAACGAAGCATTAAATTAAACTGCCTAGTGCAAACACTGCTTTTGCTACAAGGGGAAATGTACCTCGTAAGGCCTTCACGTTATGCTAATAGACTTACTGAGCAATTCCATGTTTACACGAGAATACCAATAAGCAAAATAATTTAGCAAATCGTGAACACTCCAGTGAGGGGGTGTTACAACAATGGATTTTTCTTTTGCTGATATTTATCTTAAAGATTTTCGTCATATAGAGGGTTTAGTCTTAGAACAGTTCTCAAACGACTCATCTTTCTATAGGATTTTTAAACCAATGCTTTAAATAAAAATCATGGGAAAAATGCTGATTTGAGCTGGTACCCTCATGGCAAGTGTCTCATTCTCTCTGGTATAAATCACCAGCTCGGATGCTGAGGAGACTCTGAGAAGGCCACGGTCTAGTTGGCCTGGGCAGAGTCTGGCCGTGGGCAGATGCCAAGTTCCTGACCGTTAATTCAGCACCCTTCACACCAGCCCAAGCCTCCAAGCCTTCCCCAGGAAGTGGTGAAGACTCCTCTTCAGCAAATTCCATTTCTAGGGGAAACGTCAGGGTCTGTCTCTTTAATAATGCAGCCCTATTTCTCTGAAGATAGAGAACTGTCGTCTCACTCTCTGTAAGAAGTATGTCCTGCTAAGGGAACAGCCAGAAGCTGGGTCTGGTGCGACAAATACTTGGCTTTCTGACACAAGAGGCTTTGCCTCCAAAAAGAACACAGTGATTTCAAACCACTTGCGTCGAAATTCCATGTTATGTCTCATCAACCCAGATGTGGAAAGAGGTCAAGTATGCCAAAAAAAATTCTTGAACAATCAGATCATTAAAGGGTATTGAAATCTAGAAATAAAGCCCTTCAGAGCTGGAAGCGATCTTGGAAATCATACAGACCAAACCCCTTCTTTGATAGATTGCTCATCGTCATAGAACTGGTTTGTGTCAGAGTAAAGACTAGAAACTGGAGGGCAAATATTCTTCTTTATTATAGTGGTTTCTGAAGCTCTTTTTTTGTCTCTAAAGCAATGGAGACCAGTCAAGTCCTCTCATGTCAACTACTCAGCATGCAGTGTGTAAAGCTACATGGTTAAGCCTTGCCTCTTGTCACCAGGCAACAGGAGAGTCATGGAGAAGCCTGCTCTGCCAGGGCCAGGGGAGCTCCCTTCGGCATACAGATCTTCTGTGCATCACCAAGGACTCTGTTCCTTCAAGATGCAATACCTAGAAAGCTGGCTAATAGTGGAAGCAGAGCAGATCCCCAGGGCCTGCCAAGCTGATGAAGACACAGCAACAAGAATAAAACAACAACAAAACCTTCCCAGGCTCACTCCTGGGTTCTTGCTGTCAGATTCACCAACCGCCACTAGAAACAGGATACAAGCCCTCTCCCACCTTCTGGGCCAGCTCCTGACCCTAGGCTTCAAGGCCTCCCAACCTCTGGTGGGCTCAAGCAGCACGCATCAGTTCTTGCGGTCGCTGCCCTCGTTTCTCAGGCCCCTCTGGTGTGACCTCTGCAGCTGGGAAGTCAACCCCAAGTAAGGCAGGCTTACCTGTCAGCATCTCCAAGGCCCAGGGAGGTGTTTCTCTGCAGGGTCTCCCGCACCACAGCCATCCCATCAGGAGCCGTGGGGGGACCTCCCCTGGCAGCGGGAACAAGTTTCGTCCATACTTGGGCTTTCAATAATGCAGCCCTATTTCTCTGAAGATAGAGAACTGTCGTCTCACTCTCTATAAGAAGTATGTCCTGCTAAGGGAACAGCCAGAAGCTGGGTCTGGTGCGACAAATACTTGGCTTTCTGACACAAGAGGCTTTGCCTCCAAAAGAACACAGTGATTTCAAACCACTTGCGTCGAAATTCCATGTTATGTCTCATCAACCCAGATGTGGAAAGAGGTCAAGTATGCCAAAAAAAATTCTTGAACAATCAGATCATTAAAGGGTATTGAAATCTAGAAATAAAGCCCTTCAGAGCTGGAAGCGATCTTGGAAATCATACAGACCAAACCCCTTCTTTGATAGATTGCTCATCGTCATAGAACTGGTTTGTGTCAGAGTAAAGACTAGAAACTGGAGGGCAAATATTCTTCTTTATTATAGTGGTTTCTGAAGCTCTTTTTTTGTCTCTAAAGCAATGGAGACCAGTCAAGTCCTCTCATGTCAACTACTCAGCATGCAGTGTGTAAAGCTACATGGTTAAGCCTTGCCTCTTGTCACCAGGCAACAGGAGAGTCATGGAGAAGCCTGCTCTGCCAGGGCCAGGGGAGCTCCCTTCGGCATACAGATCTTCTGTGCATCACCAAGGACTCTGTTCCTTCAAGATGCAATACCTAGAAAGCTGGCTAATAGTGGAAGCAGAGCAGATCCCCAGGGCCTGCCAAGCTGATGAAGACACAGCAACAAGAATAAAACAACAACAAAACCTTCCCAGGCTCACTCCCTGGGTTCTTGCTGTCAGAATCACCAACCGCCACTAGAAACAGGATACAAGCCCTCTCCCACCTTCTGGGCCAGCTCCTGACCCTAGGCTTCAAGGCCTCCCAACCTCTGGTGGGCTCAAGCAGCACGCATCAGTTCTTGCGGTCGCTGCCCTCGTTTCTCAGGCCCCTCTGGTGTGACCTCTGCAGCTGGGAAGTCAACCCCAAGTAAGGCAGGCTTACCTGTCAGCATCTCCAAGGCCCAGGGAGGTGTTTCTCTGCAGGGTCTCCCGCACCACAGCCATCCCATCAGGGAGCCGGTTCAGGCGGCGCGTGTAGAGGCCAAGTCCACCATCGGTCATGTACCTTTGAAGGGAGAAGGGGATGATGCAAACGGTTGGTTAAGGGCAAGTCCTGTACCATCTTGCCATTCACATCCAGAAGCCCTGCATGGCCACCCTGTGCCCTAAGGGGGAAGGAACTGAGGCTTTCCTGAGGCTCTGCCTCTGCTCCAGCCTAGAGATTACTCAGCTGAATCAGCGCAAAGGATCACCAGCTTGCTAGTCAAAATAAAACTCAGCTTAATTAACCCAAATGCACAGAGATCTATGGAGCAGAAGGGAACTAGTGAATAAAATTAACTGTCAGATGTATTCATGACATTCTTTTTAATGTCAGCAATTATACCAGCAGGTGTTTTACCTAAGTACTGTGAATGGAACTGACAAGTCATTGGCAAATTATAGAGGAAAAATATTACAGAACAGTGCAGTGGGGAAAGGAGGCAAGCCTGTAAGAGGGATGGAAAGAAAAGACGGAGGATACAAGAGCCAGCTTTGCCACCATGCACAAGTCCTGGGGTTTTGATTGAAACCATGTGAATATCACAGTCTTCCTGCGTCCCAAGATGGGCAAGAGAATTAGTGAGGAAAGGGATATAGAAGTGTTCTGTAATCTGTATAAGCTTACATAAACAGAGGATGCCATTAAGATAGTCATCACCCTGAAGGATGTGCCATGGTAAATTTCCCCTGTGATACTGACATCTTAGGCAGGTATCCCAAGCTCTCTGAATAACAGTAATGTTCATTTACTTTCCTAGACCTCACAATGATGCCAAAATCTATCTTCTTATCAAAGCAGTGCTGTCAGGGGAAAGGGGGACCCCTGAAACTTTCTTTATAGATAGATGGCTGACTATCCACCAATCAGATCAGTTGCTGAAAGATCAGCTACCAGTAGCAGGTAGTTTGGCTTCCCAGGTGACTCAGTGTAAAGACTCTTGTCTGCTAATGCATGAGATGCAGGAGATATGGGTTCGATCCCTGGGGCAGTAAGATGCCTTGGAGGAGGAAATGGCAACCCGTTCCAGTATTTTTGCCTGGGAAACCCCATGGACAGAGGAGTTTCGTGGGCTATGGTTCATGGGTTTGCGGAGTTGGGCATGACTGAGCACACACGCACACACACAAGGAAGTACGTCAGGTCCAAAGCAGCTTTACTTCATGCACCTCGGCTCCTCCAAGACACCCTTCCAAGGAGACTGTGCCACCATCCCCATCTCCAGAGGAGAAAGGAAAGCAAAACCTGAGCAGAGCCAGAAATCAAATTCAGAGGCCTTCAATTCACTCATGAGCCCCATCAAACCTGCAATAGATCTGAAGATGCAAGTGATTTACATTTCAAGCCCAAGAACAGGGAATAAGAAGACCAATGAATGAGTGGCTATTTTGCTGCGACAGTCCGCTAAACTATTAATCCATGATGGAATGTTTCACCACATCTGGTATCTTGGGTTTAGAATATATGGGGTAGGTCCTGAGCGTTCTCAATCCTTGAGAGTCTTACATTTCTAGCTTAGGAATGTCTTGGGATATATTATTAGAAAAAAAATGGACTTATAGGATACTGTGGAGGTTTTTTAGAACCAGAAGGGTCAAATTAGGGTCACAGAAGAAAGTTTTCAGAGGGCCATCTTGGGTGAGGAGTTTCTGCTCAGGGCCAAAAGATCCCTCCCTCAGGGAAGCTCCTAGGAGACTTTGTCTGAACTGACTCCTGTGATGGCCCTTTTCATCCCTTATTTTGTGACATTAATGATCCCAATGCCAATATAGTGGAATATCTGCTGAAGTCAGTCAAACCAATTGCTTGCGGAATAACAGTAATGTTCATTTACTTTCCTAGACCTCACAATGATGCCAAAATCTATCTTCTTATCAAAGCAGTGCTGTCAGGGGAAAGGGGGACCCCTGAAACTTTCTTTATAGATAGATGGCTGACTATCCACCAATCAGATCAGTTGCTGAAAGATCAGCTACCAGTAGCAGGTAGTTTGGCTTCCCAGGTGACTCAGTGTAAAGACTCTTGTCTGCTAATGCATGAGATGCAGGAGATATGGGTTCGATCCCTGGGGCAGTAAGATGCCTTGGAGGAGGAAATGGCAACCCGTTCCAGTATTTTTGCCTGGGAAACCCCATGGACAGAGGAGTTTCGTGGGCTATGGTTCATGGGTTTGCGGAGTTGGGCATGACTGAGCACACACGCACACACACAAGGAAGTACGTCAGGTCCAAAGCAGCTTTACTTCATGCACCTCGGCTCCTCCAAGACACCCTTCCAAGGAGACTGTGCCACCATCCCCATCTCCAGAGGAGAAAGGAAAGCAAAACCTGAGCAGAGCCAGAAATCAAATTCAGAGGCCTTCAATTCACTCATGAGCCCCATCAAACCTGCAATAGATCTGAAGATGCAAGTGATTTACATTTCAAGCCCAAGAACAGGGAATAAGAAGACCAATGAATGAGTGGCTATTTTGCTGCGACAGTCCGCTAAACTATTAATCCATGATGGAATGTTTCACCACATCTGGTATCTTGGGTTTAGAATATATGGGGTAGGTCCTGAGCGTTCTCAATCCTTGAGAGTCTTACATTTCTAGCTTAGGAATGTCTTGGGATATATTATTAGAAAAAAAATGGACTTATAGGATACTGTGGAGGTTTTTTAGAACCAGAAGGGTCAAATTAGGGTCACAGAAGAAAGTTTTCAGAGGGCCATCTTGGGTGAGGAGTTTCTGCTCAGGGCCAAAAGATCCCTCCCTCAGGGAAGCTCCTAGGAGACTTTGTCTGAACTGACTCCTGTGATGGCCCTTTTCATCCCTTATTTTGTGACATTAATGATCCCAATGCCAATATAGTGGAATATCTGCTGAAGTCAGTCAAACCAATTGCTTGCGGTGGAATTGTACACTTTAAAATGATGAATTTTAGGGACTTCCCTGGTGGTCCAGGGGATAAGATTCTGCCTGCCAATGAAGGGGACATGGGTTCAATACCTGGTCTGAAAAGATCCCAAATGCCGTGGTGCAACTAAGCTCGTATGCTACAACTACTGAGTCGGCTCTCTTGACCTGGTGACCCGCAACAAAGAAGCCACCACCCTGAGACACCTACACGCCACAACTAGAGGTGGGCACACTCCCTCGCCACAACTCGAGAAAACCCATACACAGCAACAAAGACCAAGCACAGTCATAAGTAAATAAAATTTTAAAAATTAAACGAATAAAGTGAATTTTATGGTATTTATTTGACTTATACTTCAACAAAGAAGAAAATAGAAAAACTGGACAAACCACAGCAATCATAACTCTAGTTAAATAATTATTTGTGTAATAACTTTTTTTAAGGTTCTTTCTTGTTGGCCTCTTTTATTGTTTTTTAATTTATTTGTTTTCATCCATCTTTACTCTTCGGCCTGTGTGGGCCTCTCTCGCTGCAGAGTACCTGCTCTGGGTGCATGCGCTCAGGGTTGTAATTGGACACAGCAGTCCAGCTGCTCCACAGCACGTGGGATCTTCCCGGGCCAAGGATCGAACCAGTGCTCCCTGCACTGCAAGGAGGACTCTTTACCCACTGGACCACCAGGGAAGCCCTTGTGTAATGACTTATAAAAATTTTTAATTTTATTTATTTATTTTTGACTGTTCTGGGTCTTTGTTGCTGCCAAGGCTTTCTCTAGCTGTGGAGAGGGGGAGCTACTCTCTAGTTGGGGTGTGAGGGCTTCTCACTGTGGTGTCTTTTCTTGCTATGGAGCATAGCCTCTAGGACATGCGGCTTCAGGAGTGATGGCACATAGGCTTAGCTGCTCCACAGCATGCGGGATCTTCCCAGATTAGGCATCAAACACATGTCTCCTGCATTGGCAGGCGGATTCTTTACCACTGAATCACCCAGGAAGTCCTGTATAATGACTTTTTGATGCTTGGTCCCACACTGGATAGTAAGCTCTTTCAGCAGGGGCTATTTTATTTTGTCCAAATCTAGATTCTGTGTTGTAACTCATCCTGAGTGCTTAACAAATATTGTTTATGCTGAATGAAGTCCAAAGACATAGTCACAGGGTAAAGTTTAGCAAAAACATTTTGGGAGGAAACCAATTACAGGTTTTTCTTCCTTTTAAATGTCAGCAAATTTGATGTCTAAGTCATATGGCAATTAAACTGTTTACCTGCCAGTCATGGGTTTGCCAGGTGGCACTGGTGGTAAAGAATCTGCCTGCGGCATAGGAGACGTGGGTTGGAAAGATCCCCTGGAGTAGGAAGTGGCAACCATTCCAGTATTCTTGCCTGGAAAACTCTATGGACAGAAGAGCTTGGTGGGCTGCAGTTCATGAGGTCTCAAAGAATAGGACACGCCTGAGCACTTGCCAGTCAACCCATCTGTCCATCCATCCACCCACTCACCCAATAGATATAGTGACCCAGGATCCATGTGTGCATCCTACAGTTTAACATTAGGAGAAAAAACCACCTGCACCAACATGCAGTAACTCTGCCATAGCATAGACTTTCTAGATCAAATGTTCTTTCAAGGAGATTTCAGTGGAAGCTCTTCAAAACACAACCCACTGCACCATTAAGCAAGGCAGTTAATTTCAATTTTAGCTAAGCCTGCTCAGCCATAGAGATAAACAAAATTTTCCAACTGGGGAGATCTTGTCAAAGGACAAACAAACTAATTTTAGCATTCATTTCCCTGCTGGATTTTCTACTGCTGGTGAAACAACACACACGGTTGGGCAGTTATATGTACCCGGGCATGCAGATGGCAGCTCACATGTACACAGCCCTGGCTTTCTGTGCAGGCCGAGAGCAGAGGTTGGTGAGCATTCCGGAGCTGGAATGCTGAGATGTGCCGCAGCCTCCGGCCTGGCAATGCCAGGCACAAGGTGTCAAAAACTGACCACTGATGGAGGTGGGAGCCTTGGAGAGATGGGACTGGAGAGGCTAACTTAGCTTGTCAAGTGCTACTCGCAATTCTGATTTTGTTTAGGCAGAGAGGTGGAGGGCGGGTGCAGTCAAGGACAAATTAGGGTCCTCTGCCTTCTCAAACGACCAAAGACTGAAAGCCAGAGTTGAAGGCAACCAGTGTGATATGATCCCAGTTTCCTTACAGATCGATTACATTCATATTGTGTATGTGTGTGTGTGCGAGGGTCAGAGGGTGGAGGGTGGGGAGGAGGGAGGGAAGAATTAGGGAAAAAAATCGTTAAGGAAAAGAGAATTTACCTATTTTTCCAGAGCTTTGTTAAAATGTATTAACCCGTAATTTTTAAAATAATATTCAAAATAAATTCTCTCTGTGTCCTCTCACTGCAAGATAGCCCAGCAGAAGATAGAGCTGTCACCTGAACTAGCCTCACGCTCAAGAATTATTTAAATTCTTTATTTCTATAATTATTTCCTATCAAATATTGTGGTCTGACTTATAAGAAAGCTCTCTCTATATTTCTAAATAGCTATTCTGGTTTCATTGAAAAAGACACATATGTTGGTTCAACCCAAATTTCTGTAGGAATTGGTTACTGAATGCATTCACATAGACTTCCCTCAGTGCAGCTTAAGGAAGCATAATTTAGAGATGAAGCAGTCCCTGGTGTGTTGCACTAGCCCTTGAGCAGAAGGGTGAAAAGGCTTGTGCTCCTGAAGGCTCTGGGAGCTGGGAAGGATGGCTGGGTCCCATCTCTGGGAGCTCTATTAGAGGTTTGCATTGGCTGGAGACGCAAGGGCTTGCCTGAGGTCACAAAGAAAGGAACCAACTGATCTAGGAACCAAACCCCTGAGCACCAGGGCTGCACTTTGCTTCTCCTTGGGAAAATAAATAGTGTCGGCGTCTAGTGAGGTGCTGGTGACATCCTAATGCTTACTTGCTGGGGTCCTAACTAAGCCTCTGAGGGCCTGAACAATTTCAACCCTACCCTCCTGCAGTGATGGGCAGAGGGACTCAGCCTCCACCTTCTGTTGCTTCCCCAGAGGTTCCTGGATGGAGACCAGGAGCCTCTGTTAAAAAGACAGGGTGTCTATGGGGTGTTTTTCTCTTTTTTGGCTTTTTTTTTTAGTTTTTTAGTTTTTGCTTTTACAGAGTTTTGTCGTTTATAGATATATATAATCCCAGGTTAGTTATATGTATATCCCATCCCCCCCATCGCATCCCTCCAGGCCATCGCATTGCCCCCATATAAGATCCCTTAACTGTGGGATGTTTTTCTTGCTTTTTAAGGCTGGGGTGACCCATAAGCATCAGAATTAGGAGCATGTATTTATCATCAATGAGTCCTGGGTTCAAAGTCTCCCTGCCCCATGCTAGCTGAGGGCCCTCGTGTGCATCCTTGGTAGCAAGTACTAGGGGTCACTGACGCTGGTGGATGCTGTGCTAAGTGCCTCACATAAATCTGACACCTACCAAAGAGTCTTATCAAGTGCTGTTTTTACCTCTGTTTTTCAGAGGAAGACAATGAAATGGGTCAAGATCACTGTGTAGGTAGGTGGGTTCGAATTCCACAAAAGTTTAGTCACTTTCGTCAAGAGGTAATTTCTCCAAGTTTCAGCTTCCTCATCTGCAGGATGGTGGAAACTTCAGATGAACCTCACAGGGCCATGGCGGGTGGACTGGGATGGCACAAAGGCCAGGGCCTGCTACATCGGGAGCCCTTGAGGTAATCAACCCTGAATATTCATTGGAAGCTCTGATGCTGAAGCTAAAGCTCAGTACTTTGGCCACCGGATGCCAAGAGTCAACTCACTGGAAAAGGTCCCGATGTTGGTAAAGACTGAGGGAAGGAAGAGAAGGGGGTGACAGAAGATGAGATGGTTGGATGGCATCCGATCTGAATGGACATGAATTTGAGCAAATTCTGGGAGATAGTGAAGGACAGGGGAGCCTGACGTGCTGCAGTTCATGGGGCACAAAGAGTTGGACATGACTGAGCAATTGAACAAGAACTGCTACTATGAGAAGCAGTGATGGCCTGTACCACTGAGTAGTGAGTGACTCTGCAGCTCCTTCTCCCCTTCCAGTTCCCCAGGCTCTATGCCAGGCCAGGGTTACTGAGACAAAAAGGTCTCCTTCCTGCCCTGCCCTGATGAAGCTCAAAATTGATAAGGGGCACAGACATTTAAGTAGGCAGCTCTCCTACTACCTGATGAGTGGTGGGAGATAGACGTATAGTACAGACAGAGGTATGATGGGCTCTGTGCATACGGGACAGGAGTCACAGGTGGTGCTGTTTAAGCAGGCCTTTGATGGGTGCATAGGAGCTTGCCAGTCTGAGAAGGAGGATCCACCTCGGTACAGATGACAGGGACAAAAGCAGAGAGGAAAGTAAGACAAACCCCCATCGCATCCCTCCAGGCCATCGCATTGCCCCATATAAGATCCCTTAGGGAGTTTCTTGCTTTTTAAGGCTGGGGTGACCCATAAGCATCTGAATTAGGAGCATGTATTTATCATCAATGAGTCCTGGGTTCAAAGTCTCCCTGCCCCATGCTAGCTGAGGGCCCTCGTGTGCATCCTTGGTAGCAAGTACTAGGGTCACTGACGCTGGTGGATGCTGTGCTAAGTGCCTCACATAAATCTGACACCTACCAAAGAGTCTTATCAAGTGCTGTTTTTACCTCTGTTTTTCAGAGGAAGACAATGAAATGGGTCAAGATCACTGTGTAGGTAGGTGGGTTCGAATTCCACAAAAGTTTAGTCACTTTCGTCAAGAGGTAATTTCTCCAAGTTTCAGCTTCCTCATCTGCAGGATGGTGGAAACTTCAGATGAACCTCACAGGGCCATGGCGGGTGGACTGGGATGGCACAAAGGCCAGGGCCTGCTACATCGGGAGCCCTTGAGGTAATCAACCCTGAATATTCATTGGAAGCTCTGATGCTGAAGCTAAAGCTCAGTACTTTGGCCACCGGATGCCAAGAGTCAACTCACTGGAAAAGGTCCCGATGTTGGTAAAGACTGAGGGAAGGAAGAGAAGGGGGTGACAGAAGATGAGATGGTTGGATGGCATCCGATCTGAATGGACATGAATTTGAGCAAATTCTGGGAGATAGTGAAGGACAGGGGAGCCTGACGTGCTGCAGTTCATGGGGCACAAAGAGTTGGACATGACTGAGCAATTGAACAAGAACTGCTACTATGAGAAGCAGTGATGGCCTGTACCACTGAGTAGTGAGTGACTCTGCAGCTCCTTCTCCCCTTCCAGTTCCCCAGGCTCTATGCCAGGCCAGGGTTACTGAGACAAAAAGGTCTCCTTCCTGCCCTGCCCTGATGAAGCTCAAAATTGATAAGGGGCACAGACATTTAAGTAGGCAGCTCTCCTACTACCTGATGAGTGGTGGGAGATAGACGTATAGTACAGACAGAGGTATGATGGGCTCTGTGCATACGGGGACAGGAGTCACAGGTGGTGCTGTTTAAGCAGGCCTTTGATGGGTGCATAGGAGCTTGCCAGTCTGAGAAGGAGGATCCACCTCGGTACAGATGACAGGGACAAAAGCAGAGAGGAAAGTAAGAGGATGGGATGGAGTTCTCTGTCGCCAGAGCAGCAGAAACAAAGACAGGAGCGGGGCTGCAAGGGGACTGGGGCCTGTCAGGAAGGGCTTGGTAGCCAGGCAGGGCTGAGATCTTTGCCTGGGAGCTGGGGAAGCTATGAAGGTAGTAAGCGCATGAGTCACAGGTTCTGGCTTCTGTTTCAAAGAGAACACTGACTTTACAATACCTCCACCATTCAATACTCCAGTTTTGGTGAGCATCCTCTCGTAGACTTTCCAGAACATGCTACTGGTCTGGGTCCTGTCTGAGTCACCCCAGACCTTCAGGGAATGATCAGACTTGCAGAGTAGACCTTACCATCCCTCCAGCTGAAAGAGCTGTGATGGCACCACGCCCAGAACAAGGAACTTTCTCAGCAAAATAGATGCACCTTATGTAACTGATGGGAGCTGTGTAAAAGCTCTGGAGCCTCATAGGACCTGTCAGAACAAATACGCTAGCTTCTGAGCCCATCGAGGTCAACAGATCTCTTCTTTAAATGTGGGTTGTAAGGCATGCATGTGTAACAAGCAAAACTGGCTCTGTGAGTCACTTTCAAAGGAGGGAAAGTGGGCCCCAGTGTGGAGCATAAGGAACACAAAGGAGCTCTCAATAATTG
The DNA here is from genome assembly GCA_022376925.1 of Tragulus kanchil. Taxonomy (NCBI): domain Eukaryota; kingdom Metazoa; phylum Chordata; class Mammalia; order Artiodactyla; family Tragulidae; genus Tragulus; species Tragulus kanchil. Next base: position 66,444,449 of record JAIOJX010000006.1, on the reverse strand, counting down.
CAAAGGAAATCACCGTCTGTCAAGAATTGAGGGAGGTAAGAGGGGGTGGGAAGGGAAAGCAATTTGTACTGATGTAGTTCAGTGTATTCCTCATAGAGCATGCCACCAAAAAAATAAATAAAATGGAAAACTCTCAGGTGCAAGAAACGAAAGGTATACAACAACAACAATAAAAAATCAAACCTAAGTGATTACTTTTCTTCAAAGACATGGCAGCTTGTCTATGATTTTTGGACATACTTTTGGTTTAAATGTGAACATAGCAAAGAAAAATAGAATACAAGAACTACCTATATAAAAAAACATTCCTTGCCAACATAAATATAAATATGTGAACATGTATATCAACACATACTTGGTTGTATAAGGTTAAAGAAAATGATGTAGGCTGCTGAAAAGTCCCTGCCTTTGAGTTTCAGCTGTAGCCAAGTCCTCTAACAACAAATGCTTTCAAAGGGCTCTTCACTCCAGGACAATAAGACTGACATTTATATTCTAAGTTTATTAGGATGTAAATTGAGTTTCTAGACAAACCTGTAAAAGGATCCCTTTAGTTCAGAGCCTCTTAGAAGTCAGATGAATAAATTTCCCTCCGGGTCATAGAAGGACAAACCGACAAGCAAGTCTAACAAAGCTGCGGGATTCCTTTTGAAGAAAGTCGATCTTAGGGACAGAAAACAATATGCTCCATTTGACTAAGGGGAGAAGATGCATTTGAAATGCAAAAACATGGTCAGAGGAAGAAACCAGACTTTAAAAATTTTCAGTGTTCTTTTTGGGAGGCTGTAAGAGTTCAATTTTCCTCTTTAGCAAAATAAGAAGACTGCAGCACTAAACTTTAGGCACTTAAAATTTTACAAAGGAAACCACTTGACCCTCAGGTTTTAGGCACAGAAGTTGATTCAAGTATCACATAATCACAAGTATCACATTCACCAAGCCATCCTCTTGCTATCTCCACCTTTAATGACAAGTACAGAAACATCACAGAGCAATTCTCAGATCTTATCTACTACACATCCTGAACACTTAAAAACCATATAAAGGTGAATCCAACTCAAAGAACATGGTGCTGCTGCGTCTCTATCATCCCAAACTGAGAGGCAATGAAACAAAGCCCTTGGCAGCCTTTGGAGAGAAAGCCTAAGGTCCAAGTGTCTTTCTTGGTTAGGTTTCCCTGCTGTAATAGGACTGTATGTATAAATAATCCAGATAGACAACAAAATAGTCAAGAAGCATTTCTTTGGCATTCATGTCTTCTGGGGAATTTCTCCAACAACCCTGCCAGGAGAGGGAGAGAAGGAGGTACACCTGCACGACCAGCTCCCTACCTTTCTTCTTGGCTTGGGGATGGGGCAGAGGTCAGCACCGCCTCCCACTGGGCTCTAGGATGGCTGCCTCTCCAGGAAACCCCCGAGTTGGTATCTTCTCTTTATAGGAGGTGATGAGATTTCAGTGTTCCTCTCTAGCAAAATCTGCCATCATTTTGCTCACTCCTAGAGCATCCACCTTGGCTCAGAGCACAGAACAGGACCATGGCAGACAGATGTCCCTTTGACTGCAGGGAAGTTCCTTCAATGGCCAGGAACCACCAACCGAGAGCATCCACAGTTCCTTCTGTGCCTCACTTGCGTCTCGCTTCCATCTCACCAAGTCAGTCCTGGCTGCGAAGTGAGCCAGATAATCGGGGAAGTCCAGGCTCAATTCTCTGAGCCTGGTGCAGCAGGAAAGCGAGCCAGTGACAGAAATGAGCCGGGTTCAAGAGGTCTGACGCCTACCCTGGCTGCTCAGTCACTGGAGCACACCTCTCTGGGGAGTGCTGCAAAGACGTTGCTAAGCTAGTCAGACAAGAGCTCCGCTCTGGCAGGCCATGGGGACAGAGGTAAGAGCAGGAAAAGGCAGGAGGAGCGAAGGAGGAGTCAAAGGGTCCCAGGGCCTCTGTTAAGTGCTCCTGGGGGGAAAGTGATGTCACAGACTTCATTTCCAAAAGCCAGCTGCTGCAAAGGTGCTAGAAGAGACCAGAAGGCACACTATGGGGGTCATGCCACAAACCTCAACACCTGCCTCACCCTCTACCTGCCACTGCACCAGCAAGTTCAGCATCACCTGGCAACTTACTAGAACTGCAGGACCCAGAACTCCTGAATCAGACTCTGCAGTTCAACAAGGATCCTAGGAGGTTCTAATGCACACAGAAGAATGGAAAGCAGTGACCTCAGGCAGTGTTCTCCATAGTGGGGAGAAGAGAAAGAGGAGGAGGTACACCTGCAAGACTCACACTGGTGAAAATTAAAATGCTCCTGTGTTTTATTTATTTCTTATCATATCACTTGTAAATCCTGGGTATACGCAGGTATTACAGTTCAGTTCAGTCACTCAATCTTGTCTGACTCTGCAACCCCAAGGACTGCAGCACACTAGGCTTCTCTGTCCTTCACCATCTCCTGGAGTTTGCTCAAACTTAGGTCCACTGACTCAGTGATACCATCCAACCATCTCATTCTCTGTCAGCTCCTTCTCCTGCCACCTTTGATTTTTCCCAACATCAGGGTCTTTTCCAATGAGTTGTCTCTTCGCATCAGGTGGCCAAAGTATTGGAGCTTCAGCATCAGTTCTTCCAATAAATATTCAGGGTGGATTTCCTCTAGTTTGATCTCCTTGCAGTCCAAGGGACTCTCAAAAGTCTTCTCCAGGGGCGTTCCTGGTGATCCAGTGGGTAAAGAGTCCGCGTTGCAGTGCAAGGAGCACCAATTTGATCCCTGGTCTGGGAAGATCCCACGTGCTGTGGAGCAGCTGGACCGGTGTGTTCAATTATGAGCCAGTGCTCTGGAGCACATGTGCCCAGAGCTGGTGCTCTGCAATGAGAGAGGCCACTGCAACGGGAGGCCCACACAGGCCAAAGAATAAAGATGGATGAAAATAAATAAATGAAAAACCAATAAAAGAGGCCAAAAAAAGGAGTCTTCTCCAACACCACAGTTCAAAGGCATCAATTCCTCAGTGCTCAGCCTTCTTTATGGTCCACCTCTCATCCATACATGACTACTGGGAAAACCATAGCTTTAACTATATTGGACAACTTTTGTCAGTAACGTGATGTCTCTGCTTTATTTATTTATTTATTTATTTATTTATTTGGGGGGGGCGAGTTGGGGAGCGGGGGCAGGTGGGCCACTTCTATTGGTCTTTCATTTCTCTATTTTCATCCGTCTTTGTTCTTTGGCCCGTGTGGGCCTCCCATCGCAGTGGCGTCTGTCGTTGCAGAGCACCTGCTCTGGGCGCATGCGCTCCAGAGCTCCGGCTCGGTAATTGGACACATCGGTCCAGCCGCTCGGCGGCACGTGGGATCTTCCCAGGCCAGGGGTCAAATCGGCGCCCCTTGCACTGCAAGGCGGTGTCCTTACCCACTGGACCACCAGGGAAGCCCAGTGTCTCTGCTTTTTAATATGCTGTCTAGCTTTTCTTCCAAAGAGTGACTGCCTTTTAATTTTATGGCCACAGTCACCATTCATAGTGATTTTGGAGCCCAAGAAAACAAGTCTGCCACTGTTTCCACTGTTTTCCCATCTATTTACCATGAAGTGATGCCATGATCTTTGATTTTTGAGTGTTGGGTCTCAAGCCAGCTTTTTCACTCACCTCTTTCACCTTCATCAAGAGACTCTCTAGCTCCTCTTCATTTTCAGCCATAAGAGCAGTGTCACCTGCATACCGAGGTTGTTGATATTTCTCCCAGAAATCTTGATTCCAATTTGTGCTTCACCCAGCCTGGCATTTCACATGATGTGCTCCGTGTATAGGCTAAATAAGCAGGTGACAGCATACAGCCCCGACACGCTCCTTTTCCAATGTGGAGCCAGTCCATTGTTCCATGTCCAGTTCTAACTTTCGCTTCTTGTCCTGCATACAGGTCTCACAGGAGGCAGGTAAGGTGATCTGGGATTCCCATCTCTTTCAGAATTTTCCACAGATTTTTTTTGTGTGTGTGATAGGTATTACAGTACACATGGTATTTCTGTTACAAAGCACGTGAGTGTTTAAAAAATACAACAGCTTTTTTTGTGTGTGTCAAAAAAAGAGCGTGTTTCTCTGAAAACAGTTCAGAGATCATTACCTAAAGCAGAAATGTCTAAATCTTAAGTTGTGGACCCCTCAGAGAAACTAGTGAAAGCCATGAAGGTCAGCCTCACATATGTACAAGTGTCCAGCTCTTGCCAGCCCACAGGCGCCCCCCTCCACCTGGCCCGTGTCAAGGGCCTTCACTGGAGTTAGGGCGGAGGTGGATCCTGCCTGGGTTGGTCCCTTCAACATACATGATGTCCATACAGCAAAGTGTTTCCTTGTCTTTGCTGTAAACAGACTCAGCAGTGGCACTTGGCATTGCCGTAACTCACAAGTCACCCTGAATTTTAACATACAGACTCGATTTTACCACTGCTGTGGGCTTGGGCTTGCCCCACCAAACTCAAGCAGAGGAGACGGTGCAAGTGGTAAAATTCCTGTGTGGTGATGAAAGCTTTCGCATTCCACTGGACCACCAGGGAAGCCCAGTGCAATTTATTTTCCAAAGAGTGACTGCCTTTTAATTTTATGGCCACAGTCACCATTCATAGTGATTTTGGAGCCCAAGAAAACAAGTCTGCCACTGTTTCCACTGTTTTCCCATCTATTTACCATGAAGTGATGCCATGATCTTTGATTTTTGAGTGTTGGGTCTCAAGCCAGCTTTTTCACTCACCTCTTTCACCTTCATCAAGAGACTCTCTAGCTCCTCTTCATTTTCAGCCATAAGAGCAGTGTCACCTGCATACCGAGGTTGTTGATATTTCTCCCAGAAATCTTGATTCCAATTTGTGCTTCACCCAGCCTGGCATTTCACATGATGTGCTCCGTGTATAGGCTAAATAAGCAGGTGACAGCATACAGCCCCGACACGCTCCTTTTCCAATGTGGAGCCAGTCCATTGTTCCATGTCCAGTTCTAACTTTCGCTTCTTGTCCTGCATACAGGTCTCACAGGAGGCAGGTAAGGTGATCTGGGATTCCCATCTCTTTCAGAATTTTCCACAGATTTTTTTTGTGTGTGTGATAGGTATTACAGTACACATGGTATTTCTGTTACAAAGCACGTGAGTGTTTAAAAAATACAACAGCTTTTTTTGTGTGTGTCAAAAAAAGAGCGTGTTTCTCTGAAAACAGTTCAGAGATCATTACCTAAAGCAGAAATGTCTAAATCTTAAGTTGTGGACCCCTCAGAGAAACTAGTGAAAGCCATGAAGGTCAGCCTCACATATGTACAAGTGTCCAGCTCTTGCCAGCCCACAGGCGCCCCCCTCCACCTGGCCCGTGTCAAGGGCCTTCACTGGAGTTAGGGCGGAGGTGGATCCTGCCTGGGTTGGTCCCTTCAACATACATGATGTCCATACAGCAAAGTGTTTCCTTGTCTTTGCTGTAAACAGACTCAGCAGTGGCACTTGGCATTGCCGTAACTCACAAGTCACCCTGAATTTTAACATACAGACTCGATTTTACCACTGCTGTGGGCTTGGGCTTGCCCCCACCAAACTCCAAGCAGAGGAGAGACGGTGCAAGTGGTAAAATTCCTGTGTGGTGATGAAAGATGCTGCTGTGGTTCTTGCATCTTCCACAAAATGCAACGTGGACTTTGACAAGCTTAACAAAATTCCATCTACGATTGATTGCCCGGGCATTTTGGTTTCACTGCCTAAGGATCTAGACATATATCAACTCTATACATATATTTTTAAGAATCCATAACTGTATTAATAAAATATAGAATTACAAAGAGAGCCCAGGATTATAATAATTAACCCCCATTTATCACTTCTATTGAAATAAATTTTTGTTGTTGCTATTAGTCACTAAGTGTGTCTGACTCTTTGCAACCCCATGGATTGTAGCCGCTAGGCTCCTCTGTCCAAGGGATTTCCTAGGCAAAAATCCTGGAGTGGGTTGCCATTTCTTTTTCCAGGGAATTCCTGACCCAGGGATTGAACCTGTGTCTCTTGAATTGGCAGGCAAAATCTTTACAACTGAGCCACTTAGGGAGACCCATTGAAATAACTACACATATCAAAATTTTCATTACAACCTGTAACTATGCTTGTTAAAATGGGCGTTGGCAGGGCACCCTCCTAAAGAAAGGCTACACACTTTGGAAATTTGACAGTCCCCGTGTCTGGAATTCGGTTTGGCCTGAATTTTCTTTATTGTGGTTCAACTGTCAGTGTGGGATTGCAGTAAGTACTTCTAGCACAAGCAGGAAGCTTTCTGTCCACCTACTGAAAGATGAAACACATTCTAGCACACAGGAGACGGCTCTCTAGACAAAGCCCCTTTAAGCTCTTTCTTGGAATGAAACAGATGGTGAAAGGAGATTGACTGATCTCCAGGAATTCTCCAACCTGAGAATACACCCAAAGCAACTGGGGAACCTGAGACAAAGGCCCACTGCGAGGTCCAGCTTCGCAGTTGCAGAATTCCATCAGTGGGGCCCCAAACCCTGCATTTTCAAGTAGATCTTATATTTTATGAGCATCTTGAGAGAAATTCTGCAGAGGTAAATAAAGAGTTTCATTAAACTCCTTCTCACCTACTACCAGTTTCCTCTAACATCTTGTAGCAATTGGTACATTTATTAAAACTGATGAAGTGATACTGACACATATTATTTGATACTAGTAATTATTTGATATTCATAACTAACATAATTAGCATCAATAATATCAGTATATTAGTAACCAAAACTTACACTAGGGTTCATTGTGCTCTAAGGGTTTTTTAAAATTAATTTATTTTACTTTTACAGAGTTCTGTTGTTTACTGCTATACATAAACCTGAATCAGCCAGAGGCATACACATGACCCCTCCCACCTGAACTTCCCACCTCCCTCTCCATCCCACCCTCTAGGTCGTTACAGAGCCCCTGTGTAAGGGCCTTTAGTCTTACAGCAGATTCACATTGGTTGTCTCTTTTCCATATGGTAATGTAAGTCTCCATACATCTCATCCGTTCCTCCCTCCCCTCAAAGTCCACAAGTCTGTTCTCTGTTTCTCCACCGCTGCTCTGTATATACATTTATCAGTACCATCTTTTTAGATTCCATTATGTATGTGTTAGTATACAATATTTACCTTTCTCTTTCTGACTTAATTCACTCTGTATAATAGATTCTAGGTTCATCCACCTCATTAGGACTGACTCACATACATTTCCTTTCATGGCTGAGAAATACTCCATTGTGTATATGTACCACCACTTCTTTGTCCATTCATTTGCTGATGGACATCTAGGTCGTTTCCATGTCCTAGCTATTGTAAATAGGGCTGCAATGATCATTGGGGTACATGTGTCTTTTTCAGTTTTATTTCCTCAGTGTATATGTCTAATAGTGGAATTGGTGGGTCATCTGGTGGTTCTATTCCTAGTTTTTTTTCAAGTAATCTCCATATTGTCTTCCATAGTGGTTGTATCAACTTACATTCCCACCAACAGTACAAGAGGGTTCCCTTTTCTCCACACCCTCTCCAGCATTAAGGGTTTTGACAAATACCTTATGTTAAGTATCCTCCATCAGTCTCATACAGATAACATTTTATTGTCCTAAAAATGTTGTGTCCTCCCCTCACTCATCCATTCCCTCAAACCTGTATTTTTAATAGACATGTAAGAACATTTCTCTTCCTCCATATCCATATCTCCCTCCTCTCTTGCCGTCGGAATTAAGCTTTCAGAAATGCTGCCTTCAGTCATGAGACCTGGATGGAGGATCTGTGGGTTAGACTGACCTCAGATTCCCTAAGAGCCAAGAGCCACCATAACGTGACTATCGGGTAAGGGTAACTCTAACTTCCAGTCCTCAGAGCAACTAGTCTTTGCCCTGTATGGTCAGGAGCCAATGTTTGCAGTAAGAGTACCCTATCCATGATGCCTAATGGCCTCTCCACCTCAGATCAATGCCTGATAAGAGTTAGAGTTCTAAGGCTCTTCTAAAATAGTCTCTCTTGGTTGTGAACTTCCAGGCCTAAGTCCAACTGGGGAAGCCTAGAGTGGGAGGGGACAGGAGTGAATACAGAGTACCGGGGGCCATCTGTGGAGGACTCAGCAGGGGCCCCATAACTCGATGCCCTTGCCCTGAAGCAGCCTTCTGCTGTCTCAGGAGAACCTGCCCTCCCGGGCATGTCTTCCATTCTGGGACATGCCTGCCAATCTGCTGGATGCTGCTACACCTTTTCATAACCATGATTTCTGACATGACTCCCGACCCCTACAGCTCGCCAGCACACAAGCTCACTTCTCACCTTAAGTCAGTGGAATTTGTACTGGTGTTCAGGATTGTGTGTTCCCTTTCCAAGATGGGCAGAGCTCCCAGCATGGAAATCAGACATTCAGGATCTCTTTTCCTTTTGGTTCCATGTACATGCCTCCAGGTAATAACCAGAGTCACTACCAAACTGGGGAGAAGCCAGTTGGCACTTGACTTTGGGTGTATGTAAATTTCACTTTGTCTTACTTGGGCCCCCCTGAAAGAAATGCCCAGGGTACTGAGAACAGGTGGAGGACCAAGGTGACTCATGTACCTGAGAGACAAGCCCTTCTGCAGACTGAGGCATAAAGCCATCCCTGGGACATCACCCAACCTCAGCAAAGATTTTTGCAAACAGCTGGGGGAGTACAGGAAGCACCATACTAGAGCCATACGCAGGCTGCTGCCCTAGAGATGACCTTCCTTTTGAGCTGGTGTTATCTGTTCAATAAACGTGTTTCCAGCCCCTGCTGGCCTGGGTGCTAGGGATATAAGACTCAGATCCAGTCCTTGACCCTCAGGGGCTTAGTGTCTGGGGGAGGGAAACAGACATGTGGACATTTGCATGGGGTTCAGCAAGGGTCAGAGCAGGGACAGGGGCCAGAAATGGCTTCTTAGAGGTAGGATCCCTCAAGAGGCAACTTGAGAGATGAGAAGGGATTTGCCAGGAAGACCTGGGTTGCAGCAAGTAAATGAGACAGTTCACACAGACATCCAGGTGCAGTAAGAGGACCCTATCCATGATGCCTAATGGCCTCTCCACCTCAGATCAATGCCTGATCAGAGTTGGAGTTCTAAGGCTCTTCTAAAATAGTCTCTCTTGGTTGTGAACTTCCAGGCCTAAGTCCAACTGGGGAAGCCTAGAGTGGGAGGGGACAGGAGTGAATACAGAGTACCGGGGGCCATCTGTGGAGGACTCAGCAGGGGCCCCATAACTCGATGCCCTTGCCCTGAAGCAGCCTTCTGCTGTCTCAGGAGAACCTGCCCTCCCGGGCATGTCTTCCATTCTGGGACATGCCTGCCAATCTGCTGGATGCTGCTACACCTTTTCATAACCATGATTTCTGACATGACTCCCGACCCCTACAGCTCGCCAGCACACAAGCTCACTTCTCACCTTAAGTCAGTGGAATTTGTACTGGTGTTCAGGATTGTGTGTTCCCTTTCCAAGATGGGCAGAGCTCCCAGCATGGAAATCAGACATTCAGGATCTCTTTTCCTTTTGGTTCCATGTACATGCCTCCAGGTAATAACCAGAGTCACTACCAAACTGGGGAGAAGCCAGTTGGCACTTGACTTTGGGTGTATGTAAATTTCACTTTGTCTTACTTGGGCCCCCCTGAAAGAAATGCCCAGGGTACTGAGAACAGGTGGAGGACCAAGGTGACTCATGTACCTGAGAGACAAGCCCTTCTGCAGACTGAGGCATAAAGCCATCCCTGGGACATCACCCAACCTCAGCAAAGATTTTTGCAAACAGCTGGGGGAGTACAGGAAGCACCATACTAGAGCCATACGCAGGCTGCTGCCCTAGAGATGACCTTCCTTTTGAGCTGGTGTTATCTGTTCAATAAACGTGTTTCCAGCCCCTGCTGGCCTGGGTGCTAGGGATATAAGACTCAGATCCAGTCCTTGACCCTCAGGGGCTTAGTGTCTGGGGGAGGGAAACAGACATGTGGACATTTGCATGGGGTTCAGCAAGGGTCAGAGCAGGGACAGGGGCCAGAAATGGCTTCTTAGAGGTAGGATCCCTCAAGAGGCAACTTGAGAGATGAGAAGGGATTTGCCAGGAAGACCTGGGTTGCAGCAAGTAAATGAGACAGTTCACACAGACATCCAGGTGCCACTACAATCTAAAACGTACACTGGGGCTTCCCTGGTGATCCAGTGGTTAAAGCTCTGCCTTCCAAGGCAGGGGACACAGGTTTCATCCCTGGTCAGGAACGAAGGTCTCACATGTGGTGAGGCCACTAAGACCACATGCCACATCTAGAGAGAAGTCCGTGCACCACTATGGAAGAGAAGCCCATGCATGCCTCAACTAAGACCTAACACTGCTGAAAACACAAAGAAGTGTTTTTTAAAAGTAAGTAAAATGTACAGTGGGTTCACTGTGTGGTCTTAGATGGTAAATTTCTACCAGGTAACATTTTCACTAAGAAAATCATTATTCTGGGCTTCCCTGGCGGTCCAGTGGGTAGAGAGCCCACCTTGCAGTGCAAGGGGCACCGGTTCGATTCCTGGCCCAGGAAGATCCCGCGTGCCGTGGAGTGGCTGGACCTGTGTGGCCAATCACGAGCGAGCGCTCTGGAGCGCATGCGCCCAGAGCCGGTGCTCTTCAACGAGAGGCCACAGAGATGGGAGGCACTCACAGGCCAAAGAACAAAGATGGATGAAAATAAATAAATAAAAAACCAATAAAAGAGATCAAAATTTAAAAAAAAATCATTATTGGGGGCACTCGCTCTAAATGGAATTCACTAAATGTCTTTCTAACACAACAAAGAAATATGTATATAGGCCCCCGACCTTCAGGCACAGGGAGGAAGCCAAAACTGAGTGACCACAAGGATATTCGAATTACCTGCCACTAAATCCGGCAAGCTCAGCAGACACACAGCTGACCACCCAGGACGCCTGACCCCATGCACTTTCCCATTTGTCCATGAGCACCGGGTCACCTTCAGAAATAACATCCAGGTATCCCAGAAGATTGGTTCTCCGTGAGAGTGGGCCCACAGTTGGGGTGGGGCAGGAGTTTGAAAAAGTGTATTCGATGTTAGAAATCTACCATTTTAAACAAGCAACTAGAAAGGCCCAATGTTTCTTATAAGGTATTCTATAGGAAAATTGAGAAGGGATTTGCCAGGAAGACCTGGGTTGCAGCAAGTAAATGAGACAGTTCACACAGACATCCAGGTGCCACTACAATCTAAAGCGTACACTGGGGCTTCCTGGTGATCCAGTGGTTAAAGCTCTGCCTTCCAAGGCAGGGGACACAGGTTTCATCCCTGGTCAGGAACGAAGGTCTCACATGTGGTGAGGCCACTAAGACCACATGCCACATCTAGAGAGAAGTCCGTGCACCACTATGGAAGAGAAGCCCATGCATGCCTCAACTAAGACCTAACACTGCTGAAAACACAAAGAAGTGTTTTTTAAAAGTAAGTAAAATGTACAGTGGGTTCACTGTGTGGTCTTAGATGGTAAATTTCTACCAGGTAACATTTTCACTAAGAAAATCATTATTCTGGGCTTCCCTGGCGGTCCAGTGGGTAGAGAGCCCACCTTGCAGTGCAAGGGGCACCGGTTCGATTCCTGGCCCAGGAAGATCCCGCGTGCCGTGGAGTGGCTGGACCTGTGTGGCCAATCACGAGCGAGCGCTCTGGAGCGCATGCGCCCAGAGCCGGTGCTCTTCAACGAGAGGCCACAGAGATGGGAGGCACTCACAGGCCAAAGAACAAAGATGGATGAAAATAAATAAATAAAAAACCAATAAAAGAGATCAAAATTTAAAAAAAAATCATTATTGGGGGCACTCGCTCTAAATGGAATTCACTAAATGTCTTTCTAACACAACAAAGAAATATGTATATAGGCCCCTGACCTTCAGGCACAGGGAGGAAGCCAAAACTGAGTGACCACAAGGATATTCGAATTACCTGCCACTAAATCCGGCAAGCTCAGCAGACACACAGCTGACCACCCAGGACGCCTGACCCCATGCACTTTCCCATTTGTCCATGAGCACCGGGTCACCTTCAGAAATAACATCCAGGTATCCCAGAAGATTGGTTCTCCGTGAGAGTGGGCCCACAGTTGGGGTGGGGCAGGAGTTTGAAAAAGTGTATTCGATGTTAGAAATCTACCATTTTAAACAAGCAACTAGAAAGGCCCAATGTTTCTTATAAGGTATTCTATAAAATTGGACAGCATTTTGGTTCATGAGGAAATACTAAAGAGCCAGTTATTCTCAAAAGACACACCTACTCTTATTTTCACACCCCCTCTGCTCCCAATTCTGAGTGTGATGCCTTTATATGAAGGGATATTAGGGTTTTTTTAACGTCTGAAAAAAAACACTGAGTTAAAGCTTCATGATAAGAGGAACCAGCCGCTTCTCTCCGGAGAGTTCAGCCTGAACTCGGTAAGCACCAGTCCCCCCACCAGGAGAGGTCATCCAAGCACGAGGTGCAGAGTCCACCCAGCAGCCCTGGCCACAGCTGCATGGAGGGAACCAGGCTGTGGCTGAGAGCACGGAAGAGGCCCAGAAGAGCACAGAACAGGGAAGATCTTAATCTTGAAAACAAAATCCTAATGTGAAAAGGCTTCTTGTACCAACCAGGGGCCACTGGAAAAAAGAGAAGTCAGCCCAGTCTCCATTTGGGTATATCCCAGATAATACCTGGGCTTCCTGAGCCACAGAAAAATGGCCTTTTCTACCAAAGCCGGTCAAAGTCTGGTCTACTCCAAAACGTGCCTGCGGGGTCCTGACGTGGTGCAAATGCCAAAAAACAAATGATGTGCTCCTCAGCGATTCAAACACCATGCTCAGGTTGCCATATGACCCAGCAAACCTACTTCTGGGTGCCTGTCTGGAGAAAACCATAATTTAAAAAGATACACACACTCCTATATTCATCGCAGCACTATTTACAAAGGCCAAGACATGAAAACAACCTAAATGTCCATCAAAAGAGGAATGGTAAAGAAGACATGGTACATATACACAATGGACTACTACTCAGTCATAAAAAAAGATGAATAATGTCATTTGTAGCAACATAGATGAACCTAGAGATGACCATACTGAGTGAAGTGGGTCAGAAAGAGAAAGCAAATACCATATGATATCATCTGTATCTGGAATCTACAATATGACACAAATAAACTTATCTACGAAACAGAAACAGACTCACAGACATAGAAATAGACTTGTGGTTGCCAAGGAGGGGGATGAGGCCGGGATGGCTTGGTAGTTTGGGGCTAGTAGATGCATATAGAATGGATGAACAACAGGGTCCTACTGTACAGCACAGGAAACTGTGTTCAGTATCCTGTGATAAACTATAATTGAAAAGAATTAAAAAAAAAATTCCACTGTGTTTATTCCTACACTAACATGCAGTGGTCTCACTTTACCCTACTTTGTCTCCTCTAGCATCTCAGTGTTGAATTATCAGATGGTTTTTAAGCACATCTTTCCCATCTCCCACTTAGGATACCAGCCCAAAAAAGTTGTACCTCTAAAACTTCATCAGGTTTAGAATGCCACCAGTCATTAAGAAGAACACCAATAATACACAGTCTTACAGCAGTACAGAATATTAGATCATCAATGTGGCGGGGGGGAGTCCCCAAGATTACTTGGTTTGATGATTTCTCAGATGAGGAACTGACATTCACAGAGTTTCAGTGATTTACCCAAGGAAATACAACTAGGAAGTAGCCACGGCTGTATCATTTTAATATATTTTTGTGCTCAATGAACTTACCATGTTCAACAGATCTTTTATGATAAACTGAAGCTTGGTTGCCTTATTTTCCATTTTGTGACAACTGTTTGTCTTCTTGTGTTCCGCCTTTCACACAGCATGTTCAATACATGTAGGACCAGTATTATGACCATCATATTATTGTTTTTTAAAATATTTTTGGCCACCTGATGCAAAAAGACAACTCATTGGAAATGACCTTGATGCTAGAAAAAATAGAAGGCAGAAGAAGGGGATGACAGAAGATGAGATGGTTGGATGGCATCACTAAGTCAATAAATATGAGTTTCAGCAAGCTCCAGGAGATGGTGAAGGACAGGGAAGCCTGCTGTGCAGCAGTCCATGGGGTCGCAAAGAGTTGGAAACAACTGAGCGACTGAACTGAACTGAGCTTATGTTGTTGCTTCATTGCCCCCAGTCCCTAGATTGTTCCTAGAACTCTTGAGACAAGAACCTAACAAAAGTTCTTGGCGGACTCAACGGAAGAATAAATAATCACCTAGAATTAAATTGCTTTAATATAAGTACAATGTATGAATTAAGCATTGAGAGAATACAGAGAAGCGAGACAACCTTGCATCTGCTTCGAGTAAAGTTAAATATATTCACAGAGGCTATGTTAGCTAAAGGCTCATGGAAGACTTCTAGGAAGCTGGGGGTCCCCCACACAGGGAAAGCTAGTAAGAAAAGGCTTGGAAGGAGGGGTCACCGGTCCCATTCGAGGGACGGCCTGGCATGAGCAGAGCCCCCCGGGTGGGGACAATGTCAGTGCCGGTCTCAGTGGCTCCTACGCCTGAGCTAATGGTAGTCGTGCTGCCTCGTGCCTGAACGCCCATTGTCTGTGGTTTTTTAAAAAGAAGTAAAAAGTGAAACCAGTTGAGTAGGGAGTTCAGCTGGAAAGGCAAAAACTGTTTCCCCCGAGAATTTCAACACGTGTGGCCCTAGACAGTGCCGTAGGGGTGTGTGCACAAAGGACAGGTGTGTATCTACCCTCAGTGGGGAGTGTGAGCTGGAGTGGTAGGGGCTCCCCCTGAGGCAGCCGAGCACTCTGGCGGGAAGGGCAGACTGGGAGGCAGCTGGAACCCCGGCCAGTGACCCCCAGAGCAGGAATCAAGAAAAAGCTGGTAGTCTGCAGGATACTCGAATTACCGTCTTCTCTCAGGGCTGTAGGAGCAGCAGCCACAACAGCTGCACAAAGGAATGGGGTCCCTGGCTTTCCCAGCTTCCACTTGTTCAAGTGTTTCCACTCCCATAAGAATGGGAGACAGATCAGCTGACAGTCATCCACACGGGGCGGCAATGGCAGAGCCGAGTCCCCCAGTCCCATGTCGTGAAAGGGAGCTCACTCCATGCTGTAACATTTTTACACTTTAAAAATCTATTGTTTTTATTACATGACCAATAGAGTGTGACGTTCAGAATCACTTGGGATGATGCGGCCTCTCAGCTGGCAGTGACGCTCAACAGCTCCTCCAACACCCACCAGACCAGGACCAGCAGGCAGAGGAGGTGGGTCTGATTCTTGCCCTTACCTGAAGGGGGCACGGATGAGAACAGTTTTCAAAGGAATAGCTTTGGCGGCCGGCTACCACCTGCAGGCTTGTGCAACCTGAGGAAACCCGGCTTGCTGAAGAGACTTTCTCCTGAGTACAACACCCAGCTCTGCTCCGTCCTTATCAGAACCTCAGTGATTCCGATAGACACTGGACCCCCTAAATCTTACACTGGGAAGAAATTGTACAGGTCCCCTCTCTCAGCTTCTCATCTCATGCAAGAATCCCTTCTATAATATGTGGAAACAGGTTTCCAGATTCTGCTTGATTACTCTCAGGAACAGGAAGCTCATGTCCTTAAAAAAGAGCCCAGCCCACTTTGGACAGCTTTGATTTTCACAACATGTTTTTATTACACGGATTTAACGGTCACCTTCATGTTCAGCAAATGAAAAATGGAAGTCTACCTATAGTTTCAGTTTAGTCCTGTGAAACCTGTTGCTCTTCTAAGCATTTTCTACGACCAAGCAGATCTAGCTTTTACAAATATTTCCATTACATTTGAGTCCTTTTCCTTCCTCATCATCCTTCTCTAAGCAAACCTTCGCCTGATTCTGAACCTCTTCAAACCTGGCACCAAGAAGAAAACAAACGTTATCCTGCCAGCAGATACTGTCACTTCCCACATTATTATCCTACTAAACTGGCTGAAGTTCTGATTTATGGCTTTGGCCCTCAGAAACTGAAACCCAGTAGGTGGCAGCACCCAAAGTGAAGATGCTTGGCTCTCAATGACTCAGTCCTCAAGCTTCCTGAAACTGGTTGTATCCCTTAGCAGCTGGATGACCTTGGACAAGCGGCCTCTTTCATGCAGTTTCCACATGTATAAAATGGGGATAATAACAGTGCTATAGGCCTCCTAGGATTTCCCTAGGAGTTCCATGATATAATACCTGAAAAGAGCCTGCTCTGTTGAAAGCACTCTGTAAACGGTGGTGCTGTTATTATCGGCACGGCAGTAGCATCAGCAGCAGTGATACCACGATTACAATTGCCCTCTTTCCCTCTCCCGTCGTTCCAAGCACATCGCCGAGCAAATAGAGCAGCTCCATGGGTCTGATTCTGCCCTTACCTGAAGGGGCACGGATGAGAACAGTTTTCAAAGGAATAGCTTTGGCGGCCGGCTACCACCTGCAGGCTTGTGCAACCTGAGGAAACCCGGCTTGCTGAAGAGACTTTCTCCTGAGTACAACACCCAGCTCTGCTCCGTCCTTATCAGAACCTCAGTGATTCCGATAGACACTGGACCCCCTAAATCTTACACTGGGAAGAAATTGTACAGGTCCCCTCTCTCAGCTTCTCATCTCATGCAAGAATCCCTTCTATAATATGTGGAAACAGGTTTCCAGATTCTGCTTGATTACTCTCAGGAACAGGAAGCTCATGTCCTTAAAAAAGAGCCCAGCCCACTTTGGACAGCTTTGATTTTCACAACATGTTTTTTATTACACGGATTTAACGGTCACCTTCATGTTCAGCAAATGAAAAATGGAAGTCTACCTATAGTTTCAGTTTAGTCCTGTGAAACCTGTTGCTCTTCTAAGCATTTTCTACGACCAAGCAGATCTAGCTTTTACAAATATTTCCATTACATTTGAGTCCTTTTCCTTCCTCATCATCCTTCTCTAAGCAAACCTTCGCCTGATTCTGAACCTCTTCAAACCTGGCACCAAGAAGAAAACAAACGTTATCCTGCCAGCAGATACTGTCACTTCCCACATTATTATCCTACTAAACTGGCTGAAGTTCTGATTTATGGCTTTGGCCCTCAGAAACTGAAACCCAGTAGGTGGCAGCACCCAAAGTGAAGATGCTTGGCTCTCAATGACTCAGTCCTCAAGCTTCCTGAAACTGGTTGTATCCCTTAGCAGCTGGATGACCTTGGACAAGCGGCCTCTTTCATGCAGTTTCCACATGTATAAAATGGGGATAATAACAGTGCTATAGGCCTCCTAGGATTTCCCTAGGAGTTCCATGATATAATACCTGAAAAGAGCCTGCTCTGTTGAAAGCACTCTGTAAACGGTGGTGCTGTTATTATCGGCAACGGCAGTAGCATCAGCAGCAGTGATACCACGATTACAATTGCCCTCTTTCCCTCTCCCGTCGTTCCAAGCACATCGCCGAGCAAATAGAGCAGCTCCAGCAGAAGACATTAGACATGCAGGTGCACGCAGGGGCGCTGTGCGACGGCCGGGAGGGGTGGGATGGCGGGATATACATATGACTAATCTGGGATCATACATATCCGTAAACAACAAAACTCTGTAAAAGTAAAAAGTAAAATAATTTTTTTTTTTAAAAAAGGGGAAAAAGGAAAAAAGAAATGCAGGTGTAAAAGACACAGTGCCTCTGCTCACTGATTCCCTAATCCAGCAGACAGAGAGTTCCACAAACTGACAAAGCAAGAGGAACCGAGAGGAGCCATCTGGGAGTCACGGCCAGGTGCCTGGGACCCCCAGAGGGAAGCCGATGTCTGTAGGTGTTGTCAGAGAAGGCTTCCCAGCTTCAGTAGATTCTTAAAGATGGTGGCAGGTGGGTGGGAATGGAGCAGGGAGGGACTTATGGACAGAGAGAGCAGCCACGTGTGAAACGCACAGAGATCTGAGAGTGTGGTATGTGCATCAAAGAGAGTGGCAGTGGCCCAGAATGGCAGGGCCAGGATGCCCGTGGGGGTGGGACGAGCAGCCAGGGGGCGGCGGAGATGGAAGAAACAGGGCAGGGCAGGCAGATCACTTGCTAGGTCCCCAGTGAAAAGGAGGGCCTCCTCTGGCCATGCCCCGTGCTGGGCATGGGAGGTACGTGGTCGGTAAGACAGACCGGCTCTGTCTCCACGAGACTTGCCCTCCAGTGTGGGCTCACGGAGGGCCTTGTGCTGTACCATCACGGGATAGGGTGTGGCAGACTGTAAGACGACTCAGCAATACCACCACCCCAAATGGCCTTCTTCAAGGTCACCGCTCCTCTGAGAGAGGGGACCTAGGCTCCCTCTCTTGAATCCGGAGACCTGTGGCTGCTTTGACCCATACAGTTTGTTGACAGTGACACTCGGTGACTTCCAAGGTAGAGGAGAAAAGGCAAGCTCTGCTCTGCTCACTGTAACCCTTGTCCTTGGGGCTTGGAGGCTTCCAGGTTGTGAGGACGCCAAGCCACACAAAGAAGTATGGACGTCCTCACCTTCAGGTCATCCCAGCCCAAGTGTCAGACACGTGAGGGAA
This sequence comes from Tragulus kanchil, assembly GCA_022376925.1. NCBI lineage: Eukaryota > Metazoa > Chordata > Mammalia > Artiodactyla > Tragulidae > Tragulus > Tragulus kanchil. Next base: position 66,425,856 of record JAIOJX010000006.1, on the reverse strand, counting down.
CAAGGGAACAAGCTTTGGGATAACATGTACACCCTTCCATCAAGCCAGCTCCAGCCCTGGGGCCTCCCCACTGGGACTCCAGACGTGGAGGAACAGAGACAAGCTGTCTCTGCTGACCCTTGTCCCCGGCCCGAGACAGAGACCTGTGAGCAACATCCACTGCTGCTTTCAAGTCGCCAGACTTGGGAGTCACTTATTACACAGCCATGGAAGCTCTGGGCTTACCTGGCGGGCAAGGCGGAGCCACTGAGAAATGACAACCGCACGATCATGTAATCAGATCTACACTTAGAGAAGAGTTCTCTCACCCAAGTGTGGTAGGATGGACTTGTTGGATAAGCACTGGGATCAGAGGCAAAGAAAGCAAGGAAGGGGCAACTACAATCCTCTGGGGGAGAAACACGAGCAGAAAGACTGGAAGGAACCACATCGGGAAACAGTGAAGAGACAGAATCCATCGACTTTGGTGATTGGCCTTCTACAAATAAGGGAATGAAAAAGTCTGCGATTCCTTCCAATTCCTGGCTGTGAAAGAGAAATGGGAAACACAGGAGGAGAGGTAGGTTTGAGGGGGAGAAGAGCAGTTAGATTATGAATAAGTTTACACAGCTTACGGGGTCTTTAGTAAAAACCCTGAGACAGTAGGTGGCCTTCTGCTTTGTAGTCGGGTATCTGTCAGGGTCCCGGCTCCCTAACTCACCAGCTCTGCGACCTTGGGCAAGGCACGGATGCCCTGCGAGGCCCTGTATCCTCGTCGGGGGAAGGAGTGGAGGAACACATGGCCGATAGTGAGGCCAACAAGAGATAAGGAATATGAAGTGCTGCCCACGGTGCCAGGCATTTTTGAAGTGCTCCCTGAATGCTAATACATGGTAGTTGCTATTTTTATCACTCTGATCCTTAGAGTTAGCTGTTCTGCATACTTGGTCAGAAGCTGGCAGGCTCTTTGTGGGCAGGAGGCCTGGCTGCAGGGCATTAAATGAAAGCCGTTCCCAGGAAACCTCACCCACACCTCGGAGAACAGTTTATTCAACTGTAAAGTCTGTGTCCACTTCTAAAATAGCTGCGCCAGCCTGAGACGAGGGGAGGGAAGCCCGGCTGTTAGCCATCTTCAATCTCTGTCTCCCTCCCTCTCTTCCAACTCAACGGTTGAGTGGTTTTAATTAACAACTCCCACAGCGTAAGGCAAAAGTCACTCGATTAATAAAGCTCTAACTTGCCGTGCATGGTTCTGGGGTCTCCGGGTGGCGCTGAGCTTGTAATTGTGTGTTTTGTTTGGGTTTGCAGTGGGTGGGAGTCTACACAACTAGAATTTCCTCCAAGAAATTCACATATCACGTGGACAAGGGCTGGAAACCGCCGGTGACTGAAATTCCCACTTTCTCGAGACTTCACAGCCTGAAGTCACATTGCAGTGAGGTGCTTTGAGAATTCCGTGGTCAAGGGAGGCTCCAGCTCTGAGTCTTCCTGACTCAGACCATCTCACTGGTTTTTGTTTCCAAAATACACAGCTCAGTTTTGCCCCCACTCACTTTCTGTGCACCAGCACCTGGAGAATGTTGACACACATGTTTCTAATGCTACAGCAAAACCTGTGACATTTAACTGAAATTAAACAAACTAATGCTTTTGAGGCAAACAAAAGTATCTGCTTGTGCCCCCGCCTCAGCCAGGCTCTTTGGTCCTTCCACAAGCATTGACCAAGCACTTCTCCAAGTTCCTTTGCAACTCAGCCCTCCAAACCCTATTCTTCCAATGCCACTGTTCACCTGTTTCTATGGTTTTAACTCACCAGCTCTGCGACCTTGGGCAAGGCACGGATGCCCTGCGAGGCCCTGTATCCTCGTCGGGGGAAGGAGTGGAGGAACACATGGCCGATAGTGAGGCCAACAAGAGATAAGGAATATGAAGTGCTGCCCACGGTGCCAGGCATTTTTGAAGTGCTCCCTGAATGCTAATACATGGTAGTTGCTATTTTTATCACTCTGATCCTTAGAGTTAGCTGTTCTGCATACTTGGTCAGAAGCTGGCAGGCTCTTTGTGGGCAGGAGGCCTGGCTGCAGGGCATTAAATGAAAGCCGTTCCCAGGAAACCTCACCCACACCTCGGAGAACAGTTTATTCAACTGTAAAGTCTGTGTCCACTTCTAAAATAGCTGCGCCAGCCTGAGACGAGGGGAGGGAAGCCCGGCTGTTAGCCATCTTCAATCTCTGTCTCCCTCCCTCTCTTCCAACTCAACGGTTGAGTGGTTTTAATTAACAACTCCCACAGCGTAAGGCAAAAGTCACTCGATTAATAAAGCTCTAACTTGCCGTGCATGGTTCTGGGGTCTCCGGGTGGCGCTGAGCTTGTAATTGTGTGTTTTGTTTGGGTTTGCAGTGGGTGGGAGTCTACACAACTAGAATTTCCTCCAAGAAATTCACATATCACGTGGACAAGGGCTGGAAACCGCCGGTGACTGAAATTCCCACTTTCTCGAGACTTCACAGCCTGAAGTCACATTGCAGTGAGGTGCTTTGAGAATTCCGTGGTCAAGGGAGGCTCCAGCTCTGAGTCTTCCTGACTCAGACCATCTCACTGGTTTTTGTTTCCAAAATACACAGCTCAGTTTTGCCCCCACTCACTTTCTGTGCACCAGCACCTGGAGAATGTTGACACACATGTTTCTAATGCTACAGCAAAACCTGTGACATTTAACTGAAATTAAACAAACTAATGCTTTTGAGGCAAACAAAAGTATCTGCTTGTGCCCCCGCCTCAGCCAGGCTCTTTGGTCCTTCCACAAGCATTGACCAAGCACTTCTCCAAGTTCCTTTGCAACTCAGCCCTCCAAACCCTATTCTTCCAATGCCACTGTTCACCTGTTTCTATGGTTTTAAAGCCCCCTAGTATGGCACAGGGGAGACCCACGGTTTCCAACATCCACAGATGCCCACTCCTCCTCTATGGTCTTGCCTTCCAAATAATGAGAGCTGTAGTGAGAAGCTATACCACAGTGTTCTGGAGACAAGCTCTGCATTCAGCCTGGTTAAACACTTGGTACCATCTGGAAGAACAAATCTGACTCCATATTGGATCTGTTTGTTTTTCTTTGTGTTCTATTGCTTTTGCTCCAAGAATGCTGCCTATAGCCTGAAATAGGATAGTTTTTAAGGCTCTGACCTTTAAAGGTATAACATGTTTCCATTCATAGAGAGATAAAAAGTTTCAGACCAGAGGACATCATGTCTTACTGATGTTTCCAGGAGCACCATATCTGACCTACAGTGGATCGATGCAAGAACAAAGGATTCTGACCTCAAGAGGCTTTCAACAACAGACCACACTTCCTCTCTGTTAGTGTAAAAGAAGCCTGGATTCTAATTTGGCTAAGATGGCTCTCTGGGACACTATCTTCTCCTTCTGCTGGCTTTCCAGATATAATCACCATTCCTTGCCCCGACAACTCACCCCTCAATTTACTGGGTCGCTTTGCAGTGAGCAGTATGAGCCTAGACTCAGTAATATTACCACTCATGTGACCTATTCAAGGGACTTACCCTCTCTGAGCTTGGTCTCTTCAGTCAAAAAAAGAGGATGAAAAACAGCTTTTATCTCAAAGAACTGACGTAAAGAATAAATGAGAAAATGCATGTAATGAGCTTCACAGAGCAGCCAGCACACGACAACTGAGACCCCCAAAGCCGCTTAGCTGCTGTGAATTTCAGCCCTGTCGCTGCCGGGCAGGCCCAGAGATGCGCGAGTAGGCCCTGGGGGTCGACATCTACATGGCCTTTTTCCATCTTAGCAAAGCGGACGCCAGTTATTCTGTCCCATATTTTTAACAACTTGAGTTGACGGTACCCTTTAAACTCCACCATTCAAGTATGTGAGCTGTCTGTTTTCAAAACAGACAACGGGACAGTGACAAGCACGAAGCTCTGGGATCGGGGATGTGGACTCTGCTCCTCGCTGATGCAGCAGAAAGACCACAGACCCCGTCGCCCATGGGCCCCGAGATCACAAGGTGACTATGGGCCCGATTGAGAGCTGGAAGATCCTGGAGGCAGACGCAGGCCTCTCCTTAGGCTGAACCTTATTTCACTCTGGAGTCTCAAAAATGATCAGCCCTCGAGAGGTGCCCATGGCAGGGGGTCTGCCTGACTCTGTGGTTATTTCAGAATTAACAGGAAAGGTGAAAACTTCCACTTCCACTTCCTGAGGAGATTTCTTACCAGGGCCCAGGAATTTTGGAGGGGATGTGATGCGTTTCCAAGGCATGCACAGACTCATGATTTGTGGTCATATCCCCAGGTAGGATGCATGAGCCCGGAGCCTTCACAGATGTTTCTACAAGCTGTGTCTTTGTCTCTAGACCACAGAAAATCCGCCTCCTCGCCCAGACGACTCATTCCTTCTGATCGGACTACACGGCCTGCCGGCAGACTGTAATGGTTAATTTTATGAATCAACGCAGCTAGCCTGTGATATGTAGACACTTAGGGAAATATGAGCCTAGATACTACTATGAAGGTACGTTTTAGAGGCGATTAACATTTAAATCAGTAAACTTCTGAGTAAAGCAGATTACTCTCCAGAATACAGGTGGGCCTCATCTAATCTACTCGAAGCCAAAAGAGGGGAAAAAAGACAACGTGTTCCCCAGGGAAAAGGAAATGCTGCCTCCAGGCTGTCTTTGGACTCAAGATGCAACATCATTTCTTCCTCCGAAAAACCCTGACTAATCCACAGATGGACTCTCACCTAGTTAGCAGATCTCTGGTTATTGTGCTCAAGAATAAGAAACAGCATTACATCACCCTAATTAAGGTCTAAGGAGAATAAAAGAGTAGGAAAGCAAAGAGATGCAATGATTCCAAAGCCCCAAAGGAACGACCATCTTATATGTGCCAAACACTTTCAAAACACTATCTTCTTTCTTGTTCACTATACACTGAAGAGGCAGGCTATCGCTGAAAAGGTGGAAAACAGGCTTAGGAAAGGAAGCTAATTAGCCAAGGTCACACAGCTGGGAAGCCAGGAATATGATGAAGTCAGATCTGACCATGAATCTAAGGTTTCTTCTGTTATAACATGTCTCTAGGGCAGCATGACGAGAGGGTCATGAGTCCCCCAAAACTGAAATTTCTTATCTTGATCTGAGTTCAGGCACATATGGTGTATTTTTTTGTTTTTTGAGTCTTACAACATGGGTTTACTGTCTCAGGGCCAAAATACTCCCAACCTCATCCAAATGTTTCTTTTCATCTTCACCTCAACTCGAACTTGGTATCCTCCAACCTCACCATCATAAATCTAGAGAGCCACTCTGTAGCTGCTGACCCTCGAAACATAGCTGGAAAGGGTGTTTACAGTGATCTATATGCTGGAGATAAAGATAAATAAGACTGGGTTTTATAATGATACAAATGAACTTATTTACAAAACAGAGAGAGACTCACAAACTTAGAAAATGAGCTCATGGTTGCAGGGGGAGGGGATGCTTGGGGACTCTGGGAAAGTCATGTACACACTGCCATGTCTGAAATGGATAACCAACGAAAATCTATTGTATAGCACATGGAACTCTACCTAATGTTATGTATTAGCCTAGATGGGAGGGGTTTGCAGGGAGAATGGATACATGTATATATATGGCTGAGCCCTTCACTGTTTACCTGAAACTATCACAAAATTGTTAATTGGCTATACCCCAATACAAAATGTTTTTAGTGGAAAACAACAACAGCAAAAAGACTGGGTTTTCTAGATGAGAGCTATGCAGAGGCTTAGCAGGAAAAATAGAGGGCCTTCGGGTCTACCTGTGACATAGATCTCTCCTTTCAAGGTTTCCCCAGTGGTCCATTGTTTAAGAATCCACCTGCCAATGCAGGGTACACGGGTTCGATCCCTAGTCTGGGAAGATTCCACATACGCAGGGCAACTAAGTCCCTGTGCCACAGCTCCTGAGTTCGCCCTCTGGAGCTGATGAGCCTCAACTCCTGAGCCTTCATGCTGCAACTGCTGAAGCCAGCTTGCTCTAGAGCATGTGCTCCACAACAAGAAAAGCCACCGGAGTTTCCCTTTGGGTAAAGACACTGCCTTACAGTGCAAGGGGCGCCCATTCGATCCCTGGCCTGGGAAGATCCCATGTGCCACAGAGCAGCTGGACCAATGTGTCTAACTACCGAGCCGGAGCTCTGGAGCGCATGCGCCCAGAGCCCGTGCTCTGCAACGAGAGTCCACTGCAATGGGAGGCCCACACAGGCCAAAGGACAAAGATGGAAATAAATGAAAGACTAATAGAAAAGAAAAGAAAAGCCACCACAATAAGATGCCTGTATACCACAGCTGGAGGGTAGCCCTGCTCGCCACAACTAGAGAAAGTCTGTGCATAGCCACAGAGATCAGGGCAACCAAAAATAAATGAGCAAATGAATACACAAAAATTTTTAAAAAGGTACATTTGCAAAAGATGGAGTAGGGAAAGAGGAACCTGCAGACTCTATCAGAAAGGGTGATCCTGAAGAAAGTAGAACATACTCAACCAGAATGAAGTAACAAAGGCACCAAGATCACAAGGAAATTCCACCACCCAAAGGGAAAAACAGAAGATCAGCCATCTCTTAAAGAATCTATTCCATGGGCTTCAAAGCAATGAAGTTAACAATTACCTTCTTGGCTCTTCATTTTTCTTATTAGTAAAATGAAAATATCCTGTAAAGTTCACAGGTTATATAAAGTACCTCAAATACACAGGGAATAGGGGCTATATGTTAGCCCCTATTGCCTGTGATCCATTGAGAGCTCCAAAGACTTTTTTCCTAGATGTGCAAGCATCTAGGTATGGTCACGAGCCCCAGCTTCAGCCTGATGAGGACCTATAAACATCAAAAGTGAGATCGCAAAAGAAGGAGAGCCCAACAGCCAGCCTGAGAACCAATCTTGTCAGTCAGACAGTCCAGAACCAAGCCTGAGATGGAGGAGACCCTTGTTAAATCGTTGTTGACTTGAAACAATAAAAATGCAGTTTCTCTGCCGCGTGGATGAATGGACCTAGGGCAGGGTTTCCCAGGTTGGAGACCTGGGGCTGATCTGAGTAAGGCCAAAGCGGCTGTGTGTTCTGTTGATGGCGCTCACCAGTGAGGAGCCCTGTGAAGGGCAGGAAGTCTGCTGCAACAGGAGGGGAGAAGAGAATGGGATACAAAAGTACTTGTACCCTGCGCCAGGCTCAGAGCTAGGCAGTATGCGTGCCTCACATCCCATTTAATCTTGGCGGCAGCATCGTGTTGACGAGGAGGGTTTGGAAGCATCTGGCAGCACTGCGCCTGTCACCCTGTCACTTCATTCAGTCGGTCGCTGCAACTCCAGGCACTATTCCTCTCACCTGCAGAAGAGGTCCCCTCTGGGTCTGCATGTTTGTCAGACCCCCCACATCTTGCCTCTCAATAAATAAATGAAAGACTAATAGAAAAGAAAAGAAAAGCCACCACAATAAGATGCCTGTATACCACAGCTGGAGGGTAGCCCTGCTCGCCACAACTAGAGAAAGTCTGTGCATAGCCACAGAGATCAGGGCAACCAAAAATAAATGAGCAAATGAATACACAAAAATTTTTAAAAAGGTACATTTGCAAAAGATGGAGTAGGGAAAGAGGAACCTGCAGACTCTATCAGAAAGGGTGATCCTGAAGAAAGTAGAACATACTCAACCAGAATGAAGTAACAAAGGCACCAAGATCACAAGGAAATTCCACCACCCAAAGGGAAAAACAGAAGATCAGCCATCTCTTAAAGAATCTATTCCATGGGCTTCAAAGCAATGAAGTTAACAATTACCTTCTTGGCTCTTCATTTTTCTTATTAGTAAAATGAAAATATCCTGTAAAGTTCACAGGTTATATAAAGTACCTCAAATACACAGGGAATAGGGGCTATATGTTAGCCCCTATTGCCTGTGATCCATTGAGAGCTCCAAAGACTTTTTTCCTAGATGTGCAAGCATCTAGGTATGGTCACGAGCCCCAGCTTCAGCCTGATGAGGACCTATAAACATCAAAAGTGAGATCGCAAAAGAAGGAGAGCCCAACAGCCAGCCTGAGAACCAATCTTGTCAGTCAGACAGTCCAGAACCAAGCCTGAGATGGAGGAGACCCTTGTTAAATCGTTGTTGACTTGAAACAATAAAAATGCAGTTTCTCTGCCGCGTGGATGAATGGACCTAGGGCAGGGTTTCCCAGGTTGGAGACCTGGGGCTGATCTGAGTAAGGCCAAAGCGGCTGTGTGTTCTGTTGATGGCGCTCACCAGTGAGGAGCCCTGTGAAGGGCAGGAAGTCTGCTGCAACAGGAGGGGAGAAGAGAATGGGATACAGAGAGTACTTGTACCCTGCGCCAGGCTCAGAGCTAGGCAGTATGCGTGCCTCACATCCCATTTAATCTTGGCGGCAGCATCGTGTTGACGAGGAGGGTTTGGAAGCATCTGGCAGCACTGCGCCTGTCACCCTGTCACTTCATTCAGTCGGTCGCTGCAACTCCAGGCACTATTCCTCTCACCTGCAGAAGAGGTCCCCTCTGGGTCTGCATGTTTGTCAGACCCCCCACATCTTGCCTCTCAATGGGAACATTTATCAACGCTTGCCCTGGGTTAGACTGTGGAGCACGGGGCAGCCTCCCCCGCTGGGCCCAGAGCTTCTCCAGGGCAAGAGCTGCAAGACTGTGGGGCTGGGGGTTTCCTAAAGCCCAGGGAAGGACATTCCAGAGGCTGCCACATACTCTGCTGAAGCATTCGGCCGGCCCTGGAGACCTGAGACAGTCGAAGGGCAGTGAGTGCTGCCCAGAGGCCAGAGGGCAAGCTGGCGAAGGATGGAGGGTGCTAAGGACAGACATCGGCTATTCCAGACAGTGTCAGCCCAAGCTGGAGCCTGGGAGCTGGACCTGCCTCTCGGGAGCGTCTGCGCCCCTTGCCCCAGGTCAGGCGGGGTTCAGTGCTAGAGTCTCTCTCTCCTGGTGGGCGCGTTCCCAGGTCTGGGCCGTACCCAGAGCCGCGTCACCCCTCCCTGGACTTGGAGAGCTTCTGGCCTGAGCCCACCTGCTCCCATCTTGAATCGCCATCCAACCCACTCCCCCACAAATAAGGCATCATTTTATAAAACTACAGCCCACAGCCATATGCCTTCAAGCCCTTGCTCCTGACCTCAGTCTGCCTGGCCGCCTGTTTATCCTTCAAGGCTTGTCTCCCACGTTCTGAAGATGCTGCCGCTGGGGGCGCACCGCGGGGTGCTGAGCGCCCTGTCCCGGCAGCCGGCAGACCCTGGGCCACGTTCACTGGCACGACTCACGGAAGCCACCCCCCAGCTCTGAGATGGGCCGGGGGACGAGTTCCAGGACACCGAGCCCAGAGTGGCGCAGCCAGGCTGGCCTTGGTGCCACGGCCCCCACCTCACAGCACACCTTTACCTTCCGCTCACGGTCCCCTAGGAAGACAGGCTTCTATTCGGCTCTGGAGCTCCGTGCCCCGACACTGACCTGCTACCTGCTTCTTCTGTGAGCAGCCTCACGCTGTCAGGACCTCGGGCTCTGCATCTTACTCATTTCCCTTTGCCTGATGGGGTGTTAGCACAACTCCAGTACACAACAAACTCCATAAACACTGTTTAAATGGAATTTTATTGCCTTCTGCCTGGAGCCTCCCCAGAAGGCAGGCCAAAGGAAGGGTTTCCAGTTTCCAGTTCCAGGAGAGCCGTGTGTTGGAGGATGTCTCTGAGGATGGGTGACTGGGCTCTCTGAGGGTGGGCGAGCAGGCAGTGGACGGCCCCTTCAGGAGCGCCCCAGGAAGGTTTCCTTCTCCCCGAAGCACCCACTTGTCTCCACTTCTCCCTTTCCTTCCCTGGGGGAATTTTATGGCGAGGGTGGGGGAGGGGTGGGTGGGTGCAAGAAGGAAGCAAATCTCAAAGCAGGCTAGGAATTTCCCAAGAAGGCAAGGCTGAAGCCCAGTTTCCTGAGAAGTTTCCCTCCCCAATTTACTTCTTCTCTTCTCCACAAATTACTAAGCCGACATTTGCTCTTATGAGTAATGGTCTGGGCTGCCCATGTCAAAGTTAGACCACACTTCATTTCTACACGGGGCTGTTCTCCAGGAAATCTTTTTTGCATCCTGTTCTCTGCCTGCAAAATCTATCGTCACCCACACCAACAGTTGCGCGAGCAGGCTTGGGAAGCTGGAGAGCCTCTCTGCTTTCCGCCTGCCCTGAGCTCAATTGTTCTTTCGCCTCTGATAAAACTGCCTGCTCAGCGACTGAGAACGGCTGAGCGCCTGCCCACACTCAGTAAATCAAGCAGGTCTGCGGTGCAGGGAAGCCGACGTGCTGGAAAGAGATGTTGCCCCAGCCACAGGGGCCAGCTCGTCTAGGTAGCCAGGGCCATCTATCCAGGTGAGGAGGGCGGGCGCTTGATCAGCGACACTCAGGGAAGTGAACCCTGCCTGGGTTTGCTCACCCTGTCCACTGATTTTTAACACCAAGGGAAACATCAGAAGGGGCGAAGTGTTCCTGCTTTCCATGAATTCATGCATGGCTAAGACTTGTGTAAACCACCAAGGGACGTGAGGACACACTAAGGGACGCAGGGAGGGTTAGAGAGACCAACAGGCTGGGGCCTGGCCCAGCTCCACCACCAACCTACTGGGCCTCCTGGGGGCTGTGGCTTCACACTGGAAAACCACTGCATTATTTTTTAATTTTTTGAGGTGGGGTGCACCATGTGGCTTGTGGGATCTTAGTTCCCTAACCAGGGATTGAACTCGGGCCCTTATGACTGAAAGCATGGAATCCTGATCCCTGTACCACCAGGGAATTCCCTGTATTTTTCACATGTGAGTGTGTTTAAAAGGAATGCAGGGCATTAGGGACAAGTGGTGTGCCCAAGACCCCACAGATCTGTCTGTCTAGAGTCTCCACCTTTCCATGATGGTTCAGTCGCGGAACATCACTGAGACCCAGTCAGTGGCCAACGGGAAACCTGGCATTCAGAGTTCAAGCTTTCCAGGAGCTGCACAAACCAAGATCCTTTCAGAGGGATCAACTTGGAGAAACAAGAGCCCGCCTTTCTCAAGTCCCAGGGGTGCCTGCCACACCTGGCTGGACCTTGCCACGATTCAGGGCCTTTCAGGACAGTCTCTTCTCAAATCACTCATCTTAGTTCCGGGAGGCATTGGGGCCAAAAGGAATGTGTTGGCTTCCTCTCCTATCAGTTTGCCAGGAACAATAGCCTGCCAAGGCTACTTCAGGTCTGGCCTGGAAAGACCAAGAGAAACATTTACCAGATATGAAGCCCTTCCCACTCTCAGCACTGCTGTGTGGCCTCCCCGGTGCTGTGGCTGGGCAGCACAGCACGCGCCGCTGACTCCGCAAGCCATGCTTCCCTCCTGTGCCCCATGACGGTCTCCGAAGGAAGGAAGACAGGAACAGGGCACCTTCCCGCTCAGCCCCAGGGTGGATGGCCTTGCTACGCGACTTTCCCGGCACCGTCGCTGCTCAGCCCGTTGGGATCAAGGCAGTCACAGGCGTGGAATAATTAGTGTGCAAGACAGAGCCACGGCAAGGAAGACCACGTACATGGCCAGGTTGGGCTTTCATCAGAGGCAGGGGGGTCACAGGGCGTGGACATTTTATTAGTGTGCAAGCAGACACACTAAGGGACGCAGGGAGGGTTAGAGAGACCAACAGGCTGGGGCCTGGCCCAGCTCCACCACCAACCTACTGGGCCTCCTGGGGGCTGTGGCTTCACACTGGAAAACCACTGCATTATTTTTTAATTTTTTGAGGTGGGGTGCACCATGTGGCTTGTGGGATCTTAGTTCCCTAACCAGGGATTGAACTCGGGCCCTTATGACTGAAAGCATGGAATCCTGATCCCTGTACCACCAGGGAATTCCTGTATTTTTCACATGTGAGTGTGTTTAAAAGGAATGCAGGGCATTAGGGACAAGTGGTGTGCCCAAGACCCCACAGATCTGTCTGTCTAGAGTCTCCACCTTTCCATGATGGTTCAGTCGCGGAACATCACTGAGACCCAGTCAGTGGCCAACGGGAAACCTGGCATTCAGAGTTCAAGCTTTCCAGGAGCTGCACAAACCAAGATCCTTTCAGAGGGATCAACTTGGAGAAACAAGAGCCCGCCTTTCTCAAGTCCCAGGGGTGCCTGCCACACCTGGCTGGACCTTGCCACGATTCAGGGCCTTTCAGGACAGTCTCTTCTCAAATCACTCATCTTAGTTCCGGGAGGCATTGGGGCCAAAAGGAATGTGTTGGCTTCCTCTCCTATCAGTTTGCCAGGAACAATAGCCTGCCAAGGCTACTTCAGGTCTGGCCTGGAAAGACCAAGAGAAACATTTACCAGATATGAAGCCCTTCCCACTCTCAGCACTGCTGTGTGGCCTCCCCGGTGCTGTGGCTGGGCAGCACAGCACGCGCCGCTGACTCCGCAAGCCATGCTTCCCTCCTGTGCCCCATGACGGTCTCCGAAGGAAGGAAGACAGGAACAGGGCACCTTCCCGCTCAGCCCCAGGGTGGATGGCCTTGCTACGCGACTTTCCCGGCACCGTCGCTGCTCAGCCCGTTGGGATCAAGGCAGTCACAGGCGTGGAATAATTAGTGTGCAAGACAGAGCCACGGCAAGGAAGACCACGTACATGGCCAGGGCATCCAGCTCAAGGGGCTTTCATCAGAGGCACATCTTCACACGGAGGGTGTGGCTGGTCTTGCTCACTGAAGGTCTGCTGCAGCATTTAGTCAGGGAACATTGGTTAGTCACTATGGGACAGGCACTGTGCTAGCCCATGACGACAGGCAAGCACCTTGGACAGACTGGATATTGACCTTTAAGAGCTGGTAACAGGTACGGGCTCTGTTCCTTCCTCGTAAGTAACGCACTCGAACAATCTAAAAGGCTATTTTGTATGGATGCCTGGTTTGATGTTATACACACATATATATTTGTGATAATTCTGGTGCTATGCTGTCAGCACTGTTACACATATGTCAAGTACAATGAGAGCCCAGAAAAAAAGAGTTGCTGCCTCTGCTTGGATAGAATCAGGGAAGGCTTCCTGGAGGAGGTGACCTGGCAAGTGATAATGGGAAAGGCAACACAGGATGTTGAATATAAGAAGGATGCATCGAAACATGACATATGCTGTTGTGGTTACATGTCTGTGCTTCCCCCGCTCCTGCAAGTCATAGGGTGAAGCCCTAGTCACTGATTTGATGGTATTAGGAAGTGGAGATTCTGAAAGGTAAATGGGTTTGAAGAGGTCACGAGGGTGGAACCCCCTATAAGGGGATTAGTGCCCTTAGAAGAAGAGGAAGATACTCCAGCTTCTCTCTGCTTTGGGAGGACAGGGCAAGCCAGCAGGGGGCGCTCACCAGAACCTGACCATGCTGGACCATGAACTTCCAGTCTCCGGAATGGAGGCTTCCTAAATGTCTGTTATTGAAGCCACTCTGCCTATGGCATTTTGTCATCACAGCCTGAGCTAAGACGCACCATGACATTTTTATGGAGATGCAAGGAATTCAGCCGAGACAGGTTCCTCAGCTTCTGCAGTTTGAAGTCTCCCAGGCATGTGTGGTATCTGTTGATGGAGTAACCCCCTGGCACCTCACAGGGAAGACTGCCGACATCAGAACACCAGCTGTGAAGACCCGCTTGCTCACAGCCCTGTGTTCTCTCCTGCCCTAGACTTCAAAAGCCGTCAAAACCACAACGCCATACCCTTACGCTGGCCACTAGAGGGCGCTCTGTGTCACGCTGAAAAGAAATACCAGAGGCCATATTGGCTTTCTCCAAGTGTTCTGTAAAGAAAAAAGTCTTTCACAGCTGGTGTGGCAAGTTATACAAGCCCAGGGTCCTGTGATGGTAGGCACGAAGGACAGATCACTCAAAATATTTATTAAAATTGTACTTGTGCTAGTCTCTAAGTTCAGAAGAAAAATACCATCTGCCTTCTGGGAGCTCCATGAGGTTTGGTGGAGGAAAGACAATTGCACCCACGCACACATGTGTACAATGTTTCTTGAGCATCCCAGTCTCTCCCAGGTGATCTTCAAGGTCTATATCTAATTCTCAAATGAAAACTTGTTTCAGTTCATTTGGCAGAGGCCAGATTAAATCTCAAATTTGCCTACCTCTCAAGACCATCCTCTTTCCTCAACCCAGTCCAGTCCCTCTCAAACACTTCCTGTGCAAAGCAAAAGGTTCACACATAAAGCTGGGTGTGCACCAAAGCTGTCAGAAACAGAAGTGAGACAGAACTAACTCTGACCGGGGGGAGTCCAGGAGGGCATCACGGAGGAGGTGTTTTTTCTTTTTTTTAATCAATCAGATAAGCTTAAGGGAAAGAGATTCCAGGGAGAAAGAGGCAGGTCTTGTGGCATAAAGCCTTGCAAATGCAGGAACCAGTCTTTGGCAACAAATGGCAGATGAACCCCTGCCTAGAAGGTGGCAGCTCACCAGAACCTGACCATGCTGGACCATGAACTTCCAGTCTCCGGAATGGAGGCTTCCTAAATGTCTGTTATTGAAGCCACTCTGCCTATGGCATTTTGTCATCACAGCCTGAGCTAAGACGCACCATGACATTTTTATGGAGATGCAAGGAATTCAGCCGAGACAGGTTCCTCAGCTTCTGCAGTTTGAAGTCTCCCAGGCATGTGTGGTATCTGTTGATGGAGTAACCCCCTGGCACCTCACAGGGAAGACTGCCGACATCAGAACACCAGCTGTGAAGACCCGCTTGCTCACAGCCCTGTGTTCTCTCCTGCCCTAGACTTCAAAAGCCGTCAAAACCACAACGCCATACCCTTACGCTGGCCACTAGAGGGCGCTCTGTGTCACGCTGAAAAGAAATACCAGAGGCCATATTGGCTTTCTCCAAGTGTTCTGTAAAGAAAAAAGTCTTTCACAGCTGGTGTGGCAAGTTATACAAGCCCAGGGTCCTGTGATGGTAGGCACGAAGGACAGATCACTCAAAATATTTATTAAAATTGTACTTGTGCTAGTCTCTAAGTTCAGAAGAAAAATACCATCTGCCTTCTGGGAGCTCCATGAGGTTTGGTGGAGGAAAGACAATTGCACCCACGCACACATGTGTACAATGTTTCTTGAGCATCCCAGTCTCTCCCAGGTGATCTTCAAGGTCTATATCTAATTCTCAAATGAAAACTTGTTTCAGTTCATTTGGCAGAGGCCAGATTAAATCTCAAATTTGCCTACCTCTCAAGACCATCCTCTTTCCTCAACCCAGTCCAGTCCCTCTCAAACACTTCCTGTGCAAAGCAAAAGGTTCACACATAAAGCTGGGTGTGCACCAAAGCTGTCAGAAACAGAAGTGAGACAGAACTAACTCTGACCGGGGGGAGTCCAGGAGGGCATCACGGAGGAGGTGTTTTTTCTTTTTTTTAATCAATCAGATAAGCTTAAGGGGAAAGAGATTCCAGGGAGAAAGAGGCAGGTCTTGTGGCATAAAGCCTTGCAAATGCAGGAACCAGTCTTTGGCAACAAATGGCACAAGTCTAGGGCACTGGGGAGTGTGAGTTACGTGAGGAGGGACCTGAGGGGCGGTGGGGGGGGCGGGGGCTGGGAGGGCAGCTGAGGGAAACACCATAAGCAGCCTCGCAGTCCAGTTAAGAAGCTGAGACTTGTTCCCACAGGCAATAGAAAGCCATCAAAGGCTCTTGAAGAAATTTCTAATGTTACATTTAAATGGTCATTTTTTTTGTCCCCAGTAAAGGAGGTATATTCAGTGTGGAACATTATAGAACTCAGTGCCTGCTTTGAAAAGAAAAAAAAAAGTCTCTGCAAGCATATGGACTCTAAGTCTGTCCCTTTAATTTCACTCTATACCATATGGCAGTCTGAAGTTTTAGAAGATGAGTAGACGGATCTGTTGGAGTTGAAAATCTGCAAAGAGCGGAGGCAGCCCCGCCCTCCCCACAATCCCTTCCCGCGGTGGACCAAAGCTTTCCTACCTGAGGGCTCAGGTCAGCACCAGTCCCTCCCCTGGCCACACCCAAATACTTAACCCCCACTCTTGGCTGCGACGTCCCTTTCAGCCCACTGGCCTTTTGGCCTCTGGGCCCGCCTGGCCCCTCTCCCCCTTTCTCCCTGAACCCTTCATCCGTCTTGGACCCCTTGCCCTGACTACTTAAGCCCAATATCAATAAACCTGTTCCTTCCCTCATCCTTTGGCTTTTCTCTGGTCTTTTCTTTTACACTCTTCTAACATTTTCTAACAGGATCGACTTCACAGATCAAACCTTAGTAAGAGACATCTTTAATTCTTTTTCCACTAGCCACAGCTGAAGCCTAAAGTATCGGTCTCACAAAATGAAGTGGTGAGGTCCAGTCCCTCTCAAACACTTCCTGTGCAAAGCAAAAGGTTCACACATAAAGCTGGGTGTGCACCAAAGCTGTCAGAAACAGAAGTGAGACAGAACTAACTCTGACCGGGGGGAGTCCAGGAGGGCATCACGGAGGAGGTGTTTTTTCTTTTTTTTAATCAATCAGATAAGTTTAAAGGGGGAAAGAGATTCCAGGGAGAAAGAGGCAGGTCTTGTGGCATAAAGCCTTGCAAATGCAGGAACCAGTCTTTGGCAACAAATGGCACAAGTCTAGGGCACTGGGGAGTGTGAGTTACGTGAGGAGGGACCTGAGGGGCGGTGGGGGCGGGGCTGGGAGGGCAGCTGAGGGAAACACCATAAGCAGCCTCGCAGTCCAGTTAAGAAGCTGAGACTTGTTCCCACAGGCAATAGAAAGCCATCAAAGGCTCTTGAAGAAATTTCTAATGTTACATTTAAATGGTCATTTTTTTTGTCCCCAGTAAAGGAGGTATATTCAGTGTGGAACATTATAGAACTCAGTGCCTGCTTTGAAAAGAAAAAAAAAAGTCTCTGCAAGCATATGGACTCTAAGTCTGTCCCTTTAATTTCACTCTATACCATATGGCAGTCTGAAGTTTTAGAAGATGAGTAGACGGATCTGTTGGAGTTGAAAATCTGCAAAGAGCGGAGGCAGCCCCGCCCTCCCCACAATCCCTTCCCGCGGTGGACCAAAGCTTTCCTACCTGAGGGCTCAGGTCAGCACCAGTCCCTCCCCTGGCCACACCCAAATACTTAACCCCCACTCTTGGCTGCGACGTCCCTTTCAGCCCACTGGCCTTTTGGCCTCTGGGCCCGCCTGGCCCCTCTCCCCCTTTCTCCCTGAACCCTTCATCCGTCTTGGACCCCTTGCCCTGACTACTTAAGCCCAATATCAATAAACCTGTTCCTTCCCTCATCCTTTGGCTTTTCTCTGGTCTTTTCTTTTACACTCTTCTAACATTTTCTAACAGGATCGACTTCACAGATCAAACCTTAGTAAGAGACATCTTTAATTCTTTTTCCACTAGCCACAGCTGAAGCCTAAAGTATCGGTCTCACAAAATGAAGTGGTGAGGTCAGGCGATTTCTTGTAAAGCACTCAGACATGCCTGGCACATACTAAGTGCAATTGAAGGGTTTAATAAACAAACACAGAGACCAAAGGGGTGTGCCATTAGGTGCTTAGCTAACCTCCAGGCAAATCAAGTCACGTCAGTCCCACCTTAGGGAGAGCTTAATGGTACATAAGGTGCACATGTATTCATATCTAGGGCAGACAATGTGCTTGAGACACCAGAAAACAGTTATTTCACCAAGCTGAGGCCCAGCGTCAT
Source organism: Tragulus kanchil (assembly GCA_022376925.1). Lineage (NCBI taxonomy): Eukaryota > Metazoa > Chordata > Mammalia > Artiodactyla > Tragulidae > Tragulus > Tragulus kanchil. The sequence continues at coordinate 66,408,128 of JAIOJX010000006.1, read as the reverse complement.
TTTAAAAACAAAGGCCATAGGTTTTCAGAAACTAGAATTGACTTCCACATCAGTCCTGCTAAATAAACTAGCTGTAAACTTTTACAAGAACTTTCCCCAAAGAGCCTCCACACTGATTTATATATTACCCAGACATCAAGGCTGTTTCTGCTAAGCCAAACAAACATCTGGATGAAAACCATAGTCATTTCATTGCTCCCCAGGGCTGGGATCTTTGAGGTTGATAAGACATCTGAACGCTGTCTGAGACTGTGTGTCTTTATCAGATATTTGCCATTCATTAGAGACAACCTCAAAGAGAAATCTAATTGTAGAAGGTTAAAAACAAAATTCATCGTGGTGCCTCGAGGCTTCGGGAAGTTAAAGGATGGGCTTCCAGTCACAGAGCTTGGGAGCGGCAGAGCGGGATTCAACCTTGTCTGGTATCTGTCTGTTCTGTTTCCACTACACTGCCTCTGCGATATGAACTAGTGGGCAGATTCTGAAGCACAGACGAAAGGACCAGTCCTTCAGTATCTGCACCCTCATGGTCAAAAGGAAAAAGAACTGTGCACAAAGGACATTAAATGCTGTGCCCTGAACTCTGCCTATAAAGGCCAGCCGGGAACTGGGCCTCAAAGCAGCAGCTCCAGTGCACTTGTCCAGAGGGAGGTCGAGCTTAACCACTGCTCTAGAATGTCACAGCTAGGAACAGTGCTATATGCACCCCTCCTCACGGGGCAGGTGAATTTCTACACTAAAAGTCACTGTTGGGGGTTGAGGGGAGTTGGAAACAGACCAGAGTTCTCCCATTTCAATCATTGAGTGGTTTGCTTACATTTCTGCGCTTTTATCTACACTTGCTCTAAGCACTATCTCACTTGCTAAAAATGTAAGCTTCCCAAAGCAGGAAGTGAAATGTAAACACTTGTGCTTTTCAGCGTGGGTAACGCTCCGGTTTGAATAGCTAAAGAGACTGGGAATGCCCCACGGTAACATCGCTATGGTTCAGCTCAGGGTGTTTCAATGTCTCCACCTTGTGGAAACTCTCGGTAGTACATGGACATAAACACCATCTCTGTTGAAAGACGGACCTCACAAGAGAATAAATGTTTCTTACGACATGAGAAAACCTCAAAATAATCCCAGAATGGTTGGTTGTATACCACAGTGGAATCTTATAAAGATAACGTTGATGTCATGCTGAATGCCAATGGTCTTCTAAATAACAATAAAAGATTAAATCATACACAATTTTAGTAATATCTGTATGCTCATATAAAACTAGAGACACAAAACGATGCTTTAAGTGAACTGAATCATTTGATTTATCAGGCCATCAACTTTCCCATCCATGAGGGTAGCAGAAACCTGTTACACTGCAAGGGTCTGGTAGCTCCTGTCTTCCAAGATTTCACTGTGGAATGGTTCTAAAAGTAAAGGGCAGAAAGTCAAAGTACCTCTATCTCTAAGCTTTAAATAAAAGAAGACTTGCAGACAGACAGGAAGAACTAAGCAAATCCATTCTGAAATGAACTCAAGCAGCGGTGCTATTTCAACCCAGGAACGAAACCTTGGGCAAGAGGGTTAAGGGGCTGTGCGCAGGAGCACTGGCCCTGGACTCTGCGTCTTCACTCCCTGACCTGGGCAAGGGATGCACCCTTCCTGAGCCTCAGGGGACGCCTCCGTAAGGGAAGGATTATACCACCTGCCTCAAAGGATTGCTGTGAGGACCGAAGAAGACAATGGATACAAAGCAACTGGCCCAATGTTTGGCACAGAGTGCGAGAACGAGCTACGATTAAGCTTATGAAAATACTGACTCACCCCTGGGGTTCTTGATCACTATGTTCAGAAAAATGAAGGGCATGACTACCGCACCTGATTTTCATTATCTGTAATTTTATCTGTTCGAATGTCAGAGGAGGAAAAAGATCTTGAAGGATTTCCGGGCAAGCCAGGTTAAGAGATGAAGCAATCACGGGCAAGGGGAGTGAACGGATGCCTGTCCAGCTTCACGGGGATCCAGAGGTGGGGCAAACACAGGCACCCACGCCTCGGGCCACCCGCAGTCACGGCCTGGCTCAGACATCATCCCATCGCTTCCTATATCTTCGCATGTTCCAGGGAGGCTGGATCTGCTCCTTTGACCATGCAGTTGTGGGCTCACCAATTCAGCCAAGTTTAGATACTCCAGTACGTGCAAGGCACTGGGGACCCAGCAGTGAGCCGGTCGGAGCGTGTCGCTGCCTCACGGCACTTGCTGCTCTAAGCAGGAGCCAGCAGAGATGCAATAAAATATTAACCCATCCTCAGGAGAAAGGAGCATAAACAGTGACGGAGAACAGGCCTGGGGCCATCCCATCCAGGACGTCAAGTTGAAGGCTCAAGGAGGGCTGTTCAAAGAGAGGCCGGCTGAGCAGCCAGGAGGAACCAGTAGAGAGGTCTGGGCAACAGGACCAAGGCAGAGAAACAGTGCAAAGGCCCGAAGGCAGGGAACAGCTTGATGAGACTGAGGAACACGTAACCAGCTGCAGCCGCGGAAGCAAGGGGACTGGAGGACAGGGAGCTCTAAGAGGCAGTTAAGGGCCAGGTCCCGCAGGGCCAGATCCACCAGGCTCCGGAGTCTGGATTCTACCCAGAAGGTTTGGTAAAGGCCTGATACAATATGCTTTCCTGTCAAGTGTCACTCTGGCTGCCGATTGGAGCCTTCTGCCCAGGGAATTACTGCCGAGCCTGGACTGCAGCCCAGATCTTGTGTCTCTCAGCCCAGAAGGCTCCCCTCCGCAACACACAGCCTTCAACGTAGACAGGACACGAGGAAGGCAGTTGGCTCTCCCCAGAAACCATCAGAGAGCAGGCAGGCACCGCGCCCTCCCCCGGCTCCAGGAGCGGCGCGGCGCCCAGGTACTCACCCGCTGGTGATGTCGTCCGCCCGCATGTTCTTGCTCAGAACGTCCCCGTCGCTCATGTAGCCGGGGGCGTCCATGCTGATGCCCTCCAGGTCCATCTCGTCTCCCGTCTTGTCCGAGACGTCCACGTGGCAGACGCTGCTGCCCCTGGAGGCCAGCTGCCTCCGCAGGGGCGCGGAGTACACGTAGCGGCCTGACTCGGTGTTGATGAAGCGGCTGGCGTTGGCTCGGGGCGGGTACCCGTTGCCCATGGAGGGCGCGTCTCCCGCCTGGAGCCGCGGGCTGGACTGGCCGAGCCTCCAGGACAGAGGAGTGGGCCTGCCCGTCAAGCTGAGGATACTGCGCCCACTGATCTCCGTGGTGACATTGGTGTCGAACGTGGTTTCCAATGTGCTGGAAACATAAGACCAGCCTTGGGTGAGACCCCAGTGTGCCTAGGAGTCTCTGCAGTTTATATTCTCTTTCATTTCTTTTTTAGGATGATGAACTATTTCCCATATACAAAACAGGATCAAAAAATACGGTAGCAGCATACCACCCAGTGTAGCTCTGTCGTTACAAATGAAAACACGAAGCTGTGTGTCCGAGTGACATTATGGAAAGCCCAGAGGAGACTTTTCCCTAAGACATGGCACAAGATACCCACTCCCTGTTACTTCATTTTTCTTTTTAAATTTTGGCCTCTTTTGTTGATTTTTTATCCATGTATTTGCATCCATCTTTTCTATTATTTGGCCTGTGTGGGCCTCCCATCGCAGTGGCCTCTCTCGTTGCAGAGCTCTGACTCTGGGCGCATGCGCTCCAGAGCACTGGCTTGTCATTGGACACACGGGTCCAGCTGCTCCGTGGCATGTGAGATCTTCCTGGGCCAGGGACTGAACTGGTGCCCCCTGCACTGCAAGGTGGACTCTTTACCCACTGGACCACCAGGGAAGCCATCATTTTTCTTTTTTAATATTTATTTTTATTTGCTGGCGCCACGTCTCAGTCGCAGCATGTGGAATCTTTAGTTGCAATATGTGGACTCAAATTTCCTGACCAGGGCTTGAACCTGGGCCCCCTGCACTGGCAGCATGGAGTCTTCGCCACTGGATCACCAGGGTGGTCCCCCAGTTACTTTAGAGAAATGATCTCAACTACTGGAGTATTCTTTGTAACCCAGGAAGGGAAGGAAACAATGCTGAACTGATAACTCTGGGACACAGTGCCTGCCTGCGTGTCCTAGGTCGCTGCCTCTCATCTCTTCCTTCCTACAGCCTGGAGGCACCTGACTTCCACCGAGGTCCTCAGACACATCACATCCTGAGCTCTCTGCAGACTGAGCAGGTGCAGAGGATCCTGATTTTTCTGACTCTGTAACAATCTCTCCCTGCTCACATCTGCTTCTTCCACCTTTTGTCCAACATGACAAATCTGGGGGGCAAAAGACCAGAAATGAATGGTAAATGCCTGGGCTGGAGACCCATGAAACTGGCTGGGTCTGAACCTGCCGGGAGACGGAGCTCATCTGGGGCCTGGCCACATCATCAAGATGCAAAGAAACATGGGGGTCTCTTATGATTGAGCAGAGACATATTAATATGTCTTTTGTTATTCACTGATGTAATAAATCACTGGCCACAGGTGCTACTTGCGGCAAAAATCCCCCGGTCAATAGTGTGTTAGCTAACCAGAGACAGTGAGAGTTTTTCCTGCAGAAGAAAGCAAGGGAGCTTTCCCGCCTGATAGGATCACCACCTTAGCCTGAGCCAAGAAATCCACCAAACTGCTGTAACTGACATTCAATCAGTTTCAGTGAAGGTGGAGGAAGAAGAGAGGAGCCTTGTCTCACCACAGAGGGGCAGGCCCAGCACTGGCTCCGTGCCGTCACCTCCCGCCCAGGGTGCTTGCCTCTGGAAGAACCATTTGCTCCCTCCAATCCTGGAAGCAGCCTGCCTGATGTTCTCATACTGGGAACCCCTAAGGTTTAGGTGGGCTTCCCAGGTGGCGCTAGTGCTCAAGAACCTGCCTGCCAATGCAGGAGACATAAAGAGACATGGGTTCGATCCCTGGGTTGGAAAGATCTCCTGGAGGAGGGCATGGCAACCCACTCCAGTATTTTTTCCTGGAAAATCCCATGGATGGAGGAGCCTGATGGGCTATAGTCCATGGGGTCACAAAGAGTTGGACATGAAAGAAGCAACTGAGCATGAACGCACGTCTCTAAGAACCCACAGTACTGAACCCTGTTCTGCCCAAGCTGCCGACATGGGGGGAACCCGGCAGTCGCCTGCCGTATCGTTTATCAGAAAGACTGAAACTGGAGAGGCAAAGGAGACCTCCCTGACCTGGGAGCTCACGGGGGTCTTTACGTTGATCATTAAGACCCAACACAAACCATAAAACCTGGTCTTGCCCACATCACGAAGGATGTCCTGGGGCTGCATCCTCCTCACCCTCTTGCTCAGCAATGAAAAGAAGCTGATAAACGCTTCCAAGGAATCCTACAGATCATCCAGCGAAACCATGGTTTGAACATGATCCTCTGTTTTTATAAATATTTCCATACGTGTTTTATACACGTGCATGCCTAACAATGTTACAGAGTGCTAGGGACCAGAAGGCCGGGCAGGAATTTGAGTTATTCACTTTATCACACAGGTCAAATACAGTTCACCTGCTCACTTCAATAGCCCAATATCGTTTTGGAAAATGCAAGCAAAGAGCAATTTCTATGCAGCTGGGCTGCAACTTCCTCTGTGAAATGGATTTAGCAACCTCTTGCTTTGAGAAGGAACCCGTCCTCACGGATTTCTACTCCTGACATTTCTGCACGCCGGCTGGCATGCTCAGTGAATTTCAGCACATTGACAGTCAAGGCTATTTATTCCATTATCAACTAAACCACGTGGCTGGGGCAGGACCACACCACAACAGGGCCAGCCATGTGACAGTCAAGTGAGTCGTTGGTTCAGGAAAGTGATTCACTCTTCAGGCACCTGTGGGCAAGCTTCCCTGGTGGCTCAGGCAGTCAAGAGCCTACCTGCCAATGCAGGAGACATAAAGAGACATGGGTTCGATCCTGGGTTGGAAAGATCTCCTGGAGGAGGGCATGGCAACCCACTCCAGTAGTTTTTCCTGGAAAATCCCATGGATGGAGGAGCCTGATGGGCTATAGTCCATGGGGTCACAAAGAGTTGGACATGAAAGAAGCAACTGAGCATGAACGCACGTCTCTAAGAACCCACAGTACTGAACCCTGTTCTGCCCAAGCTGCCGACATGGGGGGAACCCGGCAGTCGCCTGCCGTATCGTTTATCAGAAAGACTGAAACTGGAGAGGCAAAGGAGACCTCCCTGACCTGGGAGCTCACGGGGGTCTTTACGTTGATCATTAAGACCCAACACAAACCATAAAACCTGGTCTTGCCCACATCACGAAGGATGTCCTGGGGCTGCATCCTCCTCACCCTCTTGCTCAGCAATGAAAAGAAGCTGATAAACGCTTCCAAGGGAATCCTACAGATCATCCAGCGAAACCATGGTTTGAACATGATCCTCTGTTTTTATAAATATTTCCATACGTGTTTTATACACGTGCATGACTAACAATGTTACAGAGTGCTAGGGACCAGAAGGCCGGGCAGGAATTTGAGTTATTCACTTTATCACACAGGTCAAATACAGTTCACCTGCTCACTTCAATAGCCCAATATCGTTTTGGAAAATGCAAGCAAAGAGCAATTTCTATGCAGCTGGGCTGCAACTTCCTCTGTGAAATGGATTTAGCAACCTCTTGCTTTGAGAAGGAACCCGTCTCTACGGATTTCTACTCCTGACATTTCTGCACGCCGGCTGGCATGCTCAGTGAATTTCAGCACATTGACAGTCAAGGCTATTTATTCCATTATCAACTAAACCACGTGGCTGGGGCAGGACCACACCACAACAGGGCCAGCCATGTGACAGTCAAGTGAGTCGTTGGTTCAGGAAAGTGATTCACTCTTCAGGCACCTGTGGGCAAGCTTCCCTGGTGGCTCAGGCAGTCAAGAGCCTACCTGCAATGCAGAAACCCAGGTCCAATCGCTGGGCTGGGAAGCTCCCCTGGAGAAGGAAATGGCAACCCACGCCAGTATTCTTGCCTGGAGAATTCTCCCCGCGAGGGGAGCCTAGTGGGCTACAGGCTCCGGGGTCACAAAGAGGCAGACACGACTGAGCAGCTAACATACACACCTGTGTGTAACCTGAGTTCCCCGTAGACTGGACATGGTCTCCTCCAAGTTCTGCCGTAGATCAGCAATGTTCTTCACCGTCCGCAGTCGCCGAGCCTCGGGATCTTCCCCTGGAGAGACAGAGGTGAAGAGTATTGACGTTCTCAGACTGATGGGGAGGTTCAAGGGGACGGCAATCTTGTCCATGGCCATAGCCAGGTAGGCTGCCCAGGGCCCGGCTCAGCGCGCCTCAAGAAAGATTTGAGAATGAATGGATGGATAGAGGAATACCCAAAGGAAGATGTTAAACCTAAATAGAGAAGTCTGTCTTCTCCCTGCAGGTCCCTCCAGCAACAGGTGAGGTCTAACCTGTGACAGAAGCTCAGGCTGAGTCAGAGGCAGTAAACACATCTCCACACCGAGTCGCATAAAGACACACACCTCTTAGGTCTGAGCCCTGCCCGTGTAGAAGTAGGAGAGGCCTTTTGCTTCCTCGCCCACAGACAGGTGCTGCTGTCTACTGACCCAGCATTATAACTTTGTGGATTTATTTTTGGCTGTGCTGAGTCTTCATTGCGGCTCAGGCCTTCTCGAGTTGCGGTGAGCAGGGGCTGCTCTTCGTTGCAGTGTGCGGGCTTCTCACTACCGTGGCTTCTCTTATGTGCCGCACGGGTTTCAGTGGTTGTGGTTCCTGGGCTTAGTTGCTCCGAGACGTGAGGGATCTTCCCAGATCAGGGCTCAAACCCGTGTCACCTACATTGGCGGGCAGATTCTTTACCACTGAGCCACTCAGGAAGCCCTCTGCAACATTATAGATGGTTCCTTTGTAGAGGCGAAAGGTCTGCCCTTATTTATGATGAATATTTCTAGAGAGAGGTTTGCCTTTCTTGTACAATTTGTTTTCTTATCTTGAATTCTGGCTCCGCTCCTCCCTGGTTGAGTGATTCTAAGGAAGGTGCTGACCCTCTGCATCCTTCAGACGCCACAGTCCTCATCGAAGACGAGACAGTGCCAGCCTCAAAGGACTGCTGGAGGACTACATGAAGACCCCTAAATGCAGCACCCACCAAAAGCACCCAATCACGCGGTCGGTGCTGCAGAGCGTTAGGGAAAACTCGGGCTTCTCTCTTGGGAAGACACGGGACTTTCATTCCTGGGCAACATTTCCCACTAAATTCCTGGTCCGGACAGAAACTGCCACAAACACGCTGGGAGAAAGAGGCCACAAAGAGGCTAGGAAGCCACACCCCCTCTCAGGGAAGCCTCGCTTTAGGGGTGTCTGGCCAGTCTGTCTTCCTTGGGCTTATGGGGGAAGAGGAAAAGTTGAGTAACTACAGTAGTGATGAAGGAATTACTTCCCTCAGAGTTATTTCAGGAGGGCTGATAAGACCACGATCAAGGGTCTGTAAAAGCTCCTGGCTATCTCAAGTGCTGAGCGATATTTCTCAGTTAATCTCCACGTAGAACATCGTGCCCATGGGCACCAGCAAGTGGGGTTTCCGGCAGACACCAAGCAGAACTTCCAGCAAGTGTCACGAGGAGGGCAACAGGCAGCTAAGCAACGTCACAGAATTCACTTTCCTTCGGAGACAGATGACCACTTCATGGATTATTCTCAGCCTGGTGGTGCCTGGAGGCTGGACTCAATGACGGATTACCTGGAGGAAATGTTCTGGAGCAAACTCTCTATCCTTGAAAATGTTAGTGCTTTCCATTTTCTCCCCACTTGGTACCAGGAGAAATTTTGAAAGGCATTTTTCTTTTATCTGAAAAGTCGTCAGACCTACATTTCCCACCCAATTCTTTAAAGTACATATACGAATATACATATTTCTAAACGAACGCGGTGATGAATGCCTACTCTTCCTTCCCCTAATGGCTTTGGGAGAACGTAATTGCATCTATCTCCAGAGCCATCAATTAAATATCTTTTACTGCAGTTTGGCTACATTGTATCTGTGTAAAGGCTGCCAAAAAGGTACAGATCCTTTGAATAGCTCCAGGCCCTGCAGGGAACGTTTATTATGAAGCTAAGTCTAGGCACCAGTTTTCAAATTACCTTCATTAATTAACTTAATCACTCATAACAGTATAATAACTGTATTTACAGGCATACCTTGCTTTATTGTGTTTTGCTGGTATCGTGATTTTTTACAAATTGAAGGTTTGTGGCAACCCTGCGTCGACCAAGTCTACCGGCGCCACGTCTCCAACAGCACTCGCTCACTTTGTGCCTTGTCACACTTTGGTAATTCCCCCAATATTTCAAAGCCTCCACCAGCAAAAAGATTATGACTCACTAAGGCTCAGAGAATGGCTGACGTTTTTTAGCAATGATGTAGTTTTCAATTAAGGTAAGCACGTTGTTTTCTTAGACATACCATTATTGCACACGCCGTAGACCACAGCACAGTGTAAACATAACTTTTCATGCACCGTTGATCCGTCACTACGTCATGTCCAACCCTTTTGGGACCCCATGGACCATGGGCCACCAGGCAACTCTGCCCATGGGATTTCCCAGGCAAGAATACTGGAGTGGGTTTCCATTTCCTTCTCCAGGGGATCTTCTCAACTCAGGGATCAAACTTGCATCTCCTGTATTGGCAGGTGGGTTCTTTACCCACAGGGCCACCAGGGAAGTGCACTGGGAAACCAAAAAAAATTGGCGTGACTTGCATTATTGCAGTATTTACTTCAACGCAGTGGTCTGGAACCAAACTGGCACTATCCTGAGGCATGCGTGTATCCATATCTCTATTAATGACATTATTTGCCAGTGCTAACTCTTCCTTAGAAAGTCAAAGATCTTTGATAAGGGGTGGTAACTCACCTTTATTTTTTGTAAACCCCCCCCTCCCCGCCTACACACACCTCTGTAGATGCTCAAGAAGTATTTATTACCCAAAAAAGTTTTGGGTCACTGTAGGAGCTGAAGAAAAGGGACAGATTTTGCCTCCAACAGATGAAGGCTTGAATGGTGGCACTGCCACTTATTAGCCACTTATCTTAAATATCTTTTACTGCATTTTACATTGTATCTGTGTAAAGTCTGGAAAAAAGGTACAGATCCTTTGAATAGCTCCAGGCCCTGCAGGGAACGTTTATTATGAAGCTAAGTCTAGGCACCAGTTTTCAAATTACCTTCATTAATTAACTTAATCACTCATAACAGTATAATAACTGTATTTACAGGCATACCTTGCTTTATTGTGTTTTGCTGGTATCGTGATTTTTTACAAATTGAAGGTTTGTGGCAACCCTGCGTCGACCAAGTCTACCGGCGCCACGTCTCCAACAGCACTCGCTCACTTTGTGCCTTGTCACACTTTGGTAATTCCCCCAATATTTCAAAGCCTCCACCAGCAAAAAGATTATGACTCACTAAGGCTCAGAGAATGGCTGACGTTTTTTAGCAATGATGTAGTTTTCAATTAAGGTAAGCACGTTGTTTTCTTAGACATACCATTATTGCACACGCCGTAGACCACAGCACAGTGTAAACATAACTTTTCATGCACCGTTGATCCGTCACTACGTCATGTCCAACCCTTTTGGGACCCCATGGACCATGGGCCACCAGGCAACTCTGCCCATGGGATTTCCCAGGCAAGAATACTGGAGTGGGTTTCCATTTCCTTCTCCAGGGGATCTTCTCAACTCAGGGATCAAACTTGCATCTCCTGTATTGGCAGGTGGGTTCTTTACCCACAGGGCCACCAGGGAAGTGCACTGGGAAACCAAAAAAAATTGGCGTGACTTGCATTATTGCAGTATTTACTTCAACGCAGTGGTCTGGAACCAAACTGGCACTATCCTGAGGCATGCGTGTATCCATATCTCTATTAATGACATTATTTGCCAGTGCTAACTCTTCCTTAGAAAGTCAAAGATCTTTGATAAGGGGTGGTAACTCACCTTTATTTTTTGTAAACCCCCCCCTCCCCGCCTACACACACCTCTGTAGATGCTCAAGAAGTATTTATTACCCAAAAAAGTTTTGGGTCACTGTAGGGCTGAAGAAAAGGGACAGATTTTGCCCTCCAACAGATGAAGGCTTGAATGGTGGCACTGCCACTTATTAGCCACTTGATCTTCGACAAGTCACTTATCCTCTCTGAATGTCATCTGTAAGATGGAGATAAAATCCCTCCCCTCAAGCTTAGGAGGATCAGAGGAGACGGCACAGGATATGCCTAAGCAATTGATCAGACAGTCTCATCAGTGTCCGTCCCCTGACACACCCATTTGCTGTCATTTCAAGGGGCTGGCTGTCAATAAGCTGAATTCAGCCTCATCCACACACACTACTACGCAGTGTCTCCATAAAATTATTCACACACAGGATACAGTCAAGCGTAGGAGTTCCACTGCTTAAATGTAAAGATGAGCCACCCTGATTTTCAGAAGTTTTCCTTAGCAACCAACACCCTTCAACGCACCAAAGAGTGCTTGATTCAGCCTCACTGGCTGCACAGGTCTGGTCCCCAAACCGACAGCCTCTCAGCTTTCTGAGCTCTCCTGTGGTTACTGTCCTGACGCACAGGAGACACAAGGAGAGAGGAAGGAAAAGAAGGGAAGAGATCACAGGCTGCCTCTGTTCCTCTGAAACTAAAGTGTGACGTGGAGTGCTCTCCGGCTGCCCCTTTTGCTTTTCAGATGTGAATTCATGGAGCCCCAGAGTCTGACATGTATCCACACTCCCCCGCAAGACACACATCTGATCCACGCCGGCCTCTGAGGCAGCGGCTGGCCCTTTGATATGTGCACATATAACACGATCTGGAATGTATGTGGAGAGGAGTCATTAACCTCCATACCCTTCTCCTGAGAGCTGGCCTTTTCCTGCCCTTATCCATGTCCTCCTATGCAAGGGAGCTGAAACCTGGGAGAGAAGGAAACGTAAAATCAATCCCAAATGCGGGGCCCCAAACCACTGCAAGATGGATCACTTACAAATGGCTTGAAATCTCTCTGCCCCATCACGGTGCCCAGCCAGCAGAGTCTGAAGAAAAGAACTAAATCTCTCAGATCCTCTGAAATTAATACTCAGAGTTAATGATCAGATGGCTAGACACGTCGATCATGTGGACTGAAGACCAGCTCCACAGCTGTAATGTGGCTAGGAAAATGGTGGGAAAAAGAAATAAAAAAATAAAATAAAATGGTGGAGTCATGGATGCATAGACGAATACATGGATTTTTAAAGAATTCAGTTTTTAACCCAACTCTGGAAGTGGTATGCTATGCGAAGAAAAACACAGCCCCTGCTAACTATGTGGTTTACCACTCACTTCCCTGTTTAGAAGCTGCTGGGAGCCAGGGCGGAGCGCTGGGAATGGGAATGGGGGCCAGGGAGGGCGCGGCGGGAGCCCACTGTGCTGCTGCCTCTGCTTCTCTAAGTGAAGGCTGTGACGGCATAGCACTAATGAGTATTGGTGGAATTAACTACACGGCAGTCACAGATTTCATGCTTTCATGATATAGCATCCTTTTAATCATCCTTGCCTAGTGAAAGTGTTAGTCGCTCAGTCGTGTGTGACTCTTTGTGACCCCATGGACTGTCGTCCACCAGGCTCCTCTGTCCATAGGATTCTCCAGGCAAGAATACCGGAGTGGGCTGCCATTCCCTTCTCCAGGGGATCTTCTGACCCAGGGATTGAATCCATGTCTTCTTCACTGGTAGGAGGATTCTTTAACACCCTCTGGGCACCAGGAAAATCCTTCTTGTCTAGGTTATATTTAAATAAAATTTAGATTTTGGTTTTGGTTAAAGTATGCTGAAATCTTCTTTCCAACTGTTCTCGGGGATGCTGAGAACAATTTTTAATCAGTGCTTCTATAAAGGAAATTTGAAAGAGTTAATACACTTCTCTTTTTTTTTGGAAAGCAACTCTAGCTGAAAAGTGAACGAGGAGATTCAAAGTGAAGTGTCCAGTAGCTCAGAGACCCTGTGTGAGTGGGGTGGACTATGGCTTAATGCAGAATTTGCCAACAGGTAAAAGACTGTTTTACAGCCTGGGGTGGAGGGAACAGATTGTGAGAGAGAGAGAAGAGGGGGAAGAAAGAGGAGGAAGAAGAAAGACAGAAAATCAGTTTGGCTCATCGATCAAGGCAACAGGGAAGCAACTTCACATCCAGCTGGGTTTGCTCCTTCCAGCAGGTGGCTGCACGGGAGGCCTCCCCTCCCAGAAACACAGAATTCCGGGGCGCCGTACTCACCAGTGAGTTCCTCCAGGGCAGGCTGTCCACTCTTGGTGTAGTGGCTGGGCTCCATGGTCACACCTCCTGAGCTGGATTCGGCAGTGACATTCCCTTCGGTGTCTGTCTGGGACCTTCACACACAAACCAGAGCAGACACGCTTGTCACAAGCGGTGACTACCACATCTGGACCACTCTGCTCTGACCTCAGCCCCCACCAGTCCCTCGTTCAGCCAGAAGCTAGAGAACAGAGCAGACCAGCAGACGGACACTAAATAATTCATCGGTGCCTGTGGAGCAATGTCCCAAAGACAGAGAGAGCCACTGAAGTGTGAAAGATGAAATATTCATCGTCCGAATGGAGGCTCTGCAATCCTTCACTGGAGAACGGGCCTCTGCATCCTCTTCGGGGATTGAGATCTAGGCAGAAAAACGCTGGCACATACCTGGTGGCTTGGGCCATTTAACCTGTGCCAGAAAGCCACTTCTAAGCAATCAGCGACGTCAGTGAGCCAAGCATGAAGATGACTCTGACGGCAGCCCCCTTCCCCACCCAGATCCTTCTGACAAGGAGAGGCGACGGTACCACCGGCCAGGAGTGGGTGCCAAGCAGCTGTGTTTGCCCTCCAGGTCTGAGTCAGAGCTCAGATCTCCTGAGATGAAAGGTCTCACTGATCATCATTTCAACACTTGACTGAAACCTGTACCTCCCCAAACCTTCTCCATGCCCTTATTTGTCAAGCAAATCGAGACAATCATGCAATGGACTCTTGCCACAATTACCTCTGCTTATTCAGGCATGTCAGGTAAATATAATTACACTCAGATACATAACCCTGGGTGTAATGTTATTAATTCATCAGCATCCTCAGCTAATTCAACCAGATTTCACTCTGTATGAAGAAAAGGGCTTGCCAAGAATGCGAATTGTCTAAAATAGACTCTTGGGGATGTACCAATAACCCCACATCATACATCTATACTCCCCCGACTCTGCCTTCCCATGGACGCCATGGGTTCCCCGTTCCCATCACCTCTGCCTTTGAAGGATTTTCATGTTTTCAGTGCTCCTCTCCTTCCCCTGACCAGAATCCAAACTTTTGACATCTCTGCCCACACTGTTGAACAGGTCTACAGCCTTCACCATAGAGCTTGCAACTGACAGTCAGGAAGAGAAACCAGCTCACCAGTAAGAACCAGATTCTTATTGATCTGCATGAGCATTTTTAAAAGCTTTTGAGTCCCTTTCCACATTTAAAACTTGGGAGATGTTATCCAAAAAATCTGGATTTCTGTCTTAGTAGAGGAAGCACTGATCTCATTTTCTTGCAGAGCGCTACCTGCTGGTGGAAAGTGGTGAAGGCCCCGTCTGGAGAGGCAGAGGGCTCCCTCTACCAGAGTCCCATTCACCCCGAACTACTCAGGGTGTTACCTCTGTGGACCCAGGGAGACATCTGAATTGTGGTCTCTGTTCTAGATTGTTCCTAGATCTTGCTCACTCCCCATTCTACCCTCCACTGATCTCAGTGATGGCGACACTAACGTAAGCTTTCATCTTTTTTTTTTTTTAATTCCGGCCTCTTTTTTTTTTAATTGATTTTTTATTTATTTATTTTTTAAAAGATTTATTTATTTATTTATTTACTTTGGGCGGGGGTCGGGTTGAGGAGGGAGGGGAGCGGGGGGGGCCACCTCTACTGGTCTTTCATTTCTCTATTTTCATTCGTCTTCGTTCTTTGGCTCCTGTGGGCCTCCCATCACGGTGGCATCTGTTGTCGCAGAGCACTGGCTCTGGGCGCATGCGCTCCAGAGCTCCGGCTCGGTGATTGGACACATCAGTCCAGCCGCTCCGCGGCACGTTGGATCTTCCCAGGCCAGGGCTCAAACAGGCGCCCCTTGCACTGCAAGGCGGTGTCCTTACCCACTGGACCACCAGGGGAAGCCCTATTTATTTATTTTTCATCCATCTTTATTCTTGGTCCTCTGTGGGCCTCCCATTGCAGTGGCCTCTCCTGCTGCAGAGCACCGGCTCTGGGCGCATGTGCTCCAGAGCTCTGGCTCGGTGATTGGACACATCAGTCCAGCCGCTCCGCGGCACGTTGGATCTTCCCAGGCCAGGGCTCAAACAGGCGCCCCTTGCACTGCAAGGCGGTGTCCTTACCCACTGGACCACCAGGGGAAGCCCTATTTATTTATTTTTCATCCATCTTTATTCTTGGTCCTCTGTGGGCCTCCCATTGCAGTGGCCTCTCCTGCTGCAGAGCACCGGCTCTGGGCGCATGTGCTCCAGAGCTCTGGCTCATAATTGGACACACTGGTCCAGCCGCTTCGCTGCCGGTGGGATCTTCCCGGGCTAGGGATGCAACCGGTGCCCCTTGTACTACGAGGCACACTCTTTACCAACTGGACCACCAGGGAAGCCCCATCTTTCATCTTTTGATGAAAGGCCTCTAAGGGTTTTCCATGGTCCACAAAATAAGACCTAAAGTTCTTATAGTGACAGAAGATGCCCTACCTCGTGGGATTCTTCCTCCTTCATTTCCAACCCGTCTCCTGCCACTCCCGCCCTTAGACACAGCCCTGCCCTGTGCTCCACCCACGTGTGATCTTTCCATTCCCAGATCACACCCAGCCCTTAACAATTTTGTGTCTGTAGTCACTGTGCCCACTGATGGAAAGCTCTTTTCCTCTTTCTTCCTTAGTTTGCTCCTAATCTGCCTTCAAGGCACAATCTCCATGGCATCTTGATCTGGAAATCTTGCCCAGTTCTTGGTCAGAGGATGGCTCCACCTCTTGTGCGTTTCTATTCTCCTGAGGTCTACTTATTACGATAAGATTTAATGACTAACCCTTTCCTCCACTAGATGAAGAGTTCTCTGAAGGCTGAGACTGGCTCTGTGGATGTGTGCACACAAGAACACAATCTGTTGAATTCATATGACAAGCCTGCACTCAGGTAAGATGTGCTCAATGCGTAAACGAGAAATTTTTACATCTAGAAAGATTCTGGGTGCTAGAAGGAACATTAGACTTGGAAGTCTGAACACTGAGCTGGCTGGAGTCTGCAGTCTGTAACTTGACAACAGAGCCCATCTCAGGAAGTCATGGCACCTTGTTTAGCGGCTGGCCCTCATCCGGACATGGGATGACAACAGCGCCCTCGCCTGGCTGCTACAAAAATCACAGGTGTGACAACACCAAAGCCCTTGGTGAAGGCTAGAGCAACAGAGGTGTCCAGTGTGTCTTCTGAATCTGTAACTATAACTCAGTCCAAGCTATTTTTAATAAATTATTTATCTCTCTTGTTTGCCTTGGTAACATCACTAACATGGAAAGGTTCTGGGGGAGCAGTGTTAAGTAATGTCCAGTGAGCTGTAAACTTGAGAGAGAACCTTCGAGAACAGAGCGACTCTAAACCACTTTCTAAACTCCTCTGAGCTAGTCCTGTCTCCTCACTTTACAGATGAGGCTCAGACAGAGGCAGTGAGTTAGATTCAAGACTATTTTATAGTTAAGCCCTTGGTCCCTCTAGGTAGACAGACTTGGCTATAAACACTAGCTCTTCTGGCTCCCAGCTCTTTGACATAGAAAAAGTTATTTTCTATGAAAAATTATTCTAGGCCTCTGTTTGCTCATCTGTAGAATGGGGATACAAACGATAGCTACCTCATAGAGCTGTGAGGACGATCACCTGGGGGGGATCTCTGCACACATGTGGTACACACTCAGCAGCTGTGCCTGCAGCTGGGTCCCAAGGTCACACAGGGACGCACAAGTGAATAAAAGACCGAGTCAGGCATCCTGACTCCCATCCCAGAGCTCTTCTCTCCAGCCTCCTCCCTTGCTCCCCCAGAGGAGAGGCACCTTGGAGGAGGAACAAAGACATCACACAGGGCAAACAAACACACTAGAGCGCAGCTCAACACAAGTGAAGTTTCTGTCTTACCAGACCTTAGCTCCTTGCCATTGACAGACAGCTTTTCCTCTCATAGAAAAATCTTGAAATGTGTGTGTGTATATGTGTGTATGTGTGTGTATATATATATATATCTCTCTCATGAGGTTAGATGTTTTAGAGTCTGTCAAGTGATTACAGCCAGAAAAAAACCAAAAGACAGTGGAACTGATGGTGATCAAATTGTCATGTATTTTAAATCTGAAAATGCAAATCAAGAGTGTGGGACCAGGGCTTCCCTGGTGGTCCAGCGGGCAGAGTCCGCCTTGCAGTGCAAGGGACACTGGCTCGATCCCTGGCCCGGGAAGATCCAATGGGTGGCGGAGCAGCTGGACTGGTGTGTTCGATTATGAGCCAGTGCTCTGGGCAGCATGAGTGGGCTCTGCACTATAACTCAGTCCAAGCTATTTTTAATAAATTATTTATCTCTCTTGTTTGCCTTGGTAACATCACTAACATGGACAGGTTCTGGGGGAGCAGTGTTAACTAATGTACAGTGAGCTGTAAACTTGAGAGACACCCTTCGAGAACAGAGCGACTCTAAACCACTTTATAAACTCCTCTGAGCTAGTCCTGTCTCCTCACTTTACAGATGAGGCTCAGACAGAGGCAGTGAGTTAGATTCAAGACTATTTTATAGTTAAGCCCTTGGTCCCTCTAGGTAGACAGACTTGGCTATAAACACTAGCTCTTCTGGCTCCCAGCTCTTTGACATAGAAAAAGTTATTTTCTATGAAAAATTATTCTAGGCCTCTGTTTGCTCATCTGTAGAATGGGGATACAAACGATAGCTACCTCATAGAGCTGTGAGGACGATCACCTGGGGGGGATCTCTGCACACATGTGGTACACACTCAGCAGCTGTGCCTGCAGCTGGGTCCCAAGGTCACACAGGGACGCACAAGTGAATAAAAGACCGAGTCAGGCATCCTGACTCCCATCCCAGAGCTCTTCTCTCCAGCCTCCTCCCTTGCTCCCCCAGAGGAGAGGCACCTTGGAGGAGGAACAAAGACATCACACAGGGCAAACAAACACACTAGAGCGCAGCTCAACACAAGTGAAGTTTCTGTCTTACCAGACCTTAGCTCCTTGCCATTGACAGACAGCTTTTCCTCTCATAGAAAAATCTTGAAATGTGTGTGTGTATATGTGTGTATGTGTGTGTATATATATATATATCTCTCTCATGAGGTTAGATGTTTTAGAGTCTGTCAAGTGATTACAGCCAGAAAAAAACCAAAAGACAGTGGAACTGATGGTGATCAAATTGTCATGTATTTTAAATCTGAAAATGCAAATCAAGAGTGTGGGACCAGGGCTTCCCTGGTGGTCCAGCGGGCAGAGTCCGCCTTGCAGTGCAAGGGACACTGGCTCGATCCCTGGCCCGGGAAGATCCAATGGGTGGCGGAGCAGCTGGACTGGTGTGTTCGATTATGAGCCAGTGCTCTGGAGTGCATGCGCTATGAGCTGGTGCTCTGCAGCGAGAGAGGCCACTGCAATGGGAGGCCCACACAGGCGGAATAATAAAAATGGATGAAAATTTTTAAAAAATAAAGTAAACACCAATAAAAGTGGCCAAAAGTAAAGAAAAGAAAAGAGTGTGGGACCAGCAGCCTGAATATGCATCACTTCAAGACTATCCATCTAACTGCTGGGATAAAAATTTCACAGCTAGCAAATCAGTTGCCTCTGCAGTTCTGTAAACTGTTGTAGAAAAAGCTGAGTGGGGGGCTTCCCTGGTGGTCCAGTGGGTAAAGAGTCTATCTTGCAGTGCAAGGGGCACTGGTTCAATCCCTGGCCCAGGAAGATCCTGCGTGCTGCAGAGCGGCTGGACTGGTGTGTCCAATTACAAGCCAGTGCACTGGAGAGCATGCGCCCAGAGCCAGTGCTCTGCAATGAGAGAGGCCACTGCAATGGGAGGCCCACACAGGCCAAAGAACAAAGATGGATGAAAATAAATAAATAAACAAACCAATAAAAGAGGCCAAAACTTAAAAAAAAATGAAGCTGAGTGTGGAGACCAGTGCTGAGTCATTACTTAAGCCTTGGCAGCCTTCTCTGAACTGTTAGCTGAGCTGATGGCCATGTCCCTTTGAAAAAGGACTGGCGTGACCCTCCCTGAAGGGGAGACAAGAAAAGGAAAGAGCTTCTTCTCAGAAGCCTGACCTTCCCTCACCAGCCAGATGCTGCGGCCTTGACTCTGACATTAATCGCTTGAACTTGTCTATCAGCTCTTGGTAGGAATAGTAACAGAACTAGAACTAAGTGTGGCCAAAAAAGAAAATTTGGGGAAGAAAAAAAACTACCCATGAAGGGGTATGGAACCGTGAGGGTCTGGAACTCCAAGAGAAGCATCTCTGTGAGAAGTCTCAGCTCCTCAGCAAGGTGGTTTTGTGTTTCGGGATACATTGGGACAGACGCTGAAGCCTGTCGAGTGAACCCATCCGCCCCCTAGCTACGGCTCACGCTGCCGCTGCTGCCACGCCCGGGGGTCCCTGTGGGCCGGGCCACTCCCCTGCCTCCTAGGATCACACACATGCTACTTCTGCTCCTCCGCTTCCTGATCTGCCCTGCCCCAGCTGGGCTGAATTAGCTGTCCCTCAAGCACACTGTGTCCATTTCGATCAGGAGCTGCTCATGGGGCATCTGAGTGGCCTGCTGCCTCAGTGCTCCTGGAGGGCAGTCCCGGTCGTGGCCCCGAAGACCCCTTGCCTGGGGGCCGGGCCGTGGGCTGCCGCTCCTACCTGTACAGGAAAGGCGCCACCGTGGCAGTGTTGGGGTGGCTGTATTGCTGCTGGGGCTGAGGTAGCTGGACGCTGACGGTATTGCTTCCTGTGGTCTGGGTGGTCCCCACCGACGCGCTGACCGTCTGGCTGCTGATGCTGTGGTTCAGGCTGGTCCCTCCGGGGCCTTTTCCTTCCGAGGACGCCAGGCTGGAGGAGGAGCTAGAGTGTCTGCCCTCGAGCGGGGGCTTCTGCTGGGGGAGCCCCGAGCTCGGCTTCCCACCCCGGCTCCGCTCCCCTTCCTTGGCGGGCACGGGGGCACTTGGGGACTTCCCAGGCACGCTCTTCATCCCTGGTTTGGGTATCCCGCTGTGGGAAGGGGCCGGGGCCTCCTTCTTGGCACTGTTGAGCTTCCCCCCTTTGGGGATGAAGCTGGCGATCTTGGAGGACTTCTTGGGCACCTCAGTCACGGCTGCCCCGCTGGGGTCTTCTCTCGGCCCTTCTTTGAGTTCCGGCCTCTCTGCCACTGAGGCTCTCCCTTTAAAACTCGTGCCCCAAAAAAATTCCCAGACGCCTGCCCTTCCCTCACCAGCCAGATGCTGCGGCCTTGACTCTGACATTAATCGCTTGAACTTGTCTATCAGCTCTTGGTAGGAATAGTAACAGAACTAGAACTAAGTGTGGCCAAAAAAGAAAATTTGGGGAAGAAAAAAAACTACCCATGAAGGGGTATGGAACCGTGAGGGTCTGGAACTCCAAGAGAAGCATCTCTGTGAGAAGTCTCAGCTCCTCAGCAAGGTGGTTTTGTGTTTCGGGATACATTGGGACAGACGCTGAAGCCTGTCGAGTGAACCCATCCGCCCCCTAGCTACGGCTCACGCTGCCGCTGCTGCCACGCCCGGGGGTCCCTGTGGGCCGGGCCACTCCCCTGCCTCCTAGGATCACACACATGCTACTTCTGCTCCTCCGCTTCCTGATCTGCCCTGCCCCAGCTGGGCTGAATTAGCTGTCCCTCAAGCACACTGTGTCCATTTCGATCAGGAGCTGCTCATGGGGCATCTGAGTGGCCTGCTGCCTCAGTGCTCCTGGAGGGCAGTCCCGGTCGTGGCCCCGAAGACCCCTTGCCTGGGGGCCGGGCCGTGGGCTGCCGCTCCTACCTGTACAGGAAAGGCGCCACCGTGGCAGTGTTGGGGTGGCTGTATTGCTGCTGGGGCTGAGGTAGCTGGACGCTGACGGTATTGCTTCCTGTGGTCTGGGTGGTCCCCACCGACGCGCTGACCGTCTGGCTGCTGATGCTGTGGTTCAGGCTGGTCCCTCCGGGGCCTTTTCCTTCCGAGGACGCCAGGCTGGAGGAGGAGCTAGAGTGTCTGCCCTCGAGCGGGGGCTTCTGCTGGGGGAGCCCCGAGCTCGGCTTCCCACCCCGGCTCCGCTCCCCTTCCTTGGCGGGCACGGGGGCACTTGGGGACTTCCCAGGCACGCTCTTCATCCCTGGTTTGGGTATCCCGCTGTGGGAAGGGGCCGGGGCCTCCTTCTTGGCACTGTTGAGCTTCCCCCCTTTGGGGATGAAGCTGGCGATCTTGGAGGACTTCTTGGGCACCTCAGTCACGGCTGCCCCGCTGGGGTCTTCTCTCGGCCCTTCTTTGAGTTCCGGCCTCTCTGCCACTGAGGCTCTCTTGGTGAGGTCCTTGCTTTTCTCCTTTTCCTTCTCTCGCTGTTGTTTCTCCTTTTCCTTCTCGCTGCCTTTCGGGGAACTCTTCTTGTTGGTCAGCGCCCGGCTGAAAGTCCTCTGGGCGATGCCCTTGAGGGCGATCTTGGGGCTGTTGGAGGTGGGGCCGACGGCGGATAGCGGGCGGCCGCCAGCCTCCATCTCTTCACTCTCCTCGAAGCTGGGCAGGATCTCCAGCCGCTCGCAGCTCGTGTCTCGTGACCCAGGGCTCTCACCTGCCTTGGAAGCCCCCTTGCTATTGAAAAGTTTTAGTTTTTCCAGCATGGACCTCTGATTGTTGGGGGCTGGCTTCAGTGCTTCAGCGGTGGCCCTGGGGGGCTCGGGCGTGGGGGGCTTGACGGAGAGCATGGTGGCCGTGGCGCTGTGCTTCACGCTGACGGACTTGCTGCGCCAGGGCTTGGAGGCCGCGCCGGGCTGGGGGATGGCGGAGGAGGCGCCGCAGTTAGCAGGGGTACACCCGCCGCCCTCCAGAGCAGCAGGTGCATCTTCGCTCATCGCGGGGTGGGACGATGCCGGGCTCGCCGAAAGCTCTGCGGAGACAGGGAAGAGGAGAGCTGAATGACACACGTGGACCTGCACTGATCACAAGGCGGGGATCTGCCACAGCTACATGGCCAATCACAGCGACCCAGAAGCCATGCAGCCCCACCGGGTGCTGAGTTGCTCAGTCGTGTTGGGCCTTTTGCGAGCCCGTGGGCTTAAGCCCACTAGGCTCCTCTGTCCATGGGGATTCTCCAGGCAAGAAGACTGGAGGCGGTTGCCATGCCCTCCTCCAGGGCATCTTCCCAAAGGGATCGGACCCAGGCCTCCCATATTGCACGTGGATTCTTTACCATCTGAGCTACCAGGGGAGCCCCGCAGCTCCTTCAACTTAAACTCCAGGTTGACTTTCTCTTTAGCTCCATCAGGCACTGTTTCCATCCTCCCGCCTCTCCCCGAAACATGTTTTGGCATATGCTGTGTGAATGCACACTGACCTTAACATCAACACGCGCAAGGCACAATTAAGCACATACTTCAGAGGAAAACCAACAAAAATCCATACCATCACTGTGATGGTGCAGGACTGATACAGGAAATATCTCCTGTTTTGAATGATTCAACCCACCACCCCTAATTAAAGTGAAACAATTGAGGATTATCCAACTTTAAGAAAACAATGTAGCAGAGACATTAAAATAGAACAGGTCAAAAAACAAAATCCAGAAAAAGAGACACTGAGTATAATCTTTACAGAAGTATTACCCACAGAAATTGCTACATCCCAGCAAATATATTGTTCCTATGTTGGCACTTTTTAAAAGTTACGAATGTGACACGAGCTGGAACTGAAAAAAGGCTTTTGTGCTTAAGAATATGAACTGAGCACGAGGTTTCCCCGTCAGCAGGAAAACACGCAGGTTATCTGAAAGTCAAGGCTTTCCCCTTGGCACTCAGGGAGTAGTTCCCCGGCCAAACTCTTTTCTCAGAAAAGCCTCAAAATATTTCCAAATTAGAACGGGAATTATTCTGAGAAGGGCAGGTTCCAAACTGGCGCTCTGCTAGGCGCCAAGGCAGCCCAGATCGCAGACCTGAACACCCCGCAGTGCCCTTCCGCACGCGGCGCTCTGAGCCAAGCTGCTCCATCCCCCACGCCGGGGCAGCTGTCAGAGGAGGCGAGGAGGGGTGTGAGCCCACACCCTTGCCCACCCACGGCCACGCCCGCCCAGTGCAAAGAGGGTGCAGTGCCTCAGCCCCCCAAAAGCCGGTCTGCGGCTGCGAAGTCACAATGACACGACTTACCCAGCAGCAGTCACTTTCTCCTGCAACGATTCCCTAGGAAAACCTCTCCAGCCCGAGAGGCTGTCCGTCCAATTGTCCCAAGTGTTTTCGGTTAAACTGCTCATGTTTCTAATTAACTTTTGTCATCCGCAACTGCTCCAGCGCCCAGAAGCCTGGCGGGATTAACGGCTGCTTCTTCTGCGCTCTTTCTTTTTTTTTTTTTTTTCTTTTAAAAATACCTATGTTCCGCCGCCTTCGAGCAGCAGAGTAAACTGTATATAGAGCGGCTTTTTATGATTTAAAAGTCAACGGCCGCCAAAGCCGAGTGAAGGCAGCCCCTTGTGGGACGCGAGCCGAGCGCTCCCGGCAGAGGAACTGCCTCCCTTCACTCTCAGCTGCTCCGGGAAGCCGCAGTGGGGTGATCCAAAGTAGACCTCCCAATGTTTTAAAACACATACATCTTTCTGACTTACTGGGATTTGGATTTGGAGTGGGGGCTGTTGTGCGATCCTCCTTAACAGAACTCAAGGGGCGTCGCTGGCATTTTTCCTGGGGAGAGCCAGGGACTAGCTGAGAAACAGGCTCACAGAATCCACCTGCACTGCCAGCCTCTCAGAGGGTCTGGGGGGGGGGGACGCTGCTTGTGGAGGGTCTCCTGGGGGTCAAGAGGTGCCGTGCTAGGCACGCTGTGAGGAGGGGGGTCACTGCCCCCATCTGAAGAAGGGGGAGACTGAAGCTTAGAGAGGGCTAGTAATGGGCTCTCCATCACACCACTGGAGATGGCCACATCTGGGACTTGGATCCAGGCCTCCTGACACGGGGCTCTTTTGAACTGTATCACGGCTACCTCCCACGATAAAGAACACCTTTAAAACAGCCACTTGGACGACTGGCGGACTTGGGGGCAGCCCCTTTTCTATTGTTTCAGCATGTTTATGCTATCCATGGTGGTAGACAACCCAGCCCAGCCACTGGACAGGAAGCAGCCTATGCCCAAGAGACCGGCTCCCTGGAGAAAACAGTAGCGACCCTCGCAATCTCGAGTTCCACTCTCTCAGGACAACTGTCTTCCCTTTACTTGGGCACAGATCTGGGACAGTATTCATTCATTCGTTTTTAAATTGCTCCGTCCCAGCAGCAGTCACTTTCTCCTGCAACGATTCCCTAGGAAAACCTCTCCAGCCCGAGAGGCTGTCCGTCCAATGTCCCAAGTGTTTTCAGTTAAACTGCTCATGTTTCTAATTAACTTTTGTCATCCGCAACTGCTCCAGCGCCCAGAAGCCTGGCGGGATTAACGGCTGCTTCTTCTGCGCTCTTTCTTTTTTTTTTTTTTTAAAATACCTATGTTCCGCCGCCTTCGAGCAGCAGAGTAAACTGTATATAGAGCGGCTTTTTATGATTTAAAAGTCAACGGCCGCCAAAGCCGAGTGAAGGCAGCCCCTTGTGGGACGCGAGCCGAGCGCTCCCGGCAGAGGAACTGCCTCCCTTCACTCTCAGCTGCTCCGGGAAGCCGCAGTGGGGTGATCCAAAGTAGACCTCCCAATGTTTTAAAACACATACATCTTTCTGACTTACTGGGATTTGGATTTGGAGTGGGGGCTGTTGTGCGATCCTCCTTAACAGAACTCAAGGGGCGTCGCTGGCATTTTTCCTGGGAGAGCCAGGGACTAGCTGAGAAACAGGCTCACAGAATCCACCTGCACTGCCAGCCTCTCAGAGGGTCTGGGGGGGGGGGACGCTGCTTGTGGAGGGTCTCCTGGGGGTCAAGAGGTGCCGTGCTAGGCACGCTGTGAGGAGGGGGGTCACTGCCCCCATCTGAAGAAGGGGGAGACTGAAGCTTAGAGAGGGCTAGTAATGGGCTCTCCATCACACCACTGGAGATGGCCACATCTGGGACTTGGATCCAGGCCTCCTGACACGGGGCTCTTTTGAACTGTATCACGGCTACCTCCCACGATAAAGAACACCTTTAAAACAGCCACTTGGACGACTGGCGGACTTGGGGGCAGCCCCTTTTCTATTGTTTCAGCATGTTTATGCTATCCATGGTGGTAGACAACCCAGCCCAGCCACTGGACAGGAAGCAGCCTATGCCCAAGAGACCGGCTCCCTGGAGAAAACAGTAGCGACCCTCGCAATCTCGAGTTCCACTCTCTCAGGACAACTGTCTTCCCTTTACTTGGGCACAGATCTGGGACAGTATTCATTCATTCGTTCATTCAATCTATTCAATCTCATCAACATTCAAAGATGGGTCTTCCTTGGTGGCCCAGCAGTAACGGATCCACTTGCCAATGCAGGGGACACGGGATTGGTCTGGGAACTAAGATCCCACGCACAGCAGGGCAACTAAGTCCGCACCACAACTAGAGAGCCTGCCTGCTGTACTACTGAAGCCCGTACGCTCCTGAGCCCATGCTCTGCCACAAGAGAAGTCACTGCAATGAGAAGCCCGAATGCGACAACTAGAGAGTAGCCCCCGCGTGCCACAACCAGAGAAATCCTGAGCTCAGCAACAGAGCTCATGAGTTACAATGAGGATCCAGCGCACCCCAAAACAAAAGAATTCAAAAAAAAATTCAGTGAGTGTCTAGTAGATGCCACACATCGCTCTAGGCACTGGGGTACATCAGTGACAACACCGAGATCCCTGCCTTCATGGAGGTGACACTCTAGCAGGGAGGGATTGTATTATTAATTAATATAATTAAGAAATACATTTTATCACTTAGTAGAAAAGAAGTCCTAAAGAAAGGAGGCTTTGAGTGGGGTGGAGCAGACAGCAACAATGCCCTTAAAGGAGGCTACAGCACTTCAGGAGCAGAGGTTTGTTCCTCTTCCCTAAAGACATCTCAGAAATACTCCCCACTGAGCAGAAGTATGTGAATCAGCGTGACTTCTGCTCCCACACGTGCCCTGTAACTCTTATACAGCTCACCTGAAATGATGGAACCAGAAATGTCCCTGCCCAGCATTCCTGTGTGATTTTAGGTCTTCACACACACAGCTAGAAGTCAACTGTCACTAGCTAGTTAAGGACTGATCCCGAGTTAACCAGATGCCTGGCTTGTCTAAGAGAAATGTGCAGATCAAACAAAGACGTGTGTCTCCTTCCAGAAAGATGCCAGGTGCGGGAAGGGGCTCACATGCCATAGGCATGGTGGATACATGACCACGTTCCAGGCTGTCTCTAGATGGCTCCCAGAAGCTCCTACCTGTCTTTCAGACCCCTGTTCAAATACCTTCTTCCTTTGTCAAATGCCCCAAGACTTTCAAGCTGAATGAACGGCTGGGTTTGCATCACATTGCCTGCTACTTTCACCTATGCTGTTTTCCCAGGACACTTTCCATACCCCTGTTTTTCATAAAAGCATTTGCAGTGCCACCTACTGACACCAGGCACTGCGAATACAGAATTGGGTAAGATACAGTGTCTGCCCTTTTGAAACTCACTGCCCGAAGAAACAATGTTGAGGCCACAGAGGGTTGTACATGATTCCCAGAGACCCCAGGACTGAGCTCTCCTACTTCTCCCCAGGTAGTCTGGGGAAGTTTCATGGAGGCAGCACCATGGGTTGGTGTGTTGTTCCACGGGTTCTGTGGGGTCTGTGAATTCCTCCGGAGCAGAGACCACCCCAACTCCCACTCATGTTTGCGTCCCAAAGCCTGCCCGAGCATGAACGATAGTAAATGGCTTCTGAATTGTTGGTTGGTAGTTTTGCCCTTTGTAAGTCATATTGTTGAAGGCAAGAAGACTCAAAATTTGTATTACACTCTAGCAGGGAGGGATTGTATTATTAATTAATATAAAGAAATACATTTTATCACTTAGTAGAAAAGAAGTCCTAAAGAAAGGAGGCTTTGAGTGGGGTGGAGCAGACAGCAACAATGCCCTTAAAGGAGGCTACAGCACTTCAGGAGCAGAGGTTTGTTCCTCTTCCCTAAAGACATCTCAGAAATACTCCCCACTGAGCAGAAGTATGTGAATCAGCGTGACTTCTGCTCCCACACGTGCCCTGTAACTCTTATACAGCTCACCTGAAATGATGGAACCAGAAATGTCCCTGCCCAGCATTCCTGTGTGATTTTAGGTCTTCACACACACAGCTAGAAGTCAACTGTCACTAGCTAGTTAAGGACTGATCCCGAGTTAACCAGATGCCTGGCTTGTCTAAGAGAAATGTGCAGATCAAACAAAGACGTGTGTCTCCTTCCAGAAAGATGCCAGGTGCGGGAAGGGGCTCACATGCCATAGGCATGGTGGATACATGACCACGTTCCAGGCTGTCTCTAGATGGCTCCCAGAAGCTCCTACCTGTCTTTCAGACCCCTGTTCAAATACCTTCTTCCTTTGTCAAATGCCCCAAGACTTTCAAGCTGAATGAACGGCTGGGTTTGCATCACATTGCCTGCTACTTTCACCTATGCTGTTTTCCCAGGACACTTTCCATACCCTGTTTTCATAAAAGCATTTGCAGTGCCACCTACTGACACCAGGCACTGCGAATACAGAATTGGGTAAGATACAGTGTCTGCCCTTTTGAAACTCACTGCCCGAAGAAACAATGTTGAGGCCACAGAGGGTTGTACATGATTCCCAGAGACCCCAGGACTGAGCTCTCCTACTTCTCCCCAGGTAGTCTGGGGAAGTTTCATGGAGGCAGCACCATGGGTTGGTGTGTTGTTCCACGGGTTCTGTGGGGTCTGTGAATTCCTCCGGAGCAGAGACCACCCCAACTCCCACTCATGTTTGCGTCCCAAAGCCTGCCCGAGCATGAACGATAGTAAATGGCTTCTGAATTGTTGGTTGGTAGTTTTGCCCTTTGTAAGTCATATTGTTGAAGGCAAGAGAAGACTCAAAATTTGTGATTAGTCATGAGGGTTTTATGAAAACTTGTCAGTCCAAACTCAGGATTAGGACTCTGAGGTTCAGAATTACCACTTGGCATTTCGCCTGGGCTCCCCCTGTTATCGGATGATGGGGACATTTCGAGGCCACTCTTTATAGCTAGTAGTAGTAGAGCGGTCCATGGGGATGACTCTGAATTTCGTTTCTAAGACAGAAGTTTCCTGAGCAGGGCACCAGGGCACCTGAGAATCAGACCATCAATACTTTGAAATTGTGTCATAGCCAGACACTCCCCTTAACAGTGAAGGGGCCGCGGGTCATGTGTGGGCTTGTCAAGGTGAGCTAGACACATTTCTGTCATTCCCGGGGTATCACAGCTGCGACCTCAGATCTCGGCTGGCAGGGAAAGCAGCCATTTCTAACACCAGGATTCCGTGATTCCTAGCAGGAGGCTTTCTGTTCCAGGCTTCTGAGTGAGATAAACAGAGGAGAGATCTGGGGACGCAAGACCAGTCTCCAATTTTACCCCAGCTGAAAGCATGAGCTGAGGTACATCACCCTGGCCTTCTGCCTCCCCATTTGTAAGAATGATGGTGAGCTTTTGTCTAAAGTCCTTTCAGCTCTGCTTCCATTTGAATCTCGAGTCTCCAAGAGGCCCTAAGAGGCTGGAGGCCAAGAATGCAGCAAAGTTTACTCACTAAGTTCTATGGTTACCCTGCGCTGTGACATACAGGTGTTTCTTTAATTTCAGTCATTTCCCTTACCAATAAATGCAGAGGACTGGCTGGGCCTAGGTATGCTCAAACTTTTATGTATTTATTTTGGCCACGTGGCATGCAGGGTCTTAGTTCCCTGACTAGGGATCAAATCCACATCCAGGCACACTAACCACTGGACCACCAGGGACGGTAGACACAACCTTGGATGAGCTGTTAGTGAATTAAAAAATGCTAGTATTCCATGAAGACAAACGAGGGAGTGGAAGGGTGGGGTAAGTTCTGTAAATTAAGAAAACTTCTCTGATAACTCCAGAGAGAAGGAAGCAACGATCTGACCAACAGTACTTTTCCAGCAATGGTGTATGGGCCAGGGAAGGAGGAGAGATGAACATCTTGATGTCAAGTGGATAAAGATTTTTATATATTAGAAGTTACGTATTGACCTGCTGTATACCATAAAAGATAAGCAGTTCACGTATAAATCGACAGTTTCATGGGATGGGACAGATGTAGACTTGAGTTGATTTAAAGAGACTATGAAACAAATAAAAACACAAGCAGTTTACTGATTCAACAAAAATCACACAAAGGGGCTTCCTTGGTGGTCCAGTGGGTAAAAAGTCTGCCTTGCAGTGCAAGGGGCACTGGTTCGACCCCTGCCCTGGGCTGATCCCATGTGCTGGGCCAGTGTGTCCAATTGTGGGCCAGTGCTCTACAGTGCATGTGCCCAGAGCCTGTGCTCTGCAACGAGAGAGGCCACTGCAGTGGGAGGCCCACACGGGCCAAAAGAATAAAGATGGATGAAAATAAATGAATAAATAAATAAACCAATGAGAGGCCAAAATTTTTTTAAAAAGCACACGAAGTGTGTGAAAGACTCAAGGTCGGGCAACACTGCTCTGTTAAATCAGAAATACTTATTTTATATGCAAAATATATAATAAGTATTTAAAAAATACTTATTTTATATTCAATCTATTCTTTCAATAAATACAATCAATTGAAGAGAAATCAGAAGGCCTCCAAGAGGACTAGGTTCCAAATGAAAGGGTTACTTTTAGAGCCTTATTTGTTTATATGTACTTGTTTAGCATGACATTTTTCTGAGAACGGATCAGATCTGGGAACAAGATCAGATCTTTGCTTAGCCAAAGGTAATTTTAAGAATAATGGTCTTAAGCATCAGACTGCTAAACATAATAAGAATAATAGATTACCTCCTGCCCAATAAACATCCCAAACATCCATATATAAAATTCTAAAAATACCATGACTCATTATACGTAGTAGACGCTGGTATATTCTGCCCTCATTCGTGTTTTACGGTGCGGATCCCAGAGCCTCTGAACAGGGGCGTGGCGAGCCGCTGGGACGAGCCGTCAAAAAACTGAAAAAAAGAAGGAAGGAACGATCTGACCAACAGTACTTTTCCAGCAAGGGTGTATGGGCCAGGGAAGGAGGAGAGATGAACATCTTGATGTCAAGTGGATAAAGATTTTTATATATTAGAAGTTACGTATTGACCTGCTGTATACCATAAAAGATAAGCAGTTCACGTATAAATCGACAGTTTCATGGGATGGGACAGATGTAGACTTGAGTTGATTTAAAGAGACTATGAAACAAATAAAAACACAAGCAGTTTACTGATTCAACAAAAATCACACAAAGGGGCTTCCTTGGTGGTCCAGTGGGTAAAAAGTCTGCCTTGCAGTGCAAGGGGCACTGGTTCGACCCCTGCCCTGGGCTGATCCCATGTGCTGGGCCAGTGTGTCCAATTGTGGGCCAGTGCTCTACAGTGCATGTGCCCAGAGCCTGTGCTCTGCAACGAGAGAGGCCACTGCAGTGGGAGGCCCACACGGGCCAAAAGAATAAAGATGGATGAAAATAAATGAATAAATAAATAAACCAATGAGAGGCCAAAATTTTTTTAAAAAGCACACGAAGTGTGTGAAAGACTCAAGGTCGGGCAACACTGCTCTGTTAAATCAGAAATACTTATTTTATATGCAAAATATATAATAAGTATTTAAAAAATACTTATTTTATATTCAATCTATTCTTTCAATAAATACAATCAATTGAAGAGAAATCAGAAGGCCTCCAAGAGGACTAGGTTCCAAATGAAAGGGTTACTTTTAGAGCCTTATTTGTTTATATGTACTTGTTTAGCATGACATTTTTCTGAGAACGGATCAGATCTGGGAACAAGATCAGATCTTTGCTTAGCCAAAGGTAATTTTAAGAATAATGGTCTTAAGCATCAGACTGCTAAACATAATAAGAATAATAGATTACCTCCTGCCCAATAAACATCCCAAACATCCATATATAAAATTCTAAAAATACCATGACTCATTATACGTAGTAGACGCTGGTATATTCTGCCCTCATTCGTGTTTTACGGTGCGGATCCCAGAGCCTCTGAACAGAGCGTGCGAGCCGCTGGAGAGCCGCAGCCCGTGGACTGGGGTCAGCTGTGAAAGGCCAGCTCCCCAGGTTCACCCACCACCAACCGACAAACCACCGCAAAAAGGAAAAGTCTCATTTGAAATACTGCAGAAACAGAAGGCCTTTGAAGAAGAGAAAAGGCTTTTTAAAAAGAGTTTCAGGAGAGCATTAATCCTCCCGTGAGGAGGGGGGGAGACTTGGTTTTTCTGGCAAACAGCCTTTAACTTTCCCTGACGGTAACCGAAATACTTCCTAAATGAAAAATACTGTCCAAGGCAGATAAATAAGCATTTCTTCTCTCTTTGCCCACAAGGACCAGCCGTGGAGGTCCCCAGCTTCCTGGTTAGGAAGATGCTGGTGGTCTGGCCGGGGAGCGTGTTCTAGGCCAGAGGACCTCTCAGTTCCTAACACCCTACCGTGATTTTAAACCTGCCTGGAGGATGGATCCGGCCTAAACCCTCTCCATCACTTTCAGGAGAAGACCTCACTGGACCAGGGGAAATGTTTCCAAGATCCTGTAATTTGTTAAGGGGCCAATCCTGAGTATACAAATTTTTTACAATAATTGAAACCAATTTTGTTTTTTGGGTTTTTGCTTGTTTGTTTGTTTGTTCTAAGTGCATGGACTCTAGTCATACAGGCTGGAGACTGTTTCCAGAGTTTGCTCTCGGTTTCCCTACGACCATATTAGCAACCAGACCCCAGAGGGGCATGTAAGGGGACCTCCCTCAATCCACTTAGTGGTTCTGCAGGATTCCTGCAGCCCAGGCTAAGGAGCCTTCTCAACACTGCTGTGATCAATGTCTACTATTAAGGGCATGGACTCAAATACAGTTTCTCTCCAACTCCTTCTTGGAGAGGAATCTTGGAGGTATAGGAAGGTGGAGAAAGGGGTGAAGAGAACTGCCAAAGAAAGGGGTCAGAAAGGGAAAAGGCACGGAGTAGAAGGATTTGGAGCCATATTCTCTAAGGATCATTTTGTGCCTATAATTCCATAGGCTCCTAACAACCAAGTTAGAATAAGAATGATGATTTATATAAACAAATACTTTCTTTAAAGTTGCTTTGTTAAGTCAGTCTGTCATCAAAATCCCAATGATATTTTTGTTGAAATAGAAAAATCCATACAAAATTCAAATGGAATCTCAAGGAACTCTGAATAGACAAAATAATCCTGAAAAAGAACAGAGTTGGAAGTCTCACATTTCCTGATGTCACGACTGACTACAAAGCCATCAGTGTGATACTGGAAAAGACAGCCATACAGACCAATGGACAAGAGAGGCCAGATAGCAACCTGTGCATTTACAGTCAAATTATTTTCAAGACTACTCACTGGGGTAAAGAAAATCTTTTCAACCTATTTCCTGGGAAAACTAGATATTCATGAGTGAAAAATGAAGCTGGATTCTTACCTTATACCATATAAAAATTAACTTAAGATGGATCAAAAAGCTAAATGTGTGAACTAAAACTATAAAATTCTTATAAGAAAAACACAGGGCAGAAGCTTCATGACACTAGTTTTGGCCATGATTTCTTGGATATGTCACCAAAGTATGAGTGAAAAAATAGGTGAGCTGAACTTCATCAAAGTTAAAAAAACCTTTCTGCATCCAAGGACATAATCAATAGAATGAACAAAACCACCTACGGTAGGTAATACCTGCAAATCATCCATCTGATTTCCAAAATACATAAAGAATTCATGTAACTCAACAACAACACAATTTAAAATGGGCAAAGGACTTGAATAGACATTTCTCCAAAGAAGATCTACAAATGATCACTCAACATCACTAATCGTCAGGGAATGTAGATCAAAACTACAGTAAGATACCACTTCCTACCAATTAGGACGGCTATTACTGAAAAAAAAAAAAAAAACCCAGAAATTAACAAGTGTTTCTGAGGCTGTTGAGAAAATGCAACATTTGTGCACTGCTGTGAGAATGGAAGATTATACAGCCATATGGAAAACAGAATAGAGTTCTTGCAAAAATTACACACAGGATATGTCCTTGCAATTTCACTCCTGGCTATATACCCGAAAGAAGTGGAAGCACAAACTTGAACAGATATTTGTACACTCAGGTTCACAGCAACATTATTCGCATTAATCAAAAGATAGAAGCAACCCAAGTGTCTATCAATGTATAAACAATGGATACTGTTTGGATAAATGAATAAGCTAAGCTAGGATATATCTATGTCTCTCTCTATACATATACCTACACACACATAGGGGCTTCTCTGGTAGGTAGCTCAGCTGGTAAAGAATCTGCCTGCAATGCAGGAGACCCTGGTTTGATTCCTGGGTTGGGAAAATCCCCCAGAGAAGGGACAGGCTACCCACTACAGTATTCTTGGGCTTCCTTGGTAGTTCAGATGATAAAGAATCTGTCTGCGGTATGGGAGATTTGTGTTTGATCCCTGGGTTGGGAAGACCCCCTGGAGGAGGCCATGGCAACCCACTCCAGTATTCTTGCCTGGAGAATCCCTATGGACAGCGGCACCTGGAGGGCTACAGTCCATGCGGTCACAGAGAGTCAGACATGACTAAGCGACTCAGCACAGCACAGCATACACATATACCCATGCATACACAATGGAGTATTAATTCTGCTTTCAAAATGAAGAAAATTCCAGCACCGGCTACAACATGGATGAACTCTAAAGACATACGCTAAGTGAAATAAGCCAGTCACAGAAGGCAGATATTGTTGGATTCTACTTATAAGAGGTCCTTTCAAAAGTCATATTCATAGAGACAGTCAATAGAAGGGTGGCGGTCAGGGGCTGGGGGGAAGACAGGAATTTTCACAATGAAAAAATAAGATTGTGATTGGCTGCAAGTAACAGAATTTTGACCATCAAAGCCTAAAACAGGTGAGGGTTTACTACTTTCTTTTTTTTTTGAACATTTTTTTGGGGGGAGGCCACTTCTATTGATCTTTCATCTGTTTATCTTTGTTCTTAGGCCTATGTGGGTCTCCCATCGCAATGGCCTCTCTCACTGCAGAGTACCAGCTCTGGGAGCATGTGCTCTAGAGTGCTGGCTCAGTAGATGGACACATCGGTCCAGCTACTCCACGTGGGATCATGTTCACAGATATTCATCCTGGCTATATACCGAAAGAAGTGGAAGCACAAACTTGAACAGATATTTGTACACTCAGGTTCACAGCAACATTATTCGCATTAATCAAAAGATAGAAGCAACCCAAGTGTCTATCAATGTATAAACAATGGATACTGTTTGGATAAATGAATAAGCTAAGCTAGGATATATCTATGTCTCTCTCTATACATATACCTACACACACATAGGGGCTTCTCTGGTAGGTAGCTCAGCTGGTAAAGAATCTGCCTGCAATGCAGGAGACCCTGGTTTGATTCCTGGGTTGGGAAAATCCCCCAGAGAAGGGACAGGCTACCCACTACAGTATTCTTGGGCTTCCTTGGTAGTTCAGATGATAAAGAATCTGTCTGCGGTATGGGAGATTTGTGTTTGATCCCTGGGTTGGGAAGACCCCCTGGAGGAGGCCATGGCAACCCACTCCAGTATTCTTGCCTGGAGAATCCCTATGGACAGGGGAGCCTGGTGGGCTACAGTCCATGCGGTCACAGAGAGTCAGACATGACTAAGCGACTCAGCACAGCACAGCATACACATATACCCATGCATACACAATGGAGTATTAATTCTGCTTTCAAAATGAAGAAAATTCCAGCACCGGCTACAACATGGATGAACTCTAAAGACATACGCTAAGTGAAATAAGCCAGTCACAGAAGGCAGATATTGTTGGATTCTACTTATAAGAGGTCCTTTCAAAAGTCATATTCATAGAGACAGTCAATAGAAGGGTGGCGGTCAGGGGCTGGGGGGAAGACAGGAATTTTCACAATGAAAAAATAAGATTGTGATTGGCTGCAAGTAACAGAATTTTGACCATCAAAGCCTAAAACAGGTGAGGGGTTTACTACTTTCTTTTTTTTTTGAACATTTTTTTGGGGGGAGGCCACTTCTATTGATCTTTCATCTGTTTATCTTTGTTCTTAGGCCTATGTGGGTCTCCCATCGCAATGGCCTCTCTCACTGCAGAGTACCAGCTCTGGGAGCATGTGCTCTAGAGTGCTGGCTCAGTAGATGGACACATCGGTCCAGCTACTCCACGACACGTGGGATCCTCCCAGGTCAGGGATCGAACTGGTGCCCCCTGCACTGCAAGGCAGTGTCCTTACCCACTGGACCACCAGGGAATTCCTTTACTACTTTTATTTCCAGTGTTTAGCACAGGGTTTGGCACACAGTTTGTTGTTCCGTTGCTCAGTGGTGTCTGACTCTTTGCAACCCATGGACTGCAGCATGCCAGGCTTCCCTGTCCCTGCATATAATAAGAGCTCAATAAATATTTGTTAAAGTTCTCTGTCAGTTTGATGGTTAATGAATCACACAAATTTACATAGCTTTGATTACCTGACTATTATTAGTTTATTCTAGCTTGAAAAAACATCTACTTCAGAGGAAGAGCGATCCTTTTGAAGAAACTTTAGCAGGAAAGCAAATTACACCACAAGGCATATTATTTTCCTTAAGCTCACCAACACTGACTCCTTGGTCAAGCTTCTGACTGCAGCTCTTCCTTGCACCCTCATTGCCTCATATCCCTGACCTGCACCCCCAGTCTGTCTTCTAGCAAACCTCCAGAACCCCCAAACCAGAAGCCACCTCTTTTCCTCTAAAACACAGAAGGCTCTGCCAGGCCTTCTCTGGGGTCCTAACCCTTGCTGCCCGTGTTGCAGGTAGTGGTCTCACACTGCTTACAAGAATGGCTGATGTACCAGGCCTCAGAGATGCTTGTTGGAAATTCATGCATTGGCTCCTTTCATGACTGGCTCATTTCATTTAGCATACGTGATTCAGTGACAGGTGCCGAGAAATCAAAAAAGAAATAACCCCTGGGCTTCCCTGGTGGTCCAGTGGGTAAAGAGTCTGCTTTGAAGTGCAAGGGGCACTGGTTTGATCCCTGGCCCGGGAAGATTCCACAAGCCGCTGAGTGGCTGGACCAGTGCTTCCAATTATGAGCCAGAGTTCTGGAGCGCATGCGCCCAGAGTTCTGGAGCGCATGCGCCCAGAGCCAGTGCTCTGCGACGAGAGGCCACTGCAATGGGAGGCCCACACAGGCTGAAGAATAGAGATGGATGAAAAATAAATGAATGGAAAAATCAATAAAAGAGGCCAAAATTTACCCTAATTTTTAAAAAAGGCCAAAAAATTTTTAAAATTATAAAAAAATTAAAAAAGGAAATAACCCCTATTACCCACACTGAATCCTTCCATATGGTTTGAAATTACCATCAGGTATACCTTGCTTGCCCCTGCGGGCAAATCCTGTCAGTTGTTCTCTTTACAGCTAAGTGAACTCAAAAGACTAGAGTTCTCGGTGATGTTTTTTCTTCTATGAAGGGTGAAAATTTTGCTAGACCAGGTCACCAAAAAGATCATGTACAAATAAGCCAGTACCTTAAGAGGGTGTAACCAAAAATAAATGTGTGTAAGGTAGAGGTGCTTTATCCTAGTGACTGACACCAGCTCTGGCCCGGTAGGAGCCTCCAAGTTCCCAGGTCACCTCCGTGATTCTCCCCGCTGAGGAAATGGGAGAGGCCCCTGACAGCTGGCACCATTAGAGCTGTATTTCTTTTTAATGTAAAACAAGGTAATTCTTCCTCTTCAGTGGCTTATTTTGGATGAAACCAAGTGAAATGATGGGTAGTGAGATCATTTGTTTTTCTAAATGGAGCTAAAAGGAGCCTTATTTTCTTAAAAGAAGAGTACCACTTTCCTCCGCAGTCATCACTGCATTTTCTCCAGTTTCACAAAATACATTTTTCAAATCCTCCTTCCTGCCATAAAGAACTGGGCAAACTAAATGAAGCTAATTAACTTGCTCGATACATTAACATACAGCTGGGCTGAAGGTTGACCAGGTTAATAACACCTTAGAAAGAGAATCAAGTCTTAAAATCTTTCTCTCCCTCCCATACATCCTTTCCATCAAAAGATGCCCCACATGGGGCTTCCCTGGAAGTCCAGTAGGTAAAGAGTCCACCTTGTAGTGCAAGAGGCACCAATTCGATCCCTGGCTAGGGAATATCCCACGTGCTGCGGAGCGGCTGGACGGGTGTGTCCAATTACGAGCCAGCACTCTGGAGCACACGTGCCCAGAGCCAGTGCTCTGCAACGAGAGAGGCCACTGCGATGGTGGGCCCACACAGGCCGAAGAACAAAGATGAATGACAAGAAATAATAATAAAAAAAGATGCCCCACATCTGTATATCCTCCCACTCCGCTGGGTCAGAAGACAAATCATCTGACTGCTGACACGTGAAGTACCTTTAAAAATAAAAAGTGGTCCTATTCTTTCTCTTTCATCTCTTAAAGCCATCTCACGGTCCAAACAACTCCTTCCTCTCTCTTGAACTCATCTGTTAAAATTCTAGCAATATGTTTCAGGAGAAAGGTTTTGTTTGTGAAACCTTTCTCTATCTTGTACCATAAATGGCTATAAGAAGGGACAAAACTGGCCACAGAAAACCTCCCTTGCTTCAAGGGTATACGAAATTTCACAGAGACGATAAACACTTTACAGGGGGCAAATCTTGTTCTCGCAGGAGGTCCCTGTCCACAGCTAACAGCTCTTTGGCAGAACGCAATGGTTGTACACTTTTATAAATACATCCCCCTAAGATGGAGCTGATGAAGGAATGATATCGGCTCTCCTTGCCTAAGGTAGGAGCCCAATCTTCTTGGTATCTCTTGGAGCAAGGGATGAGCTCTTCAAAACAGGGTCCTCCAAACCAGCTAAACCAGAATGCTTCCTACTGGACGATACAAACAGGCAATGACACAGAAAAGGGATCCAGGCTCGGGGAAGTTTAGAAAACAGAGGGCTCGAGAGTAGTCAGTTTTGTTGCCTCAGGATTTCTTAGAGCCTTTAATATGCCCACTTGCACTGGGGATATCCAAAATTATAATGGGATAGTATGAATCCTATATGTATTTTTTGTCATAGAACTGATTTTGTGGACTAGCTTAAAGAAATAAGAGCCGGGGGCTTCCCTGGTGATCCAGTGGGTAAGGACACCGCCTTGCAGTGCAGGGGGCATGGGTTTGATCCCTGGCCTGGGAAGATCCCACGTGCTGTGCAGAGGCTGGACCCATGTGTCCAACTACCGAGCCGGAGCTCTGCAGTGAGAGAGGCCACTGCGATGGGAGATCCACACAGGCCAAAGTACAAAGGTGGAAATAAATGAAAGACCAATAGAAGTGACCCAAAAAAAAGAAATACGAGCTGATCACAGGATGCCTCCTGGTGAACTGTACTCACGGAGGGGGCAGAAAATGTGCACAAGACAGCTGTGCCTCCGGTACCAGTCACTTACTGGGAGAGCTGCACAGACGAGAGGGGAGCTGCAGCTTTTTACCCCCTGGGAACTTACCACCTTGCAGAATGCCTGCATGACATGCAGTTTTTGAACACTAACTACCTTTAATAATGTACCTGCTCCTTTTCAATTCAAAAGGATTACGACGAGGTTCTGCACTAAAGTCAAAGGGCGACATGAAAACAGGAAGCAGCCATCATGGCTGTGCAGGGGGTAGAAATCTGAAAAGATTTCTATCAACAGTTTCACTGTGGCTCAGTCCTGACACATGGCAGCCATGAAAACTGATGTGACCTTGGCCTGGATTAACACCAGAATGACATTCAGAGCAAGCTCTTACCCGGTTGTGCACAGCTCAGAGCAGCGCTAGAATGGTGAAAACTTTAGACCCGGGACGTGGACAGGCTTCTTAGAGATCACTACCTTGAATGACTCATTTCCCCAAAGGGGAACACATCCTTGGTCAGGGAATGACTTCTCCGAGGTTTCCCAATCAGCTGGACCAACAGCACAGCTGGTATTGAACTTAGGACTCTGGGACTTGTTAAGTAAAGTTGCTTTGCTGGCCCTACCCCTAAACCTCCCAGTTCAGAACCTCTGGGGAGAGATTCCCCTCCCCACAGCAGCTGGGGATCTAACTAGCTTCCCAGGTGAGGGACATCCAGGTACGAAAGAATTCATCTCCCTACAACATGCTGACATTTTTAACTTGCCCAGGATAAGGACTAGAATTTGAGGATGACCATGAACTATTCTCAGCAAGGAAGGACCAAAACGATGGAGACCTTCAGCCTGGAGCAGACAGGATCTGGGAAAAGGCAGGAGAGAGTTCTCTCTCCTTCTTCCTAAGGTAGCTTCTTTTGTCTCTGACGGCTTCCTTTCTCACTGACAGCAACCCATCAAAAGGGTTAAAGCAACACCAATAGAAGTGACCCAAAAAAAAGAAATACGAGCTGATCACAGGATGCCTCCTGGTGAACTGTACTCACGGAGGGGGCAGAAAATGTGCACAAGACAGCTGTGCCTCCGGTACCAGTCACTTACTGGGAGAGCTGCACAGACGAGAGGGGAGCTGCAGCTTTTTACCCCCTGGGAACTTACCACCTTGCAGAATGCCTGCATGACATGCAGTTTTTGAACACTAACTACCTTTAATAATGTACCTGCTCCTTTTCAATTCAAAAGGATTACGACGAGGTTCTGCACTAAAGTCAAAGGGCGACATGAAAACAGGAAGCAGCCATCATGGCTGTGCAGGGGGTAGAAATCTGAAAAGATTTCTATCAACAGTTTCACTGTGGCTCAGTCCTGACACATGGCAGCCATGAAAACTGATGTGACCTTGGCCTGGATTAACACCAGAATGACATTCAGAGCAAGCTCTTACCCGGTTGTGCACAGCTCAGAGCAGCGCTAGAATGGTGAAAACTTTAGACCCGGACGTGGACAGGCTTCTTAGAGATCACTACCTTGACTGACTCATTACCCCAAAGGGGAACACATCCTTGGTCAGGGAATGACTTCTCCGAGGTTTCCCAATCAGCTGGACCAACAGCACAGCTGGTATTGAACTTAGGACTCTGGGACTTGTTAAGTAAAGTTGCTTTGCTGGCCCTACCCCTAAACCTCCCAGTTCAGAACCTCTGGGGAGAGATTCCCCTCCCCACAGCAGCTGGGGATCTAACTAGCTTCCCAGGTGAGGGACATCCAGGTACGAAAGAATTCATCTCCCTACAACATGCTGACATTTTTAACTTGCCCAGGATAAGGACTAGAATTTGAGGATGACCATGAACTATTCTCAGCAAGGAAGGACCAAAACGATGGAGACCTTCAGCCTGGAGCAGACAGGATCTGGGAAAAGGCAGGAGAGAGTTCTCTCTCCTTCTTCCTAAGGTAGCTTCTTTTGTCTCTGACGGCTTCCTTTCTCACTGACAGCAACCCATCAAAAGGGTTAAAGCAACACCAATCAGGGCAGGTCCAAGACTCAGGTCTGCTCTGTGGATAGCGAGAGGTCAAGGACAGCGCTGGAAGGTGGGGGCCCCCAGAGTTCCACAGCCGAGAAGAGGGGCGGAGGGGGAAGAGAGTTTTTATAGCAATTGTGGAAAAGGGGAGTTGGGCCAACCTGCTTTTATAGGTTCTCTGCTCCCCTTCTAACACAGAGCAGCTCTCTTTACACGTGAGGTTTTATTTGACAAAGGTTTCCATGGGAAAAAAAAACCCTATAACAACGTTAATAATCCTATATTAATCAAGGTAATAGCCAACACTGACAGAGCCTGCACTTTGTGCAGACAGCCTGCTAGAAAGCATTCTCATTGTACTGACTTTTATCGTTGTCATTAAAAATCCAATGAGATAATAATGATTCTATTTTGCCAATGGAGAAACTGAGGCACGAGGCTTTCAGTGCCTCAAGATCAAACAGATTAGTGCCAAGCAACTTTGTTTCAAAGTCCACACGCTTTGGCTACACCCCCAGTCTACCTTAAACTGGATTCTCAAAGTACATGCTCCTTTTTTGGTACAAGATAGTGGGTCGGTCATCAAGGCTTCCATCAATAGC
Organism: Tragulus kanchil; assembly: GCA_022376925.1. Classification (NCBI taxonomy): domain Eukaryota; kingdom Metazoa; phylum Chordata; class Mammalia; order Artiodactyla; family Tragulidae; genus Tragulus; species Tragulus kanchil. The sequence continues at coordinate 66,366,643 of JAIOJX010000006.1, read as the reverse complement.
CCTCAGAGATGCTATATGCAAGCTCTCTGACCTTTAACTCCTTCCTGGAGGAAAAAGAGACTTTTTCTCTCTAGGAAGGAGAAAACGGGAATGTCAAACAGCCGGGTAATAACATAAGTATGGTTTTTGTTCTTCAGGATTTAGGATGCTGGCAAAATGTAATCTTTTTGCCGTTATTTTTTTCTGCCAATCAAAACCAGCTGCCAACCAAAAGACTGGCTTATTGTGCTTCTCCAGGGGAGTCAATGCTGAATTGGACTATTCGTCACTATCTATGATTGTATTATGCCCAAAGTGCAGGAACAGGAGGGGAAAAACGCAGTCATTTATCCTGATTCTGCCGAGTATGCAGACACAGGTATCAAATAGATCAAACAATTCTGGGGCTTCATGGCTGTTCCTGATCTCGCCCAGCTCCACCAGACTTCTGAGCCTTTATCATTCTCTTTAAGGACCCCACGGCTTCCTTTCTCACTGACAGCAACCCATCAAAAGGGTTAAAGCAACACCAATCAGGGCAGGTCCAAGACTCAGGTCTGCTCTGTGGATAGCGAGAGGTCAAGGACAGCGCTGGAAGGTGGGGGCCCCCAGAGTTCCACAGCCGAGAAGAGGGGCGGAGGGGGAAGAGAGTTTTTATAGCAATTGTGGAAAAGGGGAGTTGGGCCAACCTGCTTTTATAGGTTCTCTGCTCCCCTTCTAACACAGAGCAGCTCTCTTTACACGTGAGGTTTTATTTGACAAAGGTTTCCATGGGAAAAAAAAACCCTATAACAACGTTAATAATCCTATATTAATCAAGGTAATAGCCAACACTGACAGAGCCTGCACTTTGTGCAGACAGCCTGCTAGAAAGCATTCTCATTGTACTGACTTTTATCGTTGTCATTAAAAATCCAATGAGATAATAATGATTCTATTTTGCCAATGGAGAAACTGAGGCACGAGGCTTTCAGTGCCTCAAGATCAAACAGATTAGTGCCAAGCAACTTTGTTTCAAAGTCCACACGCTTTGGCTACACCCCCAGTCTACCTTAAACTGGATTCTCAAAGTACATGCTCCTTTTTTGGTACAAGATAGTGGGTCGGTCATCAAGGCTTCCATCAATAGCCCTCAGAGATGCTATATGCAAGCTCTCTGACCTTTAACTCCTTCCTGGAGGAAAAAGAGACTTTTTCTCTCTAGGAAGGAGAAAACGGGAATGTCAAACAGCCGGGTAATAACATAAGTATGGTTTTTGTTCTTCAGGATTTAGGATGCTGGCAAAATGTAATCTTTTTGCCGTTATTTTTTTCTGCCAATCAAAACCAGCTGCCAACCAAAAGACTGGCTTATTGTGCTTCTCCAGGGGAGTCAATGCTGAATTGGACTATTCGTCACTATCTATGATTGTATTATGCCCAAAGTGCAGGAACAGGAGGGGAAAAACGCAGTCATTTATCCTGATTCTGCCGAGTATGCAGACACAGGTATCAAATAGATCAAACAATTCTGGGGCTTCATGGCTGTTCCTGATCTACGCCCAGCTCCACCAGACTTCTGAGCCTTTTCACCTGACAGTTGTCTTCTTAATGGAAACACAGATTTTTTTTTTCTTCTGAAAAAAAAAAAAGAAAAGACATATGTGGAGACAGAAAACGACCCTAAAGACAGCTCATCAGCTTTATTCACCCAAATCGGGAAGTGATTTCCTCCAGGTGTCTGCTCTGTTTTACACAGCAGGCCTAGCTGTGACAAGTTGGCGGTAGAGACTTGGTTTTTATAAGTAGAGCACTCATTTAGATAAATCTAGTAGCTCTGCTCTAAAGTTGAGGCCTTTGTTCCAAACAAGAGAATCACGACGCAGTAGAAAGAATGGCAACGTAGCTGTTTGATTCTGCTCCATGCTATGCACACCACCCTTAGAATCACGCGGGCACAAGATCTGGTGGATGTGGTCAAGTTCAACTTAGTAACCTTGTAACCTAGTCATTTAGCTTAGTTGAACTCCCGCTTATTCATAAAAAAAAACAAACAGAACTAATACCCCAGCTACCATTTACTCTGTGCTAACCAAGTGCCAGGTACTGTGCTAACTGCACTTAACATTGGGTTGGCCCAAGGTTTGTTTGGGGTTTTCCAATCAGAAAACCTCAAATGAACTTTTGGGCCAACCCAATAATGTCATTGACCTAATTCATTTCATTAATGATTTCATTGATCCACATATAAGCATATTACGAAGCAGGTTTATTGTAGCTCAGAGATGCCAGCAACTTGCCCAAGATCATGGCTACGAAGTGACAGGGTAACAGCATGAACACTCAAGTTCCTGCTCTCAACTCCACGAAACAGAGACAGTGACGGAAGCTCTTTTCCTTCACGATGAGGAACAAAGGAGAAATGATGAGAGAACATGTTGCAAAAATACCTGCATACATGTTCACTTTCATTTCCCTACTAATACTGGGATTTCTTAAAGTCAGGGACACTGTACTCAGGACTGGTGGAATTGTTGTCTTCCACAAGCAGGGTGGGCCCCGCGGGTAGCCTAAAAGCTCTCCTGGACTCGATTTTATAGAGAAAGAAAAAGAATTGTGCTTCCTGGACCCTGTGCATTCCAAAAGTGCCCAGGGATGGCAAGAAGCTTCCCATGGCTGCGTCCAGGTTGACTGCAGATTGCTGGCGGGCTCCTTCTGCTCCTCTCTGAACCAGGGCCCCCGCAAGGCTGGTTTTGGCCTGTGGGCCCATCCACCTCACCAGGCATGCTGGAGGCAGCCCAGTTAATACACAGCTCTCACCGTCTGCCGTGATGACTCAGACACTCCTGGCAACATCCGTTCTGTTTCTGTAAGACTCAAAAGGCCCTTCACATGAATGACGGTGAAAAGGATTCAAGAAGCTTCTTATCCACATGCAGGGCTACGAGATATAATGTGGAAACCAGGCCTGCTCATAACTCAGCTTGGAGGTTTCAGCACACACTTACACACACCAAAGCTTATTAACTGTTCTTCCAGGGGATCTTTGTCATCTTGAATAATGAATGCTGGAGGTACAGTAACCAGGGATGTGATTGAGGCTCAAAGTGATTTGGTGATGTTTCTCTTCGGAATCCTTAAACAACCACAACATGGATCCATCCGATCCCACCCCATCCTTCCAACGTTTCTGACTCTTCTAGTCCGAGTCATTTCCCAGGTGCTAGACATATAGCAAGGCACATAAAATCTATGCTTTTAAGGTGTTCTAAGTCATATAGGTGAAACAGACCATGAAGCAGAAGTAGCAACAAAGTGTGAAGTCACTGTGATGGGGGAATGTTGATGGAGCTCTGGAAGGTAGGGCGGGTTACTTCACTCAGTCTGGAAGCAAGTGGCAGTCCCGAAGCTGAGCCATGTTTTGTCATGCTTGCATAGAACTTTCATTTTTCCCCACATCTTTTGTTTCTTTAGACAGTGACGGAAGCTCTTTTCCTTCACGATGAGGAACAAAGGAGAAATGATGAGAGAACATGTTGCAAAAATACCTGCATACATGTTCACTTTCATTTCCTACTAATACTGGGATTTCTTAAAGTCAGGGACACTGTACTCAGGACTGGTGGAATTGTTGTCTTCCACAAGCAGGGTGGGCCCCGCGGGTAGCCTAAAAGCTCTCCTGGACTCGATTTTATAGAGAAAGAAAAAGAATTGTGCTTCCTGGACCCTGTGCATTCCAAAAGTGCCCAGGGATGGCAAGAAGCTTCCCATGGCTGCGTCCAGGTTGACTGCAGATTGCTGGCGGGCTCCTTCTGCTCCTCTCTGAACCAGGGCCCCCGCAAGGCTGGTTTTGGCCTGTGGGCCCATCCACCTCACCAGGCATGCTGGAGGCAGCCCAGTTAATACACAGCTCTCACCGTCTGCCGTGATGACTCAGACACTCCTGGCAACATCCGTTCTGTTTCTGTAAGACTCAAAAGGCCCTTCACATGAATGACGGTGAAAAGGATTCAAGAAGCTTCTTATCCACATGCAGGGCTACGAGATATAATGTGGAAACCAGGCCTGCTCATAACTCAGCTTGGAGGTTTCAGCACACACTTACACACACCAAAGCTTATTAACTGTTCTTCCAGGGGATCTTTGTCATCTTGAATAATGAATGCTGGAGGTACAGTAACCAGGGATGTGATTGAGGCTCAAAGTGATTTGGTGATGTTTCTCTTCGGAATCCTTAAACAACCACAACATGGATCCATCCGATCCCACCCCATCCTTCCAACGTTTCTGACTCTTCTAGTCCGAGTCATTTCCCAGGTGCTAGACATATAGCAAGGCACATAAAATCTATGCTTTTAAGGTGTTCTAAGTCATATAGGTGAAACAGACCATGAAGCAGAAGTAGCAACAAAGTGTGAAGTCACTGTGATGGGGGAATGTTGATGGAGCTCTGGAAGGTAGGGCGGGTTACTTCACTCAGTCTGGAAGCAAGTGGCAGTCCCGGAAGCTGAGCCATGTTTTGTCATGCTTGCATAGAACTTTCATTTTTTCCCCACATCTTTTGTTTCTTTGGTTGCACTAGGCCTTCCCTACTTTGGGAGGACTTTCTGTAGTTGCAGCTAGCAGGGCTACCCTTGGCTGCAGTACACGGGCTTCTCATTGTGGTGGCTTCTCTTGTTGCGGAGTGCAGCTTAGTTGCTTTGAGGCATGTGGAATCTTCCTGGAGCAGGGATTGAACCTGTGTCCTTTGCACGGGCAGGTGGATTCTCATCCACTGTACCACCAGGGAAGTCCCTGCACAGAACTTTTAGAACTTAATTCTTTACCAAGAATTAAAAGGAAATAAAGTATCCAGGCACCCAAACCAAACAATTAAAATCAAAATATATAGATTCTTCACGTGATCGGGGTAAAATCTGGTCAGCCAAATGCACTCATGATGCTAATCACAACCAGGAGTTCTGAGGGCATAGCCACTGCCTCGAGGCATAATGAAAAATGGGACATATAACTCAATCAGAATGTTATTCTTCCCTGCTCACCCAGCACGCACATACTCCCTTCATTCGGTGCACACGTACTGAATTTATTTCCACAATGAAGGATCCTTACAAGTCATTTCCCAGTCCAGGCTGGAAATAACAGGCATGCAGACACCATCTCATTCTTTCCAAAATCTGGCGGACAAATCAAAACAAAGCTGATGATCTCAAATAATAACAAACTAACTACTGATCAAGTCCCTTCCAGCTGTCGGTCCAGAAGCCACACGTTCAAGGAAAATAGCTAAATGTTCTCTATCAAGAGACATAGAACACAGTAACAAAGATGTAAATGAGGGACAGAGCCCCAAATCCAAGGTGACACACTCTATTTGGGACTTAAAGGAGGAAACGAAGGCAGGACAAGACAACTAGCCCTAACCCCACACCAGCTAGGACCACTCTTGGCAACAAGCTTTTTTTCTCTGAATTTTCATAACGAGGAGAGCAGTGTCAGGTCTATTTCACAGAACAACAAATCAGGCTCAGGGAGATAGAGCCCCTGGCCTGAAAACACAGAGGCGAATGCAAAGTTGAAATTCAAGCCAAGGTCTAACACGGAGGCTACAGCTGGCTGCCTCACCTTCACTTTCTCTCTCTCTTTTTAAAAATAGTTTAATTAATTTATTTCATTTATTTGCTTCGTTGGCTCTTAGCTGTATCAGGTCAGGTCCTTCATTGTGGTGCATGGACTATCAAGTTGTGGTTCATGGGCTCAGTAGTTCTGCTATCTGTGGGATCTTTGTTCCCCTACCAGGAATCAAATCTGTCCCCTGAATTGCAAGGCAGATTCTTAACACCACTGGACCACCAGGGAAGTCCCCCTTCACTCTCCTTTGAAAAAATTAATAGAACCTGAGTCCAAAGCTCTAGAGCTGAGGGTGGGTGTGGGATAAGCAGTGGGTAGTAGTGTATTTCTTAGAAGCCACTGTCTGTTAGGGTAAGGGGAACCCCAGAATTTGTGTTAGAATGGGAGAGCTGTATCTGGTAGGAGAATTCCGTAATAAGCTACTTGGGCCAGAGGCTGAAGTCCTAAGGGAACCTGTATGTTCGAGAAGATAAAGGAAACAATGACTTAGTTCCATCAAAAACAGAAAAAGAGAGAAACGCAGTGGCAGGACAATCAAGCTAGGGGACATGTGACATGCAACATTTCATTACACATGACATTATCATAAACTGCCACGAAAGGTACTAAAAAACTGGAAATGTTTGCTGTGAGTAGGTATTTCTTGGAAGCCAGCCAGGAAATAGGCTTCAGTGTTCAGGGTGGGAATGGGGAACAGAGACAGCCTTTCCCAGGGAGCAGCCATCCTTGGGAACTCACAGAAATCCTAAGGTGGGTTCCGGGCCATTTTGTCAGCTCTCCTGACAGTGGGAAGTTCTTTTCCAGTGGGGCCCGGCAGTAGCTAAATGTTCTCTATCAAGAGACATAGAACACAGTAACAAAGATGTAAATGAGGGACAGAGCCCCAAATCCAAGGTGACACACTCTATTTGGGACTTAAAGGAGGAAACGAAGGCAGGACAAGACAACTAGCCCTAACCCCACACCAGCTAGGACCACTCTTGGCAACAAGCTTTTTTTCTCTGAATTTTCATAACGAGGAGAGCAGTGTCAGGTCTATTTCACAGAACAACAAATCAGGCTCAGGGAGATAGAGCCCCTGGCCTGAAAACACAGAGGCGAATGCAAAGTTGAAATTCAAGCCAAGGTCTAACACGGAGGCTACAGCTGGCTGCCTCACCTTCACTTTCTCTCTCTCTTTTTAAAAATAGTTTAATTAATTTATTTCATTTATTTGCTTCGTTGGCTCTTAGCTGTATCAGGTCAGGTCCTTCATTGTGGTGCATGGACTATCAAGTTGTGGTTCATGGGCTCAGTAGTTCTGCTATCTGTGGGATCTTTGTTCCCCTACCAGGAATCAAATCTGTCCCCTGAATTGCAAGGCAGATTCTTAACACCACTGGACCACCAGGGAAGTCCCCCTTCACTCTCCTTTGAAAAAATTAATAGAACCTGAGTCCAAAGCTCTAGAGCTGAGGGTGGGTGTGGGATAAGCAGTGGGTAGTAGTGTATTTCTTAGAAGCCACTGTCTGTTAGGGTAAGGGGAACCCCAGAATTTGTGTTAGAATGGGAGAGCTGTATCTGGTAGGAGAATTCCGTAATAAGCTACTTGGGCCAGAGGCTGAAGTCCTAAGGGAACCTGTATGTTCGAGAAGATAAAGGAAACAATGACTTAGTTCCATCAAAAACAGAAAAAGAGAGAAACGCAGTGGCAGGACAATCAAGCTAGGGGACATGTGACATGCAACATTTCATTACACATGACATTATCATAAACTGCCACGAAAGGTACTAAAAAACTGGAAATGTTTGCTGTGAGTAGGTATTTCTTGGAAGCCAGCCAGGAAATAGGCTTCAGTGTTCAGGGTGGGAATGGGGAACAGAGACAGCCTTTCCCAGGGAGCAGCCATCCTTGGGAACTCACAGAAATCCTAAGGTGGGTTCCGGGCCATTTTGTCAGCTCTCCTGACAGTGGGAAGTTCTTTTCCAGTGTCCGGGCAGGTTAGCGCCGACCTGGCACAGCTGACCCCTGGTTACCCAGCACTGCCTGCTCCGGCATTGAGCCATGCAGTTCTTCCTTCTGGTCTGGCTTGCTCTCCTGTGCTCACTCAGCCCTCCTCCTCCCCTAAGCCACTGCTCCCTGGGAGGGTCACAGCCACATAAGCCTCTTCCCATCTCCCCAGGCTCCACAGGTCTTAGCGCTTGGTGCTGACCTAGCCTGGTCCAGATGTTCCTCCATCTAGGTTCCTATCTCCTCCAGGACAGAGCCAACTAGGGCCTGATGGCCAAATCCTTTATTATTTTTTTTTTAATTTAAGTACTATTGATTTACATTGTTGTGGTAGTTTCAGGTATAGCAAAGTGTTTCTATTTTATGAATATAATACTCATATTCCTTTTCAGATTCTTTTCCATTATAGACTACTACAAGATACTGAATACAGTTCCCTGTGCTATACAGAAGGTCTTGTTTTTTATGCCTACAACTTTGTAAGTAAAGCTTCATTGGAACCAGCCATGCTGTGTTTTTTTTTTTTTCTTTTATTTTGAGGGGGAGGGAGTGGGTGGGGAGGGAGGGGGATGGGCGGGCCACTTCCATTGGTCTTTCATTTCTCTGTTTCTCATCCGTCTTTGTTCTTTTGGGTCTTGTGGGCCTCCCATTGCGGTGGCCACCGTCGTCACAGAGCACCGGCTCTGGGCGCATGTGCGCCAGAGCTCCAGCTCGGTAATTGGACACATCGATCCAGCCGCTCCGCGGCACATGGGATCTTCCCAGGCCAGGGATCGAACCGGCGCCCCTTGCACTGCAAGGCAGTGTCTCTACCCACTGGACCACCAGGGGAAGCCCCATGCTGTGTTTTTACATACTGTCTGTGGTTGCTTCCTCACTACAATGACAGTACTGAGTATCTGCAACAGAGGTCCCATGCCCCGGCAACCCTCACATATTTATTCTCTGGCTATTTAAGATAAGGTTTGCTGACCTTGCTCTAGAATATTAAGTCCTCAAGGCCTGGGGCTCAGTTTCACTCATCTTTTTATCCCTAGTATTGGATACAGGATAAATGTTGCTTGATCAAGTGGTATGAGGATTAAATCAACATTATTTAGTCATTACTGCAAAGATGCTCATTAGAAATGCTTGAAATAACTGAAAAGAGATATTCTAGTTAACCGTATTTACTAGTTAAGCCAGTTAACAGCAAAAACAGAGGCTTTTATGTTTCAATGCATATCAGTTTGTTTTTTTCTCAAAAGCATGTCATCCCATTTCTCTTCCTTAGGACTCAGGTCTAACTGACAGATCCACAGGATGCTTCAAGCTGTGTTTTTGAACATCAGTATCCATTAATGAAGAGTCAGGCATAGCTTTAATATTATCTGGAAAGATGGTAATTTACCTTCTAGTTAAATGCTGAAAGTTATCGTTTTTTGGTACATACACCAAAAAAAAATCAGTTTATTTCCTTATCATTTGCTCTTTATGATTTAATCATTAAAACAGCTCAATAGGGACTTCCCTGGTGGTCCAGTGGCTAAGACTCTGTGCTCTCAAGGCAGGGGGCCTAGGTTTAACCCTGGTCAAGGAACGAGGTCCCACATGCCACAACTAAAAAGATTCCATATGCTGCAACTAAGACTTGGTGCAGGAAAATAAATAAATAAATAACATTTCTAAAAAACCCAGCTCAAGCCAGCAGACTGCAGGGCAGAGAGGCAGTGCTAGTGGACCGCGCAGCAGAGAGGCGCAGTGTCAGGTGGAATCTCCACACACTGGCCAGAGACCAATCCTAGGAATTCCGAGAGAAAACACCGACTACAAGACTCAGACATAAAACATCAAAAAACACATAATAATGAAAAGACAGAGAAACAACACACAAATGAAGGAGCAAACTATGAACATATAGACCCAAATGATGGAAGAAGAAATAGACAAACTATCAGAAAAAGAATTCAGAAGACTGATAGTAAAGATGTGATTCAAAACTCCAAAAATAGAATAATAGAGAGAATTGACACACTTGAGAAAGACATGCAGGAAATTAATAAAAAACTAAAAGAGACAAACAGCTCAATTGATGAACTTAAAAATACTATGGAAGGACTCAATAGTACAGTATCCAAGGCAGAAGAACTGGCAAGTGAGCTGGAAGACAGAATGGTGGAAATAACAGCTGAAGAACAGAAAAAAGAGCAAAGGACGACAAGAACTGAGAACACTCTCAGAGACCACTGGGACAATATCAAATGCGCCAACATTTGAAAATGAAAAGAAGAGAATAACTGGAAGTTAACCGTATTTACTAGTTAAGCCAGTTAACAGCAAAACAGAGGCTTTTATGTTTCAATGCATATCAGTTTGTTTTTTTCTCAAAAGCATGTCATCCCATTTCTCTTCCTTAGGACTCAGGTCTAACTGACAGATCCACAGGATGCTTCAAGCTGTGTTTTTGAACATCAGTATCCATTAATGAAGAGTCAGGCATAGCTTTAATATTATCTGGAAAGATGGTAATTTACCTTCTAGTTAAATGCTGAAAGTTATCGTTTTTTGGTACATACACCAAAAAAAAATCAGTTTATTTCCTTATAATTTTCTCTTTAAGATTTAATCATTAAAACAGCTCAATAGGGATTTCCCCTGGTGGTCCAGTGGCTAAGACTCTGTGCTCTCAAGGCAGGGGGCCTAGGTTTAACCCTGGTCAAGGAACGAGGTCCCACATGCCACAACTAAAAAGATTCCATATGCTGCAACTAAGACTTGGTGCAGGAAAATAAATAAATAAATAACATTTCTAAAAAACCCAGCTCAAGCCAGCAGACTGCAGGGCAGAGAGGCAGTGCTAGTGGACCGCGCAGCAGAGAGGCGCAGTGTCAGGTGGAATCTCCACACACTGGCCAGAGACCAATCCTAGGAATTCCGAGAGAAAACACCGACTACAAGACTCAGACATAAAACATCAAAAAACACATAATAATGAAAAGACAGAGAAACAACACACAAATGAAGGAGCAAACTATGAACATATAGACCCAAATGATGGAAGAAGAAATAGACAAACTATCAGAAAAAGAATTCAGAAGACTGATAGTAAAGATGTGATTCAAAACTCCAAAAATAGAATAATAGAGAGAATTGACACACTTGAGAAAGACATGCAGGAAATTAATAAAAAACTAAAAGAGACAAACAGCTCAATTGATGAACTTAAAAATACTATGGAAGGACTCAATAGTACAGTATCCAAGGCAGAAGAACTGGCAAGTGAGCTGGAAGACAGAATGGTGGAAATAACAGCTGAAGAACAGAAAAAAGAGAAAAGAATGAAAAGAACTGAGAACACTCTCAGAGACTGCAGTCTCTGGGACAATATCAAATGCACCAACATTTGAATAATATGGATCCCAGAAAAAGAAGAGAAAAACAATATGAAAAAAATTTTGAAGAGATTATAGCAGAAAACTTCCACAACATGGGAAAGGAAATAGTCATTCAGGTCTGAGAAGCACAAAGAGTCCCATACAGGATAAATCCTAGGAGAAACACGCCAAGGCATATATTAATCAAGCTAACACAGACTAAACACAAAGACAGAATACTTCGAGCAGCAAGGAAAAAACAACAGGTAACATACAAGGGAAATCCTATACATTTAACTACTGACCTCTCAACAGAAACCTTTCAGGCCAGAAAAGAATGGTAAGACACATTTAAAGTGTTGAAAAAGAATAATCTACTACCTAGAATCCTCTACCCATCAAGGATCTCATTCAAAATTGATGGAGAAATCAAAAGCTGTTCAGACAAGCAAAAACTAAGAGAATTCAGTAACACCAAACCAGCTTTACAACAAGTATTAAAGGGACTTCTATAGACAACAAACATAGGAGAAGAAAAAAAAATCTACAAAACTAATTCGTACCATTTAAGAAGATGACAATAAGATCATTTGTATCAATAATTACCTTAAAAGTAAATGGACTAAGTCTCCCAACAAAAAGACACAGACTGGCTGAATGGATACAAAAACAAGACCCTTATATATGATGCCTACAAGAAATCCACTTCCAATCTAAAGACAATTATAGATTGAAAGGGAAAGGAAGGAAAAATATATTCCATGCAAATGGAAATCAAAAGAAAGAGTAGCAATCCTCATATCAAACAAAATAGACCTTAAAATTAAGAAGATTATAAGAGACAAGGCAGGACACTACATCATGATTAAGGGATCTATCCAAGAGGAAGACATAATAATCATAAATATCTATGCATCCAGCACAGGAGCACCCCAATACATAAGATAAATACTTTCAGACATAAAAGAAGAAATTGATAATAACACAATAATAGTAGGAGACTTTAACACTCCCCTCACACCAATGGACAGACCATCCAAATAGAAAATTAATAAAGAAACACAAGCTTTAAATGACACACAAGAAGAGATGGACCTCATTGATATCTTTAGGACGTTCCATCCAAAAGCAGAGGAGTACACTTTCTTCTCAAGTCCTCATGGAACATCCTCCAGGACAGATCATAACTTGGGCCACAAATCAAACCTCAGTCAATTCAAGAAAACTGAAATTATATCAACCATCTTCTCTGACCACAAAGCAATGACACTAGAGATCAACTTCAGGAAAAAAACACTAAAAACACAAACACATGGAGATTAAACAATATATACCTAAAAAACAGACTGATTACCAAGCAAATCAAAGGAGAAACAAACAAACAAAAAGTCCCTAGAGGAAAAAGACAATGAACACACGACAGTGTAAAACCTATGGGATACTGTAAAAGCAGTCCTAAGAGGGAACTTTATAGCAATACAATCCTGCCTCGAGAAACAAGAAAATATCAAACAGACGGCCTAACTCTACACTTAAAACAACTGGAGAAAGAAGAACAAAAAAACCCCAAAGTTAGCAGAAGAAGAGACATCATAAAGATCAGAGCAGAAATAAATGAACGAAACAATAGTAAAGATAGATAAAATGAAAAGCTGGTTTTTCAAAAAGTTGTTTTTCAAAAATTTTCAAAACAAAATTGACAAACCGCTGGCCAGATTCATCAAGAAAAAAGAGAGAAGAACCAGATCCACAAAATCAAAAATGAAAAAGGAGAGATTACCACAGATAATGTAGAAATCCAAAGGATTATAAGAGACTATTATGAACAACTATATGGGAATAAACTGGACAACCTGGAAGAAATGGACAGTTTCTTGGAGAAGATTAATCTCCCAAGACTCAACCAGGAAGAAATAGAAACTATGAACAACTCAATCACAAGCTCAGAAATCGAATTTGTGATTAAAAATCTACCCCAAAATAAAAGCCCAGGGCCAGATGGCTTTACAGGTGAATTCTACCAAACATTTAAAGAAGAGCTAATGCCTATCCTTCTAAAACTCTTCCCAAAAATTACACGGAAAGAAAAACTTCCAAACACATTCTACGACACACCATCACCCTGTACCAAAACCAGGCAAGGACAACAACACAAAAAAGAAAATTATAGACCAATTTCACTGATGAATTTCGATGCCAAAATCCTCAACAAAATCCTAGCAAACAGAATTCAACAACACATCAAAAGCTCATACATCATGAAAGAAGCACCCCAAATGTCATCTACAGATTCAATGTGATCCCTACCAAACTACCAATGACATTCTTCACAGAACTAGACCAAAGAATAACAGAAAAAAATTCAAACTGAACACAGATGAGAACAACCCTATGGAGATTAAACAATATATACCTAAAAAACAGACTGATTACCAAGCAAATCAAAGGAGAAACAAACAAACAAAAAGTCCCTAGAGGAAAAAGACAATGAACACACGACAGTGTAAAACCTATGGGATACTGTAAAAGCAGTCCTAAGAGGGAACTTTATAGCAATACAATCCTGCCTCGAGAAACAAGAAAATATCAAACAGACGGCCTAACTCTACACTTAAAACAACTGGAGAAAGAAGAACAAAAAAACCCCAAAGTTAGCAGAAGAAGAGACATCATAAAGATCAGAGCAGAAATAAATGAACGAAACAATAGTAAAGATAGATAAAATGAAAAGCTGGTTTTCAAAAAGTTGTTTTTCAAAAATTTTCAAAACAAAATTGACAAACCGCTGGCCAGATTCATCAAGAAAAAAGAGAGAAGAACCAGATCCACAAAATCAAAAATGAAAAAGGAGAGATTACCACAGATAATGTAGAAATCCAAAGGATTATAAGAGACTATTATGAACAACTATATGGGAATAAACTGGACAACCTGGAAGAAATGGACAGTTTCTTGGAAAAGATTAATCTCCCAAGACTCAACCAGGAAGAAATAGAAACTATGAACAACTCAATCACAAGCTCAGAAATCGAATTTGTGATTAAAAATCTACCCCAAAATAAAAGCCCAGGGCCAGATGGCTTTACAGGTGAATTCTACCAAACATTTAAAGAAGAGCTAATGCCTATCCTTCTAAAACTCTTCCCAAAAATTACACGGAAAGAAAAACTTCCAAACACATTCTACGACACACCATCACCCTGTACCAAAACCAGGCAAGGACAACAACACAAAAAAGAAAATTATAGACCAATTTCACTGATGAATTTCGATGCCAAAATCCTCAACAAAATCCTAGCAAACAGAATTCAACAACACATCAAAAAGCTCATACATCATGAAAGAAGCACCCCAAATGTCATCTACAGATTCAATGTGATCCCTACCAAACTACCAATGACATTCTTCACAGAACTAGACCAAAGAATAACAGTTCATATGGAAACACAAAACCCCTGAATAGCCAAAGCAATCCTGAGGAAGAAGGATGGAGCTGGAGGGAGCAGCCTCCCTAACTTCAGACTACACTACAAAGCAACAGTCATCAAGACAGTATGGTACTGGCACAAAAACAGAAATATAGACCAGTGGAACAAGATAGAGAACCCAGAGATAAACCCACACACCTATGGGTATCTTATTTATTTATTTATTTATTTATTTTGGGCAGGGGTCGGGTTGGGAAGGGAGGGGAGCGGGCGGGCCACTTCTATTGGTCTTCCATTTCTCTATTTTCATTCGTTTTTGTTCTTTGGCTCCTGTGGGCCTCCCATCGCGGTGGCGTCTGTCGTTGCAGAGCACCGGCTCTGGGCACATGCGCTCCAGAGCTTTGGCTCGGCGATTGGACACATGGGTCCAGCTGCTCCGCGGCACATGGGATCTTCCCAGGCCAGGGATCGAACCGGTGCCCCTTGCAGTGCAAGGCGGTGTCCTTACCCACTGGACCACCAGGGGAAGCCCTGGGTACCTTATTTTTGACAAAGGAGGAGAAACTATAAAATGGGACAAAGACAGTCTCTTCAACAAATGCTGCTGGGAAAATTGGACAGTTACATGCAAAAAAATGAAGTTGGAACATTCCCTGACACCATACACAAAGATCAACTCAAAATGGATTAAAGCCCTACATGTAAGAGCAGAAACCATCAAACTCTTAGAGGAGGATATAGGCAAAACCCTCAAGGACATGAATCAAAGCAAGGTCTTCTATGTAAGAGCCAGAAACCATGAAACTTAAAAACTATCCACCTCAAAACCCCCAAATAAGGAAAGAAAAACTTCCAAACACATTCTACGACACACCATCACCCTGTACCAAAACCAGGCAAGGACAACAACACAAAAAAGAAAATTATAGACCAATTTCACTGATGAATTTCGATGCCAAAATCCTCAACAAAATCCTAGCAAACAGAATTCAACAACACATCAAAAAGCTCATACATCATGAAAGAAGCACCCCAAATGTCATCTACAGATTCAATGTGATCCCTACCAAACTACCAATGACATTCTTCACAGAACTAGACCAAAGAATAACAGTTCATATGGAAACACAAAACCCCTGAATAGCCAAAGCAATCCTGAGGAAGAAGGATGGAGCTGGAGGGAGCAGCCTCCCTAACTTCAGACTACACTACAAAGCAACAGTCATCAAGACAGTATGGTACTGGCACAAAAACAGAAATATAGACCAGTGGAACAAGATAGAGAACCCAGAGATAAACCCACACACCTATGGGTATCTTATTTATTTATTTATTTATTTATTTTTTGGGGCGGGGGTCGGGTTGGGAAGGGAGGGGAGCGGGCGGGCCACTTCTATTGGTCTTCCATTTCTCTATTTTCATTCGTTTTTGTTCTTTGGCTCCTGTGGGCCTCCCATCGCGGTGGCGTCTGTCGTTGCAGAGCACCGGCTCTGGGCACATGCGCTCCAGAGCTTTGGCTCGGCGATTGGACACATGGGTCCAGCTGCTCCGCGGCACATGGGATCTTCCCAGGCCAGGGATCGAACCGGTGCCCCTTGCAGTGCAAGGCGGTGTCCTTACCCACTGGACCACCAGGGGAAGCCCTGGGTACCTTATTTTTGACAAAGGAGGAGAAACTATAAAATGGGACAAAGACAGTCTCTTCAACAAATGCTGCTGGGAAAATTGGACAGTTACATGCAAAAAAATGAAGTTGGAACATTCCCTGACACCATACACAAAGATCAACTCAAAATGGATTAAAGCCCTACATGTAAGAGCAGAAACCATCAAACTCTTAGAGGAGGATATAGGCAAAACCCTCAAGGACATGAATCAAAGCAAGGTCTTCTATGACCCGCCTACCAGAGTAGCAGAACTAAAAACAAAAATGAACATGTGGGACCTAATGAAACTTAAAAGCTTTTGTACAGCAAAAGAAACTTTAAAAAAAGCTGAACAGACAGCCCACAGAATGGGAGAAAATCATAGCAAATGAAACAACAGATAAAGAATTAATCTCCAAAACCTACAAGCAACTCAGAGAACTCAGCACTGGAAAAATGAACAACCCAATCAAAAAATAGGAAAAGGACCTAAAAGACACCTCTCCAAAGAGGGCATACAGATGGCCAAAAAACACATGAAACGATGCCCAACCTCGCTTATTATTAGAGAAATGCAAATCAAAACTACAATGAGGGGCTTCCCCTGGTGGTCCAGTGAGTAAGGACACCGCCTTGCACTGCAAGGGGCGCCAGGTCGATCTCTGGCCTGGGAAGATCCCACGTGCCGCGGAGCGGCTGGACCCATGTGTCCAATCGCCGAGCCGGAGCTCTGGAGCGCATGTGCCCAGAGCCGGCGCTCTGCAACAACAGACGCCACCGCGATGGGAGGCCCACATGGGCCAAAGAACAAAGACAGATGAAAACAGAGAAATGAAAGACCAATGGAAGTGGCCCGCCCGCTCCCCTCCCTCCCCGACCCCCACCCAAAAATAAATAAATAAATAAATCTTTAAAAAAAAAAAAACAAAACTACAATGAGATATCACCTCACACCCATCAGAATGGTCATCATCCACAAATCGACAGACAATAAATGCTGGAGAGGCTGCGGAGAAAAGGGAACCCTCCTGCATTACTGGTGGGACTGTAAATTGATACAGCCTCCATGGAAGACAGTATGGAGATTTCTTTAAAAAGCTAAAAATAGAAGCACCATACAACCCAGCAATCCCACTCTTAGGCTTATACCCTGATGAAATTAAATCCGAAAGAAGCACCTGTACCCCAATGTTCATTGCAGCTCTCTATACAATAGCTAGAACATGGAAGCAACCTAGATGTCCATCGACGAATGAATGGATACAAAAGCTCTGGTACATATATATATAATGGAATACTACTCAGCTGTAAAAAGAAATGCAGAATAATCAGCCCTTATGAGGTCGCTGGATCTAGAACGTATCATAGAAAGTGAAGTCAGTCAGAAAGAGAAGGACAAATACAATATATCAACACATATATATGGAATCTAGCAGGATGTTGATGACAGCACATGCAGTGAAGCGACGGAAAGACACACATGGACAGTGAACATATGGACATTGTGGGGAAGGAACAGAGGGTAGGAGGAGTAAAGGAAGTAGCATGAAGGCCTGTACTATCATAAGTGAAGAAAATAGCTCTAGTCATTGCTCTGTGAGAAAAGGGGATCCTTCAGGGGTGCTGTGTGATGGTTGGGAGGGGTGGGAAGGGAGGATATACATATGACTAATCTGGGAACATACATATCTGTAAACAATAAAACTCTGTAAAAGTTAAAAGTAAAATAAAATCTAAAAAAAAAAAAAACACAGTAAGAAACCATAGAATATCATAACAGATCATGTAAAATTACAGTCTAAAATACATCATGCTGTTGAGTATGCGGACGAATGAAGCTATCCAACATTGTTGGCATTTGGTAAAGATACTCTGGAAAATTATTTGGCATTATTTAATAAACTCAGATACAGGTACAATCTAAAAAAAAAAAGCTGAACAGACAGCCCACAGAGTGGGAGAAAATCATAGCAAATGAAACAACAGATAAAGAATTAATCTCCAAAATCTACAAGAAACTCAGACAACTTAGCACTGGAAAAGTGAACAACCCAATCAAGAAATGGGAAAGGGACCTTAAGAGACATCTCGCCAAAGAGGACATAGAGATGGCCAAAAAACACATGAAACAATGCCCAACCTCGCTTATTATTAGAGAAATGCAAATCAAAACTACAATGAGATATCACCTCACACCCGTCAGTATGGCCATCATCAAAAAATCTACAGACAATAAATGCTGGAGAAGGTGCAGAGAAAAGGGAACACTCTTGCATTGCTGGTGGGAATGTAAATTGACACAGCCACTATGGAAGACAGTATGGAGATTTCTTAAAAAACTAAAAATAGAAGCACCATACGACCCAGCAATCCCACGCTTAGGCTTATACCCGGATGAAATCAAAACTGAAAGAAGCACCTGTACCCCAGTGTTCATTGCAGCACTCTATACAATAGCTAGAACATGGAAGCAACCTAGATGGCCCATTGACAAATGAATGGATAAAAAAACTCTGGTACATATATACAATGGAGTACTACTCAGCTGTAAAAAGAAATGCAGAAGAATCAGCCCTAATGACGTGGCTGGCTCTAGAACCTATTATAAAAAGTGAAGTAAGTCAAAAAGAGAAAGACAAGTATAGTATACTAACACGTACATATGGAATCTAGCAAGATGGTAATGATAACACACACAGCGAAGCGATGGAAAAACATAGAGAACAGACATATGGACATTGTGGGGAATGAACAGGGGGTGGGAGGCATAGAGGGAGTAACATGGAAACCTATACTATCATATGTGAAAAAGACAGCTATTTTCATTGCACTTTGGGAATAGGGGATCCTGCAGGGGTGCTGTGAGATGGCCTGGAGGGATGGGATGGAGGTGACTGGGAGGGGGTTATAGGAGGGAGGGGGCCAGGGATATACATATGACTAATTGGGGATTATACATATCTGTAAACAAC
Source organism: Tragulus kanchil (assembly GCA_022376925.1). Classification (NCBI taxonomy): domain Eukaryota; kingdom Metazoa; phylum Chordata; class Mammalia; order Artiodactyla; family Tragulidae; genus Tragulus; species Tragulus kanchil. The sequence continues at coordinate 66,347,665 of JAIOJX010000006.1, read as the reverse complement.
AAAACACTGTAAAAGTAAAAAGTAAAATAAAATTTTAAAAAATCCCAGCTCAATAACTTATTGAACACATATTGTATAAAAGGCACTATTCTAAGTAATTTACTTATCTTGTCTAATTTACCCCTCACAACAATCCCAAGTAGTAGATCTTGCTACTTGCTCCTTTTATAGATGAGAAAACTGAGGCTTGAAAAGATTATGTGGCTTGTCCGATGCCAGAGGGCAAGTACACATTTACTGATTCTAGTGTTTGACCTGTAAATGATTATTATGTAGTTGTGCCATGCATTCATTCATCTACCCTATGAACAAATGTTATTTAAAGTGTCTAGATACCAATGGACAGAAAAGAGAGTGAAGCTCAGTCCTCACCTGCAAAGGAAGATGGACAAGACAACCACAGAGCCTGGTGAGGACGACAGGGGATGCTGTGAGGACACAGAGGAGGGGGTTCACTCCAGTCTAGGAACACTTTCTAGAGGAAACAAAGTCTGAGCTGAAACCTGAAAGGTGAAATACTGCTGTTGCTTAGTCACTTTAGTCATGTCCGACTCTGGGTCACCCTATGGACTGCAGCCCTCCAGGCTCCTCTGTCCACAGAGTTCTCCAGGCAAGAGCACTGGAATGGGTTGCCATGTCTTCCTCCAGAGCATCTTCCCAACCCCGGTCTCCTGCATTGCAGGCAGATTCTTTACCACTGAGCCACAAGAGAAGCCCCATACATATATATTTGCGACCCCCTGGACTGTAGCTCACCAGGCTTCTCCATCCATGGAATTTTCCAGGCAAGAATGGGTTGCCATTTCCTTCTCCCAAAAGGTGAAACAGGTGGGGAAAAGAGTGAGGAATGAGGAGGGCAGAAAGCAGCACCTACAAAGACTGCCCACTTAGACAGTAAAGACCCCTGCACAAAACCGCTTCATATGGCAGAAGCTTCAAGTGAGACGCCAGGCCAGCTCCCTCTAAACAGACAAAACAAGAGGAGAAACGGTAATGAAGTATTCCAGGTTTCACCTGACAAGTTCCCCCTTCTTAACACAAGCATTTTTTCACTTGACAAGTACCCCCTTCTCAACACAAATTTCCTTCTTTATGAACATCAGATAACTTGAGATTGCAGACTCTCTCTCACCACAAACTAAGTCCCTGATGGATTCCATGAAACCATAGTGGCTGATAGAAAGTCAACACTCAATAAGTATGCACCAAATGGATGCACTAAGTTGGCACAGCAAAGCTGTGCACCAGCTTTGAGTTAAAATGAATTATTTTTATTTTTTAAGGTAAGAAGTGGATTTATTTAGAGCTATACATTCCATAGACAGAATGTGGTCTGTCTCAAAGGCATGGACAGCCCTGGGAGAATCATGCTTCACAGAATGTGGGCCAGCTCAGAAGGTGAGAGGCCAAAACAAATTATTAACTGTAGGTGGTTAGCTACCAGGCTTTGGAGATGGAGGAATGTGAAAAAACAGTAGGATTTTAACAGCTGGTACCAGAGCTCCTCTTAGCTTTGTTTGGGAAATATGTAGGATATGGGCCACCCTGAGTGGGGAAAACGAGGCTCTGGGGTACGGCTCTGGAAGGAGACAAGCAAACAGAGATTCACTGCTCAGCACAGGAGAGGGAGAGGGAGAGGAGGAGGAGAACTCAACAACAGAAGCTGGAGTCTTCCAAACCAAACAAAATGTGGTCACTGAGAACTTCCCACAGAAGCGGAAGGACTTTTAAGAACAGGAACATCCAATATTCAATTTGGAGGTGTTTGTACGGCAACACTGTAATCCCGCCATGGCCCTAAACGTTCAGAAAAAAACCTATGCCCAAAGCCTATGTCACTCTTGAAGACAGAATGAGTTGGGGATGGTTTCAGTGCTAAGAGAGGAATTTTGCACATAGGATGGGAAGATTTGTGATTCACAAGCGCAAGTATTTCAGCAAAACAGGAACTAGAAGAAATACTACTGCCCAGCAGTAATGTGATGCCACCCTCACTCCAACAAAACAAAATCAGCAAAATGTAACCCTTCCAGAAAGATGAGGAAGGCCACTGGGTCTTCTTCCACCCAAGAGTTGGCAAATCATTTGAAGTTTCATTTGAATCTCTGGGGTAGGCTCATTAATATCTAGCCCCACTGAAGAAGACCAAAGGAATTCTAATTCACAGTGTGTGCCAATTTCTGTGGTGTAAACGTACCCATCATGGCAGCTATTAAGCTACTGTCATGACTTCAATAGTCTTGTGAGAGTACTAACAATTTTCAAAGTCAGTTCTGATGAGTGGATACAAGCTGGCTCATTGTAGACACAGCTGGTATCCAGGTTAACGGCAGTTCCCATGGATGATGTCCCTCTTTCAGCTTTGACAAGAAAAATTGTTATCCAGAGCATTAGTTTTGTGGAGATTAGGCAATACCTATAGCAGGGTAAGGAAGTCCAAGGGTAAGAAAGGCAACAGAGGCAGGCACCTTTGCATCAGGGAGCCACTGTGTGATCAACGTCCATTAGAGCTGAAAGGCAGCACTCAGACAGCTAGTATGATGCCCTTTTTGAAAGAGGAAGAACCCAAGGCCTAGAGCACATGGTTGATTACTGCTCAAGATTACTCTTCAGGTTAGGAGCTGACCTTGAACTGGAGCCAGGGTCACCTGCCTCCCTCTCCTCTGTGCTTCAGAGACCTCCCTCTCAGGGAACAGCAGGCATGAGCTGGGTTTGCAGCTGGGCAGGGATAAACACGGGCACCTCCAGCTAGATTTTTACATTTTACTGGCTTAACATTTGGAGAACTTCTGACTCTCTGGATGAAGAGAAAGAGCTCTGCCAGGAATCTGGGTGAGTTTAAGAGATCTAGGAAGAAAAGACCCAACTAAAGTGACCAGCAGCAAAGCCTAGGGCAGAGGTTTTTTCAACAATTTCCAAGGGTGCGTGTGGAAGCAGAGGGTGGATGGGATCTTCCCAATTGTGAAAGGACCTCTCATTCTCATGCTGATCAGCAGGAAATAGGAGGGGGTAGAAACACATCTCCAAACACAAAAACATAAAATGTACCAGACAGGGCTTCCCTGGTGGTCCAGTGGGTAAGGACACCGCCTTGCAGTGCAAGGGGCACTAGTTCGATCCCTGGCCTGGGAAGATCCCGTGTGCTGTGAAGCGGCTGGACTGATGTGTCCAACTACTGAGCTGGAGTTCTGGAGCACATGCGCCCAGAACCGGTGCTCTGCAATGACAGATGCCACCGCGATGGAAGGCCCACACGGGCCAAAGAACAAAGATGGATGAAAATAGATAAATGAAAGACCAACAGAAGCGGCTAAAAAAACAAACAAAAAAAATGTACCAAACAATATCACCCTCTCATCGAAAAGAAGATCAAATTAGGCATTGTACATGTTTTTCAAACGATTTCTGACCTGGTTATGTTACAGAAAACAGGGCAGAGTGATTCAAACCTGCTGTCAATACAGACTGAAGGAGAGAAAAATGCCAGCTATTCTGCAGCTGTCCGGCAGAATCCTGGAGGAACTTCTTGAATGGCAACGCTGATGCACAGAAACAAGCCAACTTCCAGAGCTGGAGTTAGACCAAATAAACCTAAAGGATATCAATTTAGGGGGAGAGTCTTAAAATAGAAGCCAGGAATGCATGGTTTCCCTCGGAAAACTCAAATTACATGCCCTGTCCCTGTCTTCAATGAAATTATGCACTCAAAGTGTCTGCTTCGTCTAAGTTTCCCTCTGAGATGCCAATAAATTTTCAGCTCGTGGAAGCCAGTCTGGAGGAAAACATGGTGGGTGAGCAAATGAACAAAGTGATGCTCTTTGGAAAGGCAAGGAGGGTGCAGAGAGAAAGAATACAGTCTGGGACCCAGGAAACTATCTTAGGGTTAGAAAGAGACATAGCCACAGGGTCATATTCCTAAGGGTGAGGATTTCTGGCTAAACCAGTGAGATGGTGTTCATGAAGACGGGTCCTTAAAATGGAGTCTCCAGAAAGGGAACCCTTCTACATTGTTGGTGGGTATGTAAATTGATATAGCCACTACAGAGAATAGTATAGGGGTTCCTTAGAAAACTACATATAGAGCTACCATATGATCCAGCAATCCCACTCATGGCCAAATATCTGAAAAAGATGAAAACTCTAACTCAAAAAAGATACAAGCACCCCAGTGCTCACAGCAGCACTATATATTGGAAGCAACATAAGTATCCATCGATAGATGAATGGATAAAGAAGATGTGTTGTGTGTGTGTGTATACATACATATGTAATGGAATACTGTGTGTGTGTGTGTGTGCGTACGCTAGTTGCTCAGTCATGTCTGACTCTTTGTGACTCCATGGATTACAGTCTGCCAAGCTCCTCTGTCCAAGAGATTCTCCAGGCAAGAATACTGGAAGGGGTTGCCATTTCCTCCTCCAGGGGATCTTTCTGACTCTTCCTGACCCAGGGATCAAACCTGGGTCTACCTGCACTGTGGGATGATTCTTTGCCAAATGAGCCACCAGGAAAGCCCAACTATACTTCAATAAAAAAATAAAATGAACTCTGCAGGACGCAGTAATTCATTTAATGAATACCTCTTCTATCCTGAAAAGCTAAGTCCGGCAGAATCCTGGAGGAACTTCTTGAATGGAAATATGCACAGAAACAAGCCAACTTCCAGAGCTGGAGTTAGACCAAATAAACCTAAAGGATATCAATTTAGGGGGAGAGTCTTAAAATAGAAGCCAGGAATGCATGGTTTCCCTCGGAAAACTCAAATTACATGCCCTGTCCCTGTCTTCAATGAAATTATGCACTCAAAGTGTCTGCTTCGTCTAAGTTTCCCTCTGAGATGCCAATAAATTTTCAGCTCGTGGAAGCCAGTCTGGAGGAAAACATGGTGGGTGAGCAAATGAACAAAGTGATGCTCTTTGGAAAGGCAAGGAGGGTGCAGAGAGAAAGAATACAGTCTGGGACCCAGGAAACTATCTTAGGGTTAGAAAGAGACATAGCCACAGGGTCATATTCCTAAGGGTGAGGATTTCTGGCTAAACCAGTGAGATGGTGTTCATGAAGACGGGTCCTTAAAATGGAGTCTCCAGAAAGGGAACCCTTCTACATTGTTGGTGGGTATGTAAATTGATATAGCCACTACAGAGAATAGTATAGGGGTTCCTTAGAAAACTACATATAGAGCTACCATATGATCCAGCAATCCCACTCATGGCCAAATATCTGAAAAAGATGAAAACTCTAACTCAAAAAAGATACAAGCACCCCAGTGCTCACAGCAGCACTATATATTGGAAGCAACATAAGTATCCATCGATAGATGAATGGATAAAGAAGATGTGTTGTGTGTGTGTGTGTATACATACATATGTAATGGAATACTGTGTGTGTGTGTGTGTGCGTACGCTAGTTGCTCAGTCATGTCTGACTCTTTGTGACTCCATGGATTACAGTCTGCCAAGCTCCTCTGTCCAAGAGATTCTCCAGGCAAGAATACTGGAAGGGGTTGCCATTTCCTCCTCCAGGGGATCTTTCTGACTCTTCCTGACCCAGGGATCAAACCTGGGTCTACCTGCACTGTGGGATGATTCTTTGCCAAATGAGCCACCAGGAAAGCCCAACTATACTTCAATAAAAAAATAAAATGAACTCTGCAGGACGCAGTAATTCATTTAATGAATACCTCTTCTATGCCAGGTTATAGAAACACAAAGATCAACAGTGACCAGTTTCAAAGATCAACCAAGACCAATCAGGGGTGGGATAAAGAGTCAGGCATTCTAAAATACTACATTCAAACATACTTTTTCTGGGCTTCCCCTGGTGGTTCAGTGGGTAAGGACACCGCCTTGCAGTGCAGGGGGCGCCAGTTCGATCCCTGGCCTGGGAGGATCCCACGTGCTGCGGAGCGGCTGGACCAATGTGTCCAATTACGGAGCCGGGGCTCTGGAGCGCGTGCACCCAGAGCCGGTGCTCTGTGACGACAGACGCCACCGCGATGGGAGGCCCACAGGAGCCAAAGAACAAAGACGGATGAAAATAGAGAAATGAAAGACCAATAGAAGTGGCCCGCCCGCTCCCCTCACTCCCCAACCCGACCCCCGCCCAGAAAAAAAAAAAAAAAAACGAAAAAAACCCCATACTTTTTCTGTTTTACTTAACATTTTAGTAGTAGTATAGACATTAAAGTCCACATACGTTTAAGTAGGATATAAATATCTTCTCATTACTGTGGGCGTTTGAAAGCAGAACAGCCCTTAACAAGAGATATAGAAATGAGAATACATCATTCTCTTACAAAGAGGCCAAAATGTTCTAGAATCAAGATATAAATTCTACTTCTTCTATCTCAAAAACCTTGGCCCTAGGTCATCATGCTTTAGACAGTTAACCAATTTTTATTTAATGAGATAAAAAGAACTACTCCCAAACACAGACATTTTGCTTAGAAATTAGAATACAGGCTCTAAAAGAAGTTACTAGGTTGAGATCACACTGAGCAGAAAGTCACTGATGAAATCCTGCAACCATCATCTTAGACCATCTTAGACCATCTTGGAATCCCACAGCAGCTGCAGAAGTCATCACATGTGTTCACAGACATTGTAATTCATTGGGATTTAGCTAGCCCAGGACTTTATCACCTCCCTGCTTGGTCAGGATCCTCATGTCCACAGATAAAACTATCACTGGACACAATGTGCCTTCTCTTTTACTGAAAGTCTATTTGGCAAGCAAAAATCCTTGGGCCCCTCTACCTCCTGGCAGGGATTTCTCACACCACAATCTTGCAAACATTGATTTCTGTCCTAACTGGTCTGTGTATGTATACTAGGTCATTAAAAGAATATAAGTTAAAAAAATAGAATATAAGTACTAATTCCACTGTGTTTGTGTGTGTGTGTATCTGGGGAGGATTCCTATCAACTCCCAGCAATTCTCTGACATTAGCTGGGTGTCCTACAATTCAACTCAAGTCTCGTATTCTCTACCTGGAGTTAGTATCAGATTCCACAGCTCAAAGTTTCAATCCCACAAGACTGCTTCCTGCCCCGAGCTGTCTACCAACCTCAATCATAGGTCACAAGCCCGCGTTTCTCACTGGCCAGTTAGCTTGACGGTTCCCACGTTGTCCTCCTTGGATTCAACTAACTGGCTAAACCAGCTCACAAAACTCAAGAGAAACATTTTAGTTACTAGATCCCTGGCTTCTTATTATAAAAGGATATACGTCAGGAACAGAGAGATGGACGACACACCTAGAACAAGGTACCAGGAAAACACTGGAGGAGCTTCCAAGACCTCCATCCTCTCCACATCTCTACCTGGAAGCTATCCAAACCCTGTTCTGTTGGGTTTTTATGGTGGCTTCATTACAGAGGCATGATTGGTTAAATCCCTGGCCACTGGTGCTTGGAATCAGGCTCCCGTCCCCTCCCCTCCCTGGAGGTCAAGGAGGAGGACTGAAAGTTCCAACTCTCTAATCCAACGGATGTGGTTGGCTCCAGCCCCCGTCCCTCGTCGCTTCATTAACATAACAAAAGACACTTTAAACAGTCTCAGCCCTTAGGAAATTCCAGGCTTTTTCGAAGCTCTGTGGTAGAAATAGCAACAAAGACCAAATAAATTTTTTTATTATAAATCTCAATATCATAGTCACCCGCTGTCCAACGCCAATTTGGAACTTTTCATGACATCTCAGGGTAAGAAGACTACCCAGAACACTGAACAGATTCAGGAAACCTGGGTTCTGATCCTGGGTTCTGAACAGCATTATCTGTTCTTTCAACAAAGATTTATTGAACACGAAGCATGTTCCCTGCCTGCACAGAACTTAAGAATCTAGAACTGACTTGCTGGGTCGAATTGAGATCACTTTGCCTGCTTCGGACAGAAACATGCAGAAAGCTTTCAACTTATGTTCCTTTGATTCTGCCATATTCTTTCTCACCCACCCCACCCTCTCCACCTCCCATAAGCTGTTCCCTCTGCCTAGGTGGAGAAGACTCCTGAGAGTCCCCTGGACAGCAAGGAGATCAAACCAGTCAATCTTAAAAGAAATCAATCCTTAATAATCATTGGCAGGACTGATGCTGAAGCTGAAGCTCCCGTATTCTGGCCACCTGATGCAATGTACCAACTCACTAGAAAAGACCCTGATGCTGGGAAAGAATGAGGGCAGGAGGAGATAAAGGAGACAGAGACTGAGAAGGTTGGACGGCATCACCGACTCAATGGACATGAGTTTGAGCAAACTCTGGGAGATAGTGAAGGACAGGGAAGGCTAATATGGTGTAGTCTATGGGGTCACAAAGAGTCAGACATGCCTTAGTGACTGAATAACCATTGCTTAGGATACTTTCTCCTATGTAGTTAATTCACCACTCCTCCAGCATTTGCCAGTTTTGGTCATAGCAGCAGCTCCAGTAACTTGCAGTTATCTGACACAAAAAAGGGTCTCACTGGTGGGTGAATTTAGCCAAAGCTAGCTGATATGAGAGCATGGTGGCCAAATACCAGCTCCGAAATCATGCAGATCCTAGTTCAACTCTCCACTCTGGCCCTTACTAGCTGCAGGACAGGAGCCTCTGTTATCTGCGATCAGATGGGACTGACATTCCCTGGGAGCAGTGTGAGAGACTGAGTGAAGCGATGCAGGCATGTAAGAAAAGCTCAAAACCCAACAGCTACCATGACTCTCTTCTTCATTACTATTGTTATGAAGTCCTTTTCTGTTCACGATCTCACCTCCACTAAAAGCAGTCCCCGAGCTATTTTCTACGGCAGGCTTAGTAACAACTGCTTGCTGACCCGCAGGTAAGGCTTTCTGATCCTGGGTTCTGAACAGCATTATCTGTTCTTTCAACAAAGATTTATTGAACACGAAGCATGTTCCCTGCCTGCACAGAACTTAAGAATCTAGAACTGACTTGCTGGGTCGAATTGAGATCACTTTGCCTGCTTCGGACAGAAACATGCAGAAAGCTTTCAACTTATGTTCCTTTGATTCTGCCATATTCTTTCTCACCCACCCCACCCTCTCCACCTCCCATAAGCTGTTCCCTCTGCCTAGGTGGAGAAGACTCCTGAGAGTCCCCTGGACAGCAAGGAGATCAAACCAGTCAATCTTAAAAGAAATCAATCCTTAATAATCATTGGCAGGACTGATGCTGAAGCTGAAGCTCCCGTATTCTGGCCACCTGATGCAATGTACCAACTCACTAGAAAAGACCCTGATGCTGGGAAAGAATGAGGGCAGGAGGAGATAAAGGAGACAGAGACTGAGAAGGTTGGACGGCATCACCGACTCAATGGACATGAGTTTGAGCAAACTCTGGGAGATAGTGAAGGACAGGGAAGGCTAATATGGTGTAGTCTATGGGGTCACAAAGAGTCAGACATGCCTTAGTGACTGAATAACCATTGCTTAGGATACTTTCTCCTATGTAGTTAATTCACCACTCCTCCAGCATTTGCCAGTTTTGGTCATAGCAGCAGCTCCAGTAACTTGCAGTTATCTGACACAAAAAAGGGTCTCACTGGTGGGTGAATTTAGCCAAAGCTAGCTGATATGAGAGCATGGTGGCCAAATACCAGCTCCGAAATCATGCAGATCCTAGTTCAACTCTCCACTCTGGCCCTTACTAGCTGCAGGACAGGAGCCTCTGTTATCTGCGATCAGATGGGACTGACATTCCCTGGGAGCAGTGTGAGAGACTGAGTGAAGCGATGCAGGCATGTAAGAAAAGCTCAAAACCCAACAGCTACCATGACTCTCTTCTTCATTACTATTGTTATGAAGTCCTTTTCTGTTCACGATCTCACCTCCACTAAAAGCAGTCCCCGAGCTATTTTCTACGGCAGGCTTAGTAACAACTGCTTGCTGACCCGCAGGTAAGGCTTTCCGACAGCAATGAAGAGGAGGAGGAGAACTATTACTTCCTCTCTGGTCGCTGGTTTTCAACACTTTGACAGGCCTGTTTTACAAAAGCCCACACGAGAGGTGGGAGAAGAAAAAGATCAGGGCACGTCTGGTCCTGAAGAAACGGACTTCCCAGAGACTCCGCAGGCTCCACTGACCACAGGCCCGGAAAAGCGGCAGGGTATTTCCCAACCAGGAATCTCTCCCTCGCCCCCTGGGAGTCTGTGCACTCGCCAAGGGTACAGAACCCTGTTCCTGTGCATTAGCTCAGATGACAACTCGGAGTTACAGGTGGCTTTTATCTGGATCAAAGGCAAAATGATAAATATCTCAGCCATTACTTAAACTCCTAGTCCGGCACCAAAAACTTTCTATTCTGTGGTTCCAGAGAGAACGGACAGAGCAGGGTGCTCTGGTACCTGCCTCAAAGTTCAGCTCACTGCCTGGGGCTCGCCTGGATCTGGGGGAGCTTCTGGCATTGGGCTCCTGGAAGAAGGGGGCTCATTCCCTGGCCCAGGGCTTAGTCCATCTGACCTGGGTTAAAGTTACAGGGAAAGGACTGGGCATTCTCTCCTGCCTTACCCTTGTGGCAAAGGCAATGCCCTTACTTTATGGAGGTAAACGGAGGCCCAGGAAGGGGGTGGTGCTTAACCACAAACACCACTGAGGAGGAGCAGAGCTGCGGTCAGAACATCTACTCAAATGCTGCAAGTAAGGGAGTCATTTGAAGCCACATTTGAGAGATATCATTCATGATCCTTATTTTCACTGGTTTTAGTACACTTACTTCATGCAGCTATCACCACAACCTAATCTTAAAACACTTGATTATGGCAAAAAGGAACTCTGAATCTATTAATGGTCACTCTGCACACACCCCTATTTGCCTCCACCCTGACCCCTAAGCCCTGGCAACCACAAAGCTACTTTCTGTCGTGATCGATTTGCCTACTCTGGACAGTTCATGTGACTGGAATCCTACAGTGTTCTTCTGTGACTCGGAAGCCATGTTCTCAGGATGGACTTCAGCAGCAGACCCCCTGTGGCTCCAAGCACTAGTATCAAGATAGGCGCTGTCCAATGGGGCAGGTGCTCAACACATGTGGCCATCTAAATGATCCACAGTGGATACATTTAAACTCCGGGTCCTCATTCTCACCAGCCACATCTCAAGCACTTAACAGCCCCATGGAGCTAGTGGCTATCACATTAGACAACACAGATGTGAAATACTACCCTCACTGCAGGGAGTTCTTTTGGCCAGGGCTAACTCCAAGGACAGGCAGGCGTTTGCTCTTAACCTCAATCCACTCTCTTCAAAAGGCTGTTTCTTCAAGCATTGAAAAGTTACCTTTGCAGACAGAGCCTGAAGATAACAAAGAGGTAATGGGAGGGGAGAGGGGGAGGAGTACAGGAAGAGTTGGGAAGGGGGAGGAGGGAGTGGGAGGGCAGGAGTGTGAGGAGGAGGGAGGGAGAGAGGGAGGGTGTGCCAGAAAGAGCCAGCCTCCTCCTCATACCCTGCCCTCCACCACCTCAGGGCTGTGCTGGGTGCCCAGGAACCTCCCCCGGCCCGAACCCAAACCTGAAAAGCTGTTTAGTGAAGTTCATCCAAAAGGCAGATATGCCAAAACCTTTGGAAGCACTTCAAGGAATCCAGCTTCGACCTCAGCCGTTTGATGATTTCTGAAGTGTTTCATGCCAGGCGGTGAACTGAGGGACTCCTTAATGAGAGTGAACAGTCCTGATCAGTTTCCGGCCAGCAGTGGTTACACTGGTTGCCAAGATGCGACCACTAAGGCTCATGGGACACCCCGAGGCTAGAGCCACGGCATCCTGGCATGCCCAGACAGAAGGGAGCCCAGGCTCCTGAGTTCCACTCCTTTCCTTGGTTGTCACTAGATCAGCTATAAGGTCTTTCTTCTTATTCTCCCAAGATGTCTCAGTCATTGGTTCCCAGGAGCAGGGCAACAGGTAATTTCAAACTACGGTTAGGGATGCATTAAGACGATCAGAGAGCCCAGACTGAAGGGTGACAACAAACAAAAGGAAAATCAGAATCATATTCAGAAAGAAATTCTTTACTAATCCAAGGGTCTTTTGTTCCAAAACACTGCAAAAATCATCCATCATGACCTTTAGAGCTTTTAAGAAGAGTATCAGTAAGTTGCTAACCTTCTTTTGCTTAAAACTCTGCTGAAAGATGTATCTTCTTTCCCCTTCTTTAGTAGCCAAGTTATTACAAAAAAGAAAGAAAGAGGCAACCTATCTAATGCATCTTCCAGTGTGCCTGCTTGTCTAAATCAATAATTTTGTGCCAGGGCTAACTCCAAAGTGATCATTTAAACTCCGGGTCCTCATTCTCACCAGCCACATCTCAAGCACTTAACAGCCCCATCTTGCTTCTTAACCTTCAATCCCACTCCCCCTTCAAAAAAAGGCTGTTTCTTCAAGCATTGAAAAGTTACCTTTGCAGACAGAGCCTGAAGATAACAAAGAGGTAATGGGAGGGGAGAGGGGGAGGAGTACAGGAAGAGTTGGGAAGGGGGAGGAGGGAGTGGGAGGGCAGGAGTGTGAGGAGGAGGGAGGGAGAGAGGGAGGGTGTGCCAGAAAGAGCCAGCCTCCTCCTCATACCCTGCCCTCCACCACCTCAGGGCTGTGCTGGGTGCCCAGGAACCTCCCCCGGCCCGAACCCAAACCTGAAAAGCTGTTTAGTGAAGTTCATCCAAAAGGCAGATATGCCAAAACCTTTGGAAGCACTTCAAGGAATCCAGCTTCGACCTCAGCCGTTTGATGATTTCTGAAGTGTTTCATGCCAGGCGGTGAACTGAGGGACTCCTTAATGAGAGTGAACAGTCCTGATCAGTTTCCGGCCAGCAGTGGTTACACTGGTTGCCAAGATGCGACCACTAAGGCTCATGGGACACCCCGAGGCTAGAGCCACGGCATCCTGGCATGCCCAGACAGAAGGGAGCCCAGGCTCCTGAGTTCCACTCCTTTCCTTGGTTGTCACTAGATCAGCTATAAGGTCTTTCTTCTTATTCTCCCAAGATGTCTCAGTCATTGGTTCCCAGGAGCAGGGCAACAGGTAATTTCAAACTACGGTTAGGGATGCATTAAGACGATCAGAGAGCCCAGACTGAAGGGTGACAACAAACAAAAGGAAAATCAGAATCATATTCAGAAAGAAATTCTTTACTAATCCAAGGGTCTTTTGTTCCAAAACACTGCAAAAATCATCCATCATGACCTTTAGAGCTTTTTAAGAAGAGTATCAGTAAGTTGCTAACCTTCTTTTGCTTAAAACTCTGCTGAAAGATGTATCTTCTTTCCCCTTCTTTAGTAGCCAAGTTATTACAAAAAAGAAAGAAAGAGGCAACCTATCTAATGCTTCTTCCAGTGTGCCTGCTTGTCTAAATCAATAATTTTGTCTTCAATTTCCCCTCCCTCAATGAGCAGCAGAGGGGAGATTTTAAGAATCAATAGGTTGCATTTCTAAGGTACCAGGAACAAAAGAGAACCAGGTGAATACTCACCAAGCTATGACAACAGTCCATTTACTAACAAGCTTTTCTTTCAGGGAAGGGCACTGCGTGTTTCTCGGTCCCTTGGTTTTCAAAAACATCCTTCACCATGGAGATGCAGCTAAGCAGGAAGAGGAGGTTCTATGCAGGGCTTTAGACTTTCTGATCCTAAGCAATAGACCAATGTGGAGAACCAGCTCTCTGGCCATTACTCTGCCCCTTGCCATCATTTCTGACATTCATGACTTCACATATACAATGAACATTACATCCATAATTCGGGGTGTTTGTCACCTATGTTTCAGCTCTTGGAATCCTCCCAGTAACTTTGCTGCTGGTGCCATTCTCACTTCCGTCTTAGAGCTGAGAACCTGCAAGTTCAGAGATGTTGAAGAAGCCATCGAAGTCATCCAGCCATCACGTGGGTTTTCTAGGGCCAGACTCCCGGGGTCTTGCATCCCAGGCTGACATTCAGACCATATCTGTTACATGATAACGTGTGCCAGCTGGTGTGGAAAAGAGAAAACAGAGGATCAAGGGGGTCTGAAGACCAAGGACCCCGGAGATCCGAGAACAGGCTTAGACCAAGCCAGATGTATTTGGCAGGCTGCTACCTTCACAGGCAGTTCCTACTTTGGGCAAAGGGGGTCTCATAAAGCAAGCGGGGTTTTCATCCCGGCAGTGAATGGCGTGGGTGTGCTGCTCAGAGAGAATTTCTGTGGGACTGAATAACCAAGCATGCCTCAGCTACTCTCCTCACTGAGAATTCACAGAGCTGCCTGCCCCGGCTTATCTTTAACAAGTTCAGAGTATTCTCATTTTCATGCGACTGTAGTGTAAATACTCTATTACCTTGATAAACAAAACAAATCCAGTCATATCAATACAAATATACATATACTGGGTCCAACTTATACAGTGCAGGAGACTAATTCCAAAAGCAGGCTTAGGTCTCCAGTCCTCTCTAGATCCTGCACATTGTGCAATGTGACTTTACAATATCCTTCATGCATCTGGGAAGGCTGTGTGACCGACTTTGGCCAGCAGAATGAATGAAGCAGAAGAGAACTGACTTTTTTTTTTAAGAATTTAGGCATCAAAGGGGCTTGCACACATCAACCCTGTCTTGGAGCTCACCCAGCATCATGGAGCAACCTAGACCAGCTGCTGGAGGATGAAAGGCCAGCAGAGAAAGCTGGTTTGGCTCAGCTGAGGCGAGGCCAGGCCAGCCAGCAGCCCACACACCACCCAGATGGCCTCTGATGCGGGAACAAGCCCCACCAGGATCACCAGAGCCCAGCATACCCTCAGCAGAGCTGACCCATCCGCCTGTAGATCTGCAAGCAATAACAGCTATTATTTGAAACCAGAACTTGTAGGGCCGGAGGAGATAGGAGTCCAACCTGTCAGAACGTACTTCACCCACCTGAACAAGGCTCAAGTCCAGAAAAAGGTTCACTCTCACAAGGTTTAGATCCAACAAGCATTTGGAGATGCTCCCGGGGAAATCATCACTGTTTCTGATGGGAGAGCTTTGAGACCAAAATGGCTAAGAAATTGGCTAAAAAAGGGCTCCCCTGGTGGTCCAGTGGGTAAGGACACCGCCTTGCAGTGCAAGGGGCGCCGGTTCGATCCCTGGCCTGGGAAGATCCCACGTGCCGTGGAGCGGCTGGACCCATGTGTCCAACTACCAAGCCGGAGCTCTGGAGCGACAGACGCCACCGCGATGGGAGGCCCACAGGAGCCAAAGAACAAAGACAGATGAAAATAGAGAAATGAAAGACTAATAGAAGTGGCCTGCCTGCTCCCCTCCCTCCCCAACCCGACTCCCGCCCAAAATAAATAAATAAATCTTTAAAAAAAAAAAAAAGAAATTGGCTAAAAGAGCAAAAGCTTGGAGTCAGGCAACCCAGGTTAGAATCCTCACCCTAGCATACGTGTCCTACATGGAGAAGTCACGCTGCCCTCCACCATGGGGACTCACTGGTAGCGACTTGAGACCAGATGAATTGAACACGAGGCAAAGCCATCCTGTCTGCTGGCTGCTGCTGCTCAGTCGCTTCAGTTGTGTCTGACTGTGCAACCCTGTGGGCCGTAGCTGGCCAGGCTCCTCTGTCCATGGAATTCTCCAGGAAAGAATCCTGAAGTGGGGTGCCATGTCCTCATTCAGGGAATCTTCCCAATCAAGGGAGCAAATCCAGGTCTCCTGCATTGCAGGCAGATTCTTTACCACTGAGCCACCGGGGAAGTCACCCTGCCTGGCTAAGGAGGTTTATTACCAAAAAGCCAGAGCCTCATTTGTGCATGAACAACAGGACAGAAGGAGTCTCAGGATTCAGGTTCTTTCCTAGAAGGCTGCCACTCTTCCTGGCTTTCCCTAATGAATGCTGCCCCCTACAGCACATACGTGAAATGGCGTTTAAAAAGTGAGTCTCCATGGACACCTTCTATCTGGCTCTTCTCAGCAGAGGGCAAGAAAGTGGAAATGAGTTCAATGCTAAGCAGTTGAAACCATGCACCTGTAACCTCTCATTCGGTGGCCATGGCTACTTCCATGTGGTAGGGGTCCTCGCCTGTGGCCTCTCTGATGGCTTCAGGTCAAGCGTTTGGCAAGTTTCAGACAACTTCTCTGACGTTAAGGGAGAAATTGCCCCCTAGTATGTGAATGGAGTCAAGGAAGTCATCACAACTGCACACAAGCTGTTACCTGCATGAAATGAAACTCTTGTGGAGTAATGAAGAAAACTGAAGAATAAAGCACATGCTTGGAATGAATGGAGACCTAGGAAACCAATCCAAATGTCGGGGTTTGGAACCTGAAACTATGGGGCAGCATGTGTCACTGTCAGGCCCCTCTAGGGCCTACTAAAATCAGTTTGCCTGGGATCATCGTCATCTATTTGCAAGGGATCTCAGGGAGTATCTGTTCTAGTCTGCCTGCTAATGTAAGGAACCTTCCCCTAGCAACCTTATTGAGTGACGATTTAGCTTCTGTATCTGTTCCTCTGGGTCAGGGAACTCCCTACACTCCAGTCAGCCTATTCAGCTGTGAGAAGCCTATTCAAGTGCGAAAACCCTTTTTCTTTTTTAAAATGAAGCCCAAGTTTGCTTCCTTGTTATTTTTTAGTTCTGCCCTCTGTCGCTCTGTCGTGTCTGACTCTTTGCAACTCCATGGACTGTAGCCTGCCAGGCTCCTCTGTCCATGGGATTCTCCAGGCGAGAATACTGGAGGGGGTTGCCATTTCCTTCTCCAGAGGATCTTCCTGACCTGGGGACTGAACCTGGGTCTCCTGCACTGCAGGCGGATACTTAAACCCCAGGGCTGTCAGAGAAGCACCGCCCTCTGTGACTAGAGGGAGAAACAAAGCTGGCCCAGGATATGGAGTTTCATTTCAAAAAGGAAACTGGTCTCTCTCCATAAAGCTGCTCCCTGGAACATCTTTGTTTTTAACCGTTGAGTGGGAGAATGGATATTCTGAGCAAAGTAGACCTCTGCAAATGTTTCTTATGTCTCGCACTCTGAGGAGATTCTACGTAACTCAGAGAATTCACTTATTCCTCTGTATTCTTCCTCATAGCTCTCCCCTTCTTCTCAAGAGCCGGTACCACCCCGTGTAACGAGATCACTTGTGCCATGTGTAACAGCTGCCTCTTCCACAGACTATAAGTTCCATGAGGGCAGGGATCACTGTTTCCTTTTTCACCTTGGAATTTTCAGTGACCAGATGATGCCTGAGACAGAGGAGGCACCCAAGCATGGGCTGAAGAGAAGAAAGAGTGGCAAGTACACGAACGTGTATTTCCTCCACACTGTCCAGTCAGGTTGGAATTTCCTACCTCTTCAAACTGGAGCCAAATCCAGCATAACATTTTGTGCAGCAAAAAACAGCAAGTACCTTCAAAGATCTTTGTCCTTGGGGCGAATCCTGATTCGCCCTAACCCTGAATCCATCAGCTGAAGGAAGAGAGTGCACACAGCCTTGGTACACAGCCTGACTTTAGCTCTGGCCTGCTGTGGGTTCTCACCACCAGGGAGAAAGCTCTTCCACCTTGCCACATGAAGCTGATCACACACACGATGTGGGTTTTATTCAGTCCACGTACACTCTACAAAACTGTGGTAACAAATGTTGGAAGGCTCTGTCTGGAAGAAAACGTTGAGACAGTCTAGAGTCATCCTCTTGCTAAACTGTCCTAAGAATGCCAGGCTGCAAACCAATGCACCACTCGAACACGATACAAAACCTGGGCAGTAGGGGGCAGACCCACTCTCCTGAAAGGTTAACTCCATGGACTGTAGCCTGCCAGGCTCCTCTGTCCATGGGATTCTCCAGGCGAGAATACTGGAGGGGGTTGCCATTTCCTTCTCCAGAGGATCTTCCTGACCTGGGGACTGAACCTGGGTCTCCTGCACTGCAGGCGGATACTTAAACCCCAGGGCTGTCAGAGAAGCACCGCCCTCTGTGACTAGAGGGAGAAACAAAGCTGGCCCAGGATATGGAGTTTCATTTCAAAAAGGAAACTGGTCTCTCTCCATAAAGCTGCTCCCTGGAACATCTTTGTTTTTAACCGTTGAGTGGGAGAATGGATATTCTGAGCAAAGTAGACCTCTGCAAATGTTTCTTATGTCTCGCACTCTGAGGAGATTCTACGTAACTCAGAGAATTCACTTATTCCTCTGTATTCTTCCTCATAGCTCTCCCCTTCTTCTCAAGAGCCGGTACCACCCCGTGTAACGAGATCACTTGTGCCATGTGTAACAGCTGCCTCTTCCACAGACTATAAGTTCCATGAGGGCAGGGATCACTGTTTCCTTTTTCACCTTGGAATTTTCAGTGACCAGATGATGCCTGAGACAGAGGAGGCACCCAAGCATGGGCTGAAGAGAAGAAAGAGTGGCAAGTACACGAACGTGTATTTCCTCCACACTGTCCAGTCAGGTTGGAATTTCCTACCTCTTCAAACTGGAGCCAAATCCAGCATAACATTTTGTGCAGCAAAAAACAGCAAGTACCTTCAAAGATCTTTGTCCTTGGGGCGAATCCTGATTCGCCCTAACCCTGAATCCATCAGCTGAAGGAAGAGAGTGCACACAGCCTTGGTACACAGCCTGACTTTAGCTCTGGCCTGCTGTGGGTTCTCACCACCAGGGAGAAAGCTCTTCCACCTTGCCACATGAAGCTGATCACACACACGATGTGGGTTTTATTCAGTCCACGTACACTCTACAAAACTGTGGTAACAAATGTTGGAAGGCTCTGTCTGGAAGAAAACGTTGAGACAGTCTAGAGTCATCCTCTTGCTAAACTGTCCTAAGAATGCCAGGCTGCAAACCAATGCACCACTCGAACACGATACAAAACCTGGGCAGTAGGGGGCAGCAGAGACCCACTCTCCTGCGCTAAAGGGCTTCCCCCCACCTCAATATATATCCTTGCTTTATTCAAGGTGAGTTATTACAGGTCATTGATTCCATACTCCTCTTCACATTTTATAAAAATGCTCTGATTCTCCCAGTTTGCAAAAGGCAGAGGGAGCATCCAGTGAGGAGAGGCCTTCTTTACCCTTGCTGTTATGAAGGAAGTGGGCCAGGCCGTTGATTTCCATCAGCAGCTAGTATCTGTTGAATCTCCCAAAAGTCTGGGGTGTCTGCCAATCCCGTGAATCAATATGGCCGCCACTGTTGATGGCAGGAGCTCTTGGGACACCAAGAATGTAAACTGTGCCCACAGTGCCTTGGCATAAATCACTCTGCAGCACAGCCATTTGCCTCCGCGGGGTGGCACCTGCCCACGGCGCAGCCTTACTCCCTCCACAGCGAAGATGGACTGTGGCTATTATGTTGGAGACAGATGTTCTCATTGGAGCCGCTCAACTGAGACTCTGCTCAGAAGACGGTCCTCTGACCTGTGATGGTAACCTGATGAAGTGCACAGGCTCAGAAGCTTGCAGAAGGCAAGCTGCTGCTAAGAAACAGGCATTTTATCTGTCAGGTTCATTTCGCCTGAGGATGCCGTGTCCTCAGCACAGAGGCAGCCACATTCGTGTTCACAAAAAACTCACCAGTTGGTGCAGCTACACGAGCTGGCAAGGCTTTTGCTTCTAATATGCATTTATTTATTTATTTGAACGTTGAGTCTTAGTTGCGGCACATGGGATCTTTTTAGTTACAGTACATGGGTTCTAGTTCCCTGACTAGGGATGGAGCCTGGGGCCCCTGGACTGGGAGTGCAGACTATTAGCCACTGGACCACCACAGAAGTGCCAAGCTGTCAAAAGTTCTACTGTTCAGGAATACGCCCTGCTCTAAACAAGCATTTTCTTCTTATACTTTGCATTCTGAATACAGTCCCCATACACAGAAAAGCTCATCTCATTTATCCTCACACATATTTAACTTCTCATTTAATAAATACTGTCAAATATCTAGCTTGGTAAAGGAAAATATAAAAAAAAATCTAAATGAACAACTAGTCTGACTGTAGATGACATCTGGATAAAAATGACTAGGGGAGCCTCCAGAAACATGAATACGTTCCCCTACCAGTGAACCTTGAAATTAAGTGAATTTGTGTATGTGTGATGCTTTAATGCTGAGATTTATCACCTGAAGATCAGGTGAACATCAACTTGTCATTTTTGGTTCCTGACACAAGACTAATCAAATAGATATTCCATCTTCCTACATGGTTCCTTTCCTTTTTCTTGACTCATTCATCCTGTTACAAAAAGCCAGGTTTGTTGTGTTTTCAAGAAAGGCTATATGCTCTATAGCAGAACGATGAGCTCACACACAGCTTTGAAACACATTCATTTTTAGAGAAAAGCAAACATGGTTACATCCTTCTTATTCTTCTCCCTGAAAACGATGGCTCAAGCCTTAAAGGTGATCAGTTTAACTAATATGCATCTCTTCCTCCATTGAATGCTTTCCTGAATTATACAGCATATCAAGAAAATGGCTCCCAAGGTGGCCAGACAGACCCCCGGCTTCTGACCTGTGATGGTAACCTGATGAAGTGCACAGGCTCAGAAGCTTGCAGAAGGCAAGCTGCTGCTAAGAAACAGGCATTTTATCTGTCAGGTTCATTTCGCCTGAGGATGCCGTGTCCTCAGCACAGAGGCAGCCACATTCGTGTTCACAAAAAACTCACCAGTTGGTGCAGCTACACGAGCTGGCAAGGCTTTTGCTTCTAATATGCATTTATTTATTTATTTGAACGTTGAGTCTTAGTTGCGGCACATGGGATCTTTTTAGTTACAGTACATGGGTTCTAGTTCCCTGACTAGGGATGGAGCCTGGGGCCCCTGGACTGGGAGTGCAGACTATTAGCCACTGGACCACCACAGAAGTGCCAAGCTGTCAAAAGTTCTACTGTTCAGGAATACGCCCTGCTCTAAACAAGCATTTTCTTCTTATACTTTGCATTCTGAATACAGTCCCCATACACAGAAAAGCTCATCTCATTTATCCTCACACATATTTAACTTCTCATTTAATAAATACTGTCAAATATCTAGCTTGGTAAAGGAAAATATAAAAAAAAATCTAAATGAACAACTAGTCTGACTGTAGATGACATCTGGATAAAAATGACTAGGGGAGCCTCCAGAAACATGAATACGTTCCCCTACCAGTGAACCTTGAAATTAAGTGAATTTGTGTATGTGTGATGCTTTAATGCTGAGATTTATCACCTGAAGATCAGGTGAACATCAACTTGTCATTTTTGGTTCCTGACACAAGACTAATCAAATAGATATTCCATCTTCCTACATGGTTCCTTTCCTTTTTCTTGACTCATTCATCCTGTTACAAAAAGCCAGGTTTGTTGTGTTTTCAAGAAAGGCTATATGCTCTATAGCAGAACGATGAGCTCACACACAGCTTTGAAACACATTCATTTTTAGAGAAAAGCAAACATGGTTACATCCTTCTTATTCTTCTCCCTGAAAAACGATGGCTCAAGCCTTAAAGGTGATCAGTTTAACACATTAGAGGGAGTGATGCATCTCTTCCTCCATTGAATGCTTTCCTGAATTATACAGCATATCAAGAAAATGGCTCCCGAAGGTGGCCAGACAGACTTCTTTCACCTTCATGTTTGACTTTCGTTTAATGCTAGCGGTTAAGGGCAGAGGTGAGGATGGAGCATGGGAAGGAAGGAGCACTCCACAGGCACCTCTCCAGGTGTCTCTGCTGGCACTCACCCCTCCTCTCTAAAGGAAATTGTGCTCAGAAAGGAACACCAAGCTCTCCAAGTGCAGGCCGAGAAGAGCCAGAAGATGATTCTCCAATCAGGGAAAGGGTGAGCTGATGGCTTTCTTGGACTATCTCCTGGCACTGTGTTCTCTCTGCTACTATATCTCAACACCACAAGGACAACTCTCCTTTGTATATTTCCAACCTAACTATGGAATCCAATCCATTTCCTTATTTTCCATTAGCTCAACTAAAACAAGGTAGCACTGATTTTTTTTTTTTTTTAATTCAGAACTCCGCTAGATATTAGTGAGGCAATAACAGGAAACCAAAAGATACAAAGACCTGTGCAAGTAGGTATGTCAACCCAGTGTTAAGTTGCTGACTCTGAGACTAAATGTAAATATGTGTGCAACAAAACGCAGGTACATGTCAATGTAAATGGTTCCCTGCGAACAGAGCTCCTGCTATATGCCAGCCATTAGTCTGGGCATCTTACCATGTTCACGTCTATTATCTGTTGATAACACACCACACTACAGTTGCTGAGAGCTGCAGGGCAACCAGAAGGTAGCCTGGCTTTCTAAGTGCCCGAAGAAAGGGACCAAGAAGTCCTCCTAGGAGAGAGGGTCTCAACTCTCAGTGATGTAAGAAGGATAAGGGTGTCCAGTACAGACCTTCAGACTCTATCTCAAAAAATCTGAGATACGCAATGGCCTCAAGGGCTGCTGGTGTCGCTGGCCAGGTTTGTTGTGTTTTCAAGAAAGGCTATATGCTCTATAGCAGAACGATGAGCTCACACACAGCTTTGAAACACATTCATTTTTAGAGAAAAGCAAACATGGTTACATCCTTCTTATTCTTCTCCCTGAAAAACGATGGCTCAAGCCTTAAAGGTGATCAGTTTAACACATTAGAGGGAGTGATGCATCTCTTCCTCCATTGAATGCTTTCCTGAATTATACAGCATATCAAGAAAATGGCTCCCGAAGGTGGCCAGACAGACTTCTTTCACCTTCATGTTTGACTTTCGTTTAATGCTAGCGGTTAAGGGCAGAGGTGAGGATGGAGCATGGGAAGGAAGGAGCACTCCACAGGCACCTCTCCAGGTGTCTCTGCTGGCACTCACCCCTCCTCTCTAAAGGAAATTGTGCTCAGAAAGGAACACCAAGCTCTCCAAGTGCAGGCCGAGAAGAGCCAGAAGATGATTCTCCAATCAGGGAAAGGGTGAGCTGATGGCTTTCTTGGACTATCTCCTGGCACTGTGTTCTCTCTGCTACTATATCTCAACACCACAAGGACAACTCTCCTTTGTATATTTCCAACCTAACTATGGAATCCAATCCATTTCCTTATTTTCCATTAGCTCAACTAAAACAAGGTAGCACTGATTTTTTTTTTTTTTTAATTCAGAACTCCGCTAGATATTAGTGAGGCAATAACAGGAAACCAAAAGATACAAAGACCTGTGCAAGTAGGTATGTCAACCCAGTGTTAAGTTGCTGACTCTGAGACTAAATGTAAATATGTGTGCAACAAAACGCAGGTACATGTCAATGTAAATGGTTCCCTGCGAACAGAGCTCCTGCTATATGCCAGCCATTAGTCTGGGCATCTTACCATGTTCACGTCTATTATCTGTTGATAACACACCACACTACAGTTGCTGAGAGCTGCAGGGCAACCAGAAGGTAGCCTGGCTTTCTAAGTGCCCGAAGAAAGGGACCAAGAAGTCCTCCTAGGAGAGAGGGTCTCAACTCTCAGTGATGTAAGAAGGATAAGGGTGTCCAGTACAGACCTTCAGACTCTATCTCAGAAATCTGAGATAGAAGGACTAGCATTGTAAAGCTCCAGGATCTCTCTCTTACGCAATGGCCTCAAGGGCTGCTGGTGTCGCTGGCCCATGCATCATGCCCTGAGAAAGAATGAAGTCTTGAATTCACGGTCCCACCCGACGATGGGACATGAGCTGTGCACCTCTGACTCAACAGATAAACCATGTGGGACCAGGTCCCTCTTCCGTCACATAGGGGCAGTCTGCAAACGTATGTTGGAGTGTAGAAATGTCCCCATGGAGGCTCTCTTTTGGAGAGAGGTGCCATGTGTTTGAGGACTTTTCACCTCTTCAATAAGACAGTGTCAGTAATTTGTTTAGAACAAGAGGGAACAGGGGTGTGAAATGCAAATGAGAAAAATGAAACTTGCCTTTACTGCAGAAGCCATAACCTCCGCCCTCTGACCTGTGAAAGGACACCATGAACAGACAGCAAACCAAACAACTACACAAGACTGAGACAGATCTGAAACAAGGCATCACTTGTTTCAAGCCATGCAAATGACAGCAAACTCCAGCTCTTGGGAAACAAGTCATATCCTTCATAGATATGTCTTCAGCCAATAGAGGAGACAAGGACAGAAAATTGATCTCTACAAAAAATGAGGAAAACACACCACTTTACATCTGACTTTCTCCCATCACTAGGGCTAAAGAGGCCTGTTGCTGCTTCACAGATAAACACATCGAATCTCTGAGAAGGGAGGTGACTTGGGGAAGGATTAACAAAACCTTTTCCCCTTCGGCCTGAGAATTCGACCTTGGGTTAACCTTCTATCTCTGTTCCCCTGGAAACTTGATAAAGATAGAATGTCAGCTATGTTACTAAGCAACACGGCTCATGATAAAATGACCTGGATAGTTATACCACATCTGGACCAACAAGAGCTGTGAAAGAATCAGTGCCTGCTGGAGGCCATCATCGTCTTGGGCTCCTCTGAGTGTTGTGACCACCAAGCGGGCCCAAGCCTTGTGGGAACCATAGAAGTTAGGCACACGGAGCCGTGACAGGAAATAGTGGCTCCTGCGGGACACGTGGCTTTTAAGCTAGAGGCCTCCTACACTTGCCCCATGTGGTCCTGTTCCTTCACAGCTGAGCTGTCACCTGAGGTTGAGGGGTGCCAACGATGTGTGGACTGCCGTCTCAACTGCTGTGAGGACCACTCCTACGGGACAGAAATGCCCGCACAGCCGTCTTAACAAACTTCCTGACTGTCCCCCGCGGCGTGGACGGGTGCCAGGTGACGGTTTGAGGGAGATCCTGCGCACACGCCCTGGGGATCAGTGTACTTGCCCAAAGCCACACTCCCTGGAGGTGAAAGGGTCCGAGCTCCAAGTCAGTTTGGCGCTGCCAAGGTAAACATTTTCTTTTTAACTGCAGGGCCCAAACCTTTTCTCCTGAGATAACTATATTCAGGCTCAAAAGACTGGTGCAAATCCCTAGAGACTTCCTTTCCCCTCGTTCAGTGCCACGTGAGGTCCCTAGATCTGGAAGCATCCACTTCAGCCTGCCTGCCCACCTCAACAGCTGAATCACTGAGTCCCATTTCTAGATGATTCTCCCAGCTCTTTGCAGGAAATCGCCCTCAGCAACAGGTCTCTTTTCTTGTCACTTTAGCAAAGCGACATGGTAAATAAGTTAAACCAAGCACCCCCATGCTCTACTCATCTCTGGCCCAAACACACCTTTGAAATCTACTGACCACACAATACCCTGCCTAACTTGTTGGTTCTTTCCATCGATCAAAGTAGAAATGAAGAATAAGTAATTAACAGGTGAGCAGATCTCTTCCCTAGCTCCCCCTTCAGCCACCTTCGGCAGTAACTCTGTGAAAAGGAAAACATCGAGAAAGAAGATCACGAAGCGGCACCAAGGCTGCCCATGAGCCTGCCCAGGGAGGATGCTGAGGACTCTGACCTCCATCTCGGTGATTAACGGAAGTTACTTCCTGGTTTCCCCTGAGAAGCTTCCCTGGCCGAGCAGAATCTTCAGAGGTGGGTTTTGGGGGCACGCTGGGTCCATCATCTCCCCAGACTGCTGCCATTCTGGTTAAAGGCCCCTCTCCTTTCTACCAACATGCGTGAGAACTGATTTTGTAAGGCAGTGAGCAGTGGGCCCCAATGCATTCAACAGCAACAAACTCAATGCTCAATGCTTAAACTCAATGCTGTCCTGGTTCAAACATTTGAGATGGTTCAGACAATGATGGCTTCAGGCTGAAGGATCAAGGTGACATCACGGCTGATGCCCAAACAGAGGTGACCATCGCCCATGAACTCAAACGGGTACCCAAGCCCTCCCATTCCCTGGGGTGACAGCTCTAGAATGGCGGAGGTCCCCCGATGACACCTACACCAACACTGACATGATCTTGCTGGATGTCCCTCTGCAGGCCCTCCACGGAACCTGAGGCTATTCATACCAAAGCCCAGCACAGGTCTTCCTTACGGAAGAGTGAACGTATCATTCCTTCCCAGCCTCCCCTTCCTCTGTTCTCAGCAAACATCTTCAGACGGACATCAAAGCAAATGATACCACCTCACGGACATCCTCAGACTTCAGCCTAGGCAGATCTTTGTGACTCTCAGCGTGCCCCTTCTCCCATGCTGCCCAGCACCCCGTCTTCCTGTCACTCCCACCAGCCCAAAGCTGGGCACAAACGGTGGCAAAATGAACAAAGGCAAGAAACAGCACGAAACAGGGCAGCCCCAACCACATTCTCTTCTGCATGACCTGGACCACTGGATGAGCTTCACGGAAACTGCAATTTGAGGTCAGCATATTGATCAGTGGAGGAACATGGGCCACATTTTCTTGCTTCCCTCTCCCAATCACTAAGTCTAATAAAGAACTCACTGCCAACCACAAGATGACAAGCTTCTAGAGGTTCTAAATCAACGGCCCCAGTGTTACTCAGACGTGACACTGTGCTAAATGCTGTTAAAATTCTGTCTGGCTCTCCTTGCCCACGACAGGCAGGAGTGACCAGTGAAGAGGAAGGTGACCCAGAGAATGAAGATCCGAGGAAGAAACCCACCAGACAGCGCTGATGGAGCCAAACATCCAGTTAAAACTGGAGAATTCATTCCTGCTTCACGGTGGCTCAGGGACCGAGGACTTCAGACTCACTCCACAGAGGGGGAGGCTGAGGCCCGGAGAAGGGTCTTGAGGGCCAGGTGGCAGTGAACTTGCTCTCAAGCCCAGGGGCTCTGGCACTAGGCCATGGTCACTAGTTGTGACTCTCAGCGAAGTACCAACAAAAATAGCTTTTAGCAAATGATCTTGTTACCAGTTTCAGCGTCTAAAAATAATCTACTTCATTTCTAAAACAAAATATTCTTTGCCCAAGAGAATGAAGATGTAAGTATCCAGGGTGGAGAGAAGCTACCCTCTCACACACTGTGACTGGAAATCATCAATAGGGATAACCTTTGGGGAGCAAAATTTGACACTGTGAAAACAACTGTAAAATGGGCATATACCCCTCAATGAAGCAATTTCACTGAAATGGCTGTATAAATGCAAAAAAGATACTCAAGGGGGGGGGGGGCTTCCTGGTAGTCCAGTGGGTAAAGAGTCCACCTTGCAGTGCAAGGGGCACTGGTTCGATCCCTGGCCTGGGAAGCTCCCACATGCTGCAGAGTGGCTGGACCGGTGTGTCCAATTACAAGTCAGCACCCTGGAGCACATGTGCCCAGAGCCAGTGTTCTGCAACGAGACAGGCCACTGCAATGGGAGGCCCACACAGGCCAAAGAATAAAGGTGGATGGAAAAAAAACCTAAAAACAATAAAACAAGGCCAAAATTTAAAAAAAAAAAAAAAAAAGACACACGAGGGCAATAACCTCAGTATAACATCAAAAAATTAGAAGCAAATCTAAATGAAAGTGAATAAAAATATTAAAGTAAGTTCATACAGTGGAATACTAAGCAACTATTTTATAAAAGAGAAAGAATGATCCATAAAAACGTCTGTCTGTGATTTGTTCGTTTTATTTTTAGGACATGAAATGTGGTATATAAAGCATTTCAAATAGTTTGTAGCAAAGAACAAACATTAGGAAAAATCAATTAATCAAAATGTTACAGTATGTGTATCAACTGCGATTCAAAATAAGGAAATATAGAACTTAAAAAATGTGATGGTGTATGTATGAAAAAAACGTCACTGTTTAGTTGCTCAGTCTTGTCCGACCGTTTTGTGACCCCACAGAATGCAGTCCGCCAGGGTCCTCTGTCCACGGAATTTTTCTGAAGTGGGTTTCCATACTGAAGTGGGTTGCCATTTCCTACTGCAGGGGATCTTCCCAGCCCAGGGACTGAGCCCACGTCTCTTGCATCTCCTACATTGATAGGCAGATTCCTTACCACTGGGCCATCATGGAAGCCCAGTAGAGGAATACAAACTAAGCGATAAACCGTGCCTTTGTCTGGGAAGTGGGGTCATAGAGGGTTCTTTTTCTTTTAATACATTTGTGTTGTCTGAACATTTTAATATATTTTTTTCATATTGAAAAGAATGAAGACATGCTTTCTATAAAACGAAGAAAATCTGATTATTCAGAAAAGAACATTCTCCGTATGCATAGAGTTCGGTCTAGGAATACTAAACAACGTGCCTAAATTGGCTTGGAGCTTATAAAAGGGGCAAAAAAAAATTACTCAAATGGGGGCTTCCTGGTAGTCCAGTGGGTAAAGAGTCCACCTTGCAGTGCAAGGGGCACTGGTTCGATCCCTGGCCTGGGAAGCTCCCACATGCTGCAGAGTGGCTGGACCGGTGTGTCCAATTACAAGTCAGCACCCTGGAGCACATGTGCCCAGAGCCAGTGTTCTGCAACGAGACAGGCCACTGCAATGGGAGGCCCACACAGGCCAAAGAATAAAGGTGGATGGAAAAAAAACCTAAAAACAATAAAACAAGGCCAAAATTTAAAAAAAAAAAAAAAAGACACACGAGGGCAATAACCTCAGTATAACATCAAAAAATTAGAAGCAAATCTAAATGAAAGTGAATAAAAATATTAAAGTAAGTTCATACAGTGGAATACTAAGCAACTATTTTATAAAAGAGAAAGAATGATCCATAAAAACGTCTGTCTGTGATTTGTTCGTTTTATTTTTAGGACATGAAATGTGGTATATAAAGCATTTCAAATAGTTTGTAGCAAAGAACAAACATTAGGAAAAATCAATTAATCAAAATGTTACAGTATGTGTATCAACTGCGATTCAAAATAAGGAAATATAGAACTTAAAAAATGTGATGGTGTATGTATGAAAAAAACGTCACTGTTTAGTTGCTCAGTCTTGTCCGACCGTTTTGTGACCCCACAGAATGCAGTCCGCCAGGGTCCTCTGTCCACGGAATTTTTCTGAAGTGGGTTTCCATACTGAAGTGGGTTGCCATTTCCTACTGCAGGGGATCTTCCCAGCCCAGGGACTGAGCCCACGTCTCTTGCATCTCCTACATTGATAGGCAGATTCCTTACCACTGGGCCATCATGGAAGCCCAGTAGAGGAATACAAACTAAGCGATAAACCGTGCCTTTGTCTGGGAAGTGGGGTCATAGAGGGTTCTTTTTCTTTTAATACATTTGTGTTGTCTGAACATTTTAATATATTTTTTTCATATTGAAAAGAATGAAGACATGCTTTCTATAAAACGAAGAAAATCTGATTATTCAGAAAAGAACATTCTCCGTATGCATAGAGTTCGGTCTAGGAATACTAAACATTCCAAATTTGTACGATGGACTAAGCATTTTAGAAATGTGTGAGGTTGCTGGCAGTGTTAACCCATTCAGAGGATGCAAGAGAGGAAATGGAAGGAAGAGAAAACAGATCATGTCACAAATGTTGGGGGAAAAACCCAGTTACTTCATCTCCCCTGAAAATCTGTGACTCTGGCCTGGAGCCCTAGAGCCGCTCGGAGCCCGGAGAGGCAGTGAAGGGCCGCCCTAGTCCCGCCCACCCTGTGACAGACCTTCCACAGCCAACCCTGCTGACCCATCCTGCCGGCCAGGAAAGGCCCTGCCTGGTGGTTGCCTACAGGTGTGCCAATCCAAAGGTGGACCTAAACCATGAGAGTGACAACAAGGCAACAGACAACCACCAGGTTTTCCAAAAGCTAAGGCACCTCTCCTTTCTTCCAAACCCACAAAATCTGAAACCCAAATCTCTAGGAAAACTAATAGGATATGTTGCTATATAGCAACATATCTATAGCATATATATTTGTCCCTTTGTTCTTGGGACAGAGTAATGAAGTGCATGAATCCTAACAGGAAGTACATACAACCTGTTTGTTTTCTTCTGCTTTACCTCTCAGTTGAATGCTCAGCATAATCTGAACAAAATTCAGTTTTGATGATCAAAGTGGACTTTGTTTATTTGGACAAGAATTTAAGAGGGATGCTTGACCACAAAATATAAAGCATTCTGAGGCTTCTGAAAAATTGTTTGTTACAATTTACTTTTATTCCTCTTAATCCTTTTAAAAAACTGGAACAAAGTGTTGAAATTCTTTTGTAATTTAGTGACAGAATAATGATTTTACTGATGTGATTAGAGCAAACCCTAGGATTGGCATTCCCAGGTCAGTGGGTCACATAAAAAAAGCAGACGACTGGTCACCTGAGAAGGAAATGCCAGAGCACAGTGCCGTCTGGGTCTGACTGACCCAGAGAAAGCTTCAAGGCAACACAGGTAATCTGATTCCACCGGACATGACCTTATCAGAAAGCAGATCCCAGCAGTATAAACGAAGAAAATCTGATTATTCAGAAAAGAACATTCTCCGTATGCATAGAGTTCGGTCTAGGAATACTAAACATTCCAAATTTGTACGATGGACTAAGCATTTTAGAAATGTGTGAGGTTGCTGGCAGTGTTAACCCATTCAGAGGATGCAAGAGAGGAAATGGAAGGAAGAGAAAACAGATCATGTCACAAATGTTGGGGGAAAAACCCAGTTACTTCATCTCCCCTGAAAATCTGTGACTCTGGCCTGGAGCCCTAGAGCCGCTCGGAGCCCGGAGAGGCAGTGAAGGGCCGCCCTAGTCCCGCCCACCCTGTGACAGACCTTCCACAGCCAACCCTGCTGACCCATCCTGCCGGCCAGGAAAGG
Source organism: Tragulus kanchil (assembly GCA_022376925.1). Lineage (NCBI taxonomy): Eukaryota > Metazoa > Chordata > Mammalia > Artiodactyla > Tragulidae > Tragulus > Tragulus kanchil. The sequence goes on along the minus strand of JAIOJX010000006.1, from coordinate 66,317,061 downwards.
CCCTGCCTGGTGGTTGCCTACAGGTGTGCCAATCCAAAGGTGGACCTAAACCATGAGAGTGACAACAAGGCAACAGACAACCACCAGGTTTTCCAAAAGCTAAGGCACCTCTCCTTTCTTCCAAACCCACAAAATCTGAAACCCAAATCTCTAGGAAAACTAATAGGATATGTTGCTATATAGCAACATATCTATAGCATATATATTTGTCCCTTTGTTCTTGGGACAGAGTAATGAAGTGCATGAATCCTAACAGGAAGTACATACAACCTGTTTGTTTTCTTCTGCTTTACCTCTCAGTTGAATGCTCAGCATAATCTGAACAAAATTCAGTTTTGATGATCAAAGTGGACTTTGTTTATTTGGACAAGAATTTAAGAGGGATGCTTGACCACAAAATATAAAGCATTCTGAGGCTTCTGAAAAATTGTTTGTTACAATTTACTTTTATTCCTCTTAATCCTTTTAAAAAACTGGAACAAAGTGTTGAAATTCTTTTGTAATTTAGTGACAGAATAATGATTTTACTGATGTGATTAGAGCAAACCCTAGGATTGGCATTCCCAGGTCAGTGGGTCACATAAAAAAAGCAGACGACTGGTCACCTGAGAAGGAAATGCCAGAGCACAGTGCCGTCTGGGTCTGACTGACCCAGAGAAAGCTTCAAGGCAACACAGGTAATCTGATTCCACCCCGGACATGACCTTATCAGAAAGCAGTCCACAGCTCAACTCTAGCTCCAACCACACTGAACTGTGATTGATCTGCTCATGAGTTTCTCTCTCCGAGATTTCTCCAGGTGAAGAATGATACCTTATGCACCCAAGTACCTGTTCTGTTTTACTCATGGGCAGGTGGCTGAGTTATTTCTGTTCCCTCACCACAAACTATATTGTGTATATAAACAGCCTGCTTCAAGCTGCACGGTTAGAGTCAAGGGAGAGAACATAGGGACCAAGAAGAAAGGAGGAGGAAATGCCAGTGTTTGAAAGTAAAAATCATATAACCTTTTACATCAGGATGGTGGAAAAGTATTAAAATATAAAAACACCCAGGCCTGTCCCAATCTTGCTTTCTCTCAGCTATTTATGGGAAAGGGATGATAAGGTACCTTGTATGCATCTGAACCTCCATCAGTAATTAGTATCACTGCAGATCCTGATAGGACTGTGAGCATGTTATGGTTTATAAAACCTTCCCAGGTGTATTCCCTCACGTGACCCTCCTCACAGACATCCCAGGGGACGGGACAGAGCCAGAGTTCAAATCCAGGAGCTGGGCTTGGACATGAATTCCAGGACTCAACGACCACAAAGGGCAAGTTACTGAATCTCATTTAGCCTCATTTTCTTTACCTGTAAAACTGGGTTAATAGTTACCTCACAGAATGTTTGTGAAGCTCAAGTGCCATAGTGAAAATCAAAGTCCCTGGCAAATGTGTGCTCAACAAGTAAATACAACTTCCCTTCCTTCAACACTGCAGTCTTTCCCTGGGACAATGCCTCTGTTAGAATCCACAGCCACCATCATTCAGGAGGCCTCCCAGCTCTCTGTCTGCTTGGAGAAATGCCCTCCCAGGACAGAGGAAGACTGGCGGTTGCCCCGGGGTCCGTGGGGAGACCCTGGCAGGGCCTCCTGAGTGACCCTGCATCCGTATGGGCTCTGGACAGGTCCAGCCACCAGCCCCTGCACCCTCCCCGATCTGTCCCCTCCACTGGGAAGCTTTTCTTTATTTTCTCAATTTTTAGACATCGGCCTCACATCCATCCTTTGGACTTCTTAATGTCTCTTCTCCCCAAATGATTATGGGACAAGGCTGGCTGGTCCAGCAGAAGGCCCCCACACAGGGCTCTCCAGTGCCTCCTCCTCTCTCCCCACCTCCTGCAACCTGCACATCTCTAACCAGCTCTGAACAAGCCGGCCTTCAAACGCTTCTCTTCTCCTTCCAGGAAAAGCACTGGATTAACTATGATTCTGAAACCAAAGCGCCTGGGGTGAGTTTCAACTCCACCTCTCACTGTCTCTGCTGTGACCTCGGCACGTACTGAACCTCTCTTTACCTTCGTTCCATCCTTTGTAAATGGGGATAACGATACACCTGGGGGGGAACTCAATGAGGTATGCAGAGCAGGTACTCAATAAAACGAGCTCTTCTCTGCCTTATGTATGTATATAAACGTGCTTGGAAGGATATGTACAGAATGGTTTATACTGGTATCCTTCAGGGAACATACAGAAGAGAACATTTGTTTGATATATACTTGTACCATTTTACAAGCATGTATTATTTTTATAATTTAAACACATTTTTAACAAGAATATACTTGTGTATGGTAAAGAAAAGGAAAGGAGGTGTGGGAAAGGGAGCTGGAAAAAGAATAAAAGAATAATGGTTTGCTTGAGAAGGCAGAAGCCAAAGGCTGGACTGGAGTCGTGCCTGGTTGAGACATTCTGGCTGTAGCTTCAGTGCAGGTGTGGAGTTCCCCTTGCCCCGCTGGGGAAGCCTCCTGCCATATATAGGTTAGCCTTACACAGATTTCTCTCATATTTCTTCCAGTGTTCCAGGTGTTGGAAGGTCCAGCGCCACCGGACCAAGTTATTGTGGTCTGGAGGGGTGAGTTGGAGAGGTTCTGATCTCATTCATGGTGGAAGGGTTGCCTGTTCCCAGGAACACTTTAGGGAGTGGGAGGCAGCTCTCCTGGGTCCCAGGGGAGGAGGGGACACATCAGGACAAGCCATGGGATGCTTCCACACTACCAAGGGACCTGGACAGCCCCCAAGGGGGAGGAGATCCGTATGGGCTCTGGACAGGTCCAGCCACCAGCCCCTGCACCCTCCCCGATCTGTCCCCTCCACTGGGAAGCTTTTCTTTATTTTCTCAATTTTTAGACATCGGCCTCACATCCATCCTTTGGACTTCTTAATGTCTCTTCTCCCAAATGATTATGGGACAAGGCTGGCTGGTCCAGCAGAAGGCCCCACACAGGGCTCTCCAGTGCCTCCTCCTCTCTCCCACCTCCTGCAACCTGCACATCTCTAACCAGCTCTGAACAAGCCGGCCTTCAAACGCTTCTCTTCTCCTTCCAGGAAAAGCACTGGATTAACTATGATTCTGAAACCAAAGCGCCTGGGGTGAGTTTCAACTCCACCTCTCACTGTCTCTGCTGTGACCTCGGCACGTACTGAACCTCTCTTTACCTTCGTTCCATCCTTTGTAAATGGGGATAACGATACACCTGGGGGGGAACTCAATGAGGTATGCAGAGCAGGTACTCAATAAAACGAGCTCTTCTCTGCCTTATGTATGTATATAAACGTGCTTGGAAGGATATGTACAGAATGGTTTATACTGGTATCCTTCAGGGAACATACAGAAGAGAACATTTGTTTGATATATACTTGTACCATTTTACAAGCATGTATTATTTTTATAATTTAAACACATTTTTAACAAGAATATACTTGTGTATGGTAAAGAAAAGGAAAGGAGGTGTGGGAAAGGGAGCTGGAAAAAGAATAAAAGAATAATGGTTTGCTTGAGAAGGCAGAAGCCAAAGGCTGGACTGGAGTCGTGCCTGGTTGAGACATTCTGGCTGTAGCTTCAGTACGAGGTGTGGAGTTCCCCTTGCCCCGCTGGGGAAGCCTCCTGCCATATATAGGTTAGCCTTACACAGATTTCTCTCATATTTCTTCCAGTGTTCCAGGTGTTGGAAGGTCCAGCGCCACCGGACCAAGTTATTGTGGTCTGGAGGGGTGAGTTGGAGAGGTTCTGATCTCATTCATGGTGGAAGGGTTGCCTGTTCCCAGGAACACTTTAGGGAGTGGGAGGCAGCTCTCCTGGGTCCCAGGGGAGGAGGGGACACATCAGGACAAGCCATGGGATGCTTCCACACTACCAAGGGACCTGGACAGCCCCCCAAGAAGTCCAAGTCAGTCTTTATTGCCTGAGAGGAATAAAGGAGGGCTCTTCCTGTTCCTGAAGAATCTTTAAGGCTGTCCCAATTTCCCCATTTCTCCAATGCCTCATAAGACAGAGATGGCAGCAAGCAAAGGTCTGTTTTATCAATTTCTGTGCAAAAGGTTCCCACAGGGCTATTTACCTTTCTCCCCAACCTAAAAGGTCAGTACTACACATGGTAAAAAAAAATATACATATATATCCTTTTTTGGTAAGAGTTGTATTATCAGTATGCCAAGAGGAATGCTGCCTATTCTTGGAGCCAAGAGATTCATTTAGCCAACCTACGCTTCTGACTTTTTCAAAGGGTGAGAACCCTCTTGTTCCCAACTGCCCTCACATCATGGCTGATGGGTGAAAACCTATCAGCTCACAAAGCTTCATTTCTAGAAAATCACCTACTCTATAGAACATGTTCTATGAAAATTTATTTTCAAATTGCTAACTCTTATATTGCTCCTATGTGTCTTCTGGGCCCTGCCCAGACAGACACAGCTCTTCCTGCTGGCAACTATGAATAGGTAATATTTTCCCACCTTATTAATACCTCTGCTAACAAAGATTCTGCCAACCAGGCATGTTCTTCTGAGCAGTTTCCATCACTCTATCTGTAATCCCATACATACTCAAAGGAACTGAATCCTCTATAAAGGAAGACGTCAGAAAGGACCCCCAAGGCTGGACTGGAGTCGTGCCTGGTTGAGACATTCTGGCTGTAGCTTCAGCCGAGGTGTGGAGTTCCCTTGCCCGCTGAAGCCTCCTGCCATATATAGGTTAGCCTTACACAGATTTCTCTCATATTTCTTCCAGTGTTCCAGGTGTTGGAAGGTCCAGCGCCACCGGACCAAGTTATTGTGGTCTGGAGGGGTGAGTTGGAGAGGTTCTGATCTCATTCATGGTGGAAGGGTTGCCTGTTCCCAGGAACACTTTAGGGAGTGGGAGGCAGCTCTCCTGGGTCCCAGGGGAGGAGGGGACACATCAGGACAAGCCATGGGATGCTTCCACACTACCAAGGGACCTGGACAGCCCCCCAAGAAGTCCAAGTCAGTCTTTATTGCCTGAGAGGAATAAAGGAGGGCTCTTCCTGTTCCTGAAGAATCTTTAAGGCTGTCCCAATTTCCCCATTTCTCCAATGCCTCATAAGACAGAGATGGCAGCAAGCAAAGGTCTGTTTTATCAATTTCTGTGCAAAAGGTTCCCACAGGGCTATTTACCTTTCTCCCCAACCTAAAAGGTCAGTACTACACATGGTAAAAAAAAATATATATATATCCTTTTTGGTAAGAGTTGTATTATCAGTATGCCAAGAGGAATGCTGCCTATTCTTGGAGCCAAGTGATTCATTTAGCCAACCTACGCTTCTGACTTTTCAAAGGGTGAGAACCCTCTTGTTCCCAACTGCCCTCACATCATGGCTGATGGGTGAAAACCTATCAGCTCACAAAGCTTCATTTCTAGAAAATCACCTACTCTATAGAACATGTTCTATGAAAATTTATTTTCAAATTGCTAACTCTTATATTGCTCCTATGTGTCTTCTGGGCCCTGCCCAGACAGACACAGCTCTTCCTGCTGGCAACTATGAATAGGTAATATTTTCCCACCTTATTAATACCTCTGCTAACAAAGATTCTGCCAACCAGGCATGTTCTTCTGAGCAGTTTCCATCACTCTATCTGTAATCCCATACATACTCAAAGGAACTGAATCCTCTATAAAGGAAGACGTCAGAAAGGACCCCCCAAGAAAGTGGCTTACCTTTTTCATGGCTGCTTGATGGTGGGGGTGGGGGTGGGGAGGTAACCGGTTTAGACTTGTCATAGTTGTTAAAGCTCTGGCTCCGTCGGTTGTTAGCAGGGGCTGACCCTCCACGTGTCTTGGCCTCACTGCCTGCAGCGGATACCCTCGCGGTAGGACCTGGAAGTCTAAAATGAAAAAGCAACAGAGTGATGGCTTCAGTCTCGGGAAAACAGCAGGATTTCAAAAGAAGGAACGGTAGCCATGCAAGAGGCCAAAGAAACCATTCAAGACGTTGGATGTGTGGTGGCTGCCAGTCCAAGGATTCAGTGGAAACACCATAAACATCTAGACTACTCATGACACCAGTAAAGTTCAAAGGCAAAGTATAAGCAGTTTTCCTTTGAGCACAGAGAGCAATATACGTTTGCTGATTAGAAACACAAAGCTCGGGGCTTCCCTGGTGGTCCAGTGGGTAAAGAGTGCACCTTTCAGTGCAAGGGGCACCATTTCGATCCCTGGCCTGGGAAGATCCCACATGCCAAGGAGCAGCTGGACCCGTGTGTCCAATTACAAGACAGCTCTCTGGAGCGCACGTGCCAGAGCCAGTGTTCTGCAATGAGAAAGGCCACTGCGATGAGAGGCCCACACAGGTCAAAGAATAAGGACAGATGAAAATAAATAAATAAAAAACCAATAAAAGAGGCCAAATTTTTTTTAAAAAAAAAGAAAAGAAATACAAAGCTCAGACATTTCTGGGTGGCCCAGGGGTTAGGATTCTGAGTTTTCAATGCCGTGGCCCAGGTTCAATCCCTAGTCAGGGAACTGAGATCTCACAAGCCATACAACATGACCAATAACAATAATAAGAAGACAAAGCTCATCTTCCTTTTTTTTTTGGATGAGTAATTTCAATTGTCAATAGGACCAAATCATGTCATCTCAAATTCTTTCAAGAGTTGAACATAAAGCCCTATTATGACACTAAACTGTTTACCTTATGTGTGCATCTCTTCTGATAAGTACTGAAAATGGTTTCTGTGCCATAATTTAGGGATATGAGTATCAGGAAAGATCTATCTTATGGAGGACATAAAGGGATCTATCTTATGGAGGACATAAAGTGACCTCAGAACCTAACACATCTGCACTGAAAACTGACAGCCTGGATGGAAACACTTGTTCAGACGTACATTCTCCTTCCACACCTGACAAGCTGTCTCTGTAATGTTACTCTGAGTCTGAAGCCCAGCTTCTCTGCACAGTAGATGCATAAAATCATACATTCTTTTTCTGTAAAATGAGAAGGAATGTGTTAGACTAAAGACAGACACACACACACTTTCCCTTTAAATAAAACACTTCATTTTGGGGTGACTTGGGAAACAAAGTCAGCAGACTTGTCTTCAGTCATGTGTATAAGATATTACGGTCCATTCCCCAAACAGTTCAGGTGAAGACTCTCCAAATCAGAATATTGGTTCAGGGACTACTAAGCAGACTGTTTCCAATTATTAAAGTTGAAAGATGAACAAATGATGGAATATTTAGCAATATCTTTCAGCAAAAACCTACTTAATGGTGTTTAAAAGCCACTGGAATCTCAGCCGACCAGCATGAGATCTGGTGATAAGTCTGAATTTCCAACTCATAAAGCTTTCAGTCTTCTCTTTCCACACAAATCTGTAAGCCCCAAAGAAGTCTGCAGTCTGGAAGCATTTTAGATAGAAGCAGGCAAACACTTTCAACTTTTTCTTGTTGGCTGAGCAAGAAAGATGGCTGTAGAGTAAACAAAGAACATGAGCTGGTGTGAGAGGACTGTAAAGTTTATACAGTGAAGGAGAAGTTGGCCCAGTTTCTCAGCTGGAAGCTAGGAGAGAAGGAAGGGGGCTGAGTTGTTCACCCCAAAAGTGGTGGAGAAAAGGCTTCCCTTCCCACTACACCAGGAGGATCTCCCCCTCTGTTAAGTTACCCTGCCCTGTTTGGAGAAGATGGTCACCTCACAGGCATACAGTGGGGTGCAGAACCAGCAGCATCAGGGCCTGTGTGTGTGGTCAGCTCAGCCAATCAGAGAGGTTCTCGGAGAGATCTCGGTACCTGTCAGATCTGACACCAGTGCAAACAGCATCCTGTAAACCCTCCAAGGGGGACCATGTTATCTGAGGACTCTCAGCCAGCAGTGGAGACACTGCAGGTGCTGACGTGAGGCTCCTCCAGGCTGAACTCTGCGGGAGCTTTTGCACCCACAGATAGGCCTGGAAAAGGGTTCTGGACTTGTTCCAAGATGATCTCATAGCAACAGTTTTAAGCGGTGCAGGACAATGCAGACCACAGCATTTGACTCCAGTTATGGAACTGGCAAAGAACACAGAAGCCAAAAGCATCAAGGAGAGAAAGATGTGCTCCTTTCCAAGCTGCCAGAGAGGCCCAACTGCTCTGACCTGGGACAGGACCACAGATCTTTTCAGGGCAGAACAGGGCCTTTGTGGAAGCAAGAAATCAGTATGGAATGGGATGGCCACATCTTTGAAAGAGGGCAGCAACCTGGTCCTCTGTGAAGCAGTGTGGCACAGTGGATAAAACATGAGCTTTCTGTTTGCAAATACAGACATGACATTGGGCCAGTCTTATAATCTGAGATTCATGTTCTGTATTTGTCACATTGGAATAGTAGTAAAGTACCCAATGGGATAGCTGTAAACTTGAAATGGGACTTAATGTCTGGCCTGTTTTAAGAACGCAGTGCGGGCTGGTTCCCCTTCTCATCCTCTTTGCTGATCGTAGATGCATAAAGGAATTGAACATGGTCATAAAGAAAACATGCTATGGTGTAAAAAAAGAACCAGACAAATAAGGAATTAGATCTAGATTAAAGAAGCAAAGAACACTGGACAAAAATCCACACACAAGAGCTAGCGATCAACATTTCCAAAGAGGCATGACAGGCTTTGGCAGACAGGAGTCATCACTTGCCTAATGAACATTCAAGAAGACGAAATGCAAAAAAAAAATAGAAGACTAAATGCTTTATCCAAACATTTGTGACAAAGACCTGACCCTTGGGATACCTCTGGGCCATCTGTGGGCTCCGTTTCCCAGACTGAAACATCCTCCATCCTGGATGAACTGAGACAGCTCTGGCTTCTGAGCAGTGTCACCACCATCTCCTCCTCCTCGAGCCAGGACCGAGAGGTGCTGCTTGGATGGACACATCCTTTAAATGGCCGCAGGCTGTGCCACGTTTTCTGAGACATGGAAGACGAGGTCTGGAAGGCCTTGAAGTCAACTGATATGGCAAATTGAGGACGAGCAGCACATACCCAGCCATCAAAAGCCATTGGAAAGCTCAAGCCAACTCACACCACTGTCTGCCTCATCACCATCACCCCCTAGGAAGAAAGCTCCCTTAACTTGACCAAATGGAACAACTGGATAGAGACCAAGTCACTTCTTCCAAAAGGCTGTCGTTAAAACTGGAGAGAAAGATGTGCTCCTTTCCAAGCTGCCAGAGAGGCCCAACTGCTCTGACCTGGGACAGGACCACAGATCTTTTCAGGGCAGAACAGGGCCTTTGTGGAAGCAAGAAATCAGTATGGAATGGGATGGCCACATCTTTGAAAGAGGGCAGCAACCTGGTCCTCTGTGAAGCAGTGTGGCACAGTGGATAAAACATGAGCTTTCTGTTTGCAAATACAGACATGACATTGGGCCAGTCTTATAATCTGAGATTCATGTTCTGTATTTGTCACATTGGAATAGTAGTAAAGTACCCAATGGGATAGCTGTAAACTTGAAATGGGACTTAATGTCTGGCCTGTTTTAAGAACGCATGATGCGGGCGGGTTTCCCCCTTCTCATCCTCTTTGCTGATCGTAGATGCATAAAGGAATTGAACATGGTCATAAAGAAAACATGCTATGGTGTAAAAAAAGAACCAGACAAATAAGGAATTAGATCTAGATTAAAGAAGCAAAGAACACTGGACAAAAATCCACACACAAGAGCTAGCGATCAACATTTCCAAAGAGGCATGACAGGCTTTGGCAGACAGGAGTCATCACTTGCCTAATGAACATTCAAGAAGACGAAATGCAAAAAAAATAGAAGACTAAATGCTTTATCCAAACATTTGTGACAAAGACCTGACCCTTGGGATACCTCTGGGCCATCTGTGGGCTCCGTTTCCCAGACTGAAACATCCTCCATCCTGGATGAACTGAGACAGCTCTGGCTTCTGAGCAGTGTCACCACCATCTCCTCCTCCTCGAGCCAGGACCGAGAGGTGCTGCTTGGATGGACACATCCTTTAAATGGCCGCAGGCTGTGCCACGTTTTCTGAGACATGGAAGACGAGGTCTGGAAGGCCTTGAAGTCAACTGATATGGCAAATTGAGGACGAGCAGCACATACCCAGCCATCAAAAGCCATTGGAAAGCTCAAGCCAACTCACACCACTGTCTGCCTCATCACCATCACCCCCTAGGAAGAAAGCTCCCTTAACTTGACCAAATGGAACAACTGGATAGAGACCAAGTCACTTCTTCCAAGTGTCAGAAAGAATCCATGGGAACACTGTGCGTTAAAACTCGGGTTCTGCTGTGACTGGAGTTAGACAGCTGCTTGTTCCAAAGCAAGCCCCTCCATCCCTCTGAAACTTTCAGTAGAGCCTGCCTCACAAAAAAAGCCATAAGTGAATGTGTGGTGGGTAGGAAGTAAGGAAAAGAGCTTCATTTGAATCCACTTAAGAAGGAACCAAAACAACCTTTGGGATGATGAGTCAATCCATAAACTGAATTAATTCTGACTTGATCGTCAACACAGGATCTCAAAGCCAAAGGTGACCATGAGATCCTAAGATACCTGAGCCATCCAGGTGAGGGCACTGGACTTCACAAACTGAAGAAGGGATGTGCTATGTCCGTGTTACCGCAATTCATATGTTGAAATCGTAATGTTCAATATGACGGTATGAGTAGGTGAGGCCTTAGGGAGATGATTAGGTCACTGGGAAGACTCTTGAATGAGATCAATGCCCTTATAAATGAGGACCTAGAACTCCAGCTTGCCTCTTCCACCACGTGAGGACACAGTGAGAAGTCAGCAGCCCACGACGTGGAAGAGGCCCTTTAGCAGAATCTGACCAGCCTGGTGCCTTGATCTTGGACCTCCAGCCTCCAGAACTATGAGCAACAAATTTCTGTTGCTTATAAGCCACCCAGTCCGTGGTGTTTTATTACGGCAGCCCAAGAAGGCATCACAACATTTAGCTCAAGCTTATCTAGATCTTGAGGGGCTGATGGACTCTAGCTGACATCTAAATTATGTATGTACATTTAAAGGAATATGAAAGGTCAGGAGTAATTCTATGAAGAAAAATGACCTCGGAAGTCTGTGGATGGTCAGGAAAGGTTCCCAAAAAAGGGACTCCAGAGAAAGATGCGGTGTCTAGAATGAGAATGCAGGTAAGGGGTAAGAGCACAGCAGGCAGAGCAGTTCGCCAGAGCGAGGTTTATGGAAGAGCACAGAGGAAAGAATGAGCTGGTGTGTGCTGGGGCTGGGGAGCAGCATGGGAGGAAGTGAGGCTGGAAACGCAGGCGGGCCAGCCTCAATGTCACAGGATGAACGTTGGACTTGGTCCCACCCTCCAGCAAGGAGGCAGTCGTCAGGAAGGCTGCGGGCAGAGCCAGAGCTGAAAAGCAGAGTAGCTTCCAGTGTACAGTGACACAGGCCCCCAGCTAACATTTTGAAGTTGATTCTTGTTAACATCCTCACGCATCAGGAGAACTTCTCTCCTGGCCTGGGAGCAGCTGCTGTCTGTCCATGAGCATCCCTCCATTGCAGAGCTGGGTCTCGCTCATGCAGAACAGCTGCAGGTACCACAACAGATGCTGCCCTGCAGTGCCCGACTCATTGAGGAAAAGCAGAGACTGAGGTAAGTCAATCCATACCCTGCCTCATCCAGAGCGCTGGAAGGCTCCAATGCCTTCTATGCAAGAGGGACTCTACTTTCCATGACCCTTCCGGGTCCAAATAATAGTTACAAAATGAGAAGGCACAGATGGGTTCTCTGAAACACACGCTGCTTTTCTAAAAAATGAAGTTTAAGGGAAGAGGTGTAACAAAGAGGCAGAAGGAAAACCCAACTACTCTGGGAGCCATGGTCAATTTCTCCTTACTGCAGGGTGGTAAGGGTGTTGTTCCTGGCACATAACCTGTGTGTGCATTCTGGTTCCACGCGCTGCACATGCTGACAAGGAGAAATGGTTCTCCCACAAACCACTTCAAAGGCCAGGAGCAGAAGATGTGCCATCCCCCTCGCTGGGAAAGATGACAGCTTGTGTGCACATGCTAAGGACCTCGGAGGGCAGAGGTCATAAATGGAGATGCTTCTTGCTAGACAACATGATTAAACACTAAATCTTTCATCTCCATGGCCTCTGCTTTTCAGTAGCTGGGTAGAGAGGACTGAACTGCTAGCCACATTGATTCCTCTCCACAAGATGGTCATGTAGAGATCAACTCTGTGGGACACCCTAGAGCTGGATCAGATCAACCTAAATGACCAACAGCATCCTACCGGCTACTTATGGGGCACTCATTATTACAGGCCAGGTAGCAAAGGACTGGAAATGACTTTATGTAATCCACACAGCACTGTAAATGAGGCAGGACTACCCCCTTTTTACCAGCAAGGAAATACCAACTCATGGAGATTAAATAATTGGTCCAGAGAACATAATAAGTGGTGAACTGGGGGTTTGTTAGGTTTGACTGCAAAGCTGCACTCTTAGTCACTAGGCTTCAATTCCTCCCATAGGTAGAATAAGCCTAAATACCTGAGACTCACCAGAGATGCCAATATCTCTTATCAACAGTGGCCAAAATGGACATTCACGGAAACTCTCCAGCCCTGGACCAGGTCCCCCCATCGGTTCCTTCCCCATTAGACTCAAGGTAAGGCTTCCCACCCTGCTTAACACCCCTGTGCCCATCTAGGTACCTGGTTCAGTCAATACTTGTATCTGAACAAGAAACGTATTTCCAGAGCTCAGCCAAAGGGGCCAGCAGGGCTGATTTTTTTTGGCAATCAAACTTGACTGCACCCTTGCTGGTGCCTGATCAGCTCAGATCCTTATCAAGACTGTGCTCAAAGTTAGAGGTGCAAAAGTAGGGGCGAGGGGAAGGCAAGGAGGACTGTTAGGCAAATAACAAACTGGTCAAGCAGGAGATGGCAAGAGGGAACATCTACATTTTAGGAATCAGTGAACTAAAATGGATGGGAATGGGCAAATTTAATCCAGATGACCATTATATATCACCGACTCAATGGACACGAGTTTGAGTAAACTCCAAGAAATAATGAAGGTCAGGGAAGCCTGGTGTCCTGCAGTTCATAGGGTCGCAAAGTGTCGGACACACAACTTAGTTACTGAGAAACAATAAAAATGAGGCTTATCAGAAACAAAATTCATCCAAATGGAGCTCTATATGAGGGACTAAGCTTCCTTGGTGGCTCAGCGGTAAAGAACTTCCCCTGTGGCTCACCAGTAAAGGATATGCCTGTGATGCAGAAGACACAGGAGACCTGAGTGCAGTCCCTGAGGGGGAAGATGCCCTGGAGAAGTGCATGGGGATGGACTTCACTATTCTTGCCTGGAGAATTCCATGGACAGAGGAGCCTGGTGGGCCACAGCGCCTGGGTGGATCAGATCAACCTAAATGACCAACAGCATCCTACCGGCTACTTATGGGGCACTCATTATTACAGGCCAGGTAGCAAAGGACTGGAAATGACTTTATGTAATCCACACAGCACTGTAAATGAGGCAGGACTACCCCCTTTTTACCAGCAAGGAAATACCAACTCATGGAGATTAAATAATTGGTCCAGAGAACATAATAAGTGGTGAACTGGGGGTTTGTTAGGTTTGACTGCAAAGCTGCACTCTTAGTCACTAGGCTTCAATTCCTCCCATAGGTAGAATAAGCCTAAATACCTGAGACTCACCAGAGATGCCAATATCTCTTATCAACAGTGGCCAAAATGGACATTCACGGAAACTCTCCAGCCCTGGACCAGGTCCCCCCATCGGTTCCTTCCCCATTAGACTCAAGGTAAGGCTTCCCACCCTGCTTAACACCCCTGTGCCCATCTAGGTACCTGGTTCAGTCAATACTTGTATCTGAACAAGAAACGTATTTCCAGAGCTCAGCCAAAGGGGCCAGCAGGGCTGATTTTTTTTGGCAATCAAACTTGACTGCACCCTTGCTGGTGCCTGATCAGCTCAGATCCTTATCAAGACTGTGCTCAAAGTTAGAGGTGCAAAAGTAGGGGCGAGGGGAAGGCAAGGAGGACTGTTAGGCAAATAACAAACTGGTCAAGCAGGAGATGGCAAGAGGGAACATCTACATTTTAGGAATCAGTGAACTAAAATGGATGGGAATGGGCAAATTTAATCCAGATGACCATTATATATCACCGACTCAATGGACACGAGTTTGAGTAAACTCCAAGAAATAATGAAGGTCAGGGAAGCCTGGTGTCCTGCAGTTCATAGGGTCGCAAAGTGTCGGACACACAACTTAGTTACTGAGAAACAATAAAAATGAGGCTTATCAGAAACAAAATTCATCCAAATGGAGCTCTATATGAGGGACTAAGCTTCCTTGGTGGCTCAGCGGTAAAGAACTTCCCCTGTGGCTCACCAGTAAAGGATATGCCTGTGATGCAGAAGACACAGGAGACCTGAGTGCAGTCCCTGAGGGGGAAGATGCCCTGGAGAAGTGCATGGGGATGGACTTCACTATTCTTGCCTGGAGAATTCCATGGACAGAGGAGCCTGGTGGGCCACAGCGCCTGGGGTCATAAACAGTCAGACATGACTGAAGTGACTGAACAGCAGTAGAGGTAAAGAATCCACTTGCAGGACAGGAGATGCAGGAGATGAGGGTTTGATCCCTGGGTTGGGAAGATCCCCTAGAGGAGGAAATGGCAACGCACTCCAGTAGTCTTGTTGGGAACATCCCAGGGATAGAGGAGTCTGGCGGGTTACAGTCCACGGGGTCAAAAAGAGGTGAGTAGGACTGAGCGATTGAGCATGAGCAGGAGGACTTGGAAATAAAGTCAGACCTTGGCCTTAGGTCAACTTGGAAGTCCTGTGTCCAGGGCAGGGTCTTCAGGGCAGAGCAGACAAGCCGCCATTATTCAGTTCTTCCTCTCTTCCCATCCCTCCCCGCAGGTCCATCTCTGTCCTCTGGGACTGATAAGACATCACTCACGGGATGCGCACGTCCTTCCCATTAGATTCTTTCCCAGCTAGCTCCTGTCTTCTCTCTCTTCGATAACTAAGCACACTGTGAACAAATACCAGATTTCGGGTTTCCTCCATGTCCCCCACCCCCTTCCTTTCTTGTATATGGACTTGACATGACACTCCAAAGGGAAAAAAACGGGATCTCAGTTTTCCAGGGCTGTGTGTGTGTCTACATAGGGTCTATCTGACTTGAGCATCGTGCCTTTAGGGAAAGCGACTGCATGTTTGTGTTGCCTGCTCCCCAAATACCTATACTGTCATCCAAGTGTGATGGTACCTGGAGATGGGCCTTTGAGAAGTAATGAGTCATAAAAGTGGAGCCCTCTGGATGGGATTAGTGCCTCAAAAGAGATGCAAGAGGGGCTTCCCTGGTGGTCCAGTGGGTAAGGACACCGCCTTGCACTGCAAGGGGCGCCGGTTCGATCCCTTGCCTGGGAAGATCCCACGTGCCATGGAGCGGCTGGACCAATGTGTCCAATTACCGAGCCGCAGCTCTGGAGCGCGTGTGCCCAGAGCCGGTGCTCTGCAACAACAGAGGCCACCGCGATGGGAGGCCCACACGGGCCAAAGAACAAAGATGGATGAAAATAGATAAAATGAAAGCCCAATAGAAGTGGTCCGCCTGCTCATCTCCCTCCCCACCCCACCCCCTCAAAAATAAACAAATAAATAAATCTCTTTTTTTTTAAAAAAAAAGAAGAGATAGGAGGGCTTGCTTGCTTTCTGCTCTCGGCCTTGTGAAAATATGGGAAGAACACAGACATCTCGAAGCCATGAGGTGGGCTCTCACTGACCCACCCGTGTTGGCACCCTGATCCTGGATCTCCCAGCCTCCAGAATGGTGAACAGTAAGTCTCTGTTGAGTCACCCAGTCTACAGTGATGGGTAAGAAGAGCCTGAGCAGACTAACACACATGGTCATGAGAGGCAGGGCTAACCACTGGTACTCCTGTACCGAGTCTGGGTAATAGGCTGACTTGTTCTACAGTAAAGCAGCCAGGTGAAGCCTCAGTTGGGCCTCCTCATGTATAAGCTTTCTAGAAAGGTTAACTGATTGAAAAGACACCCACCCCAGAGCCCAAGAGAGTAGGGCAGCAAGCAGATTTTCTGTCACCATGTATCACATGAATACAGAAACACTGTCTGAGCATCCCTTTAGCTTGAAGACAGAAGTCAGTGAAATGAAATAGTCATTGTACATAATGAGGAGGAGATTCTGTTTCTGTCAGGATGCTACAGGGGCAATGGGAGGCCAGAGGCCTGGAGGCATGGTCGAAACGTAAGATTTAAAAAGCAGCCTCAGCAACCACATAAATGCCAGGATTCACGGAGGAGGAGGGGCTGAGGACAGATGGGCTCAAGTCCTGGCTTTTCTACTTTCTGTGCGACTTTGATAAATTATTGAAGTTCTAAATTTCAGTTTCCTCATCTAAAAAATGGGATAATAGCATGACATACCGCAAGAAGACTGACATGAAGATTAATTACGATAATACATTCAAATTAGCATATCATAAGCATTCAATAAATGCTAGCTGTGGATACCTTTAACATACAATAGATACAAGGATATAATTGGCGTTTTCTGTATCCTGGCAGGAGTCATCATAGGATGTGGTAGATGCCAAACAGAGTCAAGAGAACTAGTTAGTAAGCAGGCCTAATTTTCAGGGAACTGAGGTGATCCATCCATGGGACACAAGAGCATCCAGAAATAAAAATGGCACATAGTTCCTTACTGCTTTGTCTCCTCTGAACACTTAAATTCATGCTTCAGATCTTTAAAACTCAGGAGCAAACCAATCCCACATTAGTCATTTTAACGACAGTACCAATAACAAAAAGTATAACACACGTAAAGGAGATGCAGGTGAGGTGGGACCAGGGCCAGGGCAGAGCAGGGAGCGAAACTCATCATAAAATTACTACAGAAAACCATCTAAAAACTCACCTCTCCAAAGCAGAGTGGACTCTGAGGTCCAAGCAATCAAAGACAAAAAAAATCAATGAAATGCAGAAATATTAAGTACAACTCAACATCATTTAATGCCACCCCCACACGCCTTCAACAACCCCAGGGCCACTCTCAGCTCTCCAACACTGGGTCATCAGCCAAAGCATGTTTGGTTTGCCAAAACCGCAAACATGTCAGAGGGAGGAGGACCCAAAGGAAACGCAGCCAGGACAAAGCGGGTAAGGGGCTGGGTTGAAACCATGCTTCGCGGGACGTGAACAAAATCTAACCTAGAGATCTTTTCTGACCCAGAGTGAAGCGGATGATTTTGCTTTGTGATGAGTCCTTGGAAGAGGCACTGCATGAAAGGAAAGAAGAAAAGTGGAAGAGATGAGTGAAAGGAGAGAAGACGCATTAGACAAACAACAGGAGCCCTGGGACCATGCAAAAGCCCCGGGTTGCCCTCTGCCTGATTTTTCTACAACATGCAGCCTCCTTCCTAGGTCTAATCTGGTAAATTTCTAACATGAGGAAACTGCTGCTCAAGATTATCTAAGAAATTGTGTGTGTGTGTGTGTGTTTTTAAGCTCCAAATCTCTTTTCTGTCCTCAGTCACTACAAGGCCTTCTTCCACAATTAGATCCTGAAGTTCACTCTGACAAGTAAACTTTTACCTTTCTAAAGGATTCAGATGTTTCTATTTTACATGCTTGTTCTACTAAAGTGCTGTTTTGAGGAATGTCCTGAATAGCCTATCAAGTTGACTCTACATAAAGGTGGAGATGTTTTCAAGTTTTGCTGGTCTTGGGGAATTTTTGCTCAGCAATGATCATTTCAGGGAACTGAGGTGATCCATCCATGGGACACAAGAGCATCCAGAAATAAAAATGGCACATAGTTCCTTACTGCTTTGTCTCCTCTGAACACTTAAATTCATGCTTCAGATCTTTAAAACTCAGGAGCAAACCAATCCCACATTAGTCATTTTAACGACAGTACCAATAACAAAAAGTATAACACACGTAAAGGAGATGCAGGTGAGGTGGGACCAGGGCCAGGCGAGAGCGGGGAGCGGAGCTCATCATAAAATTACTACAGAAAACCATCTAAAAACTCACCTCTCCAAAGCAGAGTGGACTCTGAGGTCCAAGCAATCAAAGACAAAAAAAATCAATGAAATGCAGAAATATTAAGTACAACTCAACATCATTTAATGCCACCCCCACACGCCTTCAACAACCCCAGGGCCACTCTCAGCTCTCCAACACTGGGTCATCAGCCAAAGCATGTTTGGTTTGCCAAAACCGCAAACATGTCAGAGGGAGGAGGACCCAAAGGAAACGCAGCCAGGACAAAGCGGGTAAGGGGCTGGGTTGAAACCATGCTTCGCGGGACGTGAACAAAATCTAACCTAGAGATCTTTTTCTGACCCAGAGTGAAGCGGATGATTTTGCTTTGTGATGAGTCCTTGGAAGAGGCACTGCATGAAAGGAAAGAAGAAAAGTGGAAGAGATGAGTGAAAGGAGAGAAGACGCATTAGACAAACAACAGGAGCCCTGGGACCATGCAAAAGCCCCGGGTTGCCCTCTGCCTGATTTTTCTACAACATGCAGCCTCCTTCCTAGGTCTAATCTGGTAAATTTCTAACATGAGGAAACTGCTGCTCAAGATTATCTAAGAAATTGTGTGTGTGTGTGTGTGTTTTTAAGCTCCAAATCTCTTTTCTGTCCTCAGTCACTACAAGGCCTTCTTCCACAATTAGATCCTGAAGTTCACTCTGACAAGTAAACTTTTACCTTTCTAAAGGATTCAGATGTTTCTATTTTACATGCTTGTTCTACTAAAGTGCTGTTTTGAGGAATGTCCTGAATAGCCTATCAAGTTGACTCTACATAAAGGTGGAGATGTTTTCAAGTTTTGCTGGTCTTGGGGAATTTTTGCTCAGCAATGATCATTTCAAATCTTCTGAATTTGCTACAATCTAGGCTTTGAACCATAAATTTATGAAGAATCATGGTTAGATTTAATAAAGCTTAAACTTATTTACCACCTTATGAAAGAGAGAAATATTTATCTTTCTTGCATCCATACAGCCTATACCATATTCATAAAAGGATCTGCAGTGAGAAATACAAGGTTGGTGTCACTAAACTTAAGATGTGAAAGAAGAGACAGAAGAGAATGGATTTTTTTAAAAAAAGCAACTGGATTTTTTTCTGAAAAACTAAATAGTGATACTACGTAAAGTAGACACGGATGGAATTTTATGAGGTGAATTCTGGATCAAGTTCTTGGCCATCATGTAAATTAATGAGAATAGCTGAAGAGAAGACATGAGTCTCCACTCAACCACTATAGAGGAACTACTCTTTTTCCTTCATGCCAATATCTCAAATTTCCTTTCTCAGCTTCCACAACATTTTTTTTTTTTATTAACAACCATTACGGAAAAGTTGTCAAGTTTTAGTATTTGTTATCCTGAGAGGTATGGTATAAATTACTGGCCTGTTGTGTCTGGCAGAGCTCTAACGAAGGGTCAACATAAACCTGGTATTTGGGGCTTGCACCGACATTTGACGTCAGTGATCAAGGGTCTGAACCATTACTCCTGGTTTTGGTTATAAGAGACAGAATTTGGGGATAGAAATACAATGTAACTAAACCAGGAGGTGACCTTACTATTCTTAAATTTACAGCCAGATACTCCATTAGCATGGAGTATCACATCTCAGATCTTAAGAACAAAATTATCCCTGGAAGTAAAATTAGAAAGTACCGTATGCAATGGATAAAACCAGTCATCGGCAAAATAACCTCCTATGGGCCGAATAAAGGGAGCATGAGGACCCAGAACACCTCTGAGCCCAGCTTTGCCACCACATTTCAGGGTCGGGTGATTCAGATGTTTCTATTTTACATGCTTGTTCTACTAAAGTGCTGTTTTGAGGAATGTCCTGAATAGCCTATCAAGTTGACTCTACATAAAGGTGGAGATGTTTTCAAGTTTTGCTGGTCTTGGGGAATTTTTGCTCAGCAATGATCATTTCAAATCTTCTGAATTTGCTACAATCTAGGCTTTGAACCATAAATTTATGAAGAATCATGGTTAGATTTAATAAAGCTTAAACTTATTTACCACCTTATGAAAGAGAGAAATATTTATCTTTCTTGCATCCATACAGCCTATACCATATTCATAAAAGGATCTGCAGTGAGAAATACAAGGTTGGTGTCACTAAACTTAAGATGTGAAAGAAGAAACAGAAGAGAATGGATTTTATTAAAAAAGCAACTGGATTTTTTTCTGAAAAACTAAATAGTGATACTACGTAAAGTAGACACGGATGGAATTTTATGAGGTGAATTCTGGATCAAGTTCTTGGCCATCATGTAAATTAATGAGAATAGCTGAAGAGAAGACATGAGTCTCCACTCAACCACTATAGAGGAACTACTCTTTTTCCTTCATGCCAATATCTCAAATTTCCTTTCTCAGCTTCCACAACATTTTTTTTTTTTATTAACAACCATTACGGAAAAGTTGTCAAGTTTTAGTATTTGTTATCCTGAGAGGTATGGTATAAATTACTGGCCTGTTGTGTCTGGCAGAGCTCTAACGAAGGGTCAACATAAACCTGGTATTTGGGGCTTGCACCGACATTTGACGTCAGTGATCAAGGGTCTGAACCATTACTCCTGGTTTTGGTTATAAGAGACAGAATTTGGGGATAGAAATACAATGTAACTAAACCAGGGAGGTGACCTTACTATTCTTAAATTTACAGCCAGATACTCCATTAGCATGGAGTATCACATCTCCAGATCTTAAGAACAAAATTATCCCCTGGAAGTAAAATTAGAAAGTACCGTATGCAATGGATAAAACCAGTCATCGGCAAAATAACCTCCTATGGGCCGAATAAAGGGAGCATGAGGACCCAGAACACCTCTGGAGCCCAGCTTTGCCACCACATTTCAGGGTCGGGGTGGGCATGATGGCAGGAACTACTCTAGAAAAACGGACATAAAAACCAGGCTTAGGGCTTCCCTGGTGGTCCAGGGGGTAAGGACACTGCCTTGCAGTGCAAGGGGTGCTGGTTCCATCCTTGACCTGCGAAGATCCCACGTGTGTCCAATGGACCGATGTGTCCAATTACCAAGCCAGAGCTCTGGAGCGCATGCGCCTAGAGCCAGTGCTCTGCGACAACAGAGGCCACTGCAATGGGAGGCCTAAGATGGATGAAAATAGATAAATGAAAGACCAACAGAAGTGGCCCAAGCAACAACAACAACAAAAACCTGGCTGAAGTTAAGTTTGCCTGGTCTTTAGGTAAAGCACCTATTTTTTCAAGTTTTTGACTACACCACTTGGTCAGTGGGATCCTTTTTCCCTGACCAGGGATGGAACCCGTGAGCCTTCCAGTGGAAGGACAGAGTCTCAACCATCAGACTACCAGGAAAGTTCCCCTAGGTAAAGCATTCATTAACAGGAGTATTCTTTTTTCCCCTTGGAGGGGAATCCTGACTGGAACACCTAGTTCTTTTGAGAAGACAAATGCTTCCTGTGGACATGGAAGCCTCAGGCTAACATCGCAGAGGGTTTTTCAACACAGGTTCCTTCAAACCCCGTGCAATGAAACACTCATAAAATAAGAAGTGTTCTGAGGCTCAGTTAGAGAATGCTTTCTATGCCCTCTTTCACAGATTCCCAGGGTACATGTGTTCCATAATAAGGCTAGGGTCAACAAAGGTATTTGGGGCTTGCACCGACATTTGACGTCAGTGATCAAGGGTCTGAACCATTACTCCTGGTTTTGGTTATAAGAGACAGAATTTGGGGATAGAAATACAATGTAACTAAACCAGGGAGGTGACCTTACTATTCTTAAATTTACAGCCAGATACTCCATTAGCATGGAGTATCACATCTCCAGATCTTAAGAACAAAATTATCCCCTGGAAGTAAAATTAGAAAGTACCGTATGCAATGGATAAAACCAGTCATCGGCAAAATAACCTCCTATGGGCCGAATAAAGGGAGCATGAGGACCCAGAACACCTCTGGAGCCCAGCTTTGCCACCACATTTCAGGGTCGGGGTGGGCATGATGGCAGGAACTACTCTAGAAAAACGGACATAAAAACCAGGCTTAGGGCTTCCCTGGTGGTCCAGGGGGTAAGGACACTGCCTTGCAGTGCAAGGGGTGCTGGTTCCATCCTTGACCTGCGAAGATCCCACGTGTGTCCAATGGACCGATGTGTCCAATTACCAAGCCAGAGCTCTGGAGCGCATGCGCCTAGAGCCAGTGCTCTGCGACAACAGAGGCCACTGCAATGGGAGGCCTAAGATGGATGAAAATAGATAAATGAAAGACCAACAGAAGTGGCCCAAGCAACAACAACAACAAAAACCTGGCTGAAGTTAAGTTTGCCTGGTCTTTAGGTAAAGCACCTATTTTTTCAAGTTTTTGACTACACCACTTGGTCAGTGGGATCCTTTTTCCCTGACCAGGGATGGAACCCGTGAGCCTTCCAGTGGAAGGACAGAGTCTCAACCATCAGACTACCAGGAAAGTTCCCCTAGGTAAAGCATTCATTAACAGGAGTATTCTTTTTCCTCTTGGAGAGGGGAATCCTGACTGGAACACCTAGTTCTTTTGAGAAGACAAATGCTTCCTGTGGACATGGAAGCCTCAGGCTAACATCGCAGAGGGTTTTTCAACACAGGTTCCTTCAAACCCCGTGCAATGAAACACTCATAAAATAAGAAGTGTTCTGAGGCTCAGTTAGAGAATGCTTTCTATGCCCTCTTTCACAGATTCCCAGGGTACATGTGTTCCTCCCCCTCATCCATTCCCAGAGCTCCTTATCTCAATCAATGCCACCATTTGCCTAATCACCCAAGCCAGAAATCAAGGATTCACCTGTGATTCCTCCCGCCCTCACTCCAGACACTCACTCTACCTGTGGTTCTGTTGGCTCATCCTCCACATCACCCTGAACTGGTCTAGCCCCATACCTGCTCTACCACCTTGCTCTAAGCCACTGTCACCTAGAACAGGGGTCCTCAACCTCTGAGACCTCATGCCTGACGATCTGGGTAGGAACTGATGCAATCATAATAGAAATAAAGTGCACAATAAATGTAATGTGCTTGAATCGTCCCCAAACCACCACCACCTGCCTCTGTTCATGGAGAAAACTCTCTGCCACGAAACAGGTCCCCAGTGCCAAAAAGGTTGGAGACCACTGACCTAGAGGACCACAAAAGCCTCTTAGCGGGGTTTTTCCTTCTATTCTTGATCCTCCACAGTCTGATTCTCTAGAGTAACAGAAGTGATTTTTTAAAAAAACATCTATAAATCAAGTCTTCCCTCCCGCTTAAGACTCTCCAGTGGCTTGTTACCTTTAGAAGGAAACATTCACTCTTCAGTCTGTATAGCCATCACTGTGACCTCGCTTCAGGGCTACGGGGCTACACAGCTCCAGGGGCAACCGGGCACACTGTCTTTCATGTCAACGGTGGCAGCCCTCTTTGTTTACAGGCTGCTTTTTACTTCACACTTCCCTTTACCCACTGAGCTCCAACCACATTAGCCTTCTTTTGGCTCTGCCA
Source organism: Tragulus kanchil (assembly GCA_022376925.1). Taxonomy (NCBI): domain Eukaryota; kingdom Metazoa; phylum Chordata; class Mammalia; order Artiodactyla; family Tragulidae; genus Tragulus; species Tragulus kanchil. The sequence goes on along the minus strand of JAIOJX010000006.1, from coordinate 66,293,483 downwards.
ACCTGCCAAGCTGACACCTACCACAGGGCTTTTGCACTGGCTGCACCCTTTCCCTGGTCTATTCCACACCTGCATGGCTAGCTCTATCATTCCTATTTCTACTCTGGTGTCAGGTCCTCAGAAACATCTATCCACCCAACTTAAATTATGAACCCCATCTCTCTGAATCCCATTACCTTATTGTGCTACCACTTCGAATATTTCTCTTCCTCCTCTTGCCTGCTTCCTCTAGTAAAATGTAGAGAACAGACACCAATTTTCCCCCCATAGGACCCTTCCCCTGCAAGCTGCCATCTAGGGAATAGCACTCTGCAGAACACAGTGTGGAAATGATGGTCATTTAATCACGGATCCATCGGGACGTCAGAGCAGAGAGTGGCTTCCACCCACGGGGTCCTTCAGGACCAAGGTGTGGAGACCAGCTGCCTGGCTGTCCCTTCCGTCCTCACTGCTACTCCAGGTATTCCTACTAGCCCACGAATTGCCATAATGTGAACTGGATATAAGGGGCTCTGATTTACATCTGGTTTCACCACTGTCCCCCTTTAGAACAGGGGTCCTCAACCTCTGAGACCTCATGCCTGACGATCTGGGTAGGAACTGATGCAATCATAATAGAAATAAAGTGCACAATAAATGTAATGTGCTTGAATCGTCCCCAAACCACCACCACCTGCCTCTGTTCATGGAGAAAACTCTCTGCCACGAAACAGGTCCCCAGTGCCAAAAAGGTTGGAGACCACTGACCTAGAGGACCACAAAAGCCTCTTAGCGGGGTTTTTCCTTCTATTCTTGATCCTCCACAGTCTGATTCTCTAGAGTAACAGAAGTGATTTTTTAAAAAAACATCTATAAATCAAGTCTTCCCTCCCGCTTAAGACTCTCCAGTGGCTTGTTACCTTTAGAAGGAAACATTCACTCTTCAGTCTGTATAGCCATCACTGTGACCTCGCTTCAGGGCTACGGGGCTACACAGCTCCAGGGGCAACCGGGCACACTGTCTTTCATGTCAACGGTGGCAGCCCTCTTTGTTTACAGGCTGCTTTTTACTTCACACTTCCCTTTACCCACTGAGCTCCAACCACATTAGCCTTCTTTTGGCTCTGCCAACCTGCCAAGCTGACACCTACCACAGGGCTTTTGCACTGGCTGCACCCTTTCCCTGGTCTATTCCACACCTGCATGGCTAGCTCTATCATTCCTATTTCTACTCTGGTGTCAGGTCCTCAGAAACATCTATCCACCCAACTTAAATTATGAACCCCATCTCTCTGAATCCCATTACCTTATTGTGCTACCACTTCGAATATTTCTCTTCCTCCTCTTGCCTGCTTCCTCTAGTAAAATGTAGAGAACAGACACCAATTTTCCCCCCATAGGACCCTTCCCCTGCAAGCTGCCATCTAGGGAATAGCACTCTGCAGAACACAGTGTGGAAATGATGGTCATTTAATCACGGATCCATCGGGGACGTCAGAGCAGAGAGTGGCTTCCACCCACGGGGTCCTTCAGGACCAAGGTGTGGAGACCAGCTGCCTGGCTGTCCCTTCCGTCCTCACTGCTACTCCAGGTATTCCTACTAGCCCACGAATTGCCATAATGTGAACTGGATATAAGGGGCTCTGATTTACATCACATCTGTCACCACTGGTTTTAACACCATCACACTTGGGACACAGCACTTCTGGGGAAAAACAGCTGTAACCCGTAACCATCTCCAAGGCAGCTGCTTTGTTTCTACCACTTTGTGCTTTGCCCAGCGACAACGGCTACCAAGGGTAGGACGGTGTGGGAGGACACCTAGGATTACTAGTGATGGTGCTTTGGGGGACTGGCAAGAAAAAGCCACTGCTCGTTAGCATATATTCAATGAAATTCAGCCATCAATTCGATCAGTGGTATTTAGGGTTGATAGCTAAAGGCTTATAGCTTAAAAAATATGTTTTCTTAAATAATATGAGTCAAAAACTTTCCAGCTCCTAATCCCCTCCTCTTTTTTCCCCTCATTAAGTGTTTTACGAGGTGACTTTTTGCGGAGTTGTTTAGAAACGCCACTATTAGCACGTGAACAGTGGATGGTAACTGTTCCAGTGTCCTGCTGGTACCTCACTGTACCGCAAGGCCCCCTGGAAACACCAGCCACGCCTACGTCCTGATCCAAAACACAGACGGTCACAGCTGACAGTGCTCCTCTGCCTCCAGGGTCAACAGACCCAGGCACACTGAATGGTAACCGTGCCCCATCAGGGATGCTGGTCCACTCAGGGAAGTGGGCAGCCTCTTTCCCTGCTAAAAACCGGCTGCTATCTTCCTTCTGGGTTCTGCGGATTTCTCTTCTGGCAACGCAGAGGCATCTGCTGGAGAACTTCTGTCTCCACTAAGTAAAACGACTTTACACATATAACACTGGATACCCCGCCTGTAGGCAGACTCACAAAGAAGTCTGAAGTCTATTTTAGGGACTGTTTATTGCCTATGAGCATGTGTGTGTCACAGGCTAGAGTTAAGGCGGGAGCAGCTAATTAGCTCTGGCTGCAGGCAATGCTGGTCTCCCATAGTTCACCTCTCCACCAGGCACATCTATTTCAAGGCCATGCAGATTTCCCACAAATGACCTAGTTCTCAGCCCCGCAGCAGCGTCCGTGAGAACCCTGTTGCGTACAGGCTAGAACAGGCCAGTGTGGCGGAAGACCCTGAGAAAAGCAGAATGACCAGCTGACGAGGAGCCCCCACCTGGACTGCATCTCAGCTTGTGCTTTCGACTGCTGATGTGGCGCCGGCGGGTGAGGCTGGCACGGGGCTTGGGGCGTGGCTGGCACCTGCTGCTGAAGAGGGCCAGCCTGGCACTGGGAGGGGGCCCCGGCTGCCTGGGACCCAGCTGGCGGCAGCGGCGAGGCGAGGTGTGGCTTCTGGGGCTGAGGCTGCTGCTGCTGCTGCTTGTAGCGGGAGAGGCTGAAGAAGAGGCCTAGGATGGCCTTGAGGTTTCCATTCCTGATCTCTGCAAGACAACAGAGAGATCGTGGTTAGAGCAGGGAGCCCTTCTGGGAAGCCCTGTTTCGTACCCTCTCAGGAGGCTGTTTCAGCCCTCGCATGAGTTTTAATTCCTCTAGGGCAGGACACATTTCCTGAACACTTAATTGGTATCAGTCAATTAAAGTCAAGCCTAAACCACAAAGAAATTAGCTGAGTCTCCCCACTGGGATGAGAGTGGGTACAGTAGGCAAGTTCCAACTGGGATATCTGGTGAGCGCCAAGAAGCAGTTCTCAGTAAGGACGTAACTGTACAAGACAGAGTCCTGAGCAAGACTGTGCTTGCTGACGACGCAGAGCCAGCGACAGGGCGACAGAGGCACCGGCGGAAACTCACCAGTCTCTGTCTAACACCCCCAACTCCGTGCACTATGCTTCAGGCCACCTGGAGTATGCCACGTGGCTGCCAGCCCACTCCAAAATCCTTGCCCTGCTTTGCCAAATCATCCTGCCCTCAGATACATGGCTGTCTCCTGTCCATCAATAAAAATCTGGAACTTGGGGTGGGAGTCAGGATAAGTCATAGGGCTTGCTTCCACAAAGAAGTCACATAATTTTTTTTTTTTCCTATAATAAAAGAAATTTGTGCACAGTGAGGCTAAGAAAACTTTTTATTCCAGACGGAATTTTTCAGATGTTAAAATGCATTTGCCTCAAGGCATGTATAAAGAGCTGCAAAGAAAGAATAAAATCTTTATTCCCAGGCAGGAGCTCTAGACACAGGGTATTTCTCCTTGGGCAATCCCTCCTTTTCTGCAGGTCTTTTAACACCAGATGCTGATGACCAGGGTCTAATGTGACCCTGAGGGTAAAGCAATAGGGCCACCCAGCATGTGGGACAGAGAGGGGGGAACCTGGGGGCTCCCTCTGCTTCACTTCCACCCATGGGCTGAATTTCTTTTTCTGAATTGGTGAGGCGGTTAGAGGGAGCGGAGTTGGAGGAAGCGAAGCCCTCGCGCCCTTTGTGCGTAACACACCTCCAGGTTACGCAGGCTGGGCAAGAGGACGCTGATACAGGAACCAGAGTTTCCTCCAGTGACCAGCTGAAGGGCAGAAGGCATGAATGGATTCTATCAGAAACAAGTCCCACTGCCTGCTAGTCAGTGCCCTGGGGTGCGATCTTCTGCTTAGGTCAGGCTGAATTACTTCCTGTTGGAGAGTTCCTCTTTCTAGGCTCTTGAAGAAACTGACAATACAGATGACTGGAATCCAATGTTTGCTCTCTGCTTTGGGAACAAGCCTGGGCTGATCACAGGAGCAAACGGTCAGGAGTCCGGCTTTCAAAAGCAAAGCCTGAACGCATGATGCGGCAGCAAGGACACCGGCAGTTCTCAGTAAGGACGTAACTGTACAAGACAGAGTCCTGAGCAAGACTGTGCTTGCTGACGACGCAGAGCCAGCGACAGGGCGACAGAGGCACCGCGGAAACTCACCAGTCTCTGTCTAACACCCCCAACTCCGTGCACTATGCTTCAGGCCACCTGGAGTATGCCACGTGGCTGCCAGCCCACTCCAAAATCCTTGCCCTGCTTTGCCAAATCATCCTGCCCTCAGATACATGGCTGTCTCCTGTCCATCAATAAAAATCTGGAACTTGGGGTGGGAGTCAGGATAAGTCATAGGGCTTGCTTCCACAAAGAAGTCACATAATTTTTTTTTTTTCCTATAATAAAAGAAATTTGTGCACAGTGAGGCTAAGAAAACTTTTTATTCCAGACGGAATTTTTCAGATGTTAAAATGCATTTGCCTCAAGGCATGTATAAAGAGCTGCAAAGAAAGAATAAAATCTTTATTCCCAGGCAGGAGCTCTAGACACAGGGTATTTCTCCTTGGGCAATCCCTCCTTTTCTGCAGGTCTTTTAACACCAGATGCTGATGACCAGGGTCTAATGTGACCCTGAGGGTAAAGCAATAGGGCCACCCAGCATGTGGGACAGAGAGGGGGGAACCTGGGGCTCCCTCTGCTTCACTTCCACCCATGGGCTGAATTTCTTTTTCTGAATTGGTGAGGCGGTTAGAGGGAGCGGAGTTGGAGGAAGCGAAGCCCTCGCGCCCTTTGTGCGTAACACACCTCCAGGTTACGCAGGCTGGGCAAGAGGACGCTGATACAGGAACCAGAGTTTCCTCCAGTGACCAGCTGAAGGGCAGAAGGCATGAATGGATTCTATCAGAAACAAGTCCCACTGCCTGCTAGTCAGTGCCCTGGGGTGCGATCTTCTGCTTAGGTCAGGCTGAATTACTTCCTGTTGGAGAGTTCCTCTTTCTAGGCTCTTGAAGAAACTGACAATACAGATGACTGGAATCCAATGTTTGCTCTCTGCTTTGGGAACAAGCCTGGGCTGATCACAGGAGCAAACGGTCAGGAGTCCGGCTTTCAAAAAGCAAAGCCTGAGTTCCAGTCTGTACTCTGCCACGTACTAGCCGTGTGACCCTGGGCAAGTCCCTGGATCTCTCTGGGCTTCAAACGACAATGGTGACAGCTTGCCCCACTGCATAAGGTTGTTTTCCAGATCAGATCACAGCAAAGATGTGAAAGCACAACTGTGAACTGTCAATTTTCATTTGTCCTGGTTCTTGTGTGACAACCGCAGCCCCAGAATCCTGTAGGAGATACCCAAACCGCTCCAGCTTCATACCTTAAAAATAACGGGTTTTGTAGAGAACAGACTTGTGGACACAGTGCAGGAAAGGAGAAGGTGGACGATAGCTAATGGGAAGCCAGCTGCTGTGTAACTCACGGAGCTCAGCTCCGTGCTCTGGGATGACCTGGAGGGTGGGCCAGGGCTGGGTGGGAGGGAGGCTCCAGAGGGAGGAGATATATGTATATTTATAGCTGATTCACCTTGTTGTATAGCAGAAACCAACACAACATGGTAAAGCAATTATTCCCCCCAAATGTGGGAAAGCCCCCCTGTTTACTTAGGTAGCTCAGCCTTCAGCCTTCGCTCCTGATTGCATCTCCATCCCAGGGAAACCAAAGCAGAAGACATCATGGGCTGTTCTGCTGCTGCTTCTAAATGTTCTGACAAGGCTACCAAGGCCACAGGCAGTGAGCCCTGGATGGGACGGTTCAGTCTACAGTCTGAGTTGTTGTAAGATTCAATATCTGACTCTCTGTGTTCTTTAACATGGACATTTTCCTCATGGGAATACGGAGGGTAAAGTGACATCCCCCAGTCCCTTAGCTGGACAGCAACAGGAGGCAGGGCCAGAATCAAGAGCTGCCGTGCAGGAGAGGACCTGTTAAGGAACCTGGGAAAACAATTTTCTCTGAAAATAGAATTTCTCAGATGGTGAAAATAGAGCTGTAAATTTGATAGATGACATCGACGTAAGATCTTGGCATCTTTTATAGAGCTACTACTAATTAGCATATACCAAGGGAAGCTCTTCATATACATGATCTCATTCAATTCCTACAACCTGGAAAATCAGTCCTCTGATTTTTAAATAAGGAGACACAGAGGTGCAGAGGGTTTGTGACCTCTCCAAGGAGCTAGGATTTGCACTGAGGTTTTTCCAGCTGAAAGCAGTCTCCTAACATGGTATAACCTGGCTCACTTATATACCCATCACATGTCGTGAATTTAAAAGGACACCAGATGATGTTTTATTTATTAGGCTAGCTCATGGGCACAGAAATATTCTTTATTCTCCTTCTATAATAGAAGTATTCTTTTATTATGGAATGTGTCAAACATCTCATAATAATTTTTAAAAAACCATGGAAGTCCAGCTTCATACCTTAAAAATAACGGGTTTTGTAGAGAACAGACTTGTGGACACAGTGCAGGAAAGGAGAAGGTGGACGATAGCTAATGGGAAGCCAGCTGCTGTGTAACTCACGGAGCTCAGCTCCGTGCTCGGGGATGACCTGGAGGGTGGGCCAGGGCGGGGTGGGAGGGAGGCTCCAGAGGGAGGAGATATATGTATATTTATAGCTGATTCACCTTGTTGTATAGCAGAAACCAACACAACATGGTAAAGCAATTATTCCCCCCAAATGTGGGAAAGCCCCCCTGTTTACTTAGGTAGCTCAGCCTTCAGCCTTCGCTCCTGATTGCATCTCCATCCCAGGGAAACCAAAGCAGAAGACATCATGGGCTGTTCTGCTGCTGCTTCTAAATGTTCTGACAAGGCTACCAAGGCCACAGGCAGTGAGCCCTGGATGGGACGGTTCAGTCTACAGTCTGAGTTGTTGTAAGATTCAATATCTGACTCTCTGTGTTCTTTAACATGGACATTTTCCTCATGGGAATACGGAGGGTAAAGTGACATCCCCCAGTCCCTTAGCTGGACAGCAACAGGAGGCAGGGCCAGAATCAAGAGCTGCCGTGCAGGAGAGGACCTGTTAAGGAACCTGGGAAAACAATTTTCTCTGAAAATAGAATTTCTCAGATGGTGAAAATAGAGCTGTAAATTTGATAGATGACATCGACGTAAGATCTTGGCATCTTTTATAGAGCTACTACTAATTAGCATATACCAAGGGAAGCTCTTCATATACATGATCTCATTCAATTCCTACAACCTGGAAAATCAGTCCTCTGATTTTTAAATAAGGAGACACAGAGGTGCAGAGGGTTTGTGACCTCTCCAAGGAGCTAGGATTTGCACTGAGGTTTTTCCAGCTGAAAGCAGTCTCCTAACATGGTATAACCTGGCTCACTTATATACCCATCACATGTCGTGAATTTAAAAGGACACCAGATGATGTTTTATTTATTAGGCTAGCTCATGGGCACAGAAATATTCTTTATTCTCCTTCTATAATAGAAGTATTCTTTTATTATGGAATGTGTCAAACATCTCATAATAATTTTTAAAAAACCATGGAAGAAAAACAAGGGTGACAGGAACTAACAATTCCATAGCAAATCCAGAAGATCAGGGGTTGCTCCTACAAAAACTAGGTACATCCATGTCAGCTCCCTTGTAACCGACCTGCCCAGTCCAGGGCAAATGCACAGAGCTGGCCTTGTCGTAGTCTCTCCCCGTGGATGTTCAGTCACTGACTGCTCACAACTGCTCCATTATCCCCAAAACATCTTTTTATCTGTGAAAAAGCCCAGTGCTCCCATGATCACACATCCATGAGGTCATGTATGTGAAGAGCGTCCCTTGGTATATACTAGTTAGCAGTAGTTGTGTAGTCGCATTTTTACTCTACAAATCATTGAGTGTGAGAACCCCACAGGTCTGGGCATTTCTCTAGTCCATCATTTAAAAGCTTCAAAGTTTTTCTAAGAGTCAACCTCTCTGAGCCTCAGTTTCCTTCTTGAAAACGTGCATATGTGTGCCACACCTTCCCGATAGGGATGCTAATGAGAATTAACAGGATTAAATGAGAAAATAATGGCAATGCACCAGGACGCATCCTGACTCCGTACTTCCATTTTTTGGTTCAGAAAATAAAGTCATTGTACCTGCAGCCTCCTAAGAATTTAGACTAGGGCTCTTCACCTACCAACAGCCTTCAGAGCCATCCCTCCTTTCTACACACCGCCTGAGGCCACAGTCATAGGAATCAAGAAGAAAACCAACCATGATAAAAAGATCCTTTTCAAGAAAGATTTCTCAGATGGTGAAAATAGAGTTTTTAAAACTAAATCACTTATACTAAAAAGCATATACCAAGGGAAGCTCTTCATATACATGATCTCATTCAATTCCTACAACCTGGAAAATCAGTCCTCTGATTTTTAAATAAGGAGACACAGAGGTGCAGAGGGTTTGTGACCTCTCCAAGGAGCTAGGATTTGCACTGAGGTTTTTCCAGCTGAAAGCAGTCTCCTAACATGGTATAACCTGGCTCACTTATATACCCATCACATGTCGTGAATTTAAAAGGACACCAGATGATGTTTTATTTATTAGGCTAGCTCATGGGCACAGAAATATTCTTTATTCTCCTTCTATAATAGAAGTATTCTTTTATTATGGAATGTGTCAAACATCTCATAATAATTTTTAAAAAACCATGGAAGAAAAACAAGGGTGACAGGAACTAACAATTCCATAGCAAATCCAGAAGATCAGGGGTTGCTCCTACAAAAACTAGGTACATCCATGTCAGCTCCCTTGTAACCGACCTGCCCAGTCCAGGGCAAATGCACAGAGCTGGCCTTGTCGTAGTCTCTCCCCGTGGATGTTCAGTCACTGACTGCTCACAACTGCTCCATTATCCCCAAAACATCTTTTATCTGTAAAAAAGCCCAGTGCTCCCATGATCACACATCCATGAGGTCATGTATGTGAAGAGCGTCCCTTGGTATATACTAGTTAGCAGTAGTTGTGTAGTCGCATTTTTACTCTACAAATCATTGAGTGTGAGAACCCCACAGGTCTGGGCATTTCTCTAGTCCATCATTTAAAAGCTTCAAAGTTTTTCTAAGAGTCAACCTCTCTGAGCCTCAGTTTCCTTCTTGAAAACGTGCATATGTGTGCCACACCTTCCCGATAGGGATGCTAATGAGAATTAACAGGATTAAATGAGAAAATAATGGCAATGCACCAGGACGCATCCTGACTCCGTACTTCCATTTTTTGGTTCAGAAAATAAAGTCATTGTACCTGCAGCCTCCTAAGAATTTAGACTAGGGCTCTTCACCTACCAACAGCCTTCAGAGCCATCCCTCCTTTCTACACACCGCCTGAGGCCACAGTCATAGGAATCAAGAAGAAAACCAACCATGATAATCCTATTTTAGACAAACTTCAATGGGCATCTCTTTTCAAGAAAGAGACTGTGGATAAAGAAACTATGGTACATATATACAGCGGAGTACTTCTCAGCCATAAAAAGAAATGCAGACGAATCAGTCCTAATGAGGTGGATGAATCTAGAACCTATTATACAAAGTGAAGTAAGTCAAAAAGAGAAGGACAAATACAATATACTAAATAAAAAGCACAAATACTGCATACAGCGTATATATGGAATCTAGTAAGATGGTACTGATAAATGCACATGCAGAGCCACGAAGGAGAAACAGACTTAGAGAAAAGACCTATGGTCATTGGGGGGAGGGAAGATCAGACAGGAGGTATGGAAGGAGCAACAAGGAAACCTACACTATCATATGTAATAGAGATTACCACTGTGATTAAGCTGTAAGACTAAGGGAACATACATGGGGATTAAGCATCAGCCGGGTGGGGGTGAGAAAAGGAAAAAGGGAGAGAGGGTTTAGGTGGGAGGGGTCAGGGACATACCTGACTGTTTGGGGATTAGGTATAGCTGTAAACAAGAAAACTCTGTAAAAGGTGTATAGCAATAATTTTCCTGTACACCTGAAACTAATGCAACATTGTAAAACAAATATACCCCAATAAAAAAAGAAAAGAGATAGACTCTATTGAGGTATAATTTACATCTATACAATCAAGTGTACAATGATTTTAGTAAGTTTAGTAAATTCTAGTTTTTCTAAGAGTCAACCTCTCTGAGCCTCAGTTTCCTTCTTGAAAACGTGCATATGTGTGCCACACCTTCCCGATAGGGATGCTAATGAGAATTAACAGGATTAAATGAGAAAATAATGGCAATGCACCAGGACGCATCCTGACTCCGTACTTCCATTTTTTGGTTCAGAAAATAAAGTCATTGTACCTGCAGCCTCCTAAGAATTTAGACTAGGGCTCTTCACCTACCAACAGCCTTCAGAGCCATCCCTCCTTTCTACACACCGCCTGAGGCCACAGTCATAGGAATCAAGAAGAAAACCAACCATGATAATCCTATTTTAGACAAACTTCAATGGGCATCTCTTTTCAAGAAAGAGACTGTGGATAAAGAAACTATGGTACATATATACAGCGGAGTACTTCTCAGCCATAAAAAGAAATGCAGACGAATCAGTCCTAATGAGGTGGATGAATCTAGAACCTATTATACAAAGTGAAGTAAGTCAAAAAGAGAAGGACAAATACAATATACTAAATAAAAAGCACAAATACTGCATACAGCGTATATATGGAATCTAGTAAGATGGTACTGATAAATGCACATGCAGAGCCACGAAGGAGAAACAGACTTAGAGAAAAGACCTATGGTCATTGGGGGGAGGGAAGATCAGACAGGAGGTATGGAAGGAGCAACAAGGAAACCTACACTATCATATGTAATAGAGATTACCACTGTGATTAAGCTGTAAGACTAAGGGAACATACATGGGGATTAAGCATCAGCCCGGGGGGGTGGGGGTGAGAAAAGGAAAAAGGGAGGGAGGGTTCAGGGGAGAGGGGTCAGGAATATACCTATGACTGTTTGGGGATTACGTATACCTGTAAACAAGAAAACTCTGTAAAAATGTATAACAATAACTTTGCTGTACACCTGAAGCTAATGCAACATTGTAAAACAAATATACCCCAATAAAATTTAAAAAAGAGAGAGAGATAGACTCTATTGAGGTATAATTTACATCTATACAATCAAGTGTACAATGATTTTTAGTAAGTTTAGTAAATTCTAGTTTTTAGACTATTTCCATCACCATGAAAAGCACTCATTTGTAGTCAATTCCCAAAGGCATTCCCCCAGGCAACCTCTCATCTGCTGTTTTCATTGACTGGCCTATTCTGGACATTTGCTATAAGTGGCATCATGTAGCATATAGTTTCCTGCATCTGGCTTCTTCCATGGGTTATGTTTTTTAAGGTCCATCCAGGTGAGAACATTATCACTAGTTTGTTTTTTTATACTGCTAGGTATTATCCCACTATATGGGTAGACCACATTTTATCCATTTCAGAATGCAGAACTCAAGCATAGTGAATGCTATTTGGGGTGAAGAGACACATAGATCATACCCTGGGTGGTCTTTAACAGACAGTATCCAGAATAGCTAGAATTATGTTCTTTTCTTATTTCCAAATGGCATTTGTCTGTGTGCTACAAGGCCTGGTAAACTGGCTCCACAGGCTGTCTAAAAACAAAATCCACCAGCCCACAAAAATGTTCTCCTGTGACATTTCCTAAGGCTTTGGAAAAAGAGCACCATTTTATTTATTTATGATCAACTCTCCTCACCCTCTTAATCTTTAAAGAAGGGGGAAAAATGTAGACCTAAAGACAAATGGGCTTCCTTGGTGGCTCAGGCAGTAAAGAATCTGTCTGCAACGTGGAAGACCCGAGTTCAATTCCTGGCTCAGGAAGGTCTCCTGAAGAACGGAATGGGAACCCACTCCAGTATTCTTGCCCAGAGAATTCCATAAACAGAGAAGCCTAGTGTGGGCTACAGAGAGAGACAGAGAGAGATGGCTGGTCTAAGGAGAAAAAGCTGGGGGTGGGAGGTGCAACTATACCAGCATGAAAGCCCCGTTCTCCTTTCTCCCCTATGGCCACCCGCACATAAACTGAAGAATAAACTATACAGACCATAGTCCAATTTCCACTAGAATTCAGCATTGCCTTGACTCTCAACGTCCTTGAATTTTTATTGATCTCTACTCCCACTGGGCTGGCCCTAATTTGCATAGATGCTGTAGGGGATGTTGGGCAAGATGGAAGGATGATAAGAGTTACTTTCTTTCAACATTATTTAAAAGGAACTCAGGTCTGGTTTATTAAGGCACAAGCGCTGGAATAATCTCATACAAAGAAAACTGCTTTGTAGGGAAGGGATTGGGAGCCAGAAAGAGGGCTGCCTAGACCACAGTCTCGGGATTCCTATTCAATCCCCTTAAGCCATGGTGTGAGCTCACCGAGCTGATCTGGGACTGTGGACCCCAGCTGGGCTGCCTACATAACCCGGCTCCGGCAGCCTTCTGCAGACTGCTCACCAAACCAGTCAGTGGTGACTCTGCCCACAGGGGAAATGGACTGAGGGGGTGGGATTAGGGTCCACAGCACCCCCTGCTGGTGAGAGACACAAACGGTCTCATTCACTGTGGAACTCCAGTGATGTGGGTAGAAAGACATGAAGACTATCCAGAATAGCTAGAATTATGTTCTTTTCTTATTTCCAAATGGCATTTGTCTGTGTGCTACAAGGCCTGGTAAACTGGCTCCACAGGCTGTCTAAAAACAAAATCCACCAGCCCACAAAAATGTTCTCCTGTGACATTTCCTAAGGCTTTGGAAAAAGAGCACCATTTTATTTATTTATGATCAACTCTCCTCACCCTCTTAATCTTTAAAGAAGGGGGAAAAATGTAGACCTAAAGACAAATGGGCTTCCTTGGTGGCTCAGGCAGTAAAGAATCTGTCTGCAACGTGGAAGACCCGAGTTCAATTCCTGGCTCAGGAAGGTCTCCTGAAGAACGGAATGGGAACCCACTCCAGTATTCTTGCCCAGAGAATTCCATAAACAGAGAAGCCTAGTGTGGGCTACAGAGAGAGACAGAGAGAGATGGCTGGTCTAAGGAGAAAAAGCTGGGGGTGGGAGGTGCAACTATACCAGCATGAAAGCCCCGTTCTCCTTTCTCCCCTATGGCCACCCGCACATAAACTGAAGAATAAACTATACAGACCATAGTCCAATTTCCACTAGAATTCAGCATTGCCTTGACTCTCAACGTCCTTGAATTTTTATTGATCTCTACTCCCACTGGGCTGGCCCTAATTTGCATAGATGCTGTAGGGGATGTTGGGCAAGATGGAAGGATGATAAGAGTTACTTTCTTTCAACATTATTTAAAAGGAACTCAGGTCTGGTTTATTAAGGCACAAGCGCTGGAATAATCTCATACAAAGAAAACTGCTTTGTAGGGAAGGGATTGGGAGCCAGAAAGAGGGCTGCCTAGACCACAGTCTCGGGATTCCTATTCAATCCCCTTAAGCCATGGTGTGAGCTCACCGAGCTGATCTGGGACTGTGGACCCCAGCTGGGCTGCCTACATAACCCGGCTCCGGCAGCCTTCTGCAGACTGCTCACCAAACCAGTCAGTGGTGACTCTGCCCACAGGGGAAATGGACTGAGGGGGTGGGATTAGGGTCCACAGCACCCCCTGCTGGTGAGAGACACAAACGGTCTCATTCACTGTGGAACTCCAGTGATGTGGGTAGAAAGACATGAAGACTATCCACCTGCTGCTTTTACCCTAAAGGTTCACAAGACCTTCTGTTTTCTGGCTCAGGATGAAAGAAGAAGAAAGCTCAGCATCAGGTCTCTGGTGATCAGGGCCACAAACCCAGGTTTGAACGAATCAAGTCAGCAACTGATTTCACTCCAAACACATACACTTCTTGTCAGAGGACCTTGGAAGCATCATGCTGCCTTTATTTCTCAAGCCTGCAAGACTTATGAAAAGCAAGTCCTTTTTGCTCATCACATTACTATGCCCTAATATCCGTCTAAGGGCTTCCCTGGTGGCTCAACTGGCAAAGAATCTGCCTAGAATGTAGGAGACCCCGATTTAATTCCTGGGTCAGGAAGAGCCCCCGGAGAAGGGATAGGCTACCCACTCCAGTATTCTTGGGTTTCTCTGGTGACTCAGATGGTAAAGAATCCACTTGCAGTGTAGGATGCCTGGGTTCAATCCCTGGGTTGGGAAGGTCCCCTGGAGGAGGGAATAGCAACCCACTCCAATATTCTTGCCTGGAGAATTCCCATGGACAGAGGAGCCTGGTGGGCTACATTCCATGGGTTTGCAAACAGTTGGACATAACTGAGTGCCTAAGCACAGCACAGCATCTATCTAAATTTCCCTTCACTTTCCCTTTTATTGGTGAAAGCTTATTCATCTTGCAAAACCCAAGGGAAGCATCACGGTCTCTGTGAAGCCCCCTGATGCCCCAGGCAGAGCTGCCTGTTGTCCTTCTTTGGGCAAACCCCACAATTTGGGAAGCATCACTGGTCTCTGTGAGCCAGAAAGAGGGCTGCCTAGACCACAGTCTCGGGATTCCTATTCAATCCCCTTAAGCCATGGTGTGAGCTCACCGAGCTGATCTGGGACTGTGGACCCCAGCTGGGCTGCCTACATAACCCGGCTCCGGCAGCCTTCTGCAGACTGCTCACCAAACCAGTCAGTGGTGACTCTGCCCACAGGGGAAATGGACTGAGGGGGTGGGATTAGGGTCCACAGCACCCCCTGCTGGTGAGAGACACAAACGGTCTCATTCACTGTGGAACTCCAGTGATGTGGGTAGAAAGACATGAAGACTATCCACCTGCTGCTTTTACCCTAAAGGTTCACAAGACCTTCTGTTTTCTGGCTCAGGATGAAAGAAGAAGAAAGCTCAGCATCAGGTCTCTGGTGATCAGGGCCACAAACCCAGGTTTGAACGAATCAAGTCAGCAACTGATTTCACTCCAAACACATACACTTCTTGTCAGAGGACCTTGGAAGCATCATGCTGCCTTTATTTCTCAAGCCTGCAAGACTTATGAAAAGCAAGTCCTTTTTGCTCATCACATTACTATGCCCTAATATCCGTCTAAGGGCTTCCCTGGTGGCTCAACTGGCAAAGAATCTGCCTAGAATGTAGGAGACCCCGATTTAATTCCTGGGTCAGGAAGAGCCCCCGGAGAAGGGATAGGCTACCCACTCCAGTATTCTTGGGTTTCTCTGGTGACTCAGATGGTAAAGAATCCACTTGCAGTGTAGGATGCCTGGGTTCAATCCCTGGGTTGGGAAGGTCCCCTGGAGGAGGGAATAGCAACCCACTCCAATATTCTTGCCTGGAGAATTCCCATGGACAGAGGAGCCTGGTGGGCTACATTCCATGGGTTTGCAAACAGTTGGACATAACTGAGTGCCTAAGCACAGCACAGCATCTATCTAAATTTCCCTTCACTTTCCCTTTTATTGGTGAAAGCTTATTCATCTTGCAAAACCCAAGGGAAGCATCACGGTCTCTGTGAAGCCCCCTGATGCCCCAGGCAGAGCTGCCTGTTGTCCTTCTTTGGGCACCACTGGATCCTGTGTGTCCCGCCAGCACAACCCTCTTGTTAACTGGAATTAAGGCTAGTTTTGTACGACTGACATGACTCTCCATGTACCCTGGTGCCTACTATCGCACCTGGCACATAAGATGTGCCCGGCAAATGTGTGTTTAACTAACAGGATGTGCCTTCCGATCCAGACCTCTGCTTCCCCATTATAGGAGGACAGGCTTAGAGCTAGGCAGCACAAAGCCCCGGTGTTCTCAAAACTCCCAGGGATAATCTCAAAGGGAGATATGGAAAAGTGGAATACATGAGTAATGGTTCAGATTTTAATGGAATTTGATCACCCAGATGAACTGTCTTAATTGTATTTCCACAGGGACAGTTTATAAGAGTCCCTACCTTTCAATCACTTGATATTATCTGATCTTTCAATTTTTAATAATCTGATGAAAGATGTATCAGGTTATTTTACTAGTTTTCAGAGTGTAAGCAAGGTTAAGCATCTCCTTCTATGATGAATGGCCATTTGCATTTTCTCTTCAGAGAATAACTTGTTGCACTGATACACCTACTTTTCTATTGAGTTTTTAGGATCTCTTTATGAACTCTGAATATAAACTTTGTCCTTTAATCAGTGAACAATTGCTTCTATTTAAAAAGAGAAAGAGATTAGACTTGTGGTTACCAAAGGTGGGGGTAGGGGAGAGAGAACTGGGTGAAGGCAGTCAATCATGTGCCAACTTTCAGTTTTAAGATAAATAAGAATGAGGTATGTCATGTAGACCAGGATAAATTAAATAACACTACTGAATCTTATATATGAAAGTCGTTAAGAGAATAAATCCAAAGAGTTCTCATCTCAAGCGAAAAAAAAATCCACTCCCAGGGATAGAGGCCTTCCTCACAGGGACAGGCTTACAGATGGTCCTGACAGGTGGGGCGTGTGCAGAAGAGGTATTAGTAGGCTCTAGAAAATCATCCAGGGCAGGGTGAGGCCCAAGTTCACAGGACCCTGGCCAGTCTCCAGAAGCAAGTGGATGGGTCCAACCTTCGGGAACACAGAGGAGGTGGGAAAAGGGGGCTCATCTGGGCCTGCAGCCTCCCCCGAAGGCATCAGCTGCCTTGTCCGGAACAAAGGCTCCCTGGGGAAGGCAGGTCAGGGCAGGGCCCAAGCTGCTGACATGCTTCAAGGACAGGTGCACACACCCTCCCGGGTTCCAAAGCCTACTTTAGTCACTGGTAAAGGGTGGAGATGTGCCTGTGGGGCTTTCCAACTGCTGACTGTATTTTTTGTTTTTCATCAAAGGAGGTACTTTGGGGTGCTCAATCGTCTTCAAAAGGAAAACAGAAAGCCTTAAAATGATGTGATTTCTTTAAACCCTATAATGGTTTTCTAGTAGCTGTGCAGGTGGTTGGAAGGGTGGGTAGTGCTGAGCAGTAGAAAACAGCAGGCCTTTAGACCAGAAGTTCTGAGTAGCTTGATCACTGCTGACCTGTGGGCCTCCCTTCTGCCACATGTAACCATCTCTTTGGGCCTTAGATGTCTCATCTGGAAGATGGGGTAATATAAATACTGACCTCAGAAGGTTGCTGGGGGATATTAAATAAGGTAAAAAAGGTGTACAGCTCTCAGCCCAAAGACTGCACATGTCAACTTTTTAAAAATTTTTTTTGCACTGATACACCTACTTTTCTATTGAGTTTTAGGATCTCTTTATGAACTCTGAATATAAACTTTTTTTGGAACAATTGCTTCTATTTAAAAGAGAAAGAGATTAGACTTGTGGTTACCAAAGGTGGGGGTAGGGGAGAGAACTGGGTGAAGGCAGTCAATCATGTGCCAACTTTCAGTTTTAAGATAAATAAGAATGAGGTATGTCATGTAGACCAGGATAAATTAAATAACACTACTGAATCTTATATATGAAAGTCGTTAAGAGAATAAATCCAAAGAGTTCTCATCTCAAGCGAAAAAAAAATCCACTCCCAGGGATAGAGGCCTTCCTCACAGGGACAGGCTTACAGATGGTCCTGACAGGTGGGGCGTGTGCAGAAGAGGTATTAGTAGGCTCTAGAAAATCATCCAGGGCAGGGTGAGGCCCAAGTTCACAGGACCCTGGCCAGTCTCCAGAAGCAAGTGGATGGGTCCAACCTTCGGGAACACAGAGGAGGTGGGAAAAGGGGGCTCATCTGGGCCTGCAGCCTCCCCCGAAGGCATCAGCTGCCTTGTCCGGAACAAAGGCTCCCTGGGGAAGGCAGGTCAGGGCAGGGCCCAAGCTGCTGACATGCTTCAAGGACAGGTGCACACACCCTCCCGGGTTCCAAAGCCTACTTTAGTCACTGGTAAAGGGTGGAGATGTGCCTGTGGGGCTTTCCAACTGCTGACTGTATTTTTTGTTTTTCATCAAAGGAGGTACTTTGGGGTGCTCAATCGTCTTCAAAAGGAAAACAGAAAGCCTTAAAATGATGTGATTTCTTTAAACCCTATAATGGTTTTCTAGTAGCTGTGCAGGTGGTTGGAAGGGTGGGTAGTGCTGAGCAGTAGAAAACAGCAGGCCTTTAGACCAGAAGTTCTGAGTAGCTTGATCACTGCTGACCTGTGGGCCTCCCTTCTGCCACATGTAACCATCTCTTTGGGCCTTAGATGTCTCATCTGGAAGATGGGGTAATATAAATACTGACCTCAGAAGGTTGCTGGGGGATATTAAATAAGGTAAAAAAGGTGTACAGCTCTCAGCCCAAAGACTGCACATGGTCAATTCTAAATATACGATTTCTGTTGCTGTAACAGTATGTCTAAAGGAAGTCCTTCCTGTAACCCTGAAATTGTGACTGAGGCCCATTTGAGGATAAAAGGCTCTCTTGTACTCTTGCTTTATAAGCTCAAGGAACTGAAAACATCTGGGGCCTGTCACCCGCCTACCCCCCAAACTAAACTAGTCCAAAATCAGTCTTAGCCTCAAAGATCAACCAGTTTCACCTGCTTCTACCCACTCCACCCCAAATCAACAGAAGATCCCGATGAGAGAAGGTCACTGAGGGTGGACGAGGGTGGTCGTGGAGGATGATCAGAGAGACAGGATATCCCCTCCCTTCACCCAGAAGCAAGAAGGTAGGGTCCATGCACTTCTTCAAGTTAAGGGAGTGGAGGCTCCAAGAGAATTACTCCAAGGGGTAGTGCTGGCATGTCGGGGTCTAGCTGAGACTCGGCAGGGCTGCCTATGGGCTGCCTAAGCTGAGGGAAAGACCTGGATAGAGATTTTATGGTGGGGCTTCCAGGCACCAGGAGGCCTGTTCCATCACTACAGGTGGAAGACGGAGCCCACCCACTCCTCCTGCTCTATGGTGGGTAACACAGGGATCAGGAGGCTGAGGTCTACAGCCTTCCCAGCACCACCTCAGAGTAGGGACAGAGACAGCCCTGAATCAGAGGGATGGGAGGGGAAGGCTACCAGGTGGGGTGAGCTGGAAGAGCTGGTCAAATCTCCCATCAGACCACCAAAACCCTGGAAGCCACGTGGGAGCGAGTGCCCGGTCAGCAGGGCAGAGACCTCCACCTGGGGAGAGCAGCGAGGCCAGCGGTCCAAGAGGACGACAGCGACCCCGCCATGGGAAGAACTCTGCTTCCTCTGTGCAGGGACGAGGGAAGGGACAGGAAGTCATCATGCCTCCACCCCTTTCAGTCTTCCAAAGCCACCTGCTCTGGGGGACACCAGGAAAAGGCTTTGAGTTTGAGACTGAAGTTTAAAAATGAACAAGACTGAGTCTTAAATATGGACATAAATCTATCCTATTAACCGTGCAAGACTGAAGTGAAATTGGTTCTGACCCAGATTTAAGTCTTGACCCAGCAGAAAAGACGGGGAGTCAGCACAGCACAGTTGGGGGCAGTTACCGAAAAATCTCACTTCGTGGTTGCACCCCAGTGACTGACTCAGCACCCTGGCTCCAGTCCGCTCTTCCCTGCTCAGAGACCCACAGGGGCTGCACCCCACTGCTGACAAGGGGCCGGGGCTGCGTCCCTCATGTGCCTTTGGGAGCTGCCCAGCATCTTCAGAGACAGTGTTCCAGTCAACAAAGGTTCTACATGGTTTGATTTCTTTCACCTCTACGTGGCATGCTTACATTTTATCCACCTGTGGTCCTCAAAGACACCATGAACATGAGCTCTAGAACCACCCAGACCTGGGTTCAATCTCTGTCCCTCCCACTGACTCACTAGAGACTTCAAAACTTCTTTTCCCTCATCTGTAAACTCAGTTGACTGTAAATTCCAATATCTGTTGTGAGAGCTGGAGCTGATGCAGATAAAAGCCTTAAAAGCATGGGCGTTTGCACTTAATCATGTCCAACTCTTTTGTGACCCCTGTGGACTGTAGCATACCAGGCTCCTCTGTCCGTGGGACTTACCAGACAAGAATACCGGAGTAGGGTGCCATTTCCTCCTCCAGGGGATCTTTCTGACCCAGGGATTGAACCCATGTCTCTTGCATCTCTGCATAAGCAGGTGGATCCTTTCCCACTGTGCCTTAAGGTATAGAGAAGATGAGGCAGGTGGGGGCTGGGGAGAGATAGGATGGGCAGAAGGCAGGACAATAGGTAGACGGATGGCAGGGTGGCCAGGGTCATCTTCAGACCACATGAGAGGAAGTTGGCCTAAAGTCTGCATCCCCTGGAGCCGTTTCTGCTAAGCATGCCTTGTAGAAGTCCTTTGTAGATGCTCTGCTGGGAGGGAGCATGCCTGGAATCTAATCACGTCTCGGAACTAGAAGGAATGTGTGCTCACCGTCTACATCAGCATAAGAACTCTCTTCCATGAGGAAGTAATGTGCTTCTTGGAACAGAAATTTGCATCTCCCTACCTTTCCACGGAAACACCACCACCACCACCAATGCCCCAGCAACGTGCATGCCACATACCATTCAGTCCAGATCTCATCCCTCGTGGAGGAGGGCCCACAGCCCAAATAAAGGAATCCTCCGTGGACCCTTCTCTCTGAGCTGAGATGAAGGCTAACCACTGACAGCTGCCTCAGAGACTTCTGGGAGCACTGTGACCATGGCCTGACCCAGGACAGCCCCCATCTATGAGAGATTCACTTCGGGAATTCCGTTCAAAGACACGAGACACCAAGAGTGGCTGCCCACCTCTGATATCGGAAGAGACAACAGTCCAGGAACCCAGCCAGGAAAACTAAGCTTTCACCACACAGCAGGGCAGAGACAAGGAACAGGCCCCCAAAGGGCCACGCTCGCAAACGTACCTGCTCTACAGGGCTGCGTCCGTCCTCCCCGCTCCCCGCCTCCCCACGCTAACCACCAGAGTCGAAGTTAACAGGCAACTCTGTGAGACACAAGCATGCTAGGGAAAGGTGGTGTCACTGGAAGCCCACACTGGCCTGGGAAAACTGGAGGCAGGTGCAGCCTAATGAGTCTGGGAGGATGCCGGAGCCTATGGCAGTTTTGGAACTGGCAGCTGCTTGTATTTACAAACAGGAGAAAGAGCCAGAGACAGAGCGAGTTTCCACAGTGAGACGTTGCCTGAGGAGGCGAAGCATTCAGACCAGTCATCTTCAGACCAACACCTAATTGAACAGCAAACCACCAGCAAACACTAATGTGTTAATTAGCCACCAAATTGGAGTTAATTAAAAACTAATCAGGATGTCCTAACGGAACATCTCATTAATAAATCACGTGCTTTTTTTTTTTTTGAGCTAGAAAAAGTGCTGCTGCTTCTTCTAATAAAAGTAAGAGATAAGGATTAGGCATTTTCCCCTGGGAGCTTGTATGATTTAAATATGCTCTGTGGTGAAGTGTTCTCTCTCCCACAGATAAGGCCTGGCTTGATAATTAACTGAATCGCCGGTCATGTGAATCAAACCGGCATTGTGTGATGAAAACCTTCTCAAAGAGAAGCAGCTTCGTCTTCACTGCTCCCCCTGTGCCGGGCAGACAAGGCTGGCCCGGCTGGATCAGCACCCTCAGAGTGATTCTTCAGGCTGTCAAAAAATTGGCATCCTCAAGTGTAGACAAGCATTGAGCAGTCTCAAACCCGGGGCGGGGGGGGCGGTGGGGAGAAAAAACTGGAAGAGCCGACCAGTACCCACTGGCTTAAGAATGTCATCAATAAGCCACAGATGGTCATTTCAAACAGTGAAAGGGAAATTTCATGAGAAGTGCTCAGACTCACCTTCTGCAGAGAGACCCTGGGTGTTGATTCCCTTAGCTGCCAGGAAATTCAAGCAGGCATCTATATTTTCAATCTAGGAGGAAAAAAACAACAATATACACTCAATACATGTTTAGCCTTCTCTAGAGCTATCTCTCAGGAGGAACACAAGGTTCTGCTCATTGTGGACTCGCCAAGTTTCTCAAAGAAGAAAAAATGACATGAAAACGTTGGAAGGACAGATGGATGGATGGATGTGGATCAGGACTCTCCTTTGTCTGTACTTGCATGGGGAAAGGTTGCCTAATATCCCAACCACATACAGTGCCAAAAGTTGAGGCCTTGGATTGCTCATGGCTGCCAAAAATAACCAGGGTGAAAATGGAGCTCCGCTGATCCCTGTCACTGGGGCTGTCCTGAACACTCGGGCTGCCGCCAGAAATACGGAGGTGGAGACCATGTTAGGAGACCCACCCACCTACCAGCAGCTGGGAGAGATTTCCAGCCCCACCAGGAGGCAGGCAGTCAAATATGAAAAGAGTGAATGGGAGTTTCAGCAGGAATCTGGGTAGTGTTTCCTCACAAAATTCTTGGGATGGCAGGCGTCACAGAGGACCGAGGAGAGCCGCCAACTCACCCCAGCACTCTGTCCTTTGTGGCAAGAAGGGACCCGAGCCACCAGGGTCTGGGAGGCCTCCCAGGCTTTGTGGGGAGGTCCCCTTCAGCTCAGGTTTCTAACTGATGAAAACCTTTTTCTCAAAGGGATAATTAACTGAATCGCCGGTCATGTGAATCAAACCGGCATTGTGTGATGAAAACCTTCTCAAAGAGAAGCAGCTTCGTCTTCACTGCTCCCCCTGTGCCGGGCAGACAAGGCTGGCCCGGCTGGATCAGCACCCTCAGAGTGATTCTTCAGGCTGTCAAAAAATTGGCATCCTCAAGTGTAGACACGCATTGAGCAGTCTCAAACCCGGGGCGGGGGCGGTGGGGAGAAAAAACTGGAAGAGCCGACCAGTACCCACTGGCTTAAGAATGTCATCAATAAGCCACAGATGGTCATTTCAAACAGTAAAAGGGGAAATTTCATGAGAAGTGCTCAGACTCACCTTCTGCAGAGAGACCCTGGGTGTTGATTCCCTTAGCTGCCAGGAAATTCAAGCAGGCATCTATATTTTCAATCTAGGAGGAAAAAAACAACAATATACACTCAATACATGTTTAGCCTTCTCTAGAGCTATCTCTCAGGAGGAACACAAGGTTCTGCTCATTGTGGACTCGCCAAGTTTCTCAAAGAAGAAAAAATGACATGAAAACGTTGGAAGGACAGATGGATGGATGGATGTGGATCAGGACTCTCCTTTGTCTGTACTTGCATGGGGAAAGGTTGCCTAATATCCCAACCACATACAGTGCCAAAAGTTGAGGCCTTGGATTGCTCATGGCTGCCAAAAATAACCAGGGTGAAAATGGAGCTCCCGCGCTGATCCCTGTCACTGGGGCTGTCCTGAACACTCGGGCTGCCGCCAGAAATACGGAGGTGGAGACCATGTTAGGAGACCCACCCACCTACCAGCAGCTGGGAGAGATTTCCAGCCCCACCAGGAGGCAGGCAGTCAAATATGAAAAGAGTGAATGGGAGTTTCAGCAGGAATCTGGGTAGTGTTTCCTCACAAAATTCTTGGGATGGCAGGCGTCACAGAGGACCGAGGAGAGCCGCCAACTCACCCCAGCACTCTGTCCTTTGTGGCAAGAAGGGACCCGAGCCACCAGGGTCTGGGAGGCCTCCCAGGCTTTGTGGGGTTGAGGCTATGGCCAAGGGCAAGCTCACGTCCAGCCCTCAGGAATGAGCAATTAGGTCATTCCCAAAGGTCTAATTTGACTTCAGTTGTCAGGGCTAATTACTTTTTGGTCTACAGGAAAATGTTCAGGCTCGATTCATGTCCATGGTGACCATAAATGCAGGAAATTGCTTTGGACTTGACACAGGGAGCTTTGGATTTCACACAGTTTGCATTTCACAGTGGAGATCTTCCTTACCTCTATAGCCCCCTATCCCCACCCCAGCCCCTACCCAACTTCCCAAGGCTCCAGCCACATGCTTGTGAGTTCAAATCAGTATTTGACCCGCGGGGTTTGTTCTGAACTCATAAATGACTGTCCATCACGGTGACCATTCTTCCCTCCGCCCCAGCAATGTCCTGATGGCTCCTTCATAGCCACAGCGTGAAGTGTCTCCATTTCACGAGCTCTCGTTTGAGTGCAGTCTGCCTCCAAGACAATCTTCCTAAAGTTCATGTCCATCTGCCTCTGAGGTCTGGCATTCTCCTCTGCTCTCAGCCTTCACAGCTTCCAAATATGCTGAGTTAAGCTTGGGGACACCTGAATAAAATGACAGCCACTGAAAAAGAATCTGTTCAACCCTGAGCCTGCGGTCACTCCATCCTCGCATGTTTTAGCTCAGGTTCCCACTTCTTTCCCAACTTCCAGGGGCTTCATCTGGGCGGTATTTTTTCACCTCTAGGAAAAGGGGTAGAATGCAATTTCCCACACACAAAATAAATGCTGATGCTATGGGTTATGCCTGCCACCATGGCAAAAAATCCTTTCTTATAGAGGGAGGAAAAATGAGATGGCTTTAAACACGTTCTTCTTTCCATTGCAGAGTGACCGACCGTGACAACCAGGTGTGACCACGTTGGAGGGGCTGGGAGGATGGAGGAAGGAAGGGAACGGCTGAGAGGACCCTGTGCAAGGTGTCTCAGAGCAGTCAGCTTCCGTGAAGAAGTGTAATGAAAATCATGATTGAACTCTATTACAAAACCATGCTTTTCAAAAAATACCAGTCATTATTTCATGTTATTGTACATAGTGGTAACAGTCCAAAACTACTCAAAAGGATTTTTTTGCCTCCACGCAAAGGCACTAATATTTAAATTACGGTAAAATTATAAAATTTTCCTGCTACCACTTGTCTCTTCCTATAATCCTATCCACTTTTTTGAGGGTGTGTGTGTGTGTATTTTTTATTTTTAAATTAATTTTATTGAGGCATAGTTGATTTACAATTTCATGTTAATTTCTCTGTATAGCAAAGTGATTCAGATACATACACACACACACACACACACATTATTTTCCGAGTTCTTTTCCTTATAGTTTATCAGAGCATAATGAATACAGTTCCCTGTGCTATACAGGACCCAACCCTACCATTTTAATACCTTGTGGTGTATGGCTCTGAAGGGAGACTTTGGCAATTATGTGCCCACGGAAAATGAGAAACAGAAAAAGCTGAGCACCCCTGAATCTGCTCATGCAAAATTAAAAATAGCGCCCTTAGGGCTTCCCTGGTGGTCCAGTGGGTAAGGACAGCGCCATGCAGTGCAGGGGGCGCCGGTTCGATCCCTGGCCTGGGAAGATCCCACGTGCCATGGAGCAGCTCAACCGGTGTGTCCAATTACCCAGCCAGAGCTCTGGAACACATGTGCCTAGAGCTGGTGCTCTGCAGCAGGAGAGGCCACTGCAATGGGAGGCCCACTCAAGCCAGAGAATTAAGACAGATGAAAATAGACAAATGAAAGATCAATAGAAGTGGCCAAAAAAAAAAAAAAAAAAAGCACCCTTGTTAATCCTGGGAGGTATCGCATGGGCGGGCTGAGAGGGGTCGGTTCGGCTTTCTTCAGTAATACTGTGGCAGTGTGGCACTGAAGTCCCCTGCCAGCAGACCCAAGGCAAGCACTGCTCTGCTACACCACGGTGATTCTACAGGACTCTCCTTCCAAGGAGCGCGGCGTACACTGAAGGAGCACTGGATGTCTGTGGCATCGTTTCAAGTCCATGCTGATTTCTTCTCTCGATGCTAGCCTTGGAGAGCAGTCAGCTTCCGTGAAGAAGTGTAATGAAAATCATGATTGAACTCTATTACAAAACCATGCTTTTCAAAAAATACCAGTCATTATTTCATGTTATTGTACATAGTGGTAACAGTCCAAAACTACTCAAAAGGATTTTTTTGCCTCCACGCAAAGGCACTAATATTTAAATTACGGTAAAATTATAAAATTTTCCTGCTACCACTTGTCTCTTCCTATAATCCTATCCACTTTTTTGAGGGTGTGTGTGTGTGTATTTTTTATTTTTAAATTAATTTTATTGAGGCATAGTTGATTTACAATTTCATGTTAATTTCTCTGTATAGCAAAGTGATTCAGATACATACACACACACACACACACACATTATTTTCCGAGTTCTTTTCCTTATAGTTTATCAGAGCATAATGAATACAGTTCCCTGTGCTATACAGGACCCAACCCTACCATTTTAATACCTTGTGGTGTATGGCTCTGAAGGGAGACTTTGGCAATTATGTGCCCACGGAAAATGAGAAACAGAAAAAGCTGAGCACCCCTGAATCTGCTCATGCAAAATTAAAAATAGCGCCCTTAGGGCTTCCCTGGTGGTCCAGTGGGTAAGGACAGCGCCATGCAGTGCAGGGGGCGCCGGTTCGATCCCTGGCCTGGGAAGATCCCACGTGCCATGGAGCAGCTCAACCGGTGTGTCCAATTACCCAGCCAGAGCTCTGGAACACATGTGCCTAGAGCTGGTGCTCTGCAGCAGGAGAGGCCACTGCAATGGGAGGCCCACTCAAGCCAGAGAATTAAGACAGATGAAAATAGACAAATGAAAGATCAATAGAAGTGGCCAAAAAAAAAAAAAAAAAAAAGCACCCTTGTTAATCCTGGGAGGTATCGCATGGGCGGGCTGAGAGGGGTCGGTTCGGCTTTCTTCAGTAATACTGTGGCAGTGTGGCACTGAAGTCCCCTGCCAGCAGACCCAAGGCAAGCACTGCTCTGCTACACCACGGTGATTCTACAGGACTCTCCTTCCAAGGAGCGCGGCGTACACTGAAGGAGCACTGGATGTCTGTGGCATCGTTTCAAGTCCATGCTGATTTCTTCTCTCGATGCTAGCCTTGGTACATCGCAACTCACCCATGGCTTTTCTTTTGAAATGTTAAATTCTGTTAAAGGGAGGACTACTATGCATGGGTTACCTAGAATACTTTATCTCTCATTGATTTTTTTTTTTTTTTACAGTCTTATCATCTATCAGCTAATTTCATAATTTTGATCAGTAGTTCTTCGCTGAGTGAAGGAGACAAGGAAAGGAAGACCCTCCCCCACCCCCCGTCCTGCCCAGAGGGCATCTGGCCAGGTCTGGTCACATTTTGGGTTGTCACAACCCTGAAGGGGACTGACACCTAGTAGGCGGGGGCCAAGGATGCCGCTAACACAGAACAGATCTCTCCCGACAACGAATCATCCAGCCCCAAATGTCAGCAGTGCCAAGAGTGAGAAACCTGAGTGTGAGAGAGGATTCTTTTAATCACTCATTCAATGTCATTATGCGATGTCTGCTCTGCGCCAGACACTGTGCTCGATTCTTTATCAACAGTGCAGGTCCAGAGGTCTCCTGGAGCCCATATTTGCAGAACCCTCTTCTTTAGGGTACGCAGAGCCACTCAATACACACCGCGACTCCCCTCTATTTGAAGGAGAATCAGAGCATCTAATAATAAGGGAAGCAGGAGCAGGATCTCCCTCCATTAGGTGAAGAGAGGAGGCTCATGGGCACTAGGAATGCTTTCTCCTAAAGAGGAGATGAAACAGGAACACTATCCAGATGGCTTCCTTGCACTCCCAGAAAACATAAAACCTAAAAATAAGAACTTGGGTCATCATTTAAAAGACGATTCATAAGCCCATCAGACACCCTGATTTTTTCCCCCCTACCATGAATTCTTTGCTCACAGAAGGAGTTCAAAAAGCATTCCTCAGGTTTCAAATCCACTCTTTAATAATGTTCCATTAAGGTTAAAACTCACTCCTGACAAGGCAGCTGAGACCCACACTCTTTTCATCTGCACCCCAGGAAGGGCACAGGGCTGGTGAGCAGGTCAGATGTGGATTCCAACCTCCTGCTTCACTTGGAATGAGATCAGAAGGGCAGACCCACACTCTTTTCATCTGTTTTCTTATAAATACTGTTCAGGTAAACAGTCCAGCCTCCTGTGTGACTGAGACTGAAGGAGCACTGGATGTCTGTGGCATCGTTTCAAGTCCATGCTGATTTCTTCTCTCGATGCTAGCCTTGGTACATCGCAACTCACCCATGGCTTTTCTTTTGAAATGTTAAATTCTGTTAAAGGGAGGACTACTATGCATGGGTTACCTAGAATACTTTATCTCTCATTGATTTTTTTTTACAGTCTTATCATCTATCAGCTAATTTCATAATTTTGATCAGTAGTTCTTCGCTGAGTGAAGGAGACAAGGAAAGGAAGACCCTCCCCCACCCCCCGTCCTGCCCAGAGGGCATCTGGCCAGGTCTGGTCACATTTTGGGTTGTCACAACCCTGAAGGGGACTGACACCTAGTAGGCGGGGGCCAAGGATGCCGCTAACACAGAACAGATCTCTCCCGACAACGAATCATCCAGCCCCAAATGTCAGCAGTGCCAAGAGTGAGAAACCTGAGTGTGAGAGAGGATTCTTTTAATCACTCATTCAATGTCATTATGCGATGTCTGCTCTGCGCCAGACACTGTGCTCGATTCTTTATCAACAGTGCAGGTCCAGAGGTCTCCTGGAGCCCATATTTGCAGAACCCTCTTCTTTAGGGTACGCAGAGCCACTCAATACACACCGCGACTCCCCTCTATTTGAAGGAGAATCAGAGCATCTAATAATAAGGGAAGCAGGAGCAGGATCTCCCTCCATTAGGTGAAGAGAGGAGGCTCATGGGCACTAGGAATGCTTTCTCCTAAAGAGGAGATGAAACAGGAACACTATCCAGATGGCTTCCTTGCACTCCCAGAAAACATAAAACCTAAAAATAAGAACTTGGGTCATCATTTAAAAGACGATTCATAAGCCCATCAGACACCCTGATTTTTTCCCCCCCTCTACCATGAATTCTTTGCTCACAGAAGGAGTTCAAAAAGCATTCCTCAGGTTTCAAATCCACTCTTTAATAATGTTCCATTAAGGTTAAAACTCACTCCTGACAAGGCAGCTGAGACCCACACTCTTTTCATCTGCACCCCAGGAAGGGCACAGGGCTGGTGAGCAGGTCAGATGTGGATTCCAACCTCCTGCTTCACTTGGAATGAGATCAGAAGGGCAGACCGTTTCTTTGATCCAGGCTCTCTTGTGATTCAAATTCACCTTAAGGTTTTCTTATAAATACTGTTCAGGTAAACAGTCCAGCCTCCTGTGTGACTGAGACTGCACACTCCCACCACATCAGCCCTGGAGGGGACCGGCCAGTGGCAGGACTCTGGGATTCTCTTCAGAGCACAACAAGGTCGGGTGTGCAGCTTTAACGAGGCTCGTGGCTCATATGGGATCCAGACATGCAGTGCGAGATGCAGATCCTGGTAAAGCTGAGAGGCAAAGTGAAGGAAAAGACTCTTCACCAGCAAAGTATGTAAATACAACCCAAGTTGTTCATTAACACACAGCGGCCAATATAAACTACTTTCCAAAATTAGCTGGAAAAAATATCTGTGCAAAGTCTGACATTCCAGTGTCACTGAGGGGGTAGGAGGGGTGCTGGGTGAGAAGGCTATTGTAGCTGTTGCCATAGACATAGGTCCAAGAGCTCTGAGATCAAGCTCCTGAGTTTGCAATGCCAGCTGGGGTGGAGATGGGAAGCTGAGAAATGGGACCACAACACCAGAGACCCTGGAAGGAGAAAGGAGCTGGACGGAGGAGAGGGCAGAGTAAGGGGATAAACCAAGACCGAGGTGCACTTCCCAGGGCTTCTCTTAGTTTGGGGTCACATGTGGCCTCTACCCTGTGTGGTCCACGAACATCCAAGAGAGAAAGGCTACAATCTTAAGCCTTTCCCCCACTCTCAGCCAGTATCTCCATTCTATAGTTGAATAGTTTCTCAACAGTCTCTATCTAAAGTTTAGACCTGCAAGGCTAACTTCCATGGACCAAGTATATTGTAGTCTAGCTCTCCCACATCCAGAAATACATCTGCATCCAGGCCAGGCAGAGAGCAAAAAAAGTCCAAACAAATGGCAAACAACTGGAAAGAGAAGGGAGGAGGACTGGAGGCAAATGGAAACTTCACATTTCAATCATGATTAAGGCAGGCCTGGGTCTCATGATAACGTAAAATATGCAAACCTCAGAAGCTCTGCTGCGTCTCTCCTCAGTAGCTTAGAGACTGATCAAATACCATCTGTTGTGGCAGTTGTCATGGTAGCTTTTCTCTCTGAATACCAGTGTAGCTGACTGCAAAGTACATGAAATGATTAATGCAGACGAGGACCCTCACTACCGCAGCCCAGGAGAAGTTGGGGCTCCAAGCAGACTGAGTACATGGGGTGCTAGTTTTTAGGAGTTCAGTTTCTCACTGAGCCCCTTTGAGGGCTCCATCCTGAGAAGATGAAATTGGCAAGGGAGGCAAACAGACACTGCATTAACAGTCAGGCTTGGTTACAGAGAATGGATACATGTATATGAGGGCCAAGCCCCTTCCCTGTTCACATAAAACCATCACAAAATTGTTAATTGGCATTTTTAAAAAATCAAGAAATGCCTTGAGCTAAGGTAGTGGGACACCTGGACTCCAGACAAGGCTGAGCAAGAACTTGTAAGTTCAAAGGACTTTAAAGGTACAGTGTACACCGCCTTGCAGCGCAAGGGGCGCCGGTTCGATCCCTGGCCTGGGAAGATCCCACGTGCCGCAGAGCAGCTGGACTGATGTGTCCAATTACCGAGCTCGAGCTCTGGAGCGCATGCACCCAGAGCTGGTGCTCTGCGACAACAGAGGCCACCGCGATGGGAGGCCCACACGGGCCAAAGAACAAAGACGGATGAAAATAGCTAAATGAAAGACCAATAGAAGTGGCCCGCCTGCTCCCCTCCCTCCCTAGCCCACCCCCACCAAAATAAATAAATAAATAAATCTTAAAAAAAGGTACAGTGTAGCTTCTTCTGAAATCTCTCAGCACAAACAACATCCTTCCACAAGTGTGCGTGATCTTCACACCTGATATTGCTACTTGTCAACAAAAACAATGATCATTCAGCCACCCATTTATCTATTTCTTCACCCATATCTACTGAGCACCTCTGGGTGTCAGGCAGTGTGTTGGCACTGGGTATACAGGGGTGAAGTAAAGAGACATAATTCCTGACCTTGTAGAACCTACAGTCTAATGTAGGGGGTATGACATTAAATGAACAGTACACCAATAGCATCTGTCATGTACTAAAGGATCTGATCAAGCCTGGAAGGATGGGGAGTCAGGTAAGAATTTAAGGAGGAGATAGCAAGTTGGTCCACAGAGATAGGCCTTTTGTCTGCTCTCTTCAATGACGTGATCCTAAGTGCCCAGAAGAGCATAGGGCACATTGTATGTATTCAAGAATGTTGACTGACTGAAAGGAAATTTGAGCTGAGACGTCTAAGTGTGAGCTGGGCACTAGAGGAGGGAAGAGAAGAAAAGGTGAAAAGTTTTGACGCAGGATGCAGCCTACCACATTCTGAGTACCAAAAGAGAGTCAAAATGGCTAGAGGCCAGGGAGCAGTGGAGAAGAGCAGAGAGAGAGGACCCAGAGCAAAACAAGAGTGCCAGAACACCTTCAGGAGCTGAAGTGGAACAGGAGAGAAGGCAGGGGTCCTTCCTGTTCTCAGGGAAGCCTTGACCCTCCGTTACCATGGCAACAATGGCCAGGCCAAGCCCTTCCATCTGGTCTGAAAAACACAGGATGAGCTACGGTGTGGGTGTGTTAGGGATGGATCAAGCAGCGCCTTCAGGGTGGGCTCCAGTGACATGGGGCGGGGCCCTGAGACGGGAGGGGAGAGGAGGGCAGGCCGCCTCTGTGGTCACATGAAATAGGAAGGTCTGTTTCCCTTCTACCCGACCTCCATGCTCTCCCAATACTCCTTTACCCTACCAGTTTTCAAAAGTGAAAATAGAAGAAAAAGAAATCCAACCACAAAACCAGACCCAAATGTATGTTGGGGACCCGCCCTCCTAAATGCCTGTCTCATCTGTGTTGTCTTTTCACTCTGCATCCTGGGGACCACGATCTGATGCGAGACTGGCCAGTTTTACCTTCTTCTCCACCTAGTCAGTGTCCTACAACCTCACATCATCACACGATCATGGGCCACCAGGTGGTCCTGGAGATGCCCATCACCACAGGACAGAGCAGACCCAGACAAAAACAATGATCATTCAGCCACCCATTTATCTATTTCTTCACCCATATCTACTGAGCACCTCTGGGTGTCAGGCAGTGTGTTGGCACTGGGTATACAGGGGTGAAGTAAAGAGACATAATTCCTGACCTTGTAGAACCTACAGTCTAATGTAGGGGGTATGACATTAAATGAACAGTACACCAATAGCATCTGTCATGTACTAAAGGATCTGATCAAGCCTGGAAGGATGGGGAGTCAGGTAAGAATTTAAGGAGGAGATAGCAAGTTGGTCCACAGAGATAGGCCTTTTGTCTGCTCTCTTCAATGACGTGATCCTAAGTGCCCAGAAGAGCATAGGGCACATTGTATGTATTCAAGAATGTTGACTGACTGAAAGGAAATTTGAGCTGAGACGTCTAAGTGTGAGCTGGGCACTAGAGGAGGGAAGAGAAGAAAAGGTGAAAAGTTTTGACGCAGGATGCAGCCTACCACATTCTGAGTACCAAAAGAGAGTCAAAATGGCTAGAGGCCAGGGAGCAGTGGAGAAGAGCAGAGAGAGAGGACCCAGAGCAAAACAAGAGTGCCAGAACACCTTCAGGAGCTGAAGTGGAACAGGAGAGAAGGCAGGGGTCCTTCCTGTTCTCAGGGAAGCCTTGACCCTCCGTTACCATGGCAACAATGGCCAGGCCAAGCCCTTCCATCTGGTCTGAAAAACACAGGATGAGCTACGGTGTGGGTGTGTTAGGGATGGATCAAGCAGCGCCTTCAGGGTGGGCTCCAGTGACATGGGGCGGGGCCCTGAGACGGGAGGGGAGAGGAGGGCAGGCCGCCTCTGTGGTCACATGAAATAGGAAGGTCTGTTTCCCTTCTACCCGACCTCCATGCTCTCCCAATACTCCTTTACCCTACCAGTTTTCAAAAGTGAAAATAGAAGAAAAAGAAATCCAACCACAAAACCAGACCCAAATGTATGTTGGGGACCCGCCCTCCTAAATGCCTGTCTCATCTGTGTTGTCTTTTCACTCTGCATCCTGGGGACCACGATCTGATGCGAGACTGGCCAGTTTTACCTTCTTCTCCACCTAGTCAGTGTCCTACAACCTCACATCATCACACGATCATGGGCCACCAGGTGGTCCTGGAGATGCCCATCACCACAGGACAGAGCAGCAGGGCCCAGACACTGTTGTCCTAATTTTAGAAGGGGATCCCAGAAAGAGGGAATGTAGGCTGGTGCTTCAGATTCTCCCAGGTGGGGAGAGAATCAGGAACATCTTCCTTTGTAAGCCCCACGTGCTGCCGGTTGGTTGGCAGATGCATGAAGCCATCTCGGGCCACTTGTCCAAGGGGCTCCATACCTTCTGCCAAAACTCTGGCCAGGCAAGCATCAAAGCTTTCCAAAGGTCATCTCAGGCTCTTTTGGTGGTTTTGAAAGAGAAAGCTTCAGAATGTGGGATCCAGGAACTGGATGGAGCTTGAGTGTCTTTGTCAGACTGTTTCTTCTGTTGCCTTAATGCCTTGCCTGGCTCCTTCCTCTAAATCTGGCACTGCTACCCTCCTTATCTTTTAAAGATATTTATAACTTGGACTTTCCAACATGTTGTCAAGAATTCCGTTTTAACAAAATTTTATAGGAGCCTCTCTGCTGTTACAGCAAATGGGTGAGTCCATATGGATACCAGGAGGAAAAAAAAAAAAAACCCGAAAGTCTCTCTAGAGAGGAAAAAAAAAAAAAAAGAAACTCGAATTCCTCCAGTGAATTCTTCCTTTCCACTTTGCTTCCAACTGCCTAGAATATCTCGTTGCCCTATTATGTTCGGACTTCTCCATTTTTCCCCTTGAAACAAAGAGAGAGAGAGAGCTGGAAGGGGAGCGGTGGCTAACTTCTCCAAGCCAGCCCTCCTTCTGCGGGCCCCAGAACAGATGCTTACAGCTGAACTCTGCAGCATGTCAGCTTCCAGATACCTCAGTCCTGAGGGTGAAAGCACCACGGGGGATCAGTACCAATGGAGAGCCCCAGAAGATGCCTTGGTGTGTGTTCCTTCTGGATAGCATTCTGCACATCACTGCTCCTGCTACAATGTCAAGAGGAATGATCCTTAACTTCCTTGTACTCCCCAAAGGGATTATTCCAAGAGGAGGCCTCCATTAAGAGCTGACACTGATGCTAAAAGGGGAGTGATGAGGGCTTAAGAAGTGATATTTACAGACTATAACATGGGCTTTGTGTTGTTCAGTTGCTAGGTTGTGTCCAACTCTTTGCAGCACCATGCACTGCAGCACGCCAGGCTTCCCTGTCCTTCACTATCTCCTGGAGTTGGCTCCAACTCAGATCCAATGAGTAGGTGATGGCATCTGACCATCTCATCCTCTGTTGCCTCTTCTCCTCCTGCCCTCAATCTTTCCCAGCATCAGGGTTTCTTCCAATGAGTTGGCTCTTCACATTAGGCACCCAAAATACTGGAACTTTAGCTTCACTATCAGTCCTTTCAATGAATATTCAGGGTCGACTTCCTTTAGGATTGACTGGTTTGATTTCCTTGCGGTTCAACGGACTCTCAAGAGCCTTCTCCAGCACCACAGTTCAAAAGCATCAATTCTTTGGGACTCAGCCTTCTCTACGGACAAACACTCACATCCACTCATGGCTAACTGGAAAAACCATAGCTTTAACTATAGGGACCTTTGTCACCAAAGTGATGTCTCTGCTTTTGAATCCACTGTCTGGGTTTGTCATAGCTTTTCTTCCAAGGAACAAGCATTTTTTTATTTTTGTGGCTGCAGCCACTGTCCGCAGTGATTTTGGGGCCAAGAAAATAAAATCTGCCACTATTTCCACTTTTCCCCATCTGTTTCCCAGGAAAGATGGGACCGGATGCCCTGCTCTTAGCTTTCTGCATGCCAAGTTTTAAGCCAGCCTTATCACTCTCTTCTTTCACCCTCATCAAGAGGCTCTTTAATTTCTCCTCACTTTCTGCCATGAGAATGGTATCACAGGTTTTGGGGTCAGAAAAATCTGAGTTCAGATCTTGATTCTGCCATTTACTGAATCATGATCATTAGCCACCTAACCTCAGCGACCTGATCTGTACAATGGGCACTACACCTATCATACACGGGGCTGGTGGTTATTCTGTGAGAGGACATGTGTGTGTGGTACTTAGTAGGTGCCCAATAACTAGCAGTTTTTGTTAGTGTGTTGTCACTTCTGAATGTCCCTCGGCACTAGTGCTCAGGTCATGACATGCCCAAAGCCGTGTCCGGAGTTGGCCTCTGGCAAAACAGAGAGAATCAGGCAAGCTGACCTGGTCTGCCTTCCATTCCTCCTCCTGGGTTTTCCTCTCTATCACCTGAAGTGCAACCTGTCTCTTACAAAGACGCTGATAAACCACTTCACCCCAAGGCAGAAGGGCCTGCTCCTATCCTCCCACGCCATCTCTTGGAGGCGCTTGTCTTCCATCATAGTTACTAGGGGACAGGATCTGTTGATACAGATGCTGAACTCCACACTAGATTCTGGTTTCCTTAGAAACTATCATAAGATCCTAAGAAAATTATTCACTGCTTCGAGCCCCAAATTCATCATCTGTTCCACACAAGTGCTGATATTAACCACTATCTCGTAGCAGTACTGATAATCCATGGACTGCCATATGTCAAGGGGCTGGTACTTCACATAGCCCTTTAAAACACCGTTCATACAACCCATAATGGCAGAGGACAAGACACCCCTGGAATCTGCTGAAAGTGAAAGACCATTTGCCTTTTCTTCCAAGGGAACCAAAGTGATGTCTCTGCTTTTGAATCCACTGTCTGGGTTTGTCATAGCTTTTCTTCCAAGGAACAAGCATTTTTTTATTTTTGTGGCTGCAGCCACTGTCCGCAGTGATTTTGGGGCCAAGAAAATAAAATCTGCCACTATTTCCACTTTTCCCCATCTGTTTCCCAGGAAAGATGGGACCGGATGCCCTGCTCTTAGCTTTCTGCATGCCAAGTTTTAAGCCAGCCTTATCACTCTCTTCTTTCACCCTCATCAAGAGGCTCTTTAATTTCTCCTCACTTTCTGCCATGAGAATGGTATCACAGGTTTTGGGGTCAGAAAAATCTGAGTTCAGATCTTGATTCTGCCATTTACTGAATCATGATCATTAGCCACCTAACCTCAGCGACCTGATCTGTACAATGGGCACTACACCTATCATACACGGGGCTGGTGGTTATTCTGTGAGAGGACATGTGTGTGTGGTACTTAGTAGGTGCCCAATAACTAGCAGTTTTTGTTAGTGTGTTGTCACTTCTGAATGTCCCTCGGCACTAGTGCTCAGGTCATGACATGCCCAAAGCCGTGTCCGGAGTTGGCCTCTGGCAAAACAGAGAGAATCAGGCAAGCTGACCTGGTCTGCCTTCCATTCCTCCTCCTGGGTTTTCCTCTCTATCACCTGAAGTGCAACCTGTCTCTTACAAAGACGCTGATAAACCACTTCACCCCAAGGCAGAAGGGCCTGCTCCTATCCTCCCACGCGCCATCTCTTGGAGGTGCTTGTCTTCCATCATAGTTACTAGGGGACAGGATCTGTTGATACAGATGCTGAACTCCACACTAGATTCTGGTTTCCTTAGAAACTATCATAAGATCCTAAGAAAATTATTCACTGCTTCGAGCCCCAAATTCATCATCTGTTCCACACAAGTGCTGATATTAACCACTATCTCGTAGCAGTACTGATAATCCATGGACTGCCATATGTCAAGGGGCTGGTACTTCACATAGCCCTTTAAAACACCGTTCATACAACCCATAATGGCAGAGGACAAGACACCCCTGGAATCTGCTGAAAGTGAAAGACCATTTGTAGGTGTGAGACATTCTGAGATCTCCTAAATTATATGGCACTAGTACAGCCTCTCTACAAACGGGCTCCTTGAGGCTAGACTCCACTTTGGAATCAGGGTTTTCCATCCAAAAAGCTCTTGGTCAAGGTCTTCTCTGTTAAGTCCCATGGGAAACCCTAAATCTTAGACAAGCAGTTTGTTAAGAAGAATCAAATATTTTTTTTGCAGGAAATTTGAATTTACATACAGACAAGGATACAAACTTAAGATTCCAACTTCTGGACACCAAACACATGGCTGCCTCTTGAACGAATGGCAAAGACCAGTACTTGTTGGAGAACGGAAGCCTCATTTATTTGTGGGAAAGGAATGACTGAGTGTTGACTCTCTCCCAGGCCCTGCTCCAGGGGAAGGGCAAAACAGCGGTGAGGAGCCAGTGAGGTCCCTCCCTTTTGGTGAAGACAGCCTCCCGAGAAAGAAAAGATTTCAAGCAAATATCACCCCACTGAACACAGGTGATACAGCCTAATTTAGACCTATCAGCTCACCTGCTTGAAAGCCTGACCACTGACCCACTGGGCATTTTCTTTTTTAGAAGTTCTGGGACCTTTTTGTATTTTCGTCGTATCTGTGTGTGTGTGTGTGTGTGTGTGTGTGTGTGTCTGTGTGTGCACTCAGTCGTGACTGACTCTTTGTGATCCCATGGACTGTAGCTCACCAGGCTCCTGTGTCCATGGAATTTTACAGACAAGAATACTGGAGTGGGTAGCCATTTCCTTCTCCAATTTTTGCCCTATTTCCATGCTTAAACTCATTACAGTCTTCAAGAGGCAGAATATAAGTGCAAACTAAAGCAAAACAGTAGACCCTTGATAAACCCCAAGTATGCAGTAAATTCTCCCTTGTGGTGATATCACTAGAATCTATCATTTCACCGACAAAACCAACACATACAAAAGAACAGGGAAAGAAGATAGTTAATTTGTAGATGGGTGACCAGTTTCCTCTCACTAAACTGAAAAACTCAGTTTTGTGGCTCAGTCACCTTGCCAATATCCATCGTTTATGGTCCTCTGGGGCTGCTCATGAGTAGCATGAGGCTGGGCTTCCCCAGTGGCTCAATGATAAAGAATCTGCCTGCCATGCAGGAGATGCAGAGATATGGGTTTGATGCCTGGGTTGGGAAGATACTCTGGAGGAGGAGATAGCAACCCACTCCCAATAATCTTGCCCAAGAAAATCCCATGAATAGAAGAGCCTGGTGGGCTACAGTCCATGGGGCTGCAAAAATGTCGGATATGACTAAGCAACTAAACAACAACAATGTTGATTCATGGATTCCTGCCTCG
The DNA here is from genome assembly GCA_022376925.1 of Tragulus kanchil. Classification (NCBI taxonomy): domain Eukaryota; kingdom Metazoa; phylum Chordata; class Mammalia; order Artiodactyla; family Tragulidae; genus Tragulus; species Tragulus kanchil. The sequence continues at coordinate 66,255,033 of JAIOJX010000006.1, read as the reverse complement.
CAGTTCCAAGGATAGCATGATGTATTAATAACTGAGTGCAAGATGTATCCTGGCAGCATCAATAACCAGGGAAGCAAAGCTAAGCAGATAAATTTAAATGCTCTAATACTTCATTCAGAATCCTGCATAACTTTGCTCTCTCACTGTGATGAAGGCTGGAAGGAAGCCAACTGCTCTCTTATCTTCTCCTTGTATTAATATATATCACCTGCAGTGTAATTCAAGCAAATATCACCCCACTGAACACAGGTGATACAGCCTAATTTAGACCTATCAGCTCACCTGCTTGAAAGCCTGACCACTGACCCACTGGGCATTTTCTTTTTTAGAAGTTCTGGGACCTTTTTGTATTTTCGTCGTATCTGTGTGTGTGTGTGTGTGTGTGTGTGTGTGTGTCTGTGTGTGCACTCAGTCGTGACTGACTCTTTGTGATCCCATGGACTGTAGCTCACCAGGCTCCTGTGTCCATGGAATTTTACAGACAAGAATACTGGAGTGGGTAGCCATTTCCTTCTCCAATTTTTGCCCTATTTCCATGCTTAAACTCATTACAGTCTTCAAGAGGCAGAATATAAGTGCAAACTAAAGCAAAACAGTAGACCCTTGATAAACCCCAAGTATGCAGTAAATTCTCCCTTGTGGTGATATCACTAGAATCTATCATTTCACCGACAAAACCAACACATACAAAAGAACAGGGAAAGAAGATAGTTAATTTGTAGATGGGTGACCAGTTTCCTCTCACTAAACTGAAAAACTCAGTTTTGTGGCTCAGTCACCTTGCCAATATCCATCGTTTATGGTCCTCTGGGGCTGCTCATGAGTAGCATGAGGCTGGGCTTCCCCAGTGGCTCAATGATAAAGAATCTGCCTGCCATGCAGGAGATGCAGAGATATGGGTTTGATGCCTGGGTTGGGAAGATACTCTGGAGGAGGAGATAGCAACCCACTCCCAATAATCTTGCCCAAGAAAATCCCATGAATAGAAGAGCCTGGTGGGCTACAGTCCATGGGGCTGCAAAAATGTCGGATATGACTAAGCAACTAAACAACAACAATGTTGATTCATGGATTCCTGCCTCGCAGTTCCAAGGATAGCATGATGTATTAATAACTGAGTGCAAGATGTATCCTGGCAGCATCAATAACCAGGGAAGCAAAGCTAAGCAGATAAATTTAAATGCTCTAATACTTCATTCAGAATCCTGCATAACTTTGCTCTCTCACTGTGATGAAGGCTGGAAGGAAGCCAACTGCTCTCTTATCTTCTCCTTGTATTAATATATATCACCTGCAGTGTTAAATTCTGCAGAAGATGTAATTACAAATCCAGCATCAAAAAAAAAAAAAAGAAATGGCATATTTGGGATTTCCTCATGATCCGGTGGTTAAGACTCTGTGCTTTCACTGAGAGAGTCTGGGTTCAATCCCTGGTTTGGGAACTAAGATCTCATCAGTCATAAGGTGTGCCCCCCTCCAAATCACCATTGTTTCCACTCCAATTCCAGATACTGTTAGCAATTATCACATGTCAGGCATAATTCTAGGACATTTCATATACATTACACTTTAATCCATTTTTTAATTCAAAAGCTGTTTATAAGTATGGCTAAAGAGTTGAATCTGAATTATGGCTTCCTAGTAGTGAAAGTTGCTCAGTTGTGTCCAACTCTTTGCGACCCATGGACAAACCATGGAATTCTCCTGGCCAAGAGCACTGGAATGGGTAGTCTTTCCTTTCTCCAGGGCATATTGCCAACCCAGGGCTAGAACCCAGGGCTACTGCACTGCAGGTGGTTTCTTTACCATCTGAGCCACCAAGGAAGCTCATGACTTCCTAGTGGACATTAATAAAGAATGTGGGAGGTTTTGCAAGTGGTACACCAATAAACTAGATCTGGTCAATAGTTTCAAGTTTCAAAATCTGGGATCAAGGAAAAGAGGTAGCTATCAACCAGTCAAAAAGTGTATGAGATTAAAAGTAATTAAGAATATAACAAAGAGAAAAAAGTAAGCATAGTTTCAGAATGAGGTGAAACTCCCAATAATCTTGCCCAAGAAAATCCCATGAATAGAAGAGCCTGGTGGGCTACAGTCCATGGGGCTGCAAAAATGTCGGATATGACTAAGCAACTAAACAACAACAATGTTGATTCATGGATTCCTGCCTCGCAGTTCCAAGGATAGCATGATGTATTAATAACTGAGTGCAAGATGTATCCTGGCAGCATCAATAACCAGGGAAGCAAAGCTAAGCAGATAAATTTAAATGCTCTAATACTTCATTCAGAATCCTGCATAACTTTGCTCTCTCACTGTGATGAAGGCTGGAAGGAAGCCAACTGCTCTCTTATCTTCTCCTTGTATTAATATATATCACCTGCAGTGTTAAATTCTGCAGAAGATGTAATTACAAATCCAGCATCAAAAAAAAAAAAAAAAAAGAAATGGCATATTTGGGATTTCCTCATGATCCGGTGGTTAAGACTCTGTGCTTTCACTGAGAGAGTCTGGGTTCAATCCCTGGTTTGGGAACTAAGATCTCATCAGTCATAAGGTGTGCCCCCCTCCAAATCACCATTGTTTCCACTCCAATTCCAGATACTGTTAGCAATTATCACATGTCAGGCATAATTCTAGGACATTTCATATACATTACACTTTAATCCATTTTTTAATTCAAAAGCTGTTTATAAGTATGGCTAAAGAGTTGAATCTGAATTATGGCTTCCTAGTAGTGAAAGTTGCTCAGTTGTGTCCAACTCTTTGCGACCCATGGACAAACCATGGAATTCTCCTGGCCAAGAGCACTGGAATGGGTAGTCTTTCCTTTCTCCAGGGCATATTGCCAACCCAGGGCTAGAACCCAGGGCTACTGCACTGCAGGTGGTTTCTTTACCATCTGAGCCACCAAGGAAGCTCATGACTTCCTAGTGGACATTAATAAAGAATGTGGGAGGTTTTGCAAGTGGTACACCAATAAACTAGATCTGGTCAATAGTTTCAAGTTTCAAAATCTGGGATCAAGGAAAAGAGGTAGCTATCAACCAGTCAAAAAGTGTATGAGATTAAAAGTAATTAAGAATATAACAAAGAGTTAAAATAACTCAATTCTCAACTCAAGTCAGAATGTCAGAGGTGTGGTCAAAGTCACTGAAAGAGGAAAACAAATGAGACAAGGAAAGTTTCTATCACAGGATATCCTTAAGCTTCCTCAGCCTATGAAGCTGCTAATGCACCTGTGAAAAAATAGTGACCATTCCTAACTTGTCATATCATGCTAATCTGTCACTATTTCCATCCTTCTCAAGTATTCAATTGAAGCAGATAAAATTGCTACTTTGGTAGGTAAGAGAATAGTTAAATACTGGCTATTTTATATGATTCTACCTATAATCAATATAGTAGAAGGATGCTTCTTCCTAAAATCTAAAACTATATTGCCAGTTAATCATAAAAATTCTGCACTTCAGAGCCACTGACAAAGAATCTATAAATTCTGAACCTCAGAATCAAATCTCTGCAAGTGTCTCTCAAAGGAGTTCCACAAGACTGATGACAATATGTCTTGATTTATATGTATACAAAGTCAGAAGAAACACTGCATCCATAAGCTAACCCTTTAAAGGTCTTTTGCTTTGGTTTCAAGAATTTTTTCTGCACTCTCCCCTTTGAGAAGCAGAATGGGGCCACAGCAAGACTTTCACTCCAGGTTAATTCATCTCAAAACTTCCCACGAAAGGTGAGCACTAGTCACATACCCAGGTCACATGTCCTCTCCTCTTGCCTTTCTGTTCCTTCAGGAGAAAGAAGAAATTCTGGTCGGTTCTGCCACCCTATCCAACTTTACATGACTGTTAACTACATTCGCACCAATGTGGGAATCTATAGGAAAAACCAACTCATGCCCTGGGGCCGTCATTGGCATTGTGATGGCATCCTTACTAAGAGGAAATTTTAAAGGAGCAGATGGAAATCAAGGAGTTTTCAGGACCAGAGGTGAAGACAGAGGAACCATGGGTTTCTCAAAGCTTTTTGGCTATCTTTGGGCAAAGTACTTAATTTCCCCAAGCCTCAGTTTTCCTTTCAGTAAAATGGGGATAATTATCCTTTTCTTGAAAGTCTTATAGAGTCCTCCCAAGAAACTGGTATTTGTACTCTTATAAAACAGAAAACACTGGACTAGATTCTTCTCCGTACATTATTTCAGTTAATTTTGGCCTCTAGGTAAAGTAGGTATTATCATCACTTTTTCATATGGGGAAATTCAGACATCAGTTCAGTTCAGTCGCTCAGTCGTGTCTGACTCTTTGTGATCCCATGGGCTGCAGCATGCCAGGCTTTCCTGTCCTTCACCATCTCCTCAAGCTTGCTCAAACTCATGTCCATTACCTCGGTGATGCCATCCAACCATCTTGTCCTCTGCCATCCCCTTTTCCTTCTGCCTTCTACTTTTCCCCAAATCAAGCTCTTTCCCAGGAGTCAGCTCGTCACATCAGGTGGCCAAAGCACTGGAGTTTCAGCGTCAGCATCAGTCCTTCCAGTGAATGTTGAGGGTTGACCTCCTTTAGGAATGACTGGTTGGATCTCCTTGGAGTCTACAGCTGCTATCGAGTTGTAGCCAAGTTCTGCCTGTGGAGTGCCCATTTTCTTCTTAAAAAGCTGGGAGATCACTGTTTGTGACAATATGTCTTGATTTATATGTATACAAAGTCAGAAGAAACACTGCATCCATAAGCTAACCCTTTAAAGGTCTTTTGCTTTGGTTTCAAGAATTTTTTCTGCACTCTCCCCTTTGAGAAGCAGAATGGGGCCACAGCAAGACTTTCACTCCAGGTTAATTCATCTCAAAACTTCCCACGAAAGGTGAGCACTAGTCACATACCCAGGTCACATGTCCTCTCCTCTTGCCTTTCTGTTCCTTCAGGAGAAAGAAGAAATTCTGGTCGGTTCTGCCACCCTATCCAACTTTACATGACTGTTAACTACATTCGCACCAATGTGGGAATCTATAGGAAAAACCAACTCATGCCCTGGGGCCGTCATTGGCATTGTGATGGCATCCTTACTAAGAGGAAATTTTAAAGGAGCAGATGGAAATCAAGGAGTTTTCAGGACCAGAGGTGAAGACAGAGGAACCATGGGTTTCTCAAAGCTTTTTGGCTATCTTTGGGCAAAGTACTTAATTTCCCCAAGCCTCAGTTTTCCTTTCAGTAAAATGGGGATAATTATCCTTTTCTTGAAAGTCTTATAGAGTCCTCCCAAGAAACTGGTATTTGTACTCTTATAAAACAGAAAACACTGGACTAGATTCTTCTCCGTACATTATTTCAGTTAATTTTGGCCTCTAGGTAAAGTAGGTATTATCATCACTTTTTCATATGGGGAAATTCAGACATCAGTTCAGTTCAGTCGCTCAGTCGTGTCTGACTCTTTGTGATCCCATGGGCTGCAGCATGCCAGGCTTTCCTGTCCTTCACCATCTCCTCAAGCTTGCTCAAACTCATGTCCATTACCTCGGTGATGCCATCCAACCATCTTGTCCTCTGCCATCCCCTTTTCCTTCTGCCTTCTACTTTTCCCCAAATCAAGCTCTTTCCCAGGGAGTCAGCTCGTCACATCAGGTGGCCAAAGCACTGGAGTTTCAGCGTCAGCATCAGTCCTTCCAGTGAATGTTGAGGGTTGACCTCCTTTAGGAATGACTGGTTGGATCTCCTTGGAGTCTACAGCTGCTATCGAGTTGTAGCCAAGTTCTGCCTGTGGAGTGCCCATTTTCTTCTTAAAAAGCTGGGAGATCACTGTTTGTGAGTAAATTGATTTTCACCTAAGTGTTGGCAGCCATTTAGTTTTTCTTATAAAAGGGCTTCTGGGAGCTAAACTCAGCTTGTTGGCCATATAATACTCTACTCTTTGCCTAAGTGAGCACACTGACAATCCACTACTGACCAATTCTCAACACGCAAACACCACAGGCTAACTATGCTTTACCAAAGGGCCAACAGGAATCCCTTGCTAAGTTCTGGTTCATAGAAAAATAAGGAAAGAAAGAACAAAGATGCAGACCCAACACAACCCTTTGGTGCTAGACTGAATCGTAAGAAACCCATGAAGACACATGCAGGAAGATGGAGCCAAGCCTGAAGCCAGATGGCTCTCATATAAACCACAGTCTACAGGGTGATGAATCACCATCCAATTTCTTTTTCAGCTCAAGAAGACCTGAAGCTATTCTCCCCGCACCCCCACCATTCTCACATTTGCTAAGCTTTCACCAGATTGAGCTCCACATGTTCCCACTCACAATGCCTCAGTTTCAAAGTTGGTGTAATGGGAATTTCTCCAGTTAATACTGAGCATCCACCAGATGCCAGGTGGTATGAGCAGATGAACAGAGACCCCATGCTCAGAGAAGTTAATGCCAGCAGTTAAAGACCATGTATTAAAGGATAATCTCCTAAGTTTTCAATGGAGGAAACCAAGGGTCACAGAGGTTAAGTGAGCTGGAAAGGTAGGGGTGTGTGTGTGTGTGTTTAGATGCCGAGTCCTGTCCAACTCTTTGCGACGCTATGGACTGTAGCCCGCCAGGCTCCTCTGTCCATGGGATTAGCCAGGCAAGAATACTAGAAGGGGTAGACACTTGCAAACCCCAAGACTGCAGCTGCATGCATACACAATTTAGATCCTATCAACTTAGAGAACTTACCATTGTTCTTAGACAGGAGGATATTTAATGCATTGTCACCTTTCCAAAAGTAAACTGATGGGTTCGTTCAAAATATTTAGTTAAATCTTGCCGTGGTGATCATTTCACAATACATACAAATACTGATCATTTCACAATACATACAAATACTGAATCATGTCTGCACACCTGATACGAATGTGATCTAATACGTCAGTTACATCTCAATCAAAACCACAGTGTTTCTAAAAAAATTAGTTAAAATGAAATAACTTCTAGAGAGACTGAGATTTCAATTTTTAAAGAACTTTGCAAATCAATAGATGTGGAAATGCATGTTTGCACAGCCATACCCCAAAGAGACTTTTTTTTTTTTTAAACTGGGCTCTAAGACAAGGTTGGCAAAGTGTGACCAGCAGCATGCATATCACCCAAGAGCTTGACTTGTTCCTAGTGCAAATCCTCCAGCTCCTTCTTAGACCTACTGCATCCAAAACTCTAGCAGTGGGTCCCGCACGGTTTTAACAAGTCCTCCCGGTGATCCTCCTGTTCACTTAATCGTAAGAAACCCATGAAGACACATGCAGGAAGATGGAGCCAAGCCTGAAGCCAGATGGCTCTCATATAAACCACAGTCTACAGGGTGATGAATCACCATCCAATTTCTTTTCAGCTCAAGAAGACCTGAAGCTATTCTCCCGCACCCCACCATTCTCACATTTGCTAAGCTTTCACCAGATTGAGCTCCACATGTTCCCACTCACAATGCCTCAGTTTCAAAGTTGGTGTAATGGGAATTTCTCCAGTTAATACTGAGCATCCACCAGATGCCAGGTGGTATGAGCAGATGAACAGAGACCCCATGCTCAGAGAAGTTAATGCCAGCAGTTAAAGACCATGTATTAAAGGATAATCTCCTAAGTTTTCAATGGAGGAAACCAAGGGTCACAGAGGTTAAGTGAGCTGGAAAGGTAGGGGTGTGTGTGTGTGTGTTTAGATGCCGAGTCCTGTCCAACTCTTTGCGACGCTATGGACTGTAGCCCGCCAGGCTCCTCTGTCCATGGGATTAGCCAGGCAAGAATACTAGAAGGGGTAGACACTTGCAAACCCCAAGACTGCAGCTGCATGCATACACAATTTAGATCCTATCAACTTAGAGAACTTACCATTGTTCTTAGACAGGAGGATATTTAATGCATTGTCACCTTTCCAAAAGTAAACTGATGGGTTCGTTCAAAATATTTAGTTAAATCTTGCCGTGGTGATCATTTCACAATACATACAAATACTGATCATTTCACAATACATACAAATACTGAATCATGTCTGCACACCTGATACGAATGTGATCTAATACGTCAGTTACATCTCAATCAAAACCACAGTGTTTCTAAAAAAATTAGTTAAAATGAAATAACTTCTAGAGAGACTGAGATTTCAATTTTTAAAGAACTTTGCAAATCAATAGATGTGGAAATGCATGTTTGCACAGCCATACCCCAAAGAGACTTTTTTTTTTTTTTTTTTAAACTGGGCTCTAAGACAAGGTTGGCAAAGTGTGACCAGCAGCATGCATATCACCCAAGAGCTTGACTTGTTCCTAGTGCAAATCCTCCAGCTCCTTCTTAGACCTACTGCATCCAAAACTCTAGCAGTGGGTCCCGCACGGTTTTAACAAGTCCTCCCGGTGATCCTCCTGTTCACTAACGTCGAGCAGCATGCAGTAGAAGATTTTGCCAAGCCTCCAATTGTGGTGTCATTTCCAGACACCTTTATAACAAAGTTAAAATTAAAAATAGAGAAAGAGGAGATTAAATCTGAAATAGCTTCTTGATAGCATTTAATAGTGCACAGTCTTTTTCACATATTAAAACTTGAGAGGGGCTTCCCTGGTAGCTCAGTGGTAAAGAGTTTGCCTGCCAATGCAGGAGACACGGGTTTGATCTCTGACCCGGGAAGATCCCACATGCTGCGGAGCAACTATGCCCGTGAGCCACAACTATTGAGCGTGCGCTCTAGAGCCTCGAAGTTGCAACTATGGAGCCCATGTGTCACAGCTACTGAAGCCCATGTGCCCTGGAGCCCAAGTTCCATAACAAGAGAAGTCACTGCAACAAAAAGCCTGCTCACCTCAACTAGAAAGTAGTCCCCACTCCCTGCAACTAGAGAAAAGCCTGTGGCAGCAGTGAAAACCCAGAATAGCCAAAAATAAATAAATAAATACAATAATAATAATAATAAAAAACTTGAGAGGCACCATCACTCTACTTGGTGAGAAGCTCCCAGATGGCTGGGTCATTTGCTTGTTTAGCTCACTCATCTGAGGAAGATTAGCTGAGCACTTTCAACATACCTAGCTGGAAATACGGAACTTTTCATTGAACTAAAAGATATAAACAAACAAACAAAACCACACTAGATGTACTACAAAGCTCTGATGGGATTACCTGGCATATAAAATGTAAGTCTCTTGTAAAGTGTGTTTAAATGTCATATTAATTACAAGACGCATGCACATTAACTGAGGAACATAGTACCCAGGCAGCACCAGGAATACCAGGTATCCACTTCTAAATGGCAGATGAAATGGCACTAGCCACTCCCGTGACAGCTCAGCATCTTGGGCAGCCTGCATCATGGTCACAGGACTGGAGACTAAACACGGGCCTCCACCTCCCCACACTTCCCTGCAACGACTTGGGTAAGTGTACAGACATGCTCATTTCCATTGTCAAGGGTTCTATCAGGAGGCAACTTCTGCCCAACTCAGAAACCAAGGGGCTCCCACTGGCCAAATGAGCCTCTGCTATAAACCCAAAACAGCATCCTAATACCCTAAGAGTTACTTTGTTTCAATCCCATAGTGTTATTAGGTTCCTAATGCTGCTGTAACAAACGACCACAAACTTAATAACTTAAAACAGCATACATTTATTATCTTAAAATTCTGGACGGTCACAAGCCCAGAACCTATTTCACTGGCTAAAATCAAGGAATCAGCAGGGCTGCATCTACGCTGGAGGTTCTCGGGGAGAATCTATCTTTGTCTTTTTTAGCTTTTGGAGGCCACCAGCATACCTTGGCTCGTGGCCCATTCTTCTGTCTTCAAAGTCAGCCAAACAGCATCTCCCAGCCTGGTTCTCACTCATTCTCTCCCTTCCTCTCCCCCTCCTCTCATCTTTCCACCCTCTCCTCCTCTCTCTCCTCTGACTCTTCCTCCTTGTTCCATGGTCACAGCTTCTCTCTCACCTTCCTGCCTTATGAGGACCACTGTGATCACACTGGGCCTGCCCCTTTAATCCAGGATAATCCTCCTATCACCAAATCCCTCATTTAATCATGGCTGTAAAGTCTCCTTTGTCACTTAAAAGACCATATTCACAGGTTCCAAGGATTTGAATGTAGACATCTTTGGGGGTCCATTGTTCAGCCTCCCACTGGTACCTACTTTTTAAATATGAAAAACCTTTTTTCAATACACAAGCCAATAGTTGGGAAAGATGTGACTAGTCAACAGGGAAGCAAATGACAGCCTAATGTGCTTTCTTCACGAACCAGGGTGATGCCAGGTGCTTTTAACATCACCTCTCACTCATCCCTGACAACCTATAGAAAGCTTCTATAATCATCTGCCTTTTACAGATGAGGAAAAAAGATTCAGATTTTTCAGCACCTTGCCCAGCATACCTGCCCAGAATGGAAGACCCAGGTCTGCCTGATTCTGGGGTCCAGGCTTCTTCTTCTTCATCCCAAATCTTCTTCCTATGATGGAATGCCTCATCCCCAAACTCTGCCCTTACCCACACAAGGACATAGCATCAAAAAACTAATTTTTGCATCTCCACAACAGCTGTTTTTTTCTCATTCAATCTATTTTCTTATATGTAGAATAGCACAACATTTAAGGGAATATAGTCAGGCGTCCAGGGCTCAAACTCCTGCTTGTCACTTACTAGCTGTGTGACCTAAGGTAAGTTACTAAACCTCTTTGTACCTCATTTCCCCCATCTATGAAGTGGAAATAATAAAGGTATCTCCTCTCAGAGGGTTCATGAAGATAAAATCAGTTATAATGCAAATAAAATGCCTAGAACACTGCTCCACTACAGTGTATAAGTATTTGCTACTAACATAATAGCTTCCCTGGTGGTTCAGATGGTAATCCATCCACCTGCCAGTGCAAGAGAGGTTCCCCAGAGGAGGAATACTGCAACCCACTCCAGTATTCTTGCCTGGAGAACCCCATAGACAGAGGGGCCTGGTGGGCTACACTCCATGGGGTCACAGAGAGTTGGACACAATGAAGCAAGCAACAACTCAATAATAGAAAACCCTGACAGAATCAGGGACAAAGGCCCAAACCCTAGGCTTTACAGAATGAGGGAAATGGACAAAAGTTTCTTTAACATGACTCACATTTGGTCCCAGCAGAGCACAGCAAATGGCATCAGAGTCTAAATTCTCCATGCCCTCTAGTCGAACAAACAAAACATGTTCTTTGCTCCATACGGTTGCTATGAGAATAAAGTGAGTTAACACATAAAGCACTTAGAACAGTAATTATCTTCATTTGTTTTATCCGTGTTATAACCATCTCTGATAGTTCTAAGGATGCCTAAAAAATGGTTACCTTGAGCAACATAAAATAACTCAGTAAATGAAAAATTAGCTGCAATGTCTTATTTGGATCTTCTGAATAAACTATTGAAGAAAAAAAATAAGAGAAGGAAAGATACTTCTAGAATAGTGCTAAATATACACTCCTTAAATCCCACGAAGAACTTCCAAATGAACACCCAGTGCTCAAATGATAAGAAAATAACAGTGTATTGTGAGCCTCTAGCCTCATGGACACATCTAGGCCAGCTCCTTCTTTGGTCTTACCATCCCTCTGTGCAATGTTTATTAAACATCTAGTTTTTCTCCACAACAGCTGTTTTTCTCATTCAATCTATTTTCTTATATGTAGAATAGCACAACATTTAAGGGAATATAGTCAGGCGTCCAGGGCTCAAACTCCTGCTTGTCACTTACTAGCTGTGTGACCTAAGGTAAGTTACTAAACCTCTTTGTACCTCATTTCCCCCATCTATGAAGTGGAAATAATAAAGGTATCTCCTCTCAGAGGGTTCATGAAGATAAAATCAGTTATAATGCAAATAAAATGCCTAGAACACTGCTCCACTACAGTGTATAAGTATTTGCTACTAACATAATAGCTTCCCTGGTGGTTCAGATGGTAATCCATCCACCTGCCAGTGCAAGAGAGGTTCCCCAGAGGAGGAATACTGCAACCCACTCCAGTATTCTTGCCTGGAGAACCCCATAGACAGAGGGGCCTGGTGGGCTACACTCCATGGGGTCACAGAGAGTTGGACACAATGAAGCAAGCAACAACTCAATAATAGAAAACCCTGACAGAATCAGGGACAAAGGCCCAAACCCTAGGCTTTACAGAATGAGGGAAATGGACAAAAGTTTCTTTAACATGACTCACATTTGGTCCCAGCAGAGCACAGCAAATGGCATCAGAGTCTAAATTCTCCATGCCCTCTAGTCGAACAAACAAAACATGTTCTTTGCTCCATACGGTTGCTATGAGAATAAAGTGAGTTAACACATAAAGCACTTAGAACAGTAATTATCTTCATTTGTTTTATCCGTGTTATAACCATCTCTGATAGTTCTAAGGATGCCTAAAAAATGGTTACCTTGAGCAACATAAAATAACTCAGTAAATGAAAAATTAGCTGCAATGTCTTATTTGGATCTTCTGAATAAACTATTGAAGAAAAAAAATAAGAGAAGGAAAGATACTTCTAGAATAGTGCTAAATATACACTCCTTAAATCCCACGAAGAACTTCCAAATGAACACCCAGTGCTCAAATGATAAGAAAATAACAGTGTATTGTGAGCCTCTAGCCTCATGGACACATCTAGGCCAGCTCCTTCTTTGGTCTTTCCATCTGTCCATCCCTCTGTGCAATGTTTATTAAACATCTACTCCATGCTAGTAATTTAAGTGAGGGATACTTCGATCCTCAAGTGAAAGACATAGCATCTCCTTTAAGAAGGCAATTCAACCAACAGTCCCAAGAGCAGGTTAGGAGACATGCATGTGCAGGACCTCTGGGGGCACAAGGGACCAAAGGCACCTAACTATCTCAGTTACTTAACTGGTGACCTGAAGATTAAAGGTCACATCACCCAGGTGGGACAGTCATCAGGTCTCCCTGGCAGACTGGACATCTAGCATCAAAGTGGGAGGCACTGAGAGGACAGGGACACTGTGGGGTACTTCAAATTCAAGTGTGGCTGAAGATGGAGTTTGGGTGGCCAAGTAGCAGGAGATGGCAGTAACTAGACCATTGTGTTCTCCAGAGTACGCAAAGGTAAATGGGGAGCCAATGATGGCTCTGAACAGAGAAGTGATCAAAGAAAAGAGACAGATGTGGAGATGGCCACCATCTTTGAAAGACAATGCCTAAAAATGCTTACTTCAAGTATTAAAGCTTACTTCAAGCCTCCCTTCCCACAGTGACACTGGCCATGCCAACTAAATGGGAAGCTGTGGGTGCTTCCTGCCCATCTTTGCCCTGGAGTCTCCAACCCTCCACTTTGTTTTAAATTCTAAGGAACCTGTGGACTGTATTCCTTCCTGGTTTTGTAATGTGTGTGCCCCTTAGGTCCAAGAGCCCAGGGATGGGAACTGTGCCCAAGGAACATAGGTCCAGAGCTCTTCATTTGTTTTATCCGTGTTATAACCATCTCTGATAGTTCTAAGGATGCCTAAAAAATGGTTACCTTGAGCAACATAAAATAACTCAGTAAATGAAAAATTAGCTGCAATGTCTTATTTGGATCTTCTGAATAAACTATTGAAGAAAAAAAATAAGAGAAGGAAAGATACTTCTAGAATAGTGCTAAATATACACTCCTTAAATCCCACGAAGAACTTCCAAATGAACACCCAGTGCTCAAATGATAAGAAAATAACAGTGTATTGTGAGCCTCTAGCCTCATGGACACATCTAGGCCAGCTCCTTCTTTGGTCTTTCCATCTGTCCATCCCTCTGTGCAATGTTTATTAAACATCTACTCCATGCTAGTAATTTAAGTGAGGGATACTTCGATCCTCAAGTGAAAGACATAGCATCTCCTTTAAGAAGGCAATTCAACCAACAGTCCCAAGAGCAGGTTAGGAGACATGCATGTGCAGGACCTCTGGGGGCACAAGGGACCAAAGGCACCTAACTATCTCAGTTACTTAACTGGTGACCTGAAGATTAAAGGTCACATCACCCAGGTGGGACAGTCATCAGGTCTCCCTGGCAGACTGGACATCTAGCATCAAAGTGGGAGGCACTGAGAGGACAGGGACACTGTGGGGTACTTCAAATTCAAGTGTGGCTGAAGATGGAGTTTGGGTGGCCAAGTAGCAGGAGATGGCAGTAACTAGACCATTGTGTTCTCCAGAGTACGCAAAGGTAAATGGGGAGCCAATGATGGCTCTGAACAGAGAAGTGATCAAAGAAAAGAGACAGATGTGGAGATGGCCACCATCTTTGAAAGACAATGCCTAAAAATGCTTACTTCAAGTATTAAAGCTTACTTCAAGCCTCCCTTCCCACAGTGACACTGGCCATGCCAACTAAATGGGAAGCTGTGGGTGCTTCCTGCCCATCTTTGCCCTGGAGTCTCCAACCCTCCACTTTGTTTTAAATTCTAAGGAACCTGTGGACTGTATTCCTTCCTGGTTTTGTAATGTGTGTGCCCTTAGGGCCATGTAAAAATAGGTCCAAGAGCCCAGGGATGAGGCAACTCAGCTGCCCAAGGATCTCTGACACTCTCCAGGCATGCGGCCAGCTTGCTGACAGCTGTTGGGAGGGTTCAAGGTGACCAGGGCTAGAAACCTGATCTCATTGCAGACAGTCTTGTCCTGGTCCAGGAAACTCCATGGAGAATGCAGTTGGAGGTACTTGGCGCCAGGGCTCTTCCTGGGCATCTCAAGAGACTGCCTCTCACTTGGGCCACCTGCCCCTTTTCCAGTTCTTGAGTTCCATCAACAGGTCAACTCAGGCCTTTTCCAGAAACACTCTCCTCCCTTCTAACTCACAGCTAAACCCAGCTGCTTCTACGGTGTCCACCAATGAGAACAAAGAGAACAGAGACTGGAAGGTGGAGACTGTTTATTACGCCCCTTCTCTGTCCTCTGTCACAGAAATGCCCATCACAGGCTCTCAACATAGACAGACTTGGGTTCACACTCCTACTTTGCCTCCTAAATGAGCAATCTGAGGTAAAAAAAATAGCCTTTTAAATAAAGTTCGATTTCCATGTGCAAAATATAAACAATAATTACCTCTATTCATGAAGCTGTTATTCCCTACAATTCCCAGGGGAGGAAGTGCTGCGAGGCCAAGGGGATGGCCCAGGGCCATGCTGTTTCACCAATCCCTCACCCAAAGCTGGCCCCTCTTGAAACATGTATTTCTTTAAAAAGACTGAGGCACCTTGAAAAACCATCACTCCATTAAGAGCTGACATTGGCTCCATGCCTCCTCTGTCCCAAGCCCTACGTGAGCACATCATACAGTCTCACGCACGCCTTCAGACCATCCTTTGTTAGAGATGGGTGTCTTGGGAGCCTGAGGAATATGTCCTGGGTCATGAGCAGCCAGCCTCCGGGACCCATCTGTTTGGCCTGGATGCCTTGTAACCTCCAGAGGTCAGAGGTGAAGATGGCCTAGTTAATGGTTTCTTTTTTTAGAGGAGACTTCAGAGGACCAGAGAATAGGCTAGATCTAACCACAGCTGGAATCTGATGCCCGGGCAGGGGTCCCTAGGTTTCATCACACTGTGTATTTTCAGGGGCAGCTCTTCTGAAAGAGGGCTTCTCAGGCAAACGTGACAGCAGAGAGGGGGATCAAAGGCAGGTCAAAGGAGATGCTACGATGGTCCTGCCCTGGACTGCCTGATCCTGTGTAAAGCAGTCGTTTAATTTTTATTACTTGTATATGTGGAGTGCCACACACAGTTTTATTTGGGAGGAAAAAGAGGGGGTTCTGCTCCTGCAACAGAAGTATGAAAGCCAATGGGTAAACAAGTTAGCTGCTCAATTGTGTCTGACTCTTTGCCCCACGGACTGTAGTCCACCAGGCTCCTCTGTCCATGGAATTCTCCAGTCAGGAATCCTGGATGCCCCCAATTGTGTCTTTGACCCCTTTGCGCCCAAGGTCACGCTCTGCCTGTCCAAATGAGAACAAAGAGAACAGAGACTGGAAGGTGGAGACTGTTTATTACGCCTTCTCTGTCCTCTGTCACAGAAATGCCCATCACAGGCTCTCAACATAGACAGACTTGGGTTCACACTCCTACTTTGCCTCCTAAATGAGCAATCTGAGGTAAAAAAAATAGCCTTTTAAATAAAGTTCGATTTCCATGTGCAAAATATAAACAATAATTACCTCTATTCATGAAGCTGTTATTCCCTACAATTCCCAGGGGAGGAAGTGCTGCGAGGCCAAGGGGATGGCCCAGGGCCATGCTGTTTCACCAATCCCTCACCCAAAGCTGGCCCCTCTTGAAACATGTATTTCTTTAAAAAGACTGAGGCACCTTGAAAAACCATCACTCCATTAAGAGCTGACATTGGCTCCATGCCTCCTCTGTCCCAAGCCCTACGTGAGCACATCATACAGTCTCACGCGCCTGCAGACCATCCTTTGTTAGAGATGGGTGTCTTGGGAGCCTGAGGAATATGTCCTGGGTCATGAGCAGCCAGCCTCCGGGACCCATCTGTTTGGCCTGGATGCCTTGTAACCTCCAGAGGTCAGAGGTGAAGATGGCCTAGTTAATGGTTTCTTTTTTTAGAGGAGACTTCAGAGGACCAGAGAATAGGCTAGATCTAACCACAGCTGGAATCTGATGCCCGGGCAGGGGTCCCTAGGTTTCATCACACTGTGTATTTTCAGGGGCAGCTCTTCTGAAAGAGGGCTTCTCAGGCAAACGTGACAGCAGAGAGGGGGATCAAAGGCAGGTCAAAGGAGATGCTACGATGGTCCTGCCCTGGACTGCCTGATCCTGTGTAAAGCAGTCGTTTAATTTTTATTACTTGTATATGTGGAGTGCCACACACAGTTTTATTTGGGAGGAAAAAGAGGGGGTTCTGCTCCTGCAACAGAAGTTTGAAAGCCAATGGGCTATCTTTCTGTAAACAAGTTAGCTGCTCAATTGTGTCTGACTCTTTGCGGCCCCACGGACTGTAGTCCACCAGGCTCCTCTGTCCATGGAATTCTCCAGTCAGGAATCCTGGAGTAGGTTGGGGGCAAACTCCTCTTGTTTTAGGAGCTTAGGTGCTGACTTTTTTCCACAGGGACCTCTGAAAGGACACGGTTTGAGTCAGACCTGTGCCCTGAGCAGCAGAGGCATCAAGCGTGGGAGTGTCTGTGGAGCCCCAGAGGCCTCTGGGATTGTTGAGCTGCTCACGCCATATGCAAAATTCCAGGGTATAAGTGATCCAGGGAGGAGAGGGCCGGCAGCTCTTCTCCGATTTCCTAAGGATTCTATGTGCCCCAGTACATGCAGAACTACTAAGACCATCATGTCTGCAGAAATGCCTTTGACTGAGTGCTGACCAGGTGCTAAGGAAAAGGGAGGGAATGAGGTCACCGACCGCAAGGGACTGCTGGGAGGAGGAACTAAGACTATCTGTGAAGCACTAATATGGGCACCTGGCACACGGCAAACCCTCTGAAGAGTTTTAGAGTTTACTTTCATTATTATCACTGTCGTCTGTTATTATCACTTTTCACGGCCTTATAAGTCCTCACAAAAAACTTGATGAGGTTCCTATGATTATCAAGCCCACTTTATAGAACAGGAAATAGAGGCTTCAAGAGGTTAAATAATTAGCTCGAGGCCACAGACAGCAGAGAAGGCATCGGAAGGTGGCCCGTCTGGTTCCTAAGGCCAGGCAGGCGCTGGTCTAGAAGGGCTGAGGGAAGGAGGCAGGCCTCCCCAAGGGCCAGGAGGGGGTGGGCAGGCAGGCAGGCAGGCCTGGGAAGCCCCAGATGACCCCTGTCCAGAGCCGGAGAGGAAAATAGGCCGGGACTTTCCGCTGAAAGGACCCGCAGGCTTGCTAACTTTGCACCTCTCTGAAGCAACACCACAAAGCCAAACTACTTAAAATAATAATGATGAAAACAGAAAACCAGCCCCTGAGTGGCCTTTCCTGGGCTCCAAAGACAGCCGAGTCTCAGAGTAGAACCTGAGCCTCCTGCAACAGAAGTTTGAAAGCCAATGGGCTATCTTTCTGTAAACAAGTTAGCTGCTCAATTGTGTCTGACTCTTTGCGGCCCCACGGACTGTAGTCCACCAGGCTCCTCTGTCCATGGAATTCTCCAGTCAGGAATCCTGGAGTAGGTTGGGGGCAAACTCCTCTTGTTTTAGGAGCTTAGGTGCTGACTTTTTTCCACAGGGACCTCTGAAAGGACACGGTTTGAGTCAGACCTGTGCCCTGAGCAGCAGAGGCATCAAGCGTGGGAGTGTCTGTGGAGCCCCAGAGGCCTCTGGGATTGTTGAGCTGCTCACGCCATATGCAAAATTCCAGGGTATAAGTGATCCAGGGAGGAGAGGGCCGGCAGCTCTTCTCCGATTTCCTAAGGATTCTATGTGCCCCAGTACATGCAGAACTACTAAGACCATCATGTCTGCAGAAATGCCTTTGACTGAGTGCTGACCAGGTGCTAAGGAAAAGGGAGGGAATGAGGTCACCGACCGCAAGGGACTGCTGGGAGGAGGAACTAAGACTATCTGTGAAGCACTAATATGGGCACCTGGCACACGGCAAACCCTCTGAAGAGTTTTAGAGTTTACTTTCATTATTATCACTGTCGTCTGTTATTATCACTTTTCACGGCCTTATAAGTCCTCACAAAAAACTTGATGAGGTTCCTATGATTATCAAGCCCACTTTATAGAACAGGAAATAGAGGCTTCAAGAGGTTAAATAATTAGCTCGAGGCCACAGACAGCAGAGAAGGCATCGGAAGGTGGCCCGTCTGGTTCCTAAGGCCAGGCAGGCGCTGGTCTAGAAGGGCTGAGGGAAGGAGGCAGGCCTCCCCAAGGGCCAGGAGGGGGTGGGCAGGCAGGCAGGCAGGCCTGGGAAGCCCCAGATGACCCCTGTCCAGAGCCGGAGAGGAAAATAGGCCGGGACTTTCCGCTGAAAGGACCCGCAGGCTTGCTAACTTTGCACCTCTCTGAAGCAACACCACAAAGCCAAACTACTTAAAATAATAATGATGAAAACAGAAAACCAGCCCCTGCGGTGGCCTTTCCTGGGCTCCAAAGACAGCCCGAGTCTCAGAGTAGACTGAGTTCAAGGCGTGAGGCCGTGGCAGGCCCAGCACCCGCTGGGTTGGCTGCGCTCCAAGCAATGTTTCTCCTTCCAAACACACACAGAACTCTGCTCAGCATACCACTTGAAAGCCAAGAAGATGCCTCAGGGTTGCCATGGCAACGCTAAACAGACAAAACCTTTGAACCAGCTCTGACGCACAGACACAAACCTATTAGAGGGCCAAACGGATGGAGTCGGGGTGGGGGTGGGGGCTCCACCTGGAGGATCCAGAGCGTCTGGGTCAGGGTAAAGGGACTCCTGCAGCACAGGCTGCGTGTGGCTGGGCTCGCTCCAGAGCGGGGATGTCGCGCGCCTGCCTCTGCATCTAGGGTGTTGACGCAGCTCTGTGTTACGAGGGCACAGCGACAGGAAATGCCAGCGGGTAGCCCTGGCTCTGCCTCTCCCTGGGGACAGCCCTCCGCTCCCAGCACCAGGGTCTCTTCAAAGAAGTGGGGCCTGCCATGCTGTGCCGTGAGTGTGAAAGGCCAAATGCAGGAGTGCTGACATTAACCAGCACTCCCCACATGCCATGGCTGAACTTCCCTCCACAGCGGTTGATCACCCTGGGTATTTTCCTCTAGAAAACGTCACTCCAGGTCCAATGGGGCTTTTCCCTGAAATACTGCCACCTGGGGAGTGACGATGATGACAGACGATTTGGCCCAGGTCTGAAAAGACCGCCCTGTCGATGGGTGAGTCTTAGTCTGGGCTCTTCCATGTCCCCTCCCTCACCTCAGACACAACAGGACAAAGGGTTGACATTGAGTAAGAGCCCAGAGGAGCCTCACCAGACACAGCGGAGGGCATGGGGTAGCATCCATGAGCAAATGTTGCAGAACCTCCCAGTGAAGGGCCCATGGCATCCTGAGGGGAAGAGCATCTCCAGACATAGGAATCCTCGTCCACTCATCATTCCCCATGATGAACCCTCTTGCCTTTCAAGACTCACCCCTTGGCAGTTATTCCTAAGCCTCCCCTTCTCCCTGCGTGGAATGGCCCCCAGGGTGCCACACACAGATGCCTATGAGAACAGCTGCACTATTTTAGCGTCCAGATTGCTCTCTGGTCTCCTGCCCACTCATGACTGAGCTCCTCGAGGCAGGGGTCCGTCTTGTCCACCTGGGTACTCCCCAGGCCTAGCCCAGTCCCTGGCATTGGTGGCGCTTGGTGAGCTCAGCATACCACTTGAAAGCCAAGAAGATGCCTCAGGGTTGCCATGGCAACGCTAAACAGACAAAACCTTTGAACCAGCTCTGACGCACAGACACAAACCTATTAGAGGGCCAAACGGATGGAGTCGGGGTGGGGGTGGGGGCTCCACCTGGAGGATCCAGAGCGTCTGGGTCAGGGTAAAGGGACTCCTGCAGCACAGGCTGCGTGTGGCTGGGCTCGCTCCAGAGCGGGGATGTCGCGCGCCTGCCTCTGCATCTAGGGTGTTGACGCAGCTCTGTGTTACGAGGGCACAGCGACAGGAAATGCCAGCGGGTAGCCCTGGCTCTGCCTCTCCCTGGGGACAGCCCTCCGCTCCCAGCACCAGGGTCTCTTCAAAGAAGTGGGGCCTGCCATGCTGTGCCGTGAGTGTGAAAGGCCAAATGCAGGAGTGCTGACATTAACCAGCACTCCCCACATGCCATGGCTGAACTTCCCTCCACAGCGGTTGATCACCCTGGGTATTTTCCTCTAGAAAACGTCACTCCAGGTCCAATGGGGCTTTTCCCTGAAATACTGCCACCTGGGGAGTGACGATGATGACAGACGATTTGGCCCAGGTCTGAAAAGACCGCCCTGTCGATGGGTGAGTCTTAGTCTGGGCTCTTCCATGTCCCCTCCCTCACCTCAGACACAACAGGACAAAGGGTTGACATTGAGTAAGAGCCCAGAGGAGCCTCACCAGACACAGCGGAGGGCATGGGGTAGCATCCATGAGCAAATGTTGCAGAACCTCCCAGTGAAGGGCCCATGGCATCCTGAGGGGAAGAGCATCTCCAGACATAGGAATCCTCGTCCACTCATCATTCCCCATGATGAACCCTCTTGCCTTTCAAGACTCACCCCTTGGCAGTTATTCCTAAGCCTCCCCTTCTCCCTGCGTGGAATGGCCCCCAGGGTGCCACACACAGATGCCTATGAGAACAGCTGCACTATTTTAGCGTCCAGATTGCTCTCTGGTCTCCTGCCCACTCATGACTGAGCTCCTCGAGGGCAGGGGTCCGTCTTGTCCACCTGGGTACTCCCCAGGCCTAGCCCAGTCCCTGGCATTGGTCGGCGCTTGGTGAGCCTGTGATGACCAACAGGCTGAAAGTGTGCAGGGCCACACCCATCACGCTTGTGCACTGGGGCCCCTGGCATTCTCCAGCTCATGGGCCACGGGTGTCTGCTTTCACCTCCACATCCTCTGGGAAGAGAGCAGAATGTGAAGCAGAGGATGGAGTGTGGAGTTAGAGAGTGGAACTTCAGGCAACCTGGTGAGCCAGGAGGAGGGAACATGAGAAAAGGAAGAGATACCCCACCTGCAAAATCAAAGCTCTCGGGCCTGCTCACTGATAAGCCAGTGAGATAATTTGCCCCTTGAAAACTGAAATAGCACCCATTCTCCAGGTTATGAAGCAAAGCTGTCTTTGTCTCCACTATTTAAAACCCGTGAAGATGCCCTGTTCTCTTAGGGTGGAAGCACCTTCGCTCTATGCTGAGGACTCTCCATGGAGTCACAGCTGCCTTCCCAGCAGGTAAACCACTTCTGGTGGGCCATCTTCCTTTGGTTACCATGATGTTCTCTGTGCATGCTCCCTTCTGGTCTTCTCCAGACAGGCAACATTTAGCCAGCAACAAATCTTTGTCACTGGCTGATCTGAAGTGAGTGAAAGTCACTCAGTTGGGTCTGACTCTTTGCAACCCATCAAATTCTCCAGGCAAGAATACTGGAGTATGTAGCCTTTCCCTTCTCCAGGGGAACTTCCCCACCCAGGGATCAAACCCACGTATTCCGCATGGCAGGCGGATTCTTTACCAGCTGAGCCCCAAAGGAAGTCCAAGAATACTGGAGTAGATAGCCTATCCTGTCTCCAGGGGGCCTTCCCAACCCAGGAATCGAACCGGGATCTCCTACATCGCAGGCAGATTCTTTACAGGTGAGCTACAAACTGGCCATCCTAAACAAAGCCTAATTGAGAGTTGAGCGTTCTAGGAATCTAGAAACTGTGGCTTGTCCACTAGGCTCCATTCCCAAATGATGCTTCCCACCAGTAGGATGGCATGGGCTCACACACGTGTGCATACAGCGTCCCCTTGGTCAGAACAACACCTGAGCTTGTGTGCACACAGCACTTCCTGTGTGCCCTAGGTGAGCCCCGCCTTACGGAGCTGTCATTGCGTTGCGAGGTCAGGGAAAGGACAGCGACCCCGTGGTCGTCCTCCTCGTCTTTCTCGTTTCCTGCCGAATGGAATGATTGCGGTGGAGGTTCTGACATGTTCCTGGACTCGCCCAACTATTCTCTGCCACTTTTACTACGAGACCTTGTCTGCTGCCCCACCCCTAAGCTGGAACTAATTATCACAGACAATTTTAGAATTTTATATTCCTGCGTTCTAAAATAACACACAGTCCATGGAAAAAAAACCCAAAACCAAAAAACAAAAAACCCAATGCTTTCATAGTTGAGTTAGAGAAGTCACAAAAAACTGCGTTGGAGCTATGTAGCATTTATACACAACATATTTACATAAACTAAGTGGGCGCAGAAGAACCCCAAGGCATGGCATCATTATTTTGTAAGCTTGAAAGTAGACCTTAACAAACCCCTCCAAGACAAGGCACAGAAAATACAAATCCACCAAACACAAGCAGAGGTTCACTCCCTGAAACTGTCAGGTTCACGTTCTAACGGACTGGAACAAACACATCCATCTCTATCCTGGGCACGACATCTCTTTCCATGATGTTCTCTGTGCATGCTCCCTTCTGGTCTTCTCCAGACAGGCAACATTTAGCCAGCAACAAATCTTTGTCACTGGCTGATCTGAAGTGAGTGAAAGTCACTCAGTTGGGTCTGACTCTTTGCAACCCATCAAATTCTCCAGGCAAGAATACTGGAGTATGTAGCCTTTCCCTTCTCCAGGGGAACTTCCCCACCCAGGGATCAAACCCACGTATTCCGCATGGCAGGCGGATTCTTTACCAGCTGAGCCCCAAAGGAAGTCCAAGAATACTGGAGTAGATAGCCTATCCTGTCTCCAGGGGACCTTCCCAACCCAGGAATCGAACCGGGATCTCCTACATCGCAGGCAGATTCTTTACAGGTGAGCTACAAACTGGCCATCCTAAACAAAGCCTAATTGAGAGTTGAGCGTTCTAGGAATCTAGAAACTGTGGCTTGTCCACTAGGCTCCATTCCCAAATGATGCTTCCCACCAGTAGGATGGCATGGGCTCACACACGTGTGCATACAGCGTCCCCTTGGTCAGAACAACACCTGAGCTTGTGTGCACACAGCACTTCCTGTGTGCCCTAGGTGAGCCCCGCCTTACGGAGCTGTCATTGCGTTGCGAGGTCAGGGAAAGGACAGCGACCCCGTGGTCGTCCTCCTCGTCTTTCTCGTTTCCTGCCGAATGGAATGATTGCGGTGGAGGTTCTGACATGTTCCTGGACTCGCCCAACTATTCTCTGCCACTTTTACTACGAGACCTTGTCTGCTGCCCCACCCCTAAGCTGGAACTAATTATCACAGACAATTTTAGAATTTTATATTCCTGCGTTCTAAAATAACACACAGTCCATGGAAAAAAAACCCAAAACCAAAAAACAAAAAACCCAATGCTTTCATAGTTGAGTTAGAGAAGTCACAAAAAACTGCGTTGGAGCTATGTAGCATTTATACACAACATATTTACATAAACTAAGTGGGCGCAGAAGAACCCCAAGGCATGGCATCATTATTTTGTAAGCTTGAAAGTAGACCTTAACAAACCCCTCCAAGACAAGGCACAGAAAATACAAATCCACCAAACACAAGCAGAGGTTCACTCCCTGAAACTGTCAGGTCCACATACACGTTCTAACGGACTGGAACAAACACATCCATCTCTATCCTGGGGGCAATACGACATCTCTTTCATGTGAAGCTATGACTGCATATGTAAAATGCCTGCACTAAAATTAAGTCTTCCATCTTCCAAATTTTCTCAATTATTAATACACCAGACAGCTGCAGTAGCTCTAGTAAAAATAGCAGCCAAGCTTTTCCAAAAGTCAAGCAGATATGAGACGTCTGATGGGGACTCTCCTCTGTGAGGACTGGCTGCGCTCTGGGTCAAACAAGAAGAACCACAATCTCCAGCGGGACCAACAAAAACAGAGATACTTCTTCTAGAATTTAACATGAAAAATGACACCTCTCCCGGCCAGGCATGCTCACTCTTCTTTATAATAAGAAACTGTGTGTGTGGAAAAAAAAGTTGACTGAAAAGGCTATCCGTCCACTCATTGAGATAACTAACAATTAGGAAATTGAACGCCAATCACTTCAGTGCATTCTGGAATGAGACGACACCATCGTGTCTACTCAATGGGAGCAGGGTGAGGTTAGAAAAACAAATTATGCCTTTTTTTTTTTTAAACAAGATTTCTGGAAACAAATGAACAGGAAAAAAAGAGTCACCCTTCAGTTGCCACCTTCATGCTTTATACAGGTATCGGTGTCATCTTCACAGACTCTCATAAATATATTCCTTGTGGAAATATTGACATTTGAAAAGCATTTCAAAGGGAACCACTGAGTACTCAGTATCATCACTGAATGGTCCCTGATCTGAACAGTGATCATGAATTTTAAGTTAAGATTATATGTAGGACATGCAACAAGAAAAGAATAGATTTCAAAGGAATTTTAAAGCTGTATTATCAGAGTTTAAGCATATCACAGCAGAGGGAACGTCACGTGTCACGGTCACACGATGAATGGCCTGGACGTGGTCGTACCTTTCACGTTTTTTGGTCACAGTTCTGATTTCACACCATCGTAAGCTTTAAAGGTGTGAGAACACACACCCAGACTTCTGGGTTGTATGATACCATCACTCCATCTGTGCCCCAGCACCACACTCAAACACAAATCGTTGTAGGTCCTTGAAGAAAAAGAATCATAGCAGCCGAAGTTCTAAACAAGGATACGTTTGCACCAGTTCTGTGTAACTTGTTTCTAAGAGCCAGGACCATATTTTATTTTCCCTGTCTCACGATCTATGTAAAAAATCACAACCATTTTTTCAGTAAATGCCAACAAATGTCAGAGAAGCAAACCACAGCTCTTTGGAAATGGATGCTAGTTTATTAATATAATTCCCCAGAGTAAAGCCAGTGGTGTGAATGTTTTCAAGACGGTCAACAGGGTTTAGACGCGGGGCTTACTAACCTAACACAAATGCTCACTGCCCGTGCACCACTTACCATTTGCGATCTGTTCTTCGGACAGCCATTGATGTCTTCAATCTTCTCATTTGCTGAAAAAAGAAACACTAGTCAGAAAAAGAAATAATCCTCACAGACACTGTGAGCAGGCATGTTCAGGACCCGTGAGGCCAAGCAAATCCTAAGGCCCATTCTGGGGTCTCTCCAACTGGCACGGGCGTGTGAGACACTGAGACGCATCTAGCAGGCTTCAGCACTGACTCATCGAGCTGTCCCTCAGGATCGGAGGAAGCAACTGTCGCAATGGGAGCAGGGTGAGGTTAGAAAAACAAATTATGCCTTTTTTTAAACAAGATTTCTGGAAACAAATGAACAGGAAAAAAAGAGTCACCCTTCAGTTGCCACCTTCATGCTTTATACAGGTATCGGTGTCATCTTCACAGACTCTCATAAATATATTCCTTGTGGAAATATTGACATTTGAAAAGCATTTCAAAGGGAACCACTGAGTACTCAGTATCATCACTGAATGGTCCCTGATCTGAACAGTGATCATGAATTTTAAGTTAAGATTATATGTAGGACATGCAACAAGAAAAGAATAGATTTCAAAGGAATTTTAAAGCTGTATTATCAGAGTTTAAGCATATCACAGCAGAGGGAACGTCACGTGTCACGGTCACACGATGAATGGCCTGGACGTGGTCGTACCTTTCACGTTTTTTGGTCACAGTTCTGATTTCACACCATCGTAAGCTTTAAAGGTGTGAGAACACACACCCAGACTTCTGGGTTGTATGATACCATCACTCCATCTGTGCCCCAGCACCACACTCAAACACAAATCGTTGTAGGTCCTTGAAGAAAAAGAATCATAGCAGCCGAAGTTCTAAACAAGGATACGTTTGCACCAGTTCTGTGTAACTTGTTTCTAAGAGCCAGGACCATATTTTATTTTCCCTGTCTCACGATCTATGTAAAAAATCACAACCATTTTTTCAGTAAATGCCAAC
This sequence comes from Tragulus kanchil, assembly GCA_022376925.1. Taxonomy (NCBI): domain Eukaryota; kingdom Metazoa; phylum Chordata; class Mammalia; order Artiodactyla; family Tragulidae; genus Tragulus; species Tragulus kanchil. The sequence goes on along the minus strand of JAIOJX010000006.1, from coordinate 66,228,533 downwards.
AAATGTCAGAGAAGCAAACCACAGCTCTTTGGAAATGGATGCTAGTTTATTAATATAATTCCCCAGAGTAAAGCCAGTGGTGTGAATGTTTTCAAGACGGTCAACAGGGTTTAGACGCGGGGCTTACTAACCTAACACAAATGCTCACTGCCCGTGCACCACTTACCATTTGCGATCTGTTCTTCGGACAGCCATTGATGTCTTCAATCTTCTCATTTGCTGAAAAAAGAAACACTAGTCAGAAAAAGAAATAATCCTCACAGACACTGTGAGCAGGCATGTTCAGGACCCGTGAGGCCAAGCAAATCCTAAGGCCCATTCTGGGGTCTCTCCAACTGGCACGGGCGTGTGAGACACTGAGACGCATCTAGCAGGCTTCAGCACTGACTCATCGAGCTGCCGTCCTCCAGGACAGCTGGGGCAAGGTCGCCGTCATCTAGGATGGAAGCAACTGCATCGACAACAGTCTTAGAGTGAGGGGGCATGGCGGAAGTGTTTGTACCCTGGGAAATGGATGGGCCAGTGACTGCGCTCTAGGCTCTTAAGAGGCAGCTGCAACTTCCCCACAAAAGATGGGGTGCTTCTGAGTGAGGCCCATCCAGCCCCATTGCAGCTCCTGGGGACGAAAGCCACAGACAGCAGTACCTCACTCCATCTTTACTCAGAAATATGAACGTTACTCTTGCTTGTCCTGATCCTATTGCCAAAGTGGATCCTGTGCCCACAAGGATCCTATTCCCAATGGAAAAACAAGAGAGTGAGATTTTAAAAATGATACATCCATGGCCATATAGTACATCCGGATTAAATCTGGGACATACACTATTGCAGTCAAAAGAGTGCCTGCCTACTTAGAAGTGACCGAAAAGAGGCTGTGCTGAATAAGCCAGAAATCAAATCAAATCAACAGGGAAGAAAGGCCCAGCTCCCGTGGTGCATGTATTTCATCCTAAGTCTGGCAGAATCCTTGCAAGATACAGCCTAGGACATCTGAGTTTACAACCACAGTGCTAAAGAAAGGCAGTGTGTATAGAGACTTGGAGGCAAAGATATCCCAGTTGAGGCCCAGTTCTATAGCTTCTTAGCTGTGTGACCTTAGCTGTGTAACACAACCTGTTTTATTGCCTCACCTATAAAATTGAGTTGCCTTATCTATAAAATTGAGCTAATGCTAGCAACTTCACAGGAGGAGCTGTGAAAAGATTATATGATGCCAGTAAAACACTTAGTGAAGTACCTAGCACACAGTGAGTGTTCTGTGCATGGTGGCTGTTGTTTAGTTGCTCAGTCGCATCCGACTTTTTGTGACCCCGTGGTCTGTAGCCCACCAGCCTCCTCTGTCCATGGGAATTCCCAGGCAAGAATACTGGAGTGGGTTGCCATTTCCTTCTCCAGGAGATCTTCCTGACTCAGGGATGGAACCCAGGTCTCCTACATTGCAGGCAGATTCTTTACCATCTGAGCCACCAGAGAAGCCCCCTATATGTATGGCAGTGACTAGTAATTCCCTTATACGTATTCTTATCATCTATGTAAAAATATGTAAAACAAAACTCTCCTTTGTGATGTCTCCAAGTTAAGTCCAGAAACTCATCTAGGGCTTCATGGTAAAGGACTAAAGATTTGCCTCCTGACGCCTTTGTAAGATTCCTCCCCAACTCCATATCTTTTTACCCCATGTTTCTACCCCAGAGAGAGAAGGCTTCCTAGGTCTCGCTACTCTCCCAGCACCGTGGAAACTGCCACTATGTTGCTTTTAACCACCTAGTGTGCGACTCCTTCTCTTGCCTCTGCTAGCTACGAAGACAGGTAGATTTTGTTTTTCCCACTGTATCCTTACAACTCAAAACTGCATTATATATCTGTGTGTGTGTGTGTGTGTATATATATGTATATATATATATATATATATATGTATATATATACATATATATACACACACATATGTATATATACATATATATACACACACATATACTAATGACTGTGACATCTAAAAATTCCATGGAAAGAAATGTGTCTGAAAAAGATAACAGAATCAGTTTCCCACGACACTAAGGTTTTAGGACACCTGTGCTTAAATATAGCTCGCTGTTTCCTCAATTGGGTTTACTTTTCCCTCCAGAATGTCTACCTTGAGAAAGAAGTAAAACATAAGAAAGCAAGCAGTGGTAGGATATTATTTAAAATTTTAATTACCAGAGATAGGCTGTTTGGTATACATTCAGCCTAATCTACACCTTTAGAATTTGCCCAAAGCGAGAGACCTTCAGGCCTACGACCACCTAGGAAGACGTCAACCTCCTGGGAGCCACTTGAGCTTCCTCAACTCTTAAAAACACTGAGATAGGGATTCTAGGAAGCTTCATCTGCCTGCTTTTCCCTACCCCTAAAACAGTGCCCTAAAGGGCATAAAAGATGCCCTCCCAAATGGGATGACTCATGGATATGTGTTCTTCAGTTCATCAGAAAATATAATTAGCTAGCATGTAACCCTAGCATGTAAACGAAGTAACTTTGATCTGCTTTGTTTTCTACATAAGCCCCAGAGCCCAGCGCCTCGCACAGTGCCTGATACACAGCAGGCACTCAGCATGTATTTGTTGAGCGATGTGTGCTAAGTCACTCAGTCATGTCTGACTCTTCATGACTCTGTGGGCTGTAGCCTCCCCCAGGCTTCTCTGTCCATGGCATTCTGCTGGCACGAATACTGGAATGGGCAGTTATGCTCTCCCTCCAGGGGGTCTTCCCGACCCGAGGATCCAACCTGGGTCCCCTGCGTCGCCTGCACTGGCAGGCAGGTTCTTCTTCACTAGCACCACCTGGGAAACTAAGCACGAATCCGAATATTCCAATGAATCAACACTGTACTGCCTATTTTAAGGCAGCTGCCTGTGGACTTATATATATAAGTGTATGTGCTGAAGGTGGAAAAAAAAGAAAGATCCTTAACAACTGGCATTCCTTCACACACTGGAAATTATGGCCTGCTAGCATGCTGACCTTGGGTTTTGATATACAACACTAAAGGAATAAATCTATGGCTTTTGAGAATCAAGGCCACTCAGGGTATCTTCTGATTGGATACTTGTGATGGCCAAGTCATAAGTCATTGGGCTCCAATCAATACCCAGTTCATTAGTGCTCATTAAAGTGAAGGATGGATAACTGTAATCCTAAGAAGTCATTTTAAAGATTATTTATACACCTCCTAGATAAACAAAAGCAAGGAATGGAGTCTAATTATCCCTCTAATTCATAGTTTGTCACCTAAACCGCAGTCAGGTGCCCCTTGAGCTTATTAGGCTCCTATAAGACTAAAGCTGACAGTTTACAAAAACATTCAAAATAAACCAATGGAGTGGAGCCTATTTGTGACCCTCTAAAGAAGACCCTCTAAAGAGATCAATCAAATGACTCAGCCCAAACTCAAATGCTTAGTAAAAATGCAAAAAACTCTGGACCTCCTAGTTTTCAATCTTATGTCATTTAAACACTTCTCTTTGAACATAAATTCTTTAGAATTTCTGTGGTTGTCATAAACACCTGAAGCAATAATAGTAGCTCTAATTCTGCCAGTAAGAAGGAAGAAGAGTTTGGTCTTCAGAGCTGAATTGATTAACTCGGGGTAGGGGTCCTTTGGCTAGAGCCCCAAAGTAGAAAACCAAAGAAGCAAAGGTATTTGTCCCCCAAAGTCCTCACTGTGATTAAAACTGGCATCCTGAAGTACCCATGGTAATTTATTTATTCCAACAAGCTCTAAATCAGGACCTTTCTGCACACAAGGTGACAAGCTAGTCACTGGAAAACATCAGTGGATTTGAAGAATAGAATCAAACTCAGCGCTTCTCAAAAGACCTCCTAAGAAGGGTTCAGTGCATTTCAACAACCAAAGCATCTCTGTCTGGCATCTAGGTATGTGCAGGGCAGTTGGCAGTCCTGCCAATGTCCAAGAGAAAGTGCCTGCCCTCACTGAAAACATCCAGTGGATGGTTGAAGAAAGCCACCTGGGAAACTAAGCACGAATCCGAATATTCCAATGAATCAACACTGTACTGCCTATTTTAAGGCAGCTGCCTGTGGACTTATATATATAAGTGTATGTGCTGAAGGTGGAAAAAGAAAGATCCTTAACAACTGGCATTCCTTCACACACTGGAAATTATGGCCTGCTAGCATGCTGACCTTGGGTTTTGATATACAACACTAAAGGAATAAATCTATGGCTTTTGAGAATCAAGGCCACTCAGGGTATCTTCTGATTGGATACTTGTGATGGCCAAGTCATAAGTCATTGGGCTCCAATCAATACCCAGTTCATTAGTGCTCATTAAAGTGAAGGATGGATAACTGTAATCCTAAGAAGTCATTTTAAAGATTATTTATACACCTCCTAGATAAACAAAAGCAAGGAATGGAGTCTAATTATCCCTCTAATTCATAGTTTGTCACCTAAACCGCAGTCAGGTGCCCCTTGAGCTTATTAGGCTCCTATAAGACTAAAGCTGACAGTTTACAAAAACATTCAAAATAAACCAATGGAGTGGAGCCTATTTGTGACCCTCTAAAGAAGACCCTCTAAAGAGATCAATCAAATGACTCAGCCCAAACTCAAATGCTTAGTAAAAATGCAAAAAACTCTGGACCTCCTAGTTTTCAATCTTATGTCATTTAAACACTTCTCTTTGAACATAAATTCTTTAGAATTTCTGTGGTTGTCATAAACACCTGAAGCAATAATAGTAGCTCTAATTCTGCCAGTAAGAAGGAAGAAGAGTTTGGTCTTCAGAGCTGAATTGATTAACTCGGGGTAGGGGTCCTTTGGCTAGAGCCCCAAAGTAGAAAACCAAAGAAGCAAAGGTATTTGTCCCCCAAAGTCCTCACTGTGATTAAAACTGGCATCCTGAAGTACCCATGGTAATTTATTTATTCCAACAAGCTCTAAATCAGGACCTTTCTGCACACAAGGTGACAAGCTAGTCACTGGAAAACATCAGTGGATTTGAAGAATAGAATCAAACTCAGCGCTTCTCAAAAGACCTCCTAAGAAGGGTTCAGTGCATTTCAACAACCAAAGCATCTCTGTCTGGCATCTAGGTATGTGCAGGGCAGTTGGCAGTCCTGCCAATGTCCAAAAAGAGAAAGTGCCTGCCCTCACTGAGAGGCAGACAACTTACCCAAGGTCATGGCATGGTAGCAGGTTGTCAACAGAAAGAAGGTAGTGTCCCGCGTGTTGTCTGAATTTCCTGGTCGTGCTCAGAGGCAGCCCAAATGGTGGTACAGAATGAGCTGTTATCAGCTCTCGTCACCCCTAACGGGAGTCTCTTCCTCTCTGTCTTGGCGTCCTCCTTCTCTCCAAACCTCTTTTGTTTACGCTGTTTTCCTCTCCCCCTCTCTCCCTTCTTTCCTTCCTTCCTCCCGCCCCTTCTCTCCTTCGCTCACTCCAACCCCTTCTGGCATCCCTGAGTGACAGCAATGTAAGCAGAGGGAGGGAGGCCTGTCTCTCCCTCTTGATTCATGCTGTTTATCCTGGCCTCATAAACCTTCCTAATAACTCACAGACATGGCATCGTGATGGGCTGGCAGGCGACTGCCGGCTTCGGGCAGCTCGTGACTCAAGAAGATAATCATACTAATAAGAGGCTGAACACAGACAGTGAACCCTCAGTCACTAGAGCAAGGGGACCAAGAGGCAGCAACAAAAGGTTCATTTTCTGCCCAAGGGGCAGCAAGCAAGGTCTGAAGATTGGGCTCCAAGTTATCCCAGTATCTGGGAAGACCAGTCCTAGGATGGATGGATGGATGGATGGATGGATAGATGGCTGGTTCCTAGAACCCATCTGGACTAGATGAAGACTTAGGAGTAGATTCTGTGAAGATCATTTGAGCATTTCCTTCATGTTACACATCTTAACTTTTAAAGGATTCCAACTCTCCATCATCAGAACTAGCTGAAGAGATGGTCAGATTCCCCACCTAAAAGTCAAGTCCTCCACCAATGGCTTTCCCAACTGTGATTAAAACTGGCATCCTGAAGTACCCATGGTAATTTATTTATTCCAACAAGCTCTAAATCAGGACCTTTCTGCACACAAGGTGACAAGCTAGTCACTGGAAAACATCAGTGGATTTGAAGAATAGAATCAAACTCAGCGCTTCTCAAAAGACCTCCTAAGAAGGGTTCAGTGCATTTCAACAACCAAAGCATCTCTGTCTGGCATCTAGGTATGTGCAGGGCAGTTGGCAGTCCTGCCAATGTCCAAAAAGAGAAAGTGCCTGCCCTCACTGAGAGGCAGACAACTTACCCAAGGTCATGGCATGGTAGCAGGTTGTCAACAGAAAGAAGGTAGTGTCCCGCGTGTTGTCTGAATTTCCTGGTCGTGCTCAGAGGCAGCCCAAATGGTGGTACAGAATGAGCTGTTATCAGCTCGTCACTAACGGGAGTCTCTTCCTCTCTGTCTTGGCGTCCTCCTTCTCTCCAAACCTCTTTTGTTTACGCTGTTTTCCTCTCCCCCTCTCTCCCTTCTTTCCTTCCTTCCTCCCGCCCCTTCTCTCCTTCGCTCACTCCAACCCCTTCTGGCATCCCTGAGTGACAGCAATGTAAGCAGAGGGAGGGAGGCCTGTCTCTCCCTCTTGATTCATGCTGTTTATCCTGGCCTCATAAACCTTCCTAATAACTCACAGACATGGCATCGTGATGGGCTGGCAGGCGACTGCCGGCTTCGGGCAGCTCGTGACTCAAGAAGATAATCATACTAATAAGAGGCTGAACACAGACAGTGAACCCTCAGTCACTAGAGCAAGGGGACCAAGAGGCAGCAACAAAAGGTTCATTTTCTGCCCAAGGGGCAGCAAGCAAGGTCTGAAGATTGGGCTCCAAGTTATCCCAGTATCTGGGAAGACCAGTCCTAGGATGGATGGATGGATGGATGGATGGATAGATGGCTGGTTCCTAGAACCCATCTGGACTAGATGAAGACTTAGGAGTAGATTCTGTGAAGATCATTTGAGCATTTCCTTCATGTTACACATCTTAACTTTTAAAGGATTCCAACTCTCCATCATCAGAACTAGCTGAAGAGATGGTCAGATTCCCCACCTAAAAGTCAAGTCCTCCACCAATGGCTTCAGCTCCTCGGGTACAGCCGTGTACCTAGTAGCCTTGCCTTATTTGCCTTGTTGAGTCTCTGGCTCTCTTCCCTCCAGCATGTCCACAGACTACTTCCTCCACCAGGAAAGCCCTTCCTGACCACTTCACTTATTTAACTCCCAGTTTGAGGTCTTGGCTTGTAGATAAATCCCTTGAGCAAATGCTCCCCGATTATCACTCTCCTGATCCAGTGAAGCTCTCCCACTCAACCCAGTCATAGGTCAGGGCCTCACAGCACGTGTGTCCTTAATCATTAGGTACAACATTCCTCCCTCCCAGATGTTAGGAAGAGATTATGACTTAAAAGAACAATCTGTCTGCAAGTTCTGATGGACCTTCATTTAGATGGGTTTTTTTTTAATTTATTTAACTGTTTTGAAATAACTTCAAATCTTCAGAAAAGTTAAAGGATCAGTATAGAGAATTTCCATGCAACATTATCCAGTCTCATTTTCTTCCATTTTCTCCCCCTGCCTCTCTCTATAGGAACACATTTTTTTCCTTGAATCATTTTAGTGCAGGGTTAAGTTTTGTCCAATCTCTTTGCAACCCTATGGACTATAGCTAGGCTCCTTTGTCCATGGAATTTTCCAGGCAAAAACACTGGAGTGGATTGCCATTTCCTACTTCAGAGGATCTTCCCAACAAAGGGATGGAAACTGCATCTCTTGTGTCTCCTGCATTGTCAGGCAGACTCTTTACCACTGAGCCACCTGGAAAGTCTTGGTGCAATGCAAGAGACATGAGTTTGATCCCTGGTTGGGAAGATCCCCTAGAGGCAAGAAGCATTATCCGCACCAGTATTCTTGCTTGGAGAATTCCATGGACACAGGAGCCTGGCGCGCTATATAGTCCATGAGGTTGCACAAAGTTGCACATGACTGAGCAACTAAACACACACACCCGGGAAGCCCTAATGTAGGCTCCACAGGTCACATAGCTTATCCTTAGTGTGTATGTCTAAAGGATAAGAATATTATTTCATGGTACAATTTTACATCTCAGAAAATTTTAACATTGCTCTAATTCTAATATTCCTATTCTGTCAATTCACTAAAAAATGTCTTTCAAAGCATTTTATTCCCCTGTATGGGACCCAGTCCAGAATCACGCGGTGTACTTAGTCATGAAGTCTCTAGTGTCCTTTCTTCTTAAACAATTTCTCAGGCTTTTTTTTTTTTTTGTCTTTCACAGCACTGACATTTTGGAACAATTCAGGCCAGTTTTTTTGTTTTGTTTTGTTTTTTTTTTTAAATGAAATGTTCCACAATTTGGGTTTCTCTGAGATTCCTCATGATGGATTTCAGGCTTTCCAATCCCTGAATGCAATGCAACATTAAGTGGTGTTGCATTCTTTTCGAGGTCCCATGTCTGAAAGTACATGACATCCAGCTGCTCCTCAACAGAGACGTCATTTTTAATCACCTTGTCATGATGCCTGATTCTCCTGTATGGTTACTGTATTTCTCTTTTGAACTAATACACCGCCACTGGAAAGCCACTTTGAGACCGTGTTCAGTTCAATTCAGTCGTTCAGTCATGTCCGATTCTTTCCCTGTCTTTCACCATCTCCCAGACCTTGCTAAAACTCAGGTTCATTGACTCAGTGATGCCATCCAACCACCCAGTCCTCTGTCGTCCCCTTCTCTTTTGCCTTCTATTTTTCCCAGCATCAGGGTATTTTGCAATATGTCGTCTCTTCACATCAGGTGGCCAAAGCATTGGAGCTTCAGCTTCAGCATCAGTCCTTCCAATGAATATTCAGGGTTGATTTCCTTTAGGATTGACTGGTTTGATCTCTTTGCAGTCCAAAGGGACTCTCAAGAGCCTTCTCCAACATCAGAGTTCAAAGGCATCATTCTTCGGCACTCAGCTTTCTTTAGGGTCCAGTTCTCACATCCACACATGACTATTGGGAAAACCACTGCTTTGAGTATACGAACTTTTGTCAGCAAAGTGATGTCTCTGTTTCTTACTATGCTGTCTAGGTTTGTCATAGCTTTTCTTCAAAGGAGCAAGCATCTTTTAATTTCATGGCTGCAGTCATCATCTGCAGTGATTTTGGAGCCCAGGAAGATAAAAATCTGTCTGTTTCCAGTTTTCCCATCTATTTGCCATGAAGTGATGGGACTGGATGTCACGATCTTCATTTTTTGAATGCTGAGTTTTAGATCAGCTTTTTCACTCTTCTCTTTTACCTTCATTAGGAGGCTCTTTAGTTTCCCTTTGCTTTCTGCCATGAGAGTGGTGTTATCTCCATATCTGAGGTTATTGATATTTCTCCCGGCAATCTTGACTCCAGCTAGCACTTCATCCAGACTGATATTTTGCATGGTGTACTCTGCATAGAAGTTAAATAAGCAGGGTGACAATATGCAGCCTTGATGTATGCCTTTCCCAGTTTGGAACCAGTCCATTGTTCCAAGTCCAGTTCTAACTATTGCTTCTTGTCCTGTAGATTTTGCAGGAGGCAGGTAAGATGAACTTGTATTTCCATCTTTTTCAGAATTTTCAAGGTTGTTGTGATCCACAGTCAAAGGTTTTAGTGTAGTCAATGAAGCAGAAGTAGATGTTCTTCTGGAATTACCTTGCTCTTTCTATGATCCAGCATATTTGGCAATTTGATCACTGGCTCCTCTGCCTTTTCTAAATCCAGCTTGTACATCTGGAAGTTCTTGGTTCACATACTGTTGAAGCCTAGCTTGGCAGATTTAGAGCATTACTTTGCCAGCATGTGAAATGAGTGCAATGCTGCTACCCAACACATGTTCTCAAGATTTTAGCATCCATTGATGATTCTTGGCTTAACTAACAAATACCATCACAGCAGCAAGTTCTTCTACATTTATCAGTCAGCATTCTCCTGTACAGTTGAGTCCTCTCTTTTCCTCCATTGATATATCTATGTATTTATCTATCTGTTAGTATAGATTTATAGATTCCTATTTTTTCCTATGGTTATAATCCACAATGGTCTTCAGTTATTTTGATGCTCTAGTTGTCTCAGATGAGACTGCTGCTTGTAGCCCTGGGGTGTCAAATGAGCACTTATACAGAGACACTACCATGGAGGTACAGATTTTCACTTAATGAGAGAAGAGCTTTTAAAAGATTCTCACTCTCCATCATTAGAACTAGTGGCAGAGGTAGTAAGTTGCCCATCACAGGAAGCATTTAATAGTCTGCTGACTTATTTTCCTAGGAGCAATTCATACGTCAGATTGAGGCTTTTAAAAGGTTCATTCCAAACCTTAGAGCTGCAGCTCTGTCCTAGAAAGGAGAAGGGTGCTCAGGAGAGTACTGCGCATGGAGAAGAGGAAACATTCAGGCCACCTGGTAGAAGCCATCCAACCCAGGCTCAGAGAAGCAGTGGGTAAAATCCTCATGCCTGATCTATTTAACTTTTCTGGAACATCACTGCATACCAGATACCACATTAAATGCTGTGAATCCAGAAAGGAGGATAACTCAGAGACAGGCCTGGGAAGAGTCAGACCCAATACAGCAGTCAGTGGGATGATAGAGGAGGGTCCCTCCAGCTCTACCTGGGGAGCTGGGAAGGAGATCAGAGGGAAACTGACTTTTCAAGAATAGGGAGGAACTCTCCCACCCAAGAGGAACTGTAGGCACTGGAATTCTGTTCAGCATAAGAGGGTGTCTCTAGGACTCCAATTCTGGGATCAGTGGTACTAACGAGCCTCTGAAAGCACAATCCAGTAGCTCAGGCTCAGAGAGGTCACTGTCTTGGGAGTTCATCTCATGAGACAGATTCAGGGAAGCATCCTCCTGAGCAATGATAAAAACTGTGCTAGCTTACATTTCCTTAGCACAGTGCTTAGAAATTTCCCCACACATGTTGCCATGCAACAACTCAGGACCCTGGCAGACATAACTAATCTATCACAACACACTCTGACATCGATTTCAAGGCCTCTTCATCTTTCTTCACATACCCTTCTAGGCAGTGGCTACCAAGTGCTATCCAGAAACAGTTCCCCATAGCCAAGCACATCTCACATCTGATACCTAACTTACACTTCCTAAGATTGCCACAAGATCAGACAAAGCAGGCATGGCTGTCTATTTTATTTAATTGTGGGGTTTTTTTGTCTGCACTGTTTAGTATGCAGTGTCTTAGTTCCCCAAGCAGGGACTGAACCCACGATTCCTGCAGTGGAAGCACAAGTCCTAACCACTGGAGCACCAGGGAATTCCCTGTGCCCATGTTAAAGACAAAAGAGAGGCAGCAGAGTCCATGTTCAGAGGTCCAGGTCGCCCAGGACTGAGAGGGTCCTCTCAACAATGTGAGCGAGCTTGATCCCCTGCCCAGTCAACTCTGGATGAAAACTCAACCCTGAGCAGCACCTTGACTTGAGCTTTGCAGAGTCACTCAGCTGAGCCATGCTTGTACCCCTGATTCACAGAAACTGTAAGGCAGGAAACACACTTTCTTTTAAGTCATTAAGTTTGTGACAATCTGTGATACAGCAACAGCAAACTAATACCGGGAAGGAAAGACAAAGGAGAGTAAGAGGAGGAGGAACAGGAAGCTGGCCTTCAATCAATCTTAGGACAGCAAGGAAGCATCATCTCTAAATGACACTCTGAAGGTTTTGCCTAAAGCCAACGGAAAGGGGATGATAGAGGAGGGTCCCTCCAGCTCTACCTGGGGAGCTGGGAAGGAGATCAGAGAAACTGACTTTTCAAGAATAGGAGGAACTCTCCCACCCAAGAGGAACTGTAGGCACTGGAATTCTGTTCAGCATAAGAGGGTGTCTCTAGGACTCCAATTCTGGGATCAGTGGTACTAACGAGCCTCTGAAAGCACAATCCAGTAGCTCAGGCTCAGAGAGGTCACTGTCTTGGGAGTTCATCTCATGAGACAGATTCAGGGAAGCATCCTCCTGAGCAATGATAAAAACTGTGCTAGCTTACATTTCCTTAGCACAGTGCTTAGAAATTTCCCACACATGTTGCCATGCAACAACTCAGGACCCTGGCAGACATAACTAATCTATCACAACACACTCTGACATCGATTTCAAGGCCTCTTCATCTTTCTTCACATACCCTTCTAGGCAGTGGCTACCAAGTGCTATCCAGAAACAGTTCCCCATAGCCAAGCACATCTCACATCTGATACCTAACTTACACTTCCTAAGATTGCCACAAGATCAGACAAAGCAGGCATGGCTGTCTATTTTATTTAATTGTGGGGTTTTTTTGTCTGCACTGTTTAGTATGCAGTGTCTTAGTTCCCCAAGCAGGGACTGAACCCACGATTCCTGCAGTGGAAGCACAAGTCCTAACCACTGGAGCACCAGGGAATTCCCTGTGCCCATGTTAAAGACAGAGAGAGAGGTAGCAGAGTCCATGTTCAGAGGTCCAGGTCGCCCAGGACTGAGAGGGTCCTCTCAACAATGTGAGCGAGCTTGATCCCCTGCCCAGTCAACTCTGGATGAAAACTCAACCCTGAGCAGCACCTTGACTTGAGCTTTGCAGAGTCACTCAGCTGAGCCATGCTTGTACCCCTGATTCACAGAAACTGTAAGGCAGGAAACACACTTTCTTTTAAGTCATTAAGTTTGTGACAATCTGTGATACAGCAACAGCAAACTAATACCGGGAAGGAAAGACAAAGGAGAGTAAGAGGAGGAGGAACAGGAAGCTGGCCTTCAATCAATCTTAGGACAGCAAGGAAGCATCATTCTCTCTAAATGACACTCTGAAGGTTTTGCCTAAAGCCAACTTGCCTATATTTTTAGGTACAATCTCCACAGCCGTGAGTAAAGCAACAACTCTACTCTACAAGGCTGCTTCTCATACTTTAAGGATAAGCAACTCTGCCACAACAACACAGGCCCGAGGGGCTGGGGCTTCTGTCCTGTTTTTATCCTTCTCTCTAGGCAAGCGTCGCTGCAGAGGCTGCCAGCAACGACAATCAGCCTAATGGCATCTAATTGACCTCCCGCTCCACGGTCTGCTCTGAGTTCTCAGGCAGGACCACTGGGGTGCTGCCCTTAAGACTCAAGGCAAAAAAAAAACAAAACAAGACTCAAGGCAAAGCTGTGCCCCACACTTGCCCACGTGCCTGCCCAGAATGCCTCCTCTTCTCCAGCACACGGCCAAGGCACTGGCTCCCCTTCCCCTTCCCCTAGGATTAAAAACAGACCCAGCCCTCTGCAGAGGTCGAGCTGTTGATTTCTGAGACCCAACTGAAGTTCACAGGAATGAATCAGTCCCATAGAGTCTTTGCTGGAGGGACGGAGGGGTGGAAATAGTTCCAGAATAAGCCACAAAAAAAGCACATCACAGGGGAGCAATGAGAGAGCCATAAAGTTGACAGGAGGTAAGAAAGGGGACAGAGAGCCCCTCTACTAACCAGAAGCATTTCCCCACCTGCCCTCAACCCCCCACTGCCCCGCAGCCATGGTCAATCTCTCTTCCCAGAGAAATCCTAATGAGATTGCCATGTAGGTGAGCTTATCAGGAACAGTCAACTGGTTCCCACGCTCCTCTGGCACAGAACAGATTCAAATAAATTGTCAACACGTGTGAATGAAACACTGCATTTTTAGACGATGTCAGGGTTCCATCCCTACTTGCCAGACTCAACCCCTGCTGGACTGGTCTCCACGGCAACTCCTCCAGCCACCCCCTCACCTCAAGGTTAAACCTGCTCTTACCTACAACCTGGATAATCTGGGCCAGGAGAACACCATCAGTCACATCTTGCTGGAGATCCTTGATGAGACGCTTGTGGCCTGATTTGGCTAGATAGTGGTTGGCCCAGTCCGTGTAGATCTGCAAGAAAGCACATAGGAAACGTGAGGCATCCCATCAGATTCCATCTCAGCGTCCGGAGCAGCTGCGGAGCCGGCACAGGAGCCACAGTCCCGCCAGCCGGCCAGCTGTCTGGGGCCAGCCCTCGCCATTAGCATGCAGTGCATTGTGCCCACGGGGCATTCAGCTAGCCAGAACTGGGCTTTCACCTATTGAGAGATCTGCCGCCAAGGCTCAAGAGAAAGCAAAAGAAAGCCTCAAACCACACAGAGGCCTGAATGGGACAGGGGACACGGAACTAAACAGTCTGCACCAGAGGGCTTTGAGAGACTGCAGTTCTAAATGCAGGCGCTGTCTCCCCAACCCCACTGCCTGACCCGGCCCCTTCCCATCTTTTTCTTTTTATTGAGAAAACGTATGGGGAGGTTACCACCCAATAGGCATCTTTTCATGGGCCATTTCAGGGAAAGGAGTTCTCAGGAGCCTGAGTCCCTTGTAAGGGAGCCAAGTACCAAAACAGAGAGCCCTTCAATTACTCTTGTGTGAGTACAATTATTAATGGCTCACCATCATCTCAAATTTAATCAGCTTAATTTAAAAGCTCAGCATCGTTTCCACTGTTGGGATGCTGTGAACAACAACAAAAAAACCCCAGTGAATTCCAACATATTTAAACACAGCATTGGTATGTAGCACCCCAAAGGCAGAGGTTAGGCCACCATGGGGATCAAGAAAGAAGACCCCTTTGGGGACAGACTCTGCCCCATGGTCAATCTCTCTTCCCAGAGAAATCCTAATGAGATTGCCATGTAGGTGAGCTTATCAGGAACAGTCAACTGGTTCCCACGCTCCTCTGGCACAGAACAGATTCAAATAAATTGTCAACACGTGTGAATGAAACACTGCATTTTTAGACGATGTCAGGGTTCCATCCCTACTTGCCAGACTCAACCCCTGCTGGACTGGTCTCCACGGCAACTCCTCCAGCCACCCCCTCACCTCAAGGTTAAACCTGCTCTTACCTACAACCTGGATAATCTGGGCCAGGAGAACACCATCAGTCACATCTTGCTGGAGATCCTTGATGAGACGCTTGTGGCCTGATTTGGCTAGATAGTGGTTGGCCCAGTCCGTGTAGATCTGCAAGAAAGCACATAGGAAACGTGAGGCATCCCATCAGATTCCATCTCAGCGTCCGGAGCAGCTGCGGAGCCGGCACAGGAGCCACAGTCCCGCCAGCCGGCCAGCTGTCTGGGGCCAGCCCTCGCCATTAGCATGCAGTGCATTGTGCCCACGGGGCATTCAGCTAGCCAGAACTGGGCTTTCACCTATTGAGAGATCTGCCGCCAAGGCTCAAGAGAAAGCAAAAGAAAGCCTCAAACCACACAGAGGCCTGAATGGGACAGGGGACACGGAACTAAACAGTCTGCACCAGAGGGCTTTGAGAGACTGCAGTTCTAAATGCAGGCGCTGTCTCCCCAACCCCACTGCCTGACCCGGCCCCTTCCCATCTTTTTCTTTTTATTGAGAAAACGTATGGGGAGGTTACCACCCAATAGGCATCTTTTCATGGGCCATTTCAGGGAAAGGAGTTCTCAGGAGCCTGAGTCCCTTGTAAGGGAGCCAAGTACCAAAACAGAGAGCCCTTCAATTACTCTTGTGTGAGTACAATTATTAATGGCTCACCATCATCTCAAATTTAATCAGCTTAATTTAAAAGCTCAGCATCGTTTCCACTGTTGGGATGCTGTGAACAACAACAAAAAAACCCCAGTGAATTCCAACATATTTAAACACAGCATTGGTACGTGTAGCACCCCAAAGGCAGAGGTTAGGCCACCATGGGGGATCAAGAAAGAAGACCCCTTTGGGGGACAGACTCCCCTGCCCCATTCCCAGTCACAAAACTGCTGGTACAAAGAATATTTTCTCCCAACAGCCTCAACAAACAACAGAAAACTCTTGCCTAAAATCACTCTCCCTCAATGACATAAGTGAAGTGAAGTTGCTCAGTCGTCTCCACCCCTTGGGGACCCATTGAAGAGCCATGGAACTCTACAGGCAAGAATACTAGAGTGGGTACCGCCTTTCCCTTCTCCAGGGAATGTTCCCAACCCAGGGATCGAACCCAGGTCTCCTGCATTGCAGGTAGATTCTTTCCCAACTGAGCCGCCAGGGAAGCCCAAGAATACTGGAGTGTGTAGCCTATCCCTTCTCCAAGGGATCTTCCCGACCCAGGAATTGAATCGGGTATCCTGCATTGCAGGCAGATTCTTTACCAGCTGAGCGACAAGGGAAGCCAAAAACAAAACTGAAAACCTCATTGATTTCTGAGTGCAAACTGAAAATCTCATCAATTCTGAGTGCGAAGTTTCACATGTGGGCTTGTGAGTTTGTGGGGGGGGGACACAGGAGCATTTTCAGAAACATTTTTCCCCCAGGAGGGGTCTGAACACATGGCTGCCCAGAAAGAGAAGTAACAGATCTCAGATGGGCCACGTCAGCAGCTGCAGTTCACGGACTAACCCACGCGAGGTTTCCACCTAGACAATGAAAACAATCATTGCACCTCTGCTAGCCGCCATGCCTATCTCGTGACTCACAGGGCGGTGGAAGCCCTGGCCATGCCCCAGCACTCACCCTCCCTCCATATGGGGAGGTTACCACCCAATAGGCATCTTTTCATGGGCCATTTCAGGGAAAGGAGTTCTCAGGAGCCTGAGTCCCTTGTAAGGGAGCCAAGTACCAAAACAGAGAGCCCTTCAATTACTCTTGTGTGAGTACAATTATTAATGGCTCACCATCATCTCAAATTTAATCAGCTTAATTTAAAAGCTCAGCATCGTTTCCACTGTTGGGATGCTGTGAACAACAACAAAAAAACCCCAGTGAATTCCAACATATTTAAACACAGCATTGGTACGTGTAGCACCCCAAAGGCAGAGGTTAGGCCACCATGGGGGATCAAGAAAGAAGACCCCTTTGGGGGACAGACTCCCCTGCCCCATTCCCAGTCACAAAACTGCTGGTACAAAGAATATTTTCTCCCAACAGCCTCAACAAACAACAGAAAACTCTTGCCTAAAATCACTCTCCCTCAATGACATAAGTGAAGTGAAGTTGCTCAGTCGTCTCCACCCCTTGGGGACCCATTGAAGAGCCATGGAACTCTACAGGCAAGAATACTAGAGTGGGTACCGCCTTTCCCTTCTCCAGGGAATGTTCCCAACCCAGGGATCGAACCCAGGTCTCCTGCATTGCAGGTAGATTCTTTCCCAACTGAGCCGCCAGGGAAGCCCAAGAATACTGGAGTGTGTAGCCTATCCCTTCTCCAAGGGATCTTCCCGACCCAGGAATTGAATCGGGTATCCTGCATTGCAGGCAGATTCTTTACCAGCTGAGCGACAAGGGAAGCCAAAAACAAAACTGAAAACCTCATTGATTTCTGAGTGCAAACTGAAAATCTCATCAATTCTGAGTGCGAAGTTTCACATGTGGGCTTGTGAGTTTGTGGGGGGGGGACACAGGAGCATTTTCAGAAACATTTTTCCCCCAGGAGGGGTCTGAACACATGGCTGCCCAGAAAGAGAAGTAACAGATCTCAGATGGGCCACGTCAGCAGCTGCAGTTCACGGACTAACCCACGCGAGGTTTCCACCTAGACAATGAAAACAATCATTGCACCTCTGCTAGCCGCCATGCTCTGAGATCTCTCGTGACTCACAGGGCGGTGGAAGCCCTGGCCATGCCCCAGCACTCACCCTCCCTCCAGTCCTCCCCAACACTGTGCTCATCAGAGGAGGCTCCCACAACGGAAGGCTGCCCTTCAAGGCTCCCAGAATGCGGACTGAGGGCCAGGGCCTGGACTTGCAAAGCAGGGCCCTTCCAGGGAGGGGCACCTCTGATGACTCCACCTGTAACCGTGAAAACCTCATCCCAAGAGGGGACAAGGCGGACAGGCACTTCATCAAGTCCTGAGAACAGGAAGCTCCTGTCCACGCCCACAGCCTCCACCTTGATGCTTCCACTGCAGAAACCCACACTGGGCGGGAGGCGGGGGTTAGTCGGTAAGTTGTGTTCCAGCTCTTATGACCCCATCAACTGTAGTCCACTAGGTTCCTCCGTCCATAGGATTCTCCAGGCAAGAATACTAGAGTGGGTTGCCATTTCCAGGGGATCTTTCTGATCCAGGAATCAAACCTGGGCCTCCTTCACTGCTGGCAGATTCTCTACCAACTGAACTACAAGGGAAGCCACACTGTAGTATGGTTCTATTCCACACCTGGGACCACAGCATCTAATCCTTAAACCCACATTACTTTCCTTCCTCAAGACTCCCAAGTTGTCAGAACGTACAGCCAGATCATTTTCAATTTCATAAGCACTGAGGAAGCTGAGGGAGAGGAGTGCCTCGGGGTCATTCCAATGGCCAGTCTGAAAGGTCACAATGATCATTAGATGAACTTGTTAAGAAGGAGAGAGGGAAGGGGAAAAACTTTCAGAAAGGAAAGACCAGAGTTCAAGTCCCAACTCTCGGGGATCCCCAGGGTGGTGGTTTGGGGCTGTTCTGTTCAATGATGTACCTCAAGCACCTACAACAGCACAAGGCACATTAGAGCTTCTACAAAAATAATGTGTGGAGGAATGGCTGTGTGACCTCAGGTCAGCAACTTAACTCTCTGCAGGTTTTTACTGTTCCCAGAAAGAGAAGTAACAGATCTCAGAGGGCCACGCAGCTGCAGTTCACGGACTAACCACGAGGTTTCCACCTAGACAATGAAAACAATCATTGCACCTCTGCTAGCCGCCATGCTCTGAGATCTCTCGTGACTCACAGGGCGGTGGAAGCCCTGGCCATGCCCCAGCACTCACCCTCCCTCCAGTCCTCCCCAACACTGTGCTCATCAGAGGAGGCTCCCACAACGGAAGGCTGCCCTTCAAGGCTCCCAGAATGCGGACTGAGGGCCAGGGCCTGGACTTGCAAAGCAGGGCCCTTCCAGGGAGGGGCACCTCTGATGACTCCACCTGTAACCGTGAAAACCTCATCCCAAGAGGGGACAAGGCGGACAGGCACTTCATCAAGTCCTGAGAACAGGAAGCTCCTGTCCACGCCCACAGCCTCCACCTTGATGCTTCCACTGCAGAAACCCACACTGGGCGGGAGGCGGGGGTTAGTCGGTAAGTTGTGTCCAGCTCTTATGACCCCATCAACTGTAGTCCACTAGGTTCCTCCGTCCATAGGATTCTCCAGGCAAGAATACTAGAGTGGGTTGCCATTTCCAGGGGATCTTTCTGATCCAGGAATCAAACCTGGGCCTCCTTCACTGCTGGCAGATTCTCTACCAACTGAACTACAAGGGAAGCCACACTGTAGTATGGTTCTATTCCACACCTGGGACCACAGCATCTAATCCTTAAACCCACATTACTTTCCTTCCTCAAGACTCCCAAGTTGTCAGAACGTACAGCCAGATCATTTTCAATTTCATAAGCACTGAGGAAGCTGAGGGAGAGGAGTGCCTCGGGGTCATTCCAATGGCCAGTCTGAAAGGTCACAATGATCATTAGATGAACTTGTTAAGAAGGAGAGAGGGAAGGGGAAAAACTTTCAGAAAGGAAAGACCAGAGTTCAAGTCCCAACTCTCGGGGATCCCCAGGGTGGTGGTTTGGGGCTGTTCTGTTCAATGATGTACCTCAAGCACCTACAACAGCACAAGGCACATTAGAGCTTCTACAAAAATAATGTGTGGAGGAATGGCTGTGTGACCTCAGGTCAGCAACTTAACTCTCTGAGACTAGGTTTTCTTATCTGCAAAATGGGATCAATACCATCGACTTGTCAGTTCTTCTGAGGACTGTTACAACATATTTGAAAAAAAAAAGTGGTTTGTAGAAAGTTGGAGCTGGCCTAATACATGCCAAACACCGGCACGAACACTTCACATATACTAACTCAGTCCACCCTGACTCTGTGTGGTAGATGCTACTATTGTGTGCATGTTTCAGAGGAGAAATTTGAAGTGTAGAAAGGTTAAAGTAACTTATCCAAGGTCACAAGGAAGTGGCAGAGCCAGGATTTGAACCCGGGCTGACTGGCTCTAGAATCCCTTAGATGCTCCCAACACTGTTTCTCTGAATATGGACATAAATTCTGCAAATCACTCACCCCTCCAGGATACCTGTTTACTGACGAGGCTCATTCCTCTCTTCTGTTCACACTGCGAGAATGGTTTACAAATCAATAAAACCTCCAAACCTATCCCTTGCTGTCATGTGACATTTCTTAGCCATGTCACTTGATCATTCTAGGCCTCTGTTTATCCAGCTGTAAAATGGGCACAGCCAGGTCTCCTTCAGAAAGGGATTGTGAAGACTCAGTGAAGCGCCATTTGAAAGCCCCAGGCCTGACCCACATGGGGCTTGGGGTGCTCACGAGGAGGCCTTTGGGGTCAGCAGACAATTTTAGATCCTAGCTGCCAGGCTGCCTAGGAAATCTATGACCTTTGCCTGGGGGTGCTCATTTACAAGAGGGGGTAACACCTGTGCATCATCAGGTGATCATGAGGGTGGAACGAGTTCATATAAAGGACACAGACTCTGACACACGGTCAGTAGATAAAAGGAATAATGAGAAATCTGAGTCCCAGCATTATAAAATGGGCCAGAACAAAACCCAGCCACAGCCTCTTCGCTGAACCTCAGGACACGGACGACTCGAGGACTCGCTCCCCTTCTCTTCTGTCACAAGGGATAATTTCAAGAGCGCTCCCTCTGCCATCACCAACCCCAGTAGAGCCTGAAAGACAAGCAGGCCAGAAAGCGGTCCGGCTGGTATGGAGAGTGAGGCCTCCTTCCCTAGGTAGGAGGTACACCCTCAATGATGTGTTCGCTGGAGGAATCATACCAGCTGAGGGTCTGTGGGACCCTGAGAATGTCCCAAAGATTAAAGGCTTCTACCCCACAACCTCTGCTGAGGTGAGAACAGGATACCACTGAGTGGGAGGGGAGACAGGTACCTCTGCTCATTCCCTTCTTAGGTAATTCAGAATACCAGGAAGAACTTTGAAATTCTATACTGGTCAGGAATGGCTCTGCCAGAGACATGAACCTCCGTACTCCAAGCTGTTTCAAACAAGAGCTCCTCTTCTCCTAACTTGAATCTACTTACACGCCACTGCCAACTTCACCTTCCAACAGCACAGCTATCATCCTGCTTAAAAGATCGTCCAAAGCTCTTCCCTGAACTGAAGGCAGACTTTCCCACTGTGGCTCCCGGCAGTCTTTGCACCCACCCACTCTTCTCCAGTTGGGGTCTGATCTGGCAAGGGCAGTGGGTTTGAGACAGTCAAGAGCACAGGCTTGGGAACTGACCAAGTCAAGCTGGCCCTCGACAAGTGAATTTCTATTCACCTCGCTGTACCTCAGTGTTGTCCTCCATAAAATGGGGAAGATATCAAATGTCCAATAAGGCAGGGACTGGCCAACTGTGACACAGGCCAAACCCAACGGGCCACCTGTTTTTGTGAACAAAGCTCTGTGGGAACCCAGCCACATCCATTTGTTGTCTGTAGCTGCTTTCATACCACCACAGCACAGCTGAATAGCTGTGATAGAGGCTTTTGGCTCACACAACCTCAAATATTTACTGTCCCAGTTCTTTATAGAAAAAAGTAGCCAGTCTGTGTCATAGGGACCAGATGCCATAATACACCTACGCAACGCAAGTGCTCAGGAATAATTATGATTACCCCAGAAAACTGGACCTCACACGTCCCCCATCTCTGGACTCTTGCCACCTGAGTGTCTTCACCTGCGGTCACCCAGCAGAACCCCATTCCTATACCAGTCCCTCCATGAAGTCCCCCTTGATTTCCTGTTGTCTCCCAAGCCACATACAAAGCAGGGAGCCTGCATGCTAGTACCACCTCCTCACTCCTGCCCCCAGACTGCCGCAAGGATGCTGTCTTGCCTGTCTCTGGACCCAGACGTGCCTCTCAAGAAGGGGGCACAGCAGGGGCTCAGTAAGTGGTTGTGGGGTTGAGCTGAACAGAGAGTAAAAGGGAAAATCTTGAGAGACTCATTACATCGGAGAGTTAATGTGAGCTCTCAGCGAATTCACAAGCCAGGATGTTGAGTATCTTTATTGATTAAAAAGAGGAAGGAATAGAGAAAATAAATCACTTCACAGTGCAAGTTCATTAATCATGACCCAAACAGAATCATTCATGATCTGGAGTTTCCCCTCTCTGGTTCCCAACTTTCTGAAGAAATGAATCAGAGGAAAATGGCTAGATTTATTTTAAGAAATACAGTTTTCACACTTCAGGCCCCTCTCTCTCAATGACTGCCACAGTAGTTCCTGCAATGACTACCATTCTTCCTAGAGTCACCTTTGGAAAATAAACTCACCATACCCTGAGTCATGAAAGACTTCATCAGGTTCATGTACTCAACAAAAATTTAACAGTGTGTGTCCAAAAGATCTTAAGCAAGGGCTAAAGCATGCAGATGCTTGCTCCTTGGAATAAAAGCTATGAAAAACCTGGACAGCATATTAAAATGCAGAGGCGTCACTTTGCTGACAAAGGTCTGTATAGTCAACGCTATGGTTTCCCCAGTAATCATGTGTGCATGTGAGCTGGACTTTAAAGAAGGCTGACCACTGAAGAATTGATGTCTTTGAACTGTGGTGCTGGAGAAGACTCTTGAGAGTCCCTTGAACTGCAAGGAGATCAAACCAGTCAATCCTAAAGGAATCAACCCTGAATATTCATTGGAAGGACTGATGCTGAAGCTGAAGCTCCAATGCTTTGGTCACCTGATGAGAAGAGAGGACATATTAGAAAAGACCCTGATGCTGGGAAAAAATAGAAGGCAAAAGGAGAAAGGGATGATAGAGGATAAGGCAGTTGGATGGCATCACTGAGTCAATGGACATGAGCTTGAGCAAGGTCCAGGAGATGGTGAAGGACAGGGAAGCCTGGAGTGCTGCAATCCATGGAGGTGCAAAGAGTCAGACATGACTGAGCGACTGGACTGAACTGAAGGCATATAGGGCACCCTGTCTAAGCCTCAGGCATCCACAATCAACTTCTCCAGAACCTCTCCTCCAGGGTTCTAGAGACTCGGGGTTGCTGTTGCTCCAGGTGGGCTGCTTGGAGCCCATCGATCCAGGTGATGGGTGAATGTTCAGTAGAAATGGGCAAGAAAAGAACCACACAGTTCTGGGAAAGAGTAAAGCCCCCTTCACAGCTCCAAATCCCCCGCAAAAGGCTCTGAGAAAATTAATCATGACCTTCACAGTGCAAGTTCATTAATCATGACCCAAACAGAATCATTCATGATCTGAGTTTCTCTCTGGTTCCCAACTTTCTGAAGAAATGAATCAG
Source organism: Tragulus kanchil (assembly GCA_022376925.1). Classification (NCBI taxonomy): domain Eukaryota; kingdom Metazoa; phylum Chordata; class Mammalia; order Artiodactyla; family Tragulidae; genus Tragulus; species Tragulus kanchil. The sequence goes on along the minus strand of JAIOJX010000006.1, from coordinate 66,205,211 downwards.
AGGAAAATGGCTAGATTTATTTTAAGAAATACAGTTTTCACACTTCAGGCCCCTCTCTCTCAATGACTGCCACAGTAGTTCCTGCAATGACTACCATTCTTCCTAGAGTCACCTTTGGAAAATAAACTCACCATACCCTGAGTCATGAAAGACTTCATCAGGTTCATGTACTCAACAAAAATTTAACAGTGTGTGTCCAAAAGATCTTAAGCAAGGGCTAAAGCATGCAGATGCTTGCTCCTTGGAATAAAAGCTATGAAAAACCTGGACAGCATATTAAAATGCAGAGGCGTCATTTTGCTGACAAAGGTCTGTATAGTCAACGCTAGGGTTTCCCCAGTAATCATGTGTGCATGTGAGCTGGACTTTAAAGAAGGCTGACCACTGAAGAATTGATGTCTTTGAACTGTGGTGCTGGAGAAGACTCTTGAGAGTCCCTTGAACTGCAAGGAGATCAAACCAGTCAATCCTAAAGGAATCAACCCTGAATATTCATTGGAAGGACTGATGCTGAAGCTGAAGCTCCAATGCTTTGGTCACCTGATGAGAAGAGAGGACATATTAGAAAAGACCCTGATGCTGGGAAAAAATAGAAGGCAAAAGGAGAAAGGGATGATAGAGGATAAGGCAGTTGGATGGCATCACTGAGTCAATGGACATGAGCTTGAGCAAGGTCCAGGAGATGGTGAAGGACAGGGAAGCCTGGAGTGCTGCAATCCATGGAGGTGCAAAGAGTCAGACATGACTGAGCGACTGGACTGAACTGAAGGCATATAGGGCACCCTGTCTAAGCCTCAGGCATCCACAATCAACTTCTCCAGAACCTCTCCTCCAGGGTTCTAGAGACTCGGGGTTGCTGTTGCTCCAGGTGGGCTGCTTGGAGCCCATCGATCCAGGTGATGGGTGAATGTTCAGTAGAAATGGGCAAGAAAAGAACCACACAGTTCTGGGAAAGAGTAAAGCCACCATCCCTATTCACAGCTCCAAATCAGCACATCACCCCAGAGCAGATTCCAGAGGACTAGGCTCTGGAGTCGCCTCTCACGAGTATCTGCAGGAGTCTTTCCCTCTCTGCCTCATCTCACTGAGTTCCCCACTCTCCCTACTCCCCCTGACGGGAGACCCAGGCCACGCTCCAGAAGCGCTGGTGAGGGCAAGGAGCTGCTGTCAAAGCTTGAAAAGAAAAAAGGGGAAGGAAGACAATGAGAGCTCAAGAGTGAATTCATTTTGATTCATACTATGAGCCCTGACAGGATTTCAAGGAGCGTGTCATTTGTTTGCTTATAACTCCACCTCATTCCATATCAAACAGGCTGAAATCAAAGAGGGAAAGTCTTGACAGATGAAGGGAAGTAAAGAACCTGATTATTAGCTGTAACAAGAAAACTGATAAAAATTGCACTGTTGTTAAACCAACGGAGAAGGTGCCAAGTTTATACTGCAATGAGTTCCCCAAAGAAGGGGGATGGGAAGCATTCTAAGGAAGAAACCTTCCCAAACTCCAGAAAAACACTGCGCCCCAAGTCACTTCCCTAACAGCTCTTAAGTCCAGACCAGCATGTCATGCTGTCTACCCCACCCCGATGGACACAGAAGGAAGCAGAGAGAATTCGCACAGCGGTCACAGGAGGAAAAGAGTGCAAATGGAGCCCTTAGCAGGAAATGCCAGAGTGGAGAGTCAAGATACAAGTCACTCATTATTTATTAGTAGCATCTGAGGTGGTTTTCAGCCAGTCAGTTGTAAAGAGAGCGCTATTGTTGGCCTTCACTCAAGGTCTCCCTCTGGACTTGGGGGATATCATCAGCACCGTATCATGTCCATGATTGTTCAGTGCGGGGTTAGATGGTTTAGCTCCGATTGTCTTGAAGAATGAAAATGACATTGCAACAATAGTGCAGAGTGTCCACCCAGCAGCTGAATACACAAAGAATGATTACTCAGTTAGTCACAGTTTTAAGAAACTAAAAATACACCATTTGTTACGAAGGGCAAAGCAAGGTACCACATTCACTTCTGCATTCCCAGAATCTAGCAAGGAGCCTGGTACCTACCCTACAGGTGTGGTCGCATGTCCACAGACCATTCCAGCTGCCTGGGGCCAAGTGAGGAACCCAAAGTTCTTATCGGGTGCCTTTTCCCCTCTTTCCATCAGAGGCTAAACTATCCTCTCTCAGGGTAGGCCAGGTCTTGATTAAAACCACTGCCTTGTAAGGGAACATACAAATGGAAGGACAATGTCCCCAGCCCTATACACCGGAAAAAGGCAGGGAGCCCAGAGCAGCCCATCTTCTGCTCAAGGCCACACAGGCCAGCAGGGCTGAGCCTGAACACGGGGGCTGCTCCCCATTTCCTCCAAGTCCAGTTCTGCCCGGTGCCCTTGGTTTTCCCTGCATGCCCACCCTGGAGGGCAATGACTCTCTTCCTTCCGTATCTTTGCCATCTTCTGATGCATTCCTTAGGTCTTGATAGGTTTTTTCACCACACCATGGCAATGGTAGCCCTACAAGGGCAGTGTGCCTGCACTCTCGGGAGCTGGTGTGGACCAGGGTGGACCTCTGCCTCTTACCAGCCAGGCACCCCACGGTGAGTCACAACCAGCTGGCTGTGGGGGGCCCTCACCTATAGGGTGGTGACAAGCAGGTTTGCCTCACAGACAGAATGAGAGCATGTATGTCAGGGGATAGCACAGTGTCTAGAGCACAAAACTGAATAAATGGTGATCATTCATATTCAAATTAACATAAATTTGGGGCAAATGTGTCATTCTAAATAGCTGAAAGCTTCCACTTCTGAAAGCCTCAGTTTTTAACTATGTTACTGGGACTCTCTCCCAAATAGATGATCAAGATCCCTGCTTTTTAAATTAACCCAATTCCATGGTTTCTGTTTTTTTTTTTTTTTTAATTTTTTATTTATTTATCTTTTGGAGGGTGGGGAGGGGGGGAGGGGTGGGCCACTTCCATTGGTCTTTCATTTCTCCATTTTCATCTGTCTTTGTTCTTTGGCTCCCGTGGGCCTCCCATTGCGGTAGCCACTGTCGTTGCAGAGCACCGGCTCTGGGCACACGTGCGCCAGAGCTCCGGCTCGGTAATTGGACACATCGGTCCAACCGCTCCGCGGCACATGGGATCTTCCCAGGCCAGGGATCGAACTGGTGCCCCTTGCGCTGCAAGGCAGTGTCTTTACCCACTGGACCACCAGGGAAGCCCTCCATGGTTTCTTAATGACCCATGAAGAGCACTATGAATAGCATTTTGGTGCACACAAGGATGCCCTTAAGGCTGCGGAGTTACTGGACTGTCTTTGAAGACCCTAGAGTTCTTTAAAATTGGGAGTAAAGTAAAAGAAATACCATTCAAGCAAGAACCAACGGGACTTTTCCACCGAGGGGAATACACCTAAGTGGAAGGATTTTGAGGCAGCCCTCTGAGCTGCTCTGAGGGTCAGTAGAGAAGGCCTTGTGGCCCTCAGCTGGTCTCTGGAGAGTGAGGCTGCTAGAAAGCTGAGCTCCCGGAGCACCAAGATGTGACCAGGGTCTCCAACCCGAGCATGTACAGAATGGTATACACATACATTTTAGAACATGGTTCAGAGGAACGTGTTTACATCAGGGAGCACATATCCCTAGTCTGGACCCAGAAGATAGCTGTAGGGTGAGGGAAGAGCCTAGCGCTGGTTTTCTCCCTTTCTAACTGGCAGTACTGAGTTTAACTGGTACCTCTGGCCACCACTGAGTTTTCCAAATGTGCTTACATGTTGAGGGCAGCACTTTAACAGCATTATTTTTTGGTAGACTTTTAAATAGCTCTGCTGGGTTTCTGTCACCTCTGCAGTCTTTGTTCATAGTCATGCTTCCTAAGGCCCGCTTGACTTTACACTCTGGGACGTCAGGCTCTAGGTGAGTGACCACATCATCATGGTTATCCAGGTCTTAACAACCTTTCTTGCACAGTTCTTCTGTGCATTCCTGTCACTTCTTCTTAATCTCTTCTGCTCCTCTTAGGTCCTTACTGCTCCTGTCCCTTATCGTGCCCAGGCATGAAATGTTCCCTTGATATCTCCAGTTTTCTTGAAGAGATCTCTAACCTACTTGTTTGCACAACCACCAAAGATCCGCCCTGACACCGGCCCACATATATGCTCTTGACCTGAAGGGATACGCACACGTGTGTATACACACACTCACACAGCAGGTAACTAGAGGAGGGGCGGGGCTTATCACTAACTTGAATTTCCATCTCCTCCTCTCCTCCTACCCTCCCCACCCTTCTTCCTACTTTATCTCTGGATGATATCAAGTCCAGCTAAGGTGCTCAGAGCTGCATGCATGCCTCAGTGCATTGAGCAAACCCTGTCGCAGTAGCTGCCTGTACCAGGTCTCACTCTTGCTGCAGTCTTGTATAGGACGCTACCTGCCATCCGCCAAACTCTACCGTAAAGTAAAAGAAATACCATTCAAGCAAGAACCAACGGGACTTTTCCACCGAGGGGAATACACCTAAGTGGAAGGATTTTGAGGCAGCCCTCTGAGCTGCTCTGAGGGTCAGTAGAGAAGGCCTTGTGGCCCTCAGCTGGTCTCTGGAGAGTGAGGCTGCTAGAAAGCTGAGCTCCCGGAGCACCAAGATGTGACCAGGGTCTCCAACCCGAGCATGTACAGAATGGTATACACATACATTTTAGAACATGGTTCAGAGGAACGTGTTTACATCAGGGAGCACATATCCCTAGTCTGGACCCAGAAGATAGCTGTAGGGTGAGGGAAGAGCCTAGCGCTGGTTTTCTCCCTTTCTAACTGGCAGTACTGAGTTTAACTGGTACCTCTGGCCACCACTGAGTTTTCCAAATGTGCTTACATGTTGAGGGCAGCACTTTAACAGCATTATTTTTTGGTAGACTTTTAAATAGCTCTGCTGGGTTTCTGTCACCTCTGCAGTCTTTGTTCATAGTCATGCTTCCTAAGGCCCGCTTGACTTTACACTCTGGGACGTCAGGCTCTAGGTGAGTGACCACATCATCATGGTTATCCAGGTCTTAACAACCTTTCTTGCACAGTTCTTCTGTGCATTCCTGTCACTTCTTCTTAATCTCTTCTGCTCCTCTTAGGTCCTTACTGCTCCTGTCCCTTATCGTGCCCAGGCATGAAATGTTCCCTTGATATCTCCAGTTTTCTTGAAGAGATCTCTAACCTACTTGTTTGCACAACCACCAAAGATCCGCCCTGACACCGGCCCACATATATGCTCTTGACCTGAAGGGATACGCACACGTGTGTATACACACACTCACACAGCAGGTAACTAGAGGAGGGGCGGGGCTTATCACTAACTTGAATTTCCATCTCCTCCTCTCCTCCTACCCTCCCCACCCTTCTTCCTACTTTATCTCTGGATGATATCAAGTCCAGCTAAGGTGCTCAGAGCTGCATGCATGCCTCAGTGCATTGAGCAAACCCTGTCGCAGTAGCTGCCTGTACCAGGTCTCACTCTTGCTGCAGTCTTGTATAGGACGCTACCTGCCATCCGCCAAACTCTACCGTGAATTGATAAAGAGAACACCTTTTAGAGTCAGATGGTTAGATTCTAAACATGCCTCATCCACTTCCTGCCAGAGTTATTCTGGGCAAGTTGCTTAAACTATATCGGGGCCTCCATTTCCTCATCCATAAAATGGATCCACTCCCTCTTTAGGTTCTTGTGAGATGGCACAGAGGTCATCTAACAATGCCTGGCATAGAGTAAGGGCACACAGCGTGTTGGCACTGGTTACTGTTACCAAGAAGACGATGCCGTGCACTGGCAGCATTTGCCCAAACCATGGATTTCTTTAGTTCCCTACTCACCCATGAGGAAGGTATTATTTCCCCCATTTTACAGATGAGGAAACAGAGGCTAAGAGGGGAAAGGACTTTCCCAGTTACACACGAAAGAATGCTGTCTTTGAAAGCAGACTCTGGCTCCTAATGATGCTACGCAGCTTCCCAGAGGCCCACACAGGACGCCGGCCACAGCTGGGCGAGGGTCACGGCCACGTGGGAAGCCCAGCCAGAGAGAGCAAGGCTCACTGCACAACAGTCACCTCGCCCACTCCTGCCCCTGGGGACAGAGCTGGCCTTTTGTCACTCCTGCCTAACAGACCCTAGCGGGGGCTGACACTTTCCCATGTCACTGAAGCACAAAGCAAACATCGGCACCGAGTCACTATCGCAAAAATAAAAAGGCCAATACAACAGGAGCTACCACTGCAGGGCTGGGTCCAGGTGGGAAATGCTCGGGCGTGAAGTCGCCCAGGTCCGCCAGCCTCAGGTGAGCCAGGCCTGTTGGGGAAGGCCCATGGCTGCACGAGGGTGGCCTTGGCTCGAGGGAACACCCACCAGGTGCAGGTGGGCGTGCATGGCAACTCCAGCGATTCTGAAAGTGTGCCTCTAGACGACGACAGCAGGCTGGCGAACGTGTCGGGAGGCACTGGCTCGAGAAGGAGCACGTAGGTGCCAGCTAACCCCACCCCTCAGGCTGCGCCACCGTCAATGCCTAGGATGCTGCTGGCTGGCTTGCACCCTGTCCTCCTAGGATAGGCTCTGTGCGGCCCCGCATGCGACGGGACACAGTCTTTTCCCATTCTGTCCCCCACGGATCGGATCGCCATCGCCTGTGCACAGGCGGGATGTGCTGCTGGAGAACCTGCTGAGTGCCAGGCAGTATCTGTGACTTCATTTACGGTCCCTTCCCAAACCGGAGTGACGGCCGCTGGAGGACTGTGCTTCTTATGCTCATTGAATTTTTCTAAACATCCCATACAGTGCCTGGCACACAAGAGAGTTCACTGACTATCTGTGGACCAAAGTTGGAAAACAAGCTGGTACAAGCTTGTACAAGTGGTACAAGCTGGAAAACATGTAAAACAAGAGGCTCTAAAAGGTTAAGAAATGTACACTGGGTCGCACAGGTAATAAAAAGCGCCGCTCCATTTGACCCAGGCAGCTGGGTTGGTGACCAGCTCTCTTAACAAACGTGCACCCAGGTCTCCCAGGGGCCTCCCTGGAAAGTCAAACAAGGCCCCGTAAGGATGAAGATGATCACCGGTGGCTTCAAGATAAATTGGGTCTCCTGCTGGACTCCCTCACACCTACTCTCCTGCCTTAGAAGATCTGAGTCACTTTTGATCACGATGATGAGCCTCTCCAAGAAAGTCAAATGTCAGAGCCCACTTGAAATTTCTCAGTATTTTTCTCCCTTCCTGTGTCCATTAGTTACTAATTGAAGACACTGTCTCTCTGAGTGCTTTGTGATGGGCCCTCCAGGCGGGCCTGGCAGGAGGGAAGGAGGAGACGGAGCTGCAGGTAGGGGGAGCTGCTGAGCACACTCTCCAACAGCAAACATTCTCACGCTCAACAAGAGCCTTTGAGAGCTGCCTGGCAGGGTGGCCACACCGGAGGGGCTGGTGACAACCCTCCCTCTGGTCTGGTCATGAACTGACCTTCACATATTAGCCTCCTTTCAGCCCCACATCTGCACAGTTCCTCCTCTACAGACGGCGGGGAAGGAGACGTCTGTAGATCCCTCTGGTCCACCACTCACATCGGGGCTCTGTGCCCCTTTAACTTTCAGTCCCTGCTGGTGGCTTTTCTGGTCTGGTGTGTCCTTCAGCACCCCTCCGTGAGCAGGATGCTCTTTTCTAGAAACCAGCCCTGACTGCCAGGCTTCTCTCCCTCCTCTGCAATCCTAGTGCATCTACTATTAAATACACCCATGTGCCAGCCCCCGGCCCCTGTGCCTCTGCCACACCATCCTCCCTCCAGCAGAGCCACCTCCTCCCCACCACCTGGCAAATGCCTATTTGGGGTCTTTCAAGCCCAGTCAAGTGTCGATCTCTGTAAAGTCATTCCCAACTCACTGTCTCACTCCTACCAGGAAATTCTTTGTTGCTTCCTCTCTGGTTCCAAAAGCACTCTGCACGTCTTCATCATGGCTACCATAACCATTCACAGGTCACATGTGGTCTTCTCCAGGGGAGAGAACAAGTTCTCCACACCTCTGCATGTCGCAATAGGAGCTCAGTAAACAAGTACTCACTGAATCCACCTGTAATACAGGAGACCTGGGTCTGACTCCTGAGTTGGGAAGATTCCCTAGAGGAGAGAACATGGTAACCCACCCCCATACTCTTGCCTGGAGAATGCCCACGGACAGAGGAGCCTGGTGGGCTGCACCCCATGGGATTGCAAAAAGTCAGACACGACTGAGTGACTAAGCACACGCTGATTTACTAGAGAGTCGGTGGGTGGATGAACGGAAGAGAGATGGAGGAGTAGACAGGTGAATGTTCAGATGGGCAGAAGGATGAATTAATGGGATGGATGAACGAACCTGCTCCCCTCCACTGCCTCTAACATAAAGCCCCTTAAATCAAGAAGAGGATTCATGTGTCTTTTACAGCAGCCTTAGCACAAGGTATAGCACAGGCACTGCTAAGTAACACTTTGCTGTGAGAACTTCCAGAAACACAGTAGCAGGACCCACCTGATCATGGATACTAAAGTGCTCTTTTAAAAGACTCACACTCACAAAGACACACACATACACACACGCTAGAGGAGGCTTGCACTGGTTCAGGAGAGTTGCAAGATTCAGCTTCCAGAAAATCTGTGAGTTGGTTGTTAACCAGTGATAAAGGAGTATCAGAAAGATAAATTTAAGAAAACAATCCCATTTACAACTGTATTGAAAATAAGATCCCAAAGACTGAGTTTTCACCTCTGGGCTACACTGGTTTCTGGTTGCCCAACTCTGCATTGCCAGATTAGCTTGAAATTATCCAAAATATCCTCTGAAAGGACGAGTGGGAAATAACGAGATATCCCTGACCTCCAGCAGCAGAGACTCTGGGTCTCTCTACAGGGCTGTCTTATGAGGCAATTCAGAATCCCAAGAGGCCAATTATTTCATGCATAATCACAATTACAGAACTTGAGCGACACAAGAACCTCCAGTGATCTAACTCTATAGCTGAAGAAAGTGAGCTCAATTTAAGTTAAATCCCTTTCATGTTACCCCCAAACTTAACTATATGGCTTTGTATGGACCTAAAATATACAGGCAAATCATCCATGAAGTCACAATCAAATATACATGAAGCAAATAAAAATGTGCTCCTTTGTGTGATAGATCTAAACTTAGAAAACTGAACATTCTGAAAATACTTCATCTAAAATTGTTTAAAATTCTTCCTATAATTTTCTTGAAATTGACATATAATGACCTGCATATATTTAAATTGTATAATTTGATGAGTTCTGACCTATATTCACCCATGAAACCAACACTACAACAAGCATTGCCAACAACCCAAAGAGCTTCCCTGCGACTCAGTAAGCTGTCCCGCACTCCACCACTGTTGCGAGGCCAGCACAGGACCTGCTTTCTGTCATCACAGATTCACTTAGGCTTTCTGAACTGTACACACAGAGTATTATATATACTTTTAAAATAATTATATAAACTGGAAACAATCAAATTTTTAAAGGTGAAAACTGAAAGTCACTCAGGGGTGTCCAACTCTCTGTGACCCCATGGACCATAGCCCACCAGGCTCCTCTGTCCATGGAATTCTCCAGGCAAGAATACTGAGGGGGCAGCTGTTCCCTTCTCCAGGGGATCTTCCCAACCCAGGGATTGGACGCAGGTCTCCCACATTGGATGCAGACTCTTTACCATCTGAACCACCAGGGATGGTGGTATACTCAAAATGCCCCACCTCCTGATTATCTTTCTATATTTTACTGTTGTCTATGTTTGAGGTGATTTACAACTATTATATCTGTATGAGGGAAACAGTATTATGCACATCTCTTGCCAACTCTGTTCAGAGATGCTGCATTTAGTAGACTGAAGTCAGGCTCGGTAGGAGGATTGACCTAGGGAAGCAGCAAGTGCTACTTATCAATTGTGAGCCCACAGCCACCAGGAGCACACACAGGTGTGGGGTGAATGTTCCTTATCCTTCCCCCTTACTTCACACCAAGAATGAGGGGTTTTGTTATGTAAAACAATGGGCAAACATGTGCAAATTTAGGGGCAAGAAGACTGAGCTAAAAAGCTTTGCATCAGAAAGAGAATTCAGGGAAAGAGGGAGAAGAGGTTTGGGGCTGGACAGACTGGGGCAGCAGAGAAGCTGTGCTGCACGTGGGAGAGGGAAGAAGCCCTGGAGAGCAGAGCAAGGGGCATTTAACAACGTTGTACCCGATCTAACCTCTCCCCTTTGAAATTGTCAAAAAAAACCTACATTCTTACCAGTGCTTTCTAGGGTGAGTGGAATCCTTAGGAAGGCCCAGAGGCGCCAAGTCCTGTGTCCCAGTGGGTGAAGGGGCAGGAGAGAGTGACCAGAGCCACGATGAGGTTACTCCTGGTCAAGAGAGATGAGCTTTATCCACAAGGCCAAGTGGAGAGATGGCAAGCGCATGGCATCCCTATGCAGCCCGGAACAGGGTGTTTGTGGAAAGGCACTCACCCCAGGAATGCTGGCTGACAGGCCCTCAGGGCTGCCTCCTCCTCCTGCACTAGCCTCGCTTTCCCAAGTATTTACGGTCCACAAGCTGCCCCACCCCTTTCCTGCTCCCCACACTGACTCCACCACCCACCAAGGTGTCCCATCTGGCCCAGCTCACCGCGCTCCCCGTGCCCAGGCACTGGGCCTGTCTCTGCCTGACTCTGGCGATCAAAACTCACCCTTCCCTTCACCAGGCTCCCACGGTCCCAGGGGCGCAGCTCTGCCAGGGACGGCCTGAGTCACAGCTCCCAGCTAACACTGCCATTTCCATTCCCAGTGGGGTCATCAATACTTTACTACCAGGAAGCGGATGTGGGGAAAGGCCATCACACTGGCAAACTTGCGAGAGGGTTTTTTTAAATGTTAAAATGCTTTTTCAGGGCCAATCAGATCACTGCAGGTGAGCGGCTATATTCACAATACATTGCTCATTAAAATTCACAACCCCCAGGACACTCTGTGTGCACTCTTGGGAATTATTTAAGGATGCCCCTTTACCAAGAAACCTGAGTAGTGGATGTTAGTTTAAGGATTTCCCCTAGGTCAGGTTTCCAGAGATTAAACAGCCAAAGCACACTGACTCTTCACGGAGAAGCAGATCCAGAGAAGACCCCCCATGCATGGAGGTCAGGGCGCAGGCCCCTTTCCTGCATCGGGGGCTGTGATTGGAGGCAGGGGCAAACCAAGGTGGTCGGGGTCTTCTCTGGTTCCACTTAGAGAAAAGGGGCAGTGGAAGAGCTGAGGGGCCCTGGACAATGAATGGGGCACCATGTCTTGTTTCCCCACTTCCAAGCAGGCTTATGGTTGGCACGGGGAAGGTAACACCCACGAATCTTCTGGATTTTATGTCGGTGACAAGGAGAAAATGGTATGCAGTGGTTAATGAGGGCCTTAGGAAGGCCCAGAGGCGCCAAGTCCTGTGTCCCAGTGGGTGAAGGGGCAGGAGAGAGTGACCAGAGCCACGATGAGGTTACTCCTGGTCAAGAGAGATGAGCTTTATCCACAAGGCCAAGTGGAGAGATGGCAAGCGCATGGCATCCCTATGCAGCCCGGAACAGGGTGTTTGTGGAAAGGCACTCACCCCAGGAATGCTGGCTGACAGGCCCTCAGGGCTGCCTCCTCCTCCTGCACTAGCCTCGCTTTCCCAAGTATTTACGGTCCACAAGCTGCCCCACCCCTTTCCTGCTCCCCACACTGACTCCACCACCCACCAAGGTGTCCCATCTGGCCCAGCTCACCGCGCTCCCCGTGCCCAGGCACTGGGCCTGTCTCTGCCTGACTCTGGCGATCAAAACTCACCCTTCCCTTCACCAGGCTCCCACGGTCCCAGGGGCGCAGCTCTGCCAGGGACGGCCTGAGTCACAGCTCCCAGCTAACACTGCCATTTCCATTCCCAGTGGGGTCATCAATACTTTACTACCAGGAAGCGGATGTGGGGAAAGGCCATCACACTGGCAAACTTGCGAGAGAGGGTTTTTTTAAATGTTAAAATGCTTTTTCAGGGCCAATCAGATCACTGCAGGTGAGCGGCTATATTCACAATACATTGCTCATTAAAATTCACAACCCCCAGGACACTCTGTGTGCACTCTTGGGAATTATTTAAGGATGCCCCTTTACCAAGAAACCTGAGTAGTGGATGTTAGTTTAAGGATTTCCCCTAGGTCAGGTTTCCAGAGATTAAACAGCCAAAGCACACTGACTCTTCACGGAGAAGCAGATCCAGAGAAGACCCCCCATGCATGGAGGTCAGGGCGCAGGCCCCTTTCCTGCATCGGGGGCTGTGATTGGAGGCAGGGGCAAACCAAGGTGGTCGGGGTCTTCTCTGGTTCCACTTAGAGAAAAGGGGCAGTGGAAGAGCTGAGGGGCCCTGGACAATGAATGGGGCACCATGTCTTGTTTCCCCACTTCCAAGCAGGCTTATGGTTGGCACGGGGAAGGTAACACCCACGAATTTTCTGAATTTTATGTCGGTGACAAGGAGAAAATGGTATGCAGTGGTTATGAGGGTGAGGCCAGATCTGAGTTCAAATTCTGGCTTCTCTTCTGAACGTATCCAAATCTAGGCGAGTCACTTAAACACAAGTTTAGTTTCTTCATCAGTCAAATGGAGACATTGGTACCAAGTGTATAAACTTATATTAAGCACTGATGAGAAGAAATTGTGCAGCCCCTGTGAGCCCATGCACACAGGTACTCAATGAGAGGTGACGATGCTTATCGAGAAAGTCCAGGTGCTCAGAGGGGAACCTGGGAAAAGCAGGCATCCTCAAAAACAGTCAGGGAGCTGCATCCCACTGGGCAGAGGGGCACTAGGCCTGGCCAAGACAGCGCTGTGCCCCTTGTGGGAAAGCAGTGTGACACAGGCTTTAACAATCTCTGGAGGCAGGCAGTTCCCAGCAATGGCTGCTGTTGCTCTGCCCCAGGACACGCTGCTGCTCAGTCTCTATTTAGGAGTCTGCTTCCTCTGTGAGCCACTCCATGGCCAAGAGACTTGGCCACGGTGGCCGCAGCCGTTGTGCCCCGGGCCCCTCTCCAACCCAGGTGTCAGAGCACTCAGGCTGGGGGAATCGCGGGGGTTTTGTGTTTTGTTTTCCTACAATAAGCATTCACTAGGAAGACTACCAGATACCAAGTTGGCACCCAGGAAAGAAGGGGCCAACCTGGCCCAGAGCACAAAAGAACGATTTGCACAAAGATACTGTTTATTCTACAAAGTCCTAGAAGAAAGCCCTCATTGATTCATTTCAAAAAGAAGAATAAAGTCCTAACTATAGCGTGGCCACTGCCTCCCACCTGGAGTGCTTCCAGTTTAGAAAGCTTCTGTAGAGACGGAGAAGCAGATCCAGAGAAGACCCCATGCATGGAGGTCAGGCGCAGGCCCCTTTCCTGCATCGGGGGCTGTGATTGGAGGCAGGGGCAAACCAAGGTGGTCGGGGTCTTCTCTGGTTCCACTTAGAGAAAAGGGGCAGTGGAAGAGCTGAGGGGCCCTGGACAATGAATGGGGCACCATGTCTTGTTTCCCCACTTCCAAGCAGGCTTATGGTTGGCACGGGGAAGGTAACACCCACGAATTTTCTGAATTTTATGTCGGTGACAAGGAGAAAATGGTATGCAGTGGTTATGAGGGTGAGGCCAGATCTGAGTTCAAATTCTGGCTTCTCTTCTGAACGTATCCAAATCTAGGCGAGTCACTTAAACACAAGTTTAGTTTCTTCATCAGTCAAATGGAGACATTGGTACCAAGTGTATAAACTTATATTAAGCACTGATGAGAAGAAATTGTGCAGCCCCTGTGAGCCCATGCACACAGGTACTCAATGAGAGGTGACGATGCTTATCGAGAAAGTCCAGGTGCTCAGAGGGGAACCTGGGAAAAGCAGGCATCCTCAAAAACAGTCAGGGAGCTGCATCCCACTGGGCAGAGGGGCACTAGGCCTGGCCAAGACAGCGCTGTGCCCCTTGTGGGAAAGCAGTGTGACACAGGCTTTAACAATCTCTGGAGGCAGGCAGTTCCCAGCAATGGCTGCTGTTGCTCTGCCCCAGGACACGCTGCTGCTCAGTCTCTATTTAGGAGTCTGCTTCCTCTGTGAGCCACTCCATGGCCAAGAGACTTGGCCACGGTGGCCGCAGCCGTTGTGCCCCGGGCCCCTCTCCAACCCAGGTGTCAGAGCACTCAGGCTGGGGGAATCGCGGGGGTTTTGTGTTTTGTTTTCCTACAATAAGCATTCACTAGGAAGACTACCAGATACCAAGTTGGCACCCAGGAAAGAAGGGGCCAACCTGGCCCAGAGCACAAAAGAACGATTTGCACAAAGATACTGTTTATTCTACAAAGTCCTAGAAGAAAGCCCTCATTGATTCATTTCAAAAAGAAGAATAAAGTCCTAACTATAGCGTGGCCACTGCCTCCCACCTGGAGTGCTTCCAGTTTAGAAAGCTCTTCTGTAGAGACAGACCATCTAACCTGAACCACCCCCACAGTCCTGGGGAAAAAAGGGAGACAGTCGCGTTGCGTTCTCCCCACTTCATGGATGAGGAGTGGGAGAGCTGGGCCGATCGAGGAGGAGCATCAGCACAGCATACCCAGGGGCTCTCACTCAGCCCAGCCCTCGAGGTGCTGCGCGGCAGGTACAAACTCCAGGCCAGGTCATCGGCTGGCCGTGACAGGGAGGAAGTTCTAGCACAGCAGCGGAGGGCATCCTCTTCCTAAGAACATCGGGACTCGAGCTCCGTGCCTGTCCCGCCAGGCTCAGCAGGAGATGGAAATCCCCACGCCACATGTGTGATGTATTCATCGATGCTGAGAACCACATACCACACAGATTTCTCCTACTTTAGCGTCTATTTTTAACATCCTACCTCAAAAGAACTCTCTTCCCTGGGGAGTGAGGCTAGGTCCTGGGAGCTGAAAACTCAAAAATAATAACCCAAAGACGCCCCACCAATCATGTTTGGCCTGGCTGTAGTTAGACCGCTAAAGCAAAAGACACACCAGTGTCCAATATACCAGCAGCCCTCTGCCTTTAATGAGCCCACGCTGCCGGAGGAGGGAGGCCGGGAAAGGAGCTAAAATAGCGGGAGCCTCCACAGAGCAGCTCAGACAGAAAATGGCCTCAAAGCTGCATCAGAAGATAGCTTCATGCTGGGAGAGTTTTCCTCCATCACTCATGCCAACTCCATTCACACGCTTGCACGTAAAGAAAGATACAGATGACTCGCTGACCTAAGCAAATATGTCGGGGGCTTAAACATCTTACAATCAGGCCTTCCAAGGCCAGCTACACACAGTAATCATTTAAATAAATAGGAAAAATACACATTTTCCCAGAAAATAAGTCCTTACTATCCCTTAAAACATAATGCCCAGAAAGCTGGGCTAGGGGAGGGACACGGGTAGGTTCTGGGAGAGGAGGATAAACTATGCTGTTGTTTGCAAACGAAGCACGGCAAAGTGACCAGTCTGACTGTCCACCCATGGAACCTCTTGGCTACAAGCATCAGGACGGCCATCAGCCCAAGGGTCGCAGTAACTGAAGGGTGAAGGAGGCAGAAAGGAAAAGAAGTACATCTTGCCTTTTTACTCAGTGTTGCAAGCTCCCAAATGGAGTCTCCAGGATAAATGCAAAGCCACAGGAGGCAGGTGCCATCCGGTTTGAAATAGCCTGTCCAAGTTGCCCAATCAGGGGTGGCAGAGGTCAGTAAAGCCCAGCCCGGGCAGTTCCTGCTCTCAGAGAACGAGACCCCTTCCCCGACAGATCCTTTCTGTTGGGAAGCCCTTGGAGTACTCCCTTAAGCCTCTTCAAGCTGCATAACAGAGGTCAATCTCCCTCCCCTTTTGCACCTGCTGAGGCCCACAAGTGAGAAAACAGACCTAGACCAGCCACACCTGTTGGCATCTGCGCTCCACCCCCCGCCCAGGGACTGTTGCCTTTGGTTTATGCAACTGCATTTTTTTCAGGCCATCAACAGCTTCCAGATTCATCTGTACCTGCTCTAAAAATACACCTGTGAGGGCACAGGAAATGAAAAGCGTCAACTCAATGGCAGTTAGCTCAGTGAAGTGTTCTGCAGATGAAAAAGCACTCTTGATCCTAACAGGTGCAGAAAATATACTAGAACTGTCTCTAAACACAAGCCCCGATTCAAACAAACTTTGTTACCTCTCCCCACGGCCCCTGCCAGTGGCCCTCCAGGTGGCTTACCACTTTATAATGGTCGCAGGACTGCCGACTCTGGCCCCGGGCAGGAACCCACAAGTTGATGCTTATAGGCATGGCTCGACCCACAGCCCACGGTCCCTGCAGTCCAGGGCCTGCGTCCTCCCGGGGTGTCCAGTTCAAACTCTGCGGAGGCGTGTGAGGACTCAAAGGTTAATTTTAGCTGCAGTCAGGCTCCTGCTGTGGTCAGATTTTCTTACACAGGCCACCTCTTGAACAGCGGCAGCTTGTGTTACCCCAACCCACTGGGCGGCCCGCTGGCCCTCAGCCCCAGCCTGTGGCCATTTTCCCCCTCCAGTTCCCCCACTGCATTCTCTTCACCCTCCAAAATAATCGGACTGTGCTTCTATTTTCATGACACACTCAAGGGAAACAAATCACAGTTCCTTTTGCTGCCCCAGGCACACAAACCTGGGGACTCTCTCCCAACTCCCTCGGGCCTGGCAAAGGCCAAGGGTTGCACAAACTCCATTTGAACCAGGCAGCAGGGGTAGAAGCCTGAAGCTTCAGCTTCTGCAGAGGGAGTTTGAAAACCTTCACCTAAACCGTCAGATGCACAGTGCCCTCATGCTGGCGGGCTGTCCTCTTTCAGACATTGTTTTTGTCCAAGGAGGCACAGCCGTGCCTGGCTTTCCATCCCTCTAAAGGGCTGATGGAGAGGAATCTGCAGGTTGCCACTCCAAGGTCTTGCTTCTGCAAAGGAAGAGTGTGGGCCTTCGTTCAGCTTTGTAGAGGTTTTGAAAAGGCTGTCCAGACATGTGCAGGGCCCTCGGATTCCAGATTTCCACAAGGAGGAAGCTCCCTAGAAACCGTCTAATTCAGGCAGGACACACTTCTGACTACGCTCTGCGACAGAGACCTGGAAGCTTACCGAACCGCCTGTGCCCAGGCTGCCTGCTTGACTCAATCCTGATGTGCTTTTCAAAAATGTTTATGTATGTATTTATTTTGGGCTGTGCTGGGTCTGCACTGCTGCATGGGCTGTTCTCCAGCTGCGGTGCTGGGGCTTCTCACTGTGGTGGCCACTCTTGTTGCAGAGCATGGGCTCTAGGGCATGTGGGCTTCAGAAGCTGTGGCTCCCAGGCTCTAGAGCACAGGCTCAACAGCTGTGATGCAGGCGCTTAGCTGCTCGCGGCATGTGAGATCTTCCTGAGTCAGGCATGGAACCTGCCTCTCCTGCGTTGGCGGGCAGATTCTTTACCACTAAGCCACCTGGGAAGCCCTTATCGACTCTTTATATTGCCTTTTCCAGTGTGGACAGGATTAGGGAAAGGCCACAGAAAATTTAACCTAATCTAGAGTGGCCTGCCGGTCTCTACCAGACTCCACTGCCTATAACCTTGCAACAAAATGTGGGCACTCGGTGTTTGAAACAGACATTAGGGCCACTCCCAGAAACTGCTCTGTGTAGGATGCAGTGCAATGTCTCTCCCACCTGAGGGCGACCTGTTACTCTCCCATGGCGCCTATGCCCCCTTTCCTAAGGCTTATTATGCTTGTACTGGATAATTACTTCATTCATTCAAGTACTTCTTGAGCACGAGGTACTCTAGGGAGGTACCCTTCAGCTGGAGGAGGCAGCAGGAAGAATGCTCTCTGGGACTCTGTTCTATGGAGCAGGAGCAAGGCCTGGCAAAGGCCAAGGGTTGCACAAACTCCATTTGAACCAGGCAGCAGGGGTAGAAGCCTGAAGCTTCAGCTTCTGCAGAGGGAGTTTGAAAACCTTCACCTAAACCGTCAGATGCACAGTGCCCTCATGCTGGCGGGCTGTCCTCTTTCAGACATTGTTTTTGTCCAAGGAGGCACAGCCGTGCCTGGCTTTCCATCCCTCTAAAGGGCTGATGGAGAGGAATCTGCAGGTTGCCACTCCAAGGTCTTGCTTCTGCAAAGGAAGAGTGTGGGCCTTCGTTCAGCTTTGTAGAGGTTTTGAAAAGGCTGTCCAGACATGTGCAGGGCCCTCGGATTCCAGATTTCCACAAGGAGGAAGCTCCCTAGAAACCGTCTAATTCAGGCAGGACACACTTCTGACTACGCTCTGCGACAGAGACCTGGAAGCTTACCGAACCGCCTGTGCCCAGGCTGCCTGCTTGACTCAATCCTGATGTGCTTTTCAAAAATGTTTATGTATGTATTTATTTTGGGCTGTGCTGGGTCTGCACTGCTGCATGGGCTGTTCTCCAGCTGCGGTGCTGGGGCTTCTCACTGTGGTGGCCACTCTTGTTGCAGAGCATGGGCTCTAGGGCATGTGGGCTTCAGAAGCTGTGGCTCCCAGGCTCTAGAGCACAGGCTCAACAGCTGTGATGCAGGCGCTTAGCTGCTCCGCGGCATGTGAGATCTTCCTGAGTCAGGCATGGAACCTGCCTCTCCTGCGTTGGCGGGCAGATTCTTTACCACTAAGCCACCTGGGAAGCCCTTATCGACTCTTTATATTGCCTTTTCCAGTGTGGACAGGATTAGGGAAAGGCCACAGAAAATTTAACCTAATCTAGAGTGGCCTGCCGGTCTCTACCAGACTCCACTGCCTATAACCTTGCAACAAAATGTGGGCACTCGGTGTTTGAAACAGACATTAGGGCCACTCCCAGAAACTGCTCTGTGTAGGATGCAGTGCAATGTCTCTCCCCACCTGAGGGCGACCTGTTACTCTCCCATGGCGTCCTATGCCCCCCTTTCCTAAGGCTTATTATGCTTGTACTGGATAATTACTTCATTCATTCAAGTACTTCTTGAGCACGTAGGTACTCTAGGGGAGGTACCCTTCTAGGCTGGGAGGAGGCAGCAGGAAGAATGCTCTCTGGGACTCTGTTCTATGGAGCAGGAGAAGCGGAAGAGATGCAAGGGCAACAAACTAATCAGCAAGTTAATATCCAAGAACAATACACGCTGTAAAGAAAACAACAGAGACGGGAATTCCCTGGCAGTTCACTGGGTAGGACTCCACACTGCCATTGCTAGGGCTCCAGGTTCAATCCCTGCTCAGAGAATGAAGATCCAGAAAGCCTCAAGGCACCCCCGCACCCCCAAAAAACGCAGTAGAAAATGAATGGGGAGGGATGGAGTGCTGTGGCAAGAAACTCAAGCATGGCCTCTCTAAGGAGGTGACACTGAAATAAAAGACCTGACAAAATGGCGCTGATCCTGCAACAACTCAGGGAAACGGCTGCCCCAGGCCAGCAGTGTCAGCATCACCTGGGAACCTGTCAGACAGGCAGCTTCTCGTGGCCCACCCAGGCCTCCCGAGTCAGAGACGCTGCGGTGGGGCCCCTGCTGTCTGGGCTCGAACACACTCTCCAGGTGATTCTCATGCACACTGCAGTGGGACCCCACTGATGAGACGAGCATTCCAGGTGGAGAACTCTTTAAAAAAAGACAAATCGGTGGTTTTGCTCCTGACTGGAGTCCCCAGACACCAGCCCAGCACCTAGCTCACAGGAGGAATTCACTCTTTTCTGGCTTCTTGCCAAGCTTTAAGCCCCAACACCCTGGATCCCCCCAAAACTTACAGAAAGATATAAATCACAAAAGTGCTAAATTCATAAAACTTGAGTGAAAACATCCAAAAAGAAACAGCGGAAGTCATTTAGAATTCCAGGTGGCCAGTGGGACGCTTTCTGTAATGCCTTGAAATGCCAGCTGCTAAGATCCACTCTTCCCAATTTAATAAAACTTGGCATCACCAAGCTGGCAATTAGATTTCCTGTAAAAGGCTAAATGCAGTGGCCTTCTGCTTTCTGGATTCTAAAATTCAGTAAGAAAGGCATTAGTGTGTGGCAGCTGGGATAATCATTTAATTGATCTTTTCCACCCATAGAAGCCTCCCTTCCCTGCTTCAACCCACTGAATTGTAAATCAATGTCACCCTCATTGTAGGCATGAAAAGGCAGGAAAAAGTACCCTCTCCCTAAACTAAATAGGAGTCAATTACCTAATGGAGATTCGGTGAAGCTCTAAATGGGTGCTGCCTTTTCTCTTCCTCTGGCCTCCTCCTGGGCCACCCACCCACACCGCTGCCTGCTGGCCAGTGGGCGCTCCAGTGACATGAAAAGCAGGAAAAAAGGCACTTCCTGCGGTAGGAATTCCTTGACAGAAAGGGCATGATTCTGATTCACTCAGACCAAGTTCAAGTCTCTAAACTGAGCTATACTTCTGAAGCATCTAGAAAGGCATTTGGCATGTAGGAAGGGTTCAATAAATCATTTTTCTTCTCCCTCCTCAATCTTGCTGTAATTTTACTCACTTTTACTCATTTACACAATATTTATTGAGGACCCACTACAGCCCTCTTGGGATTTTCCCTGGTGGCTCAGTTGGTAAAGAATTCGCGTGCAATGTGGAGACCCAGGTTCAATCCCTGGATCTGGATGACCCTTAGAGAAGGAAACAACTACCCACTCCATTATTCTTGCCTGGAAAATCCCAAGGACAGAGAAGTCTGGTGGGCTATTCAGTTCATGGGGTCGCATAGTTGGACATGACTTAATCCCTAAACCACCACAGCGCTCTTGCCTGGAGAATGCTATGGACAGAGGAACCTGGTGGGCTACAGTCCATAGAGTCACAAAGAGTCAGACAGGACTGAAGCAACTGAGCACGCATACACACACACACTCACACACACACACCCTCTTACTGGAGACAGAACGATGATCAAAACAGTTTCTTGAGAGAGTGACAGGCATTAATCAAATAAGGATGTCAAGTAATGAGGTTTCAGATAAGCACGGAGGAAGGTTAAAATCACCCATGTGGTAGTTGATTCAAGTCAGAAGTTCTATATAAATTATGAACTATTTTTGGTTTATAAACTGTAGAGAGTTGACAAAGATTAATCAATAAGTATGATCCCACATAGTGTGGCAGCTGGGATAATCATTTAATTGATCTTTTCCACCCATAGAAGCCTCCTTCCTGCTTCAACCCACTGAATTGTAAATCAATGTCACCCTCATTGTAGGCATGAAAAGGCAGGAAAAAGTACCCTCTCCCTAAACTAAATAGGAGTCAATTACCTAATGGAGATTCGGTGAAGCTCTAAATGGGTGCTGCCTTTTCTCTTCCTCTGGCCTCCTCCTGGGCCACCCACCCACACCGCTGCCTGCTGGCCAGTGGGCGCTCCAGTGACATGAAAAGCAGGAAAAAAGGCACTTCCTGCGGTAGGAATTCCTTGACAGAAAGGGCATGATTCTGATTCACTCAGACCAAGTTCAAGTCTCTAAACTGAGCTATACTTCTGAAGCATCTAGAAAGGCATTTGGCATGTAGGAAGGGTTCAATAAATCATTTTTCTTCTCCCTCCTCAATCTTGCTGTAATTTTACTCACTTTTACTCATTTACACAATATTTATTGAGGACCCACTACAGCCCTCTTGGGATTTTCCCTGGTGGCTCAGTTGGTAAAGAATTCGCGTGCAATGTGGAGACCCAGGTTCAATCCCTGGATCTGGATGACCCTTAGAGAAGGAAACAACTACCCACTCCATTATTCTTGCCTGGAAAATCCCAAGGACAGAGAAGTCTGGTGGGCTATTCAGTTCATGGGGTCGCATAGTTGGACATGACTTAATCCCTAAACCACCACAGCGCTCTTGCCTGGAGAATGCTATGGACAGAGGAACCTGGTGGGCTACAGTCCATAGAGTCACAAAGAGTCAGACAGGACTGAAGCAACTGAGCACGCATACACACACACACTCACACACACACACCCTCTTACTGGAGACAGAACGATGATCAAAACAGTTTCTTGAGAGAGTGACAGGCATTAATCAAATAAGGATGTCAAGTAATGAGGTTTCAGATAAGCACGGGAGGAAGGTTAAAATCACCCATGTGGTAGTTGATTCAAGTCAGAAGTTCTATATAAATTATGAACTATTTTTGGTTTATAAACTAAGTAACAGTTTAGAGTTTAAGTATCAATAGTATATTGCTATAAACTAATGTTTAGCTTAACGTAGATATAGTATCTATAGATACATAGGCTAGTATGCACACATTTATTTCCTTGTTTCGAAAGGATCTAAAAACAAAGACATCCTATTAGCCACAAGCACATACAATGCCCAAATCTTGGTTTCTAATACAGTTTACCAATATAAGGAACCAGGGTTCCTTGGAGAAACGGCTGATTGTTGGAATGCAACATGAAATAGTCAAGATAGGCCTGTGGCATATTATTAAAGTGCCAGAAAGCAAGGATACGTCCCTCCACCAAAAACTCATGGATAGGGGCTGTCACAGTATCACAGGAGCCAAATAAAAGCTCCTAACGGCAATGCTGGAACAACTGACCAGCAAGAGTAATGAAGAGGTACTGGAATAAAACACAAAGTAATAAACATATATCCTTGAGGACACGTCCAAGGAATTTTTCAGGAAAAAATACTGGAGTGTGTTGCCATTTCCTCTCCACGAGGCCACACTGAGAAGTAAAGGCAGTGTTAGTAGTGAGGGTCGCTCAGTCATGCCCAACTCTGCAACCCCATGGACTGGAGCGCGCCTGGTTACTCCGTCCACGGGGCTCTCCAGGCAAGAATGGGAGTGGAGGGCCATTTCCTCCTCCAGGGGATTTCCCAACCAGGGATTAAACTTGGATCTCCCTCACTGTAGGCAGATTCTTTACCATCTGAGGCACCAGGGAAGCCCGAGAAATAAAAGACTGAATAAATAAATGAATGGGGAGAAGAGGAAAATCCCATGCAAAGAGAATTTCAAATAGTTTATGTCAATATTCTGTTCTCAATGTGGTCCAACATGAATTGCCATGACTTTCAGTGTGGGCTGTGCAAAGAGAATGACATGGAAAGGGCAGGAAGGAGAAACATTCTGGAAAATCTGGTAAAGACCAGCCCAGCCGGATGACCAAGGTCCACCTCTTTATCTGTAAGTCCTGTTGACAGCAGGTATCCTGAGACGAGGTCATGAGACGGACATCTGACCTCTGTGGTATTCCTCCCTGAACCCACATTCCGGTCTCTTGATGAGAAAAGCGCCTGAAGGATCTCATCTGCAGAGGCTACTTTACAAAATGTTCAACCAGTACTCCTCAAAACTGTCAGGGTCATCCAACACAAGGAACGTTTGAGAAAGTATTACAGCCAGGAAGCCTAAGGAGACGTGACAACTAAATGTAATGAGGTATCCTGGATGTGATCCTGGGGCAGATAAAAGACATCATATTAAAAAACCTTAAGAAGTCTGAATAAAAGACAGACTTTAGCTAACCATAATGTTTGAATATTGGTTCAACATTAATTCTGGCAAATATACTATAGTGACATGTTAACAATAAGAGAACCTAAATGTGGGGTTTAGCTTCAAATAAAAGCTCCTAACGGCAATGCTGGAACAACTGACCAGCAAGAGTAATGAAGAGGTACTGGAATAAAACACAAAGTAATAAACATATATCCTTGAGGACACGTCCAAGGAATTTTTCAGGAAAAAATACTGGAGTGTGTTGCCATTTCCTCTCCACGAGGCCACACTGAGAAGTAAAGGCAGTGTTAGTAGTGAGGGTCGCTCAGTCATGCCCAACTCTGCAACCCCATGGACTGGAGCGCGCCTGGTTACTCCGTCCACGGGGCTCTCCAGGCAAGAATGGGAGTGGAGGGCCATTTCCTCCTCCAGGGGATTTCCCAACCAGGGATTAAACTTGGATCTCCCTCACTGTAGGCAGATTCTTTACCATCTGAGGCACCAGGGAAGCCCGAGAAATAAAAGACTGAATAAATAAATGAATGGGGAGAAGAGGAAAATCCCATGCAAAGAGAATTTCAAATAGTTTATGTCAATATTCTGTTCTCAATGTGGTCCAACATGAATTGCCATGACTTTCAGTGTGGGCTGTGCAAAGAGAATGACATGGAAAGGGCAGGAAGGAGAAACATTCTGGAAAATCTGGTAAAGACCAGCCCAGCCGGATGACCAAGGTCCACCTCTTTATCTGTAAGTCCTGTTGACAGCAGGTATCCTGAGACGAGGTCATGAGACGGACATCTGACCTCTGTGGTATTCCTCCCTGAACCCACATTCCGGTCTCTTGATGAGAAAAGCGCCTGAAGG
Source organism: Tragulus kanchil (assembly GCA_022376925.1). Lineage (NCBI taxonomy): Eukaryota > Metazoa > Chordata > Mammalia > Artiodactyla > Tragulidae > Tragulus > Tragulus kanchil. The sequence continues at coordinate 66,180,883 of JAIOJX010000006.1, read as the reverse complement.
ATCTCATCTGCGAGAGGCTACTTTACAAAATGTTCAACCAGTACTCCTCAAAACTGTCAGGGTCATCCAACACAAGGAACGTTTGAGAAAGTATTACAGCCAGGAAGCCTAAGGAGACGTGACAACTAAATGTAATGAGGTATCCTGGATGTGATCCTGGGGCAGATAAAAGACATCATATTAAAAAACCTTAAGAAGTCTGAATAAAAGACAGACTTTAGCTAACCATAATGTTTGAATATTGGTTCAACATTAATTCTGGCAAATATACTATAGTGACATGTTAACAATAAGAGAACCTAAATGTGGAGTACATGGTAACTCTCTGAACTATATTCACAGCTTTTCTGAAAATTAAAATCTACCTTAAAAGTTTATTTAAAGGGGCTTCCATGGTGGTCTAGTGGGTAAAGAGTTTGCCTTGCAGTGCAAGGGGCACCAGTTAGATCCCTGGCCCAGGAAGATTCCACGTGCTGTGGAGCAGCTGGACCGGTGTGTCCAATTATGAGCCAGCACTCTGGAGCACATGTGCCCAGAGCTGGTGCTCTGCAACAAGAGAGGCCACTGCAACGGGAGGTGCACACGGGCCAAAGAACAAAGATGGATGAAAATAAATAAATAAATAAAACAATAAAAGAGGCAAAAAAAAGTTTATTTAAGAAGATAAAATACAGGGGCTTCCCTGGTATCTCAGTGGTGAAGAGTTTGCCTACCAATGCAGGAGACACGGGTTTGATCTGGGATCCTACATGCTGCAGAGCAACTATGCCCTTGAGCCACAACTATTGAACCTGTGCTCTAGAGCCTCAGAGCCACAACTTTGGAGCCGATGTGCCACAACTATTGAAGTCCGTGTGCCCGAGAGCCCGAGTTCCACAGTAAGAGAAGTCACTGCAACAAGAAGCCTGCTCACCTCAGCTAGAGAGTAGCCCCCACTCTCTGCAACTAGAGAAGAGCCTGTGGCAGCAGTGAAAACCCAGAATAGACAAAAATAAATAAATATATTAAAAAGAGAGTCTAGAAACCCTTTTTTTAAAAAAGAAAAAAAGAGAAGAAGATAAAATGCAAAGCTTCAGTACTAACTATAGTGTGCTGCCAGGTTTTAAACCTGAATTTTTAAACACCTATAGATAGACTAGGGATTTAGCTATGTCAAGGTCAGAATGCCTTGCCTGAATTAAATCTGAGATCACAACATTTCAGAAACATCATTTATACACATTCACACACTATATATGTATAGATGTCTGCCGTGTATCTAAAATCAGTACCCTAGTTATTATGTAGAAGAAACTTCCTGCAAGGATGAATTTCCTAGAAGGCTCATTAATAACTGTTAAGGATAAAAGGACTTCACAAAAAAAGGGGGCCCGTTCAAAACTTCAGGTTTTGCTTTGATCCTTTCAAAAGGGCCATGAAAGAACTATTTTCCCCAAAGAATGCGTTGGGAATCTCCCAGTGAACAACCCTGGGCCCCAGCTCCAAAGACCCCATTTGTTCTTCAAGATTCTGCATTTGATTCTTCCTCACCTTTAAAAGGAGGAATCACAATGCCTTAGGTTCTCTTAAGTTGACCAGATCAAAACATGGTGTGAGGCACTGTAAGTAAACATATAACTCAGAACACACCATATCCTAAGATCTTCAGGACGTAAAAAACATCTCCAAAGTGCATTTAATACTTAATGGCCCCATGATCTGAGATTTTTAAGGGGAAACAAAATTGTCCTATGATTGGAAACACAAGCCAGCGCTTACCAGCAACAGGCGGCAGCATTTCTGTTTTCTGGCCCACATTCTATATAATTGTACCAACGAAAAGACAATTAGAAGACAATTGTCCTACTGCATTCCATGTTTTCCATTAAAGGATAAACTCGTTCTACAAATGACTTCTACCAGAGATAACAAAATCACACCTCTCTTTAAAAGAAGAAAGAAAAGAAAAGAAAAAAAATAAAGTGACAAATTAATTTTCCCCAAATATAATAAAGCTAATTCAATCATCTTGTGTTGGCCATCTGCTTCACAGATGTAAATCTAACTGCACTTTCTACTGCCTGATAACTTGCTTGATTCTGTTAGCTGTTATGACCCTCCTTTTAAGAGCAGCTCTTAATGGGACCTTCCCTGGTAGCTTCTAGACGAGAAATTGGCTGAAACAGAGAAGTGTTTCTCCAAGAAGCAACAGTGACACAGCCCCACTCCAGCTGGAAGGGAACGGCTACCTACTCCAGTATCCATCAGCAAATGAAGTTTTAAACAGGGCAGCTAAGATGGCCAGAGTTTCAGCTGAACTAACCTAGGTAATGGGTACCACGAGGCACTTCCTATGTGTCAGGCTAAGCCCTTTACACGTATGTGACATGTTTTAAAATACTTTTTTTAGCCTCTTTTATTGTTTTTTTTTTTCTTTCTTTATTTTTCATCCATCTTTATTCTTTGGCCTATGTGGGCCTCCCATCGCAGTGGCCTCTCTCTTGCAGAGCACCAGCTCTGGGCACATGCACTCTAGAGCACTGGCTCATAATTGGACACACCGGTCCAGCCGCTCCACCGCATGTGGGATCTTCCCAGGCCAGGGATCAAACCAGTGCCCTTGTACAGCAAGGTGGACTCTTTACCCACTGGACCACCAGGGAAGCCTATGTATGTGACATATAATCCTCACAATCTTTGAGGTTCTGTGACTAGTTACCTTTAACACATGAGGGATCTGAGGTCCACAGAGGTTTACACACTTACTCAAAGTCTCTGAACAGAGCCTGTCGGAGCCCATGACAAAGCTGTCCACCCACAAGCCTGAGCTTCAGCTGAGTCACCAAAGTAAGCCTGGGGCAAACATGCAAAATGCAGGATTTTACTAGAGAGCTAGTTTAATGACCCACAAAATTTTTTATTATAATTGTACCAACGAAAAGACAATTAGAAGACAATTGTCCTACTGCATTCCATGTTTTCCATTAAAGGATAAACTCGTTCTACAAATGACTTCTACCAGAGATAACAAAATCACACCTCTCTTTAAAAGAAGAAAGAAAAGAAAAGAAAAAAAATAAAGTGACAAATTAATTTTCCCCAAATATAATAAAGCTAATTCAATCATCTTGTGTTGGCCATCTGCTTCACAGATGTAAATCTAACTGCACTTTCTACTGCCTGATAACTTGCTTGATTCTGTTAGCTGTTATGACCCTCCTTTTAAGAGCAGCTCTTAATGGGACCTTCCCTGGTAGCTTCTAGACGAGAAATTGGCTGAAACAGAGAAGTGTTTCTCCAAGAAGCAACAGTGACACAGCCCCACTCCAGCTGGAAGGGAACGGCTACCTACTCCAGTATCCATCAGCAAATGAAGTTTTAAACAGGGCAGCTAAGATGGCCAGAGTTTCAGCTGAACTAACCTAGGTAATGGGTACCACGAGGCACTTCCTATGTGTCAGGCTAAGCCCTTTACACGTATGTGACATGTTTTAAAATACTTTTTTTAGCCTCTTTTATTGTTTTTTTTTTTCTTTCTTTATTTTTCATCCATCTTTATTCTTTGGCCTATGTGGGCCTCCCATCGCAGTGGCCTCTCTCTTGCAGAGCACCAGCTCTGGGCACATGCACTCTAGAGCACTGGCTCATAATTGGACACACCGGTCCAGCCGCTCCACCGCATGTGGGATCTTCCCAGGCCAGGGATCAAACCAGTGCCCTTGTACAGCAAGGTGGACTCTTTACCCACTGGACCACCAGGGAAGCCTATGTATGTGACATATAATCCTCACAATCTTTGAGGTTCTGTGACTAGTTACCTTTAACACATGAGGGATCTGAGGTCCACAGAGGTTTACACACTTACTCAAAGTCTCTGAACAGAGCCTGTCGGAGCCCATGACAAAGCTGTCCACCCACAAGCCTGAGCTTCAGCTGAGTCACCAAAGTAAGCCTGGGGCAAACATGCAAAATGCAGGATTTCAAAGAAATACTAGAGAGCTAGTTTAAAGATGTTTCCTGTTCCATTGGACAGAGAATATAAAGAGATGAAAAAGTGTGGAGAAAGAGGATCTTGGGGAGCAGGGTATCACTCTGTGCTATGAGCACATGCTGTACCCACTACTCAAACCTGGGCGGCAAGTGCTACAGGACTGTCTATAAGAACAAGCAGAATGGTCACGGCTATGACAGCCTTCATCCTGTGGCAGAGAAGAAAACTCAAAGGCTTGGCCCACCATCCATACACGATATGTATTCAACATGTTGGTTACACGAGCTGGGCAGAGTACCCTGGGAGTTCTCTAAAAAACACAGATGCCCATGTCCCACCTTCAAAGAGTGATTCAGTAGGTCTGAATGACCCAAACAGCTGCCTTCCTTTTCAAAGCTCTCTAGAGAAGTCTTTATGCCCTGGCAAGATGGAGAACTATCAGACCAGGATTTACATACAGACTGCCTCTGATAGGAAGAAAGAGCATTTCATTAACACCCAAGTTACTTCTTAATACTTAGAAAATCCACATTACTCAGTGAGTAGGGCAATGTGGTTATTAAATATGTCCCGCAAAAAAAGGTTGCTAACATAGATTTTCCTCATCTCAAAATATTAGCAAATGATGGCATATGAAAACAAACATATGAAGGAGGTGGGGGAGGGAAGGTCTGGGAGCCTGGGGACATGGACTTCTATTTTTAAAAATGCACTGTCATATAGAACATACGCAGAACAGCCATCAAAGCACGTTTAAAGCTTTGGAACACATTTTTACAAGATGAACATACTTCAGGGCTACCCCCAGAATAAAAGTCAAAACAGATGAGGGTCCCTGGAGCCCCTTCCTCTCCTCTCTGTTACTACCCACCCTCATCCGCTACCCTGACTTCTGGTGCTCAGTCGTCAGTTGCATCTGACTCCTCGTGATTCCAGAGGGGTTCCTCTGTCCGTGGGATTTCTGAGGGTAGACTACTGGAGTGGGTTGCCATTTCCTCTTCCAGAGGATCTTCCTGACCCAGGGATTGACTGAATCTGTGTCTGCTGTGTGCCCTGTCGTGCCAGCAGAGTCTTTGCCCACAGAGTCATCCTAACTTCTAACCCCATGAAAAACCAACTGGAATGTTCTTTGATAACCTGGATGGCCTTTTCAAGGACAGAATGCCCTTTGCTGGCTCTCAGCTAATCATTTACCCTGAATGATGCAAATAAAATTCACTGTTCCAAGAACAAAAAAGGAAGAAAATATTATAATCAATTCTCCACCCCCTCCCCAGAAAGGAATCTTCTAACTTTAAAGACCAGAAAGCTGAGATGCAGATATGCTATTTGCTTAAGGTCCAGCAGTTCACAAGAAGCAAGACTGATGCTCGATTCAGGTCTTCTGCTTTCAAAGACTAGGTTCTTAGCCACTATACCTTCTTCCTTCTATGAGTCACCAAGAATATATTCTAGAAACAAGACATCCCCTGGCCCCAGGCCTGATTAGGTTTCCAAACGACTTTATGCCATTAAACCACCCAAGCTTTTAACTTCTTTAGCCCTGGCAAGATGGAGAACTATCAGAAAATCCCAGGAAGAAAGAGCATTTCATTAAAACCCAAGTTACTTCTTAATACTTAGAAAATCCACATTACTCAGTGAGTAGGGCAATGTGGTTATTAAATATGTCCCGCAAAAAAAGGTTGCTAACATAGATTTTCCTCATCTCAAAATATTAGCAAATGATGGCATATGAAAACAAACATATGAAGGAGGTGGGGGAGGGAAGGTCTGGGAGCCTGGGGACATGGACTTCTATTTTTAAAAATGCACTGTCATATAGAACATACGCAGAACAGCCATCAAAGCACGTTTAAAGCTTTGGAACACATTTTTACAAGATGAACATACTTCAGGGCTACCCCCAGAATAAAAGTCAAAACAGATGAGGGTCCCTGGAGCCCCTTCCTCTCCTCTCTGTTACTACCCACCCTCATCCGCTACCCTGACTTCTGGTGCTCAGTCGTCAGTTGCATCTGACTCCTCGTGATTCCAGAGGGGTTCCTCTGTCCGTGGGATTTCTGAGGGTAGACTACTGGAGTGGGTTGCCATTTCCTCTTCCAGAGGATCTTCCTGACCCAGGGATTGACTGAATCTGTGTCTGCTGTGTGCCCTGTCGTGCCAGCAGAGTCTTTGCCCACAGAGTCATCCTAACTTCTAACCCCATGAAAAACCAACTGGAATGTTCTTTGATAACCTGGATGGCCTTTTCAAGGACAGAATGCCCTTTGCTGGCTCTCAGCTAATCATTTACCCTGAATGATGCAAATAAAATTCACTGTTCCAAGAACAAAAAAGGAAGAAAATATTATAATCAATTCTCCACCCCCTCCCCAGAAAGGAATCTTCTAACTTTAAAGACCAGAAAGCTGAGATGCAGATATGCTATTTGCTTAAGGTCCAGCAGTTCACAAGAAGCAAGACTGATGCTCGATTCAGGTCTTCTGCTTTCAAAGACTAGGTTCTTAGCCACTATACCTTCTTCCTTCTATGAGTCACCAAGAATATATTCTAGAAACAAGACATCCCCTGGCCCCAGGCCTGATTAGGTTTCAACGTTTAGGTTGAGGAAGTGCAGGTACTTGGGATGAAAAGGATCTGAAGGCAGCAGAGGTGACTGAGGCAGGAACATTCCCTCCACACCACTTCCACGTCAAAGCCACTAAGAGAGTCTTATCACAAACCACGTAAATCCCTTTGATGGAGAATCAGAATTCAGGAAAGGAATATTTTCCAATGAGATGTTCACTGGAGAATTCAGCCATCTACAGAACACATTAGGTGATAAAGCCAGAAGGAATCTGGTCTGACATTTTAGGACCTTATTTATTTTCATCTAAGGGTATGGGAAAGAAACTCCATAAAGATGGAATGCTGTGGCTACCAGGCAAATTCAGCATGAACACGCTTTTTAAAAGCGCATGTTCAGTCAACTATTGAACTCCAAATGACAGAACTATCAGGGTACAAAATGAATAAATAAAACTCTCCGGAGTGACATTCCCAGTTCAGAAATCAGATATGCATGGCTTCATGGAAATTATCCAGGCTTTGAGGCCAGGCAGAAGTCGGTTTGAATTCTGGCTCTGTCGCTTACCGACTGATCCAGTGACCCCAGGCAAGCAATTTACCTTGTGACACTCAGTGTTGTCTTCCGTGAAATGGAGGTACAAACACCCCTGTTTAGAGGGCTGCTGGGGACATCTGCTAGGGAAAATCCCAGCAGAACGCAGAGTGCAGAAGTCCCTCAACATTCTGTAGCTCATCTTTCTGAAGGACCCAGAGAAACATGGTTAGACATTTCAAATAAATGGAAAGAGACAACCAGATAAGGAAAGGTGGCTCCCAGCACATGAAACTTTAATGTCAGCCACAGTTCAGGTTTGGGCCTAGTCAATAGGAACCATAAATAGCTGTCACCTAATGGCCATGTCCTCTTGAAAATGGGTTATTCGTCGGAGTCCATCTCCCAGAGGACAGCTGCAAATACCATCAATACTGCCACTAAGCAACAGCCTTATTTATAGCCAAGGGACAGATTCCAAAGATAGAAGAGGTCATGGAGGCTGAAACCCCTTCTCCAAGCTCCCAAATTCCTAAAGGGCTGAGAGGTGAGGCTGGAGGGCAGGTCTTGCAGGAACGTCTGAACACAGTGGGAAACGGTCCGTGAAGAGTGAGAAAAACTGAAAAGGAAGGGGAGGTTTTACAAGAAAGCAGCAGCCAATGGAAGGAGGAATCGTGGATGGTTCTAGTAAGCCTGGTACTGCTGAATCGGCCACAGCTCGTCATGAGACTCACCCCCGTCTCTCAGCCAAGACCTAACTGTTCAAAAATGGAAGAGCCCTTGGAATCTACTGGTATGTCCGAGGAGGATCAGAAAGTCTGCCCTTGGCCACACCTGCCATGAACGCCCTCTCAAGTGCCTATAGCCTCAAGTCTCAAAGCTGAAACTTGACCTAGAAGATCTGTTACTTAAGCCTCTATTGCTGATTTTCCACTCCCCCCTGACTTTAGCCCACTGTGGCCACTGGCAATTCTTCACAGTTCTAGAACCACCTCTTTCCAGCCTCTGGATGGTTAGTCCTGAGGAAGGAACGCATGGGGCTTCACAAGTGGGAATCCCGTGCATTTCTCAAAGAACAGTTGGCTCAAATACCACTCTACCCTCTAAAAATTTTCCTTAGGTTTTCCATCCAGGTTCTTAAGGGCCTTGACTCCTGTTTCACATGTTAATATCTCTGAGGACAGGAGTTACAATCTTTACCTCCATGTTTTCTTGCAAGTTGAGAGCCACTAAGTTTTTGTGGGATAGATGATTTGATGGATGAAAGGACAGAAGGAAGAATGGAATTGATGGATTAAGAATATGATGGGAACATTTCAAAAAATTAATTTTGGAAAGAGACAACCAGATAAGGAAAGGTGGCTCCCAGCACATGAAACTTTAATGTCAGCCACAGTTCAGGTTTGGGCCTAGTCAATAGGAACCATAAATAGCTGTCACCTAATGGCCATGTCCTCTTGAAAATGGGTTATTCGTCGGAGTCCATCTCCCAGAGGACAGCTGCAAATACCATCAATACTGCCACTAAGCAACAGCCTTATTTATAGCCAAGGGACAGATTCCAAAGATAGAAGAGGTCATGGAGGCTGAAACCCCTTCTCCAAGCTCCCAAATTCCTAAAGGGCTGAGAGGTGAGGCTGGAGGGCAGGTCTTGCAGGAACGTCTGAACACAGTGGGAAACGGTCCGTGAAGAGTGAGAAAAACTGAAAAGGAAGGGGAGGTTTTACAAGAAAGCAGCAGCCAATGGAAGGAGGAATCGTGGATGGTTCTAGTAAGCCTGGTACTGCTGAATCGGCCACAGCTCGTCATGAGACTCACCCCGCTCTCAGCCAAGACCTAACTGTTCAAAAATGGAAGAGCCCTTGGAATCTACTGGTATGTCCGAGGAGGATCAGAAAGTCTGCCCTTGGCCACACCTGCCATGAACGCCCTCTCAAGTGCCTATAGCCTCAAGTCTCAAAGCTGAAACTTGACCTAGAAGATCTGTTACTTAAGCCTCTATTGCTGATTTTCCACTCCCCCCTGACTTTAGCCCACTGTGGCCACTGGCAATTCTTCACAGTTCTAGAACCACCTCTTTCCAGCCTCTGGATGGTTAGTCCTGAGGAAGGAACGCATGGGGCTTCACAAGTGGGAATCCCGTGCATTTCTCAAAGAACAGTTGGCTCAAATACCACTCTACCCTCTAAAAATTTTCCTTAGGTTTTCCATCCAGGTTCTTAAGGGCCTTGACTCCTGTTTCACATGTTAATATCTCTGAGGACAGGAGTTACAATCTTTACCTCCATGTTTTCTTGCAAGTTGAGAGCCACTAAGTTTTTGTGGGATAGATGATTTGATGGATGAAAGGACAGAAGGAAGAATGGAATTGATGGATTAAGAATATGATGGGAACATGATTAAGATGGCCATGTGTCCACAATGTCATTTGTCATTCAGTAGAGCCAAGAAATAGAACATCATGATTATCACAATATTCTGATTAATGAAGTGCTCCCCTCCTTTCAATACCATTCACAAATTTGACCACTGGAAACTGACTACCTCAATATGTGCATAAAACCTACTTTGCACTTCAAAGGGAATAAACAAGACTGTCATTTGTTGATGACTCACAAAGCACGTGGACATCCTGCAAGACTCAAGTTCAGGAATCTCAACGTCCACAGCACTGTGGTGTGAGAGAGGCGGTTGGCACAGCACTGATTGAAAAAAAGAATCCTGGACAATTAGATATAGGTTCACTGAAACTGTAATTGAAAATAAGTAGCTTTTCTACAGTCTCTTCTTCACCGGAGTCTTACAAAGTTAAGATGAACATTACAAACTTTCAACCAGAAAACCCCATAAAGCAGCAGAGGCATGAAGAAATGCACCCACCCACATCACCCAGAAGTGGATGTTGGGCTCTCATCCCCTCAGACCCGACCAGCAGATTTGAACTCAAAAAAATCAACAGTAAAAGTCACTAAGCATCCTGGCTACAGATCACATTAAAACATCTCACCCTTGTCTCACAATTAATCCCACCCTGCCCTCTTCTGAGTTCTTCCTACTCTTGCCAAATGTTCCTAGACAAGGCCCATGCTAGTCTGACCATTTCCCAGTTCCACCAGCCACAGATGGCGTGAGGCAGAGGAGACGCATGCCAAACAAGGCAGGCTGCTGTTATTTTTAACTTGGCTCCTTGGTGCTCGCAAGTAGAAGGACTGGTTCTGCTGTACACAGTTCCTCCATTGCCAAAGCAGGAAGAAGCACTCTGGGCTTCCAGGGCCTGTGGCCCTCCACCACGAGGGTGCTCCCAGGTAGTCATCCGGTAGCTTTTGCTCACATGAGGCCCTTTCCTGAGCCCAGACACTCTGTGTGTGTGCTCAGCCATGTCTGACTCTGCACCCCCATGGACTGTAGCCTGCCAGACCCCTGGGTCCATGGGATTCTCCAGGCAAGAGCACTGGAGTGGGTTGCCATTTCCTCCTCCAGGGGGTCTTCTCAACCCTGAGTTCGAATCTGTCTCTTGAGTCTCCTGCGTTGGCAGGTGGGCTCTTTCCCATGAGCCACCTGGGAAGCCAGGGCACTCTGCTTCCCCACAGTGATTTATAGGCAGCATCTCAATGAAGTCTCACTGCATCTTCTGAGGCAGGATTACTACCCCTTGTATAGATTAGGACACAGATGCTCACAAGAGGTAAGTAATCTGCACAGGATTGGAACCCACATCTGTCCCCATCAGGAAGCTATGCTCCCACTATTTCAGGACATGACTTGGAAGGATGGAGTATTTCTCACTGCCCAGGGCTCTCTTGTCCTCTGTCCCCATCCCAAACTGAGTACCTGTGGCAACCTCTACAGAGAGAAAGAAGCATAGAAGGGTGAGCCGATACCTACCAGAAGACACGGGCCCCGGCTTGATTCTCGAGGCAAAGCTAAGGCACTCTGTACAAGTCACAGGCTCCACCCACGTTCAATAGATACACCCACAGCTCCACTGCCGAGCCTTGAGATATGGCAGCAGCACAACATGCCCACCTGGGAGCTGGAAGGTGCCAAGAACCAACAGAAGGGAACGTATTACAGAAATGTTAACCTTGGCCGCCTCCTGCCACAGTTCACCGCTGGTGTAGCTTTAATGAAATCGTGCACAAGGCAGGCACATCTGGATCGCTGGTCAAAATAAACCCCACGCTGGAACGCACAACTGTCTTTGCACAAGGACATGACAAACCTGGATAGAAATGGAAAGGAAGCCATTTTCTGCAATCAGAATGACTGTTGATAACCAGCAGAGGACAGGCCTGCTCACCTCCGCCGGTGTTCTCCAGTCAGGCTTGCTAGCTTCCAGCAAATGGAGACATGCACTGCATCTGTGCAGCTCAGGCTTCCCCGCAGGCTTATTAGTGTGGGGGAGCAAAAGCCGTGCAAACGGTGCATCCCCCACCCTGACCCTCTCTCGTTCCCACAGAACTGTTCCCCAGGATGAACACACGCTCTGCCTAACTGCTCTGTTAAGTATCCTGAATTAATCATTCATCCAAGCGAAACTTAAAGCACGGACATAGCTTTATTTAAAAGCTATAATCATAGGAAGGCAGTCTCTAGACCGAGGAGGTCAGAGGAGGCCTCAGCAATTAAATCAACCAAGTTGCTGTAGAAATGAGAAGTATGACATCTTCTGTGCTAGGTGGCCTTTCCCCAAACAAACACAAATAGCACAGGGCCTCCGGGAACCAAGTGGAATAAGCGGTTGGAATAAGAGGTGGAATAAGAGGTTGGAAGCCCTCTTGCCTGATCTCCCTCTGCCTTGACGCATGAATCCCCTCATCAAGCTGCTGCCAAGCTTCCCCAAACTCTCAACCCCTGAGGAAGCCATCTGACATACCTTAGAAAGCTCTTCCTTTTGCTAAATTCAATTTTGGTTCCGCTTGCTGGAGAGAAGCCCAGAGATGAATCCTTCCAGCCCTTCAGAGAAAGAAGGGGGCGTAACATCTCTTCCACAAGTCTTTATATCATGAAAGTGTTTCCACTTTCCTTAAACCCTTTGTAGAACAAGGCTTCAGTCCTCTCCCACTCCGGCTGTTCTCCAGACAGTGCTGATGGATAATGATGACGACGATTATGAAAATAAAAACAACGATCTCAGCTCTCATTTAGTCAGCCCTACTATGTGCCCAACACTATACGATGTGCTTTAGAGACACTTCTGCTGAAATCCTCACAACGGCAATGGCTTGGGACTAGTATTCTGGCCCTGTTACATTTTGAAGAAATGGAAGCTCTACAGGTGATGTCACTTGCCCAAGGCCATAGTAAGCAATGGGGTCGGGTTTCAAATTCAGACAGACTCACTGCCCTTTGTCTACACACCCCAAGGGTATCAGCTCAGCCATGTCCTTCTAGTGGGCCACGATGTGACATCACACTTCCATGAGTGCAGTCTGAAGCCACTTACCTCTACTGGGAAAGACAAAGACCCTGAGCAGCCATAGCAGCATGGGGAGGAGGCCTTAAAGGAGGAACAGGAAAGTGGGAGGTGGTGAGGACAAACTCTTTACCTTTTCACAATCTGGAGGGATGCTGGACTTGGAGGAGGCACAGCAAAGGGAGAGGGTGGAGCAGGAGCCACAGCGGCAGATGCCTGGCACGAAAGCCACTTCCAGGAGACCCAGGTCTAGGGAGCAGAGGGCCCGTGTGCTGGCCAGGGTCAGGAGCAAGCTGCCTCATCACAGCTGCCTCTGCTGTTGCCAAACTGGTTGGACTAAGTCACAGACAGTAGAGATGACTGGTCTGGCTGCCATATCCTTGATCAAAGCTGACTCATTTCAAAGGTGGACTGTTGACAACTTGTGAGATTGCAATCAGACAAGGAAAAATAAACTGTAAGGTTACTTCAGGGGTTAACAAACAAAACCTCCCTGAAAATATAAAGTTCTCTTGTGTGCTTCTGAAATTCTCAGACAAGAACTCCATGAAGAAACGTATCAGACACTAATTAAAGAATCATTTGGGTTCAGAAGCAAGACCCCAGCATTCATCTGAATCCTTCCAGCCCTTAGAGAAAGAAGGGCGTAACATCTCTTCCACAAGTCTTTATATCATGAAAGTGTTTCCACTTTCCTTAAACCCTTTGTAGAACAAGGCTTCAGTCCTCTCCCACTCCGGCTGTTCTCCAGACAGTGCTGATGGATAATGATGACGACGATTATGAAAATAAAAACAACGATCTCAGCTCTCATTTAGTCAGCCCTACTATGTGCCCAACACTATACGATGTGCTTTAGAGACACTTCTGCTGAAATCCTCACAACGGCAATGGCTTGGGACTAGTATTCTGGCCCTGTTACATTTTGAAGAAATGGAAGCTCTACAGGTGATGTCACTTGCCCAAGGCCATAGTAAGCAATGGGGTCGGGTTTCAAATTCAGACAGACTCACTGCCCTTTGTCTACACACCCCAAGGGTATCAGCTCAGCCATGTCCTTCTAGTGGGCCACGATGTGACATCACACTTCCATGAGTGCAGTCTGAAGCCACTTACCTCTACTGGGAAAGACAAAGACCCTGAGCAGCCATAGCAGCATGGGGAGGAGGCCTTAAAGGAGGAACAGGAAAGTGGGAGGTGGTGAGGACAAACTCTTTACCTTTTCACAATCTGGAGGGATGCTGGACTTGGAGGAGGCACAGCAAAGGGAGAGGGTGGAGCAGGAGCCACAGCGGCAGATGCCTGGCACGAAAGCCACTTCCAGGAGACCCAGGTCTAGGGAGCAGAGGGCCCGTGTGCTGGCCAGGGTCAGGAGCAAGCTGCCTCATCACAGCTGCCTCTGCTGTTGCCAAACTGGTTGGACTAAGTCACAGACAGTAGAGATGACTGGTCTGGCTGCCATATCCTTGATCAAAGCTGACTCATTTCAAAGGTGGACTGTTGACAACTTGTGAGATTGCAATCAGACAAGGAAAAATAAACTGTAAGGTTACTTCAGGGGTTAACAAACAAAACCTCCCTGAAAATATAAAGTTCTCTTGTGTGCTTCTGAAATTCTCAGACCGAAGAACTCCATGAAGAAACGTATCAGACACTAATTAAAGAATCATTTGGGTTCAGAAGCAAGACCCCAGCATTCATCTGGCCTCAAGCTTTGTCCAGGATGGCGGAATATTTTGCAGCTGCGAGCTTACAGAAATGACCCAAGGCAAGAGATGAGGCTGGGACCCCAGGTGTTTGGAGGTTCCAATTCTGCTTCCACACAACCTCACATTTTAATCACAGTACAATGGAAGCAAAAAGAGGTTCCAAAGCAAATACACACACATTTATACCTACCTACGCATGCACATACATACACATAAACATGTTTTTTCCCTCTTTCTTCCTCCCCTTCACCTATCTATCTCTCTCTCTCCAAGGAATCCCCAAACTACCAGTTAGAATCACACTAAGCTCTTACCTTACACTAAACTTAAGGTCGGGCTTCCCTGGTGGCTCAGGGGTAAAGAATCTGCCTGCCAATACAGGAGACATGGTCCTGGGTCTGAGTCCTGGGTCAGTATTCCTGGGTAGGGAATATTGCCTGGAGAAGGAAATGGCCACCCATTCCAGTACTGTTTCTGAGAAATCTCATGCAAAGAGGAGCCTGGCAGACTACAGAAGAGGGTTGGGCATGAGAAGGGCTTGGCAACCCACTGGCCTGGAGAAGTCCATGGACAGAGAAGCCTGGTGGGCTACAGTCCGTGGGGCCGCAAAGAGTCAGACACCACTGAGTGATTAACTTTCACTTTGGCCACTAAAGACAACAACAAGCAAGCTTAAGATCAGTTCCGGGCCTGGGTTTTCAGAGTCAAACCATTTGTTCAGGAGAGGCATTTACTAATCCAGTCATAGGGTTTCTGTCTAGAAATGAGAAGAAGAACTGATTTACCTTTATATGATGGAGGAAATTGGAATGTTCTTTGCTTCTCAGACTCTGGCGATTTAAGAATATTGAAGTTCCCTATAGATGTGTCTAGGAGAGGGCAGCAAGTTGGAGCTCTCTCTCCTTGTGTGAGGCTGTGGGCTGTCCCCTAAGGGCTGGGACATCCACTGGGCTTGTCAGAAGTGGGCCCAGTGCCACTGTCTGTGCAGAACCGCGGAGAGCATGACACACTCAGTTCTGGGAGAGGGGACTTCAGTCTGACTGTGGGGAGGACAGAGGTGCAGCAGGGAGGAGAGGAGGTGCTGGGGTGGGGGACACTGTCAAACCACCACCCACGTCACACCTGCATCAGTCAGACAAAGGGTGTTGACTCAGTACACAATGAGGGGCTCCCTTGGGCCCTTCTATCCAAGTCTGAGGCCCTGGTCAGAAACCAGGGGTGAGCAGGGAAAACAATTCCTCCACCAGATTGCTCTCCTGAAAAATCAGACGTTCCAGCCATCTTCGACTGTTGGTCCCCACGACGTCAAGTCTCTCAGGGCTCTGGTGCCCTTATCAATGAATGTGGAACAAGGTGGCGGGTAGGGGGATGTAGACAATGAAAGGGTCTGCACAGCACCCACAACCTGCTCTCTTTCTGTACTGTCATGTCTAGGAACATACTTAACAGCTTGCAGATGCTCTGCAGGAGGAAAAGGCAAATGATGGGCTGTCCTGGCAAAGGCAAGAGACAGGCCTGCTGAAGCTCCAGGGGACCTGCAGCACCCCCTCCCCTCCACACCAGTTCAGACGTCCAGGCAGCTACAGCCCGCCACCTGGCTTGGCTGGTCTTAGGGACGGTGCAGGGCAAATGATGCCACATCGTACACTTCTGCCCACGCCGGGAACCCTGGGTGATGTGCTCTACTCACCTGGGATCGCTGCTTCTTAGCAGAGTTGTGGTGACAGGCACACAGCACTGAGCATTTGTGGAATGGATTCAGGGAAGATAGGGAATGCCCTCTTTACACTCCCTCATCTCTAAACCCTATAAAAATGGTCACCACTGCTAGTTCCCCATGTGGGGGCCAAGGATCCCTGGGGTTCTCGAAGATATAACACTGGGGTCTCTGAGAGTTCACACGGGCATAGGAATGCTTCCAATCAACCAACAGGAAAAGGACAGGATGGTCACATTTGCCAAAGGTGGGCCTTCGATAACTGCTCAAAGTGACCCATGCCACTCCCCTGCCAACATGTTCAATCTCATCCCGTAATCCTAACAGGAAGTTCCAACTCTTGTGCAACTTTGGCAAAGTTTTTAAGGGCCCCAGCCTGTGCTCACCCTTTCAGTCTTAACCCTCTGGAGGAGATGAGGGAATGTTGGAGGGGTTAAAAGAATGCCAGTAAGGGTAGCCCAGTACTTCAGATCCATGGACTTGGGAATTTCACTTCCGGAACCCATAGATAAATGGGAGGTAGTCAGGTAGACTATACAAAGCTATTGGCTTTGAACTCAGTGAAACCTAGACTTAAAAACTCACTTCCACCATTCACTCAGTAACCTCAGGCAAGGTACTTCATACATCTGACCTCAGTTTGTCCTCTATATGTACAATGGTATCACGTGAAAGGAGCTTCAGGATAACCTGCATAAAGCACCCAACACAGTGCCTGGATAGAGTGAGCTCTGGACTTTTGCCAGAAGCCCTCTTCACTTTTCAGTCACCCTCACACATACACAAACCACCCTCTGCCCACATCTTTATAAAGTCATTTTCCCACAGCAGAGGAGACTAGCAGTGAGATTTCCAACCAGATTTATGAAAACTCGTAACTAGAAGATTAAAATTCCAAATGTCATCTGGATAAGACGGGCCAGATGCTTGGAGAATTGCAGAAGCCTCAAGCGCTCTGCACGGGCAGAGAAGTGGGGGTTGTGGAGGAGGTCATGTCAGAGGGGTTCCCTGAGTGAGAAGCAGTGCGCCCCACCTATGACAGCCAAGGAGAGACACGTCTTCATGACCAGATGGAGGAGCTGCGGCTGCGAGATGAACGCAAACACCAGCTCGTGGGGTCTGGTGAGGGCTTTTACTCACTGGGAGGCTGCCCTGACCCAAGGCTGGCTCACTGGCCCTTCTCCTGCATCCGTCTGGAACGTGTGTCTGTCTGCCCTGAGGGTGCTGGAGACCAGAGGGGAGGTCACCCCAGGGCCAGTAGGAGAGAAAACCCCAGACGTTTAAGTCATAGGGACTTGGTACACACCAACTGACCGCAGCTGGTCGGCACCACCTCCCACCACTCCTAAAAAAGCAGAAAAGGGAAGGTGAGGCCCACTTTCAAGAACTCCTACCATAGGCACACCAACCGTCATGAATGCTTCAGATACGTGCATTCATTGAGTCCTTCTAACCACCTGAAAAGGGACTGCAACGTTACCCCTACTCTGTAGAGGAGACCGGTGCTCAGAGAAGCTGAAGGTGCCCCTAGTCCTGCTAAATTCTAAACCAAAGGAGCAGATTAGGGATTTGAACAAGCATTTCAGATTTTAAAATGCACCCATTGTCTTAGAACGAGCTCCTTTCAACTGGAACCATCATATCTCATGGTCTGTTTCCACACAAGCTGGCTCACCAAACAAAATGAGAAACCAATGATGAAGAAGAGAAAAACCTGGAGGAGCTAAAGCTCATCCGCTGCC
This sequence comes from Tragulus kanchil, assembly GCA_022376925.1. Classification (NCBI taxonomy): domain Eukaryota; kingdom Metazoa; phylum Chordata; class Mammalia; order Artiodactyla; family Tragulidae; genus Tragulus; species Tragulus kanchil. The sequence goes on along the minus strand of JAIOJX010000006.1, from coordinate 66,163,223 downwards.
ACCTCTGGCCTTTATTCACACTGATCACACCCACATTCTTCCACTAGATCCATGTGTGCACCACCACCACATCATGCTCCTTCCCAGACCGCCTGTTAGTGACCCCTTTTATCACTCGAGATCAGTCCAGAGTCCTAAGCTTGGCACTCTTAGCTCATGGTAACCTGGCCTCGGTCTCCCCTCCAGCCTCCCTTCCCTCCAGAAGGAGGCAGTGTGGCCAAGTCACCCAGCACATGGGTCTCAGTGTCAGCCTCACAAGGGTTGAGCACTGGGGCTCCACTGCCTAATGGATGTGTAACCCTTGGTAGGTTATGAAGGCTCTCTGAGGGTAACATGAGAAAAATCACATTCAGAGGGAAATCAGAAACACTTCATATAAAATGTATTCAGTGTAATACATGGAACCTAGGGCCTACTTTAGAAAAAAGAAACTTCTAAGAGATTTTTAAGCCTTCACGCCAGGAGACAGGTTGAGAGCATTGCTCTGCCCTACCTGACTTTCCCTGATCTAGACTCTCTCTACCACATCCCCCTACATACCCCAACCAGAATTCTGGTTTGACCAGATCAAAGCCAATACTGATCTCTCTTTCCTGTAACCTTGCTGGAACTGCTTGTTACTATGTTACTGGACTTTGCACACGTACCCTGGTTAGTTATCTGCCTTACTCCTCCATGATTTATGGTGCTTATTGGCATTTGGCATCCATTTCTGCCCCTGCTACATTCTCTTCCACCTCTACACTGCGGAGTCTGACAGCATGTCCCAGGCTCCCTTGCAGCTAGGGTTCTGGGTGTGATTTAAGTTCTGCCTAATGATTTGCACCTGCGAGGTCTGGAAGGCAAGCATGAGGGAGTGGGATCTGGCAGGCAAATTACAACAGACGGGAGTGACTGTGGAAATCAGACTCCAGGTTTCATGTCATCAGCATTACGGGAGTCAGACACAGGAGGGTGGAGGCAGCAGGGGAGGAAAACAGCTCTCGTATAACATGTCCTCTAGATCACAGACGGTTTGGTCTTTCTGGCTCGGTAGTTGGACACATCAGTCCAGCTGCTCCATGGCATGTGGGATCTTCCCAGGCCAGGGATTGAACCTGTGCCCCTTGCACTGCAATGCAGTGTCCTTACCCACTGGACCACCAGGGAAGCCCCGGTTTGGTCTTAAGATGAGCCCAACTGCACCCTCCTAACTTCTGTCCTTCTTAGCAATTCTGCATGTTATCAGTTGCTTCTATTAAATCCCTTCCTGTTTGAGTTCCCTAGTATGGTTCCTAGTTCCTGGACTGATGCCAACTTATTAAGGCCACAATTTGCTCTTGGGCTTCCCCAGATCAGTAATGGTCACATTATCTAGATGAAGTTTAGCACTTAACTCTGGTTGTACCTGAGTAGCTTAGCTACATGAGCTCTGCTCACTACAGAGTCCAGAGATCCAGATTTATCTTCATTCTTAGAGCCAACTCAGCCTAAGGTGACACCTTCCCACAGTACCTCTCAAAGCCTCCAGCCTGTGGAATGGACAAACAAGAGTGAATATTATCCAGCTGTGCCCACAGCCAAGAAAGGCTCCACATATCTACAGAATCATAGGCTGGGAAAAAGAAATAATCACTAACATTTGTCCCAAAGCAAATCTGGGTGACAAGAGTGTATCTGTCCCTTGGACAAATTTTCACTACAATTGGTGGTAAACTCAGCACGAAGAGTTAGATTAAAGTTTTCTAATCATTCTGTGGGTTTTGATAGTTTCTCCTCATTCCCCTGGTCTGTCTTCTTTTCTCTCTGGTCAATAAGAGTTAGATTTGCTTTATAAGTCTGTATTTCACAAGTGTAGCAGATGAAACCCTAGCGGTATACTCTGTAAAATTTTAGACTCCACACCAGTGAACCTCTTATTTTAATAGTCATGTACTTACTTTCGTGATTACTTTCTCTTATGCCCAATGTTTCTGCGTTTGTATTTGTAGTTGGAATATATCGCTTCCTCTTTAAATGAACTGTTTTAGATGAGTAGTTGCCATGAAGAAAGATGGTAAGGAAATAAGCAATCCAAGTGGTAGACAAATATGGCAAAACTATGAATATGGCACAAGAACAACTAAGCCTGGGCAACACTGCCTGAAGTCCAATCTTACAAATATATTTTCTAGGGACTTTCAAGTGATCTTATCGAGATGATATGAGACGGCTCTGAGAATGTTTATAATTCACTGTTACATAACCTTCTGTCCCACTTCTCTTCTCAGGGTCTTGGGAATGATCTGGTCTTCCAGGAAGACCGTCTGATGGCGCCAGGAATCTCAACAGCCTTTTGCAGACTGTGGTCCTGGGTAAGTTATTCAACCCCATCTGCCTCACTCCTGTCCCTGGAGAAGGAAGCCAGTGAAGGTGCCTCCTTACTCCAAGGCATGCTGAGAAGGACAGAAGGATGCAGCTAAGCCTTCTAAATAAAATCATTAATTTCAAGGATTGTTTTTAGTTGAACTGGTTTATCTAAATACAGTTTTCAATATATACAATCCTAGGGTTGGAGGAGGAAAAAGGTTTGCAGTAAATTAGTCCAATTAGGACTAAAAGGTTAGTATCTGGGTATATCCTTTTGAAAAATACTTGTTTATTTGGGGTCCCTGTGAATATTCATAAACATAAATGATCCTGAAACTAGAATGAAAACCTCCCTCCCCTCCCTTCTGCCAGGATAGAGAGGAAGAAAGGAGTTTCTAAGCAATTCTCCAAGTCATAGGCTTCTTCTCTTTGAGTAGATGTCCCCCTTCCTGAAAGTGGAGCAAGTGTGGCCATAAGGGGTCAAATGCCCTCAGTGGGATGCAAAGCTATCTTCTGAGAAGCCGGCTTCCAAAGAAGTCAAGAAACAAGGTGTTGGTACACAGGTGGTGCCAAATAAAAGAAGCACTTGGCTGTGGCTGACTCCCTTAGCCATAGAGCTACAGCTGCAAACTAAAGTAACCCCAGGAGGCAGAGCCACAATTATGAGAGGGAAAGGAGGTGGAGGATTTCCTCCCTAGACATACCCTCAAAATGCTACTTGCACTTAAGTTCCCCAAAGCCCCTTGTAAGAGGACATAAGAGTTAACATGGACAATAAGGCCAAGGAATTAACGCACCACTAACTATGCAGGATGAGCACACATTCCCTGTGGACCTACCATGGTCAAAGCATATTCTAGGACATGTCTGATAAGGGAAAAAGTTTTCTGGGGAAATGTTTGTGATAATCACTGTAAATAACATATTGACCCATGACAGTTTGGGGGAACTGAGGTCATATCTACTGCATAAGGCAGTAGAGTTGGGGTTTTTTTGGCAGCTACAGCTTGTCCACAAGACTAGGACCTCAGAGAGGACATGAGAAATGCAATGTAAGACTACATATGTAATATAACCTTTGTAACAATAGTATACAGGGCTTTGAGGTGGTGCAGTGGTAAAGAATTTGCCTGCCAAAGCAGGAGATGCAAGAGACATGGGTTTGATCCCTGGGTCGGGAAGATCCCCTGGAGGAGGGCACAGCAACCCACTCCAGTATTCTCGCCTGAAGAATCCCACGTAGGGAGAAGCCTGGTGGGCTGTAGTCCAGCTAGGGTCCATAGGGTCACAAAGAACGTAGACACAACTGAGGAACACAGCACATGCACACACACACAGTATACTTGGTGTGGGATCCTAACAACAGCCGGGGGGAGAGGAACACTGGCTGGCTCCGGTGACATGCAAAGGAAACCTCTTTACAATCCCAAGTACAGATGTTTCTTTTCAGAGGACCGAGTACTCTGCATGTTAGTTTGGTCATTTGTTAATTTAATGAATATTTATTGGCTTCCACCTTTGAGGCAGATATTGTGCTAGGTATCAGAAATTCAACAGAAAACCAGACAGACATATCCCTGAAGTCATGAACCTTACCTATAAATTGCGTGAGTGGATGATAAGTAAGTTAATTTATTAATAAACAAGACAATGTCAGTGCATGTGGCCTGTTATGAGGGGAGGAGAGAGGATGGCAGAAGTCATGACTGCAGGGGGTAAGAATATTCCAAGCAAGGGGACAGTGATGGAAACGCAAAGACAAATAAACAAGGGGACCTAGTTAAACTTAAACACTTCTGCACAGCAAAGGAAACTATAAACAAGGCAAAAAGACCACCCTCAGAATGGGAGAAAATAATAGCAAATGAAACAACCAACAAAGGATTAATCTCCAAAATATACAAGCAGCTCATACAACTGAGTATCAGAAAAACAAACAGCCCCAGCCAAAAACTGGGGCAAAGTCCTACACTGACATTTCTCCAAAGAAGACATACAAATGGCTAATAAACATATGAAAAGATGCTCAAAACCACTCATTATTAGAGAAATCCAGATCAAAAGTATAATGAGGTATCATATCACCTCACACCAGTCAGAATGGCCATCATCAAAAAATCCACAAGTGGGGGCTTCCCTGGTGGTCCAGTGGGTAAGGACACCGCCTTGCAGTGCAAGGGGCGCCGGTTCGATCCCTGGCCTGGGAAGATCCCACGTGCCGCGGAGCAGCTGGACCCATGTGTCCAATTACCAAGCCGGGGCTCTGGAGCACATGTGCCCTGAGCCAGTGCTCTGAGACAACAGAGGCCCTGCAATGGGAGGCCCACACAGACAAAGAACAAAGATGGATGAAAATAGAAAATGAAAGACCAATAGAAATGGCCCGCCCAACCCCTCCCTCCCCAGCCCACCCTGCTCCCCAAAAAATATTAAAAAAAAAAATCCACAAGTGGGCTTCCCTGGTGGTCCAGTGGAGTAAAGAGTCCACCTTGCAGTGCAAGGGGCACTGATTCGATCCCTGGCCCAGGAATATCCCACGTGCCGCGGAGCGCCTGGACCAGTGTGTCCAATTGCCAGCCAGCACTCTGGAGCACATGTGCCCAGAGCTGGTGCTCTGCAATGAGAGAGGCCACTGCAATACAAGGCCCACACAGGCCAAAGAACAAAGATGGATGAAAATACATAAATAAGAAACCAATAAAAGAGGCCAAAAAAAAAAATTGAGACATCTTGAAAAAAAATTTTTTTTAAAAATCCACAAGTAATAAATGCTGGAGAAGGTGTAGAGAAAGGAAACCCTCTTGCACTGCTGGTGGGAATGTAAATAGATACAGCCATTATGGAAGACGGTATGAGATTCCTTAAAAAACTAGGAATAGAACCATCCTATGACCCAGCAATCCCCCTGCTGGGCGTATACTCTGAGGAGACTAAAACTAAAAAAACGACAGGTGGGCTTCCCTGGTGGTCCAGTGGGTAAGGACACCGCCTTGCAGTGCAAGGGGCGCTGGTTCGATCCCTGGCCTGGGAAGATCCCACGTGCCGTGGAGCAGCTGGACTGATGTGTCCAATTACCGAGCCGGAGCTCTGGAGCGCATGTGCCCAGAGCGCATGCTCTGAGACAACAGAGGCCACCGCGATGGGAGGCCTATACAGGCCAAAGAACAAATATGGATGAAAACAGATAAATGAAAGACGAATAGAAGTGGCCCGCCTGCCTCCCTCCCTCCCCACCCGTCAAAAAAGAAAAAAAAAAGTTAAAAAAAAAAAAAAAGACAGGTACCCCACTGTTCACTGAAGCACTATTCACAATAGCTAGAACATGGAAGAAAAACCTAGATGCCCATCGACAGACGAATAAAGAAGATGTGGTACATATACACGATGGAATATTACTCAGCCATAAAAAGGAACACATTTGAGTGAGTTCTAATGAAGTGGTAGAGTCTATTATATACAGTGAAGTAAGTCAGAAAGAGAAAAACAAATATTGTATACTAATGTATATATTTACATGGTATCTAAAAAGATAGTAATGATAAGATTATTTACAGAGCAACAATGGGGACAGACATAGAGAAGAGACGTATGGACACAGCAGGGGGAGGAAGGAGAGGGTGGGATGGATGGAGAGAGTAACACAGAAGCATTTATACTACCATGTATAAAACAGATAACCAACGGGAATTTGCTACATGACTGGGGAGCTCTGTAACCATCTAGAGGGGTGGGATGGAGAGGGAGGTGGAGGAAGGCTCCAGAGGGAGGTGACATATATATACCTATGGCTGATTCATGTTGACGTTTGGCAGAAATCAATGCAATACTGTACAGCAATTAACCTTCCATTAAAAATAAATAAATTTTAAAAAGTCAAAAAATAAGTGTGGAAAAATAAATAAGGTGGGGGGTGGGGAAGGAATTGTAATGAACACTTTTAATATTCCAGAAGGCAAAGCATGGGAATAGTCCTCTATAAATCCTGTCTCTAGAAAAAAATAAAAGAGTACTCTGGGCAAGGCAACAGCCAAGCCAAATGCCCAGAGGTGGGAAAAAGCTGGAAACGGTGAGAACAGGAAGGCGTCCCGGCTCTCAGATAGAAAAGGGGAACATGGTCTGATTTCAGGTGGCAGGCAGGGGCCAAATGACACAGGACCCCACAAGCCACGATGGGACGGGGAGGGAATCTTATTCAACACTCAACGGCAACCATGGGAAGGTTTAAACAGGGAGCAAAATGGTCTAAGTCTTCAAAAGGTCCGTCTGGTCCTCATGGGCGGAATGGACAGAGAGCTGAGGTCAGGACTGAAACAGGAAGTCTAGCTACCTGGCTGCTGGAAGAGTCCAGGTGCAAGAGGCTCAGGCCAGGTGATGATAGCGGAGACTGGTGGAAGTGAGGAAAAGTAATTGAAAAGCACTTGGCAGACTTTAGCACCGCATCAAAGCTTCCTGGATGAATAAATTGTGACTTGGCTGGAGTTTTACCTGATTTGATTGGCTTTTCTGAAACGGCCCATCATAAAAGTGAAACTGATCATACACTCAGGCACCAATTCTAACCCAGAGATGGGCCACAAACATCTTCAGATTGAACAACAATCAACGGCTGTTATATAAAGGAGGTATTCCCACAAGCTCAGGGCAGCATTTCCAGCTGCAGTAAAGAAGAATGGCCCCCTAGAAACGGGCCATCAGGAGCTCCCTGTCTGTCTTCCCCTGCCTCCTACCTGCCCCCCACAATCTGAGCCAATTCTCATTTTGCAGTTTCAAAGTTAAGAGCCCGAAACCTCCCCAGAACGAACTGTAACTTCCAAGGAAGAATGTGGTCTGGCATTCTGCTTCAGTAAACCCAGAAGGCATGCCGAGATAAGAGAATTAAGGGCACCTATTAAGGAAGTGGGAAGTCCTGAGGTCCCAAATAAATAAGAAGCCCCTGCATTCAGGCAGAGGCAGAGTTCCATACTTGCTGGCAAATCTGCAGAGAAGACATGTGCTTCCAGGCTTCCTCCAGGAGCCGCAGAGGGGGGGTGGCAGGGAGGAGGAGGTTTCCCTCCACCCCTCTGGAAGTCTGGTGTGCGTGCCACTTAGAACATGGGTCACCAGTGGCCCTGGCAAATGGAACTTGTTTTCAAGGAGTGCTCGCCCTTGCAGCAGACCACGGAGTTGGGCCGGACACCAAGAAGGGGCCATGCTTTCTTTCACTTAGAACCAAATCCCCCTGACAGTGAAGGCTTTGACTTCCACAAAAACTTAGGAGGGAAAGTGTGGAGGCTAAGAGACCCATGAATGTCACTGGCACAGGAGCTCCTAAAGTCAGTGACCTAGACCTAAATATGCATTTGTTATGGAACCAAGCAAAAAGGAAGGCTCTGCTTTCCGTTTTTGAATGTAATCACTTCCCACTACCACCTAGGTGTATAAATGAGCCGTGCATGTGAAGAACAGGTACCCCGGCACGCCCAGGGCAGTCTTTTCCTCCTGGGGGCCCAGTAGCAGGACTGTACAGGGTTGGCAGAAGAAGGCAAATAACCTGGAATGCATCTCTCAGGGGCCTGGCACCTCTGCTCACATAGGCACCCCATATAACCCTGCTGGAAACCCTCTCAGAGGGAGAGGAGTCAGTGAGGCCCGCAGTCAAGTAACCAGTGCACAGCAGGGCTATGGTGGAAGGAGTTGATCCCAAGTCCACTGAACTTTCCACCCTCAGACCAGCCACACTCTCCCCTGGGGGACTGAGTGCCTGCCCTCTGGATGGCTACAGCCCCGGCTTCCAACCCAATCACGCAGCTTGCCCGCAGCTCTTACCTAGCTTAAGGAAGGCTGCCCGTCCCAGACGTTCCCACCTGTGAGCTTTCTGAGGCAAGAGCTCAAACCGCCCTGCTGTTCTGTGGGTCTTCACCAGCAGCCATGGGTCGGGGTCTCTCTGCAGATTTAGATGTGCCTTTGAACAGCCCTCAGGTTCAGTTTCTTCCTGCCCAGCTCTGCACCTGCAGACACCTGCTCCCCATGGGCTCCACACCAGGGCAGAAAGGGGACTCAGTGGGCTCGGCGCGCTCCTAGGCTTCTGCAGATGGGTGCCTGCAGTGCCAGGGCGGGCGGGCGGGCGAAGGGAGGAGTCTAGGACTCTGCTTGCCTGCCTGTCATCTGGCAGCTGGGGAGAGGGTAATGGTTAACCTGGGGAGTGCGCCATCCTCCACTGGTGTTCTTGGTGTGAGTGACGTCACCCCCACAGGACTCATTGGCAACCAGGGCCTGGCACACTCCCCGGCAGCGGCTGGTTAAGGGTGTGGACTTTTCAAGCCAGACTGATCCGGATTCAATTGTGTGGCTCCTCCTCTCATGACCTATGTGACTCAGGATAAGTTATTATCCCCTCTGAGACTTTCTTTCCTCAGGAATAAATGGGGTAATCATAGATAGCACTTACATCACAGGGCCATTGTGCAGGTGAGACGAGACAATGTGTGCAAAGGCACAGACTGGTGCTCGCCGCTGAGCAAGTGCGCAGTGCATGTGTGCCACATTGCTTCAGTCCTGTCTGACTTTTTGCGACCCCAAGGACTGTAACCCGCCAGGTTCCTCTGCCCATGAGATTGTCCAGGCAAGAATACTGGAGTGGGTTGCCATTTCCTTCTCCAAGCACTCAACAGATGCTTAATAAAAAATACAAGCATTAGTTTTTCAAAGTAAATCACTGGAATTGCAGTTCTTCCCCACATGGGGCAGCAGATCCAGTCCTGAAAGTCCTCCCTTCTGGAAACAGAAAGAGAAAGGAGCAACTTAACCACCAATGTGGTTCTAGATGCTGTGCCTGATCGCCTTCCAAACACAGCATTCTCTAATGTTTGGAAGCAGTAAAAGATCTGGCTATTCACTCAGCACCCAAGTATAGGCAGGTGCCTCACAGGCATGTCTTCTGATTTATCCAACAATCCTGCGAGGCCAGAATTATTCCTGTAGAGGAGGAAGTGGAGGATCAGAAACGGCAAATAACTTGCCCACAGTCACGGTGCCAGGGAGAAGCTGTTGGAATCACATGATAATAATACGTAGGGCAACAATTTCATATGTTGTGAGAGACTTTTACACATACCGACGCATGTAATCCTCGATGCCCTCCAGGTACTATGATTATCCCCATTTCACAGATGAACGTAACTGAGGCCCAGACGGGTTAAGCAAGGCCGTACAGTGGACAGCTGGGCTGGAACAAGCACCGAGGCAGGTTGGCTCCAGAGGCCGTACTTTCACCACCGCCCTAACTACCTCAAAAAAAAGAAGAAGAAAGAAAGTCTTGTTCTGCTCACAACACTACCCTGGCCTTTAAAAATGAAACCTAATGGGTACCTAGGAGTCTTTTCTGATCAGAGATAACTGTGTTGGAATCAAAAATACAGTGAAGGATATCCCTGGTGGTCCAGTGGGTAAAGAGACTGCCTTGCAGTGCAAGGGGCGCCGGTTTGATCCCTGGCACACAGGAAGATCCCACGTACCGCAGGGCGGCTGGACCGGTGGGTCCAATTACGAGCCAGCGCTCTGGAGCGCATGCGCCCAGAGCCAGTGCTCTGCAACAGGAGAGGCCATTGCAATGGGAGGCCCACACAGGCCAAAGAACAAAGATGGATGAAAATAAATAAATGAAAGACCAATAAAAGTGGCCAAAAAAAATATACAGTGGACTGGAGGTTGGAGATGCTGGGCTGTGACCAGAAGCAAATCACTTTCCCTTTCTGGATATCAGCTGGTCTAAGCAGGAAATCACTAAAGTGGACTAGGACTTTGCACTGAAATCTCACAACTTTAACAGCCTATGGTTCTCTGAAATGGGCTTTCCTCCTTCCTGAGGGTCCATGAAATCCACAGAACAGGAGCCGAGCTTACTAACAGGCCCTTCTTGGGGCAGCCAAGGCACAGCTCATGGAAGGAGATGGCATGTGGCTGGGAGCAAGAGAGCCGCCCACGAGTGAGCATCTGAGCCTGGGAGATCCTGGGCAATTTACCAGGCCCTCGGTTTTTCCCCTTTGGCAAAGACGGGGAAATTAACTTGCCTTAGAGGGTTGCTTTGAGGTCATAAAAATGGTCATAAAGCATTTTCCCAGATTCAAAGTCCGGGTTTGCAAAGTGCTCTTGAACTCAGCCATGAGAAGAGTAATCAGAGGAGAAGTCGGGACTTTGCAGGATTCCCAGAAAGCAGTCTGAGAATGTCAAGAATCTTCATTACTTCTCCATGCTTCTTACAGTTGAGTCTGGTCCAGAAAGAGGAGAAAAAAGTCCCAATACTAAATCAAAGCAACTCAGAAGATACTCAAAACACTACTATGCTGTTTAGTATAATTATATGCTATCCCATTCTTCAAAGTCTTCCTTTCTCCCATAGGACAGTACATTTTTAAAGGCTATGAAATTTGTCTCTCTCTAATCATAACCTACAGATTTGCTGGTACATCTCCAAGCTGAGACCCAAATTCACTTCCCTGTACACCGACCTATCTCATTCTCTTCTTTCTCCTTAAGTGACTTGACTGAACTCAAGTCAACAAACATGTACCAAACATGGGACAGGCAGTATTACATTCCAGCTACTTCCAAAAACTACACAGTAATAATCACTGAAAATAACATCAATGTCTTAGAAAGCTTGAAGTTGGGGGTAGGGGAATAATCAAACCTTCTCTGTATAGATTTGAGGAAGTCAAAGAATGGTTTTGGCCTGTCAACTATTTGCTTAAAGTCTGCTTATTTGAATCATTATGTATTCATATAGTATGTATTATACCAATATTCTGAGATGCTGGGCTGTGACCAGAAGCAAATCACTTTCCCTTTCTGGATATCAGCTGGTCTAAGCAGGAAATCACTAAAGTGGACTAGGACTTTGCACTGAAATCTCACAACTTTAACAGCCTATGGTTCTCTGAAATGGGCTTTCCTCCTTCCTGAGGGTCCATGAAATCCACAGAACAGGAGCCGAGCTTACTAACAGGCCCTTCTTGGGGCAGCCAAGGCACAGCTCATGGAAGGAGATGGCATGTGGCTGGGAGCAAGAGAGCCGCCCACGAGTGAGCATCTGAGCCTGGGAGATCCTGGGCAATTTACCAGGCCCTCGGTTTTTCCCCTTTGGCAAAGACGGGGAAATTAACTTGCCTTAGAGGGTTGCTTTGAGGTCATAAAAATGGTCATAAAGCATTTTCCCAGATTCAAAGTCCGGGTTTGCAAAGTGCTCTTGAACTCAGCCATGAGAAGAGTAATCAGAGGAGAAGTCGGGACTTTGCAGGATTCCCAGAAAGCAGTCTGAGAATGTCAAGAATCTTCATTACTTCTCCATGCTTCTTACAGTTGAGTCTGGTCCAGAAAGAGGAGAAAAAAGTCCCAATACTAAATCAAAGCAACTCAGAAGATACTCAAAACACTACTATGCTGTTTAGTATAATTATATGCTATCCCATTCTTCAAAGTCTTCCTTTCTCCCATAGGACAGTACATTTTTAAAGGCTATGAAATTTGTCTCTCTCTAATCATAACCTACAGATTTGCTGGTACATCTCCAAGCTGAGACCCAAATTCACTTCCCTGTACACCGACCTATCTCATTCTCTTCTTTCTCCTTAAGTGACTTGACTGAACTCAAGTCAACAAACATGTACCAAACATGGGACAGGCAGTATTACATTCCAGCTACTTCCAAAAACTACACAGTAATAATCACTGAAAATAACATCAATGTCTTAGAAAGCTTGAAGTTGGGGGTAGGGGAATAATCAAACCTTCTCTGTATAGATTTGAGGAAGTCAAAGAATGGTTTTGGCCTGTCAACTATTTGCTTAAAGTCTGCTTATTTGAATCATTATGTATTCATATAGTATGTATTATACAAATTCTTACTTCATAAGATTGAGTCATTCATCCATTCAACAATTATTCCTTGGGCAGTCGCTCTTTGTTAGGCAGGGTGCTAACAGTCCTGAGAGGTTCAAAGAAGAAAATTGGTATATGGCTTATTTTATTGGAAGTGTAATTCCAGAGGTCCGCGGCTACCAATTTTAAACTAGAGCAATGGTGTCTCTCTTCCTCGAGGATGATAAGATTAATTCATTCATTTAGTCAGCTCATATTGGGCATCTATTCTGTGCCTGCTAGTGGAGATATGCTAAGGAGCAGTCAAGCATGATTCTTGCCTTCAGGGAGCCCAGCTATCTAATTAAGGAGGCAGCCAATTACTAACTGCAATAGATGGGATAGAGGCAGAAAAACAAGAGGCTGAGATTTTGAAGGGGGAACCTGCCTAAGATAAATAGGACAGGGAAGGTCTCTATGAAGGATCTCCATTTAGGTTGAGTTCTGAATGATAAGAAAGAGTCATTTGCGTAAAAAGTAGGGAGCAGAGCGTTCCAGGTCAAGAGAACCACAGGTGAACCCCGAGGCGGGAAAGACGTGGTGCGTTCAAGGCAGGATGGTGCGGGAACCTGGTGAGCAGCCGAAGCAGGGAGAGATGATGAGAGATGGAGAGGCACCAGAGTGCTTGGTGCAGGTGTTTCTGAGCCAAGGTGCTAAGTTCGGACTGTATTCTTTGTGCAGAGGGAAATCATTGAAACGTAATTCAAGGAAGAGAAGGAAGTGGCGCCAGCTAGTACCGCTTCTTGGGGTGTGTAACCTAAACAGATTTGCTGGTACATCCAAGCTGAGACCCAAATTCACTTCCCTGTACACCTATCTCATTCTCTTCTTTCTCCTTAAGTGACTTGACTGAACTCAAGTCAACAAACATGTACCAAACATGGGACAGGCAGTATTACATTCCAGCTACTTCCAAAAACTACACAGTAATAATCACTGAAAATAACATCAATGTCTTAGAAAGCTTGAAGTTGGGGGTAGGGGAATAATCAAACCTTCTCTGTATAGATTTGAGGAAGTCAAAGAATGGTTTTGGCCTGTCAACTATTTGCTTAAAGTCTGCTTATTTGAATCATTATGTATTCATATAGTATGTATTATACAAATTCTTACTTCATAAGATTGAGTCATTCATCCATTCAACAATTATTCCTTGGGCAGTCGCTCTTTGTTAGGCAGGGTGCTAACAGTCCTGAGAGGTTCAAAGAAGAAAATTGGTATATGGCTTATTTTATTGGAAGTGTAATTCCAGAGGTCCGCGGCTACCAATTTTAAACTAGAGCAATGGTGTCTCTCTTCCTCGAGGATGATAAGATTAATTCATTCATTTAGTCAGCTCATATTGGGCATCTATTCTGTGCCTGCTAGTGGAGATATGCTAAGGAGCAGTCAAGCATGATTCTTGCCTTCAGGGAGCCCAGCTATCTAATTAAGGAGGCAGCCAATTACTAACTGCAATAGATGGGATAGAGGCAGAAAAACAAGAGGCTGAGATTTTGAAGGGGGAACCTGCCTAAGATAAATAGGACAGGGAAGGTCTCTATGAAGGATCTCCATTTAGGTTGAGTTCTGAATGATAAGAAAGAGTCATTTGCGTAAAAAGTAGGGAGCAGAGCGTTCCAGGTCAAGAGAACCACAGGTGAACCCCGAGGCGGGAAAGACGTGGTGCGTTCAAGGCAGGATGGTGCGGGAACCTGGTGAGCAGCCAAGCAGGGAGAGATGATGAGAGATGGAGAGGCACCAGAGTGCTTGGTGCAGGTGTTTCTGAGCCAAGGTGCTAAGTTCGGACTGTATTCTTTGTGCAGAGGGAAATCATTGAAACGTAATTCAAGGAAGAGAAGGAAGTGGCGCCATGTTTCTCTAGGTACCGCTCTGGGGCTGTGTGGAGAATGGGCTGTGCGGAGGCGGTGGGGGCCTCGTGGAAACCAGCTAGGAGACTGCTGCACTTCTCCAACTGAAAGATGATGGTGCCGTGGAAAAAATCAGAAGTGGTTCGAGTTGAGATCTGCTGTCGAGGTTCATGCAAAAGTACTAGCTCTGGGGACGAAGGCGTGCAGAAAAGGAAGACCAGGGCTTCCCTGGTGGTCCAGTGGTTAAGGACACCGCCTTGAAGTGCAAGGGCCGCCGGTTCGATCCCTGGCCTGGGAAGATCCCACATGCCGCGGAGCTGCTGGATCGCTGTGTCCAATTACTGAGCCGGGCGCTGGGCGCATGCGCCCAGAGCCGGTGCTCTGCGACAACAGAGGCCACCGCTATGGGAGGCCCACGCGGCCAAAGAACAAAGATGGATGAAACTAGACAAATGAAACACCAATAGAAGTGGCCCACCCCCCCCACCCTCCCTCCCCAACCCCCAAAAATAAATAAATAAATAAATGTTTTTCTTTTTTTTTTTTTTTTAAAAAAGGAAGACCACAGGATGATCCCTCAGTGGCTGGAGCCTCTGGTAAAGGGAGCACCACTTACTGCACTGGTCCTCAATCAGCGGTGACATTGCTCTCTAGAGCACATCTGGAAATTTAGGGAAACATTTTTGACTGCCACGACTTGGGGGGGGCTCCTCTCCGAAATATTCTGCCATAGGTAGAAGCCAGAGATTTTGAAGGGGAACCTGCAATGAATAAGGATCTCCATTTAGGTTGAGTTCTGAATGATAAGAAAGAGTCATTTGCGTAAAAAGTAGGGAGCAGAGCGTTCCAGGTCAAGAGAACCACAGGTGAACCCCGAGGCGGGAAAGACGTGGTGCGTTCAAGGCAGGATGGTGCGGGAACCTGGTGAGCAGCCGAAGCAGGGAGAGATGATGAGAGATGGAGAGGCACCAGAGTGCTTGGTGCAGGTGTTTCTGAGCCAAGGTGCTAAGTTCGGACTGTATTCTTTGTGCAGAGGGAAATCATTGAAACGTAATTCAAGGAAGAGAAGGAAGTGGCGCCATGTTTCTCTAGGTACCGCTCTGGGGCTGTGTGGAGAATGGGCTGTGCGGAGGCGGTGGGGGCCTCGTGGAAACCAGCTAGGAGACTGCTGCACTTCTCCAACTGAAAGATGATGGTGCCGTGGAAAAAATCAGAAGTGGTTCGAGTTGAGATCTGCTGTCGAGGTTCATGCAAAAGTACTAGCTCTGGGGACGAAGGCGTGCAGAAAAGGAAGACCAGGGCTTCCCTGGTGGTCCAGTGGTTAAGGACACCGCCTTGAAGTGCAAGGGCCGCCGGTTCGATCCCTGGCCTGGGAAGATCCCACATGCCGCGGAGCTGCTGGATCGCTGTGTCCAATTACTGAGCCGGAGCGCTGGAGCGCATGCGCCCAGAGCCGGTGCTCTGCGACAACAGAGGCCACCGCTATGGGAGGCCCACGCGGCCAAAGAACAAAGATGGATGAAACTAGACAAATGAAAGACCAATAGAAGCGGCCCACCCACCCCACCCTCCCTCCCCAACCCCCAAAAATAAATAAATAAATAATTTTCTTTTTTTTTTTTTTTTAAAAAAGGAAGACCACAGGATGATCCCTCAGTGGCTGGAGCCTCTGGTAAAGGGAGCACCACTTACTGCACTGGTCCTCAATCAGCGGTGACATTGCTCTCTAGAGCACATCTGGAAATTTAGGGAAACATTTTTGACTGCCACGACTTGGAGGGGGCTCCTCTACGAAATATTCTGCCATAGGTAGAAGCCAGAGATGCTGTTTTAAATTAAAGTTAAATAATTCTCTGGCCCCGAAGGTCCATAGTGCCAAGGATGCAGAAGGCTGACTTTCAGAAGTGGGGAGTGAGGAGAGGAGACAGTGTGAGGGGTTACTTAGCACCACATCTGGGACATATTAAATTAGAAATATTCATGTTAAATTGTCCTTGGAACCACACTGCTCAGAATGGAGAGAGTAGAAAGCAGGATTGGCAACCAGGCTCCTTAGAGGAGGAGAGAACGTGAGTCTTCTCTCTCCGTGGTCCTACTCATGATCCTCTCTGCTGCTAAATTATGAAAGAAACCTTATAAAATCAAAAAATCGGTCTCGGAGGGATAGACTGGGAGTTTGGGATTGACATGCGTGCACTGCTACATTTAAAATAGACAACCAATGAGACCCTACTGTAGAGCATAGGGAACTCTGCTCCATATTCTGTAATAACCTAAATGGGAAAAGAATCTGGAGAAGAATTTTAAAATATGGCAGTCCCTGTAGACTCATCCTGTTTGCAACCCTTCCTTCCTCCCACCCCTAATTCTGCCTATTCTGCAAGCTCGGTACCAAGACCTAGATTTTCAAGGTGTCCCTAAGGCACCTTGCTTTGTCCAAGTTCAGAGGGCTCTGACATCTCTGGCACCTGCTGTGTCCTGGCACCTCTCTAGGTATGCCTTCCTGCCACCACATACGCGTTTCATTAACATTACTGACATCCCTCGGAGGAAAGGATTCCGCCCATCTTCCAGATGGAGAAACTGAGGCTTCGGCACATAAAGTAACCTGTGGACCAAGCTGAGAGCGATGGTGACAGGCACCAAGTGTGTGGTACCTGGTGACTAACAACGCACCAGACAGGTGGCCTCCCTCTCGTCTCCTAGAGCATTTCATTGCCAGCTCTCAGGCACACTGCTTTCCTAGGAGTGGCTGACACTCAGCTGGAGCTTGAGCATGTAGTGGTTCGAGTTGAGATCTGCTGCATGTTTGTGCTGTGTGTGGCCTTCCCAGGTAATCTGTTAAGAGCTTGACAGCAGGGAAGCTTGCTGGGGAGGGATGGAAATGTTCTACTTTCCCCTCTTGCCTAAGATTTTCTGGATCTCCCAAAGAAGGAAGCACCCGTAGTATTTCTGACTGCTGCCTGCACACTCACGGGACACGCTGTGTCCAAGCTCTGCTGGCAGAAACCGGTGCTCTTCAGGGTCCTAGGTGAAGGGTGGGTGGGAGGGAGGGGCCTGGAGTTGGGCTCCACGCAGTCTCTAGTACTTGGTACAGGCACCTGTAACTCTCTTTCTCTGCTCAGTGTCTCCTCCCGGGAGTCCAGTTAGGTCAGCCCTGTGGCTAATTCATGGGAAACGAGGCAGGAAGCCTTCTCTCTGGCTTGTTTTTAAATTATGAAAGAAACCTTATAAAATCAAAAAATCGGTCTCGGAGGGATAGACTGGGAGTTTGGGATTGACATGCGTGCACTGCTACATTTAAAATAGACAACCAATGAGACCCTACTGTAGAGCATAGGGAACTCTGCTCCATATTCTGTAATAACCTAAATGGGAAAAGAATCTGGAGAAGAATTTTAAAATATGGCAGTCCCTGTAGACTCATCCTGTTTGCAACCCTTCCTTCCTCCCACCCCTAATTCTGCCTATTCTGCAAGCTCGGTACCAAGACCTAGATTTTCAAGGTGTCCCTAAGGCACCTTGCTTTGTCCAAGTTCAGAGGGCTCTGACATCTCTGGCACCTGCTGTGTCCTGGCACCTCTCTAGGTATGCCTTCCTGCCACCACATACGCGTTTCATTAACATTACTGACATCCCTCGGAGGAAAGGATTCCGCCCATCTTCCAGATGGAGAAACTGAGGCTTGCACATAAAGTAACCTGTGGACCAAGCTGAGAGCGATGGTGACAGGCACCAAGTGTGTGGTACCTGGTGACTAACAACGCACCAGACAGGTGGCCTCCCTCTCGTCTCCTAGAGCATTTCATTGCCAGCTCTCAGGCACACTGCTTTCCTAGGAGTGGCTGACACTCAGCTGGAGCTTGAGCATGTAGTGGTTCGAGTTGAGATCTGCTGCATGTTTGTGCTGTGTGTGGCCTTCCCAGGTAATCTGTTAAGAGCTTGACAGCAGGGAAGCTTGCTGGGGAGGGATGGAAATGTTCTACTTTCCCCTCTTGCCTAAGATCTCTCTGGATCTCCCAAAGAAGGAAGCACCCGTAGTATTTCTGACTGCTGCCTGCACACTCACGGGACACGCTGTGTCCAAGCTCTGCTGGCAGAAACCGGTGCTCTTCAGGGTCCTAGGTGAAGGGTGGGTGGGAGGGAGGGGCCTGGAGTTGGGCTCCACGCAGTCTCTAGTACTTCGGCGTACAGGCACCTGTAACTCTCTTTCTCTGCTCAGTGTCTCCTCCCGGGAGTCCAGTTAGGTCAGCCCTGTGGCTAATTCATGGGAAACGAGGCAGGAGGCCTTCCTCTGGACTCAGGTCTGTGTCATGATCTTCCCAATGTATCAGAAGTCTTTGATTTGGGGAGTAAAAAGGGGCATACCAGGGACTTCCCTGGTGGTTCAGTGGTTAGGACTCTGCCCTTCCATAACAGGGGGCCACCGGTTTGATTCCTGGTTGAGGAACTAAGATTCTGCATGCCGCACAACCCAGCCAAAATAAAAACATGTTTAAAGTGCAGGCACACCAAAAAGTGCTCACCCAGGTTCATAAAGGCCACCTGTCTTTGTCTAGGTCAATAAAGGCCACCTGCCTTTGTCCCTAGGGAGGGACAAGGGGGGATGGCACAGCCTTGACTGATGTTGCTCTCATATCCTCCTTGCATAATTCAGGCTACAGTTTAGATAAGAATCCAATAAAAACTTGAAAAATGATATAAGTAACTCCAACATGGCGCAACCAAACCGATCCATCACGTCTGGTTCCCTGCCCTCTCCGACCTGCTACCCCTCCTGAGATCCTGATTTCTCTCAGTGATAGTGCAACCACCCAGCTCTCCCAGAATAAAAGCCTCCACGTCAGACTGAACAGTGGAAGGGAGGCATGGAGGGAGTAACATGGAAACCTATACTGTCATGTGTGGAAAAGATAGCTATTGTCATTGTGCTAGGGGAATAGGAGTGCCTACAACCACTTGGAACAATGGTCTGGAGGGATGGGAGGGAGGGAACTGAGTGGGGAGGGTCCAGGGATATGCGATGATCTGGGAACATCAGTAACTTGACAGCAGGGAAGCTTGCTGGGGAGGGATGGAAATGTTCTACTTTCCCTCTTGCCTAAGATCTCTGGATCTCCCAAAGAAGGAAGCACCCGTAGTATTTCTGACTGCTGCCTGCACACTCACGGGACACGCTGTGCCCAAGCTCTGCTGGCAGAAACCGGTGCTCTTCAGGGTCCTAGGTGAAGGGTGGGTGGGAGGGAGGGGCCTGGAGTTGGGCTCCACGCAGTCTCTAGTACTTCGGCGTACAGGCACCTGTAACTCTCTTTCTCTGCTCAGTGTCTCCTCCCGGGAGTCCAGTTAGGTCAGCCCTGTGGCTAATTCATGGGAAACGAGGCAGGAGGCCTTCCTCTGGACTCAGGTCTGTGTCATGATCTTCCCAATGTATCAGAAGTCTTTGATTTGGGGAGTAAAAAGGGGCATACCAGGGACTTCCCTGGTGGTTCAGTGGTTAGGACTCTGCCCTTCCATAACAGGGGGCCACCGGTTTGATTCCTGGTTGAGGAACTAAGATTCTGCATGCCGCACAACCCAGCCAAAATAAAAACATGTTTAAAGTGCAGGCACACCAAAAAGTGCTCACCCAGGTTCATAAAGGCCACCTGTCTTTGTCTAGGTCAATAAAGGCCACCTGCCTTTGTCCCTAGGGAGGGACAAGGGGGGATGGCACAGCCTTGACTGATGTTGCTCTCATATCCTCCTTGCATAATTCAGGCTACAGTTTAGATAAGAATCCAATAAAAACTTGAAAAATGATATAAGTAACTCCAACATGGCGCAACCAAACCGATCCATCACGTCTGGTTCCCTGCCCTCTCCGACCTGCTACCCCTCCTGAGATCCTGATTTCTCTCAGTGATAGTGCAACCACCCAGCTCTCCCAGAATAAAAGCCTCCACGTCAGACTGAACAGTGGAAGGGAGGCATGGAGGGAGTAACATGGAAACCTATACTGTCATGTGTGGAAAAGATAGCTATTGTCATTGTGCTAGGGGAATAGGAGTGCCTACAACCACTTGGAACAATGGTCTGGAGGGATGGGAGGGAGGGAACTGAGTGGGGGGAGGGTCCAGGGATATGCATATGAATGATCTGGGAACATACATGTAAATAAAAAAAAAAAAAAAGCCTCCACATCCTCAAACTACCCTTGTTCAGACAACCAGCAGACCAGCCCTGTCAGCCTCACCCCTAAGCAGTGTCCCTACCCAAAGAATGCCTTTCCCGGGCCACTGCCTGGGCTTTCACTGGCTCAATGGAGAGAAGCTTGCCCAGACAGACCCCGCGGGACCAAAGTCACTGTCATCCCTGCCTTCATCAGAACAGAGCACAGCCTGGGACAGACTGAAGGCCCACAGCCTGAAGCAAGAGTGAGACTACCGTTCCAGTGGACAGTCCTGGGCCAAGGAGATTCAGAGTGACAGGCGGGGCGACCTGCAGCTTGTCTTCTTGCAAAAGTGACACCAAATATCACAGCCAAAAGTCTTCCTCAGAACCCACCCCACGCTGCTTCAAGAGCACAACTACCTCCCCCACCCCGACACTGTACAAGGTGGATGAACCCCACTGCAAAGATCCAAGTCCCAGAACCATCAACTCCTGGCTGGGACGCACAGTGCAACCCTACCATAACTGAGCCTCAAGATGACTTGAATCCCCATTGAAAGGGTCTGGTGATGTGCTCCAGGCTTCAATCCAGAACGCCATTCTCCAACAAGGGTAGGTAAAGGTCTTATCTTTTCTGCAAGCATGTGAGAAAGAGGGTGGATGGGAAGGAAGGGGAGGTGGGGAAGAGTCACCCTGGGGAGGCCAAGGCAGAGCCCCACATCCACACCCCACATGCTCCGCAGGCCCAGTATGCCTGGGAGCCACCGGGAGTCACAGCATCAGAAATCGCCTGGATCAAGGCCACTCTCTTGATCCTCCTAAGCAGCTACAGAACCCCAACCGTTCCACCCATACTGAACCTGGAGGGGCCCTCTACTGGGAGGGAGCGGAACTGCAGCCTGAACCCAGACTCACCAGGAGCCCAGGAAGCCCTGCCACCTACTCCTGGGATTCCCTGCAGCTATTTCACTAACCTTACTGCCTTTTATGTGATTCAACACTGCTTTATGGGGGAGGGAAGGACTGGGAGTCTGGGATGAGCAGATGCAAACTGTTATACGTAGAACGGATAGACAAGGTCCTACCGTATAGCATAGGGAACTATATTCAACATCCTGTGATAAACTACAATGGAAACACATATGAAAAAGAATATAAATAACTGAATCACTTTGCTGTACAGCAGAAGTTAACACAACCTTGTAAATCTACTGTACTTCAATAAAGTAAAATAAGATAAAGCAGAATTTTAAACTAGCAAAAAAAAAAAAAAAAACCTTACTGAATTATGATGAAAAATCAAACTGGAGACTTCATAGCCGCTCCATTCACTGAACAGGGATGTGTGCCCGGTGCTGTGCTGGTTCTGGGGAAGGCAGAGACGTTGAAGCCTCAGCTGCAGGCATCGGCAGAGTGCAGGCAAGCCAAAGGCAAGGTGGGGCATAGAAAGGGGATTCTTTCACCACCGCGGCTACTCTGGAGACATCATCAGTAGGGCTTAGCAGCAGAAACAGGTTAGAACGGCACCGTATACAGCCTTGAATCCCCAGTTTTCTCCTTGAAGAAGTCTATAGATGCATCTCAGTCTCCACATTCTTATAATATTAGAACACTTCCAGAAACCAAGTTAAAGGATAACGCACCAAATTTCCCAGGTGGCACAGTGGTAAAGCATCCACCTGCCAATGCAGGACACACGAGAGATGCGGGTTCGGTCCCTGGGTCTAGAGGATCCCCTGGAGGAGGAAATGGCAATCTGTTCCAGAATTCTTGCCTAGAAAATCCCACGGACAGAGGATCCTGGCGGGCTCCGGTCCATGGAGCCCCAAAGAGCTGGACACGACTGAGCACGCACACATACCGAACTCCAGATTCCTAGGATTACCTGATTCCATACGTGCTTTCTCTCTTTTGACTAAGTTGCTCTCTGAGATCTTTTCTCCTTTTTACCCTGTATAAGGCAGACGTGCAGCCATCCTTCAGAGAGCGAGAAGTAACTTAAGAGGGAGGGGGGCAGAGGGCACACAGCATGGATTCAGGAAATACAAAGTAGCACAAACCTAGCTGTCCCCGCATGTCCTGGGTCAGAAATCTCTGTATTCAAATACGGTCCTCTTTAGACCAAAATCTAGTTCACTCTGGAACAGTCCCTAACCCGAGAGGCAGGGAGGCAACTTCTGAAGACTGAACGCTACCGTGTCTGTAGCTCCCCACTTTTACCCCTACGGCAGCCAGACATTACTTTGTGGAAAGAACATTTACTCTACTGCCGTTAGAACTTTTTTAAAAAAGGCAACCAATGTAATAAACCCAGTTCATTTAATTTCAAAACATGAACTCATTGCTATCTCAGGAAATATCACCTTACTCTTTAGATTAAATGTTAGCCCAAGTCTAGGAGGCATTCAACAGTGAGAAAGTAATATACTTCAGTGGGCTTCTCCAGGCTCAGGTTTCACCAAAACAAGTTTCGTACAAAGATTAGCCAAGTACTGGGTAATGGGATCCGGCAGCGTTACGTCATCTGCGGCCCACTTCCAAAGAAACATGGCTTTTCCAGGTGGAATTCTAAGGGCTCTCTCTTCTCTTTATAATCTTTGTTACCTCAGTTTGCATGATGGGTCGCAGCAGGTGCATTTAAACTGGTGATAAGCTAGGAGGTCTTGGGTGGTTCGTTTCATCTCTCTGGTCTCTGCTTCTGCCTTTGCGAAGTGGATGCTGTATTGTTCTTAGTCGCCCAGCCGTGTCTGACTCTTTGCAACCGCATGGACTGTAGCCTGCCAGGCTCCTCTGTCCACGCGGATTCTCCAGGCAAGAAGACTGGAGTGGGTTGCCAGGGGATCTCCCCAACCCAGGGATCAAACTCAGGTCTCCCGCGTTGCGGGCAGATTCTTTACCATCTGAGCCACAAGAGAGGCCCTTGTGAAGTGGATGGTTGGGAACTACTAGTCAGGGGGCCCTTTCCTGCACTGACATCCCAAGAGTGTCAGTGCTGGACTCCAGTCAACTCTTCCTGGGGCTGCCTGGCATAAAGGCCCCCAGTCAGCCTTTAAGTCCATCACCCACACTCTGAGGGATTCTTCCATTCTCTGAGTAGGGACGTAGCAACTACCTGGCAGGTTGACTCAGCTCATCTCCTAAGTCCACTGCTCAGCCGAATTTCCAATCTTGACCTTCATCTACCTTGCTTATCCTCAGCTGCCTCCCAGGTATAGGGACAGACATGATAAAAGAAACAATCTAGGCCCTGGATCTGGTGATAATAATGATAATGAATTTTTACTGACTGCACATGAGGTTTCAGGTCCTACATTAAATACTTTATTTGCATCAAATTATTCCTTGGTGGCTCAGTCAAGAAAGAACCTGCCTGCAATGAGGGAGACCCAGGTTCAGTCCCCTGGAGAAAGGAATGGCTACCCACTCCAGTATTCTTATTTCATGGACAGAGAAGCCTGGTGAGCTATAGTCCATGAGGTCACAAAGAGTCGGACACAACTGAGTGACTAACACACATTTAATTCTCACACAATCCCTCTTAGGTATACATAACATAGGAGAGAACGGAGAAGCAAAGAGAGTAAATGATTTGGCCAAGATCTCACAGCTAGAAGGTGTCAGAACCCAGGATTTAAACTAGGCCTACCTGACTTGATACTGTGTCTTAGCCAATCTTGATCCTTGAAATAACATCTCACTTGGAAAGCATCTCACTTTGCTCAGATCAAGACTGATTTCCACCGGTATCCATATACAATTCTTCACAGCACCCTTTTTAACTCTCAGAAATGTCCTGGCTTAGATGATAAATTATCCAGTCCCCTACTTAGAATGCCTATTACAATGAGGAGTGATAACAGTGATAATTGTTATTATTCCACAACCAGGTCTCATTTGCAGTAAAGCTCTGCTTAATCACTCCAAAGAGAGACGTCTACCAGTCTCCCTAACCTTCTGACTACTTTGCTGTATTCTTCTCCGCAGCCTTCATCAACATTAAAAAATATATTTAGCTTATCATCTCCACTACAGTATAAGTTCCATGCAGGCAAAAAATGACTTTTTGTTTACTAGTATATCCCCCAGTTTGTAGTAGATGTTTCATAAATACTCTGACCACGTTAACAGAGTTGGGCATTCCTGTCCATCCCTGTTTTCCTTTGAGGGATTCTTCCATTCTCTGAGTAGGGACGTAGCAACTACCTGGCAGGTTGACTCAGCTCATCTCCTAAGTC
Organism: Tragulus kanchil; assembly: GCA_022376925.1. Taxonomy (NCBI): domain Eukaryota; kingdom Metazoa; phylum Chordata; class Mammalia; order Artiodactyla; family Tragulidae; genus Tragulus; species Tragulus kanchil. Next base: position 66,138,766 of record JAIOJX010000006.1, on the reverse strand, counting down.
CACTGCTCAGCCGAATTTCCAATCTTGACCTTCATCTACCTTGCTTATCCTCAGCTGCCTCCCAGGTATAGGGACAGACATGATAAAAGAAACAATCTAGGCCCTGGATCTGGTGATAATAATGATAATGAATTTTTACTGACTGCACATGAGGTTTCAGGTCCTACATTAAATACTTTATTTGCATCAAATTATTCCTTGGTGGCTCAGTCAAGAAAGAACCTGCCTGCAATGAGGGAGACCCAGGTTCAGTCCCCTGGAGAAAGGAATGGCTACCCACTCCAGTATTCTTATTTCATGGACAGAGAAGCCTGGTGAGCTATAGTCCATGAGGTCACAAAGAGTCGGACACAACTGAGTGACTAACACACATTTAATTCTCACACAATCCCTCTTAGGTATACATAACATAGGAGAGAACGGAGAAGCAAAGAGAGTAAATGATTTGGCCAAGATCTCACAGCTAGAAGGTGTCAGAACCCAGGATTTAAACTAGGCCTACCTGACTTGATACTGTGTCTTAGCCAATCTTGATCCTTGAAATAACATCTCACTTGGAAAGCATCTCACTTTGCTCAGATCAAGACTGATTTCCACCGGTATCCATATACAATTCTTCACAGCACCCTTTTTAACTCTCAGAAATGTCCTGGCTTAGATGATAAATTATCCAGTCCCCTACTTAGAATGCCTATTACAATGAGGAGTGATAACAGTGATAATTGTTATTATTCCACAACCAGGTCTCATTTGCAGTAAAGCTCTGCTTAATCACTCCAAAGAGAGACGTCTACCAGTCTCCCTAACCTTCTGACTACTTTGCTGTATTCTTCTCCGCAGCCTTCATCAACATTAAAAAATATATTTAGCTTATCATCTCCACTACAGTATAAGTTCCATGCAGGCAAAAAATGACTTTTTGTTTACTAGTATATCCCCCAGTTTGTAGTAGATGTTTCATAAATACTTGACTAAAGGAACACATTACTGTCATTGGAACAACAGCAAACATTTCTCAGGCATTTACTATGTGCTAGATTTTGCTCAAAACTTGTGTGTGAGTGTATGTGTGCTCAGTCCTGTGTGTGTGTGTGTATACGTGTGCTCAGTTGTGTGTGTGTGTGCTCAGTCATGTCTGACTTTTGTGATCCCGTAAACTGTAGCCTGCCAGCCTCCACTGTCCGTGGAATTCTCTAGGCAAGAATATCGGAGCAGGTTGCCATTACCTAATCCAGAGGATTTTCCCGACCCAGGGATTGAACTCTGTCCTGCCCTGGCAGGCAGGTTCTTTGCCACTAGCACCGCCTGGGAAACCCCTTATCCATCTGTATTCTCAAACAACCCCAAGTTTGGAACATTTATCTTCACGGGTTTATAGATGAAGGAACGGCCTCAGAGATGAAGTAGCACTCTCCCAAAGGGGACACAGGCTGTCAGGGGCAGAGCTGGGAGGGAGTGAGGCCGATCGTCTACGCCCTACCTGCCCCTCTCAGTGTGTGGCGGCAGAGACACAGCAGCACAGGGACTCGGGGCAGTGTGGGGTCAAAGGCAGGTCAGCACCACTGCCTATGCGAGGTCCCAGAGGGTGTGTGGTCAGGCGGGGCTTCTCAGAAGGAAGGAGACTTGATTTGAGCTTTGGAAGAGAACAGAACATGGACAGATGGAAGAAGCATTTAGTCCCAGGGAGCAGTGAAAGTGGAAAATCGCAGGGCTGAGCATGCTGATTAGAACCAACAGCTTCTATCTGGAGGCCCTGCAGAGCTAGATTTAAAACACTGCTTTCGCCTAGAGAGCCTTGAATGCCATGGCCAAATGAGGAGTGATAACAGTGATAATTGTTATTATTCCACAACCAGGTCTCATTGCAGTAAAGCTCTGCTTAATCACTCCAAAGAGGCGTCTACCAGTCTCCTAACCTTCTGACTACTTTGCTGTATTCTTCTCCAGCCTTCATCAACATTAAAAAATATATTTAGCTTATCATCTCCACTACAGTATAAGTTCCATGCAGGCAAAAAATGACTTTTTGTTTACTAGTATATCCCCCAGTTTGTAGTAGATGTTTCATAAATACTTGACTAAAGGAACACATTACTGTCATTGGAACAACAGCAAACATTTCTCAGGCATTTACTATGTGCTAGATTTTGCTCAAAACTTGTGTGTGAGTGTATGTGTGCTCAGTCCTGTGTGTGTGTGTGTATACGTGTGCTCAGTTGTGTGTGTGTGTGCTCAGTCATGTCTGACTTTTTGTGATCCCGTAAACTGTAGCCTGCCAGCCTCCACTGTCCGTGGAATTCTCTAGGCAAGAATATCGGAGCAGGTTGCCATTACCTAATCCAGAGGATTTTCCCGACCCAGGGATTGAACTCTGTCCTGCCCTGGCAGGCAGGTTCTTTGCCACTAGCACCGCCTGGGAAACCCCTTATCCATCTGTATTCTCAAACAACCCCAAGTTTGGAACATTTATCTTCACGGGTTTATAGATGAAGGAACGGCCTCAGAGATGAAGTAGCACTCTCCAAGGGCACACAGGCTGTCAGGGGCAGAGCTGGGAGGGAGTGAGGCCGATCGTCTACGCCCTACCTGCCCCTCTCAGTGTGTGGCGGCAGAGACACAGCAGCACAGGGACTCGGGGCAGTGTGGGGTCAAAGGCAGGTCAGCACCACTGCCTATGCGAGGTCCCAGAGGGTGTGTGGTCAGGCGGGGCTTCTCAGAAGGAAGGAGACTTGATTTGAGCTTTGGAAGAGAACAGAACATGGACAGATGGAAGAAGCATTTAGTCCCAGGGAGCAGTGAAAGTGGAAAATCGCAGGGCTGAGCATGCTGATTAGAACCAACAGCTTCTATCTGGAGGCCCTGCAGAGCTAGATTTAAAACACTGCTTTCGCCTAGAGAGCCTTGAATGCCATGCAAGACCCGAGTCTTATCTAAGAGTAAGCAGGATCCGATAATGCAAGAGATTTCCTACCAGGAATGTTGGAGTGGGCAGCCTAGATTCCTGAAACTTCATGTCAGTAACAAGGCCAGAGAAGTTGGCAGGAGCTTCAACTGTGGACCAGGACACCCCCTGGACCCTCTGCAGATATACACCCAGGGCACATAGGTGAGCCGGTTAAAGCACCCTCCTTCCCACAGATTGGTTTGTGTTTTGGGTCCTATCATATTCTTGTGAGCATGCGTCCATTCTCTAACACAACAAAGATGATGCACAGTGCGGGCACTAACCCTTGACTCCCACCACAGGATTCTGATGGATGCAATCAGTATCTGGGGTGATGAGGAGCATCCTCTCCTATCCCCCCAGCCTGCCCGTAAGTCTCCATCACACCTTCTTATTACCCTTATTACCCCGTTTAAACAATACCTGTCAACTCATTCTCCCCCATTACCTTCTTTCACGGCCTCCCACCTCCTTGGCTGCTCCTTATAACATGAGAACCAGCACATCTGCAGCTTTCGAATCAAAAGGCGCAGCCCTTGGGAAGAGCCACTGTGTCACCTAGCTAGCAGCCCTAGGCTCGTGGCTAGATGGATGACAGCCATCTGGGCCACATATTCTGGAGAGCCTAGTCACCCTGAAGAAAAGCTTAGCCATGGGCTTTCTGGATGACTGGCACTTTATGACAAAACGAGAAATAAACATATATATATATGCATATATGTGTGGATGTATATATGTATTCTTTTTTGCTGGTTCGACACAAAAACAATTGCATAAGTAATGTGAGCACTACTGGGTCACCAGAGGGACCAATTATAAATCTCTACAACCATATCAACACAAAAATGGAGGAAAATACGTTACCTTAAAATATCACCCTAAGGAAGTCACTTAATAATTTCGGGTTTTCTTTCCTCCTTCCTGATATTCATTTATTTTCCCAGCAATTAATGAAAGTCAAAACCCTTCTTACATGCTGATTAGAACCAACAGCTTCTATCTGGAGGCCCTGCAGAGCTAGATTTAAAACACTGCTTTCGCCTAGAGAGCCTTGAATGCCATGCAAGACCCGAGTCTTATCTAAGAGTAAGCAGGATCCGATAATGCAAGAGATTTCCTACCAGGAATGTTGGAGTGGGCAGCCTAGATTCCTGAAACTTCATGTCAGTAACAAGGCCAGAGAAGTTGGCAGGAGCTTCAACTGTGGACCAGGACACCCCCTGGACCCTCTGCAGATATACACCCAGGGCACATAGGTGAGCCGGTTAAAGCACCCTCCTTCCCACAGATTGGTTTGTGTTTTGGGTCCTATCATATTCTTGTGAGCATGCGTCCATTCTCTAACACAACAAAGATGATGCACAGTGCGGGCACTAACCCTTGACTCCCACCACAGGATTCTGATGGATGCAATCAGTATCTGGGGTGATGAGGAGCATCCTCTCCTATCCCCCCAGCCTGCCCGTAAGTCTCCATCACACCTTCTTATTACCCTTATTACCCCGTTTAAACAATACCTGTCAACTCATTCTCCCCCATTACCTTCTTTCACGGCCTCCCCACCTCCTTGGCTGCTCCTTATAACATGAGAACCAGCACATCTGCAGCTTTCGAATCAAAAGGCGCAGCCCTTGGGAAGAGCCACTGTGTCACCTAGCTAGCAGCCCTAGGCTCGTGGCTAGATGGATGACAGCCATCTGGGCCACATATTCTGGAGAGCCTAGTCACCCTGAAGAAAAGCTTAGCCATGGGCTTTCTGGATGACTGGCACTTTATGACAAAAACGAGAAATAAACATATATATATATGCATATATGTGTGGATGTATATATGTATTCTTTTTTGCTGGTTCGACACAAAAACAATTGCATAAGTAATGTGAGCACTACTGGGTCACCAGAGGGACCAATTATAAATCTCTACAACCATATCAACACAAAAATGGAGGAAAATACGTTACCTTAAAATATCACCCTAAGGAAGTCACTTAATAATTTCCGGGTTTTCTTTCCTCCCTTCCTGATATTCATTTATTTTCCCAGCAATTAATGAAAGTCAAAACCCTTCTTACATGCTTTGGTTTCAATTCTGAAAAGCACATCGAGGTTACAATGGCTCTTGACACACAGCAGAAATGCACATAGAAACGCTCCTGGCCAGGAAAGAATGGAATTTCTTGTTCTGGAGATTAGGGGAATTAGCAGAAAATGGACATGATGATTCCAGTCCCTGGGCAATGGTCAAATCTATGCCAATTACAATTAGTGGAAAGCAGGAGAATGTTCTAGAAGTTTCTGAGAGTTGAAATGGCTGGTTAATTCCCAGCAGAAGAGAGGCATACCTTCAGGTAAGTGGTCAAAGACCTTTATCCAGGAAAGAAGCAAAAGCTGTCACTACAAGAGTCAGGTTATGCACAGAAAGATGAATAAGAGCAGAAGGACCCTTGCATTTGAAACACAGAATCTGGTCGCTCACTGGCTCTACAGGGTCCATGGCATCCTTGCCTTTGGGAGGGAGCCTATAACTGCAGAAAAGCAGACAGGGCCCTTTAACCCACTGACCTCTTTTAATCTGCTTGTTAGCTTGGCTGTGGGCAGGACCAGGAGGCCGGTGATCAATGCCTCTCTGCGGAAAGGTCAGAGGTCAGAGGCACATTCCCTCATCATCATTATTCTCAATTATTCTCCATTCAGAGCCACTTTCTCCCTGCTTTTGAGGAACGGCCCTGTAAGTGTTTTCCAGGACACGGAAGGGTGATGACCAACCCAGCCCCGCACACTGTTTCCTCTCGTCCCCACCTCACTCTCTGCATCTCCCCGACCAAAGAGGTGAATAGCGGGTAGCGCCTCACTGAGAGGCCCCCACAGGGAGAAGCCGGGCAGTGAGCACAGGCCTGAGCACAGCACACGCACCCAGCCCAGCCCAGCAGAGGCCCCACGGCCTCCCAGGAAGGCTTCACCCCCAGTTTTCTGACAGAGCCGTTCAAGGCACAGTCTTTGCAGTCAGACAAGGCAAAGGTTCCATAGGTTACTAATCCTGGAGTCCTAGGCAAGTCACTTGGCTGTCTGAGCTTTCATTTCCTCATTTGAACAACAGGGACAACAAGAGTTTCTCTTGCATAGGACCACGGTGAGGATGAACCAGAATAAAGCTCGAAGTAAAGGATCAACGCATGTGAGTATTCATAGGAGGAACATTAATTCTATGATTATTTTAGCAGTACTGTTTTCTGTATTTCCTTGATGATAAATGTAAATTACAGCCATTGCACAAAATCTGAAATATTAAGAAAAAGTATAGACCAAAAAAACCACACTTTGTCAACTCTTCAGGCCCTCCGTTCAAAGCCTAGCGCACACTTCTTTCTAACTCTCACAGTAAGTCTGTGAGGCACGGTGATAGCCATTTGTGTGTTTGAGTCACTTAGTTGTGTCCGACTGTTTGTGACACCATGGACTGTGGCCCTCAAGGTCTCTGTCCATAAAATTCTCCAGGCAAGAACACTGGAGTGGGTAGCTATTCCCTTCTCCAAGGGATCTTCCCAACCCAGGAATCGAACCCGGGTCCATGGCATCCTTGCCTTTGGGAGGGAGCCTATAACTGCAGAAAAGCAGACAGGGCCCTTTAACCCACTGACCTCTTTTAATCTGCTTGTTAGCTTGGCTGTGGGCAGGACCAGGAGGCCGGTGATCAATGCCTCTCTGCGGAAAGGTCAGAGGTCAGAGGCACATTCCCTCATCATCATTATTCTCAATTATTCTCCATTCAGAGCCACTTTCTCCCTGCTTTTGAGGAACGGCCCTGTAAGTGTTTTCCAGGACACGGAAGGGTGATGACCAACCCAGCCCCGCACACTGTTTCCTCTCGTCCCCACCTCACTCTCTGCATCTCCCCGACCAAAGAGGTGAATAGCGGGTAGCGCCTCACTGAGAGGCCCCCACAGGGAGAAGCCGGGCAGTGAGCACAGGCCTGAGCACAGCACACGCACCCAGCCCAGCCCAGCAGAGGCCCCACGGCCTCCCAGGAAGGCTTCACCCCCAGTTTTCTGACAGAGCCGTTCAAGGCACAGTCTTTGCAGTCAGACAAGGCAAAGGTTCCATAGGTTACTAATCCTGGAGTCCTAGGCAAGTCACTTGGCTGTCTGAGCTTTCATTTCCTCATTTGAACAACAGGGACAACAAGAGTTTCTCTTGCATAGGACCACGGTGAGGATGAACCAGAATAAAGCTCGAAGTAAAGGATCAACGCATGTGAGTATTCATAGGAGGAACATTAATTCTATGATTATTTTAGCAGTACTGTTTTCTGTATTTCCTTGATGATAAATGTAAATTACAGCCATTGCACAAAATCTGAAATATTAAGAAAAAGTATAGACCAAAAAAACCACACTTTGTCAACTCTTCAGGCCCTCCGTTCAAAGCCTAGCGCACACTTCTTTCTAACTCTCACAGTAAGTCTGTGAGGCACGGTGATAGCCATTTGTGTGTTTGAGTCACTTAGTTGTGTCCGACTGTTTGTGACACCATGGACTGTGGCCCTCCAAGGTCTCTGTCCATGGGATTCTTCAGGCAAGAACACGGGAGTGGGTAGCCATTCCCTTCTCCAAGGGATCTTCCCAACCCAGGAATCGAACCCGGGTCTCCGGCATTGCAGGCCGATTCTCTATCATCTGAGCCACCAGGGAAGTCCCATTGACAGATGAGCAAAGCAAGGCAACAGAAGCTAGGCAGCCAGGTGCCAAGGTCAGCGGCTCCCATACAGAGCTGCGACTTCGGGCTTCCCCAGCAGGAGCACTTCCCTCTCTGCCTGAAGACAGGCAGCAAGGGTGCTCCCCACCTCCCTGTGCCACTCCTCTCCCCATTCTTGGACTCTGCCACTTCTCTGAGGACATAAGCTGCTCCAGAAGTGGCCTCATTTTCCTCTCCTTGCCCTGCCCAAGGGAAAGAATCTCAAAGAAAGGAAGGGGGTGGGGAGGCTGTCAGAACACCCCCATCATCCTCCCGGCCTGTGCTCACCCCTCCCAGGGGGGCTTCAGGCCCGAGCAGTCCTCTCTCTCACTTTTATCAAAGGCTCTGCGGCCCTGTCAGATGGTATTTGGACAGAGACGGCTCTACAGGCTCCTGTCTTCTCTCCGAGGTGGGCAGGTGCCTTTCCAACATCCCCCTGCCGAGATAATACCTAAAGATGCAAGTTTTGCTTCTAATTACTCTTAGCCTTATTTTGATCCAATTAACCTTAAAATAGAACACGAAGCAAAACCCTTGGCTCCACCAATCAGTCAGAACAGTGAATTTGCCAGCTGTGGGTTAACTGACGCCATGTTTCTTGAACTGCATCAGTGATAAAAGTTCAGGCCCACCTCTGGCCCCAGGCCCCATTCTGGGACGGTTATTCACACACAATTGACTTCAAGAGCTCCTTCCAAGAGAGGACCACTAATGACTCAAAGGTTTTTTAAAAAAAAGAAAAAAGGTTTGCTTTCCTCAAGCTCATTAGGAGAAAAACACCATTCACCCAACAGCACAATGGAGAGCAGGACATTTACCTTTGAAGAAAATAATAACAACTGTTGTTCCCATTTTTAGACACATATATCAAACTTGGCGCCAGATCCTGTTTCTATATTCTCATTTCATCTTCTCACAACCTAGGAAAAAGGGCGGTAAAACTCTTTTACAGAAGAGGAAAACTGATTCTGAGATGAGTAAGGGGCAAGGCTGCACTTCAAACGGAGAATCACCTGAGAGCAAAGTCTTTTGCAAGGAACACAGCCTCCCACCACGAAAGGGCTCTGCACAGAATAAACACACAACAAACCAGTGACTCAATCAGTGAATGATGAAACAGAAAACAAACTGATGAGGTGTCCACTAAGGATGTGGCCATGGTTTCGAGGATTCTGCAGAAAAGCTGAGGCCCTCCCTTGCAGAGAGCAGCGGCTCTCTGAATGTGGCTCTCTGAATGTGAAGGCGCAGACCTCCGCTTTTCTTCCTGCGGAGACAGTAGCTGTTGCCTCCCCTGCTGCTCCCAGGTGGTGTGAGCGCCTCCAGCCCCTCCCCCACCGGGCACAGGGACACTTGAGTTGAACCACAGCTACCTTGGGTGGTCCCCACAGCTCACTTGAAAAGTGAGCCTCCGATCTGAAGACCCAAGACAGACCCAATAAAGGCTGACCCTTGACCCACGGTGTGTGTTGGGGTGTAGTTCCCTCCACAAGCTAATAAGGGCAGCTGTTTTAGACCCATGAGGACATCCCAGTCCTTACCATAGCCACCTGCCACCAAGCTCTAGAAAGCATCCCCTGGGATGCTCCACATTTTCCCTGCCTGGAAAATAACTTTTTTTTTTCTTTCTTGAGAACTTTTAGGTCTGGCAGCCCAACACTATCCAGCCCGGACCAGGACCCAAATCTCCTGTGCTGGATCTTAAACCAGCATCTCAGGTGTAACTTGGAGAGAAAATGAGTGAGACTCTGGGCTCTCCCACAGCAGTCTGGTTGAAGAAAGATTCCAGGAAAGGATTAGAGAACTGCAGTCCTGACATAGCACAGCAAAGGTGCATAACGTCTGCTAATGTTACAGCACATTAAACCAAGCCGTAAAAGAGTAACTTAAAGTGAGACAGGCCAAACATAACACGAGAAGTATGAAAAGCAAGGTGCCACTTTTCCAATAAATAAGTTCATTATATGAAGAATCAGTTTGGGTTGACTTCGCATCTGGGTATCCAATGCAGCTGCTGTGACTTTTTCTTTCTGGCAGCATCTTTATAAAGAGTTCATCCCAGTAAGTATTAATTTCAATAATACCAATATTGAACACCAGTTTATCAATAATACCTTTACCTTATTGAGTCCTTATTTTGGGTCAGGAACCTAGAAATATGATTTCTTATGCCCACATCCGCCCTACAAGATGAAACCCTGCCTCAGTTTACTGAGGAGGAAACTGACATCCAGGGGGCAGAACTGACTTGTCCTCAGCACTTGGCTGACTTCAATGGGGAATTTAGGTCCCCGCCAGCTGAAACCATCCGATAAAAAAGTCACAAATGCAAAACCCAAAGAAGAGCCTTCCGATCACTTTTTATCCTTGTTATGGAGAAACAATTCAGGCTTCCTGAGCCAGAGAAGAAAACGCCGCTCTCCTCGGGCCAGAGTGATGGGCGGTTATTTTTGAAATCGGAGGAGGGAAAAAGTACCTGCAGCCTAAATGGTTCTTCCAAGCTTGAAAGAAAACGAAGGCATTGTGAGAGGCGGGAGAAGAGGTCGCAGTGCCTGTTCAAGCTGGGCTCACGTTTATTTGCCTAAACAAGACAAACCGCAACGGAGATCAACACCCCGGAGCATCCTGAACTATAAAAACACAATGAGGGCGGGGTGGGGACAGGGGGGCAGACCTTGAGAAGCAGGGACCGGCCTAGAGAGCACGGACCTACGCGCAGGAGACAATCCCTAGCTTGGGTAACCCTAGAAAGCCCCAGGAATTCCCGGGTGGAAGGGTCTGGGAGATAAAGCAGCCCATCCCTCCTTCAGACGCTCTCACACACGTAGGCACATCGATCTTCCTGGTTTAAAAGAAAAAGTCACCTGAAATCTAATTTCAAAACAATAAAGGAAATACCAAGAACGGGACGCATTTCAGGGGCTTTCCACCGTGGGAGAGAATCCTCACGGGGATAGGGGGTGGGGCTGGGAATAAAAAGTCGAACAGCGCCCCGGGAGCAAAGGCTGCAAAGCACCCTTACCAGCTTCATGGTGGTGTTATTCTGGTCCCAGCGCCACAGCATCACGCTCATCTTACTTCAAGGCGAGGAGGAAAGAAGAAGAAAGGGGCGGGGGGGGGGGAGAGGCGGAGGGAGCCAAAGCACCTGCCCGCGCGCAGGTTGGGCTGTCCCGTTCCGAGTCGTCCTCTCCGCCCGGGCCCCTCCGGGCATCCCCGGCGCACGCGGCCGCCTCGCCCCCGCCCGGGGCTGCTGGCGCGCGCGAGGACCCTCCCCAGGAGCCCGGCGCCCGCGCTGCCCGGCGCTCGTGCCTCCCTCGCTCGCTCCCCGCCGGCCTCCCCGCCTCCGCCAAATCAAACAACTCCCCCTGCGTCCGAGCGCCCGCGCCTCGCAGCGCGGGGGCCGCTGGGGCCGCGGCGAGGGGGTCGGGGCCGGAGGACTCTCCGCCTCCTTGCCCGCCAGCAGGCTGCCCGGCGTGGCCCCAGGCGCTTCAACGGGCCGGCTCCCCCCACAATGGGGGGAGTAGGGGAGGGGGCACGGAAGAGGGGAAGGGGCAGAGGTGGTTGGAGAGGGGAGGTACTTCACTCTCCCTGGGAGGGCCTGGGTAGGCGGGGCAGCCTAGGCAGAAATGGGGAAGGTCTGATGGGGCGCCGGGGCGCAGTCAGTGGCTCCTGGGTCCCTGCGGGTCCTGACCCCAGACACAGCCCGGGCCCCTCCCCACGGGCGCTCAGCTCCGTCTGCATTTTGTTTCCGCACCAAACTCACCCAAGTTGTGGCCACTTGGGGGCCGCTGCCCCGAAGAGCAACTGGAGATGGATGCACGTGGCTAGCCCCTCTGCCCCTTGGAACTTCACCACCCCACGCACGCTCCCCACCCCAGCCCACACGCTGCTCTGCCAGCGACATCCACTTCCTGCTACGTGAAGGACGGGGCTGGAGTGTTTTCAAACACACCTGGCTACTAAGAAAGGACATCCGTGGAGGGGGCGGGGCAGGCGAGGACAAGAGGACCGAGGAAAAGGCTCTGTGGTCTTTGTTTCCTCTTCTGCCTCCTCCACCTGCCGCGGACTGGGGACCTGTCCTCTCCACCCTGAGCCTTCCTCTGAGACTTCGGGGGTCTGGCATCTCCTCACCTTCCTGCCCAACCCTTGGCCTAGGTCCCTTATCTGGCAAGGCTCCCTAGCAATTTTCAGTACCCTGAAAAGGCTCGGGAATCCTTCCACTCCCCAAGGCAAGATGGCACTGGCCACCCATACCTCCGAGCTGGATCTGATTCCCGCTGCACTTACTTCCATCTTACACTGGTGGAAATCCTGGGTCTCTCCAGCGGCTAGTGAACCCAGCAATTGCCTGATTACATATTCATGTCAGGAGCCAATGTTGTTCCAAATGAGCGGAGGTGATACAATGGGTCCCAGTCTTTCCAAAGTGATGTTTCAAACATGCAACTAGATGAAAATGTTGCCCGACTATGTACATTTTTTCAGGATTTGGTTTCCCTTCGTAGTCGAAAAATCCAACTTCTTTTTTTTTTACAGCTTACAGCTTCCTCTGTCAGCCTCTCTCCTTGACTTCTGTGCTCCAGCAAAAGTGGCCTTCTTTCTTTTCCTCACGCAGGTGGAAATCCTTCCCTCCTCAGGACCTTTGCATCTGCAAGTGTCTGTTCCTAGTTGCGGTTTTCCCTAGACCTCGGCATGGTCTTATTTTCACATCACCTCCTCAGACAGACTTGTGACTTTTCACGTAGCGACCTTCTCCTTCCCACACTCCTCTACCCAGAACTATAATCTTTCCTTCCTTGTTCTAACTCACTTTGTGAACTTAACAAACCTGGGTTCTCGTGTATTTTCTGCCTCATCCCATTTGATGAGAAACCACATCAAAGCAGAGACCTTGTCTGTTTTGTTCCCCACAGTGTCCCAAAGTGCCTGGAACAGTGTAGGGTGCAGAGTGGGAGCTGAATGAAATGAAAACGGTTGACAACGGTCCTCTTCTAAGTTCATGCAACTTCCTCTCCAGAGAGGACTGAGCGAGACCCGGGCAGCACAGCCGACATCCCACATCCGGCTGGAGGCCCTGACCTGGACTGAATGCCTGACAGAGACCCTTCTCGACCATCTCCACACATGTTTCTAGAGAATGAAACACGGGCAGTCACCCTGGCCCCCCAACCCTTTGAGCCTTCCTCTGAGACTTCGGGGTCTGGCATCTCCTCACCTTCCTGCCCAACCCTTGGCCTAGGTCCCTTATCTGGCAAGGCTCCCTAGCAATTTTCAGTACCCTGAAAAGGCTCGGGAATCCTTCCACTCCCCAAGGCAAGATGGCACTGGCCACCCATACCTCCGAGCTGGATCTGATTCCCGCTGCACTTACTTCCATCTTACACTGGTGGAAATCCTGGGTCTCTCCAGCGGCTAGTGAACCCAGCAATTGCCTGATTACATATTCATGTCAGGAGCCAATGTTGTTCCAAATGAGCGGAGGTGATACAATGGGTCCCAGTCTTTCCAAAGTGATGTTTCAAACATGCAACTAGATGAAAATGTTGCCCGACTATGTACATTTTTTCAGGATTTGGTTTCCCTTCGTAGTCGAAAAATCCAACTTCTTTTTTTTTTACAGCTTACAGCTTCCTCTGTCAGCCTCTCTCCTTGACTTCTGTGCTCCAGCAAAAGTGGCCTTCTTTCTTTTCCTCACGCAGGTGGAAATCCTTCCCTCCTCAGGACCTTTGCATCTGCAAGTGTCTGTTCCTAGTTGCGGTTTTCCCTAGACCTCGGCATGGTCTTATTTTCACATCACCTCCTCAGACAGACTTGTGACTTTTCACGTAGCGACCTTCTCCTTCCCACACTCCTCTACCCAGAACTATAATCTTTCCTTCCTTGTTCTAACTCACTTTGTGAACTTAACAAACCTGGGTTCTCGTGTATTTTCTGCCTCATCCCATTTGATGAGAAACCACATCAAAGCAGAGACCTTGTCTGTTTTGTTCCCCACAGTGTCCCAAAGTGCCTGGAACAGTGTAGGGTGCAGAGTGGGAGCTGAATGAAATGAAAACGGTTGACAACGGTCCTCTTCTAAGTTCATGCAACTTCCTCTCCAGAGAGGACTGAGCGAGACCCGGGCAGCACAGCCGACATCCCACATCCGGCTGGAGGCCCTGACCTGGACTGAATGCCTGACAGAGACCCTTCTACGACCATCTCCACACATGTTTCTAGAGAATGAAACACGGGCAGTCATCTTTGCTCCTCCAAGGAAAGGACATATCCTGGGGAAGCACATAAAGGGGAAAGCAAGTATCATTTTTAAAAAGCCTATTCCACATGAAAATATACTTATGTATTTGGAAAACAAGATTCTAGAATATTTTTTTTTTCTGAAAATAAATCTTCACACAATCTCATTGGCCAAGAGAGCAAAACAAGCTCTCCATTTGCAGCTGCTTTAAGCTGGTGCTCTTGGAGTCTAGAAACCTTCTGGTTATAAGAAAATGCTCCAAGACTGGGTGTTTATATGTTTCCTGCGGAAGCACCTACAGGTTTAACACATTCTCTAGGGTACTTAGAACATTTTTTTTAAAATGACATGTCTCCAGGAAGCCATTGAATGAGCATTCAGTTCCCAGTTAAAATCTTGGCTGGTCAAAGACAGAAAACACCACTCATGGTGTAGGGAAGACGTGGGTGGGTGGGTGGTTCGAGAGGGCACCTGCCCCAGCTTTCATTAAAGAGAATAAATCCTGTGGCCTTGGCTTTCAGACCTCACACCCTTCAGACCATAAGGATGCTAGCTTGTTTAGCAAACACTCCTTGATCATTTACCATAATGCACTGGCTCAGCTCTGTGCTAGGTACTGGGAATCAACACAGTCCCTCCTGTGTGTGTGTGTGTATCCCTACCACAAACATACACATTCTACTGCAAGATGGACACGTATACCACCAGCTGCAATCCAATGAGACAGGCACTTCAAAAGAGGGGCTGTACAGTGTATGGCTAGGCTAGAATGACAAATCTGTGAACAAGACTGGAAGAAAGACCTTCAAAGAAGTGACACTGGCCTGCATCTGGAGGGATGAAGACAGCTGGAAGACAGAAGGTATCCATCCCAGGAGGATGGAATCGCACATTTCAAGGGTACAGGGGAGTGAAAAAAGCATGGCAGGTTCTCTGTGATCAGAATGTGAAGATGCAGGAGCAGGAAGTGGGGCGACTTGTCAGGTTGGGGTGGGTTAGGTCCTTGCAAAGGGGATTCTACCTTTAATTCTCATAAACAAGGAGAGTGATTTGACCAAGAACCCATTTTAGGTGGGCCAGTCTATTAAGAAAGAGAATGGCTTTGACAAGGTGGAGGCTGGAGGGAGGGAGACCAGCAGGAAGGCCGCTGAAACCACACAGGGAAGACAGAATAAGGACCTGAACGAGGAGCGGTGTGTGGACAGAAGACTGTCGTCGCAGCAATCCACAGACGCCGTGAATGACTCCAAGGGGTGATGGCCATGTGTTCACCCAGCAGGTGTCAGGACCCTGCAGATTTTCAGAGATGGACATGGCACTTTGAACCTCCTACACCTTGGAGAGCTGTTTCTCATTCACAGGTGCCTCGCCCAGAACCTTCCTTCTCCTTCCTCCCACTTCTATCATCTCCCACCGAGGCCTTTGATGTGAATTCAGAGAAGATCAGCCTCCCTATGTGTGGACCACATGGGCCCGAGCTGGTGGGAACGGGGCTTGTGAGGGTCTGCCCTGAAGTGTGGTCTGCTTCCTCCCAGCTGTTGGCCTCTTTCCTTCAGCTCATGGCCTTCTGACCTATTCCCTGGGGCTAACAATTCCATGTGGACCCCCACGGGAGGGGACACCCTGAGTTTAGCCCAGCTCCATGAGCATGACCTCTCTTATACACTCACAGGAGACACAAGGCAGGACTCCAAGTCCTAGTATTGGGCAACCCCTAGTGATACTGAGCCCCCAGAGGCTGAGTTGTGCCCTTTGCTGACAGTGTCCTGTGTTCCAGACCTTTCCATCTGCAGCATCCAAGAGCTATCCCATCCCATCCACCACTGGTTCATTCCCACGTCTATCTAGCCTCTTTTCTACTTCTTGGAATTTCAGTCAAGATTTGGTGGACGCATGATACATAGCTCTTGAATGAAAGTGGGAGTGTCCATCTTGCTCCTCAAGGCAGAATGAGGAGGAGAGAAGAGTCAGGTCAGAAAGCAGGGTTTGGGCTTTAGAATCCAAAGACCTGCTCCTCTGTGAACTTTCTTTCACTCGCTTATAGTCTGATGATCTGTGAAGTCCCTTCTCACTCCTAAATCCTGCAAGTCCAGCTCCTGTCTGATAAACTAATTTGTGTCCAGCTGTTAATGGCTTAATGCATTTCCCAGATAACGGATTTCAGTTTAACGGGGTCTTCCACTCTTCCAGCCAAAGCAGTGATGAATAGGGGAAAGTTCAGACGTTGTGGGGGCTGGCCCAGGGAGCCACAGACAACACGGGCTCTCTAGATGGGCCTGCACATGGGCTGGGGCCTTTCCACCCACACATGAGGCTGACTGGGGAGATGCCAGCTTTTAGGTGGTTGGCTCAAGGCTGACAGAGTTTAGAGCAGAAGCAGTGTGCCGCCACAGAGGGAGGGATCAGCTAGTCAGCTTGATGTGGGGAGTCCACGGTTTCCTCCCCAAATAACCTAACTTGAATAGGAAGAGGCCCAGCAGAGGTTAGCACCACCTGTCAAATGAACATCCTTACGATATTAGCAGGTATTTATGCACCATGGCACGGGGCAGCTTTCACTTATGCATCACAGCCCTGCTAAGAAAAGTCATTGGGGATACAGGCTCAGAGAGGGAAGGAGAGTCTGTTCAGCCAGCTCTGAAGCCCCCAAACAGCGCAGCTTGCCTGGCCTCCATCTCTGCACTGTCTGTGTTATTGTCCGACTACACACAGGAATTGAAAGCCCAGAAATGCCACCCCTGGGAAAATGAAGAGGACTTGTGAGTGGGAATTTTTTGCAAGAGGCTTTCAGACTTATTTTAAAGTAAGTCTCTGTCCCACTCTGGAAGGGCCCTGGAATCTTGCATGTGGAGAAATAAGATGTATAAAAATTAAAATAAAGGGCTTGCGGAAGCACACAACTGGCAGGCTTTTAGGACTTGAGCATACAATTTAAGGAAAGCTCTAATCCTTCCTGGATAAAAAAAAAGAAAAAAAGCAACTCTTGTTGAAAGCCAGGGGCAAGGAAGGCCCAGGCAGGGGAGGTGCCATCTTCGCTGTGGTCTGCAGGGGCTCCAAAGTGAGTAGAGAATCTGAGAGGAAGATGCTACTTCGTATGGCTTCCAAGGGGGTAGAGACACCATGTCACAGTGACAGGTCCACAGGTGAATGATGCGCCTCTAGAAAGGGCTGGGCTCCATCCACATTTCTTTCCATTTTTCCTAAGATAAAGAATTATGTAAAGGCAACTCTCAGGGCACATACTAAGTGCCACTGCCTGTTGTGTGTCCCCTGAACAGGGTTTAACCAGTCTCTTCCTGTCACACAATTTACTTTCTTTCTTCCTATGACAGGGGTCAGGTGGTGGTGGAGGATTTCTGGGTGGAACAGGGTCCCCAGTCGCTCCTCCCGATGGCCCTGTGCTCTGGCCACTTCCCCGGACGAGACCACCCACAGGTGCACCACCACGCCCTTGCCTGGGCTGTTCCCTCAGCTTGCAAGTGCTTGTCCTTCCATTCTCTGCTGGATGATATCGAACCCTGAGCAAAACTAACTCAGTGGGCAAGTGTCTCTTACACCCCTCCTCCATCTGAACACACCCTTCTCTGTGATTCCCAGTGTTTTGTTTCGGTCTTCTTGATGGCCTTTATAAAACAGCCCATCTTCTTTTGGAGCTGGAGTTGCTATATTTTATTTGCTGTTATGGGTATTAGTATTGATATGCATATTGTTACCATTAGATTATAAATTGCTTAGAAACATGTGCTCTACCTTTTCATCTTTGTACATGGAAAACAGTACTCGACTTATTATGGGTATAATTTAAACACAATCGACAAGTTGAGAATATCAAGGCTATAGGGGGCTGAAAGATCATCCAGTTCCCCCTTCCTCATCTTCCAGATAAGTAATCTGCATCTGAGGAGTTGGAGAAATAAGATGTATAAAAATTAAAATAAAGGGCTTGCGGAAGCACACAACTGGCAGGCTTTTAGGACTTGAGCATACAATTTAAGGAAAGCTCTAATCCTTCCTGGATAAAAAAAAAGAAAAAAAGCAACTCTTGTTGAAAGCCAGGGGCAAGGAAGGCCCAGGCAGGGGAGGTGCCATCTTCGCTGTGGTCTGCAGGGGCTCCAAAGTGAGTAGAGAATCTGAGAGGAAGATGCTACTTCGTATGGCTTCCAAGGGGGTAGAGACACCATGTCACAGTGACAGGTCCACAGGTGAATGATGCGCCTCTAGAAAGGGCTGGGCTCCATCCACATTTCTTTCCATTTTTCCTAAGATAAAGAATTATGTAAAGGCAACTCTCAGGGCACATACTAAGTGCCACTGCCTGTTGTGTGTCCCCTGAACAGGGTTTAACCAGTCTCTTCCTGTCACACAATTTACTTTCTTTCTTCCTATGACAGGGGTCAGGTGGTGGTGGAGGATTTCTGGGTGGAACAGGGTCCCCAGTCGCTCCTCCCGATGGCCCTGTGCTCTGGCCACTTCCCCGGACGAGACCACCCACAGGTGCACCACCACGCCCTTGCCTGGGCTGTTCCCTCAGCTTGCAAGTGCTTGTCCTTCCATTCTCTGCTGGATGATATCGAACCCTGAGCAAAACTAACTCAGTGGGCAAGTGTCTCTTACACCCCTCCTCCATCTGAACACACCCTTCTCTGTGATTCCCAGTGTTTTGTTTCGGTCTTCTTGATGGCCTTTATAAAACAGCCCATCTTCTTTTGGAGCTGGAGTTGCTATATTTTATTTGCTGTTATGGGTATTAGTATTGATATGCATATTGTTACCATTAGATTATAAATTGCTTAGAAACATGTGCTCTACCTTTTCATCTTTGTACATGGAAAACAGTACTCGACTTATTATGGGTATAATTTAAACACAATCGACAAGTTGAGAATATCAAGGCTATAGGGGGCTGAAAGATCATCCAGTTCCCCCTTCCCTCATCTTCCAGAAGAATCCCTGTCTATATCTCCTTCCACTAGAATGTGCCAAATTTGTGAAAAATAAACCCAACCAAATTGAAAGGCTAGAAGCAACAGGCATGATGGCATCTTGGGCAGGCTCTCAGGAGAAATCTGAAATCCATGGTGACTCAGACTAGAGAGTCACTTGTTTGCTGAGAATCTGGATATTTGATATTTCCTTTTAAATATTACTAGAAGGAGAGCTTTTTAAGAGGGCAAATTCAGACTTAATTTTCTCTAAAATTTTTCTCAATTTTCACCCAAACACTGCCAAACACACAAGGGGCACAGGGTGAAAAAATAAGGGTGAACCAATAAGGAAGTAAAAAGTTACTTCAAAGCTCCCAGGAAAGAGGGTTTGACTTCTAGAAGGCAGCCAAACTGGTCCCAAACAACAGAGGACATATTTCCATGAGCCAGCTTGTTTATCCCCCATATCCGAGGGTTGCCAGGTGCCCCTGGTATTTATTTGCTGTACTTAACACTCCAGGCCTGGGGGCTCCTCCTCCAGCCCCTTTCCCTCCCACCACCTCAATGAAGCTGATAAGGGTAGAAACTGCACTGTCTTAGGGTGACCTCTCTGACCCCCTTTTGAAGGGCCTCCACCCAGCCCGTCCCCTCTCCAACTCCCGCCCTCCAAGGAGCACCACCTCCAGCTCTGACCCAAGGGAGGTATCGGCGGTGGGGATACGAAGATGTTAAAGGCTTGTTTTAGGCTTATGTAGCCCACTCATTTTGGAGAAGAAAATGGCAATCCACTCCAGTGTTCTTGCCTGGAAAATCCCACGAACAGAGGAAGGCCTGGTAGGCTATAGCCTGTGGGATCACAAGTATACATATGTAGGAGCTTCCCTGGTGGCTCAGTGGTAAAGGATCCGCTTGCAACGCAGGAGATGTGGGTTCCATCCCTGGGTTAGGAAGATTTCACAGAGGAGGAAATGGCAACCCACTCCAGTATGCTTGCCTGGAGAATCCCGTGGACAGAGGAGACTGGCGGGCTGCAGTCCGTGGGCTTACACAGAGTCGGACATGACTAAGCTACCAAGCAGCAGCAGCAGCAGCCCACTCTGCTGGGCTAGGGGTTCACACAAGGTGAAATACAACAATTCAAGCAAAAAAAAATACTTTTTTCTAAACTCTGCCACAGAACTGCGGGCACAGAAATATAGACAGTTAATAGTCGAAGCACTTAAGAAAGTTCGATGGCTTCTAATTTTGTCCTCTGTTCTGGTTTTGCATCTGAATGATTCAGAGGAACAGTTTGGAAGAGATCTGCTCTCAGACTCCCACCTTTGTTTGGTTTGTGTTTGTTGCGAGGAAGGTGGAAGTTTGGAAGTCTATCTCGTCCACTGGGGTGTGCTGGGTTGTTGGGTTTTGCTTTGTTTGGTTTTCGGTGCTTGTGGTTTGCTGGGGGAGAGGGTGGTGTGGTTTTGTTTATTTTATTTTCCCTGTGGGATCAGCTCCCAGGAAAGAGGGTTTGACTTCTAGAAGGCAGCCAAACTGGTCCCAAACAACAGAGGACATATTTCCATGAGCCAGCTTGTTTATCCCCCATATCCGAGGGTTGCCAGGTGCCCCTGGTATTTATTTGCTGTACTTAACACTCCAGGCCTGGGGGCTCCTCCTCCAGCCCCTTTCCCTCCCACCACCTCAATGAAGCTGATAAGGGTAGAAACTGCACTGTCTTAGGGTGACCTCTCTGACCCCCTTTTGAAGGGCCTCCACCCAGCCCGTCCCCTCTCCAACTCCCGCCCTCCAAGGAGCACCACCTCCAGCTCTGACCCAAGGGAGGTATCGGCGGTGGGGATACGAAGATGTTAAAGGCTTGTTTTAGGCTTATGTAGCCCACTCTTTTTGGGAGAAGAAAATGGCAATCCACTCCAGTGTTCTTGCCTGGAAAATCCCACGAACAGAGGAAGGCCTGGTAGGCTATAGCCTGTGGGATCACAAGTATACATATGTAGGAGCTTCCCTGGTGGCTCAGTGGTAAAGGATCCGCTTGCAACGCAGGAGATGTGGGTTCCATCCCTGGGTTAGGAAGATTTCACAGAGGAGGAAATGGCAACCCACTCCAGTATGCTTGCCTGGAGAATCCCGTGGACAGAGGAGACTGGCGGGCTGCAGTCCGTGGGCTTACACAGAGTCGGACATGACTAAGCTACCAAGCAGCAGCAGCAGCAGCCCACTCTGCTGGGCTAGGGGTTCACACAAGGTGAAATACAACAATTCAAGCAAAAAAAAATACTTTTTTCTAAACTCTGCCACAGAACTGCGGGCACAGAAATATAGACAGTTAATAGTCGAAGCACTTAAGAAAGTTCGATGGCTTCTAATTTTTGTCCTCTGTTCTGGTTTTGCATCTGAATGATTCAGAGGAACAGTTTGGAAGAGATCTGCTCTCAGACTCCCACTGGGGTGTGCTGGGTTGTTGGGTTTTGCTTTGTTTGGTTTTCGGTGCTTGTGGTTTGCTGGGGGAGAGGGTGGTGTGGTTTTGTTTATTTTATTTTCCCTGTGGGATCAGCCCTTTCATTCTGGGCCAGTGCTGGCCACTGGGGATTAAGGTTAGCCATTTAAGAAGCAGCATCTTTCCCAAAGGGCTGTGGTCTACACTTCCTGAGGATTGTTGAGGAACTGAGCACCTCTTTAATAACTCTGCTCTTGGGAAGACAGTGGATTTTGAAGGAAAAATCACAAGATTGAATGATTAAAGGGACACAAATATCCTAGAAGTGGCTAAAAGTTATTCCTCAGTGGGGACTTTTGTCCCTTAGAACAACAAAAAAAAAAACGATCGGTTAATTGATTCCACTTTGTTAGGTATCCTGATCTCACAGGAGATGGCCACACACACACACACACACTCCGTCCCCCAGCCACGTACTCATCCACCTTGAGGGCTCCTCCTTCCTCCCTGCCCCTTCCCTCCCCCAGGAGAGGGTGACCGTGAGGAGTGTCCTAGAGGAGAGTCCTGGTGGAGATCAGGGCTGGCACTCTGGATCCAGTACACAGAGCTCAAGACAAGGGAAAACAGGAGGACACAGATGTCTCAGATGCACCAGCTGAGAGAGTGTGTGTACACAATCACCCTCTATTCCAGCGTCAAGAGAGGACCGCCCGGGAAACCCCAGAATGAGGGCGCCATTGTTTAGCAAAGGAAAACTCCCAGCTCACCACTAACGACGGGCCTCTGGCTTCTGTGCAGGCTCGTAAAATGACACGGGTCATAATTACTACTGCGGTTGATCAAACGGCCTCAGCAGCTGAGAGCATTTCTCAGATCCTAGCCTAAGAGGAGCAGAGATGTTCTTCCAAGTCAGCCCCCTTTCAGAGCTTCACACTCCAGTCAAATGCGAACATTGAAAACACAAGGTGATCAGGTATTACGTTTATCAGAGTACTTTCTCTTCAGTTACCTGGGTAACTATTTTGAGAACGATTTATGAACGATGTTGGATGGCTCCATGATTTTCCAAGGGGACACTGAGGCACAGAGACCATAAGTGAACTATCCAAATTTACACAGCTGTTTAATGGGAAGGTCAAGCGAGGACTTCGATCTTACTGGCTGATATCCAAATCCACTCTCATGGGTTCTCAAGACAAGTGGACTTTACACAATAAGAGTATTGTTAACAAAAGCAATAGCAATAATAGTAATTGATACTTTCAAAAGTGAATTTCCGTGTGTCAGGTACCAATCTGAGGAGTCTGGATGTACAATCTCATTGAGTCACCATAGTAAGCTTATGATACAGATTTGAAAATTACACAGAGAGAATCAGGACAGAAAAGTTAAATAACTCACCCAAGGTCACAGATCAGGCAAATGACATTTTATGGATTTAAACTCTGTTAAGACGCAGAATCTACACTCTTAACCTTTGTTGTTTTAGCTCTCTCTGTGGTAACATCATAATCATATCAATGTAAGCTTATATATGTATATATGTAATCCACTGAAAGGGTCTTGACAAAATAGGGACCATTCCCATTTAGTAGGGTTTTGCCTTGGGTTTTTGCTTATTTTTGTTTGGTTTTTATGACTGTGGCTACTACAAACAAAATTCTATCAAATGCCCTGAATTCTTTCTCAGATCATGCATGCAATTGTAGGTTGTTTTTTAAATAGTTCTGTGACCTGGGGCAAGTTTAAAACCTCTCTGTCTCCTCTTCTATAAAATGGATTTGATAATATTTACCTCTCAGAGTTGTTTTGAAACTCAGGTGAGATACTGCCTATGAAGGCATCCAGAAACTGTAAATTCCTAGAACTAGTTTCCCCAAGTGAACAGTTTTCATATGTCCCTTAAGGGCAGGACTCCTGGGAGGCTTAAATACACTAGTGAGCATCCTGGAGCTCCAAACAGGAAACCAGAAATGGAGTACTTCCCAAAGCTGACCTCAGAGCTCTTTGGGTGAAGCATCTCCCCAGATATGAGTCCAATTAACCCACTCCAAATTGTGTCTTCCACCAAGTAGAATCTGGCATGTCCTTTCCCTGAGGAGCCCTTTCTCGAGCAACATTCAGAGCAGCATGAGGCCACCTGCTGTCACCCCAAGATTCTCCCACATGGAGACTTTGCAGCAAGAGAATTAAGTCTACACTTCTATTATGATAAAATTATCAGTTATATCTTTCTAATAGGATATGAGTGACAAGTGAGAGGGCCTGGGACTCTAACAGAAAAGTGACAAGAGACTTTAGATGATCCCACTCGGAATCTGTAGCCTACATGCAAGCTGGTTCCTCCTGAGGAATCACATAAGAATTTCCGTGTGTCAGGTACCAATCTGAGGAGTCTGGATGTACAATCTCATTGAGTCACCATAGTAAGCTTATGATACAGATTTGAAAATTACACAGAGAGAATCAGGACAGAAAAGTTAAATAACTCACCCAAGGTCACAGATCAGGCAAATGACATTTTATGGATTTAAACTCTGTTAAGACGCAGAATCTACACTCTTAACCTTTGTTGTTTTAGCTCTCTCTGTGGTAACATCATAATCATATCAATGTAAGCTTATATATGTATATATGTAATCCACTGAAAGGGTCTTGACAAAATAGGGACCATTCCCATTTAGTAGGGTTTTGCCTTGGGTTTTTGCTTATTTTTGTTTGGTTTTTATGACTGTGGCTACTACAAACAAAATTCTATCAAATGCCCTGAATTCTTTCTCAGATCATGCATGCAATTGTAGGTTGTTTTTTAAATAGTTCTGTGACCTGGGGCAAGTTTAAAACCTCTCTGTCTCCTCTTCTATAAAATGGATTTGATAATATTTACCTCTCAGAGTTGTTTTGAAACTCAGGTGAGATACTGCCTATGAAGGCATCCAGAAACTGTAAATTCCTAGAACTAGTTTCCCCAAGTGAACAGTTTTCATATGTCCCTTAAGGGCAGGACTCCTGGGAGGCTTAAATACACTAGTGAGCATCCTGGAGCTCCAAACAGGAAACCAGAAATGGAGTACTTCCCAAAGCTGACCTCAGAGCTCTTTGGGTGAAGCATCTCCCCAGATATGAGTCCAATTAACCCACTCCAAATTGTGTCTTCCACCAAGTAGAATCTGGCATGTCCTTTCCCTGAGGAGCCCTTTCTCGAGCAACATTCAGAGCAGCATGAGGCCACCTGCTGTCACCCCAAGATTCTCCCACATGGAGACTTTGCAGCAAGAGAATTAAGTCTACACTTCTATTATGATAAAATTATCAGTTATATCTTTCTAATAGGATATGAGTGACAAGTGAGAGGGCCTGGGACTCTAACAGAAAAGTGACAAGAGACTTTAGATGATCCCACTCGGAATCTGTAGCCTACATGCAAGCTGGTTCCTCCTGAGGAATCACATAAGGGTTAGTTACCCAGAATGTGTGGCTGGCCTTACTGAAGCTGAATCCCCGTCTTTCTAGTATACACAGAGGATATGAGGAAGAACAACATGGGACTGGCCCAACACCTGGGGTGCGATTAGAGGAGAATGCCTGTCTTTCTCTGCTCTAACACCACTTTCCCATGGAGATGGATATGGAGTGTCTAAAACCCCTGCTGTTTTATTCTATAATAAAAGTTGCTATGGAGGACTTAAGTCCTTTATTAAGGACTTTACTTAGCAGGTTCCCCAGAAGTGTCCAAGCTAATCACCATCTTCAATTCTCACAATAACTCTTTGAAGTGGGTACCATCCATGTATCACAGAGCAGGTAACAGAAGCAGAGAGGTCAGGTAAATGGCCAATCATCATTCAGTTCATAATGGTATAGCTGGAATTCCAACACGGGTTTGTCTGAATCCACAGCCTTGAACCTAAGGTTTCAGGCTTTCTGCGTTGTCTAGAGCAGTGGTCCTCAAAGAGCAGTCTTTGGATAAGCATCCTCATCAATGCCTGGAAACTTGTGAGACATGCCAATTTGTGGGTAACATGCCAGGCCTACTGAATGAGACAAGTAATAGTAATAGTGAGGTTGGTGGTCCCAGGGCACTAGGGCCAAGACAGAATGGGGAGGGAGAGCTGAGATCCGACTCGAGGGCAGGAAAAGGCGGGCACAGCCAGAGCTGCGAATAACCACCACTCCCAGCCCATGCCATCCCATTTGCCACTCTCCCTGTTCTCACAACCACCAACAGTCAGGCAGTGCCATCCTCAAGGATTCCTGAGTTCTCTTCTCACCAGCGCACACATCCGGCCTCTAGCAGAGCCTCTGCCTGAACCCCTGCAGTGACAGAAAGCTCACTGCCCACCGGGTGGTTCTTCTCCTTTCTGGAAATGTCTGCCTGCTACGTTGCGTTTTCCTTCTATGAGATTGCTCTGTGTTTCCTCACACTATTTCGTGCCTTTCCTTCCTCCACTCCAAAGGAATGGGGGCCACTACCTGGGACTCTAACAGAAAAGTGACAAGAGACTTTAGATGATCCCACTCGGAATCTGTAGCCTACATGCAAGCTGGTTCCTCCTGAGGAATCACATAAGGGTTAGTTACCCAGAATGTGTGGCTGGCCTTACTGAAGCTGAATCCCCGTCTTTCTAGTATACACAGAGGATATGAGGAAGAACAACATGGGACTGGCCCAACACCTGGGGTGCGATTAGAGGAGAATGCCTGTCTTTCTCTGCTCTAACACCACTTTCCCATGGAGATGGATATGGAGTGTCTAAAACCCCTGCTGTTTTATTCTATAATAAAAGTTGCTATGGAGGACTTAAGTCCTTTATTAAGGACTTTACTTAGCAGGTTCCCCAGAAGTGTCCAAGCTAATCACCATCTTCAATTCTCACAATAACTCTTTGAAGTGGGTACCATCCATGTATCACAGAGCAGGTAACAGAAGCAGAGAGGTCAGGTAAATGGCCAATCATCATTCAGTTCATAATGGTATAGCTGGAATTCCAACACGGGTTTGTCTGAATCCACAGCCTTGAACCTAAGGTTTCAGGCTTTCTGCGTTGTCTAGAGCAGTGGTCCTCAAAGAGCAGTCTTTGGATAAGCATCCTCATCAATGCCTGGAAACTTGTGAGACATGCCAATTTGTGGGTAACATGCCAGGCCTACTGAATGAGACAAGTAATAGTAATAGTGAGGTTGGTGGTCCCAGGGCACTAGGGCCAAGACAGAATGGGGAGGGAGAGCTGAGATCCGACTCGAGGGCAGGAAAAGGCGGGCACAGCCAGAGCTGCGAATAACCACCACTCCCAGCCCATGCCATCCCATTTGCCACTCTCCCTGTTCTCACAACCACCAACAGTCAGGCAGTGCCATCCTCAAGGATTCCTGAGTTCTCTTCTCACCAGCGCACACATCCGGCCTCTAGCAGAGCCTCTGCCTGAACCCCTGCAGTGACAGAAAGCTCACTGCCCACCGGGTGGTTCTTCTCCTTTCTGGAAATGTCTGCCTGCTACGTTGCGTTTTCCTTCTATGAGATTGCTCTGTGTTTCCTCACACTATTTCGTGCCTTTCCTTCCTCCACTCCAAAGGAATGGGGGCCACTCAGCTCATCAGCTTCCAGGCAGACCCTCAGATGTTTGACAAGTCCAGGCTTCCCGGGTCCTTTTGTCTAAGACAAAGGTCACGGCTCTTTCAATAATCTCTCTTCCACCTGTTTTCATGTCCTTTGACCACCCGGTCTACCTGAAAAGGCTTACGTCCAGAAGCGCTTATCTGCCACTTCCTGTTGGCCAAATTCACCCATGTCCACTACACAGAATAACACCAGGCTGTCTGAGCAAAGAGCCCTGTCCCCTGCCCCCTCCCCCAGGCTGTGCTGTCCACCAGCGGGGCTGTCAGGTCTCCTTCCTGAAGGAGGGGCCACGCGGAGGGAGCGCTGACTGCTTTTCCTTTTCTTCTTCCCGATGAGAACATGGAAAATGACAGCCAGCCCTTCCGAGACTGCCTCCGTTCTTCTGCTTTCTCAAGGATATGTTTTCCTGAGACCCACTCCACATGTGAGGAGGGAGGCCCGCCCTGGAGGAGAAAGTTCTGCCCCATACACCTGCCCCCTCCCCGTATCCTGGAGGAGTGCCTGCTCCCTGCCTCTCTCCTGTGTCCCAGGACTAGGGGGATATGCCACTCTGTTGGAACCCTCGGCCCCTGGAGTTGATAACCATCAGGCTGTGTTAAGGCCCTGGAGCCCCTCTGCAGTTGGCTGGGATTGCACCTGTCTGCAGGGAAAAGATAATGATGGATTGGTTTTCTCTGGACAGACTGTGGTTATCATCTCTGAGGAAGCAAAGGCAAGCTGGACTGGCAGCCTGGAGATCTGGCCCTCAAGGTCCCAGTGCACCCTTGGGGAACAAAGTTCAGACTCTGCTCCACCCTGCATAGCGGTGCGACCTGAGGCAAGGTAATTAACTTCTTGTGAGGCCTATGATCACCTCTGCTCATGCGGACACATGTATACATGCAATGCCCTCTCTCAAGGCTGCTGTGAGGACCCCATGTGACACACATGTGCACACTGGGCGTGATGCCTGGCATATGGCTGGTGCTCACTGGATGTTTCTTGTTTCCACTGGTAATACCTTTTGAGACGACTTGATTAGGGATCAAGTTATTCATAACTACAGCCTTTTGAATTTTGCAAAGATTTTCTTAATTCCCTGGTGATCCTATTAACTCAATGAGAGGACAAGATCAATACTTACTATTACCACTGTACAAGTGAGAACACTGAAGGCCAGAAAGGTCAAGTAAGTAGTCCAAAGTCACACAGCAGATCTGTCATCAGATCCTGAACCAGCTGACCTCCTGCGTCCAGCTCCTGAGGCACGGCTGTGATGGACAGTCGCGTTTGTAGCACCGTGGTTTTCAAGTTTTAAGTAGTCTGTCACCCCGATGGGTTCTAAAATTCCCTAATCTGGACAGTGAACAGGCTGTGCTGTCCACCAGCGGGCTGTCAGGTCTCCTTCCTGAGGGGGGCCACGCGGAGAGCGCTGACTGCTTTTCCTTTCTTCTTCCCGATGAGAACATGGAAAATGACAGCCAGCCCTTCCGAGACTGCCTCCGTTCTTCTGCTTTCTCAAGGATATGTTTTCCTGAGACCCACTCCACATGTGAGGAGGGAGGCCCGCCCTGGAGGAGAAAGTTCTGCCCCATACACCTGCCCCCTCCCCGTATCCTGGAGGAGTGCCTGCTCCCTGCCTCTCTCCTGTGTCCCAGGACTAGGGGGATATGCCACTCTGTTGGAACCCTCGGCCCCTGGAGTTGATAACCATCAGGCTGTGTTAAGGCCCTGGAGCCCCTCTGCAGTTGGCTGGGATTGCACCTGTCTGCAGGGAAAAGATAATGATGGATTGGTTTTCTCTGGACAGACTGTGGTTATCATCTCTGAGGAAGCAAAGGCAAGCTGGACTGGCAGCCTGGAGATCTGGCCCTCAAGGTCCCAGTGCACCCTTGGGGAACAAAGTTCAGACTCTGCTCCACCCTGCATAGCGGTGCGACCTGAGGCAAGGTAATTAACTTCTTGTGAGGCCTATGATCACCTCTGCTCATGCGGACACATGTATACATGCAATGCCCTCTCTCAAGGCTGCTGTGAGGACCCCATGTGACACACATGTGCACACTGGGCGTGATGCCTGGCATATGGCTGGTGCTCACTGGATGTTTCTTGTTTCCACTGGTAATACCTTTTGAGACGACTTGATTAGGGATCAAGTTATTCATAACTACAGCCTTTTGAATTTTGCAAAGATTTTCTTAATTCCCTGGTGATCCTATTAACTCAATGAGAGGACAAGATCAATACTTACTATTACCACTGTACAAGTGAGAACACTGAAGGCCAGAAAGGTCAAGTAAGTAGTCCAAAGTCACACAGCAGATCTGTCATCAGATCCTGAACCAGCTGACCTCCTGCGTCCAGCTCCTGAGGCACGGCTGTGATGGACAGTCGCGTTTGTAGCACCGTGGCAATTTCCTCCATATTCTATAGTTGTCTTATTTTCTAAAATCAGGACCTAGACTCATGATCACGGCCCAGACTGGGTTCTAAAATTCCCTAATCTGGACAGTGAACAGGCTCCCTGCCCTATGCTCCCCAGTTTCTGTCCTAAGGTGCATCTAAGGAAGAGATTCCTACATCTTTTCACTCCCCAGCTTGGCTCCTGGGTCAGGGCTCATCCATGTAAATGATTCATTTTACAGCCAACCTCACTGCTCACTGCCTGACCCTGAGCCAGAGCTTGAGGGTGTGAGGTGTGCGGTGCCCAGTCCCCCCCGGAGTCCTCCACAGGACAACCCTATGCAGCACCCCATCTACCCCCTGAGTGGAGCGGGCCCAGCCTCAGTGACCCAGACCAAAGCCTATTTCCCCTGAGGCTTCTGGACTGGAGCAAGGCCAGGTGGGAGTGTAGGTGCACCTGCCCGTCCAGGTGTACCCGTTTCATTTGCCAATCCAAAGGGACCCCTAGAGGAGATTGTTTGTGCTTGGGTCCAGGAGTCACCATGTTCTATTCAATGGCTCCAGAAATACTAGATCTATCCACCACATCCTGTCTGGGCCCGATAAGTACCATCTCTTCAGTGTCTGTACTAACTGGATCACAGGCTGGCTTAGCTGTATATTCCACGGAGGGACGGTTTATCTCAGCGTTCTTCCTAGGGCTCCAGGAGATGCTTCTCTCCCTCCTTAAGAGACTTTGGAAATTGGCTCCGCTGAGCGCTTATCACTGAGGATGCTCAGTGACCTCAGCTTCCAACATCGGCTTCCTGAGAGGTGGACAGTTCCCCTCACTTCAAAGCTTTGCTTTACTCCCCTCCTACCCCGGCTCATCCCCACCTTCCTGCTCACTCTTGGATTCACCCTTCAGACCTTGACAGCCCATGGAAGTGGGTCCCCACGGTCCCTGCTGTCATCCAGAGCACAGATCGGGGTGGCTTCACCTGCCCTCTCTTTATCAGAACTGAGTTATGAAAAGAGGGCTGCCTTCCTGCTCAGGAGTGGCTTTACAGGGATTGAAAACTCTGTGGTGACAAAACTATTTTTTACATTTATTAACTTCTCCAACAAATAATTTTTGAATGCCCACTAAGTGCCAGGTTCTACTCTGGGTGCTGGGGAGTGACTGCGGCCCAACAAGGCAGGCCAAGCCTGCCATCAAGGGGCTGACACTCTAGAGGGGCGGGACTGATGAAGAGGTAAATGAATAGGATGTGCGAAGAAAAACAGTAAGAAAAAGAGTAGAGCCTGGCGAGGGGCAGAGCGTGCCTGTGGGGGAGGGGCAGGCGCCGAGGAGACACCAGCCAGCCAGCCCAGACGTGAACAAAGGAGGGAAGTGAGCCATGAAGTGACCAGAGGGAACAGGGCTGGAGCAGAGGGGCAGCCGTGACCAGGCCGTAGCAGAAGGTGGTCGGTGTGCTTGTGGACAGCCAGCAGGCCACTGAGGTGACGGTTGAGGGAGCAAGGCCGAGGGTGAGAGATGGGCTGGAGAGAGAAGTCAAGGCTAGCTCATGTAGAGCAGGGCCAACAGCAAACTACAGCTCTTGGCCTCTTTTCAACAGCCCATGAGTGAAGATCAGTTATTACATTTTTAAAAACTTAAGCATGGGTTGATATGCAATGTTATGTTAGTTTCAGGTGTACAGCAAAAGTGATTCAAATTCAATTACATACACACACACACATGTCTTCTTTCCCAGATTCTTTTCCATTACAGATTATTACAAGATATTGAATGTAATTCCCTATGCTACATGGTAGGTTCTTATTGTTTATCTGTTTGTGTATAGTAGCCTCAAGCTCCTAATTTATTACTCCCCCCATCTTTCCGTGTTGGTAACTATAAGTAAAGAAGTGATACAGACATACAAGGGAATACGATGAAATGATGCCACTTGCAGCAACATGGGTGGGCCTAGAGATCATCCTAATAAATAAAGTCAGAGAAAGACAGATACCATATGATATGTAGAATCTAAAAAATTGGTACAAATGAACTTATTGACAAAACAATAATAGGCTCATGGACACAGAAAACAGTTATAACGTTTATAAAGGGTTAGGAGGAGAAGGAAACAGATGGAGAAAGAAACAGACACAAAGACAAAGGCAAAGAAGAAGCTCTTGATGATGTGACAGAGCCTACGTGGCCCACAAAGCCTGAAACAGTTTCTGTCTGGCCCTTTACAGAAGAAGGCTGAAAGTGAAAGTCGCTCAGTCACGTCCGACTCTTTGTGACCCTTTGGAGGAGCCATGGAATTCTCCAGGCAAGAAAGCTGGAGTGGGTTGCCTTTCCCTTCGCCAGGGGATCTTCCCGACCCAAGAACTGAAGCCAGTCTCCCACACTGCAGGCGGACGTTACCGTCTAAGCCACCAGGGAAGCCCATCAGGCTGTTTGGGCTTGATTTCCAGCACTACAGGAAGTCACTGGGCGGGGGGCTGGGGAGGGAGAGGCCTGTGGAAGCAAACGGTGCAATCGGGGTCCACTTGTCTGTGCTTCCTCCGGCTCCACCACAGGAACACGGGCGGTGTAATGGACAAACTGAGTTCCTGAACTGAGTCTCTAGTCCAGATATAACACAATGTTCTTGTTTTCTACTTCTGAATTTACTAAAATTGAAAATGCACATTTTTCATTATAATACTTTTTCTTCTACAATACCTCTTAACTGATGAAAGTGATACATGCTTATTAATTAAAATTGAAAACTGAGAAAAATAGAGAAGGGAGAAAATCAGTAATGTTCCTCACCCTTAAATATAGTCATGGTTGAATATTCGGGGACTTTTTAAAGATTACATATACTTTATCTGCTTTATAGATATCAGTTGGTTTCTGGGGTATAGAAATGTGGGCTCAGAAAGTAAAGAGGACCCCAAAGGAGGCAATGAACTATACGGTAAAGTCTCCGGGAAATAAATAATAAAGCTACTGATATTTATTAACACAACACAAAGATGTACGTCAAGAATTGTACTAAGTACTTAAGCTGCGAAACTTTGTCTAATTCTCACACCCATTTTACAGTTGAGGAAATGGAGGCTCCTGTCACTCTCAAGCAGCAGAATTGAGACTTTAATCGAGAGCAGAAGCTTTTTGGTCTCATGTTATTGTATCCTAGAAAACAGTGATGGTCTACCATGAGACTAGGAGGTGCTCAGGAAATAATTCTTCAATAAATAAATCAAGCCAAAGCAGTCTGATAAGTTCAGACCAAAACTAAAGGAGAGGAAGGTAGAGTAAATGGGGGCAACCCAGGATAGACTAACTGATTCATGCATTCAGTAAGTATTTATTGAGTATCTGTTAAGTGGGTTAGATACCAGGGACCAGCAGTGAAGGTAACAGACCAAAATCCTGGGCTCAAGGTGCTCACTTTTTCGCGGCTGGATTCCCATGGTTAAATCTGGGAGGCTCTCGGTGTGGCTTGCCCTCAGGTCCTAGAGGTCTACCTTGTTTCAAATCTGATGCACTTAGTCACCTTGCATCAACCAATTTCGAAAAAGTAAAGAACTTCAGGAATGAAAAATCTAATTATGGAGCATTTCTGTTTTATTCTTCAGATCAAACTTTACTGACGTTCTGCTTCCTTGTCATCTCTTATTAGCTCTATTTCTGTTCAATTTCCTATCAGACCCACTGACAGGAATCTTTAACCTGAGGCTATGGCCTATCTATATGGATGCGAAGGTAATATGAATACACTTTTGCGAAGTGTTTTATTCTCTTGAAAATGCACATTTTTCATTATAATACTTTTTCTTCTACAATACCTCTTAACTGATGAAAGTGATACATGCTTATTAATTAAAATTGAAAACTGAGAAAAATAGAGAAGGGAGAAAATCAGTAATGTTCCTCACCCTTAAATATAGTCATGGTTGAATATTCGGGGACTTTTTAAAGATTACATATACTTTATCTGCTTTATAGATATCAGTTGGTTTCTGGGGTATAGAAATGTGGGCTCAGAAAGTAAAGAGGACCCCAAAGGAGGCAATGAACTATACGGTAAAGTCTCCGGGAAATAAATAATAAAGCTACTGATATTTATTAACACAACACAAAGATGTACGTCAAGAATTGTACTAAGTACTTAAGCTGCGAAACTTTGTCTAATTCTCACACCCATTTTACAGTTGAGGAAATGGAGGCTCCTGTCACTCTCAAGCAGCAGAATTGAGACTTTAATCGAGAGCAGAAGCTTTTGGTCTCATGTTATTGTATCCTAGAAAACAGTGATGGTCTACCATGAGACTAGGAGGTGCTCAGGAAATAATTCTTCAATAAATAAATCAAGCCAAAGCAGTCTGATAAGTTCAGACCAAAACTAAAGGAGAGGAAGGTAGAGTAAATGGGGGCAACCCAGGATAGACTAACTGATTCATGCATTCAGTAAGTATTTATTGAGTATCTGTTAAGTGGGTTAGATACCAGGGACCAGCAGTGAAGGTAACAGACCAAAATCCTGGGCTCAAGGTGCTCACTTTTTCGCGGCTGGATTCCCATGGTTAAATCTGGGAGGCTCTCGGTGTGGCTTGCCCTCAGGTCCTAGAGGTCTACCTTGTTTCAAATCTGATGCACTTAGTCACCTTGCATCAACCAATTTCGAAAAAGTAAAGAACTTCAGGAATGAAAAATCTAATTATGGAGCATTTCTGTTTTATTCTTCAGATCAAACTTTACTGACGTTCTGCTTCCTTGTCATCTCTTATTAGCTCTATTTCTGTTCAATTTCCTATCAGACCCACTGACAGGAATCTTTAACCTGAGGCTATGGCCATCCAGGATCTATATGGATGCGAGAAGGTAATATGAATACACTTTTTGCAGAGGAGGAAGGGGCACGGAGGGGAGGTGCATTGCCTTTGTCAGATTTTCAAAAGGGTATGTAACCTCAAAAGTGTTGAAACCCATGGCTCTAATCTTTTTCCACTTCAGTGATACTTCCCATGGTCTGTGAATGTTGACTCTCTTTTCCTATAACAGTCTCTCACAGAGCTGAGGCTGAGTGGCATGTTGGCTTTGCTTTCAGGAACTCTGTAAGTACAGGACTGGTATTTTTCCAGGCGAGGCAAAAAAAAAATTTAAGAAAGGAACTTAATTCATTCACTTCCACATTGATACAAGGGGGAGTGTTCCAATTCCTTAGCCACTGAGAAAGGCAATGCCCCCACTAGGCTTCACACAACCCTCTTTCACTTGATTATTATTGGAGTCTCACCCCTGGCCCTGACTCTACACTGTGAGCGCACACCGTTTCCCTGAGTACACATGGTCTTAGACTCCTTTGAGCCAAAGAAAATAACACTGTTCTGATAGTTGAAGGCAAGAACAGACTTCCTAAGCAGGTTGTGCATCTGCCAGAATTCCTGCTTGCTGTGCTTGTTCTTGAACTCTAGATATCAATCACCATCTCTATAGGGTAGAAAAATTGAACAGAAAATCCAGACAGTCTCCTGTTACTTCATGTGGTTGAAAGCAAGTAACATGTTCAAGTGGAACACTTCAGGTTCAAGGTCTTCGCAAGCATTCATTTCTTTATTGCTTCAGTGAATACATCTGAAGTGTGCACTGTGCTCCAGACACTTTCTAAGTGTGGAGGGCGCAGCAATGAACAAGACAGGCATGGTTCTTGCTCTCCTGGAGCTTCTAGACTGCTACAGGAAAGAGATATCACAAGGAAACACAAGTGCGCAGAGGGGTATAAAAAAACGTATGAAGTGCTAGTGGGACCAGGAAACTAAAGAGTCTAAGACATGTAGAGGAACAAGGAAGCCCTTGCTGCTGAAGCTACAGCTATGCTGAGAGACCTGAGAAGAAGCTGGTGAGGGCAAGATGCACTGAAGGAGAACAGATTAGAAACACCTGAGGTTTGTGCAAAGGCCCCGAGGTCAGAACTAGTACAGCATGTTGGTGGAACTGGGTGAAAGACTGGTTAGTCAGAGCATGGAAAGTGAAGCCACAGAAGGCTAGAAACAAGGCTGGGGAAAAAAACTGGGTAGCTGCACAGGTAGGACTTTGTACATCATTATAGGAGAGCGAGAGGAGCCATAAGAAAGTACCAAAGGAATGTGTGTGCATATGTGATGTGATCAGATTTGAGGTTTTAAAAGATCATTCTGAACACAGTCCACAATGGACTGCAGCTGGGCAAGACTGCATGTGAGGAATCTGGTTTAGAGGTTTCTTCAGTAGATGTGGGGAGACGTGGTGGTGGTTTGAACCAGGGTGAAGGTTGCAGACATGAAGAGGAGACTCATCTAAGAGAAAACAGGGAGCACGAACCAACAGAAAGTGATAGTAGGTTAGACGTGAGATGGAAGCGGGGCAGCATTGCTCCCCTGAGCAGTCATTTCTGCTTGGCCCCAAAGGAGTTCTTCCTGGACACTCCAGTTGGGATTATAGGACAGCAGGCCCAAAGCTGAAACAAGATACTAATTCAAGATGCTCCAGGGACACTGGCCATTTTAAGTTCATTGAACAAGCCAAGTCTGTCCCTCCGGGAGCCTTTGTGCTGGGGATTCTACTACCTGGACCAGGCTCCCAGATCTACATGAGGCTGGTGCTTTAATTCGAATGCTGCCTCCCCAGACTGGTCTTCATTGAACCACCTTTGAACACATCACCCCTTTCTAGTTTCTTCATGGCACTGGTCACTCTCTTATTAATAAATACATTAATGCATTTGTTTACTTGTGTTCTGCCTTTATCTTCCCACAAGACAAAAAGCAGAGACATCACTTTGCCGACAAAGGTCCATACAGTCAAAGCTCTGGTTTTTCCAGTAGTCATCTATAGTTGTGAGAGTTGGACCCTAAAGAAGGCTGAGAGCCAAAGAATTGATGCTTTAGAATTGTCATGCTGGAGAAGACTCTTGAGAGTCCCTTGGACTGAAAAGAGGTCAAAACAGTCAATCCTAAAGGAAATCAACCCTGAATAGTCACTGGAAAGACTGAATATGAAGCTCCAATACATTGGCCATCTGATGCAAAGAGGTAACTCATTGGAAAAGTCCCTGATGCTAGGAAAGGTTGAGGGCAAGAGGGGAAGGGAGTGACAGAGGATGAGATGGTTGGAAGGCATTATCAACTCAATGAACATGAGTTTGAGCAAATTCTGGGAGATGGTGAAGGACAGAGAAGCCTGACATGCTGCAGTCCATGAGGTCACAAAGAGTCAGACATGACTTTGTGACTGAACAACAACAACAAAGATCAAAGCCACCCCACCTGGATGACCTTTGGCATCACACTGGCTCTGGCTATGAGCCTTGACCCAGGTGAGCAGCCCCTGTGTAGAGATTCTGCAAAAACGCCTTCAGACTTTGCTCTGGCCTCCTGAACACAGGGCTCAGGTGAGCAGCGGGTTTCCAAGAAGCAGATCTCTCATGAGGATTTGCTTTGATTTCTTTTAAAGCAGAAGAACCACCAGCCTTGGTACCTTTCCAAACTCCATACCTCAAGGCACAAACCAAACTCAATAGGATCCTGGGACAGAATTACTTCCTCACGCCCGTGACTGGAAGAGCACATAGCAAATACGCTCATGCTGCTGATTTGTGGTTTTTCCCTGCCTAGTTTTCCCTGTAGATCTCTGGGCCAAAGTCAACTGCATTTGTACTTCATAACTGGTTCTTTTTAACCTGAGATATTGGACAGGATTTGATCCTCTCAGCTAAATTCTAGCTGGCAAAGCGCCCTTTTCAATTTATCTTGAAAAGATGCTGTTTTCATAATGGGAAGATGAGGACTGCATTCTTATTAATAAATACATTAATGCATTTGTTTACTTGTGTTCTGCCTTTATCTTCCCACAAGACAAAAAGCAGAGACATCACTTTGCCGACAAAGGTCCATACAGTCAAAGCTCTGGTTTTTCCAGTAGTCATCTATAGTTGTGAGAGTTGGACCCTAAAGAAGGCTGAGAGCCAAAGAATTGATGCTTTAGAATTGTCATGCTGGAGAAGACTCTTGAGAGTCCCTTGGACTGAAAAGAGGTCAAAACAGTCAATCCTAAAGGAAATCAACCCTGAATAGTCACTGGAAAGACTGAATATGAAGCTCCAATACATTGGCCATCTGATGCAAAGAGGTAACTCATTGGAAAAGTCCCTGATGCTAGGAAAGGTTGAGGGCAAGAGGGGAAGGGAGTGACAGAGGATGAGATGGTTGGAAGGCATTATCAACTCAATGAACATGAGTTTGAGCAAATTCTGGGAGATGGTGAAGGACAGAGAAGCCTGACATGCTGCAGTCCATGAGGTCACAAAGAGTCAGACATGACTTTGTGACTGAACAACAACAACAAAGATCAAAGCCACCCCACCTGGATGACCTTTGGCATCACACTGGCTCTGGCTATGAGCCTTGACCCAGGTGAGCAGCCCCTGTGTAGAGATTCTGCAAAAACGCCTTCAGACTTTGCTCTGGCCTCCTGAACACAGGGCTCAGGTGAGCAGCGGGTTTCCAAGAAGCAGATCTCTCATGAGGATTTGCTTTGATTTCTTTTTTAAAGCAGAAGAACCACCAGCCTTGGTACCTTTCCAAACTCCATACCTCAAGGCACAAACCAAACTCAATAGGATCCTGGGACAGAATTACTTCCTCACGCCCGTGACTGGAAGAGCACATAGCAAATACGCTCATGCTGCTGATTTGTGGTTTTTCCCTGCCTAGTTTTCCCTGTAGATCTCTGGGCCAAAGTCAACTGCATTTGTACTTCATAACTGGTTCTTTTTAACCTGAGATATTGGACAGGATTTGATCCTCTCAGCTAAATTCTATCTGGCAAAGCGCTCTCAATTCTTCTGTCTTTGAAATTTATCTTGAAAAGATGCTGTTTTCATAATGGGAAGATGAGGACTGCATTCTTCAGAGGGGAAAGAAACAAGGTGCGTGGCAAACCCCAGCCTGGCCCCTGCAGAGCCCACCAAAGGGATGAGCTGATGTGGAGTCACGAGTGGACGGTCAGTTAGCAGAGACTGTGGGTCAAAGGCTGTGATGCATGGATGTTCTGATCCTTTCCGCATGCCTACATTCTCTCTAAACCAGGAGGGAAATGATTGAGAACAGGCATCCCTGTCTAATGATGATTTCAACTGAAACCATAGCATGAAACTGAAGATAGAGAAACCATCGTCTTACCGTACAATACACCTTACTATATTGCCCCAGGGTGAGTTGCAGTGGGACAAAGGAGGTGCTCTAGAACAGCTGGGTTAGGCTGGACACCTCATTCTCCAGCCTGAGGAGGAGCCATAGCAAGGCTCACACACTGATGGAAGTGCTGGGGCTGGTTTCTCAAATTTTTTTCCTGTTTTAATGTGGACCGTTTCTAATATTTTTTTTTTTTTTCAAAAAGGGAGAATCTTTTAATAATTTAGCACAAAAATCAAATGATATAAACTTGGTATATTCCAGAAAATATTGCTTTCAACACTTACACCATGATCAAAGTTCCTTTGGTAGCTTTTAATCAAACAAAACATGCTGTTATATAAAATATAAAGCACTCTGAAATGTTCTCATGAAAGGGTCGTGTGTCGTCAGCACAAACACCGCCGCCCGCGCCCCGCTCCTGACGCACACGCAACAGGAAGCAGGTGCCACGAGGTCACCGCCGTGCCAAGCCCCAAACATGTGCAGTGGTCACGCAGAGGCCCGTGCAGGCCCAGGGCTGCGAAAACAAAACCAAACTATGTCGCCATTGTACAAACACTGCAGCTAGAGAAGGTCCAGTGGCAGCCACCCCATCAGAGGACGGGCTGCCAGGAGCAGCCTTCCAGCAACCGACAGACACACTGCTCCCGCCAGCCCTCACGTACGCTCACGAGCAGTGCAGTGGAAATAAAACACAGATGCTGACGGGCTTGTGGCCTCACGCCCGTCAGATGCGACATCCGCTCGGCGCAGCAGAGGCCTAGCGAGGAGCCGCGTCCTGCGACCAGGCCTCACAGGTCAAACCTGGCTGCGAAGACACGGAACAGGTGCTACTAGGCAGGCTGCGTGCTCCACCGGCCAGCCTGACGGCGACAGCCGGGCTCCTGTGCTGGGTCTGAGGGCTGTGTCGGGAGCGCACAGGGGTCCCGCAGCTACAGAAGGCAGTCCGGAGGGTCTCACGCTCGCACACACGCACACAAGTACACACACACACTGGACGTCGGCTTCCGGCACAAGAGTGCTTCTTACAGAGGAGCCCATCTGCCTGTCCCACCTCAGTCACTGCAGAGCCCTGGGCACCATCTAAAAGCCTAAGAGAACAGGAAGAAGACCTGGAGGAGGCCACCTGCGCCCTGTGCAGATCCTTCGCTGGGGCCTGCCGCTGGGTGCTCCTGCCCTCCAGGTGCGCTCGGCATCTCTGGGGAGGCAGCGCCCACCTCAGGCCACGTAGTGGTACTGGTTCGGATTGTCCTTGTCTCTCTCCATGTAGTCTCTGTCTATGAGATTCCATACGCTTCTTCAAATCTCCAGGCTTGACGGGAAACTTGAGCTGATTGTACAGCTTGGAGACGAGCAGGTTGTGGCCCAGTGTCTTCCTCATCTTCATGATCCTGACGATGGCAGCGTCGATCTGGTACTGGCGGTCCTGGAACACGCACTTGGTGGTGCTGACCTCCTCGACGGTCTCCTTCATCTGAATCTGATTGATCTTGATCCGAAACAGCTTGTGCTTGAACTCTGCGTTGAAGAGGAAATTGTCTCCATCTTCCACCTCCTTTCCTTTGGGACTTTTGATGAGGACGCGTGCTTTGCCACAGGCCAGAGACTGCAGCACCCTCCACAGCTTGCTGTCTTCTATGCCAGTAGCCATCTTGATGTCCTCAAAGCTGAACCCGTCCCCTTCATTGAACATGAGGAGCACCGGCATCTGGAACAGCGACACCTGGAACTCCTTCTTGCCCTCCTTAAACTCTGCTTTCAGCACAGTGTGGCCCAGCGTCGTCTGCCACTGCAGCTTCTGGCCACTGTGCTTCCCAAGGTAGAAGGTCTTGAACACCTCCTGGAGCTTCACCATCTCTGGCGTCAAGTGCACCTCCATGGGCGTGTAGGTCGGCCAGTAGCCCATGGTCAGTATGTTCACGGTCAGGTCTATGGAGCCCGGGTCACTCTGGTTCTGCATGTACTGCTCCAAGTGAACCAGGATGTCCTTGGAGAGCTCCATGTCCTTGAACATGCCCTCCAGCTTGCTGGTGAACGCAGCCCCACACTCATGCTTCAGCTTTGACAACATAGATTTTTCTGCATCTACAGAGCCACTTTTTCCAACGAGGAGTCTTTTTGCTAAATCTTTTTAATAAAATGCTTCAAACACATCTTTACCATGAGTGAACCGGAATATGATCGTGATCTTGTCCAGGATCCTCTCCAGCTCCATCTGTTGCTTCCTTATGACCAGCTCTCAATTTTGAGTCAACGTGCTTTGCGATCAGCTCGGCGGGCTTGTTGGGCCTCTTGTTGATGAACATTTTGAAGGAGTCCTTCATCAGGTTGATGAACTTCTTGTTCCGCTGGAAGCACATGTCGATCATGTGGTCCACGCGGTCCTTGAAGTTCAGCAGGTCCTGAACCATGTTTTTGTCCTTTTCCGGATTGATGACGATCGTCGTTCCAAAAGTCTTGATGTAGTTGCTCCAGTGGTGCAGCAGCGCCTGCTGGCCGCCTCGGGACAGCTGGTACACCTGAATGACTTGGTGGTGCTGATGCGGTCTCCTTCATCTGAAGCTGATTGGTCTTGATCCGAAACAGCTTGTGCTTGAAGTCTGCGTTGAAGAGGAAATTGTCTCCATCTTCCACCTCCTTTCCTTTGGGACTTTTGATGAGGACGCGTGCTTTGCCACAGGCCAGAGACTGCAGCACCCTCCACAGCTTGCTGTCTTCTATGCCAGTAGCCATCTTGATGTCCTCAAAGCTGAACCCGTCCCCTTCATTGAACATGAGGAGCACCGGCATCTGGAACAGCGACACCTGGAACTCCTTCTTGCCCTCCTTAAACTCTGCTTTCAGCACAGTGTGGCCCAGCGTCGTCTGCCACTGCAGCTTCTGGCCACTGTGCTTCCCAAGGTAGAAGGTCTTGAACACCTCCTGGAGCTTCACCATCTCTGGCGTCAAGTGCACCTCCATGGGCGTGTAGGTCGGCCAGTAGCCCATGGTCAGTATGTTCACGGTCAGGTCTATGGAGCCCGGGTCACTCTGGTTCTGCATGTACTGCTCCAAGTGAACCAGGATGTCCTTGGAGAGCTCCATGTCCTTGAACATGCCCTCCAGCTTGCTGGTGAACGCAGCCCCACACTCATGCTTCAGCTTTGACAACATAGATTTTTCTGCATCTACAGAGCCACTTTTTCCAACGAGGAGTCTTTTTGCTAAATCTTTTTAATAAAATGCTTCAAACACATCTTTACCATGAGTGAACCGGAATATGATCGTGATCTTGTCCAGGATCCTCTCCAGCTCCATCTGTTGCTTCCTTATGACCAGCTCTCAATTTTGAGTCAACGTGCTTTGCGATCAGCTCGGCGGGCTTGTTGGGCCTCTTGTTGATGAACATTTTGAAGGAGTCCTTCATCAGGTTGATGAACTTCTTGTTCCGCTGGAAGCACATGTCGATCATGTGGTCCACGCGGTCCTTGAAGTTCAGCAGGTCCTGAACCATGTTTTTGTCCTTTTCCGGATTGATGACGATCGTCGTTCCAAAAGTCTTGATGTAGTTGCTCCAGTGGTGCAGCAGCGCCTGCTGGCC
The DNA here is from genome assembly GCA_022376925.1 of Tragulus kanchil. Classification (NCBI taxonomy): domain Eukaryota; kingdom Metazoa; phylum Chordata; class Mammalia; order Artiodactyla; family Tragulidae; genus Tragulus; species Tragulus kanchil. The sequence continues at coordinate 66,096,721 of JAIOJX010000006.1, read as the reverse complement.
GCCTCGGACGTGGCTGAACAGCTGGTACACCTGAATGAGGTCAGGCACTTGGTTCTCGTCCAGCAGGTGGTCCAACCCTTTCTGCAGAATTGCTGTTAAATGTTCTCCCAAGAGCTGCTTCTCCACACAGGTGATCAGCGGTTTCTGTGTGCTGTGGTCTAAGTACGTGATCACACGGTCAGCCTCCTCTTGCAAGCGCTTACTCACGTGGTTCAGATATTCTGGAACCTCTCTTTCTTACATTAACCTCTGGCCTTCTGCAGCATATAAACAATTAGTTTCTTCCAAAAATTTCAGTTCAAACAAGTCTTTGTATACCTGGAGGTCAGACAGTATGCCCAGCAGGCTGTGCAGCAGGCTGCAGTCCACCACCTCCCCGTTCCGCTCCGGCTCGATCAGCAGCAGGATGCCGTCGATGGTTTTCGTCTGAACCATTTTATCACTAACAATGTGGTTTCTAAACAGCTCCAATCCCATATCCCAGATGGAGGGAAGCATGGAGCTCTGAAGCACGTACGTGCGGTCCAGGAACAGGAAGACGCTTCTGACCATGACCATCTGTCTGCAGTGGTCCTGCCGGCACGTGTTCATCTTCTTTAGAAACAGCACACTATCTAGCGAGTCTTCTCTGAACTGAAGAATTTGTGTTTGGACGTGGGTTTCGCAGACCTGGCGCAGCTGCTGGTCGAGTGTTGGAGAAACTTTGTGGGAACAGAGATTTTCAACAGCCTGGTAGAGCTCTTACAGGTTATAGCGGATGGAGGTGCTGCTCTGTATGGCTTTCACGGCTTCGTGAAGCTTCTGCCAGGTGTCCTGAGTGTAGTTATCAGGCAGCTTAGGTCTGTCTCGGAAATTCTTGATCACGAGCTTCTTGGAGCCGCCGCCGCCCCGGGCCTGGAGGAGACGTGGGCTTGGTGTGTCCGACGAGCGCCGAGAAGCTATCCTTCCGGGGGGTCTCGTCGGCCATGGCCGCGGCCGCAACGCCCCACCCGCCGCCCGCCCGGCTGCCCTCGCCCATCCTCGGCTGCGGTCCCTCCGCCGGGCCCGGCCCACCCCGACCCGACCCGGCCCCGAGCTTGCGGGCGCCGCAGTCCGCGTGGAACCCGCAACAGCCGACGGGCCCGGGCACCCGGGGCGCGGATGAGGCGGCCTCGGGACGGGGGAAGGGTAGTCGCGGCCTAGCCCCAGCCGTCCTCAGCCCGGGCGCGCCCCCGCCACACTGGCCGGGAGCTCGCGCTCCAGCTCACACGCCGGCTCCGGAACCAACGGGCCCATTTCTAATCTTTTTTTTTTAAGATTTATTTATTTATTTATTTTGGGCTGGGGTCGGGTTGGGGAGGGAGGGGGATGGGTGGGCCACTTCTATTGGTCTTTTATTTACCTATTTTCATCCGTCTTTGCCCTTTGGCCCGTGCCGGCCTCCCAACGCGGTGGCCTCTGTTGTCGCAGAGCACCGGCACTGGGCACATGCGCTCCAGAGCCCCGGCTCCGTGATTGGACACATCAGTCCAGCCGCTCCACAGCACGTGGGATCTTCCCAGGCCAGGGCTCGAACAGGCGCCCCTTGCACTACAAGGCGGTGTCCTTACCCACTGGACCACCAGGGGAAGCCCCCATTTCTAATCTTAATTGAATTGGTTACAGTATTGTTTATGGTTTTGGTTTTTTGGCCATGAAGCATGTGAGATCCTAGCTCCCCAACCAGGAGTCAAACCCTCACCACCTGCACTGGACCCCTTGTATTGGAAAGCGGAGTCTTCATCACTCCGTGGAAGTCCCTTGGGCTGTTCTTGAAATGAAAATGACTAACCTCTGTTCCAAGCCTCTAATTCATGTGTTGTAATTTTTGCTTCATGGGCACTATTTCTCTTAAAAATGGCCTTTCAGGAAGTCAAGGCAAATGATAAGACAGAAATATTTTGGAGGGGGATTAATCAAAATCAACTCTGGGGCTTCCCTGGTGGTCCAGTGGGTAGAGTTTGCCTTGCTGTGCGAGAGGCATTGGTTTGATCCCTGGCCCGGGAAGATCCCATGTGCCACGGAGCAGCTGGACCGACGTGTCCGATTATGAGCCAGTGCTCTGGAGCACATGCGCCCAAAAGCCGGTGCTCTGCAACGGGAGAGGCCACTGCGATGAGAGGCTCACACATGCCAAAGAATACAGATGGATGAAAATAAATGGATAAAAATGTCAATAAAATAGATCAAAATTTTTTTAGAAAGAGAATATATATTTATAAAATAAGATAATCACATTTGTAGACCATCGAGCCATCGCCAAGCACGCTTCCCTGCTCTGCATCACTAATCGTCTTCTACATCTGCCCCACCTCCAATGGGAACAGCAGAGGCTGTACTGAACGCTCACTATGCGATGAGCACCTTATAGATGGTACTTTATTTGGTCCACATCAGCTGTGTCCATTATTATCCACATTTTACAAGTTAGGAAATGGAGACATTATATCACTTTGCCCCAGAACACACAGCCAGTAAGTACCAGATGTGGGAGCCAACCCCTATGTGACCCAGCTGCCCCTGTCTGCTCTGCTGTCAGTCTCTCCTCAATCAGAGAGTCTGCTCTCCCTTGGTACTCAATGGACATGAGTTTGAGCAAACTCCAGGAAACGGTAAAGGACACAGAAGCCTGGCGTGCCGCAGTCCATGGGGTTGCAAAGAGTCAGCCATGACTGGGTGATGGAACTGAACTTATTCACTCTATTTACTAAATCAGAAAAGGGTTTTTTTTCCCACCCCTAGAAAAGACTCACCAACAATTCTGTATATATTAAATTAAAATAGCACCTAAGCCTCTTCTTCTAAGTGAATGTGTTGAACAAGATTATCTCTAAAGTATCTTTTGGATCCAAAGTTCTACGCTTTCATTCCGACCAACCACACAAAGCATCTTCTTCCTCGCAAGAGGGGGAAAGATCTCTTTAGGCTCTTTAGAACACCTACTGGCAATTCTCTGTAGGTGGCATGTGTGTGCTAAGTCGCTCACTCATGTCCAACTCTTTGTGACCCCCACGGACTGGAGCCCACCAGGCTGGCTCCTCTGTCCATGGGATACTGGGTTCCAACAAAATCTGGAATAAATGAAGACACACAGTCTCCTGGGGCCTGTGTGAGAGTGAGCAAAGGAAGCTGCTCCACCTCCCTGGGCAGGTCTTGGTTTCCATCTTGGCACCCACCCACCAAGGAGGCTGCCCCCTGCCTGTCCTGCCCTGGCCAGGTCTGCCCATCATCCCTCAGTGGACATGTGGCCAATGACAGGGCAGCTCAGTCACCCTCTGAAGGCTTCCTCAGGAAGGGGTGCCTGCTCCATGCTGCCTCTTACAGGAGTCACCCTGCTTTCGACCATGGCCACTGCTTCCTGTTTCCCCGAACCCCACCGCCCTTGCTCTGCTCCCTGAGCTCCTGTCCCCACTCCTGCGGGCCCCCTCTCTGCGCTGCACAGACCTCTGCTGTTCCTTGCCAGAGACAGCTCCTCCCCACACAACTGACCAGCTGCCTCTTTCTTACCTTCAAGTCTTAGCTCCAACAGACCCTCCTCAGAGAGGCCTCCCCAGACCTCTGGTCGCTCTGCCACTCAGCCATGTTTATTTTCCTCATCGCCCTCACCATCATTTGATGTTGTTTTATTTATGTGTTTCATCACTGGTCTCCCTGGCACAAAAATATAAATTCTATGAAGGCAGGAGTCCCTCCATTTTGTTCAATGCTATTCAAACAGAATAGAAGGTGCTCAATAAATGGAACAAAATCTTTCATCTCAAACCTCCCCATCGCTAAACTGGAGGTGATAATATTTGTATCACGGAGCTGTTGTGAGACTCAGAGGTTGTGTATTTTCAGGATTTGTCCAAGACTCGGTCCCAATAACCAGTTTTAAAATGATTCTGATTCACTGAGAGAAGTAGCATACACTGTGGGTGAAGCCAACAGGCTCCCAAGCCTGAATCTGGCCTTCACAACTAATTAGCTATTTGACCTTCAGCAAATTACTTATCTTCTCTAAGCCAGAGTTTTCTCACCTATAAAACAGAGATGGTAATAACACAAATGCCGAGGGCCATTGTACATCAAATATTGAGCTTCCTTGGTGGCTCAGTCAGTCAACAATCCACCTGCAATGAAGGAGACCCAGGTTCGATCTCTGGGTCAGGAAGATCCCCTGGAGAAGGAAAGGAAGCTGCTCCACCTCCCTGGGCAGGTCTTGGTTTCCATCTTGGCACCCACCCACCAAGGAGGCTGCCCCCTGCCTGTCCTGCCCTGGCCAGGTCTGCCCATCATCCCTCAGTGGACATGTGGCCAATGACAGGGCAGCTCAGTCACCCTCTGAAGGCTTCCTCAGGAAGGGGTGCCTGCTCCATGCTGCCTCTTACAGGAGTCACCCTGCTTTCGACCATGGCCACTGCTTCCTGTTTCCCCGAACCCCACCGCCCTTGCTCTGCTCCCTGAGCTCCTGTCCCCACTCCTGCGGGCCCCCTCTCTGCGCTGCACAGACCTCTGCTGTTCCTTGCCAGAGACAGCTCCTCCCCACACAACTGACCAGCTGCCTCTTTCTTACCTTCAAGTCTTAGCTCCAACAGACCCTCCTCAGAGAGGCCTCCCCAGACCTCTGGTCGCTCTGCCACTCAGCCATGTTTATTTTCCTCATCGCCCTCACCATCATTTGATGTTGTTTTATTTATGTGTTTCATCACTGGTCTCCTGGCACAAAAATATAAATTCTATGAAGGCAGGAGTCCCTCCATTTTGTTCAATGCTATTCAAACAGAATAGAAGGTGCTCAATAAATGGAACAAAATCTTTCATCTCAAACCTCCCCATCGCTAAACTGGAGGTGATAATATTTGTATCACGGAGCTGTTGTGAGACTCAGAGGTTGTGTATTTTCAGGATTTGTCCAAGACTCGGTCCCAATAACCAGTTTTAAAATGATTCTGATTCACTGAGAGAAGTAGCATACACTGTGGGTGAAGCCAACAGGCTCCCAAGCCTGAATCTGGCCTTCACAACTAATTAGCTATTTGACCTTCAGCAAATTACTTATCTTCTCTAAGCCAGAGTTTTCTCACCTATAAAACAGAGATGGTAATAACACAAATGCCGAGGGCCATTGTACATCAAATATTGAGCTTCCTTGGTGGCTCAGTCAGTCAACAATCCACCTGCAATGAAGGAGACCCAGGTTCGATCTCTGGGTCAGGAAGATCCCCTGGAGAAGGAAAGGACTACCCACTCTAGTATTCTTGCCTGAAGAATTCGTGGACAGAGCCTGGAGGGCTATAGTTCATGAGGATTATATACTGTAATCCATGGAAAGTATTCAGGAGGATGTTTAGCAAGAGCTATACCGTCAATAAGGTAAGCTATTCTCGTGTACAGAGATGTGCGCTAACTCACTTCTGTTGTGTCCCACTATGTGCAGCTCTGTGGATGGAAGCCCTCCAGCAGCCTCGGTCCATGGACTTCTCCAGGCAAGAGCACTGGAGTGGGTTGCCATGCCCTCCTCCAGGGGATTTTCCTGACCCAGAGACTGAATCCGTATCTCTTACGTCTCCTGCATTAGCAGGTTCTTTAGTGGCACGTGGGAAGCCATAGAGGGCTAGACATTTCCCAGTATGCCCTCTCCTTATATTCTAGACAGCCTTCAGTGCTTTGACATGAATTCTCTTAGCTCTTGCTTCTGAAACCCTGTGAAGGCTAGGAATTTCTCCACTCTATTTTATAGCTGAAAAAATGGGTGCTCAGAGAGGTCAAGCGGTTTGCCTGAGATCGCACAGCTAGCCAGAAGCAGTAAAAGGCCTCTGAATCAGGAATTCAGACTCTCTTCTGGTCATCACACTATGTTTGCTTCCTCATCCCACCTACAGCCCCAGAAGCTGGAGACATCATGGGGGTCCAACATGGAGCAGCCCGGCCATGCTGCTTGAGTATTCTTGTTCAAAATAAGGGGTGAAATTTGCACGGAGCGGGAATCTGGTTTCAGGTTGTCCAAGACTCGGTCCCAATAACCAGTTTTAAAATGATTCTGATTCACTGAGAGAAGTAGCATACACTGCGGTGAAGCCAACAGGCTCCCAAGCCTGAATCTGGCCTTCACAACTAATTAGCTATTTGACCTTCAGCAAATTACTTATCTTCTCTAAGCCAGAGTTTTCTCACCTATAAAACAGAGATGGTAATAACACAAATGCCGAGGGCCATTGTACATCAAATATTGAGCTTCCTTGGTGGCTCAGTCAGTCAACAATCCACCTGCAATGAAGGAGACCCAGGTTCGATCTCTGGGTCAGGAAGATCCCCTGGAGAAGGAAAGGACTACCCACTCTAGTATTCTTGCCTGAAGAATTCGTGGACAGAGCCTGGAGGGCTATAGTTCATGAGGATTATATACTGTAATCCATGGAAAGTATTCAGGAGGATGTTTAGCAAGAGCTATACCGTCAATAAGGTAAGCTATTCTCGTGTACAGAGATGTGCGCTAACTCACTTCTGTTGTGTCCCACTATGTGCAGCTCTGTGGATGGAAGCCCTCCAGCAGCCTCGGTCCATGGACTTCTCCAGGCAAGAGCACTGGAGTGGGTTGCCATGCCCTCCTCCAGGGATTTTCCTGACCCAGAGACTGAATCCGATCTCTTACGTCTCCTGCATTAGCAGGTTCTTTAGTGGCACGTGGGAAGCCATAGAGGGCTAGACATTTCCCAGTATGCCCTCTCCTTATATTCTAGACAGCCTTCAGTGCTTTGACATGAATTCTCTTAGCTCTTGCTTCTGAAACCCTGTGAAGGCTAGGAATTTCTCCACTCTATTTTATAGCTGAAAAAATGGGTGCTCAGAGAGGTCAAGCGGTTTGCCTGAGATCGCACAGCTAGCCAGAAGCAGTAAAAGGCCTCTGAATCAGGAATTCAGACTCTCTTCTGGTCATCACACTATGTTTGCTTCCTCATCCCACCTACAGCCCCAGAAGCTGGAGACATCATGGGGGTCCAACATGGAGAAGCCCGGCCATGCTGCTTGAGTATTCTTGTTCAAAATAAACGGAAGCCCAGGCCTCTGCACACTGGCAGAAGCCAAGTGCCTCTCTCCCAGGCCTGCACCCTCCTAGGCCAGCTGAGGCTTGGCAAAGCCGCAAAGACAAATGGAGCCTGTGGCTTCAGCCACTAGAGCAGGCCTGAAGTGCTAGTGCTCTTTCAGCTTCAAAATAGCCCAGCGTTGGCTGGGGGTGCATCAGAGGGGGTGCTGGAGGGGTCACTCAGGGTTTTGTCATCTGCTTCCAGCTCTCAGGTGAGTTCACAGGGCAGTAGGATTTTGCCTGGCTTATGGGCCTCTCTGAGGGGCAGCCCGCCCCAACTCGGTTCCTGGCCCCTGTCCTTGGAAAGGTTTTCAGAGGTGGCCTGACCAGCCCCTGACAGTTTTTCCTACACCAGGGACAATTCAGGAAAGGGACTCTGGGCATAAAGTCCAAGGAACTCAAGGGGCTGAAGAAGGGGAGCCAAACTGCACTCCCTGGAAAGAGAGGAGTGTCCCATTCAGTCTCTTCAGTGTCCGGTAGGAGTAGACTTGCTATGAGTAATGCATTAGGCTTTGGCTCGTTTCATGAGGCACAGCAAGGCAACGCTTCCAAAAGTGCAAAGTTTCTGAAAGGAAATAAAGGCTACCGATCTTGGAAGCGTCCACCTGCCATGGGCAGTGCACCCTGTTTAACTCATTAACCAAGCAACAAGCCACAGGAAGCTGGGAGCAGAAACTAATCGCTCAGAACCAATCAGATATGAAGTGGGTCGGGGGCAGGGGTGTTAATGGGTAGACATTTGCTTGGATCCTGTCATCCTCCTCAACAGCCCTTCATGACTGTTCCTTGCTCACAGTCATTACCTTCTGGGAACTTCAGGATCTGGTCCTGCCCTGGGTTGAATGGTGTCTGACCACTACATGTCCCCCTAGAATCTCAGAACATGACCTTACTTGGAAACAGGGTCTTCATAGATGTAGTCAGCACAGGAGTAGGTGGTGGTGGTTTAGTTGCTGAGTCATGTCCAGCTCTTGTGACCCCATAGGCGGTAGCCTGCCAGGCTTCTCTGTCCATGGCGTTTCTCAGGCAAGAATACTGGAGTGGATAGCCATTTCTTTCTCCAAGGGATCTTCCCGACCTGGGGATCAAACCCAGGTCTTCTGCACTGCACTACAGGTGGATTCTTTACTGATTGAGCCACCAGGGAAGCCCCACCAAGGAAGTACTGGATTAGGGTAGACCTTAAACCCAGGGATGGGTGTGCTTATCACAAGGCCATGAAGACAGTGAGACACCCATGGAGAAGAACACCATGTGAAGACAAAAACAAAGAGGGGGATGAGGAGTCCACAAGTCAAGGAACGCCCAGAATTCTCAGTAACCACCAGAAGCTAGAAGAGAGGCATGCAGCAAATTCTCCCTCAGACCTGCCAGAAGGAACCAACCCTCTTGACATCTTGATTTCTGACTCCCAGCTTTCAGAACTAGGAGAGAAGCAATTTCTGTCATTCCAAGCCACCCTGCTGTGGTACGGTTTTGAGGGCTGTTCCAGGAAACTAAAACAGGTCTAGTCCTTCTCCCATCAAAGTCAGCCTACTCACACTTCACATAGAGGACACGGTTATTATACATTTTTCTTCAAAGACCAGAATTCAGGCCTCACCTCTGCCATTTTGGCAGCTGTGTGACTTTGGCCAAAGCATTTCACTTCTCTTATTATCAGGTGTCTAATTGATAAGATAAAAATAACAGAAGGGTTCTCGTGAGGGGCTTGAATGAGAAAACAGACATGTAAGAGGCGGGATACTCTACAGCCTCTAGAATTTCTCTTGGGGAAGGTATGACATCTGGAAAATGTAGCAGGAGGGCCAATCTTAAGGGCTCAGGTCAAGAAATTGGGGAGGGGGGTAGGGGGATGGTGGGCCTTTGATTAACATGATGGATTTATAGCATGTAGGTTGGGTAGTAGGACTTGGCTGATAAAGAGAGAGGAATGTAAAGGGAGAAGAATTCAAGAGATCAGAAGGGCCAGCAAGAGTAGGGGAGGCAGGAGCAACCCCTCCCCTCCCATCCACAGCATGGAGCAGTTGAAGAGGGCTTCTGGAGAACACAACAATGTCTACTGGATATTTTCAGTTGTCAGTGACAAGGCATACAAGATAAGCTCATCCCTCTCCTCCCCTACAAAGCATCCAGTGAAGACTAAAACTGGGTACCAACACTGTGAAGCTCATCAAGTTTTGTTTTTTTGGTTTTTTTGTTCACTTTGAACATGGAGCGGCATCAAGTTGGAAGGCTGGGTTGTCACAGGGGAAAATGAGGGGAGCCCACACTGATCCATGAACTAGAGACCCAGGGACCCAGGGGCATCTGGTTCAGTCACACATGCAAGTGCCAGGCACTTCACAAACATTAGACACGAACGTCTGCTGCAGCCTGAGTGCTCACCTTCCTGGCCACGCCTTCCTCCTGCCTGAACCTGGAATGACTCCTCCTCCTCTACCACTTCCTCAACCCCTGGAGCCCTCCTGACTCTTCAAGGATCAGTAGCGTTCCCATGAAAGCCTCAGCCACCTTCCCAGCTGGAAAAGGACCATCTCTCTGTTCCGATCTGTGTGCACCTGTGTTCCCATATAACAGGTACTGTATTCTTTCTGGAGTTAGAGTTAATCAATGAAGAACAAGACAAAACAGTCATGCAGAGCCAGCCAGATAAGCGAAGATGAACTCATGACCAAGAGAAGGGAGAGGGGAGGGGAAGAAATGGGAAGGAAGGGGCCCTGAAGAGCTCAGATGGCCAACTTCATTCATGGTTATTGTACCTGGACTGGGTGGGAGGGAGAGAGCAGAAAGGTGATACCACAGGCCGAGCCTTTTGTAAAACTGAAACTCAAGCCTGTCCCCTGACCCCAGAGTGTCATTCTGAAGTCCAGTGAAAACAATGGCTCTGCTGGTAACGTGGTTTCCTGGAAGCTCTAAAGCCACATGGGCATGAATTACCAAAACCTCCACCTGCTGAGTTTTCTCCCCACCCTTTCCCAGAGCAGATAAATGCAACCACTGTGGCTGGCCAGGGACATTAACCACAAAAATGGGGCAGGTGAAAGCACTCTGATCCACCCCCAGAGGGCTCCATACAGGAGCTCTCCGTGGCCTGGAACAAGAAAATTCTTCCATTTACCTATTCAGCCCTCCTCCCTTCCCATCCCAGCCCCCAGCACCTGTCCTAGAGCCCAGGCTACTGAACTGCTGGGAGCCCAGGGTACAGGAAAGAAAGCTACATCTTTGCTGTTCTCAAGGAGGCCCCTGAGCAAGGGGAAACAAACCAGCAGGCAAGTGCAGGGCCATGGGAGGATGGCAAGGACAGCCCAAGGGGTCGTAACAACCCCAAGCCAGGGGATTACCGCCCGGTGGAGCCTTACATACCAGTGGAGGGAGGATGAAGAATGACGATGTTTCTCAAAGGCCATGACTCACCACCACCACAAATGCAACCACTGGCTGTTAGAGTCATTGTCATTTCAGAAATATTAAAGTGGAAGGAAATGTCTGGCTTGGAGGAGAAAATAAGAACCTATGATAATCAGTTGGAAAAGCCTGAGGGAAAAGTTGGCAAGGGCTATCCAAGCAGAAGGAACAGAGCATGCAAAGGCCCAGAGGTAAAATTATGGTTGCCATACGGGTGCCATTCTAGTGAGTAAGGGGGTCTCAGTGAGGTGACCATAGATAGGGCGACTTAAAAACAACAGTCGTGTGTTCCTCACAGTTCTGGAGGCTGGGTGCCAGCACAGTGGGGTTCATGGCGAAGGCCCTCCTGGCTCACAGAGAGCTGTCTTCTCACTGTGTTCTCACATGGGGAGGAGAGAGGAAGCAGGCAGGCACTCTGGTCCCTTCATCTTCTCATAAGGACACGGATGCTATCACAGAGGCTTTACCCTTGTGACCTCATCTAAAGGAAACAAGCTCCCAAAGGCCTCTCCTAATCCCCAACCTAGGGATTAGGGAATCAACATATGAATTTGGAAGGGCAGGGATTGGGGTGGGGTTCAGCACAAACATTCCGTTTGCAGCAATGAACTGTAATAATTGAAGTTAATAACCATGAGAATAATCCCTGTTGGTCTAAGATATACCAATGAGAAATTCCATCACAGTATTATCTGTGATAATCTAGAGTTGGAAACAACTGAACTAATCCCCCCAAAAAAATGGGGCAGGTGAAAGCACTCTGATCCACCCCCAGAGGGCTCCATACAGGAGCTCTCCGTGGCCTGGAACAAGAAAATTCTTCCATTTACCTATTCAGCCCTCCTCCCTTCCCATCCCAGCCCCCAGCACCTGTCCTAGAGCCCAGGCTACTGAACTGCTGGGAGCCCAGGGTACAGGAAAGAAAGCTACATCTTTGCTGTTCTCAAGGAGGCCCCTGAGCAAGGGGAAACAAACCAGCAGGCAAGTGCAGGGCCATGGGAGGATGGCAAGGACAGCCCAAGGGGTCGTAACAACCCCAAGCCAGGGGATTACCGCCCGGTGGAGCCTTACATACCAGTGGAGGGAGGATGAAGAATGACGATGTTTCTCAAAGGCCATGACTCACCACCACCACAAATGCAACCACTGGCTGTTAGAGTCATTGTCATTTCAGAAATATTAAAGTGGAAGGAAATGTCTGGCTTGGAGGAGAAAAATAAGAACCTATGATAATCAGTTGGAAAAGCCTGAGGGAAAAGTTGGCAAGGGCTATCCAAGCAGAAGGAACAGAGCATGCAAAGGCCCAGAGGTAAAATTATGGTTGCCATACGGGTGCCATTCTAGTGAGTAAGGGGGTCTCAGTGAGGTGACCATAGATAGGGCGACTTAAAAACAACAGTCGTGTGTTCCTCACAGTTCTGGAGGCTGGGTGCCAGCACAGTGGGGTTCATGGCGAAGGCCCTCCTGGCTCACAGAGAGCTGTCTTCTCACTGTGTTCTCACATGGGGAGGAGAGAGGAAGCAGGCAGGCACTCTGGTCCCTTCATCTTCTCATAAGGACACGGATGCTATCACAGAGGCTTTACCCTTGTGACCTCATCTAAAGGAAACAAGCTCCCAAAGGCCCCCTCTCCTAATCCCCAACCTAGGGGATTAGGGAATCAACATATGAATTTGGAAGGGCAGGGATTGGGGTGGGGTTCAGCACAAACATTCCGTTTGCAGCAATGAACTGTAATAATTGAAGTTAATAACCATGAGAATAATCCCTGTTGGTCTAAGATATACCAATGAGAAATTCCATCACAGTATTATCTGTGATAATCTAGAGTTGGAAACAACAGAACTGTCCAAATCTAATTAATAAAGTATAGTACCTGCATATACTAAATACTTCCCAGTTAATAAAAGTGACTGTATATAAGCATGTTTAGTCACATGGGAAGATGTCCACGATGTATTACATTTCTTGAAATGTAGATCAGAAAATACATAGATGGTAATTAATTGGGAAAAAAGACAGAAAGAAAACTGATCAAAACATTCACGGTGGTTGTCTCAGGGGTGAGAGATTCTACAATAGACTTGTAAAATGTTTGCAATCAGAAAGGAAGGGGGGCAGTGTGTGTGTGTGTGTGTGTTTACCGCCAGGTACGACCCAGGAAGCGTGGGAGTCAGCACTGGTGTGACTCTGGGTCAGGAGTGGACAGGCCACCCGCCCCCACCTGGGCCCCCTACAGCCGCTGACTGTGCCACATGAATCTCCCCGTATTTGCTTCTATAAAGGTCACACTTAATCAGTCCCCATCGTCCTCTTTAAGAGTTAAAGGACACAGCCACGCTCACCTTCTAAGATGGGAATGTAATTAGTTCTTGAGGCCAAAGGTTCCTTCTTAAAATGTTTGATTAATTATTTGTTAGCAAGTCAGCACTGCCAGGTGACAGTTGGCCTGTTGGAGGGAGGGAGGTGGGAGCATAAAAGAAACAGCTCCAGGGTGGAGAGAGGAGGGTGATGCTGGCCGACTTGGAAGATCCCGTGAGATTACAGAGCTGAGAAGAAGCCCTTTACCTCTGCAAGGGAACATAAGCTGGTAGACTGCCTGAGGCGAGTCTATGAAAGGTGGGCAGTGGTATGGACTCATTAAGTTATCCGTCTGACCCCTTTCTCGCCTGCACTCCAAAGTCCTGATAGTGAACAAGACATACCTCTGGGGACCTGGGAGAGAAAAGCAAAAAGCAAACGCCTGTGTGCTATGAACACAGGCCGGGATGGGTATTACGAAGATAAACTAAAGTGAATGGAGACTGCTGATTTGATCAGCTGGTTAGGGAAGCATGCAGACCAGAAGGAAGGGAGGGAGCAGGCTCCGTGTTGATCTGTGGAAAAGTATTTAAAGAGATGGGAACAGTAAAGACGAAGGCCCTGAGTGGGGAGTGAGTTTGGAAAGCCCCAAGCCAGCCAGGAAGCCGGTGTACAGGCTGAAGCGAGTGTATCTGGGATATGCCCTCAGGACCGGCAGATCCACCAGCTAGGTATGCTCCTCTGCGTGTGGATACCTCACGCGCGGCCACCACCCTGTGGATCAGACACAGGAGGCAGCCTTCTCCCACCACCGCCTCCACCTAAGAGGAACAAGTCTGAAAATGTGGCCCTGTTAACTACATGGGATAATGGCTGAGTTGCTGTCACATCCTCTCTATGTGCCCTTGGGCGAGCGGCGTAGCTTTTAGGCCTTCAGGAGGAGTATGTTGGTAAACAGGATCTCCTGGGGAGAAGGGGCAGGGGAGGGAGAGAAGCCTTCATCTGTCACCTGTGCCCATTTCTGGGGTGTATCTATTCCCGCTGTGGCTGGTTGCAGTTAGCAGCATGAAACTACTTAACACAGAATCGGGAAGAGACACACATTTATCTTTCAAGAGTCAGTGCCTTGTTCCTTCCTCTGTAAAATGGATTTCACCTCTCAGAGTACTTGCTGAGAATTAGACGAGGCATATCCTAACTTCCAGGAGGCTTGGTGGTAAAGAATACGCCTGCCAGGGAATTCCCTGGTGGTCCAGTGGCTAAGACTCTGTGCTCCCAATGCAGGGGGCCCGGGTTCAATCCCTGGTCAGGGAACTAGAGCCCACATGCTACAACTGAGACCCAATGCAGCCAAATAAATATAAATAAAACATTAAAAAAAAAAAAAGAATACACCTGCCAATGCAGGAGACACAGGAGATGCGGGTTTGATCCCTGGGACAGGAAGATCCCCTGGAGGAGGAAACAGCAAGCCATACCAGTATTCTTGTCTGGAGATTCCCATGGACAGGGGAGCTTGGCAGGCTACAGTCCATAGGATTGCAAAGAGCTGGACATGACTGAGCACACACAAATAACACATATGTTAAGAGCACTTACCATAATGCATGGCACACAGTTGTAAAAGTCACTCTCGTGTCTGACTCTTTGTGACCCCATGAAATGTAGCCTGCCAGGCTCCTCTGTCCACGGAATTCTCTAGGCAAGAATACTGGAGTGGGCTGCCACGCCCTTTTCCAGGTGATCTTCCCAACCCAGGAATTAAACCAGGGTCTCTTACCTGGCAGGTGGATCCCTTACCAGCTGAGTTACCAGGGCACACAGAGTTAATACTCTATAAATGAGAGGAACAGTTTGTATGCAGTGAGGATACTGATTCTGGTCTGGCACTTGCATGTAGAAAAGATTCTTGAAGGTAAAAGGGGTCAAGAGGAAGACTGGGACCATCTCGGGACTGTCTCTGCCTCCTGTGTGACGCTGGGCAAGTGGCTTTCCCTCTCTGGGCTTCCAGTTATCCTACCTGCAGCAAGAGATAGAGCTATCGTTAAAGTCCCTTCCAGATGGGACATTCTACAACTTCCTATTTTGGGGACTATTCTGGAAACAGCATTGAAAAAATGAGTGGCCAAAAGCTACCAAGATAGAGTGGGGGAGTTTGCTAGATTCTCATATGAGTATTGCAAGCTACTGGAACAGAGGTGGAAAGTGTGTGCAGAGACTGGAATAGCAAGATTTTTTTCCTGGAAAAGCTGAAAGAATTATTCAAAATGTCAATGGAAGCGAGAGAAAAAGATATGTAAAGAAAAAAGAGAGAGAGAGACCTACAGCCACGGTGAGATAAAAGGAACATTTGTATAAGTGAGTAAAGTCGGGATTGATGGGCTTTCAGAAAACATCTTTAATAAACATGTTAAAAAGGGAGGCTATTTCTGCCAAACCTTGCCTGTAAAGAAAAAAGAACTCAGAAGGGAGCTGAATACACCTGCCAATGCAGGAGACACAGGAGATGCGGGTTTGATCCCTGGGACAGGAAGATCCCCTGGAGGAGGAAACAGCAAGCCATACCAGTATTCTTGTCTGGAGATTCCCATGGACAGGGGAGCTTGGCAGGCTACAGTCCATAGGATTGCAAAGAGCTGGACATGACTGAGCACACACAAATAACACATATGTTAAGAGCACTTACCATAATGCATGGCACACAGTTGTAAAAGTCACTCTGTGTCTGACTCTTTGTGACCCCATGAAATGTAGCCTGCCAGGCTCCTCTGTCCACGGAATTCTCTAGGCAAGAATACTGGAGTGGGCTGCCACGCCCTTTTCCAGGTGATCTTCCCAACCCAGGAATTAAACCAGGGTCTCTTACCTGGCAGGTGGATCCCTTACCAGCTGAGTTACCAGGGCACACAGAGTTAATACTCTATAAATGAGAGGAACAGTTTGTATGCAGTGAGGATACTGATTCTGGTCTGGCACTTGCATGTAGAAAAGATTCTTGAAGGTAAAAGGGGTCAAGAGGAAGACTGGGACCATCTCGGGACTGTCTCTGCCTCCTGTGTGACGCTGGGCAAGTGGCTTTCCCTCTCTGGGCTTCCAGTTATCCTACCTGCAGCAAGAGATAGAGCTATCGTTAAAGTCCCTTCCAGATGGGACATTCTACAACTTCCTATTTTGGGGACTATTCTGGAAACAGCATTGAAAAAATGAGTGGCCAAAAGCTACCAAGATAGAGTGGGGGAGTTTGCTAGATTCTCATATGAGTATTGCAAGCTACTGGAACAGAGGTGGAAAGTGTGTGCAGAGACTGGAATAGCAAGATTTTTTTCCTGGAAAAGCTGAAAGAATTATTCAAAATGTCAATGGAAGCGAGAGAAAAAGATATGTAAAGAAAAAAGAGAGAGAGAGACCTACAGCCACGGTGAGATAAAAGGAACATTTGTATAAGTGAGTAAAGTCGGGATTGATGGGCTTTCAGAAAACATCTTTAATAAACATGTTAAAAAGGGAGGCTATTTCTGCCAAACCTTGCCTGTAAAGAGAAAAAAGAACTCAGAAGGGAGCTGTTGAGGAAACACTGGGTGAGATGAGTGTATCAGAAGCAGAGGGAAAACGGAAGACAGGAATAGAGACTTCCTAGTGGCCCAGGGGTTAAGCCTTGATACTCCCAAGGCAAGGGGCCCAGGTTCTATCCCTGGTCAGTGAACTAGATCCCACATACTGCAATGAAGCTCCCTCAAATGGCAACAAAGATCCCAAATGCTGCAACTAAGACCTGGCACAGCCAAATAAATAAAAAACAAACAAAAAAAGAAGGGGAGGATGATAAGGCCCTTTAAGATGATCCCTACCAGGTGCCAGCAAGGCAGAAAGAGCCAGCGGCCAGCTAGGGACATCACGTAGCGCCAGGCCAGACTTCACGGACTTGAAAAAGGAGTCGGCAAAGCTGATTCTCTGTGCCTCCAATGTTCTCATTAGAACCCCTTTGAAGCACATCAGACTATAATTTTCAAGAGTCAAGAACAAAGCTCCATCTAGCCTTTGGCTCATATGGCCCAGTAGAAGGAAGAATCTGACAGGGCTCCCCCAAAGCCACAGACATGAGGCAGGCCTCCCCACAGACGACAAGCCGCCCTGAAAGATTCTGTGGACTTTGCACTTTTCTTCGTCAAAGTCGTGGACTTGCTGGAATTCCTTCTCTGGGGGACAAATGAATATCAAGGCTGAATGCTGTGATCCCAAAAATTGCTTCCACTGGCTATTATGGTTTGGAACTCAGTTTTCCTCACAAACACAGAGTTTTCTCAAGCAGCCTGAGAACTCGCAACCCGTCTAAGTCATGACGAGTAGGTAACTTAACTGAATTTCCATCTCGGTAATCCCTGTTCTAACATTTTTGGGTCAGGTATTGTTCCCATAAGGAGCTTAATTCGGATGTCTTGACATCCAGGGAAATGAAAGGTGGAGGTTGCCGAATGTATTTCATTCTGACTTGAGCCAAACTCTGACAGCTGAGCTTAATTACCGACTGCCTCCTGCTCCTCATCAACCAGCTTAGGACAGAAAGAATCAAGTTGTAATAAAATGTAATGACAGTTTAGTCAAACTGGGAACCCCGTGGTGGCAGCCAGCGACTGGAGGGGTGAAGCCGAAGTTTAAAGAGGCGAGGACAAGCCTGGGACGGAACGCCCCCACCGCCCCTCCCCCCTCAACCTCGGTGCCCTCCTTCTAACAATGACACAGTGAGCTCCAGGCCTGTGGAGTCAGGAACTATAAATGCTGCATTAACTACGTCCATAAATGATTATCAACTGTAGCCTTTAAGCTTATTAAAAAGAAACTGAGAAATGAATCAATCATTGTCAAACGCTCAGTGAGGTGCTGCTAAAAACGAGGCCATTTGAAATTACAAGAGCATCTTACAGCGATACCTAAACAATCTGTTGATGACACTTAAGAACTCAGAAGAGTCCCGGCACGACGCTCCAAGAGTTAGAACCTCCGAGCTCAAGCCTGTCTTTTGCCAGGTGCCAGCCTGGTCGTCGGTCAGTCCTCTTCCCTCTGTCTGTCAGTCTCCTCCGTCGTGTTCATCCATGTCTTTTCAGCATCACCATTTGCCTTGGGAGCCCAGCTGAGATGCCCTGTTCTCCTCTGAGCCTGCTCCGCCTTGGTCCGCAGTTCTCTACAGAAATGGCGTCAACCTCCACAGAGTTCTAAAGCCCCCCTTGCCATGATCCCCGAGCACTTCCCAGGATCCCCAAAGGAGGCATGTTGCCCACATTGTTACATTGAGGACTCGCAACAAGGTTCACTCACTGAATAGGTGTTCCTCCAGCACTCACCCTGCACCAGGCACCATGCCAGGTGTTGGGATAAGATGTCAGGTGTTGGGATAAGCAGTAAGGTAGGCACAGCTCCTGTCTCCAAGGAGCTCACGGAGCAAGTGGTATTATACCCAGCTTACAGGTGAGGAGGCTGAGACTCAGAAAAGCAAAGGAGTGGGAAGCAGCAGAGGAGGGATTCAACCCCAGCCCACGCGGTTTCCCTCCCAGCTGCCTAGAGATACTTCTTTTCCCTCTCCCCAGCTCCTTGAAGGTGGGCGCCAGGTCTCCTGTGCCCACCTCACTGTCTCCCTCTCAGACACTCAATAGCCAAGGCTGACTTAGCTGAACTCCACAACCCCTGGTCACCTAATCTGTAAAGTGCAAATAAACAGATCTGCTTCACTGTCTCTTGGGGTGGATGGGAAGACCCCAGGGCACACATGGGTGTCTGCAAGGGCCTCTGAAGAAGCTGGAGCCCAGTTCAACGTGGAGGCCATCTCCTCCACAGGAAATTCAATCTCCCTGGCTCCACCACTCTACTGGTCAGCCTTGCCCCAGGCCACAGTACACATCAGAGCTTTCCCACAAAGCTCCAGAAGGTCTCATTACATGCCCAGCACAACCCGCAAATGCTGCGCTCAACTGCCCACGTGCTCAGGTTTCCTGGGCTGTGCACCGTCTCCCTACACCTGGGCAGCGGGGCCCTGGGGCAGCAGGCAGAGGCCCTGGCAGCCCTGCCCAGGCGTCCAGGCCCACCTGGGTCTCCACCTGGGCAGAGAGCTCTCGGCTTCCAGAGGGGATCACTGTCAGAAGGAAAGTGACACCGGCGATTTCCTAGAAGGGAAAGAACTGCTGAAGCCACGTTTGAAGTGAACAGCCTGCCTCCACTCAACTTGAGTTTTAGTTTTCAAAAAATCAGACAACTTGAAACCAGATCAATACCACTGCCTGGAGACAGTCAAGGAGAAGCAAAGAAAGCTGCCAAAGGGACACGCGTCGATTTGCCTTCTCCCAAGGGCAGCTTAGACGTCGGATGATCTGAGCACGAACATTTAGCCCTTGTCCCAGGTCCTGTCCACTCCTGGCTTTCTAGTGAGCTTGCTTGCCTCAGCCCTTTCTGACTGTCATCTTCTGAAAGAATGGCACAGTGTGATGGAAGGTGATTAATTTGAGTCCTTCTTCTGTGCTGTGTGACTTCAAAATGGCTGACTCACCCTCTCTGAGCTACAAGTATTACATCTAGAAACTGGGTATAGTTATTCCTACTCCAATGGATTATTGGCAGGTAAAATAATATGAGTGAGGACATAAGTATTCAATAAAACATAGACTATAATGATAATAATCACCAGGGCTTTTGAAGAAGGACATGATGAAAACCTGTATAAAGCTTAGTCTTGTGGCTCTTCTCAGGGCTGGAGTGTTCTAGAAGGTGGAGATGAGGGATGGAGGCTGTGCACAGGGCAACAAGAGGAGTGCAAACAGGAGTCCCACAAGAGCAATGGAGGGGCCTGTGGCAAAGGGGTTAGATGAAGGAAAAGACTGGAAATCAGACAAAATTTACATTAAAAATGTCTAGCTTTGCCGTCCTCAGCGCCTCTGAAATCTTCCGTCTTTTGCACAATCCACGCTTTTCCAGTCTTCTCCTACTTAATGACAGTAAACAGACTCCATAAAAAATAACTGTAGTCGAGAGGTAATTAAATGCTGAGCCGTCTAATTCCGAATTTCTAATCATGCTCTACCTACATGAAAATGAGATTCCAGGCATGTGTGACCATCAATTTTACTCTAGTTTAAAGACACACACACTCACAAACGGAAGTCAGTTATTTAGGGCGAGACGCGGGACGCACTGGGTTCCCGTACGTCACTGCCTCGTCTTCTGTCCAGCCGCGCTCTTGACTATGTTCAGAGAACAGAAGCATATCGTGAGATCCGGATTGAAGCCGGGCAGCAGAGCTGACCCTGCAGGAGGGTGTGAAGTGGGGCAAGACTGCCGCTGACCCTGGAGTTCCGTTTTGGACTGCCCATGTGTTCTGGACAAGTCGCTTCTCTTTTCTCTGTCAGCATCTCTATTTCTTCATCTGTAAAACGGACACAATATTGTAGGATGACAGTGTTGGTGAAGACACTCTGGAAACTGCAGGTTTCTGCTGTTCTTAGTGATTGCCCAAACGTAGCACAGGGCTATAGGTGATGGTTAGCTGTCCTCAGAAGGACTGAATGTCACGCCTTTCCAGCGTCAAAAGCCAGGGTCAGGGAAGGTGACAACGGGGAGGGAAGAGCGGAGTGAAGGCCTCACATGTAGGCCTGCTTCTGTGCCCATTCACCCATGAGGCACAGTACTTAGGGTCATGGAAATACCTTAATTTCTTTTGTAATCAGAAGAAAACAATGAATACAGTGTTGCCTGGGTTATATTTGTTCTATACCAATGCAGCCTCAAAATTCACTTTTTAATTTCTATTTCGGATGAGGGGGCGCCACAAAGGCGGGCCCCTTAGAGTCATTAGGCGGTCCTGACCACGTGCATAGCTCATGAATGAAAATGGGCTTCCCTTCTTACCCTTTCCAGAGCCCAAACCTGTTCCTCTGGGACTGATGTCTGTTCCTAAACACCAGACTCTTCTGGAGACAATGCCCGGGTCAAGGAATGAGTGGGGATTCCCGACGCCGTGGCTGGACAGAAGGGAGACTCCTGAGCGGGGTGCGGTGAGGAGGAGCAGTTCCTGGCTGCCTCTGGAGTCATGCTTCTAAGCTGCTGTCCAACCTGACCCCTGGACTCATTTTCCAGGTGGAGATACTTTTTTTTCTTTTTCTTCTAGAGATACTTTCTATTCCCACTATTGGTGGGAGTATAACCTGGTACAAGCTTTCCAGAGAGCCATCTGGCAATGCAAATTTAGCAAGAATCTAAACAGTATGTACTCTGACCCAGCGATTCTGCTCTCAGGAATCCATCTAACAGGTCTTCCTGTGCAATTGTGCAAAGATGAAGGTGTAATGAGCACACCGTTTATGATGGCTTTAAAAAAATAAAAACAAACAGAACAAACGGAAATGTTCACCAGGAGGGCCATAGCCAATCAATTGTGTAGCATAAATAGCCATCTAATAGCCTGCCATAAAGCAATAAAAGAGAGGGCATTTGATCTCTGCTTCAAAAGAGGAGGAAAGAAAGATGTAGGATGGTATGCATGGAGAGATTCCAAATGGGAGGACGCGCGAGTTGAGAAACACCGACTTCTCTCTGCTGTTGCCCCCTCATAACCACTGCCTCTCCCACTTAGGAATCCTTTGCAGTTTATAAAGCTTTTCATGGGAGCCTCACGATGGCTTTGTGATCAGAGGTAGAGGGTTTCGTTACATTTTAGGTAAGACACAGACTCACGTAAGTACAGTCATTTGTCTGAAATCCCAAGAAAAGGAGCGGCATTTGAACCAAGGCCTTATGACTCCTCTCTCTGCGCTCTTTCTCCTAAACTTCCCATCTCTGGATCTCAGTTTTCTCCTCGGTACTATGAACACCTTGAAGCCGACCTTAGCTCCCCAGAATGCTCCGAGCTCTGTTGCCTATAGTATTGAAGTCTCCACACATGCATTACTGCAAACGCCCACCAGATGGCAACAGCAGCCACGGCTTCCCAGGCAGCCGTGGGAAACTTGGGCTCGTCTGTGGGCCGCCCATGAGGGAGTTTGTCCGGATCAGGGCGGGGGTGCGTCTTAATTCCCTGTTGCCTAGGCACCAGGACTGAAGTATCATTACTCCCATTATCTACAGACAGGCAGGGCTGACACCAGGCGAAGCCCCAGTGGAGGGGAACCAGTTCCGGTAACCTTGCTGGCACCAGTGCCCCAGGGTACACGCACCGGGGAGAACGAGCACGCAGCCCTGTGAGCTGCCAGGTCCCACGCGGGGCATCCCATGTGGAGGGCAGAACGGAGTCCATGAGTCCACGCTGCAAACCACATGCACACCCTTGCCAATACTGGACCTGGGCTATGACCACATGTGAAATTAATTCTGTGCTCCAAGGAGCTGTTTATTGGGCACCAACTATGTGCCAGACCCCGTGTTAAACGCCTCGCACTTACTTCCTTCAGTTCTCACAGGAAGCCTACGAGGGCAGAAGCTATTATCACCTGCATTTTACAGATGGGGGAAATGAGGCTAGAAGTAGGGAAGTAACTTGCCTAGAGTCACCAGAGGGACTCAGCGGTAATACAGAATTCCCCAGTTCATGTTCTTCCAAGGGGTTTGGCTAGACTGGAGTACAGGGGCCTTGGGAGGGGTCAGTGGGAGAAGACACACTGTGAGGGGAGACTGAGGCCATCAGGAAAGAGTACTGACTCCAGTCTTTGAAAATGGTGCCATTAAGGGTCGAAATCACTGTCTTCCCCGCTTGCCCCGGTCTCATACCCCTCACGCTGGGGCTGCCGGCTGCTCCTGGAGGCTGCGCTGGGCAACGGTGAAGCCTGTCAGCTCTGAAGTCAGAAACCCTGGTTTCCTAGCGAGGTGACCTTGAGCATGACCCTGAGCCCTCTGCATCAGTTTCCTCCTCTGCAAACATGATGACAGAAACAGTAGATCCCCCGCAGGCTTACTGGGGGCATCAGAGATGACAGATGTCACGTGTGTTTAACCTGCCCTGGATACAGAGCCAATATTCAATAAATGCTTGCTACTATTAGCATCACCGACCGGGCGACCAAAGCGAGGACCGCTGTGGTGTGGCTCTCCTGGCACAGGCTCCTTTCTGCGTCTTCTGGAACATTCGTGTGTCTCCTGCCCAGAGGCTCCTGTGTTTTCCAGCTCCCATGCCTCTGCTCATGATGCTCCTTCAACATAGATCATCACATATCCCATTTCTTTAGGGAAAAAAAAAATCGTCCACTGAATTCTTTGTAAGTTTTATTGTCCCTCAGCGCTTGCGGGCAGTCATCCTGCCCAGCACTCACGCGGCACTTCGTTCAGAGCGGGTGTCCCCAGAGGGCCCTGCACAAATGTCTCCTTGCGATGGGCCACCCTCCCGGGTGTGCCTGCTTGGAGCACTGATAAGTATGGAAGACCCTTCCCTTTCTTCTGCAAGGACTGGATAAAGCACTTCCCTCCCCAGTCCTCTTCAGATGCCCTGAAACCTGGGCTATGACCACATGTGAAATTAATTCTGTGCTCCAAGGAGCTGTTTATTGGGCACCAACTATGTGCCAGACCCCGTGTTAAACGCCTCGCACTTACTTCCTTCAGTTCTCACAGGAAGCCTACGAGGGCAGAAGCTATTATCACCTGCATTTTACAGATGGGGGAAATGAGGCTAGAAGTAGGGAAGTAACTTGCCTAGAGTCACCAGAGGGACTCAGCGGTAATACAGAATTCCCCAGTTCATGTTCTTCCAAGGGGTTTGGCTAGACTGGAGTACAGGGGCCTTGGGAGGGGTCAGTGGGAGAAGACACACTGTGAGGGGAGACTGAGGCCATCAGGAAAGAGTACTGACTCCAGTCTTTGAAAATGGTGCCATTAAGGGTCGAAATCACTGTCTTCCCCGCTTGCCCCGGTCTCATACCCCTCACGCTGGGGCTGCCGGCTGCTCCTGGAGGCTGCGCTGGGCAACGGTGAAGCCTGTCAGCTCTGAAGTCAGAAACCCTGGTTTCCTAGCGAGGTGACCTTGAGCATGACCCTGAGCCCTCTGCATCAGTTTCCTCCTCTGCAAACATGATGACAGAAACAGTAGATCCCCCGCAGGCTTACTGGGGGCATCAGAGATGACAGATGTCACGTGTGTTTAACCTGCCCTGGATACAGAGCCAATATTCAATAAATGCTTGCTACTATTAGCATCACCGACCGGGCGACCAAAGCGAGGACCGCTGTGGTGTGGCTCTCCTGGCACAGGCTCCTTTCTGCGTCTTCTGGAACATTCGTGTGTCTCCTGCCCAGAGGCTCCTGTGTTTTCCAGCTCCCATGCCTCTGCTCATGATGCTCCTTCAACATAGATCATCACATATCCCATTTCTTTAGGGAAAAAAAAAATCGTCCACTGAATTCTTTGTAAGTTTTATTGTCCCTCAGCGCTTGCGGGCAGTCATCCTGCCCAGCACTCACGCGGCACTTCGTTCAGAGCGGGTGTCCCCAGAGGGCCCTGCACAAATGTCTCCTTGCGATGGGCCACCCTCCCGGGTGTGCCTGCTTGGAGCACTGATAAGTATGGAAGACCCTTCCCTTTCTTCTGCAAGGACTGGATAAAGCACTTCCCTCCCCAGTCCTCTTCAGATGCCCTGTGAAACCTAAACTCCCGAAAGCTGAATTCCGAGCTGAAAACCCAAGGCCTTGAGAAATTCCTCAGCCCAGCCTGGTCACATCCGAAGCTACCAGCCCTTCTTTCCTACTAAGAGGGAAAAAGAGGGCATCTCCCCGCAGGACACTATCAGTCCTTCTAACTCAACCACTGATTCAAGCGAAAGAAAGATTTAGCCAAGAGGAGGAAGCTCACCTTCCGGAAGGGGCCAGGCAGCCGGCTGGGTGTGAGAAGAGTTGGGAGTGGTGGGGACTGTGGTACACAGAGAACACGATCTAGAGTTATTGCAAAGAGCTTTGCCAAGCAGGCTAGTATCCCCGGACCTAATGCAGCCTGAGGGCCATCAGCTGGCAAACTTTACCTTCAAGAGTGCCGTCGATCCTCAGAACAGAAGGAGTCAGGGTGCTCAGTACGACCGCTGAAGTAATACTTCAGGCGGACAGACCCGAGTTTGAATTCCTACTCTGTCGTTTCCTATCTGTGACCTTGAACACTTTACCCATTTTCTCAGCACTAACGTGGGAATAAAGTGAGACTCTGTTTCATGGGATTGCTATGATGATTAAATGAGAAAACAGACAGGAACAGACTAACATAGAGTCTGATATATGTAAACTGTTTTTTAAAATTTTATATATTTATCTTTGGCTGCGCTGAGTCGTCATTGCTGTACACGGCCTTTCTCTAGTTGCACTGAGTGGGGGCTGCTCTCCAATTGCGGTGCTGGGCTTCTCAGGGCAGTGGCTCCTCTTGTGGCCGAGCACAGGCTCTAGGTGTGTAGGCTCAGTAGCTGTGCTTGGGCTGAGTTGCCCTGTGGCATGTGGAATCTTCCTGGACCAGGGATCAAACTCGTGTCCCCTGTTTTAATTTTGTCCCTCAGCGCTTGCGGGCAGTCATCCTGCCCAGCACTCACGCGGCACTTCGTTCAGAGCGGGTGTCCCCAGAGGGCCCTGCACAAATGTCTCCTTGCGATGGGCCACCCTCCCGGGTGTGCCTGCTTGGAGCACTGATAAGTATGGAAGACCCTTCCCTTTCTTCTGCAAGGACTGGATAAAGCACTTCCCTCCCCAGTCCTCTTCAGATGCCCTGTGAAACCTAAACTCCCGAAAGCTGAATTCCGAGCTGAAAACCCAAGGCCTTGAGAAATTCCTCAGCCCAGCCTGGTCACATCCGAAGCTACCAGCCCTTCTTTCCTACTAAGAGGGAAAAAGAGGGCATCTCCCCGCAGGACACTATCAGTCCTTCTAACTCAACCACTGATTCAAGCGAAAGAAAGATTTAGCCAAGAGGAGGAAGCTCACCTTCCGGAAGGGGCCAGGCAGCCGGCTGGGTGTGAGAAGAGTTGGGAGTGGTGGGGACTGTGGTACACAGAGAACACGATCTAGAGTTATTGCAAAGAGCTTTGCCAAGCAGGCTAGTATCCCCGGACCTAATGCAGCCTGAGGGCCATCAGCTGGCAAACTTTACCTTCAAGAGTGCCGTCGATCCTCAGAACAGAAGGAGTCAGGGTGCTCAGTACGACCGCTGAAGTAATACTTCAGGCGGACAGACCCGAGTTTGAATTCCTACTCTGTCGTTTCCTATCTGTGACCTTGAACACTTTACCCATTTTCTCAGCACTAACGTGGGAATAAAGTGAGACTCTGTTTCATGGGATTGCTATGATGATTAAATGAGAAAACAGACAGGAACAGACTAACATAGAGTCTGATATATGTAAACTGTTTTTTAAAATTTTATATATTTATCTTTGGCTGCGCTGAGTCGTCATTGCTGTACACGGCCTTTCTCTAGTTGCACTGAGTGGGGGCTGCTCTCCAATTGCGGTGCTGGGCTTCTCAGGGCAGTGGCTCCTCTTGTGGCCGAGCACAGGCTCTAGGTGTGTAGGCTCAGTAGCTGTGCTTGGGCTGAGTTGCCCTGTGGCATGTGGAATCTTCCTGGACCAGGGATCAAACTCGTGTCCCCTGCATCGGCAGGTGGATTCTTAACCACTGGACCACCAGGAAATCCAATATATATACATGATTTGAAATGTTACTGACCAAGCAAGAGGATTATAAAGGAGAGGGGAAGGTTTGTATGCATCTCTACTTACATTGTACCTTCTGGTATAAGCCGTGTGTTCTTTCCAGCTACCATCTCTTCTCCAACAGGTACAACATGTGTCCCAGGGGACAGAACCTAACTTCTTGTGCTCCAAGCGTGGCTCTGGGCGCCAGCCTATAGCCCTGCATTGCTGGAGGGAGCCAAGCAGTATAGCAGAAGCTTCCTCTTTGCAGTAGTTAAGACACCTTTAGAGAACTGTCAAGAGCCCATGCACCAAACCATGTGACCTCCTCTACGGGGAGAGACTCAGCAGTCCCTTTGCAGTGGCTAGTACCTGCCCTCCCTGCTCTCTCCTAACAAGCAAGTCCCATCTGCCAGCTGCAGCCACCACACCAGGGGTCTGGATATTCGGTTTAGGTGTCTATGTTGGCTTTAGACACTGCCTCCCCCTTGAGAACTCAGCCACAAGTTCCTCACTGGGAGAAGCCACCACCCACGGATCCCAGTCTCTCTACTTTCTCCAGAACCAAGCAGATGGAGCTGTCTGTTCATCTCCTGGATGTGCCTCTCCCACATCTGCCACCCACATTTAAGATCTACATTTAAGATCTACAACTCCCAAACTGGAAATCCAGCTCGGACAGGGCTGACAGGCTCCAGATGGATCCTCCTCACACACACGCTTGGGCTCTTGCTCTGCCAGGGCCCAGCCACATGGCGGGTGAAACATAACCAGCACCCCAACTCTTGTTTGAGTCCCTTTCACCCTTCTCGGAAGTTCTATATCATACATCCTCACCTTCTCAAAAGTCAGCGTACATCAAAGAGAAGCTTACCTTTCTTCACGACTCAAGAAGCATCACAACCATCGTTCATTTCTCTGAGGGCTGAGGAAACAGTGGATTTTTCATGCTCAGCTGTGCTGCATCGGGGCAGGCGGGGGAGTTGCCCTGTGGCATGTGGAATCTTCCTGGACCAGGGATCAAACTCGTGTCCCCTGCATCGGCAGGTGGATTCTTAACCACTGGACCACCAGGAAATCCAATATATATACATGATTTGAAATGTTACTGACCAAGCAAGAGGATTATAAAGGAGAGGGGAAGGTTTGTATGCATCTCTACTTACATTGTACCTTCTGGTATAAGCCGTGTGTTCTTTCCAGCTACCATCTCTTCTCCAACAGGTACAACATGTGTCCCAGGGGACAGAACCTAACTTCTTGTGCTCCAAGCGTGGCTCTGGGCGCCAGCCTATAGCCCTGCATTGCTGGAGGGAGCCAAGCAGTATAGCAGAAGCTTCCTCTTTGCAGTAGTTAAGACACCTTTAGAGAACTGTCAAGAGCCCATGCACCAAACCATGTGACCTCCTCTACGGGGAGAGACTCAGCAGTCCCTTTGCAGTGGCTAGTACCTGCCCTCCCTGCTCTCTCCTAACAAGCAAGTCCCATCTGCCAGCTGCAGCCACCACACCAGGGGTCTGGATATTCGGTTTAGGTGTCTATGTTGGCTTTAGACACTGCCTCCCCCTTGAGAACTCAGCCACAAGTTCCTCACTGGGAGAAGCCACCACCCACGGATCCCAGTCTCTCTACTTTCTCCAGAACCAAGCAGATGGAGCTGTCTGTTCATCTCCTGGATGTGCCTCTCCCACATCTGCCACCCACATTTAAGATCTACATTTAAGATCTACAACTCCCAAACTGGAAATCCAGCTCGGACAGGGCTGACAGGCTCCAGATGGATCCTCCTCACACACACGCTTGGGCTCTTGCTCTGCCAGGGCCCAGCCACATGGCGGGTGAAACATAACCAGCACCCCAACTCTTGTTTGAGTCCCTTTCACCCTTCTCGGAAGTTCTATATCATACATCCTCACCTTCTCAAAAGTCAGCGTACATCAAAGAGAAGCTTACCTTTCTTCACGACTCAAGAAGCATCACAACCATCGTTCATTTCTCTGAGGGCTGAGGAAACAGTGGATTTTTCAGTCCCTTCTTCCTGGGCAGACACACTGCCAGCTGCTGACTGGATTGCTGGAGCACCCGCCTCACCCCAGACCTTCTATCCAGTTGCTTTGTATCGGCTTAAATCTAAGCAACCAGATAATACCTGGTAAGAGTCACCATTCAGTGGATACTAGGTGTGTGTCAGACTTCATGCTAAGGGTTTTCACTCCGTGCATGATTTCATTGAACCCCCTCAAGCACCCTGGAAGGTAGGAACTCTTCTCCCCATGTTTCAGGTGAGCAAACTAAGCTTGGAGTTTAAGTGTCTTGCACAGAGGCACAGAGATAGGAAGGAGTGAGGAAGGTGCTTGAGTCCAGTCTTTCCGACCCCAAGTCTGTGATCATGATAGACTATCTTCTACCATGTTACTCTGCTTTGGAATTATCTGCTAGACAGATGGACCCTTGCCTCCCTCGTCATTCCTTCCCCTCCTCCTTGTAATGATGGGATCCTTGCCTGTTTTCCTCACCAGGCTGTGAGATCCAGGAAAGCATGGATTCTGTCCTCCTTGTTCAACATTTCCTGGTCTCTCCTTCCTATCATTGTACCTGGCACATAGATGCTGTTTAATGAACAGACTCCTTTCTTTATTTTCCCCCATAATTTCTTATCTTTGTGCTCACTGCTGTCCTTGAAATTGGGTTTTTGAGTGCCTTCCTAGAAGTTGTCAAGGTCTCCGTCCAAGGCTTGGGATCAGCCAGTGTGGCCAACGAACACATGGAATCGTGGGGCTCCCTACTCTGTTCTCCTTCCAGGCAGGGCTCTGAATGTCTACCTATGCACAGTGTCAACCAGATGCTCCAAGGAGCTCCAGAAATTACCCCAAGGGTAGTTTGGGCTCCACAGTTGGGCCTCAACTCTAGGAAAATAAGAATGTAGATAGTCCTGGCTGGGGCTGAAGTTCTTTTATGGGACTGTGTGAGGTTGGCCTGTCCAAGTGGTGCTGGCACACTGACTTTTGGCATGAAACTTTTTTCGCTCTAGTATTCTTACCTGGAGATTCCCCATGGACAGCAGAGCCTGGTGGACTACACAGCGCAGGGGGTCACAAAATGTCAGCTGTGACTGAGTGACTAACACTTCCTTTAGAGACAGTTTAGGCAAAGCCTCCCCTAGGCTTTATAGGGCCCCGACAAATGTTTTTGAGGGGCTCCTATCTAATATATAGAGTGGATTTCCATGCCCTTCTCCAGGGGATCTTCCCAACCCAGGGATCGAACATGGGTCTCCTACACTGCAGGCAGATTCTTTACATCTGAGCCACCAGGGAAGGCCATGCCTCTAAAGGAAGGCTCCACCAATATTTTTATTAATGAAATCTGATGCAAGTAAACACCAAGGGTAGCCATGATCAACACCCAGAATAACCGAGCTGGGGGAGATGTCAGGTGAGGCTGGGTTTTGGAGGGAGCTGATGTGAGTTTGGATGTGGCTGAGTGACACGGGGCAAGCTCCTTTCCTCCTTCTTGAGTGAAGTGTAAGCACTTCAGATAGGAGCTTTGTGAGCTTATGTAAAGGTCCCCAGATCTTCCCAAACGATAGCTGCCCCTTCAACAATGTGAAGTTAGGGGTGCTGACCCTCCACAAGTGGGAAATCCTAGTATAACTCATAGTCGGCCCTCTGTACACGCAGTTCCTCCGTATTTGGGAATTCAACTGCTTGTGGAGTGTGAAATATCGCTGTATTTGTCAAAACTATTGAAAAACATCTGCATGAAACTGGACACATACAATTCAAGGGGCAAAAGTGTACTTGCACTTTGTTGCCCAAATCCAGATGACTGGGGAGGCAGGCTGGCAAAGTGAGGAGGAGGGTAGACACCTAGTCCAAGTCCCGGTTCTGCCACCAATCCGTTCTTTGACTGTTAACAAGTCAAATACAGAGAGTAACCAACTGCCAGGTAACCCCTCGGTAGGCTTCCCTCATAGCTCAGTCGGTAAAGAATCTACCTGCAATGTAGGAGGCCCGGATTTGATTTCTGGGTCAGGAAGAGCCCCTGGAGAAGGAAGGGACTACCCACTCCAGGTTTCTTGCCTGGATGGTTATTGAATTTGAAACCAGCCTCAAAATGAATCAGTATGTTTGCTTAGCACAAACCTAGTACAGATGCTAGGTGCCCCAGGGGACTCCCTGAGAAGGACTAGATGATTCCCTGGGTGTTTCATGCTGACAAGAGTTCTCACTGAAGCTCAGATCACGTTCTCTGGAACACGGGTAAAGACTCTGTTCTTGTCCCTTCTTCCTTCAGCAAATCTCCAGGGCCTGGGACCACCAGGAAGGTCCTCAGAGTCCTGCCCTTGTCCAGCCCAGCAGCCCTGGAACCCAACAAGAGGTGGCCTAGAAGGCAGACTGACAGTGGGTAGCTCCAGTTTTCCTAAGAGGAAGCTATTTTTAATCCTAGCAGCAATGGAAACTGCATACATTAACATAATCTCAACCTCACCAACGACATCTAGTTTTTCATTAAAAAAAAAAAGTAAACATGCTTCATGATGAAAAGCTATGCCCAGTTTGTCTGGGGCTGGCTGACCCAGAGAGGGGGACAGGGACAGCGTTGCATCTCTGGAGGGACACTGTGTTCTGAACCATCATCGCTCCCCACGGACCTCTCTCTGTTGCCTGAGCTGCCCTGAGCCAAAACTCTCTGGTAAGGTCCTCCGTTTTGGCTGGCTGATGCTGGCGGCCAGACAGGTGCTGGCAGGTCAGGCTGCTGCAGGCCCCAAAGCGGGCAGATGGCGGCAGATGGCACCCAGGTGGGCAGCCCCCGGCTCTCCAGCTCCCTCCTTCCCAGTGTCAGCCTCCCCACCTCAGCGCGTTCTTCCCAGCCCTGCAGCTTATTTTTACCACGCGGAGGAAAAAAAGTGATGCTATTTCTCTGCATCTTACCCTGAAACAAGTCACACCAGCTCCCTCAAAAAAGCACCCAACAGATGGCTCTGCTCCCTTGCGTTCAGAGAAACGGCAAACCTCCCAGGCTGCCGGGAGGTGATTAAAAATCTCATGCATTGCGTAGAGGGAAAGGCTTCAAATGCCTTTGTTCAGAAGGGTACAGAAGTAAGGCCTCTGACCCTGGCTACACGATTCTAAGCACAAGCACCTGACCTTGGCTTGCTGTGCCTTTGTCTCCTCCCAGGAAAAATGTAGGTGACTACAGGGTTTCTTTGGGAATAGCTGTGAGGGTTAAATTAATCAGCCCAGGGCCTGGCACATAGTCATATGTGGTCTGTAAGACCATAGAACTATCATGGCTGTTTAGTGGCTCAGTCGTGTCTGACTCTTTGTGACCCCATGGACTGTGGCCCGCCAGGGCCCTCTGTCCTTGAAATTCTCTGGGCAAGAATAGTGGCGTGGGTTGCCATTTCCTACTCTAGAAGATCTTCTCAGCTCAGAGATTAAACCTGCATCTCCTGCTTGGAAGGCAGATTCTTTATCACTAAGCCACCAGGGAAGCCCCTAGAATTATTATTATATTGACGGAAACCTCCGCAGGGCTGGAAAGGAACTCTATGAGACCCTGTCTCGCATGGCAGGGGAGAGGGCTGCTCCCAGGGCAACCCTTACCCCCAAACCAGCCACGTGTCGCGCAGAACGCCAGGGAGGGTGGGCGGGGGCCAAGGTCGAGCTCACTGCCACCAGGAGCACCGAGCTACCAGGCACCCGGCTTAGTCGCAACACCCTTGGAGAAGTCTTAGATCTCTTGGAGGAGTTCAGGGTGCGGCTGGGGCAATAACTGCAGCTCACATTTAGTGAGCACTTACTATGTGCTGGGTCCTGGGATAAACACATTACAGACCTTCTCTGATTAATCCCCCCACTCAGTGCTATGAGGAAGGTACTATTATGATGTGCATGTTACAGATGAGGAAACTAAGGTCACACAGAAGGAAGCATGAGGTCCGGACCCAACTCCAGGCCCTTCAAACGATGGAAATTCCACGTTTACAATGACTATGCACCAGTGAGAAGGGGCTGGAGGGCTGAGGATGGTTTCCCACACTTGCAGCCTGAGAGGAGTCTCGCGGACCTGGCCCAGCCCTCCTCGGGCGACCTGGAGAGTGTGCGGTTTATGACTTTACTGGGGATCCAGCTCCAAGGCCTCGGATTCCAGGCACAGAGTCTCCAGCCCTCTCATTGTACACTGCGGGGTTTAGGGGGATATGTGAGCCTCTCCTATCCTTGGCCAGCCCACAGGGATTCCTCACTTCCATACCTCCATTAGCCAAGCTTCCAAAGATCTGTCAAAATGCCATCGTGTGACCTCGAAGGAGGGATACTTCACTCAGCTGGAAGAAATGCTTGGGCATGCGTTGCTCTGCACCTGACTGGGTGTGCGCTGGGGGGGAAAGCCCAGGGCCTGGCACATAGTCATATGTGGTCTGTAAGACCATAGAACTATCATGGCTGTTTAGTGGCTCAGTCGTGTCTGACTCTTTGTGACCCCATGGACTGTGGCCCGCCAGGGCCCTCTGTCCTTGAAATTCTCTGGGCAAGAATAGTGGCGTGGGTTGCCATTTCCTACTCTAGAAGATCTTCTCAGCTCAGAGATTAAACCTGCATCTCCTGCTTGGAAGGCAGATTCTTTATCACTAAGCCACCAGGGAAGCCCCTAGAATTATTATTATATTGACGGAAACCTCCGCAGGGCTGGAAAGGAACTCTATGAGACCCTGTCTCGCATGGCAGGGGAGAGGGCTGCTCCCAGGGCAACCCTTACCCCCAAACCAGCCACGTGTCGCGCAGAACGCCAGGGAGGGTGGGCGGGGGCCAAGGTCGAGCTCACTGCCACCAGGAGCACCGAGCTACCAGGCACCCGGCTTAGTCGCAACACCCTTGGAGAAGTCTTAGATCTCTTGGAGGAGTTCAGGGTGCGGCTGGGGCAATAACTGCAGCTCACATTTAGTGAGCACTTACTATGTGCTGGGTCCTGGGATAAACACATTACAGACCTTCTCTGATTAATCCCCCCACTCAGTGCTATGAGGAAGGTACTATTATGATGTGCATGTTACAGATGAGGAAACTAAGGTCACACAGAAGGAAGCATGAGGTCCGGACCCAACTCCAGGCCCTTCAAACGATGGAAATTCCACGTTTACAATGACTATGCACCAGTGAGAAGGGGCTGGAGGGCTGAGGATGGTTTCCCACACTTGCAGCCTGAGAGGAGTCTCGCGGACCTGGCCCAGCCCTCCTCGGGCGACCTGGAGAGTGTGCGGTTTATGACTTTACTGGGGATCCAGCTCCAAGGCCTGCGGATTCCAGGCACAGAGTCTCCAGCCCTCTCATTGTACACTGCGGGGGGTTTAGGGGGATATGTGAGCCTCTCCTATCCTTGGCCAGCCCACAGGGATTCCTCACTTCCATACCTCCATTAGCCAAGCTTCCAAAGATCTGTCAAAATGCCATCGTGTGACCTCGAAGGAGGGATACTTCACTCAGCTGGAAGAAATGCTTGGGCATGCGTTGCTCTGCACCTGACTGGGTGTGCGCTGGAAGAAGGGGAAAGAGGCAGGGGCCAGGGCAGCTGTGTTTGGAAGCAGCATGCTGCCCCTGTGGAAGGAGATGGCTGGCGCAGGCCTCCATCCCAGGTCCCTTCTCCTATGCCAGCATCCCTGTCCTGAAGCCGATGACGTCACTCATGCTCAGGTGTCCGCGTCTGGCACTGGTGTATTATATTCTGCCTCTCCAATATGGCATTTATATTTTATCTCCAGGCATTTAGGAAACTGCTACCTTACCTCTGATGGCTGAGGAGTCCCCTCTCCCATAACTACCAACTGGGAAATTGGCTCCTATGAGAAAGCAGCAGCTCCCCTTGGGGCCGTCACACAGCCTCCCCTCCTTCCTTCATGCCTCAGCACGGGGCGCCAAGTCCGGCGCTGGATTTCCCTCCTGTGCCTTCTCGTTCCACAAGTTCCTCTCCAGCCCGGGCCCAATGCCAGCCCTGTTTCAGGTCCCTACTGCCTCTCTGGGCTAGTTTCCTCATCTGTAAAATGGGGCTAATCATAGTGCCTCCCTTATAAGACCACTGCGATTTTTTAAACAAGTTAATACAGGGACAATTCTTAGAACAGCATCTAGCAGAGGATCAATACTCAGTGAATGTTCACCAGTCACCATCCCCACAGCCATCATCCACAGAGGTACCAAGGCTGCCGACAACCCCTAGTCAGGCCTCTCGTCTCCTCTGTTTCATCCCAGTGTCCTGACATGAACCCCTCAGCACTATTTTCAGCCTGCCCTCCCTTACAGAGAATCCCAGTATGGCTCCCCATTCTCTGGGACTGAGACCAACTGTCCCTGACTGGCCTCCAAGGCCCTCATTCTCCAGACAGCCTTCAGCACCCCCGTCCCATATCAACACCTGGTCGAAGCCAGTCTCTTCCATGTCACCGCTCTCGGCACAAGGGCCAGGCTCACTGCTGCCTCTAGACCTTGCACAGGCTCTTTGGGCCTTTGCAAATCCCTCCTTCCTCCCTCCACATAGCCAAATTCCTTTAACTCCTTTAAGGAAAGAGGGAGATCAGGAACTTCCCTGGTGGCCCAGTGGCTGGGACTCTGAGCTCCCAAGGCAGGGGGCCCAAGTTCAATCCCTAGTCAGAGAATTGGATCTCACATGCTCCAACTGAGAGTTCACATGCCACAGCTAAAAGGATCGCTGCAACTAAGACCCTGGACAGTTAAATAAAACAAATATTAAAACAAGAAAAGAAAGAAGAGAGATCAGAAGCCAGCTCTTGTCCCATCTCCCTCAGAAGCCTGTTCTCTGTCCTGAGGTGAGGCACGGAATGGCCCCCAGTGGCTGAGTGCCCGCTGTGTGGTCAATGGAGCATCTTGTGTCCTCAGCTGGCACCTCAGAGAAGCTGCACGGAGGCCCAGGTGTGTGGGCGAGATACAGCCAGTCGTGGGCTCCGGAGCTCAAAGGCTGGTGCTGCCATTTACCAGTCACTTGACTTAGGTCAAATCAGCCAGCCTCTGCAGCTCATTCTGCTCATCTGCAAAATGGGTCTCAGGCCTGATCCCAGAGGGCAGTCGGGGGACCCAACCCGAAGCTGGACAGAAGCCCACCCCAGGGCTGTGCAGGCAGCAGATGCGCCTCCCCCCTCCCCTCGACAGCCATGATCATTATTCCATTAGAAACCAGAGGACTGCCCAAAGGAGCACTGTAATCCATGTGCTCCCACAGGCGGGTGACGCAGTCAGGGGAGAGGCCCCTCCTGGGAGAGCCCACCCCCACCCACTCCCCTAACAATGCCCCTCTTTTCAAAGCTGCCTTTGTGTTCAAGACAAGAATAGCATCCCTCTCAGCAGCATAACTGGGCGGGCGTCAGCAACAGAAAGGGTTAAGAGGTAATAAAAACGCCCACTTCCCAGACGTAAGCCCCTCAAAGGAAGAATGGATGCCGTGAGATGCATAAACCCTCAGATTCCTAAAGGGTGCTCTTTCTCTCCACCTCCCAGGAGGCTGGGCAGGCCAGAGCCTAGCACCACTGGGCCTGCCAAGGCCTCAGGGAGACAGGCAGGTGTCTGGACCAGACCATGACGGGGCAAGGAGTGCCTGAAGCCAAGGCGCATGCTAGTCCCCATAGAGGCATCCAGATGAAAGCTAGAAGCAGGGTCCCCTGAAGACCAGGTGACCGAAGGCCTCTGTGGAGGCCAGGGTTGTGGTCTCCACAGCCATTCCTCCGGCTATGCCTCTTTAGGCTGGTCACCTAACCTCCCTGACCCTCATTTCTCTGCCTAACAATACCATCTCTCAAGATTGTTTAGATATGCAATGAGACCCCGTTACAGCTGCCCACTGCTTGTGTGCTTACTATGTGCCAGGCTCCACATGGAGTGCTTTACGTGACTGGTCTCTTCCCATCCTCTCCCCGTGCCTGTGAGGCTCCACTTTACAGAGAAGGAGACTAAGCCCTGAGAGGTTACGTACTCCTCTAAGGTCACAGGGTGGACATGAGGCTTGAATCCTGTTTGAATCCTCAGCTCCTGCTCTTAATCATTATGCTTTGCACACAGTAAAATACCATATAAACACCCAGTATCGTTGCTATTCCTCTGGGACAGAAGGAGAATGATACAAAAGACTGACAATAATAATGCCAGATAGACAAACCAGCCTGTCGGGGGGTTAGGACAGAGGGGCATGGGGCGGGCAGGGGGCCAAGCATTCCTGACCTCTCTGTATTTCCCCTCTGCTTCCACTCCTACCTTCCATATCCCAACACACACACACACACACACCTCTGTCTAGAATCCTGTGTTGGCAATGAAAGTCACTCAGCTGCGTTCAACTCTTAGCGACCTATGGACGAGCCGTGGAATTCTCCAGGCAAGAATACCGGAGTGGGTAGCCTTTCCTTTCTCCAGGGGATCTTCCTGACCCAGGAATTGAATGGGGGTCTCCTGCATCACTGTCATCATTTTACTTCAAATCTCAGAAGTAAAATGAATCTCTAGTCCCTGAGGCAAGGTATGTTGTTTCCATTTGACAGATAAGGAAAACTGAGGCTCAGGTTCAGTGACTTACCCAGGGCCACATAGTTAGTCAGCCATGTGAGATGGCCCAGGATTTCAACTCGGATCGTCTAACTCCAAGGCCCCTGGTCTTTGTGTTAGTCCAGCTGTGCACGTGTGGGCCAGCTGCCCTCATGGGATCTAGAGCCCTCTGTGCCCCCTCCACCACCCTTGATGTTCACTGCTGAATCGTGCTTGCTCTGTTGCTCACTGCACACTTCCCCTTCTAGCCCGGAGGCTCCTCTGAGGGCAGAGACCACATCTAGCTTGTTCACCATTAAGTTTCCAGCGTGACAGGCAGGTGCTCAGTAAATAGTCACCCACGGGAAATGCACCTCAAAGCTTCCCCTTTCACTGTGGGATTTGGGGAAGAAAGATGTTGACCGTGGAAGTGGGGGTGAGGGAAAAGAGACACCGGGCAATGGCTGCCTTTCAGTAAAGCACCTACTATGTGCAGATATAGAAAGTGTGTGGGGAAAGGCCTCCGTGGCAGCACAGAGGTCACTGCAGCCGCACCCTGGCACCCCCCATGTGCCCATCATGGCTCCCTTGGCCAGGATCGTCAGACTTAACAACTGAAAACAGCGGGCACCTGTGGCATGTGAATTTCAGATAGACCACCCATCATTTCCCAGTTTAAGTGTGGTCCATGACACACCCAGTGGGCCCAAATCTTGGTTCAGTCTTTATTGATTATTAATATTTGTTATACACCTAGACAGCATTTTAAAATTATTCATTAGGCATCTGAAATTCAAATAGGACTGGGTGCTCTGCATTTTACCTAGCCTCCGCACCCATCAGTGCCCTAAGCTGTTGGCGGGGGTCGGGGTGTTATTTTTCCCAATGATCTGAGAATGTTGACCCTGAGGACCAAGGGCATCCTGGAAAGGGCCCACCACAGTCCCCAGTGTTCAGGGAGCATGGCCCAGCCTGGGCACGGGTGGAGGCTGAGAGCTAGCCTGGGGCTGGGAGCCAGGCTCCCAGCCCTCCTGGCACGGGAAGGCGCGTAGAGCCCGCCCCGGCGGCTCCCCGTTAAGCGGAGCTGGCATTTCAGAGCACGTCAGAGGCGCTGGCTCCCAGCCCTGGAAGTCAGTGTCTGGCCTTTGAGCCAGCGCTGCCTGCCCAGCTCCGGCCCTCTCACCTCAGTGGACCCAGACTGAGGGTCCCAGAGGGCCATTGTCATCCTGCCTGCGCCTCAATGGGGCCATTCAGGGCCTCTGTAGAGGCCCCTCGAGAGAGCACTTCCTCCTCCCCCTCCAGGGTGCCCTTGGCCGCAGCCTTGGCCTTGTGTGGGTGGGGTCCGCTGTGGCCACGGCAGCCGGCAGCCAGGGCAACGTTATTGAAGCCTGGACTGGTGCCGGAGGGCACAGGGATGCCCCACACGTCATGGGACCCCAGCACACTCCACCCACACTGTGTCTCCCACCCCGGCCGGGGCAGTGGGGCTTCCAAGGGGCCCACACCTGAGGGCAGAGCAGCAAGGCCTCCCCTACATTCACTGAGGATCTCAGGGCAGAACCGGAACCAGAGTGAACCCCAGCCCAGGCTTTGACTAGAGCTAGCTGTGTGGGATTAGGGAAGTTGCTTCACTTCTCTGAGACTTTCCCCATCTCTAAAACGAGATTCTATACGTCAGCCTCCTAAGGTGGAGACTAAATGAGGTAAAACATGCCAGCATGTGGCATGGAACCTGGCGTATACAAGGGCCTTCCCCTCCATCCCTTATTTTTAGCTCTTTCTGATTCACTGGAGACTCAGGAAAAGTGTTCTTCTGTGAACAGCAGGTACAAAGGCCACAGCTGGGAATCTTAGTTCAGGCTGTAAAATGGGGACATTGGGCCCCTTGGGCACCTGGGACTCCCCCTCAGGCCCCTCTCAATTCATAGTGATGCTCAAACACACAGCTCCTCCGCTCTGGTGCTCTTTCTGCCACCCGGCTCTGGGGTCCTGAGCCTCTCACACCCACTTGACTTCCCCAGGACTCTGCCCCAGGTTGCTCCTGAATTCTGATTTCTGAATGAGCAAAACAGGAAAACAGATGCTGAACTCTATGGGCACTGCCAGGCAATGCCCAGCCAGCCAGCCTGGGCCTTAAGCAGAGGACGAGGGGACACACCCTCTGGGTCCATGGCCCTTCACCGAGAGTCCCGGTTAATGTTTCCCAGGGGCTGACATCCTGGTGAGATGCCCACCTTTCACAGCAAGCCAGCCCCTGGCTGCAAGCACAGGAGCCAGGGTGCCCTGTCCACCAGAACCCGTCACCCTCTGCCCAGTACATCCAGTCCTAAGGACGCCGCCCTGTCCTCCCTGCATCTCACACGCACGCCCAGCTCCTTTCTCCTTTTCTCAGCTCCCGTCCTCGCCTGGCCCACCTCACGCAGCCCTCCTTCTCGTAATCGTCCTGGTTGAGATTTCCCTCTGGACCAGCCTTTGTCAGAGAGTGGGAGCTGTGGACCACCTTCTGCACATTCAATCGTACTTGCCCAAAGTATAATTCTTGGGCCTCGCCCAGATCTGAAAAACCAGCATCTCTGAGGCTAAAGGGCCAGGATTCTTCATATTTAACAAGCACCCAGGTCACAGGGACGCGAAGTGACGTTTAAGAACCACTGGCATGGAGGGAGAGAGGCACGCTTGGCATCTCTTCTGGTCCCACAGGGCCTTTCTTTCCACACTCCCTTTCCTGTTAATAACTGTCTGAAAGGATGAATTAATTGGTTTCCTTATTGCCAAATTACATTAATATAATTGAGCTCTGCCATCTCATTTCCCAATTGCATTCTCCCTGGGTTTACTTGAGAGGTTTCTATCCATATATTAAGAGGAGAGCAGAAAATACACACACACGCAAGCACCTGAGACCTAACATTTACAGAGAGCTCATCACATGCCAGGCATCTCTACCTGAACGCTCAGAGCAGCCCTGTAAGGTTGTGCCTCCCATGCTTCTAAGAGCAGATGAGAAAGAAAGTTTATCAGCGATCCACCTTCCCCGGGCAAAGCTGAAGTCTAAATCCTAGTCTGTGTGGTCATGATCACTTGCTCTTACCTACTTCATTACCCTGACTTGTCTGAAAGCTGGTCTTAAACCTGAGTTCTCAGCCCAGCCCACACATCGGAATTCCCTGAAGAGCCCTAAAAGACAGACATAGACGCTTGAGCCTTACCCCAGCCCTGTGTCTGGAAGGGAGGTCCCTGGACAGGTGTTCTGTTTTTGACAGCTTCACGTGGTCCCGACAAAGAATGACTGGCCACGTGCCCACATCATATGGCTTGTTCAACGGGGTCTAGAGAGAAAGCTCTAGTGTCTTGACTCCCAGAAGAGTGCGCCTTCAGTCTCCTCACACTGTTCACGCGCTGGAGTGTGGCCAGTGGTTGAAATGGATTTTCTCCAGCCTCTCTAAGAACTTTTGGACACACTCACACACACACATGCCTGTGCACACACACATATCCATCCGTACGTGCGCACATCCACAAACATCTCAGCATCAGAGTTGTCATCTTTCCGTCACAGGACAAATTCCCTGCTCCCATCAGAGCTTAGTCTGGCCTTAAGAGGGGCTGGGGATGTCCCTCCTCCAGGCGACTTGGATGAGACAAGTCTGAGGGAGCTGGGGAAGGAGCAGAAAGCTCCCCTTGGACCCCCTCTAGCACCTCCTCCCTCCAGTGGACTCTGGAGCAAGGCCACTAAGTCCTCTTTCTTCACGTGCCGTGGCCCATGCCTGACTGGGCCAGGAGCGTGCGCAGTGCCCACACTATGGTACCAGTGACCATGTCAGCAGCGTTTAAGTAGCCCTGATTTACACAGAACGAGCTAAAAAAGCTCCCACCTCTAAACGCATTATACAATAATTTCACCAAACGGCCTAATTCAGGGGCTCAATTAATCTGCTCCACTCTTACCAATGGGCTTTCGGCAAATCAGTACCCAACCGCAGCATGACTGAAAGAAACGCCTTAGCAGGGAGACGGATTACATTTGCATGGCACCTGCCCGCTGACAGCTTCCCTAGGCGGGGCTGGAGAACCCAGCATGGCCAGGCAGCCAGCCCCTCCCCTTGGTACTCTGGGAGGCACTCCCTCACAATGACCTGCTGGTATTGCGCAATGCCATTCCCCATTGCGGTTCAAGGAGAACTGGAAGGAGGCTTCTGAAGAGCAAAGGATCCTGGGAGTTGCACTCGATTCAGACTGAGGGAGGGGCTGTCCTCCCTTTGCTGAAGGGGCCGGAGCAGACTTCCCAGTGGACTGGGAGAAGGGCTGGGATGGATCTGCCTCTAGCTGCTGCAAGACGCCATCTCGACCCACCCAGAGCTCACCGCAGACAGGAAAGCTGAGGTCCTCTGATCCTCAATGTTCAGGTCAAAGACAGGATCTCCCTTCCTTCTGCGACTACCAGACAGATGCCAGCCTTCCATCACGCTGACCAAGCATTAGCCACAAAGCCCAGGGTGCAGGTGAATACGGCAGTGCAATGTAGGAAATGCAGAGGCTGCAGAGCCTAGAAGTCTCTTTTCTGATACTCTTGTCTAGGGCCGCCCTGTCCATCCCTCCCATTCCTAATCCGAAGGGAAGACTGTAAGAGGCAGCAAGGCCTGTGCCTCCAGACAACAGAGGAAACTGAGTATTTACAGGAAGGAGCTTTCTCTTAAACACTTCTGACAGGTAAGGACATAATTGCTCTTCCGCTTCTTCAGCTTTAATTTGCCTATGAAATACCTGGAGGTCTGGTTAAAATGCAAATTCTGATTCAGGAGGTCTGAGGCTGGGCTCAAGATTCTGCATTTCTTTTTTTTTAAATCATCTCAAATTTTTATTGTCTTCATAACAAATCAAAAATATGGAACTCAAAACTGGATCACCTGGCCCTTTCTCTTCTTATCACCTCCCAGCTCAAAATGCTTGCATCTCTTAATAACCAGCATTCTCTTAGATCTACAGTTGGGCTCAACACATTCAAGCCTCGGCACAATCTTCTTTGTAGTTTTAGCCTTTTTCCGGAAAATCGGCTTTGTCTGCCCACCATAGCCACTCTGCTTCCTGTCATAACGTCGCTTTCCCTGCGCACACAGAGAATCCTTGCCCTTCTTGTACTGTGTCACTTTGTGGGGTTGGTGCTTGCCACACTTCTTACAGA
This sequence comes from Tragulus kanchil, assembly GCA_022376925.1. NCBI lineage: Eukaryota > Metazoa > Chordata > Mammalia > Artiodactyla > Tragulidae > Tragulus > Tragulus kanchil. The sequence continues at coordinate 66,054,592 of JAIOJX010000006.1, read as the reverse complement.
AAGTCCGGCGGGTTTTAGGAACGTTCACCATGTTTGCAAGACCGCTACCGGCACGGAAAGCAAGATTCTGCATTTCTACTCAGCCTCCAGGTGATGCAATCACAGCTGGTCCATAGACCATAGTTTCATGAACAAAGATTAAAGTACAAAAAGTAGCCAGAACAAAGAAAGGTAGGAAGGGGCAGGGGTGGGTGTGGAGGGGTGGAGGAGGGGAGAAGAAAAAGAAGAAAAACAGCAGACACAATGGGAGCAGTGTATGCCCGCAAATCCAGTTCTCGCCTCTTTCTCTCCTACTGTGAATCCAGCCTTCAACTTGGACAGACAGAGCGTCTGCTCATAGGGTAAGAATTTCCCAACCTAATCAATCGTATTACCTTTTCTCAGCCAACCTAACTTACCTCCATCTCTGTGTCAAGACATTGATCTTTGTGCAAAGGCACTCATCCATCCTTTGCAGTAAGGCCTCCTACAACAGACAGAAAACTGCCAAAAGGAGAACATTTTAACCCATTCTCATCTCAAGGGACACACTGTAGACTTCTTAGTAGCATCTGGAGAGGTAAGACTTGGCATCAGACCTAGAAGCTTGTCTCAGATCTGCTTGAAATCCTGCACAAGTCCCTACTGTTTACTTACTAAATATTTAGTAAGCACCTGCTATCTGCTGCACACTGTTCTAGATGTGGGGGATATAACTATGAACAAGAGAGGTGAAGCCCTAGCTCTCAATGAGCTGAAAGTCTCAGAGAGGAAGACCCAAGATAATAAATCTATAACATATCTAGGGTAGACTGCTCTGGTCCTGGAGAAAAACAAAGAAGAGCAAGGAGATCTACAAGGATGGATGGCTGTGTTATATAGCGTGGTCAGAAAAAGGGCCTTTGATCAAGGGGCACCTGAGCAGAGAAGGAAGGTCCCATGTCCGTATCTGGGGAAGACATTCCAGGCAGCAAGTGTAAGGGCCCTGGGGCTCGGCTTCATTATCTATAAAATAAAGAGGTAAGGCAACAGGGTCTTTGAGACATAGTCCTAAGGTTCGAGAGTCTGCCGGTCAGGAGCAGGAGGGGCTTTGGAGGTTCGGGGAAACAACCCGTGTTGTGCGACTGGGCCAGGGTGGTAAAACCTCCAGGCCACCTTGACAGCTTCCTCCTCCTTTTCTACAGTCTTAATACATCTCTTTCCAGCTCTGTTTCGAGGAGCAAATCACCTAGTTGTTTTTTAAAAAACAAAAATAATCTGTTCCGTTAAGGAGAGATATTTTAAAACCACGGAATGGATTTTTTCCTTCCCAGCTTTTATTTTTTATTGATACATCTCCTCTCCTTCCAGTTCTAAAATAAGCACCCTGTCTGCCCATGCACGAATCCAAAGGCAACACAGAGCAGATGGCGTGGACCTGGGGAGAGCCAGGCGGAGGTCGCTTGGAAGGCACCAGACCTGGAGAAAAGACACCAAGACAGCCTGGCCAGCCTGGCCTCGCCCATGGCCAGGTGACGAGACGTTCTTAAAAACAGCAGTGGAATGTGGTGAGAGCTGGCATTTGTAAATGACAAATTTCTGACCGAATTCCAGTTCTCTGGAATGGAAAACCAGCAGCTTCCTGTTACAAAATGTACCAACAGTTCATACCTAATACATGGGTGTGGGTAATGCATATAAACAATGACATCTAAATTTGGCTAGCCTAGAAGCTTGTCTGCTGAAATCCTGCACAAGTCCCTACTGTTTACTTACTAAATATTTAGTAAGCACCTGCTATCTGCTGCACACTGTTCTAGATGTGGGGGATATAACTATGAACAAGAGAGGTGAAGCCCTAGCTCTCAATGAGCTGAAAGTCTCAGAGAGGAAGACCCAAGATAATAAATCTATAACATATCTAGGGTAGACTGCTCTGGTCCTGGAGAAAAACAAAGAAGAGCAAGGAGATCTACAAGGATGGATGGCTGTGTTATATAGCGTGGTCAGAAAAAGGGCCTTTGATCAAGGGGCACCTGAGCAGAGAAGGGAAGGTCCCATGTCCGTATCTGGGGAAGACATTCCAGGCAGCAAGTGTAAGGGCCCTGGGGCTCGGCTTCATTATCTATAAAATAAAGAGGTAAGGCAACAGGGTCTTTGAGACATAGTCCTAAGGTTCGAGAGTCTGCCGGTCAGGAGCAGGAGGGGCTTTGGAGGTTCGGGGAAACAACCCGTGTTGTGCGACTGGGCCAGGGTGGTAAAACCTCCAGGCCACCTTGACAGCTTCCTCCTCCTTTTCTACAGTCTTAATACATCTCTTTCCAGCTCTGTTTCGAGGAGCAAATCACCTAGTTGTTTTTAAGAAACAAAAATAATCTGTTCCGTTAAGGGAGAGATATTTTAAAACCACGGAATGGATTTTTTCCTTCCCAGCTTTTATTTTTTATTGATACATCTCCTCTCCTTCCAGTTCTAAAATAAGCACCCTGTCTGCCCATGCACGAATCCAAAGGCAACACAGAGCAGATGGCGTGGACCTGGGGAGAGCCAGGCGGAGGTCGCTTGGAAGGCACCAGACCTGGAGAAAAGACACCAAGACAGCCTGGCCAGCCTGGCCTCGCCCATGGCCAGGTGACGAGACGTTCTTAAAAACAGCAGTGGAATGTGGTGAGAGCTGGCATTTGTAAATGACAAATTTCTGACCGAATTCCAGTTCTCTGGAATGGAAAACCAGCAGCTTCCTGTTACAAAATGTACCAACAGTTCATACCTAATACATGGGTGTGGGTAATGCATATACTTCAAATCTAAATTTGGCTAAAAATGTAACAAAGCCAGCATATTTTTAGTCAGGTAAACATTTCTAGGGACTAGGTCAAATTTATATTGGTTTCTGCTTTGCAATCCAGAGAAGAAATGATTCCAAAGAAGCAGGGACCCCAGGGGAAAGGCACACAGTTCCTCCCAGGCAATTGGGAGTCACTGATTCTTAGTGACCATGAGAGCTTTCCAGGACAAAAATGGTTCGGCCTTTTAAAGTAAGGCAAGTCTTAGCTGGGCTTTCCTACCTCTCTTACTAAGAACCTTCAGCAGCTTGTTTGCCATCTCTGTGCCTTCGTCTCTCCTCCCCACCTTCAGCTGGACGTGGGTGGAGTGAGGAGTGGCACGGGGGTGACCATGCGGTGGGTGAGGACACAGGCCCTGCCAGCTCTGCTGAGTTTCCAGCCTATTTCCTCCAATTGTAGGCAGGTGACCTCAGACAGGCTGCTTATGCTCTACCTGCCTTGGTTCATCTGTAAAATGGAGATAATAACAAAAGTGCCTACCTCAGAGGTTATTGCTTCCATCATGATTAAATGGGAAAATCCATGTAGAGTGCTTAGAAAAATGCCCAGCACATAGCAAGTGCTCAGTAAATAACAGAGATCCTACCTACCCCACGCCGGACATCTTTCTACACACTGTTGCTCTGGTCCGCAGGAGCCACTGAAATGCTAAACTTTCCCTCAGTCAACTGAGGCTTGGTAGGACTGATTTATCCAAGTCGCAGTTTAACAACTATTTACTGAGGACTTACGAGTATCCCAGGCCCTCACCAGCACTGGGGAAGTCAGATGCTTTGTTAATAAATGGGGAGGTACGATATTAATCTGCCAGGCTGGGGGAGCAGGGTCTAAGATGCAGGGCGGAGAAAGCACAGATATGAAATCAGCATTCTAGTGCTGACTCCATGTGGTCTCAGTCAAGTGAGTGACCTCCTCTGAGCCTCAAACATGAAACGGATGAAATGCCACCAGCCTTATCGCACAGTGGGGAGGCTTACATGCGATGATGTATGGAGGTGTTGAATGGTGGTCTGCTGCCACAATCATACCATCCACAAAGAAATCCTAGTTTTGTGATACTCTGAGCCAAATGCAAATACTTTTCAATATGAAAGAAAAGGGCTTCCCTGGTGGTCCAGTGGGTAGAGAGTCCACCTTGCAGTGCAAGGGATACTGGTTCGATCCCTGGCCCAGGAAGATCCCACGTGCCGCAGAGCAGCTGGACTGATGCGTCCAATGATGAGCCAACGCTTTAGAGTGCATGTACCCAGAGCCAGTGCTCTGCAACTAGAGAGGCCACTGCAATGGGAGGCTCACACAGGCCAAAGAATAAAACATGGATGAAAAATAAATATAAAAATAAAGAAAAAGAGGCACGGGGCTTCCCTGGTGTTCCAGTGGGTGAAGGGTCCGCCTTGCAGTGCAGGGGGCACTGGTTTGATCCCTGGCCCAGGAAGAGCCCATGTGCCATGGAGCGGCTGGACCAGTATGTCCAATTACGAGCCAGCACTCGAGTGCATGCGCCCAGAGCTGGAGCTCTGCAATGAGAGAGGCCACTACGATGAGAGGCCCACACAGGCCAAAGAATAAAGATGGATGAAAATAAATGGATAAAAAAATCAATAAAAGAGGCCAAAATTAAAAAAAAAATCTAAATATCTATCTATATATATAGATTTTATTTTTTTTAAATGAAGAGAACAGATTTGTGGTTGCTGGGGGAAGAATGGACTGGGAGTTTGGGATTAGCCGATGCAAACTATTACACAGACAGTGGATACACAAGATCCAACAAGCACAAAGAACTATATTCACTCAACATATATTATATTTTATATATATGGTGATAAACCATAATGGAAAAAATATGAAAAAGAATATAAATCTATGTATAACTGAATCACTTTGGTATATAGCAGAAATTAACACAGATTGTAAATCAACTATACTTCCATAAAGTAATTTTTAAAAAAAAAGGAAATACTTTAACTACTTAGAAGATGAAAGGGAAACAAATGTAGCTTAGGGCTGGTTCCAATTCTTTAAGCCGTCAGGCCCTTCAGAGCAGGGCATGTGATTGCCATGAGGGAGGTGGAGAGAACCATGGGCCAGGAGACAGGGGGCCTGGATCCCAGCGTTGAGCTCTGCCCTCAGAGCTGGCTGACCATGGGAAATTCACATCCCTCTCTGGCCTGTTTCACCATCTGCAACAGAGCTATGGGAACAGATGGCTCAGACATCCCAAGTATCTAGTTCATGAAGGCTCAGATCACTAAGCAGACATCCTGAGTGAGCTGGATTCTTCTAAATCTGGTGGTGTCGCCAAAATGATATTTTTCCTCCAGGGCTTCCTCTGTCCAGAGACAGTTAACAAGCAAAGTTCACACACTGGAAGGTCTGACAGGTCGGGGATGCTCGTGGCCAACATATTTTGACGTCAGCTGGCGTCACTCCCAGGTCTGAAAAAACTCAAAGCAAATCAGCCCGAAATGGGGACTGTCTGCGGAGTTGTAGCAGGAGGACAGGAAGGCGCTCCTGCCAGCTGCCAGGCACATGGACCTGCTGGATCAAGCCACGCGGGGGTGACCTGGGGGCCAGTAGGCAGTGAGAGGGGACTGTGCCCAGACTGCAGCAAGATGTGGGCAAAAGCCAACAGGGCTCCTCACTCTGTAAAGCAGAGCCTCTGGCAACAGGCTGGGACAGGCAGAGGCCCCAACAAGGAGACAGAGGGGAGGGCAAGGCCAGGGAAAAGGGAGCAGAGGGCTTGGAAGTTTGGGGTTTTTTTAAAGCAGCACCTCAGTATTGGACTCTGGCCCCTTCCAGTTACTGCAGAAGAAGGCAGGGGTTAACAATACAGATTGGACTCAGAAACACCATGTTGGAATGCTGTCACTGTTTACACCAGCTGTATGACCTGAAAAGGTTCTATGATCCTTTCAGGGCATCTCCCCACTGACTCCTCACTTTTCTCCTTCCTGATAAAACAGGATCAATAACATGGGCTCAGAAAGTTAGTGTGAGGATGAAGTGAGATTACGTGTGGAAATGGCACAGGAGTGGTTGCTCTAACCCTTATTCCTGGAAGGCTGATCTTACCCTCTTTTCCTAACCAACTAAAATCCTTTAGAACACTCCTCAGTCCCCTTTCAAAGTTACTGGCGGGGGGACCTGCCAAAGCCCTCCAAAGCCCACAGGGGCCTCCCTGCTCAACCTTTCCGGTCTGCTGTACCTCCACGATCACATCGGGAGAGACCTTCTTCCAGTGGAGCCACCAGATGCTGATGGATGCTGTAAACAGGTTTGAGCAAAGAAATTGGCCTCTTCCTGCTACCCCGCCAGGTGAGTTTTCCCAAGACCTGGCACTGGAGAGCTTTGACAATGGCTCCGCTTGCTGTCTCCTTTGCTTACCCACCCACCACCATGTAATCATTCCGACTCACACACCAGCAGGGAGCTCTGCAGAAGCCATATGGCTGAGTCGCAGCTTCATGAAAACAGCTGGTGCTCAATATCGACTCAATTCTGTTTTCCATTTCTTCCTTTTATCCTCCGCCTTCCTTCCTTCTTTGCTTTGGCACTATGAACTAAGAATTTACTACATGTTGGTGCAGTCCCAGCAGAGATCATGACAGTCACAACCCTGACCTCACAGAAGCTGTGGTCTGGCTAAAGAAGCAATAATAGTTCAAGTCATGGAGGGTCTGAGCAGGCTATGGGAGCACTTGGGAGAGAGACTGCATTCAAACCCTGGTAGTGGCAAAAGGCTTCCTGGAGGAGGTGACGCTAAGCCTGAACTTGAATGGGTAAAGGATGGGAAGGCTTAAGCCAGGCAAAGGAATTCTAAGTGGGTAGGAGAGAAAGAGAGTTAAAACAGAAAAAACCTGAATAAAATTACAGTGTTATAACATTGCAGAAGAAGGCAGGGGTTAACAATACAGATTGGACTCAGAAACACCATGTTGGAATGCTGTCACTGTTTACACCAGCTGTATGACCTGAAAAGGTTCTATGATCCTTTCAGGGCATCTCCCCACTGACTCCTCACTTTTCTCCTTCCTGATAAAACAGGATCAATAACATGGGCTCAGAAAGTTAGTGTGAGGATGAAGTGAGATTACGTGTGGAAATGGCACAGGAGTGGTTGCTCTAACCCTTATTCCTGGAAGGCTGATCTTACCCTCTTTTCCTAACCAACTAAAATCCTTTAGAACACTCCTCAGTCCCCTTTCAAAGTTACTGGCGGGGGGACCTGCCAAAGCCCTCCAAAGCCCACAGGGGCCTCCCTGCTCAACCTTTCCGGTCTGCTGTACCTCCACGATCACATCGGGAGAGACCTTCTTCCAGTGGAGCCACCAGATGCTGATGGATGCTGTAAACAGGTTTGAGCAAAGAAATTGGCCTCTTCCTGCTACCCCGCCAGGTGAGTTTTCCCAAGACCTGGCACTGGAGAGCTTTGACAATGGCTCCGCTTGCTGTCTCCTTTGCTTACCCACCCACCACCATGTAATCATTCCGACTCACACACCAGCAGGGAGCTCTGCAGAAGCCATATGGCTGAGTCGCAGCTTCATGAAAACAGCTGGTGCTCAATATCGACTCAATTCTGTTTTCCATTTCTTCCTTTTATCCTCCGCCTTCCTTCCTTCTTTGCTTTGGCACTATGAACTAAGAATTTACTACATGTTGGTGCAGTCCCAGCAGAGATCATGACAGTCACAACCCTGACCTCACAGAAGCTGTGGTCTGGCTAAAGAAGCAATAATAGTTCAAGTCATGGAGGGTCTGAGCAGGCTATGGGAGCACTTGGGAGAGAGACTGCATTCAAACCCTGGTAGTGGCAAAAGGCTTCCTGGAGGAGGTGACGCTAAGCCTGAACTTGAATGGGTAAAGGATGGGAAGGCTTAAGCCAGGCAAAGGAATTCTAAGTGGGTAGGAGAGAAAGAGAGTTAAAACAGAAAAAAAGACATTGCTTCCATTCATACGTCTTGCCTTCTGTATGCCTACCTGAATAAAATTCAACCAGGTGTTTCCATGTTTTAAAAAATTCTTGGGGCTTCCCCTGGTAGTCCAGTGGGTAGGGACACTGCCTTGCAGTGCAAGGGGCGCCGGTTCGATCCCTGGCCTGGGAAGATCCCACGTGCTGTGGAGCAGCTGGACCCATGTGTCCAATTACCGAGCCGGAGCTCTGGAGCGCATGTGCCCAGAGCCGGCGCTCTGCAACGACAGGCGTCACCACAATGGGAGGCCCACAGGAGCCAAAGAACAGAGACGGGTGAAAATAGAGAAATGAAAGACCAATAGAAGTGGCCCGTCTGCTCCCCTTCCTCCCCAACCCAACCCCTGCCCTAAATAAATAAATAAATAAATCTTAAAAAAAAAATTCTTAATTAAAAAAACCTCTTTTATACTTTCAACCTTGAAAACATCTTAAATTTTTATAAGAGATTATCGAATAAACCTGGATCTTATGATTTCCATAAAATTTCCACACCAATTCTCAAAAAGAAGAGGAATTAGGCCAAGAGTCTCATGCTATATCAGAAAGGAGATAAGGAGTTCAGATCCTAGTAGAACAAACTTGGCCGGGCTTTTTACTGTGAGTACACACATATGCACGTACACACACTCCTACTTTACACACTCCTACCTCATACATGTTCTCATGGATATACTACAGATGTCAAAGCGATTGCTAATGTATACTCATTTGCCAAGGCTTTCTTTTGTTTCCCAGCATTTTATTTCGAAAAATTTCAAACACAGAAACATTGAAAGAGCTTCATATGTGTCTAGACTCACCAGCTGCTAATATTTCACATTTGCTTTCTCCTTCTACCTGCAGATATACTCATCTTTTTTTCCTGAACCATTTGACAGGTTAGTTGCTAACATCCAGATACTTCATCTCTAAATACAACATGTATCTTCCAAGAAAACAGACATTTTCTTGCATGATCTCCAAACCATTAACATCAATAGAGTGATCGTGCTCACTCAGTCGTGTCCAGCTCTTCGTGATTCCATGGGAGTAGTCCACCAGGCTCCTCCATCCAGGGGATTTCCCAGGCAAGAATAGTGGAGTGGGTTGCTGCTTCCTCCTCCAGAGGATCTTCCTGACCCAGGGACCAAACCCATGTCTCCCACATTTCCCACACTTCAAGTGAATTCTTTCCCACTGAGCCACCAGGGAAGTTCCAATGGAGTAATACTATCTCATATGCAATCTGCATTCAAGTATCTCTCATTGTCTCAAAATGACCTTTCTAGAATAAAGAGATGAGAATACCAGACCACCTTACCTGCCTCCTGTGAAACCTCTACACAGAACAGGAAGCAACAGTTAGAACCAGGCATGGAAAAAACAGACTGGTTCCAAATTGGCAAAGAAGTATGTCAAGGCTGTATATTGTCACCCTGCTTATTTAACTTATATGTAGAGTACATCATACGAAATGCCAGGCCGGATGAAGCACAAGCTGGAATCAAGATGGCCGAGAGAAATGTCAATAACCTCAGATATGCAGATGGCACCTCCCTAATGGCAGAAAGTGAAGAGGAACTAAAAAGCCTCTTGATGAAGATGAAAGAGGAGAGTGAAAAGCTGGCTTAAAAGTCAACATTCAAAAAACGATCATGGCATGCAATCCCATCACTTCATGACACATAGATGGTCAAACAAGGGAAACAGTGACAGACTTTATTCTCTTGGGCCCCAAAATCACAGTGGATGGTGACCGCAGCCATGAAATTAAAATATGCTTGTTCCTTGGAAGAAGAGCTATGACAAACTTCAAACACAGAAACATTGAAAGAGCTTCATATGTGTCTAGACTCACCAGCTGCTAATATTTCACATTTGCTTTCTCCTTCTACCTGCAGATATACTCATCTTTTTTTCCTGAACCATTTGACAGGTTAGTTGCTAACATCCAGATACTTCATCTCTAAATACAACATGTATCTTCCAAGAAAACAGACATTTTCTTGCATGATCTCCAAACCATTAACATCAATAGAGTGATCGTGCTCACTCAGTCGTGTCCAGCTCTTCGTGATTCCATGGGAGTAGTCCACCAGGCTCCTCCATCCAGGGGATTTCCCAGGCAAGAATAGTGGAGTGGGTTGCTGCTTCCTCCTCCAGAGGATCTTCCTGACCCAGGGACCAAACCCATGTCTCCCACATTTCCCACACTTCAAGTGAATTCTTTCCCACTGAGCCACCAGGGAAGTTCCAATGGAGTAATACTATCTCATATGCAATCTGCATTCAAGTATCTCTCATTGTCTCAAAATGACCTTTCTAGAATAAAGAGATGAGAATACCAGACCACCTTACCTGCCTCCTGTGAAACCTCTACACAGAACAGGAAGCAACAGTTAGAACCAGGCATGGAAAAAACAGACTGGTTCCAAATTGGCAAAGAAGTATGTCAAGGCTGTATATTGTCACCCTGCTTATTTAACTTATATGTAGAGTACATCATACGAAATGCCAGGCCGGATGAAGCACAAGCTGGAATCAAGATGGCCGAGAGAAATGTCAATAACCTCAGATATGCAGATGGCACCTCCCTAATGGCAGAAAGTGAAGAGGAACTAAAAAGCCTCTTGATGAAGATGAAAGAGGAGAGTGAAAAAGCTGGCTTAAAAGTCAACATTCAAAAAACGATCATGGCATGCAATCCCATCACTTCATGGCACATAGATGGTCAAACAATGGAAACAGTGACAGACTTTATTCTCTTGGGCCCCAAAATCACTGTGGATGGTGACCGCAGCCATGAAATTAAAAGATGCTTGTTCCTTGGAAGAAGAGCTATGACAAACTTAGCATGTTAACAAGCAGAGACATTACTCTGCTGACAAAGGTCCAGTCAAAGCTATGTTTTCCCAGTAGCTATGTATGGATGTGAAAGCCAGACAATAAAAAAGGCTGACTGCTGAGGAAGTGATGCCTTTGAACTGTGGTGCTGGTGAAGACACCTGAGAGTCCTTTGGACTGTAAGATCAAAACAGTCAATCCTAAAGGAAATTTACCCTCAATATTCACTGGGAGGGCTGATGCTGAGGCTCTAATACTTTGGCCACCTGATGCAAAGAGCCAACTCATTGGAAAAGAAGGGGATGACAGAGGATAAGATGCTGGATGGTATAGCTAAGTCAATGGACATGAGTTTGAGCAAACGCCAGGGGATAGTGAAGGACAGGGAAGCCTGGCATGCTGCAGTCCACGGGCTTGCAAAGAGTCAGACACAACTCAGTGACTGAATAACAACAAGCTTTTATGGCTTTGCTTGTCAAGGATCTCACACTGGATTTGGTTGTCACATCTCTTTAGGCTCCTTTTCTAAAATAGTTCTCCATCTGCCTTTTAATTTTTTGTTTGTTTTTCATGACGCTGTCAGTTTTGAAGATCCCAGACCTATTGTCTTAAAGAATGACCCATAATCTGAATTTATCTGATAGCTTCTGCAAGCCAACAATTTATCAACTACCCCATTCTTCCTTCTTCTGTGGACCACAGAGCATCTGAGCACTTAGAATTTTACACTTCCCAGAGAGGTTACCTGACATGATGTCATTAACATATATTTAATATTGAATGAATATTTTCATTATTTCTAAACTCTGGGGCAGAAGGGAGGAGCCAGATATCACATAATCCACACCAAAGGAAATTTTACAGCCATTTACTTTGATTCTATATTAACAATGTCTTTTCAGATTTTTCTTTTTGGCCACTTCTATTGATCTTTCATTTATTTATTGGTGTTCTTCAGCCTGTGTGGGCATCCCATTGCAGTGGCCTCTCATTGCAGAGCACCGGCTTGGGAAAAGAAAGTGAAGAGGAACTAAAAGCCTCTTGATGAAGATGAAAGAGGAGAGTGAAAAGCTGGCTTAAAAGTCAACATTCAAAAAACGATCATGGCATGCAATCCCATCACTTCATGGCACATAGATGGTCAAACAATGGAAACAGTGACAGACTTTATTCTCTTGGGCCCCAAAATCACTGTGGATGGTGACCGCAGCCATGAAATTAAAAGATGCTTGTTCCTTGGAAGAAGAGCTATGACAAACTTAGCATGTTAACAAGCAGAGACATTACTCTGCTGACAAAGGTCCAGTCAAAGCTATGTTTTCCCAGTAGCTATGTATGGATGTGAAAGCCAGACAATAAAAAAGGCTGACTGCTGAGGAAGTGATGCCTTTGAACTGTGGTGCTGGTGAAGACACCTGAGAGTCCTTTGGACTGTAAGATCAAAACAGTCAATCCTAAAGGAAATTTACCCTCAATATTCACTGGGAGGGCTGATGCTGAGGCTCTAATACTTTGGCCACCTGATGCAAAGAGCCAACTCATTGGAAAAGAAGGGGATGACAGAGGATAAGATGCTGGATGGTATAGCTAAGTCAATGGACATGAGTTTGAGCAAACGCCAGGGGATAGTGAAGGACAGGGAAGCCTGGCATGCTGCAGTCCACGGGCTTGCAAAGAGTCAGACACAACTCAGTGACTGAATAACAACAAGCTTTTATGGCTTTGCTTGTCAAGGATCTCACACTGGATTTGGTTGTCACATCTCTTTAGGCTCCTTTTCTAAAATAGTTCTCCATCTGCCTTTTAATTTTTTGTTTGTTTTTCATGACGCTGTCAGTTTTGAAGATCCCAGACCTATTGTCTTAAAGAATGACCCATAATCTGAATTTATCTGATAGCTTCTGCAAGCCAACAATTTATCAACTACCCCATTCTTCCTTCTTCTGTGGACCACAGAGCATCTGAGCACTTAGAATTTTACACTTCCCAGAGAGGTTACCTGACATGATGTCATTAACATATATTTAATATTGAATGAATATTTTCATTATTTCTAAACTCTGGGGCAGAAGGGAGGAGCCAGATATCACATAATCCACACCAAAGGAAATTTTACAGCCATTTACTTTGATTCTATATTAACAATGTCTTTTCAGATTTTTCTTTTTTTTGGCCACTTCTATTGATCTTTCATTTATTTATTGGTGTTCTTCAGCCTGTGTGGGCATCCCATTGCAGTGGCCTCTCATTGCAGAGCACCGGCTCTGGACGCATGCACTCCAGAGCTCCGGCTCGGTAGTTGGACACATCAGTCCAGCTGCTCCGCCGTACGTGGGATCTTCCCAGACCAGGGATCGAACCGGCACCCCCTGCACTGCAAGGCGGTGTCCTTACCCACTGGACCAACAGGGAAGCCCTTTTCAGATATTTTTTTAAGTGCTTTCACCCTTGCTATTTAAGATGTTTGACTCAAGAGCCTTTGGCCTCAAGGTCAAACAGTGGAGGGTTCAAATTCTGGTTTACGACTTATCAGCTGTGCTACTTGGAAAAGTAGTTTAACCTCTTTCACCCTCGTTTTCCTTGAAGGGTATTTATGGTGTAAGATGACAAAACCAGTGTCTCGTGGATAATAATGACCAATACTAAGCTTCAAAAAAAGTAGAGTACCGGGCTTCCCTGGTGGTCCAGTGGGTAAGGACACCGCCTTGCAGTGCAAGGGGCGCCGGTTCAATCCCTGGCCTGGGAGGATCCCACGTGCTGCGGAGCGGCTGGACCGATGTGTCCAACTACTAAGCTGGAGCTCTGGAGCGCATGCGCCCAGAGCCGGTGCTCTGTGACAACAGAGGCCACCGCGATGGGAAGCCCACAAGAGCCAAAGAACAAAGACGATGAAAATAGACAAATGAAAGACCAATGGAAGTGGCCCGCCTCTCCCTCCCTCCCACCCCACCTCCCCCAAAAATAAATAAATAAAAATATGTTAAAAAAAGTAGAGTACCATCTTATCAATTTGGTAGATGTGGCAAGTAAGGCTCAAAATAAAATGGAACTTACTGAAGGTCATGCAGCAAAGAACCAGAGAGGTTACCTGACATGATGTCATTAACATATATTTAATATTGAATGAATATTTTCATTATTTCTAAACTCTGGGGCAGAAGGGAGGAGCCAGATATCACATAATCCACACCAAAGGAAATTTTACAGCCATTTACTTTGATTCTATATTAACAATGTCTTTTCAGATTTTTCTTTTTTTTGGCCACTTCTATTGATCTTTCATTTATTTATTGGTGTTCTTCAGCCTGTGTGGGCATCCCATTGCAGTGGCCTCTCATTGCAGAGCACCGGCTCTGGACGCATGCACTCCAGAGCTCCGGCTCGGTAGTTGGACACATCAGTCCAGCTGCTCCGCCGTCGTGGGATCTTCCCAGACCAGGGATCGAACCGGCACCCCCTGCAGTGCAAGGTGGACTCTTTACCCACTGGACCAACAGGGAAGCCCTTTTCAGATATTTTTTTAAGTGCTTTCACCCTTGCTATTTAAGATGTTTGACTCAAGAGCCTTTGGCCTCAAGGTCAAACAGTGGAGGGTTCAAATTCTGGTTTACGACTTATCAGCTGTGCTACTTGGAAAAGTAGTTTAACCTCTTTCACCCTCGTTTTCCTTGAAGGGTATTTATGGTGTAAGATGACAAAACCAGTGTCTCGTGGATAATAATGACCAATACTAAGCTTCAAAAAAAGTAGAGTACCGGGCTTCCCTGGTGGTCCAGTGGGTAAGGACACCGCCTTGCAGTGCAAGGGGCGCCGGTTCAATCCCTGGCCTGGGAGGATCCCACGTGCTGCGGAGCGGCTGGACCGATGTGTCCAACTACTAAGCTGGAGCTCTGGAGCGCATGCGCCCAGAGCCGGTGCTCTGTGACAACAGAGGCCACCGCGATGGGAAGCCCACAAGAGCCAAAGAACAAAGACGATGAAAATAGACAAATGAAAGACCAATGGAAGTGGCCCGCCCTCTCCCCTCCCTCCCCACCCCACCTCCCCCAAAAATAAATAAATAAAAATATGTTAAAAAAAAAAAAGTAGAGTACCATCTTATCAATTTGGTAGATGTGGCAAGTAAGGCTCAAAATAAAATGGAACTTACTGAAGGTCATGCAGCAAAGAACCAAAGTTGCTAATGCCCAGAGCAGTCATTTCTGTCCTCCTGGGGAAGTAGCTTCTACCTCACGTGAGGGTTACATGAAATGATGCCTGCACCATGCTCAGTGTCAGAGCCCATGATTATAATCATGCTCTCCTGAGTATTTGACTTGGTTCCCAGGGTCCAAAAGAACCTCACTACTCTCTTGACCAAGCCCCTAACCCTACCCTATCTTCTCTACCATCAAGAACGGGGAAGTTGGAACAAACCAAATTCAGTGAAGGTATTAAAGTTTCACTCGGAGAGAGAAAATATTCTGAGGCTGTGGGGCCATTGTTTGCAAAACACAAGAGAGGATCTGATTTCCGTGGGAAATGGAGCACTGTGTCGTGAGTCATTCTTTAGGTTCTGTAAGGGCAACTTGGGGTTCCTACAAAAACTTTAGTTGTCACTCACGACTGACTTGTGTGGACTGAAGCACAAAAGCCTGACCCAGTTTTGTTCCCTAAGTCACATGAACCATTCTGCCTAAGACATTTCAGGAACACATTGTCCATCTCTTTAAACAATGTGACCAAGAGACAGAGTCACCATTGAAAGTGGCCCTGTGGCTATTAGTAAAACACCACTGGGCAGCTGGCCATGCCTAGGGGCACCTTAATGACCCAAACTGATCACAAGGTTAAGCTCCACCACAATCATGCCAGCCAGAAGGAAAGACGGCTTTCCTTGTGCCTTCGGAACAATGACAAGCTATTCAGAAGCTTAATCCATGGGACCGTTCCATTCTTGGTCCTGAGCAGCACAATCGGATTGGCTGGCTCCATTCAACCACCTTGATGGTGCCAGCTCAGACTGGGTGTACAAAGATGGCTTCCCATCTGGTTTGCAGCAGATCCTCGGCTTGGTTAGTGCTATAGAAATGGCATCTTGGTGACCCAAAGGTGAAGATTTCACTTCACAACTCTGGACATGACTCATTTAGAGGAGGTTGTTCTTAATCTACTTCTGCTCCCCTTCATCTAACTAAAGCCCCACTATCTCTCTGTTTTCATAGTGCAAGCCAACTCTTCTTCATGAGCCGTGCACTTGAGAGGCTGAGAGGTAGCATAGAAAGAACATGAGCTTGGAATGAGGCAGATCTGGTCTCCAAACTTGGCTCTGACCTTGGGTAATAACAATAGGCAAACATCACATAATCTTTGCTTATTACACACCACGCTCTGTGCTCAGCAACCTGCCAGTATTATCTCATTAGGTCCTTACAGACAACCTAGAAGGATCATTGTTTCTGCTTTCTAGATAAAGACACATTTAGAAATGTTAATTTGCCCAAAGCCTAGATTTGAACCCAGGTCTGTCTCTCAGTTAAGCCTAATCTGTCATTTAAAAGTGCCTCCAAGAGGCTTCTCTGGTGGTCCAGTGGCTAAGACTCCATGCTCCTGATACAGGAGGCCTGGGTTTGATTCCCAGTCAGGAAACTCTATCCCATTTGCAACAACTAAGGGTTCACATGCACAAATAAGGGTCTGCATGCCACAACTCAAGATCTCACATACCACAACTAAGACCTGGCACAGCCAAGTACTATTAAATCAATAAATATTTTAAAAAAACTAACAAAACAAAACACCACCACCTGCCTCCACTTGATAACTTCCCTTGGTCTCAGCTTTCTCATATGACATTTTTGGGCCACTTCACATTTTACCCAGTTTCCCGTGCCTCATATTAAATTTTATATATGTAAAGTTTATATATACGTGAAATCACTGCAGTCTACCACCTGGCTTATAGCAGATGCCCCATAACTGTTCCCTTCCTTGTTGCTGAGACTGTTTCTCAGAACTAAGAGAATCTCCGACCCTTAGGACAAATCTCCAAAATCTCCCTCGTGGTCTGGCATTTTCAGACTGGCTTCAGGAGGTTTAGTAAAGCTTAACTAAGACACCTCTCTCAAGGCTACATCTCTTATATCTTATAAATAAATAAATGAAGCGGGACACCAGCCTTGGTTCTTCAATCTTGGTCACAGAGGAAGGAGTGCGAGGCGGGGAGCGAATCGGGCTATTCTGGATTTTTCCTTCATCTAACTAAAGCCCCACTATCTCTCTGTTTTCATAGTGCAAGCCAACTCTTCTTCATGAGCCGTGCACTTGAGAGGCTGAGAGGTAGCATAGAAAGAACATGAGCTTGGAATGAGGCAGATCTGGTCTCCAAACTTGGCTCTGACCTTGGGTAATAACAATAGGCAAACATCACATAATCTTTGCTTATTACACACCACGCTCTGTGCTCAGCAACCTGCCAGTATTATCTCATTAGGTCCTTACAGACAACCTAGAAGGATCATTGTTTCTGCTTTCTAGATAAAGACACATTTAGAAATGTTAATTTGCCCAAAGCCTAGATTTGAACCCAGGTCTGTCTCTCAGTTAAGCCTAATCTGTCATTTAAAAGTGCCTCCAAGAGGCTTCTCTGGTGGTCCAGTGGCTAAGACTCCATGCTCCTGATACAGGAGGCCTGGGTTTGATTCCCAGTCAGGAAACTCTATCCCATTTGCAACAACTAAGGGTTCACATGCACAAATAAGGGTCTGCATGCCACAACTCAAGATCTCACATACCACAACTAAGACCTGGCACAGCCAAGTACTATTAAATCAATAAATATTTTAAAAAAACTAACAAAACAAAACACCACCACCTGCCTCCACTTGATAACTTCCCTTGGTCTCAGCTTTCTCATATGACATTTTTGGGCCACTTCACATTTTACCCAGTTTCCCGTGCCTCATATTAAATTTTATATATGTAAAGTTTATATATACGTGAAATCACTGCAGTCTACCACCTGGCTTATAGCAGATGCCCCATAACTGTTCCCTTCCTTGTTGCTGAGACTGTTTCTCAGAACTAAGAGAATCTCCGACCCTTAGGACAAATCTCCAAAATCTCCCTACGTGGTCTGGCATTTTCAGACTGGCTTCAGGAGGTTTAGTAAAGCTTAACTAAGACACCTCTCTCAAGGCTACATCTCTTATATCTTATAAATAAATAAATGAAGCGGGACACCAGCCTTGGTTCTTCAATCTTGGTCACAGAGGAAGGGAGTGCGAGACGTGGGGAGCGAATCGGGCTATTCTGAAAGCTGGAAACTGGGCTGTAATTCCTCCAGCCTGGCCTTTGATGTGATTATTACTTTAAGCTGTTCCATGTGTATATATTTGTATATGTGTGTGTATTTGTGTATACACACACATCCAGAAGTAGACATATTTACACACACATATACACACACGTAATGATACTCTAAATGAGCCACCAGTCCCACCCTTCAAGTGTTTTCAGAAAATTAACTCATGAAATAAGCAATAATATGTGAACTATAAACATTCTTGTGTATTGGCAGATAAGCATGCTGCACATTCTCCTCCAAGATCCAAGGAAGAGAAGAAAGGGAATAACACAATAGCAGAAAAATGCACTAATCAAATCCATAATCAACTTTGATGATAGAGCAAGGATTCTAATCAAAACACAATGGGGCAAAGTTGCAACAGGTTGCAAGCTTGGAGCTGCCTTCTCTTCCCAGGGGCCTCGCCTGCGCTTTCTTCTTAAAACATCTAAAACACCCACAGAGGATTTCAATCACTTTTAATTACCTTTTTTAAAGAAATGAGTTGCAAGTTGAACACCAGGCTCCTAAAACCAGGAAATATCAAAGTATTATATATATCATTTTTTCCCCTCCGCAACTGCTTCTTAAAAATAGGCTAACCTCTCCTCAAATAGCTCATGAGCATTCCTTATCTGAAGGTTGGTCGGACAGGGTTTCTGAACTAACACAGAGCAGGTCTGTAAAACAATGCTTTGCACGTGGTCATAATTTATACGCCATGTTAACAGAGCAGATGCTATAAATGTTCGTTCTTGGGGGGAGGCCCAGGTATCTCAGCATCAGGAAGGGGAACTCGGGAGGGAGTGTGGCTGTGGAGCAGCTCCTCTCTCGGGAGGTTGAGCCCCAGCTGTAGGTTTGTGGGAGAGATTCAAGGTGAGGGGCTTGGCCAGCTGACAGTGATGCTGTACCTAAAAGCTAGTTTTTGGCTATGTCGGGTCTTTTCACACTTGGTGGAGATGGAGAACAGGCTTGGGGGAGAATGGGCTATCACTCGCTGAAGCGAGTTGTTGCCTAATATAAGCCATGAGCACTGTCTCCTTCCCTCTGTCACCACCATGTTGGATTTCTGAATCTTAGTGTTGTATGCTTAGTTGATCAGTTACGTCTGATTCTTTGAGAACCCAAGGACCGTAATCCAGGCTCCTCTGTCCACGGAGATTCTCCAGGCAAGAGTGCTCAAGTGGGTTGCCAAGATCTCCTCCGGGGGACCTTCCCAACCCAAGGATTGAACCTGGGTCTCCTGCACTGCAGGCGGATTCTTTACCAGCTGAGCTACAAGGGAAGCCTCTGTAGATCCAAAAATAACAGCAAAAAGCAAAAGTTGGCAGATAAGCATGCTGCACATTCTCCTCCAAGATCCAAGGAAGAGAAGAAGGGAATAACACAATAGCAGAAAAATGCACTAATCAAATCCATAATCAACTTTGATGATAGAGCAAGGATTCTAATCAAAACACAATGGGGCAAAGTTGCAACAGGTTGCAAGCTTGGAGCTGCCTTCTCTTCCCAGGGGCCTCGCCTGCGCTTTCTTCTTAAAACATCTAAAACACCCACAGAGGATTTCAATCACTTTTAATTACCTTTTTTAAAGAAATGAGTTGCAAGTTGAACACCAGGCTCCTAAAACCAGGAAATATCAAAGTATTATATATATCATTTTTTCCCCTCCGCAACTGCTTCTTAAAAATAGGCTAACCTCTCCTCAAATAGCTCATGAGCATTCCTTATCTGAAGGTTGGTCGGACAGGGTTTCTGAACTAACACAGAGCAGGTCTGTAAAACAATGCTTTGCACGTGGTCATAATTTATACGCCATGTTAACAGAGCAGATGCTATAAATGTTCGTTCTTGGGGGGAGGCCCAGGTATCTCAGCATCAGGAAGGGGAACTCGGGAGGGAGTGTGGCTGTGGAGCAGCTCCTCTCTCGGGAGGTTGAGCCCCAGCTGTAGGTTTGTGGGAGAGATTCAAGGTGAGGGGCTTGGCCAGCTGACAGTGATGCTGTACCTAAAAGCTAGTTTTTGGCTATGTCGGGTCTTTTCACACTTGGTGGAGATGGAGAACAGGCTTGGGGGAGAATGGGCTATCACTCGCTGAAGCGAGTTGTTGCCTAATATAAGCCATGAGCACTGTCTCCTTCCCTCTGTCACCACCATGTTGGATTTCTGAATCTTAGTGTTGTATGCTTAGTTGATCAGTTACGTCTGATTCTTTGAGAACCCAAGGACCGTAATCCAGGCTCCTCTGTCCACGGAGATTCTCCAGGCAAGAGTGCTCAAGTGGGTTGCCAAGATCTCCTCCGGGGGACCTTCCCAACCCAAGGATTGAACCTGGGTCTCCTGCACTGCAGGCGGATTCTTTACCAGCTGAGCTACAAGGGAAGCCCTCTGAACCTTAAGCTAATAATCATAATCACTGTCATTTCCCAAGGGTCTGTTATGAACCAGGTCTTTTATAGACACCATCTCTCCACCTTCTCATACCTGCTTGCTTAGAATGACTATCAACCATGAAGG
The DNA here is from genome assembly GCA_022376925.1 of Tragulus kanchil. Taxonomy (NCBI): domain Eukaryota; kingdom Metazoa; phylum Chordata; class Mammalia; order Artiodactyla; family Tragulidae; genus Tragulus; species Tragulus kanchil. The sequence goes on along the minus strand of JAIOJX010000006.1, from coordinate 66,034,147 downwards.
CAGCATGTAATCCCAATTTTTCAACCTTGAGAAGCCTTTATTCTTTGCACACAAGCACCTTTTGAAAGGAAGACACTAAAGGTGCAGTTTTCATCTGTTGCAGGAAGATGTGGCTTCCCCGTGGCTACACCCACTCCGGCTCTGCACCACGGCATGGCCCTGCTCCTCCTCCTTCCCCGCATGTTAATCTCACCCCTTCCTCCTCACTCAGCCATTCCTGCCCATTTCAGGAACCCACCATCTCCTGCCTCCTCCGCGAGGCCTTCTGGACTTCTCTAGCCATCGTGGCCTTTTCCTTCCTTTCAGCCCCAAAGAGCCTCCTCAGTCCTCTTAGGGTTGTGCCCCGATGCCCTCAGTACATCAGTTATGCCTCCCACCTAGACCAGATCTCCAAGGCCCAGACCATGTCTTATGTACCCTGCACTTCCTCCAGAGCATGAAAGAGGGAGGCAGCTGTGAAGACGGGGAAGACCACCAGCCTGCAAGCCAGACCACCCTGAGCTGGGCTCCCTGCTCGCCACCCTGGAGCAGGATGACCTGGAGAGGGTTACTCTGCCTTGCTGAGTTCCGCTTATGCTTCCAGCTCCATGGCGAGAGCAGCGGTCTTATAAACCATGGCCTGCCAATAACCGGAAAGCCCCAAGGATCCTCCCTCTACCGTATATTGGTGAAGAACAGGGAGTCCAGAGCCAGGCTGTCCAAGTCCTAATTCTACTTCTGCAACTCATGGGGCTACTCACTCAGTCTTTGCCTCTGTTTCCCAAGTGTAACATGAGAATAATACCACTTTATCTCATTGGAGTGTTGTAAGAATCAAATGAGGTCTTTTAGAACAGTTCCTGGCACATCGGAAGTGCTATGTCATGACTTGCCCTTATTATATTATTGTCGTTAAAGAAGATGTTATAGAAAATTATTTTCAAAGAACCTGGGTCTCCTGCACTGCAGGCGGATTCTTTACCAGCTGAGCTACAAGGGAAGCCCTCTGAACCTTAAGCTAATAATCATAATCACTGTCATTTCCCAAGGGTCTGTTATGAACCAGGTCTTTTATAGACACCATCTCTCCACCTTCTCATACCTGCTTGCTTAGAATGACTATCAACCATGAAGGCAGCATGTAATCCCAATTTTTCAACCTTGAGAAGCCTTTATTCTTTGCACACAAGCACCTTTTGAAAGGAAGACACTAAAGGTGCAGTTTTCATCTGTTGCAGGAAGATGTGGCTTCCCCGTGGCTACACCCACTCCGGCTCTGCACCACGGCATGGCCCTGCTCCTCCTCCTTCCCCGCATGTTAATCTCACCCCTTCCTCCTCACTCAGCCATTCCTGCCCATTTCAGGAACCCACCATCTCCTGCCTCCTCCGCGAGGCCTTCTGGACTTCTCTAGCCATCGTGGCCTTTTCCTTCCTTTCAGCCCCAAAGAGCCTCCTCAGTCCTCTTAGGGTTGTGCCCCGATGCCCTCAGTACATCAGTTATGCCTCCCACCTAGACCAGATCTCCAAGGCCCAGACCATGTCTTATGTACCCTGCACTTCCTCCAGAGCATGAAAGAGGGAGGCAGCTGTGAAGACGGGGAAGACCACCAGCCTGCAAGCCAGACCACCCTGAGCTGGGCTCCCTGCTCGCCACCCTGGAGCAGGATGACCTGGAGAGGGTTACTCTGCCTTGCTGAGTTCCGCTTATGCTTCCAGCTCCATGGCGAGAGCAGCGGTCTTATAAACCATGGCCTGCCAATAACCGGAAAGCCCCAAGGATCCTCCCTCTACCGTATATTGGTGAAGAACAGGGAGTCCAGAGCCAGGCTGTCCAAGTCCTAATTCTACTTCTGCAACTCATGGGGCTACTCACTCAGTCTTTGCCTCTGTTTCCCAAGTGTAACATGAGAATAATACCACTTTATCTCATTGGAGTGTTGTAAGAATCAAATGAGGTCTTTTAGAACAGTTCCTGGCACATCGGAAGTGCTATGTCATGACTTGCCCTTATTATATTATTGTCGTTAAAGAAGATGTTATAGAAAATTATTGTCAAAGAACTGTCATATCTGCTGTAAGTGTTACTGGGAGGATGAAATGAGATCATACACAAAGAGCCTGGCGTGTCAGGCGCTTCCCTCAGCTTCCCACCATGCCTGGGACTGTATTAGGCATGTGGCAGATGTTCTGTAAACCCCTGTGAATTGAATGACACCTTCTCAAGGGCTTGAGAAAATACGCTATGCCTTCTCTCACTAAGAGCTATTAGATCTATGCTCAACAGTGCCCCATCTCCTGGTTTTACAATATAAATAGCTCATTTTATTAAGTATTTTCTATTTGCCAGACACTAGGCTTTACATATGTTATTTATATATGTATATAAATATGTATATATAATAGATGTATATGTGTGTATACAGACAGATGCATATGACACTTTACATAGGCTATTTTTCATAAGCCACATGATTTGTGTGATTGTTAAATGCCCATTGTTACAGCTAGGAACACTGAGGCCCACAGAGGTTAAGGGATGAGGTTACCAGCTAGTACCTGGTGGAGGCGGACACCTGGGATATCTCCCTGACTTTAAAGCCTGTGCTGCTGACCACTACAAAACCAGTCTTCTCCCCAAGGCCCCCTGGATAAAAAGGAGTCAGATGCCTCATCGTATCACTTGCCATTTGACTCCTCATCTCCTGAGTATCTTCAGGTTTTGAATCTGAGACTACCAAACCTGACTCTGTCCTTGAGCTGTCTGGACAGCTTTCCTGGCTGGTAAATGCACACTCTGTCAGGTACAGAGGAAGAAGCCATGTCCAAAGAAGGGAAAACCCCTTGTGCCAATTATTCTCTGACGCCACGGCGAGGCAGTGGGAACAAGGATCTGCACCTGCCACAGGGAAAAGCCTCCAGGTAGCCTGGCCATGAATTGAAAAAAAAAAAAAAAGGCATGCTGTAAAAACCAGGGTAGCCCACAGGGAAGTCCATCTAAACCATCCTCCCCATGGTCAGTATGCAAGGTCCCCCTGAGGGCAAGAGAGGCGGAGTGGGGGGCAGAGAGGGGACTCTGGGTTGAGGGACAGAAGAAAAGCCTTGAGGGAACCGGACCCCACCAGCCCGTCTGGCAGCAGCTGAAAATCATTTTTCCAGGAAAGAGGGCAATGAGTCACCTTTTCAGAGCCTGCCCACTGCAAGTTCTCTGACCCAACATGTTAAGTGAAGGGTCAAATGGGCAGCGATAGAACAGCTGCCTGGTAGCCACGATCCCAGAGTCCACTTTCCCCTCATTCCTCGGGACCTCCTCGTCAGGCTGGAGGGTGTGTGTCACATCCCGCAGTCACGACTCCAGCCTCCCGCATACTGCCCACCACACCGCACCAGCCCCATTTCCAGGGGTGGAGGGGAAGCCCTTCCAAGAGCACATCCCCCAAGCCCATTCCCATTGCAGCATTCACCCTACAGATCCTGTGATGAACGGCAGAAAAAGAGCTCAGAGCCGCAAACCCTAGCAGAGACAGGCCCGGGAGCACTAGGGGGAAACCGTGCCTTCCTCCCACACGCCATCACTCAAGCCTCTCAGCTTCCAAAAATGTTTAGCAAGTGCAGCAGCATAGGGCATGCTTATCAGCCTGGTGTGGGAGCGTCATCTGTTTTGAGGGCCTTCTCCAGCCCAGAGTTCCAAAAATCTGCTTACAATTAGCTCCCAGCTTCAGTTCCCCCATCAGAAAGGCTAGGAATGTGTTGAGTTCTAGCCTCTGATCAGAGAGAGCTCTAGGAGAAGGTGGAGACTACCAAACCTGACTCTGTCCTTGAGCTGTCTGGACAGCTTTCCTGGCTGGTAAATGCACACTCTGTCAGGTACAGAGGAAGAAGCCATGTCCAAAGAAGGGAAAACCCCTTGTGCCAATTATTCTCTGACGCCACGGCGAGGCAGTGGGAACAAGGATCTGCACCTGCCACAGGGAAAAGCCTCCAGGTAGCCTGGCCATGAATTGAAAAAAAAAAAAAAAGGCATGCTGTAAAAACCAGGGTAGCCCACAGGGAAGTCCATCTAAACCATCCTCCCCATGGTCAGTATGCAAGGTCCCCCTGAGGGCAAGAGAGGCGGAGTGGGGGGCAGAGAGGGGACTCTGGGTTGAGGGACAGAAGAAAAGCCTTGAGGGAACCGGACCCCACCAGCCCGTCTGGCAGCAGCTGAAAATCATTTTTCCAGGAAAGAGGGCAATGAGTCACCTTTTCAGAGCCTGCCCACTGCAAGTTCTCTGACCCAACATGTTAAGTGAAGGGTCAAATGGGCAGCGATAGAACAGCTGCCTGGTAGCCACGATCCCAGAGTCCACTTTCCCCTCATTCCTCGGGACCTCCTCGTCAGGCTGGAGGGTGTGTGTCACATCCCGCAGTCACGACTCCAGCCTCCCGCATACTGCCCACCACACCGCACCAGCCCCATTTCCAGGGGTGGAGGGGAAGCCCTTCCAAGAGCACATCCCCCAAGCCCATTCCCATTGCAGCATTCACCCTACAGATCCTGTGATGAACGGCAGAAAAAGAGCTCAGAGCCGCAAACCCTAGCAGAGACAGGCCCGGGAGCACTAGGGGGAAACCGTGCCTTCCTCCCACACGCCATCACTCAAGCCTCTCAGCTTCCAAAAATGTTTAGCAAGTGCAGCAGCATAGGGCATGCTTATCAGCCTGGTGTGGGAGCGTCATCTGTTTTGAGGGCCTTCTCCAGCCCAGAGTTCCAAAAATCTGCTTACAATTAGCTCCCAGCTTCAGTTCCCCCATCAGAAAGGCTAGGAATGTGTTGAGTTCTAGCCTCTGATCAGAGAGAGCTCTAGGAGAAGGTGGAGACAGTGTCAGCAGAGAGGAAGTGCCAAAAAGGTCAGCTGGTCTGTTGCCACTTCCCTGACACCAGCCCCATGCTACCTCCCCCGCTGGCTTTCCGCCTCTCCTGACCAGGACAGTCACATCCGTCAGGTCGGTCTGTCCCCAAAAGTCCCTGCTGACTAACTGCCAAGAAAATACAGCATGCCCCTGCTCCCTCCTACCAGGAGAGGGGAGGGAGGGGGCAAGCAGCGCGGAGGGCAGGAAGCCAGCAGAACCTGATTGGCCCTTGCTGATTTCCTTAAAAGAGATTGCAAGGCTAGGGCCTGTCACCCAGCCGAATTGGGTGATGCGGGCTCTGTGGAAAGGTAGAAGTCATCAATTCTTTTCAAGCCATACCCATCCCCCCCGGCCCAGTCACCCGGGCTACCGGCCCGGGGATCTACTACCCGGGAGGAGGGGCTTAGCTTCGGGCCGCCATTCTGAGGCAGCCACCCCCGCCCCATCGCTACAGCCAGCCAAGACGCTAGGAGTCTCCAATTGCCTGCCTCCGCTGGTGCACCGGGCACTGCATCGTGCCTGGAAGCCTGTCAGCCCGAAGGATGGGGCAGGGACAGGCATCTCCAAGCCGAGGGGACCGGGTACACTGGCATCCCCAGACCTCTTTTTCTGGATCTTGCGGCCAAGCCATGGGGCGTGGAGCCCTACGAGGTCTCGGGCCATTCCTCGGCAGGGACAGAACCTCTGCTGAACCGACAGATACACAGCCGCTGCAGGAGACACACTGTCTTCCTGGGGCCAAGCCCCTCAACACGCAGAACCTGACCTTTCCAGTGCGGCAAACGTTTTTTGAGGACACCCTGATAGTGCCCCCAAGAAAGAAGCCGCAGGCGGCCCGCATCCCGATCTCTCAGAGCTCCTTAAGGCAAACCTCGGTCACCCGGGCCACACCCACTGGCCAGCCCACTCTCCGCGCGCAACCCCCAATCTGCTGGCCTAAGTAGAACGGTTCCCTTCTCAGCCCACAGGGTAGCCCTTCACCTGCCCAATCGTGCCAACCTCCCCTCTCTAAAAGTATTCACCCTTTCCCCAGAATAGTGCCCCGGCACCCAGCACCTCTCACCTGGGTATCGAACCCGTTTTCCACCGAGCCGCTCATCCGCAGCGGGAGCCCCTCCCCCGCCGGCTCCTGCAGCCCCTGCGATTTCAGGGGGATCTGGCTAGGGTAGGCGGTCTTGCTCACCTCCACCTTGCTTCCCAACTTGAGATAGCAAGGTTGGGGGCCCGCCCGGGCTGGGGGCACGTGTAAGATGGGCGCAGCGCTGTGCACGGGTTTGGGCAGTCCGGACTTCATTTTGGAGGCGACCAGGATGGCCGGCATCTTCTCCCGGGGCTTCGGCTTTCCCAGCACGTCCCTGGAAGCGGCGGCGGAGGCGACCGCTAAAGGCAGCGCGGGCAGCAGAGCAGGCGCCGGGCTTCGGCCCGAGAGGCGCCCACCACCAGCCGAGGGAAAGAAAAAAAAAAAAAAAAATCCCCGAGTCGGGGATTTCAGAGCAATCCGGCGAGCTCGCCTTCTGGGTGCCGGGACGCGGCGGAGGACTGACCGCGCGACGCTCAGCTGGTCCCACCTGAACGGAGGCTGCAGTCGGTTTTCACGCCTCTCCTGGGTGGCCTGTTCAAGGGCTCTGGGTGCTCAGAAGCGTTTGCCTCTTGCGATTCTCCTCCTGGGAACCCGAGGTTTGGACGCCCATATTAACTTGTCATTGCATCTCCGAAGTAAGGAGGCCCCTTTAGAAAAGAAGCGGCTGGGACCCACGCCTCCCGCTCCGGGAGGCTGCGGGTATGAGCCTGCGATCTCAGGGAGCTAGCAACCGTGGGGAAGGAAGGAGCGACGGGAGGAAGAGAGGGAGGGCACACGGAGCCCAAGACGTCCTCGCCGAGGCAGTTGTCGCTCTGATCGCAAGCACCGCAGTGTCACTCGCGACGCTGAGGCGCGGCGAGAGCCCCCGAAAGGTCTCTCTAGGTGTGACAGTCAGTCACCACTGCCCAGAAGCCCTCCGAACAGACAGCACTTCAGCGCCTGAGGGTCTGCACATGCTCGGTGCGCTATAGCGCAGCAAGGCTGTGGTCGTGGGGCGCGGGCACCCGGACGCGCGGCTGGCGGGTTGGGCAGGGCAGCGCTCGCGAGCGGCAGCCGCGCTTCCCGGGAAGGCTGCGCTGGCGGCGGGGCTCGGCGCAGCGAGAACAGGCTGCGACCCGCGCGACTGCGGCGCGCGCTGACAGCCCGGGCCGCCTCAACGCGCCGATTGGTCCGTGGAAGGCCAATCAGCGGCCGCGGCTCTCTCTGCAAAGGGGGCGTGGCCTCAACTCCCAGGCCGCCGCCGAAACTCTGGGGCCGCGCTTGGCCGCAAGTACAAAGCGGGCTGGTGACCGCTCTGCAGCGCTGCTCTGGCCGCGCGCTCCCCCGCGGGCCGACACCCCCCGCGTCCTGGAGCCTTTTGAAAAATGCCCTTTCGAACGCAAGCGCCTGCCTCGGGGCCCCGCGGGGAAGGCTCCGAGGAAGTTTGTTTCCTTTTTAAAATTGTTCTGGTCACCTTAACGGTCTGAGGTTTCCGGAGTCGCGCCTGCAGCCCCGCGGCCCCCCATCTGGTCTGGGCAGGGCGGATCCTAGTCTCCCGCGTTAAGGACGCGCCAGCCATTTCTTCTCTTTTCTGCCAGCTCTTCCAGGCGGGCCGGGGGGGCCTCCGAATGGCTTCCTCTCCAGCTTTCAAAGGCTACACATTTCACTTAACTATTTGAAGTATTTATAGGCAAATACAATACCCCCGCGAAACCTGCCGCCCCGAGGCGGTTCCTCCTCGAAACCTACCACAGACTAATTAAGAGTGGCCAGAGGAAGAGGCCAGGAGAAGCTCCACGACTCGGGAGGGCTCGGGCTAAATCCTGCTGCTTTACCTATGGGAGCCCCTCCCTGTCGGCGCCTCGGACGCTCTGGGCCCACAGGTTCCTTTAATTCGCTCGAGGATTTCTCTCCTGTCCCAGGTGTTCTGCGGGTTCATCGCTGAGAGCTGGAGGAGATAGATAGGCCAAATCTCTCGCGATTCATAGATGAATCTAGGAATCCCCCACCCTGTAGAACTTCCTGGATTTAAATCGAGCAAGTTCTTTGACTTTATATACGTCTTTACAAAGCTTCGGTTCTCCCTGTGAGTAAGGAGGGGGGTTGACGACATGTATGTAATTTTTTTTTTTTTTCTAATATACTATTGTTTGGATAAATGAAATACCTCATTACAGTCATTTTGCGTGGGTACTGGTCAGTGTGAGAGACCGGCAGAAGTTAGGTATTGTTATCCCTATTATTATAGCTACTTCTTTCCCCCAAACTCCCAGTCATCTCTGTTTTTAAGCTGTTTCTCTTCTCTGTCTCTGAGATACAGGTGTTCACAGTACGCCCACCCTACAGCGGGATTGTCAATGTTAATGGCCTCGATTTGTCATTGTCCAAATCATAGGAAACTTCAAAATTTTAAAACAGATCTCTTAAAGCAGTATTCAGAAATGAAAAGATGCCTCCTCACGGCCTGCTCCCTCTACCATCTTATCTCCACCCACTCTGTGTGGCAACTTTCTCCTGTAGTTAGGCTGAAAGGCACACAGCCTCATACAATTGCAGGTATTCTTCCCTCTAAAATGACACAGTGGTCCTCCATGTCACTTACTTAGCACTCAGCGCTTGTCCATCTGATGCTATCTTGTTATTTATTGTTTCATGTTTCTTTTCTTCTTAAAGAGAAGGCCCCTTGAAATCAGGAACTGTGTTTTTAACCTTCATTAGATTCTCTCAGCTCTGAGTATAATGCTGTGGACAGAATGTCTACCCAGACTATTATCAGATGGTAAGTGAATGATGCCAGCAGTAACTAACCAGGGGGAGAGCCTTTAAGATCCGAGTACATAAGGTCATAAGAAATGGTGTGCTCTGTTAAACCTTGGAGCACTCCTACCCAGAATTCTGGTTTCTGTTGAATGTAGCAAGGGTTATGGAAGTACACTGCAGTCTTTGACTTTAAAGGCTATGGAGATATTCCAAAGTATTTCCGTGGCCTTAGTGTAGTTTTTCACAAAATGTGGTCCTCAGCATTCTACCAGCAGCATCAACACCAGGAAGCTTGTTTGATAAGCCCCAAAAGTCCTGGATAAACCAAAAATCCTGGAGGTGGGCCCCAAGGATCTAGGTTTACCAACTGTTAACCCCGTGATTCTGGTGAATACATCAGGCAGTCAGTGCTCCTCCAGGACTGCTTAACCCTTAATATACATAAGAATGACCGGACATCTTGGGCTTCCCAGGTGGCGCTGGTGGTAAGGAACCCACCTCAGGTTCAGTTCCTGGATCAGGAAGATCCCCTGGAGGAGGCCATTGCAACCCACTCCAGTATTCTTACTTGGAGAATCCCATGGACAGAGGAGTCCATGGGGTAGCAAAGAGTCAGTCACAACTGAACTGACTTAGCAGACACTTGCTGAAATACAGATTGCATTCAGTAGGTCTGGAATGGGGCTGAGAACCCCCAATTCCAGGGGTTTTAGAATAAGCCCCTACCGGACACTCATGCTGGTGGTCTGGAGCACACACTTTGTGTAGTAAGCTAAACCATGGGTAGTAAAATAGGTTCATCTCAAGGGTCATTGCTAGCTAACCACTTTGTGTCACACTGTGCTGAAAAGAATTCCAAAGGTGCATGTTAATTTGGGAACAGAAGCCTGATCAATTAATAATGCTTCTTCCAAAATCAGTGGTCCTCCATGTCACTTACTTAGCACTCAGCGCTTGTCCATCTGATGCTATCTTGTTATTTATTGTTTCATGTTTCTTTTCTTCTTAAAGAGAAGGCCCCTTGAAATCAGGAACTGTGTTTTTAACCTTCATTAGATTCTCTCAGCTCTGAGTATAATGCTGTGGACAGAATGTCTACCCAGACTATTATCAGATGGTAAGTGAATGATGCCAGCAGTAACTAACCAGGGGGAGAGCCTTTAAGATCCGAGTACATAAGGTCATAAGAAATGGTGTGCTCTGTTAAACCTTGGAGCACTCCTACCCAGAATTCTGGTTTCTGTTGAATGTAGCAAGGGTTATGGAAGTACACTGCAGTCTTTGACTTTAAAGGCTATGGAGATATTCCAAAGTATTTCCGTGGCCTTAGTGTAGTTTTTCACAAAATGTGGTCCTCAGCATTCTACCAGCAGCATCAACACCAGGAAGCTTGTTTGATAAGCCCCAAAAGTCCTGGATAAACCAAAAATCCTGGAGGTGGGCCCCAAGGATCTAGGTTTACCAACTGTTAACCCCGTGATTCTGGTGAATACATCAGGCAGTCAGTGCTCCTCCAGGACTGCTTAACCCTTAATATACATAAGAATGACCGGACATCTTGGGCTTCCCAGGTGGCGCTGGTGGTAAGGAACCCACCTCAGGTTCAGTTCCTGGATCAGGAAGATCCCCTGGAGGAGGCCATTGCAACCCACTCCAGTATTCTTACTTGGAGAATCCCATGGACAGAGGAGTCCATGGGGTAGCAAAGAGTCAGTCACAACTGAACTGACTTAGCAGACACTTGCTGAAATACAGATTGCATTCAGTAGGTCTGGAATGGGGCTGAAAACCCCCCAATTCCAGGGGTTTTAGAATAAGCCCCTACCGGACACTCATGCTGGTGGTCTGGAGCACACACTTTGTGTAGTAAGCTAAACCATGGGTAGTAAAATAGGTTCATCTCAAGGGTCATTGCTAGCTAACCACTTTGTGTCACACTGTGCTGAAAAGAATTCCAAAGGTGCATGTTAATTTGGGAACAGAAGCCTGATCAATTAATAATGTCTGTCACTGACATAGAAATGGACATAGTGACATATATGCTATGTATTTCCCGTCTTGGATTTCTCATTTAAATCATATTTACACCAAGGTCATTTTTTGGATTCTGAGACCCTCAAATACATACTAATTTGAAAAACAGTGCATTCTTTTTTATTTTTAAGTACCTCTTCTTAATACTCTAGGATTTGATAAACATATATTTATCATGCACTTTAACTTGTGTGGTTTATTTAAAGACCAATAACCTCTCATCTTTCTTGATGGAAAAGAAGTAAATCTTGTAGTCTATTTCAAAATTCTTCTCGGCCTCTGCATCCCTTTCAAATTTAATTTGCTCTTTCCTGAAACATTTCTCATCTCCCTTTATATTTTTTCTTGTCTTTCCCTCATTTTCCTTCTTCAAAGCAGAATAATTTTGTCATTATAGCCAGACAAGGGCACACAAATCTTTTCCCCTGAGGCAAAAAAGCTAATTGCAAGATTCCTCCTTAAATAAGATCATCTCAAATTATAAAAGTGTCCTTTAAAGTTACTCCCTCCACTTAGATGTTCTGTTAACATGAATGAAGTCATTTGAAATCAATAAGTTTGGCAAGTATTGGTAGCCAAAGGAGTCACTGGTTCAGAATACAGCAAACTACTTGGCAAAGAAAAGACTATCCAAACCTTTCTTTTCTTTCTTTTTTAAAAAAGATATGCATCATGGATAGCCCTCTGTTTTAAATCTCAGCTTTGACAACCCTTCTCTTTTTCTTCCGTCAGACTCTCAGCTTTCAAAACCACGCAGTTTGAAACATACTTCCAAAGCTCCCGAGAGCACTGAATCAGGAGTCAGAAGGTGGCACTTCTCCGGCTGTAGGAACCATCCTCAGATCAGGATATGCCAGCTGCGCTGCTCTCTGATCCTACACAACAGCCACTGGTGACTAGTTGAGTGTAAATTGGGCTTTACTTTTAAAATTATTATTATTATTTTAATTTACTTTTACTTTTTATGTTTACAGAGTTATTTTTTTAATTATTTTTTTTTTGGTTGCATAGGGTCTTTGCACGCTAGCTTTTCTCTAGTTGCAGAGGGCGGGGCTACTCTCTAGTTGCAGTGCGTGGCCTTTTCATTGCGGTGGCTTCTCTTGCTGCGGAGCAGGGGCTCTAGGGCACTGGGGCTCAGTAGTTGTGGTGCCCCAAGGCATGTGGGATCAAATCCATGTCCCTTGCATTGGCAAGCGGATTCCTAACCCTTGGACCACCTTAAGTCCCTGTAAATTGGGCTTTAGAACTGACCTGCAAGTGACCAACTCCATCAACCCATCCTTTACCTGCATTAAAGACTCCTGGCTGAGTGCCAAAGACTGGATGCCTTTGAACTGTGGTGTTGGAGAAGGCTCTTGAGAGTCCCTTGGACTGCAAGGAGATCAGCTGAAGCTCCAATACTATGGCCACATGATGCAAAGAGATGACTCATTGGAAAAGACCCCTGATGTTGGGGAAAATAGAAGGCAGAAGGAGAAGGGGTCAACAGAGGACAAGATGGTTGGATGGCATTCCTGAGTCAATGGATATGAGTTTGAGCAAGCTCAGGGAGATGGTAATGGGTAGGGACGCCTGGCATGCTGCAGTCCACAGGGTCGCAAAGAGTCGGACACGACTAAATGACTTAACTGACCGACCGAAAGACCCCTGGCTGTGCTTAACTCCCAAGAAGACAGTCCTAAGAGACTGAAACATCTAAACCCCAGCCTGTACAAAACAAACAAACAAAAAACCCCAGAGATCTGGGGAAAGAATCAATGGGCTCTTGGAGGCCCCTACTATAAATGATGAAGGAACATAGTGCAAGTCTTTAGAATAATATAAAATGCAAAACACTCTTGAGTTTATTGGGGAGTAAAAAAATCAGACAGGCTTATTTTCAAATACACGCTTTTCCTTAATTTTCTACGACATGGGTTGGCAACTTAAAATACATATCTCAGCGATGGCCCCAAATGCTTATCTTTTGGTAGTGGCTGAATTGAGAGCCCACCCATCTCAGACTACAGGGAAACTGGAGTAAGAACCTTAGAACAGTTAAGCCTGCTCAGCCCACCTCTTCCTCTCCTTGATTCTAACCTACCTTCCTCTAAATGGATGTGTAGTCCATGAGGCTCCTCTGTCCTCAGGATTCTCAGGCAAGAACACTTTGGCTTCCCTGGTGGTCCAGTGGGTACAGTCTGCCTTGCAGTGCAAGGGGCACCGGTTCGATCCTGGCTGGGGAAGATCCCATGTGCCGTGGAGCGGTTAGACTGGTGTGTCCAATTACGAGCCAGTGCTCTGGAGCGCATGCGCCCAGAGCCGGATCTCTGCAACGAGAGAGGTCACTGCAATGGAAGGCCCATGCAGGCCGAAGAATAAAGATGGATGAAAAACAAATAAAAAATCAATAAAAGAGGCCAAAAATAAAAAGACTCCTGGCTGAGTGCCAAAGACTGGATGCCTTTGAACTGTGGTGTTGGAGAAGGCTCTTGAGAGTCCCTTGGACTGCAAGGAGATCAGCTGAAGCTCCAATACTATGGCCACATGATGCAAAGAGATGACTCATTGGAAAAGACCCCTGATGTTGGGGAAAATAGAAGGCAGAAGGAGAAGGGGTCAACAGAGGACAAGATGGTTGGATGGCATTCCTGAGTCAATGGATATGAGTTTGAGCAAGCTCAGGGAGATGGTAATGGGTAGGGACGCCTGGCATGCTGCAGTCCACAGGGTCGCAAAGAGTCGGACACGACTAAATGACTTAACTGACCGACCGAAAGACCCCTGGCTGTGCTTAACTCCCAAGAAGACAGTCCTAAGAGACTGAAACATCTAAACCCCAGCCTGTACAAAACAAACAAACAAAAAACCCCAGAGATCTGGGGAAAGAATCAATGGGCTCTTGGAGGCCCCTACTATAAATGATGAAGGAACATAGTGCAAGTCTTTAGAATAATATAAAATGCAAAACACTCTTGAGTTTATTGGGGAGTAAAAAAATCAGACAGGCTTATTTTCAAATACACGCTTTTCCTTAATTTTCTACGACATGGGTTGGCAACTTAAAATACATATCTCAGCGATGGCCCCAAATGCTTATCTTTTGGTAGTGGCTGAATTGAGAGCCCACCCATCTCAGACTACAGGGAAACTGGAGTAAGAACCTTAGAACAGTTAAGCCTGCTCAGCCCACCTCTTCCTCTCCTTGATTCTAACCTACCTTCCTCTAAATGGATGTGTAGTCCATGAGGCTCCTCTGTCCTCAGGATTCTCAGGCAAGAACACTTTGGCTTCCCTGGTGGTCCAGTGGGTACAGTCTGCCTTGCAGTGCAAGGGGCACCGGTTCGATCCCTGGCTGGGGAAGATCCCATGTGCCGTGGAGCGGTTAGACTGGTGTGTCCAATTACGAGCCAGTGCTCTGGAGCGCATGCGCCCAGAGCCGGATCTCTGCAACGAGAGAGGTCACTGCAATGGAAGGCCCATGCAGGCCGAAGAATAAAGATGGATGAAAAACAAATAAAAAATCAATAAAAGAGGCCAAAATTAAAAAAGAAAAAGAATACTGGAGTGCATTATCATTTCTTCTCCAGGAGATCTTCCCAACCCAGGGATTGAACCTGCATATCCTGCATTGGCAGGTGGATTCTTTACCACACTGAGCCACCAGGGAAGCCAAAGGCAATAGCCCTGACTAAATTTCAAACAAATATATAGTAAACATTTGGTTTATTGGCTATGGTATGACTCTGAGCCTATGTGCCAGGTTCTTAGCATTATGATAGGGAACAAATAAAACTTAAGTGCTTATTCCCTCCTCTCAAGATTCAAAGAATGATGCAACCACTGTTTCCAGCCGAAGGGTTGCCCTTTTCCACAGCTGAGAAACAGAGAGAACAGGGCAGGCTAACAGGGAACTAAGTGACAAATAGTAGCTCTTACATTCCAACAGAAGCCTAAGAATCACTGAGGGCTAAAGGAACAGAACCCTAATCACACCCCAGCCCAGCATACCTAGAAGTCTGAATCTGTGTCTGCGTTTTAGACAAGCACCCAGGTGACTCTGAGTCTGTGAGTCCTCACACGTGGCTTTGCAGCCCTGGCTGTCCGTGAGAGTCACCTGCAGAACTGAAAACACAGGGCTGCCCAGGCCCCACCCTGGACCAATCAAATCAGATGCTGGGGTGGGGCCTAAGCCTTTGTCTGTTAGTAAAGCTTCTGAATGGGGCTTCCCAGGTGCCACTTATGGTAAAGAACCTGCTTGCCAGTGCAGGAGACATAAGACACGTGGGTTCGATTCTTGGAGTCGCAAAATGTTGAACACGACTGAAGCGACTTAGCATACATGCAAAGCTCCTGGATGGGGCTTCCCAGGTAGCTCAGTGGGTAAAGAATTCCACCTGCAATGCAGGAGACACAAGGGATGCAGGTTTCATCCCGGGTCGGGAAGATCCCTTGGAAGAAGGCATGGTAACCCACTCTTGCCCGGAGAATCCAGGGAGAAGGCTGGACATCTGGAACACAGTCGGCAGTGTGCCTTTGGAGCGGTACGATGACTCCCCCCATATGGGCTACAACCTGGATGGTGGGCACATCTATAAGCCCCTGCACACCCAGGACGAGCTAGACCAGTTTCTGGATAAGATGAAGAACCTGACTACTGGTGAGTGGGCGTGAGGTGGACAGAGGAGTCTGGTGGGCTACCGTCCGTGGGCTCGCAGAGTCAGACACAACTGAAGCAACTGAACACGCAAACACACACAAAGCTCCTGGGTACGGGCAAATGGAAAAGTGCCACTTTAAGAAATGCTACAAGGACTGCTCCTGCAACCATTAACAGAGCTCAATGACTGAAGCAAAAACCTGGGCAATTTCAATCCATGTGAACAACCAATCTGGAAAAACTCAAGCCTTCTGTTCCTTTCTGAGCAAGATTTGCTTATTTGAGACACACACAGCCAGTCTCACTGCCCAAGCAGCCCAAAGGCAGCTGGGAATTTGCCCAAATGCTGCCTGGGAGTCAGCCATGCAAGATGGCATCAAGCAGCCTGACCCCTGGTCAGGGCAGGCCCCCAGGCAAGGAGCGAGGATGCTCCAGCCATTTCCTCCCTCCACTGCATTTCCTCTTTTGGTTACTGTTCCTCCTGTGAGCCTTCGTGCCTCCCTCTGATTCTGCCCCAGGCTCGGAGCCTGGTGAGCCTCTGCTGGCAGAGGAGTTCCTGGCCCCTGAGAGCTGGGTGGTGCCCAAGGTTCAGGGCTCTGAGAGGAGAGCTTGGAGTGGAGTTAACTCTTGAAGGTCTGTGCTCAGGAAAAGGTGTACTGGCGGGAAAACATCTCAACAGTGGATACTAAAAAACAATGATGTAGACCTTTGGTATGTATTTTGTGATTCTTTCCCCTTTATTTAAAATGCATATGTCCTGGAGATCTTTATCTTATTGTTTATATACATGTTTGACTACCACTAAATTTTGCTAATATAGGGCTTCCCTGGTGATCCAGTGGGTGAAGAGTCCACCTTGCAGTGCAAGGGATGCCAGTTCAATCCCTGGCCCACCTCTTCCTCTCCTTGATTCTAACCTACCTTCCTCCAAATGGATGTGTAGTCCATGAGGCTCCTCTGTCCTCAGGATTCTCAGGCAAGAGCACTTTGGCTTCCCTGGTGGTCCAGTGGGTAAAGAGTCTGCCTTGCAGTGCAAAGGGCACCGGTTCGATCCCTGGCTGGGGAAGATCCCATGTGCCGTGGAGCAGCTGGACCGGTGTGTCCAATTACAAGCCAGCGCTCTGGAGCATATGTGCCCAGAGCTGCGCTCTATGACAAAAGAGGCCACTGCAATGGGAGGCCCACTGAGGTCAAAGAACAAAGATGGATGAAAATAAATAAATAAATGAAAGACCAGTAAAAGAGGCCAATTTTTTTTTAATTGCTAATATGTTTTTGTGTTTACATATTTATAAATACATATGTTTATAAAGAGAAAGAAAAGGAAGGCATCCTACCATACTACAAACAGTAGTTACTTCTGAGGAGCAATTTTGGAGAACAGCCATTTTTTATTTTTCTATCACTGTTTTACTGGGTTGGAATTAGAGTTGATTTCAACTTACTTTTCCAGGTGATTTTCCTGCATTTTTCAAATAAATATCTTTACTTGTTTTAATCCTTTATTGATTCAAGGAACCCTCACTACACCCCATAGGAAACCAAGCCCTGTGCCAAATATTGGTCATAGAGAAGTTAGCTAGCTTACATCCATCTCTGCCGTCTACCTTTTCAGGCAGAGGAGCTGAGTCTTCTCCCAAACAAACAGACAGAAACTTTGTAGCTAGCAATGATTAAAATCCAATTTTAGTTAAAGTACAATTAACTCCAGTTTAGTTATATATATAAATAGATAAGATCTGTATACAGTTGGCTGTCTGTGTCTGTGGGTTCTGTATCCACAGATACAACCAACAGCAGATGGAAAAAAATTCAGAAAGATCCAAAAGGCAGAACTTGAATTTACCATGCCCTAGCAACTATTTACATAGTATTTACATAGCGTTTACATTGTATTAGGTATTATAAGTACCCCACAGATGACTTAAAATACACAGGAGAAGGTGTGTGTAAGTTATATGTAAATGCTACACCATTTTATGTGAGTCTTGAGTATCTTGTAGATTTTGGAATCTGAGGGGGTCCTGGAATTAATCTTAGGCATTTCCTCAAATGGATGTGTAGTCCATGAGGCTCCTCTGTCCTCAGGATTCTCAGGCAAGAGCACTTTGGCTTCCCTGGTGGTCCAGTGGGTAAAGAGTCTGCCTTGCAGTGCAAAGGGCACCGGTTCGATCCCTGGCTGGGGAAGATCCCATGTGCCGTGGAGCAGCTGGACCGGTGTGTCCAATTACAAGCCAGCGCTCTGGAGCATATGTGCCCAGAGCTGCGCTCTATGACAAAAGAGGCCACTGCAATGGGAGGCCCACTGAGGTCAAAGAACAAAGATGGATGAAAATAAATAAATAAATGAAAGACCAGTAAAAGAGGCCAATTTTTTTTTAATTGCTAATATGTTTTTGTGTTTACATATTTATAAATACATATGTTTATAAAGAGAAAGAAAAGGAAGGCATCCTACCATACTACAAACAGTAGTTACTTCTGAGGAGCAATTTTGGAGAACAGCCATTTTTTATTTTTCTATCACTGTTTTACTGGGTTGGAATTAGAGTTGATTTCAACTTACTTTTCCAGGTGATTTTCCTGCATTTTTCAAATAAATATCTTTACTTGTTTTAATCCTTTATTGATTCAAGGAACCCTCACTACACCCCATAGGAAACCAAGCCCTGTGCCAAATATTGGTCATAGAGAAGTTAGCTAGCTTACATCCATCTCTGCCGTCTACCTTTTCAGGCAGAGGAGCTGAGTCTTCTCCCAAACAAACAGACAGAAACTTTGTAGCTAGCAATGATTAAAATCCAATTTTAGTTAAAGTACAATTAACTCCAGTTTAGTTATATATATAAATAGATAAGATCTGTATACAGTTGGCTGTCTGTGTCTGTGGGTTCTGTATCCACAGATACAACCAACAGCAGATGGAAAAAAAAATTCAGAAAGATCCAAAAGGCAGAACTTGAATTTACCATGCCCTAGCAACTATTTACATAGTATTTACATAGCATTTACATTGTATTAGGTATTATAAGTACCCCACAGATGACTTAAAATACACAGGAGAAGGGTGTGTGTAAGTTATATGTAAATGCTACACCATTTTATGTGAGTCTTGAGTATCTTGTAGATTTTGGAATCTGAGGGGGGTCCTGGAATTAATCTTAGGCATTTACTAGGGGTGATTGTATATATACAGTCACTGACAAGCAGGGTTCCCTTCTTCTAAGACAGCCAGGAACAGTTACTCCAGAGACCCTGCCTGTCTTTCTTTTCTTCCAGGGAAGCAGCTCCTAATAGCATTCCCCTCTACAGAAGTGCCAAGACCACCCTGAGCAGAGGGACTAGGAATTCCATGCTTTTTTGACTGACCTACAAAGCTGTCTCTATAAGCCACAATGCTAGCCTAAAGACAGAGTCACAGAAAGAGAGAAGATGGAGAGGAAAGTAGGTCCCAGTGCGCCTGAAATGGACCCTGCTGGGCACATATAAAAAGGAATTCTAGTTCACACCACCCCTTGACTGAGCTCAGAGCTGGTCTCAAAACAAAGCAGAGACAGCCGTGAGGGTCTTTTGCACCCTGAGCTCATTCAAAGCCACTAAACGTAAACAGCTGTGTTGATTTCTACTCGTTCTCCCAACCCAAGGCAAATAAAACCTCAGAGCTTGAAGGCTGGAAAAGAACAAAATATACAAGGATTATTATTATTATTATTATTATTTTGGCTTAGAAAGATGGTTTTACAAACAATGGGGCAAGACACCATTCAGTCTTTAAAAAAAAATTGGCATCTTTCTCGAAGCTCCACATTGTGAAAGAATTTTAGACATTCACTGATAAGTTTATCAAATTTTTTCCTCAAGGCAGTCTGGACATGCATCAAGTATGATTGTAACATACTCAGTCTCCCTAAGGCTGCGAAGCAGATTGTCAAACGTGTCACCCTGGTTTCCTCATTTCTACAAAGACCGTTCTTTTGAATTTTAGGATGCCAAATGAATTCCTACTCACAATCATTTGCTTCTTAAGATTTTGTCCTTCCCAAGGGGTGAAGAGAGACCCTGAAGAGTTGAGTTTGGAGAATGGCAAATCTAGGCTTCCAAGGCATAGGGATGCTCAAGGCTGAACTTCCTGCTGAATTATCAAACATAGATTGCTAGAATATCCCCCCGACCCCCACCCCGGCCCATGACCATTTTAACCCTTCCCTTGACTTTGATCCTTTATGCTTGTCTTTCAATCCAGTCTGGAATCCACAAACCCATTTTCTTCTACTTTCCTGAGAGTAGAAGCTTGGGTTCTTATCAGTGCTTTTTTTTTTCCCTCTTTTTTCTTTCTTTCTTTTTTCCTTTTTTGCCCACACCATGTGGCTTGTGGGATCTTAGTTCCCCAACCAGAGACTGAAACCACACCCTTGGCAGTGAAAGTTCTAACCACTGGACCACCAGGGAATTCCCCCCTTATCACTGTTTTTTGTTTCCAGGTTCTTTTCTGAGTGATGTGAAGGAGAGTCAGGCAAGCCCGGGTGTGAGTCCTGATTTCCCTTCCCGTGGACTGAGCAAGGGTCCCCTTATCTCTGGCCCTCAGTTTGTTCACCAGGAAAATAGGAATGATGGTCCCTAGCTCACTGGGTTGTTTCCAGGATTTGGGATAATAGGGCAGAAGGTCTGAGTGTGAGTCTAGAATCTTGTAGGTGCCCTACTCATATTCATTGACTTAAATCAATGTTCAGTGCTACTGAATGCCAGACAACATGCTAATCACTGGTGAGAAAATGTTAATAAGAACCAAGGGTTTCTTCTCATGGAACTTACAGTGTAATCAGGAAAATGGATAATAATCACACAATCACGTGGATATATAATCACTAAATGAGGCAAGTGCTATGTTAGAAAAGAACCTAGACTGTCAAAGCAGCCAAGGCTCCTGGAGAAGTGACGCTGGGGTGAAGCTGGGGTGAGGTCTGAAGGCAAAGAGGCAGGGATGGACCTTCATTCCTGCCTGCCAGTGTGCTTGAGGTGGAAGGATGGGCAGTGAGGAAAGATCCGGGTACCCCTCTGCATACTCCTCCCTCTTCCCCATGGGGAAAGAGATGATGTCACAGTTTCAGTAGCTCGCCCGGAAGCCCTTGAAAAGCCTTTGTGAAAACAGTCCCACAGATGTTCATAGACACTTCACTGGCTGTGTGCCCTTGCCCTAGTCACCAACTCCTGCTGAATTATCAAACATAGATTGCTAGAATATCCCCCCGACCCCCACCCCGGCCCATGACCATTTTAACCCTTCCCTTGACTTTGATCCTTTATGCTTGTCTTTCAATCCAGTCTGGAATCCACAAACCCATTTTCTTCTACTTTCCTGAGAGTAGAAGCTTGGGTTCTTATCAGTGCTTTTTTTTTTCCCTCTTTTTTCTTTCTTTCTTTTTTCCTTTTTTGCCCACACCATGTGGCTTGTGGGATCTTAGTTCCCCAACCAGAGACTGAAACCACACCCTTGGCAGTGAAAGTTCTAACCACTGGACCACCAGGGAATTCCCCCCTTATCACTGTTTTTTGTTTCCAGGTTCTTTTCTGAGTGATGTGAAGGAGAGTCAGGCAAGCCCGGGTGTGAGTCCTGATTTCCCTTCCCGTGGACTGAGCAAGGGTCCCCTTATCTCTGGCCCTCAGTTTGTTCACCAGGAAAATAGGAATGATGGTCCCTAGCTCACTGGGTTGTTTCCAGGATTTGGGATAATAGGGCAGAAGGTCTGAGTGTGAGTCTAGAATCTTGTAGGTGCCCTACTCATATTCATTGACTTAAATCAATGTTCAGTGCTACTGAATGCCAGACAACATGCTAATCACTGGTGAGAAAATGTTAATAAGAACCAAGGGTTTCTTCTCATGGAACTTACAGTGTAATCAGGAAAATGGATAATAATCACACAATCACGTGGATATATAATCACTAAATGAGGCAAGTGCTATGTTAGAAAAGAACCTAGACTGTCAAAGCAGCCAAGGCTCCTGGAGAAGTGACGCTGGGGTGAAGCTGGGGTGAGGTCTGAAGGCAAAGAGGCAGGGATGGACCTTCATTCCTGCCTGCCAGTGTGCTTGAGGTGGAAGGATGGGCAGTGAGGAAAGATCCGGGTACCCCTCTGCATACTCCTCCCTCTTCCCCATGGGGAAAGAGATGATGTCACAGTTTCAGTAGCTCGCCCGGAAGCCCTTGAAAAGCCTTTGTGAAAACAGTCCCACAGATGTTCATAGACACTTCACTGGCTGTGTGCCCTTGCCCTAGTCACCAAACCTCTCTGAGCCTCAGCTGCTTCATCCATGAGAGTTGGACCATGAAGAAGGCTGAGTGCCAAGCAATTGATGCTTTTGAATTTTGGTGCTGGAGAAGATTCTTGAAAGTCCTTTGGACCTGGAAGAAGATCACACCAGTCAATCCTAAAGGAAATCAACCCTGAATATTCATTGGAAGGACTGATGCTGAAGCTGAAGCTCCAATACTTTGGCCACCTAATGTGAAGAATCAACTCACTGAAAAAGATCCTGATGCTGGGAAAGATTGGGGGCTGGAGGAGAAGGGAGTGACGGAGCGTGAGATGGCTGGATGACATCACTGACTCAATGGACATGATGAGTCTGAGCAAACTCATGTAAAGGACAGGGGAGCCTGGAGTGCTATAGTCCACGGGATCGTGAAGACTCAGACGCGACTCAGTAACTGAACAGCAGCATGCCATCTATGCCAGGAGGCAACACCTCCCTCCTGGGACTCTGGAGCAAGATTAAATTAGCAAGGCAGTAGAGCTGGCTCCAGTGGTTGTAAAGGGGAAACTTTTGGAATTAGCCTGCATGCATTGGACCACAGGGCTTTGAACTCTGCCACTCACCAATCATGTACCCTTCAATGAGTTATTTAGCCACTTAATGCCTCAGCTATCTCGTCTGTAAAATGGGGTTTGTAGCAGTACCTACCTCCTATGTTGCTGGAAGATTAAAGGATTAATCTCTGTAAAGCACTAAATCAGTAATCATGGTCACTGCTATCACCATTGCGATGCCCGTTCTTCCTGGCACAGGGTAAGTTCGAGCCACAGTTCCCCTGGAGTCACCACTTGGCCCCTGGTTGGGGGTATATCTGAGGATGTGGACACTTCCATTGCCAAGACACTAAGTGATGGCCCAGAATCTGGGGAAGGGTTGTGGGGACCCCTGCCTGTCTCAGAGGGGTTCATGGACACCATCCACCGTCCTGGGAAAGGGATGATGTCACAGTTTCAGTAGCTCGCCCGGAAGCCCTTGAAAAGCCTTTGTGAAAACAGTCCCACAGATTTTCATAGACACTTCACTGGCTGTGTGCCCTTGCCCTAGTCACCAAACCTCTCTGAGCCTCAGCTGCTTCATCCATGAGAGTTGGACCATGAAGAAGGCTGAGTGCCAAGCAATTGATGCTTTTGAATTTTGGTGCTGGAGAAGATTCTTGAAAGTCCTTTGGACCTGGAAGAAGATCACACCAGTCAATCCTAAAGGAAATCAACCCTGAATATTCATTGGAAGGACTGATGCTGAAGCTGAAGCTCCAATACTTTGGCCACCTAATGTGAAGAATCAACTCACTGAAAAAGATCCTGATGCTGGGAAAGATTGGGGGCTGGAGGAGAAGGGAGTGACGGAGCGTGAGATGGCTGGATGACATCACTGACTCAATGGACATGATGAGTCTGAGCAAACTCATGTAAAGGACAGGGGAGCCTGGAGTGCTATAGTCCACGGGATCGTGAAGACTCAGACGCGACTCAGTAACTGAACAGCAGCATGCCATCTATGCCAGGAGGCAACACCTCCCTCCTGGGACTCTGGAGCAAGATTAAATTAGCAAGGCAGTAGAGCTGGCTCCAGTGGTTGTAAAGGGGAAACTTTTGGAATTAGCCTGCATGCATTGGACCACAGGGCTTTGAACTCTGCCACTCACCAATCATGTACCCTTCAATGAGTTATTTAGCCACTTAATGCCTCAGCTATCTCGTCTGTAAAATGGGGTTTGTAGCAGTACCTACCTCCTATGTTGCTGGAAGATTAAAGGATTAATCTCTGTAAAGCACTAAATCAGTAATCATGGTCACTGCTATCACCATTGCGATGCCCGTTCTTCCTGGCACAGGGTAAGTTCGAGCCACAGTTCCCCTGGAGTCACCACTTGGCCCCTGGTTGGGGTTATATCTGAGGATGTGGACACTTCCATTGCCAAGACACTAAGTGATGGCCCAGAATCTGGGGGAAGGGTTCGGTGGGGACCCCTGCCTGTCTCAGAGGGGTTCATGGACACCATCCACCGTCCTGGGAAAGGGATCTGTATCCTCAGATCTGGGGCACGCAGAATGGACCAGGCTTGGAAAAGAAACTTGAGAGAGGCCATGGAACTTCTCTGCAAACACCTCTCTCGGAGCTCTGCAGGCAGGGAGAAGCACAGAGAGGTCCAGCGTCTCTCACTGCAGCCCAGCCCACATCTGCCCTCTCCCCACCTGGTCTCCTGCCAAACTCCAGTGGTAGAGAAGTACACACTCAGGCTATGGCTTATATATTCTGTCCAAGACATCCATTCAGGGAACTGCACCATTCTTCTTCCACAGGGTGTCAAATATGGGTGTCCCCTTACCCCTGGCTGCTTTCCTCTGAACCCCTGGTGTGCCAAGGCCATCCCCTCCATGAAGAAGCCTCTTTGGGAGAGGCAGGCTTTACTTTCAGCAACCATCTCTTCATATTGGTATCTTTCTGACTTGAAAATCCACAATTTAAATCAACACAGAGTATCAGCCCAGGCACCTTGGTAATCCAGGTGCAGAAAGCCACTGGGATAGGGCAGGGTTTGGGGTGGGAATGAAACAGTTACATGCCAGAGTCATCCTCTCATTGAATGTCTTCAAATAATGCAAAATGCCTCCCTTTTAACAGATGAAGAAACTAAGGCACCACAGTACTATTTTCAAGGTCACGCAAGAAGCAGTAGAACTGGGACTCAGTCTTGAATTGTCTGATTCCAAATGGTACACTTTTCCATGATCCCTACTCAACACTAGCCACCTGGGACTGAGTCCCTGACTCTGTTGACTGAAGGCCAGGCAAATCGCCCCTCAGCAAGGTGGCTTGCACCTTCCCCCAGCAAGTGACTGAAAGCAGGCTGCAGAGGGCCTCAGAAAAATGAGAGCACTTCTGTTTGAGTAACAGGGCAGGGGGCTGAATCACAGTGTATGGGGGTTCAGGTATAGAAAGAGGCCTTGAACAATCTGGAATCTTCTATGTACTCTTCTCCTTCTTTGTCCCTCTCCTTATCCTACACACACACACACACACACACACACACACACTATCCTCAGGCAGTGTGTATCTGGCAGAAAGGCATGCCAACCAAGGTGTTGAAATCCATGGAGAGTCGTGATTTGGCACCTGTGGAGTACTTTTCAGCACTTTGGAACGACAGCTTATTCGTCCACACAACCCTTCCAGAAAGGCTGTATCTGTGCCATCATGGAGGGAGAAAGAGCAAAGGCTAGGAGTAGCCGTGGCCAAGTCTGAGTTGAACTTCTCACCCCTGCTCAGTGAGGCCTCTCAAAGGTTCTAGTGTTCAAATTCCAGGTGGCCCTGGGAAAGCCATGGGTCCCTTTCAGGTCTCCGTTTTCTCAGCTGCAAAATAAGCAGCTCAACCTGGACTCTCAAGCCCCACAGGGGCTTAGGATCTGGTTGGCGTTAACCAGGCACAATAGGAGATGCCACTGGCTGAGAGCCTTCGACACTTTTACCAGGTGCCTTAGGAATGATATCTCCAATTTTTAACATAGACCTGCAAGGTAGGAATGGTCACCCCATTTTACAGATGGGAAAACTGATCTTCACAACAGTTAAGGGACTTGCTCCCAAATCACACAGTTAAGCATGGGAGCTGGGATTCAAATCCAGGCTCATCCACTGCTTCTCAGGGGAGAGGCAGTCACTCTCCTGGCTTAGATAAAGGGCAGGGATGGGGGTTTCCAGCTCTTCCATGGGCACCCTGAGGGTTGCACTCAGCCCTGTGCTCTGAGGAGCTGGCATCGGCAACAGCGTGGAAAGGCTGTGGTGGGCACAGGTGCTAGGTAGGTCATGCAGCTTCCAGGGAAGAGAGGCACAGATAGTGATTTTCAGTCTTGAATTGTTGTCGCATTTGATCCCTACTCAACACTAGCCACCTGGGACTGAGTCCCTGACTCTGTTGACTGAAGGCCAGGCAAATCGCCCCTCAGCAAGGTGGCTTGCACCTTCCCCCAGCAAGTGACTGAAAGCAGGCTGCAGAGGGCCTCAGAAAAATGAGAGCACTTCTGTTTGAGTAACAGGGCAGGGGGCTGAATCACAGTGTATGGGGGTTCAGGTATAGAAAGAGGCCTTGAACAATCTGGAATCTTCTATGTACTCTTCTCCTTCTTTGTCCCTCTCCTTATCCTACACACACACACACACACACACACACACACACACTATCCTCAGGCAGTGTGTATCTGGCAGAAAGGCATGCCAACCAAGGTGTTGAAATCCATGGAGAGTCGTGATTTGGCACCTGTGGAGTACTTTTCAGCACTTTGGAACGACAGCTTATTCGTCCACACAACCCTTCCAGAAAGGCTGTATCTGTGCCATCATGGAGGGAGAAAGAGCAAAGGCTAGGAGTAGCCGTGGCCAAGTCTGAGTTGAACTTCTCACCCCTGCTCAGTGAGGCCTCTCAAAGGTTCTAGTGTTCAAATTCCAGGTGGCCCTGGGAAAGCCATGGGTCCCTTTCAGGTCTCCGTTTTCTCAGCTGCAAAATAAGCAGCTCAACCTGGACTCTCAAGCCCCACAGGGGCTTAGGATCTGGTTGGCGTTAACCAGGCACAATAGGAGATGCCACTGGCTGAGAGCCTTCGACACTTTTACCAGGTGCCTTAGGAATGATATCTCCAATTTTTAACATAGACCTGCAAGGTAGGAATGGTCACCCCATTTTACAGATGGGAAAACTGATCTTCACAACAGTTAAGGGACTTGCTCCCAAATCACACAGTTAAGCATGGGAGCTGGGATTCAAATCCAGGCTCATCCACTGCTTCTCAGGGGAGAGGCAGTCACTCTCCTGGCTTAGATAAAGGGCAGGGATGGGGGTTTCCAGCTCTTCCATGGGCACCCTGAGGGTTGCACTCAGCCCTGTGCTCTGAGGAGCTGGCATCGGCAACAGCGTGGAAAGGCTGTGGTGGGCACAGGTGCTAGGTAGGTCATGCAGCTTCCAGGGAAGAGAGGCACAGAGCCAGCTGCTCTGGGGCTGACCTCTGAGGTCCAGATAACATCTCGAAGCAAGAGTTCAGTGGGGAAGAGGAGCAGGAGGCCCTTCTCACATTCCTCCCCACTCCGCACAGAGCTGCTGTCAGAGCTGATGGTTGTCACAGTGTGCCCGCACCTCCACGCTCCCTTCCAAAACACTGACCTACTTTCTGTCGAGTAGAAATGTACCCCGAGCCTCCCGGCTAATGCCTTCGCGCTCTCATTGGTACAGGTGTCAGCTCTTCCGATCATCACTGGATAAAACCCAGACTTCTCGCGGGGGCTCTGGAGGCCCTTCCTGCCCTGCTCTCCCTTCCCCCCATCTCTCCAGCTTTCTCTCGCTAGCTCCTCATTTGCTGCATGCCCCAGCCATCCATAGGCATGCCAGCCTCTCTCCTGCTTCCACATACGAAGAGGCAGGACGGTTCACTGGCAAGTGCAGCTCTCTGGAGGCGGGGCGCCGGGAGTCCTCTGCTATTTCCCAGATGCTAAATATCCTTGGGCAAGTGATTCCCCCAACTGGGCCTCAGTTTCCACATCTGCAAGATGACAACGATAGCAGGATCTATTTTAGAGGATTATTGTGAGGATTAAGGAAGGAAATACGCACACAATTTTTTTTTTTTTTTTTTTAAGCTCCCAGGGCTTCCCTGCTGGCTCAGTGGTAAAGAATCCGCCTGCCAATGCAGGAGACGCTGGTTCAATCCCTGGTCCGGAAAGATCCCATATGCCTCAGAGCAATTAAGCCCATGTGCTGCATGACTGAGTTTGCACTCTAGAGTTCGGGAATCACAACTACTGAGCCCACATGCCTAAAACTCACATGCCCCAGAGCCTGCACTCCTCAACAAAAGAAGCAATGAGAAGCCTGCACACAACAGAGTAGCTCCCGCTACTCAGCAAAGAGTAGCTCCCGCTTTCAGCAACTAAAGAAAAGTCCCACGAAGCTATGAAGATCTAGCACAGCCTAGATTAAATAAATACATTAAAAAAAAACCAAACAGCCTGGATGATTCCACCATGCACCCAGAGGTAGAGAATCTCGGGGACTAGACTCGAATCTCCAGCAGAGAGGGCATCTTCTGGTGTGTCCTTGATGGCCTCGGCACTTAAGTAGCACAGTGCCTGGTGCCAAGTTGGCATTCTGGAGATGGATCCTAAATGGATGGATGATTCTGTTTATTTGGAAGATTAAAGGATAAATGATCCTTTTCCCGAAGCCAGGCATGCAGTCTCTTCAAAAAGCCAGTTAAAGCCTGAACCCAGTAAACCCACGATCCTGGTCATGGAGAGGTCCTGCTGGTTGAGAGCTCGTCTGTGAGATGCTGAGCTCAGCTGAACACTGTCTCAGTAAATAAAGTCAATGTTTTTTGCAGGGGGGCCACTTCTATTTGTCCTTCATTTATCTATTTTCCTCTGTCTTTGTTCTTTGGCCTGTGTGGGCCTCCCATCGCAATGGCCTCTCTCGCTGCAGAGCACTGGCTCTGGGCACACATGCTCCAGAGCTCAGGCTAGGTAACTGGACACATCGGTCCAGCCACTCCACAGGATCTTCCCAGGCCAGGGATAGAACCAGTACCCCTTGCACTGCAAGGTGGTGTCCTTACCCACTGGACCACCAGGGAAGCCCTAAAGTCAATATTTAAAAGGGACGCCTGGACAAACTAGGAAGAGCAGATTTAATGAGATCCAAACAACACACAAAAGGGAAAAAGATCTTCAACAGGAGATAGATTTTCGGGCATTTAAGCGTTTGGATGTTTACCCTAGGTTTCTTGGGGTTTTTTTGTCAGACTTCCACATTTCACGGTCCATGCCAGCTTCTGACTCAAAATGGACAAATGCGCTTTCTGAATCCTCACACCTAATTCCAGATAGAGACACTAGGAAGTGACTCTGACCAGCTCAACTGCTGGGAGAGAAGCTATTCTTAGCACAATGGTGTGGGTGGCAAGCCAGGGTTTTTTTTCTTATGTGATTGATGTTCAATTAGGCTGCTGAAAACTAGGACAGCATTTCTATGTATGGGGGGCAAAGGGTGGAGTGGGGCAGGACCCAGCATCTCAGGGTCTTGTATCATTTTGCTTTTTCTCTTGCTGCGGCCCAAACGAGCCTCATCTGAGAAGCTCTCAGCATATGGGCTATAATGGAATTCAGTGACGAGGGCCAGGTGCTAGCTCTGCATTAGTTAAGATCAATGGAAGAATAATAATAAAAAAATGCAGGCCATTTGTGTTCTTCGACAGAACTCAGACGGTAACCCAAAAGGGACAAAATCTTTCAAAACACATGACAACAAAGGACACATTTCTTTGGCTTGTACCCTGCACTTAAGCAAGCCCAGGGCAGCTAGGCTGAGCTGAAATGCACACAATGACACAAAGTCAAGGCAGGCAATGGGACCAGTGCCAGCAAAGTTGAGGAAAAGAGGCTGGGACCAACCGCTTCTCTGATGCCCACTCTGTGCTGGGCACTGACAGATAACATCTCATTTAGTCTTTGCAGGGTCGAGTATTGTTGTTTCCTGTTAATTAGATTTCCAAAGAATCGGGGCTTATGAACTCTATTCCACCCTCTGGACTCTGTATCCTCCCACTTTGGCAGGTCCTGGGCTGAGCTCTGACTCCACTCCTGGGAAGGCTAGCTGACACAGGAATCCAAATTCCCAGACCAGGGATCGAACCGGCGCCCCTTGCACTGCAAGGTGGTGTCCTTACCCACTGGACCACCAGGGAAGCCCTAAAGTCAATATTTAAAAGGGACGCCTGGACAAACTAGGAAGAGCAGATTTAATGAGATCCAAACAACACACAAAAGGGAAAAAGATTTTCAACAGGAGATAGATTTTCGGGCATTTAAGCGTTTGGATGTTTACCCTAGGTTTCTTGGGGTTTTTTTGTCAGACTTCCACATTTCACGGTCCATGCCAGCTTCTGACTCAAAATGGACAAATGCGCTTTCTGAATCCTCACACCTAATTCCAGATAGAGACACTAGGAAGTGACTCTGACCAGCTCAACTGCTGGGAGAGAAGCTATTCTTAGCACAATGGTGTGGGTGGCAAGCCAGGGTTTTTTTTCTTATGTGATTGATGTTCAATTAGGCTGCTGAAAACTAGGACAGCATTTCTATGTATGGGGGGCAAAGGGTGGAGTGGGGCAGGACCCAGCATCTCAGGGTCTTGTATCATTTTGCTTTTTCTCTTGCTGCGGCCCAAACGAGCCTCATCTGAGAAGCTCTCAGCATATGGGCTATAATGGAATTCAGTGACGAGGGCCAGGTGCTAGCTCTGCATTAGTTAAGATCAATGGAAGAATAATAATAAAAAAATGCAGGCCATTTGTGTTCTTCGACAGAACTCAGACGGTAACCCAAAAGGGACAAAATCTTTCAAAACACATGACAACAAAGGACACATTTCTTTGGCTTGTACCCTGCACTTAAGCAAGCCCAGGGCAGCTAGGCTGAGCTGAAATGCACACAATGACACAAAGTCAAGGCAGGCAATGGGACCAGTGCCAGCAAAGTTGAGGAAAAGAGGCTGGGACCAACCGCTTCTCTGATGCCCACTCTGTGCTGGGCACTGACAGATAACATCTCATTTAGTCTTTGCAGGGTCGAGTATTGTTGTTTCCTGTTAATAGATTTCAGAATGGGGAATAACCAGTCCCGTTAGTAAATGGATGATCGGGGCTTATGAACTCTATTCCACCCTCTGGACTCTGTATCCTCCCCACTTTGGCAGGTCCTGGGCTGGAGAGCTCTGACTCCACTCCCTGGGGAAGGCCACCTTGGGCAGGTGACCGCACCTGGCCCAGGAAGGGCAGGCAGAGGCTGCAGCTGGATGCTCTCACCAGCTGTTCTGGTGCCCTTGTGACCCTTTGTCTGGCTCAGCTGGGAGTGAACCCTTGATCACAGTAGCAATCGCCTTCTCAGGCAGTGACCTCGGACAGCATTTTGCCATCGGTCATTGCTGTGGAGAGCAGCAGCAGGTCACCCTTCCCCGTGCCAGGGAGCCCTTGAGTGAGAGGAGAGCCTCCAGGGCCCGTGGAAGGAGATGCATGAGCAGATCCCAAGAGCCCCATTACCCATCTAGAGAGGCACACAGGAGAGTGAACATGGTGAAAAGTCCAGCTTCCTGCTTAAAGGACTTTGGCAGGCTATGGCTGTTGGACAATGGGTGAGACCCCTGCACCCTACCCTGGCCACCCATATCCATCTGCATGAGGTAAGTAGATTCTGAAACCTCAGTTGAAGGGAAGGAGGAGCCAGGCGCCACCAGCTTGATCCCGGTGACCAAAGACATTGGAACTGAGGTGGAGAGAATGACAGTGGCCAGTTCAGGACAGCAGAGTTCTGGTCCTACCTCTTAGTAGCCAGAGCTGGGTGACTTTTATCCTTCTGAATCTCAACTGCTTCACGTGTAAAATGGCAATAACATGAGCTTCCACCTCCAGTGGACTCTGAACTGGAGGTGGAGGCCAGGGCCCCCTCACCGTTCTGCCTGGAGGCCAGGGCCCCCTCACCGTTTCTGTGGCCCTCCCCTGCCTTGGGTTCCATGAGCTTTGCCTCTGTTGGTGGCATGTGACCTTGCTCACAGGCTACCTGTGAGTTGCTGGAGTCCCTTCACTCATGGGTGCCTGGGGGCACCCATGACCACGGATGGCCTGTGAGCACACAAGAGCCCGGCTCGCTTGTCTTGAGGTGGGACACATTCTGAGGGGTAACTGAAGTTCCGCAGCTCCTTGCAGGATGAGGCTGAGCTGTTGCCCAAAACACATAGCCTCGCTTGGCTTTGCCGCTGTCCCTGTCCTGTTTTTGTCCTGGGAGCACGTTTTTTGTTTGTTTGATTTTAGTAAACCCCAAATCCTCATCTTAGAGCCTGCCTCTGGGGAAGACGGCATTCCGCGGGGTAGCTGTGAAGATGAAATGGCCGTGGCTGTAAAGGGCTTAGCTCTGTGCCTGGCACACAAGCTGGCACCAACAACTGGTAGCTATCGCTCATTTTCAGATGGAACCAGATGAAATTGCCAAGGATAACTATTTTTGACTCCAATATGGTAATTTCATATGGATCGACCTCATGGCCTTGCATGACAGGTCCAGTCTCCTAACATTCTCTTCCCAGCTACAAGGACACCATTTTCCTAATGAAGACCACAGTCTGTTCTGGTAGGTTTCCAAAACTGTCGTTTCTCCCTGTTCTGTCCCCTTCCTAGAACAGGGCTGGCCTTGACTGTCTCCCCATTGTTGGCATGTGGGCTCCACCGGGCTGGGCCTGGGTACAAATACACTTGTTATGTCACCAGAAGCCCATGTGATTGGGACCCCACCTAAAACAGGAAGAAGGGCAGGGGTGTGGGTGGGGAGAGCAATCAATATTTGTCCAGTCGAAAAGGACCAGACCATAAATAGGAAAAACGTTTGCAACTTCCCCCAAGGGCAATGTTTTGTAAATATATTTTTGTTTGATTTTCCTGAAAAGATGACTTTGGTGGCCCCTTAAAGCAGACTGTTGTGAGTCACCTTTTTGAAGGGCCATGGTGTATTTATGGCACATTTCAGCTTCAAACACTGAACAAATGAATCCTGTGTTCACGTCAGCATGGCACTCCTGGCTGACAGAGACATAAAAATTGCATGGAAAATTGTTGTTTATATTTCCTCTTGCTATCACTGCTCCAACCTCATGACAATGGGGAAAGTGTATGGTGCAAACAATCCATCTGCTATCTCACCCCAAACACAGCCTGGCCTCCCGGCACGAGGGGATGGAGGGCGAGCATCACGCGCAGTCACGGCTTCAATCACAGTGGGGACCAAACGTCGGGCAGAGATGGGTTGGTGGCAGATAAGTGACAGAAAATGAACCTGAGAATATCAGAGCAGGCAGGCACCAACTGGTCTGCTTCATTGGCACATCTCAGGCACAAGTGACCAGAGAGCTGTACAGCTTGGAAGGAAGATATTGATCAGATCCTCAGGCAGCAGGGACCCTGGGCAGGGAACAAAACCTGTCCTGAGTGGGGGTCAGCCCACTGTTGGGGAACCTTGGCTGCCCACTGGCCTCAGTATGGGGCCCATCAAGTGTGCACCAGCCCAGGGAATGCCTACTACCAAGCTTCTGTGTCATTTCCTTGTTTATTGTTCATCCCTGTCCTTCTTTGCCACACCTCAACACACAGGCACACACTTGGATTCAAGTTCCAAAAGAGTAGCAGTTTCTTTCTGACATATCCCCAGAACCAAGAACAGTGGCAGGTGCTCAATACCTGTTTACTGATGGAATGAATGAAATATAATGGCCTATCTGGTCACGAAGCAAAAATGCCTGCAGAGGCAATAACAATAGGCAACAATTAGATAAAATTGGATTTTGCTGGTTACTCCACTTACTGAGGCAGAGGAAAAGTCAATTCAAAAGTTTAGAAGGATTTGTCACCATAAGGAATGAAACAAGGAACAGTTTCTGCTTTACTGGAAAACTCTATTCATCAGAACATCTCTGTGTGGATGTTTTGTCTCTAGAGCATAGCACATTCAGATGTTCCCAGATATTCATATGTTCAGCATTAGGTAGCACTAACGTATGGGCTTTCCCAGACAAAAGCAACAGAACTCAAACATTTGATGGAGGAGCCAAAGGCTCCAGCTTCTCACACATGGGCTTCTAGGGTCGGGCAGGGGGTACATGTGAACAAAAGTGCCTGATGAGTCACCTGCAAGTCACAGATTGGGGAAGAAGCTTGTAATGTTCCTTCTGGCTCAAACAAGACCTGAACCCCCGTGCTGCCCCCAGTGAGGCCCCAAGTTGGTGCTGGGATACCTCCCAGCCCGTGTGTTCACACAGCCAGAGCTGTTGGATGATCCACGGATGTCTCTTTACTATGCGTGAACCTGAGTCACGGCTTCAATCACAGTGGGGACCAAACGTCGGGCAGAGATGGGTTGGTGGCAGATAAGTGACAGAAAATGAACCTGAGAATATCAGAGCAGGCAGGCACCAACTGGTCTGCTTCATTGGCACATCTCAGGCACAAGTGACCAGAGAGCTGTACAGCTTGGAAGGAAGATATTGATCAGATCCTCAGGCAGCAGGGACCCTGGGCAGGGAACAAAACCTGTCCTGAGTGGGGGTCAGCCCACTGTTGGGGAACCTTGGCTGCCCACTGGCCTCAGTATGGGGCCCATCAAGTGTGCACCAGCCCAGGGAATGCCTACTACCAAGCTTCTGTGTCATTTCCTTGTTTATTGTTCATCCCTGTCCTTCTTTGCCACACCTCAACACACAGGCACACACTTGGATTCAAGTTCCAAAAGAGTAGCAGTTTCTTTCTGACATATCCCCAGAACCAAGAACAGTGGCAGGTGCTCAATACCTGTTTACTGATGGAATGAATGAAATATAATGGCCTATCTGGTCACGAAGCAAAAATGCCTGCAGAGGCAATAACAATAGGCAACAATTAGATAAAATTGGATTTTGCTGGTTACTCCACTTACTGAGGCAGAGGAAAAGTCAATTCAAAAGTTTAGAAGGATTTGTCACCATAAGGAATGAAACAAGGAACAGTTTCTGCTTTACTGGAAAACTCTATTCATCAGAACATCTCTGTGTGGATGTTTTGTCTCTAGAGCATAGCACATTCAGATGTTCCCAGATATTCATATGTTCAGCATTAGGTAGCACTAACGTATGGGCTTTCCCAGACAAAAGCAACAGAACTCAAACATTTGATGGAGGAGCCAAAGGCTCCAGCTTCTCACACATGGGCTTCTAGGGTCGGGCAGGGGGTACATGTGAACAAAAGTGCCTGATGAGTCACCTGCAAGTCACAGATTGGGGAAGAAGCTTGTAATGTTCCTTCTGGCTCAAACAAGACCTGAACCCCCGTGCTGCCCCCAGTGAGGCCCCAAGTTGGTGCTGGGATACCTCCCAGCCCGTGTGTTCACACAGCCAGAGCTGTTGGATGATCCACGGATGTCTCTTTGGCAGGGGGAGAACCACGCCCAAAGTCACAGAGACCCTGCAGATGTCGCACTGGTGCTCAGCCATGGACTCACGGCCTGAGTCTCTCACCATCATGGCTGGCCCCACAGAAACACCTTCCAACCAGCAGGCCAGACAGGGGCAGGGCTGGAGCCGTATGGAAAGTATTCTCAGTCGGGCTCTTCTAATTGAGAACAGAGCACCACGGGCTTGCAAGCATTTAATTGTATATTCCAACACCATCGTGCCAGTCACACAGAGGTCTCTGGGTCCAGATAAACCCAGGGTTACCCACAGATGAAGGAGAGGCTATGGGGTTTGGCCTTCCTTACCTTGACTGTGGGCTTCCCAGGTGGCTCATTGGGTAAAGAAGCCACCTGCCAGTATAGGAGACGCAGAGGTGAGTTTGATCCCTGGATTGGGATGATTCCCTAGAGGAGGGCAAGGCAACCCACTCCACTATTCTTGCCCGGAGAATCGCCTGGACAGAGGAGCCTGGCGGGCTACAGTCCAAACAGTCATGAGAGTCACACAACAGAAGCGACTTAGCACACACAGGCTATGGTATTCACAGGAAACGGCTATTCTTCGAGGCTTAGGGCTGTCCTTAACCATGAAAAGATACAAGAGTGGGCTAGGTGGGTCTGCCAAAGTGGGAAAAGATGGAGGAAGATCCAAGAAGGTGGTCCGCATGGTACAAGGGGGGCCCTGACTGCCTGCAAACTGACCTGCAGCAAATGAAAGGCTATAGGGCTATTTCAGATGTTCCCAGATATTCATATTTGTTCAGCATTAGGTAGCACTAACGTAGGGTTGACAAAAGCAACAGAACTCAAACATTTGATGGAGGAGCCAAAGGCTCCAGCTTCTCACACATGGGCTTCTAGGGTCGGGCAGGGGGTACATGTGAACAAAAGTGCCTGATGAGTCACCTGCAAGTCACAGATTGGGGAAGAAGCTTGTAATGTTCCTTCTGGCTCAAACAAGACCTGAACCCCCGTGCTGCCCCCAGTGAGGCCCCAAGTTGGTGCTGGGATACCTCCCAGCCCGTGTGTTCACACAGCCAGAGCTGTTGGATGATCCACGGATGTCTCTTTGGCAGGGGGAGAACCACGCCCAAAGTCACAGAGACCCTGCAGATGTCGCACTGGTGCTCAGCCATGGACTCACGGCCTGAGTCTCTCACCATCATGGCTGGCCCCACAGAAACACCTTCCAACCAGCAGGCCAGACAGGGGCAGGGCTGGAGCCGTATGGAAAGTATTCTCAGTCGGGCTCTTCTAATTGAGAACAGAGCACCACGGGCTTGCAAGCATTTAATTGTATATTCCAACACCATCGTGCCAGTCACACAGAGGTCTCTGGGTCCAGATAAACCCAGGGTTACCCACAGATGAAGGAGAGGCTATGGGGTTTGGCCTTCCTTACCTTGACTGTGGGCTTCCCAGGTGGCTCATTGGGTAAAGAAGCCACCTGCCAGTATAGGAGACGCAGAGGTGAGTTTGATCCCTGGATTGGGATGATTCCCTAGAGGAGGGCAAGGCAACCCACTCCACTATTCTTGCCCGGAGAATCGCCTGGACAGAGGAGCCTGGCGGGCTACAGTCCAAACAGTCATGAGAGTCACACAACAGAAGCGACTTAGCACACACAGGCTATGGTATTCACAGGAAACGGCTATTCTTCGAGGCTTAGGGCTGTCCTTAACCATGAAAAAGATACAAGAGTGGGCTAGGTGGGTCTGCCAAAGTGGGAAAAGATGGAGGAAGATCCAAGAAGGTGGTCCCTGTCAGCTGGTACGAAGGGCTGGGACCCACTGAGTGACTGCCTGCAAACTGACCTGCAGCAAATAGCTATATAAGGTGACTTGATACTTAAAATACAGAAAATATGAACGGAGATGTGCTCTAAGGATAAAACACACACTGCGCTTTGAAGATTTTGTATGAAAAAAATGTAACATATCTCATTACGAATGCTTATACTGATTAGATGTTGAAATGAGAATATTTTGGATATACTGGGTGAAATAAATGTATGAAAATGAGTGACATCTGTTTCCTTTTAAATGTTGCTACTAGAGAATTGAGAATGACACATGCAGCTCATATGATATTTCTATTGGACAGAGCTGGCCTAGAGCCCTGTTAGGCCCAAGTCTGATTCCTATTAGCAGCATCACCTGGGAGCTTTCAGAAATGCAGATTCTTAGGTACCCCCCAGACCTGCATTTTGGACAAGACCCCCGGGAGATGCGTTTGCCTGTTAAAATTTGAGAAGCCCTAGCCTAGGTCATTCCATAGGACTCCTGGCTTCCCAGTGGGTAAAGGTCAGCTTCGAGAGCCATGGCAGAACAGACCCCCAAGAAAGAAAGCTCTTTCTGTGCAGAGCTGTGGCAGCCACAGGACCTGACCCTATGCCTGATGCAACCTGGAAATGGCTCTGTTCCCTTGATTAGGTCACTGCTCCTCTCTGAGGCCTTTTCTTTACCCTGCAAACGAGGAACCTGGACTTCAGGAGCTTTCCAGTTGGTCTGACTGGAATCTGCTTCTTTCACAAAGGTGCCCAGACAAATACTTGGGAACATTTCCTTTGTACTTCAGGATGATTCCCTAGAGGAGGGCAAGGCAACCCACTCCACTATTCTTGCCCGGAGAATCGCCTGGACAGAGGAGCCTGGCGGGCTACAGTCCAAACAGTCATGAGAGTCACACAACAGAAGCGACTTAGCACACACAGGCTATGGTATTCACAGGAAACGGCTATTCTTCGAGGCTTAGGGCTGTCCTTAACCATGAAAAAGATACAAGAGTGGGCTAGGTGGGTCTGCCAAAGTGGGAAAAGATGGAGGAAGATCCAAGAAGGTGGTCCCTGTCAGCTGGTACGAAGGGCTGGGACCCACTGAGTGACTGCCTGCAAACTGACCTGCAGCAAATAGCTATATAAGGTGACTTGATACTTAAAATACAGAAAATATGAACGGAGATGTGCTCTAAGGATAAAACACACACTGCGCTTTGAAGATTTTGTATGAAAAAAATGTAACATATCTCATTACGAATGCTTATACTGATTAGATGTTGAAATGAGAATATTTTGGATATACTGGGTGAAAT
This sequence comes from Tragulus kanchil, assembly GCA_022376925.1. NCBI lineage: Eukaryota > Metazoa > Chordata > Mammalia > Artiodactyla > Tragulidae > Tragulus > Tragulus kanchil. Next base: position 65,996,370 of record JAIOJX010000006.1, on the reverse strand, counting down.
AAATGTATGAAAATGAGTGACATCTGTTTCCTTTTAAATGTTGCTACTAGAGAATTGAGAATGACACATGCAGCTCATATGATATTTCTATTGGACAGAGCTGGCCTAGAGCCCTGTTAGGCCCAAGTCTGATTCCTATTAGCAGCATCACCTGGGAGCTTTCAGAAATGCAGATTCTTAGGTACCCCCCAGACCTGCATTTTGGACAAGACCCCCGGGAGATGCGTTTGCCTGTTAAAATTTGAGAAGCCCTAGCCTAGGTCATTCCATAGGACTCCTGGCTTCCCAGTGGGTAAAGGTCAGCTTCGAGAGCCATGGCAGAACAGACCCCCAAGAAAGAAAGCTCTTTCTGTGCAGAGCTGTGGCAGCCACAGGACCTGACCCTATGCCTGATGCAACCTGGAAATGGCTCTGTTCCCTTGATTAGGTCACTGCTCCTCTCTGAGGCCTTTTCTTTACCCTGCAAATGAGGAACCTGGACTAGAAGACCTTCAGACCTACTTCAGGAGCTTTCCAGTTGGTCTGACTGGAATCTGCTTCTTTCACAAAGGTGCCCAGACAAATACTTGGGAACATTTCTTTTTTTGTAACTTAAAAAAAAATTAATTGGAGGATAATTGCTTTACAATGTTGTATTGATTTCTGATGCACAACAGTAGGAATCCGCTATAAGTATACCTATGTTGCCTCCCTCGGAAGTCTCTCTCCCGCTCCTCAGTCATCCCAGAGCACCAGGCTTAGCTTCCTGTTTTGTATACCAGCTTGCCATCTCTTTTACATAGGGTAATATGTATGTTTCACTGCTGCTCTCCTTCCCACCCTCTCCTTATCCCACTCGGTTCACAGGTCTGTTGTCTATGTCTGTGTCTCTAATCCTGCCTGCCAATAGGTTCATCAGAACCTTTTTCTAGATCCCAGGGAACGTTTGGTTTTCACTTTGCTGTTTGCATCCATTCCACTCAAAACAGTCACATATGGTGGGGAACGGATACATATTTTTTTGTACTAGTATGTTCTCCTTTGGGTCCTAAGAAATCTATCCTAATTCATTTTTTGTCACAGTATCGTACTGAGTAATTCTTATATGCTGGGACTGCACGTGTTGTCTCACTTAACGCTTGCAATGACCCCAAGAAGGAGGCTTCGTCATAACGTTACATGTTTACGTATCAATTAAAGCACAGCAAGGTTAATGACACGGCTCCAGACCATGAACCTGGTAAGGGTTCAAGTCTGGATTTCATTTTGGGTAAGCCCAACTTTTCATTCTTAACCAAAATAATAAACCCCTTCTGGGGCAGCTCTGAAACTCCTCACACACGTTTGGCCCCTCATCTGCCTGGATGCCTCTGCTCAACTTGCTGCCTTTGCTTTTGGTTTCCAGTCTCCAGAATTTTCCCCTGACACTGCTAACAACATGGAAACCGACACAATCATATGTAAGGGAGACAACCATTGTGAATAAGCTGTAAGCCTAAGGGGAACTTGCATGGGGGCTATGCAACAACCTGGAGGGGTGGGACAGGGAGGGAGATAGAGGGGGGCTCAGGTGGGAGGGGTCAGGGATATACCTATGACTGTTTGGGGATTATGTATAGCTGTAAACAACAAAACTCTGTAAAAGACAAATAACAATAACCTCGCCGTACACCTGAATCTAATGTAACGTTGTAAATCAACTATACTCCAATAATAATAATAATAATAATAAACCCTTGTTAGTTGTCCTCTTGGCCTTCCAGCCCATAACAGTGCATGAGGGAACAACACAGAGCAGCAGGGTGCCGTATTCTTGCTCCATGCAGAGAGCAAGCACTCAACACAGGGGTGCTGACCCTGACTCCTGACTTTGGCCATGAAGTCATACCTGGCCAGGAAGGGAAAGGCCCAGAGAGGCAGTCTAAGACTGTTGGGTGGCAGAAACAGGAAGGAAAAAGGAAAGTGTTATAACTGATATTCACCATGAATGAAGTCAACGTGTAAGACCAAACTTCAGGTTCTTCTGCAGCATTTGCCGAATTCCCATATAATGGTCCATATCATATGTTTGGCAACCGTGACAATCTCGTGAACTCAGCACCCCCATGACAGATGTGTCCTGGGAAAGATATTCCGTCCAGTTGCCACACTGACATCAATACCCAGTACCCACACACTGTGACAGGCTCGTTAAAACGGATGGGGCAGGCTGATTAATTTGTCCCCAAGGAAATAATTAGAAAAGAGTTAATGCTAAAATAAGCTCTTTTCTCTTTAAAGATGCTTCTCTTCTCTCATGAGTAAATTTTTTTATGAGTAGTAAAAATAACTACTCATAAGATAATCATAGCAGTGCTACCACCGCCAGACATCAAAAGGCAGATTACTTGGCTGATGGTGCACACAGCCTGGGGAAGGCTTGTCCTGCTTGGCCGACGTCTCCCACTCAGCCAGGCTCCCTCCTTGCATCAGCCCTCAGCTCCTAGTGCTGTCACAGCCTTTACCCTGAGCCCTGTTCCCAGTCTTTGCTTCTACCTGCACGCTGCTTCCAAAATATTCCCCCGATTCCTGGTTCCAGGCTTCTTGCCTCATTTCCTGACAATGTCTTTGTACTCTCCTAAGTGACCCGATCATGCCAATCTCTCAGATTAGAATTTACGGGAACTTGCATGGGGCTATGCAACAACCTGGAGGGAAGGAATGAGGAGGGAGATAGAGGGGGGCTCAGGTGGGAGGGGTCAGGGATATACCTATGACTGTTTGGGGATTATGTATAGCTGTAAACAACAAAACTCTGTAAAAGACAAATAACAATAACCTCGCCGTACACCTGAATCTAATGTAACGTTGTAAATCAACTATACTCCAATAATAATAATAATAATAATAAACCCTTGTTAGTTGTCCTCTTGGCCTTCCAGCCCATAACAGTGCATGAGGGAACAACACAGAGCAGCAGGGTGCCGTATTCTTGCTCCATGCAGAGAGCAAGCACTCAACACAGGGGTGCTGACCCTGACTCCTGACTTTGGCCATGAAGTCATACCTGGCCAGGAAGGGAAAGGCCCAGAGAGGCAGTCTAAGACTGTTGGGTGGCAGAAACAGGAAGGAAAAAGGAAAGTGTTATAACTGATATTCACCATGAATGAAGTCAACGTGTAAGACCAAACTTCAGGTTCTTCTGCAGCATTTGCCGAATTCCCATATAATGGTCCATATCATATGTTTGGCAACCGTGACAATCTCGTGAACTCAGCACCCCCATGACAGATGTGTCCTGGGAAAGATATTCCGTCCAGTTGCCACACTGACATCAATACCCAGTACCCACACACTGTGACAGGCTCGTTAAAACGGATGGGGCAGGCTGATTAATTTGTCCCCAAGGAAATAATTAGAAAAGAGTTAATGCTAAAATAAGCTCTTTTCTCTTTAAAGATGCTTCTCTTCTCTCATGAGTAAATTTTTTTATGAGTAGTAAAAATAACTACTCATAAGATAATCATAGCAGTGCTACCACCGCCAGACATCAAAAGGCAGATTACTTGGCTGATGGTGCACACAGCCTGGGGAAGGCTTGTCCTGCTTGGCCGACGTCTCCCACTCAGCCAGGCTCCCTCCTTGCATCAGCCCTCAGCTCCTAGTGCTGTCACAGCCTTTACCCTGAGCCCTGTTCCCAGTCTTTGCTTCTACCTGCACGCTGCTTCCAAAATATTCCCCCGATTCCTGGTTCCAGGCTTCTTGCCTCATTTCCTGACAATGTCTTTGTACTCATCCCTTGGAAGTGACACATCACCTCGACTCTGGCATGCCAATCTCTCAGATTAGAATTTACATTGTTCCCATAGATGAATCCTCTCTGGTTGCCCCAGAAAGTGGCCAAGGCTGGCTCAACCTGACTCTGTCCTGGCATTGTTACACAACCTTTGTCCACGGCAGGTTTGTCTTGTCGTGGGGTGGAGGGAGGTTGGGGAGGGGTTAGGGACCAAGAATGGATTACTGAGAAAGGCCACACCAGGATTCTCCTGACAGATTCCCAGAGTCTCTGGGAATTCCTTACGGGGACATACATGGCTTTCCCTCTGTTGGGTTACTTCCAGCCAGGGACTGAGCTTCCAGGCCTCCTCCCCTAAGCCTGCTGGGTTTGCATAGCTAGAATGACTATATGATTTTTCATCTAAATCGGGCTCCTTTGGCAGTTGAAGTAGATGCTATTAATAATCATGCCTGGGCAACAGGCTTACACTGGAACTGTCCCAGGCTAACTGGGGGACTTTCTAAAGTACCCTTATTCAGAGTCCAACTTCCTTCTCAGTGTATAGCCTGGTAATACCTCTAGCCCTGTGTTGTCCACACTGTTCCAGTGCCTCCTTTGGTGAGGATCACTGAGACTTGCCCATAAAAAGTAACCCTAATGGCTGATGTGTACACCGGATGACTGATGCATTCTATGATAGAACCACCTAAAGCCTCTTGACGGCAGCTCTTTTCTTCAAGGTCTTAGAAGGGTAGCTACGTTTTGTCACACTATTTAATAATATATCCTCATTCTGTCTTTAAAAAAAACCTACCTATATGTTCTAGTCTCAAAATTTAAAGTGAAATTGACGCTCAGGAGGAGGCCAGCTGCGGCTGACCCTGTGGTTTTGTGGATCCCCTGGTCCTACAGTGTCACCTGAGAGTCACGCAGGGCATGACGACATACCTGGGGTGGGTGGACACAAAACCACGCACACTCCCCATGTCCAAAGTGCTTGTGGGGATGGATGAGAATTCTACAGATCACGGTCTAGGTCAGGGCCTGTGCTTGTCTAAGCACATGACTTCCCCTGTACTGAGTCTTCTTTTCCTCTTCTGTTGTTGTTGCTCAGTCACCAGGTCGTGCCTGACTCTGCCACCCATGGGTTACAGCAGGCCAGGCCTCCCTGTCCCTCGCCGTCTCCTGGAGTTTGCTCAAACTCATGTCCATTGAATTAGTGATATCATCCAACCGTCTCGCCCTCCATTGAATTGGTGATGTCATCCAACCAACTCACCGTCTGTTGCCCTCTCCTCCTTCTCCTTCAGTCTGTTCCTCTACATATGACAAATGTAAGGCCAATAACCTCCCCTGCAAGGGTCTAGGGGACTTCATAATCACGCAGCTCAAAGTCGAGGGGATATTTTTTCCCTCACGTGGCGATGCTTGAGCTTGACCACAGATCACCTCTCTGGGAGACTCAAATGGGCGGTGTTTGTGTGGGCCCCGTCCCCTCTTTCATCCTATTCCGCAGTTTCTGAAGAGACCAGGAGGCAGCTGCCCCAGCAGTCACACCTGGAGGGCTGGAGTCCGCAGCAGTCTGGATAGAGGCTGGATAGAGGCTGAGGGGCAGCCTGGGGCACAGAGGCTCTGGGTCAAACCCCTAGTCTTAGCTGAGTATGACTTCCTGAGGCAGGCCTGATCTACGCCTGCAGTTAGGGCGGGGCTCTCAGCTTTGTGCTCCCACAGTCTCCCTGGGCGTCCCTCCCACCTAGCAAGGCCCTACCCGACTCACACAGCACACGCACAACCACCGCCCACCGCCCCTCCCCAGTCTGGTTCAGGAATGTCAAGTCACTCTTCCTTTTCCTCTGGAACCTGCAGCCATTTGTCACGTCTGAGGCTTTAGTATGTCTAGTGTTGAATTTCTTCCTCCCCTCCTCCACCTCCTTCCTGCAGACTCACAATTTCCCTGGAGATGAAAGGATAATTTGAAAATGAACTTCTCTTCCTGGTCTTTCTCTCTAGCTCCAGGAAGTATCCTCAGATCAAAACACACAGGCCCTGGAAGGTAACGACTCCGAGGGGCTGGATGAGAATTCTACAGATCACGGTCTAGGTCAGGGCCTTTGTCTAAGCACATGACTTCCCTGTACTGAGTCTTCTTTTCCTCTTCTGTTGTTGTTGCTCAGTCACCAGGTCGTGCCTGACTCTGCCACCCATGGGTTACAGCAGGCCAGGCCTCCCTGTCCCTCGCCGTCTCCTGGAGTTTGCTCAAACTCATGTCCATTGAATTAGTGATATCATCCAACCGTCTCGCCCTCCATTGAATTGGTGATGTCATCCAACCAACTCACCGTCTGTTGCCCTCTCCTCCTTCTCCTTCAGTCTGTTCCTCTACATATGACAAATGTAAGGCCAATAACCTCCCCTGCAAGGGTCTAGGGGACTTCATAATCACGCAGCTCAAAGTCGTAGGGGGGATATTTTTTCCCTCACGTAGCGATGCTTGAGCTTGACCACAGATCACCTCTCTGGGAGACTCAAATGGGCGGTGTTTGTGTGGGCCCCGTCCCCTCTTTCATCCTATTCCGCAGTTTCTGAAGAGACCAGGAGGCAGCTGCCCCAGCAGTCACACCTGGAGGGCTGGAGTCCGCAGCAGTCTGGATAGAGGCTGGATAGAGGCTGAGGGGCAGCCTGGGGCACAGAGGCTCTGGGTCAAACCCCTAGTCTTAGCTGAGTATGACTTCCTGAGGCAGGCCTGATCTACGCCTGCAGTTAGGGCGGGGCTCTCAGCTTTGTGCTCCCACAGTCTCCCTGGGCGTCCCTCCCACCTAGCAAGGCCCTACCCGACTCACACAGCACACGCACAACCACCGCCCACCGCCCCTCCCCAGTCTGGTTCAGGAATGTCAAGTCACTCTTCCTTTTCCTCTGGAACCTGCAGCCATTTGTCACGTCTGAGGCTTTAGTATGTCTAGTGTTGAATTTCTTCCTCCCCTCCTCCACCTCCTTCCTGCAGACTCACAATTTCCCTGGAGATGAAAGGATAATTTGAAAATGAACTTCTCTTCCTGGTCTTTCTCTCTAGCTCCAGGAAGTATCCTCAGATCAAAACACACAGGCCCTGGAAGGTAACGACTCCGAGGGGCTGGATGGGGCCTCTGGAGGCTGATAATGCTGTATGTCTTTACCTGGGTGGTGTTTACATGGGTGTGTTCATTTTGAGATGATTCATTCGCCTCTATATGTATCATGTGTGCTCTCTTCTGAATGTGTGTGCGATGTCAATGTAAGTTTAGATTTGAAAACAAGCACAGGGTGAGAGGGAAGGCTCTAATTGGAGACCTGCTGTCTGGACAAGAAATCTTTCCGGCTCTTTTTCTGGTTCTCAGCTATTGATAGAGTTGTTACGGAACTGCTGGAGCTGCCACTGTTTCAAAGAGTCAAGATTGAAGGGCTGCACTTCTCCCTACTTCCAGGAAGAAACCTGTATCAAGAGCATAGTAGTCTTTAATCTCACACGGCCCCTTCTAAGGCTCTGGGCAGACTCACCTTCCTGGAATATAGTCAGGAGGTCCTCAGATGAGAGGTGAAGCATCTGAGAGCTCACAGACTGAGAGACAGTGGCTGGAGACACACCAGACTGGGGTGATGATGGCAAGAGGCGGACTATGCACAGGAGAAGCAGGGACCTGAGTGTTTGGAAGCAGACAGACAACCTGTGTTCAGACTTGGACTCTGCCACTTGGTAGCTGTGTGACCTTGGGAAAATGATATAAACTTGCTAATCTTCAGTTTCTGCATCTGTAAAATGGGGCTAATGACAGTGCCAGCCCTGAATGATTGCTGGAGGAATTACCTGTGTTGCACATAAAGGGCTTTGCCCAGGGCCTGGCAAAAATATAGGCGCCCATTAGTGACAAGGTTATAATCCAGTCCAACCACCTCACTGTATGTGAGAAGAGTAAGATCCAGAGAAGGGAAGGGAAGACCTTGTTGAAGGTCACAGAGCCCTGATGTGACAATGACGAGGACCGGCAGTCTGGTGCCTCCATAAGGACACAGGGGACGTGGCTGGGGACAACTCAGGGAACCAGAGGGTCCTGCCTTCTGAACTCACAGTCTGGGAGATGGTGGGTGGAGATACACCAAATTATGGTGATGACAAGCAAAAGATGGGTTCTACGAAGGAGACGCAGGGGACCTAAGAGAAAGGAAGAGGCTGGAAAGAGCCTGTAGGGAGGCGCTGGGGTTGGGTGGGCATAGCATGGGGGAGAGGACAATAAAGGGGCCGGTATTGTTGGAGCACAGAAAGCCGGGGGAGTGTACAGGACCTCCTGAACCATGCTGGGAACTGTGGACTTCATCCTATGGAATGTGAGAAGCTGCCACGCGGTTTTAAGTTGGAAAGTGACATACTGAGATTTGCTCTTTAGAAAGGAGCCTGAGAGTGAGTCCAAGCCTGATGGTGGGATCTCGCAGCCTCATGCAATTCCCAAAGCCAGAGCAGCAGGGCCCCTTAGGAGCCAGAGCATCTTCACTGGACAGGTGGGGAAACTGAGAGACTGACTTGCTGTGGGGAAGCAGAGGGCTGCACTTCAAAGAGTCAAGATTGAAGGGCTGCACTTCTCCCTACTTCCAGGAAGAAACCTGTATCAAGAGCATAGTAGTCTTTAATCTCACACGGCCCCTTCTAAGGCTCTGGGCAGACTCACCTTCCTGGAATATAGTCAGGAGGTCCTCAGATGAGAGGTGAAGCATCTGAGAGCTCACAGACTGAGAGACAGTGGCTGGAGACACACCAGACTGGGGTGATGATGGCAAGAGGCGGACTATGCACAGGAGAAGCAGGGACCTGAGTGTTTGGAAGCAGACAGACAACCTGTGTTCAGACTTGGACTCTGCCACTTGGTAGCTGTGTGACCTTGGGAAAATGATATAAACTTGCTAATCTTCAGTTTCTGCATCTGTAAAATGGGGCTAATGACAGTGCCAGCCCTGAATGATTGCTGGAGGAATTACCTGTGTTGCACATAAAGGGCTTTGCCCAGGGCCTGGCAAAAATATAGGCGCCCATTAGTGACAAGGTTATAATCCAGTCCAACCACCTCACTGTATGTGAGAAGAGTAAGATCCAGAGAAGGGAAGGGAAGACCTTGTTGAAGGTCACAGAGCCCTGATGTGACAATGACGAGGACCGGCAGTCTGGTGCCTCCATAAGGACACAGGGGACGTGGCTGGGGACAACTCAGGGAACCAGAGGGTCCTGCCTTCTGAACTCACAGTCTGGGAGATGGTGGGTGGAGATACACCAAATTATGGTGATGACAAGCAAAAGATGGGTTCTGAAGGAGACGAGGGGACCTAAGAGAAAGGAAGAGGCTGGAAAGAGCCTGTAGGGAGGCGCTGGGGTTGGGTGGGCATAGCATGGGGGAGAGGACAATAAAGGGGCCGGTATTGTTGGAGCACAGAAAGCCGGGGGAGTGTACAGGACCTCCTGAACCATGCTGGGAACTGTGGACTTCATCCTATGGAATGTGAGAAGCTGCCACGCGGTTTTAAGTTGGAAAGTGACATACTGAGATTTGCTCTTTAGAAAGGAGCCTGAGAGTGAGTCCAAGCCTGATGGTGGGATCTCGCAGCCTCATGCAATTCCCAAAGCCAGAGCAGCAGGGCCCCTTAGGAGCCAGAGCATCTTCACTGGACAGGTGGGGAAACTGAGAGACTGACTTGCTCAGGGTCACACAGCAACTTAGAGGCAGAGCTAGGTCTGCTTCCCCAGTCTCCAGGCACAGTCTCAGCTGGACCCATGGTCACCTGTGCCTTGCACAGAGCTCTCATTCATTTGTATGAAAGTCTTTTAACCCCAAACAGACCAATGGGCTCTTAGAGGGCAGGAACATGTCTTCAGTCTAAAGGCACTGAATACATCTTTGCAGAACATAGAAATTTTAAGTGCATGACCTTCTATGAGGGCCTGGATCTGGGCTCCATTTCCTCCATTCTTCCTTCCCCTTCTTCCATCACCGTATCTCAGGGCTTGCAGAGCCCAAGCTCAGTCTGGCCACACCTGCAGGCCAGCTCAAGCAGAGACTGGGAGGGAGCGTGGCCACGGGCGCCATTCCGGAAGGGCCGTTGCCCTACGGCTGGGTCTGGAGATTCCCAAGGATTCTTCCTCCCTGGTCCCCTTTGATGGATGGTATCATGGACCTTTGAAAGAAGAGGGAAACTGCTGATAGGCTGGAAATGAAGGTGATTTAAAGCCAGATGGCAGAGCTTCCGAACAGAGAGGGCAGGACAAGTCATATCATACAAACAGGCCAATCTGAGGAGCTGGCCAGGCCTTTGGGCATGAAGGTGCTGGGGCTGCTGTGGCGGCAGGGTCCAGGGCGGACTTCCCAGCTGGGCCTCCCCTGAGGGTCCAGACTGGGCTCTGCATTTGGGCCTTACTCCCTTCTCCCTTCAATCCCAATCTGACCACAGGAAGACTCTGGCTTTCCCAGTGAAATGGATTTCCAGGCTCTGGTCAAGCATGAGCCTATGCCTATGGAGTGAAGGACTTAGCATGGGAAATTAACGCTCCGTGAACACCTGCCATGTGCTCGGCACTGTCCTGGGGACCATGGGGCACAATGGCCCAGTGTGCAGCAAGGAACCAACCAGAGGCTCTTTAGGCCACAGGGATAAGACCAGCCTGGAGTATGGGGGGACTCTTTCCGGCAATGTGGGAGACCTGGGTTGGGAAGATCCCCTTGAGGAGGGCATGACAACCCACTCCAGTATTCTTGCCTGGAGAATACCCATGGACGGAGGAACCTGGTGGGCTACAGTTCACGAGGTCACAAAGAGTCAGGCACGACTGAGCGACTAAGCCCACTTCCCTTGAAAGCAAGGCTATTCCCATAGCTGATCACCCTGGAGGGGCAGGGAAAGTGATGAGGCTCAGAGTGGATGAGGGATGAAGGAGACATGTTCTTCACCATGGTGCCCATGGGAGCTGCTCTATGGAGAGGCTGTGAGTGGTCTGGGGGTCCGTGAGCTAATGGGGTCTGTGGCTGGCAGGGACACCATACAGGAGCCAGCTGGCCCCTCGCCACTGCTGTTTACCATGGTGGAAGCAGCTCAAGGAAACGACAAGTTCGGGTGATAATCAACATTTAGGTGATGCTCCAGGTGGCATGAGTGAGGGCCTGCCCCTCCTCTGAGAAGTGGGAGCAACCCAGACTTACCCCTGAGTTGAGGCAAGCACTTCCTCTTCACCCCTGGGCTCTCAGAGATAGCCAGCGGTGACAACAGCTGAGCCAGCCAAGCAGTGGCCTCACACAGAGCATCCGAACAGAGAGGCACGACAAGTCATATCATACAAACAGGCCAATCTGAGGAGCTGGCCAGGCCTTTGGGCATGAAGGTGCTGGGGCTGCTGTGGCGGCAGGGTCCAGGGCGGACTTCCCAGCTGGGCCTCCCCTGAGGGTCCAGACTGGGCTCTGCATTTGGGCCTTACTCCCTTCTCCCTTCAATCCCAATCTGACCACAGGAAGACTCTGGCTTTCCCAGTGAAATGGATTTCCAGGCTCTGGTCAAGCATGAGCCTATGCCTATGGAGTGAAGGACTTAGCATGGGAAATTAACGCTCCGTGAACACCTGCCATGTGCTCGGCACTGTCCTGGGGACCATGGGGCACAATGGCCCAGTGTGCAGCAAGGAACCAACCAGAGGCTCTTTAGGCCACAGGGATAAGACCAGCCTGGAGTATGGGGGGACTCTTTCCGGCAATGTGGGAGACCTGGGTTGGGAAGATCCCCTTGAGGAGGGCATGACAACCCACTCCAGTATTCTTGCCTGGAGAATACCCATGGACGGAGGAACCTGGTGGGCTACAGTTCACGAGGTCACAAAGAGTCAGGCACGACTGAGCGACTAAGCCCACTTCCCTTGAAAGCAAGGCTATTCCCATAGCTGATCACCCTGGAGGGGCAGGGAAAGTGATGAGGCTCAGAGTGGATGAGGGATGAAGGAGACATGTTCTTCACCATGGTGCCCATGGGAGCTGCTCTATGGAGAGGCTGTGAGTGGTCTGGGGGTCCGTGAGCTAATGGGGTCTGTGGCTGGCAGGGACACCATACAGGAGCCAGCTGGCCCCTCGCCACTGCTGTTTACCATGGTGGAAGCAGCTCAAGGAAACGACAAGTTCGGGTGATAATCAACATTTAGGTGATGCTCCAGGTGGCATGAGTGAGGGCCTGCCCCTCCTCTGAGAAGTGGGAGCAACCCAGACTTACCCCTGAGTTGAGGCAAGCACTTCCTCTTCACCCCTGGGCTCTCAGAGATAGCCAGCGGTGACAACAGCTGAGCCAGCCAAGCAGTGGCCTCACACAGAGCATGAATAACCAGATTGTGAGGGACTTCTATGGCAGTCCAGTGGTTAAGGCTCTGGGCTTTCACTGCAGGGGGAGGGGGTTTGATCCCTGGTCAGGGAACTAAGATCCCACATGCTGCAGGGAAATTTTTTTTTTAAAAAAAAAAACCAAAACAAACCCAGACTGTTGTGTGAGGACAAAAGGGGTGCTGTGGAACTGAAGAATCCCCAGGATTCCCTCTGGAGGTAAAGCAATGTGCTGGGGGACCCCCTCAGCAATGATAGGGGATACTAATGTCCAGTAAAGAAACTCAGACCATAAGAGTTGAAATAACAGGAAACACCGTTCTATTTACACTGAGTTCAGGGACATAGAGATTATATAGCACCTCACTATTTCCTCACAGTGACCCTTCAAGGGAAATAGGGCTAATTATTATTCCCACTTTATACATGAAGAAACTAATATTCTGAGAAGAGTGCCAGTGATCTCCAGTTTTTAAATTCCACAGATGAGCAGGTTGAAAGCACTGGGGAAGCATGCATGGGTTGGTAACTTTTGCTAATATTCCCAAATTAGGAAATTTAAAACCCCCAAATTGTTAATATCTACATTCACTGTTATTATTGATAAAGGATATTTTCTTGTAAAAAATGTAGCAGGCAAGCTCATGAGTGTACAGATTGGCCTTTTCAACTTAATTGAGTTACACCATCGAAGGCCTAATTGAATATCCTTACTTGTCTCACATTTGCCCAGGGAGATGCGGCACTGGACTCGTGGCGGTTTGTGCAGTTAAGCAGGGAGTCCCAGGGACTGAGGGACTCAGCTAGCCAGAGAGAGGCCAAGCCAGATGTGCTCCATGGCTGGAGCACCGAGGAGCAGAGGAGACCCCCAGAGGCTCGCTGGGGCACCCCAGGGGGCACCAGTGCCCTTGGCTGACCGTCCTGCCCACAGGCCTCTCGGATGGGCTCAACTACCAGACTCAGAAATCAACCTGTGGCACCAGCCCGAGCACCAGGCTGAGCTCAGCGCTGCATGTTTTCCTCTGTACCAAGGATGGCGCATAACCACCCAGACCTTGCCGGGACACGGGCAGCTAAAGAGGAAGACAATTCAGCTCTCCTATATGCTCAGGCCTCCCAAGGTGGTTCTCTTGCTGTCTGTACATCTCCTGCTGGATCAGCCCCCGCTTCACTCGTACGTACCCGACTCAAGTGACTGACCTTCCCTCCTAATCATAGAGCCTACTCGGAAACTGCCTACATAACTCACCCCTCGGCCCAGGCTAGTGATTGCTCTAATCTTTACATCAGAACATCTCCGGTTTGATAGCTTCCCTAAAAGGCAGTGAGGGGCATGCTCCTCTGCTGGTTACCCTGGTTACTGACAGCCAATTTGACGGCAACTCCCCCATGACCGGTAACTCCTCCATCCACCTTCCTCTGAGAGCAAACACAACTGCCATGTCCTGCTCGCCATCTGCCACACACAGTGGGGTGTTGCTCCAGGACTTGGCTTCAGACATGTAAGATCCCCCATCCATTAAACCACTGATGTCTCTGTCCCTGACTCTGGGCTCATTCTTCAGACTTGGTGCTGGGCAAGCAAGGACTGGGCTTGCAGGCCTGTGGGGGGGTTGAAGCCCACTATCTCTCTTTTCTCTTTTAGAAAAATACATTATTGGACCTTCATCCCCCGGTTGTTGCCAAGAGGTTTTCTGCTTCCCAGATACCCTGCTTGGAGGAAACACAAAACCATTCTCTCTCCCTAACTGTCCTCAGTCAACAGGCTTAGAAGGGTCCCAGAACAAACCACGGGTGGTTCCCTAACCTTTGGGGCATTCTCACCTCCTCAGAGAATCACCAAATGTTAGCACTGCAAGGCACTTAAAGGATAATTTGGTCCAGCTCCTCCCATTTTGTGTATGAAAGGCAAAGAAGGCAGTCACTAAAACCTAGGTCTTCTAATTTCTAGCCAGCACCAGGGTGGCATAATTGACAAGCCACAGAGGAACCTAGGGCTTCTTTAGTGGCTCAGCAGTAAAGAATCTGCCTGCAAAGCAGGAGACGCGGCAGGAGCTGTGAGTTCGATCCCTGGGTCAAGAAGATCCCCTGGAGAAGGAAATGGCAACCCATTCCAGTATACGTGCCTAGAGAATTCCATGAACAAAAGAGCCTGGAGGGCAATAGTCCATGGTGTCACAAAAGTGTTGGACACAACTCAGCATCTAAAACAACAAGAGGAAGTTAGGTTGGAGTCTAGTCCTCCCTCATCTTAACTGAACAACCATGAGTGAACCTTCGCTTCTCTGAACTTCAGTAATTTTAACTGAAAAATATGCTAAATACATACCAGTCTCCAGGGTTCCCTCAGGGATTAACTAGGCCACGCTGTCTTTTCAGTGCTCAGTCCATAGCTCCTTTTGGGCAGCTTACTAACTTCTCTAAGTCTCAGTGTTGCCATCTGTTAAGTGGGGGCAATAATTGGATTATAGAAGCTACTGCCTGTGTGTAAAAAGTTTAGCCCAGTGCTTAGCAGAGAGCAAGCAGCACATGAAAACAACTGTTACCAGCCCATCAGCATTATCAGCCCTTCTCTCTGTCTTCCTCTCCTCCCCTCAAGTCTCCACTTCTCAATCCAGATAAATAGCAAGGGCAATGTGTAGAGGAACTACTTTGTAAATGGACCCTTGCCCTGCCTGAGGCTCTGCAGTGATCAGCAGCCCTGGAGCCTCGAGGGGTGAAGTCCACTTCATGTCTTCTCTCTTCCTGAGAAGCCTGAATACAGTATCATGGCTGACTCAGCTACCTCATTGATCTGGAAATCTATTTAATTCCCTCCTCAGTTTGTCCCATCAGGTGGAGGTGTCCTAAATCGTATGTGAATATACCACGCAGCCTCCGGAGGCTGGCTGTCACCTGACCTGTTCCACCCCTGCAGGAATTCCACCTGGAGGTGAAGAGTCCCCAGCTGGCTTCCTGACCATCTGGCTGGAGGAAGTGCTCAGTGGACGCTCTGGACGTGCGAGGTTCTGGACACTGTAGACACACGCTGTGTGGACAGAGTTCTTAGACCTCAAACCCTGACTTGCCAGGGGCTGCCCGGAGCCTCTCAAGCCACAGACCATCCTCAGCACAAAGTCAGGGAATCCATCGCTAGACCCCATCAGACTGGTCTCCTGTTCTGGGGGATTTAGGCAGACCAGCGGGCCATTCAGTCAGTTCAGTTCAGTTGCTCATTCATGTCTGACTCTTTGCTATACCAAGTGGAGCATTACTGTCAAATAATCAGGTCAATGAGCTTCAAAAGATGAAAGTCAGCCTTCTACCAAGCTAGCCAGCTGGGGAAAGTCAGGGCTTAAAACAAAAAAAAGAGGAAGTTAGGTTGGAGTCTAGTCCTCCCTCATCTTAACTGAACAACCATGAGTGAACCTTCGCTTCTCTGAACTTCAGTAATTTTAACTGAAAAATATGCTAAATACATACCAGTCTCCAGGGTTCCCTCAGGGATTAACTAGGCCACGCTGTCTTTTCAGTGCTCAGTCCATAGCTCCTTTTGGGCAGCTTACTAACTTCTCTAAGTCTCAGTGTTGCCATCTGTTAAGTGGGGGCAATAATTGGATTATAGAAGCTACTGCCTGTGTGTAAAAAGTTTAGCCCAGTGCTTAGCAGAGAGCAAGCAGCACATGAAAACAACTGTTACCAGCCCATCAGCATTATCAGCCCTTCTCTCTGTCTTCCTCTCCTCCCCTCAAGTCTCCACTTCTCAATCCAGATAAATAGCAAGGGCAATGTGTAGAGGAACTACTTTGTAAATGGACCCTTGCCCTGCCTGAGGCTCTGCAGTGATCAGCAGCCCTGGAGCCTCGAGGGGTGAAGTCCACTTCATGTCTTCTCTCTTCCTGAGAAGCCTGAATACAGTATCATGGCTGACTCAGCTACCTCATTGATCTGGAAATCTATTTAATTCCCTCCTCAGTTTGTCCCATCAGGTGGAGGTGTCCTAAATCGTATGTGAATATACCACGCAGCCTCCGGAGGCTGGCTGTCACCTGACCTGTTCCACCCCTGCAGGAATTCCACCTGGAGGTGAAGAGTCCCCAGCTGGCTTCCTGACCATCTGGCTGGAGGAAGTGCTCAGTGGACGCTCTGGACGTGCGAGGTTCTGGACACTGTAGACACACGCTGTGTGGACAGAGTTCTTAGACCTCAAACCCTGACTTGCCAGGGGCTGCCCGGAGCCTCTCAAGCCACAGACCATCCTCAGCACAAAGTCAGGGAATCCATCGCTAGACCCCATCAGACTGGTCTCCTGTTCTGGGGGATTTAGGCAGACCAGCGGGCCATTCAGTCAGTTCAGTTCAGTTGCTCATTCATGTCTGACTCTTTGCTATACCAAGTGGAGCATTACTGTCAAATAATCAGGTCAATGAGCTTCAAAAAGATGAAAGTCAGCCTTCTACCAAGCTAGCCAGCCATTTCACGTGGAGTGGTAGGGCCACCCCTACCACTCTTGGAGGAGAGGACTGAGTTCAAGTGCTAACTCAGCCACTAACCAGAGGTACCACTCAAAGCCTCAATTTCCTGAGCTGGAAAATGAGGACTATCAACCCTGTCCTAACTAAACGCTGTGAAAATTAAACAGAAGGTAGATGGCTGCTTAGTTCAGTGCATGGCACACTGTCATTATTTAATGATGATCCTGTGAAGCCATAGGACAGCCAGGGACGTCCCCAAGAGATTCTAGCTGCTGTGCATGGCATGGATTTGTATTCAGATCCTGACTCTGCCTCTTTCTCTACTAAGCTAGTTAACCTTTCTCTTAGTTCAGTGCATGTTTTCTATGTGTAAATGGAGACAACGATGGTACCTACCTCAAATGAGCTTACAATGGTTACATTTTTAATGTAAAGTACCTAGAACAGTGCCTGGCACATAATAAATGCTCAATAAATGTTGGTTGTTCATAATAGAACTAAGTGATTTCTCATCAGCATAAAATGAGTTCTTTGAGTGTGAATTTCATGAAGCTCACTACCATCTTGTCTTTCTGAAATGACAGATGGGCAGAAGGCATGAAACCCACAGCTTTCTCCTGTATCAGTTCCTTTCCAAGCAAAGGAGCTGCACTTTCTGATGATAATGGCCACTTCCAGGATGCCTGCCATGTGCCAGCTGCTTTACAGATGTTACCCCCGATCCTCATGATAACCCTCTAAAATAGGGATTATTATCTACATTTTGGGGCTTCCCAGGTGGAACTAGTGGTAAAGAACCTGCCTGCCAATACAAGAGACATAAGAGACACGGATTCGATCCCTGGGCAGGGAAGAGCCCTTGGAGGAGGGCATGGCAACCTACTCCAGTTTTCTTGCCTGGAGAATTCCATGAGCAGAGAAGCCTGATGGGTCCATAGGGTCAAAAAGAGTCAGACTGAAGTGACTTAGCACACACATATGCATCCCCGTTTTACAGATAAGGAAGCAGGGGTTTAGAGAGGTGAAGTGTCTTGCTTGGGGAGCACAATGGGAAGGGACAGAAACAGGACTGAACACCAGTCTGTCTGGCTCCACAGCCACGGCTGCCTTGCTTACCTTGACAGAGTGGGGCTCTGGGTCTCTTTTGTGGGTGTGGGTGTGTCGACCAGTTCCTCAGCATCATGAAACTCCAATGAACTGAGGCAGTTGATATTTAAAAACTGGAGGGTAGAGGGGAAAAAACCTCTAAAAACAATAAACGGTGATTCAGACTGAGTCTTAACTCAGGCAGTTACGGGAAACTGGCGGGAAGCCTTAGTCACTGAGGAATGGCCGAGCCCCTGACTCATGGGCAGCAGGTCACGCTGCTCAGGACAGAAGCCAGCACTGCGTTCAGTGCCAAAGAGACAGGAGAAAGCTCCAGTGGGGGTTGGGTGATGGAGGGTGCCGGCGAGCGGGAGATGAAAGGAATGATGACCTCGTGTAAGAGACGCGTGGTAAGGGAGGGGCAGGCTTGTCCTGGTTCCTGAAACAACATCTAAACTCCCAAGTCTGACACTCCATAGCCTCTCCATCCTTCTCAGCCTCATTTCTCTCTCGTCTCACTCTAACCTCACACACTCCAGTCAAGTGGGATGATCCACCATGCCCACATGCTCCCTTGTTCCTGTTAGTGCCTTGCTCCCTTCCAGCCCTTGGTAGTGCTGGCCTCTCCTTCACTGGGCCTTCTCTCCAGCCTTCAGCTCTAACATCCAGGCTTTGGTTCCTGAAATATTTGGGGAGCACATACTATACTGTACTATTCTATAGTAACTGCTGGAAATCTAAAGATAAATTAGATGCAGTCTCTGTTGTCTGGAAGCTCACATCTTGTAGCACTTTCAGTGAGGAGCCAGATGTGTGCAGGTAACTGGACAGTAATTTCCACAAAAGAAGAATTCTAATTTGGGTAAATCCACTCTGGGAAGTAGAGGGCATGGCAACCTACTCCAGTTTTCTTGCCTGGAGAATTCCATGAGCAGAGAAGCCTGATGGGTCCATAGGGTCAAAAAGAGTCAGACTGAAGTGACTTAGCACACACATATGCATCCCCGTTTTACAGATAAGGAAGCAGGGGTTTAGAGAGGTGAAGTGTCTTGCTTGGGGAGCACAATGGGAAGGGACAGAAACAGGACTGAACACCAGTCTGTCTGGCTCCACAGCCACGGCTGCCTTGCTTACCTTGACAGAGTGGGGCTCTGGGTCTCTTTTGTGGGTGTGGGTGTGTCGACCAGTTCCTCAGCATCATGAAACTCCAATGAACTGAGGCAGTTGATATTTAAAAACTGGAGGGTAGAGGGGAAAAAACCTCTAAAAACAATAAACGGTGATTCAGACTGAGTCTTAACTCAGGCAGTTACGGGAAACTGGCGGGAAGCCTTAGTCACTGAGGAATGGCCGAGCCCCTGACTCATGGGCAGCAGGTCACGCTGCTCAGGACAGAAGCCAGCACTGCGTTCAGTGCCAAAGAGACAGGAGAAAGCTCCAGTGGGGGTTGGGTGATGGAGGGTGCCGGCGAGCGGGAGATGAAAGGAATGATGACCTCGTGTAAGAGACGCGTGGTAAGGGAGGGGCAGGCTTGTCCTGGTTCCTGAAACAACATCTAAACTCCCAAGTCTGACACTCCATAGCCTCTCCATCCTTCTCAGCCTCATTTCTCTCTCGTCTCACTCTAACCTCACACACTCCAGTCAAGTGGGATGATCCACCATGCCCACATGCTCCCTTGTTCCTGTTAGTGCCTTGCTCCCTTCCAGCCCTTGGTAGTGCTGGCCTCTCCTTCACTGGGCCTTCTCTCCAGCCTTCAGCTCTAACATCCAGGCTTTGGTTCCTGAAATATTTGGGGAGCACATACTATACTGTACTATTCTATAGTAACTGCTGGAAATCTAAAGATAAATTAGATGCAGTCTCTGTTGTCTGGAAGCTCACATCTTGTAGCACTTTCAGTGAGGAGCCAGATGTGTGCAGGTAACTGGACAGTAATTTCCACAAAAGAAGAATTCTAATTTGGGTAAATCCACTCTGGGAAGTAGAGGAGACTTCCTGGAGAAGGTGATACTTGAGTTGAATTTTGGGATTGTAGAAATTAGGAGATGGTGGATTGGGGAAGAATATGGAATAATCAGTCTTCTAAACTCTCAAAAAAATTAGGCAAGGAATATAAGTTTTATGACAAAAAAAAAAAAAGGAAAAAATAGAGGAGAAAACCCCCCAGAGAAGCAAAAGAACAGTCTCTGTAAATTCCGTCAAAATTTTGGAGTGATTCCTTCCAGCCTTTCCTCTGCATATTTCTATGTATGTAGACATATACACTAAAAGCAAACACAAAAATAGGTTAATCTGTTTTATAGTCTGCCTTTTACATTTAACAATATGGAATCTTTTCATGTCAGTACATACTAGTCAACATAATACAGAGGTCATGACTATGTACCCTGAGAGAGGTTTGGTTTGGCTCATGTCCAAATTCTGCATTTGTACATCTAGAGCTCTGAACTACGGGAGCTACTTCTCCCCACGGCCACCTTTCCTTGTCTTAAATGTGAATGAGACCAGCTCCTCTGTTTCCATCACAGGCCTGGTGGTCCAGGCTCTAGCTCCTGAACATGTGAGTGGTTATGTCGTCTTCCAGAACACAAGGCACCCTGAATTTCCTGGCAGGTGACTTGTACTACTCTTTCGACACCACCAATTTCTACCAGAGACAGTTCTTAATTGTGGAGCTGCCTTCTCTCCTCATGGATGGGCTCCACAGGTACAGGCTCCACACCTGACATGCCTCTCTCTCCCCTTCTCTCCTTCTGACTCATGGAACCCCGCACGGCTCCACGGTGACTCTTGCTCAAAAAGTGGCCACTAGGGCTTCCCCTGGTGGTCCAGTGGATAAGGACACTGCCTTGCAGTGCAAGGGGTGCTGGTTCGATCCCTGGCCTGGGAAGATCCCACATGCCGTGGAGCGGCTGGACTGATGTGTCCAATTACCGAGCCAGAGCTCCAGCGCGCGTGCGCCCAGAGCCGGAGCTCTGCGGCGACAGAGGCCACAGCGATGGGAGGCCCACATGGGCCAAAGAACAAAGACGGATGAAAAATAGAGAAATGAAAGACCAATAGAAGTGGCCCGCCCACCCCCCTCCCTCCCCAACCCGACCCCTCCAATAAATAAATAAATAAATAAATAAATCTTAAAAAAAAAAAAAGTGGCCACTAGGCATTTGACAAAGGGTTTTGAAATAAAAATGCAGGGTCATGGCTTGACCTCTCCCATTTCAAGTGAGATGCCCTCCCCTCTCTCCCAGTCCAGATCCTGCAACAGGTGGGGGACAGAGGACTCAGAGTAAGCCTTTCCCTGGCTTACACCTGGTCCCACCACTTAGCAGGCTCTGGAAATTTCTAAATCCCTCCAATTGTCAACTTCTCTTGTGCAAAATGTTCGTACCAACTGTACCTCTCTCACCAGGTTGCTATGAGGTTCTTCAGTCCTACACGAAAACCTTCTAAGAGATGAACACACCATCCCAGCTGTTTGCTATTGTTTTCCTCTCCTCGTTCTATCATCGTATACTCTCAACTACCCTTGGAAAGAAGCATTCCTCATTGTCAGCTCCCCTTCCTCTATTCTTGGGGCACAGTCTCACCCTACAAAGAGGGGTCTCAGGTTGCTGGCTGACCTGAGAGAGGACAGTGAAAGTGAAGTCACTCAGTCATGTCTGACTCTTTGCAACCCATGGATGAATCAAGGAATTCTCTAGGCAAGAATACTGGAGTGGATAGCCTATCCTTTCTCCAGGCCATCTCCCAACCCAGGGATCAAACCCAGCTCTCCTGCATTACAGGCAGATTCTTTGCCAGCTGAGCCCCAGGGAAGCCTGACCATGGGCATGGAGTCTATTTTCAAAGGAGGAGGATCCTGGGAGTATGTCCAGCAGTTTCCAGGCCTTGGAAAAACCTCTGTGAATTAGGTCAGGGGTGGTAAGCTTTTTCTGTAAAGGGTCAGATAGGAAATACTTGATTATATTTTATTTATTTTTTAGCAAATGAGAGTGCTACTTATTAACTCTTTTTTTAACTAAAGAATTTTTATTGGAGTATAGCTGATTTATAACATAGTATTAGTTTCGTGTGTACAGCAAAGTGAAACAGGTATACATATATCCATTCTCCATCAGATTCTTCTCCCATGTAGCCCATTACAGAATACAGACAGGAAATATTTTAGGCTTGGCAAACCATATGGTCTCTGCTGTCACCACTCAGCCTATTACTAGCACAGAAGCAGCTGTGGACAATGGGTGAACGAAAGGTCATGGCTGTGTTCTGATAAACCTTTATTTACAAAAACAGGCAGAAGACCAAACTTAGCCCAGGTGCCATAGTTGACCAACACTTGGTAGACCAGATATACCCTCACAGAGTGAGGGCCTGTGAGTCTTTGCTCTGTGTTCCTGAGAAGCTCCTTTCTTACCCTGAAGCTCAGAGTCCTCACCTATCATTTGAGGAGATCAAGATCATTTTTAAGAGCCATTCTGTCTCTAAAGTGCAATAACTCTGTGCTTGGTTAGCTGTGTGACACTGGGCAAGCTCTGTTGACTCTGGGTCGGTTCTCTCCTCTGTAAAGTGAAGGGACTGCATGGACCATTGCGCCCTGGCTGCATACCCAAGGGGAGCCCCAAGTTTGCTGCAGAGGAAGTCACAGGGCTTCCCTGGTGGCTCAGTGGTAAGAATACATACGCCTGTCAGTGAAGGAGATGCGGGTTTGATCCCTGAGTCGAGAAGATCCCCTAGAGAAGGAAACCGCAACCCCCTCCAGTATTCTTGAGTGGAGAATCCACGGACAGAGGAACTTGGCGGGCTACAGTCCACGGGGTTGCAAAAGAGTCACACAACTTAGCGACTGAACAACAAGCCATGGGTACTCAGGCACCCAGAATACAGGCACTCAGGTGCTGCCCCTTCCACCTCATTCTCCTCCTCCCCGCTGCCTGTCATCTGTCAGCCTGGGCTGGGTCCATGTGCAAGTCCCACACTGCGATGCAGCCAGGTCGCTCTTGCCAGAACGGCTTGCTGGGAAATCCTTCCATTGCTGGAGTGTCACAATTCACGCCTGGCTGCGCCAAGCACCCAGGGCACCTCCTCTGTAGAGTGCCAGGTAGCAGGGCCAGCTGGGTACGGTGCCACTGTGGACTGGACCAGGCCACAGCGTGCCTCGGAGGCCAGTAGGGCCAGAGTTTCCTGCTCTACAAGGCCAACCTTGGAGCCTCTTTGTGACTGGCAGTCTTCATGCTGCCCTTCTGATACCACCTCCACTTGTGGTGTGCTTCATATGCACGCGCACACACATGTTCACACGTGCGCGCGCACACACACACACACACACACACACACACAGAGGATCACAGGGTGCCCTGTGGCCTTTCTGTCCTAGGAAATGTCTTAAAGATCTAAGGAGAGTCAGGAAGCTCCAGACCCAACCAAATGCTGCTTTTATCCCCGTAAAAGAAAGAAAACCAGCTGCTCTGGCCTGACCCACAACAAGGCAGGCCTTAGAAGACAGGTTGAGTCACCAGTGGGGAACCACAGCACCCTTGTGACCTGACCGCTGAGGGACGGGGCAGGGCCAGCCTCGGTTCACCGGAGCTGAGGTGCCGATGGCGATGACACCAGCATCAGCCGGGGCAATTCTCCCAGCAGATGCCTCCGCCCCACAGCGCCGGTGACTTCCAATCTTCCCTGGGGTATTGGGATAACAAAGGCTGTGTCCCAGCACCATTGTACAGCTGGGGAAGGCCGGAAACCAAGCTGCAGGAAACTGGTTGCTATGGTTTCCTTGAGCGTAATGCCACAGAAATTGCTTTCTAAAAAAAATTAAGGTTTCTGGTTTTTTTTCCTTCAGGGATATGTAAGGGGAAAACATTGATTTCAATATTTACTATAATCCAGGCATAGAACTAGGTTCTAAATCCTCATAGGTCTGGTGGTAATATCTCCATTTGCAAATAAAAATACAGAAGCACAGATAGGCTGAGACACCTGCCCACAGACACACAGATGGAAGGGGGCAGAGTCAGTTTTGAACTCAAGATTGTCATACACCAGTGCCTGCTTCCTTTTCAGTGTTCCCTCTGGGATTCAGAAGATTCTGCAATCCAGCATATTCTTATCACTGGAGCCCTGGAGCAAGGCAAAGCAGGGAGGAGCAAGGGAACAGTGAAGGAGCTAAATCAGAAATGAGAGAGCAGGGGACACTTCCCTGGCGGCCCAGTGGTTAAGATTCTGTATTTCCACTACTGGAGGCGCAGGTTTGATACCTGGTTGGGGAACTAATATTTCACATGGTGCACCTAGGTGTGGTGAAAAATTAAAAAGGAAAGAAAGAAATTAGGGAGCTGAGGAGGGAGGGTCCTGGTAGTGTCTGATGTGCAAGCAAACACCAGGTTCTCCAGACTCTCAGGGTGGGTGGAGGGATCACAGGATCGGGCACGGAAGGGTCTGAGGGTAAGGTCTACTTTCCTCACTCTCAGCTTGAGCCTCAGTTTCCACATGTATAAAAATGGGTATAATACACTTACTTGCCTCATGAGGTTTTGATAAGGATTAAGCAAAATAATCCACGTCAAATGCGTGGCACAAGAGTAAGCACTCAGTAGAAGTAAGCATCTGGCTATTGTTACCATGATTAATTACCCTGTGAAAACAAACCTATAAATTATGAATTGCTGAGCAAATATCAAGTAAATGAAGGGGAACTTGGGGCTAACTTAACAGAGGGATGCTGAAAATGGCTATGCATGTGGTACACCCCACAAGCCACATGGCTGTACACTGGCCCTGATCCGGGGGACGGGAGACTTCCCCCCGCGATCCCTCGTTGAGAACAGCACTGCATGAGTAGTCCCACATGAGTTACTACTTACTGAGCACCTAGTATATGCCACGCCTTGTGCCAAGAGCAATACAGAAATCCGACATGTTCCCTGCTCTCCAGAACCTCTCGGGCTGTGGAGGAGAGAGAGGCACACACACTGGCTATTCACTCACAGAGTGGCACCTGCTTTAGGGGGGCACGTATGATGGGGTGCGGGAAAGATCCCTACAGGAGAGTGAGATGGTGGACAGACGTCTTCATGGAAGAGGGCATTTAAACTGAGCCTTAAAAGGTACATAGGAGTTTGTCAAGGGAGATGTGGGAGAGGGGCTTCCCGGGTGGTGCAGTGGGAACAGTGTTAAAGAACCCACCTGCCAGTGCAGGAGACTCAGGAGACATGGGTTTGGTCCCTGTGTTGGGAAGATCTCCTGGAGAAGAAAATGGCAACCCACTCCAGGATTCTTGCCTGGAGAATCCCATGAACAGTGGAGCCTGGCAGGCTACAGTCCATGGGGTCACAAAGAGTCGGACACGACTTAGCAACTAAACAACAACAACCAAGTGGGAGAGGGCAGATTGGGAGGAAGAAACAACAGCTAACAAAGACCTCAGGGCATTGGGGGAACCATGATTATAGTCTCAAGTGCACAAGTGTGTGGAGCTTGGGGAAGCTGCAAGCGTGAGTCAGATGAGCAATGAAGCGGAAAAGAGGGCTGAGCTCAGGCTGCACAGGGTCCTCTATATGATGCTAAGGACCCTGGAGGTTTCCTAGAGTTGAGACAAGAGAAGGAAGCTGCAGTGTGGAAGAGACGTGACTGGAGCCTGCAGAGGCCTGGGCGGGATCAGCTAGTAGCCTGGGGCCAGAGGGAGAGCCACCTTTTCCTTTGAGCTCTCATTCTGTGCCAGGCTCCCTGCTCATCCCTTTGTTTGAATTCTCTACTTGAATCCTCATCCAGACTTCACAGGGTGGCCCAGCTATCGCCCCATTTTGCAGATATGGAAACTGAGCTTTGAAAAAGTTCGACACGAGATTCAAACCCAGATAGGCAGACTCTTTGCCCTCCCAAGAGTTGCTGCATCTCCCTATGAACAGGTGGCATGTTTCAAAGAGGCCAGGAAAGAAGTTGTGAAGGAGGGCGCTGAGCCAGTGGGCAGAGGCCGAGGGTAGAAAGCCTGACGTGTGAACCATAGAAGTAAAGAAATACCCAGGAAGCCCAAGACTCAGGGAAACCTTCTCTCTGGGTGACCTCACCCACAGAAACTTCCAGTGTCCATTGAGATTCCTTTCTGGGACTGTCTCCTTGTTCTTGAAGAATGTAAGCCTGGCCCAGGACAATCCTGAAAACAAACTCCTCCCTCCAAGCTGGGAGAAGGGAGCCGAGGAATTTGACCTTCAGGGCTGGTGGCTTGTAACCTTCCATTGAGAAAAACTTCTATCTGGGAGCCACTGCCACTCCTGCCTGTCAAGGGTGGCCCCCAGAAGGGCTGTCTTCCCAGAGAGGAAGACAGACACACATGGGCCTTCTGAAAGTTCACCCCACATTCCTCTTGGGCAAAAACTCCCTCCAGAGTGGAAATGAAAAGAAGACTTGGGACATGGCGATCATTAGGCCAGGCTGCTCAGGTCCCTAGGCAGCCTGGGGAAGGACTGGCTGCAAGTGTTTGTGATCAGAGGGAACAGAGAAGGTGAGCGGGACCAGCAGGAGAGAGGACGAGCTTGATGCTCAGCCAAGAGCTCCTTCCACAGCCCGGGCCAGAGGCACTCGGCTGCTCCACCCAGGCCTGACGACGACCAGAGCTCCTCTCCAAGTGCCCCTGACTTGCTCTTACTTAATTAGCTCCTTGGCCATAAAAGGCTGGCTCAGCTTGGAGGAGGCCCCGGCCCCAAGAAGCAGCAGAGCATCATCAAAACACAACCCCAAGAAGGGGAAAGGGCAGGGCAGGGCGGGAAATTCAAATCACAATGGATGTGTTGTTTACAACAGCCGCTGCTCACCCTGCCCTGGAAGCGGGCTGGGTCCTGGCCTCCGGAGTCCTGCCATGCCCAGGCCTGGTCCCTCACGAAAGGAAGTGAACGGGTTCTGGGAGGTGAAAGAGCTTTGGTGCACGTGTGTTGTTTCTTCAGATCAAAAGATAATGTACAGAGACTTCCCTGGTGATCCAGTGGCTAAGACACTGCACTCCCAATGCAGGGGGCTGGTCAGATCTCCCATGCCACAACTAAGACCCAGCACAGCCAAATTAACTAATTTACTTTTTTAAAAAGATAATGTACAAAACCATAGAAGTAAAGAAATACCCAGGAAGCCCAAGACTCAGGGAAACCTTCTCTCTGGGTGACCTCACCCACAGAAACTTCCAGTGTCCATTGAGATTCCTTTCTGGGACTGTCTCCTTGTTCTTGAAGAATGTAAGCCTGGCCCAGGACAATCCTGAAAACAAACTCCTCCCTCCAAGCTGGGAGAAGGGAGCCGAGGAATTTGACCTTCAGGGCTGGTGGCTTGTAACCTTCCATTGAGAAAAACTTCTATCTGGGAGCCACTGCCACTCCTGCCTGTCAAGGGTGGCCCCCAGAAGGGCTGTCTTCCCAGAGAGGAAGACAGACACACATGGGCCTTCTGAAAGTTCACCCCACATTCCTCTTGGGCAAAAACTCCCTCCAGAGTGGAAATGAAAAGAAGACTTGGGACATGGCGATCATTAGGCCAGGCTGCTCAGGTCCCTAGGCAGCCTGGGGAAGGACTGGCTGCAAGTGTTTGTGATCAGAGGGAACAGAGAAGGTGAGCGGGACCAGCAGGAGAGAGGACGAGCTTGATGCTCAGCCAAGAGCTCCTTCCACAGCCCGGGCCAGAGGCACTCGGCTGCTCCACCCAGGCCTGACGACGACCAGAGCTCCTCTCCAAGTGCCCCTGACTTGCTCTTACTTAATTAGCTCCTTGGCCATAAAAGGCTGGCTCAGCTTGGAGGACCCCGGCCCCAAGAAGCAGCAGAGCATCATCAAAACACAACCCCAAGAAGGGGAAAGGGCAGGGCAGGGCGGGAAATTCAAATCACAATGGATGTGTTGTTTACAACAGCCGCTGCTCACCCTGCCCTGGAAGCGGGCTGGGTCCTGGCCTCCGGAGTCCTGCCATGCCCAGGCCTGGTCCCTCACGAAAGGAAGTGAACGGGTTCTGGGAGGTGAAAGAGCTTTGGTGCACGTGTGTTGTTTCTTCAGATCAAAAGATAATGTACAGAGACTTCCCTGGTGATCCAGTGGCTAAGACACTGCACTCCCAATGCAGGGGGCTGGTCAGATCTCCCATGCCACAACTAAGACCCAGCACAGCCAAATTAACTAATTTACTTTTTTTAAAAAAAGATAATGTACAAAACCTTTTGATCCTTCATTTCAAATCAATTCTGATATTTTTTTATAACTGACTATTATGTCATTCAGTGTCCCCTTCTCCCTCCAGTAAAGCGTTTATGGAAGTTTCTTAGAGAATTTAGTGTGAAGGAACCCATTGTCATAGGAGTTGGGTTAAGAAGGTGGGCAGGGGAGAGGTTGCGAATCAAATTCCTCTGGACGTGAATACTAGCTGTGTGACCTTGAGGAAATCACTTCACCTCTCTGATTTGTATTGGTCAAATGAGGATCATTGTTAAATAAGGATTGCTGTTAAATGAGAATCATGGTAATATTCACTCCTGAGAATTGCTGAAGAATTCAAATTCTGTGTCTAAGACAGAGGGCACAGTGCCTACTCCACAGTAAGTGCTCAAGAAGCACAGGTGTGCATAAATAGGTTTCTAAAACACAGTGCAGCTCCTCTACCTTCTCCATCCTGTAAACGGAGATAGCAGTGCCCGTCATCTCGGGGCTGCCGTGTGAGGATGCCTCCCGTGACCGTGGTGCTCATTTAGTATCAGTCTCTTTCTCTCTCTCTCCCTGGTCTCTGCTATGTCTCAGCTGCTGAGAGACCTTCAGAGCCACATTCAATGCCAATCCAGCTCCTGGTCTACAGTTGTTTCCGACGTCTCTTGCTAGCAAGCCTCTTGTAAGCACGTAGTTTGCGGCAATCTGTCTCAGATTTCCTTGGGAGAAAGACCGGGAGCCAATGCCTAAACTGACACACACACAGACACACACACACACAGACACACACATGTTTACAGTTGGTGCCACAGGAACTCAGCCCTGTGTCTCTGCTTAACGCTCTAAGACCTAAATCCTCTTTGTCTGGAAGGTGTCATAAGCTGCCGGCCGGGAGCTGCATGGTCCCTGGTCCTTGAATGACTCAGGGACGGAGGGCACTCGGCCTGCCCGACAGCCTGTCTGGAGCCCACCTGGTCTAGCTGGGATATGGATGCTCTCAGTTTCCATCGGGCTTCTTCCTCACACCTTCCTCTGCCGTTCAGTCTGTGCCAATTGCCCTCAGTGCATCCCTCTCCGCCTTCAAGTCTTGGGCTGCAGAGGGAAAGGCATTCTTGTTGGTCACCTCAAGGGGCATTTGCCAAGGGCACTGGGTTTTGAAGGCCCCTCCTAGAGGCAGGTCTCATCATTCTGCCCATTTTACAGGGACAGAGTTAACACTTGGAGAAACAGAATAACCTACTCACTCAAGGTCAGGGAGTGACAAAGGCAGGAAAACCTCCCGCATCAAGGAAAGATGTGCTGGCAGTCACTGGGACTAGCACTCATTCCCTAGTGGGCCTGTCTCACTGTTAAGGGTTGGATTCAGGCACTGTGCCTTTGCTAGAATTAAAAAAAAAATCACAGAGAAGAAACTAAACAATCACACAAATCTCCAGTATTTCTTGAGTGCTGCCTCAGGATGTGGCATTGGCCTGGGGACTGGGATGGGAACTGCTCAAGGCATGCACTTGTACTGAGCACTTAATTCTCTGCCGGGACTGTGCTAAGTACCCTCCACTGGGAGTTCCCAGAACACACAGGCTGCTGTGTCCCTGCGTGGCCTTGCCCGCTGTTTCCCCAGCCTAAATCTCACTCTCCCCTCTTCCATCTCACTTCTGGATGCTCAGCCTCAGATCAGAGACCCTCCCCAGGAAATCTGCAACCTACAGTTCCCTTGAGGGGCCCCCCATCACTTTACTGTAATGGCCTGTTTATCAAGGTCTCTCCCTCCAATCAGGACATTCCCTGTGGGCATGGATGTGCTTTGTACATCTTTGTCTTTCCTGCACCTAGAATCACACTGAGGACACAGCAGGAGTGCCTAAAGCTTTGTTTACCCAAATCAGAAGGTGGCAAACGAAAGCCATAGGCCAAATCCAGCCTTTGGCTTGTTTTCGAATGGTCCCTGAGATGAAATAATTTTTACATTTTTAAAGGGTTGTAAACAAAGCAAAAGCAGAAATACACAACAGAGACCACATATGGTTCTGCAAAGTGTAAAATATTTACTACCTGGGGACTGGGCAGAAAAAGCATGCCAACCCTTGTTCTGAGTGTTGAACTAAGCCTCAAGGGGCAGGTGGGATGAGGGAGCTACTGGGATGAGCAGGGCTCAGTGTGACCCCAAGGAGCTTATCTGGCTGCAGGAGAAGACAGGAACAGGGAGAGAGTAAATAATGCCAGATGCTGTTGGAACCGGGGACGCTCAAGACAGATTTCGTGGAGGCAGCTGAGTTCAAAGGGTGAGTAGGATTTCCATAGTCACTATAAATAGGAGGCACTCCCAGCTGAAGGATAGGACACACAAGATCAATGAAACGAGAGGCCCAGTGGAAAGAAGGCAATACTGGAGAAATCACACCACCCATCACGGAGGGACCCAGGAGTCAATGTGAGCATGGGCCCTTGGGGGCTAGAGCTTGTTCATTACCTGTAATGAGTGTTTAAACCACACACGGATTGTTGGAGAGATGGCAGAGGCCAAACAGTCCAAGTGAGACCAACAGCAAGAACCAGATCCGAGAAACACAGCAAACGGCACTAATTGATCACCACGCTCTTTCATGAGAGGTTTGGATGTCGCTTCAATTGTCTCTCCACCCAGGCTCCAGCCCCAGCCATCCCTGCCCATCTGGAGGTGAAGTACATGCAATCTACTAGCCATCTTGAACTCAGTGGAGTCCCCGAACTCTTAGCATAACAGGGGCTTTGAAGAGAGGGGCCAGGAGGGCTGGCCTAGCCACATGGGCTGCACTGGAATGGGGGTGGGGCTGGAAGGACTCACTCCATTAACTGCCTTGACATTCCAAAGGGGCCGGATGAACCAGACTGTGGCTGGAAAGTGCTTAGGCCACGCTGCTAGGGAAGACAGGGTGTCATTATGTATCCACACAAAGTGCTCTGTGGTTATTATTTCTTTATTAATAATTTCCTGTGGGCTCAGAGGTGCCCACAGCCACGGCATCACCTCATCGGTCTCTCCCGCCCCCTCTGAGGCTCAGCTGCAGCTTCAAAGCCTGGGCTTTTCTTTGGGCGCGGAGGACTAGGCAATTAGCACCCGCCTCCTCCCTCCTCTGCCCACTGAGTCAGAGACGTGCTTGCTCAGCAGCCCCTTTCTGCCAGCCTGGCCCCTGAGGACTCAGACACCCTTGGGTGAGGAGCTGCAGAGAAGCTAAGCCTTGGAACTGGATGGGCGAGAGCACAGGTTCCCCCTCCCAGAGCTCGCTGGACAGAGGCAGGCACCCGGGCACATGGCGCTCACAGTGCATGGAGACCCGGAGGAGACACCGAGTGAGCAGCAGGGACGAGGAAAGGCCCGTGCAGATGCTGTTGGAACCGGGGACGCTCAAGACAGATTTCGTGGAGGCAGCTGAGTTCAAAGGGTGAGTAGGATTTCCATAGTCACTATAAATAGGAGGCACTCCCAGCTGAAGGATAGGACACACAAGATCAATGAAACGAGAGGCCCAGTGGAAAGAAGGCAATACTGGAGAAATCACACCACCCATCACGGAGGGACCCAGGAGTCAATGTGAGCATGGGCCCTTGGGGGCTAGAGCTTGTTCATTACCTGTAATGAGTGTTTAAACCACACACGGATTGTTGGAGAGATGGCAGAGGCCAAACAGTCCAAGTGAGACCAACAGCAAGAACCAGATCCGAGAAACACAGCAAACGGCACTAATTGATCACCACGCTCTTTCATGAGAGGTTTGGATGTCGCTTCAATTGTCTCTCCACCCAGGCTCCAGCCCCAGCCATCCCTGCCCATCTGGAGGTGAAGTACATGCAATCTACTAGCCATCTTGAACTCAGTGGAGTCCCCGAACTCTTAGCATAACAGGGGCTTTGAAGAGAGGGGCCAGGAGGGCTGGCCTAGCCACATGGGCTGCACTGGAATGGGGGTGGGGCTGGAAGGACTCACTCCATTAACTGCCTTGACATTCCAAAGGGGCCGGATGAACCAGACTGTGGCTGGAAAGTGCTTAGGCCACGCTGCTAGGGAAGACAGGGTGTCATTATGTATCCACACAAAGTGCTCTGTGGTTATTATTTCTTTATTAATAATTTCCTGTGGGCTCAGAGGTGCCCACAGCCACGGCATCACCTCATCGGTCTCTCCCGCCCCCTCTGAGGCTCAGCTGCAGCTTCAAAGCCTGGGCTTTTCTTTGGGCGCGGAGGACTAGGCAATTAGCACCCGCCTCCTCCCTCCTCTGCCCACTGAGTCAGAGACGTGCTTGCTCAGCAGCCCCTTTCTGCCAGCCTGGCCCCTGAGGACTCAGACACCCTTGGGTGAGGAGCTGCAGAGAAGCTAAGCCTTGGAACTGGATGGGCGAGAGCACAGGTTCCCCCTCCCAGAGCTCGCTGGACAGAGGCAGGCACCCGGGCACATGGCGCTCACAGTGCATGGAGACCCGGAGGAGACACCGAGTGAGCAGCAGGGACGAGGAAAGGCCCGTGCCCTTCCTCCCAGACCTCACAGGGATTCCAGAGAGGCCGAGACTGCTGGGGAGTTCAGGGTTAGGCGAGGAGGCAGCATACCCAGACTTTGGGGTTGAGAACAGATAGAGACGCTGGGCCTAAGCTGACATAATGCATCAGCAGGAGCCACTGGGAGGGAGCGTGGAGGTGTGAGTGGAGAATGTTCCAAGCAGAGCGATAGCAGAGGTGAGAGAGAGCGTGCACATTCAAGAAACTGAGGTTCAGAAAGACTGGGTCACAGAGTACAAGCTGGGCAAGGGGAGATGGGGCCACAGTCTTGGATCTTTGAGGACAGGAGCCAGATAACCCGGGACTTTGTGGTGAGTTGAAAGCAGGAGGACTTCTCCCCAGAGCATCAGCGTCCTAAGATGCTGGGGAGAGGCATGATTAGATTAGCATTTTAGAGAAACTTGACATCTGGAAGCCAAGAGGGTTTCCATGTCTGTCAGACCCACTGTGCATCACCTCGGACTAGACAGGAAGGAGTCCCACCCCCCGTGCACCATCATGGGCAAGCTGGCTCCACCTGTGGGAACCTGGCCTCAAAAGGGTGTTGAATGACCTGGGGTTTTCTAGGAGAAAAGGGAATGAATGGGACCAGGTAGGACCCTCTGACTGAGCTCACACCATGCTGCTTGGTGCCTCTGACTCAAAGCCCCTTGCTCACAAGCCGTGAGCCACATCACAGGCCGGTGCCACCGGGGGAGGAAGGCTGTGAGCGGCGGGGCTCCCCATGCCCGGCACTGAGGTGTAGCCATAGGGTTAGCACGTGCATAGGGCATGCTCTGCAGCAGGCACTGGGCTTTACATAGATTAACTCATCCTGTCACCCCAAGGCTGTATGACAGAGGTGCTCCTGTTATCTACGTTTTACAGATGCTCATGTGGAGGCCCAGAGAGGGCACGTATCATGCCTGAGGCTGTACAGCAACTAAGTGGTAGTGCCATTTAAAATGAATGCGTGAGGAAAGGAAGAATAGAACAGAAAGGTCATGGGGGGCCTAGGGAGAAGAAAGTGAGATGAAACGGAAGAGACCAAGGTGATCGTAGTGAATGTAGATATTTTGCAGATGTCTCGTGCAATTAAATGACCTTTTATACAGAAAGGCCCAGTACAGCTTCTGACATCAAAGAGTAGCTCGGTACTCCTTAGCCACCGGATGTGCCCTTCCTGTAGCTGGTGTATCGGCTGGGCTCACGCCTCTCTAATTGCCATGTGGTTGGTCACTTGCTTATCCATCCATTTGCCCATCTGTCCATCTGCTTAGCCGTAATTTTACTGGTACCCCAAAGAGGATGGACAATAAAGACCCAAGGTCTTCTAATCATCTCCCATAGGCCTGCAGTGTAGAGGGACTCACTTTTTTAAAGAATAAAACAGGACTTTATTCTCAGTTCTGAGTGTCCTGTCTCGGCAGTAGCCTATTTAATACCCCAGAAGAGATGGCCTCTAATTCTGTGAACTGATGAATTGATGGGAGAACACTTGAATTCCGGGCAGCCACAGCTTGGGCACAGCGCAAGGTAGCTCAGTGTCTCCATCCTCTACTGAACTTGGAAATGGGGGTATGTGAAGGGCCTGAAATAAGGGGGAATAGACAGGGGGTGTCCCACCTGGACTGAGAGGATTCAAGCCCAGCATTAAGCTGTAAACATACTTCACACCACTGGGTTATAGAACCAAGGTTCCTTTTCAAGGCAATTGATGGAAATAGCATCTCATACGGGAAGTGCAACTCTTGTTTCTATGTGATTTTTTTTTAATGTTGTCTTTTACACATTCCCGAACAGTTCCCTTCCTGCTCTGCCGCTCAGATTCCCTCCCTCCTCTGTCCTTCTTCCTCCCTGGAGGTATCTTCTTAGACTCGTGGGAACAGGAGAGATACTCAGGGGGCACAGGGGATCCAGGATGGGTCTTCACCCAGCCGGGACCCAGACCTGGGAACCACAACCCACCAGCTGAGGAAAATCCTGGTGCCACCCGGGAATGGGTCTTAAACCAGGCGCCTACTGTACAGTAGTGGTAGTGCCATTTAAAATGAATGCGTGAGGAAAGGAAGAATAGAACAGAAAGGTCATGGGGGGCCTAGGGAGAAGAAAGTGAGATGAAACGGAAGAGACCAAGGTGATCGTAGTGAATGTAGATATTTTGCAGATGTCTCGTGCAATTAAATGACCTTTTATACAGAAAGGCCCAGTACAGCTTCTGACATCAAAGAGTAGCTCGGTACTCCTTAGCCACCGGATGTGCCCTTCCTGTAGCTGGTGTATCGGCTGGGCTCACGCCTCTCTAATTGCCATGTGGTTGGTCACTTGCTTATCCATCCATTTGCCCATCTGTCCATCTGCTTAGCCGTAATTTTACTGGTACCCCAAAGAGGATGGACAATAAAGACCCAAGGTCTTCTAATCATCTCCCATAGGCCTGCAGTGTAGAGGGACTCACTTTTTTAAAGAATAAAACAGGACTTTATTCTCAGTTCTGAGTGTCCTGTCTCGGCAGTAGCCTATTTAATACCCCAGAAGAGATGGCCTCTAATTCTGTGAACTGATGAATTGATGGGAGAACACTTGAATTCCGGGCAGCCACAGCTTGGGCACAGCGCAAGGTAGCTCAGTGTCTCCATCCTCTACTGAACTTGGAAATGGGGGTATGTGAAGGGCCTGAAATAAGGGGGAATAGACAGGGGGTGTCCCACCTGGACTGAGAGGATTCAAGCCCAGCATTAAGCTGTAAACATACTTCACACCACTGGGTTATAGAACCAAGGTTCCTTTTCAAGGCAATTGATGGAAATAGCATCTCATACGGGAAGTGCAACTCTTGTTTCGATCTGTTTTTTTTTAATGTTGTCTTTTACACATTCCCGAACAGTTCCCTTCCTGCTCTGCCGCTCAGATTCCCTCCCTCCTCTGTCCTTCTTCCTCCCTGGAGGTATCTTCTTAGACTCGTGGGAACAGGAGAGATACTCAGGGGGCACAGGGGATCCAGGATGGGTCTTCACCCAGCCCCGGGGACCCAGACCTGGGAACCACATCCCACCAGCTGAGCTGTCTCCCCTTCTTCACTCTCTCTTCTAACTCCTGGTGCCCCTAGAGCTCAGCCCTGGGGAAATTTGGGAGGCTCTGGCTAAACCAGGCGCCAAGGGAACTGAGAACTATAAGGCCAAAAATAAAGGACGTGAGCTATGTTGAAATCCCTTTGGCTCCCGCGCTGTGTTCTTTCAACCATGACATTGTTCTGGACCTAAAGCCCATGGGTCACTGCTTGTTCATTATAAGCTCATGGCAAAGAAACCTATAAAGCACGCACTGATCCTCGTTCAGTGAGCTCTCCTGTTCCTCAGGGACTCGGCATTATCTTCTCATTCAATCACTTATTCACTGATTCAATAAGCTCTTAACAAGCACCTAGCATGTTCTAGGACCTCTGCTGGGCACAGGGTACCCAGAATGCTACCTCCTCCAGGCCCCTAGCCCCAGACCTGGGCCCTATAACCCACCAATCAAGCTGTCTTCTCATCTGCACTCTTTTCCCCCACTCCTGGTGCCCCTCAAAGCTCACCGGTCAGTATTAGCCAGTGTGACTGGGGACCTCCAGCCTGAAGAAGTTGCCAGCCCTGCAGCTGGCTCCGACTCAGATGCCCTGTTGATGTTTTTTGTGCACACATTCGTCTTCCCTGCCTGCCGATGAGCATCACACGGTCAAGGGCCATGGCTTACTGAGCTGTAACTCCCCAGAGCCCAGGAAAGGGTCTGGCACAGAGCAGACATCAGTGGGTAATTGTGGAATTTTGAAATTATCTGTTTGTTTTCATCCTTTCAGCCAGCAAAACAGAACAGGTGTATCCTATGCACAGGGCACTGGCTCTGAGGCCGGGCTGGTGACCACAGTGGACTCGGTCACTCTGCCTG
Organism: Tragulus kanchil; assembly: GCA_022376925.1. Classification (NCBI taxonomy): domain Eukaryota; kingdom Metazoa; phylum Chordata; class Mammalia; order Artiodactyla; family Tragulidae; genus Tragulus; species Tragulus kanchil. Next base: position 65,960,114 of record JAIOJX010000006.1, on the reverse strand, counting down.
AGAGCCAGCAGTGTCCTGGGACACTGACGACAGGAATAGACAGCAGAGGGGCTGCACTCAGTCTAGGGGAGGGGATATGGGGCGGGAGGCTGGGGAAGCCTTTCTAGAGGAAAGTGACATTTAAATCAAGTAGGAACTGGCTATAGTCAGCAGTTTTCAATACTGGATACATATAAAAACAATCCGGAGGATGATTAAAAATACTGGTGAAAGGCCTCACCCCCAGGAATTCTGGTGCAATTGGCTTGGGATGAGGCCAGAACAGCTCCTTTTTTTTTTTAACTTTCTAAAATGATACTAGGGCTTCCAAGATGGCTCTAGTGGTAAAGAATCCACCTGCTTAAAAGAAGGAAACATGAAATGCAGGCTCTGTCCCTGGATGGAAACAACCCCCTGGGGGAGGGCATGGCAACCCACTCCACTATTCTTGCCCGGAGGATCTCATAGACAGAGGGCTACAGTCCACAGGGTCACAAAGAGTTGGACACAACTGAAGCGACTTAGCATGCATGCAAAATGATTCTAATGTGAGAGGCCAGGGTGGAGTCTCATTCAGCTGGATGAAGGTGGAGGTGGAGGTGGAGGTCGAGGGGTGGGGTGAGCAAGAATATTCCCCGCCAGCATGTGCAAGGGTCCTGGCATAGCTTAGGAACTGAAAGAAGTACAGTGAGGCAGAGGCAAAGACAGGGAGTGGGGGCATCATCACAGAGCCAGATGTCAGTGCCCACGGAGTCCACATCAGAACGTCACAAGCACCACAAGCTGCCCGGGAGCCTACTCAGCTCCTGGCGAGAAGTGACCATTCAGGGCCCAGGCTACCCAAGCGTAAGGTTGTTACCCCACGTCTCCCTTGACACTAGCAACACTGAACAGTTGTTACTCTCCGCTGCGGACAGGCTGCTGGAGAAGGTGCTGTGAAAACATCCAGCCAGGCAAAGACTCTGATGGCACCAGGAGCTCCCGCTGGTTTCCGCACAGGCTTACTCTGGACTTCCACACCATTCCAGACACTGATTCTGGGAATCCAGCTTCCGTTATACATGTGGGCCCCACCCAGATTAACTGAACCAGAATCCCTGGCTAGTGAAGTCAGGGGAAAAATCCAGGAGAAATATTAGAAGTTGACTGTTTTAGAGGAAACAGCTTGGGATTTTTTTTTTTTAAACATCAGAGATAACTAGGCTCCAATTCTGGCCCTGAAACATTGCTACTTGAATTAGCACAGGTATTTAATCTCTTGGGAACTCAGCAATATATTATTTGTAGAAGCAGATTTATAATATCTCCGTAGGATGATTAAAAATACTGGTGAAAGGCCTCACCCCCAGGAATTCTGGTGCAATTGGCTTGGGATGAGGCCAGAACAGCTCCTTTTTTTTTTTAACTTTCTAAAATGATACTAGGGCTTCCAAGATGGCTCTAGTGGTAAAGAATCCACCTGCTTAAAAGAAGGAAACATGAAATGCAGGCTCTGTCCCTGGATGGAAACAACCCCCTGGGGGAGGGCATGGCAACCCACTCCACTATTCTTGCCCGGAGGATCTCATAGACAGAGGGCTACAGTCCACAGGGTCACAAAGAGTTGGACACAACTGAAGCGACTTAGCATGCATGCAAAATGATTCTAATGTGAGAGGCCAGGGTGGAGTCTCATTCAGCTGGATGAAGGTGGAGGTGGAGGTGGAGGTCGAGGGGTGGGGTGAGCAAGAATATTCCCCGCCAGCATGTGCAAGGGTCCTGGCATAGCTTAGGAACTGAAAGAAGTACAGTGAGGCAGAGGCAAAGACAGGGAGTGGGGGCATCATCACAGAGCCAGATGTCAGTGCCCACGGAGTCCACATCAGAACGTCACAAGCACCACAAGCTGCCCGGGAGCCTACTCAGCTCCTGGCGAGAAGTGACCATTCAGGGCCCAGGCTACCCAAGCGTAAGGTTGTTACCCCACGTCTCCCTTGACACTAGCAACACTGAACAGTTGTTACTCTCCGCTGCGGACAGGCTGCTGGAGAAGGTGCTGTGAAAACATCCAGCCAGGCAAAGACTCTGATGGCACCAGGAGCTCCCGCTGGTTTCCGCACAGGCTTACTCTGGACTTCCACACCATTCCAGACACTGATTCTGGGAATCCAGCTTCCGTTATACATGTGGGCCCCACCCAGATTAACTGAACCAGAATCCCTGGCTAGTGAAGTCAGGGGAAAAATCCAGGAGAAATATTAGAAGTTGACTGTTTTAGAGGAAACAGCTTGGGATTTTTTTTTTTTAAACATCAGAGATAACTAGGCTCCAATTCTGGCCCTGAAACATTGCTACTTGAATTAGCACAGGTATTTAATCTCTTGGGAACTCAGCAATATATTATTTGTAGAAGCAGATTTATAATATCTCCCTTGTAGGCACGTGGGGGATTTGAGATTAGTAATGTGTTGGGGCGGGGAGATCCAACTGCCTGTGATGTAAGATTGTGATGATGATAATGATGATGCTATTTTATTCTCTGAAGTTATGCTGTGATTTCTAATTCTAGAATAAAATAATCTTAAAGTACGAATGTAGTTGATCACATATACTATATTTGCGTTTTAGATTTGGGTTGATTAAAAAAGTTTTTATGAGAGGATTGCCAAGAATACTCTGACAAATGTTTCATCATAAGAAGACAGAGCCCCAAAGAACTGATGCCTTTGAACTGAGGTGCTAGAGAAGACTCTTGAGAGTCCCTTGGACATCAAGGAGATCAAACCAATCAATCTTAAAGGAAATCAACCCTGAATACTCACCGGAAGGACTGATGCTGAAGCTGAAGCTGAAGCGCCAGTATTTTGGTCACCTGATGAGAAGAGTTGACTCACTGGAAAAGACCCTGATGCTGGGAAAGATTGAGGGCAGGCAGAGAAGGGGGCGACAGAGGATGAGATAGCTAGATGCCATCACCAATGCGATGGACACGAATTTGAGCACACTTGGGGAGATAGTCAGGGACAGGGAGGCCTGGCGTGCTGTGGTCCATGGGGTCTCCTAGAGTCAGCCAGGACTGAGTGACTCAACAACAACAACAACAACGCCGCACCCTTCTGCTCTTCCAAGAAAAGATGATGAACACTTTGGATGAGGAGAAGTTCGAGATATGTTTGTCCTCTAATATATCTTATGAGTCAGAGATAAGCAGATCATAATAGCAATGGTGATGTGTGTTTCAAATCTCTGAAGGCTTTTACACATATATATTTTAATATGAGCAACAACCTTCCCAGGTAAATATTAGTATCTCCATTTTGCAGAAGAGCCAGTTCCTTAGAGAAAACACGCTGCGAGGCCTCTTCCTTGGGATCCTGAATGGAGTAGTTGTGTGCGGAGAGGCTGATGAGCTGTATGAAGCCTTGTGCCCAGCGTGTCAGGCCCTGAAACATTGTACTTGAATTAGCACAGGTATTTAATCTCTTGGGAACTCAGCAATATATTATTTGTAGAAGCAGATTTATAATATCTCCCTTGTAGGCACGTGGGGGATTTGAGATTAGTAATGTGTTGGGGCGGGGAGATCCAACTGCCTGTGATGTAAGATTGTGATGATGATAATGATGATGCTATTTTATTCTCTGAAGTTATGCTGTGATTTCTAATTCTAGAATAAAATAATCTTAAAGTACGAATGTAGTTGATCACATATACTATATTTGCGTTTTAGATTTGGGTTGATTAAAAAAGTTTTTATGAGAGGATTGCCAAGAATACTCTGACAAATGTTTCATCATAAGAAGACAGAGCCCCAAAGAACTGATGCCTTTGAACTGAGGTGCTAGAGAAGACTCTTGAGAGTCCCTTGGACATCAAGGAGATCAAACCAATCAATCTTAAAGGAAATCAACCCTGAATACTCACCGGAAGGACTGATGCTGAAGCTGAAGCTGAAGCGCCAGTATTTTGGTCACCTGATGAGAAGAGTTGACTCACTGGAAAAGACCCTGATGCTGGGAAAGATTGAGGGCAGGCAGAGAAGGGGGCGACAGAGGATGAGATAGCTAGATGCCATCACCAATGCGATGGACACGAATTTGAGCACACTTGGGGAGATAGTCAGGGACAGGGAGGCCTGGCGTGCTGTGGTCCATGGGGTCTCCTAGAGTCAGCCAGGACTGAGTGACTCAACAACAACAACAACAACAACGCCGCACCCTTCTGCTCTTCCAAGAAAAGATGATGAACACTTTGGATGAGGAGAAGTTCGAGATATGTTTGTCCTCTAATATATCTTATGAGTCAGAGATAAGCAGATCATAATAGCAATGGTGATGTGTGTTTCAAATCTCTGAAGGCTTTTACACATATATATTTTAATATGAGCAACAACCTTCCCAGGTAAATATTAGTATCTCCATTTTGCAGAAGAGCCAGTTCCTTAGAGAAAACACGCTGCGAGGCCTCTTCCTTGGGATCCTGAATGGAGTAGTTGTGTGCGGAGAGGCTGATGAGCTGTATGAAGCCTTGTGCCCAGCGTGTCAGGCCAGCACCACATGTCCCCACCCCCCAACCACACCCCCATCTGCTCCTCAGCCTCAGAAACAGCATCAGCTTCAGAGGCCTGAAAAGGATGCCAGGTAACAGTGAGCTGGAGAGGCAAAGAGGACCCTGGCTGGTTGTCTGCAGCCCAGAGAGCCCAGTGGCCACAGGGTAGAAGCTGCTGTCCCTGGAATGGGCACAAACATGTGTGCCTCTTGATTTCTCAGTTTTGTGAAGTGGTGATTTTTGTTCTCTTAACATGGCCCTGGCCTCTGCAATGGCTTTCTCTCTGCTCACCCTCCCAGGTCTGGGGCTACGTCTCCCCTGAGTCCTTAGCCCCTGGAAATACAGCACAGGTGATAAGCTCCTTGGCTGGGTTTCACATGACCTAGATCTGAATTCCAATTTTGCTACTAAATAGCTGTGTGACTCAAGCAAATCATATTTTTCTGAGTTCTAGACTGGTCTTCTGTGAAGAGGAGACAGTTCTCACATAGCTGCTCTGAGAATCGACCATGAGAACAGGCATAATGTCTTGTATGCTGCAGGCACATAGTAGGTGCTCAATAAGTGTCCATCTGCTCCCTCTCCTCCCTTGGGCAGGTGGAAGTCAGCATTCTCCTCCACGGCAAGAGCTCTTGGCATCTCAAAGCCCTCAGGATGTAGCTGCTGGTTTAGATTCTAACAGGCTGAGGCTTGAGTTTTGAGTGGTATCTCCCTCTCTGTTTCTACTGAAATTCAGAGCTCTATTACCCACCCCTTCTCAAGCTTGCCAGAAGCTCTAAGGATGGTAGCCTCATTTCTCTTATGCTAGGAGACTCATTTCTCTGGCCAACCGTGTAACTATCCTATGGGCTGGAGGGAAGGAATGCTTCTCTGAGTGGCTCTAAATTAATCTGGGACTCATGGCCTCTCCATGAATATCCTGCAGACCAGTCCTGAGACATGCAACAAGGCTACTAAAGGCTCGGGGAGAGCAACAAAGAAACACAGGCAGTGGCAATAAACTGACAAATCTGATTTGTGTTCAGTTTGGAGTCCCCAGTAGCTGCCTCCATGCCTAATGGTGGGACCAGCATCGATGTGACAAAGGATCGACTTTCTCCTCTCACTCAAAAGAGCCTTCAAATGACAGTCTAGGATAAAAGAATGAGGCCCAGAGAAGGAGTCAAGGGCTGGTGGAAGGCTCACCTTTCAGGTCTGATCTCCTTCAGTGATGAGGCTAAGGCCTTGCCTTTCCCCTTAAAGGATGGTCTGGTTCCCTTCTTGTACTGTCATGGCCTTACCCTGTGGGGAGGGAAGGAAGAAGGTTTCATTCCATGCAACAGTCCGACTCAGTTGGCAGGGGCTTTCTGGAGCTCTGTGCTGTGTCTGGGCTCTGCAGGAAGGAGTGCTGGCATCGATTAGTGATGTCTGCCATGGGGATGGGAGTGGGAGGAGTATCCACAGGCCACACACTTGTCACCTCTGTCCTGGAGCAGAAAACCTGCACAGTCTGAGTCCACACGCCTAACATCAAATGTGTGTGGATGTTATTCTAGGAGAGGCTCCTTGCTTTGCTGAGAACTTCAGTGGAATCTGAGAAGAGGTTATGAGCAAAGGGCTGGGAAGACTGGAACTGCTCTTAGTAACAGAGGCAGGAAGTATTGGAGTTTCTGTACTTACCTAGAAGGAAAGAGAGGAGGATTAGAAATGAGAGTGGAAAGAAAAGAGAATATGTAACCAGGATGGGAGAGGGTTGTCAGATGAAGCGACAATGAAAAATCCAGACCAGTTGGGGAGGGTATCAGGCAGGCAGAGGAGCCATTCGGGTGATGGCTCTGGAGTCAGACTGCCCGCATTCACTTCCTCAGCCTGCTGTTTCCCAGCTGTGTGACCTCAGACACATCTCTCCCCTCTAAGCCTCAATTTAATCTATACACTAGATGTAACAATACTGTCTAATTCCTAGCACTGTGGGGACCATCAAATCAGTTAATGCACGTAAAGTGCTTAGTTCATTGCTTACCATATCAAAAGCACCCATTAAACATCAGTTTTCTTTCTTTTTATTTCTTGCTCCCCAGTATCTAATATTCAATATGAAAAGTTACATGCATTTCTGAAACACACACCCCTCTCTTTGTCTCGCCAGCAAATCATTAGTACACTCTACACATGTACACATGGCCTTGTGTGAAAGAGACTGGGTTTCTAACTCAGACAATGTGGGGTAGAGCCGACATGGTCAGAGAGGGGAAATGACCATTAAACTAAGAGGTGAGAGTGGGGGACTTGTGGAGACCGTGCAGATGGCTCTTTTACCAGGACCCCAACTAGGAATTGACTGAAACTGGGGAGAACCTTGGACCTCTGCAGGGCAGGGAATGAGGGGCTCAAGCTAAGTATAAATGGTCCCCTGAGTCAGGAGGAGGGCCCTTGCTTAGGTCACACGTATACAACATCAGGTAGTGCTGTGGCAAAGGAGAGGTGCACCAGGCTGGGGAAGAAAGGCAAAGTCACAGTGCACCTGTCCTAGTGCCCTGTGGCACCGGACCTGGGGACTGAGTGTCTCAGGCATGGGTTGAGACAGGCAGGTGCGGCTGTGGGCAGTGCTGTGCTTCTGCATGAATACTGGAGCCAACGGGCACAGTTGGGTTCACTGTAGGGAGGTGCCTGAGTGGACAGAAGGCTCCAGGGTGGGCCTGTCTGGTGCCTTGAGGGGAGCCAGCACTGCAGAGCCATGCAGACTGTCCCTCCCGCTGCCTGGCTCATGGTGGTCGGTAGGGATGGGAGGACAGTCAGGGCCCTGAGACCCACTTGGAGTCTAAAAGACTGAAAGGCAGGTAGAAGGAACGATTACCATTCTCTCCCTGAGGCACAGGGAGCTGGTCATACATTCAGCTGGTCTCGCCAACCAGTGTTGATCCAATGATTCCACAGCCTGGCTCCCTGTCTCACCCACCGAGGACAGTGAGGCCTCCTTGGGTAGCCCTCTGCTTTACTCTGATAACTAGACTGACTCTGACCACAGCAAGCAGCCTTCTGGCGTGGGATCCGCTACCAAGCTTAATATTGTTCTTAACTGCTTTGTACAACAACCTTCCGGACTTTGATGACAGGCAAACTACTGACCACAGTCACATTTCATTGCTTACCATATCAAAAGCACCCATTAAACATCAGTTTTCTTTCTTTATTTCTTGCTCCCAGTATCTAATATTCAATATGAAAAGTTACATGCATTTCTGAAACACACCCCTCTCTTTGTCTCGCCAGCAAATCATTAGTACACTCTACACATGTACACATGGCCTTGTGTGAAAGAGACTGGGTTTCTAACTCAGACAATGTGGGGTAGAGCCGACATGGTCAGAGAGGGGAAATGACCATTAAACTAAGAGGTGAGAGTGGGGGACTTGTGGAGACCGTGCAGATGGCTCTTTTACCAGGACCCCAACTAGGAATTGACTGAAACTGGGGAGAACCTTGGACCTCTGCAGGGCAGGGAATGAGGGGCTCAAGCTAAGTATAAATGGTCCCCTGAGTCAGGAGGAGGGCCCTTGCTTAGGTCACACGTATACAACATCAGGTAGTGCTGTGGCAAAGGAGAGGTGCACCAGGCTGGGGAAGAAAGGCAAAAGTCACAGTGCACCTGTCCTAGTGCCCTGTGGCACCGGACCTGGGGACTGAGTGTCTCAGGCATGGGTTGAGACAGGCAGGTGCGGCTGTGGGCAGTGCTGTGCTTCTGCATGAATACTGGAGCCAACGGGCACAGTTGGGTTCACTGTAGGGAGGTGCCTGAGTGGACAGAAGGCTCCAGGGTGGGCCTGTCTGGTGCCTTGAGGGGAGCCAGCACTGCAGAGCCATGCAGACTGTCCCTCCCGCTGCCTGGCTCATGGTGGTCGGTAGGGATGGGAGGACAGTCAGGGCCCTGAGACCCACTTGGAGTCTAAAAGACTGAAAGGCAGGTAGAAGGAACGATTACCATTCTCTCCCTGAGGCACAGGGAGCTGGTCATACATTCAGCTGGTCTCGCCAACCAGTGTTGATCCAATGATTCCACAGCCTGGCTCCCTGTCTCACCCACCGAGGACAGTGAGGCCTCCTTGGGTAGCCCTCTGCTTTACTCTGATAACTAGACTGACTCTGACCACAGCAAGCAGCCTTCTGGCGTGGGATCCGCTACCAAGCTTAATATTGTTCTTAACTGCTTTGTACAACAACCTTCCGGACTTTGATGACAGGCAAACTATAAATCTTTACATTCATTAAGTCATTTTTTCCTCTATTATCTCTGCAGCACACCTGTTTAAAACACACACAGCAGAAAATCCTTCTCTTTAGAAGTTACTTTCTTCTTAAGGTAAAAGATGCTATGAACTATAATTCAGGTCAAAGGGAGCACATGAGTGGCTGTCGTTCCCCTACCTCCCACTCCCACAGCATAGCAGACGTTACTAATCACACACAGCACTCTTCCACTGCATTCCAGGCAGCCACTGGCAACTGACTGGCGTTGGCACCTTAGTTCAAGGTGATTTGCTTCCCAATCCTCCCTCACCTGAAATTCAGGAGACCTGGGTTCTCCTCTGACCCTGACCATCAATTCACTGGGTGCCTTCATCTCCTTATCCACTATATGAAATAAATGTTTCATGTCCCGCGTAACCACAGATTCTCATTTGAATGAAGCAACACAATTAACAAAGAAATCCATTGAGTATTAAATGTCAAACTTTGCTCAACATTTTCACACATGTTCTCTTATGCAGAATCACAATAACTGTCCACACTGGGTATAATGTCCTTACTTCTGCTCGAATGACACTGTGACATGCTGCATTTAAGAAACTCATTCCAAGTCCCACAACTAGTCAGGGGGCAAAGCAAAGCCAAGGTCACCACCCAGGCCTGTCTGGCTATCAGACTCCTATTCTTACCTACACACCTAAGTTTCAAAGCCCTTGGACAAGTTAAAAACACCATAAAACAGATGAGATCCATGTATCTTATTATACCCTCACTTTGACTTTGAATCATTTCAACACATCCAGTGTCAATCTAAAAAATGGAAGCAAACAAAGCATATATCGGATGAATGGACAAGTAAAATGTGGCATGTCTGTCCATATAATGGGACATTATTCCCCCTCAAAAAGGAATGAAATTCTGACACATGCTATGACACAGATGAACCTTGAACACAATGAAATTAAAGTGAAATAAGCCAGACATAAAAGGAAAAACACTGTATGCGTACATTTCTATGAGATACCTAGAGAGTCAAAATCATAGAAACAGAAAGTAGAATGGTGGTTGCCAGAAGCTGGGGTTTATGGGCAGGCAGTAGAAAGTCTGCTGTTTAATGGGGAGAGAGTGTCAGTTTGTGAAGATAAAAAAGTCCTAGAGGAGGCTGGTGAGGGTGGTTACACAACACTTAACGCCACTGAACTAGACACTTAAAAATAGACAAAATGGTAAATTTCAGGTCATGAATATCCCACCACAATTTTAAAAAGTAACACTGCCCAAAAGCTCCACTTCCCCTCAGCTGCTAGTGTTTTCACAGAAAAAGGTTATGATCATTACCACTAAGCTAGTGGAGGTGATGGAATTCCAGCTGAGCTATTTCAAATATTAAAAGATGATGCTATTCAAATGCTACATTCAATATGCAAGCAAATTTGGAAAACTCAGCAGTGACTTCAGGACTGGAAAAGGTCAGTTTTTATTCCAATTCCAAAGAAGGGCTACGCCAAAGAATGTTCAAACTACTGCACCATTGCACTCATTTCACATGCTAGCAAAGTAATGCGCAAGCTAGACTTCAACAGTAGGTGGACCAAGAACTTCCAGGTGTACAAGCTGGATTTAGAAAAAGTAGAGGAACCAGAGATCAAATTGTCAACATCTGCTAGATCATAGAAAGAGCCAGGGAATTCCTTAAAAACATCTACTTCTGCTTCATTGAGTATGCTAAGGCCTTTGACTGTGTGGAGCACAACAAACGGTGGAAAATTCTGAAAAAGATGGGAATACCAGACCACCTTACTTGCCTCCTGTGAAACCAGTATGCAGGACAAGAAGCAACAGTTAGAACTGGTCATGGAACAATGGACTGGTTTCAAATTGGGAAAGGAGTATGTCAAGGCTGTATATTGGCATCCTCCTTATTTAATCTATACGCAGAGCACATCATGCAAAATACCAGTCTGGATGAAACAGAAGCTTGAATCAAGATTGCCAGGAGATATATCAATAACATGAGGTATGCAGATGACACCACCCTTATGGCAGAAAGCAAGGAGGAACTAAAGAACCACTTGATGAAGGTGAAAGAGGAAAGTGAAAAATCTGGCCTAAAACTCAACATTCAAAAATCAAAGATCAGGCTTCTCTGGTGGTCCAGTGAGTAAAGAGTCTGCCTTGCAGTGCAGGGGGCACTGATTCAATCCCTGGTCTGGGAAGATCCCGCGTGCCATGCAGCAGCTGGACTGGTGTGTCCAATTCTGGAACACATGTGCCTGGAGCTGGTGGTCTACAACAAGAGAGGCCACTGCAATGGGAGGCCCACAGAGGCCCAAGAATAAAGATGGATGAAAATAAATAATTAAAAGAGGCCAAAATTAAAGAAAGGAAAAAACCCCCAATGCACTAAATTTGCTAGTGGAGGTGATGGAATTCCAGCTGAGCTATTTCAAATATTAAAAGATGATGCTATTCAAATGCTACATTCAATATGCAAGCAAATTTGGAAAACTCAGCAGTGACTTCAGGACTGGAAAAGGTCAGTTTTTATTCCAATTCCAAAGAAGGGCTACGCCAAAGAATGTTCAAACTACTGCACCATTGCACTCATTTCACATGCTAGCAAAGTAATGCGCAAGCTAGACTTCAACAGTAGGTGGACCAAGAACTTCCAGGTGTACAAGCTGGATTTAGAAAAAGTAGAGGAACCAGAGATCAAATTGTCAACATCTGCTAGATCATAGAAAGAGCCAGGGAATTCCTTAAAAACATCTACTTCTGCTTCATTGAGTATGCTAAGGCCTTTGACTGTGTGGAGCACAACAAACGGTGGAAAATTCTGAAAAAGATGGGAATACCAGACCACCTTACTTGCCTCCTGTGAAACCAGTATGCAGGACAAGAAGCAACAGTTAGAACTGGTCATGGAACAATGGACTGGTTTCAAATTGGGAAAGGAGTATGTCAAGGCTGTATATTGGCATCCTCCTTATTTAATCTATACGCAGAGCACATCATGCAAAATACCAGTCTGGATGAAACAGAAGCTTGAATCAAGATTGCCAGGAGATATATCAATAACATGAGGTATGCAGATGACACCACCCTTATGGCAGAAAGCAAGGAGGAACTAAAGAACCACTTGATGAAGGTGAAAGAGGAAAGTGAAAAATCTGGCCTAAAACTCAACATTCAAAAATCAAAGATCAGGCTTCTCTGGTGGTCCAGTGAGTAAAGAGTCTGCCTTGCAGTGCAGGGGGCACTGATTCAATCCCTGGTCTGGGAAGATCCCGCGTGCCATGCAGCAGCTGGACTGGTGTGTCCAATTCTGGAACACATGTGCCTGGAGCTGGTGGTCTACAACAAGAGAGGCCACTGCAATGGGAGGCCCACAGAGGCCCAAGAATAAAGATGGATGAAAATAAATAATTAAAAGAGGCCAAAATTAAAGAAAGGAAAAAAAAGGGGTTCTATGAAGTCCCCTTGGACCCTTTGGAAAAAAAAAAATAAAGATCATGGCATCCAGTTCTATCACTTCATGGCAAATAAATGGGCAAACAATGGAAACAGTGCCAGACTCTCTTTTCTTGGGCTCCAAAATCACTGTGGACAGTGATTGCAGCTGTGAAATTAAAAGATGACTGCTCCTTTGAAAAAACACTATGAGAAACCTACAAAGCATATTAAAAAGCAGAGACATCACTCTGCAAGTCTGTATAGTCAAAGCTATGGTTTTCCCAGTAGTCATGTATGGATGTGAGAGTTGGACCATAAAGAAGGCTGAGTGACAAAGAATTGATGCCTTTGAACTGTAGTGTTGGAGAAGGCTCTTGAGAGTCCCTTGGACTGAAAAGAGATCAAACCACTTGATCCTAAAGAGAATCAACCCTGAATATTCATTGGAAGGAATGATACTGAAGCTCCAATATTTTGGCCACCTGATGTGAAGAGTGGCCAGCTGGAAAAGACTCTGATGCTGTGAAAAATAGAAGGCAGAAGGAGCAGGGGACAAAAGAGGACAAGATGGCTGGATGACATCCCTGAATCAATGGACGTGAGTTTGACCAAGCTCCAGGAGACGGTGAAGGACAGGGAAGCCTGGCGTGCTGCTGTCCATGGGGCTGCAAAGAGTAGAACATGACTGAGCGACCGCACTGAACTGATATTATTATAATTGTGCTTCCCAGGTGGCGCTAGTGGTAAAGATCCAGAAGTTTGATCCTTGGTTTGGGAAGATCCTCTAAAGGAGGGCATAGCAACTCTCTTTAGCTTTTTGTCTGGAGAATCGCATGCACAGAGAGCCCGGCGGGCTGCTGTCCATAGCGTCGCAGAGTCAGACATGACTGAGCCGACTTAGCACAGCACGGCAACACTATAATTAGAGGGGCTAATTATTCTCTATTCTCTAGTGGGGCTGCACCACCACACATCAGAATCTCAGACTGTCAGCCATAACTCTGGTCATGGGTTAGAAACTGCATGTAATATTACAGTTTTATATTTAGAAAGCAAACAGAGTTAACCCATTCCTTTTGTAATATACCTTGTCTAAACCTTGCAGATGTGGGCAGACATGGAGTCAGAAGGGTTGAAAAGCCCTGAGTCAGGCGTCTGAAGCTGGGAGTGGTGCTCACCTCTGGCTTCTGTTAGGATCTGCTGGCCCCTCCCCATCGCCAGTGCCCTGGTCACCTCCCGTCTCTCCCAGCCAGTCTAGCATTGCTGTTCTCCCTTGCCTCCTTCAGGATCTCACCTCTGGCAGCCACCTGGATGGCCATTTCAGGAGCCAGTGAATCATCGTGCCCAGGCCAGGAAGCGGGGACGGACAGGGGTGACTCATCCTAAGACACACCAGAAAAGGGACCAGACGCACAGGTGACGGGCTCCCTGATGAAGGCCCCACCTACTCGCCAGGGAGGTCCAGCCCTGCTGGGCAGCCCCTGGCACACAGTGGTCTGGTGAAGTCAGCATAAAGCCAGCCTGTTTCCTCCTGTCCAGCAGTGTTGTTTGTCTGGCCTTTGCCGTGATGATTAACTGATGTTATCTGGGCCACTGAACCTGTGTTTACTTTGAATAGCATCAGCTGCCAGATCCATGCTGCGGAAGGGAGCACAAACACAGAGCAAGAGGAGATGCCCGTGGTCCTCCTCTCCAGAACATTTTCTTTCCAACCAGAGTTGTTTGCCTTGAAAGACTCGATTTCTTCATGGCAGGCAGAGAAATGATCAATAGATGAATCATAAGAGCAATCATTCCATTTTGTGCAAGGCTCACTGGATTCAGGTATTGTACTAAGCACCTTACACAGAATCACTCATTGAACCCTTGCAAGAACTCTGTGGAGTAAGAGTTCCATTTAACTGATGAGGAAACTGATGGAGGTCCTCAGGGACTGAGTCACTTTCAAAGGGCAACATGGCTAACAAGTGGTAGGGTCACAGTTTGAACTCAAGAAGTCTGCCTTGGGCTCTTACCGTTCCTGTGTCGAGCCCACTAAACTTTTTTTTGGTAAAATCAGAATCTCAGACTGTCAGCCATAACTCTGGTCATGGGTTAGAAACTGCATGTAATATTACAGTTTTATATTTAGAAAGCAAACAGAGTTAACCCATTCCTTTTGTAATATACCTTGTCTAAACCTTGCAGATGTGGGCAGACATGGAGTCAGAAGGGTTGAAAAGCCCTGAGTCAGGCGTCTGAAGCTGGGAGTGGTGCTCACCTCTGGCTTCTGTTAGGATCTGCTGGCCCCTCCCCATCGCCAGTGCCCTGGTCACCTCCCGTCTCTCCCAGCCAGTCTAGCATTGCTGTTCTCCCTTGCCTCCTTCAGGATCTCACCTCTGGCAGCCACCTGGATGGCCATTTCAGGAGCCAGTGAATCATCGTGCCCAGGCCAGGAAGCGGGGACGGACAGGGGTGACTCATCCTAAGACACACCAGAAAAGGGACCAGACGCACAGGTGACGGGCTCCCTGATGAAGGCCCCACCTACTCGCCAGGGAGGTCCAGCCCTGCTGGGCAGCCCCTGGCACACAGTGGTCTGGTGAAGTCAGCATAAAGCCAGCCTGTTTCCTCCTGTCCAGCAGTGTTGTTTGTCTGGCCTTTGCCGTGATGATTAACTGATGTTATCTGGGCCACTGAACCTGTGTTTACTTTGAATAGCATCAGCTGCCAGATCCATGCTGCGGAAGGGAGCACAAACACAGAGCAAGAGGAGATGCCCGTGGTCCTCCTCTCCAGAACATTTTCTTTCCAACCAGAGTTGTTTGCCTTGAAAGACTCGATTTCTTCATGGCAGGCAGAGAAATGATCAATAGATGAATCATAAGAGCAATCATTCCATTTTGTGCAAGGCTCACTGGATTCAGGTATTGTACTAAGCACCTTACACAGAATCACTCATTGAACCCTTGCAAGAACTCTGTGGAGTAAGAGTTCCATTTAACTGATGAGGAAACTGATGGAGGTCCTCAGGGACTGAGTCACTTTCAAAGGGCAACATGGCTAACAAGTGGTAGGGTCACAGTTTGAACTCAAGAAGTCTGCCTTGGGCTCTTACCGTTCCTGTGTCGAGGAAGCTGAGGTCCAGACGAGGGCATCCTCCTTGATTCCACCCTCTCTCTTGCTTTGCCGTCCGTATCAGTCCATCAGTCGTCCTTAGGTTCTGCCTCCTAGGCACTTCTCAAGTGTCTTCCCGAATAGTCTAGGCCACCAGCATATCTTGCCTGAGTTCCTGCAATTTCTTCTTAAGAGATCGCCCTGCTTCTCCTCTGACCACGCTCCCCCCAGCCCACTGTCCACACGTGAGCCAAAGTCAACTTTCATAGTCAGGAGTAAGAGCAGGACACGCCTCCCATCCCATCACCCCCCGACTCACACTATCTGGCCATATTTTAGGCTTCCCTTGCCCACCACCTTCTACACTTGTATTAGGCTCTTCCTAGTACATGACCTTCACACACTTGCTCTCTCTCTCTCTCTCTCTCTCTCTCTCTCTCCCCCCCATTACCTGGGCCTTGCTGTCTCCTTTTCATCCCAGAGGTCTCTGGTGTAAATGTCAACTCTTCAGAGTCACTTTCCTCAACTCCTTGTACAACCAGATTCTCCTCTGTTTTCTCTACACTAAGAATGTACACTTACACCTCTTTATTTTTATCCATCTCCCCCACCAGACTGGCTGTGTCACAAGATCAAGGGCATGTCAACTGAGGTCATTGATGTATTTCCAGGGCCTGATGTTATGACAACCGAGCACACTTGAACTGCTAAGTATCCGTTCGCAGAATGGTTTTGCTGATGTCTGTCCATCTTTCCCAGGATGGGTGCAGTGAGGTACCTGGCTTCCTGACTCCTTGACCTTCCTCTTGCCCCAACAGAGCACACTTGATTCTAAACGTCAGCTCAGATCTAATCAGTGGGGGCACTGGTATCTTGGTGCTCCAGTTGAAAAAGAACCCCTGATTTGTAACCCTTTGCTGATTTCCATGGTGTGAAGAGTTTCACTGTAGCTGATTTCAAGCAACTACTGCGATGTCGGTGATGGCCGAGTTGGGAAGAAATGCATGCAGTTGGCTCTTAGGAACCAGGAAGAGCCTGCTCCAGCACACCGTGGGGGGGCTCACCCAGGGCCAGAGTCCCTCTTTTCCTCAGGAAGGGGGTTTAACTTCCACGCTCCAAGGGCATGCCACGCCATACCCTCTCCACCAGCCCCACCTTTGATCAGGTGGCGTGGATGGGGTGCCATGGCTGGTGGTTCAAAGTTCAGACAGAAGTGTCTGTAATCCAGCTCCCTTGTCTTTCAGCTATGGGACCCTTAACAAATCACACTGCTTTCTAGGACTCCCTTTCTTGGTCAAGTGGAGACAATAATGGTCCCTGTCATGCTCTTTACCTGGGTTTATATGTGTACGGTGCTCAATCTAGAATAGAGCTGAAAAGCCTGAACTCTGAAGTCAGACAGCTTGGGTTCACATCTCAGTTCTGTCACTGATTAGCTGTGTGACCTTAAGCAAGTGACATAACCTCTCTGTGCTTCAGTTTCTTAAGATATAGAATGGAATAATAATAGTACTTGCCTCATACCATGGTTAAAATTAATTAGACAGTGAGCATGGAATCATAGCATAGAGTAAAAGCTATTTTTATTTGGGATTAAATGACAGTAGCACATACAAAAATCCTTCGCAGAGCATCTGGTAGGCAGTACATGCTTGATGAAAGCAACTTTCTTCTTCTTCTTCTTTTTTTTAAAGATTTATTGATTTATTTATTTTTGGGCGGGGGTCGGGTTGGGGAGGGAGGGGAGCGGGCGGGCCACTTCTGTTGATCTTTTCATTTCTCTATTTTCATCCGTCTTTGTTCTTTGGCTCCTGTGGGCCTCCCATCACGGTGGCGTCTGTCGTTGCAGAGCGCCAGCTCTGGGCACACGCGCTCCAGAGCTCCAGCTCGGTAATTGGACACATCAGTCCAGCCGCTCTGCAGCACGTGGGATCTTCCCAGGCCAGGGATTGAACCGGCGCCCCTTGCACTGCAAGGCGGTGTCCTTACCCACTGGACCACCAGGGGAAGCCCAGCAACTTTCTTTTTAATAATACCCGATCCTGGGCTGTGTCTCCCAGTCCAAGTCTCCACCTGCCCCCCAGATCTCATACTTGGGTCTCTGTCACCCCACGCCTCCGTCCCCGATAAGAGGATGTGTTCAGAAAGCTGCTCCCATCTGTCCCTGCAGGCTCTTCTTTCTGGCAAGGCCTCATCTCTCCAACTTGTCTTCTCATCTCTCGGGACCCCAGCCCTTCTTCATGCCTCCCTGCCTGCCCCACGTCCTGCGTGGGCGGAGCTCTGGAGCCCGGGACAGCCCACAGCCTGGCTTGGGGGCCGAGGGACACAGGCGCAGGCTTTGAGTCAGGGTCCCCTGCCTGTCTGCCCTGCCTGCCATCACTGACCCCCTGTTCTGGGCCATCACAGGATATGTGGGCAGCATGGTTTCAGGGAGCCCCAGGAAGTGTATAGCACAGGGGTGAGGGGAAATCGGCAGCAACTCCCATGTAGAGACATTTCCTGAGGATTCAGAACCCACTTGAAGATCAGCCCTAGGCACAACACAAAAACAAAAGAACACGATCATGGAAAGCTGATTAGAGTTCAGTTCTCAGTGGTATTCCTACCCTTTGTGAACCACAGCATGTTTTCCTCTTGGTATATCAGATGCATAAAAGTAAGTTCTAGCCGTGTAACTGCAATAAGAAAGATGAGGCAGACAAAGAAAAGGGGTCGGTACCAGCCCCAAGTCAGATGCTCAGAAAGGAACGACTGTGATGGTAGGTCTTCTAGTCCACCTTAGACTCTCCTGTTTTTTCCAGCTTAAAACATTGGAGGGTCAGTGTGAGCCCCTGGTCTTATTCATCTCTAGCCATACTCAAAGTTCCCATGAATTGAAATGCCCAGATTTACATCCCCAACCCAGATCGCTCCTGGCAACTCCAAATCTGTAACACTCCCTTCCAGCCAACAGCATCACCTGGACGTCAAGAAGGCATCACACCGCGTCCGAGTCAAGACAGAAGGCGCCTGCAGGCCTCCCCCGCCCCGGAATTCTTCATCTGAACTAACAGCTTCTCTGTGGACCGGCAGTTCAGGCTGAAAGTTCAGGAGAGACCTGGAGGCTCTGCCTCTCACACCCCATATCCCAAGTACGAGCAAACACTGTCCACTCTCCCCTTAAAATAATCCTGAATGTGATATCTTCGCTTCTCCACTGTCACTCTCCCCACCGGTCAGGCGATCCGCATTTCTGCCTCTAGAGCAGTGCTGCTCTTAGGAATCCCTCGAGCCTGCAGAGTCGGAGTACGCGGGGCAAAGGCCTGGGGGCTGCGTTTCTAGCATGTTCCCAGGTGACGCAGGTATTGCTGGTTGCCTGGGCCACAGAGAGAAGCATCCACCCTCTATGGAGTCTCCCTCCTTCTACGCTTGTGCACGGTCGCCTCACTAGACAGAGGAATCATACAAAATGGAACTCAGATGAAATCACGCCCCTGCTCAACCCTAGCCCCCAACATCTTCCCTTCAAATAGGGAGCAAAAGGTCAACCCGACCTGGAGGTCTTTGCCCCATCTGGTTCACGGCTCCCCCCGCACCTCAGCCCTGGCATCTCTCTCTGTCATTGCTCCTTACATTTCCCCAGGATGGCCTTCTCTCTGTCCCTCAAACATGCCACACACAGGCTGCCTCCCCTCCGAGAGGCTTTACATTTGCTGGTCCCTCTGCCTCATAAATGCTCAACTGGAGGGGCCAGCACAGCAGAAAGCTCTGAGAAAACAAGTGAGATGGATTCCCTCGGGAGAGGGGGGATGGGCCTTGGCCACCGAGGACGGACGCTGGGGCCCGTCCTGCAGCCAGTCTCCCTGGAAATGGAGGTCCCTGCACTGTCACTCACCGCTCTGCACTGTGTCATTCCTGTATGCCGTTCAGAGAGAAACTCAGCTTGGAGCCGTGAGGTGAGAGAGCCACAGCCCCTCACGGCCACTGGACACAGCTTCTGCAGTAAGGCCTTCTCAAGGCAAATGCCCTGCAAATGGTCCCCCTGGCCCTCGGCAGACATCTGTCTCCCTGGACACCAAGAGAACAGCTGGACCATCTTCCTTCTCCAACCAGGGCCCCAGAGGTGGGTCGGGCTGCTGTTTAATCTTGCCAGTCACCCCTAAAGCTCTAGCCTGTCAGGTCAGCCAGGTCAAAGGAGGAAAGCAGAGGTTCCCATCCCAGCCCTGTATGACCAAGGGCAAGCTCGGTCAGCCCTCTAAGCCTTGGGCTCCTTGTCTGTGAAGTGCGTACAGCAGCGCCTCCCTGCCTCACGCAGTTAGACACCTATTCATGTGCATGATGCACCCAGAATGGGCCCTGGCCCACAGAAAGTGCCCAGTATGTGTTCGTTATTATTGTCCTGACTCACAGTATCTGGTGAATTCTAGGAACACGGTCACCGGGGTGGCAGAGCTAGATGGAAAGTGAGTGAGGTTTTGATGTCAGGTGCATCTGGGTTTGAGTCTCTGCTCTGTCTCTCTGTGCGTCTTTGAATGAGTAGTTTCCCCTCAGTTTTCTCATCTGCAAAATGAGGATATTAATAGCAACCTCCCGGGGACGTGAGGAGGAATCGTGAGTACACAAGTGGAAAATGCCTGGCACTTAGCTGGGGCCTAATAAATGTTCATTCCTTCCCTCTTGTCCTCCTCTGCCTCCCTCCGGAGCTTGTTCTGCATTCACAGTCTTTTTTTTTTCCTCTTTACTGTCACACTGAATAAATGAATATATTAACTTAGTTCGAGGAGATACTTTAAACATCCAGGCTGGTACATTTCCCAGGTTTGGTCGCCATCCATCATGAACCATTAACAAGAACACTTAGAGAAACACAGTGCATCAGAGATAGACGGGAGCTTCTCCCTGGCTCTGCTGTTCTTGTGCCAAATGTCACATGTTATTAAGGCCGAGGGCAAGAGACGTTGAGACATGGGGGTGGCCCTGAGAAAGGATGGTGACTGAGAAACTGACTGCACAGAGCTAGGGTTCAATGCTGGGCCACCTTCAGCCTTCCCCGGAGGTTTATAAATAAAACTCAATGCTTTGTCGTCTCAAAAAAGGTGGAAAATACCTATATAATCATTCACAGGGAGCTAAAGAAATTATAGTCCATGCAAAGTACAGGCTGCTTTGCATCCATTAGGAGGAAAGAAGTGAATTTATGTGTGCTGTCATGGAAAGCAGCCAAGTGAAAAAGCAAGGAGGAGATGCTATGTATGGGGTGGCTCAGTTTATGTGAAAAAAGCTCGGCAGTCGCGTATGGACATATATGCATGTAACTGCATGCACAGGTCACAGAGGCTACGTCCAGGCAGGGGGAGGGGCCTTCAGGGCAGGCAGGGAGGTTGAAGCCGTGCTTTCATAGACGTGCCATAGATCCGTCTACGTTACCGGTTGTTTCACATGTGTATCGCTTGGGAACGTAAAGGGAAAAAAAAGAAAGGAGGGGGAAAACCAGTATTTCTTTGTCCACAAACCCAAGCTCATCCAATCAAGGATGCTCAGGGCCTGGAGGAAGTCTTCCTTTATCACTCTGTATCATCGTGGGTTCAGAGCTTTTTCCAGACATACACAATGGTCCTCATGGCCCATCAATGACCTGCTTCCTTACACATTTGCAGAGGGATGGGGAATGGGGCTGCTCAGACCAAGGGCCCTGCCAGGACTCATCCTGTGGCTCAGCTATGCCTCCTTCAGGCCAGAGCAGCCCTGGGAGGAAGCTGGTCCTGAGGATGCTGGTGGTTAGCCAAGATCCCTCCAAGCATCCCATCCCGGAGCATCTGGGTACAGACCCTGGGTGAAGGTTCCTATTGGCTGAGATCTCAGAGGGCACAAACGACATTTTTTTCTTTTTCCAAGAGGCTTCATTTAATTAGTTTACATCCTAGATTCATCTTTTGTCAGGTCATTCCTTGCTGCAGGATACTCTATGGTCTACCATTTCAACACAGTACACAGGATATAATACAAACTCCTTGCGCTGGCACTCAGTGTCCTCAAGGATCTGTCCTAACCAGATACCCAACCTTTTAGATCATAAGGAAAGCATATCCTATTATGCTTTTTGACTCCTCTTGCCAGAAATGGTTTTTAGAAACAGATGCCACCTGTCAAGGCTGCCATATGCCCTGCCTTTGCTAAGAAGGCCAAAGTGGATGACCAGCTGGTCTACCGGCCTCTTTTTTTTTTTTTTTTTCACTTGGATCAAACCTAGGCTCTTTAGTGAAGCCACACTGGCGATAATAATCAAGTGATAAAGCAAGTCCCTATGCACTGAGCTTTTACTCTGTGCCACCTAGTGTTAAGGGTTTCCCAGGTGGCTCAGTGGTAAAGAATCTACCTGCTAATGCAGGAGCTGAATGTTTGATCCCTGAGTCAGAAACATCCCCTGAAGAAGGGAATAGCAACCCACGCGAGTATTCTTGCCTGGGAAATTCCAACGACAGAGGAGCCTGGCGGACTATCGTCCATGGGGTCGCAAAAGAGGCAGACACAACTTAGCGACTACATAACAACGACACAGCGCTCAGGGCTTCACGTATTTTCGCTCTCATTTCTCAAAATGAAATTTCCAAGTATCATGTGTTCCCTTTACAGATGAGGGAACCGAGGCCCGGCAAGCAGGAAGTGAAAGGCTTCCTGACCTCTCAGCAGTCCTGCCTCCCCAAGGCCCTCTCTTCAGCTGGAGCTCACAGATGTGCGGGCCCCTTTGCAGCGGGGCAGCCTCATGGGGTGTGCTGTGAGAGCGCTCCATAGAGCGTGGCCTTGGTGCATGCCACGTATGTGCCCTGCCGTGCCTCACAGGCCCCAGATATCTCTGTGTTTCTCGCCCACAGAGAAGTGCACAGGGCCTCTCTGCTCCCTGATGGGGCCCAGCAGGTTGAAAATGCTTCAGTCAAGCTCTTACTTAATCTCTGTGCTCTTAAAGGACCCTTGAGACAAGACGTCCTCCCTGGAGACGAGCTGTGAAGAATGCCTTCCAGGGAAAGGCTCTTCAAGCGTGTCAAGAGGGTCTAACAGCAAACCTAGCAGCTCTGGACAGCGGGTTGGGTGGGAGATACATTTTTTCTCCCCAGAGCTCTCTTGAGCTAAGACTCAGATGATGGGGTTCAGGTTTAGTCTTGGCCATCAGAACTATGTAACCCTGGCCTCTGTAGGCTCAGCTTATTGACAAATAACTTGCACAGAGGGCAGCCATTTAAAAGGTTCAGTTCAATGAATTTTTATTAATGTGGCACTTGTATAACTATCACCACAATCAAGATTCAGTAGTCCCTGCTTCTCCATGGGGGGACACAAAACACTGAAACCACAGAGAGTACTGAATCCTGTGTTTACTAGGTTTTTCTCTTATGCACACACATCCATGATGATGGTTAATTTAAAAATGAGGCACTTAAGAGATTAAATGGAGAAGAAAATGCAACCCATTCCAATATTCTTGCCTGGAAAATCCTATGGACAGAGGAGCCCAGCAGGTTATACAGTCCACGGGGTCTCAAGAGTCAGACACAACTTAAAAACTAAACCACCAAGAGATTAATACCAATATCTGATAATATAATAGAACAACCACAACAACATACTGTAATAAAAGTCATGTGAATGAAGGCTCTCTCTCTCTCAGAATATCTTAGTGTGCCGTAATCGTCCTCATTCTTGTGATGAAGGGAGATGAGAAAATGTCTAGGTGATGAGACAAAGCAAGGTGAACAAGACAGGCACTGTAACAGAACGTTAGGCTATGACCCTCTCATGGTGAGCCAGAAGCAAGATCATGTGCTTAGCATGATCCTGGATCCTCAAGCCACGGTGATGCGGATGGCTGGACATCAGAAGCAGACTGTGCCAGGGGTTGTGGATCACAGGCGGGACAGAGCGGGATGGCATGAGACTTCATCATGCTCCTGAGAATGGTACACAATTTAAAACTTATGAGTGGCTTGTTTCTGGAACCTTCCACCTACTATTCTCAGATCATGCACGACTGAACCCGTGGAAAATGAAACTGTGGATGAGGGGGGATGACTGTACACAATTCTATCACTTTTCAGAAGCTCCACTTTCTGCTTTCAATCACTGAAGATGAAATCTGTCGTCTTCTAGCATCTCATATAGCTGGAGTCATTCTGCAGGTGGTCTCTTTGCTCGGCTTCTATCACTCAGCATGTCTTTGAGATTCATTCGTGTTGGTGCATGGAGCACTCATAGTTCATTCCTCTTAATTGGTGGGTAGTGTTTATCATATGAATCTAATAGAGTTTTCATAGCCATTACTTGTCAAATATTTGGATGCTCTCCAGTTTGGGGCTGTTACGAATAAAGCTGCTGTGATCATAAGTAAACAAATCTTTTGTCTACCTCTATGTTGTCGTTTCTCTTGGTTAAATATCTATGCATGGAAGGTCCAGATCCAGGTGGGTGTATCGGTTTTCCAGGGCTGCCATGCAAAGTGCCACCAACGGGGTGGTGCAGAACAGACGTTCACTGTCTCTCACTGCTGTAGGTTGGAAGTCTGAGAACAAGGTGCTGGCAGAGCCACGCTCCCTTTGAAGCCTCTAGGCAAAGATTCTTTCTTGCCTCATCCCCATTCTGGCCGCTCGAGCCCTGGTCCTTGGCTTGTGGCCACCTAACTCCCATCTCTGCGTCTGTTCTCACACAGCCTTTCTCCCTCTACATCTCTGTCTTCATGTAGCACTCTCTTTTGCATGTCTATGTGTAGATTTCCCCCC
Source organism: Tragulus kanchil (assembly GCA_022376925.1). Taxonomy (NCBI): domain Eukaryota; kingdom Metazoa; phylum Chordata; class Mammalia; order Artiodactyla; family Tragulidae; genus Tragulus; species Tragulus kanchil. The sequence continues at coordinate 65,936,085 of JAIOJX010000006.1, read as the reverse complement.
TCTTACAAGGACATTGGTCATGTTGGATTAGAGCCCGCCCTGAATACCGCATCTTAACTTGACTATATCATCTAGTAAGGTCACGTACATAGGACTTCAGCATTCCTTTCTGATGGGAATACAATTCGACCCATCACACATGGTACGTAGATATTTGGTGTTATAAAAGTTTAGATTATCCCTCTGCTCATGCGGATGGCTGGACATCGAAGCAGACTGTGCCAGGGGTTGTGATCACAGGCGGGACAGAGCGGGATGGCATGAGACTTCATCATGCTCCTGAGAATGGTACACAATTTAAAACTTATGAGTGGCTTGTTTCTGGAACCTTCCACCTACTATTCTCAGATCATGCACGACTGAACCCGTGGAAAATGAAACTGTGGATGAGGGGGGATGACTGTACACAATTCTATCACTTTTCAGAAGCTCCACTTTCTGCTTTCAATCACTGAAGATGAAATCTGTCGTCTTCTAGCATCTCATATAGCTGGAGTCATTCTGCAGGTGGTCTCTTTTGCTCGGCTTCTATCACTCAGCATGTCTTTGAGATTCATTCGTGTTGGTGCATGGAGCACTCATAGTTCATTCCTCTTAATTGGTGGGTAGTGTTTATCATATGAATCTAATAGAGTTTTCATAGCCATTACTTGTCAAATATTTGGATGCTCTCCAGTTTGGGGCTGTTACGAATAAAGCTGCTGTGATCATAAGTAAACAAATCTTTTGTCTACCTCTATGTTGTCGTTTCTCTTGGTTAAATATCTATGCATGGAAGGTCCAGATCCAGGTGGGTGTATCGGTTTTCCAGGGCTGCCATGCAAAGTGCCACCAACGGGGTGGTGCAGAACAGACGTTCACTGTCTCTCACTGCTGTAGGTTGGAAGTCTGAGAACAAGGTGCTGGCAGAGCCACGCTCCCTTTGAAGCCTCTAGGCAAAGATTCTTTCTTGCCTCATCCCCATTCTGGCCGCTCGAGCCCTGGTCCTTGGCTTGTGGCCACCTAACTCCCATCTCTGCGTCTGTTCTCACACAGCCTTTCTCCCTCTACATCTCTGTCTTCATGTAGCACTCTCTTTTGCATGTCTATGTGTAGATTTCCCCCCTCTTACAAGGACATTGGTCATGTTGGATTAGAGCCCGCCCTGAATACCGCATCTTAACTTGACTATATCATCTAGTAAGGTCACGTACATAGGACTTCAGCATTCCTTTCTGATGGGAATACAATTCGACCCATCACACATGGTACGTAGATATTTGGTGTTATAAGAACTGCTAAATTGTTTTCTAAAGTATAGTATCACTTCACATTCTCACCAGCAATACAGGAAATTTCCAAGTTGTTTCAGATCCTTTCCAGCCCTTGGTAGTTGTCACGCTCTTGTGTTTGTTCATGCTAATGGTATGTCGAGGCACCTTGTTTTAGTTTGCATTTCCGTGATTGTCAGTGACGCTGAGCATCTTTTATGTGTGTCCCTGCCATCCACACATCTTTGGTCAAGTGTCTGTTCAAATATTTTGTCCAGGTTTTCAGTGAATGGTTTACTTCTTCTTACAGAGTTATAAGTGGCCTTTATAATATATTCTTTCTAGAACACATTAAAGCCAAGAGTGACAGTCTCATTTCTAAAGTCCCTTAGACCTCCTTGATTTGATAGCAAACTAAATGGTCAAACTGATGTGACTGTTTAGCCCACTGACCGATGCAAATATTGACCTGTCTGATGTCCTTTAAGAGTAAGAGCAGTCTTACTCCAGAGAATTTATCTTGAGGAGATACACAAGAATTTCATGGCAAGTATGTTCTTCCTAGCAGTGTTTATACTTGAGAAACATTGGAATTAATCTAAATGCCTTAAAACAGGAGATCTGGTAAGTCTACGTGACAGAATACTATACATACACTAAAACAGATGCTATGTCATCAACATGGAAACATGCTTATAATACAACATGGATGAAAAAAGCCACTAATACAACATCACGTGTCATATTTCCCTTCCAAAAGTATTCACAAAGAGCATAGAAAGATATCAGGTGGGAAGTACACCAAAATGCTAACAGGAATTGTTTTTATGGGTGGTGTGCTCAGCCGCTCACTCGTGTCCGATTCTCTGTGGCCACATGGACTAGAGGCCGCCAGGCTCCTCTGTCCATGGAATTTTCCAGGCAAGAATACTGGTGTGGGGTGTCACTTATCCTCCAGGGGATCTTCCCAACCCAGAGATTGAACCTGCATCTCTTATGTCTCCTGCATTGGCAGGTGGATTAAAATTTGGGTAATGTTAATTTCCTCTTGACTTATCTGAAAGCTCTTGCTTCTGTGCACTTGGCTAATCATTGTATAAGCATTGACTTGTATTACTTTCAGGGCATGATTTTCAGAAGACAGACATTTAATGTTAACTTTGTTATCCTGAAAGCTGGCGACAACAAAGTACAAAGAAAACACCCTTGCTATCTTTCAGGGATGCATGCTGCCTAACACACCTTCGCTCCATCAGCGGGGATCATGGGCCCAAATCAACGTTCAGCCAAGCCAAGAGCCACCCATGGGGGCTGCCCTTCCCGACCCAGGACCCCGACCCTCTGCTCTGGATTACTGCACCCACCCTGAAGGAAGACACAGTCGAGGTCTCTCAGGAAGGGGCACATGGGTACATGGTTCACAGCAGGGTCTGCAGGAGAACCAAAACCAGCCCTGAACTGGCATGTTTGCCAATTTCTGTGGTGAAAATACCCCTGATCCAGCTAGCAGTGTGGCGTCCTGACTGTTTACCCATGACCATGCAAATATTGACCTGTCTTCCTTTAAGAGTAAGAGCAGTCTTACTCCAGAGAATTTATCTTGAGGAGATACACAAGAATTTCATGGCAAGTATGTTCTTCCTAGCAGTGTTTATACTTGAGAAACATTGGAATTAATCTAAATGCCTTAAAACAGGAGATCTGGTAAGTCTACGTGACAGAATACTATACATACACTAAAACAGATGCTATGTCATCAACATGGAAACATGCTTATAATACAACATGGATGAAAAAAGCCACTAATACAACATCACGTGTCATATTTCCCTTCCAAAAGTATTCACAAAGAGCATAGAAAGATATCAGGTGGGAAGTACACCAAAATGCTAACAGGAATTTTTTTTACGGGTGGTGTGCTCAGCCGCTCACTCGTGTCCGATTCTCTGTGGCCACATGGACTAGAGGCCGCCAGGCTCCTCTGTCCATGGAATTTTCCAGGCAAGAATACTGGTGTGGGGTGTCACTTATCCTCCAGGGGATCTTCCCAACCCAGAGATTGAACCTGCATCTCTTATGTCTCCTGCATTGGCAGGTGGATTAAAATTTGGGTAATGTTAATTTCCTCTTGACTTATCTGAAAGCTCTTGCTTCTGTGCACTTGGCTAATCATTGTATAAGCATTGACTTGTATTACTTTCAGGGCATGATTTTCAGAAGACAGACATTTAATGTTAACTTTGTTATCCTGAAAGCTGGCGACAACAAAGTACAAAGAAAACACCCTTGCTATCTTTCAGGGATGCATGCTGCCTAACACACCTTCGCTCCATCAGCGGGGATCATGGGCCCAAATCAACGTTCAGCCAAGCCAAGAGCCACCCATGGGGGCTGCCCTTCCCGACCCAGGACCCCGACCCTCTGCTCTGGATTACTGCACCCACCCTGAAGGAAGACACAGTCGAGGTCTCTCAGGAAGGGGCACATGGGTACATGGTTCACAGCAGGGTCTGCAGGAGAACCAAAACCAGCCCTGAACTGGCATGTTTGCCAATTTCTGTGGTGAAAATACTACCCTCGCGGCTGATCCCAGGCTAGCAGTGTGGCGTCCCTGACTGGAGCACAGCAAGCCGATCCATGGCATTTAAATAGGATTGCCATGACCCTGAAACAAGGGACGTAAATACCCGTAAGAGCACAGGGAGTAGTAAGGGTCTTCAGAAGTGACGAGTTCTGAGTGTGTATGACCTTCATTTTTAAAAGAATGCATGTCATTGTCAGGCTATATAATTTAGTTTCTTAATAATGACTCTTTTTAACAAGGGACTCACAAAATGGCTGAAATGTTAATACCTGGCTCTTGGGCAAGGTACTAGCCAGGTCCAGCATATCACTGCCAATCAGGGCGCCTGCCCTGGCGGAGTGGCCCTGACTCATGCCTGTGCAGGGAAGCTATTAAACGGAGCCTCTCGGGCTCTTCCTCTTCCTCTGAGTCTAATACTACCGAATTCTCCCCAGTGGGGAGGAGCGATGTAAAACCCTCGCACGGTGTCCGGCACGCCACAGGGGCTGAAGGAGCTCTAGTTCCCCATATTCCCTAACGCTGGCACAGTCAAGAGCACGCACCCGAGGCCCCTTCCTCCCTCAGTTCCTACCTTCTCTCTCCTCCTTCATTTCCAGGGAAGGGTGAGTCAGAAGGTCTGACTCTCGGCCTCCGTTCCACATCCATAAGTGACCAGGGCTCATCACCTGACCTAGTCATAGACTCCGCAAAGGTGAGTGGGGGTCCTGGTTCGAGAGACGGGACAAACAGAGGCAAACGCTGGCACCGCCACTCACTTGCCGCAGGAGTGTCACAAGCCACTTCGTGTCCCTGGGTCTCAGTTTCCTCATCTGTAGAAGGGGGCTGCGCAGCTTGCTCTACGGTCCTAGTGACGACAGAGGCTGGTGCTGGGGCTGCTGGGGTCGGAGGCAGACACCCATTCTTGCAGATGCTACTTTTCTATTGCAGCTGTGCTGTGCTGAGTCACTCAGTCATCTCCGACTCTGTGTGACCCTACGGACTTAGCCTGCCAGGCTCCTCTATCCATGGGGGTTCTCCAGGCAAGGATACTGGAGTGAGGCTGCCATGCCTTCCTCCAGGGGATCTTCTCCACCCAGGGATCAAACCCCATCTCCTGTATAGCAGGCAGATTCTTTCTGCCTGAGCCACCAGGGAAACCCATATAGCAGCTAGGTTTATGAATTTCTGGGCTTGGGGGGTGATCTAGGGGAACAGGGGGAGCTTTACCGCTAGGTCTGACCAGAGGCCTGTTCTGCACTCCTCCGTGGCAGCTTCAGTAACGTCAGCCTCTCCACTTCTGAGGGAGCCTTTCAGCCTGTGAGATACGCAACAGTGAGCAGACACACGCAGGTGCAAGCCCGTGTGTGCTCAGCCTCACCCTCACCAGGGCTGTGGTTTTCCGTGTGCCAAGGCCTGCTCTGGCCAATCTGACACCGACCCGAGGATGGCAAGCTATAGCAGCTCAAACCAGACACCCAGAGGGGAAGTGCCGTCTCTCACCTGACCTCTGCTTGGTGCAGAAGCACCTGGCATTTTGTGGTACCCCTGCCTCTTGCCTATAGAAGACTCTCCAGGAATTCTGCAGGCTAACCATTGATAGCCAGGGGCAGTGCCTGAAGGGATGTGGACTGTAGAGTAAGTCTAACCTGTGTTCAAGGCTTGGTTCTGCCACATTCAAGCTGTGTGATTTTGTGTAAGTTACTTAACCTCTCTGGGCCACATCATCCATACCTATAAATTTGGAAAATACCTACCTCATAGTGTTAGTGATAGGATTAAGGATTTCATAGCTAAAGAACTTAGCATAGTAGCTGGAGTATAGCTTCTATTTGAAAATTGTCTGATTCTCTCTAAATAAGCACCTCTTAACACCTGTCTTGGGCCAGCACCATCAGGCCTAACTACACTCCAACATACCCCACCAGCACCTAAATTACACTCCAACATACCCCACCCTGGGCAAGCTCCCCAGGCCCTACACCCTAACTCTCCTGAGTCTATCCTCCCTTCTGCCCTCTGACCTCTAGCAGCATGTGGCGTGTGGCACATACCGTCACAGGGCGTCAGCTCAGATATGGTCATAAACCCACTTCATTGCCTACCATGAGCAGCTGCCCAATGCTTGTGGGCACAGAAGACAAAAAGCAGGAGGAAGCAAGCCTGCCAGCCTCCTCTGCCCCATTTCAAACAGCCCTGATACATCGATTAGAATATTTATATTAAAAGAAAGAGCTCCCACCCCCCATCTCCCCTTGTTTCCTCGCTGGCTTCCCTCTGCAGCCCCTCGAGGTCAGTCACGAAAGACAATTGGAACACAAGCCACGTCCGCGTAAAGTCACACTCAGAGATGCTGGCTGTGCAGTTTCTGACATTTGCTTGGGAGGCCATTAGCATTTCTGCTGATGGGGCTGAAGCCCCCAGCCCTGGCCTCTCACTCACCCCCACTTGCAAAGCCGGGAGATAATCTGCAAGGTGGGCACGGCTCCAGGGAAAAGCTCTGTGTCAGGCCGGCCATCCACCCCGGATGACACCGCCCCCCGGCAGCCCATCCAGTTTTAAAGGACATCACAGTCATGTCAGAAGCGGCCCCTTGTTCTCCCTTAGGCCATGGGGGTAGCTGGGACCTGGCTTGAATTTCTAGTGTGTCATTTATCAGCTGGGTAACTTTGGGTGAGTCACAAAACCTCTCTGGACTTCAGCTGCCTCCGCGGTAGCGCACCAGGCACCCTCCCGCCCAATCAGAGTCGTGGTGATGATGAAACGAGACCTGTCTTTGAACTAGAGTAAGTGCCAGGCAAGTCGCAAAGGCTCAGTTCATGTTAGCTCCCTTTGCTTCTCATCTCTCTCCAGTTGGTTGACATCTCTTATCTAACTCTACCTGTCCTTAGTTTCCAGACTAGAGATAGTCAGTATCTGGCATTCCTATCACCCCAAACTCTGCCAGCCCTCAGGGCCTTGGCAGATGTTCCTACTAGTCCATCCTTCCTACGGCAGACAGAAGTACACCCTCAAAGGTGTTTACCGCCTCAGCTCCCACACTCGTGAATGTGCGGGGTGCTGTGGCCAGAGGGACTCTGCAGACGGGATCATAAAGGATCTCGGGCTGGGGGATGACGTTGGATGATCTGGGCAAGCCCAGTGGAATCACATACATCCTTGTAAGTGTAAGAGGGAGGCAGGAGAGTCAGGGTCAGAGAGATGCAGAGTGAGGAAGATTTGACCAGCCACTGCCGACTTTGCACATGAAGAAAGGGGCCACATACCAAGGAGCACGGCTGCTGCTAGAATCTAAAGAGAGCGAGGAGGTGAATTCTCTCCTAGAGCCTCTAGAAGGAATGTAGCCTTCCTGACACCCGAGGCTTACCCCAGCGAGGCCTTTGTTGGAGTTCTGACTTCCAGAAATGTAAGAGGATAAACATGCGCCATTGTTAAGCCACTAAGGTTTTTATCATTTGTTACGTCAACAATAGGAAACTAATACACTCATCTTCTTTCCCCAGAAGCATCTATTTGGCCTGAGAATTCTTTCCCATATAGCGCTCCAGGCAACCACCGCTGAGAAATATCAGATGTGACCTTCTGTCAAGGCCTCCCTGGACCACATCGAATGCCAAAAACCCTTCATCACCCAGCGCTCTGGTTACAGCCCGCCCTGACCTGATGGCCCATCTGTCCCGATGTGGGACCTTCTCAGGTCCCAGCTCTGCTACCGATTTCCCCCTTTCTCTGGAAACCCGGCAAGCTGAGGTCCACACCGCAGCCAGCTCTGGACTTAACGGCCCTAGAAAACAGACGGCTCCTTCCCAAAGCTTTAGCCTCCCAGTTCTGGCAAGGGTCTGGCTCCCGCGGCTGCCCTGTGACCCACAGTTGGCAGATCCTTTGAGCAGAGGAACCCACATGAATGGCTGGATCAGAAAGGATGAGAGACCACAGTCTCCTCCCAGCTCCCTCTTCTCTTAGCTGCAGTACAAAGACCCTCACCACGAGGGGTGATAGGAGACGAGACATTCGAACCACCAGCCTGTCCTTAGTTTCCAGACTAGAGATAGTCAGTATCTGGCATTCCTATCACCCCAAACTCTGCCAGCCCTCAGGGCCTTGGCAGATGTTCCTACTAGTCCATCCTTCCTACGGCAGACAGAAGTACACCCTCAAAGGTGTTTACCGCCTCAGCTCCCACACTCGTGAATGTGCGGGGTGCTGTGGCCAGAGGGACTCTGCAGACGGGATCATAAAGGATCTCGGGCTGGGGGATGACGTTGGATGATCTGGGCAAGCCCAGTGGAATCACATACATCCTTGTAAGTGTAAGAGGGAGGCAGGAGAGTCAGGGTCAGAGAGATGCAGAGTGAGGAAGATTTGACCAGCCACTGCCGACTTTGCACATGAAGAAAGGGGCCACATACCAAGGAGCACGGCTGCTGCTAGAATCTAAAGAGAGCGAGGAGGTGAATTCTCTCCTAGAGCCTCTAGAAGGAATGTAGCCTTCCTGACACCCGAGGCTTACCCCAGCGAGGCCTTTGTTGGAGTTCTGACTTCCAGAAATGTAAGAGGATAAACATGCGCCATTGTTAAGCCACTAAGGTTTTTATCATTTGTTACGTCAACAATAGGAAACTAATACACTCATCTTCTTTCCCCAGAAGCATCTATTTGGCCTGAGAATTCTTTCCCATATAGCGCTCCAGGCAACCACCGCTGAGAAATATCAGATGTGACCTTCTGTCAAGGCCTCCCTGGACCACATCGAATGCCAAAAACCCTTCATCACCCAGCGCTCTGGTTACAGCCCGCCCTGACCTGATGGCCCATCTGTCCCGATGTGGGACCTTCTCAGGTCCCAGCTCTGCTACCGATTTCCCCCTTTCTCTGGAAACCCGGCAAGCTGAGGTCCACACCGCAGCCAGCTCTGGACTTAACGGCCCTAGAAAACAGACGGCTCCTTCCCAAAGCTTTAGCCTCCCAGTTCTGGCAAGGGTCTGGCTCCCGCGGCTGCCCTGTGACCCACAGTTGGCAGATCCTTTGAGCAGAGGAACCCACATGAATGGCTGGATCAGAAAGGATGAGAGACCACAGTCTCCTCCCAGCTCCCTCTTCTCTTAGCTGCAGTACAAAGGCCCTCACCACGAGGGGTGATAGGAGACGCAGACATTCGTAACCACCAGCCTGTGGCCGCCAGAGGAACAAAGGCTTCTTGTAGCGACACCCAGCATCCAGGACTGCCTCCTCTGGAGGAACAAAGGGTTCTGAATAGAGATGTTTTTCCTCCATGTTTGACTGTGGAGGAGCTACAGACCAGGACAGGCTCCCAGGGGACGGGCATCAAAGGGGAGAACATCGTGACTCATTGTTTTGAAGGCCCTGACGTCAACTGCCTTCTCTGTAGCATCCACTTCTGGAGTTCACCCCACACAAGTAGGACCACAAAGGCAGCCTTCTGCTGTGCCCGTGCAACCCCTCCAGGAAACCCTGACCCACAGACGCCGTGGGTACACGTGTGTCTCAGTCCATGGATGTATGTGGGCACACATGTGCACCCCAGCATCAGGTGCTCATCCCTGTGATGAGAAAGCACGCAGGCAGGCATCACAGTGTGGGACACCAGTTACCACTTACCCACCCAAGACACGGAGACAGGTATGTGCTTAACTTCATGGAGGCAGTTTAAGACCAACGTCATGGCAGACCTGTGCCCAAACCTAATGCCCGTACTGAGAGGAGCTCCAGCTCCATCCTGCAGCATACATAAAACTGCACATAGGACCAACACCTCAAAACCACGGTGACGGTCCCTTCACACACACCCCAACGTCCACACCAGGGAGACAGCCATGCAGAACACAACCTGGCACACGATCTCCAAGTGCCCTAGCGAAAACAAGCAAAAGCTGAGGAAACAGAAACAAAGGGCTTCGATGTGTTTGTTTCTGCCACGAGCCTGCCATCGGATTCAGGGGCTGACGGCTGCAAGCTGCCCACTCTCGCGGCAGGAGGCCTCTGTGAACACGGGGCCGGTGTTCGCCGAGGGCATGGTAATCGTTTCCCAGGGGCCTTGGGTGCTCACAGTAACAGGATATGTCTCTCTCTTTCTCTCTCACACACACACACACACACACATACACACAAACACACACACGTACCCCTGACTGTTTGCAGCTGCCTTTTCTTTTTAAATCTCTCCTCTAATACACTTTGCAATCCAGCCCCCCTCCTGTTCAGCGGGGTTCAACTATTTCAGGAATTGGCACAGATGCTGAGAGGAAAGATATTATTCCGAGATGCTCAACAGAGATCAAAGCTGCTTAATCAAAGCCGTCGACTCAGTGCGGAGCCCCTTAGCACATCCAGAGCCCAGGTGGAAAGGAAGACGTCAAAGCAGATAATCGAGGAGACAGGGAGAACCCAACAGAGGAACTCCAGATCGGACAGGGACAGAGCCAGCGGGATCAAGGAGGGACTCCAGAGGTCGTACAAGTCCCAGACTGGTCTCACTCTCCACCTCCACACTGAAGCCGCTCGAGGCAGCCCCAGAAAGGAGAAACACAGTGTGCTTAAAAAGCCCTCCAGGGAAGATTTCTCCTTAACACTCTGTTGAACAATTCTCACACTTAGGGCCTATAAAAACACTCCAGAACTGACTCAGACCGTGGCCCCCTCCCTGGAGCGTAACTGGGAGGGGCTGAGCCGTGCAGGGTAGGGGCACAGAGAAACAAAGGCTTCTTGTAGCAACACCTAGCACCGAGGACTGCCAGCACCTAGCACCGAGGACTGTCAGCACCTAGCACTGAGGACTGTCAGCACCTAGCACCGAGGACTGCCAGCACCTAGCACCAAGGACTGCCAGCACCTAGCACCAAGAACAAAGGGCATGTCCAGGAGGGGACGGTCCCTGCAGGAATGTGGAGATGAGGGAGACCCAGTGGGATTCCTCATGGCTTTCTTTCCTTCACCTAAGGCATTAAGTAGAGAAAATCCCTGTCCCTGCCACCCCAACCACCCCCCAGCAAACTTAAAGTGGTTACTGATTTGGTCATTAATTCAGCTAATGTTTGTTAGTACCTGCAGTTCACTAAGCACTGTTCCAGCTGGGAATGTAAGTGAAGAAAACCAGGCTTCTGTCCCTAGGGAGCTTGCATTTGTGATGGAAATTGGAAGAATGGATGTGGGAGATAACTCCCGAAAGAACAGACAGGAAATAAAAAGTAGACTTCAGATTGTTATAATTGCCAGGAAGGACATAGATAAAATGCTAGGAAAGCCAAGCGAGGTGAGCAGAGGCGGAGAGGATGGAAGGCTATACTCATCAAGGGTGAAGACAGAAGCCTCCATGAGTTGACGTGTGAGCCCAGACCCAGAGGATGAGAAGGAGGCAGCCAGGGGAAGAGCAGGGGGAGCTGCATTTCCGACACGTGCAAAGGCCAGATGCTGAGAGCCTGCTGCCTTCATGGGAGACCAGCAGGGCTGCAGCAAAGCAGGCAAAAGGGAGAGCAGGAGGAGGCGAGACTGACCTGCGGGCTTCGGTCCACTCAGGAAGGGCCTTGTGGGTCACGGTGACGAGTTAGCCCTTCTTCTGAGAGCCCTAACTCACTGACTGCTAGGGGCATATGCAAAATAGAATGTGAATCTGCTGTAAGACTAAGGAAACTTAACACAGGGGGCACATACCGATCTAGAACGGTGGGATGGGGAGGGAGACGGGGGCGGGGGAAGTTCAAGTGGGAGGGAACATGTGTATACCTAAGGCTGATTCAGGTTTATGTACGGCAGTAAACAACAAAACTCTGTGAAAGTAAATATTTCAAAAAGTGGACAAAAGTAGATGCGGAGACCAGCTAAGTGACATCAAGGGTGGTCTGGGCAGAGGGTGACTGGACGGAGAGAGCGGTGCCGGAGGTGAGAGGAGTAGGCAGGCTGGAGACTGGTTTGCAGGTAGAAGGGATGCGCTTGCTGATAGCGTTAACACAGATGCTAGGAGCCCTGGAGGATGCTCTCCTCTGTCAGTATTATACAGTTGAACTGCCTAGCGTCAAAAATCCCAGGGCTGGGAGAGACCCTCAAAATTACTTCTCCGCCAGGGTTTACATTTGCTCCTGGCCTGCACCAGGAGCTCACCAACCCCAGCTTCCAGGCAATGCACAAACTAGCTACAAGGAGCCGCCTGCTCGTGGCCTGAGAGAGGGCCACAGTTCCTGGAGATCTCTCCACTGGGTGGTGATTTCTGCCTCTTCAAAACACCCAGCTCTGGTCCTGGCTACGCTCCTCCATTGGGGTCTTGAGGCAATGGCAAGCCCCCTTCCACAGGCTGGACTTTGCAGAAACTGGGCAGTGTCAAAGGCATCCTGGGCCATCTTTCTTTCAGGCCACACATCCCTAGGGTCTACAGAGGCTCAGGGCCACCCGGCTTGACGTCACTGCCACAATGTCCCTTGAAAAAGTCAGCACCTGGGTGTGGGTCTTGGACTTGAACACATCCGGGTTCGGAGAACCCCCAAGGAACCAGAAGTCAAGACACCGTCTTTCTTGAGCCCTGTATTTGTACTCCTTAGCTCACAACCCAGCCACTTAGCCCAGAAAACTGGACTGGCCAAACCCTGTCCCTTCAGTCTTACCTTTTCCCTCTTAGAACTGTCTTTCTGTTCTGAAATGTTCCCTTATGCCTAGGGAATGGGTGACTCTATTCAGAGCTGTGCTTCCTAAAGCAGGCTCTGAAAAGATGATGTTATCAGATACTGCATGGAAAGAGAAATCTTGAGGTGAAGAAGTGTGGGCAATGCTGTGTATAATAATATATTGTGTGTGTGTATATATATATATATATACATTATTAGAAATATATATAATGTATATATACACATTATACTAAATAGTATACTATGATCTTCTCCTGGAAGATCATAGTATACATGAGCAGGCTCTGTCTGAGACGTCCTAGAGTAAAGACACCCATTCAATTTGGTTGACTAGGACATTACTTAAACGTATCAACCAAGGCAACCTTTAGTCCCGGAACACCTGCTATTAATAGCTCTGCCTTAGGGAATGCCATTCCAGATGACTAAGTTATGAGATGGAATTTGTTATCTGTCTAACGTAAGCCCCCAAGTCCCACTTTGCCCTGAACTATTTAGATATTTTAAAGCCCAAATGGTGTTTTGTGAATTCAATTACCTGCTTAATGGATTCTGTCTTTCTTTACTGGCACTTATAGATCTGGCTTCATCCGCATACACACGTGGATTTTGGCAAGTGAGCAGGAGGCCGTTAGTCACCTTCTCTTCTTCCTCGGCCGCCCTGCTGAACTCAGACAAGCCACCCCTTGGCTGCCAACCAGGTCTGGATGGAACTGAGTGTTTACACCCTGTTGCTGGTTCCTAGGAGGAGATCCCAATGGTTCAGCCCTTTCTCTACGTGTTCCCCACATCCCATTCCTGATCCTGATCAAATACAAGGCCTGTAGGTCCTGATCAAAGACAAGGGCACCTGGCTCTGCTGGCACAGGTTGGGGAAGGCGGCCCTCAGCCCTCTGGGAGACACGCAGGGAATCGCTTTTCTCTGAGCCTTCACTTCCCACGCGGTCAAAGGAAGCAGGAGACCACTACGGCCTCTGGTGGTGGGTCTGTCTGTGTTACCTCCACGTCCCTGAGCCTGTGCCCGTCAGTTTCCCAGAGAATTAACCTAAAAATACAGCAATGGAAAGTGTCCTCCCCACACACAACCTTATAAAAAAACTGGAAAACCTCTCAAAATAAATACTTCCTTTGCGGATGAAATATCTAGAAATATTTTGCCAGTCCTAAAGTGCAATTGTTAGGGGGTTAAAAATAGGAACGTTGGTGCTGGTGGGCGGGCTCCAGGAGTGCCCTTCTCGCATCAGGCCACAGAGGCGGGCTGTCCGTGTGGGGCAGCTCACAGAGGGTTGGATGATCTCACGGACACTCCCAGTGACCAGACCCTCCTCAAAGCAGTGAATCTACCTCATCCTCCACTTCATGTAGCACACCTGAAGCAGAGCCAGCCACGGCGCCTCAAACGAAAGCCTATTATCTGCACAACCGTTCTAGGCAGAATGTGCCATCCATATGACTAAGTTATGAGATGGAATTTGTTATCTGTCTAACGTAAGCCCCCAAGTCCCACTTTGCCCTGAACTATTTAGATATTTTAAAGCCCAAATGGTGTTTTGTGAATTCAATTACCTGCTTAATGGATTCTGTCTTTCTTTACTGGCACTTATAGATCTGGCTTCATCCGCATACACACGTGGATTTTGGCAAGTGAGCAGGAGGCCGTTAGTCACCTTCTCTTCTTCCTCGGCCGCCCTGCTGAACTCAGACAAGCCACCCCTTGGCTGCCAACCAGGTCTGGATGGAACTGAGTGTTTACACCCTGTTGCTGGTTCCTAGGAGGAGATCCCAATGGTTCAGCCCTTTCTCTACGTGTTCCCCACATCCCATTCCTGATCCTGATCAAATACAAGGCCTGTAGGTCCTGATCAAAGACAAGGGCACCTGGCTCTGCTGGCACAGGTTGGGGAAGGCGGCCCTCAGCCCTCTGGGAGACACGCAGGGAATCGCTTTTCTCTGAGCCTTCACTTCCCACGCGGTCAAAGGAAGCAGGAGACCACTACGGCCTCTGGTGGTGGGTCTGTCTGTGTTACCTCCACGTCACTGAGCCTGTGCCCGTCAGTTTCCCAGAGAATTAACCTAAAAATACAGCAATGGAAAGTGTCCTCCCCACACACAACCTTATAAAAAAACTGGAAAACCTCTCAAAATAAATACTTCCTTTGCGGATGAAATATCTAGAAATATTTTGCCAGTCCTAAAGTGCAATTGTTAGGGGGTTAAAAATAGGAACGTTGGTGCTGGTGGGCGGGCTCCAGGAGTGCCCTTCTCGCATCAGGCCACAGAGGCGGGCTGTCCGTGTGGGGCAGCTCACAGAGGGTTGGATGATCTCACGGACACTCCCAGTGACCAGACCCTCCTCAAAGCAGTGAATCTACCTCATCCTCCACTTCATGTAGCACACCTGAAGCAGAGCTGTGCCACGGGCGCCTCAAACGAAAGCCTATTATCTGCACAACCGTTCTAGGCAGAATGTGCCATCCATATTGGGGACTGGTGGGAACTCTCTGGAAATCCAGCAGACAAGTGCCAACCTCGCGAACAGAACTTTCTAAGGATCACAGTCTCATCACGGTCTCAGTCTGTGATGTTAATGCTTTTCTACACAAGGACCGATACCCTCTCTATTTCCAGACAAGTACAGTAAGACTCAAGAGATGCACCCAACCACTCACATACATTTGAGCAAATTGTAAACTACATTGGGCTTCAATGTCCTTATGGGGAGAAAAGTAGGATTAATAATAGAAACTACCTTATGTTGTTGTGAGGACAAATAAGCCTGCATGTAAAGTGTTTGGAACAGTGTCTGGCACATAGTAAGGACTCAGTAACACTAGAGAGTATAATACTAGCATTAGTATTGTGTTATTGGTCTAAACTACATGGCTAGCAATTGGCAAAATGAGCCTTCAAATTCTGATCTTTCTCCGCTGTCTTTGTCGTACTGTACCACATTATGGCTTCCACCTGGTTCTGCTTTCTCAAGCTCAAAGCGTGCTTTTTGGATCATGTGGTAGAAAGTATGGCTCTGAAGGTCCCCATGTTTTGCTTATTACTGTTCAAACCCTGAGAGAGAAACAGATCCCTTTCTTCCAGTCCCAGTACCAAACTTGCCACCAAAGACAATGACTGCCCCAGCCTTCGACAAGTGCTCACCCTGAGATCAATCACATGGGCCTGAAGGTGAGGGGCCACATAGACACCTAGCAGGTTCTGTGAGGGGAAAAAACGCAATGAATGTTTTGGAAAACCTCTCAAAATAAATACTTCCTTTGGATGAAATATCTAGAAATATTTTGCCAGTCCTAAAGTGCAATTGTTAGGGGTTAAAATAGGAACGTTGGTGCTGGTGGGCGGGCTCCAGGAGTGCCCTTCTGCATCAGGCCACAGAGGCGGGCTGTCCGTGTGGGGCAGCTCACAGAGGGTTGGATGATCTCACGGACACTCCCAGTGACCAGACCCTCCTCAAAGCAGTGAATCTACCTCATCCTCCACTTCATGTAGCACACCTGAAGCAGAGCCAGCCACGGCGCCTCAAACGAAAGCCTATTATCTGCACAACCGTTCTAGGCAGAATGTGCCATCCATATTGGGGACTGGTGGGAACTCTCTGGAAATCCAGCAGACAAGTGCCAACCTCGCGAACAGAACTTTCTAAGGATCACAGTCTCATCACGGTCTCAGTCTGTGATGTTAATGCTTTTCTACACAAGGACCGATACCCTCTCTATTTCCAGACAAGTACAGTAAGACTCAAGAGATGCACCCAACCACTCACATACATTTGAGCAAATTGTAAACTACATTGGGCTTCAATGTCCTTATGGGGAGAAAAGTAGGATTAATAATAGAAACTACCTTATGTTGTTGTGAGGACAAATAAGCCTGCATGTAAAGTGTTTGGAACAGTGTCTGGCACATAGTAAGGACTCAGTAACACTAGAGAGTATAATACTAGCATTAGTATTGTGTTATTGGTCTAAACTACATGGCTAGCAATTGGCAAAATGAGCCTTCAAATTCTGATCTTTCTCCGCTGTCTTTGTCGTACTGTACCACATTATGGCTTCCACCTGGTTCTGCTTTCTCAAGCTCAAAGCGTGCTTTTTGGATCATGTGGTAGAAAGTATGGCTCTGAAGGTCCCCATGTTTTGCTTATTACTGTTCAAACCCTGAGAGAGAAACAGATCCCTTTCTTCCAGTCCCAGTACCAAACTTGCCACCAAAGACAATGACTGCCCCAGCCTTCGACAAGTGCTCACCCTGAGATCAATCACATGGGCCTGAAGGTGAGGGGCCACATAGACACCTAGCAGGTTCTGTGAAAGGGATTCTTAGAAAAACAAGTCTGAGGCAGTCAACCCTACACGTGCCCATTACAAGGGGAGTAACAACGTGTACCTCCCAGGGCTCTTAAGGATTTAATAAGATAACACACACAGAATGTTTGTGTAAGTGTTCAATAAATTACAGCAAGAAGGACATAGTCAGAATTCTGTTCGTGAAATAAAAGCCAATTTACTCGTCTAACCTAAGAAGGCACCACAAACCAAGAGGACGAGACCTCCACCAGCTCAGAAGGACCTCAGCACACCTGGCACATGTCAGCACTGGGGGGAAGGCTGGGAGGGGTGGGGATCAGGAGTTTGCACGCACAGAGATAAACTGGGGCTTGAAGAGAGACGTGCTGAGGCTGAAGGTAGAAGCAAGGCCAGCGGTCAGGGAACACAGAGACTAGCAGCCAGGCCAGGAAGGAGATGATGGCCCTTCATGTGACCAGAGACCACACCCTAATCTTGAATGGAGCAGAAAAAGAAGACCCAGAGGTCTTTTCACCAGCTCTTTCATGGAAGCCTTCACCTGGAACCAGTGTGCTACCCTGGGAGCCCAGCTGGCTCAGCTGAGTATTTATCAGCTTTCAGCACTGAAGCTCCGTTGACTTACAAGGAAAGTCACTGTCACAGTTCACGAGATGTGGGTCTACAGACCAAGTGGATCTGGACCAAGCAGATAGTATATAAGAACCTGGAAGGTGTGGGTAGCCTGAAGTTCCAGCAGCCTTCAGAGCAAGTGAAAGAAGACTTAAAGATAGCAGAACTCACTCCCTATGATTCCAAAGTAAGAACTGCCTGCACACGCTTGAATGTCTTCTCTCCCTCCATGTGAGGCAGGCTCCAGCTCCCTAGGCTCAAGATCTTGTGGCCAGTAGGGTCCTTTCCTGGGTGCCCTGAATGACAGGTGGGCCATCTGGAAGACAAGGAACATAGAGAGCCAGACACCCAAGGCCCCTTTCCCAGGGTAAGGAAGCCTCCATCTTCCCATGGATGCTCAGGGACACTATTGCTTCTCAAAAGAAGACACACATGTGGAAAAAGGGACAGGGGAGCCAAGAGTTCGAAACAGAAAGGAAGACCCAGATATTTGGAGACCACCACCACCAGCTCTGATATCTCCGAAAGCTAGCCAGTGCACCGACCACATCTATCGACCAGGTTCCTAATGGATGAAAGTCAGGCTTGTGGAAGTCCAGAGCTCCAATAAGCTGCTTTGTATTGACTGTAATTTCATGAGCATGAGGTTCAATTAGCTTTTGCACTAGACATGAACCCAAAAGCTTTGACTTCTAGAAAGCAGATGTCAGTCTGCGACCTCAGCACACCTGGCACATGTCAGCACTGGGGGGAAGGCTGGGGGGGGTGGGGATCAGGAGTTTGCACGCACAGAGATAAACTGGGGCTTGAAGAGAGACGTGCTGAGGCTGAAGGTAGAAGCAAGGCCAGCGGTCAGGGAACACAGAGACTAGCAGCCAGGCCAGGAAGGAGATGATGGCCCTTCATGTGACCAGAGACCACACCCTAATCTTGAATGGAGCAGAAAAAGAAGACCCAGAGGTCTTTTCACCAGCTCTTTCATGGAAGCCTTCACCTGGAACCAGTGTGCTACCCTGGGAGCCCAGCTGGCTCAGCTGAGTATTTATCAGCTTTCAGCACTGAAGCTCCGTTGACTTACAAGGAAAGTCACTGTCACAGTTCACGAGATGTGGGTCTACAGACCAAGTGGATCTGGACCAAGCAGATAGTATATAAGAACCTGGAAGGTGTGGGTAGCCTGAAGTTCCAGCAGCCTTCAGAGCAAGTGAAAGAAGACTTAAAGATAGCAGAACTCACTCCCTATGATTCCAAAGTAAGAACTGCCTGCACACGCTTGAATGTCTTCTCTCCTCCATGTGAGGCAGGCTCCAGCTCCCTAGGCTCAAGATCTTGTGGCCAGTAGGGTCCTTTCCTGGGTGCCCTGAATGACAGGTGGGCCATCTGGAAGACAAGGAACATAGAGAGCCAGACACCCAAGGCCCCTTTCCCAGGGTAAGGAAGCCTCCATCTTCCCATGGATGCTCAGGGACACTATTGCTTCTCAAAAGAAGACACACATGTGGAAAAAGGGACAGGGGAGCCAAGAGTTCGAAACAGAAAGGAAGACCCAGATATTTGGAGACCACCACCACCAGCTCTGATATCTCCGAAAGCTAGCCAGTGCACCGACCACATCTATCGACCAGGTTCCTAATGGATGAAAGTCAGGCTTGTGGAAGTCCAGAGCTCCAATAAGCTGCTTTGTATTGACTGTAATTTCATGAGCATGAGGTTCAATTAGCTTTTGCACTAGACATGAACCCAAAAGCGATTTGAAGCTTTGCTAGAAAGCAGATGTCAGTCTGCGACCTCAGCTGCCTCTCAGGAAAATATTCAATGCTCTCTCTCCCTCCCCATTGCCACGGCTCGCCCATGCTTAGGGAAGATGCCCTGAGCTACTTAGCATGCTTTTCTGACAGGTTCCACTGCGTCCAGTCTCTCTCCCTCCAGTCTCCCCTCCACCCTGCAGCTGGAGTTGTTGATTTAAAAAAGCAAAATCTGATGATGGCAGTTCCTCACTTAAACACTTCTGATGATGCTGCACAACTTTCAGGATAAACATCAAACTCCTCAGCTGGCCTAGATCTCCCCGCGCTCTGGTCTTGCCTATCGTCCAGCCACGTCTCACCGCTCCCTGTCACTCAGCCTGTGTTTCAACTTTATTTAACCCCCTAGACATGCTGCATGCAGAAGGTTGGAGGTTCTCCTATGGACACACCAAGAGCCATGTCATTTTCCTCCTGGGGACACAACTACAAGTAGCTGATTCGAAAACTGAGTGGATGGCCAAGTCCCAAATGGGGAGTGCTTGTGTCTCTGAAGCACTGCATGGAAGAGAGCTGTCTAGAACCACCTGACCTGGAACACCAGTCTCCGCAAAAGCAAAAAACAGTCCTTTAGTGCATGATGTCACTGAGATTTTGAAAATTCTTTGTTGCAGTTCATGAGCTCTAACTAACATATGGGCACATCCTCTCAGCCTACAGGCCTGTGCGTGCATACTCTCTCTCCCTGCCACACATTTCCCATAATTTTCTGCCTAGAACATCTCTAATGACCCTTCAGTCCTCTGACATCGCCTCTTCTGGGAAGCCTGCCTTAGTGCTCCAAGCTGTGAGGCTTCACCTCTGATGTGGCCCAGAATTCACGTGCTCTTCGGCTGGTGTATCCGGCCCATGGAATTTCTTTATTTCGTCCCTTGTTCCACTCTTCCGGGGAGTACACCCTGGACAGGGACTGTGTCTTCTCCCTGGGGTGCATGATAGGGCCTTGCCCAGAGGAGACGTTGAGTGAAGGTTTTTTAAATAAACAAATAAATGGATGAATTGATGGAGTGAGTTAACACAGACATTTGTGAATGAGCACACATGGATTTGTGATCATATCCTGTCTGTTTACGGAACGCTGCCTTCCTCACGTGTGTGCTGAGGACAATGAGGGGCCATGAGGAGCAGCCCAGGCTGTAGGGAAACCTACAGGGCAAGCTCTCTGGACAGCGGCCGACATAGAAGCCAGAGCTCTGGGTTCTCTGTGTGCTATGGACGCAGGTGAGGGACAAGAGAAAGTTTAAAAAGCAAAATCTGATGATGGCAGTTCCTCACTTAAACACTTCTGATGATGCTGCACAACTTTCAGGATAAACATCAAACTCCTCAGCTGGCCTAGATCTCCCGCTCTGGTCTTGCCTATCGTCCAGCCACGCTCACCGCTCCCTGTCACTCAGCCTGTGTTTCAACTTTATTTAACCCCCTAGACATGCTGCATGCAGAAGGTTGGAGGTTCTCCTATGGACACACCAAGAGCCATGTCATTTTCCTCCTGGGGACACAACTACAAGTAGCTGATTCGAAAACTGAGTGGATGGCCAAGTCCCAAATGGGGAGTGCTTGTGTCTCTGAAGCACTGCATGGAAGAGAGCTGTCTAGAACCACCTGACCTGGAACACCAGTCTCCGCAAAAGCAAAAAACAGTCCTTTAGTGCATGATGTCACTGAGATTTTGAAAATTCTTTGTTGCAGTTCATGAGCTCTAACTAACATATGGGCACATCCTCTCAGCCTACAGGCCTGTGCGTGCATACTCTCTCTCCCTGCCACACATTTCCCATAATTTTCTGCCTAGAACATCTCTAATGACCCTTCAGTCCTCTGACATCGCCTCTTCTGGGAAGCCTGCCTTAGTGCTCCAAGCTGTGAGGCTTCACCTCTGATGTGGCCCAGAATTCACGTGCTCTTCGGCGGCTGGTGTATCCGGCCCATGGAATTTCTTTATTTCGTCCCTTGTTCCACTCTTCCGGGGAGTACACCCTGGACAGGGACTGTGTCTTCTCCCTGGGGTGCATGATAGGGCCTTGCCCAGAGGAGACGTTGAGTGAAGGTTTTTTAAATAAACAAATAAATGGATGAATTGATGGAGTGAGTTAACACAGACATTTGTGAATGAGCACACATGGATTTGTGATCATATCCTGTCTGTTTACGGAACGCTGCCTTCCTCACGTGTGTGCTGAGGACAATGAGGGGCCATGAGGAGCAGCCCAGGCTGTAGGGAAACCTACAGGGCAAGCTCTCTGGACAGCGGCCGACATAGAAGCCAGAGCTCTGGGTTCTCTGTGTGCTATGGACGCAGGTGAGGGACAAGAGAAAGTTTAGGAAACCTCGGCCCAGTGAGGAAGGAAAAAGAAATGTGCTTTTATTAAGTATCAACGATGCGCCAAGTAATTTAAATAAATTATTTCAGTGAGTCTGTGCTGATAATCACGCTGCACGCATGCTGCTTTTATCCACAGTTGGCTCAGAGAAGCTAAGGGACTTGTCTAAGGTCACAGCAGAGCTGGAATCCAAGTCAGACCCGCCTGAATTCTGAGCAGTGTTCCTCCCAGTGCACCTCAGGGGACAAAGGCTGAAGCCAGACTCGCCTGGCTGCTCCGCGTTGCCGCGGGCCTGGACCCCGCAGACGGGGCCTGGCCCAGGCCGAGCACGCAGGACGCTTGGCCAGGCGGTGATCTGTTGAACATGGACCTCGAGGAGAGGGAAGAACAGTCTGCCTTTCCCTGGCTGCGGCTCTGTCAGGAGGCCTGATTTGCGCCGCTGCCCCAGACACTGCGGAAACAAACGCCGGGCTGTTGGGTCAGGTTCCCCTGATGTCTCAGACGAAGGAGCCAGGCTGGAGCCAGCACATTTCTCAACCCCCAGGCAACCGCTGACCAAGCCTCCCGGGCGCCATCTTCACTGGCAGCTGTGAGCGAAGCAGCCACTTGGCGGGCTGAGCAGCCCCCGGCCCTGCTGGCAGGTGAGGGCCCCGGGTCCTGAAAGCCAGGGCCCGCCCCCTCTGTCTGGGGAGACAGATCCAGGAGTACAGCCAGGAGCCCCAGGCCCTGGTCAGAGCCTTTGCTTGCCTCAACACCCTGGCAGCTGAGCAGAGGCCCCTGAACTGCTGGCAGTGAGATCAGAAAGGCAAAAGTCCTCTGGGGATGTGACGGGCAAGGGAGGTGAGTGGTGAGAGAATGGGTCCTCCCATCGCAGGCGGGGCCTCTGCCAGGCACTGTGATGAACAGATAGAGCGATAGATTCTGCCCCCAAGGAGCTCAGAGTCTAGAGCAGGAGGTAGACACAGGGAAGACAGACCAGTCTCAAAGGCAGGCCACTTCTTACGAGCTGTGTGGCCTTTGGCGAGTGGCAATGTCTCCGGGCCTCTGTTTTCTCATCTGCAAAATGGGTCTAATAATATCCACTTAACAGATTTGGATGATAAGCTATGGGTTATCATACTTAGTGAAGTACCCTGCTTATAAAAATGGTGCTTGCCAAACCATGCATTTTTGCCCTCCCACTTACATGGAGTGTGAGGAAGTCAGTGACCTGGGTTTGTATTTCTTTATAGCACCCATTGGTTTCCAGCCCAGCACTGATTACTTTGTTTTGTGAGTAAGAAAGAGGTCAAGCGCATATCCTAATGGAATAGAAACAACTGCCATCAATAATAGCTCCAGGATGTGAGTCTCTCCCTGGGCGTCCTCCAAGGAACCAGCCTCTCTGACCGACCAACATGAAAACCACAAAACAGGCAACGGCAGGCGGGGAGAGGTTGGCTAGTCTAATAATCTCATAATAATGAGTCTGGATCATCTAAACCTAATAAAAGCTCCTTGGATAATCAACGACAGACTGCAGTGATGAGTCGAACTCCTATCTAGACAGCACTTTCAGTTTGCAAAGCTCAATCACAAACATTCTTTCATCCAGGGGAACCCAGTAGATATGCGTTAAAGGAGAGAAGAGTGCAATAGCCTCATGATGCAAGCTACTAGGGTCCTGATTTAGCTGATAAGGAAGCTGAGGCTTGGAGGTGAATTAAATTGTTAGAAAATAAAGGCCTCTGTTTGGTGGCAAACCTAGTGTCTTTCACACCACCCTAGGCCTCTTCCTACAACCAGAGGGTAAATGTGAGGTACGCCATCACGGACCACGCCCACCTGCTAGCCAACAAGAAATTCAGCCAGCACAGCCAATCTCAGTGTGCTGGTCTTGGAGATGGGCTTTTGAAGCAACATGCAAAAGCTATTCCCTGCACCCCTTCCCTGCCCGCCAGCAGGCATGTTCACTGGTGGGTGGGAACAGTGGAAAGATGAGAAAGGGGTAATTGGCACAGCTGGAAGGCAAATAAACAATAAAGCTGGTGAAAGGTTGGCCCGGGTCTTTCTTGCTGATGGAGGGCGTGTAAAATATGGAAATAAAAATTACACAACGGAGCTGTCTCCTGGGAAGATGATGGCTAATTAGATGTCTCACAGCACACGGGCTCCTCAGCACAAAGCCATTGCATCCCTAGCTTGCAAACCCCAGCCACAAGCCAGGCATGATGCCCAGAGGGACAGCTCGTCTCCCGGGATGCTGGGCGACCACCAAAGCCACCGCTCAGAGGTCAATTTTCAGAGACCATCTCCTGTACTGGGGCTTCAAACTCACCACTTGCTGGTTTCACAGCCCAGCCCCCTGATTACATGGTTTTGTGAGTAAGAAAGAGGTCAAGCGCATATCCTAATGGAATAGAAACAACTGCCATCAATAATAGCTCCAGGATGTGAGTCTCTCCCTGGGCGTCCTCCAAGGAACCAGCCTCTCTGACCGACCAACATGAAAACCACAAAACAGGCAACGGCAGGCGGGGAGAGGTTGGCTAGTCTAATAATCTCATAATAATGAGTCTGGATCATCTAAACCTAATAAAAGCTCCTTGGATAATCAACGACAGACTGCAGTGATGAGTCGAACTCCTATCTAGACAGCACTTTCAGTTTGCAAAGCTCGATCACAAACATTCTTTCATCCAGGGGAACCCAGTAGATATGCGTTAAAGGAGAGAAGAGTGCAATAGCCTCATGATGCAAGCTACTAGGGTCCTGATTTAGCTGATAAGGAAGCTGAGGCTTGGAGGTGAATTAAATTGTTAGAAAATAAAGGCCTCTGTTTGGTGGCAAACCTAGTGTCTTTCACACCACCCTAGGCCTCTTCCTACAACCAGAGGGTAAATGTGAGGTACGCCATCACGGACCACGCCCACCTGCTAGCCAACAAGAAATTCAGCCAGCACAGCCAATCTCAGTGTGCTGGTCTTGGAGATGGGCTTTTGAAGCAACATGCAAAAGCTATTCCCTGCACCCCTTCCCTGCCCGCCAGCAGGCATGTTCACTGGTGGGTGGGAACAGTGGAAAGATGAGAAAGGGGTAATTGGCACAGCTGGAAGGCAAATAAACAATAAAGCTGGTGAAAGGTTGGCCCGGGTCTTTCTTGCTGATGGAGGGCGTGTAAAATATGGAAATAAAAATTACACAACGGAGCTGTCTCCTGGGAAGATGATGGCTAATTAGATGTCTCACAGCACACGGGCTCCTCAGCACAAAGCCATTGCATCCCTAGCTTGCAAACCCCAGCCACAAGCCAGGCATGATGCCCAGAGGGACAGCTCGTCTCCCGGGATGCTGGGCGACCACCAAAGCCACCGCTCAGAGGTCAATTTTCAGAGACCATCTCCTGTACTGGGGCTTCAAACTCACCACTTGCTGAATACAAGTCTCTTATTAAAACCCTGAGAGTTGGACTTCCCTTGCGGTTCAGTGGGTAAAGAGTCCACCTTGTAGTCAAGGGGCACAGGTTCGATTCCTGGCTTGGGAAGATCCCATGTGCTGCAGAGCATCTGGACCGGTGTGTCCAATTGTGAACCAGCACTCTGGAGCGCATGCACTCAGAACTGGTGCTCTTCAACGAGAGAGGCCACTGCAACGGGAGGCCCACACAGGCCAAAAAATAAAGATAGATGAAAATAAATTAAAAAAAAAAACATAAAAGAGGCCAAAATTTAAAAAAACAAAACAAACCCTGAGAGTTGGGCTTCCCTGGTGGTCCAGTGGGTAAGGACACCGTCTTGCAGTGCAAGGAGCACTGGTATGATCCCTGGCCTGGGAAGGTCCCATGTGCCGCGGAGCGGCTGGACTGATGTGTCCAACTACCGAGCCGGAGCTCTGGAGCGATAGAGGCCACTGTGATGGGAGGCCCACATAGTCCAAAGAACAAAGATAAACAAATGAAAGATCAATAGAAGTGGCCAAAAAACCCCAACTTTTTAATAATATGGAGGTGAAAGGTGGACAGGGACTCCAGAAACAAAAGGAAGAATAGCTCTGAATCCAGAAATAACTGGTTCTGCCTTCTCCTTACGTGGGCGCTTCCTGCAGCGACGTGGACCACGAATCCTGCCTTGTCAAACCTGGAAGGGCTCTCAGAGAGCATCTAGGCCAGTGTTTTACAACTGTTTTCTTTTGTAAACAATAGGACCCTTTGTTTAAATGCAATCTTGAGTGAAAACTTGGTAGATAACCCAGAGCGAGGAGGAGCTGCCCTCCTAGGCGTGAGAGCCTGCCCATCACCCACTGCCTTCTCTTGGGACCTTGCTCCCACTATCACCTGTTTCTGGAACCCTAGGGTTCCAGGGAATCCAGTTTGAAAATCACCATTCTTGTTCAACTCCTTCACCTAGCACATGAAAACTGAAGCATCTAAAGAGCTAAAATGATCTATTCAGGGTCAAAAAAGCCCACGAGTGGTAGAGGCAGAACCAGAAACTGGTCTTTTTGTTGTTCAGGCCGGGGATTGTGGGCTGGGCCAAGCAGCCTTTTCTCCTATGCAGACAGATATAGATGATAGATACTGAGAGCTAAGGATATGCAATTTATGGAGCGTTCTTTGCACTAAGCTGTGTGGGTCTACTGGGGACCCAACATTGGGACATCATGGGCCCTATTTCTCAGGAGCTCCCCAAAGAGTTGTGGAGGCAGGGACGCCAGGACTGCCTCTCCAGCAGACAGTGTGGGGAGAAGGCAGAGAGACGGCAAAGTGTGGGGTGGGGTGCAGTGAGCACGGGGAGCCTTCCGAAACTGAGAGCAGTCCAGCGGCTTTCCTTCCCCGGTACACAATGGGGGCTGTGTGCTCCACCCTCCCCTCCCTGCCGCCGCCCCTGCCATTCCGGGATCTCTTTGGGGGCTCAGCCTCTTCCTTTCCAACAACTGTCCTGGAGATGGGAGGGAGACGTGGGGGAGAGCAGGAAAAAGGAAATTCATTCCTCAAGGCTGTGCATGCGCATGCGCGCACGCGTGTGTGTGTAAGTGTGAGGGTACGTGTGAGAAAAAAACTTCCATCAAACACAGAAGCTACTCTGCCTTTTAGGAGAGAGGCGCAGTTAACCTCTGAGGAGCTTTTCTGACCTAGCCTTATTACTAACATTGTTAGTATTATTACTATTATTAGTTGTTGTTGTTGTCTAGGAACATGTTTTCATGGGCCTCTCTGGCTCCCCGCCCTGGATGGGGAGGAGAAACAAGACAGGACTGATTTCCCTGCCTAACGTGGCCTTTGGGCTTGGCTCCTGGGAGCTGCAGAGGCTCGGTGGGAGCAGGCTGGGGAGCGGAGCTGGGGCCAAGGGCTCTGCGTGGTGAGAAAGAGGGATGAACCCCAAACAGGCAGGGAGTGCACTCTGTGGAGACAGAGAACGGTCACCTGGTGTCTGGGTGAAAGGACCTGTCTCTGCCGACTCTGATTTTCCACAGAAGCCTGGTGGCCACGAGATCCCAGGGCAGTGGCATTTGGGAATGAAGATGGGCCGGGCGGGAGGGCTGCGGCCTCAGGTGCTTGGAGCAAGGCCGAGAAGACGGTGCCCTGCGAGGGAGCAGCTGCGGGCCTGGGGACGCGGGGGAGGGGGTGCGGGTCAGTGCAGCAGAGAGGGCACTTGAGCTGTCCTATG
This sequence comes from Tragulus kanchil, assembly GCA_022376925.1. NCBI lineage: Eukaryota > Metazoa > Chordata > Mammalia > Artiodactyla > Tragulidae > Tragulus > Tragulus kanchil. The sequence continues at coordinate 65,908,940 of JAIOJX010000006.1, read as the reverse complement.
TGGAGAGTGTAGGGGCCGAGGCTGCCGGGAGGTGGAGCGGCCAAGGGACTTTGTGTGCGGGTTACGGGGGTGTGCGTGTTTATGGTACGTTCGCCCGTGTATTCGTGGGGGCAACCCCTGTGTGAGTGTGCAGGTTCCTGTGTGCGTTTGCGAGTGTGAGTGTGTCCTCCGTCGCTAAGTCAACTCCGTGCAAGTCCATCATGGACTGTACCCCTCCAGGCTCCCGGGCCCTGGGATTTCCCAGGCAAGAACGCTGGAGTCGGTCACCATTTCCTCCTCCAAGGGATCTTCCTGATCCAGGAATCAAACCTGCGTCTCTTGTGTCTCCTGCGTGGGCAGGCGGGTTCTTTACCATTGAGCCACCGGAGAAGCCGGGAGTATGGGTAAATGACAGAAGTGATTAAATGACGATGTGCTGTGTGTACAGGCCGGTACGTGTGTACGGGGCTGGGACTTCAGGACCTGTGGGTTACACGTGCACAAATGAATCTAAATTAGTATGCGCCCACGTGGGCATACAAACACACACCTGAGACAGCCTGTAAGTGTGCCCCTGTGTGTGCAGGGCTGTGGGGCTATTTGTGAACGTGTGAGAGTGTACGCTCGGCAAGGGGGTGCACAGATGCACCGGGCCACGCAGGCCTGGCCACCTCGTTGTTGTTGTTCTAGGAACATGTTTTCATGGGCCTCTCTGGCTCCCGCCCTGGATGGGGAGGAGAAACAAGACAGGACTGATTTCCTGCCTAACGTGGCCTTTGGGCTTGGCTCCTGGGAGCTGCAGAGGCTCGGTGGGAGCAGGCTGGGGAGCGGAGCTGGGGCCAAGGGCTCTGCGTGGTGAGAAAGAGGGATGAACCCCAAACAGGCAGGGAGTGCACTCTGTGGAGACAGAGAACGGTCACCTGGTGTCTGGGTGAAAGGACCTGTCTCTGCCGACTCTGATTTTCCACAGAAGCCTGGTGGCCACGAGATCCCAGGGCAGTGGCATTTGGGAATGAAGATGGGCCGGGCGGGAGGGCTGCGGCCTCAGGTGCTTGGAGCAAGGCCGAGAAGACGGTGCCCTGCGAGGGAGCAGCTGCGGGCCTGGGGACGCGGGGGAGGGGGTGCGGGTCAGTGCAGCAGAGAGGGCACTTGAGCTGTCCTATGTGGAGAGTGTAGGGGCCGAGGCTGCCGGGAGGTGGAGCGGCCAAGGGACTTTGTGTGCGGGTTACGGGGGTGTGCGTGTTTATGGTACGTTCGCCCGTGTATTCGTGGGGGCAACCCCTGTGTGAGTGTGCAGGTTCCTGTGTGCGTTTGCGAGTGTGAGTGTGTCCTCCGTCGCTAAGTCAACTCCGTGCAAGTCCATCATGGACTGTACCCCTCCAGGCTCCCGGGCCCTGGGATTTCCCAGGCAAGAACGCTGGAGTCGGTCACCATTTCCTCCTCCAAGGGATCTTCCTGATCCAGGAATCAAACCTGCGTCTCTTGTGTCTCCTGCGTGGGCAGGCGGGTTCTTTACCATTGAGCCACCGGAGAAGCCGGGAGTATGGGTAAATGACAGAAGTGATTAAATGACGATGTGCTGTGTGTACAGGCCGGTACGTGTGTACGGGGCTGGGACTTCAGGACCTGTGGGTTACACGTGCACAAATGAATCTAAATTAGTATGCGCCCACGTGGGCATACAAACACACACCTGAGACAGCCTGTAAGTGTGCCCCTGTGTGTGCAGGGCTGTGGGGCTATTTGTGAACGTGTGAGAGTGTACGCTCGGCAAGGGGGTGCACAGATGCACCGGGCCACGCAGGCCTGGCCACCTCTGAGTCGGGTCTGCCTCCCCAGCCCCGGCAGGGCCAGCCAGCCTCGGGCGGCAGGGGAGGGGAGGGGATGTTCCCGGCACGCTCGCCCCAGAGCCCTGTTCCTCGCCCAGGAACGTTCCCGCTCTCCCATTCCTGGGCAGGAACATAATGTCCACTGGCGCCTCTCCCGCCCGACGAGTCCAACTCCCCGGCCGCCTCAGGCGGCGAGGCACTTCCTGACCAGGACAGGGAGCATCCCGGGAGCCAAGCCCCGGGGGCAGATTAGGAGGGAGGTGAACCAGCTCCAAGGGTGTCAGCAACAGGAGATCCTCCCCAGGCGGGATCAAAGCAGCCCTCGTTCATTTTCCTGGCGTTAGCCCTGCACCGGCCCTGTGCGGAACGCTTCACAGGAACAAACTCACTGCAGCCTCCCCGCGGCCTGGACGTGGGCTACCATCAGCTCATCTGCAGAAGAGGAAGGAGGCTCAGGGCAAGGAGCCCGTGGGAGGTGGCGGGGCAGTGGTGGGTTCAGCACCCGGGCACCCTGGCTCCAGAGCCCTGCTCTCGCCCTGCAGGCAGGCAGCACCTTCCATCTGGCCGTCTGTCCTCAGAGCCCAGACGGGAGACTGAGGTGGGTCCCCACCCCAGGGAGAGACCCACTCTCACTAGGCTTCCTTCCACTCCTGCTACCTCCTCCAGCCCTGGAAGCAGGGGGGCGGTCGCGGTGGTTGGGGACCTTGGAGACGATTATGCTCGAGCCTCCACTTGGGAAGGGGCCTCGTCTGAAGGTCCAGGGAACACTGTCCTCTGCACAGCTTGCTTCCTTTCTCTGGTACTGAGCAGGTCAGAACCACAGCTCCTGTGGTCTGTGACCAGGAGCTTCACCGCGGAAACCCTTCCTCTCCTGCGGCTGGCATGGCCCCTGAGCTGACAGCGCCCTGGCCCAGCCCTTCCATGAGTCCTCGGGTCCTTAATTGATCCTACACACCTCAGCCAGCCTCATTGTCTTCACACCTCCCCTTTGCGCGTGAGGACCTGCTACGTGCCAGCCTCTGTGCTGAGTCCCTTCGGGTCATATACAGCACGATTTCGGCTTTCCATGTATTGTCTCGTCTCATCTCCATATCCATGTTATAAGGTTGATGTGAGTCTCACTGTACACTTAAGGAAATTGAGGATCAGAGAGGTTAAGTCATTTTCCAAAGTACACACAGCTCAGAAACATTGAAACCAGAATTTGAATTTGGACTTGATTCCAAAGCCTATGTGTTTACTAATTTTAAATGATCACCCCTACAATACTCCTGTGAGGTAGGGAATGGTCAGCCTTGGATCAGAGACAGGTCTGTTAAGAAACTTGCCCAAGAATGCACATGGCATAAGCAGCAGAGGGGAATATGAGCTCAGGTCTCTGAGAAATGTCAATATGCTTCTGTACATGGTTACCTGGGTCCACATTATAAGAATGCGGGCATGTGGGTGTCTGTGTGTGTGTGTGTTGGTACTGGTGGATCTTTCCATCCTTTTCCAATCCCTTAGCTAAGATGGGTCTCTCTTCCCCTGTGTCCAGAGAGGATTTCCCCCCTACATCACTCACCTCTATCCCTCTTCCAGCCCTAACTCTCCCTTTCTCAGATTCTCCTCATCCTCGGGGGCACCCATGTACCTACTCTCAAATCCTCATGCTCCCCAACTTGACTCTGAACTTTCCAGCTAATTTTTCTCTGGTCCCATCTTCATGTCAAATCTGGGACTCCATGTCACCACAGCCTAGCACATGGCCAGACTCACGGTAGCAACTCAGACGGTATCTACTGCTGCCTGTAGTGATGAGGACTGGCCTTGAGTTAGCAGGGGCCCAGCCATCCATCCATCCAGCAAATATCTATTAAACACCCAAGAGGCTCCAGGCAACATTCTAGGTACTTATTTACATCAAAAAATAAAACCAGACAAAAATGCCCGCCCTTACCAGTCTTATCACTCAGGCGTGAGAGCAATACAAGGAACAATAAGTAAATTACAGAGTAAGTTAGAAAATAGCATGGGGTAAATGAGAGTCCAAAGTCCATTGAAAAGTTGAGCTTTAAGCAAGACTTGAGGGAGGGTGGGTGTTAGCCATGTGAATATCTGTGGGAAGAGCGCTCCAGGTGGATCAAACGGAAAGGGCAAAGGTCCTGAGGGGGATGTGCGCTAGCGTGGCTGGAGAGCTGGGGAGAGCAACGGACGGGCCAATCAGATCGTACAGGCACTTAACGGCCACTGTAAGGACGTGGATGTGTACTCTGAAGAGGCAGGGGACTTTAGAAGTTCCCTGTACCTCTGCCTCTGGTCCCAGATGTTTGTTTTGCTGTCTTTTTATCCTTCGGGTCTGGACCAAAACTGTCTCCCCAGGAGGCCTTTCCTAGGGCCGCCTTATGTACGTGGTACCCCACATCTCGGGGCTTCCCCAGTGGCTCAGTGGTAAAGAATCTGCCTGCCAATGAGGGAGACCCAGAGCCGATCCCTAGGTCGGGAAGATCCCCTGGAAGAGAGCACGGCAACCCACCCCAGGATTCTTGCCTGGGAAATCTCACGGACAGAGGAGCCTGAAGGGCTACAAGCCCATGGGGCTGCAAAGAGTTGGACACGACTGAAGCAATGAAGCATGCATGCACCCCACAGCACACCCTTCCCTCCTTATCACAGTGCCCGTATGTAACCCTTCTCGTGTCCCAGAAGCTAGCTAGTATGAATCCCCTTGGTTCTCGTGTTTACTTTCTATTTCCACACACGAGACTGGGAAGTTTCTCGAGGGTGGGACTTGGGTCCCTCTTGTTTAGTGAGGGGTCCACACTGCCTAGAACAGTGTCTGAGCATCATGCAGGGAATAAAGCAGCCTGTTACCCCCATGGCCTGCCTGCTAAGACCCAATGTGCCCGGGGTGGGATCCCAGCTCATGAGCCTGCTCCTGTTGGGAAGGCAGGTGCATACTTTCTGCAGAAAGTCCATCCTACTCCTCCTTCAGTTGCCTTAAATGCCCTCGAACACTTGCTCACATGAAATATGAAGGCTTAGACAAAAATGCCCGCCCTTACCAGTCTTATCACTCAGGCGTGAGAGCAATACAAGGAACAATAAGTAAATTACAGAGTAAGTTAGAAAATAGCATGGGGTAAATGAGAGTCCAAAGTCCATTGAAAAGTTGAGCTTTAAGCAAGACTTGAGGGAGGGTGGGTGTTAGCCATGTGAATATCTGTGGGAAGAGCGCTCCAGGTGGATCAAACGGAAAGGGCAAAGGTCCTGAGGGGGATGTGCGCTAGCGTGGCTGGAGAGCTGGGGAGAGCAACGGACGGGCCAATCAGATCGTACAGGCACTTAACGGCCACTGTAAGGACGTGGATGTGTACTCTGAAGAGGCAGGGGACTTTAGAAGTTCCCTGTACCTCTGCCTCTGGTCCCAGATGTTTGTTTTGCTGTCTTTTTATCCTTCGGGTCTGGACCAAAACTGTCTCCCCAGGGAGGCCTTTCCTAGGGCCGCCTTATGTACGTGGTACCCCACATCTCGGGGCTTCCCCAGTGGCTCAGTGGTAAAGAATCTGCCTGCCAATGAGGGAGACCCAGAGCCGATCCCTAGGTCGGGAAGATCCCCTGGAAGAGAGCACGGCAACCCACCCCAGGATTCTTGCCTGGGAAATCTCACGGACAGAGGAGCCTGAAGGGCTACAAGCCCATGGGGCTGCAAAGAGTTGGACACGACTGAAGCAATGAAGCATGCATGCACCCCACAGCACACCCTTCCCTCCTTATCACAGTGCCCGTATGTAACCCTTCTCGTGTCCCAGAAGCTAGCTAGTATGAATCCCCTTGGTTCTCGTGTTTACTTTCTATTTCCACACACGAGACTGGGAAGTTTCTCGAGGGTGGGACTTGGGTCCCTCTTGTTTAGTGAGGGGTCCACACTGCCTAGAACAGTGTCTGAGCATCATGCAGGGAATAAAGCAGCCTGTTACCCCCATGGCCTGCCTGCTAAGACCCAATGTGCCCGGGGTGGGATCCCAGCTCATGAGCCTGCTCCTGTTGGGAAGGCAGGTGCATACTTTCTGCAGAAAGTCCATCCTACTCCTCCTTCAGTTGCCTTAAATGCCCTCGAACACTTGCTCACATGAAATATGAAGGCTTAAAAAAGCTAAAAGGAAACATTTGCAAAGCTAAGCCCTCCTCTCGGCCCCCCAACTAGATCATAAAATAAAAAGCTTTTTTCCTAGAAGTTCAGGCATCAGTTTGCTGGTCCCACCATTAAGCTGTTACCCAGAAAATTCTGCAGAGACAAGAGGAACCAAAAGGGGGCAGAGAACCTGTGAGATGGCCTCCACAGACTTCATGATTTAGGCTTCTGAGAAAGCCTGCGAGATCATGTTGTTACACTTATGTCACAGACGAGAAAACTGAGGCACAGAAGTTCAGTGACTGTTCCTGCCTCAGTATTATGTGATGAGCGTGTGACAGCCAGGACACAAAAGTGTCACGCTCTTTCTATACAGGCTTCCTCTAGGCTCAGCAGTAAAGATTCTGCCTACAACACAGGAGATGTGGGCTTGATCCCTGGGGAGGGAAGATCCGATGAAGGACATGGCAGCCCACTCCAGGATTCTTGCCTGGGAACTTCCATAAACAGAGGGGCCTGTAGGGCTACAGCCCGTGGGGTCACAAAGAATTAGAATGACTTAGCTCTAATCCAGCTCCAATTCAGCAGGAAAGCTTACTCTTCTGAAGACTGAAAAGAACCAAGAAAAAGAAAACAAGCACCATAAGGACCGGGTCTCAGAGAGGCTGGGGTTGGCTGAGAGCCGGCTCAGTACTCAGCCTAGCATGGCCCAAGGAGGCTCACCCAGCACATGGATCCAGACGCGGTGCCAGAACAGCTCTGGCCCCCGCCCCCACGCCGTCCTCCAGGGCACTGGAGGGCCCTGGGGTCCGGCGCCCCGCCTGGGTGCTCCACAGGGAGTCTCCAGTGCCCGCCCACCAGCCTTCCAGACTAAACACTCCCTCACCCAACTCTCCCTGCTTGGACTCGCCAAAGTATCCTAGGAGAGTCTCAACAACACAAGTGAAGGATAGTTTACACGTGTCTCTGGACACCCTCGGGAGAGAGGCAAGCATGTTCCCAGACTCACAAACACACACACACACACACACACACACAAATGTGCACACAGACCTCAAAGGGCAGAAATGGTTCCCTTTATAAAATATACATAAATATCCAGACGTCACAAACCCTGAACTTCTGAACACCAAGAAGGACACATAGGTCTAACTGTGGACACACGCACGGGGTGCAGGGCTGTATTTTGGAAAATAGAAAGGGGGGGAATCTGCCAACATTTCCACTGTGTGCTGCTTGTAAAAATCCTGTAGCCTGGGGAGACGCCCCCGGGCCGTGGAGCTGTGTGTGGGCTGTCAGATAAAGCTGGGAGCGTGAAGCAAACAGCTCAGAGAGCACACTGGTGGAGAGGCCAGCGCTCTGCTGACAGGGCTGGGGCAGGGGCTGCGTGGAGGGCGGGGTCCCCCAACAGCTGGTATGGAGGCAGCTGGAGCCTCCAGCTGAAGGGCCTCCAGTTCTAGTTTCCTGAAAGGAAAAACAATAGCCACACCTACCCTAACGGCTGCTTTGCCAAGATTCAATGAAATAATATTTAAACCACATAGCTTGGCACATTTCAGGGACTCAGTACATGAGAGCCGTTGTAATCAGGCTTAGGGGTAATAGATATGGGCATCACTCCATGGCCACCTGCAATGCAACCCCTTTTAGAGTGGGTTCATTATAGAACTGTTTGTCTCAGAAAATGTTTATGTTAACAGCACTATATATATATATATATATATATATATATATATTATACAAAATACATGTATATCATAATATATCATAGTATAAATATATATACATGCATCTGTAATAAAAGTGCAAAAACAACAAATATCACTACTGAATAGTCACGCAGTGCTCTGCATTTGCCTATACTATCTTATTTGACTTTTACAACAGTCATATGAGGAGGTCCTATGATTGTATCCATTTTACGGATGAGGAAATAGAGGCAAACAGGACTTAAGCAAGTGACCCGAGTTTGTATATGCAGTGCAAATCCATTTAAGTTCTGAAAACTCTGTGTGTGTGTGTGTGTGTGTGCATGTTGTATACATTTACTATCACGGGAAGTCAGCCAGAACAATCAAACGGGCACTAGCCGCCCCAGCGTCTTAGACAGTGACTACTGCTCACTGTGAGCTTTCCTCGGCAGAAAGCACACAGCCATCTGTGGCACCTCCACCACAGTCTCTTCTCTGGGCCGTATTCTGAGGATGAAGGAATGGAACAGGAGGTGGCCCAAAAGGCACAAAGGAGAGAATCATGTTGGATACTCAGAATGAACATTTCATAGAGGGGTCTTTAAGGAAAAGTTCCAGTGAACGGAGGGCACCTCCGGACTGGGGGACGTCCCGAGCCTGGTCCTCACTGTGGCCCGCAGGGCGCGAGCATCTCTTGTACAGCAGGTGCCAGGGGCGGGTCCAGACAAGACTCATGCGAGGACAGGAAAGCCACGACTACCCAGCAGGCGGCCCACTCAGCGGGACCTCTGCCGCCTGGCCGCGGAGCTGGGCGCCCCTGGACCCGGGCCCCAGACACGCACCCACCATGCCCACAGAGGGCATGTTTGAAAGGCAGCGGCGTGCCAGGCGTGAACCCTAACGTCAACTAGGAACTTCCGGTGAGCCCGCTGTGTCCATGAAGGTTGTGGGTGGTTAACAAATGTACCACCTGTGCAGGAGGCTGGTAGCAGGACAGGCTGTGGGGTTGGGGGCAGGGCACAGGGGGGCTCTATGAGAACTCTGTACTTTGCCTTTGTTTTGCTCTGAACATAAAAGTGTTCAAAAAATAAAGTATATTAATTAGAGAGAGAGAGACACCTGTGTGAGCCAAAAGAAGGACACAAGCCACTCCAGGTCAGGGGGTTTCCTCTGAGCTTGGAGCAGCCACAGGGTTTCTGGAAGGTGCATGACGGGCCACTGGGTGGGGGCTGGAGCAGAGAGGAACAGAGAGCCCCAGAACCCGCAGGATCAGTCGCCTCCTAATCCCTGCCCACCCCACCACAGTCCCCGGCTTCTACCGCTGTATTAGCTGAGGGGGGGTGCTTTAGTCACCCAGTCGTGCCTGACTCTTGGAATCCCATGGACTATAGTCCCCAGGCTCCTCCATCCATGAGATTCTCCAGGCAGGAATACCGGAGAGAGTTGCCATTTCCTTCTCCCAGGATCTTTCCGACTCAGGAATCGGGGCTCCATGGGACGATCCATGCTAGCCGCCCCAGCGTCTTAGACAGTGACTACTGCTCACTGTGAGCTTTCCTCGGCAGAAAGCACACAGCCATCTGTGGCACCTCCACCACAGTCTCTTCTCTGGGCCGTATTCTGAGGATGAAGGAATGGAACAGGAGGTGGCCCAAAAGGCACAAAGGAGAGAATCATGTTGGATACTCAGAATGAACATTTCATAGAGGGGTCTTTAAGGAAAAGTTCCAGTGAACGGAGGGCACCTCCGGACTGGGGGACGTCCCGAGCCTGGTCCTCACTGTGGCCCGCAGGGCGCGAGCATCTCTTGTACAGCAGGTGCCAGGGGCGGGTCCAGACAAGACTCATGCGAGGACAGGAAAGCCACGACTACCCAGCAGGCGGCCCACTCAGCGGGACCTCTGCCGCCTGGCCGCGAGCTGGGCGCCCCTGGACCCGGGCCCCAGACACGCACCCACCATGCCCACAGAGGGCATGTTTGAAAGGCAGCGGCGTGCCAGGCGTGAACCCTAACGTCAACTAGGAATTTCCCGGGTGAGCCCGCTGTGTCCATGAAGGTTGTGGGTGGTTAACAAATGTACCACCTGTGCAGGAGGCTGGTAGCAGGACAGGCTGTGGGGTTGGGGGCAGGGCACAGGGGGGCTCTATGAGAACTCTGTACTTTGCCTTTGTTTTGCTCTGAACATAAAAGTGTTCAAAAAATAAAGTATATTAATTAGAGAGAGAGAGACACCTGTGTGAGCCAAAAGAAGGACACAAGCCACTCCAGGTCAGGGGGTTTCCTCTGAGCTTGGAGCAGCCACAGGGTTTCTGGAAGGTGCATGACGGGCCACTGGGTGGGGGCTGGAGCAGAGAGGAACAGAGAGCCCCAGAACCCGCAGGATCAGTCGCCTCCTAATCCCTGCCCACCCCACCACAGTCCCCGGCTTCTACCGCTGTATTAGCTGAGGGGGGGTGCTTTAGTCACCCAGTCGTGCCTGACTCTTGGAATCCCATGGACTATAGTCCCCAGGCTCCTCCATCCATGAGATTCTCCAGGCAGGAATACTGGAGTGGGTTTCCATTTCCTTCTCCCCAGGATCTTTCCGACTCAGGAATCGAAGCGGGTCTCCCGCATCGCAGGCAGATTCTTTAGTGACTGACCCATGAGGGAAGCCTTTATCAGCTGGGGATCTGTGTCAACTTCAGCTGAAGAAGGCTGTGCTGCTGATTGTGTTTTAACGCTGTCTGTTTCAGGGACTCACACACGGGTGAGGCCACAGTCCACCCTCTTATCCATGCAACTTGCAGTTCACGACTTCCTTTCACCAAAGGGCTCCCAAAGTCAGGCAGCTCACCTTCAGGTCCTAGTTTCAGGCGGAGGATGTAGAAAGTGCTCAATAATTTATTGCATGAATAAATGACTTATTTTAGTATTACAGCAAACCTAAGAGGTGGGCAAGGCAATTTTGGTTTTACTCATCTTAACATTACTTTCATTGAGCTGTTTACAGCAGGCCAGGCACTATGTTCATTGTTGCCAATGAATGAACTTATTTAATCCTCATTACAAACCTTTGACTTAAGCCAGATGCTTATTGGTGAAAACTGGGGCACCAGGAAAGCTTGCTTAACTTGCTGAAGTTCACACAGTAAACAGCAGAGATTCCACCTCTGACAGTTTGGCTCTTATTGACCATGAAGAGATGTTTCAGACTCAGAAAACCTGGGCCGGGAGAGCTGTAGTGACCTGTACAAGTTCTAAGGAGGCTCAGCTGCCCTTCCGCCTCATCAAGGCTTCACCACTGGGCCGACTTCTGGGCAGTGCGTGGGACGGCTGGTTCCCCATCACCTGGCAAAGGACAGGATGCTCCCAGCCCGGAGGCCAACGGCAGCACTTCCTGGGAGATCCACCCATACCCAAGGCCCGTCTGATGTAGAGGCGGGGGCAGGAAAGGAAACCGGAAGACATATTCAGGACAATAATTTTAAAAGCAAGATGAAAAACATGATCTCTTTTTCTAAAGCCTCCCATTCCATCCATATCCTCAGCTCAGACACTGGGTGGACCCCAGACCATTGTAGAACTTTGACAGTTGCAGAACTCTGATCCAGGATGGGGCTGGCCTGATTCTAGATGGAGACAAGGTAGGGCTGGATTTCCAGGTCCTCAGGTAGGTAGGTGAGGTTCTTACCACTGCTGTGACCCATCCACCTAAGCCATTCAGCATGCATGCATCATCTCTCCATCCATGTATCCATCTATCCACCATCTACCATCCAACCATCATTCATCCACCTATCCATCCATCCATCTGCGGGGGCCACCACACATGGAATGTGGGACCCTCTGAAAACTGGGTGGGAATTCCTGGCAATCCAGCAGTTAGGACTTCCTTTCACCAAAGGGCTCCCAAAGTCAGGCAGCTCACCTTCAGGTCCTAGTTTCAGGCGGAGGATGTAGAAAGTGCTCAATAATTTATTGCATGAATAAATGACTTATTTTAGTATTACAGCAAACCTAAGAGGTGGGCAAGGCAATTTTGGTTTTACTCATCTTAACATTACTTTCATTGAGCTGTTTACAGCAGGCCAGGCACTATGTTCATTGTTGCCAATGAATGAACTTATTTAATCCTCATTACAAACCTTTGACGTAAGCCAGATGCTTATTGGTGAAAACTGGGGCACCAGGAAAGCTTGCTTAACTTGCTGAAGTTCACACAGTAAACAGCAGAGATTCCACCTCTGACAGTTTGGCTCTTATTGACCATGAAGAGATGTTTCAGACTCAGAAAACCTGGGCCGGGAGAGCTGTAGTGACCTGTACAAGTTCTAAGGAGGCTCAGCTGCCCTTCCGCCTCATCAAGGCTTCACCACTGGGCCGACTTCTGGGCAGTGCGTGGGACGGCTGGTTCCCCATCACCTGGCAAAGGACAGGATGCTCCCAGCCCGGAGGCCAACGGCAGCACTTCCTGGGAGATCCACCCATACCCAAGGCCCGTCTGATGTAGAGGCGGGGGCAGGAAAGGAAACCGGAAGACATATTCAGGACAATAATTTTAAAAGCAAGATGAAAAACATGATCTCTTTTTCTAAAGCCTCCCATTCCATCCATATCCTCAGCTCAGACACTGGGTGGACCCCAGACCATTGTAGAACTTTGACAGTTGCAGAACTCTGATCCAGGATGGGGCTGGCCTGATTCTAGATGGAGACAAGGTAGGGCTGGATTTCCAGGTCCTCAGGTAGGTAGGTGAGGTTCTTACCACTGCTGTGACCCATCCACCTAAGCCATTCAGCATGCATGCATCATCTCTCCATCCATGTATCCATCTATCCACCATCTACCATCCAACCATCATTCATCCACCTATCCATCCATCCATCTGCGGGGGCCACCACACATGGAATGTGGGACCCTCTGAAAACTGGGTGGGAATTCCCTGGCAATCCAGCAGTTAGGACTCTGCATATCCACTACCAAGGGCCTGGATCCAGTCCCTGGTCATGGAAGCATGACTCCACAAACCCAAAGGCAAAAAAGAAAGAAAGAAACTGGAAAAGAAAAGGAAAGAGTCTCCCCCACAGCCTTCAGAAACCCTGCTGACATCTTGGATTTTTAGACTCGGACCTCTAGAAGATAATAAATTTGTGTTGTTTTAAGCCACAAAGTTAGTAGTAATTTGTTACAGGAGCAATTGGAAACTAACTCAACTGCTTTATGAAAGAGAGATGGAAACTCTTGTTTCTCACAGGATAGTTCTTACCACTTAGTATCAGGATAGCCAGATTTTGTGTGTGTGAGAGAGAGACAGAGAGCAAGAGCGAGTGAGCATGTATGTGTGTGTGTGTGTGTGTGTGAGAGAGAGAGAGAGAGAGAGAGAGATGGGACTTGCCCATATGGCATATGGTATCTTCTCTCCCCAAGGTCATGGTTGACCCAGGACAAGCTTCCCTAAAAGAGATGGATGCCCTCCTCTCAGCTGGGCCTTTGTGTGCTGGCCTCTAGCTCACATGCCTCACCGACTTGGCCTGCACACCCCTCCCTCTGAAGAAGCATCAAGAGCATCATTGTATTCATGCACTACTAAGCACTGCAAGGCAGTTGGCTCTGCTTTTCTCGGGCGCTCTTTTCACAGTGACGTCTCCTGGTCTCCAGCTGGCAGCCCGGCACGTGCACAGGGGCCACAAGGGTGGTGGAGGGAGCAGAGGCCCAAGAAGAGGAAGCATGGCAGCCCGGGCACTCACGGCTCCATTCCATACCAGTGCCGGTGGACCCCAGACCATTGTAGAACTTTGACAGTTGCAGAACTCTGATCCAGGATGGGGCTGGCCTGATTCTAGATGGAGACAAGGTAGGGCTGGATTTCCAGGTCCTCAGGTAGGTAGGTGAGGTTCTTACCACTGCTGTGACCCATCCACCTAAGCCATTCAGCATGCATGCATCATCTCTCCATCCATGTATCCATCTATCCACCATCTACCATCCAACCATCATTCATCCACCTATCCATCCATCCATCTGCGGGGGCCACCACACATGGAATGTGGGACCCTCTGAAAACTGGGTGGGAATTCCCTGGCAATCCAGCAGTTAGGACTCTGCATATCCACTACCAAGGGCCTGGATCCAGTCCCTGGTCATGGAAGCATGACTCCACAAACCCAAAGGCAAAAAAGAAAGAAAGAAACTGGAAAAGAAAAGGAAAGAGTCTCCCCCACAGCCTTCAGAAACCCTGCTGACATCTTGGATTTTTAGACTCGGACCTCTAGAAGATAATAAATTTGTGTTGTTTTAAGCCACAAAGTTAGTAGTAATTTGTTACAGGAGCAATTGGAAACTAACTCAACTGCTTTATGAAAGAGAGATGGAAACTCTTGTTTCTCACAGGATAGTTCTTACCACTTAGTATCAGGATAGCCAGATTTTGTGTGTGTGAGAGAGAGACAGAGAGCAAGAGCGAGTGAGCATGTATGTGTGTGTGTGTGTGTGTGTGAGAGAGAGAGAGAGAGAGAGAGATGGGACTTGCCCATATGGCATATGGTATCTTCTCTCCCCAAGGTCATGGTTGACCCAGGACAAGCTTCCCTAAAAGAGATGGATGCCCTCCTCTCAGCTGGGCCTTTGTGTGCTGGCCTCTAGCTCACATGCCTCACCGACTTGGCCTGCACACCCCTCCCTCTGAAGAAGCATCAAGAGCATCATTGTATTCATGCACTACTAAGCACTGCAAGGCAGTTGGCTCTGCTTTTCTCGGGCGCTCTTTTCACAGTGACGTCTCCTGGTCTCCAGCTGGCAGCCCGGGCACCGTGCACAGGGGCCACAAGGGTGGTGGAGGGGAGCAGAGGCCCAAGAAGAGGAAGCATCCCCATCGTGTTTTACTGTTTAGAAACACACCCGGTTTTACAGTTAAAACACACACTCTCCTAGAAGGACTCCGTGTGTCTGATCTGGAGTCCTTCGATCGCTCTGAGAAGTCCTTCGACCGCCCATTTGCTCAGCTGGGACACAGCGGATGATGGTGGTGCAGAAAGCTGCATCTCTGGATCCTGACTCCGACTGGCTGTAGGAGGTCCCTAGGTTTGGCCCTGTTGTTTCTTCATGTGTGAAATGGGAGAATAGGGTGGTTCCAGCTTCACAAGGGGATTTGGGTTTATGGCCACTGCACGTTCCCTAGAGAGAGGAACCGTTCAGGGCAGGTGTGGGAGCTCTGGCACTTAGGCTCCTGACTGAGCCTAAAAATGAACAAGAAAAATCATAATGAAGTAAGACTAGGGTATGCGGTCAGTTATCTCATTAGAGGAATCTCCGCTGAAAGCTTTCCAAAGGCATGAATTATTTTTCTCCTTGCCTCCATTTAGGCACGAAGCTTCTCTTCCACGCTGTGATTAAGAGGCCTGTAATCTGCGCTCCCATCTTGCATCCAGCTCAGTGGACCTGTTTTCTTTCTCATCTCTCAATGGTGATCTCAACCCAGCCATACCCATTCATTAAGGGCTCCGAGACTGATAAGGGAAAGAGCTGAGCTATGAGTGGAGAGGTACCTGTTTACTCCCGCCTTTGGGGCCGGGAGTATTGTCCACTGATGCGGCAGGAAGCCTGCCAGCTAGGGTCAAGCACAGCCAGGTGGACTGAAATGCAAAGCTGGTCAACTTCCAGCTGAGCCCTCACGTGACGGCTGCCTCCACTCTTCTTGGGGGTCCCCACCTGGATAGCGAGTGGGAATAGAAAGGTTGAGCCTTTGTGGGGCTTGGCCTCTAGCTCACATGCCTCACCGACTTGGCCTGCACACCTCCCTCTGAAGAAGCATCAAGAGCATCATTGTATTCATGCACTACTAAGCACTGCAAGGCAGTTGGCTCTGCTTTTCTCGGGCGCTCTTTTCACAGTGACGCTCCTGGTCTCCAGCTGGCAGCCCGGCACCGTGCACAGGGGCCACAAGGGTGGTGGAGGGGAGCAGAGGCCCAAGAAGAGGAAGCATCCCCATCGTGTTTTACTGTTTAGAAACACACCCGGTTTTACAGTTAAAACACACACTCTCCTAGAAGGACTCCGTGTGTCTGATCTGGAGTCCTTCGATCGCTCTGAGAAGTCCTTCGACCGCCCATTTGCTCAGCTGGGACACAGCGGATGATGGTGGTGCAGAAAGCTGCATCTCTGGATCCTGACTCCGACTGGCTGTAGGAGGTCCCTAGGTTTGGCCCTGTTGTTTCTTCATGTGTGAAATGGGAGAATAGGGTGGTTCCAGCTTCACAAGGGGATTTGGGTTTATGGCCACTGCACGTTCCCTAGAGAGAGGAACCGTTCAGGGCAGGTGTGGGAGCTCTGGCACTTAGGCTCCTGACTGAGCCTAAAAATGAACAAGAAAAATCATAATGAAGTAAGACTAGGGTATGCGGTCAGTTATCTCATTAGAGGAATCTCCGCTGAAAGCTTTCCAAAGGCATGAATTATTTTTCTCCTTGCCTCCATTTAGGCACGAAGCTTCTCTTCCACGCTGTGATTAAGAGGCCTGTAATCTGCGCTCCCATCTTGCATCCAGCTCAGTGGACCTGTTTTCTTTCTCATCTCTCAATGGTGATCTCAACCCAGCCATACCCATTCATTAAGGGCTCCGAGACTGATAAGGGAAAGAGCTGAGCTATGAGTGGAGAGGTACCTGTTTACTCCCGCCTTTGGGGCCGGGAGTATTGTCCACTGATGCGGCAGGAAGCCTGCCAGCTAGGGTCAAGCACAGCCAGGTGGACTGAAATGCAAAGCTGGTCAACTTCCAGCTGAGCCCTCACGTGACGGCTGCCTCCACTCTTCTTAGAAGGGCAGAGCCGGCTCCTCCCACCAGGCGGGGAAGAGGCCCAGTGAAGAGCCCCACATCTAGCTGACTGAGTGGGAATAGAAAGGTTTAACAAAACACCTTGTCGCTGCTCTGGGCGAGAAGGACTCCCAGTTCCAAGGGCAGACAGGGAAAGAAGTCAGGACTTGGAGGGATCACACCCACCCCTGGGGGCCAATCCAAGCAGAAGCTGAAGGGCCCACTGTGCAGCTGGGGGTCACCGCCAAGTTATGGGGGTCATTCTCCTCCTGAGGGACAGACCCATGGGGGCAAGCCCCAAGTCCCTGGCCTGGAACCTGGCCATCGGCTCATAGTCCCATCAGCTGGAGCAGCACACCTCCGAGGTCGGGGTGTGTCCTCTGAACTCCTTGGGGTCATGCTAAAATGCACTCAGTGGGGCCTGAGAGTCTGCATTCTGGTCACCGCCTCTGGTAAGGCCACGCTGTCTTCCCACCTTTGAGAATGGCAGTTAGTCTGAGAAAGCATAAAAATCAATGCCAATGCCGAGACAAGAACGAGGACTTGCTGGAGACCTTTCTCCCCGCCGCCATGGTGCTCAGGACACCTCGTCTTTGGGTGGAGGGGATCTGGTGTGCTCTCGCTTCCTCCTGGCCTCGTGGCCTCTCCTCTTGGAGGGTGAAAAGGGGCCTGGGGCAAGACTTGGGGTTTGGAATTGACCAACAGCCAGAGCCTGAGTGGAGCAGCCCCCGAGCAGAGCTTAGCTGAAGCTGCTGGGGCAGGGGTGCCGGGAGGAGAGACAGGAGAGACCGGAGGAAGACAGGTGTGCTAAGGTGGGGTCTCCGAGGAGCTGGATCCAGAGCTCTTGTTGGCTAGGGACAAGGTGGAGCCAGTTTCTCTCGAGCCATACCCATTCATTAAGGGCTCCGAGACTGATAAGGGAAAGAGCTGAGCTATGAGTGGAGAGGTACCTGTTTACTCCCGCCTTTGGGGCCGGGAGTATTGTCCACTGATGCGGCAGGAAGCCTGCCAGCTAGGGTCAAGCACAGCCAGGTGGACTGAAATGCAAAGCTGGTCAACTTCCAGCTGAGCCCTCACGTGACGGCTGCCTCCACTCTTCTTAGAAGGGCAGAGCCGGCTCCTCCCACCAGGCGGGGAAGAGGCCCAGTGAAGAGCCCCACATCTAGCTGACTGAGTGGGAATAGAAAGGTTTAACAAAACACCTTGTCGCTGCTCTGGGCGAGAAGGACTCCCAGTTCCAAGGGCAGACAGGGAAAGAAGTCAGGACTTGGAGGGATCACACCCACCCCTGGGGGCCAATCCAAGCAGAAGCTGAAGGGCCCACTGTGCAGCTGGGGGTCACCGCCAAGTTATGGGGGTCATTCTCCTCCTGAGGGACAGACCCATGGGGGCAAGCCCCAAGTCCCTGGCCTGGAACCTGGCCATCGGCTCATAGTCCCATCAGCTGGAGCAGCACACCTCCGAGGTCGGGGTGTGTCCTCTGAACTCCTTGGGGTCATGCTAAAATGCACTCAGTGGGGCCTGAGAGTCTGCATTCTGGTCACCGCCTCTGGTAAGGCCACGCTGTCTTCCCACCTTTGAGAATGGCAGTTAGTCTGAGAAAGCATAAAAATCAATGCCAATGCCGAGACAAGAACGAGGACTTGCTGGAGACCTTTCTCCCCGCCGCCATGGTGCTCAGGACACCTCGTCTTTGGGTGGAGGGGATCTGGTGTGCTCTCGCTTCCTCCTGGCCTCGTGGCCTCTCCTCTTGGAGGGTGAAAAGGGGCCTGGGGCAAGACTTGGGGTTTGGAATTGACCAACAGCCAGAGCCTGAGTGGAGCAGCCCCCGAGCAGAGCTTAGCTGAAGCTGCTGGGGCAGGGGTGCCGGGAGGAGAGACAGGGAGAGACCGGAGGAAGACAGGTGTGCTAAGGTGGGGTCTCCGAGGAGCTGGATCCAGAGCTCTTGTTGGCTGGGAAACGGGGGACAAGGTGACCTCTCTGAGCCTCAGTTTCCTCATCTGTAAGTATGATAAGATTTAGCCTTCAGGATTAGGGTTAGAATCAGTAACAAATGTGAAAGCCTCCAGAGAATTATCTGGCCCGTAATAGCATTCAGTATCCCAGACATTTTGAAACAAAAAGCAAATAAGCAGTCTCAGCCCGTGCCGGGCCTTGACAGTCCAACAAAGGAGCTCGGCTGTGCTGCCGAGAAGTCAAGCCGGCGACAAACTACTCCCAACTCTTTAGTCAAGCCAGGCCCCCTACCCGCCAGCCCCACCCAGGTCTCTGCCAAACTGCCTCCAAGTACTTAAAGGGAACTCAAAGAGATAAAATTATAGAATTTAAAATCAGTCCTGAAGGCAGGCCTCTCACTCGTTCCCATTAACCTTTTGCTTGGGTGGAATGGCTGTGATTCCACAGGCCTGCAGACTTCCTGGAGCCATCGGCCAGTTCTCTCCAGACTCCACGACCAGCAGCAGAGGTGCCAGAGGTGCTGCCCAGGAGCAGGACAGCCTCGGGAAGCGATGCCGCCTGGGCCCTGGGCCTCAAATCCCCAAGGCCTTCCAAGTCTGAAAGCTGACGACCCTAAGGAAAGAGATGACCCATTTTGCAGGGTCTTTGCTAGAGGCCCTTGGAGAATGGCGGCGTCTGACATGAATCCTTTCCAGGCAAACAAATGAAGCAGAGGCCGCAGCCTCTACCAGCAGGGCGATGTGAGGCGGCCGCCTGCGCCTCCCTCCTCCTCCTCCCCCTCCACTGCCCATTCTCACTCCCCCGGCTGGACAGGCCTTCTCAGCTATGCACAGCTTAGGCCACTGTTCATTATTATTTTTTTCTTTTTTTTAAAAATAATATTTAGAAATGGCTTGGGGCCGGAAACTTAAACATTTCCATAGACTTGGGGTTTGAATTGACCAAAGCCAGGTGTGAGCAGCCCCGAGCAGAGCTTAGCTGAAGGCTGGGGCAGGGGTGCGGGAGGAGACAGGAGAGACCGGAGGAAGACAGGTGTGCTAAGGTGGGGTCTCCGAGGAGCTGGATCCAGAGCTCTTGTTGGCTGGGAACGGGGACAAGGTGACCTCTCTGAGCCTCAGTTTCCTCATCTGTAAGTATGATAAGATTTAGCCTTCAGGATTAGGGTTAGAATCAGTAACAAATGTGAAAGCCTCCAGAGAATTATCTGGCCCGTAATAGCATTCAGTATCCCAGACATTTTGAAACAAAAAGCAAATAAGCAGTCTCAGCCCGTGCCGGGCCTTGACAGTCCAACAAAGGAGCTCGGCTGTGCTGCCGAGAAGTCAAGCCGG
Organism: Tragulus kanchil; assembly: GCA_022376925.1. Taxonomy (NCBI): domain Eukaryota; kingdom Metazoa; phylum Chordata; class Mammalia; order Artiodactyla; family Tragulidae; genus Tragulus; species Tragulus kanchil. The sequence goes on along the minus strand of JAIOJX010000006.1, from coordinate 65,889,248 downwards.
CGACAAACTACTCCCAACTCTTTAGTCAAGCCAGGCCCCCTACCCGCCAGCCCCACCCAGGTCTCTGCCGAACTGCCTCCAAGTACTTAAAGGGAACTCAAAGAGATAAAATTATAGAATTTAAAATCAGTCCTGAAGGCAGGCCTCTCACTCGTTCCCATTAACCTTTTGCTTGGGTGGAATGGCTGTGATTCCACAGGCCTGCAGACTTCCTGGAGCCATCGGCCAGTTCTCTCCAGACTCCACGACCAGCAGCAGAGGTGCCAGAGGTGCTGCCCAGGAGCAGGACAGCCTCGGGAAGCGATGCCGCCTGGGCCCTGGGCCTCAAATCACCAAGGCCTTCCAAGTCTGAAAGCTGACGACCCTAAGGAAAGAGATGACCCATTTTGCAGGGTCTTTGCTAGAGGCCCTTGGAGAATGGCGGCGTCTGACATGAATCCTTTCCAGGCAAACAAATGAAGCAGAGGCCGCAGCCTCTACCAGCAGGGCGATGTGAGGCGGCCGCCTGCGCCTCCCTCCTCCTCCTCCCCCTCCACTGCCCATTCTCACTCCCCCGGCTGGACAGGCCTTCTCAGCTATGCACAGCTTAGGCCACTGTTCATTATTATTTTTTTCTTTTTTTTAAAAATAATATTTAGAAATGGCTTGGGGCCCGGAAACTTAAACATTTCCATCAAGTCATTTTATTCCTGCAGTGTGTTTTTTGAAGTAGATAGAAACAAAGCTGTCATCTCACAAACAGAACAAGAAGAAATGGTAAATCCACTTAACATGAGATAGAGGAGTGCCCCTTTGCTCTCCTGGCGAGAGGATCTCGGATGGGGCTGGGCTGGAGGATGAAGAGCTTCTCCCTAAGGCCAAAAGATGTAGGTGAGTATGGGGCTGAGGGGAGGCTGGACGGAGGCAAGCCAGTATCTCCACTGGGTGTTTTGTTTTTATTTTTTTTTGAGGGGGAGGGCGGGTTGGGGAGGGAGGGGGATGGGCGGGCCTCTTCTATTGGTCTTTCATTTATCTAATTTTTTTCATCCATCTTTGTTCTTTGGCCAGTGTGGGCCTCCCACCGTGGTGGCCTCTGTTGTCGCAGAGCACCGGCTCTGGGCGCACGCACTCCAGAGCTCCGGCTCGGTAAATTGGACACATCGGTCCAGCTGCTCCGCGGCACGTGGGATCCTCCCAGGCCAGGGATCAAACTGGCTCCCCTTGCACTGCAAGGCGGTGTCCTTACCCACTGGACCACCAGGGAAGCCCTGGGTGTTTTTTCTTAAATAAAAACCCTTGCCCACCCCTTCCCCTTGACTTTTCGATAAGCCAGCGGCAGTCCTGTGTGGCTGTGAGGAACACATCTGAACTTCCTTCTAGCTTCGCCACTCACTAACTGGGGGACCTGGGCTGGGTTAACTAACTTGTCCGTACCTTAGAGTTTTCCCCTGTCAGGGGGCGATTACGGTGCCTGTCTCATGGGGTGACTGAGTTGCAAAGGAGTCAGTAGCTCTGAGGGGTTTAGAATAGTGCTTGGCGCCAAACAAGATTCAGTAACTTAATATTTCCCAAATCAGAAAAGGGAACACTCTTGCGTTGCTGGTGGGAATGTAAATTGATACAGCCTCTATGGAAGACAGTATGGAGAGTCCTTAAAAAACTAAAAATAGAAGCACCATACGACCCAGTAATCCCACTCTTAGGCTTATACCCTGATGAAATCAAATCTGAAAGAAAAACCTGTACCCTAATGTTCATTGCAAATCTCTATACAATAGCTAGAACATGGAAGCAACCTAGATGCCCATCAACAAATGAATGGATACAAAAACTCTGGTACATATATACAATGGAATACTACACAGTTGTAAAAAGAAATGCAGAAGAATCAGCCCTAATGAAGTGGCTGGATCTAGAATCTATCATAAAAAGTGAAGTCAGTCAAAAAGAGAAGGATAAGTACAATATACTAACACATATATATGGAATCTAGTAGGATGGTGATGATGGCACACGCAGTGAAGCAATGGAGAAACAGACATGGACAGTGGACATATGGACATTGTGGGGAAGGAGCAGAGGGTGGGAGGCGTAAAGGAAGCAGCATGAAGGCCTGCACTATCATAAGTGAAGAAAATAGCTATAGTCATTGCTCTGTGAGAAAAGGAGATCCTTCAGGGGTGCTGTGTGACAGTCTGGAGGGGTGGGATGGGGGGGATACACATATGACTAATCTGGGAACATACATATCTGTAAACAACAAAACTCTGTAAAAGTTACAAGTAAAATAAAAGTTAAAAAAAATATTTCCCAAATCATCAATGATTACCAAGTCCCCACCCCAGACCTGCCATGGCACCCTCATCCTGGAAGATGACAGCCCCACCCTTCCAGGTGCTCAAGCCTAAACCTTAGAGTCATTTTATTTTGATCCCTCTTTCTCTCTTCTTCTCCACAGGCAATCCATCTGAAAGTTACATCAACTCTACATGTAAAATGGACTCAGGGACTTCGCTGGTGATCCAGAGGCTGAGAATCCGCCTGCCCCTGTAGAGGACGTGGGTTCAGTCCCTGGTTCAGGAAAAGCCCACGCGCCACAGGGCAGCTACGCCCGCGCTCTGGAGCCCACGAGTCACAACCACTAAAGCCTGCGCTCCACCCCAAGAAGAAGCCTGTCTGCTGCCGTGAACCGTGGCCCCTGCTCACGGCAATGAGAGAAAGCCCCCACACAGCAAGGAAGACCCAGCCCAGCCAAACATAAATAAATTAAAAAAAAATTTTTTTTTAAATCATTAAAACACATTCAGAGCCAGGTCTCTTCTCACCGCCCCACCACTGACAGCACCCTTCTCGTCAGCATCATCTTTATCCTTACCATCACAGTGACCCCCACTACACGCCCCCTGGGCAAGCTATTCCTTTTTTTAAAACGTTCAAGTCCAATGATGTTTCTCAGCTTAAAATTCTCCAAAGTCTCTCTGTCTCACTCAGAGTAAAAGGCCAGGGTTTCACCAGGGCCTCCAAGGGCTTGTGGGATCTGGCCCCACTTCCTCTCCGTCGCTCTCACTGACTGCTTCTCCCTTCTCACTCTCCTCCGGCCACACGTGCTTTCTGGAGGTTCCTAGAACCTGCCAAGAGTGTGCCTGCCTCAGCACGTCTGCACTTCCCATTCCCTCCGCCTAGGACGATTTCCCTCGGAAACCTTACGGCTCCCTCCCTCCCTTTCCTCAGGCTTTGCTCAACTGTCACTCCCTTGAGAGGCTGTCCTTGAACCTCCGCACAGTCTGGAGGGGTTGGAGGGGATATACATATGACTAATCTGGGAACATAGAAAATCTGTAAACAACAAAACTCTGTAAAAGTTACAAGTAAAATAAAAGTTAAAAAAAATATTTCCCAAATCATCAATGATTACCAAGTCCCCACCCCAGACCTGCCATGGCACCCTCATCCTGGAAGATGACAGCCCCACCCTTCCAGGTGCTCAAGCCTAAACCTTAGAGTCATTTTATTTTGATCCCTCTTTCTCTCTTCTTCTCCACAGGCAATCCATCTGAAAGTTACATCAACTCTACATGTAAAATGGACTCAGGGACTTCGCTGGTGATCCAGAGGCTGAGAATCCGCCTGCCCCTGTAGAGGACGTGGGTTCAGTCCCTGGTTCAGGAAAAGCCCACGCGCCACAGGGCAGCTACGCCCGCGCTCTGGAGCCCACGAGTCACAACCACTAAAGCCTGCGCTCCACCCCAAGAAGAAGCCTGTCTGCTGCCGTGAACCGTGGCCCCTGCTCACGGCAATGAGAGAAAGCCCCCACACAGCAAGGAAGACCCAGCCCAGCCAAACATAAATAAATTAAAAAAAAATTTTTTTTTAAATCATTAAAACACATTCAGAGCCAGGTCTCTTCTCACCGCCCCACCACTGACAGCACCCTTCTCGTCAGCATCATCTTTATCCTTACCATCACAGTGACCCCCACTACACGCCCCCTGGGCAAGCTATTCCTTTTTTTAAAACGTTCAAGTCCAATGATGTTTCTCAGCTTAAAATTCTCCAAAGTCTCTCTGTCTCACTCAGAGTAAAAGGCCAGGGTTTCACCAGGGCCTCCAAGGGCTTGTGGGATCTGGCCCCACTTCCTCTCCGTCGCTCTCACTGACTGCTTCTCCCTTCTCACTCTCCTCCGGCCACACGTGCTTTCTGGAGGTTCCTAGAACCTGCCAAGAGTGTGCCTGCCTCAGCACGTCTGCACTTCCCATTCCCTCCGCCTAGGACGATTTCCCTCGGAAACCTTACGGCTCCCTCCCTCCCTTTCCTCAGGCTTTGCTCAACTGTCACTCCCTTGGAGAGGCTGTCCTTGAACCTCCGCAACAGAAAGCTTCCATTGCTCACTAGACCCGTTTCTGCCTTATTTTCCTTTTCAGCATTTATTGGTAGTTAATATGATAAATCTTTGTTTCTTTGCTTTTTTTTCCTCCTTTCCTTCCTTGACAATTAAGACCCAATGGAAAAAATCTTAGCTACTTTTTTCCACTGCTATTCTTCAAGTCTCTTAAAATGTGCCTGACTCATAGTAGGTGCTTTATCATTATTTACTGAATGACTACCTCTTTCCTTCCATTCTTTTTTAAAATATTAATTTATGTTTGATTGATGACGGCTTTACAATATTGGTTTGATTCTCTCATACAGCAACATGAATTAACCATAGGTGTACATATGTCCCCTCCCTCTTACATCTCCTTCCCTCCTCCCATCCATTCCCACCCTTCTAGGTTATTACAGAGCCCCAGTTTGAGTCTCTGATGTGCCTCTGATATAACTCCAGGCTGTGGCCAGCATGACCTGCCCACTACAGCAGGGGAAAGCTACTAAGACACTCAGAAGCCCTTTTGTGGTCCGGTCCCTCCTAACCTCAGGCCCCTCCGTTGCCCTCGGCAAGCCCTGCAGCTGTAATATCCCTGTTCCCTGAGCCACGATCCTTAGCTCAGGCGGTTCACAAGCTTGAGACACCCTCCTTTCCCTTCTCCATCTGTCAGACGCACTGTGGGCCCTTGAATGGTGGCCCACAAATGACATAGCCACTCAGAATCTGTGAACATTAAAAAAAAAAAAAAAAGAATTTGTGAATGTGACTTTTATGTAGAACAGGAGTCTTTAGAATTGTAATTGAGTTAAGGATCTCACGATGAGAGGCACATGGAGTTGGTGGAGCCCTATGTCCGATGACAAGTGTCCTCATCAGGGAAGAAGAGGGGAGACGACGGCCGTGTGCAGAAGGAGGAAGCCAGGAGGGATGCGGCCACAAGCCAAGGGCTGCCTGGAGCCCCCAGAAGCTGGAAGAGGCAAGAACCAGAGGTCTCCCCAGAGCCTGTGGAGGGGGCACAATCTTGCAAACACGTTGGTTTTGGATTTCTGGCCTCAAGAACGGTGAGAGTATACATTTCTGTTGTTTTAAGTCACCAAGTTTATGGCAATTTGTAGTATCAGCCATAGGGAGGTAACACCCTCCTGTTCAGAACTATTGTAGAGATGCAGTCTTCACCTCCCAGCACAGTGGCAGGAGGGCCTTTTTGTACTAGAGACCCCTGCACCCCTGGCCAAAGTTGACAGGAGCCAGGGTGGACGCTTAGCCCAGTACTGGGGACATACGATGAGGCCGAGGGTCAGGGGTAGGGCTGGTCACGTAGGCTCCGAGCTGGGCTGTGCGGGGTCATATGAGAGCAGGGAGCTGCATAAAGAGGGGCCAGGCAGACCCTGACAGAGGAGACCAGGTGTCCTGAAGACACCACGACACCCCTTCTCCCTGGGGAAGTCTTGTTCTTTACTTCCAAAAGATTCCTTGTGTTCCTCTCATATCCAGCCTCCCCCACCCCTTTGCCTCAACCTGGCTTTTCCTAGAGAAGGCTGCTTTTCGTTGCGACTCCTCAACCCTAAGCCCAGAGCTAGCTCCAGGGTCACCTCTGTCAGGGCTTCCCTGACCGCTCCCCCGTTCCAGGCACTCCCAGCTCTGTGTCCCCACCAAGATGCACTGTCACCGCCGATGTGTGTATTCTCTCCTCCCCTGAGACTGAGCTCCTCCAGCTGTGGTCCAAGGTCGTTCGGTGTGTCTGGATTTCCTAATTCATTACCCAGTGAGGTAGCGTGGCTGGTACCACCATGGATTAGTAGATGAAGGAAGGAAGGAGGCCCCTTGGCTCTGCCCACAGGAGCCTCCAGGCAGACGGCAGGGCCTCCCTCACATGTACCGCGGGGACACGTGATGAGGCAGACATCGGGGTGGAGGTGCAGCAAGCAGAGGGCAGCTCGAGGCAGGGGCCCGTCGGGGAGGGCCGGTGGGGAGGCCAGGGGAAGAAGAAACTGACGAGGTCGTGTGTGAGTGAGCAGGCAGAAGGCGGGCGACGCAGGAAGCACTTCCAAGAGGGGCTTGGGGCAGGTGGTAGAGAGAAGCCTGGACGTAAGCGGAAGTTCCAAGGAGGGAACTCTGACGGAGAGTGTCGGGGGCCTGTCCTGTGGCCTTGAGTCACTCACCACTTAGCTGACCTCCACGCGGGCGCGGTGCCCAGGGCCAGCTCCTGAGCAACGACAGGGAGCAGGGTGCAGAGGCTGGGCTCTCAAGCCAACAGCACTGTATCTGCAGTGACAAGGGCCGGGAAAGAGTCAGCTCATAACCAGAGTATTTGTGGAGTACTTTACAGTTTATAAAGTGCCCTCTCACATATTAATGGCTACAGAGTCTCATGGGACAGCAGGAGAAGGCAGGTGGCTGCCAAAAGCCCAAGTCAGGGCTCTGCCTCCTCCGTGCAGCTGACACGAACCCCCGACCTACAGAGACGTCCTCATCGATAGAGTGATGACCAGGCTCGTGTCCACTGAGTACCTACTCTAGTGCAGCTACTGTTGTGCTTTTCTACGTATTAACTATCCTAACCTTCAAAACAATCCTATCAAGTAGGTATGACTGTTACTCCCATTTTGCAGATGTGGAAACTGAGGCTCAAGGAGGCAAGTAACTGGCCTGAATCACACCACTGCTCAGCAGGAGAAGATGAGATCTGAACCCAATTATTCCCCCTCCAGCGTCCATGTTCTCTGCTGTAATGCCATGCTCTAGACAACGACAGCAGTCCTACCTCCAAGGTTTTGGTAAAGCATGAAGATTAATAACACGAAACGGGTCCGTGGTCAGTATTACCCAGGGCTATTCTTGTGTCCAACGCTCATGAGGTTTGAGCCTGTGGTCACTTTAGCAGGTGCTGCTGGCACCCTGGCGTTACCGTCAGCTGAGCCCAGGGCTCACCCCCAGAGAGGGACAGTGCTCCTCTGCCCAGGACCAGAGACATGCAGCCACCAAACGCCACAGGCCAGAGACACCAGGGGGCTCACCCCCCTGGAGCACCCCTCAACCAACGAGGCCTGTGAGTTGGTAAATGAATACCCCATCTGTGGTCCAGTTTCAAGGTGTGCCCCTCACAGTTTCTCAGAGGGTCACCCAAAGACTCAGGCCCAGCCTCCTACAACAGTTCCCTGCTCATGAGACATCCTCCTCTCTCTCTCTCACCCCCCACCCTCCTAACACGGCTTGGAATCACTTTCCAAATAAACTGTGTACATCGCGATCCTTCCCTCAGGGTCAGCCTGGGAGGACCCAGACTAAGACGGGGGTGCAGGTCGGTTTGCCGAGAGAGGAAAAGAAGAAAACTATGAGCCCTAAGGCTTGAGATTCCTCTGGACACACATAACTGGGGAAGAGCTGGGCAGGGCAGGGGCACACGCAAGCCCTCACACGGAAGAGGAAAAGCGCCAGGAACTGGGGAAAGGCATGAGGTCCCCCTCAGAGGGGCTCTCAAACAGGTCAGCCCCGAGTACACCTTTTACCTGACGCTCCAAAAGGAGCAGCCACTGGCGGGGAGGGGCGGTTGGCAGGAACCCCCATGCCTCTGGAGTAGGTCACGGTGGCATTCCTTGCAACTCTGGGATGACAGAATGAACACAAATACGCTCCCCTTGTCTAAATAAACTGAGATAAGGTTTTACGAAACCGTTTTCTTTTTCTCCTCACCCTCCCACACGCCTCTCCTCCAAGGCCACATTTGTTTGTTACTTACTTAATCCCAAACCCTTGGCACCTTCAAAGTACCCTTTGTGTCTGGGATGAAGTGGAGCATTTCTGCCTCAGACCCAATTTTCCGAAACTGAGGTCAAGAGCATCTCTGTGTCCAACGCTTTCATGAGGCTCTAGACAACGACAGCAGTCCTACCTCCAAGGTTTTGGTAAAGCATGAAGATTAATAACACGAAACGGGTCCGTGGTCAGTATTACCCAGGGCTATTCTTGTGTCCAACGCTCATGAGGTTTGAGCCTGTGGTCACTTTAGCAGGTGCTGCTGGCACCCTGGCGTTACCGTCAGCTGAGCCCAGGGCTCACCCCCAGAGAGGGACAGTGCTCCTCTGCCCAGGACCAGAGACATGCAGCCACCAAACGCCACAGGCCAGAGACACCAGGGGGCTCACCCCCCTGGAGCACCCCTCAACCAACGAGGCCTGTGAGTTGGTAAATGAATACCCCATCTGTGGTCCAGTTTCAAGGTGTGCCCCTCACAGTTTCTCAGAGGGTCACCCAAAGACTCAGGCCCAGCCTCCTACAACAGTTCCCTGCTCATGAGACATCCTCCTCTCTCTCTCTCACCCCCCACCCTCCTAACACGGCTTGGAATCACTTTCCAAATAAACTGTGTACATCGCGATCCTTCCCTCAGGGTCAGCCTGGGAGGACCCAGACTAAGACGGGGGTGCAGGTCGGTTTGCCGAGAGAGGAAAAGAAGAAAACTATGAGCCCTAAGGCTTGAGATTCCTCTGGACACACATAACTGGGGAAGAGCTGGGCAGGGCAGGGGCACACGCAAGCCCTCACACGGAAGAGGAAAAGCGCCAGGAACTGGGGAAAGGCATGAGGTCCCCCTCAGAGGGGCTCTCAAACAGGTCAGCCCCGAGTACACCTTTTACCTGACGCTCCAAAAGGAGCAGCCACTGGCGGGGAGGGGAGGTTGGCAGGAACCCCCATGCCTCTGGAGTAGGTCACGGTGGCATTCCTTGCAACTCTGGGATGACAGAATGAACACAAATACGCTCCCCTTGTCTAAATAAACTGAGATAAGGTTTTACGAAACCGTTTTCTTTTTCTCCTCACCCTCCCACACGCCTCTCCTCCAAGGCCACATTTGTTTGCTTACTTACTTAATCCCAAACCCTTGGCACCTTCAAAGTACCCCTTTGTGTCTGGGATGAAGTGGAGCATTTCTGCCTCGTAGACCCAATTTTCCAAATGAGCTTCCAAACACAGACAAGCCCAGATGATTGACAACGAGACAGCATCATGCTGGGGGCCGACGGACAAAAGAAACGGGAGGCAAGAGGGAAAACACAATCAAGGATAAATTTTCAGTGGCTTCCTCCAGCCAAAGAGTTTACCATTTCACTGGAAAAGATCCTCATGAAGAAAGAGACCAAGGCAGATGGCAGAAAAAAGCAAACTACTATCTCAGCAGTGTGGCTTTCCCCTTGACGTGTTGGTCATGAAGGAAGAGGCATGGGACGCTTGGGAAAGGACTGAGAGCTGGCCAGCAGGCTGGGAAAGAGCGCTTTGTCACTTCAAAAGGTGGGTGGCCCAAGTCGCAGCCCTCGGGCCAGGTCCGAAAGATCCCCCAGCCACTTGATTCCTCACTGGAGCCACAGAGGCTGCCAGAAGGCAGGCTGTCAGGCCAGAGCTCCCCATAATGGTCCACACAGGGAGCAGCTTCTAGAGACCATGCTTGGGATGAAAAACAACCCAAGAATGTTTTTAAAAAGAAAAGAAAGCTGGCCGTGAAAGAACAGAGTCTTCAAAACTGATCAAAAAATCAGTAGGGGATATTTGCCTAGTGAGGCCCCCAGTCTGCCAAGGGTTCAAGGTCTTCCAATAAGAGGCAGGATTACCCAGGGGCTCAAAGCTTGGCTGTGGAGCCGGATTACCTGGGAAGGAATCCCCAGCTACCCAATCGATGGGCTGGGTGACCTCGGCCAATCATGTGACCTTTCCAAGCCTCAGTTTCCCCATATGCCAATCGGGGCTGATGATAATATGCGTAGTTGCTTCAGAGAGTTGTGAGTGAGGATTACACGGGCATACATGTCTAAAGCCCCTAGGAAAGTATCTTCCAGGTAGTAAGGACCCGATATGCATTAGCTCTAATTACTACACAGCTTCCGAACAGCTTATCAGCGCTACAATATTCTCACAGGCGCGAGAGAATGAAAGTGGAAAAGGCCAAGCAGCATGAAAGCAGGTCCAGAGTCAACAAGGATGCCCCAAAGCTAGGCGACGGGAACAACGTCACAGATGGCCTTACCTGGGCGCACCCGACATGGAGCACAGACGGCCGGTCGCTGTGCATGCCTCCGTGCTGGGAACCCTGCCGTCCCCGTAGGCCCAAACGCTCCTCCATGGGGTAGGAAGGCCCCCTGAGATGGTGGATCAGAGGTGTGGCCGAGACTGGGCTCTGGTCTGCACAGAGGAGATGACCCACCCCCTCCTCACCCTGGAAAGCAGCCCAGCCGTCCAGCCGTGCCCGTCACGGCCATGGTTAGTGGCTTGGGCCAGCCCACCCCAGGGCAGCCGAGGGGCAGGTCACAGGCAAGGTCCACTGCACGGTCTCCGTGGAGGGCGGCACGTCGAGGCCCACTTGCCTCTGGAGCCACAGAGGCAGCCAGAAGGCAGGCTGTCAGGCCAGAGCTCCCCATAATGGTCCACACAGGGAGCAGCTTCTAGAGACCATGCTTGGGATGAAAAACAACCCAAGAATGTTTTTAAAAAGAAAAGAAAGCTGGCCGTGAAAGAACAGAGTCTTCAAAACTGATCAAAAAATCAGTAGGGGATATTTGCCTAGTGAGGCCCCCAGTCTGCCAAGGGTTCAAGGTCTTCCAATAAGAGGCAGGATTACCCAGGGGCTCAAAGCTTGGCTGTGGAGCCGGATTACCTGGGAAGGAATCCCCAGCTACCCAATCGATGGGCTGGGTGACCTCGGCCAATCATGTGACCTTTCCAAGCCTCAGTTTCCCCATATGCCAATCGGGGCTGATGATAATATGCGTAGTTGCTTCAGAGAGTTGTGAGTGAGGATTACACGGGCATACATGTCTAAAGCCCCTAGGAAAGTATCTTCCAGGTAGTAAGGACCCGATATGCATTAGCTCTAATTACTACACAGCTTCCGAACAGCTTATCAGCGCTACAATATTCTCACAGGCGAGAGAATGAAAGTGGAAAAGGCCAAGCAGCATGAAAGCAGGTCCAGAGTCAACAAGGATGCCCCAAAGCTAGGCGACGGGAACAACGTCACAGATGGCCTTACCTGGGCGCACCCGACATGGAGCACAGACGGCCGGTCGCTGTGCATGCCTCCGTGCTGGGAACCCTGCCGTCCCCGTAGGCCCAAACGCTCCTCCATGGGGTAGGAAGGCCCCCTGAGATGGTGGATCAGAGGTGTGGCCGAGACTGGGCTCTGGTCTGCACAGAGGAGATGACCCACCCCCTCCTCACCCTGGAAAGCAGCCCAGCCGTCCAGCCGTGCCCGTCACGGCCATGGTTAGTGGCTTGGGCCAGCCCACCCCAGGGCAGCCGAGGGGCAGGTCACAGGCAAGGTCCACTGCACGGTCTCCGTGGAGGGCGGCACGTCGCAGGCCCACTTGCCTCTAGAGCAGAGCCCCATCTGCATGCTTCGCTCCGGATCAAGGCCCCGGGGGGTCTCTTCAGGGATCTTCAGCGGGGAGACCTGGCCATGGCCCGGACTCCGCTCATCTCAGCCGGACACACACAACCCAGCTCAACCCACCCTCCGGGGTAAGCATTCCCCACACCCTCCCGAACCCCAGCGTGTCCACTTAGACTCCTCCAGCTTGGGAACAGAGCTGGAACACGAGCAAAGACAAAAGGGCCACTAACAGTAATGATTTCTCAAGTAACAAGCAACTAACTGAGACTTCCTGTTACTATACACCTATACCGCAGGCAGTAATTAAACGGCAGCTAATGAGGCTTTCAGCACCAGGCTCTGCCCCGGCCACGCAGCGATTCCCCTCGTCCGGGGTGAAGGGGTCGAGCGTTGGAGGAATAAACGGTTTCCTCGTAGTCCGTCAAGAGACAGAAGTCATGCGGGAGACTTCTGCCCAGGGAACGTCGGTGTGGCCGGGCGGCGGGGTGAGACAGGCACAGTGAGAAGTCCACGAGCCCAGCAAGGATTCTCCATCGGCTGCCATCCCCCTGGGGGACAATGACGTCATGCCTGTGGGAAATGGTTTCAGGATGCTGTCAAGTCAGTGGAGAACAGCTGAATCGACTCTTTTGTAAGTAGATTTATTGAGAACCTCCGAACACACCAGGAGCTCTCCGAGACGCCTTTACACCCGTTATTTCATTTACTCCTAACAGCCTTCGGAAGGAAACGGGCGAGGACAACCGGCTCGCAGGCGAAGTCACCTGTGGGGACTGGCAGCCAGGTTTGGAAACCAGGAGGGAGCGACGGTGAGTGCACACGGATCCGTAGGCCCAAACGCTCCTCCATGGGGTAGGAAGGCCCCCTGAGATGGTGGATCAGAGGTGTGGCCGAGACTGGGCTCTGGTCTGCACAGAGGAGATGACCCACCCCCTCCTCACCCTGGAAAGCAGCCCAGCCGTCCAGCCGTGCCCGTCACGGCCATGGTTAGTGGCTTGGGCCAGCCCACCCCAGGGCAGCCGAGGGGCAGGTCACAGGCAAGGTCCACTGCACGGTCTCCGTGGAGGGCGGCACGTCGCAGGCCCACTTGCCTCTAGAGCAGAGCCCCATCTGCATGCTTCGCTCCGGATCAAGGCCCCGGGGGGTCTCTTCAGGGATCTTCAGCGGGGAGACCTGGCCATGGCCCGGACTCCGCTCATCTCAGCCGGACACACACAACCCAGCTCAACCCACCCTCCGGGGTAAGCATTCCCCACACCCTCCCGAACCCCAGCGTGTCCACTTAGACTCCTCCAGCTTGGGAACAGAGCTGGAACACGAGCAAAGACAAAAGGGCCACTAACAGTAATGATTTCTCAAGTAACAAGCAACTAACTGAGACTTCCTGTTACTATACACCTATACCGCAGGCAGTAATTAAACGGCAGCTAATGAGGCTTTCAGCACCAGGCTCTGCCCCGGCCACGCAGCGATTCCCCTCGTCCGGGGTGAAGGGGTCGAGCGTTGGAGGAATAAACGGTTTCCTCGTAGTCCGTCAAGAGACAGAAGTCATGCGGGAGACTTCTGCCCAGGGAACGTCGGTGTGGCCGGGCGGCGGGGTGAGACAGGCACAGTGAGAAGTCCACGAGCCCAGCAAGGATTCTCCATCGGCTGCCATCCCCCTGGGGGACAATGACGTCATGCCTGTGGGAAATGGTTTCAGGATGCTGTCAAGTCAGTGGAGAACAGCTGAATCGACTCTTTTGTAAGTAGATTTATTGAGAACCTCCGAACACACCAGGAGCTCTCCGAGACGCCTTTACACCCGTTATTTCATTTACTCCTAACAGCCTTCGGAAGGAAACGGGCGAGGACAACCGGCTCGCAGAGGCGAAGTCACCTGTGGGGACTGGCAGCCAGGTTTGGAAACCAGGAGGGAGCGAGACTTCGGGTGACGCTCCTGCAGGCAGCCCGGGGATGTGTGAAGCAGGTGTGGAATCCGGGGGCCGCTGCTCACTGCCTGGGGAGCTTGTCAAGCTACCCAAACATGCCATGCCCCAGTTTCTGCATCTGTGGAGCAGGGATGATCACGCCTATCTAGTGGGTCTGTTATAAAGACCACGGCTGTAACGCGCTGCATATAAAGTGTGCAGCGTGGTGCTTAGTGCAGGATAAATGCTCGGTAAATGCCAGGTATTACGAAAGATGCAGAAGAGACGCTCTTGATGCAGCATGGAGGGTTGGAAGACATTCATCACTGGAACACGGCAGAGATTTTGCAACAGTGGAAGCCGTGGATGTTTCCGCAGAGTGTCTGTCTGCCCGGGTCCCCTGGGAGGGGGGCAAAGCAACCCAGAGGGCTGGCTCTGCTCTGAGGCCACCACCCTGGTGTCCAGGGCAGTGGGAAGCTGGCCAAGCTCCCAGACAGCCTGTCTCGGGCCTGGAGCACAGCCGTTGCCTCACCAGCTTGTAATGAGCTGCGTCTCCATCCTGATTAGGGGAACAATCCTCACTCAGAAAGACTCAGGGGAAGGAAGTGACAGCGTCGTGGGGACAGGGCATAACCTCATCTCCCAGAGAAGGGCTGGCTTCTGGGGCGCTTGGAGGTCACAGCCTAAGATGGGGCCCATCCCCCGAACCCTGGAAGGGGCTGAGCAGACCCCACTGGGCCAAGTTTGGGTCAGAGCAGGAGACGCGCTGGGCCAGCCCTGGCCTCTGTCTGTAAGCCTGGGAGGCAGCTGCTCACGGGCTCTGGTTTGCCAAGAGGGACAAGCAAGGAAACCAGCACTCTCTGGGCACCTTCTGGGCACGAGGCCGGATGCCAGCTCTATGACATCATCACTGTCATCAACATTGTCCTATTAAATCAAATGTTAGGGCACCATTTTTGCCTCAGAACTGTGGATTGCAGCCCATGCCTGGGTTGTGAAAACAGCTTAGAGGCTGATACATGGCATTTTTTAAATAACATGATAAACAAAATATAGAAAATTTCAGAGTGGATCGCGCAGAGCAAGGATTGGTATTGTGGAAGTTTCGATTCTTAATGAATTGTAAGGAGGATGGACATTGCGCTCATTGTGCTTAAAGTTGTTGTAGGGACCGAATGGGCTAAGGCTGTAAGTGCTTAATGCAACGTAGCAGAGACTGCCAGTGTGCACCTCCTGCACGCTGCGTCCCCCTCCTGCACGCTGCGTCCCCTTGGAGAGAGTTCAGGTTCTCCATACGTGTCTTCCTGAATCTCTCTCTCTCTCTGGCTGTGGGACTATTCCTTGTCCAAGCGCAGGGCAGGAAAAAGCATGGCAGGATTCCTGCCCCAGGGGCGACCCTCAGCCTGGAGGGACTGGGAGCTGGAGGGTCCACTCTGCAGCCTCCTCACTCCTCAGGGCAACGATTCTGGGGTGTGTCTCCCACCATCCCTCTGAGCCCCAGATGCCAATAGAGCAACTCCTGTCCTGCCTCCCTTCCTCTCTCTCACTCTGCTTCCTGGAAACCCCTCCAAGTAAGCCTCGTGGGCCTATATCCTTGTCTTGCTGCCTCATTTGCCAAACTGACTCCTTGGCAAAGACCCTGGTGCTGGGAAAGATGGAAGCAGGAGGAGAAGGGGACGACAGAGGACGAGACGGTTGGATGCCATCACCAAGTCAATGGACATGAACTTGTGCTAACTCTGGGAGATGGTGAGGGACAAGGAGGCCTGGCGTGCTCCAGTCCCTGGGGTCACAAAGAATTGGACATGATGGCGACTGAACAACAACAATTTAAGACAAGCTGATGCCAGCATGAAGAAGTGCTTCATGAATGAAACATGTTCACGGGCTCTGGTTTGCCAAGAGGGACAAGCAAGGAAACCAGCACTCTCTGGGCACCTTCTGGGCACGAGGCCGGATGCCAGCTCTATGACATCATCACTGTCATCAACATTGTCCTATTAAATCAAATGTTAGGGCACCATTTTTTCCTCAGAACTGTGGATTGCAGCCCATGCCTGGGTTGTGAAAACAGCTTAGAGGCTGATACATGGCATTTTTTAAATAACATGATAAACAAAATATAGAAAATTTCAGAGTGGATCGCGCAGAGCAAGGATTGGTATTGTGGAAGTTTCGATTCTTAATGAATTGTAAGGAGGATGGACATTGCGCTCATTGTGCTTAAAGTTGTTGTAGGGACCGAATGGGCTAAGGCTGTAAGTGCTTAATGCAACGTAGCAGAGACTGCCAGTGTGCACCTCCTGCACGCTGCGTCCCCTCCTGCACGCTGCGTCCCCTTGGAGAGAGTTCAGGTTCTCCATACGTGTCTTCCTGAATCTCTCTCTCTCTCTGGCTGTGGGACTATTCCTTGTCCAAGCGCAGGGCAGGAAAAAGCATGGCAGGATTCCTGCCCCAGGGGCGACCCTCAGCCTGGAGGGACTGGGAGCTGGAGGGTCCACTCTGCAGCCTCCTCACTCCTCAGGGCAACGATTCTGGGGTGTGTCTCCCACCATCCCTCTGAGCCCCAGATGCCAATAGAGCAACTCCTGTCCTGCCTCCCTTCCTCTCTCTCACTCTGCTTCCTGGAAACCCCTCCAAGTAAGCCTCGTGGGCCTATATCCTTGTCTTGCTGCCTCATTTGCCAAACTGACTCCTTGGCAAAGACCCTGGTGCTGGGAAAGATGGAAGCAGGAGGAGAAGGGGACGACAGAGGACGAGACGGTTGGATGCCATCACCAAGTCAATGGACATGAACTTGTGCTAACTCTGGGAGATGGTGAGGGACAAGGAGGCCTGGCGTGCTCCAGTCCCTGGGGTCACAAAGAATTGGACATGATGGCGACTGAACAACAACAATTTAAGACAAGCTGATGCCAGCATGAAGAAGTGCTTCATGAATGAAACATGTTCATCTTGAGACAGGGTCTGTGCAAAGGCTTTACATGTATCCTGCCACTTGCTCTCCACCCCAGCCCCTTGAGGTAGGAAGAAGGGTGGTTGTCCCCATTTTCGAGATAGGCAAACTGAGGCTCAGAAAAATAACTACCTGTTCAACGTCGCATGAATAGAAAGGAGAACACTTCATTCCAAACCCATGTGTGTCCCCAAAGCCTGCTTCACCCTCTGCTCTCTAGGTAGTCCACAGAGCCGCCCCGGCAGTTGGCTACTGTTGTTACTTCCAGTTTACACACGTGGTGATCAGATCACATCTGATCAAAGCGCTCAGTTCTGATACTGCTCACTGCTCACTGCTCACTGTCAGGCTGGGGCCAGCCCCGGCATTCCGACTCCGGGCCCTGTGCTTCCTGTGACATCAGGCTGCCTCCAAGAGCCTGGAAAAGGCGCGCATGGGAGCGATCCCTTCCCTTAAAAAAATGTCTCCAGTGAAACTGGCAGCTGTTCGTCAAACCTGTGGTGCAGACGTAGGCCGTGGAGGAAAGGAAGGGACGATTTGAGCAGGTTTACTGGGACTTCCCGACAGGAGTCTGTCCCATGGCTGGTGCCCCAGCTTCCCAGCCTGTTCGACGGGGCTGATGCGTGGGTGCAAGCTAAGCTGCCCCGTCATGTCTGGCTCTGTGAGACCCTAAGGACTGCGTCTTCCAGGCTCTTCTGCCCGTGAGACTCTCCAGGAAGGAGCCCTGAGGGGGGTTGCTGTGCCCTCCTCCAGGGGATCACCCCGACCCAGGGATCGAACCCGCGTCTCCTCTGTCGACCTTGGGTTCTTTACCACTAGCGCCACCCGGGAAGCCTCCCTCTATTCACTGCTGGCCTCACCTTTCATCTTCCCGTCCTTGTCTCCAGATTCCCACCGTTTCCACCAAAGTCTTGTGAGTTGCACGGGACCAAGGCCTGAGCTCCATCTGCACAGCGCATGGTGATTTCTCACTGCCCACTGCTGCCCTCCAGGCAGGGTGCTGACCTCAGGGCCTCAGCTTCCTCTTCTGGTCCATTGGGATCATCTGAGTATCTTCCTCTTGGCCGTTATGAGGATTAACTGAGCCAACTGGGCAAAGCATATATCTGACCAAGGACTCACATCTAGCATTAAAGAACGCTCAACACTCCACATTAAAACATAAAACATCCAATTAGAAAACCACAAGTGACATGAAGAGTCATTTAATCAAAGAGGATATACAGGGGGTGCATAGGCATGTGTAGAGATGCTGAGCATCTCTAACTACTGGGGAGATGCAGTTAGAAAAGTTAAAATTGAAAAATAGTGACAACACCAGTGCTGGCACAGACGTGGAGAAACGGACTCATTCTTACATTGCTGGTGTGAGTGTAATATGGGGCAGCTACTTTAGGAAACAGCTGACCCTTAGAAAAAAAATCAAACATACACTTATCATGTAACCCAACAATGATGTTCCTGGGCATTTATTACCAAGAAATGAAGACATAGATTCACATAAAAACCTATACATGAATGTTTGTCACAGCTTTATTTGTAATAGCCCCAAACTAGAAACAGCCCAGAGGTGCTTGGATGGCTAAACCATGGTACATCCATAGCATGGAATATTACTCAGCAACAACAAAGGAATGAATTATTGGTGTACTAAGACAACTTGACAGATTATGCTGAGTGAAAAAGGTCAATCTTACAAGGTCACAAACTGTATCATTCCATTCAGATAACACTGTTGAGAGGACAAAAATATGCAGATGTAAAGGACACTAATAACCAGGAGTTAAGCATGGTAGAAGGGAAAGCGGTCACTGGTTTTACAAAGAAGTAGTGCAGGGGGGATTTTCATGGACATAGATCCATGTCTTGAGGGTGACGGTGGTTACACAAATCCACACAAGTGGACACAGAACTGGACCCACACCCCCTCATGCCGATGTTAGTGCCCCATTTTGATACTGCACTCTAATCATGTAACATTTAACCATATACTATAATCATGTAAGATTTGGAGAAACCTGGGTAAAGCATACAAAGGGTTTCATCATACAATTTTGCCATTTTCTGCAAATCTAAAATTAAAAATGTTTTAAATGAGTTTGTAAAGAGTCTAGATCAATGCCCAAGTGAGCACTTAACATTCGCCTTGATTATTATTATTATTTAGATTTCATTATCGCTTTATGTTATTTAGTGTTCACAATAAGCTTATGAAGAAAAGGTTTCTAACCTCCATTTTACAGACTGGAACCCTAAGACTCAGACACAGACACAGTAGATAACTTGTTTAAATTCACGTATCCATGAAGACCTAGGGATTGACACTCAAATCAGAGGATTACTCACATATATGCAAGTACACGGCAAGATAAAACTCTTTGCCCTCACTGCATTTATACAATACTCAAGCAAGTAAGAGATATAACTCAAACCCAAGCAGAATACCATACAGGCTGTATAAGTTCTATGGAAGGATGGGAGAAGCAAAAGGCAAACATTCCAACTGAGGAGATTTAGGAAGGCTTCCTTAAACTTGGAAAGAGCTGACCCTTAGAAAAAAAATCAAACATACACTTATCATGTAACCCAACAATGATGTTCCTGGGCATTTATTACCAAGAAATGAAGACATAGATTCACATAAAAACCTATACATGAATGTTTGTCACAGCTTTATTTGTAATAGCCCCAAACTAGAAACAGCCCAGAGGTGCTTGGATGGCTAAACCATGGTACATCCATAGCATGGAATATTACTCAGCAACAACAAAGGAATGAATTATTGGTGTACTAAGACAACTTGACAGATTATGCTGAGTGAAAAAGGTCAATCTTACAAGGTCACAAACTGTATCATTCCATTCAGATAACACTGTTGAGAGGACAAAAATATGCAGATGTAAAGGACACTAATAACCAGGAGTTAAGCATGGTAGAAGGGAAAGCGGTCACTGGTTTTACAAAGAAGTAGTGCAGGGGGGATTTTCATGGACATAGATCCATGTCTTGAGGGTGACGGTGGTTACACAAATCCACACAAGTGGACACAGAACTGGACCCACACCCCCTCATGCCGATGTTAGTGCCCCATTTTGATACTGCACTCTAATCATGTAACATTTAACCATATACTATAATCATGTAAGATTTGGAGAAACCTGGGTAAAGCATACAAAGGGTTTCGTCATACAATTTTGCCATTTTCTGCAAATCTAAAATTAAAAATGTTTTAAATGAGTTTGTAAAGAGTCTAGATCAATGCCCAAGTGAGCACTTAACATTCGCCTTGATTATTATTATTATTTAGATTTCATTATCGCTTTATGTTATTTAGTGTTCACAATAAGCTTATGAAGAAAAGGTTTCTAACCTCCATTTTACAGACTGGAACCCTAAGACTCAGACACAGACACAGTAGATAACTTGTTTAAATTCACGTATCCATGAAGACCTAGGGATTGACACTCAAATCAGAGGATTACTCACATATATGCAAGTACACGGCAAGATAAAACTCTTTGCCCTCACTGCATTTATACAATACTCAAGCAAGTAAGAGATATAACTCAAACCCAAGCAGAATACCATACAGGCTGTATAAGTTCTATGGAAGGATGGGAGAAGCAAAAGGCAAACATTCCAACTGAGGAGATTTAGGAAGGCTTCCTAGAAGAGGTGGTATTCGTGATTGCTTTGAAGTATGAGTAGGAGCTCAGTAGCTATAGAAAGAGTAGTGGTACAGGAAAGGGCATTCTGAGTAGAGAGAACTTGATCACTAAGGCGTGGGAGGCTTTTGCTTATTCTGGCCTGCAAACTGGAGTCTTCTGTGGAAGCCACAAGGCCAATGTCTAAAGTGCATGCACTGTGAAACCGGGGCACAACAAGACATCAGCCTTCTACAGATGCTGCAAACAGTGGGAAGAGCTCTGCAGTGGACTCCGGGGGCCCAGGAAACCAGGAGACCTTCCATTTCAGGACCTCCAGGAGATGTATTCCAGGGTACTCCCAAGACCAGCCCTAGCAGATCCTCAAGGAAAACCCATGCCCATCACATACTTCAAATTTTATTGTCAACAGTGACGTCATGAAGCCTATCACACTGGCACGTAGTCATTTTGTCAGCCCATCGATCCCTCTGTGCGGTCAGGACCCAGGGCTTCCTGTCCCACTGCTGAATGCCACTTCGGCAGAGTCAGCCGCATAAAGGTTCCATATTCAACTCCATTCAATCAGTCCACCGTCTGTTTATTGTACGTATGCATGCTCCATCACTCAGTTGTGTCCAACTCTTTGCAACCCTGTGGACTATAGCCTGCCTAGCTCCTCTGTCTATGGAATTTTCCAGGCAAGAAAACTGGGGTAGGTTGCCTCCAGGGGAATCTTCCTGATCCAGGAATCAAACCCAAGTCTCTTGTGCCTCCTGCACTGGTAGGTAGATTCTTTACCACTACGCCACCTGGAAGGTACCATCTATTGGGTGCCAGCTAAAAACAGACTCTGTGCTAGGACTGGAGGTGGAAGAACAAGATGCAGTCTTACAGTGGAGAAGAGATAACCCTAGGGCACCAAACACAGGCCAATGGTTGTGCCAACTGTCTAGGGGCAAAGAAATGAGAAACTACCCTGGACTATGAATGGTAGAGATTGTCACATCTGCATGACTTATCATTTAAAATATGTGTTCCTAAAGCCACTGTGGAAAACAAAATGAAGATTCCCCCAAACTTTTAATTCCACTACTGAGTATATATCCAAAGAAAACAAAACACTAATTTGAAAAGATTCAGGTGCCTCAATGTCCATAGCAGTGTTATTTACAACAGCCAAGATGTGGAAGTAACGAAGTGTTCCTCAAAAGATAAATGGATAAAGAAGATATGGTATATGCATATAATGAAATACTACTCAGTCATGAAAAATGAACGATAGCTTGCCATTTGCAACAAATGGATGGACTTGGAAGGCATTATGCTTAATTATGACAGACTTAAGTCAGGCAGAGCAAGACAAATACTATACGATGTCACCTATCTGAAAAAAATATAACATACCAGTGACTATAACAAAAAAGAAACAGATTTGCAGATATAAAGAACAGTGATTACCACTGGGGAGATGGAAAGGAGAAGGGGAAAGACAGAGGTAGGATATCAAGAGGTACAAATTACCATAGCTTGTTACAAAACAAACAATAAGAATATATTGTACAGGGACTTCCCTGGTGGTCCAGTGGTTAAGACTGTGTTCCCAGTGCAGGGGGCATGGGTTCAATCCCTGGTCAGGGAACTAGATCCCACATGCTGCAACTAAGATCCAATGGAGCCAAATAAATAAATAATTTAAAAAAGAGAATATATTGTACAACATGTGGAATAAAGCCAGTATTTTATAATAACTATAAATGGAGAAAACCCTTCAGAATTATGAATCACTACAATGCACACTTGAGTCTTATATAATCTTATAAATAAATTATGCCTCGATAAAAAAAAATGTGGTGGTAAGGCCTCATTTTTCATGAGAAGGGCACTGTGGGTCGTACTGCCCAGAAACTGTTAATGGGGCTAAACCGGGACACACATGCTGCTCACGTCACAGTAAATGTATTGCAACGTGCTCTTAGCTTTGCCAAGGGCATGAGTGGAAACCGGAAGTACCACAGCTGCAGCACAAGAAGTGTGTTAATACGTTTCAGATCATTAGCCAAAATAGCAAGGTACTTCTGCAGTTCAACGTCTAGAGCCCTAACGTGAATTACTTGCAAAACTAGAACCCATAGATTCTAGGTGGGATACTTTTGAGTACGTCCTTATTCAAAAAAAAATAAAGAACCCATAAAGATTCTTAAAACACTAATTTGAAAAGATTCAGGTGCCTCAATGTCCATAGCAGTGTTATTTACAACAGCCAAGATGTGGAAGTAAGTGTTCCTCAAAAGATAAATGGATAAAGAAGATATGGTATATGCATATAATGAAATACTACTCAGTCATGAAAATGAACGATAGCTTGCCATTTGCAACAAATGGATGGACTTGGAAGGCATTATGCTTAATTATGACAGACTTAAGTCAGGCAGAGCAAGACAAATACTATACGATGTCACCTATCTGAAAAAAATATAACATACCAGTGACTATAACAAAAAAGAAACAGATTTGCAGATATAAAGAACAGTGATTACCACTGGGGAGATGGAAAGGAGAAGGGGAAAGACAGAGGTAGGATATCAAGAGGTACAAATTACCATAGCTTGTTACAAAACAAACAATAAGAATATATTGTACAGGGACTTCCCTGGTGGTCCAGTGGTTAAGACTGTGTTCCCAGTGCAGGGGGCATGGGTTCAATCCCTGGTCAGGGAACTAGATCCCACATGCTGCAACTAAGATCCAATGGAGCCAAATAAATAAATAATTTAAAAAAGAGAATATATTGTACAACATGTGGAATAAAGCCAGTATTTTATAATAACTATAAATGGAGAAAACCCTTCAGAATTATGAATCACTACAATGCACACTTGAGTCTTATATAATCTTATAAATAAATTATGCCTCGATAAAAAAAAATGTGGTGGTAAGGCCTCATTTTTCATGAGAAGGGCACTGTGGGTCGTACTGCCCAGAAACTGTTAATGGGGCTAAACCGGGACACACATGCTGCTCACGTCACAGTAAATGTATTGCAACGTGCTCTTAGCTTTGCCAAGGGCATGAGTGGAAACCGGAAGTACCACAGCTGCAGCACAAGAAGTGTGTTAATACGTTTCAGATCATTAGCCAAAATAGCAAGGTACTTCTCGCAGTTCAACGTCTAGAGCCCTAACGTGAATTACTTGCAAAACTAGAACCCATAGATTCTAGGTGGGATACTTTTTGAAGTACGTCCTTATTCAAGTAGAGAGAAAAGAAACTCAACTAAGAAAACTGCTACCAGGCTGACTGACAGAACAGCTGTGGGTGAAGAATGGGATCTCTTAAAAAGGCCTATCTTGAAGATAAGTTTTGACTCAAGTTTTAGAGAAACCAAGGTGACTCTGATGGGCAGTGGAATGAATTACAATGTGTGGAATTCCTTACCAAAAAATTTATTGGCTTAAGAAAAAAGAGGTGATATTCAGTTGTCTGTGGGTCTTAGCAGTCAGGATTTCTGCTCAAATAACTTCGTCACCTCTCAGCGTCCACCTTGGTTTGCTTTTCCCAGACTGGCCTTTAGGAATGGTTCTGAGCTGTAAGACTATTCCTGATGTAGACTCGGGTTTGGGAAGGAAGACTTAGATTAAAAAGGGCAGCCAATGGGGCCTCCCTGGTGGTCCAGTGGGTAAGGACACCGCCTTGCAGTGCAAGGGGAGCAAGTTCGATCCCTGGCCTGGGAGGATCGCACGTGCCGCAGAGCAGCTGGACCTATGTGTCCAATTACTGAGCATGCGCCCAGAGCCGGTGCTCTGCGACAACAGAGGCCACCGTGACGGGAGACCCACACGGGGCAAAGAACAAAGATAGATGAAAATAGATAAAAGAAAGACCAATAGAAGTGCCCCCCCCCGCCCCCGCAAAAAAGCAGCCAAGAGACCTCAACAATCTTCTAGAACCATTGCTTTCAACCTGGGTTTTGGGTTTTTTTTTTTTTTTTTTGGAGTCTGAGTGTTCTGCAGACAAGTAGGCTGGGAGAAGCCCTGTGAAAGCCACGATGCTGAGGGCCTGGGCACAGGACCTTCTCCTGCACCCACTAGAAGAGCTCAATGGAAACTTTGTTACATATTGAAGTTCCAGCTCTGTTGGAAAAAAACATTTGTTCAGTGTTTAAAGCCACAAAGCTAGTCCATCATCATCCTCACCGTCTCATCATATTTTATGATAACTGATTTTGAGCGTTTTACACGTGCCAGACACTGTTAAAAGTACTTCGTGTGCATCATCTCATTGCATAGTCACAGCCCCTTTGAAAGGTAGGTACCATTATCATCCCCTTAACGTAGGAAAGAACTCAGGTCCAGCGCTTCAGCCATTGGACTGAAGGACCCACACATTTCAAGTGATGAAGCCCGGCTTTGAAGGCTCGAAGCTGCCTCCGGAGCCTGGACAATGTTCCACTGGGTGGCACCGACGAAGCTGAGGCCGGGGCGAGGAAGGCACTGGCCCCAGACCCCTCAGTGGGCTCAGGGCAGACCGTTTCCTCTCAGGGCTCTGTGGGTCTTAATTCCTTACCAAAAAATTTATTGGCTTAAGAAAAAAGAGGTGATATTCAGTTGTCTGTGGGTCTTAGCAGTCAGGATTTCTGCTCAAATAACTTCGTCACCTCTCAGCGTCCACCTTGGTTTGCTTTTCCCAGACTGGCCTTTAGGAATGGTTCTGAGCTGTAAGACTATTCCTGATGTAGACTCGGGTTTGGGAAGGAAGACTTAGATTAAAAAGGGCAGCCAATGGGGCCTCCCTGGTGGTCCAGTGGGTAAGGACACCGCCTTGCAGTGCAAGGGGAGCAAGTTCGATCCCTGGCCTGGGAGGATCGCACGTGCCGCAGAGCAGCTGGACCTATGTGTCCAATTACTGAGCATGCGCCCAGAGCCGGTGCTCTGCGACAACAGAGGCCACCGTGACGGGAGACCCACACGGGGCAAAGAACAAAGATAGATGAAAATAGATAAAAGAAAGACCAATAGAAGTGCCCCCCCCCGCCCCCGCAAAAAAGCAGCCAAGAGACCTCAACAATCTTCTAGAACCATTGCTTTCAACCTGGGTTTTGGGTTTTTTTTTTTTTTTTTTTGGAGTCTGAGTGTTCTGCAGACAAGTAGGCTGGGAGAAGCCCTGTGAAAGCCACGATGCTGAGGGCCTGGGCACAGGACCTTCTCCTGCACCCACTAGAAGAGCTCAATGGAAACTTTGTTACATATTGAAGTTCCAGCTCTGTTGGAAAAAAACATTTGTTCAGTGTTTAAAGCCCACAAAGCTAGTCCATCATCATCCTCACCGTCTCATCATATTTTATGATAACTGATTTTGAGCGTTTTACACGTGCCAGACACTGTTAAAAGTACTTCGTGTGCATCATCTCATTGCATAGTCACAGCCCCTTTGAAAGGTAGGTACCATTATCATCCCCTTAACGTAGGAAAGAACTCAGGTCCAGCGCTTCAGCCATTGGACTGAAGGACCCACACATTTCAAGTGATGAAGCCCGGCTTTGAAGGCTCGAAGCTGCCTCCGGAGCCTGGACAATGTTCCACTGGGTGGCACCGACGAAGCTGAGGCCGGGGGCGAGGAAGGCACTGGCCCCAGACCCCTCAGTGGGCTCAGGGCAGACCGTTTCCTCTCAGGGCCTTCTTCCTCCTGATGCTCCTTCCCTCCCCCATCTCCACTGCAGAATATTTCCTAGAACAAACACACAAGCAGCTTTAAATAGACCATCCCTTGGTTACCAAGCATCTGTGCTCTCAGGAAGGGAGCCCTGAAAGAGATGGAGCTGTGATAAGAGACCTGCTTCTGGAGCCCCTGTTTTGAATGGGTCTGGGGAGCTCCCCTGTCCCATAGCTCTAGATGAAGTTGAGAACCGTCATTCCAGGTCCCTCACAGTCTGTCTGTTTTGTCTCACCTCCATTTGCTCCTCTGCCTACACTCTATTGCAGTTACATATGCACCTTGTTCCTTTCCCTCTGCCGGGAATACCCTTCCCGCCCTGTTGGTCTGGCCTTCTCCCTCTTCACACGTGTCCCCTCCAGGGTCCTGAGCAGAATCACCTACTCTCTCCCAGGACCCTCCCTATCACAGCACACACCCCTGTGCTGCAACCACTGACCCCACTTCCTTGATTCAAAGACAGGCAGGTGTCCCATCTTCTCTTGACTAAGATCAAGGCTGTTCTTACAATCCCTGCTTTGGAGTCAGAGGATATCTTGCCCCCGAAACACTGCGATTGAATGGACAGTGTTTTGTGATCAATGGCATCTTAGGATCCTGGAAACTTAGGACTTCTGGCTTCCTCTGAACTGAGCTCACCCGGATTGGAGGCCAGGACTCAGGAGTCTCAGAGCCCACTCTCAGCAGCTGCCAACACAGGGAGGTCATCATATCTACGATAAAACTGATTTTGAGCGTTTTACACGTGCCAGACACTGTTAAAAGTACTTCGTGTGCATCATCTCATTGCATAGTCACAGCCCCTTTGAAAGGTAGGTACCATTATCATCCCCTTAACGTAGGAAAGAACTCAGGTCCAGCGCTTCAGCCATTGGACTGAAGGACCCACACATTTCAAGTGATGAAGCCCGGCTTTGAAGGCTCGAAGCTGCCTCCGGAGCCTGGACAATGTTCCACTGGGTGGCACCGACGAAGCTGAGGCCGGGGGCGAGGAAGGCACTGGCCCCAGACCCCTCAGTGGGCTCAGGGCAGACCGTTTCCTCTCAGGGCCTTCTTCCTCCTGATGCTCCTTCCCTCCCCCATCTCCACTGCAGAATATTTCCTAGAACAAACACACAAGCAGCTTTAAATAGACCATCCCTTGGTTACCAAGCATCTGTGCTCTCAGGAAGGGAGCCCTGAAAGAGATGGAGCTGTGATAAGAGACCTGCTTCTGGAGCCCCTGTTTTGAATGGGTCTGGGGAGCTCCCCTGTCCCATAGCTCTAGATGAAGTTGAGAACCTTCATTCCAGGTCCCTCACAGTCTGTCTGTTTTGTCTCACCTCCATTTGCTCCTCTGCCTACACTCTATTGCAGTTACATATGCACCTTGTTCCTTTCCCTCTCCCGGGGAATACCCTTCCCGCCCTGTTGGTCTGGCCTTCTCCCTCTTCACACGTGTCCCCTCCAGGGTCCTGAGCAGAATCACCTACTCTCTCCCAGGACCCTCCCTATCACAGCACACACCCCTGTGCTGCAACCACTGACCCCACTTCCTTGATTCAAAGACAGGCAGGTGTCCCATCTTCTCTTGACTAAGATCAAGGCTGTTCTTACAATCCCTGCTTTGGAGTCAGAGGATATCTTGCCCCCGAAACACTGCGATTGAATGGACAGTGTTTTGTGATCAATGGCATCTTAGGATCCTGGAAACTTAGGACTTCTGGCTTCCTCTGAACTGAGCTCACCCGGATTGGAGGCCAGGACTCAGGAGTCTCAGAGCCCACTCTCAGCAGCTGCCAACACAGGGAGGCACAGAGGAGGGACCAGGTGGTGCGGCCGTGGTGTTCCTGGGCTGGAAGGCACCTCTGGTGCCCGGGTGGTAAGGGGAGTGCCTGCGGAGCTGTAGGCTCCAGGGTATCCTAGAAGGAGCCCGCTATCCAAGCTGACGCAGCCACCTCTCGGCACATGCCCTGGAGAGAGGCCTGGGCGAGAGCAGCAGACCTGATTTTCATCACGTGAGTTTTCTAGAGCTGCCATAGCAAGACGACCACACACTGGGTGGCTTGAGCACCAGAAACTCACTTGTTCATGATTTGAGAAGCTACAAGTCCAAGGTCAAGGCGTCGGCAGGGTCTGCTTTGTCTGAGGCCTCTCTCCTCGGCTTGCAGAGGACCGCCTCCTCCCGGTGTCCCACCTGGTCTTCCCTCTGTGCGCGTATCTGTGTCCTACCCTATTTTTATAAGGATTCGAGTCACCTCAGATTAGGACCCATGTTAATTTTAACTTAATGATCTTTTAAAGATCCTACCCCCAGGAACAGTCACATTCTGAAATCTTGGGTGCTAGGACTCAGACATAGGCATTTGGGAGGGACATAATTTGGCCCCTAATGCCTTGCTGAGGCCGGCCAAGCTCAGAAGGAAACGCATTAGTCTCAGACTCCCAGATTTACCCCACCCGCGGCTCTGCCTCCTCTTTTCTCTCTCAGAAGTAGCCACTGTAACAGACAGCCCTTGGCTACCTCGACTTTCCAAGAGGATTTTCTAGCACACCCTCTTCTGCTTGTCTACCCCTCTCTGTCCTGATCTATTCAGTGCCCGACTCCAATCACCCTCTGATTGAGGCTGTCCACCCCACATCTTTCACGGCAGGGGCTTTTCACATCTCCTTTCTATAGAAAATATAGCAATCTGAAGCTTGATACCATCTCTCAAGAACACAGTGAAGGACTTGCTTAACCATTTCCTTCTCCTTGCCTATGGAACACATAGCTAACCAACCCCAGCACATTCTCTCACAGAAGCCAATACTGGGCAGCCACTGCCAAGCAAGCTAGCCTGTAAGCTGGGTTATATTTACAGGTGGATGTCTAGATACCCACTAAATGAGCTTCTAATCAGAAATCCTGTAGATGCTTAGGTATAACACCCATACACTTGATTGTTCGGAATGATCCTGAACTTGGATCATTTTTAGTTTCTTCAACAAAAGTGATTTACAAATTGGATAAATAACTACGGGTGTCTGGAATCTTCAAGGGGCACATTTGATAAATTCTTGGAGTCCAGTCCAACAGGTGTACTCACCAGGTGGCTTGAACCAGTTGGCCAGGAAATGGTCTTTCTATTAGGTGATCCAAGTCAGAGAAAAAAGGAATAGAGCTGGTAGAATATTCATACATTCATTAATTCTCTCATTGCTTCAGCATTTCCTGAGCACCTACGAAATGTTTGGCACTGTTCTAAGAGTTAGAGATTCAGACAAAGGTAGTGACATTGTCAACCATGGGCTAGACCCAACAACACCCTAGCTGAATTTAATTATTTACAGATTCATTTTCCCCTAAAATTCATGCTCATCCTTCCATAGCATATAATTATCCATGTGAAGAGATTTTTCCAAGAGCAACTACAGTTCATGGCCCCCTTTATATTGAAGCATGGACATGTGACCTCATTGACAAAACATAAGAGGTGATGAGAGTCATTTCTAGACTGAGGCTTTTCTGACGCTGGTGAGCCTTCTCCACGTTCTTTTCACCTTCCACTGGCCATGATGGTGAAGCCATAGGATGGAGGAGCCTGAGTTCCTGGATCACAGGGGTGAGGAAAGTCACCCCCTGACCAGAAATGCCAATCTTGAACTAGTATGTGAACAAGAAATGTATTTCTGTGGTGTGCAGCCTTTATACATTTTGGGTGTCTTTGCTGTAGAAGGTTACGTTACCCTAACTAATACAACGTTTGAGTAACATCAGTCTCGTTGCCTCATGGGTCCAGATAGGGCTTTGTGGCTCTGTTGCCCACCTTCAAAAGAGTCTTGCAAGGAAAGACCCAAGAGTGAAAGTCAATGTGTTAGTCGCTCAGTCGTCTCCGACTCTTTGTGACCCCATGGACTGTAGCCCACCAGGCTCCTCTGTCCATGGGATTCCTCGGGCAAGAATACTGGAGGGAGTTGCCATTCCTTTCTCTAGGGAATCTTCCCGGCCCAGGGATTGAACCCAGGTCTCCCAGACTGCAGGCAGATTCTTCACCATCTGAACCACCAAGAAAGCCCTATAGACCCAAAGAACCTTTTTACCAGCCAGGAATCAGCCTTTCCTCTAAGCCAGATGGCCTTTAACACAGATTATGAGAGTTTTCTATGAGAAGGCCTTCAAAACTCTGGTTAAACCAAGCTTTCAAAATGTGAGAGAATACTGGGAAGCTTCCCTGAGAAATTCCCAAGCACTATATTCCTTTGCCTGATAAATTAATCTGGACACAGGACTTTTTAAGCAGCCAGAAACCCTTTGCCTTAAAAAAAGATTT
This sequence comes from Tragulus kanchil, assembly GCA_022376925.1. Classification (NCBI taxonomy): domain Eukaryota; kingdom Metazoa; phylum Chordata; class Mammalia; order Artiodactyla; family Tragulidae; genus Tragulus; species Tragulus kanchil. The sequence goes on along the minus strand of JAIOJX010000006.1, from coordinate 65,859,008 downwards.
CCTGAGCACCTACGAAATGTTTGGCACTGTTCTAAGAGTTAGAGATTCAGACAAAGGTAGTGACATTGTCAACCATGGGCTAGACCCAACAACACCCTAGCTGAATTTAATTATTTACAGATTCATTTTCCCCTAAAATTCATGCTCATCCTTCCATAGCATATAATTATCCATGTGAAGAGATTTTTCCAAGAGCAACTACAGTTCATGGCCCCCTTTATATTGAAGCATGGACATGTGACCTCATTGACAAAACATAAGAGGTGATGAGAGTCATTTCTAGACTGAGGCTTTTCTGACGCTGGTGAGCCTTCTCCACGTTCTTTTCACCTTCCACTGGCCATGATGGTGAAGCCATAGGATGGAGGAGCCTGAGTTCCTGGATCACAGGGGTGAGGAAAGTCACCCCCTGACCAGAAATGCCAATCTTGAACTAGTATGTGAACAAGAAATGTATTTCTGTGGTGTGCAGCCTTTATACATTTTGGGTGTCTTTGCTGTAGAAGGTTACGTTACCCTAACTAATACAACGTTTGAGTAACATCAGTCTCGTTGCCTCATGGGTCCAGATAGGGCTTTGTGGCTCTGTTGCCCACCTTCAAAAGAGTCTTGCAAGGAAAGACCCAAGAGTGAAAGTCAATGTGTTAGTCGCTCAGTCGTCTCCGACTCTTTGTGACCCCACGGACTGTAGCCCACCAGGCTCCTCTGTCCATGGGATTCCTCGGGCAAGAATACTGGAGGGAGTTGCCATTCCTTTCTCTAGGGAATCTTCCCGGCCCAGGGATTGAACCCAGGTCTCCCAGACTGCAGGCAGATTCTTCACCATCTGAACCACCAAGAAAGCCCTATAGACCCAAAGAACCTTTTTACCAGCCAGGAATCAGCCTTTCCTCTAAGCCAGATGGCCTTTAACACAGATTATGAGAGTTTTCTATGAGAAGGCCTTCAAAACTCTGGTTAAACCAAGCTTTCAAAATGTGAGAGAATACTGGGAAGCTTCCCTGAGAAATTCCCAAGCACTATATTCCTTTGCCTGATAAATTAATCTGGACACAGGACTTTTTAAGCAGCCAGAAACCCTTTGCCTGGGTTCCAGTCACTGGACCTGGGGCTTAGTGAGAGAGCGGGCAGAGTAAGGACCACCTGGCAAAGAGAAATGAGTAAGTCATGGAAGCCCAGCCCCCCTGTGGGGTCAACAGTGTAAGTCAGAGTGCTACAGAAATAGAGAAATCCCATTCATAAATTTTTCCTCACCCCAGCTTAAGAGCTTTCTGAGTCATAAAGGCGACATAAAGCCAGAAGACCTACAATTGTCCAATTAGAGGTTTTATCCAGGAAAACACACATTTTCAAAGTCCCTGGTTGGTCACTGCGCCAAGAGTATAGCTGAGCTGGTTTGGCGTTCCACGCCTCTGGGTTTTATGAAACTTTCCACTTCAGTGAGACAGGACAGAAGGCCTCTCAGAGCCTTTTACCCCCAAGGTGTGGTCCAACGAGGGGCCCAGAGACACCCCAAACTACTCCTTCCTGTGACAACATAGGAAAAACCAGAAGCTCCTTAAACCAGCCCATCTGGGAAGGGGTAGACACAGAGCATTTACTATCTGTTACTCTTGCGTGTTCTCATAGGCAGCACACATGATTGCATTCAATCTTTATTATGCCCCTGCAAGGAAGGGTCCATTTTCCTCCAGAGTCCAGATGAGGAAAGTGAGGCTTGGAGAGGTCAACGTACATGCTCAAGATTACATGGCTCAGGGAAGGGTGAGGCCCATGTCAGAACCCAGGTCCAGTGGTTCTCAAACACTTCAGCCTCTGCTGTTTATTACCACTCTGGACCACAGGGCCCTCCCTCTGTCTCCATTCATCCATGTAAGCTGCTCTGGGAAGGGCATGCAGATGGGGGCCAAGGGTAGGTCAGTATCAGGGAGTGCTCAGGTGAAAAGCACGACCCACGAGGAATGAACTCTAGAGAGAGCCCATGATATTTGTCAGACACTGTGCTAATGTTTTGCTTAGTTTATCAAGCTAAGTCCTTACAGCAGTTCTGCAAAATAAGGAGTACTAAACCCATTCTACAGCTGTAGCCACTGAGGCTCCTGAGAAATTCCCAAGCACTATATTCCTTTGCCTGATAAATTAATCTGGACACAGGACTTTTTAAGCAGCCAGAAACCCTTTGCCTGGGTTCCAGTCACTGGACCTGGGGCTTAGTGAGAGAGCGGGCAGAGTAAGGACCACCTGGCAAAGAGAAATGAGTAAGTCATGGAAGCCCAGCCCCCCTGTGGGGTCAACAGTGTAAGTCAGAGTGCTACAGAAATAGAGAAATCCCATTCATAAATTTTTCCTCACCCCAGCTTAAGAGCTTTCTGAGTCATAAAGGCGACATAAAGCCAGAAGACCTACAATTGTCCAATTAGAGGTTTTATCCAGGAAAACACACATTTTCAAAGTCCCTGGTTGGTCACTGCGCCAAGAGTATAGCTGAGCTGGTTTGGCGTTCCACGCCTCTGGGTTTTATGAAACTTTCCACTTCAGTGAGACAGGACAGAAGGCCTCTCAGAGCCTTTTACCCCCAAGGTGTGGTCCAACGAGGGGCCCAGAGACACCCCAAACTACTCCTTCCTGTGACAACATAGGAAAAACCAGAAGCTCCTTAAACCAGCCCATCTGGGAAGGGGTAGACACAGAGCATTTACTATCTGTTACTCTTGCGTGTTCTCATAGGCAGCACACATGATTGCATTCAATCTTTATTATGCCCCTGCAAGGAAGGGTCCATTTTCCTCCAGAGTCCAGATGAGGAAAGTGAGGCTTGGAGAGGTCAACGTACATGCTCAAGATTACATGGCTCAGGGAAGGGTGAGGCCCATGTCAGAACCCAGGTCCAGTGGTTCTCAAACACTTCAGCCTCTGCTGTTTATTACCACTCTGGACCACAGGGCCCTCCCTCTGTCTCCATTCATCCATGTAAGCTGCTCTGGGAAGGGCATGCAGATGGGGGCCAAGGGTAGGTCAGTATCAGGGAGTGCTCAGGTGAAAAGCACGACCCACGAGGGGAATGAACTCTAGAGAGAGCCCATGATATTTGTCAGACACTGTGCTAATGTTTTGCTTAGTTTATCAAGCTAAGTCCTTACAGCAGTTCTGCAAAATAAGGAGTACTAAACCCATTCTACAGCTGTAGCCACTGAGGCTAAGAGAGGCCCAGTATATACTTGCCCAAGGTCACGTGGTTAGAAAGAGGTGGTGAGTGTGCCTGAGCGGAGTCCCTGCTCAGAAGCCTTATCCCAGCCTCCGACCTCACCCCTCAATGTGTTCAATGACTTTCATGCTTAGGAGGGACTCTTTTTTGTCAAGGTTATCTCTACTTGTGCACACTGAATTGATCACTTTCTGACAGCCCTGGGTGTTGAGCCTTGACACAATGGGCACATCTCCTTTTAGGCCACTTACTAGCTGTGTGATCTTGAGAATGTCCCTAAACCTCTCACAAGGGACATAGTTTTTGCTCTCAAGCGACTTCCCATCTAGAACAGCGGTTGATGAACTTTTTCCAAGAAAGAGCCACAGGGAAAATGCGTCAGGCTCTGGGGTCCATCCAGGCGCTGCAGGGCAACCACTTGATTCCACCAATGCAATGCGAAAACAGCCGAAGCTCCGGACGGACGCACACGACCAGATACGGCCCATGGGCCCAATGACCAAGATGGTCAAACTTTTCCTCAAGAAAGTGTTAAGCTCTCAGTGGGCACGTGCTCTCAAGGAGAGGGCTCACCCTTCCCTGAGAGTTTATTCCCCCCAGGAAGTGGTCTCAAGGGGGTTGGCAGCTTGGATGGGGCCATTCTGTGAGTCAGGCAGGACTGGGACCCGAGTCCACGTCTCCTGCTGTCCTCTTGGGGCTCCCCCGTGGCACATGCTGCCCCCCTGGCCATCAGGGAAACTCCTCCAGGATGGAGCATGGTCCTGCAGCCCTGGCGGAGCTCGGGGAGAACCGGCCGGCACACTCAGAGAGCAGCCCGGGCTCCTGCTGGCCCTGGCTTAACCTCTGACAGAGGACAAGCAGCTTCCACCGGCTAACCACAGGCTGCTTTCTTTCCAGCAGAGCCTGGCTCTCACAGCACCTTCTGGAAAGCCATTACAGCAGCTGCAGCAGCACGCGTGGCGTTAATTTATTAAAATCCCAGCTTGTAAAAGCCGAGCTCGCAGGCAGAGCCGGAGGAGGCAAAGGCAGGCTGCACGGGCGACGTGAGCCGCTATTTTCTCTTCTCGCAGCCACAAAAGGAAATGTTGGCGAGGTCTTGGGCGAAGGGGTGGGCTGGTGGGGAGGGGAGCTGCTGGATTTAATAGCAGGAATACGAGTCATTTGTCTTATTGTAAAAGAGATGTGTGTTTGGACGCAGAAAACGCTCTGGATCCTTTCTTTCCTCCCCTCGCAGGCTTGAAAAGCCAGGAGCAAAACAAAATGCTGCTGATTCCGAGGCTATTTTGGGCGCCTGCCGTTGATTGTCTGCTTCCGAGACCCTCGGCACACGCCGCCTTTCTCAAGGAACAGTTTGAACAAACGGCAATGGGGACTGAACGAGCATCGTGCTGCTAAGGCCGGCCCTCAGAGCAGAAAGCAGTCCCCACGGGCTGGGCCTGGCTCCGGTCACTGAATTCTCCCCTGCTCCCCAATGCCCACCCACCGCCACACACTGCCCGCTCCGCGGTGCTCACGGGCGCCTGAGCTAGGCTGCCCACCCCGTGCCAGGAAGCTATTTACCAAAGGAAATAACTCTGATAAAGGGCTAAAATTAGCCAGCAAGGATGGAAAACATTTTGTCGGGATCTGTTGACAAGAGGAAGCAGAGCTGTGAAAGGGGCTCACCCTTCCTGAGAGTTTATTCCCCCAGGAAGTGGTCTCAAGGGGGTTGGCAGCTTGGATGGGGCCATTCTGTGAGTCAGGCAGGACTGGGACCCGAGTCCACGTCTCCTGCTGTCCTCTTGGGGCTCCCCCGTGGCACATGCTGCCCCCCTGGCCATCAGGGAAACTCCTCCAGGATGGAGCATGGTCCTGCAGCCCTGGCGGAGCTCGGGGAGAACCGGCCGGCACACTCAGAGAGCAGCCCGGGCTCCTGCTGGCCCTGGCTTAACCTCTGACAGAGGACAAGCAGCTTCCACCGGCTAACCACAGGCTGCTTTCTTTCCAGCAGAGCCTGGCTCTCACAGCACCTTCTGGAAAGCCATTACAGCAGCTGCAGCAGCACGCGTGGCGTTAATTTATTAAAATCCCAGCTTGTAAAAGCCGAGCTCGCAGGCAGAGCCGGAGGAGGCAAAGGCAGGCTGCACGGGCGACGTGAGCCGCTATTTTCTCTTCTCGCAGCCACAAAAGGAAATGTTGGCGAGGTCTTGGGCGAAGGGGTGGGCTGGTGGGGAGGGGAGCTGCTGGATTTAATAGCAGGAATACGAGTCATTTGTCTTATTGTAAAAGAGATGTGTGTTTGGACGCAGAAAACGCTCTGGATCCTTTCTTTCCTCCCCTCGCAGGCTTGAAAAGCCAGGAGCAAAACAAAATGCTGCTGATTCCGAGGCTATTTTGGGCGCCTGCCGTTGATTGTCTGCTTCCGAGACCCTCGGCACACGCTGCCTTTCTCAAGGAACAGTTTGAACAAACGGCAATGGGGACTGAACGAGCATCGTGCTGCTAAGGCCGCCGGCCCTCAGAGCAGAAAGCAGTCCCCACGGGCTGGGCCTGGCTCCGGTCACTGAATTCTCCCCTGCTCCCCAATGCCCACCCACCGCCACACACTGCCCGCTCCGCGGTGCTCACGGGCGCCTGAGCTAGGCTGCCCACCCCGTGCCAGGAAGCTATTTACCAAAGGAAATAACTCTGATAAAGGGCTAAAATTAGCCAGCAAGGATGGAAAACATTTTGTCGTGGGATCTGTTGACAAGAGGGGAAGCAGAGCTGTGAAAAAGATAGGGGGTGAAGGACACAGAGGGACAAGGGGCTGACTGTGATGAGAAGGGGAACCCAGGAATAGCTAGGGCGGCCCGGAGGCCAAGACGGCCACACGGACAGCAAGGGCCAAAGGGCCGGATTCCCCTCTTGCTCAGTGGCCCCAGTCCCACGCTAGGGCAGCTGGCCTCAGGCAGCGAAGGAGGGTAGCCGGCACGTTCTTTTGGAGGACAGATCTCTGAAGATGAGTACCAGACGTGCAGCCCCGTGAGGGAAGCAAGCAGAGGGCAGGGCAGAGGCGAGCCAGAATCTCGCTTTTGGAGTTCAAGTCCCAGCTCCACCAGTTACTAACAGTGACCTTGGACAGCCCACGTAACACCTCCGCGCCTCCAGTGAGAACCTCAGGAGACAAGTAAGTATAGTGTTGTTCTAGGGAGAAAATCAATTCTGGCTCCCTGCTGCAAACTGTTTCTTTGACTTGTTTTCTGTTGCTATTATTACTATAATCATACTTAATGGCTTGCCTGGAGGACCCTGCCTGGATGTTAAAGTAAAATACCTTTGTTCAAGAATCCTGTCCACCTGTAGATGGCAGGAAGAGAGAGAGAAGTTAATACTTCCCCTGCCTGAAGCTTGCCATTTCTAGGAGGTGTTTGCAAGATAAAATGGCCTATTGGCTTTGCTTCCTCACCTTCCCCCATCTCTGATCTATAAAATAACCTGGCATCCAAACCCCAATAAGATGGCTTTTTCCGAAGCGCTAGCCTTCCATCCTCTCAGTCAGCTGCTTTCTGAATACAGTCATTTTCCTTGCCTCGACACCTCGTCTTTTGGATTCGTTGGCCCATCGTGAATCGAGCAGACAGAGCTTGGACTTGGTAAGTGTTTGGCCCACGTCTCAGGGTGGTGGTAATAACACACGTGTACTGTCTCCCAAAGCAGCATCATTCGGGACACTGAGCCTTCTACAAACATGGATGGAGGGCATCCTGTGGGCCCGTCACAGTCCTGGGCACCGGGGGACACTTTGATGACCTAAACAAAGCACTTCTCTAAGCTGCTTTAATTGTGTGAGGAATGTGCCCCTTAGAGATACAGGACCAGGGCTGCTCACCTTGCCACAGCCAAACTGAAGGGCCTCAGAGACATTTATCCCATCTGGCTGCATGCCTACTACAGGCTGTGTATCAGAGAGGGGGTGATCTGGGCTCAGGTTGCCTTTTGAGCCCACAACCGGGTGGGGGGAAAAAGGCAAGTAAACAGGCATCTGTCATTGAGCAGAAAAAGGACCAGAATTAGGTTTCAGAGGGAACCATGAACGGTCTCTGGAAATAGCAGGGACGGCCTCCTGGAGGAGGTGACAGAGGTGGGTCTTGAAGGATGTGGAGGAGTTGACCAAGACAGGGAGGAGAGGAAGGCATTCCCATAAGGAAGAGCAAACAACATGATGTTTATGAGGAAGATGTTCATAGCTGGGTGTGGCTGGTGTGCAGGACACAAGGACCAGTGACACTTGGTCCATGCAGTAATTGGTATGACAGGGACCAGTGAGCATGCTCTAGCTTTGGCGCTGGAGAGCAGGGTGCCAGAGCCCCTCGGTGAGCCCAGCCCTTCCTGTTAGCTACCGGCCCTTCCTATTGGCTGCGGGGCTGTCCGGAGGTCAGGGGGCGTGGCAGGGGCTGGATGTTGGAGGGTACTGGGTGGGGGTGCACAGAGAGCTCTCAGGCCATTGCATAATCACCAACTGGTTTAGAGGGATGGTTATACCCATGTGTGTAGCTAAATGTCTGCTCCCAAATGGAGGAAGGAGTGGAGGGAGAGGCAACCTCGGGAGAGGGCAGGGCCTCCAGAACATGCTGGGAGGTCACGGGACATCCCTGTGTGCAGAGATCTGGGACTCAAACCAAGCTGCCCAAACACCTCCTCTTTTAGTCTGGATGCATGTGGCTCTCCCATCTAAGACTTCATCTGGGGAAAGTATTTTGATGTTAAAAAGATGACTCATGAAAAAGATGGCTCCTGCAACACAAGCTCTGCTCTTTGATGAGCAGATATTTGAATTTTGTCCTCCTCAGCTTTGCATTTGCTACTATACTCTGGAAAGATGTATCTGCAAAGTTACTGAGAGTCATCCTTTCTTCTTCATTCCTGTGGCTGATACTCTGATGGTCTTGTAGAGACCAGAAAAGCATCCTGGAAACAGGGATGGGCCTGCTCCTTTGAGAGGTCCCAGTGGCTCAGGGAGGGCTGAGCCCATCAGAGGTCTTGATAAGGCTATGATGCTAGCACCCAGAGGGGGCCATTTGGCCATCTCTGCTTGACCATCTCCAAGGGCAACATGGATGCTTCTCTCTGAGACCTCAGACAAGGCCACAGAAGTCACATGATGAGGCGGAAGGAATAAGCATTCAGAGAGTGAAACAGACCAGGAGTTCAATCCCAAGGCACCCACTACATCCTAGCTCTGTGTCCTTGATTATATGATTTAAATCAAAATGGAAATGAGAGCAATACCCATCTGATGGGGTCACCATCAAGATAAATGTTTTATCACATAAGCTTGGTTCTTGCATTATCAATACAAAGAGTGTCTCGATAAATCTAGTCCTTTCCCTCTCCTTTCTTTGAGATTTCCAGGCACTAGAGTATGCAAGTCTTTACAACAAGCTAAATATATACAAGTTAATCGTATTCACGTATTTGCATAAATTAATATGTAGTAATTATATATTATAGCAATTTCTGAATAATATCCTCAAATAACTATCTCAATACACCAAAAATGTTAACAATGCTTTTTTTCCAGTAGTGGAATTATGGGTGATTTGTATTTTCTCCCCAGATTTGCTGCAATTAGTATGCATAATCTTCTAAATAGGGAGAGAAAAAAACCCAGCAACTGTGAGTAAGAAGAAAGCTGTCCTCTGGTACCCTGTGATGGGAAGTCTGTTCACTGGCCTCAGATTATGCTGATGGTCTCTGTGACTCCAAGGACCTGGTGAGTCATCCAAAGGTTGAAGTGGCTTGAAACAGAAGATTTAAAAAAAAGAAGAAAATAGAAGATTTTGCAACAAAGAGTGGCAAGGTTGCCCAGGCTCTGGCTCAGTAGGTCTGATCCTTTTCCTCTTTATTCTGGGAGGCTGGATCTGAAAGGTGTGTGCTAACTTGGGAAGGGGGTCCTACAGACAGAGGGGAACCCACCCCACAAATGACTGTGTGCACAGAGAGCTGACGGAGGCCTGGATTTGAGGGTTCACTCTGCTGTGTGAGATGTGAGATCCTGGGCCAGCTTTTTTTTTTTTAGCCACTTCTATTGGTCTTTCATTGATTTCCATCTTTGTTCTTTGGCCCGTGTGGGCCTCCCATCGCAGTGGCCTCTCTCGTCACAGAGCACCTGGCTCGGGTGCATGCGCTCCAGAGATCCGGCTCCGTAGTTGGACACATTGGTCCAGCCGCTCCGCTGCACATGGGATCTTCCCAGGCCAGGGATCGAACCAGCGCCCCTTGTACTGCAAGGCGGTGTCCTTACCCACTGGACCACCAGGGAAGCCCCCTGGGCCAGCTTTTACTCCCCTGGACCTCAGTGTTCTCAGTCCAGGTGCTTGAGTCATCACTTCCTCTGAGAAACCTTCCTGGACCACTTCAGCCTCACCTGGACACCTCTTATTGAAGTCTGCACCCCAATCTGCTCATCCTTCTGTGTTACAATGGTCTCTTGATGGCCTGTCCCCTACACGAGGCTAGGAGAAACTTAGAGCAAGGAACATAGCTGCCCACAGCTGTTTCCTTTGGCCTCTCACGGAGGTTGATACAGTGTGGACTCTTCAGAAAGGTCTTCTGAATGAATGAATAAATGAATGAATGACGTGCATGCTATGGCCAGGCCCTGGAAGTGCAGAGATGCAGCTGTCTTTACCCTCTGCTTTCAAGGACCGCGCCCTCTTTTGGAATTCAGTCTCCCCAACAGAATGTACCTGATGCACAAGGCCCTAAAAGGCTTAAGAGAAACTAGGAGAATTAAGGAGAGGAGGGCTCCCCAGGGCCTCGTATAAAAGGCCGAATTTGCGCAGAGCCTGGAAGAAGGAGTAAAATGTCCCCCATGGGCCCAGGAGGCAAGGCAACTAAGGCAGGATTTAGGCAGGCAGCACACAGAGTGGGCGAGACAAGAGCAAGGCGGGGGCCCAGCTTGGAGCACCTCCCATGGGAGAGGAGCGGGTCTGGGTGGCATTCTGGCTGCAGCAGGGAGCCCAGAAGGGTTGAGGAAGAGGACTGACGGGGTCTGACGTGCCTCTGCTTGGGCTGGCAGGACCAGGCATCTGCACCTGTGCTCGATGCCAGCCGAGCCCAGCATTCTTTCGCCTGCCCATCAGGAGGGCTCAGACTAGGACCAGTTTGGAATGTGCCCAATCTAGTCTTCAGCAAACAAGCCCTCTAATTTAAACCAGTGTCTGTGAGAAGGGCCGCTTTGGCATGGGTCCTGAAGAGCCCTGATATGATTAACCTCTGCCAGCTGCAGCAGATTAATTGCAGAAAGGATATCCTGGGAGCCCCAAGGATCTTAAGGGCAGCCAACTGTTGAAGATGAAGCCTGCCTTGCCTGGGCTATAGCTTCATTTGGGGGGCCCCCTGTTCCCACCAAAAAGTCTGTGAGCACCAGGTAAGCTCCAGCTCACCCCAGGGCCTTGGCATGTGCTCCTCCCACAGCCCAGTGTTGAACATGGTTGGTCTCCTGGTATTTCAAGTCTTGGTTCAAATACTGCTTCGTTACTGATATTTTTCCTGGCTCCCCATTGAATATAGCATCACTACTCCCCTGCATCACCTCTCATTATGTGATTTGATTTTCTGCTTTCACAGGGCTTCTTTTCTTTTTCTGATACATGTTTATTTTCTCCCTCCCGATCTGACTCTAAACAGACTTAAATTTCATGAGAACAGGGATCTTGTCCTGCTCACAGCTCTAGTCCCCGCGTCTCACACAGCACCTGGCGTAGAGTAGGTACTTAATAAAAATGAATTGGACATAGCAACTTCTCACCAGCTCTCTATTTTACACATGGTAGTGTATGTATGGGGCTTCTCAGGTTCTGCTAGTGGTAAAGAATCGCCTGCCAATGCAAAAGGCGTAAGCGATGTGGGTTTGATCCCTGGGTCAGGAAGGTCCCCTGGAGGAGGAAATGGAAACCCACTCCAGCTTGCCTGCAGAATTCCATGCACAGAGGAGCCTGGAGGGCTACAGTCTGTGGGGTCACAAAGAGTTGGATACGACTGAGCAACAGAGTACCAGCGTGTAAATGTCAATGCCACTTTCTCTGTTCATCCCCAACTGTGTCCACACATCCACTCTCTATATCTGTATCTCCATTCCTTCCCTCCAGCTAGGTTCATCAATACCATTTTTCTAGATTCTATACCTATGCGTTCATATACGATATTTGTTTTTTCTCTTTCTGACTTACTTCATTTTCTGTATAGCAAGTTCTAGGTTCAGACACCTCACAAAAACTGACTCAAATTCATTCTTTTGTATGACTAATAGTCCAAGCGAGGACAGGAAGAGAGGGAGAAAGGGAGCTTCTAACACAACAGTTCCAAAATGAAATCCAGTCCCCAGCCCGATTGCTCTGGACAGTGAGGTCATTAGCTCCCAGCCTATAGAAAACCTCCAGGGCAGGGCTAAGGGCGTTGAATCCCCAGGAACTAGAGACACCTGGCACTTGGGACTGCAGGAGGGAAGGGAAGAGGGAGGGACGAACCTCCATGCAGTCCCTACTGTGGGCCAGGCCCTGTCTACTGAAGGAAACCTCTTGTTTTACAGATTAAGTGGGCTGTAGCTCACAATGAATACGTATGAAGTAACATCTGTTCTGTTCCTGGGGTCAGCACGCCGCAAAGAGTCTCATCCATCCTCCCCACAAAGTTTGCGAGGCAGGCACAGATTGCTGCTGCAGTTGTATAAGCAGGGGGCTTCAGGGTGTTCAGGAAACACATACAAGCCAGAGGCAGAGCCAGGCTGCTAACTGGTTTGCTACACAGGGGGCCCTCTGCCTGTCACAGATTTTCTAGTCCCAGCGCCCTCACACAGCACCTGGCGTAGAGTAGGTACTTAATAAAAATGAATTGGACATAGCAACTTCTCACCAGCTCTCTATTTTACACATGGTAGTGTATGTATGGGGCTTCTCAGGTTCTGCTAGTGGTAAAGAATCGCCTGCCAATGCAAAAGGCGTAAGCGATGTGGGTTTGATCCCTGGGTCAGGAAGGTCCCCTGGAGGAGGAAATGGAAACCCACTCCAGCTTGCCTGCAGAATTCCATGCACAGAGGAGCCTGGAGGGCTACAGTCTGTGGGGTCACAAAGAGTTGGATACGACTGAGCAACAGAGTACCAGCGTGTAAATGTCAATGCCACTTTCTCTGTTCATCCCCAACTGTGTCCACACATCCACTCTCTATATCTGTATCTCCATTCCTTCCCTCCAGCTAGGTTCATCAATACCATTTTTCTAGATTCTATACCTATGCGTTCATATACGATATTTGTTTTTTCTCTTTCTGACTTACTTCATTTTCTGTATAGCAAGTTCTAGGTTCAGACACCTCACAAAAACTGACTCAAATTCATTCTTTTGTATGACTAATAGTCCAAGCGAGGACAGGAAGAGAGGGAGAAAGGGAGCTTCTAACACAACAGTTCCAAAATGAAATCCAGTCCCCAGCCCGATTGCTCTGGACAGTGAGGTCATTAGCTCCCAGCCTATAGAAAACCTCCAGGGCAGGGCTAAGGGCGTTGAATCCCCAGGAACTAGAGACACCTGGCACTTGGGACTGCAGGAGGGAAGGGAAGAGGGAGGGACGAACCTCCATGCAGTCCCTACTGTGGGCCAGGCCCTGTCTACTGAAGGAAACCTCTTGTTTTACAGATTAAGTGGGCTGTAGCTCACAATGAATACGTATGAAGTAACATCTGTTCTGTTCCTGGGGTCAGCACGCCGCAAAGAGTCTCATCCATCCTCCCCACAAAGTTTGCGAGGCAGGCACAGATTGCTGCTGCAGTTGTATAAGCAGGGGGCTTCAGGGTGTTCAGGAAACACATACAAGCCAGAGGCAGAGCCAGGCGCTAAGAACCCAGCTCTAACTGGTTCTAACTCCTGTCTGACACAGCACCCTTCACACACACGGTGGCTGTCCTGGCCCTGTCCTGCACCCCAGCCTCTGGAGGTCGTGGCTCTGGGCAAACTTCTCAGACAACCTCGAGCGCATCTGCTGGCAGCTCCGGAGCCCTTAATTAGCTCGCCACCTCTGAGCGCGGAAAGCTGCTTGGGCCGCCTGACTCAGCACACATGCCCAGAGCCGCCCACACGCGTGGGCAGGTGAAGAGGGATGGGTCTCCTGGCCTTGCCCAGCAGCCAGCTCAGAAACCACCCATGGAGGCCCGCTCCACGGGCTGGGGTGTAGGGAGAGCAAAGGCTTTGCTGGCTGCCTGGGAGGGGAGCACCTGGTCCTCGGGCTCTGCCACACCCATAAACGGAGTCCTAGCTTTCTCACCTGTAAGGCTACCATGAAGAAGAAACGACCCACTCCAAGCACTGCCCAAGGCTGTCTCAGACGGGGAGCTCAGTAAAGACTGGTCTTCTCTACTGAGCACAGCTCCCCCACATGAATTCTCAATTCAGAACCAGCCTGCAAATTCTCCTTCCCACCTGATCCTCACACATGTGACACACACGGGTGGGGTCACACGCTGTGCTTGCCCTGGGCACTGCAGAAAAGACTGTGAACAAAATGGTCCAAATCTCTGACCTCAGAGCCCTTACCTTCTAGCTGGGGGCTGGGGAGGGAGAAGGGATGATCAACACATAAAGACATAAATGAGATATGTCAGATACGGTGCTAAGAAGGAAAAAGTAAAGCTGAGAGGTCAATAGGAAGGGTAGGGAGGGGGTGTTGCTGGAATTCTGGAGAGGGTGCCCAGAGAAGGGCTCACTCGCTCAAGAGCTGCCCTCTGAGAAGAGACTGAAGGAAGTCGTGAACGGGGCCACTGTTCCAGGCAGCGCAAACAGGCCTCAAACGCTGAGAAAGAGCCCTCACTAGATTTCAAAGACAAAACTTTTCCCAAACAGGATGTCAACGAGAAAATTAGATTTTATAAGAATGCAGTTTGTGGCCAGTTTTTCCAAAGGGGACTGATGTGGTCCAGTCTTGGTTTGATGGTTTCCTGTTTCTGGGAAGTTGTCCTTGGCCACCGTCAGCATGGTAATATAGGTTTCCTCAGGTGACGATACCAATTAACGTCAGCACTAAGAATTATAATCACTGTCATTTGTTAAGCCCCTACCATGTGCCAGGCACAGCTCTGGAAGCTTTGATGTATTCCCGTTTTACAGATGAGGAAACTGGGCCACAGGGAGATCAAGCCTTTAACCGAACTCGACTGGCTTTTAAGTGGAGGTGCTGAGGTTCAAATGCAGGCAGCCCAGCTCAGGCAGCTCTGCTCTGACCACCACGCTAACTATCTCAAAACGCACAAGTGCTTGTTGCTTATTAGCAAGAAGGGATGGACCTGGGCCCTCCAAGATTTCTCGCTCTTCCCTATGAACCCCCTCCACCCACCCCGAATGAACACTGCAGAGCTGCCTGTTTAATCTCTTGACATGGCTCAAGTCAAAGATACGATGTCTTAAAGAAAAATCACGTTGCCCAGCAAAGGGATGATTCGAAATTCCAGTCTCTATTGCAGAGGAGAGCGGCTGAGCAAGGAGCAAGGCAAGGTGACGCCATGCCCCCAGATCTCACTTTCCCTGTCTGCAAAATAAGAATGGATGGAAGGCTCCAGAGTCTCTTCTGGTCATAAGGCTCAGAGACACAGACCCTGACCCTGACCCTGACCCAAGCCAGAGAGCACGTTGTTGGGAGTTTCCACCTGATAGACCGAAGGCAGCGGCCTAGGTGAGCTGGCCGTGCTGCTGGGCGGGGTGCGGGAGTAGGCATAGTCCCCAAATCCATGGTCTTGACCAAAGGAACCTCGGCCTCCTCTGACTGCCCCCTGAATCCCCGCGCCACCCCTATGGTCTCATCCCAGGCAGAGGGGGATGGGCCCTCCGCCTGCCAGGGATTTGCCATAAGGTGACCCGAATGCATTGAGGGCTCAGAGGGTCGGGAAAGGCCAGATCTGTGGCTGTTCCCGTCTTGTCCCTGTCTCCCATTCCTGCCCTTCCTCCTTGCAGCTCCCTGACACATCATATCACTCAGCCTTTGGGGAAAGCTGATTTCTAGCAGGGAAGGGAAGAGGACGCACTAATGATAGGTGGTGATAAAGGCACCATTTACTGACTGCCTTCTCTGAGCTGTTTTTTTTTTTTTTTTTTTAATAGAGGTAACAGTCATATAACAGCAAATGAACCATTTTAATTAATTTATTTATTTTAATTGGGAGATAATTACCTTACAATATTGTGATGGCTTCTGCCACACATCAACATGAATCGGCCATAGGTACCACCATCCTGAACCTCCCTCTCATCTGCCCCCACCCATCCCTCCAGGCTGTCACAGAGCACAGGCTCTGGGTGCCCTGCTCCATGCAGTGAACTCACACTGGTCATACATTCTACATCTGGTAATGCATGAGCTTCAGTGCTGTTCTCTCACACCATCCCTCCCTCGCTTTCCTCCACCGAGTCCAGAAGTCTGTTCTTCATGTCCACGTCTCCTTTGCTGACCTGTAGGTAGGATCGTTGGTACCATTCTTCTAGATTCTATACACATGTGTTAGCATACAGTATTTGTCTTTCTCTTTCTGACTTATTTCACTCTATATAACAGGCTGCAGGTTTATCCACCTCACTAGAACTGACTCAAAGGTGCTCCTTTTTATCGCTGAGTAGTATTCCATTGTGTGTAAGTACCACAACCTCTGTATCTATTCATCTGTCATTGGACACCTAGGTAGCTTCCATGTCCTAGCTATTCTAAATAGAGCTGCACTCAACACTGGGGTACATGCATCTCTTTTAAATTCTGGTTTCTTCAGGGTATATGCCTGGTAGTAGGATTGCTGGATTGTATGGTCATATGATGGCCATTCTGATTGGTGTGAGATGATACTTCATTGTGGTTTTGATTTGCATTTCTCTTATAATGAGCGGTAGTGAGCATCTTTTCATGTGTTATTAGCCATCTGTATGACTTCTTTGAGGAAATATCTGTTTAGGTCTTCTGCCCAATTTTGATTGGGTTGTTCATTTTTCTGGAATTGAGCTACATGAGCTGCTTATATACTTTGGAGATTAATTCTTTGCCCATTGTTTCATTTGCTATTATTTTCTCCTATTCTGAAGGCTGTCTTTTCACCTTGCTTATAGTTTTCTTCATTATTTAAAAGCTTTTAAGTTTAATTTGGTTTAATTTGTTTATTTTTGCTTTTATTTCCATTACTCTGGGAGTAATCATAGTGGATCTTGCTGTGATTTATGTCAGAGATTGTTCTGCCTATGTTTTCCTCTAAGAGCTTTGTGATTTCTGCTCTTATATTTAGGTCTTTAATCCATTTTAAGTTTATTTTTGTGTATGGTGGTAGGAAGTATTCTAATTTCATTCTTTTACATACAGTTGACCAGTTTTCCCAGCATCACTTGTTGAAGAGACAACTGTCTTTTCTCAATTGTATATTTTTGCCTCCTTTGTCAAAGATAAGGTGTCCCTAGAGGCATGGATTTATCTCCAAGTTTTCTGCTTTGTTCAATTGGTCTATATTCTACATCTGGTAATGCATGAGCTTCAGTGCTGTTCTCTCACACCATCCCTCCCTCGCTTTCCTCCACCGAGTCCAGAAGTCTGTTCTTCATGTCCACGTCTCCTTTGCTGACCTGTAGGTAGGATCGTTGGTACCATTCTTCTAGATTCTATACACATGTGTTAGCATACAGTATTTGTCTTTCTCTTTCTGACTTATTTCACTCTATATAACAGGCTGCAGGTTTATCCACCTCACTAGAACTGACTCAAAGGTGCTCCTTTTTATCGCTGAGTAGTATTCCATTGTGTGTAAGTACCACAACCTCTGTATCTATTCATCTGTCATTGGACACCTAGGTAGCTTCCATGTCCTAGCTATTCTAAATAGAGCTGCACTCAACACTGGGGTACATGCATCTCTTTTAAATTCTGGTTTCTTCAGGGTATATGCCTGGTAGTAGGATTGCTGGATTGTATGGTCATATGATGGCCATTCTGATTGGTGTGAGATGATACTTCATTGTGGTTTTGATTTGCATTTCTCTTATAATGAGCGGTAGTGAGCATCTTTTCATGTGTTATTAGCCATCTGTATGACTTCTTTGAGGAAATATCTGTTTAGGTCTTCTGCCCAATTTTGATTGGGTTGTTCATTTTTCTGGAATTGAGCTACATGAGCTGCTTATATACTTTGGAGATTAATTCTTTGCCCATTGTTTCATTTGCTATTGTTTTCTCCCAGTCGGAGGGCTGTCTTTTCACCTTGCTTATAGTTTTCTTCATTATTTAAAAGCTTTTAAGTTTAATTTGGTTTAATTTGTTTATTTTTGCTTTTATTTCCATTACTCTGGGAGTAATCATAGTGGATCTTGCTGTGATTTATGTCAGAGATTGTTCTGCCTATGTTTTCCTCTAAGAGCTTTGTGATTTCTGCTCTTATATTTAGGTCTTTAATCCATTTTAAGTTTATTTTTGTGTATGGTGGTAGGAAGTATTCTAATTTCATTCTTTTACATACAGTTGACCAGTTTTCCCAGCATCACTTGTTGAAGAGACAACTGTCTTTTCTCAATTGTATATTTTTGCCTCCTTTGTCAAAGATAAGGTGTCCCTAGAGGCATGGATTTATCTCCAAGTTTTCTGCTTTGTTCAATTGGTCTATATTTCTGTCTTTGTGCCACTACCATATTGTCTTGACGATTGTAGCTTTGTAGTATAAGCTGAAGTCGGCGTATAATTCCATGAGAGTACATTGTGGTATTGTACAACTATTACTTCTATATAGTTCCAAATAGCGTCTTCACCCTAAAAGGAAATCTGGTACCCATAAAGGAGTCACTTCCATTCTCCCTTCTCCCAAGCCCCTTGTAGCCACTAATCTGCTTCCTGTCTTTCATTTTGCACATTTCATATAAACGATATCATACAATATATGATCTTTTGTATCTGGCTTTTTTCACATAGCCTGTGTTCAAGGTTGATCGCTGTAGCATTCATCAGTACTTCTTTCCTTTTTATGGCTGAATAATATTCCTTTTATGAATACAACACATTTGGTTTATCCATTCATCTACTGATGGACATTGGGTTGTCTCTACCTTTTCGTTACTTTGAATAGTGCTATTATGAGCATCCATGCACAAGTGTTTTTTTTTTTTTTTCTTGGAATGCTTGTTTTCAGTTCTTTTGGGTATATACCCAGCAGTGAAATTGCTGGATCAGATGGTAATTCTATGGTTAACATTTTGAGGGACTGTCCAACTGCCTTCCACAGCACTGTACAATTTCAGACTCCTACCAGCATGACAAGATGGTTCAATTTCTTCAAAACCTCACCAAGGGCTTCCCTGGTGGTCCAGTGGGTAGAGTCCACCTTGCTGTGCAGGGGGCACCAGTTCAATCCCTGGCCCGGGAAGATCCCACGTGCCATGGAGAAGCTGGACCAGTCCAATTACGAGCCAGCGCTCTGGAGCGCATGGGCTCAGAGCTGGTGCTCTGCAATGAGATAGGCCACTGCAATGGGAGGCCCACACGGGCCAAAGAATAAAGATGGATGAAAATAAATAAATAAAAAACAATAAAAGAGGTCAAAAGAAAAAAGAGAAAAACCTCACCAACACTTGTTTTCCATTTTAAAATATAGCCATCCTAGTATGTATGAATGGTATCTTATTGTGGTTTCTATTTGCATTTCCCTAATGATTAATGATCCTGAGCATCACCCTCATGTGTTTGCTGTTTGTATATCTTCTCTGGAAACATGTCAATTCAAGTTTTTTTCCTACTTTTTAATTGGGTTATTTATCTTCTTACTGTTAGCTCCTTATGTACTCTGTTGAATTTCTTTATTATTTTTGTATATTGGGCCCTTGTCAGATAAAAGATTTACAAAGATTTTCTTCCATTCTATAGGGTTGTCATTTGACTACAAAAGTTTTACTTTTGATGAAGTCCAATATAATTATTTTTTTCTTTTGGTGCTTATGCTTTTGGTCTCGTATCTAACCACCCTTTGCCAAATCCAAGGTCATGAAGATTTAGCCCTATGTTTTATCCTAAGAGTTTTGTGTGAAGTGTTTTTTCTTTTACATTTAATCTCCATGACACTCTCTGAAGTAGATAACATCATCTTAAACACCCTGTCCTAGAAATGAAGAAACCGAGAGTCAGGATGTACAAGTCAGCAGCCCAAGGACACACAGTCAGAGTGATTCCAGGGTCATGGGACAAGCTATCTGAGCCACTGCATCTCCTAATTCCCTTTCCCAGTGTGGCTGTTTTTTTTTCTTGGAATGCTTGTTTTCAGTTCTTTTGGGTATATACCCAGCAGTGAAATTGCTGGATCAGATGGTAATTCTATGGTTAACATTTTGAGGGACTGTCCAACTGCCTTCCACAGCACTGTACAATTTCAGACTCCTACCAGCATGACAAGATGGTTCAATTTCTTCAAAACCTCACCAAGGGCTTCCCTGGTGGTCCAGTGGGTAGAGTCCACCTTGCTGTGCAGGGGGCACCAGTTCAATCCCTGGCCCGGGAAGATCCCACGTGCCATGGAGAAGCTGGACCAGTCCAATTACGAGCCAGCGCTCTGGAGCGCATGGGCTCAGAGCTGGTGCTCTGCAATGAGATAGGCCACTGCAATGGGAGGCCCACACGGGCCAAAGAATAAAGATGGATGAAAATAAATAAATAAAAAACAATAAAAGAGGTCAAAAGAAAAAAGAAAAACCTCACCAACACTTGTTTTCCATTTTAAAATATAGCCATCCTAGTATGTATGAATGGTATCTTATTGTGGTTTCTATTTGCATTTCCCTAATGATTAATGATCCTGAGCATCACCCTCATGTGTTTGCTGTTTGTATATCTTCTCTGGAAACATGTCAATTCAAGTTTTTTTCCTACTTTTTAATTGGGTTATTTATCTTCTTACTGTTAGCTCCTTATGTACTCTGTTGAATTTCTTTATTATTTTTGTATATTGGGCCCTTGTCAGATAAAAGATTTACAAAGATTTTCTTCCATTCTATAGGGTTGTCATTTGACTACAAAAGTTTTACTTTTGATGAAGTCCAATATAATTATTTTTTTCTTTTGGTGCTTATGCTTTTGGTCTCGTATCTAACCACCCTTTGCCAAATCCAAGGTCATGAAGATTTAGCCCTATGTTTTATCCTAAGAGTTTTGTGTGAAGTGTTTTTTCTTTTACATTTAATCTCCATGACACTCTCTGAAGTAGATAACATCATCTTAAACACCCTGTCCTAGAAATGAAGAAACCGAGAGTCAGGATGTACAAGTCAGCAGCCCAAGGACACACAGTCAGAGTGATTCCAGGGTCATGGGACAAGCTATCTGAGCCACTGCATCTCCTAATTCCCTTTCCCAGTGTGGCTGTGGTTATTCAGTTGCCAAGTCATATCTGGCTCTTTGTGATCCCCATGGACTGCAATATCTCCCTGAGTTTCCTCAAACTCATGTCCATTGAGTCGGTGATGCCATCCAACTGTCTCATCCTCTGTTACCCGCTTCTCCTCTTGCCCTCAATCTTCCCAGCATCACGGTCTTTTCCAGTGAATCAACCCTTGGCGTTAGGTGGCCAAAGTACTAGAGCTTCATCTTAAACATCAGTCCTTCCAAAGAGTTGATGGAGACAATATTACTGAGGTGTGCATAACCAGAGGTGTTTGTGGACTGAAAGTTTAATTTGACCTATGTTAACTTTCAAATTGGAAACAGTGTCAGGGTTCATTTTCTTGGGCTCAAAAATCAATGCAGACGGAGACTGTCGGCACTAAATGAAAGGGGCTTACTCCTTGGAAGAATGGCGAAGTCAAACCTAGACAGTGTTTTGAAAAGCAGAGACACCACGTTGCCGACAAAAGTCCATATAGTCAAAGCTATAGTCCCAGGGTGGCTAGAGGCAATTGTCGCTGCCCAGGGAGCCAGCGCTGTAATGAGCTCCTGACGACTCAGCTCATTCTCCAGAAGAGAGGAGAGAGGTAGCCTTGTACATCCTTGGGTAAAGTAAGCCTGAATCCTGGCCTTCAAGTTCACAAAGCTCATTCTATAGGGTTTTTTTGTCCATTTGATTTTTAAACAAAAAGTTTTTTACTATGGGTTGTCATTTGACTACAAAAGTTTTACTTTTGATGAAGTCCAATATAATTATTTTTTTCTTTTGGTGCTTATGCTTTTGGTCTCGTATCTAACCACCCTTTGCCAAATCCAAGGTCATGAAGATTTAGCCCTATGTTTTATCCTAAGAGTTTTGTGTGAAGTGTTTTTTCTTTTACATTTAATCTCCATGACACTCTCTGAAGTAGATAACATCATCTTAAACACCCTGTCCTAGAAATGAAGAAACCGAGAGTCAGGATGTACAAGTCAGCAGCCCAAGGACACACAGTCAGAGTGATTCCAGGGTCATGGGACAAGCTATCTGAGCCACTGCATCTCCTAATTCCCTTTCCCAGTGTGGCTGTGGTTATTCAGTTGCCAAGTCATATCTGGCTCTTTGTGATCCCCATGGACTGCAATATCTCCCTGAGTTTCCTCAAACTCATGTCCATTGAGTCGGTGATGCCATCCAACTGTCTCATCCTCTGTTACCCGCTTCTCCTCTTGCCCTCAATCTTCCCAGCATCACGGTCTTTCCAGTGAATCAACCCTTGGCGTTAGGTGGCCAAAGTACTAGAGCTTCATCTTAAACATCAGTCCTTCCAAAGAGTTGATGGAGACAATATTACTGAGGTGTGCATAACCAGAGGTGTTTGTGGACTGAAAGTTTAATTTGACCTATGTTAACTTTCAAATTGGAAACAGTGTCAGATTTCATTTTCTTGGGCTCAAAAATCAATGCAGACGGTGACTGTAGCCACTAAATTAAAGGTGCTTACTCCTTGGAAGAATGGCTAAGTCAAACCTAGACAGTGTTTTAAAAAGCAGAGACACCACTTTGCCGACAAAAGTCCATATAGTCAAAGCTATAGTCCCAGGCTGGCTAGAGGCAATTCTCTCTCCCCAGGAAGCCAGCACTGTAATCAGCTCCTGACAACTCAGCTCATTCTCCAGAAAAGAGGAGAGAGGTAGCCTTGTACATCCTTGGGTAAAGTAAGCCTGAATCCTGACCTTCAAGTTCACAACAAATGCTCATTTACTGAGGCCTATGGGGTTTCCCTGGTGGCTCACACAATAAAGAATCTACCTGTAATGCAAGAGACCTGGGTTCTGTCCCTGGGTTGGGAAGACCCTCTGGAGAAGGGAATGGCAACCCACTCCAGTATTCTTGCCTGGAGCATTCCACGGACAGAGGATCCTGGCGGGTTACAGGCCACGGGGTCACAAAGAGTGG
Organism: Tragulus kanchil; assembly: GCA_022376925.1. Taxonomy (NCBI): domain Eukaryota; kingdom Metazoa; phylum Chordata; class Mammalia; order Artiodactyla; family Tragulidae; genus Tragulus; species Tragulus kanchil. The sequence goes on along the minus strand of JAIOJX010000006.1, from coordinate 65,836,475 downwards.
GACACGACTGAGCGACTAACACCAAACACACTCATCGGGAGCCGAGCTCTGTACTGTGGGAACTGCAGAAAGAAGCACTTTCCGGCTCGCAGGCCAGTGGACAACAGAGAGAGAAATAGCTGTCCCGGCGTGACACACAAGGGACCACAGGACAGATGGAGATGGATATTCAGAATCAGATATGAGAATATCCATTTATTCACTAAAAAAATTCTTACAGATTTTTCCTAGGTGCCCATCATTCCTTTAGATCCCGAGGATAAAGCAGTGAACAGACGAGGTCCTTGCCTCATGGAGCTTCCATCCTGGTTGGCAAGACAGACAATAGGCAAGGAATCAAAGAATGGCTTGGGAAGGGATCTGATGAGGCAGCATTTGAGCTGGGCCCTGCAAAATGGGTGAGACGCTAACCATGTGGATGGGAAAAGTCCAGCGTGTTTTTCCCAACAGCAACAAGAGGTCCTCCAGTTCTCAGAGGCCAGTGCCCGTCCTACGAATTTAACTCAGTCCTGACACAATCCACGTGGTGACAGCATCCGAACCCACAGATTAAGCGTCAGTCAGCTATGTTAACTTTCAAATTGGAAACAGTGTCAGATTTCATTTTCTTGGGCTCATGCAGACGGTGACTGTAGCCACTAAATTAAAGGTGCTTACTCCTTGGAAGAATGGCTAAGTCAAACCTAGACAGTGTTTTAAAAGCAGAGACACCACTTTGCCGACAAAAGTCCATATAGTCAAAGCTATAGTCCCAGGCTGGCTAGAGGCAATTCTCTCTCCCAGGAAGCCAGCACTGTAATCAGCTCCTGACAACTCAGCTCATTCTCCAGAAAAGAGGAGAGAGGTAGCCTTGTACATCCTTGGGTAAAGTAAGCCTGAATCCTGACCTTCAAGTTCACAACAAATGCTCATTTACTGAGGCCTATGGGGTTTCCCTGGTGGCTCACACAATAAAGAATCTACCTGTAATGCAAGAGACCTGGGTTCTGTCCCTGGGTTGGGAAGACCCTCTGGAGAAGGGAATGGCAACCCACTCCAGTATTCTTGCCTGGAGCATTCCACGGACAGAGGATCCTGGCGGGTTACAGGCCACGGGGTCACAAAGAGTGGGACACGACTGAGCGACTAACACCAAACACACTCATCGGGAGCCGAGCTCTGTACTGTGGGAACTGCAGAAAGAAGCACTTTCCGGCTCGCAGGCCAGTGGACAACAGAGAGAGAAATAGCTGTCCCGGCGTGACACACAAGGGACCACAGGACAGATGGAGATGGATATTCAGAATCAGATATGAGAATATCCATTTATTCACTAAAAAAATTCTTACAGATTTTTCCTAGGTGCCCATCATTCCTTTAGATCCCGAGGATAAAGCAGTGAACAGACGAGGTCCTTGCCTCATGGAGCTTCCATCCTGGTTGGCAAGACAGACAATAGGCAAGGAATCAAAGAATGGCTTGGGAAGGGATCTGATGAGGCAGCATTTGAGCTGGGCCCTGCAAAATGGGTGAGACGCTAACCATGTGGATGGGAAAAGTCCAGCGTGTTTTTCCCAACAGCAACAAGAGGTCCTCCAGTTCTCAGAGGCCAGTGCCCGTCCTACGAATTTAACTCAGTCCTGACACAATCCACGTGGTGACAGCATCCGAACCCACAGATTAAGCGCTCAGTCCCACAAGACGGCCCCCACTTCCGTCCAGGTGTTTGCCTGTGCTTCTGAACAACCAGCTATAAATCAGAGGGCTCCACGACCCCCTCCTCAGACTCAGTTAGTTTGCCAGAGTGGCTCACAGAACTCAGAGACATACCTACTTATGTTTGCCAGTTTATCATAAAGGGTATAGCACCTAGCTTAAAGAGCACAAGTGAACAGTCGGATGAAGAGGCATTTAGGGTGAAGACCAGAAGGGTACCAAGCACTAGAAACCGTCTATCCCCATGGAATGACGGTGCACCCCCCACCCCACATGTGGATTCATTCAACAATTTAGAAACCCATTGAGCCTTATTGTTCAAGAGTTTTTATAGAGAGTTTAATCTGCAGCCCCTTCTTCCCCTCCTCAGAGGTAGGCAGGGGGTTGCAAGACCCTCCAGGCCTTCCTGGTGACCAGTCCATCCCAAGGCTGCCTCTATTCCCCGCGCTAAGCTACCACACCAGCATCCACTCAGGGGTGGTTGATCTCCTATGAGTAATAAAAGACACGTCAATCAATAGAAATACTCCAAGGATTCTAGGAGCATTGTGACAGGAATCAGGAACCAAGACCCGGTGTATTTCTTATACCACAGAAGGGAGAGTGTTCCAGGCTAAAAGCTAGGCACCAGCAAGGGCAGAGAGCCGTGGCGACTCCTCGGCATCCTGCAGGTACATTTATTTGCTTGTTTATTATTTACAATGATTTTCTTCATTTCACTCATAGATTTTAAAAATACAAAAAGAAAAGAAACCCTCCCCATAATTTCATTACTCAGGGATCACTGTTAATGTCATAACCACGGAGAAGCTGAAACCATGTTTCTCCTCTGAACTGCAGAGCTTGAGGACGCCTGGCTCAGCATCTGAAAAGCCTGAGCTGCACGGACCACAGCCTCGCTTTCCCCAGAGCTGCCTGTCAAATAGAAGGCGCAGGGGACCCAAGGCAGTGCATCTGAAAGGAAAGTTAATGACTTTGGCTCAACTCCATTCTGCTAATCAGATCCACTTAGGTTGGAATGAAAGCCGGAGCGCCCCTCTGCATTCCCAGGGTGCAGCTGGGGTGGAGGAGGCCGCCTTGGGAAGACGCCACATGTCGTGGTGCGGGCCTGGGGCCCGAGTCCTGGCTCTGCCTGCCAGACCCCTGCCGTGGAGCAAGTGCTCATCCTCTCTGCCCCTCTGTCCCCTCATCACGGGATGCAGGAACAGGGGCCAGGCCTGCCTGGGAGGTGTTCGTGTAAGAAATAAATGAGGTCAAGTATGGGAAGTGCCTAGCATGAGTCAATCTGCAGTTGGGGTTTAATAAAAGATCCTATCATGCTCTGGAGTTCTGGGTCAAGTTGTCACATTGAAGACCCAGACACTCAGGATTCACAGCTGCCATCCAGAACCGGGCTGGATGCACCCACTCAGTCCAACTCCGCCTGCCTGCATTCTGCCGAGAGCCCGCCCCTGCCGCCTCCCCATCCTCTCCACTCCTCCGCAGGCCTCCGTCTGGAGGGTCTCTCCAGGGTCCTGGTGCTGTAGCACCTTGAAGCAGACACTCCCCTTCCAGGACGTCCTGGGCCGATGTGAGACCCCTGAACCCCAAAGCCAGAGCCAGCGGTTTCCCATAGAAATTCTTAATAAAAAAACAAAAGAAATCCCAGGACAGGAGCATTGTGACAGGAATCAGGAACCAAGACCGGTGTATTTCTTATACCACAGAAGGGAGAGTGTTCCAGGCTAAAAGCTAGGCACCAGCAAGGGCAGAGAGCCGTGGCGACTCCTCGGCATCCTGCAGGTACATTTATTTGCTTGTTTATTATTTACAATGATTTTCTTCATTTCACTCATAGATTTTAAAAATACAAAAAGAAAAGAAACCCTCCCCATAATTTCATTACTCAGGGATCACTGTTAATGTCATAACCACGGAGAAGCTGAAACCATGTTTCTCCTCTGAACTGCAGAGCTTGAGGACGCCTGGCTCAGCATCTGAAAAGCCTGAGCTGCACGGACCACAGCCTCGCTTTCCCCAGAGCTGCCTGTCAAATAGAAGGCGCAGGGGACCCAAGGCAGTGCATCTGAAAGGAAAGTTAATGACTTTGGCTCAACTCCATTCTGCTAATCAGATCCACTTAGGTTGGAATGAAAGCCGGAGCGCCCCTCTGCATTCCCAGGGTGCAGCTGGGGTGGAGGAGGCCGCCTTGGGAAGACGCCACATGTCGTGGTGCGGGCCTGGGGCCCGAGTCCTGGCTCTGCCTGCCAGACCCCTGCCGTGGAGCAAGTGCTCATCCTCTCTGCCCCTCTGTCCCCTCATCACGGGATGCAGGAACAGGGGCCAGGCCTGCCTGGGAGGTGTTCGTGTAAGAAATAAATGAGGTCAAGTATGGGAAGTGCCTAGCATGAGTCAATCTGCAGTTGGGGTTTAATAAAAGATCCTATCATGCTCTGGAGTTCTGGGTCAAGTTGTCACATTGAAGACCCAGACACTCAGGATTCACAGCTGCCATCCAGAACCGGGCTGGATGCACCCACTCAGTCCAACTCCGCCTGCCTGCATTCTGCCGAGAGCCCCCTCCCCTGCCGCCTCCCCATCCTCTCCACTCCTCAGCAGGCCTCCGTCTGGAGGGTCTCTCCAGGGTCCTGGTGCTGTAGCACCTTGAAGCAGACACTCCCCTTCCAGGACGTCCTGGGCCGATGTGAGACCCCTGAACCCCAAAGCCAGAGCCAGCGGCTTCCTGGTCTCCGGAGAAGCGGTGCCCCAAGGAAGGCCGTGGCCGTGACAAAAGCCAGGCCCAAGGAGGGCGTGTGAGCTCAGGGAGGCGTGAAGACCTTGCTCACGCTTCCATCCACTCCATGTGTACTGAGCACCTCCGAGGAGTTTGGCACTGCCTCAGTGGCGGGAAAGGTCCCTGCCCTCAGAGAGCATGGTTGGAGGATAAACCCGGAGGTTATACCACAGTGTGGGCAGCGGTAGCTGGGAGCACAGGGAGCTGAGGCAGAAGAGGCAGGGTGACGGGTCCATGGTCCCCCAAGCAGCATAGAAAGATTCTGGGAGCAAACCCACGTGGGTCCCGGTCAAAGCCAGGCCTGTCCACACTCGCCTCCGAGGGTGCATCTCCAGGTATCACAGGGGTGCCTTCACGTGTTTCACTTTGGTCCACACTTTCCGCCACCGTCACCCCTCCAGGCAGCAGGAGCACCGTCCCAGCCAGGGAAGTCCACATCAGACCAGAGCCTGGACAACGGAAGGTTGTTCCTGTGAGATTCATCCCGCTCCCCCAGCCAGGTGCTGGGGAGTGTGAGCACCAGGGCTAGGAGATCCCTGGGGAGAGGGGCCTTTCAGCTGAGCATGACTGTGAGTAGGCTCCCTGAGGACTTTATTTATGTATTTATTTTGAGAGAGAGAGAGACAGAGAAAGGCTAAACAAAGTGAAAAAGGAGTCCTAGGCAACAGAAACAGCCATGCCAAGCTCTAACGGGCAGGAAGAACACACACATGGGAGGGACCGGACTCCAGTGACCAGCGCGAAGTGCCTGAGACATGGGCGGCGATCCAGGAGGCCCGGCTCATGAAAGGCCTTCTGGTTACAGAGCAGCGATGAGCTTGTGACCGGGGGAGGCGGGAGTCAGAACTTATCAGTGCACGACCTCGGGCAGACTATTCAACCCCTCTCTGAGAGGCGCGGGTAGGAAGAGAGAGAAGGCAAGGCAGTAAGCCTGCAGGATGACACTGGAAAACCACACACCTCAGTCCCAGACTGCATGGAAAGCCCAGCCTCGCTCTCTCGGGGTCGGGGAGGCGAGCCTCCCCCCAGGACCACCATTCTAGGTGCCCCGCCTGCCACCTGCCGCCCCAGCCCCGGCCCCAGCCCTCCCCGGCCGGTCACCAGCCTGCCTTGCTTCCTTTGATGGAGAGATATCAACTGTCAAAAGTGAGAAAAACCACTTGTGCTTGGTCATCCTGTCCCCAGAGATGGCCAAGAGAGGAGAGGTATCTATGAAGCTGTCGAGTGCGATGTCTGGACTATGGCAAAGACAGAAATATTTACTTTGCAGGGATAAATATTACAGAAACAACCTTCCGTTGTCCAGGCTCTGGTCTGATGTGGACTTCCCTGGCTGGGACGGTGCTCCTGCTGCCTGGAGGGGTGACGGTGGCAGAAGTGTGGACCAAAGTGAAACACGTGAAGGCACCCCTGTGATACCTGGAGATGCACCCTCGGAGGCGAGTGTGGACAGGCCTGGCTTTGAACGGGACCCACGTTGGACTGTAGCTCTCCAGGCTTCTCCATCCATGGGATTTTCCTGGCAAAAATACTGGCAGTGGGTTGCCATTTCCTTCTCCAATGGGTTCCAGACTAGATGGAGTTTGTATCTTCACAACGTGACTGTACAGATGGCGTGAACCCAGGCTAATGCCTGGGTGCTCAGCGAGTGTGGATGCTCTCTCTCCTGCTCCTCTTCCTGTCTGCCACATGGATTTCCTACATGAGCAGCAGCTTGGAAATACCTCAGCCCTGGGCAGGACCAAGACTTGGCCCTTAGCCACAAGCTGCCCAGGCTCCCTGTCTCCCACCCCAGAGGCAGCTGCCCCAAAGATAGGAAGAATGTCATGATTGAGCCAAATGGTGTTCACAGAATCCAGTCTGCAGATAAACCTCGAGGCTTCTAGTGGAATTCAGCCGTGGTCCCTCTTGATTCAGAGGGACCTTTACAGGACCCGAGTCCATGTTCCTTTCTGTAAAAACTATAAATGAAAACGACCATGGTGGTGAGCCCTCCGTTGGGGATGCAGCCTGGTATCCTGCTGTATTTCTAGACGCAGCCTCCATGGACCACCTACACCAGGTTTCACTGTGATCTGAAGCAAGCCCGGTGCTTCAGGAGAAGAAACACAGAGCCCCAAGTTCTTTTCCTCTAGCTGCCATTAGATGCCATTAGACATCTGGCCACAGCTGGCATTTTGCCGGCGGATGGAGAGGCAGCCGGGAGGAAATCTGAGAGGTCTTCACATTTGCATCATGGACACTGCACTGCAGCCCCTCTGAAAAGCCCCTCTCCTCTAGCCCACACAAAGGCATGCGTGTTTGCACACAGACGGGGTTTATTTTAATTGGGCGTTCAAAGCAGCCAGTGGACTAAGGCAGTCATTTTACTGGCTTAATTTCTGTGGTAGAAAGGAGGGCTGTCAATTTCTCAACGCAGTGAAAATAAATCCAGCGTGAGCCCTTGCCAGATAGCTGCGAGGGCGGTGTGCAGAGGAGGGGCTTCTCCAGAAGAGAGATGTTCTGACTTGGGGGGTCCTAGCGGCAGGGTTTGGTGGGGAGCTGGTACTTTCAAGGCTAGGAATTTCAAACAGATCTAAAACTGGGAATATGATTAAGCCACCACTGTAGTTTTTACCAAAGCACTCAGGGATTATGGAGGGAAGATTAACGGGAATTTTACATTTGAAAGACTGGAAGAGTAGTCCATAGGCCTTGAGGGAAAAGTGTGGGCTTTAAGGTCAGACACCAGGATTTACAGATGAGGTGGTTGCAGGACTGATGTGATACAACAGCCATCAAGCCTGGTAACGTTCTAGACATGGATTTCCTACATGAGCAGCAGCTTGGAAATACCTCAGCCCTGGGCAGGACCAAGACTTGGCCCTTAGCCACAAGCTGCCCAGGCTCCCTGTCTCCCACCCCAGAGGCAGCTGCCCCAAAGATAGGAAGAATGTCATGATTGAGCCAAATGGTGTTCACAGAATCCAGTCTGCAGATAAACCTCGAGGCTTCTAGTGGAATTCAGCCGTGGTCCCTCTTGATTCAGAGGGACCTTTACAGGACCCGAGTCCATGTTCCTTTCTGTAAAAACTATAAATGAAAACGACCATGGTGGTGAGCCCTCCGTTGGGGATGCAGCCTGGTATCCTGCTGTATTTCTAGACGCAGCCTCCATGGACCACCTACACCAGGTTTCACTGTGATCTGAAGCAAGCCCGGTGCTTCAGGAGAAGAAACACAGAGCCCCAAGTTCTTTTCCTCTAGCTGCCATTAGATGCCATTAGACATCTGGCCACAGCTGGCATTTTGCCGGCGGATGGAGAGGCAGCCGGGAGGAAATCTGAGAGGTCTTCACATTTGCATCATGGACACTGCACTGCAGCCCCTCTGAAAAGCCCCTCTCCTCTAGCCCACACAAAGGCATGCGTGTTTGCACACAGACGGGGTTTATTTTAATTGGGCGTTCAAAGCAGCCAGTGGACTAAGGCAGTCATTTTACTGGCTTAATTTCTGTGGTAGAAAGGAGGGCTGTCAATTTCTCAACGCAGTGAAAATAAATCCAGCGTGAGCCCTTGCCAGATAGCTGCGAGGGCGGTGTGCAGAGGAGGGGCTTCTCCAGAAGAGAGATGTTCTGACTTGGGGGCTCCTAGCGGCAGGGTTTGGTGGGGAGCTGGTACTTTCAAGGCTAGGAATTTCAAACAGATCTAAAACTGGGAATATGATTAAGCCACCACTGTAGTTTTTACCAAAGCACTCAGGGATTATGGAGGGAAGATTAACGGGAATTTTACATTTGAAAGACTGGAAGAGTAGTCCATAGGCCTTGAGGGAAAAGTGTGGGCTTTAAGGTCAGACACCAGGATTTACAGATGAGGTGGTTGCAGGACTGAGCACATGTGATACAACAGCCATCAAGCCTGGTAACGTTCTAGGCTCTGAGTTGATGGCCCATGGCACTATTATCTTTGCTTACCCACTGTGTGACTTTAGGAAAGTCACCTGACCTCTCTGAGCCTCAAATGCATCTCTGTTGAATGCACATAAAGTACCGGGAAGCACAGAGCAGGTGCTCAAGCCAAGGCGGTCCACGTTCTCAGCCCTCAGCTCCCAGGGAGGGAAGCCAGGGAATGGACTCTTAGCTCAGAATCAGAGTGCAGGTCTGTGAACCTCTCCCCACTCCACCCCTCACCCCAACTCCAAAGGGAAGAAAGCTGGCTGGGTGAGCCTTCTCACACAGCTCTGCTCCTTCAGATGGAAAAGCCACACGAGGCTGGGGTTCCGCCCTGCCAAGGATCTCCTCAGAGAGGCACCGCGGGCAGCACTCTGCTGAGGGCCTGCCAGGGCCAGACTGGGTGGCGAAAATAAAATCCACAGCTAATGAGGTACTTCCCGAGTCCTGAAGGGAGAGATACAACCATCAAGCTGGCTCGGGCCCTCGCTTTTCGAGCAACAAGAGGAAAAACAGCACCCTTTCTTGTGAACATCCTCAGACATTCCTCTCCACAGTGGGAGGAAGCTTCGAGAACAAATGCTGATCCTAGCCACAGCCGGTTCCCAGCGGAGAGCTCCTTCACCCTCAAGGAGCCCAGCAGGCAGTGCTCGGACATGTGTGTATGTCTCCCCCTGCAGGCGGCCACTGTCCTTGCAGCCACCAAGCCCCCGGCCACAGTGGGTGGGCCCGACTTCCTACGTGAGCACGTTCCCCCAGGGAGAGGCAGGGCAGGGTGGAGTCTGGATCTGGTCTCAGAACCAGGAGGTTCTGGTTCCCCTTGAGGCCTCCAAGGGGACAGCTGGAAACAGAGACTGTCTCTAAGGAACGGTGTCAGTGTAGCTGCTCATATTTAGCAGCAGATGCCAAGTGCTCTTTGGAAAAGACTCTTACGCTGGGAAAAATAGAAGACAAAAGGAGACAGGGACGACAGAGGACAAGATGGTTAGATGGCATCCCTGAGTCAGTGGACATGAGTTTGAGCAGACTCTGGAAGATGGCGCAGGACAGGGAAACATGGAGTGCTGCAGTCCATGGGGTCTCAAAGAGTCACACACGACTGAGTGACTGACACTTTCACAGTGGTAAAGAAGCCTCCTGCCAATGCAGGTAATGGGGATCCCTGAGTCGGGAAGATCTCCTGGAGAAGGGAATGGTAGCCCACTCCAGTATTTTTGCCTGGGAAATACCTTGGACAGAGGCACCTGGCAAGCTACAGCTCATGGCCTCTGAAACAGCGGGACAAGACAGCACGCACACACAGCAAGCGCTTTGCCTCTCTGTCAACAACCCTGCGAGGGAGTCATTATTATTGGCCTCCCCATGTGACGGATGAGGAACCCGACGCTCAGGCACACTGAGATCATACGTTTGGTAACTGGCAGAGCTGGGGTTTGAACCTGGAGAAGGCTGACTTGAAAGACCTGTGTCCATCGTCGTGGTGGTTCTCCACTGTCAGAGTGCATGCAGATTACCCAGAACACATGTCAAAAGGCAGGTTCTAGGGCCCAGTTCCCATAGATCTGGATTCAACAGGTCTTACATAAGGCCTGGGGGTCTGCATTTTTCACAACCACATTGGTCAATTCTGAGTAGCTACTCCACGGATTCCTACTCAGCACCCTTTCTTGCCTAGCAGGGAGCTTCGAGAACAAATGCTGATCCTAGCCACAGCCGGTTCCCAGCGGAGAGCTCCTTCACCCTCAAGGAGCCCAGCAGGCAGTGCTCGGACATGTGTGTATGTCTCCCCCTGCAGGCGGCCACTGTCCTTGCAGCCACCAAGCCCCCGGCCACAGTGGGTGGGCCCGACTTCCTACGTGAGCACGTTCCCCCAGGGAGAGGCAGGGCAGGGTGGAGTCTGGATCTGGTCTCAGAACCAGGAGGTTCTGGTTCCCCTTGAGGCCTCCAAGGGGACAGCTGGAAACAGAGACTGTCTCTAAGGAACGGTGTCAGTGTAGCTGCTCATATTTAGCAGCAGATGCCAAGTGCTCTTTGGAAAAGACTCTTACGCTGGGAAAAATAGAAGACAAAAGGAGACAGGGACGACAGAGGACAAGATGGTTAGATGGCATCCCTGAGTCAGTGGACATGAGTTTGAGCAGACTCTGGAAGATGGCGCAGGACAGGGAAACATGGAGTGCTGCAGTCCATGGGGTCTCAAAGAGTCACACACGACTGAGTGACTGACACTTTCACAGTGGTAAAGAAGCCTCCTGCCAATGCAGGTAATGGGGATCCCTGAGTCGGGAAGATCTCCTGGAGAAGGGAATGGTAGCCCACTCCAGTATTTTTGCCTGGGAAATACCTTGGACAGAGGCACCTGGCAAGCTACAGCTCATGGCCTCTGAAACAGCGGGACAAGACAGCACGCACACACAGCAAGCGCTTTGCCTCTCTGTCAACAACCCTGCGAGGGAGTCATTATTATTGGCCTCCCCATGTGACGGATGAGGAACCCGACGCTCAGGCACACTGAGATCATACGTTTGGTAACTGGCAGAGCTGGGGTTTGAACCTGGAGAAGGCTGACTTGAAAGACCTGTGTCCATCGTCGTGGTGGTTCTCCACTGTCAGAGTGCATGCAGATTACCCAGAACACATGTCAAAAGGCAGGTTCTAGGGCCCAGTTCCCATAGATCTGGATTCAACAGGTCTTACATAAGGCCTGGGGATCTGCATTTTTCACAACCACATTGGTCAATTCTGAGTAGCTACTCCACGGATCCTACTTCAGGATACTCTGTGGGCTCTAAGGGCTCAAATATCAGCCAAGGTGGTCATTTTAATGTCTGGTTGTCACAGGAAGATGGTCTGTAAAGGTCCCCCTGTATCAAGAGAGAGCAGCAACAAAACTCTACCTTCAGCTTGAGTTATCTGTCAGATCTACCCAGACGATGACGTCAAATCCAGCCAGACTCTGACGTCAAATCCAGCCAGGGTTCTGTACCCACACTCTGCACTCCACCAGGAGAGCTGCCTGTGAGGGGAGAGCCTGGGAAGTAAGAGAATGCTGGGTGGGTCCTGCCCTGACAGTGGGGCGTTCTCAGAAAAGTCCCTTCTTCTCCTGGTCTTGGTTTATCCATCTAAGCAAGGGAAAGATCTGAGATCTTGTCTAAGTCTTGAAAATTCTCTAAGTTCTCATACTCCAGACCTTTGTATTTCTTTTGGCTTCCTGCCAGTTCTCAGAGCAATCAAAGTTAGCTGTCCAATGTTTCTGCTGGGTCCAGATGTTTAGTTAATTAGGGCTTTGCTGTTAAAGCTGTTAATACCTTCCCCCGGGTAGGTATGGCATCTTGGCAGGTCCTGCTCCAGGTTTTAAGGCTGATGCTGTTTCAGGACTCAGGGAGAACACGTAGGATTAGAGAGGCAGCCAGAGGAAGATGGAAGGTCATGATTCCTCGACGCCCCTCCCACCGGTGGGCGGGGCCGACTCTGAGTGACAGCTGGGTGACAAGCAGCTCTGTGCTGCCGGCTGGAGCACAGAAGGTCAGTAGGCTGAGGAGGGACAGCCCAGTGCTCTACCTCTAGAGCCACTGCTGGGTGCCAGGTGCTCATTATTATTGGCCTCCCCATGTGACGGATGAGGAACCCGACGCTCAGGCACACTGAGATCATACGTTTGGTAACTGGCAGAGCTGGGGTTTGAACCTGGAGAAGGCTGACTTGAAAGACCTGTGTCCATCGTCGTGGTGGTTCTCCACTGTCAGAGTGCATGCAGATTACCCAGAACACATGTCAAAAGGCAGGTTCTAGGGCCCAGTTCCCATAGATCTGGATTCAACAGGTCTTACATAAGGCCTGGGGATCTGCATTTTTCACAACCACATTGGTCAATTCTGAGTAGCTACTCCACGGATCCTACTTCAGGATACTCTGTGGGCTCTAAGGGCTCAAATATCAGCCAAGGTGGTCATTTTAATGTCTGGTTGTCACAGGAAGATGGTCTGTAAAGGTCCCCCTGTATCAAGAGAGAGCAGCAACAAAACTCTACCTTCAGCTTGAGTTATCTGTCAGATCTACCCAGACGATGACGTCAAATCCAGCCAGACTCTGACGTCAAATCCAGCCAGGGTTCTGTACCCACACTCTGCACTCCACCAGGAGAGCTGCCCGTGAGGGGAGAGCCTGGGAAGTAAGAGAATGCTGGGTGGGTCCTGCCCTGACAGTGGGGCGTTCTCAGAAAAGTCCCTTCTTCTCCTGGTCTTGGTTTATCCATCTAAGCAAGGGAAAGATCTGAGATCTTGTCTAAGTCTTGAAAATTCTCTAAGTTCTCATACTCCAGACCTTTGTATTTCTTTTGGCTTCCTGCCAGTTCTCAGAGCAATCAAAGTTAGCTGTCCAATGTTTCTGCTGGGTCCAGATGTTTAGTTAATTAGGGCTTTGCTGTTAAAGCTGTTAATACCTTCCCCCGGGTAGGTATGGCATCTTGGCAGGTCCTGCTCCAGGTTTTAAGGCTGATGCTGTTTCAGGACTCAGGGAGAACACGTAGGATTAGAGAGGCAGCCAGAGGAAGATGGAAGGTCATGATTCCTCGACGCCCCCTCCCCACCGGTGGGCGGGGCCGACTCTGAGTGACAGCTGGATGACAAGCAGCTCTGTGCTGCCGGCTGGAGCACAGAAGGTCAGTAGGCTGAGGGAGGGACAGCCCAGTGCTCTACCTCTAGAGCCACTGCTGGGTGCCAGGTGAATCCCTACCAGCCCTGGGTCTCCTTTCCCCTCTTTGTTTTAAACAAGGCCTTGGACTTGACTTTAGAGAGTCCCTCCTTCCTGGATTCTGACTTATCAGATCAGCCAGCTCCATGCAGACCTCACCCCTAGCCAAACATCTTAGAATTCCATCCCTTTGCTGGTTTAGTGCCCAACCCCACCCAAGCTCCAGGGCCACCCAAACTTGAAATTGAAAAAGAAACAGTAATTCATTAAGGGTCAAAGAGATAAAGTGAAGACCAGCCCATGTCTCAAAGAAGGTGACTATTATAAAGGTTTTGGCTTGCCTTTGAGGATCTTTGGACCCCTAGATGTCCCAAAAGCTTATGGGGAGCTTTCCTCAGGCAGGGATCAGTCCCTGGCCTGACAGAGCCACACTTACAGGGCTGTGTGATCTTGGCTGAGTCACGTACCTTCTGTGAGATCCAAGGGAGTCCACGGAAGGTTCTACCGGACTCAGCGCCCAAGAAGGATAAGAAGCAGAGATTTCACAAAGGGCTTTAGCTACCCACAGACTATGGGATTTGGGGTTCATAGCAATTTACCTGACATCTCAGAGACTCTCCCAACATATACATAAATTAAAAAGGTTGATGAAGATGATTAAGTAACATACAGATGGCTGGTAATAGTTTTTGTTGGTCAGGTAACCATACAGATGGCTGGAATTTTGAAAATTCTCTAAGTTCTCATACTCCAGACCTTTGTATTTCTTTTGGCTTCCTGCCAGTTCTCAGAGCAATCAAAGTTAGCTGTCCAATGTTTCTGCTGGGTCCAGATGTTTAGTTAATTAGGGCTTTGCTGTTAAAGCTGTTAATACCTTCCCCCGGGTAGGTATGGCATCTTGGCAGGTCCTGCTCCAGGTTTTAAGGCTGATGCTGTTTCAGGACTCAGGGAGAACACGTAGGATTAGAGAGGCAGCCAGAGGAAGATGGAAGGTCATGATTCCTCGACGCCCCCTCCCCACCGGTGGGCGGGGCCGACTCTGAGTGACAGCTGGGTGACAAGCAGCTCTGTGCTGCCGGCTGGAGCACAGAAGGTCAGTAGGCTGAGGGAGGGACAGCCCAGTGCTCTACCTCTAGAGCCACTGCTGGGTGCCAGGTGAATCCCTACCAGCCCTGGGTCTCCTTTCCCCTCTTTGTTTTAAACAAGGCCTTGGACTTGACTTTAGAGAGTCCCTCCTTCCTGGATTCTGACTTATCAGATCAGCCAGCTCCATGCAGACCTCACCCCTAGCCAAACATCTTAGAATTCCATCCCTTTGCTGGTTTAGTGCCCAACCCCACCCAAGCTCCAGGGCCACCCAAACTTGAAATTGAAAAAGAAACAGTAATTCATTAAGGGTCAAAGAGATAAAGTGAAGACCAGCCCATGTCTCAAAGAAGGTGACTATTATAAAGGTTTTGGCTTGCCTTTGAGGATCTTTGGACCCCTAGATGTCCCAAAAGCTTATGGGGAGCTTTCCTCAGGCAGGGATCAGTCCCTGGCCTGACAGAGCCACACTTACAGGGCTGTGTGATCTTGGCTGAGTCACGTACCTTCTGTGAGATCCAAGGGAGTCCACGGAAGGTTCTACCGGACTCAGCGCCCAAGAAGGATAAGAAGCAGAGATTTCACAAAGGGCTTTAGCTACCCACAGACTATGGGATTTGGGGTTCATAGCAATTTACCTGACATCTCAGAGACTCTCCCAACATATACATAAATTAAAAAGGTTGATGAAGATGATTAAGTAACATACAGATGGCTGGTAATAGTTTTTGTTGGTCAGTCGCTAAACTGTGTCCAACTCTTTGCGATCCCAGGAATTGTAGGCAGGCTCCGCTGTCCATGGAATTTTCTGGGCAAGAAGACTGGAGTGGGTTGCCATTTCCTCCTCCAGGGGATCTTTCTGACCCAGGGGTCAGACCTGCATCTCCTGTGTCTCCTGCATTGCAGGCAGATTCTTTACCGCTGAGCCACTGGAGAAGCCCTAAAGAAAGGATTGTCATTTCTTCCTCCAGGGGATCTTCCTGACCCAGAGACCAAACTCAGTCTCCTGCATTTCCTGTACTGCAGGCAGATTCTTTACCTGCAAGCCCCTGGGCTTCCCCAGTGGCTCAGCCAGTAAAGAATCTGCCTGCACTGTGGGATACCTGCCTTCAACCCCTGGGTCAAGAAGATCCCCTGGAGAAGGGAATAGCTATCCATGCCAATATTCTTGCCTAGAGAATTCCATGGACAGACAAGCCTGGCAGGCTACAGTCCATGGGGTTGCAAAAAGTGGGATCCACTGAGCAACTAACACTTCCACTGGTAATGGTAGGTGCTCATAAAATGTCCCTGGTTTTACCTTTCCCCTCCACTGAAGGGGAGAAGCTGTTCAAGGTATTAGAACTCATGGGAGTGAAGCTAGCCTCAAACAGCCTTGGCTGCCAGCCTTGGATTTCAGAACCTCACACACATGCTGTGCTGAAGTCCAGGCCCAGACAACTTTCTGGTTTTCCCTAAATAACAGACGAGTCCCGGCACAGCCCTCCTTCCCTGGCCTGCCACCCAACTGCCTATCACGGATGGCCTCTAGTCAAAGTCTGGCTCGGGTGGGACCCGTGACACCCAGAGGTGTATCTCCGTGACAGCTGACCGCACGGAGCTGTCACAGGGATAGAATTAGTCGTAATCTTGGTGAAAATCAACACTTAAAAGGGAAAACACACAAGTTGTCTTTTATCATCTCGGAAGTTCCTCCTAACTGTAGAGGAGATGATTTCTACAAGCGCCCAAGAAGGATAAACTTTAAAGGGTTTACCCACAGACTATGGGATTTGGGGTTCATAGCAATTTACCTGACATCTCAGAGACTCTCCCAACATATACATAAATTAAAAGGTTGATGAAGATGATTAAGTAACATACAGATGGCTGGTAATAGTTTTTGTTGGTCAGTCGCTAAACTGTGTCCAACTCTTTGCGATCCCAGGAATTGTAGGCAGGCTCCGCTGTCCATGGAATTTTCTGGGCAAGAAGACTGGAGTGGGTTGCCATTTCCTCCTCCAGGGGATCTTTCTGACCCAGGGGTCAGACCTGCATCTCCTGTGTCTCCTGCATTGCAGGCAGATTCTTTACCGCTGAGCCACTGGAGAAGCCCTAAAGAAAGGATTGTCATTTCTTCCTCCAGGGGATCTTCCTGACCCAGAGACCAAACTCAGTCTCCTGCATTTCCTGTACTGCAGGCAGATTCTTTACCTGCAAGCCCCTGGGCTTCCCCAGTGGCTCAGCCAGTAAAGAATCTGCCTGCACTGTGGGATACCTGCCTTCAACCCCTGGGTCAAGAAGATCCCCTGGAGAAGGGAATAGCTATCCATGCCAATATTCTTGCCTAGAGAATTCCATGGACAGACAAGCCTGGCAGGCTACAGTCCATGGGGTTGCAAAAAGTGGGATCCACTGAGCAACTAACACTTCCACTGGTAATGGTAGGTGCTCATAAAATGTCCCTGGTTTTACCTTTCCCCTCCACTGAAGGGGAGAAGCTGTTCAAGGTATTAGAACTCATGGGAGTGAAGCTAGCCTCAAACAGCCTTGGCTGCCAGCCTTGGATTTCAGAACCTCACACACATGCTGTGCTGAAGTCCAGGCCCAGACAACTTTCTGGTTTTCCCTAAATAACAGACGAGTCCCGGCACAGCCCTCCTTCCCTGGCCTGCCACCCAACTGCCTATCACGGATGGCCTCTAGTCAAAGTCTGGCTCGGGTGGGACCCGTGACACCCAGAGGTGTATCTCCCTGACAGCTGACCGCACGGAGCTGTCACAGGGATAGAATTAGTCGTAATCTTGGTGAAAATCAACACTTAAAAGGGGTAAAACACACAAGTTGTCTTTTATCATCTCGGAAGTTCCTCCTAACTGTAGAGGCCCAAGCCGAGTCGAGGGCTAAACTTCAGAAGTGGAAGTGATGGCCGATGAGATCATCAACCCAAGAGACTGCCCGATGCATTTGGCAGAACACTGGTCTTTGTAGAAAACAGGGCTTTCTGGTCAGAAAAGTATGGAGACACTGCTCTCATATGCTCTCTTCCCTTAGAAATTCACAGTACAGGCGGCATTTAACAATCACTGAGGGCGTCCCTGGTGTCTCCGTGGATAAGAACCCATCTGCCCCTGCAGGAGACGCGGGTTCCGTCTCTGATCCGGGAGGACCCCACAGGCTGCGGAGCAACGAACTCGCACAGCAACGAAGACCCAGCACGGCCAAAAATAAATAAATACAAATTTTTTAAAAAACACTGAAAGAGAGCTACTCAATTTTGGTTAATTTCAGTTTCCCAAATTTATTTAACTCTGGATCCTCCCTCCCAATGCACTATTTAAGGAAAAAACCTATTAACATAACATTTGTTCTATCCAGTCTAATTGTTTTTTCATTACTCTCTTCCGGCTCCTGAAGGCATCTGAATGCAACCCATTCTTTAGTCCAGATATCCAGAAAGAGAAAGCGACTTTATAGTTCATAGGGTGAACTATTCTTATATAAAAACCAGTATCTGTCTACAGTTGAGAGATGTCTAGACACACACATTTTTTTCACAGTATCTCGTTTTACCCCCAGAAGGTAGTAACAGGTGATGGTGGTGCGGAGGGCGTGTTCTGACCTCCGTGGAGTGTCCCAGCACACGTATCTATCCTCCACACGGTGAAGCTGAAGAGGCAGAGGCCCAGAGAACCTGGCTCATGTGCCCGAGATCACAGAGCTGGCAAACAGCAGGGCCAACACTTGAACCCGGCACAGCCCGCCTTCCCTGGCCTGCCACCCAACTGCCTATCACGGCTGGCCTCTAGTCTACGTCTGGCTCGGGTGGGACGCGTGACACCCAGAGGTGTATCTCCCTGACAGCTGACCGCACGGAGCTGTCACAGGGATAGAATTAGTCGTAATCTTGGTGAAAATCAACACTTAAAAGGGGTAAAACACACAAGTTGTCTTTTATCATCTCGGAAGTTCCTCCTAACTGTAGAGGCCCAAGCCGAGTCGAGGGCTAAACTTCAGAAGTGGAAGTGATGGCCGATGAGATCATCAACCCAAGAGACTGCCCGATGCATTTGGCAGAACACTGGTCTTTGTAGAAAACAGGGCTTTCTGGTCAGAAAAGTATGGAGACACTGCTCTCATATGCTCTCTTCCCTTAGAAATTCACAGTACAGGCGGCATTTAACAATCACTGAGGGCGTCCCTGGTGTCTCCGTGGATAAGAACCCATCTGCCCCTGCAGGAGACGCGGGTTCCGTCTCTGATCCGGGAGGACCCCACAGGCTGCGGAGCAACGAACTCGCACAGCAACGAAGACCCAGCACGGCCAAAAATAAATAAATACAAATTTTTAAAAATCACTGAAAGAGAGCTACTCAATTTTGGTTAATTTCAGTTTCCCAAATTTATTTAACTCTGGATCCTCCCTCCCAATGCACTATTTAAGGAAAAAACCTATTAACATAACATTTGTTCTATCCAGTCTAATTGTTTTTTCATTACTCTCTTCCGGCTCCTGAAGGCATCTGAATGCAACCCATTCTTTAGTCCAGATATCCAGAAAGAGAAAGCGACTTTATAGTTCATAGGGTGAACTATTCTTATATAAAAACCAGTATCTGTCTACAGTTGAGAGATGTCTAGACACACACATTTTTTTCACAGTATCTCGTTTTACCCCCAGAAGGTAGTAACAGGTGATGGTGGTGCGGAGGGCGTGTTCTGACCTCCGTGGAGTGTCCCAGCACACGTATCTATCCTCCACACGGTGAAGCTGAAGAGGCAGAGGCCCAGAGAACCTGGCTCATGTGCCCGAGATCACAGAGCTGGCAAACAGCAGGGCCAACACTTGAACCCAGAAAGTTAGACGCCCAAGTTCACCCTCCCCAGCCCATGGAGAGGTTCCTTTCCTGCCGCAGGAAGCTAAGTGTGCAGAGCTGGCAATCTGGGAATCCCAAGGTTTTCTAAAGCTTGTGATTAAATATCGGATGTGTCAGGAAACACATCCTTCTTCTCTGGGGAAGGGGAGAGGAGGTGGTGGGAAAAAAACCGAAGGAGGCCAAACCATCGAAAACCGTGGGCTATTTTACCACTGATTCTGAGCAAAGCAATAAAAAACAGTTTCAGCAAAGAGCTAATTAGAAAGTCATAACTTGGAAAACCACCAAATGCAATCTTGATGAAGATCAAATTTAATAAAAGCACAGCTTCTGGTCCCTGCAGCTAGAACTGATGAGGCACGTGAGAGGAATGGCTAACAGAGGGGTCATGGAAGAGCTGGAAACTCCAGGCAGAGCAGGCAGGGTTGAAGAGCAGTCTGTCTGTCTGCCCACCAGAGGACTGAAGGACCCCAGCACAGCGTGGCCTACTGAGGGGTGCTCTGAAGACTTACTGGAGGGGACAGCACAAACCCCAGGGAGAGGGCCAGAGGCCTCCAAAGAAAGCAGCTTCCTGCCTCCAGATTCATTTTCATACAAAGAGGTTCTTGGAAATGTCCTTAGTAAATAGACAAGAGTGGCTTGTAACTAACGCTCATGTCAATGGCTGTCCCCAAACTCTTGAAAATCACCACTGCGCTGCCTCCTGTCAGCCACCCTTAGATGCCCAGTATCAAAAGAGGTAAAAGTGAATCTGGATTCCACCAGCAAGAGATGAATTCAAAAATTCAGTTTCCAGATAGGGTAACTATTCTTATAAAAACCAGTATCTGTCTACAGTTGAGAGATGTCTAGACACACACATTTTTTTCACAGTATCTCGTTTTACCCCCAGAAGGTAGTAACAGGTGATGGTGGTGCGGAGGCGTGTTCTGACCTCCGTGGAGTGTCCCAGCACACGTATCTATCCTCCACACGGTGAAGCTGAAGAGGCAGAGGCCCAGAGAACCTGGCTCATGTGCCCGAGATCACAGAGCTGGCAAACAGCAGGGCCAACACTTGAACCCAGAAAGTTAGACGCCCAAGTTCACCCTCCCCAGCCCATGGAGAGGTTCCTTTCCTGCCGCAGGAAGCTAAGTGTGCAGAGCTGGCAATCTGGGAATTCAGGTTTTCTAAAGCTTGTGATTAAATATCGGATGTGTCAGGAAACACATCCTTCTTCTCTGGGGAAGGGAGAGGAGGTGGTGGGAAAAAAACCGAAGGAGGCCAAACCATCGAAAACCGTGGGCTATTTTACCACTGATTCTGAGCAAAGCAATAAAAAACAGTTTCAGCAAAGAGCTAATTAGAAAGTCATAACTTGGAAAACCACCAAATGCAATCTTGATGAAGATCAAATTTAATAAAAGCACAGCTTCTGGTCCCTGCAGCTAGAACTGATGAGGCACGTGAGAGGAATGGCTAACAGAGGGGTCATGGAAGAGCTGGAAACTCCAGGCAGAGCAGGCAGGGTTGAAGAGCAGTCTGTCTGTCTGCCCACCAGAGGACTGAAGGACCCCAGCACAGCGTGGCCTACTGAGGGGTGCTCTGAAGACTTACTGGAGGGGACAGCACAAACCCCAGGGAGAGGGCCAGAGGCCTCCAAAGAAAGCAGCTTCCTGCCTCCAGATTCATTTTCATACAAAGAGGTTCTTGGAAATGTCCTTAGTAAATAGACAAGAGTGGCTTGTAACTAACGCTCATGTCAATGGCTGTCCCCAAACTCTTGAAAATCACCACTGCGCTGCCTCCTGTCAGCCACCCTTAGATGCCCAGTATCAAAAGAGGTAAAAGTGAATCTGGATTCCACCAGCAAGAGATGAATTCCGAAAGAATGATGTTCAAATAATATCTCAAAATAATCCATGCTCCCATAATGCATCATGGTCTAGTCTCGTGTTAGTTGTTCAGTTGTGTCTGCCTCTTCGTGACTGTAGCCTGCCAGGCTCCTCTCTCCATGGGATTCTCCAGGCAAGAATACTGGAGCAGGTTGCCATTTCCTTCTCCAGGGGATCTTCATGACCCAGGGATGGAACCCAGGTCACCCGCATTGCAGGCAAGTGCTTTACCATCTGAGCCATCAGGGAAATCTGTAATGCTTCACAAGTGATAAGATACATTCTGGGGCATTTCCTAATCTAATCTACAAACTAATTCTATGCAGGAGTTGTCTTTATTATATCCATCAGTCATCCGACGAAGAAAGAAAGGCTCAGAGAGGTCAAATGACTTGGCCAAGGACACACAGCTTATAATGATGATGTGATAAGTGAATGTGCTTTGGATTCAGAAAGACTTGGGTTTAAATTCCAGCTCCAACTTTACCAGCTGTGTGATCCTGGGACAGCCTCTGTAGTGTCTCAGTCTTGGGCTGCTCCGCTGTGACAGCAGTACCCTGCACAGCGGGATTCCTCCACATCGGGCTCTGATCTAAGGGCCCATGGAGGATTGTGTGCAAAGGCAGCCGGCAATAACGCTTCCTATCGCGGAGGAGGATCATTATTCCCATCAAGAAATAGAGGTTCTTTCTCGTTCTTGCTCCTTGAAGCTGAGCTGGCCTCTTCTTTTCTCAAACAAAATGTGATTGCAAGAAATGCACTGCCACCAGAGGACTGAAGGACCCCAGCACAGCGTGGCCTACTGAGGGGTGCTCTGAAGACTTACTGGAGGGACAGCACAAACCCCAGGGAGAGGGCCAGAGGCCTCCAAAGAAAGCAGCTTCCTGCCTCCAGATTCATTTTCATACAAAGAGGTTCTTGGAAATGTCCTTAGTAAATAGACAAGAGTGGCTTGTAACTAATGCTCATGTCAATGGCTGTCCCCAAACTCTTGAAAATCACCACTGCGCTGCCTCCTGTCAGCCACCCTTAGATGCCCAGTATCAAAAGAGGTAAAAGTGAATCTGGATTCCACCAGCAAGAGATGAATTCCGAAAGAATGATGTTCAAATAATATCTCAAAATAATCCATGCTCCCATAATGCATCATGGTCTAGTCTCGTGTTAGTTGTTCAGTTGTGTCTGCCTCTTCGTGACTGTAGCCTGCCAGGCTCCTCTCTCCATGGGATTCTCCAGGCAAGAATACTGGAGCAGGTTGCCATTTCCTTCTCCAGGGGATCTTCATGACCCAGGGATGGAACCCAGGTCACCCGCATTGCAGGCAAGTGCTTTACCATCTGAGCCATCAGGGAAATCTGTAATGCTTCACAAGTGATAAGATACATTCTGGGGCATTTCCTAATCTAATCTACAAACTAATTCTATGCAGGAGTTGTCTTTATTATATCCATCAGTCATCCGACGAAGAAAGAAAGGCTCAGAGAGGTCAAATGACTTGGCCAAGGACACACAGCTTATAATGATGATGTGATAAGTGAATGTGCTTTGGATTCAGAAAGACTTGGGTTTAAATTCCAGCTCCAACTTTACCAGCTGTGTGATCCTGGGACAGCCTCTGTAGTGTCTCAGTCTTGGGCTGCTCCGCTGTGACAGCAGTACCCTGCACAGCGGGATTCCTCCACATCGGGCTCTGATCTAAGGGCCCATGGAGGATTGTGTGCAAAGGCAGCCGGCAATAACGCTTCCTATCGCGGAGGAGGATCATTATTCCCATCAAGAAATAGAGGTTCTTTCTCGTTCTCTGCTCCTTGAAGCTGAGCTGGCCTCGTCACTTGCTTTTGCCTCACAAAATGTGATGCAAGAAATGCACTGCCAGCTCGTGGTCCAGGCCTTAAGAGGCTGTCGACATCTGCTCTTGGAGTCCTGAGTCATCCCGTGAAAACATCCTGACTACCTGCTAGAGAAAGAGGCCCAGTCAGCTCCCAGGGGAGCTGTCGTGTGTTTGAGGATGACTTCTTGTGTCAACCAGCCTCATCCGAACCACCATGCCAGCCAATATCCCACAGAGAAGAAAAGCGTTCCCCAGGGAGCACTGCTTTCATGAACAAAAAAATAGTTTTTGGTTTTGGGTGGTATGCTTTGCAACAGTAGATAACGGAAACAGGACAGAATTTGTATGAATTAATTTAGTCTTCTTATCAACCCAACGGAGAAACTAGGGCACAGAGAGCTTCTGTTCAGTTCAGTCGCTGAGTCATCTTTGACTCTTAGTGACCCCACGGACCACAGGCCGCCAGGCTTCCCTGTCCTTCACCATCTCCCGGAGCTTGCTCAAACACATGCCCATTGACTCAGTGATGCCATCCAACCATCTCATCTTCTGTTGTGCCCTTTTCCTTCTGCCTTCTGTTTTTCCCAACATCAGGGTTTTTCCCAATGAGTCGTCTCTTTGTATCAGGTGGCCAAAGTATTGGAGCTTCAGCTTCAGCATCAATCCTTCCAATGAATATTCAGGGCTGATTTCCTTTAGCACTGACTGGTTTGATCTCCTTGCAGAAATTGCCCAGAGTTTCATCCCCAATAATTGACAGTGGATGCATGGTAAGTCACTTCATTTGTGTCCAGCTGTTCTTGACCCTGTGAACTGTAGCCCACCAGGCTGCTCAGTCCACGGGAATGTCCAGGCAAGACTACTGGAGTGAGTTGCCATGCTCTCCTCCAGGAGATCTCCCTGGCCCGACCCAGGGATTGAACTGGAGTCTCATATGTCTCCTGCATTAGCAGAGGTCTTTACCTCCGGCGCCACCTGGAAAGCCCCAATAAATGACAGAGCTGGATTCAAATACAAGAAAGCCAATTCCAGAGTCTGCCTTTGTAAGCACCACGCAGTGCTGTCTCTTTGTAAAAGGACACACCTCTCAAAGTCATTAAAGGGATTCTCCCTTCCCAGTGCCTTCCCTCCGCGGCACCCAGTCTTCCAAAAAGAAACTCCTGAAAGCTCACCTGACTGAAAACCACACCCGGAGGCCCTCCACAATCCTGACTCGATGCTGCCCTCTAGTGGCCACTGCCTGTCCAAGCAACCTCCTATTCGCTAGTGACACATCTCTAGGCTGCAGGAAGGCAGTTTGGGATCTGGATCTGTCTTTCCTCTAGGGATGACACCACCCCACACTTCCCAACTAGAACTGCTGCCCCTGCTGTTCTGTTTGGATCTCAGCTCAGCCAGCCCTTGCAATGCTCACGGCTCAGAGGAAAGCATCCCACCTGAAGCTCCAGCTGAGGGGCCTCCAGAGCCCCACCTCCCAGGAGAACTGAGAGAACATCTTGGAGAACTCTTGGTTTTCTCATTCTGGGACCGAAATACCATCAGTTTTCCCAAGAATCACACAGACTGCATGGAATAGAGGCAGCTGTACTTCAGCAAGAGAAATGTTGAGATTACTTTACTGTAGCTACAATAAATTGAAATGCAAGATAACATTCAAATTACTCGTGATTAGTCTGAAACAGGGGTCTTCTCTGGTGGCTCAGATGCTAAAGAATCTGCCTGCAATGCAGGAGACCTGACTTTGATTCCTGGGCTGGGAAGATCCCCTGGAGGAGGAAATGGCAACCCACTCCAGTATTCTTGCCTGGAGAATCTCATGGACAGAGGACCCTGGCGGGCTACAGTTCAAGGGGTTGCAAAGAGTCAAACACGACTGAGTGACTTTCACTTTCAGATTGGAACAAGAAGACTGGGCTCTGGGAAAGACAGACCTGGGCTTGAATCCTGGTTCCGTCATTTACTGGCTGTGTGACCTTGGAAAAGTCTCCTAACCTCTCTCAGCTTCGATGTTTTCATTTGCAAAACCATGTCTCCTGCATTAGCAGAGGTCTTTACCTCCGGCGCCACCTGGAAAGCCCCAATAAATGACAGAGCTGGATTCAAATACAAGAAAGCCAATTCCAGAGTCTGCCTTTGTAAGCACCACGCAGTGCTGTCTCTTTGTAAAAGGACACACCTCTCAAAGTCATTAAAGGGATTCTCCCTTCCCAGTGCCTTCCTCCGCGGCACCCAGTCTTCCAAAAAGAAACTCCTGAAAGCTCACCTGACTGAAAACCACACCCGGAGGCCCTCCACAATCCTGACTCGATGCTGCCCTCTAGTGGCCACTGCCTGTCCAAGCAACCTCCTATTCGCTAGTGACACATCTCTAGGCTGCAGGAAGGCAGTTTGGGATCTGGATCTGTCTTTCCTCTAGGGATGACACCACCCCACACTTCCCAACTAGAACTGCTGCCCCTGCTGTTCTGTTTGGATCTCAGCTCAGCCAGCCCTTGCAATGCTCACGGCTCAGAGGAAAGCATCCCACCTGAAGCTCCAGCTGAGGGGCCTCCAGAGCCCCACCTCCCAGGAGAACTGAGAGAACATCTTGGAGAACTCTTGGTTTTCTCATTCTGGGACCGAAATACCATCAGTTTTCCCAAGAATCACACAGACTGCATGGAATAGAGGCAGCTGTACTTCAGCAAGAGAAATGTTGAGATTACTTTACTGTAGCTACAATAAATTGAAATGCAAGATAACATTCAAATTACTCGTGATTAGTCTGAAACAGGGGTCTTCTCTGGTGGCTCAGATGCTAAAGAATCTGCCTGCAATGCAGGAGACCTGACTTTGATTCCTGGGCTGGGAAGATCCCCTGGAGGAGGAAATGGCAACCCACTCCAGTATTCTTGCCTGGAGAATCTCATGGACAGAGGACCCTGGCGGGCTACAGTTCAAGGGGTTGCAAAGAGTCAAACACGACTGAGTGACTTTCACTTTCAGATTGGAACAAGAAGACTGGGCTCTGGGAAAGACAGACCTGGGCTTGAATCCTGGTTCCGTCATTTACTGGCTGTGTGACCTTGGAAAAGTCTCCTAACCTCTCTCAGCTTCGATGTTTTCATTTGCAAAATGGCTACACTAACAGAGAGAGAGAGTGTGTGTGTGTGTGTGTGTGACACAGAATTAACCTGAGGATCAAACGGTGTGATATCTGAGAGTATAAATAATCAAAGAAATCGGATTTATTTTGTCCATTTGCTTATTTAATTTTAAAGTTCCCTGGTTATTTTACATTGCAGAAGTGATGCGTGTCTGTTATACAAAATTTGGAAAATAAGAGGGAAGGGGAGGAAGGAGGAGGGAAGGAAAGAAGGAAAAAGGGGAAGACTCAGGTGCAGGGGTTTTAAATCAGGGCCCATGAACCCCCGCAAGGACCTCTAAGAAGTTCATAGGTTGCCTGAACTTGAATGAGAAAAGTGACATACTGATTTCATCAAGTTTTAACTAAAATGCAGAGCTTCCATCCATCATGAATACAGGCAGCAAATCACAGAAATCTTAGCTGTCTGTAGTACAAGCAACTAGAAGTCTCAGATGCCACTGTATCACATTTTAATTTTTGCAGATATTTTGAAATAGTGTTTGCATTTATCACATGGGCAGAGTAATTTGACCTCCTGCTAGGTAATCCTTGTTATTTAAGGTATTAAAAGAAAAAGCTTAAACACTACTACATTGCAAATTTGTTTTGATACCCATATTTTAATATCATTGGCTTCCTTTGAAGTTCTATGTTTTATATTTCATGCATTAATAACACGCTGAGAAGGGGCCCACCAGCTCACCAAACAGCCAAAAAAGGATTTCTGTAGTACAAACAAGGGTAAGATCCTCCCCCTGTGGTACCTCCGCCCAAGCCCTGGAATAGTTCCCAAGCCCTGGAATAGTTCGGATTCCTCTCCCCTTCCCCACATCCTGTCTATGTGCTTCCTGTTGTCGCGATCAGGTGTGTAATATAATTTTGTAGTTTGTGTCGTTAACTAACCTCAAACATGTTATTGTGCTATTTCTTGCACACGTAATTTTTAATGGTGGCATAATTGTTCGTTTTGTTGACACACCATAATTTCCCTGTGGTTGCCATTCCCCTATGGTTTGCCAAGTAGAAATGGTTTGAGACTATCACTTGCATAACCGGCACTGGGACGAGCTTCTTCCTGCATAAAGGGCCCTTCCTAGTTCAGATGATTTCCTTAGGCGGGATTCCCATCAGTGGCAGAGTGAACATTTTCAAAGCTCTAACACCCTCCCTGGTTCCTGGGGAACAAAACGCACTGACATTCAGGATAAAGGGAGAGAGAAGGCTCTGAAAGGGAGGCTGCCGAGCCAGACGAACAACTGGGAGGACACGGTCGCCATGGACGGGTGGGCAGGCTGCGCCCTGCTCATGAATACCCAGCCGAGGTGATAAGCATGGACCGGATCCTAGTCCATCTCTGCTAAGAAGCAACACACTCTGGTTGGGGCTGGAAGCCCACAGGAAGGCACCCTGTCCCAACAGCGCCTCACGTGCGGGCCCACCACTGCCCCTGGAAATCATACAGGACCTCTAAGAAGTTCATAGGTTGCCTGAACTTGAATGAGAAAAGTGACATACTGATTTCATCAAGTTTTAACTAAAATGCAGAGCTTCCATCCATCATGAATACAGGCAGCAAATCACAGAAATCTTAGCTGTCTGTAGTACAAGCAACTAGAAGTCTCAGATGCCACTGTATCACATTTTAATTTTTGCAGATATTTTGAAATAGTGTTTGCATTTATCACATGGGCAGAGTAATTTGACCTCCTGCTAGGTAATCCTTGTTATTTAAGGTATTAAAAGAAAAAGCTTAAACACTACTACATTGCAAATTTGTTTTGATACCCATATTTTAATATCATTGGCTTCCTTTGAAGTTCTATGTTTTATATTTCATGCATTAATAACACGCTGAGAAGGGGCCCACCAGCTCACCAAACAGCCAAAAAAGGATTTCTGTAGTACAAAAAAGGTTAAGATCCTCCCGCTGTGGTGCCTCCGCCCAAGCCCTGGAATAGTTCCCAAGCCCTGGAATAGTTCGGATTCCTCTCCCCTTCCCCACATCCTGTCTATGTGCTTCCTGTTGTCGCGATCAGGTGTGTAATATAATTTTGTAGTTTGTGTCGTTAACTAACCTCAAACATGTTATTGTGCTATTTCTTGCACACGTAATTTTTAATGGTGGCATAATTGTTCGTTTTGTTGACACACCATAATTTCCCTGTGGTTGCCATTCCCCTATGGTTTGCCAAGTAGAAATGGTTTGAGACTATCACTTGCATAACCGGCACTGGGACGAGCTTCTTCCTGCATAAAGGGCCCTTCCTAGTTCAGATGATTTCCTTAGGCGGGATTCCCATCAGTGGCAGAGTGAACATTTTCAAAGCTCTAACACCCTCCCTGGTTCCTGGGGAACAAAACGCACTGACATTCAGGATAAAGGGAGAGAGAAGGCTCTGAAAGGGAGGCTGCCGAGCCAGACGAACAACTGGGAGGACACGGTCGCCATGGACGGGTGGGCAGGCTGCGCCCTGCTCATGAATACCCAGCCGAGGTGATAAGCATGGACCGGATCCTAGTCCATCTCTGCTAAGAAGCAACACACTCTGGTTGGGGCTGGAAGCCCACAGGAAGGCACCCTGTCCCAACAGCGCCACGGGGATAGAAGCACGCCTGCCGAGGGGCCCACCACTGCCCCCTGGTGGCGGCATCTCCGTGCGGCTCCCAGGACATGAAAACCACCCCATTAGAGAACGCTAGGAAGGAGGGCTTCCCTGGTGGGTCAGACGGTAAAGAATCTGCACGCAGTGTGGTAAACCTGGGTTTGATCCCTCAATCCTCTCGAGGAGGGCATGACAACCCACTCCAGTATTCTTGCCTGGAGAATCTCCATGGACAGAGGAACCTGGTGGGCTACAGTCCATGGGGCTGCAAAGAATTGGACACGACTGAGTGACAAGCACAAGAAAGGAGGGACCACGTTTTCAACATGGAGTTCCTATACTTCTAGGATCTGGGAAGGTAAAAAATGTGGGATCATAAGAGTTTTTCTCCCAAAATATATAAAAATCAACGTGTTCCCTCAACAAGGCCTCAAATGGACAACTTCTGCAGGCTGAAGGTCTCCAGCGTCGGCCGCTCCCCAGCGGCACGGAGGCCAGCAGTGGCCATGGGCGCACCCCAGGTGCCCCTCCAGGACAGAGGCCTCCCCGGGGCTCTGGGCGCACCACTTGCTGTTCACAGCTCAGCCCCTCCCCAGGAGCCACACCGGCCCAAGGCAGCTGCCTCACCCGCAGCGGTGGCCCCTGACTGACAGAGGTGGGGACCCGGCCCCCAGCCAAGACAACTCTGCGGCTCATTCCGGCTCCAGTGCTGCCTGGAGCGGGGCCGAGGCCTCTGTGGTAAGTGCCAAGAGGTCCCACCTCTTGAGAGAGTTAATTCTTAGGTAGGTTGAGAGGAAGGCTAGGGGATCCCCAAGAAGGAGGAAGAGGGGGAACATAGATTTTTAGCCATGGTGTCTTCACCTTGATCGCCATGCCTATGACAATAATTTGTTTTGCCTGGGACTTTCTTTAAGCCCAGAGCTAATGTTTATCACAGCAATGTATCTTACTGGAGGGCATGTTTCTCCTTCTTAACTTGTACCTATGTTATCTAAAGATGTACACTGTGGGTGTGGGTCTGGTAAGACCTTCATCACCTTAAAATATTCTTTAGATCTATTTATATTCTAAATATTCTAAATATTCTTTAGATCAGTTTATAACCAACTGAAACAGCACATTATGTCCCACCTAAACTAGCTGCTTGGGGTACTCTCCTACCCACTTCTAGTGCCTTCTGCTGGAAGCTTTCTCTAGCCCTCTTTACTTTACAAAAGCTCTGGCTGCACGAAGCTCTGAGTGACCAAAGCCACGTCTTTTCATCCCAAAGTGAAATTTTCTCCCTCGGAGGTCACGGATCCAACACCGCTATTGCGCCCCATCTGCCGGGTCCGGCTTCCCTCTCTCCCTCCTTCCCCCGCAGAAGGCTTGCCTGAGCACCCCCGACTTCCTGCATGTCTGTCTCGCATTAAAATCCATTTCTCAGGGGACCCAGTCTGAGACAGTTCCATATCTTCGTTTCTGAGAAAATGCGAGAAGAAACTAGTACAACATACATCAGTAGAGTAAAATTTTTTTCAAAACAGGGTGTCCATGAGGCAGGAAAGAGTAAGACCTTTGTGACCTCTAATCCTGATCCTCATCTACCTGTATCCTTTTAAGGATGGAAAACAACCCTAGAGGACAAGCCGCTTGAACCTCAGGCTGCTTGTGAACAGCAGAGCTAGACTTAGCAGCTTCAGCCTCTAGGCTCGGGGGTGCCTCACCCGCAGCGGTGGCCCCTGACTGACAGAGGTGGGGACCCGGCCCCCAGCCAAGACAACTCTGCGGCTCATTCCGGCTCCAGTGCTGCCTGGAGCGGGGCCGAGGCCTCTGTGGTAAGTGCCAAGAGGTCCCACCTCTTGAGAGAGTTAATTCTTAGGTAGGTTGAGAGGAAGGCTAGGGGATCCCCAAGAAGGAGGAAGAGGGGGAACATAGATTTTTAGCCATGGTGTCTTCACCTTGATCGCCATGCCTATGACAATAATTTGTTTTGCCTGGGACTTTCTTTAAGCCCAGAGCTAATGTTTATCACAGCAATGTATCTTACTGGAGGGCATGTTTCTCCTTCTTAACTTGTACCTATGTTATCTAAAGATGTACACTGTGGGTGTGGGTCTGGTAAGACCTTCATCACCTTAAAATATTCTTTAGATCTATTTATATTCTAAATATTCTAAATATTCTTTAGATCAGTTTATAACCAACTGAAACAGCACATTATGTCCCACCTAAACTAGCTGCTTGGGGTACTCTCCTACCCACTTCTAGTGCCTTCTGCTGGAAGCTTTCTCTAGCCCTCTTTACTTTACAAAAGCTCTGGCTGCACGAAGCTCTGAGTGACCAAAGCCACGTCTTTTCATCCCAAAGTGAAATTTTCTCCCTCGGAGGTCACGGATCCAACACCGCTATTGCGCCCCACCTGCCGGGTCCGGCTTCCCTCTCGCCCTCCTTCCCCCGCAGAAGGCTTGCCTGAGCACCCCCGACTTCCTGCATGTCTGTCTCGCATTAAAATCCATTTCTCAGGGGACCCAGTCTGAGACAGTTCCATATCTTCGTTTCTGAGAAAATGCGAGAAGAAACTAGTACAACATACATCAGTAGAGTAAAATTTTTTTCAAAACAGGGTGTCCATGAGGCAGGAAAGAGTAAGACCTTTGTGACCTCTAATCCTGATCCTCATCTACCTGTATCCTTTTAAGGATGGAAAACAACCCTAGAGGACAAGCCGCTTGAACCTCAGGCTGCTTGTGAACAGCAGAGCTAGACTTAGCAGCTTCAGCCTCTAGGCTGCCTCTCACTAGCACTGGCTCAAGGTAAGTCATTGTCTAGACACAAGTTCACTCGATTAGCCGGGAGAAGCAGGCCCTGAAGCTTCACGTCTCCCCAGAGGTCACCCCTCTCCCCTGCCTCACTCCCCCATCCTGAAAGAAGCCCTAGTCCACAAAGCGACCCTAGGGGGGCACTGGTGGCGCACGGTCAGCCCTGGCTTCGTTGCTTCCTCGCTGTGTGTCTTTAGGACCGTTTATTTACTTTTCTGAGCTATACTTTCTTCATCTGTAAACTTAAAATAGTGACAAATTCTCAGAGTTGTTTTCTGACAAAGGGAAAAACCTCTGTGTAGGTTTTGTAGCCCTTCTGCGTCCTTAGAAGGCTCTAACTGAGCCTTAGTTTCCCTTAGGCCAGCTTTATCCTGTATTGCCTCCTGGGCATACAGCAGAATATTCCCCCAAATAGAGAACGCTCACATATTTTTAGGATGAAAGTGAATCCAACGCCCTTTCCCCTTCTGTCACTGCCAGAGGCAGGAAGCCAGCCGCACTCTCTACCTGGTGCAAGACCCCATGAACCCAGCGGCCTGAGAACCTACGGGGCCCCAGCCACGACGTGGCTCGGACTTGCCAGCAGAGGGCAGCACCACTCTGCCCAAAGCCCAGGAGGATTTGCCATTTGCGCGGTCGCCACTGTCTGTTTTACAGGCTCCCAGAGAGCTGGGTCCTGCTTCTGAGCCTCTCTTTCTCTAGAGCCCAGTGCCTGTGGCATGTGTCGTCAGAAATGGAATGGCCAGACCTTCAGGTCTGCTGCAGTCAGGGCTGGATTCTGTTTGCCATGCCAAAGCATCCTTGAAGGGGCTCTTCTGTTAAATACATCCATTTGTTACAAACAATACAGCCTGGAGGTGGAGATTCAAGCCAGACCAAGGCCACCAGCAGCTTTTCCTAGGCCTCTGACAATCTGGGGGGCGATGCCCTGACTCAGTCACCCTGGGGATGGGGGCGGGGGAGAGGAGCGAGGGTGTGTGTGTGTGTGTGTGTGTGTGTGTGGACTTTGTCTGCATCTGTGGACCCTGATGCTCCCGAGCCCTGGGTGGAGGCACCAGGAGGGAGGATGGGTGAACCCGGGTGGGGCCCACACTTTCTTCCTCTCCCCACAAGGAGTCTGGACAATCCTGGACCCTCACACTCCCCCTGGGAGCACAGAGTCCTGCTTAAGACAGTGACGGCTATAAAGCTGGGGGGTGGGAAGGTATGTTGATTGCCAGCATCTCAGATTCTGGAGCCAGAGCAAAGGTTTACAGGACTTCCTAGAAAGAAGCTCCTGGGTTGGAGCCAGGACCACGCACTGAAGAGGGCACCCTCCCCAACAATCTCCCTGGCTTCGTTGCTTCCTCGCTGTGTGTCTTTAGGACCGTTTATTTACTTTTCTGAGCTATACTTTCTTCATCTGTAAACTTAAAATAGTGACAAATTCTCAGAGTTGTTTTCTGACAAAGGGAAAAACCTCTGTGTAGGTTTTGTAGCCCTTCTGCGTCCTTAGAAGGCTATAACTGAGCCTTAGTTTCCCTTAGGCCAGCTTTATCCTGTATTGCCTCCTGGGCATACAGCAGAATATTCCCCCAAATAGAGAACGCTCACATATTTTTAGGATGAAAGTGAATCCAACGCCCTTTCCCCTTCTGTCACTGCCAGAGGCAGGAAGCCAGCCGCACTCTCTACCTGGTGCAAGACCCCATGAACCCAGCGGCCTGAGAACCTACGGGGCCCCAGCCACGACGTGGCTCGGACTTGCCAGCAGAGGGCAGCACCACTCTGCCCAAAGCCCAGGAGGATTTGCCATTTGCGCGGTCGCCACTGTCTGTTTTACAGGCTCCCAGAGAGCTGGGTCCTGCTTCTGAGCCTCTCTTTCTCTAGAGCCCAGTGCCTGTGGCATGTGTCGTCAGAAATGGAATGGCCAGACCTTCAGGTCTGCTGCAGTCAGGGCTGGATTCTGTTTGCCATGCCAAAGCATCCTTGAAGGGGCTCTTCTGTTAAATACATCCATTTGTTACAAACAATACAGCCTGGAGGTGGAGATTCAAGCCAGACCAAGGCCACCAGCAGCTTTTCCTAGGCCTCTGACAATCTGGGGGGCGATGCCCTGACTCAGTCACCCTGGGGATGGGGGCGGGGGAGAGGAGCGAGGGTGTGTGTGTGTGTGTGTGTGTGTGGACTTTGTCTGCATCTGTGGACCCTGATGCTCCCGAGCCCTGGGTGGAGGCACCAGGAGGGAGGATGGGTGAACCCGGGTGGGGCCCACACTTTCTTCCTCTCCCCACAAGGAGTCTGGACAATCCTGGACCCTCACACTCCCCCTGGGAGCACAGAGTCCTGCTTAAGACAGTGACGGCTATAAAGCTGGGGGGTGGGAAGGTATGTTGATTGCCAGCATCTCAGATTCTGGAGCCAGAGCAAAGGTTTACAGGACTTCCTAGAAAGAAGCTCCTGGGTTGGAGCCAGGACCACGCACTGAAGAGGGCACCCTTCCCAACAATCTATTCAAGCAGGGCTCTCCCAGGACACAGGGACAGTCCTGCTCGCCAGGCGACTTCTCCTGTACAGATGTGTCCACAGAGAGAACGTCACGCAGCCATGCTGAGAGCAGAGACGGCGCGGAAATCTGCCTTCTCTGTCACTCCATTGAGCAGCGGACAAGGAGAAGGATTTCTGCTTACGCATTACTTTCACTGTCTTGAGTGGATCTCTCTCTTTCTCTCTGTCTCTCTGTCTCTCTGTCTCTCTCTCTCTCACACACACACACACACACACACACTGCAATGTCAATACTAATGCTCAAGGAGTAAGCAAATTCTTCCATGGAGAGCAGTGCTACCCAGGAAACAGCTCCTCAGAGAAAGCTACTTTAGGCAGAAAATCCTCCCAGCACGCAGGCCCGTGACTGTGATTCGGCTCTTTCAGACTACAGCACTGAAATAATCTTTTTTTTTCACTTTCTCTCCAAAATGCCTATCATATCTGCAAGACCGAATAATTTCTGGTTCTGCTTGTCCTTCATGCCACCAAGTGCTTCCACTTGATCTGGTTTCACGGCTTTGGGACAAACAGAGCCTTGTGTTCTTTGACCCAAGTGGGATCTGGCTGTGGAGACTCCGCCAGCTGGGAACCGAGGGGGGTGCCTGGGGCGGGATTGCTCCTGGGAACAGTGGCCCAGGGCCCAGCAAGATGCCCCAGCCATGGCGGTGCCACCTGGGCTTCTGGGAATTGACCCAGAGACACAGACAAGGGGCACAGTGAGGGGCTGAACCCCCGGTGACTACAATCTGGGTACTCCCCAAAGACGCACTGGGCACCTGTAGCCCTTCTCCTGGATCCGTCTGCCCAGAGTCCCCGTTAGCCCAGCTCTTACCCCTCCAGCTCCAAGCCTGCTCAAGAGAAAAGGATGGGTGCTGAGTTCTTCCCCTCACCCTCCCTGAACTGCCCCCCGCCCCCAGGGGCTCCCAACCCATCCCGCTGCCCCCTCCAGGGGCCCGGGCCACCCCAGGCTCAGCCCTGGGCCTCTGCAGAGTGCAGCGCCTCATCAATAATTCACGGCCTCCCCTCTGCTCCTCAGACAAAGGGGAGGGAAGAGTTCAGGCTCAGAAGCCCTGGACCCCAGGGGCTGCTAATGTCCTCTCCAAAGGAAGAGAGAGGAGGGGAGAGAGGAGAGTGAGGGGCAGAGAGGGGAGCAGGGAAGAGGCAGGGTAAGAAAAGGAAGCAGGAGGAATCTGACCTGGAATAACGATTGCAGAGGTCACGCAGACCTCACGCGTGAAATGCACTCTTTTGACAGAACTGAGAAACGGAGTTTCTTTGCCACTGCTATTTTACCCCAGAAATGAGAGGAAGCAGGACGTGGCTGGGTTTCACAGACTATTTCTTCACAGTTTCCTACTCTGTTTTGACAAGACATCTGCTTATGCTACTATTCTCACCCTCGCGGTGTGGAGCCTCCATCAGCACTGCCAATTCCAGAAAGCTATTTCTCCTCCAGCACGCAGGCCCGTGACTGTGATTCGGCTCTTTCAGACTACAGCACTGAAATAATCTTTTTTTTTCACTTTCTCTCCAAAATGCCTATCATATCTGCAAGACCGAATAATTTCTGGTTCTGCTTGTCCTTCATGCCACCAAGTGCTTCCACTTGATCTGGTTTCACGGCTTTGGGACAAACAGAGCCTTGTGTTCTTTGACCCAAGTGGGATCTGGCTGTGGAGACTCCGCCAGCTGGGAACCGAGGGGGGTGCCTGGGGCGGGATTGCTCCTGGGAACAGTGGCCCAGGGCCCAGCAAGATGCCCCAGCCATGGCGGTGCCACCTGGGCTTCTGGGAATTGACCCAGAGACACAGACAAGGGGCACAGTGAGGGGCTGAACCCCCGGTGACTACAATCTGGGTACTCCCCAAAGACGCACTGGGCACCTGTAGCCCTTCTCCTGGATCCGTCTGCCCAGAGTCCCCGTTAGCCCAGCTCTTACCCCTCCAGCTCCAAGCCTGCTCAAGAGAAAAGGATGGGTGCTGAGTTCTTCCCCTCACCCTCCCTGAACTGCCCCCTGCCCCCAGGGGCTCCCAACCCATCCCGCTGCCCCCTCCAGGGGCCCGGGCCACCCCAGGCTCAGCCCTGGGCCTCTGCAGAGTGCAGCGCCTCATCAATAATTCACGGCCTCCCCTCTGCTCCTCAGACAAAGGGGAGGGAAGAGTTCAGGCTCAGAAGCCCTGGACCCCAGGGGCTGCTAATGTCCTCTCCAAAGGAAGAGAGAGGAGGGGAGAGAGGAGAGTGAGGGGCAGAGAGGGGAGCAGGGAAGAGGCAGGGTAAGAAAAGGAAGCAGGAGGAATCTGACCTGGAATAACGATTGCAGAGGTCACGCAGACCTCACGCGTGAAATGCACTCTTTTGACAGAACTGAGAAACGGAGTTTCTTTGCCACTGCTATTTTACCCCAGAAATGAGAGGAAGCAGGACGTGGCTGGGTTTCACAGACTATTTCTTCACAGTTTCCTACTCTGTTTTGACAAGACATCTGCTTATGCTACTATTCTCACCCTCGCGGTGTGGAGCCTCCATCAGCTCTGCCAATTCCAATGTTCTGCTGCATGGTGGGGAGGCTGACAGCCGAGCACCTTGCGGGCGGGCGGAGGGCCTGGAAGGGGCCGAGGGAGGGGAGCACTTGGTGAGGTCACCATCAGCCAGGAGGGCAGGCTGGTTCCCTCAGGAAGTCGCTTGAGCTCTCTGAGGCCCAGCCTGGTCTCCAGCCCCATCCTCATGGAAGAGAGTACGTGACCCTTACCCTTGGGGTATTTACAGAGTTTGCAGCTTGATCCCAATGACACACCCATCTGGTAACCTGCGTCCTTGTATAAGACGCAGAAAGGAAGCGACCACAGTGGGCTGGGATCTGTCCCCCAGAGAGAAGCCGCAGGGACAACTGGGATGGAGGGGACTTGGCTGGCGTTCATTAGGCAATTATTTACTGAGCACCTGTTCTGTGCCAGGCCCTAAAGCCGCAGGAGTGAGCACACAGCTCCAGCTGGTGCCCTCGTGACGCTCCCCGCCTGATGAGTTCCAACCTCTGCTCCAGCTTACGTGCATCTGCCCTCCGGCAAGCCCCCTGACACCCCTGGGCCTCAGTGTCTTCATCTGTGAAGCAGAAATCATGAATCCCAAAGTTGAGGGGTTACTGGCAGGATTTTGGGATGTCTAGGCATGAGGGTCCTAGCACAGGGCCTGCATTCAGTAAGTGCTTAATGGATGTGCACTTCCTTTCTCCTTCCTCATTAGCGGACAGGGGCATGGAGGAGGCCTGGAAGGAAACCCAGAGTTTCTCAGTCAATGATCTTCTTTGTCAAAGGAGAACCAGGAATAGCTCGATTCTCCTCTCCCTTCAGATGCTGTCCTGTCAAATTTCCCTCCTGCATCCCTAGGCAGTATCTCTACCAGATCCTAGAGCTTTGCTGGTCGCCCTGGGTACTGGAACAACCTCATTTTTGGGTAATCCAAAGTCCAGTGCAATCTAAGTCAAACCAGGCTCTTTTCCAGCTCAACAGCATCCTCTCTCCCTGGCTGCCGTGTGAGCTGCAGGGCCGCAGACCCCGCCGGGAGCGAGCGGGGTCAGCTACTTTGTTTCCTTGCTCCATCTCGCCTCCACTTGCGCCCCTGCTTCTGGCCCCTGCAGAGCTGGGGGAGGAGGAGGAGCGGCCACAGGGAAAAGGGAGATTCTGAGAGGACGAATGTTATCGTCACCTGGCTATGATGTCCTCGGTGGCAGATGACCGAGGGCCTCCATACTGTATCATCATGACTTGGGGGCCTCGGTGGGGGACCTATTCCCCCTCCTCAGAGCCTGCCCTCCTGCACAGCACTCCAAGGTAACAGCCCCTCCCAGGTGGGGGCTTTCAAAATGGCTCATCCTGTCACCGTTCGCTGTCACCAGCCACGCTACTGGCGGAAAGGTCCCGTTCTCACGGCACCTGTCCTCCTGGCTCTGCTGTCAGGGGCATCTCTTCCAGCCAGGGTCTGTCTTCACCAGCAGAGCCCCCACAGCTTTGGGGACACTTGTCTTTCAATGCCAAGTGACAGCACAAGGTGGAGAAGGGGGCACCCCTGTCCTGTGAGTTTCCACGAGGAGTGGCAAGCACCCAGCCAAGAATGAGAGCCCAGTGTCCCTTCTTGAAGGCTGCCTCGACCTAAGACACCAGAACCATCTCCCTCCCTGCCCACCTTTATTCACTCTGGAAGTAGGAGCCCTGGAGGTAGTCTTGGCCACTTCTTAGCCAGTTCAATGAGGGTGACCCAGCCTTTATTTTCAGAAACTGTGGACGCCCAATCTAAGCTCGGGAGCCTCAGCCAAACCCTAAGACAACAGGAGGCGTCCATTCGGAAAGAGGAGAACGACTTTTGGTCCCAGAGGCCAAGACCCTCACCTGC
Organism: Tragulus kanchil; assembly: GCA_022376925.1. Classification (NCBI taxonomy): domain Eukaryota; kingdom Metazoa; phylum Chordata; class Mammalia; order Artiodactyla; family Tragulidae; genus Tragulus; species Tragulus kanchil. The sequence continues at coordinate 65,798,291 of JAIOJX010000006.1, read as the reverse complement.
TTAGGGGCCCAGATGACCTCCGAGGCCCTTCTCCCTCAGGGAAGCAGCCACTGGAAAGACACGTGGCCCCATCTTTCTTGTCTGTAACCCTAGCTCAGACAGAAAGGAGGGCATGTAGGAAGTCAGGAACCTCTGCTTAGCATAAATGACCTCATCTTTGAGCAGCTCCTATGTTTAAACATTGACCCTTCGTATGTTTTGAAAATTTCTCTTGCTTATGGTTGGTAAGATGCTAGTGATAGGCACACGCTTTGGTTATGAAGGTCCACTGCAGACCTAGGCAATCTGAGCTCATAAATCCCTGCTCTTCCACTATCACTGTGCTCTTGGGTAGATGGATCTCTCTTAGGCTTCACTTACTGCATCTGTAAAATGGGGACAAGAACAGGTCTTCCCTCTGCGCACAGAGGAGGCCATGTCTCTTAGAACTGACCCCAGCACACATGGTATGTGCTACAGAATGAGTGGGCCTGGGACCGAATGATGGTGACTGAATCCCACCTCCTTTGACCCCCTGTGACTCCCTTTGATCACTCATATCTTTGCTGTGTCTTGTTATGCCCTGTCTTTAAGATTCTTCCCTTTTTGGTTCATCTGTGAACTGCTCTTTGGAGACACCCATTACCCATAGCCATGAAATTTGCAATAACAGATGCCATAACTAATGTCATCTGGGAACAGTGATACCCAGGGAGAAACGATGGTCACATGGAGTCAGGCTCCCTGAGTCTGAATCCAACCCCTTTCCTCACTCGCTCATCTTTACTTCACCTTAATCCACTCTTCATACATTTCCTGTGAGCCCACCAAGTTGCAGACACAGAAATGTTACTATCCAGACTACAAATGCTTTCTTTAATTAGCAGGTAATCAGAGCCCAGAAACATCTCCAGAAGCCAGCCCATTCCTTGCAGTGAAAGTGCGTTCTCAGACCGTTTATTATCATCGCCATCACCATCACGCAATCATCCTGAGCAGTACTGTGACTAATCAAAGCAAGAAAGGGCAAGGCTTGCAAAGGAGAGCGTGGAGTGGGATCCTCCAACTCCCTCTGCCTCTCAGCCCCCACTTTTCTTTAGCAAATGGCCCCAAGGAGAGGGAAGATGAAAGGCAAATGTGAGAGGCCAGAGGAGGAAGTGGAGACGACAGGAGCTGTAGCTGGAAGCCAGTAGTTTCTTCTCAACACCTGATACCTGGTGTGCAGAGCAAGAATGTGGGCTTCTCTAGTGGCTCAGGAGGGAAAGAATCTGCCTGCAATGCAGAAGACATCGGTTCAGTCCTTGGGCGGGGAAGATCCCCTGGAGAAGGAGATGGCAACCCACTCCAGTGTTCTTGCCTGGAGAATTCCATGGACAGAGGAGCCTGGCAGGCTACAGTCCATGGGGTCGCAAAGAGCCAGCCACAACTGAGCAACCGAGCACATCAGAACAAGAATGCACTTCATGAACCTGCGAGCAAGGAAGGACGGGAAGAAGTCGTGGTAGAAGGATTAAAAAAAAAAAAAGTCAGCTTCCAGGGTCTGCAAGTAGAAAAATCAGAGAAAAGCCATTTTCATAGCAGTTTTGTGTTTCATGGTAAAGTATGGCTTTGATTTGGCATTCTGTCCGGGGGTGGGTGAGAGGAACTCAAATGCATCCAGCATCTTTCAAGCCCTCCAGTTGTGGGGCTGCTCCTGTGCTGGGACCCGCAGACAGCCTTGACCTTAACTGCCAACTGTTCCCCGACCTGGAGAGCTGGCCTCCGAAGCTCCTGTGGCAGGTGATCCCTGACCTCTGGGCAGCTGAAGTGCCCGCATGCAGGGCTGGGGAGGCCCCTGCTGGAAGTGGGTGTGCAGGGACCCCTGTATCCATGTCAGGGGCCCTAGTGGCCGCATGTGCACCCATGCCTAGTTTTTCACCTGCTCTTCAGAAAGGAGCATGGGCTTCCGCTGAGCTCCTAGAATCCAAGTATTGATTATGGCCTAAGCTTCAGCTGACCTTCTCCTGGAGTTGATCTAAAAACTGAGTCATGGGTTATATAGATGGGTGGCCATCTGCACCTGGGGCTTAGAAAGTGTATTAGGGATGCAGGTTCCCAAATCAAGGGAAAAAGTAGAGAAAAGAAAGTCTAAAATGATCACGTTTATTTTAGAGAAAATCTAAGAAGAGAAAGAGAACTAGCTCAAAAGCTGGGAAATAAAATCTTTTCAACAGTCCCCAAAGCCATTTAAATGAGAGAAACACCTCCAAAGGGCCTTTGTGGAGTTGGGACCACAGAGGGTGGTTCCCAAGGTAACCAGCCCCTCCTCCTGTACACAACTCCTCCTCCTATTCTTCAGGAAGTCACCCCGCCCCGCAGGTGGCTTTGGAGGGCCTGGGATCCTGAGAAGAGGCAGCCCAGATGGCTGCATGGCCCAGCGGCCAGGCTCTTTCCCTACCTGCCCCCAGCCTCTGCCTCTCTGCCATCCAGGCCCCAGGCCCCCAACATGGCCACTGTGGGGCTTCCATTAGTCACGGCGGCCAGGCCCTCAGTGGTCAGTCAGTCGAGCCCTCAGCACAGGCTTAGTTACACAGCAGCCAGGCTGGAGGGAGGAGGACCCCTATCAGATGCTCTTCAGACACCAGTCAGGCCTGGTGAGAGACTCCCAGTCAAGACCCAACAGGGACGAGGCCGCTCATCGTGAAAATATCTCTTTGCTTTTGCTGTCTGCTTGAACACAATGCGGTGTGCTTTCCTGGAGAACGAGTTTCTTTGATCTTAAACCAGAGCCTTGTGGCGTTTGAAGGTTCCCGGGAAGCACCCAGTGGAAACTTTCTCTGGGGGGAAGGGAGACCCCAGCCCCACGTGGAGCCCCTCTGCCCCCCTGTTACGGCACTGTGCTATGTCCTCTAACTGCTTCACGTTTTACTTGAAGACAACAGAAGAGCTCCTCTACTTAAGAAAGGTGGAACCGAGGGCTTCCCTGATGGTCCAGTGGGTAGGGACACCGCCTTGCAGTGCAAGGGGTGCCGGTTCGATCCCTGGCCTGGGAAGATCCCACGTACCGTGGAGCGGCTGGACTGATGTGTCAAATTACTGAGCCGGAGCTCTGGAGCGCATGCGCCCAGAGCCGGTGCTCTGCGACAAGGTGGGCCGCTGCAATGGGAGGCCCACACAGGCCAAAGAACAAAGATGGATGGAACCAAATAAATGAAAGACCAATAGAAGTGACCAAAAAAAAAATTAAAAAAAAAAAGAAAGGTGGAACCAATTAGATCATCTCCCCAAATGGTTGGTACCCTCAGGAAAAGAAAAAGGCACTGGTGCTCACTTCTCTGACCTGTTCATGTCAAGCTAAATTATCTGATGAGCAGGTGACGAGCAGCAGCTCAATGCCAGCCTCTCAGGGCGTGAGGCTGCAGCTGGGAGCTCCACATCCACAGTGGGCACCCCCCGCAGGACTGTCTATCTTCTTTTGGCCATCTGTATGCGGGTGGTTCAGAGGTCCCCTGGGAAGGAACACTGCCTATGGAGGCCACATCCAGCACCAGTGTCGGGCTTTAAACCAAAGAGGCTCCATGGGAGAGAGACGGGGGCTGGTGCACATGGAAAGAGTCATCCAGCCCAAACCAAGCTCCTCGGAGGCAGGGCTGAGACACATATCTGCCCACCTTATGAAACCTTGGAGCCAGTCAGGTCTGAGTAGTGGAGTGGCCCTCCTGGGCATGTACATGTGCTCAGTTGTGTCCGACTCTTTGCAACAATCACTAGGCTTCTCTGTCCATGGGATCTCCCAGGTAAGCGTCCTGGAGTGGGTTGCCATTTCCTCCTCAAAAGGATCTTCCCAACCAAGGGACTGAATCCACGTCTCCTGCATCTCCTGCATTGCAGGCAGTGTCCCTGCTGTGAGCTCCCAATAATAATTACCCACCTTGGCAGGGGTGCTCTGGCATGCACACAGGACTTGAATGAGTAGATGGATGAAGACCACAGGGCTCAGAGCAGCTTGGTGGGAGAGAAAGGATCTCTGAACATGGCGGAAGCACTGAATTGGCTTTTCTGCCTCCTGGGCTGAAAGGAGGATGGAGAAGAGAGCACCCAGCATTAGGCCCACACCTAACCGTATGCCTGCCAGGTGCTCTGCACATGGGGACCTGTGCCTACCTTGCAATGTTTCAGTGAGGGACTCCCCTTCTCATTCCTTTGCTTCAAGTGGCAAGGGTTAGGCTGAGGGAGAGCTGGGACATTTACCTATGGCCTTACAGCTAGCCGAGGGCAGAGACAGGCTCTAACTGCCCAAGCTTTCTTCTCACTGTTCCCAGGAGGATAAGATGGCCAGGTAAGCAGCCAGCGCGGTGAGGAGCTAGGAAGAGGTTGCACAGGAAACCCCATTTCCCCCCAGAAATTCTCCCCAGTTCCAAGTCACCAATGCAGATCAGTGTCCTGGAGTGAAACACAGCCCACCTCACCCCTGCCTGGCTTCAATTTCTTACGCGTGGAATGTGGACTGCAGGGAGAAAGAACCCAACTCAGGTCTTGATGGCTGCTGGGAACACTGGATTACTGACTCTGACTGACCAGAGCCCCGAACCAGCGAGCCTGGGGGATGAGAGATGTGAATTTGGTCTTTACAGTGACCCCAGTCTACACTGTCACCCCTGAAACCTGTGGCTGACTCATAACACGGATCTCATTTGCTCATATTGGAGACTCGCGGTCAAAAGAACTCAAGTGTTAGAGCATCTGGAACCAAGTCCCTCTCTTTCTCCCACCCCTTACATCACTTGGTTGAGATGGCAGCCAGCTCTGCCCATATCACTGCTTCCTTGAAGAAGTACTAATCCAGGCATTCACTCATTCATTTGACAAATGTTTCTTGAACACTGACTATGTGCCAGGTCCAATATTAAGTATTATACCTATGAGATGCTCAAGAAATCTTACCCAAATGGATGCATACTGTCCAAACCATACTGCTGTATGGAGGACATCCATAAGCTTTGGTCAAGACAGTAAAAGAAGGGGGTTACATTGGAATGACCTTTTTTTAGTAAGCTAGAAAGTATACCTCTGAGCATTAGAACACTTGATAGATTGTCCTCCAAGAGCCTGGAACTACAAGAAGAAGAAGAAGTGATGAGAAGGAGTTGGTGTCGCTGAGGGGTCACTCTCAGAGTTGGCCAAGTGAGAGAGGAGAGGACAGGGGATAGAAAGAGAAATTATGCTGAAAATCTACTCTGAGTGTCTATCACCCTGGACCCCTCTAGAATGGTGGGCCAGGTATTTTCACTCGCATTCTATAGACAAGGGAAGTCAGACTCAGCTCAGTTAGCCGCCTTGGATAAGATCACACAGTCAAACATGGCAAGACAGCTGACTCCAGAGTCCCTGGATTTTAACCCCTCCACCAGGCTGAACCTTTCTCAGAGGGGGCATACACACTGGAGAGACTCTATCAGTTGGATTGGGTGGAGTTTGTTGTGAGGGTAAAGGCAAAGGACCAGACGGAGGGTGCGCAAGCAAACATGATAAACACAGGGGCATTCATGGACGGCAGCAGTGGGCGCTGATGTGCTGGCGACAGCACACATCACAATAGCTCAAGCCATGGTTCCTGGAACTTCGGAGATACATTTAGAAAGCCCTTCTGGGAGGAAGCGCCTGCTTTCAAAAGAGACAGACGGACATACCTACAAGGTAGTCACTCTTGTCTCTGGTCACAGACAGGGAAAGGGAGCCCCTGGGAGTTTATTCAATTTGCTATAAATCACACCAAGAGAACATGCCAGTGCAGGGATCTGAACCCAGGTCTTTCTGACTTTCAAATTTACATGGTTTTCCATGACTCCCTTCCAGAGGTGACCAAGGATGGATGAGGAAACTCTTAGAACCTCAGAATGTGGAAGAGACTATAGGCTTTCTCTAATCATGGGTTCTCAGTCTCACATGATTTGACTCATGCTTGGCCAGCTAACATTGGAAGAGCTTACTTAGAGGACTGTTCTCTAAAAATGACGTGGGCATGTCTTACCCAAATGGATGCATACTGTCCAAACCATACTGCTGTATGGAGGACATCCATAAGCTTTGGTCAAGACAGTAAAAGAAGGGGGTTACATTGGAATGACCTTTTTTTAGTAAGCTAGAAAGTATACCTCTGAGCATTAGAACACTTGATAGATTGTCCTCCAAGAGCCTGGAACTACAAGAAGAAGAAGAAGTGATGAGAAGGAGTTGGTGTCGCTGAGGGGTCACTCTCAGAGTTGGCCAAGTGAGAGAGGAGAGGACAGGGGATAGAAAGAGAAATTATGCTGAAAATCTACTCTGAGTGTCTATCACCCTGGACCCCTCTAGAATGGTGGGCCAGGTATTTTCCCCGCATTCTATAGACAAGGGAAGTCAGACTCAGCTCAGTTAGCCGCCTTGGATAAGATCACACAGTCAAACATGGCAAGACAGCTGACTCCAGAGTCCCTGGATTTTAACCCCTCCACCAGGCTGAACCTTTCTCAGAGGGGGCATACACACTGGAGAGACTCTATCAGTTGGATTGGGTGGAGTTTGTTGTGAGGGTAAAGGCAAAGGACCAGACGGAGGGTGCGCAAGCAAACATGATAAACACAGGGGCATTCATGGACGGCAGCAGTGGGCGCTGATGTGCTGGCGACAGCACACATCACAATAGCTCAAGCCATGGTTCCTGGAACTTCGGAGATACATTTAGAAAGCCCTTCTGGGAGGAAGCGCCTGCTTTCAAAAGAGACAGACGGACATACCTACAAGGTAGTCACTCTTGTCTCTGGTCACAGACAGGGAAAGGGAGCCCCTGGGAGTTTATTCAATTTGCTATAAATCACACCAAGAGAACATGCCAGTGCAGGGATCTGAACCCAGGTCTTTCTGACTTTCAAATTTACATGGTTTTCCATGACTCCCTTCCAGAGGTGACCAAGGATGGATGAGGAAACTCTTAGAACCTCAGAATTTGGAAGAGACTATAGGCTTTCTCTAATCATGGGTTCTCAGTCTCACATGATTTGACTCATGCTTGGCCAGCTACATGGAAAGCTTATTAAAGCTACTGAGGAGGAGCAAGTGAACAGGCTCACCTGTTGTCAGAGGAGCTGGTTCTCTAGAACGCAGGGGCAGGAGACCGAGGTAGAGCTTGGGGTCTGAGTCAGGCTGACCTCCTAATTCTGCCACTAGTTTGGACAAATGTCTGAATTTTCTGAATATCAGTTTTTTGTTTTGTTTTAACCTGTAGAATGCAAGCAACCTGGCTTTGGATGGCCTGCACACTTTGGGTCAACAGGGCCTTGATGAGAGTCACAGCTCTGCTGGTGGTCTCAGCTGAATCCCTTGGTCCTTGTCTCTAAAATGGGCATACAAAGAACCCCTTCTCATCTTGCTACGTGAAGTGAGCTGGAACTCTCGGCACAGAGCCTCGCCCCTAGGAAATGCTCCATGAACAACAGCCATTCTTACTCAAGGCAGAGAGTTCAGGGCGTAAGAGCTTGGGTTCTGAATGACCCTTCCAAAATTCACCAGCTCCACCCTTCACTGCCTGGGGATGCTGAACAAGTTCCTTAACCCTCTGTGGCTTGTTTCACTCATTCTTCAAAATGGGGGTAATAAGATTACCAACCTTAGAGGATTATGATGAAGATTAAATAAGACATGCTTATTCCTTCCCTAGCCTCCTCTGGCAGGTGGTGATCATTCCTTAAAGGGGATCCTTTGTGTCATCTCCCTATGGGGTGAAACTTACTCAGAGGTGGCCAACAGCAGATAGGTCTACACCTGTCTGAGGGAGCGAGCTCTCTGGCTCTGGGGGTGCTCAGCCAGAGGCTAAAGGACCCTCTGTCCAGGGTGGGTGGAAAGGATTCCCACAGGAAGTCAGTGGTGGGCCCTGCTGACCGATTAGACCCCAACTGTCACTCCCATGCTCCGACTGTGTTTGAGTTAATAGAGAAGACACTGACCCATCAGACCCACAGATCAGAAGTGGAGAAATTACTTCCTGGCTTAGTTTTCAAAAATCAAAGCCCTTTTCCAGCCAAAGGTAATTACAGACTGATCCACAGGAAGGCAGAAGCATATTTCAATTTAAAAATGGCATCTTCCTATCCATTGCCATATGGAGCCAGGACACCAGGTGGCCCAGGGCTGAGACCAATCACAGGGTCCAATTGGAACTAAATAAAATGACCCCCTGGAGGAAATGGCTCCAGTGAGGCCCACAAATCCCCATGACATGTCATTTTGGTGTGCCCCACATCAGCCTGGGCCTCGTGCTCTGCCTGATGCCTGAGGCTCTGTCCTTTCGCTCCGGTGGGACAAAGAGATGAGGGGCCTCAGCTGTGAGTCTGTCCTGATGAGGAGGACGAGCCCCCGGCACAGCGGAGGAGTCCTGGCCTCAGCCTGCTGCTGTAGAGAGCCCCAGGGACAGTCAGTCCCCAAAGAGGCACCCACAGCTTTCATCTTTAGTAAACCCTTGTCCTGCTGAATTTCAGCACCATCCCAGGGCAGTACAGTCTCAGTTCAGCCATTACATCTCTTCTGTCTCAGTACAGCCACTGCAATGTGTCTATTTCTCCTGCTATGGGAAAGCAGGTCACATTTTTTGTATAAGAGGTGGAGTAGCAGATGCTGGGCAATGGATCTCTGGGGGGCTGTCAGGGCCCTATAATAAATAACTAATAAGGATCTACCACAGGCCTCCCCAATGGCGCAGCAGGTAACGAATCCACCTGCCAATGCAGGAGATGCGGGTTCAATCCCTGGGTCAGGAAGATCCCAGAGAAGGAAATAGCAATCCACTCCAGTATTCTTGCCTGCAAAATCCCATGCCTTACCCTAGCCTCCTCTGGCAGGTGGTGATCATTCCTTAAAGGGATCCTTTGTGTCATCTCCCTATGGGGTGAAACTTACTCAGAGGTGGCCAACAGCAGATAGGTCTACACCTGTCTGAGGGAGCGAGCTCTCTGGCTCTGGGGGTGCTCAGCCAGAGGCTAAAGGACCCTCTGTCCAGGGTGGGTGGAAAGGATTCCCACAGGAAGTCAGTGGTGGGCCCTGCTGACCGATTAGACCCCAACTGTCACTCCCATGCTCCGACTGTGTTTGAGTTAATAGAGAAGACACTGACCCATCAGACCCACAGATCAGAAGTGGAGAAATTACTTCCTGGCTTAGTTTTCAAAAATCAAAGCCCTTTTCCAGCCAAAGGTAATTACAGACTGATCCACAGGAAGGCAGAAGCATATTTCAATTTAAAAATGGCATCTTCCTATCCATTGCCATATGGAGCCAGGACACCAGGTGGCCCAGGGCTGAGACCAATCACAGGGTCCAATTGGAACTAAATAAAATGACCCCCTGGAGGAAATGGCTCCAGTGAGGCCCACAAATCCCCATGACATGTCATTTTGGTGTGCCCCACATCAGCCTGGGCCTCGTGCTCTGCCTGATGCCTGAGGCTCTGTCCTTTCGCTCCGGTGGGACAAAGAGATGAGGGGCCTCAGCTGTGAGTCTGTCCTGATGAGGAGGACGAGCCCCCGGCACAGCGGAGGAGTCCTGGCCTCAGCCTGCTGCTGTAGAGAGCCCCAGGGACAGTCAGTCCCCAAAGAGGCACCCACAGCTTTCATCTTTAGTAAACCCTTGTCCTGCTGAATTTCAGCACCATCCCAGGGCAGTACAGTCTCAGTTCAGCCATTACATCTCTTCTGTCTCAGTACAGCCACTGCAATGTGTCTATTTCTCCTGCTATGGGAAAGCAGGTCACATTTTTTGTATAAGAGGTGGAGTAGCAGATGCTGGGCAATGGATCTCTGGGGGGCTGTCAGGGCCCTATAATAAATAACTAATAAGGATCTACCACAGGCCTCCCCAATGGCGCAGCAGGTAACGAATCCACCTGCCAATGCAGGAGATGCGGGTTCAATCCCTGGGTCAGGAAGATCCCCTAGAGAAGGAAATAGCAATCCACTCCAGTATTCTTGCCTGCAAAATCCCATGGACAGAGGAGCCAGTCCACAGGACTGTGAAGAGTGGAATACCACCGGGGGACTGAGCACACAAGGACCAACTGCACAGCACGAGGAACTTTACTCAATACTCAGTAACGGCTGATACCGAAAAAGAATCCAAAAATTAGTGGATCTATGAATAATGGATTCACTTTGCTATACCTCTGAAATGTACACAACATTGTAAAACAACTACATTCCAATAAAAATTAAAGTGAGAGAAAGAGAGAGACGTGGCTATGAGTCCCTTGTCAGGCCCTGAGATGCAAAGTGGCCGTCGACAGCTGGGTCACCGCTGACTTAAGGGGCTGTGAGTGCAGAGCCAGTCTAACATCCCCTCGCTGACCCCTCCCCCACTACTGCCATACAGTCTAGCATTTAGCGAAGTTCAATCTGTGTTGTGCAAAAAAGGACAAATACTTGGGAAATACGGAGCTAAACAAGTTAGCCGGTGTACTTCCTGTAGGACTTTCAAGAACTGGTAATAAACTCAAGTGTGTTGGGATTTTCCAAGAAAGGGACTAGGCGTCGTGGGCAAGGATACTGGGGAGCATTTCCCAAGCGTTGTCTCAGAGGATCCTGAAGCAGACACCCTTTGGGAAACACTAACATAACTCAGAGCATGGGGTTTGGAGCCCGATAGAGCCCGGGGGGTTGGAGTCTGGGTTCTGGTTTACTAGATATGTGACTTCCTTGAGGCTTTTCTTTTCGGGGTTTTTGTTGGGGGTTTTATTAACCTTGTCCTGCTAAAGCCAATCTCAGTTCAGCCATTACATCTCTTCTGTCTCAGTACAGCCACTGCAATGTGTCTATTTCTCCTGCTATGGGAAAGCAGGTCACATTTTTTGTATAAGAGGTGGAGTAGCAGATGCTGGGCAATGGATCTCTGGGGGGCTGTCAGGGCCCTATAATAAATAACTAATAAGGATCTACCACAGGCCTCCCCAATGGCGCAGCAGGTAACGAATCCACCTGCCAATGCAGGAGATGCGGGTTCAATCCCTGGGTCAGGAAGATCCCCTAGAGAAGGAAATAGCAATCCACTCCAGTATTCTTGCCTGCAAAATCCCATGGACAGAGGAGCCAGTCCACAGGACTGTGAAGAGTGGAATACCACCGGGGGACTGAGCACACAAGGACCAACTGCACAGCACGAGGAACTTTACTCAATACTCAGTAACGGCTGATACCGAAAAAGAATCCAAAAATTAGTGGATCTATGAATAATGGATTCACTTTGCTATACCTCTGAAATGTACACAACATTGTAAAACAACTACATTCCAATAAAAATTAAAGTGAGAGAAAGAGAGAGACGTGGCTATGAGTCCCTTGTCAGGCCCTGAGATGCAAAGTGGCCGTCGACAGCTGGGTCACCGCTGACTTAAGGGGCTGTGAGTGCAGAGCCAGTCTAACATCCCCTCGCTGACCCCTCCCCCACTACTGCCATACAGTCTAGCATTTAGCGAAGTTCAATCTGTGTTGTGCAAAAAAGGACAAATACTTGGGAAATACGGAGCTAAACAAGTTAGCCGGTGTACTTCCTGTAGGACTTTCAAGAACTGGTAATAAACTCAAGTGTGTTGGGATTTTCCAAGAAAGGGACTAGGCGTCGTGGGCAAGGATACTGGGGAGCATTTCCCAAGCGTTGTCTCAGAGGATCCTGAAGCAGACACCCTTTGGGAAACACTAACATAACTCGGAGCATGGGGTTTGGAGCCCGATAGAGCCCTGGGGGATTGAGTCTGGGTTCTGCGGTTTACTAGATATGTGACTTCCTTGAGGCTCTTTTGCTTTATTCAATGGGGATGATTATATGTATCCTGCAGCACTGTCAGGAGGACTTGTAGTTAAATGTGCCGATGTGTCTAAAATGCTTGCAGTCTGGGGAAATAATACATGCTCAGTAAATGGTACCAATTCTTATTTCAGATCCTGTTCTGATTTCATTGTGAAGAATGCACTAGACTAAGGTCCTTGGGCTTATCTTTAGAAGGAGGGAAGGGAGAAACCAAGAAGGCCTCCTGCAAGCAGTCTGGGTGGGGACGTTGGGATGGGTCGCCGCTGAAGGTGGGGGATGGTGGCCACTGGGGGTAAGAGGCAGGCTGAGTCCTCTGGCTCTGCAGTCTAACAAAGAAAGGGCTTTGGGGGCTCGCGGGGCTCTTCCTGGATAGTGGCTGGGAACAGCCAATCGTGTTTACCTCCTCAGTAGCTGGGAACAATTGTCTCTCTCAGCAGCCTATTGTCTCTAGTAAAGCAGGCACATAACTCCCATTGGCGCTGATGGGATTATGAGCTCCTATCGGGAAAGAAACAGAGCCCAGGCTTGGCTAAGGGATGGGGCACCGTGGGTCCCCCTCGGTGACCTCTCTCAAGACAGCCATTCGTTTGATTATCAGCTGGACACAGTGAGGCCTCTTTCAAGAGAACTATTCAACCCTGAGCATTTGTAGCCTGGCTGTTTCTTGATAACTTTTCAGGGAGTAGACTGATTGCATCAAATTTGGGATGCGATGAAAAGGCTTAAAAATGCCCATGACATTAGATCTTGAATCAAAATGGCAGCTGATAACGGCTTTCCAAATGGCTGTGTTGTCTCAGTTGTCTTCAATCTTCTTGCTCCCGTCCCCACAAAAGAAGGGTGAAAAAACACTGGCTCCTTGTTAAACCGATCATCTAAAAGTTGTCATCATGCATGCATAGTATTTACTTTATGTTAATAAGAAGCACCAAATAGCATATACTTTATAAGATCAAATAAAATTAGTATTAAGTCCAATTTGAATAAAATCACTTGGTGTGATTAAAAAACAATGAATGGAATAAAGCACATCAAATCAGAAAGAGATCCCATATAAATTTTATCCATAGGTCTTTAGCAATATAGCTCAAAAAAAAATGTTTAGTCACTAAGTCAGGTCTGACTCTTTTGTGACTCTATGGACTATATATAGCCCTCCAGGCTCCTCTGCCCATGGGATTTCCCAGGCAAGAATACTGGAATTGGTTACCATTTCCTTCTCCAGGGGATCTTCCTGACCAGGAATTGAATTCCTGCATCTTCTGCATTGGTAGGCATATTCTTTACCACTGAGCCACTTGGGAAGCCCCATGGAAAAAATGGTAGTCCTGAACACATGCTAAGCACCTTGAGAAGATTAACAGCATCAGTCTATGCAGCCTTGTGTGTTTTGGATTCAGAATATCCCAACACAAGACCCTATGATAAGTGCCAACCTTTGCCTGTAACAGAAATATGTACCATTTGGGAAAAAATGGGATGCCCTGTGTGTTTAAGGTACCTTGGTCATTAAAGGTGGCTTACTCATTTAGTACCTTTGTCATTTAAGTACCTTAACACCTCAGACATTTAATCATTAAAGGTGGCTTACTTCAACTTAACATTTCAACTTACACCCTTGACATTTAGATGGTTTAAAGTCCTAGGGCAAATCATCCTAGTAAGACCTTATATAAAAGAAGGGTCTCCTTCTTGTCAAATGCAAAAAAGAGTCTCTGAACTTTCATTGGGTAGATCTTCTTGGGGAGATCAATACTGGAAAATGGTTAAAAAACAAGCTGAGTGTCTGAAAATGGATTCTTTTTAAACTATTCATGCCTACATACCCCTGGGACAATCTTCATGCACTCCTAGTTTGAAGACCATTGCTCTAACTGACTTAATGAGATTCAGTTCACAGAATTGAGAGAAAGCCATCAATTTGCAGAGTAAAAGCTGCCTGGGCATCACAGAGCTATTTAAAGATTGCAGGGAGGGAATAGAAAATGACACAGTCTGTTGTCCCTTCTCCTCCTGCCTTCTATTTTTCCCAACATCAGTGTCTTTTCCAATGAACTGTCTCTTCACATCAGGTGGCCAAAGTATTGGAGCTTCGGCTTCATCATCAGTCTTTCCAATGAATATTCAGGGTTGATTTCCTTTAGGATTGACTGGTTTGACATCCTTGCTGTCCAAGGGACTCTCAAGAGCCTTCTCCAACACCACAGTTCAAAGGCTAATTAAGCACCTACTGCATGGTAGCAACTGTTCTAGATGTTGGGAATTTTGTGTCAATGAGACAAAGTTCCTGATCTGGTGGCCAATAATTTCTAGTGAAAAGCCAAAAATTTAAAGATGAACAATGCCAATGTCTTTATTTTTATATTGCACTATAGTTTTGAAAGATAGTACCACTGGGGGAAACAATATAGGATCCTCCTGTATTGTTTCTAATGTGAATCTACAATTATTCTAAAATAAAAATAGTGGTGAAGAATCTACCTGCCAATGCAGGAAGCACAGGTTTGATACCCAATCTTGGAAGATTCCACATGCTTCGGAGCAACTAAGCCCGTGCACCACAACTACTGAGCCTGTGCCCTACAGCCTGGGAGCCACAACTACTGAGCCCATGTGATGCAACTACTTAATCTGGCACACCTTATAGCCCCTGTTCTGCAACAAAAGAAGCCACTGCAATGAGAAGCCCGAGCACCACAACTGGAGAGTGACCCCCGCTCACTGCAACCAGAGAAAAGCCCACACAGCAACGAAGACGCAGCACAGCCAAAACAATAAACAAATACTGTTTTACATAAAGAAATACAACATTGCAAAGCAACTGTATTCTAATAAAATGAAAGGGTTAATTTCAAAAAGATACATACAGAAAACACAAACTTACATAGGCCATGGCATGAAAGCACAAAAAATGAGTTATCATTTGAAAATAAAACAGAGGAATGTACATGAATATCAGCAGAGAACTTCCAAATTTGATTGGTCAGGGCAGGCCTCTGGGAAGAGGTCATGGTGCAGCTGCATGATGATGAGAGCCCTCTGGGCCAGGCCTCTCCAGAGATGTCACAGCGTGGCCAGGTTACTGGACCTCTTCACCACCCTTCCAATATCAATGGCATTAAAAGATATGGGAGCAAAAAGCAAACTGAGAGACTCGACCGATCTGCGTTGCTTTCTGTGTGGCATTTGCTTGTCAAACCTCAAGCACAGGTGTTGCAGAAGGTGCAGGGAGGTAAGGGACCCCAGGGCTGGGTTCCAGTCCCTCCTGCTCTCTGTACCTTATAACCATAGCACATTGCTCATGCCTCTAGGACTTGATTGTTTTCCCTGCCTGATGTGATCTCCAGGCCAATTCCTTCACATATATTTCACTTGTCATTCTTCTCAACGGCCTACAAGACAGGTTCATCTCATGGATTGAGACACTGAAACTGAGGAAGACTAAATAACTCTGAGACCACACAGATGATGGCAGAGCCAGAACTTGAACCCAGGTCTGTTTGCCTTAAAAAGACACTTGGACTGGATCTGATACACCTGTGAGCTCATGTCCAGAACTAGGAGAGGTCACTCCGGAAATGGACAGAAAAGGTGATTATATCCAGAATGCATTGAGAGCAGGAGGAAAAAATAATGTCTACTTGGTGGCTATTGACCAAAGGACAATTCTAAAACCCCATCACTGAAACTTACAGTAAAGAGAAACCAGCTGTCAGCCTCAGTGGTACAACAAATTGAATGCAATGAACCAGAGGGCATTGTGCTATGAAAAGAAAGGGCATCTGGTAGACTGGGGTTCGACTGCTAGATCATATGACAGCTCTACTTTCAATGTTTTGAGGAACCTGCATACTGTTTTCCATCGTGGTTGTACCAGTTTACATTCCCACCAACAGTATACAAGGGTTCCAATTTCTCCACATCTTTGCTAGCACTTGTTATCTCTTGTCTTGTTGATGACAGACAGGCAAATAGGTTTCCTAAAGGAAATGAGCCCTGAATATTCCTTGGAAGGACTGTTGCTGAAGCTGAAGCTCCAATACTTTGGCCACCTGATGCGAAGAGCTGACTCATTGGTATACGCCCTGGTGCTGGGAAAGACTGAAGGCAAAAGGAAAAAGTGGCAGCAGAGAATGAGATAAGGATGAGATAACCCTAGATAGCATCAGTGACTCAATGAAATTGAATTTGAGCAAACTCAGGGAGACAGCGGAGGACAGAGAGCCCTGGCGTGCTGCAGCTGACGGGTTTCAAAGAGATGGTCATGACTTCATGACTGAAGAACAATGTGATAACAGGACGCGATACATCACTGTGGTTTTGATTTGCATTTCTCTGATGCCTATTAGTGTGCCTCTGGATTTCTTCAACACAAGTGAGAATGTACTAGACTCATAGGGACCCCTTTTGTCATCTCCTTGCCACTATGGACCTCACAAATTGAAAGCTACTAACTCCTAAACAAGCTGAATGTTTGAGAGGCCATTAACACCTCTATTTTATATTAATCAAAGTCATATATGATTGCCAATCCAAACCTTTGCTCTCCAAGAAATAACTAGTTTCCAAGCTGGCCAATTATAATTCTTGCTGAAAGCAAAGATGCTTGTGTTCAAGTTCATGTTCCTATAGTCTGACTAGGATGAAGCAGAAAATACACAGGAGGCTTTAGGAAATGCTAATAACGGCCCCCAGTCTTCATTATTATCTTCCTGAAGCCCAGGAACACCAATGTGAGAGTGTGGAACCTCAGCTCTTAGAACTCCAGGTCAGGGGTACAGCTAGGGACTGTACCTGGATTCTGCCACTAATAGGGTATAAGACTTGGGAAGTCACTTAACGTCTCTATATCTTTTTTTTTTTAATTTTTTTTTTTTTTTTTTGGCCACTTCTATTGGCCTTGCATTTATTTATTTTCATCCATCTTTGTTCTTAGGCCCATGTGGGTCTCCCATTGTAGTGCTCTCTCTGGTTCCAGAGCACCAGCTCTGGGTGCATGCACTCCAGAGCTCCAGCTCGGTAGCTGGACACATCAGTCTAGCCACTCCATGGCACATGGGATCTTCCCAGGCCAGGGATCGAACCGGTGCCCCTTGCACTGCAAGGCGGTGTCCTTACCCACTGGACCACCAGGGAAGCCCCCATCTCTACATCTATTTATGAGGAGTAGCATTGACCTTGGGAGGCTCATGGGGGTTAGTAGAAGATACTGAACAAATTAAAATTTTCTATTTTGTTTCTCAAACTTTAATGGATATTGTTACATCCTGGGAATCTTTTAAAAAGGCAGATTCATATGTGTGAGCTTGAGCCTGAGATTCTGCATTTATAACTTGAACCCAAGTGAGTGGACGCCACTGGTCCCTGGACCACAGTTTGAGTAGCAAGGGTCTAACATGCCCTCCAGATACGGCCTCAAAAAAGACAGCAGGGCTCAAACTGGAAGACCTTGGTGGTAATTCAGATTGGTGCAGTTCACAGAGACAGGCCTTTGAAGGTGGACAGATCTTGACCTGAATACCAACGGGGTCTCTCTCTAGTGGGTAGATTTAACCAAAGATGGTTCATTTCACTGACTTGCTTTTCTCTTCCAGAGACAGGAGACAAAACTGCCTACAATGTCATTAGATGGCCTGACAGATTAACAGCTACCAGCCACATAAAGCACCTCGCACAGAATTTAGCACATAACAGAGGCCCAGTAAATGTTAGTCTCTTTGATGCCCTAATCTTTAATAACCTGAACTAGAGACTGTGATCAAGTTACTTAATCTTTCTGAGCCTGGAGTGATGGGCTAGCCTATCAGCTTTTCTGCTTCTATTTTTCCAGTTATAGTACTGGGTATTCATACATGTGTGGCCACTGTCTCAGGCTTCTCTACCTAATTCTAGGGCCTTCCTCAAAAGGTCTGGCCCTAAGGGGTCCCATAATCTTGACCTCAGGAGACAGGTATACTGTGTGCTTGTCTGGGGGCTCTACTGAGCATGAATTCCCATGTTACTGGGAGTTAATTGAGATTTCTAATTCTCAACCCTCCAACTATACCCAAAATGTCAACAGAGAGTGGAGTTTGACTCAGGAGTCACGAAATTCTGTGATCAAAGGAGGCAGAAGAAACTGTTGATATATAATTTATTAATAAGGGATAAAGAGAATACTAATTAGAGTAGAGCTTGTAAGAAGGCAAATTCCCAGAGTAAAACTTTAGAGAATGCTCAAATGATTATGATTTTAATTAAAAGTATTCCCAATTTTTTTGAGGAGTAGCATTGACCTTGGGAGGCTCATGGGGGTTAGTAGAAGATACTGAACAAATTAAAATTTTCTATTTTGTTTCTCAAACTTTAATGGATATTGTTACATCCTGGGAATCTTTTAAAAAGGCAGATTCATATGTGTGAGCTTGAGCCTGAGATTCTGCATTTATAACTTGAACCCAAGTGAGTGGACGCCACTGGTCCCTGGACCACAGTTTGAGTAGCAAGGGTCTAACATGCCCTCCAGATACGGCCTCAAAAAAGACAGCAGGGCTCAAACTGGAAGACCTTGGTGGTAATTCAGATTGGTGCAGTTCACAGAGACAGGCCTTTGAAGGTGGACAGATCTTGACCTGAATACCAACGGGGTCTCTCTCTAGTGGGTAGATTTAACCAAAGATGGTTCATTTCACTGACTTGCTTTTCTCTTCCAGAGACAGGAGACAAAACTGCCTACAATGTCATTAGATGGCCTGACAGATTAACAGCTACCAGCCACATAAAGCACCTCGCACAGAATTTAGCACATAACAGAGGCCCAGTAAATGTTAGTCTCTTTGATGCCCTAATCTTTAATAACCTGAACTAGAGACTGTGATCAAGTTACTTAATCTTTCTGAGCCTGGAGTGATGGGCTAGCCTATCAGCTTTTCTGCTTCTATTTTTCCAGTTATAGTACTGGGTATTCATACATGTGTGGCCACTGTCTCAGGCTTCTCTACCTAATTCTAGGGCCTTCCTCAAAAGGTCTGGCCCTAAGGGGTCCCATAATCTTGACCTCAGGAGACAGGTATACTGTGTGCTTGTCTGGGGGCTCTACTGAGCATGAATTCCCATGTTACTGGGAGTTAATTGAGATTTCTAATTCTCAACCCTCCAACTATACCCAAAATGTCAACAGAGAGTGGAGTTTGACTCAGGAGTCACGAAATTCTGTGATCAAAGGAGGCAGAAGAAACTGTTGATATATAATTTATTAATAAGGGATAAAGAGAATACTAATTAGAGTAGAGCTTGTAAGAAGGCAAATTCCCAGAGTAAAACTTTAGAGAATGCTCAAATGATTATGATTTTAATTAAAAGTATATCACCCGATACAAATGGCAAGCTCTCCTTCTCACCTCAAGGGCTGCCTGAAATGCAGAGCTGGCTGCATCTTCCAGGGACGCTGTGAGCTGCTGAGAGAACCAGGTCAGGCTGAGCTGTTATCCCCGCCCGGCCCACATTGCCATCGGGCTTAGGAAAACTCTTCTCATCCCTGTCCCCTTACTGGGAGGAGCAAAAGTATGGCCACACTGCCTACCCCAGCAGATGCTTCAGCTCCTGGGATCCACGTCCCTGCCTCCTTCTGCATTCCTGCCGCCTGCAAACTGTCCTTCTTGATCCCTTCTCACCTGCTTTCCCCAGGGCCATGGCCAAGCTACCCTCTGTATCACTGCTTCAGTGATCTTGCTAGAATGCTAATCTATCACAGCCCTCACTGTTCTCAAAAGCCTCCTATGGCTTCTTGTTAGCCACACCAGTAGGAACCGCGATGCCTTACGGAGCTCTTACCATGTGCCAAGCATTGTGCCAAGCGTGCAATCACATTCACAGCAACCCAAAGAGATACTGCTTCCTCGCATGGGGGTCAAGGCCTCTCAGAGCTGGCCTCCTCTACCCTACCAGCCTCATCTCCAGTCCTGGTACTCCTACAGCGCGAAGCTTTGAGCCACACTCCTTCCCAGTCCGCTGGGCTTCTCCACAATGCCCTAGATCTTCATGCCTCTAGAGAGGCGGTGCCGTCCGCCTTCCCTGGAACCACCCCCCTCCCCTGGAGTTCTTGCCTCACTTGCTTCCTTTCTGCGCTCCCAGACTTCCCCACGTTCACCTCCTCCATGGGTCTCCCTCCACGAGGCACCAGGCTCCCAGGAAGCAGGGACTGTGCTATTCACCTTGGCATCCTCAGCCCTGGCCCAGCAACTGGCACAGAGTAGGTGTTCACCAAAGTCACTCAACAAAACTTAGCCACACACCGTAGTTGGCACTGTGGATACTGCAGGGAGCATGGGTTCACAAAGAGTCAGACATGACTGAACACGGACACACGAGCACACCCACGCCTCTGAAGTCAGGAGGCTGACACGAGCGTTAATGGGTAGCAGACAGAAACGCTGCTACACATCCTGCAAGGCATAGACAGTTTCCTGCATCAAACATTTATCCGGTCAAAACGCCAATGTTGCTAAGGTTATGAAACCCTGGTTTACACTATAATCCTATTGAAATGTTGACAGCAAATGACCCGTCAGCCCCACACTTAGGCCTTGGCCGAGAGCCAGCTTTGTTCCATCACTCAAACCCACCTTTTCCTTCATACGTCCTGCTAGGGAAACTTTTCGCGATAGCAGAGAAGGCTGAGCAGCTTTCGCCAGCCCCTCCCCAATCAAGGGGAGCTCGTTCAGCGCCAGTTTGTGTGGATACCTGGATACTCACCCTTGCCTTGCAAAAGTGTGGTCAAAGGGGACACTGGACTCTGAGTCCACGGGGTTGGGTATGAGTTACCTCTACACTCGACATCAGTTGTCTCTCTTGCTAGTGACCTTCCCGGGAGCCACTCTATTTCCATGAGCGCGTGGAAGCTACTGAGACAAACGACATTCCCTGTTTATGTGGGGCAATCCCCTGAATGCCCCATGTCCTATTATGGGCAGAGGTGCTCCTTGGGCTGTGGTGATGATGCCACTAAGTGCAGTTTAAGAACCACACATCAGGGCTTCGCTGGTGGGCCAGTGGGTGGGGAGTTCGCCTTGCAGTGCAAGAGACACTGGTTCAATCCCTGGCCTGGGAAGATCCCGCGTGCCGCTGGAGGGACTGGGCTGGTGTGTCCAGTTGCGAGCTGGTGCTCTGGGGCACATGCGCCCAGAGCCAGTGCTCAGCAACGAGGGAGGCCACTGGGCAGTGGGAGGCCCACATAGGCCAAAGAATTAAAAAGATGGATGAGAAATAAATGATGGGGCTTCCCTGGTGGCTCAGTGGGTAAGCATACCGCCTTGCAGTGCAAGGGACGCCGGTTCAATCCCTGGCCTGGGAAGATCCCACGTGCTGCGGAGCGGCTGGACTGATGTGTCCAATTACCGAGCTGGAGCTCTGGAGCGCATGCGCCCAGAGCGGCGCTCTGTGACAACAGAGGCCACTGAGATGGGAGGCCCACATGGGCCAAAGAACAAAGACGGATGAAAAATAGAGAAATGAAAGACCAATAGAAGTGGCCCGCCCACCCCCTCTCTCTCTAATCCTCCCCCACCAAAATAAATAAATAAATAAATGTTTAAAAAAAAAAAGAAATAAATGATGACTTAGAGGCACACAGAAAAAGAAAATTAAAAAAAAGAAAGAACCACACATTAATCTTAGCAGGGAGGTGGAGGACTTATTGGAATCCAGTGCCCCTGGCCTTAAACACCTTGCTTTGCAGCCTGGCTTCACCACTGTGAGTGGCCTGTTCCTGTTTTGGTCTCATCTGCCTCATTTACAAAATGGGAGTAATGGTACATACATGGTTGTTTATATTAATAATGACGTAAGTCACCTTCTAGGTGGTCAAAGTACTGCAGCCGGTATTATTGGCATCATAATACCTGAGCTGGAAGAGGGCTTAGCGATCACCCTATTGACCCTCTTCATTTTATAGATGCAGAAACTGAGACCCAGAGATAGAAGAGACTGGCCTGTTTTCTGGTCTTGAAGGGGGAAGAGCAGACCTTATATGCAAGTATTACTGATGACGGAACTGAGCGCAGCTTTGAACCCAGATAAGCCCAAAAGTGAGGCCCTTATGGAGCCTATGACCGACGTCGTGCTTGCAACACCAGCCATCCATCCATGAACTCTGCATCCTCAGACTAAAGCCCCACAGGGATGCACCCTCATGACATTAGCCACTGGAGAAGAACTTTAACTTCCCATTGTTGCATTCGGCTGGAACTGGGTTGTGAGTTTCCCTGCTTTGCTGTCCAAGAGCCCAGTCCTGCCTCTCCCTTTCCCTTCTCTCTCCTCTACCACTCCCATCGTGATCAACTCTCACTGCCTTTGCTCTCATCTATACACTAGCAGCCCCCAAACTGGCTACATCCCATTGAACGTAAGACACACATTTTCATGTCACCGAAGGTGGGAGTGTGTCCTAGCTTCATTGGCAGCACTCTTTCTTAGTAGTGCATAACATATTGATGGTCTTACAGTCAATGTCATCTTACACGTGGTGAAATATGGTACATTTCTAGCACAGAACACCCTCGAGTTTTTCCCAGAGCGGCGCTCTGTGACAACAGAGGCCACTGAGATGGGAGGCCCACATGGGCCAAAGAACAAAGACGGATGAAAAATAGAGAAATGAAAGACCAATAGAAGTGGCCCGCCCACCCCCTCCCTCTCTAATCCTCCCCCACCAAAATAAATAAATAAATAAATGTTTAAAAAAAAAAAGAAATAAATGATGACTTAGAGGCACACAGAAAAAGAAAATTAAAAAAAAGAAAGAACCACACATTAATCTTAGCAGGGAGGTGGAGGACTTATTGGAATCCAGTGCCCCTGGCCTTAAACACCTTGCTTTGCAGCCTGGCTTCACCACTGTGAGTGGCCTGTTCCTGTTTTGGTCTCATCTGCCTCATTTACAAAATGGGAGTAATGGTACATACATGGTTGTTTATATTAATAATGACGTAAGTCACCTTCTAGGTGGTCAAAGTACTGCAGCCGGTATTATTGGCATCATAATACCTGAGCTGGAAGAGGGCTTAGCGATCACCCTATTGACCCTCTTCATTTTATAGATGCAGAAACTGAGACCCAGAGATAGAAGAGACTGGCCTGTTTTCTGGTCTTGAAGGGGGAAGAGCAGACCTTATATGCAAGTATTACTGATGACGGAACTGAGCGCAGCTTTGAACCCAGATAAGCCCAAAAGTGAGGCCCTTATGGAGCCTATGACCGATGTCGTGCTTGCAACACCAGCCATCCATCCATGAACTCTGCATCCTCAGACTAAAGCCCCACAGGGATGCACCCTCATGACATTAGCCACTGGAGAAGAACTTTAACTTCCCATTGTTGCATTCGGCTGGAACTGGGTTGTGAGTTTCCCTGCTTTGCTGTCCAAGAGCCCAGTCCTGCCTCTCCCTTTCCCTTCTCTCTCCTCTACCACTCCCATCGTGATCAACTCTCACTGCCTTTGCTCTCATCTATACACTAGCAGCCCCCAAACTGGCTACATCCCATTGAACGTAAGACACACATTTTCATGTCACCGAAGGTGGGAGTGTGTCCTAGCTTCATTGGCAGCACTCTTTCTTAGTAGTGCATAACATATTGATGGTCTTACAGTCAATGTCATCTTACACGTGGTGAAATATGGTACATTTCTAGCACAGAACACCCCTCGAGTTCCAACCTCATAAATCACAATGTCTTTTCAATGTCTCCCCTTGGATGGGGAATAAACATTTCATACACAAATAATAAAATTGAATTCCTGACCTTCCCGTCTTCCCCATCTCAGCAACTGGCAATTCCATCCCTCCAGCTGTTCAGACAGAAATCTTGGCGTCATCCTTGACTCCTTGATTTTTTTCCCAACCTACAGCCAATCTATCAACCATGGCTGCTGATTTGCTTCAAAGTGAATGAAAACACCCCTGCTGGTCCACTGCCACCCTCCTGATCCAAGCCATCCTTGCCTTTTACCTGGATTATGGCCATCACCTCTTAACTAGTCCCCTGTGGCTCGGCCCACCTACAGTTCCCACTCAGAGGGGGCCAGGGTTCAGACAGACCTGCCTGGCTTTAATAAGGTATAGCCAAAATGACACCTATTTCTATGTTTATGGTCTCCACCAGAATGTGAGTCCCATGAAGGCAAGGGCTTTGTCTTTCCATTTAGTGCAAATCCCTACCTTCTAGAACTGTGCCTGGCATAGAACAGGTGCTCCACAAGCACTTGGTGAATGACTCATGGCCCACAGGATGGTGCTATTGAGGATGCATGGAAACCAGGCAAAGCGGGGTTCAGATTCTGAACCCATCACTTCATGGTTATGGCACTAGGAAGGTTCATTTAAACTCTCTGTGTCTGTTTCTCATCAGACTTAACGCAAAAATATAATAATAGCCCACCTTTCAAAGCTGTGCATGTGTGTGCTAAGTCGCTCAGTAGTGTCTGATTCTTTGCACCCCTGGACTTAGCCCGCCAGGCTCCTCTGTCCATGGGATTCTCCAGGCGAGAATCCTGCAGTGGTTGCCATGGAACTCTCACTGCCTTTGCTCTCATCTATACACTAGCAGCCCCCAAACTGGCTACATCCCATTGAACGTAAGACACACATTTTCATGTCACCGAAGGTGGGAGTGTGTCCTAGCTTCATTGGCAGCACTCTTTCTTAGTAGTGCATAACATATTGATGGTCTTACAGTCAATGTCATCTTACACGTGGTGAAATATGGTACATTTCTAGCACAGAACACCCCTCGAGTTCCAACCTCATAAATCACAATGTCTTTTCAATGTCTCCCCTTGGATGGGGAATAAACATTTCATACACAAATAATAAAATTGAATTCCTGACCTTCCCGTCTTCCCCATCTCAGCAACTGGCAATTCCATCCCTCCAGCTGTTCAGACAGAAATCTTGGCGTCATCCTTGACTCCTTGATTTTTTTCCCAACCTACAGCCAATCTATCAACCATGGCTGCTGATTTGCTTCAAAGTGAATGAAAACACCCCCTGCTGGTCCACTGCCACCCTCCTGATCCAAGCCATCCTTGCCTTTTACCTGGATTATGGCCATCACCTCTTAACTAGTCCCCTGTGGCTCGGCCCACCTACAGTTCCCACTCAGAGGGGGCCAGGGTTCAGACAGACCTGCCTGGCTTTAATAAGGTATAGCCAAAATGACACCTATTTCTATGTTTATGGTCTCCACCAGAATGTGAGTCCCATGAAGGCAAGGGCTTTGTCTTTCCATTTAGTGCAAATCCCTACCTTCTAGAACTGTGCCTGGCATAGAACAGGTGCTCCACAAGCACTTGGTGAATGACTCATGGCCCACAGGATGGTGCTATTGAGGATGCATGGAAACCAGGCAAAGCGGGGTTCAGATTCTGAACCCATCACTTCATGGTTATGGCACTAGGAAGGTTCATTTAAACTCTCTGTGTCTGTTTCTCATCAGACTTAACGCAAAAATATAATAATAGCCCACCTTTCAAAGCTGTGCATGTGTGTGCTAAGTCGCTTCAGTAGTGTCTGATTCTTTGCGACCCCCTGGACTTAGCCCGCCAGGCTCCTCTGTCCATGGGATTCTCCAGGCGAGAATCCTGCAGTGGGTTGCCATGGCCCCCTCCAGGGGATCTTCCTGGCCCAGGGATTGAACCTTCATCTCTTACGTCTTCTGCATGGGCAGGCAGGATCTTTACCACTAGGGCCACCTAGGAAGTCCTTCAGCGTTGCTGTGAGGCTTAAACGAGTTAATGTGCAGAAAGCTCCTGCACAGCGCCTGACCCACAGCAGGAGCCAGCTGGCTGTCATTTAGTACTGCCAACTTTGTAGCCCCTGGATTTGGCCACAGAGCTCTGGGGCGTTATCTCCAAACCACAGCGCGTTTTAGTGGGCGGGAAGCGGGCTCAGGGCAGAAGCCCAGAGGTGCCTGTGGACTGAGGGTGGGGCCGACCTGGATGTGCGTCCTGGTAAGGACTGTCCTAGGTCAGCAGTGTAGCCTCAGGCAAGCACTCCACCCCTCTGAGCTCCAGTTCTTCTGTGTGAAGAGGAGGTAATGACCACATCTATTTCACACAGCTGTTAGAAGCATTTCTGGTGCAGGTACACGGTGAATTCTAAGCCCATATTAACTTGAGGTATTATCCTATGACCCAGCTTCTCCCCCAGACGCAGAGCTCTCTCGCCGGCTCGTGACATCCTGGGAGCTGCGCTGAGCTTCACTCCGGCCTGCCTTCCTGGAGCTACACACGGTGGGAGGAGCCTGAGACTGCTTTTCCGAAGCTGCCGGGACCCCCGGAGGAGCAATTACACAGCGCCCAGTCCCACACAGAGCGAGTCCTGCACCTGCCTCCTGACTGGGGACCAAGATGTGGATGTCGGGCTCTGATCCTGCCTGGGACACCCCCTGCCATTTCCAGGGGCAACAGGAGAGGGATCTGCGACTCTACTGCCCTCGCCACAAGCAAGGTTTACAGGGACTGCCGACTTCGCTGGGGAATGGCGACGGGGAGCCTTTGAAGTTTCAGTTCAAAATAGTCCCCGTAAGCTGCCAGCAGCCTCACACCTTCAGGAAAGGAGGCACACGGTAGAAAGCAGGCTTATTTTTCTCCTTTTTAAAAAACACTGCTGTTTCACTTTATTTTCCTAACTCCATTAAATCAGAAATCAAGACACGCATTCATAGTCGGAGGCCTCCAACCGTATCACTTGGTCACTAAGAGACCAGAAGAGGTTGCATACAATGTGAGAAGCCCAGGACAATCCGTGGCCGTGTCCCACTCCTGCACTCCGACTCAGGGACCCACCCCATGGCCCTGGGGACCCCTCAACGCCTCTGGGTGGAATCTCTGGAGGTAAGTAAGGCAGAAAAGGTTCCTGCACCCTTGGGGCTTACATTCTAGAAGGTGAGATGGACCACCAAGGAGGACCCAGATAGGAGCCAAGTAGTTTCCATTAAGATAAAGAAAAGGGTGGCACGCTAGAGTAAAGATGCGGTGATCTGGGAGGGCCTCTCTGAGGAGGTGACATTTCCATATCCTTCCCTCGAGTATACAACCCCTGAAGTCAGGGAGCAATGTGTACCCCAAAAAATACCTAGGGTCCAGCAAGAACTAGGCAATCATGCACATGTGTTTGTAAAAGCAGTGAAGAGGCTGTTTGCACATGTGAACATTTCTTTACCTTGTGGCCGACTCAGTAACTTGAGTTCTCGCTTTCTAAGATCTAATCCAAGGAACAGGCTACTGAGGCATTTCCATGGGAATGCCAACAAAATGAGAAAATTAAGGACAGTATTGGGAGTTTTCATGTAAAAATCTAGTGTATTTAGTTTAAGGGGCTTCCATTCATTCCAGGATCAGATTTCTTCGTACTTGGTATGTATGTATGTGTATAGGTGTGTATATGCTAAAATGTCCTTCCTTTTATGAAATGATGGGGTAGGAGATGTTCACTTTTCAGGTTCTTATTTTCTTCAATACCCTTACTCAGCTAATACGTGTCTTGTCATTCTTAAAACATATTTTTGGTTGACAAGCTCCAAAGACCTGGGAACCACTGGTTTCACAGTCTTCCTTGGGGCCGCCTCAAGGTTCAAGGGAACAGGCTTCACTGGGGAAGGGAGACGGCAGGTTCCTCCCCAGGGCCTCTGTGCACTAACCAGACCCGTCCCAGGTGTGGGGTGGGCTGATGGGGTTTCAGGTGTCTGGAAGTCAGACAGGGCAGGTGAGAAACAGAGTCACCCACAGACTCACAAGAGAGTGGAGATAAAGAGATGGGATCTTGTGCGCAGATCACTCAGCAGGGCTCCCCAAACTGGAAAACACTCGTTTTTGTTGCAAACTGCCAGGGTGGCGGGTGGGAGGGGGATGCAAGAACCAGAAGGTCATGAGAAGAGGTCACCAGGGCTGATGCAAGAGGTCTTCCTGGTTGGGGGCGGGCATGGCTGGTTTTTTAATCCCCTTTGCACTCTCGAGGCCCTCTCCAGGACTGGAAAGATGTCATCTGTGTGGCGGAAGTCGCTGAGCGTACTGAGTGTTTCCCTGATGCAAAGGAACTCCTCTTCGTGCCTGCTGCCCTATCACGGAGCAGTGGAGGTGGTTTGCGGTGACAAGGTTCCTGGGGAATAGCCCCCTACCCTTGCCTCTCAGGCTTCCAGTTTGTTAAGAGAAACAACTGCAGCCTGATTCCCAGGCCTGGGGGGAGGGAGCTCTCGCCCTGTGACTTGGCGGCTGTGCATGCTCAACCCCTCCTTGAAGGGGGAGACACGTGGCGCCTGGGAGATTCCCCGCTGTAGGAGTTCCGGTGGGAGCAGGGCTCCACCAATCAGGAGGAAGCACCCCTGACTGCGAATCAGGAGCCTAGGAAAGACTCAATTTGAGCCAAGATCCTCAGACAGACAAAGAGATATCAGATACTTTACACAATGCAGGGAGAAAGCATGATACGGATGCTCAAGGTCGGTGTCTAAGAAATTCAAGGGAGTGAGCTGGAAATTCTAGAGAGCTGCAACAGGAAGGGAGGGCCACCACTTTGAGTCTAGAGAAAGTGGTTTCAGTACACTGGAGAGCTTGACCTATGTCCACTGGCGCTTGGAGGCTCCTTGGGCTAGTGCCTAATAGGGGCCTGAGAAAGATACGGGTGAGGGGGCATGGCTGACATCAGAGAGAGGAAGAGAGAGAGAGGGGTGCATGAAGAAAAATCCCACCACTCCCTCCCCAGTAGGGGCTAAGGGGCGTGAACATCAGGGACTTCCTGAGAAATGCTGGCCATAGGGGACGAGTGAGGACAAAGAAGACTTTCTGTGCCGTATTCCTAGGCTTTATGGGTACCCAAAGGGCATCTTCCAGATGTGGACCCTCTGAAGAGACAGCGGGTGGAGGGGAATTATGGATTGAGCAGAAAGGAGGCTTCAGGCTCTCTACGGGGCCACCAAGCCAGTGGGGACCTCAGGCTTGACTGCAGTCAGCAGGTGGGCCAGACACCTTCCCCCACACCCCACTTTCTGAGAAAGCGTGAAAGAGCTCAGCTGCCTAATCAGCTTTTAGCGTCTGTCCCATTCCAAGTGCAGAGCTGGAGGCAGTTTAGCAAGACCTGGCCTTTCCTACCATCCCTTCTCCTTGTCCTTGCCCAGCCCTGGAACTGCAGTCAGTCAACCAAGGGAAGAGGAGAACAGAGAAAGAAAAGCCCAGTCCTACCTGCTGTCAAGACCAGCCCTAAAGCCCGGCCTGAAAGGGAGCATGGAGGAGATTTACCTCTAAATCAAAGGCGGAGTTGGACCTGACACACAGGACTGGGGGTTCTCATTATAGAAGCAAGCCTGTGTTTTGTGATTTCGAGTGGCAGAAAACAGGATTCATTGTGAATGACAAAAGAGTCATCAGACCTTTTAGAGTTTTCATTTAGAGACAAAAAAAAACTTTAGTGAGAGACAAAAGTGAAGTCATTCTCTTCATCCCAAGACTTGTGCTTGAGGAAAGTACTCAGGGAACCAGGACTCAGAAGGAACATTCTGGGTGGCAGAGGCAGCAGAAGCTGTCCCAGGGTCCAGGGGAAGCCGTGGCCATGAGGCTGGTGGGAGACGGCGGGACGAGCTCATGCGGTGGAGGAGGTACGGCATCTTGGCAGCCAGGCTCCAAGGCTCGGCTTTGGCGGGTACCAGGTGGGTCCTGGCCACCCTCCTGCCTATTCCTAAGCCTTGGCCACCAGCCTTCTCTGGAAGTGTGTGAATTGCCTCAAATCCTCTTAATGGATTCATTTCCTCATTGCAACAGAAAGTGCTTTCGGCTTCTTGGAATCAGGAAACATATGACTAATATGTCCCTTCTTTTCCCTGGTCCTTTAAACCAGTAGGCAAAGCCCTCAAGTCCTGCTCCAGCCTCCCCAGCATCTTCCTTCCTTGCAATTCTGCACCCACCCCCATCCACAGAGGAAGGCCTACATTGCAAAGATCTTCCACCACGGGGACTTCTCAACCTCAGCTAACATTCTTCTCCAGCGTGGCTCACTGCCAGCACCTCTCAAAACAAGACGCATGGTTTCTGCCTGACTAACAACAGATCACAGGCCTCGCCTGCTCAGCCTGCACCCTCTCTTCTTCTTTTTTTTTTTTTAATGGGCTTTTTTGGGGGGGGGGGTTGGGGAGGGAGGGGGATGGCGGGTCACTTCTGTTGGTCTTTCATTTATCTATTTTCATCCATCTTTGTTCTTTGGCCCGTGTGGACCTCCCATCGCGGTGGCCTCTGTTGTCGCTGAGCACCAGCTCTAGGCGCATGTGCTCCAGAGCTCCAGCTCGGTGACTGGACACATTGGTCCAGCCGCTCCGCGGCACGTGGGATCTTCCCAGGCCAGGGATTGAACCAGCGCCCCTTGCACTGCAAGGCGGTGTCCCTACCCACTGAACCACCGCGGAAGCCCTGCACCCTCTCTTCTATGCCACTCGGTCTGACTGCTGACAGGCTATAAAGGGAGCTCATTCCATTTCTGCTAGAGTGGTTTGGGGTGGGTACTCAGCAGAGCCTGAATGTTTCAGATGATCTGAGACACGCTGTAGGCACGTGCTTCCAGCCGGAAGATGAGCTCGCTGTGTGTTCTCAGACAAATCCATGAACCCCTTTGGATACCAGTTTCACCTGTCAGTGATAGAAGGCCGGACAGGAAGATGCTTTCAAGCTCTGATGAGCTCTAGTTCTGTGAAATCCATTCTGGTTTGAATTTAAGACCCAGACAGTCATCTGAATGCCCATTTGATGTTTTGTTTTTTTTTGGAGAAATCATTCCAGGGGTAGTAACTCATTAGTTACTACCCAACGAGTGAGTTCAAACCAAGGGTACAGGAAGAAAAAGAAAATGTTTCTCCAAACTTGCTTAAAAATATAATTGTGGGGGCTTCCCTGGTGGTCCATTGGGTAAAGAGTTCACCTTGCAGTGCAAGGGGCACTGGTTCGATCCCTGGACCAGGAAGATCCCACATACCATGGAGTGGCTGGACCGGTGTGTCCAATTGCGAGTCAGTGCTCTGGAGTGCATGTGCCCAGAGCCAGAGCTCTGCTACAGGAGAGGCCAGTGCAATGGGAGGCCCGAGTAAAGATGGATGACAGTAAATGGATCAAAAAATCAATGAAAAAATATATAATTGTGTTTACATAATACTGATTTTATACAAGCTAATCAGTAAACTCTGTGTGTCTGCTAGCGCAGGCTGAGGGACACTGCAATTCTTTTTTTTCCATACAAATTTTATTTGTTATTATTATTATTTTTTTACAGGGCTTCGTTGTTTACTGCCACATAGTGACACAAATCTTCCATAGGTAGACGTATGTCGCCCCCCCTCCAGGACTTCCCCCTCATCTCCCTCCCCATCCCACCCCTCCAGATCACCACAGAGCCCCTGTTTGGGATCCCCTAGTCCCACAGCATATTCCCCTCCCTCACCCCAATGTCCATGAGACTGTTCTCCATGTCCACCTCTCCACGGCTGCTCTGCATGTTCATTTATCAGCACCATCTTTCTAGATTCCATACACATGTGGACACTGCAATTCTAAATAATCATTGAAGAGAGCACAGATGCCTCTAAGGCATTAACAGGGAGGAACGCCATCTCCAGGAGAGGTTGCTAGAGTTTAAGTGGCTTAAGAAACATTCAAGGTAGTGTGCTGGGGCTTCCCAATATAAAATTTAGAACTTTTTTTTTTTATAAAAATTTTTTGGCCTCTTTTATTGGTTTTTAATTTATTTATTTTCATCCATCTTTTTATTCTTTGGCCTGTGTGGGCCTCCCATTGCAGTGGCCGCTCGTTGCAGAGCACTGGCATTGGGCACATGTTCTCCAGAGCGCTGGCTCGTAATTGGACACACCGGTCCAGCTCTTCTGTGGGATGTGGGATCTTCCTGGTCCAGGGATCGAACCAGTGCCGCTTGCACTGCAAGGCGGACTCTTTACCCACTGGACCACCAGGGAAGCCCCAAATTTAGATCTTTAAGTAAAAAAACTTCCAAGATTAGAATGGAGGCTGGACGTTCTCCCTGACCTATCCAAGTGCCAGATCCAAGGCCTGGCCCTTTTAGGCCCCGCCCCCACCACGCCGGAGCTGACATCAGCTCACTGGCTCCACAGCCGGCAGCGGCAGCGCTGGGAGCTCTGACTTGCTAGATCAATGAAAACATCAACCTTGCCAGACGCGTCTGCTCCACTCCAAGCCTGCTGTGGAGCCAGGGGCTCAGACTCACGGCTGGACCATCTGTCATTAGGCACTGCTGTTAATTGCCGTGCTAATGAACATGGATTGGAGGGGGGGGGCACGGAATGCACAGGCAGATTTAGACACTGTTCCCAGATCCTGGGCCCTGACTCCTAACACCCTGGCAGTCTCCAGACTCCAGAGGTCGAGGGGGCTGAGTCACATCACGGTCACACACAATGCATAACCCAGTGGTTGATACTCCAAACTGCAAGTGTGGGGAATTTTTCAAACAGGCACTCATTCATCCATTCACCCATCTCTCCATTCAACCACCTATGGCTTTATGGTGGACACTGGGCCAAATGCCAGGGCCCTAGAGATGAAAGTGGGCTTCCCAGGGGGGCTACTGGTAAAGAACCTGCCTTCCAATGCAGGAGGTATAAGCGATGTGGATGTGGGTTGGGAAGAGCCTGTGGAGAAGCACATGGCAACCCACTCCAGTATTCTTGCCCGGAGAATCCCATGGACAGAAGAGCCTGGTGGACTATAGTCCGTGGGGTTGCAAAGAGTCGGACATGACTGAGGTGACGTGGCACGCAGAGATGACAGTGACTCAGTCCCTGTGCCGGGGTGACAGTCTAGTGGGGAGACAGAGAGTTGGACCCAGTAAATATATCATGGCAAAAGCTGGGAGAGAGGTCAGCCTAGGGGCTGGGGGTACACAGAGGAGGGGTATCTAAGCAGTTTGGACTATCAAGGAAGGCTTCCTGGAGGAAGAGAGAATGCCTAAGCCAAATCATAAAGGAGGATTAGAAATAATCCATGAAAAGAATGGAGGAGGGCATTTTACACAGAGGGACTGTACCCAGAGGCAAAAGAGAACAGAGATGTCTGAGGAAGCACAGGGAGATGAGGAGAGGCCAGGTGTGTGATGGAGGAGG
The DNA here is from genome assembly GCA_022376925.1 of Tragulus kanchil. Classification (NCBI taxonomy): domain Eukaryota; kingdom Metazoa; phylum Chordata; class Mammalia; order Artiodactyla; family Tragulidae; genus Tragulus; species Tragulus kanchil. The sequence goes on along the minus strand of JAIOJX010000006.1, from coordinate 65,765,363 downwards.
GAAAGGCACCGGGGTGGGGGGCAGAGTGAGGATACCGGAGAGGGCAGGTCATGAAGAGCCCTGAAGCGCAATTACTCTGCAAACTCTGACTAGGCTCTGTACAAGGGATAGGACCAGGTCAATGCGGGCCCCTGCCCTCAAGGGACATGAGCCAGAGACCCAGGTCGTGGCTCAGAGTGGTTTGGAAGAAGAGGAAATGGCAACTGACTGAGTTAGAGAAGATCTTGCTGTCGAGGAAGCCAGAGCTGGGCCTCCAATTTCAGGCAGAACTTGGGCAGGTGAGCCAGCATTAGGGGCCAGATACTTTGCACAGTTGACTCATCAGATCAGTACGGCCATGCTGTCCTCCCATTTTCCAGGTGAGGAGACTGAGGCCCAGAAAGCTTAAATAGTTTGCTGGCTGGGAAGTGGTGGGGCTGGGATGCTGGCCCCTAGGGGGCTTGGCTCTGGACCCTCTCCATGCCACTTCCCACTGTCTCGCCGGAAGAAAGAACAGCATGAGCCTGCGCACGAGGAGACGAATGGAAGGCGCTGGGGACCAAGTAGGAGAAGAGAGTTGTGTGAAGGAGGGGACTGGGGCCTTGGGTATGTGGGTGATGGGCTCACAGAGCAACCTAGGCTTGAGCTTTGGAGTCCAACAGTGTAGCCTTTCTTGGCCTCAGTTTCCTAACTGGAAAATAGGCCTCACATCGAGTTCCTGTGGTTGTTCAATGAGACAAGGCAGGTGCTGAGGACATGGCCTCCCGCCCTGAACATCTTCAAGCATGGGCAATTACTTCATCAATGGTCATTATTATTTTCAATAATCGTAACGGTTAGTAAGACCCCAGAAGTACGTTGGGGGCGGTACGTGGGGATCTTTGAACACCAGCTCAGAAAGCGGTCTTACCAACACTAAGGAATCGCAGAGAAAGGTGTTTGTTTGTTTGTTTTAATTTTTTTTTTTGGCCATTTCTAGAGCTCTGGCTCAGTAGTTGGACACATCAGTCCAGCCACTCTGTGGCACGTGGGATCCTCCCAGGCCAGAGATCGAACCGGCGCCCCCTGCACTGCAAGGCAGTGTGCCGACCCACTGGACCACCGGGGAAGCCCATAGAAAGGTTTTAAGTGCAACTGAAATGACGGCTTATGGGCTTTTCTCTCCTTTAGAATACAGCAGCTCCCTTCTTCAGAAGCCTCCCAATGTTTCTTCTACACAGGAATACTGTGTCACAGTAAAGAAAGGCCCTGTTGACACCTGTAAATGCTGGCCCCGAGGTGCCAGTGGGGGTCTGAGGGACTGAAGACGGGATGCGCGCCACAAGGAGACTTAGAAAGGGCTCATGGGCTCCTGACGGGCCCCGAGGGCTCAGACACCCCCAGCTGGTGAGAAGGGGAAGAAGCATGGAGTCACCCCTGCTAGCCTCTTACTGCTGACTCGGGGAGCCTCTGAAGGTGTGAGGCAGCATCCCTTCAGCCATTTGTCACCAAATCAGAAGCCTCCAGAGGCCACACTCCTGTTGCCATAGAAACAGACCCTCTCTGGACCACTCCCCTGTTTATTAAAAAGGGTGTGGTGGTGGGCCCCCTTCGCCAGTGATGGGCGTGGCTATGACTGAGGGTGGGAAGGCCTCTGCGAGGGGCCCGCTGTGGCTCCACGTCCAGCCTGCCCCTGCCCTCTCGCTGTTCATCAGAGGGCTCTGTGGAGGCTTCCATGGTGCACAGCGGCCCCTGGGGAAGGGGAGAGGGTCTAGCAGCTCCCTGGCCACCCACACACCCTGGAGCAACTCTACTCTCTTGTGACCTGTCTGTGAAGCAGACCTTATCTTCACTCTACAAATAGAGAAATGTGACCCGAAGAAGGCATATGACTTGTTCAAGCCATGTGGTTAGTGGCCATTCAGGCTGGGTCCAAATTCCTATTGGTCTGATGTGCAAAACCCGGGTTTTAGCCCCTATCACATTCTGCGTCTCAGAGCAGAGGGTGGGAGAGATGAGAGCTGGCCAGAGCTCTTCAGAAAAGGCACTAAGTGATAATGGCCAAAGGAAACGTAGGATCCAGTTGAGCCCTGGCCCTGGGCCAGGCAGAGGGTCAATCCTGGGTTTGTATCTCCCTGAGTGACCTTGGGTAAGTTTCTTAGCCTCCCTGATGGCTTCCTCCTTATCTGGGGAATGGGTCATGGTGGGAGGGACAGGCAGGATCTACTTGTAGGAAGGGTGGAAAGATCAGAGACGTGACATGGAAGCCACGGCCTTCTGTAAACGCTCACTGAGGGCAGCTCTGACGCACACAGATAGGATGCGTGCCGCGTGCTCAGTCGCTTCAGTGGTGTCCAACTCTGTCATCCTACCAACTATGTAGCTCACCAGGCTCCCTGTCCATGAGACTCTCTAGGCAAGAATACTGGAAGGGGTTGCCATTTCCCTTCTCCAGGGGATCTTCCCAACTGAGGGATCGAACCCACATCTTTTATGTCTCCTGCATTGGGAGGAGGGTTCTTTACCACTAGCACCACGGGGAAGCCCAACAGATAGGATGGGGGCTCCTCAAGTATCTGCCCTGACACATAAGATAAGCTAAGAACAGAACTGTGAGCGACACGGGGTGAGAATCTCCTGACAACTCCCTGACGACGGCTCTAGGAAGTGATCTGTTATTGCTAAGCACTTCACTCCACTTGCTAAGTTTGTCTTCCTCACAGCCGGGAGAGGTGAGTATTACCCTCCCAGGTTCCAGGTGAGGATGCTGAGAGTCCGTAACCTGTCACCAGGTCAGCCAGCTCCTGCTTGTTGGGCTCCAGAGCCCTGCCCTTCAGAGCTCTGCTGCTCTGCTCACTGCCCTTCCCCAGCGCTGCCCAGGACCCCCGTCACTGGCCTCTGGGTTCACGGTCCCCAGAAGGTTCCAGAAGGAAGTCTTGCCTCTACCCTCAACCCCCATAACTTCTTCTCAGGTCCGCCAACAGCTGCACATGACTCAGGCCACTCCTTGTAGCCCAGAGACCGCCACTGATAAGCCAATAGCACTGATGCATGCTGAGGACTTGGTCAGGACATGGGGAGAAGTGGGGTTCAGCCTGCGGTTGTAGGTGCCAGGCCCACCACCTCTCCCTGCCTCATCCCCAGTTGGGGGCAGGACCCAGACTCAGGTGTGCAGGGTCCAAATGAGCCAGCGGGCGGGCAGGTGGACCCCTCTGAAGGGATTTCTAGGCTGGCCTCCCTTTCTCCTCCATCAAAGGAGGGCCACAGCAACAACGAGGGCCGGGGGAGCCATAAAATCCCCCCTTGCCACAAGTAGCAGATGAGGAATGAAGGGGCGGTGGCCACTGGCAGCAGCTGTTGCTCTCCCAAGGCCACACCTCCACCCGGGAGGGCCGCACGGGGGCAGCGACCGCAGAGCACCTGGTGCCGAGATACCTGGAGACGCTGCCGGCTTCTCCTGCTCGCCCTCCCTGAAACCCAGACTGTCTTTGATGTTACTGAGAAGTTCACGTTCTCTGGGAGAGGCCTGTGCTTGAAATCTCCCAAAGCAGGGAAAAGCAAAGGAGGGGGCCCCAAAGGAACAGAAAGGAGGAAGGCGGGGTGACAGACACACCATGGCAGCAAGGACCCCGGGGGCAGGAAGCAGCCCTTTTGGAAAAACAAGCAAGACAGTGTGGGCTAAGGACAGACTGAGGCGTGTGCCCTGGGAAAGGGCTGGACGAGGCAGGCGCAGACAGGCAGGCAGGTTTCCATACGCCATGGGAGGGTTTTGCCGGTGGGTCAGTCCCTCACGGCTTCAACCCTTCTGCACGATCAAATCCTTTGACGCTTCCCTGGATTGCAGCAGCATTTTGTCTTCATCCATAGATGGTCACACTTGCCTGAAAATGAGCTGGTGCCAGCTTCCAGGTCACAGTCTGATAAAACGACCACATGTATCTGTTTATGGGCACATCGCATGGAAGGGAATTACAGGCAGTCAGATCCTTCCTGTGGTCCCTGAGATCAGGGCTGCCTGCGTGTGGAGGCCCAACTCCTATCCCTCTTCAAGAAACCCTCTGCCTCTTCAGGTCCAGCCAAGGAAGGACTTCAGGGCTGTCAGGCCAGACAGAAGAGGTGAGAAAAGTCTCAGCCAGAGCGTGAGAATGTGCCATTCTCTCAAAATGCTTCTACCCTGCTCAGTTCATCAGATTTGCTTTATGGAGCACAAAATGAACACAACCCTCGTTAGCACGTTAGTACTGAACTATCAAAAGTGCATCCTGCTTCCAGCTTCTACCTCCCCAGAGAAGGCCCGGTCCGTGCACGTGGAATCATCACCTGTGCTCATGCAGTCTGCGTTGTTCCCCCGAGGAGCTATTGGGTAAAGCACATTCTCCGCCAGGGCTGATTTTCAGTGAGCTCCTGTGGCCTGGCTAGGTCTGGTCCAATAAAGTGGGCGGGAGGACAGGGTGTGTGGATGTGCTGGGCTGGCTCACCCATAAGATGGGTGCAGCCAGGGAAATGAAAGTGAACGTGTTCGTCACCCAACCACGTCCGATTCTTTGTGGCCCCATGGACTATGGCCCACCAAGGCTCCTCTGTCCATGGCATTCTCCAGGCAAGAATACTGGAGCCTCCACGATCTTCCTGACCCAAGCAGGAAAAGCCTTCCTGAAGGCCAGACCAGGAAGGGGTTCACTCCTGGATTTCTTCATTCGTTCAGCAGTTACTTATGGAGTGCCCACACAGTTAAGCAGTGAGAGGCAGCAGGGTACAGTGGGGATTGTGAAGATTCTAGAGTTTCATGATCAGGGTTCAAATGCTGACTTTACCATCAGCAATAATACAATTCCTTTTACCCACTAATCCTAATTGGTTTTATCACCTGTGAAGGGTGCTGGGCCACCCAAGCGGGGCCACAGAACCACGGCCGAGAACCACGCTTTCTTTTTAAATGTATTTATAATTTTAACCAAAGGATAATTGCTTTACCGAATTGTGTTGGTTTCTGTCAAACATCAGCATGAGTCAGCCATAGGTACACATATGTCCCCTGCCTCTTGACTCTCCCCCGCATCTCCCTCCCCGTCCCATGCCTCCAGGTTGTTAGAGAGTCCAGGTTGAGTTCCCTGCATCGTACAGCAAGTCCCCACTGGCTGTCTATTTTACATACGGTGGTATATGCTTCCACTCTCTTAGCTTCCTCTCTCACCGTTCAGTCTATCGGAATAAGTCTGCTCAAAAGCTTCATCCACCTCTGCGGCTTGACCTGGAATCCTGGGATGATCCCCAGTCCTCTTTCAGGGTTAAAAGTAACTCAGTCGCTTACTGGCAGGCATGACACTGGTGAGTTTGGAGTGCATGATATGGAACTAAGTGCCCAGCAAGGATGGGCAACTTGTGGACATTGTTTTACTTCATATTCTCAGAAAGTCTGCAAGCAGATATCATTCCCATTGAAAAGATGAAGATACTGAGTCCTGATGAGATTTGGTGCTGTTTCCAAGGACATGTGAGTGCTCAGGACCAGGACCAGAAGGCCCTGAATCAGAGCAGAGTCCACAGAAGAGTCCCCACCCCCACGGCGGGCCGGGGCACGCCCACGTGCGCTGGGGGGCCGTGACACGCACTCTGCGGTGACCACACAACACCCGAGGGCAGCCGAGAAAGGGGAATGTGGGGGCCAGAGAACTCTCCCTGAGTCCTTCTGTCGTTTCCTCACTGATCCCATTTCACTGTCTTCTGCAAAATCCCACTTGAAATTTCACCTTTTAAACAGATAACTTCACCCATCCCTGCATCCCTCTCCTTTTAGTCACTGAATTATCTAGCATTTACCCGTGAACACCTGTTAACACCAAGAACATCCATGACACCTGTTAAGAGGTGTACTTGAGGCACAGTGGGGGTGACCTGGGTCTGCTTTCTCTGAGCCTCATATCCTCCCCGGGGGCGAAAATGCCAGGTCAGCAGGTGGACAGTGAGCTTGTTCTCAGTCCCCATTTCTCCTGCACTCTACCTCCAGAGGCCGCTGACCAATGGTCCGGGGGACCAAAATGGAGCCAGCCAAGACTACAGCGGACTCCTTCATCTTCTCTGCTCCCTCTGTCCAACAACACCAGCCAAGGGAAAACAAAACAGTGCGTAGATGCGCTTGTTTAGCTTTTCACACTGGGATGAGCTATGGTGGAGAAGAATTAACCCAGGTATGCAACTCAGCAAAGCCAACAGGCTGAAAAGAAATCAGTCAGAAAAGAGATCCCCACTTTCATGAGCTCCTTCACCCACAGCCAAGGAGAGCTGGTGTGGTTTCCTGCCCAAGGTGTTATTGCAAGGGTAGCAATTCTGGACTCCAGGGAGTGGTTAGTGAAGGCAGAAGTGTGCTTGTTATCTTGGGGCTCAAACTGTGACACCGCATCATTGTCTAAGGAGAAAGGGGGGAGCGTACCACCTTTTTCTCAACAGAAAAAGAAGAAAACTGTCCAGGGATGTGGTGGCGACTACTTTGGGGTCCACAGCTCCCTTGGAGATCTCATACGACCCACATGATCTCAGTCTTTAAATCCATGGACACACGTGGGTAACATCTTACTTTATATCCCCAGACAGGACATCTTCCCTGACTTCCACACTCCCACACTGCCTGCTCCAACTGCCTTCTTGGATGTCAAAAAGAAATCTCCAACTTCACGTTTTAAAAACAAACTGCTACTCTTCTCCACAGTTGCTCCATGGGAAGCTGTCCTGTCTCAGTCAAGGGCAAGTCCATCCTTCCAGCTACTCAGGCTGAAACCCTTGGAGTCATTCTTGATGCCTTTCTTTCCCTCCTCACACCTCCAATTGATCAGTGACTCCTGCTGGCTCTACCTTCCAAATGTCTCCCAGTCTGACTATTCCTGGCCACTTCCTTGCCTCCAGCATTGCTCCCTGAATTCTGAGGTAGTCCCCTAACACAGTGTTATTTGCACCAAGGGGAAACTAGAAATTAACATCCAACAATATAAGCTTTATAGAATAATTTTTAAGATTTCCATATTCTGGACTTCCAAATGGCTATTTAAGATGATGCTGAAGAACAATCAAGAATTGCCTGGGAAAACTGTACTGGAAATTATAAATAAAAAGAAAGAATACAGATAAACTGGAAAGTGTTAGACACTCACTGGTGTCTGACTCTGTGACCCCATGATCTGTAGACTGCCAGGCTCCTCTGTCCATGGAATTCTCCAGGGAAGAAAACTAGAGTGGGCTGTCACTTCCTTGTCCAGGGGATCCTCTTGATCCTGGGATCAAACCCGGGTCTTCTGCACTGCAGGTAGATTCTTAACCAACTGAGCTAATGGGTAAGCCCATAAACTGGAAAATTATATTCAAAAATGTTCTCTGGGTTCCAAAAGTATAGGACTTTTAAGTTTCTTTTTCTATGTGTGTTTATATTTTCAATTTTAATAAGATTAAGTTCATCCTTAGGAAAATATGATACTTAAAAAAGATAAAATGACAGAGAAAAGGCCGAATATAGAAGCAGAGACTGTGTGTGGCTGGTGAAGAGGAGGGGAGGCTGCAGGCTCCCCCTCTGCCAGAGAACACGTGAGCCTTCATTTCCCAGGTAGAGAGAGGCCCAGAGATGCACAGTGAGTTGCAAGAATCACAACACCTAATTCATTTATTCCCAGGTACCAGGCATGGCACAACATGGTTTATAATTAAGATCATTTTCATTCTCCACACTAGCTGCCTCAGGCTAGCAATCCCCCCTGCTCCACCCCATTCTACGGCTGAGAAAACAGAGGCTTATAGGAGTCACACAACTTGCTAGAATAATATGGCCGCTCAGCTTCAAAGTCCACAGTCCAGACTATTAATTACTATTGTTGCATTTTGTTTTTACTTTACAAAGTCATAAGTTAACTCGGGGGTGAAGAACCAAGGTTTCCAAGCCTCCTCCACCAGTTTGTCCCATTTGAAAATGGAAGGTGAAGAGCAGAATAAAACTGTTCAGAGGCCCCTAATACTTAGTTCAGCACATTTGCTGGGCCTGCCCGGACCAAGGCCACTTCCTCTGGTAGGACTCATGAGTCCACATTTCCCCTCATACAGAAAGCAGCTGCGGGCAGGCTTTTAGAGAACAGGAACCTACCACCAGCGGGAAGGCCAACCAGTCTGGGAGGTGGGAGATTCCCCCCAGGGCCGCCTGACCTCCTACCCAGAATCCTTTCCTGTGGAGTCCCCTCCCGAGTAGTAAAGGCATCACTGATTTAGGAGCATCTCCTACGGCTTCCCTGGTGGCTCAGATGGTAAAAAATTCTGCCTCCTAATGCAGAAGACAAGGGTTTGATCCCTGGGTCAGGAAGATCTCCCGGAGAAGGGAATGGTGACCCACTCCAGTATTCTTGCCTGGAGAATTCCACGGACAGAGAAGCCTGGTGGGCTGCACTAACACTTTCACTTTCCAAAGGTTAAATATCCAACACACAGGGATAAGAAGGCCAGTGGGCGGAGCTCTCTGAGCTAGGAGAAAGTGAGCTCTAGTGCCGTGAGCAGCTTCTGGGCTGTGAGTGGGGGAGCCGTGTGGCCTCCTGAGGGATTCCTGTGGCCTGAGGGGTGGAACGGGGCTGCAGCGCAGACAAATAGTTTCACCTAAAATGCCTGTAAAAGTAAGGTCAGAAGGACAGCAATGCTACAGTGTTGTTGAAAGGATCCAATGAGAGTGTACGTTAAACACTGGGAGAAATGAAACACTGGGAGAAATGAACTCTTCTGATTCGGAGGACAACCGTCCCAACCCTCAGACTGCAATCGGGCAAATGAAGATTCTTTTCCAGCGATAGGCAGCCTACATGACAAACACAAATAGACGGAAGCAGAGCAATACCAAGGCATCCTGAGGAGACAGAATGGCCCTCAGGCATCTGGACCTGGATGCTAACCTTAGTAATTCTTAAAGCATTCTTAAAGAGAAAAAATATAGGTCAGGCTGAAACGGTGGGGCAGGGTGGCCACTGTTGGTTTATTAGTCTCTAGAGCTGTCATAACCAAATACCACACACCGGGTGGTTTAAGACAGTAGACATCTGTTGTCTCATAATTCTGGAGGTTAGAAATCGAGAACCAAGGTGTCAGCAGGCTGTGCTCCCTCTGGGACTCTGGGAAGCCTCCTTCCTTGCCTCGTCCCAGCTTATGGTGGTGACCAGTAATACTTGGCTTGCCCCCGCCTTTCATGAACCTACCACCAGCGGGAAGGCCAACCAGTCTGGGAGGTGGGAGATTCCCCCCAGGGCCGCCTGACCTCCTACCCAGAATCCTTTCCTGTGGAGTCCCCTCCCGAGTAGTAAAGGCATCACTGATTTAGGAGCATCTCCTACGGCTTCCCTGGTGGCTCAGATGGTAAAAAATTCTGCCTCCTAATGCAGAAGACAAGGGTTTGATCCCTGGGTCAGGAAGATCTCCCGGAGAAGGGAATGGTGACCCACTCCAGTATTCTTGCCTGGAGAATTCCACGGACAGAGAAGCCTGGTGGGCTGCACTAACACTTTCACTTTCCAAAGGTTAAATATCCAACACACAGGGATAAGAAGGCCAGTGGGCGGAGCTCTCTGAGCTAGGAGAAAGTGAGCTCTAGTGCCGTGAGCAGCTTCTGGGCTGTGAGTGGGGGAGCCGTGTGGCCTCCTGAGGGATTCCTGTGGCATGAGGGGTGGAACGGGGCTGCAGCGCAGACAAATAGTTTCACCTAAAATGCCTGTAAAAGTAAGGTCAGAAGGACAGCAATGCTACAGTGTTGTTGAAAGGATCCAATGAGAGTGTACGTTAAACACTGGGAGAAATGAAACACTGGGAGAAATGAACTCTTCTGATTCGGAGGACAACCGTCCCAACCCTCAGACTGCAATCGGGCAAATGAAGATTCTTTTCCAGCGATAGGCAGCCTACATGACAAACACAAATAGACGGAAGCAGAGCAATACCAAGGCATCCTGAGGAGACAGAATGGCCCTCAGGCATCTGGACCTGGATGCTAACCTTAGTAATTCTTAAAGCATTCTTAAAGAGAAAAAATATAGGTCAGGCTGAAACGGTGGGGCAGGGTGGCCACTGTTGGTTTATTAGTCTCTAGAGCTGTCATAACCAAATACCACACACCGGGTGGTTTAAGACAGTAGACATCTGTTGTCTCATAATTCTGGAGGTTAGAAATCGAGAACCAAGGTGTCAGCAGGCTGTGCTCCCTCTGGGACTCTGGGAAGCCTCCTTCCTTGCCTCGTCCCAGCTTATGGTGGTGACCAGTAATACTTGGCTTGCAGCCACATCCCTCCAACCTCTGCCTCCTTTGTCACATGGGGTCCTCCTCCCTGGGTGTGCCCCTCTCTCTTTTTATAAGAACACAAGTCATATGGGATTAAGGGCCCATTCTATTCCAATGAGCCTTCATCTTAACTAATTACATCTGCCATGACCTTATTTTCAAATAAGGCTGCGTTCTGAGATACTGGAAGTTAGGACTTCGACATGTGTTTTTGTTGTTGGGGGAGATGCCTTCAACCCATAACCGCTGGCCACAACAGAAGCAGAAATAATGAGAGTATCAGAGAGTGGGGAGGGTGCCTATAGTGTTCCAAGCATCACAGCGCCCTGGCTCGGGTGCGGCAGGGGCCTGGCTGCATCTGTTTCATCACTGGGGCGCCAGAGCTGTAACCTGGTCCAGATGTGCGGGTGCACACCCCCTGGAGATTCCCTAGGACTGCTGTTCAACAGGAACATGGCAGTCTCCCAGCGTGGCATATGAGTGGACAGCCAACGGGCCTTCCCTTGGGGACATGGCCCCCAACTGCAGGAGTCCAGGCAAACAGCCACGGCAATGATTAGGGCCATGAAATATTTCATGTTCTCCCTGACACCAATGGTTCTCAACGTATTTGAGTAAAATATAACACTCCTTCAAGTACGAAAGTTGTGGATGAAAAGATGTGTAACACCACGTCAGCGCTAACAACACCATCGCTGCTCCAAGTAGAACCAAGTCTCACCTTTTCTATAAAACTGCTGGGTTATCGTTCTTGTCACTGAGGGTCTAAAGAAGCATTCTTGGAGCTGACAAGGGGCCGGCCACCCCTCTACACCGTTCCCAATCTCAGCGTGGGTCGCTGTGTTGGTTGACCTAATTATTGCCCTTTCTGTGTTCCCCTATGTATTTCCCAAGCAAAGTTCTCTCACCTTTCAAGTCAATCCAAGAATTAACTTTTATCCACAGCAGGTTATATTCCCTTTTTTTGTAGCACCACCCAAACCAGCGTAAAACCATATTTTCCAGGAAATCTGTTATTGCAAAAGTGAGCTTCACTTGTTGATGGGATCCCAATCTAGCACGTGTCTGGGAAGGGATGTGTGTGTGGTGGGGGCTTTGGTACTGAGATGGGCTACTTGGAAAACATCTCCAGAACAGATGAGAAGGAAGGAGACCAAGGTATTTCCAACCATCTTTTCTACAAAGCTTAAAACAGAATAGTGGTTTCTGCCTAACTCTGAGTTCTCTAGAAAGTCAAACAAGCCACTTAACCCCTTGCTGATGAACCCCTTAGAGTGAAACCCCTTGCCTTCACTCTAAAAACCTAAAAGACAGTGTGAATGCATGACAGTTGCCTTGTGAGTTCTGGCCTCCCTCAGGGGAAAGGACTCCTTCTTTTCTGTTCTTTCCCATTCCCTCCATGCAGCCACTTGGGGCTGGCGCCTTCTCTGCCACTTCCTACAGCCTCCTCTCTTCCCCAGACTGGCCTCCCAGAGAACTCACCCAGCCTCGGTCTCTAAGCCCCAGCCTCTGTGCCCAGTGGCTGCCCCAGAAAGAAAGCTGCCAGCTCTGGATTTCATTTACAGCTACTGAAAGAGGCTGTTTTCCCAGAGACAAAGTCAGAGGAGTCTTCAAACTGCCATGCACCCTCTCCCTGTGGCCGCCAGCTCTCCGCATTGACCAGACCCCCTGCCCCTCACCACCTTCCCATCCCAGGAAAGGGTACTTAAGGTCCCAACAGAGCCTACCGAGGAGCAAACAGAGCAGTATCTGATGGGAAGGGAAACAGAGTTTGTCTATTTCCCTTGGAGTCTGTCCAGGCAGAGCAATGTCAAAAACTGGGCTGGGGTACAAAAGGCATTAGGCAGGGACCCCAGAGGACAGGGTGCAGAATTCTGGCCACCAGACCCCAGAATGTGTTGTTACTGGCTATGTGTGTTCCTATTTGGCAAATGCAACTTTTGGATAGGATAATGTTTTGTAGTCTGGGCTTGATGTGCCAAGTGTCCTGGGTCAGAGGGAAAGGCTGATGGCCACGCCAGATGGCTGGGCCTGAGGCCGGGGAGAGACTGCGGAGCTTGCCAGGGCCTCAGCAGTGGCCAGGTCCAGCACAGTCATCACCAGGGCACCCCGGCCGGGTGACAGGGGCAGTGTTCTGCCACTCTGGCCCTTCCCTCCAGTCTCACCTCCCAGGCGTGAACAGAAGGGTAATGGAGACCAGCAGAGAGACAGCTACTGCTCACTGAGAAGTCAACAGTATTTGTCTCCAGAGGCATAGTTAGGGGCCAGAAAAGCAGCATGAGAAAGCTCCCACTTCCCATCCTGGCATTTCTCACGCGCCCCGCCCCCTCCCTCTCTGCTCAAGACCTCCAGATGCCTTCCCAGCCTTGTTTTTTTTTTTTTTGTATAATAGCCAGTCAATAGATGGATTATTCTCATACAATTCATCTCTTGAAAGTATACAACCTGTTGCCTTTTAGCATGTTCAGAGCTATGCAACCATCTGCACAGTGGATTTCCACCCTACTCACCCCAACCAACCCACACCCACTTCTGTGAGGACACAGTTCCTGGACCACCTCCTGGCCAGGTCACTCTCAGTGGAGTCAAGGGTTTATCAGTGCTCCTATTAGCTCTGGGAGCAGTTGGACACTTCAAAAGAGAACATGAATTTTTTAAGAAAGGAGAAACGGTACAGCATCATCCAGAAACTTGACCTGAGATACAGAACATGATCAAGGAGAATCTAATGAGTAGTGAGACTTCTGTCAACAAAGCTTAAGAGGAGCAGGAGCTATTAACCGCTCTACAACTGAGCAATCTGATTTTTTTTTTAAAAAGAACTGAAACATCTCAAGAAGATTGTTCATCTATAAAACATACATGGATTAGTAATCACTGCCCTTTCTTTTCACTCTTCCCCAAAACTGTTGCTTAGTCACTCTGTCATGTCCAACTCTTTGCAGTCCTATGGACTGCAGCACACCAGGCGTCCCTGTCCTTCACCATCTCCCAGAGCTTGCTCAAACTCACGTCCATTGAGTCAGTGATGCTATCCAACCGTCTCATCTTCTGTCCTCCCTTTCTCCTCCTGCCTTCAATCTTCCCAGCATCAGTGTCTTTTCCAATGAGGCGGCTCCCCAAACCTAGGCAACCATGAATCTATTCATACTTTCTGTCTTTGTATTTGCCTATCCTGGACACCTCATACAAATGAGATCAGACCATCTTTACCTCTTATGCCCCACGGAAGGCCAATGCAAGCCTCCCGGGGCTTGTGTGTCAGGCAGGGATCGTGGCATCTGGCTGGGTTACCTGTGCTGATGAATAAGGCAGCAGGTCCAAATCATTCACCCATTCCTGCATTCATGCCTTTTCTCTGTGAATCCCCACATCTCTGGCTCTTCTCATCAGTGATAATCAAGGGCTGAAAAGACCCACAGATGTGCAGTCAGGAAATACGGGTGCAGAGACAGGCTTTGCCATTTACCAGCAAACTTCCTGGACCCATTTCTTAGCTGCAAACCAAGAATAATAAATAAGTCTACATCCCAGCTTTGTTGTGAGGGTCACACAGACGCAAACACACAGAGCGCATCCCAGCTCCGTTTTGAGTTTATAAACAAAAGTGAAGAGCAGGTCTTCTTCTCTACGCCCTCCCCACTCTGCGTTTATTCCTCTGTGTTCTTTTCTTTCTGGTCCTATGACACAGCTTCTGAGGATAACTCTAGAGATGCTGACCCGAGAAGCCAGCAAAAGAAGAGCTGACCACTTCCTAGGGCTCTTTGGTGAGAACACAAACTCATCAGTCCTCGCTGGGCAGGCGGCCACACACAAGAGCAGTGCTCTCGGGAAGTGACTGAGAGCCTGCCCTTCGGGTCGGGATGCTCCTAGCTTTTAGGGAGGGTCGTGCCACCTCTGGCAGTCCAGAGCTGGGTTAGTGGTCAAGATAAAATTGTAGCCATGACTATTAGTATTATCCTGGTTGTAATGGTTATTTCTGTTACCAGAGAAGGGGACAATGTACTGGTGAGAAGCACAGGCTCCCACATGGGTGTGAGTATGTTCACAGAGTTGTACACCCATCACCACCATCAATGCTCACCAGCCACACCCCAAATAACCCACATCCACTTCTATGAAGACACCGTGCCTGGACGTCCTCCTGGTCGCATCGTCCTCAGTGTAACCCTTGCTTTAACGGTTGTTGTACCAGCTCTGGGAACAGGCACATGCTTCAGAAGAGAACATGGATTAGAAAGAGAAGCAAGAGTATGGCATCTTCAGTCCATTTGGTGGCGGGAGGCCAGGCTCCACCTCCTCTTTGTGCCTCAGTTTCCACAATTGAGCATAGATACGAAAACCGTACCCAACTCATAGTATAACTGTGAGGGTCAATGAGTTCACACACATAGTATGTTTAAAACAGTGCCTAGCACAGAGAGCTCCAGAAGGCATTATTGCTATTACTTCCTGAGATGGTTTTCTTCATTCTCTCACAGATCAGCAACAGCTCCTGGGGTCTTCCCCTCACTTTCTTCCTGCAAACCTTCAATCCCTGTTTCTTATCTTAAAAATCCTTCGGATATTTTTTCAGACTGTAAAATAGCCTCTGGCTTCTATTCCCATCTAACCACCTGTTTATACCTGCAAAAGCCCAAGAACTAAAAGCACTGGATAGTTCCTCCTGGAAAATGCTAATGCCTAGAGGAAGAACACCCCTGGGAATGAGGAAAAGCCCCCACCCCCTAGACCTTGGAGGTGGGTCCCAGATGATTACGAGCTCATACTCATACAAGATCCAGTTCATACATTTCTTTCTGGCTGGCTGTTCGAGGCAAGATTAAAGCAATTCCAGCAACAGTCAGAAACTCAAATGCCCGGCTCCCGGAACAAAATTCCATTTCTTCCTTAGCATTTTAGGGGCAACGAATCTGTGGTTTAAGAGGGTACACACTGATGAATTCCAAAGAACTAGCAAAGAGAGGGTGGGACAACCAATTATCTTCCCACCTAGCCTCTGCTGATGACATTATCATTTATTTCAGCTCAGCAGGAGAAAGCTGGGTAAAGCATCCTGTGATCCTGGGATGAACAGCTATTCCAACTATCGGCCTGAGAATACAAGCCTGGTGTAGTCAAAGCTTAAATACATTTGCATCTAATCCCTTTATAATCCTTCCAATGGAACTACACTGGCGTTCTTGCACCACCATCACCACACCACTTCTATGAAGACACCGTGCCTGGATGTCCTCCTGGTCGCATCGTCCTCAGTGTAACCCTTGCTTTAACGGTTGTTGTACCAGCTCTGGGAACAGGCACATGCTTCAGAAGAGAACATGGATTAGAAAGAGAAGCAAGAGTATGGCATCTTCAGTCCATTTGGTGGCGGGAGGCCAGGCTCCACCTCCTCTTTGTGCCTCAGTTTCCACAATTGAGCATAGATACGAAAACCGTACCCAACTCATAGTATAACTGTGAGGGTCAATGAGTTCACACACATAGTATGTTTAAAACAGTGCCTAGCACAGAGAGCTCCAGAAGGCATTATTGCTATTACTTCCTGAGATGGTTTTCTTCATTCTCTCACAGATCAGCAACAGCTCCTGGGGTCTTCCCCTCACTTTCTTCCTGCAAACCTTCAATCCCTGTTTCTTATCTTAAAAATCCTTCGGATATTTTTCAGACTGTAAAATAGCCTCTGGCTTCTATTCCCATCTAACCACCTGTTTATACCTGCAAAAGCCCAAGAACTAAAAGCACTGGATAGTTCCTCCTGGAAAATGCTAATGCCTAGAGGAAGAACACCCCTGGGAATGAGGAAAAGCCCCCACCCCCTAGACCTTGGAGGTGGGTCCCAGATGATTACGAGCTCATACTCATACAAGATCCAGTTCATACATTTCTTTCTGGCTGGCTGTTCGAGGCAAGATTAAAGCAATTCCAGCAACAGTCAGAAACTCAAATGCCCGGCTCCCGGAACAAAATTCCATTTCTTCCTTAGCATTTTAGGGGCAACGAATCTGTGGTTTAAGAGGGTACACACTGATGAATTCCAAAGAACTAGCAAAGAGAGGGTGGGACAACCAATTATCTTCCCACCTAGCCTCTGCTGATGACATTATCATTTATTTCAGCTCAGCAGGAGAAAGCTGGGTAAAGCATCCTGTGATCCTGGGATGAACAGCTATTCCAACTATCGGCCTGAGAATACAAGCCTGGTGTAGTCAAAGCTTAAATACATTTGCATCTAATCCCTTTATAATCCTTCCAATGGAATAGTGTAAAAGCTGAACAGGTTCGACTGGCGTTCCTGGGGCATGAGGACAGACACTCTTGTTCAAACTCTGAGGTGTAATTAGCCAAGGCTGGGTGCTCCTCCGCGAACGTGAAACCCAGCACTCATGCTAATGACACTGTTCCAGTCCAGGGGATTTTGTGTACTTGCACACACACACACACACACACACACACATGAACAACAGAGGACTAAGCCTCAGTCAGAGAAGGACCACGTTGAAATGGATCTTAAGGGTTGTCCAGCCAACTGTCCCACCCTCGTGCTGCAAAACTGGAGTCCACAACAAGGCCCAACCAGCCCTAACTAACACTCCATCCTTTCTCTTTTTTTGTTTCCTCATTTGTCAAGTGCAAATCATTTTGCCTACAGTGCAGGAGTTTTGAGAACACAGATGCTAAAATGTGGTAGATGAGTAAGTTTACTTCCTTCCTTTCTTTTCATGCTGCCCTGATGTGCAATGATGGTTTCATTTGCTTTTTCTTGAACATTAGTGGGACCACAACTGATCTACCAAATATCATGGAAGCTAGGAGAGTGATAAAGTTCTCTCACCTTGCAAGACCCAAGTTTCCCCCCAAGTACAGCGGAAGGGGGACCTTTGGAGGTTTTATTCCTTCATCTGTTTATTCAACAGATTCACAGTTAGCCATTGTTTGAAGCATTTGGGGATACAGTAATGAGTAATACAGTTATTGAGAAAGACAGGTCTTGAACATATCATTACACTTCTAATTATTTGATTAAAATTCGTAAAACAAAAGGCAGACAGGTGACTATAGGGAATTCAGTAGGGGGAATATCTCAAGTTAACTGATTGAGAACGATGTACTAGATTTGGGCAACGAATCTGTGGTTTAAGAGGGTACACACTGATGAATTCCAAAGAACTAGCAAAGAGAGGGTGGGACAACCAATTATCTTCCCACCTAGCCTCTGCTGATGACATTATCATTTATTTCAGCTCAGCAGGAGAAAGCTGGGTAAAGCATCCTGTGATCCTGGGATGAACAGCTATTCCAACTATCGGCCTGAGAATACAAGCCTGGTGTAGTCAAAGCTTAAATACATTTGCATCTAATCCCTTTATAATCCTTCCAATGGAATAGTGTAAAAGCTGAACAGGTTCGACTGGCGTTCCTGGGGCATGAGGACAGACACTCTTGTTCAAACTCTGAGGTGTAATTAGCCAAGGCTGGGTGCTCCTCCGCGAACGTGAAACCCAGCACTCATGCTAATGACACTGTTCCAGTCCAGGGGATTTTGTGTACTTGCACACACACACACACACACACACACACACACACACATGAACAACAGAGGACTAAGCCTCAGTCAGAGAAGGACCACGTTGAAATGGATCTTAAGGGTTGTCCAGCCAACTGTCCCACCCTCGTGCTGCAGAACTGGAGTCCACAACAAGGCCCAACCAGCCCTAACTAACACTCCATCCTTTCTCTTTTTTTGTTTCCTCATTTGTCAAGTGCAAATCATTTTGCCTACAGTGCAGGAGTTTTGAGAACACAGATGCTAAAATGTGGTAGATGAGTAAGTTTACTTCCTTCCTTTCTTTTCATGCTGCCCTGATGTGCAATGATGGTTTCATTTGCTTTTTCTTGAACATTAGTGGGACCACAACTGATCTACCAAATATCATGGAAGCTAGGAGAGTGATAAAGTTCTCTCACCTTGCAAAACCCAAGTTTCCCCCCAAGTACAGCGGAAGGGGGACCTTTGGAGGTTTTATTCCTTCATCTGTTTATTCAACAGATTCACAGTTAGCCATTGTTTGAAGCATTTGGGGATACAGTAATGAGTAATACAGTTATTGAGAAAGACAGGTCTTGAACATATCATTACACTTCTAATTATTTGATTAAAATTCTAATAAGTAATACAAAAGGCAGACAGGTGACTATAGGGAATGTAACAGAGGCTAGGGTGGGAATAGTCATCTCAGAAGACTTTCCTGAAGACCTGAAGGAAGGTTTCCTTGAGGAACGTTTATGCTCACATATGGAGGATGATTAGGAAGCTTTCTAACAACGAGTAGGGCTGGGAACAAGGGCTGGGAAAAGCAATCCCGGGAGAGACAGCATGTGCAAAGACCCTGGAAAAGAAACTGCCTGCCACCCTTGAGGAACCACATAGGATTCGGTCGAAGTCCAAGGGTTGCTGTTGGACTGTATCCCTCTCTGTTTCTGTTTAGTTTGGAGGAGGACTAAGGTCAGCAATCTCAGAGCCCTGTGGAGGAAGGACCACTGAATGGGGAGTCAATGAGTCAGTCCATCTGACTCTTGATCCCTATCCTGACCCATGGGTCAAACCAGGAGAGGGTTTTCAACTCTAGAGGAATCCGTGGGACAGTCCTGGGAAGAGACATTTGATCCCCCGGGCTGAGCAAGGCTGGTCCACAGAGCAGCCCCACCAGCAGGTGCTTATGAACGTGCCCTCCTCTGCTCTCACCCCAGGGCCTTAGCTCTAGAAGGAAGTATACTCCTTACTTCATCAAGGGCTAGCCTTCCCAAAGCAATTTGAAATCTAAAAGGCTGTGAGACTCTCGGCACCTATTCAGTTTTCTGTCATCATTCACCCAGGGCCTCTGTGCACAGTACTTAAGATCTTGGGCTCTCAACTGCTGGATTTGAATCCTGACACTGTCATTTGCTAGCTGTGTGACTTCAGGCCACTCTCGTAACCTTTCTGTGTCCTCGTCTATAAAATGGAGATAATTTATTCTCTTCATAAGAGGTTGTTCTAAAGGTTAAATGAGATGGTGCATAGAAACGCTGGGACACACGGGTGGGAGTCCTCAATCAACAGCAGTATTATTATTACAGCTGTCATCATAGCAACCCTGCAGGGTCCTTCTGCAATGTGCCATATACTGAACTAAGTACTCCACGTAGTTTATTTTGAATGTTCCCTTAAGTTTAGCATAATAATCTCTATTTCCTAAATGAGGAAACTGAGGCTCAGAGGAATTAAGTGACACAGCTATTAAGGGACAGAGAGAAGATTCAAACCCAGGCTCCACAAGCAGTCCTGGCTCCACACCTCCCTCCCAAATTAGCCACTTCTCATCAAAGCCCAGTAAAGTCCTGTTAATTATGGCTAATGAGAATGAGGTCCTCTCCACTACCTGTTCACTGATTTGCAGATTTTTAATATCATTCCTTGCCCCAGGAGAACTCTCCAGGGGACCATCATTACCATACAATCCTTTGGGGAAATGAAACAACAGCTGGCCCTGCCAATCACCATGGTAACACTCCTGTAAGTACAAGGAATCGCATCAACAGAAAAAATTTTTATATATACACATATAGGTTCTATGTTTGCCTTAAATCACTATGTTACACATTGACTTGCTGCTGATACCAGAAGGGCTCAGGTAGAGGGTTTCAATCAGTTTCAAGATCCCTTCCCCTCCTCAATGTTTCCAAGCCCCCATCCAGACGGGCACAGGCAGGGAGACAGGTTGCTAGGAAAAGGGAATACTGCCAAGCTCTGGCCCACAGCCGCACTTGCTTTCCTGGCAGTGTGTAAGTGTGGGGACACGGCTGGTGTCGTGGGCATGTGACCGGCATAGCTGCAAAGGGCCCTTCACTCAGAAACAGCCCTCCCTTGGTTTAATGCTCTTACTGACGCCATCTTGAAATACTCAATAACCTGTGAACAAGGCATCTCACATGTCCATTTTGCTACAGTTCCACAAATTATGTAGCAGGTCCTCTGTGAGAAGCAAGGGATGAACAGGCATTTTTGTGCATTTCCTTCCCAGATGGCATTTTCTCCCCTTTTATGCCTCCTTCTCAGAACTGCCCAATTCATTCAGTGCTCTAGCTCAAGAGGTGTTATCAAAACTCAATCATCTTACCCCGGAGAATGCAGTCATGCCAATGTCACTCAAACTGAGTCACTGATAACCCGACAAATAATAGTTGCTCTATGTGTATTGTAACACACTCAACTAATATTATTTCTGATCTGGAAGGAGGGCAGGTACTATCAGCTCATCTCACAGTTGAGGACACTCAGGCTTGAGAGATTCAGTGACTTCCCTAAGGTCACATGGTACTTGAGATGCAAATCTTGCAACCCTTCCCAAAGGTCCTACTCAAAGGCTAACGCTGAGCTTGACGTGGACCCAGGTAGTTCTGCCATTACTAATCCCAGGAGTGTGGGCGCCCCTCCCATCCACACATACAGAGGTTCTGGCTCTTCTGACCTTTTCCAGACTTGGATAAGACACTTTCCAGCCTGGTGTGGGAATGGAATTCTTGGGAGGATGCAGGGATACAAAGTGAGGAACAGCTGGCTCCCCACTGGGCACACTGACCAGGGGGAACTCGGGGTTGAGCGGGAGCTGGGCACAGACATTTCCTCTCCTCCTCTCTCCATGGACTACTTCTGTCATTAGCAAACAAGGGAAGCTCAGCTAGAATTGTATATTTCAACCAAAGGGAATTAGAATGCAGAGGTGGGATGAGGCTGTTTGAGAGACTCACAGACTTCCGTTTGAATCTGGAACTCTGTCACTTTCTAGCTCTGAACCATGAGTTGAACCTCTCAGTTTCCTCATGTAAGAAATCAGGGGAATAAAACCATATTTCAAGAAAAATATAAGAATCTAAGGTCATATATATATATATATACACACACACATATATATAAATAACATGCTGACTACAGGCCCTCATCTACCCCCTCCATCCTGTATCTGCTCAGAATGCTGATTCCCTTTTCCTTATCTTCCCTGCTGATTGTGGGGACTCTCTGTGAAGGTAGATTTTGCTTCAGCCCCAGGCCCTGTTGGGTTTGATCACTATTACTCACTCCAAACTGTTTTCATTCTGGGCACTTTGGATTGAAAAAAAACCAAGACCTAGAGGCCTATCCCAGAGAACAAAGATTCATACCAACTCTCATCCCTGAAGCATACCTCACAGATAACATAGCTCCAGCTTTCATATAGACTGCTTTGAAAATCTTTAAGAAGCGGTTATTCAGCTTGGATTTGAATACCTCTAAGTGACAGGGAATTCACTGCCTCACAAAGGCAGCATGTTTCATTTCTACACAGTTTTAGCAAGCTTTTTCTGTCTGGCCTGGAATCTTTGACAGGTGGGAAGTCCCAGATTTCTATCACATCATAGAATCGAAGCCTGGATAGCTCTGCATGTATGTCACTGTCACGCACCTAGAAGAGATCTTAGAAAAGACAAGAGGTAACTCTAAGGGCTGTTTTACGCACCTAGAAGCAGATCACCAGAGTGTGGGCGCCTCCCACACATACAGAGGTTCTGGCTCTTCTGACCTTTTCCAGACTTGGATAAGACACTTTCCAGCCTGGTGTGGGAATGGAATTCTTGGGAGGATGCAGGGATACAAAGTGAGGAACAGCTGGCTCCCCACTGGGCACACTGACCAGTGGGAACTCGGGGTTGAGCGGGAGCTGGGCACAGACATTTCCTCTCCTCCTCTCTCCATGGACTACTTCTGTCATTAGCAAACAAGGGAAGCTCAGCTAGAATTGTATATTTCAACCAAAGGGAATTAGAATGCAGAGGTGGGATGAGGCTGTTTGAGAGACTCACAGACTTCCGTTTGAATCTGGAACTCTGTCACTTTCTAGCTCTGAACCATGAGTTGAACCTCTCAGTTTCCTCATGTAAGAAATCAGGGGAATAAAACCATATTTCAAGAAAAATATAAGAATCTAAGGTCATATATATATATATATATACACACACACATATATATAAATAACATGCTGACTACAGGCCCTCATCTACCCCCTCCATCCTGTATCTGCTCAGAATGCTGATTCCCTTTTCCTTATCTTCCCTGCTGATTGTGGGGACTCTCTGTGAAGGTAGATTTTGCTTCAGCCCCAGGCCCTGTTGGGTTTGATCACTATTACTCACTCCAAACTGTTTTCATTCTGGGCACTTTGGATTGAAAAAAAACCAAGACCTAGAGGCCTATCCCAGAGAACAAAGATTCATACCAACTCTCATCCCTGAAGCATACCTCACAGATAACATAGCTCCAGCTTTCATATAGACTGCTTTGAAAATCTTTAAGAAGCGGTTATTCAGCTTGGATTTGAATACCTCTAAGTGACAGGGAATTCACTGCCTCACAAAGGCAGCATGTTTCATTTCTACACAGTTTTAGCAAGCTTTTTCTGTCTGGCCTGGAATCTTTGACAGGTGGGAAGTCCCAGATTTCTATCACATCATAGAATCGAAGCCTGGATAGCTCTGCATGTATGTCACTGTCACGCACCTAGAAGAGATCTTAGAAAAAGACAAGAGGTAACTCTAATGGGGTTCCATGTTTATACAGTACTAGGTATCCACACATCATGGTCATAAGAACAGGATCACCAGGGAGTTGAAGATTGCAAATCCTCTGGCATTCCTCCCATCCAGAGGTAAGTCTGTGTCTACTTTGACTAATAGAATATGGCAAAAATGACAGAGTGCGCCACTCTGCAGAGTCAGGCTTCATGAAGCAGGAACTCCCATTCCTTATCATCTGGAACACTGTCTCAGAGAAGGAATTCCCTTCTAGCTCAGCTGACAAAGAATCTGCCCGAAATGCAAGAGACCTCAGTTCAATCCCTGGGTTAGAGAGATCCCCTGGAGAAGGGATAGACTACCCACTCCAGTTTTCTTGGGCTTCCCTGGTGGCTCAGAGGGTAAAGAATCCGCCTGCAATGTGGGAGACCCGTGTTCGATCCCTGGGTTGGGAAAGTCTGCTGGAGAAGGAAAAGGCTACCCACTCCAGTATTCTGGCCTAGAGAACGTCATGGCTTGTCCATGGGCAGAAAAGAGTCAGATACAATTGAGTTACTTCTCTTGAGTCTCAGAGAATACTGGACATTGAACTCTGAGGTCACTGTGTTGATGCAACCATGTGTAAATGCTCCAACTGATGGTCCCAGTTAAGCCCAGCCTTTACGTTATCTCTCCTGCAAAAACACCATACATGTGAGTAACTTGTAACTTGCCCAGCCAGCTCATCACCAGCTGAATTCTGGGACTGGCTTTAGTTAAAGCCATGTGCAGCAGAAGAATCACTCAGCAGAGCCCTGTCTGAATCCTTGACCCACAATATTGTATGTTGTAATTCGATGATTACTTTAGGCTACTAAATATTGAGGTGATCTGCTATACAATAAGATATGACTAGAACAATCATCACCTCACTCAACAGATGAAGGAACAGATGTGGGAAATGAACTGCCTAGTCAGTGGGGCACCAACCAGTGGCACTGGAACCCAAGACTTCTCATCCTTAACTCTATCTTTCTACTTCATCTTGATGACACGATGCTATAACCATCAGCAGCAACGAGCATTCATCTGTCATTTTATTTTTAGCTAACATAACATTAGGTTACTTGCAAAGCCTGGGATCAGTGAAATTCTAAGTGCTTTGTGCCCATTTTCTTACTTAATCCACACAACAACCCTGTGAGGTAAGTACTGTTATAATCTCTAATTTATAGATAGGAGAACTGAGGCATAGAATGTAATTTATGAGGCATAGAACTGAGGCATAGAATGTAATGTAATGTAGAAGGTAATTTGCCAAATGTCATGTTGCTAGAAAGGAGCAGAGCAGGGATTTGAGCCCAGATATTTTGGCTCCTCAGACCATATACTTAACTACTGAAGCACACTGTTATTCAAAAAAGTCAGAATATCTTCAATCTCTTCAACTCTGAGATGATCAGACCACGGCCACTATGTGTGGCTCAGTGCCATGTTGGACCCCACCATAAGTTCTTAAGTTTTGGAAGATCTCCAGAAGCTTCTGGGAGACTTGAGACCTACCCATGGTTCACTTACAACACAGAGCAAAGCTATAGAGCATATCAATGCTTGATATCCAGTTGGGTGAAGGGAAGCATCTTTGTGTCTGCCTGAAAGTCTGACAGAGAAGTCAGGCCACCCAACAAATGCCACAATTAATTCCCCAGTGCACAGCATCGCCCGCGGGGAGAGGAGGCGCCAGTTCATTTCTTATTCATGAAGTCACCCTGCCAAGCTTCATTTGCATGAAGCAATTTCTGCTGCTGTTCTCCCACCATAAAATAAATCCATTTCTCCTACAAGATCTGGTCCTTTTACACCAAGAGAGATGAGTAAGCAATATATGCAGAAGGAACACACCCTTTGGACCATTTTAATCAGAAACATGTCTGTAGCTCACACTAAGTGATTTTACAGGAATATAAAATAGCCCGAACTTCAAGTACTCAATGACAACTCTGTCTCAAGACCTGTTTTGGGGAGCACTTACCATTTTTATTCCCACCTGGCTAAGTGATGAGATTTTGCAGCCACTGGAATTATGGAACTATAGCTACTGCAACATTGTCCAGAAAGAAAAGAAGAAGAAGCAAAAGGAGGGGTGGTCAGTAGCCTGCCAAATCCTGATGAAAGGAGTTACTGGAAATGTAGATGACCAGGCAAAACAGTGGTCCTGCAAAGATGTCCACATCCTAGTTGCTGGAGTCTGTGAATATGCTACTTTACATGCAGAAGGGCCTCTGCAAATGTGATTAAGGTGAAGGACCTTGACATGTGAGAGTCCTGGATTTCCAGGTGAGCCCAATCTAACTGTGTGAATCCTTTAAAGTGGAGGAACTTTCCCAACTGTACTCAGTCAGAGACATGACTACAAACAAATGACCAGAGAGATGCAATGTTGCTAGCCTGGAAGTTAGAGGAACAGGGCCCCAGACCAAGGAACACAGGCAGCATCAAGAAACTGGAAATCACCAGGAAACAGATTTTCCTCTAGACTCTCCAGAAAAAAAAAACCACAGTCCTCTAGACACCTTAATTTTAAGACTCTCAGACTTCTAACCTATAGAACTGTAAACCTATACATCTGTGAGGTTTTAAGCCACTGTTTGTATAAATCTGTTACAGCAGCTACAGAAAATGAATATACCGTCTACCAAGAATTCTCTCTGCTACTCACTAGCTGTGTGGCCCACCCATCAGGAACAGTGTTCCTGAGAAAATCAGTGTAATTTAGAGAAAGCATCTGAAAGTTTTGTAAGTATTAAAGTAATGTAGAGGTAACATTCTGCTATTATTAATATTATTATTCCAGTTGACTATACTTTATCTAAGACAGACAGTTCAACAGAGATGGCTGAGACATTTAAGCAATAATCATTTCATGTCAGTTTCCCTCATATTTCTGCAGAGGTGATAAAAAGAAAAAATGACAAATATGCCTATTTCTACATCCAAGAGAAGATGAGTAAGCAATATATGCAGAAGGAACACACCCTTTGGACCATTTTAATCAGAAACATGTCTGTAGCTCACACTAAGTGATTTTACAGGAATATAAAATAGCCCGAACTTCAAGTACTCAATGACAACTCTGTCTCAAGACCTGTTTTGGGGAGCACTTACCATTTTTATTCCCACCTGGCTAAGTGATGAGATTTTGCAGCCACTGGAATTATGGAACTATAGCTACTGCAACATTGTCCAGAAAGAAAAGAAGAAGCAAAAGGAGGGGTGGTCAGTAGCCTGCCAAATCCTGATGAAAGGAGTTACTGGAAATGTAGATGACCAGGCAAAACAGTGGTCCTGCAAAGATGTCCACATCCTAGTTGCTGGAGTCTGTGAATATGCTACTTTACATGCAGAAGGGCCTCTGCAAATGTGATTAAGGTGAAGGACCTTGACATGTGAGAGTCCTGGATTTCCAGGTGAGCCCAATCTAACTGTGTGAATCCTTTAAAGTGGAGGAACTTTCCCAACTGTACTCAGTCAGAGACATGACTACAAACAAATGACCAGAGAGATGCAATGTTGCTAGCCTGGAAGTTAGAGGAACAGGGCCCCAGACCAAGGAACACAGGCAGCATCAAGAAACTGGAAATCACCAGGAAACAGATTTTCCTCTAGACTCTCCAGAAAAAAAAAACCACAGTCCTCTAGACACCTTAATTTTAAGACTCTCAGACTTCTAACCTATAGAACTGTAAACCTATACATCTGTGAGGTTTTAAGCCACTGTTTGTATAAATCTGTTACAGCAGCTACAGAAAATGAATATACCGTCTACCAAGAATTCTCTCTGCTACTCACTAGCTGTGTGGCCCACCCATCAGGAACAGTGTTCCTGAGAAAATCAGTGTAATTTAGAGAAAGCATCTGAAAGTTTTGTAAGTATTAAAGTAATGTAGAGGTAACATTCTGCTATTATTAATATTATTATTCCAGTTGACTATACTTTATCTAAGACAGACAGTTCAACAGAGATGGCTGAGACATTTAAGCAATAATCATTTCATGTCAGTTTCCCTCATATTTCTGCAGAGGTGATAAAAAGAAAAAAAATGACAAATATGCCATCATTTCTCCTGGCCCTTTTTAAAGATCCATCCCAGATATTAACTGGGGAAGGTGGTATCAGCTATTTATAGCCACAATGATGCTACCCAACAACATACCCCAACTACTGTTGAAGAGAACGAGCCCTCATTCCACTCATCTGTCTGTGGGTCTGTGACCTAGGCTGGGCTTGGCTGGGCAGTGCTGGCAGTAGCCCAGCTCACGCTAAGATAGGTAAATGCTTGTTGGGTGACTCAACTCTACCTGGCTCTCACCCTCCACCAGGCTTGCCTGAGCATCTTCTCACGGCAATGGATAGAAGCAAGAGCAAGAGTGGGGTTACCTTTTCAAGCCTCTGTATATGTCACATCTAACATCCAAAACATGGCACACGTCTAGCCTTAGAAGCAAGGAAGTCGTTCTTTGTACATCACTCAGTTGTGTCTAATTCTTTGCGACCCCAAGGACAAGAGCCCTTCAGCCTCTTCTTGTCCCTGAAATTTTCCAGGCAAGGATACTAGAGCAGATTGCCATTTCCTACTGCAGAGATCTTCCCGATCCAGGGATCGAACCCATGTCTCTTGTGTCTCCTGCATTGGCAGGTGGATTCTTTAACACTGAGCCACCTGGGAAGCCCTTAAATGGTTCTTTAGTGAAAGAAAACACAAAGACATGTGGCAAAAGGCATGGATACAGTGTGTGTATGTGACTCTCAGACTTCTAACCTATAGAACTGTAAACCTACATCTGTGAGGTTTTAAGCCACTGTTTGTATAAATCTGTTACAGCAGCTACAGAAAATGAATATACCGTCTACCAAGAATTCTCTCTGCTACTCACTAGCTGTGTGGCCCACCCATCAGGAACAGTGTTCCTGAGAAAATCAGTGTAATTTAGAGAAAGCATCTGAAAGTTTTGTAAGTATTAAAGTAATGTAGAGGTAACATTCTGCTATTATTAATATTATTATTCCAGTTGACTATACTTTATCTAAGACAGACAGTTCAACAGAGATGGCTGAGACATTTAAGCAATAATCATTTCATGTCAGTTTCCCTCATATTTCTGCAGAGGTGATAAAAAGAAAAAAAATGACAAATATGCCATCATTTCTCCTGGCCCTTTTTAAAGATCCATCCCAGATATTAACTGGGGAAGGTGGTATCAGCTATTTATAGCCACAATGATGCTACCCAACAACATACCCCAACTACTGTTGAAGAGAACGAGCCCTCATTCCACTCATCTGTCTGTGGGTCTGTGACCTAGGCTGGGCTTGGCTGGGCAGTGCTGGCAGTAGCCCAGCTCACGCTAAGATAGGTAAATGCTTGTTGGGTGACTCAACTCTACCTGGCTCTCACCCTCCACCAGGCTTGCCTGAGCATCTTCTCACGGCAATGGATAGAAGCAAGAGCAAGAGTGGGGTTACCTTTTCAAGCCTCTGTATATGTCACATCTAACATCCAAAACATGGCACACGTCTAGCCTTAGAAGCAAGGAAGTCGTTCTTTGTACATCACTCAGTTGTGTCTAATTCTTTGCGACCCCAAGGACAAGAGCCCTTCAGCCTCTTCTTGTCCCTGAAATTTTCCAGGCAAGGATACTAGAGCAGATTGCCATTTCCTACTGCAGAGATCTTCCCGATCCAGGGATCGAACCCATGTCTCTTGTGTCTCCTGCATTGGCAGGTGGATTCTTTAACACTGAGCCACCTGGGAAGCCCTTAAATGGTTCTTTAGTGAAAGAAAACACAAAGACATGTGGCAAAAGGCATGGATACAGTGTGTGTATGTGTGTGAGTGTGTGTGTCTGCAGGCGAAGAATTGAGGCCATTGATTCAGTTAATCTATCACAGAGAAGAAGAGCAACGAAAATGGTGTCACCTTTATATGAGATTTATTAAGCACCTACTGTAAGTCAGAAACTCATCTCGGGGACATGGAAACACACATAACCTATCTTATGAAGTAAACTTACATTGTAACAGGATGTCTGGGATGAGCGTTTACAGGGTAAACAAACAGTATTTCCCAGGCCAATAACTGGGGATAAAGTGTAACCAGTACGTTGTCTCATTTACTCCACACAACAGACCGGAAAGGTGGGCCCTGTGCTCATTCCTGTTCAATAGATGGGAGAAATGAAGGTTGAGCAGGGTGAAGCTGTGCCCACGCCCAAGTTCAAGTTACCGAACTACATCTCATTCCAAATCCCAGATTCATTCTCCTCCATTCTGGAAAGCACTCCTTCACTGAGCCAGCAGCTATTTCAGGGCCCGGCACTGTTCAGAGCTCCTTAGAAATGACTCATGACGCTTCTCCCACCCAGCATCTATCAACCTCACCAAACGCAAACAGAATCCCTACCCTCTCGTACCTTTACCCCAGTGTGGGGTCAACATGGTTGAGAGATGTTAAAGAGCTCCTTTAAAAAACCCCCAGCAACAACAAAAACTCTCCAGGAGAAACAATTCATCATCATTACTGTAACCTCTGGTTCACTTCAATCTCAGGTTCTCGGCCTTTTATTTATGTGGCTTTCAAAGTGGTTCCACATCATTAATTGCTCACTGTGAGGCCGACTAGATGAGGTTAGCGCTCCTGGAGAAATCACCCTGCCCAGGTGGTAAGCGCAGCTCTGTCTGCCTAGGGTGCTGGTTCTGCCCTCTGAGGAATGTAGCAACCCAGAGGCGGTCTGAGCAGGTTGGCTGGAGTGTATGGCTCGCATAAAACAGACGGATTATAGACAGATGTTAACTGTGGATTTATTTCCACAAACCAGATTTGAACATGATGAGAGGTTAAACTAATGGCTTAATCATAGCACCTTGCTACTAAGTAAAGAAACCTTGGGGAAAAGCATCTTTAATGACAGAGCTGTCAACCCAGTGTATCAAGAAAAATGGGTCATTGATTCAGTTATTTCTATCACAGAGAAGAAGAGCAACGAAAATGGTGTCACCTTTATATGAGATTTATTAAGCACCTACTGTAAGTCAGAAACTCATCTCGGGGACATGGAAACACACATAACCTATCTTATGAAGTAAACTTACATTGTAACAGGATGTCTGGGATGAGCGTTTACAGGGTAAACAAACAGTATTTCCCAGGCCAATAACTGGGGATAAAGTGTAACCAGTACGTTGTCTCATTTACTCCACACAACAGACCGGAAAGGTGGGCCCTGTGCTCATTCCTGTTCAATAGATGGGAGAAATGAAGGTTGAGCAGGGTGAAGCTGTGCCCACGCCCAAGTTCAAGTTACCGAACTACATCTCATTCCAAATCCCAGATTCATTCTCCTCCATTCTGGAAAGCACTCCTTCACTGAGCCAGCAGCTATTTCAGGGCCCGGCACTGTTCAGAGCTCCTTAGAAATGACTCATGACGCTTCTCCCACCCAGCATCTATCAACCTCACCAAACGCAAACAGAATCCCTACCCTCTCGTACCTTTACCCCAGTGTGGGGTCAACATGGTTGAGAGATGCTAAAGAGCTCCTTTAAAAAAACCCCAGCAACAACAAAAGCTCTCCAGGAGAAACAATTCATCATCATTACTGTAACCTCTGGTTCACTTCAATCTCAGGTTCTCGGCCTTTTATTTATGTGGCTTTCAAAGTGGTTCCACATCATTAATTGCTCACTGTGAGGCCGACTAGATGAGGTTAGCGCTCCTGGAGAAATCACCCTGCCCAGGTGGTAAGCACAGCTCTGTCTGCCTAGGGTGCTGGTTCTGCCCTCTGAGGAATGTAGCAACCCAGAGGCGGTCTGAGCAGGTTGGCTGGAGTGTATGGCTCGCATAAAACAGACGGATTATAGACAGATGTTAACTGTGGATTTATTTCCACAAACCAGATTTGAACATGATGAGAGGTTAAACTAATGGCTTAATCATAGCACCTTGCTACTAAGTAAAGAAAAACCTTGGGGAAAAGCATCTTTAATGACAGAGCTGTCAACCCAGTGTATCAAATTTGGCGGGGCAAAGCTTTGTACATCTGAATGTGACGAGACACTCAACAGCATATGCTGAACCCGGATTACCAGCTACTCGAGAGCAAGGATCGTAGCTTTCCATCCTCAGAACACAGAAGACAGTCATAGCTCGATCAATATTTGATGAATGAGGGTGTGGATGAGTGAACAGATGGGCAGGAGGATGAATGGACAGGCAGAAGGGTGCGTGAATGAATGTAAAAGAATAAAATGAGGATGAACAGGTACAAGTAAATGTTTGTGGAACAAATAAATGGATTTATGGCTTTTTTGATTAAAGTTTCACACTATTTATAGGAGTGGGTAGGAACAGAGAGAAAACATTTATTGAGTACTTCCTGTATGTCAACATGATACATACATCTTCTTATTTAACTCTTTCTTTAAAGAATGGATCTAATGGATGTAACGTGCTTTTTTTTTAGAATTAAAACTTAATTTTTTATTATGGAAGTATAACAGATTTACATGTTGTATTAGTTTCAGGTATACAGCAAGGGGATTCAGTTATATATAAATACATATATATGTATGTACATATATGTTCAGATTCTTTTCCCTTATAGGTTATACAAAATAGTAAGCATATTCCCTGTTCTGCACAGTAGATCCTTGTTGGTTACCTGTTTTACATAAAGGAGTGCATATATAGGGCTTCCCCGGTGGCTCAGTGGTAAAGAATCTGCCTGCCAATGCAGAAGATGCAGGTTCGATCCCTGGGTCAGGAAGATCCCCTGGAGAAGGAAATGGCAACCCACTCCATATTCTTGCTTGGGAAATCCCATGGGCAGAGGAGCCTGGTGGGCTATAGTCCATGCATTGCAAAGAACTGAACATAACTTAGTGACTAAACAACAACAACAAAGTGACTATATGTAATCCCAAACTCCTAATTTATGAAGCCCCTTCTCTTTTCCCACTTCATTCTAACTGTATTTCTCTGCAGTTAGTTTAATCATCTGTTTATAGAAAGGGACACTGAGGCTCCGAGAAGTTACATAAGGGAATCAGCCAAAGACACCAGGGTTCCAGCTGGGTCTGCCTACTTCCTACAACCTGTGCCCTCCCCATCAGGAGCTGAGAGAACTTTCAGGTACCTGGTTTAATAGCTGGGGAAACTGAGGCAGGGAGAAGCACCTGATGCAACCACAGCCATTAGCAGGTTGTGTGTAAAACTGGGGAGCTGCCTAGATCTGTTGCCCACATCTCCAGAGGAGCCACACGGTGGGTGGAGGTGGCTTGGAGACACTGAGGGCACCAGGGTGGAATATCCAGAGCTGGGGGCCGGGCTCTGAGCCAGGCTGCCTGTGTTTGAATCCTGGCCCCAACACCCCCAAGTGCATGTTCTCCTGCCAGTTAGTTAACTTCTGGTACCTCTGACTCCTTATCTGTAAAGTTAAGTCAACGACCAAATGACTTCAGGATGACTGTGAGTTCCAAAGGAGCTTGGACAGGCTCTGGCTCAGAATAAGCCAGCTGTGGATGTTAAGGACCGCTCTCCAAATCAGCCACCCTAAGCTCCTTTTGGTTGCTCACTGCTCCAAACCCCGCAACCCCCAGTTCCACATGGACCCTGAGCAGAAAGGGCCTCATGAAGGCCTTTTTAAAGCCAGCTGAGCAAGAGCTGCGCTAACGGAGACATTCTGGAAGAGAATTGCATTTTCTCTTTGCGGTTTTCAGGTCACAAGTTCAGGCGGCAGGCTCACCTTTTGGTTAGCAAAATTCATTCATTCCTACCCTATGATGAATGACTCATAAACACTCGGAGCCTCAGGGACTCAGGGCCAGGGGCTGCAGCTGTTCATCTAACCGTGGAAAAGTAAAGACAACATTTTAAATTAGGAAGGGAGCCTGGGTGAATCTGAATCTGTGAAAGGCTAAGGAAGAGCAAACAGACCACCCAGGAAGGCTCCCATGTGCTAAAGGGTATTTTTTTCAGTATGTTCTATTACCTTCAATCTTTGTCATAAGCTCAAGCCTGGACAGAGTGTAAACAACTATCCATTATTAAATATCTATTATATATGTAGACTATGTTTTATTTCATAAATACATACACAGAACTTAGAATATGCCAGACACAGTGCTAAGCACTTTACAACCATTCATTCAATCATCACAATCCTATGAGACAAAGGCTATTATTATTGAATCAGACAGGCACAAGGAGGTGAAGAAACTTACTCAATGTCAAGTAGGGAACACTTGGTAAAATCCAGATTCAAGCCCTTCACTGCTACACCTTGGAGGGAGTACCAGCTGGGGTGGATGTGTTCACCTTTACTCCTGAGAGCACCAAGGAAGGTGGCTGTTAATACTCCCCATGTTACAGGGAGGAATCCGATGCACAAGGAGACTAAGCAATGTGTCAAACCACAACCAGTGAAATTCTAAGTTAATTAACCCCAGGTCTGGAATGAATGCAAAGCCCTCCTTGGACATTAGGCACTGACTTGACCGTAAAACTAGTTCTGCAGAGTGTTTTATTTTGTTTGTTAAAGTGATCACATCACAAATCTTCTGAAATAACACTCATCTCATGCATTTCAGACTGGTTGCACGAAATGCTGGAGTGGTCCAAAGGAGCTGGGACAGGCTCTGGCTCAGAATCAGCCAGCTGTGGATGTTAAGGACCGCTCTCCAAATCAGCCACCCTAAGCTCCTTTTGGTTGCTCACTGCTCCAAACCCCGCAACCCCCAGTTCCACATGGACCCTGAGCAGAAAGGGCCTCATGAAGGCCTTTTTAAAGCCAGCTGAGCAAGAGCTGCGCTAACGGAGACATTCTGGAAGAGAATTGCATTTTCTCTTTGCGGTTTTCAGGTCACAAGTTCAGGCGGCAGGCTCACCTTTTGGTTAGCAAAATTCATTCATTCCTACCCTATGATGAATGACTCATAAACACTCGGAGCCTCAGGGACTCAGGGCCAGGGGCTGCAGCTGTTCATCTAACCGTGGAAAAGTAAAGACAACATTTTAAATTAGGAAGGGAGCCTGGGTGAATCTGAATCTGTGAAAGGCTAAGGAAGAGCAAACAGACCACCCAGGAAGGCTCCCATGTGCTAA
Organism: Tragulus kanchil; assembly: GCA_022376925.1. NCBI lineage: Eukaryota > Metazoa > Chordata > Mammalia > Artiodactyla > Tragulidae > Tragulus > Tragulus kanchil. The sequence continues at coordinate 65,731,394 of JAIOJX010000006.1, read as the reverse complement.
AGGGTATTTTTTTCAGTATGTTCTATTACCTTCAATCTTTGTCATAAGCTCAAGCCTGGACAGAGTGTAAACAACTATCCATTATTAAATATCTATTATATATGTAGACTATGTTTTATTTCATAAATACATACACAGAACTTAGAATATGCCAGACACAGTGCTAAGCACTTTACAACCATTCATTCAATCATCACAATCCTATGAGACAAAGGCTATTATTATTGAATCAGACAGGCACAAGGAGGTGAAGAAACTTACTCAATGTCAAGTAGGGAACACTTGGTAAAATCCAGATTCAAGCCCTTCACTGCTACACCTTGGAGGGAGTACCAGCTGGGGTGGATGTGTTCACCTTTACTCCTGAGAGCACCAAGGAAGGTGGCTGTTAATACTCCCCATGTTACAGGGAGGAATCCGATGCACAAGGAGACTAAGCAATGTGTCAAACCACAACCAGTGAAATTCTAAGTTAATTAACCCCAGGTCTGGAATGAATGCAAAGCCCTCCTTGGACATTAGGCACTGACTTGACCGTAAAACTAGTTCTGCAGAGTGTTTTATTTTGTTTGTTAAAGTGATCACATCACAAATCTTCTGAAATAACACTCATCTCATGTCATTTTAAAAACAGATTTTCAGGGCTTCCCTGGTGGTCCAGTGGAACAGTCCACCTTGCAGTGCAAGGGGCGCCGGTTTGATCCCTGGCCTGGGAGGATTCCATGTGCCAAGGAGCGGCTTGACCAGTGTGTCCAATTACAAACCAGTGCTCTGGAGCACATGCGGTCAGAGCCAGTGCTCTGCAATGAGAGAGGCCTCTGCAATGGGAGGCCCACACAGGCCAAAGAACAAAGATGGATGAAAATAACTAAATAAAAGACCAATGAAAGAGGCCAAATTAAAAAAAAAAAAAAAACTATTGAAAAAAAAAAACAACAGATTTTCACAAGTAGCCTGTCTCCAAGATGGCCCAGGCAATCCTTGCCTAGGATCCATGTCCTTGTACAGCCTTCTGCTACCCTGAACCAGACTGACCTCTGTGACAGACTGGGATGCTGTAGCCCTAGCCCTGGGTGGCTTCCAAGGCTAGAGGGCAAAGACACTGGGGCGTCTGCCTGCTTCTCCCCGAGTTGCTTGCTTTAGATCAAGCAGCCCTCTGGAGAGGCATGCCTGATGAGAAACGATGTGATCTCTAAATCCAACCACATACCTGCCTCCTCCATTCTCTGTCCTCTGTCCCACCCTCGGTCTCGCCGGCTCTCCTCACCTCCAGTGAAACACCGCTTAATTAGAGAAGCCCTGGTAGCAACATCTGTCACTCCCCCACTCCGGCACTGCCAGCCTCCTTCCCAGGTTAATTTCATTTCTCTGTAATTCTTATCGGTCACAGACACACACAGTCACATGCATGTAAACACCTCAGTGGTAAGGAATCTGTCTGCCAATGTAGGAGACACAGGTTGGATCCCTGGGTCAGAAAGATCCCCTAGAGAAGGAAATAACAACCCACTCCAGTATTTTTGCCTGGGAAATACCATGGACAGAGGAGCCTGAAGGGCTACAGTCCACAGGATCACAAAAGAACACAACTTAGTGACTGAATAGTAGCTATATATACATATCTATATAATTGTTTATTATCGTCCCTCCCATCCATGCATTTAGGTTTTATGAGAACATAGATACACGTGTGCCCAAACAGTTCCTAGAGCACAGCTCACCTCTCAATGGATGCTTGCTGGATGAATGAATGACAGCTTTTTCATGGCCAGGCAGTCCTATAAGATCTGCGGTCTAGAGATGTTACTCAGTGTACGAAACAAGCTGTGTGTTACCAGTCAGTGTCACCTCCTCCAGGCAGTTTTCCCTTTCCTGGTCTTAACTGAGGTCCCTTCTCGGCTCTCAGAGCTGGTTTGCCTCCGTCACTCACAGCTAGAGAGACAGCACCATGTAATGGTCTGGCCAAAGCCTGTCATTCCCATTCGAGTCTGTGCATCTGGGCCCTGCCTCACTTCCAGCTGCCCTAACCAATAGCCTGGTGCTCGACTGCTGAACTGAATGAAGGCAACAGCCAAGGTGAGATAAGGAAAGAGCAGATATGTGGAAAACAACTTTCCCAAGGGCACTTCACTGTCACAGGCAGATCAGACAGCTGAATCCACATTATGACCTGAGGGGCTGACCCCTCCCAACTGTCCAGCCACAGAGTTACATACCCCAACCCCCACCCCAGTCCCTTGGAGACCAGCCCTAGCAGGTCTGACCATCAGGTGGCCCCTGTCTGTTCCCAGGACTCTCTCCTAAGGGGCAGAGATGAAGTCCAGCAGGGGTAGAGGGAGGAACGGGTGCAATAGTCTTGGTCAGGAGCCTCGATATCATTAAAGCCCATGGGTCAGCTGGGGTCTGCAGGAGGCTCACCAGGAGTCCAGAGAGGAGGACTGGAAAGAGAGTGATGGGGACTCAAAGAACCAAAGCTGAGCTCACCCTCCAAGGACACAGCCACATGAGCTCTCACGCTCTGCCTGGCCACCCTGCTCCTACAGGACGGGCGGGGCAAGCTGCTCTGGGCAAGGGTTCTGGAGGATCCTGTGGTTTTAAACCAGGTGGTACATCAGAATCACCTGCAAAACATCTTAAAGGCATTCAGGAATCTTGGGGGCCTGGTACCTGTATGATTAAGCTCCATGGGTGTGTCTAAAAATCTACGTAAGAAAAAGAACACAACTTAGTGACTGAATAGTAGCTATATATACATATCTATATAATTGTTTATTATCGTCCCTCCCATCCATGCATTTAGGTTTTATGAGAACATAGATACACGTGTGCCCAAACAGTTCCTAGAGCACAGCTCACCTCTCAATGGATGCTTGCTGGATGAATGAATGACAGCTTTTTCATGGCCAGGCAGTCCTATAAGATCTGCGGTCTAGAGATGTTACTCAGTGTACGAAACAAGCTGTGTGTTACCAGTCAGTGTCACCTCCTCCAGGCAGTTTTCCCTTTCCTGGTCTTAACTGAGGTCCCTTCTCGGCTCTCAGAGCTGGTTTGCCTCCGTCACTCACAGCTAGAGAGACAGCACCATGTAATGGTCTGGCCAAAGCCTGTCATTCCCATTCGAGTCTGTGCATCTGGGCCCTGCCTCACTTCCAGCTGCCCTAACCAATAGCCTGGTGCTCGACTGCTGAACTGAATGAAGGCAACAGCCAAGGTGAGATAAGGAAAGAGCAGATATGTGGAAAACAACTTTCCCAAGGGCACTTCACTGTCACAGGCAGATCAGACAGCTGAATCCACATTATGACCTGAGGGGCTGACCCCTCCCAACTGTCCAGCCACAGAGTTACATACCCCAACCCCCACCCCAGTCCCTTGGAGACCAGCCCTAGCAGGTCTGACCATCAGGTGGCCCCTGTCTGTTCCCAGGACTCTCTCCTAAGGGGCAGAGATGAAGTCCAGCAGGGGTAGAGGGAGGAACGGGTGCAATAGTCTTGGTCAGGAGCCTCGATATCATTAAAGCCCATGGGTCAGCTGGGGTCTGCAGGAGGCTCACCAGGAGTCCAGAGAGGAGGACTGGAAAGAGAGTGATGGGGACTCAAAGAACCAAAGCTGAGCTCACCCTCCAAGGACACAGCCACATGAGCTCTCACGCTCTGCCTGGCCACCCTGCTCCTACAGGACGGGCGGGGCAAGCTGCTCTGGGCAAGGGTTCTGGAGGATCCTGTGGTTTTAAACCAGGTGGTACATCAGAATCACCTGCAAAACATCTTAAAGGCATTCAGGAATCTTGAGATGGGGTCCTGGTACCTGTATGATTAAGCTCCATGGGTGTGTCTGAGGTATGAAGTGAGCTGAGAACTTAGAAAGAAGCACAGCTTGGCAACCAGGCACAACCAGGCGCATCTAGGTTCAAGCCCTACCTCAGCTGCTAATGCTCTGTGCGATGTTAACTCTCCAAGCATTACTTCCATCATCTGTAAAATGGGGACAACTTTACTGGGAGGTTCGAGGATTACACGACATACTGATATCGCTTAGCACTGAGTTATATATTTATTAAGTATGTAGTAAGCACTAGTAAATGGTAGTTCAAAGAAGAAAAGTTTGGGGTCAAGGAAGAACAAGAATCTATGGGCCTCGAGAATTACCTGGCAGTCCAGTGGTTAGGAGTGACTCAGAGCCTTCACTGCTGTGGCCCTGGTTCAATCCCTGGTCAGGGAATCAAGACTGTAAGCCACATGGTACAGCCAGAACCTAGGGGTCAAACTGTTGTCACCTATAAAGTAAGAACCCAAGAGAACCTGACCTGAGTCCCAGGATAAATAAGTGAATAACTCTTAGTCACAGGAAGTCCTGAGCTGGAGGCTGATCCTGTCCACAGTAACCTACCTGGCGCCCTCTGCCACCCTCTTCCCACCTCTCCCACCTGCCTTGTCTGCTCTTCCTAGGAGAATGGCCCCTTCTCCAGGAGAGTCAAAGCCAGGGTTTCCACACCACGGCCGCTGGGGCAGCTGCTCATCTCTCAGGGGCCCGTGTCCTCGAGGTCACCGCTCTGCAGAGCTCAGCCTGGTCTGCAGGGGCCAGGCTGCCGCTGTCAGCCCCACAGCTGCAGGCCCCGCCAGACGGGAGAAACAATCTCTCACTAAGAGGATTTACAAAATACACAGCACATTAACTAAGCATATGCAGCTATTGGGCTGATGTCTTGCTTTCTTTCCTGCCCTTTTTTTTTTTTTTTTGAGGCAAAATAACTTTTCTTCCTCCAGAGGACAGAGAATTGAACTCCACTTTCTGGCTGGCATTCATGCCGGGTCCTTTTTTAACCAGGTGGTACATCAGAATCACCTGCAAAACATCTTAAAGGCATTCAGGGATCTTGAGATGGGGTCCTGGTACCTGTATGATTAAGCTCCATGGGTGTGTCTGAGGTATGAAGTGAGCTGAGAACTTAGAAAGAAGCACAGCTTGGCAACCAGGCACAACCAGGCGCATCTAGGTTCAAGCCCTACCTCAGCTGCTAATGCTCTGTGCGATGTTAACTCTCCAAGCATTACTTCCATCATCTGTAAAATGGGGACAACTTTACTGGGAGGTTCGAGGATTACACGACATACTGATATCGCTTAGCACTGAGTTATATATTTATTAAGTATGTAGTAAGCACTAGTAAATGGTAGTTCAAAGAAGAAAAGTTTGGGGTCAAGGAAGAACAAGAATCTATGGGCCTCGAGAATTACCTGGCAGTCCAGTGGTTAGGAGTGACTCAGAGCCTTCACTGCTGTGGCCCTGGTTCAATCCCTGGTCAGGGAATCAAGACTGTAAGCCACATGGTACAGCCAGAACCTAGGGGTCAAACTGTTGTCACCTATAAAGTAAGAACCCAAGAGAACCTGACCTGAGTCCCAGGATAAATAAGTGAATAACTCTTAGTCACAGGAAGTCCTGAGCTGGAGGCTGATCCTGTCCACAGTAACCTACCTGGCGCCCTCTGCCACCCTCTTCCCACCTCTCCCACCTGCCTTGTCTGCTCTTCCTAGGAGAATGGCCCCTTCTCCAGGAGAGTCAAAGCCAGGGTTTCCACACCACGGCCGCTGGGGCAGCTGCTCATCTCTCAGGGGCCCGTGTCCTCGAGGTCACCGCTCTGCAGAGCTCAGCCTGGTCTGCAGGGGCCAGGCTGCCGCTGTCAGCCCCACAGCTGCAGGCCCCGCCAGACGGGAGAAACAATCTCTCACTAAGAGGATTTGCAAAATACACAGCACATTAACTAAGCATATGCAGCTATTGGGCTGATGTCTTGCTTTCTTTCCTGCCCTTTTTTTTTTTTTTTGAGGCAAAATAACTTTTCTTCCTCCAGAGGACAGAGAATTGAACTCCACTTTCTGGCTGGCATTCATGCAATCCTTGGACCTTTTGTCTGGTCAGAGAAGGCGCTGGAAAGGAATGCTCAGGAGGGATGGTAGCGAATATAGCCATTCTCCCAGATAGTTCGAAAAGGAGACTCCAACCCCTCCTGCCACCTGCCCCACACTGAAGGCTTCATCTTGCCAGAGAGGGTTGAGCCAGTGAGCTGGGGGCTTCCTGTTCACAAGCTCCCCGAGCCAGGCCCTCCAAGGCTTGGGATCATTCAGACATGCCTCGCTTTCTTCTAATAGGGAAATAACAAGTCATGTTCAATTCTAAATTAGGACTGTATGCCATGTCCATTGCCTTAATGTTGACATTACAGGAAGGGTTAAAAGAAGAAAATAACATCACTAGAGCCCATGTTTTAGAGAGAAACACGGCCAGCGCATTTTCCTCCTGACTTCTCTACAGATACACGCACACATAGAATCATGCTGCACAGAGGCATGTGCCATGTGCTATCCAATTCCCAGTAAAATATCTTTTGATTATCTCTGCCATGAGAGTATTAGCAATGGAGGTGCGGAGGTGCAGATACTGTTAATTCCAGGAGAGTGCCCCATTGGAGGAAAAGGAGAAAGGGGACGGGAAGCTCAGAATGGGAAGTGGGTGGGGGAGGAGGAGAGGAATAGTCCTAAATCTCACCCAGAGGTACACTGAGCTGGGCGCTGTGCTAAGTACTTTATATACCTCGTCTTCTTCTACCCTAATGACCACATTACAGACCTGTGCTACTATTCTTTTCTTCTTTGTCAGACCTGTGCTATTATTACCAGATTACTTTTATAGATGATGAAACTACAGTTCAGAGAGGAAAAGCAGCAATGGCCTCAGTTCCAGAGCTGGTAAGGAGGCTGAGGTGAGGCTTAAACCCAGTCTGTCTAACTCTAGACTCCGCATCCCAAATTCTCAACCACTGCTCTGTCATGTAACCATGTTACATCTCACCTTTAACCTAAACAGAGGTTTCTCCTTATAGAAAGACCTTTTTAATTTATCTCCTGGCCGTGCCATGTGGCATGTGGGATCTTAGTTCCTCAACTAGGGATTGAACCCAGATCCCCTGCATTGGAAGCATGCAGTCTTAACCACTGGACTGCCAGGAATGCACCATAAGATGGACCTTATACAGAAACACGTGAGGTGATCAGGCTGCTTCCAGTATACCCTCTTCCTTCCCTCGGGTATGACTTTAACCTTACAGCCCATGATGGCTGCAAGAGCTACAGCCAACAGGTCAAAATTCCAGGCAGCCAGATGGAGGAAGCAACAAGGATGTGGCTCTCTCTTCGTCTGCTGATATGTGACTTAGTCAATGTAGTGAAGTATCCTTTTCTAAAACCGAAGTATAGTGTTTAGCAGACCGACAGACACCTAGCTTAATATTGGAGTTCGGACAAAAAAAAAAAGTTCTAAATTAGGACTGTATGCCATGTCCATTGCCTTAATGTTGACATTACAGGAAGGGTTAAAAGAAGAAAATAACATCACTAGAGCCCATGTTTTAGAGAGAAACACGGCCAGCGCATTTTCCTCCTGACTTCTCTACAGATACACGCACACATAGAATCATGCTGCACAGAGGCATGTGCCATGTGCTATCCAATTCCCAGTAAAATATCTTTTGATTATCTCTGCCATGAGAGTATTAGCAATGGAGGTGCGGAGGTGCAGATACTGTTAATTCCAGGAGAGTGCCCCATTGGAGGAAAAGGAGAAAGGGGACGGGAAGCTCAGAATGGGAAGTGGGTGGGGGAGGAGGAGAGGAATAGTCCTAAATCTCACCCAGAGGTACACTGAGCTGGGCGCTGTGCTAAGTACTTTATATACCTCGTCTTCTTCTACCCTAATGACCACATTACAGACCTGTGCTACTATTCTTTTTCTTCTTTGTCAGACCTGTGGTATTATTACCAGATTACTTTTATAGATGATGAAACTACAGTTCAGAGAGGAAAAGCAGCAATGGCCTCAGTTCCAGAGCTGGTAAGGAGGCTGAGGTGAGGCTTAAACCCAGTCTGTCTAACTCTAGACTCCGCATCCCAAATTCTCAACCACTGCTCTGTCATGTAACCATGTTACATCTCACCTTTAACCTAAACAGAGGTTTCTCCTTATAGAAAGACCTTTTTAATTTATCTCCTGGCCGTGCCATGTGGCATGTGGGATCTTAGTTCCTCAACTAGGGATTGAACCCAGATCCCCTGCATTGGAAGCATGCAGTCTTAACCACTGGACTGCCAGGAATGCACCATAAGATGGACCTTATACAGAAACACGTGAGGTGATCAGGCTGCTTCCAGTATACCCTCTTCCTTCCCTCGGGTATGACTTTAACCTTACAGCCCATGATGGCTGCAAGAGCTACAGCCAACAGGTCAAAATTCCAGGCAGCCAGATGGAGGAAGCAACAAGGATGTGGCTCCTCTCTTCGTCTGCTGATATGTGACTTAGTCAATGTAGTGAAGTATCCATATTTAGCTACAAGGCAAGCCGGGAAGTATAGTGTTTAGCAGACCGACAGACACCTAGCTTAATATTGGAGTTCGGACAATGGAAGAAAAAAAATGTAATGTTCCAGCCTCCCCATAGATCTAGGATCTAGGTAGTGGGAAAGCATTGGGTCTGAAAGTCGAGCAAAATTTGGGCAAGGAAAAGCTATCTTCATAAAAATATTAAAATCACAGTTAACAACGATCCGGTACATGGCATGCCCAACACTGCAAGCTTGTGCTCTTATGTCCTCTGAATTCACAGGCAAGAGCTGAGAATCAAGCCCAGAGGATTCTTTCTCACATACTGAGTATCTACTCTGTGCATCTCATTTTAACTTCTGACATCCAGGCCGCGTTGTCTCATAAGATAACCTCCTGCAAGGCAGGGGCTGTGACCCCCATTTCGTGGATGAAGAACTAAACCTAGCAAAGTAATACAAGTGGCTCACATCAGCCTGTGAATAGTGAAGCTAGAATTAAGCACTACTCTGAGACCAGAATCTCTGTGTCATAATGCAGAGTATCACTTTTCTTTCAAAGAAACATATTATTACAAGTGACAGCAAAGAGAAAAAGGTATCATGATGTCAGACTATAGGATACTGTCCTTCTTCCCTCCTATCCTGACAACTCCTGTGAGGGCTTAAGACACCACTGGCGTCCAGGGCTGAGGAGGTGCACCTGGGACTTCAATGAAGATGTGGCCTGTGGGGAAGGGATGAAGGCCTTCCCAAGAGGGGCCAGAGGTTTCTCCTTATAGAAAGACCTGCCTAGGATTTGCCACGGATTGAACCCAGATCCCCTGCATTGGAAGCATGCAGTCTTAACCACTGGACTGCCAGGAATGCACCATAAGATGGACCTTATACAGAAACACGTGAGGTGATCAGGCTGCTTCCAGTATACCCTCTTCCTTCCCTCGGGTATGACTTTAACCTTACAGCCCATGATGGCTGCAAGAGCTACAGCCAACAGGTCAAAATTCCAGGCAGCCAGATGGAGGAAGCAACAAGGATGTGGCTCCTCTCTTCGTCTGCTGATATGTGACTTAGTCAATGTAGTGAAGTATCCATATTTAGCTACAAGGCAAGCCGGGAAGTATAGTGTTTAGCAGACCGACAGACACCTAGCTTAATATTGGAGTTCGGACAATGGAAGAAAAAAAATGTAATGTTCCAGCCTCCCCATAGATCTAGGATCTAGGTAGTGGGAAAGCATTGGGTCTGAAAGTCGAGCAAAATTTGGGCAAGGAAAAGCTATCTTCATAAAAATATTAAAATCACAGTTAACAACGATCCGGTACATGGCATGCCCAACACTGCAAGCTTGTGCTCTTATGTCCTCTGAATTCACAGGCAAGAGCTGAGAATCAAGCCCAGAGGATTCTTTCTCACATACTGAGTATCTACTCTGTGCATCTCATTTTAACTTCTGACATCCAGGCCGCCGCGTTGTCTCATAAGATAACCTCCTGCAAGGCAGGGGCTGTGACCCCCATTTCGTGGATGAAGAACTAAACCTAGCAAAGTAATACAAGTGGCTCACATCAGCCTGTGAATAGTGAAGCTAGAATTAAGCACTACTCTGAGACCAGAATCTCTGTGTCATAATGCAGAGTATCACTTTTCTTTCAAAGAAACATATTATTACAAGTGACAGCAAAGAGAAAAAGGTATCATGATGTCAGACTATAGGATACTGTCCTTCTTCCCTCCTATCCTGACAACTCCTGTGAGGGCTTAAGACACCACTGGCGTCCAGGGCTGAGGAGGTGCACCTGGGACTTCAATGAAGATGTGGCCTGTGGGGAAGGGATGAAGGCCTTGGGCCTCCACAGTCCCAGGGGCCCTCCCCTGGCTGAGACAGTTCACCACCTCTCCTGATGGGGTGAGAGAGCCTCCTGGACACTGTCCATCCTGTCCAGGGAGAAGCAGGCCCTTGGAGGACAATCGAGATGCTGGGTCCAGGACAGCATTGGCTGCATGACAGGTTCCTGAGAACAGACATCTCAGTGTCCTCTGATAGAGTGGCCTGTCCAAGTGACTCAAAGCATCCTGGTAGAGAAAACTCTACTTTTCTTCAAAGAGGTGAGGACAGGAAGGCCACCCTGTGCACCATAAGTTCTATTGGTTGGCATCTGAAATATTGCACCAAGAATTGGCCCTATGACTTGCACATTTGTTGTTGTTTAGTTGCTAAGTTGTGTCCAACTCTTTTGTGACCCCATGGACTGCAGCCCACCAAGCTCCTCTGTCCATGGAATTTCTCAGGCAAGAATACTGGAGGGGGTAGCCATTTCCTCCTCCAGGGGATCTTCCCGACCCAGGGACTGAACCCATCTCTCCTGCATTGGCAGGCATATTCTTTACCACTGAGCCACAGGGGAAGACCCTGTCTTGCACATAGACACTTTCAATAAATGTCAGTTTGGTACATGAATATGTCAATAATGATCCAATGATAACTGTTTGCTTATTAGAGTTATTGTTAGGTGCCACTATTGAGAATTAACTAGCTGCTAAGTATAGTGTATTCTGTTCACTATCTAATTCTTATATCCACCCTGGGAGGTGTTATGACCCTCAATCGCCAGTTCAGAGGTGAAGAAACTGAAGCCTTATGAAGGAAAGCAGCGAGGGCACACGTTTGGGAAGAGGCAGATCAGGGATGTGAACCCGAGGTCATCTCACTCCAGCGTCCCCGCCCAACCATAATCTTCCTTCGCCTCTTGTACATCAGCAAGATCCAAAGAGGCCTGCCTTAGTTGTTCTCAAGGAGAAGACTCTCCATCCACAGCCATTCCCTGCCTGGTAACACCTGCAGAATAAGTCAGGAAAAGGGATGACAAATTCTCACATGGATGGAAATGGTATTGGTCCAGGAAAGTTGGCCGCAGCATCACTGTATTTGGCACTGCTTTCTGTCATCCTTGTGTCTTCTGGTCAATACATACAGAAAGAGAAATGACTACAGTAAATGAAGGCAGTGGTCCCTGAAAACTTAAAGCTGTGATTTGCCAAAACCACTGTGCAAACCCAACGCCCTCGTGGAGAAACTTAGGCACAGAGGGGGCCATGCCATGTCTGAGATCACACAGTGACACCACGTGATGGTCCCCCTGCTTCTCTGAAGTTGGTGGAAAGAAAAGGAAGTCAAGCTGCTCAGTCATGCTCGACTCTTTGTGATCCCATGGACGAGCCATGAAATCCTCTGGGTAAGAATACTTGGAGTGGGTGGTCTATTCCTTCTCTACGGGATCTTCCCCACCCAGGGATTAAACCCAGGTCTCCTGCATTGCAGGCAGATTCTTTACAGTCTGAGTCACCAGGGAAATTGGTGGAGGCACTTTCTAATTTTTAGGATATCTTTGGTTTATAGGACTTCCATCCTTGGCTCTCTAAGACCCCAGGAACATGTATTAGCTATCTATTTCTGTGTAACAAATCACCCAAATCTCAGAGACCTAAAATAAAAACAATTTCTATGTATCAGTGATCCAGACAGTTTCACACAGTCGTCTACTTTGGGGTCTCTTACAAGCTTCCATCAAGGTGCTTGATGAGCTGTGGTCATGTCAAGTTTCAACTGGAAGAGGACTCACTTTCAAGTTCACTCACACAGTTGCTGGCATGATGGTGTGATGTCGTAGGACAAAGGACCTTAGTTCCCCACTGGCTGTTGACCTGAGGCTGCCTCAGCCCTTGCCACATGGGTCTCTCCAACATGGCAGTTTGCTTCATCAACACAAGCAAGCCAAGAAGACAACAGAGAAAGAGTCCACCGAGATGGAATTCACTGTCTTCTGTAACCTAACATGTAAGTGCATCCCATCACACAGCCATATTCTCTTTGCTGGAAGCAAGCCACTGAGGGAGCTAATCACCCAAGAAAGAAATCCCAGGAGGGAGAGACCACTGGGGAAATGGGGAAGCTCCATTTCCCATTTTGCGAGACTGTTTCTTTTCCTCAGGAGGATTTTATATAGGAGTGCCTTTCAGCACTGAACCAACAGTCCCCCCCTTCTTGGGGTGACCTTGCTAAAAGAAATGACTACAGTAAATGAAGGCAGTGGTCCCTGAAAACTTAAAGCTGTGATTTGCCAAAACCACTGTGCAAACCCAACGCTCGTGGAGAAACTTAGGCACAGAGGGGCCATGCCATGTCTGAGATCACACAGTGACACCACGTGATGGTCCCCTGCTTCTCTGAAGTTGGTGGAAAGAAAAGGAAGTCAAGCTGCTCAGTCATGCTCGACTCTTTGTGATCCCATGGACGAGCCATGAAATCCTCTGGGTAAGAATACTTGGAGTGGGTGGTCTATTCCTTCTCTACGGGATCTTCCCCACCCAGGGATTAAACCCAGGTCTCCTGCATTGCAGGCAGATTCTTTACAGTCTGAGTCACCAGGGAAATTGGTGGAGGCACTTTCTAATTTTAGGATATCTTTGGTTTATAGGACTTCCATCCTTGGCTCTCTAAGACCCCAGGAACATGTATTAGCTATCTATTTCTGTGTAACAAATCACCCAAATCTCAGAGACCTAAAATAAAAACAATTTCTATGTATCAGTGATCCAGACAGTTTCACACAGTCGTCTACTTTGGGGTCTCTTACAAGCTTCCATCAAGGTGCTTGATGAGCTGTGGTCATGTCAAGTTTCAACTGGAAGAGGACTCACTTTCAAGTTCACTCACACAGTTGCTGGCATGATGGTGTGATGTCGTAGGACAAAGGACCTTAGTTCCCCACTGGCTGTTGACCTGAGGCTGCCTCAGCCCTTGCCACATGGGTCTCTCCAACATGGCAGTTTGCTTCATCAACACAAGCAAGCCAAGAAGACAACAGAGAAAGAGTCCACCGAGATGGAATTCACTGTCTTCTGTAACCTAACATGTAAGTGCATCCCATCACACAGCCATATTCTCTTTGCTGGAAGCAAGCCACTGAGGGAGCTAATCACCCAAGAAAGAAATCCCAGGAGGGAGAGACCACTGGGGAAATGGGGAAGCTCCATTTTCCATTTTGCGAGACTGTTTCTTTTCCTCAGGAGGATTTTATATAGGAGTGCCTTTCAGCACTGAACCAACAGTCACTTCTGGTGACCTTGCAAAACCACCAGCCTCTCTCTGCTTCAGGAAGCAGGCTTGGGGGTAAGGGTAGGGGGAGCACAGTATCTCTGGAGGGATTCCAATATCCTCCAGTCATTTCCCAGATAAAGAGACCCAAAGAGGGAAAGCCACTTGCCCAGGCAGTGTGCCTGAGCCCTCTCCTTTTCTCTATATCCAGAGCCCCTCTGGGTGGGGAACATCTAGTTCAATCCTGATCAACTTCTCGAGTCTAGAAGACAACACTTAATTGGCTGCAAGTTTTCCTGCGCGTCCTCTGTGGCCTCCAGGAGTTCTTCTGAGCTAAAGAGCTGACTCATGGATCATGGAAGGTGCTCGAATAAACTGATGATGATTCTAGGTCTGAAGGACTATGCATATTCACTCCTTCTGCCACTCACTCATAGGAGGCTTCAGAGAGATGATGCCTGAGCTGAGTCTTGCAGGATAAAAGGTGGGGTGGCAGGGGTGGGCAACAGAGACAGAGGTACCAGAAAGACCAAAAGCCTGATGATCTAGAGATTGATGGGGAAGGCTATTAGCCAGTGCCTTCTGAGTTGCAGGGTCCCAGGGGAGGCCCTACATAGATGCACCTAAATCTTCCCTGCTCCCTGCCAGCCACCCTCAACTCTACCCACTTTTGCCCAGTTGGCTTTGTATGCCAGAGGCTACAACAGGCAAATATCAGCAGAAATTTTGTGTCCCTCGGGCAGGGCTAACGTGGGGAGGTGATTATGCATACTCCACTCCAGAGGGGCTGCAAAAGCTCACCTCACTTAGAGGTGGGCCACAAAGGCAGTGTCCAGCTTCCCAGCTGGGTCAGGTGGAAGGCTTATGATAGACGGGAGGGACCTTGCTGTCACTTCAGCTCAGTCTTTTCCCCAGCCATGCAGCTGCCTCCGGCCTGCCCTGTGCCATGTGACATGATGGAGCCTGTGGCTGGCACACTCAGGAAGCAGCTCTGCTTCTGCGGCATCTCTATGTCACAGCCCCTGGATACTCGGTGCTCTAACATTTGGAGCCATCTCAGGCCTGTCTACATTATTTTCTCTCTCTCTTTTTAAATCCTTCATAGATTCTACCTATGGGCTCCTTCAAGGATCTGCTCCATGGGAAGCAAAGTCAATCTAATGGGAGTTAAAGGATAAGAATGAATTTATTCAACTCAACTCCCAGTTGGGTGCCATATTTAAATATTCACAGATGACTTCTGAAGACCATGTGTCCCCAAGGAAGTGACTGCAGTTGTTGAATTGGCAGGGACAGAGAGGACGTTTGGGGGTGGATGGCCTTTCAGTGTCTCCCAAATCAAGCCCTGTATGCTGGGAACTTCCTGAGAGTCTGATCCCACGCAGGAAGGGAGGGTAAAGATGGAAGAAGTAAGGGACCCTTCCCTTCCTCTTCTCCACTCTCTCACCTGCCACCGGGACTTGAAACCCAGAGGAAACTTCAAGCTATAGTATGCTGGAATGAAACGTCAGAGATAGGATGAGGCTTGGATAATATCTCCAGTCCTCAAGACCCTCCAGAAACCCACACACACCCTCTGTGGGTGGGAATATCAGCACTCACGCCGGGCAAGTGACTTACCTAAGGTCACACAGCAAGTTCATAGCCAATTGAGGAGCCCGGTCCTCTGAACTTGCAGGCCTGTGCTTTGTCCTTGGCACCTTGTTGATTTCCAGAGGGCGGGTCCAAGGAAGGTGCTTGTGATAAGTTTCAGGGCAGGGTCAAGGTGCAACAAAGTCTGCAGTCTGAGCCTCCAATGAACGGGACAGAAGGCATCTCAAGAAACTGGGGTTTCATCTGGCTCTGGGGATAAAGCTGTTCTATCAGCTTAATGGAAGTCCTCTAGCTCTGTCTGGAGGAGAGCCTGCTGGGGCAGGGGTGAGGGAAGGCAGACGAAAGCCCCATGCCAACTGCCAGAGACTCAACGCTGGGAGGTTTTTCTTGCACCTGCTGGCCCATCCATCAGCCCCTTTCCTGCCTTTTCTCTAGTAGCTGTGGGGGTGAGGAGGATGTGGGCTGGAGGGCTGGAAGCTCAGGGTTTGACAGGCTGATGACGGAAGGGTTGGGGTCAGAGCAGACAAAGCCTAGTGCCACCTCCCTATGGGAAAGAAAGAAAACCAGACCTTCCCCAGGAAGGTCCAGCCCCGGGAGCATCGAACAATCATAGCCCAAGGTCCAGGAGAAGAGACCTCAGAGACCAGGCAATGGCCGCTCAGGGTCAACAGTCTGTTCCTGTAGACAACAACACCCCACACAGTGAGCCAAGCTGCTCTTCTGCGGCAGGATTTGCCAGGAGACTCGCACGATTCCCAAGGATGAGATGCTTTCAAACAGCCAGAGTGCTGCAATAACAGAACCAGCAGCAACCTCCCTGTCATCAGCGGGCGTACAAGAAGTGGTTGAATCAGTATCAGAGGATGCTGCCGAGGTGACTGACCCCGAAGAACCTCCAACCTCCTGAAGCAAGAGGCAGCACAGTGCAGAGACAGAGTCAGACTGTAATCAGCATATTCATTCTCTGAGGGCCTTGGGAGTGTGTGTATGTGTGTGTGTGTGTGTGCGCGCGCGCGTGCACGCGCACGTGACCAGTCACCAATCCAAGGGCATAGAGAAGACAGAGCTTCACTGACAGACTTAAGAGATAGAAGACATAATACCTTATTTAACAACATGGTACTTGAAGCCCATCTCACGATCCGTGACATCCCAGGTGGGCAGGACCCTGAGGATCAGCCCTGTTACTGAGTTACACATCTGGGCCTTAGAATCAAGAGACCATGACTTGAATGCTGACTCTGCCAAATTACTTGGCCTCTCTGCACTTCTGTCTTTCCTTCTGAAAAGCAAATAGGATCCCATTGCCACTGACTTGCCTACAACAAGGGTGGCAGGATCTGGTCAGAGCGAAACACAGGAGAAAGGGCGTGCACAATGCCTGGCACCTAGGAAGCTGGGCTCCATAAGTGAAGCTGGCATTTGTGACAGCCTAGGAGGGGTGGTCAATCGCACAGAGGCAGGGGCGTGGTGGCTTGCACCTGCTGGCCCATCCATCAGCCCCTTTCCTGCCTTTTCTCTAGTAGCTGTGGGGGTGAGGAGGATGTGGGCTGGAGGGCTGGAAGCTCAGGGTTTGACAGGCTGATGACGGAAGGGTTGGGGTCAGAGCAGACAAAGCCTAGTGCCACCTCCCTATGGGAAAGAAAGAAAACCAGACCTTCCCCAGGAAGGTCCAGCCCCGGGAGCATCGAACAATCATAGCCCAAGGTCCAGGAGAAGAGACCTCAGAGACCAGGCAATGGCCGCTCAGGGTCAACAGTCTGTTCCTGTAGACAACAACACCCCACACAGTGAGCCAAGCTGCTCTTCTGCAGCAGGATTTGCCAGGAGACTCGCACGATTCCCAAGGATGAGATGCTTTCAAACAGCCAGAGTGCTGCAATAACAGAACCAGCAGCAACCTCCCTGTCATCAGCGGGCGTACAAGAAGTGGTTGAATCAGTATCGGAGGATGCTGCCGAGGTGACTGACCCCGAAGAACCTCCAACCTCCTGAAGCAAGAGGCAGCACAGTGCAGAGACAGAGTCAGACTGTAATCAGCATATTCATTCTCTGAGGGCCTTGGGAGTGTGTGTATGTGTGTGTGTGTGTGTGTGCGCGCGCGCGTGCACGCGCACGTGACCAGTCACCAATCCAAGGGCATAGAGAAGACAGAGCTTCACTGACAGACTTAAGAGATAGAAGACATAATACCTTATTTAACAACATGGTACTTGAAGCCCATCTCACGATCCGTGACATCCCCGGGTGGGCAGGACCCTGAGGATCAGCCCTGTTACTGAGTTACACATCTGGGCCTTAGAATCAAGAGACCATGACTTGAATGCTGACTCTGCCAAATTACTTGGCCTCTCTGCACTTCTGTCTTTCCTTCTGAAAAGCAAATAGGATCCCATTGCCACTGACTTGCCTACAACAAGGGTGGCAGGATCTGGTCAGAGCGAAACACAGGAGAAAGGGCGTGCACAATGCCTGGCACCTAGGAAGCTGGGCTCCATAAGTGAAGCTGGCATTTGTGACAGCCTAGGAGCTGGGGCCTGGTCAATGGCACGCAGGGACAAGAGGCAGGGGGCGGTGGGTGGGGGTGGTCATTGGCTGCTGCTCCTGCCCCAGCCCTTCCCAGGAAGCTCCCCTCCACGCCACACACACAGAGATCCATGTACACGTGACTGCAGAGTCTGTAACTCCCCAGCAGCATGGCACGCAGGGAAGGCCGAAGGTTATCCCACCTGTCTTGAAGACCACCTCATTTACCCCTGTGACGAGCAGCACTAAGCTATGCTGAGCATTGCTAAGGTGGCCCTGGCACGGGTTCTCCTCCACATCACTGCCTGCCTGGCCATCATAGCCATTCAGGACCTCACTGAAGCCACTTCTTGGACTTTCAAAAGCAGCGCTGAGCAGTCAGAGTGGCTTTAGCCAATTTCACTGAGGTCTGACCTTCCCCGGTCATCAGCCTCAACAGGCCACTTCCATTTAATCAGCCTATACTCAGCCTCAAGCTCCGCGTGGGCCACATCCTCACTCAAGGACAACGGCCCTCTTTTCATTTGAAAATTACTTTGGGGTCCAGGACAGTGGAGCTTAGGTAGAGAGAGTTCAGACAAAGGGGCCAAGTCCAGTAACACATTCTCAAATTGGAGGCTCAATACAAGGTTTTGGAGGCTGCATGGAAGCCGCAGAGCACCCACGGGGGACATTCACCTTGGCATAGATTTGGGAAGCTGAGTTCTTCCTCTTTCCAGTGGCTACATACATGCTCTTTAGTTTTATCATCTGTAAAATGGGAATTAAAAACAGTACCACCTTTTGGGGTTGCTGTTAAATGTAATTAGATTACATTAAACATAAAACTCTAGGCATAGTGCTTGTTCATAGCACGTTCTCAATAAGCAGATAATACATTTAAACTTTGTGCTGTTGTTCAATTGCTAAGTCATGTTCGATGTTCTGCAACTCCATGGAGTGCACCATGCAAGGCTCCTCTGTCCTCCACTGTCTCCCAGAGTTTGCTCAAGTTCATGTTCATTGAGTCGGGGATGCTATCTCACCATCTCATCTTCTGCTGCCCCCTTCTCCTTTCGCCTTCAGTCTCTCCCAGCATGAGGGTCTTTTCCAATGAGTCAGCTCTTCACATCAGGTGGCCGAAGTATTGGAGCATCAGCTTCATCATCAGTCCTTCCAATGAATATTCCAAGTTGATTTCCTTTAGGATTGACTGGTTTGACAGTTATGCTAAAGGCACGCTGTTGGTGATATTACAGAAACAAGCTGTCACTGACCATTTACTATTAAGAGTGTTTAGTAAGGGACAGATTCGCTCTTGCCTCAGAAAAGGTCAGATGCTTTAAGCACAGCAGGGAAGGCCGAAGGTTATCCCACCTGTCTTGAAGACCACCTCATTTACCCCTGTGACGAGCAGCACTAAGCTATGCTGAGCATTGCTAAGGTGGCCCTGGCACGGGTTCTCCTCCACATCACTGCCTGCCTGGCCATCATAGCCATTGAGGACCTCACTGAAGCCACTTCTTGGACTTTCAAAAGCAGCGCTGAGCAGTCAGAGTGGCTTTAGCCAATTTCACTGAGGTCTGACCTTCCCCGGTCATCAGCCTCAACAGGCCACTTCCATTTAATCAGCCTATACTCAGCCTCAAGCTCCGCGTGGGCCACATCCTCACTCAAGGACAACGGCCCTCTTTTCATTTGAAAATTACTTTGGGGTCCAGGACAGTGGAGCTTAGGTAGAGAGAGTTCAGACAAAGGGGCCAAGTCCAGTAACACATTCTCAAATTGGAGGCTCAATACAAGGTTTTGGAGGCTGCATGGAAGCCGCAGAGCACCCACGGGGGACATTCACCTTGGCATAGATTTGGGAAGCTGAGTTCTTCCTCTTTCCAGTGGCTACATACATGCTCTTTAGTTTTATCATCTGTAAAATGGGAATTAAAAACAGTACCACCTTTTGGGGTTGCTGTTAAATGTAATTAGATTACATTAAACATAAAACTCTAGGCATAGTGCTTGTTCATAGCACGTTCTCAATAAGCAGATAATACATTTAAACTTTGTGCTGTTGTTCAATTGCTAAGTCATGTTCGATGTTCTGCAACTCCATGGAGTGCACCATGCAAGGCTCCTCTGTCCTCCACTGTCTCCCAGAGTTTGCTCAAGTTCATGTTCATTGAGTCGGGGATGCTATCTCACCATCTCATCTTCTGCTGCCCCCTTCTCCTTTCGCCTTCAGTCTCTCCCAGCATGAGGGTCTTTTCCAATGAGTCAGCTCTTCACATCAGGTGGCCGAAGTATTGGAGCATCAGCTTCATCATCAGTCCTTCCAATGAATATTCCAAGTTGATTTCCTTTAGGATTGACTGGTTTGACAGTTATGCTAAAGGCACGCTGTTGGTGATATTACAGAAACAAGCTGTCACTGACCATTTACTATTAAGAGTGTTTAGTAAGGGACAGATTCGCTCTTGCCCTTCCCCATCTTTATGGCCATCCCTGAGGCACACTCTAGATAGTCAATGGCCTTTTTTATTTTTTTTAAACATTTATTTATTTATTTTTATTTTGGGTGGGGTGGGGAAGGAGGGGGCAGGGGGGGCCACCTCTATTGGTCTTTCATTTCTCTATTTTCATCCATCTTTGTTCCTTGGCTCCTGCGGGCCTCCCATCGCAGTGGCCTCTGTTGTCGCAGAGCACCAGCTCTGGGCGCATGCGCTCCAGAGCTCCGGCTCGGTAATTGGACACATCAGTCCAGCCGCTCCGCAGCACATGGGATCTTCCCAGGCCAGGGATCGAACCGGCGCCCCTTGCACTGCAAGGCGGTGTCCTTACCCACTGGACCACCAGGGAAGCCCGAGTCAATGGCCTTTTAATGCCCCTTAGTCTACATACCATATCAATACCCTCCACCAAAAGGCATGTTTCAAGACACAGCTGTTGTAGAAGGGGAATGTAATAGTGGGAATATGTACTGAATATAATAGTGAGAATATGAAATGTATTTACTATATTTGCCATTTAGAGCTAGCCGTGCACTAAATGCTTCACATAGATTATTTCATTCAATCTTCCAAACAATCTCATTGGCATGGCTATTACTATTGCCTCAACAATCTCATTGGCATGGATATTACTATTGCTATTACTATTGCCTCCCTTTTATAGATGGTAGAGCAGAGATGTCAAGGGGGCAAGTCATCTTCCCAAGAACACACAGTTAGTAAGCAGAAGAGCCAGGATCTAAACCCAAGTCTTTCTGTCTACAGAACTCCATCTCTTAACCACTGCTCAGATAGGTAGCAGGACAGAGCTATAAATGTGTTGCATAAGAGCTTCATAGAGCAGGGGTACAGAAGGCTATACCTGGGGTCTCACTGAATGATACAGCCTATGTGTCAGAGACAGCTCTTTCAAAAGCTCCTTCCCTCCCTCAGAGCCCCGGAAGTAGACTTCAAGCCACAGTTCATAGGCCTAGCCATGAGGCTAGACCCCTATCTGGCTCTTGGTTCTTGCACCAAGCAGAGGCAACCTCTGTCCTTATCCATCCAGCACAGATGCCAGAAGCTGGAGATTTTCTGGGGCCCCCTTGGGGAGTACTTAAGGGCACGCACCCTTGGGGATACTGGTGCTCTGATTCAGTAGTGGAGCAAGAATCGCAAGTGGGCCTAAGAGCCGACCCTGCAAACTATCCAGCAGTCACTGGTCCACCCTTAGGAGCCTGAGATTCCCAAGGGGGAGGCCTCCAGACATTCTCCAAGGGCTGAATGCTCAGCCCCCAAACCATCATTCTGTTCTCCCTTTTGTCCAGGCTCTGTCTGCAGAGGGCATGATGGGCCAGTGAGCAGCACCAAAGAGGGGTCTATAGAGGGGAAGTGTGTGCGGGAAAAGACAGAGCTCCCAGCAGCTGCTCAGGGAGGCTGGATTCTCACCTCTAATCTGCCTCTGCAGATTATGCATGGTGCAGTCAATGGGGGAGAAATATCACGATTTACATGACAAGGGCCAAAGGAGAGAATTATGGCAAATCAATTCTGCATGAGGAGATAAAGCCCCATCTTTAATGTATGTGGTGAAAGGTAGAAATCCAATTCTCATAATGTCAGATGAAGCTGATTAAAACTGACATTCATTATTAGTGTGATGATTTTTCCCTCTCTTCTTGGACTTGAACAAACAGGCCCCATAAAGACGCGATTGTAGAACACCGTCGTCAACAGGCAAGTGAATGAAGAAAGGGCAGCGCTGACCATGGCCATGGACGATCCCACTGGAGAAAGAGCTCCAGTAATAGACCAATTACTCTCGCTGAGGCTGGCAAAGGGCAGATGGCCTTGTGAAGCTCCTGGAATTCGCATCAAGTCCTGGCTGAGCCCTAGGCAAGCCGCACGGCCAGTAGCCAGTCACTTTTCCCTCTCTAAGTGCATTTTCTCTTTGGCCAAATGAGTGGTGTCAGACTCCTGCAGTGCTCCCCCAAAGCGTGCCTAAGGACACCTCATGAAAAGTGAAAGTGTCTGTCACTCAGTCATGTCCAACACTTGGAGACCCCATAGACTGTATGTAGGCTCCTCTGTCCATGGAATTCTCCAGGCAAGAAAACTGGAGTGGGCAGCCATTCTCCTCTCCAAGGGATCTTCCCAATCCAGGGACTGAACTTGGACCTTCTGCAGTACAGGCAGATTCTTTACCATCGGAGCCACCAGGGAAGTCTACCTCATGAAAGGGGGTCTTTAAAAAAAAAAAAAACAACTTTTGTTTTACTTTTAACTTTTACAGAGTTTTGTTGTTTACAGATATGTATGTTCCCAGATTAGTCATATGTATATCACCCCCATCCCACCCCTCCAGACCATCACACAGCACCCCTGTAGGATCTGAAAGGGGCTCTTTTTACCAAATACGTGAGGCTGTCCGGGCCAGACCTTTCTCTTGGCCCTTCTCAACGCACATTGGCAAAGTGAAGGCTCTAACGAGTTGTGCCGTGAAGAAACTTCGTTTGACTTAGTTTAACCCTGTGTTTTCTTAGATCAGGATTGGCACACGTTTTGGTACAGGGTCAGACAGCAAATATTTTAGGCTTGGCAGACCATACAGTGATGAACACAACCACTCAACTCTATAGTTGCTGAGTGAGAGTGGCCCTAGACAGAAGTTGAACGAAAAGGTGTACTCCAATAAAACTTTATTTAAAAACACAGCTGCGAGTCATTACTGGCCAATCTTTGCTGCAGACCATGAACTACTGCAGCCCCAACCTTCTTTTCTATGCAAAACTTACTAACAGGTCAAAGAGTGCAATGGGTAGGAGTTTAGGTCTAAATCCCAGTTCTGCTGGGTAATAATTTTGAATCCCTGCATAAATGACTTAAGCCTGGTACATAGCGAGGTCAGAGGGGGCATGTTCAACAAGACAGTTTATTGTAAGAATATACATGAAGCACTTGTCACAGAAGCTATCACACAAATGCTCAAATAATCCATCGTCACTTTTCCTCTCTAAGGGGGTGCATTTTCCTCTTTGGCCAAATGAGTGGTGTCAGACTCCTGCAGTGCTCCCCCAAAGCGTGCCTAAGGACACCTCATGAAAAGTGAAAGTGTCTGTCACTCAGTCATGTCCAACACTTGGAGACCCCATAGACTGTATGTAGGCTCCTCTGTCCATGGAATTCTCCAGGCAAGAAAACTGGAGTGGGCAGCCATTCTCCTCTCCAAGGGATCTTCCCAATCCAGGGACTGAACTTGGACCTTCTGCAGTACAGGCAGATTCTTTACCATCGGAGCCACCAGGGAAGTCTACCTCATGAAAGGGGGGCTTTAAAAAAAAAAACAACTTTTGTTTTACTTTTAACTTTTACAGAGTTTTGTTGTTTACAGATATGTATGTTCCCAGATTAGTCATATGTATATCACCCCCATCCCACCCCTCCAGACCATCACACAGCACCCCTGTAGGATCTGAAAGGGGCTCTTTTTACCAAATACGTGAGGCTGTCCGGGCCAGACCTTTCTCTTGGCCCTTCTCAACGCACATTGGCAAAGTGAAGGCTCTAACGAGTTGTGCCGTGAAGAAACTTCGTTTGACTTAGTTTAACCCTGTGTTTTCTTAGATCAGGATTGGCACACGTTTTGGTACAGGGTCAGACAGCAAATATTTTAGGCTTGGCAGACCATACAGTGATGAACACAACCACTCAACTCTATAGTTGCTGAGTGAGAGTGGCCCTAGACAGAAGTTGAACGAAAAGGTGTACTCCAATAAAACTTTATTTAAAAACACAGCTGCGAGTCATTACTGGCCAATCTTTGCTGCAGACCATGAACTACTGCAGCCCCAACCTTCTTTTCTATGCAAAACTTACTAACAGGTCAAAGAGTGCAATGGGTAGGAGTTTAGGTCTAAATCCCAGTTCTGCTGGGTAATAATTTTGAATCCCTGCATAAATGACTTAAGCCTGGTACATAGCGAGGTCAGAGGGGGCATGTTCAACAAGACAGTTTATTGTAAGAATATACATGAAGCACTTGTCACAGAAGCTATCACACAAATGCTCAATAACCACGGTGCTGATGGTGGCTCTTATTATTATTACTATTACCGTCCAGCAGTGGCATGTTCTCTGAAACACTCAGAAGAAACGATACTCCCGAGAGGCCCCGTGGGTGCCCGCATTCTCTTAGGTAAGGAACAGCGAGACCAGCTACCAGTGCACCACCAGAGCTGCGGTCACAAAGCCCTCTCACAGAGTTTCCAGATTCTCATCATTCATTTCCCATCAGAGTTCATCCTCCCTGATCTCCATGTCAGAGAAGGTCCTATAGTTTCCTTTCAGCCCAGTTAATTATACCCAACACAGTGACCAGGCCATGGAATGAACTTCAGCTCAGCTTACAGTAGCCCCCCAGACTCAGCCCCATGCTGCTGGCTCAGGCAACCTGGTGAAAGCAGCCACCCCACCTCCACAGGCCCTGTCCAGGTTGCCAATGTCATGGAAGACCTCGGGGAGCTGGGAGCTATGCCCTAAACTCCCATCTCATGTAACAAAAAATAGTTCCTCAGGTGCCTGGCAAAGCCTCCTTTTGAATCATCCCATTTAGGGGGAAGCCCTGTTTCTAAAGTAAATCTTGCATTTCCATCAGAATTTTTGAGCTGATAAGCAAGGAGGCCTTGCCGTGGGACAGAGGAGGAGAGATGCCTGGTAAGGGTTATGGAAGACAAGAGGCCCAGGAGATGGGGATGCGTGTGTGCACCCGAGCATGTGTGCCTGTAGCCTCTATGCTGGGGCAGCAGGTGAGACCCTGGCTTTCGTTGTGGTTGGTCCAGGCTTCGGCTGGGTCCTGTCTTCTTCTTGTGCTATTTTTGTACGTGCAAAAGCAAGTACTAACCCTGACACACAGTAGGCCCTCAATATCTTTTCAATGACTGATAGATCGAAACATATGACTAACAGGTCAAAGAGTGCAATGGGTAGGAGTTTAGGTCTAAATCCCAGTTCTGCTGGGTAATAATTTTGAATCCCTGCATAAATGACTTAAGCCTGGTACATAGCGAGGTCAGAGGGGGCATGTTCAACAAGACAGTTTATTGTAAGAATATACATGAAGCACTTGTCACAGAAGCTATCACACAAATGCTCAATAACCACGGTGCTGATGGTGGCTCTTATTATTATTACTATTACCGTCCAGCAGTGGCATGTTCTCTGAAACACTCAGAAGAAACGATACTCCCGAGAGGCCCCGTGGGTGCCCGCATTCTCTTAGGTAAGGAACAGCGAGACCAGCTACCAGTGCACCACCAGAGCTGCGGTCACAAAGCCCTCTCACAGAGTTTCCAGATTCTCATCATTCATTTCCCATCAGAGTTCATCCTCCCTGATCTCCATGTCAGAGAAGGTCCTATAGTTTCCTTTCAGCCCAGTTAATTATACCCAACACAGTGACCAGGCCATGGAATGAACTTCAGCTCAGCTTACAGTAGCCCCCCAGACTCAGCCCCATGCTGCTGGCTCAGGCAACCTGGTGAAAGCAGCCACCCCACCTCCACAGGCCCTGTCCAGGTTGCCAATGTCATGGAAGACCTCGGGGAGCTGGGAGCTATGCCCTAAACTCCCATCTCATGTAACAAAAAATAGTTCCTCAGGTGCCTGGCAAAGCCTCCTTTTGAATCATCCCATTTAGGGGGAAGCCCTGTTTCTAAAGTAAATCTTGCATTTCCATCAGAATTTTTGAGCTGATAAGCAAGGAGGCCTTGCCGTGGGACAGAGGAGGAGAGATGCCTGGTAAGGGTTATGGAAGACAAGAGGCCCAGGAGATGGGGATGCGTGTGTGCACCCGAGCATGTGTGCCTGTAGCCTCTATGCTGGGGCAGCAGGTGAGACCCTGGCTTTCGTTGTGGTTGGTCCAGGCTTCGGCTGGGTCCTGTCTTCTTCTTGTGCTATTTTTGTACGTGCAAAAGCAAGTACTAACCCTGACACACAGTAGGCCCTCAATATCTTTTCAATGACTGATAGATCGAAACATATGACAAGTTAATTAGCAAGTTACTATTCCCCCTCCTTTTTCTTCCACTTTGGCCTGTGAGGCCCTTGCCGTGTATCCCCTCACTGAGCTCCACACCAGCTGCTATGCCAGTTGCTCTGACATTGCCTCTTGGAAACCCTACTCTTCTTTTCTCATCCTCTCACACCGGAAGCCCTCCATCAGCGATGTCTGCAGGCCCCTGGCTATGGACCAGCCTGCCCAATCATACCCACACTCTGCTGACAAGCTTTGGTTTCCTCTGTCCTTCCCTCCTGCCATCCTCGGGCCTTCCAGAGGGAGCTCTTGCTCTGTGCCCTGCCTCCTTGCCCTGACGCCCACACACATGGGGGTTGACTTGATTGTGTCTAATAGTGCTTTACAATGGACCTTATTCATGTCCCATGGAGCTAATGTTACACAGAATGCAGTTTGAGAGACAATGTCCTTTCTTCTTACACATGAGGACACTGGGGGCAAAAGTGTAAATACTCAAGGTTAATTTCCTTTAGGATTGATGGGTTTGATCTCCTTGCTTTCCACAGGACTCTCAAGAGTCTTCTCCAGCACCACAGTTTGAAAGCATCAGTTCTTCAATGCTCAGCTTTCCTTATGGTCCAGCTCTTACATCCATCCATGACTACTGGAAAAGTGATGTCTCTGCTTTTTAATACTCTGTGTTTATCTTATTGACAAAAAAAAATTGCCCAAGCTCATGGCACATTAAAATATAAGAGATGTGAGCTAAGTCATCCAGAGACTTTTCTATTGCTTCCCTAGAGCCAGGCTGTGTTCCTCCAGTGGACCACCAGCGAAGCTCAACAGATACACTCTTAATGGCAACTGACATTCAGCCTCAGGGTCAGGGAGCAAAAAGGGGCAGTGGGGACTGGGGCTAACAGAATGCTCTAACTACAGTGATTTCTGCCGTATGAAAGTGCAGGTCAAATAGTATCAGCTCTTTTGATTTCTAAAGAGAAGCAGGATGGATGGATTCATATGGTACATTCTTTGCAGGCTGAAGTTTGTCCACGAGTCCTCTGTCTGTACTAGACCCTTCTCCTTCGTCCAGTCCAGAGCTGCTCCTCTCTGTAGACGGCCAAACGCTAGCACTGTCCAGCAAACAAGGGTAGTTCCCTTGTGGTCACAGCCAGAGACAGAGGTTTCCCTTGCTCAGTTCTCTCTGCTCTGAGGGACTCCCCGCAGAGATGAATTAGGACAACAGTGCCCTGGAAACAGCCGTTTTCAACATAAATATTGCCAGGTTTGAGCTAGACATCAGCCCAGCCTCTAATCCAAACAAAATAGACCATTGTCCTCTGATTATTTTTCTTCTGGACAAAAGCCTCTGAACACTTGGTTTCCCATTTTTTAACCTCTGTATTTATGGGCCATGTTAATTTAATTCAGAAGCTCCCGCCTTCAACGCAATTCAAAAGCAGCCGGGATTTGCATTTCATGTTTTCAAAGCCTTTCTGGTCTGCCCGGCTGCCCTGAAAAGGAGGCTTTGTCCTCTTCGTTCTGAGAAAGAGGACAGAAAAACCACCCAAACTCTTTGAGATAAGGCAAAACATCATCGACAGCTCCACACACAGCTTCTCATATCCCAGAAACAACACTGGAAAATTCTGGAACAGGACTCTCAAGAGTCTTCTCCAGCACCACAGTTTGAAAGCATCAGTTCTTCAATGCTCAGCTTTCCTTATGGTCCAGCTCTTACATCCATCCATGACTACTGGAAAAGTGATGTCTCTGCTTTTTAATACTCTGTGTTTATCTTATTGACAAAAAAAAAATTGCCCAAGCTCATGGCACATTAAAATATAAGAGATGTGAGCTAAGTCATCCAGAGACTTTTCTATTGCTTCCCTAGAGCCAGGCTGTGTTCCTCCAGTGGACCACCAGCGAAGCTCAACAGATACACTCTTAATGGCAACTGACATTCAGCCTCAGGGTCAGGGAGCAAAAGGGAGCAGTGGGGACTGGGGCTAACAGAATGCTCTAACTACAGTGATTTCTGCCGTATGAAAGTGCAGGTCAAATAGTATCAGCTCTTTTGATTTCTAAAGAGAAGCAGGATGGATGGATTCATATGGTACATTCTTTGCAGGCTGAAGTTTGTCCACGAGTCCTCTGTCTGTACTAGACCCTTCTCCTTCGTCCAGTCCAGAGCTGCTCCTCTCTGTAGACGGCCAAACGCTAGCACTGTCCAGCAAACAAGGGTAGTTCCCTTGTGGTCACAGCCAGAGACAGAGGTTTCCCTTGCTCAGTTCTCTCTGCTCTGAGGGACTCCCCGCAGAGATGAATTAGGACAACAGTGCCCTGGAAACAGCCGTTTTCAACATAAATATTGCCAGGTTTGAGCTAGACATCAGCCCAGCCTCTAATCCAAACAAAATAGACCATTGTCCTCTGATTATTTTTCTTCTGGACAAAAGCCTCTGAACACTTGGTTTCCCATTTTTTAACCTCTGTATTTATGGGCCATGTTAATTTAATTCAGAAGCTCCCGCCTTCAACGCAATTCAAAAGCAGCCGGGATTTGCATTTCATGTTTTCAAAGCCTTTCTGGTCTGCCCGGCTGCCCTGAAAAGGAGGCTTTGTCCTCTTCGTTCTGAGAAAGAGGACAGAAAAACCACCCAAACTCTTTGAGATAAGGCAAAACATCATCGACAGCTCCACACACAGCTGCTCATATCCCAGAAACAACACCTGGAAAATTCTGGAACAGCCTGTCCTGGCCCTCACAGCTGTGGGCTATGACTGGGGAGTGGCGCGACCCTTTCCCTGGGGCTGCTGACCCAGCTGAAGGTCATCAGAAGCACTGGCTGCGGGCTAGTCAGGTTGGGCCAGGCTGTTGTTCACTGGACTGTCTTGTGCCTCATCCAGGGCCGCCAGGCTGTCTCCTCTAGAAGCAGGGTGCCTTCCCTGAAGTCCGCCCACCACACTTTCTCAGTGAGCCCGGCACTAGACGAACCACTTCATAAACTGTCTCTCAGTTCAACCTCACAACAGATGAGATGGGATCCGTGACTATCATTTCACAGATGGGGAAACCAAGGCTTCCAGAGGCAGAAGTGACTTGCCTCGAGGTTGAAGGTCTCTTGAAAGGAAACCAAAGGATTCTCTTTGGAAAACAAAGCTGGCTTTTAAAAAAAAATCTGTCCTCAGAAGAAGACTTTGATTTTGATTTCCATGACTGAGAATGGATTTTTATTGTTCTTTTTTAATGCAAATTTCTAACAGAACAAATCATCCATGAACATATTCCAATATAGTCTTTTTACAAAACATTACAGGTAAGGTTTAAAGCTCCTTAGACCACTCTTCTTCACTCCTCGCCTCCTCCCGACAGGCACATCCCAAGTCTTTCATGCACCCACCCAAAGGAAGCCCCTGTGATCAGCTTCCACGACCTTCTGCTTGTTTGCTGAGCACTTACATATTTTTTGATGGCTGCACCCATTTATTGTATTTGCCACTTTTTAATAAAATGGTGACCATACTGTCTATATTTTTCTACAATTCTTTTGATAGCCTTTTTTTTTAAATATATATATATTTATTTATTTATTTATTTATTTATTTATTTATTTATTTATTTATTTATTTATTTGACTGAGCCAAGTCTTAGTTGCAGCATGCAGGGCTTTTAGTTATGGCATGTGGGATCTAGTTCTCTGACCAGGGATTGAACCCAGGCCCCCTGCACTGGGAGTTCGGAGTTTTAGCTACTGGGCCATGAGGGAAGTCCCTCGACAGCCTTTATGATAAGCTCTTGGAGAATACGGAATACAGTAAATCTAGAACTTGTGCTGTCTTCTTACGCTGCTCCGTGGCTCGGCCACCCGTGGCTCGCTAAGCTGTTCAATGTTTGTACTCGGACACTGCGGGGACAGGGCAGTCCAAGGCTGCTTGCTGGGGCACACCTGCATGTCTCTTTTCAGAGGCAATGTGAAAAAAGTGATTGTAACCGGTGACACAGGCTATTCCTGACTGTCTCACTTCTTCTGTGATAGAGAACCCAGATCTCTTCGTGGGGGTTCCCTGAACCTGTCCCTGGCATAGAGTATGCATGCAGAGGTCCACTGGGGAGGGATCTCAGGAGGGCCACTTACAAGTCAGTGAGGAAGGCACACTGGGTCTTCAATGCTCTTCCAACCAGGCCCCTGTGGGCCCCTAGAGGACCTCTGCCGCTGGAATGACCCCTCAGGGCTGTCCCCAACTAAAGCAAGGGGCCAGGGATTTTTCCGCCGCCTGCATAAGCCAAGTATTGACAAAAATGGCCTTCTTCTGGAAGGGGGTGTATCTGGGTGAGGTGGTTCCCTGTGCTATGGGCAGAGGCCAGACAGAGACACAACTGTGTGTTACCAGTCACCAATATTCCTAGCAGCTGTGGGCAGGAGGCCAGCACTGAAGAGGGACCTAGGTCATGCAGCACCGTATCCACTGCACCGTGGATTCCAGAAGAGGGGCTCCACTTCTCAGGCTTCTCCCAGCTCAGTGCACATGATGAGCTTCTGACCAATGGGTCCAGGCACTAACATGAGTAACTTCCAGGCTCAGCCATCGACGGATCATCGCAGGCTTCTGCTGGAAAGAGCAGTTAACTTCAATGCTGCTTAGATCAATTTCATTTGAAGTTTCTCTAAAAAAACAGCTCAACATATATACTGACTAGTGTACCAGATCATTGGGAATGCATTTTAAAATTAATTTAGTAGCTATGGTACTACCAGGTCTCTGTCCACTTATCCACATCTGGGCCAGTTTACACTGCCTACCACAAAATGGTCTACTTCATGGAAATGACTTTGTACTGCGCCCATAACCTGGGCCCATTTCTGACCTATTTGTGATGGTTCTAGCAATGGGTAAGGATTCTATTGGAGGCATGGAACAAAGTAAGCCTAACTTGGCAGGAAACAAACCCAAACAGAACCCCCTAAGTCATACTGGGCTCCCTCTGGTGGGCTCAGCAGTAAAGAATCCACCTGCAATACAATGAAAAATGCAGGAGACTCGAATTTATCTCCGGATCAGGAAGATCCTCTGAAGGAGGGCATAGCAACCTACTCCAGCATTCTTTTTTTTTTTTTTTAATACAGTTTTTTTTGTTTTGTTTTGTTTTGTTTTTGCTTCTAGGTCATCATTTATTTTTCATCCATCTTTATTATTCTTTGGCCTTTGTGGGCCTCCCATTGCAGTGGCCTCCCTCGTTGCAGAGCACCAGATCTGAGCACATGAACTCCAGAGTGCTGGCTTAAAATTGGACACACCGGTCCAGCCACTCTGCAGACATGTGGGATCTTCCCGGGCTAGGGATCAAACTGGTGCCCCTTGCACTGCAAGGCGGATTCTTTACCCATTGGACCCCTAGAGAAGCCCACTCCAGTATTCCTGCCTGGAGAATCTTGTGGACAGTGGAGCCTGGTGGGCTACAGTCCATAGGGTCACAAAGAGTCTGGCATGACTGAAGTAACTGAGCATGCCTGCAGGCAAGCCATATTAGCTCCAGCTCCTGGCTTTAGCTGGCTCGCACTTCAAAAAACAGCTGGGTAAATCAGGACCAATGAAGCTGTATGAGTGCAAACCAGAACTCTAAACTTGCAGACCATGGCTCCAGTCCCAGCTTGGTTGCTCTCTTGGGAGCCCCAGAAAGATTCTTATGGGAACTTTTCATTTTAAAAAAAAATAATTCTATTTATTTTTGGCTGTGCTGGGTCTTTGTTGCTGCTCAGGTTTTTGTCTAGCTGTGATGTGTGGGCTTTTCACTGTGGTGGCTCCTCTTGTTGCAGAGCACAGGCTCTAGAGCCCCACAGGCGTCAGTAGTTGTGGCTCCCAGACTCTAGAGCACAGGCTTAATAGCTGTGGCACAAGGACTTAGTTGCTCCACAGCATGTGGGATCCTCCCAAACCAGGGATTGAACCTGTGTCTCCTGCACTGGCAGGCGGATTCTCTTCCACTGAGCCACCAGTGGAAAAGCCACCCTGTCTTCTCATCTTGAAAATCTGTTGGCCCACGGCATGAAGCGGGGGCTCTTCACCCAGAGCTGGAACAGCCTCCAGTTAATCACGGTGCTTCTGTGGGTCACACAGCTGAGCTGCTGGAGTCCGCCACATGGGAGGGCAGGCTTAGCTGCCACTGCTGAATAAATGATGGTTTCATCATCAAAACTTCAGGCAGAGTATCATCCTCCCAGCAGGGACAACTGAGTTTATTTACAGCACTACCTGAATCAACCAGCAGACAAGGACCCTGGAGAACCAGCTCGAGGAAGGAAGGCAGTAACACTTCCTGAGGGCCTAGGATGAGCCAGGAGCTTACAGACATCATCCAATTTAATCTTCCCAACAAGATTAAATCCCTAAGTTTAGCTATCCATGAGGAAATCGGGATCGAAAGCAATGAATGCATTTGCTTGGGCTGACAGAGAGAGACTTCAGACCAGCCCTGTGGGACACTTGGGATCAACAGTAATAGCATTACTAGGAATAATATTAATAACTTTCATTTATATGTCACATCTATGTTGAGGCAGTGTTCTTAGCACTTTGTACATATCCACTATTGAATTTTCACGACAACTCTGTAGGGTAAATCTTGCAATTATTCCCAATTTATATACGAGGAAACTAAGACACAGAGTGGTTAAGTAACTGGTCAAAGTCACACAGCAAGTAAAAGTTGGAGCTGGGATTTGAACAGACAGTTTTGCTTTGGAATCCATGTGCTTCTTCACATGTCCTTTGGGCTCACCGCCCTGTATTTGTTCCAACAGATTCAGCTTGCTATAGAATAATGGAGTTCAAAGAGGATTACAGAGAAATATAGTCTAATCTCCCCATTCTACAGATGAGCAAACTGAGACCCAGAGATGACAAGAGATTTGCCCAATAACACAAGAGATGGGAGCAACAATGCTCAGAACAGAGCCAAGATGGAGGAAATGAGGGAAAATGTATCACTAAGTTTCAAAGCAAGGTACTTTTCTCGCTGAGCTTTTGTTTTTTGCTGTTTTTGTTTTTTCAACAGATCTGGGGTTCTCAGGAAGCTGCTGGGTGTAACTGTGGTGAAGGCCCAAGCAGGACCAGGGATCTGAGGGCAGCCTCTGCGGGAAGAGGAGCAGAGTGAAGCTGGCAGTGGCAGGGAAGGATCCAGGGACTCTGGAGGCCAGATGGGTGGCCAGGCAGCCCCAGTCAAGCACCTCAGGGGAGGAATTCCACCAGACTGATCGGGCTAAGCAGTGACCGCTTCATGCTTACCCTTGACTAGTTGTAAATCAAAAGTGAAAACCAAATGAGGATGACAATGGTGAGCTAATCACCGCTGAGAAGCAGTAGAGGGTCATGGTTACAACCATGAGTCCTGGGTATGCGCCATCATTGGCTCTCGGTGCGACTATAGACAGCCACTTAATCCCTCTACCCCTCAGGTCTTGCACTGATAGAACCATGATGGGCAGCATGCCTCGTCTATGGGGGAGAACTAAACTCACAGACAGTCCTGAAGCAAACACGCATCAGGCACAGAGCACGTGTTCAAGAAACAGTTGCTGCTGTTGCTTTTACTGCTCCTGTGACTTGTCGGCACCAACTCTGTGCCCTGTTTCAGGGCAGTATAATCTGTTTTCTCACCCGTCCACCTGCTATAGTGGGTATATCACGCCCAATTCACAGATGAGTAAATGAGTGGTAGGGTTAAGTCATTTGCACCAGGAAGCAAAAGTTGGAGCTGGGATTTGAACAGACAGTTTTGCTTTGGAATCCATGTGCTTCTTCACATGTCCTTTGGGCTCACCGCCCTGTATTTGTTCCAACAGATTCAGCTTGCTATAGAATAATGGAGTTCAAAGAGGATTATAGAGAAATATAGTCTAATCTCCCCATTCTACAGATGAGCAAACTGAGACCCAGAGATGACAAGAGATTTGCCCAATAACACAAGAGATGGGAGCAACAATGCTCAGAACAGAGCCAAGATGGAGGAAATGAGGGAAAATGTATCACTAAGTTTCAAAGCAAGGTACTTTTCTCGCTGAGCTTTTGTTTTTTGCTGTTTTTGTTTTTTCAACAGATCTGGGGTTCTCAGGAAGCTGCTGGGTGTAACTGTGGTGAAGGCCCAAGCAGGACCAGGGATCTGAGGGCAGCCTCTGCGGGAAGAGGAGCAGAGTGAAGCTGGCAGTGGCAGGGAAGGATCCAGGGACTCTGGAGGCCAGATGGGTGGCCAGGCAGCCCCAGTCAAGCACCTCAGGGGAGGAATTCCACCAGACTGATCGGGCTAAGCAGTGACCGCTTCATGCTTACCCTTGACTAGTTGTAAATCAAAAGTGAAAACCAAATGAGGATGACAATGGTGAGCTAATCACCGCTGAGAAGCAGTAGAGGGTCATGGTTACAACCATGAGTCCTGGGTATGCGCCATCATTGGCTCTCGGTGCGACTATAGACAGCCACTTAATCCCTCTACCCCTCAGGTCTTGCACTGATAGAACCATGATGGGCAGCATGCCTCGTCTATGGGGGAGAACTAAACTCACAGACAGTCCTGAAGCAAACACGCATCAGGCACAGAGCACGTGTTCAAGAAACAGTTGCTGCTGTTGCTTTTTACTGCTCCTGTGACTTGTCGGGCACCAACTCTGTGCCCTGTTTCAGGGCAGTATAATCTGTTTTCTCACCCGTCCACCTGCTATAGTGGGTATATCACGCCCAATTCACAGATGAGTAAATGAGTGGTAGGGTTAAGTCATTTGCACCAGGGAAGCAACTGACTTCTTAGTGTGAGTGGTTTACGTGGAGCCCTATGTCTCTCTGTGCCTAGTGTTCACAATGGTACTGGTAAATGAGGACGCAGCCATGCATGCTGGGAAAGTCACCAGGAAAGGGAGGTGGAGGAGAGACACAGAAGGCAAGCATCAATGCAAATGCAAATGACCTTCATTAAAATGAGAGAGTCTGGAGGTGTCTGTCTCCTTTTGTCCCACCACTCTGCCTGGCTCTGGCTCTGGGAGGCTGACTCCACAGACTGCATTGCCCAGGCCTGGAGGGCAAGGGAGACAGGAAAAGGAAGAAAGGAGAAACAGGAGTTACGGGAGGAGCTAGGAGCTAATTCCTCAGCTCCCTACCTGCCACGCTGTCTCATTCTTCGCCTTAAGGCCAAGGCTGCTGAGGGGGAGCCCTTGGCCCAAGGCTACAGCTTTCTCCCCTCAGCCCTCAAGTCTGGGGCTGGGACCAGCTCCTGCTTTTCCTATGGGTTCCCTTAACCCTGCCCAGGCCCTTGTAAATAGCCCCTTGTTTAAGTCCTTTCCAACCAGTACTTTTCGGTGTGCTGCCTGCCCCCTACCAGAACCCTCATCTGGGTTATCGGCTTCCAGGGAGGGTATGGTACAGGAATGGCATTTGAGCCATTCTGGTGCTCCTGGAAGCTGTCTAGGGAACACTCCTGACACCTTTAGTGAGTTCTCAGGGCAGCCAACAGCTCCCTGAAGCCCCCGGGCTCAGCCAGCCCTGATTCACTAGTTCTTCAGGGTTTTCCAGACTCCCTCAGCCCCAGGGAGACAGGGATTCTTGGCAGAAACCAACTCCCAGGAGTCAGTGTAAGGGCTTCTGGCAAGGTCTGGATGGACCCTCTAGCCAAGGGCTAGTTCAGTGCCAGTGATCTCCAGATCTGGCCACCCTCCTCTCTCAGCATTAATAAAGAGGCAGAGGGGACAGGAGAGACGAGCGTAGCCTTATTTTGTATTCTTGCCTCCTTTTAAGAAGACAGAATCAAAGTGAGAGAGCCTCTCCTGGGGCTTGAGTACAGCTGGCCAAAATTGCCTGGCTGGAAAAATTCAATACAATATGGAAAAAAAAATAACTGAAAGAAGTGCAGTAAGAAAATACAGAACAGGTAGCAAACGCAGTAGAGCCAGAAACAAATGTAGCCAGATCAAGAATATTAACTTTTGGATTTCAGTGGTTTTCTTCCTTTCCAACTCCTGCCAGATTTGCCAAGGTAAAGCCTGCCAGGATCCTGCAAACAGGTGAGAGTACACCTGGTGAGGTGAGGTTAGACACCATGGTGGAATGCTAGAGATGGGGAACACAGCATCAGACTGTGTGGGAATATGGCTCTGGTTGACCAGATGGCTTAATTGCAGGGTTGGTAGAACTGGACCCTAGGAAAGGTAGGTCTTTTCTTCTCAGTCTGGCAGAGAAGACAGAAAATACATGATCCTTTGGTCACCAAAGGCTGATCTCTTAAGCCCTTTTCTATCCTCTGCCCCAACTCACAGAATTGAAGGCAAAGGCCGCAGATCAAAGTCTAAAGAGACCACCTTCCCATCACTTCTTCCTCCTCCTGGGGACCTGCCTCAGTGATTCTTGACTCATGGGCATTCTGGGGACCAGAAGGGGAGCCAGGGGAGCAGCTACCAATCTTTGGGAAGCAGTGGGTTCCCTGGAAAGGGTGGAGATTTGGGTATCAAGCATGGGTTATCGGCTTCCAGGAGGGTATGGTACAGGAATGGCATTTGAGCCATTCTGGTGCTCCTGGAAGCTGTCTAGGGAACACTCCTGACACCTTTAGTGAGTTCTCAGGGCAGCCAACAGCTCCCTGAAGCCCCCGGGCTCAGCCAGCCCTGATTCACTAGTTCTTCAGGGTTTTCCAGACTCCCTCAGCCCCAGGGAGACAGGGATTCTTGGCAGAAACCAACTCCCAGGAGTCAGTGTAAGGGCTTCTGGCAAGGTCTGGATGGACCCTCTAGCCAAGGGCTAGTTCAGTGCCAGTGATCTCCAGATCTGGCCACCCTCCTCTCTCAGCATTAATAAAGAGGCAGAGGGGACAGGAGAGACGAGCGTAGCCTTATTTTGTATTCTTGCCTCCTTTTAAGAAGACAGAATCAAAGTGAGAGAGCCTCTCCTGGGGCTTGAGTACAGCTGGCCAAAATTGCCTGGCTGGAAAAATTCAATACAATATGGAAATAAATAACTGAAAGAAGTGCAGTAAGAAAATACAGAACAGGTAGCAAACGCAGTAGAGCCAGAAACAAATGTAGCCAGATCAAGAATATTAACTTTTGGATTTCAGTGGTTTTCTTCCTTTCCAACTCCTGCCAGATTTGCCAAGGTAAAGCCTGCCAGGATCCTGCAAACAGGTGAGAGTACACCTGGTGAGGTGAGGTTAGACACCATGGTGGAATGCTAGAGATGGGGAACACAGCATCAGACTGTGTGGGAATATGGCTCTGGTTGACCAGATGGCTTAATTGCAGGGTTGGTAGAACTGGACCCTAGGAAAGGTAGGTCTTTTCTTCTCAGTCTGGCAGAGAAGACAGAAAATACATGATCCTTTGGTCACCAAAGGCTGATCTCTTAAGCCCTTTTCTATCCTCTGCCCCAACTCACAGAATTGAAGGCAAAGGCCGCAGATCAAAGTCTAAAGAGACCACCTTCCCATCACTTCTTCCTCCTCCTGGGGACCTGCCTCAGTGATTCTTGACTCATGGGCATTCTGGGGACCAGAAGGGGAGCCAGGGGAGCAGCTACCAATCTTTGGGAAGCAGTGGGTTCCCTGGAAAGGGTGGAGATTTGGGTATCACACTGTCTGGGGTTTGCTTCCAGCTCTGCCACTTAGGTAAAATGACAAGTTTTTGAGTATTTTCCATACACCAGGTACCATGCTAGGAGCATTGCATGAAATTCTTTCACTTAATCCTCATGAGAACTCTTGACAGTCCCACGATTAAATTGGGTTTTTCCGATTATACAGGTCCAAGGTTCCAGACACAGCATGTGGGACTCAAACATCAGATCTTTGTCTTCAGAAATAAGGGAGTAAGTGTGTAAGTGTCATTCGCCCAGTTGTGCCTGACTTTTTGCAACCCCATGGACCATAGACCAGCAGGCTCCTCTGTCCATGGAGTTCTCCAGGGAAGATACTGGAGTGGGTTGCCATTTCACTGGGCATGGGATCTTCTGGGCCCAAGCAATGAACCCAGATTTTCCACATGGCAGGCAGATTCTTTACCATCTGAGCCACCAGAGAAGCAAGATATTTCCTGGATGTTTTACTGACAATATTGATGCCTGGTCTTTCCTTTAACTTATTCTCAATGTTATGCTGCTTCTCCAGGAAAATCTGTCCATCCAGGGTATAAGGCAACAAGCTCTTTGACCACCAAAGGAAATGTAAATGGTTACAAAAATTTTATCCACTTCTATAAATGGATCCATTTCTCATCAGAAATTCTAAGATTTATGTTCAAAGATACTTATTAAAATGGCATTTATTATTTAAAAAAAACTGAAAATGTCCAACAATAACAGGTTAAACTGGTCTACTCACAGAATGTTATGCCTTATTGGTTAGGTAAATTATGGTTCTTCTAAAATAATTACCCCTGAGCTATTAAAAATGTTAATCTGAAAAGAATGCCTTATCACGGAAACATTCAATACTATTAAAAAATCAAATCACAAAACTAAACATACAACAGGATCCCACTTCAGATGTAGACAGAAGGGGAGACAGAGAGAGACAGAAGGAAGGAGAGAGGAGATGAGAGGAGGGAAGGGGAAGAGAAGAGGGGAGAGAGGAAGGTAGGAAAGAAGGAGGGAGGAGGGGCAGGAGGGAAGTATGGATCATGGCAGATAGGAAGAGCAAGAGAGATTTTACGGAAGATACATTTAAAATAGGCTTTTCCTCTCGGTAGCTAAATGAGAAATAAATTTCTTCTTCCTTGAACTTTGCATTTTCTGAGTTCCTTACAGTGATTACTGGCAAGAGTTTTATAACTGGAGAGGAAGCAGGTGTGGAAACCATCTCTGTCCAGTGAAGTGGCCTCAGCACCTCCCTTCCCCTCTAACTGACGGCCTCTGCTGGGCCCTGCTACGGCTCATTCCGAGCTCTCTGTGCCGTTCCCTCCTGAGCCATGTGGAGCTGAGACTAAGCGTCAGTGCATTCAAGAGTCACAGAGTGGGCATGGTGAATGGACAATTTTCCCGTGCATCTCTCTGGACCACAAAAGCAATTCATCGTCTGGGACTATTTCCAAGAAACGCTCATCGGCTCTGAGCAGCAGCTGGCTCAGGCACCTGCACACCTCTTACCTTGTTCCCAGACCTTCAGATATAAAAGCGAGGAGGAATGGCAGGCAAGCCCATTCACCCCCGAACTGGAAACGATCCCTCTTCCCGAGCGTGTTGTCGCCAGCCCCCTCTCAGGGACAGGCCTGATAGGGGCATTTGGTGGAAGAAACAAGGAGCTGAGGGCAGGTGCAGATGGATTTTCCACAGTGAGGTCAGAGGAGGGGAAATCCCACCAATACAGACAAAACACTGTCTGACCTGTTACTTTGGCCCTTCACCCAGTATAGCCACAAGGCTTTTACAAACGGTGTCTGTCTTCCCATCTGGCATGGTGCTATAAAAATTTAAATAAAATACCAAACACACACAGCACCAAATTATTATCATCATCACTCTCTCATGGAAACAAGAAATTCAACTAACTGAACTCTCTCTTGTGAACTGCATTTTAATGAAGCTCATATTCATGTGCATTTCCAGACCCCTGTGTCTCCCCAGAAAGCATTATACGTTATAGGGACCAGTTGGTACTTTCCCATCAGAACGTTCACTGCTTAATTTCCTTTCTACTGAATACCTTCAGGGCTCATCCTTTGCAAAAAAAAAAAAAAAAATTTCTAATTGTAAGATATTAGAAAAAGTAAAGGAATTAGATACCTGGCTTCTAATTGCAGCTCCCCCAGTAATGAGCTGAACCTCAATTTCCTAACTGTAAAATGTTTACCATATGTTTGAGGATCAACTGAGACATTCAGTGTAAACTATAGAGAACCCCTAAATGAATATAGCTAATGCTATATCATCTTCCATTCTTAAGGCTCAGCTATAAACTTTCCCAAAAGCCCTAATCAGGGGACCTTCTCTCCAGTTCCCCTTTCTACACCCTTCCAACACACAAAAAGCCCAGAATTTCATTCTTAATTTTTCATCATATATATATACACACATATACTTTTTGTTAATTTTTATTTTACTTTTTACTTTTACAGAGTTTTGTTGTTTACAGATATGTATGATCTCAAATTAGTCGTATGTATATCCCCCCCATCCCACCCCTCCAGGCCACCGCACAGCACCCCTGCAGGATCCCCTTTTCTCATAGAACAATGACAATAGCTATTTTTTTCACATACGATGGTATAGGTTTCCATGCAAGTTCTTTTATGCCTCCTACCCACTGTTTATTCCCCACTATGTCCATATGTCTACTGTCCGTGTCTGTTTTTCCATCACTTCACTGCGTGTTATCATTGCCATCCTACTAGATTCCATATATATGTGTAGTATATTGTACTTGTCCTTATCTTTTTGACTTACTTCACTTTTTACGATAGGTTCTAGATCCAGCCACCTCATTAGGACTAATTCTTCCGCATTTCTTTTTACAGCTGTGTAGTATTCCATTGTATATATGTACCAGCACTTTTGTATCCATTCATTCGTTAATGGACATCTATTTTGCTTCCATGTTCTAGCTATTGTATAGAGAGCTGCAATGAACATTGGGGTACAGATGCTTCTTTCAGTTTTTAAATTTTCATTATGAACCTAAAATTGTAGAGGCTTTTTTGCAGAGCTAGTTAATTAAATTTGATTTATTTAACAACAATTAAAATAATTAAAATCTTCTGGAGAAATAATGATCATTTAATACCAGAGAATGCACCTTTATTTTTTTGAAAAATGAAGACTTTTGATTCTACTCTACCTGTAAATACAGACTAATTTTGAAATAGAAATATTGACTTAACTTGTGGCTACCCCAACAGGGCAGTCCTCCCTCCAGCAGGGGGCTCCCTTTTTTCTTTGGACAATCTGGAGCATGCAAACCTTCCCACACATGGTTGATACAATTGTAGGAGAAAATATACACCCTCTTAGTCCTCTAACTCTAAAGACAACTGGAAAATGCTGTTCTACAGATAATTTCCCAGGCTCACCAAGTTTCATCCTAAGTTAAATAGTTTCCTTCCAAGTTAATCTGTCAAAATCAACACTACTTCAAAATAAAGTGATAGGACTATTCTAAGGAGGCCCGTCATAACAGTACTGGTCCAGGCTAGCTCATGAAGGAACCCAACTCCAGGATATTCTATAAAAATAGTACTATTTACAGATGGCCAACAAACCCATGAAAAGATGCACAACATCACTCATTATTAGAGAAATGCAAATCAAAACTACAATGAGATATCACCTCATACCAGTCAGAATGGCCGTCATCAAAAAGTCTACAAACAATAAATGCTGGGAAGGGTGTGGAGAAAAGCGAACCCTCTTGCGCTGTTGGTGGAAATGTAAATTGATACAGCCACGGGAAGACAGTAAGATATTCCTTAAAGCACTAGGAATAAAACCACCATATGACCCAGCAATCCCACTACTAGGCATACACCCTGAGGAAACCAAATTGAAAAGACACATGTACCCCATTGTTCATTGCAGCACTATTTACAATAGCTAGAACATGGAAGCAACCTAGATGCTCATCGACAGATGAATGGATAAAGAAGCTGTGGTACATGTATACAATGGAATATTACTCAGCCATAAAAAGGAGTGCATTTGAGTCAATCCTAATGTGGTGGATGAACCTAGAACCTATTATACAGAGTGAAGTAAGTCAGAAGGAGAAAGATAAATATTGTATACTCATATAATGGAATCTAAAATTGTAGAGGCTTTTTGCAGAGCTAGTTAATTAAATTTGATTTATTTAACAACAATTAAAATAATTAAAATCTTCTGGAGAAATAATGATCATTTAATACCAGAGAATGCACCTTTATTTTTTTGAAAAATGAAGACTTTTGATTCTACTCTACCTGTAAATACAGACTAATTTTGAAATAGAAATATTGACTTAACTTGTGGCTACCCCAACAGGGCAGTCCTCCCTCCAGCAGGGGGCTCCCTTTTTTCTTTGGACAATCTGGAGCATGCAAACCTTCCCACACAAGGTTGATACAATTGTAGGAGAAAATATACACCCTCTTAGTCCTCTAACTCTAAAGACAACTGGAAAATGCTGTTCTACAGATAATTTCCCAGGCTCACCAAGTTTCATCCTAAGTTAAATAGTTTCCTTCCAAGTTAATCTGTCAAAATCAACACTACTTCAAAATAAAGTGATAGGACTATTCTAAGGAGGCCCGTCATAACAGTACTGGTCCAGGCTAGCTCATGAAGGAACCCAACTCCAGGATATTCTATAAAAATAGTACTATTTACAGATGGCCAACAAACCCATGAAAAGATGCACAACATCACTCATTATTAGAGAAATGCAAATCAAAACTACAATGAGATATCACCTCATACCAGTCAGAATGGCCGTCATCAAAAAGTCTACAAACAATAAATGCTGGGAAGGGTGTGGAGAAAAGCGAACCCTCTTGCGCTGTTGGTGGAAATGTAAATTGATACAGCCACGGGAAGACAGTAAGATATTCCTTAAAGCACTAGGAATAAAACCACCATATGACCCAGCAATCCCACTACTAGGCATACACCCTGAGGAAACCAAATTGAAAAGACACATGTACCCCATTGTTCATTGCAGCACTATTTACAATAGCTAGAACATGGAAGCAACCTAGATGCTCATCGACAGATGAATGGATAAAGAAGCTGTGGTACATGTATACAATGGAATATTACTCAGCCATAAAAAGGAGTGCATTTGAGTCAATCCTAATGTGGTGGATGAACCTAGAACCTATTATACAGAGTGAAGTAAGTCAGAAGGAGAAAGATAAATATTGTATACTCACACATATATATGGAATCTAGAAAGATGGTACTGATGAATGTATATGCAGGACAGCAATGGAGAAACCAGACAGAGAACAGACTTATGGACATTGGGGGAAAGTATGGGTGGGTGAGATGTATGGAAGGAGTAACATGGAAACTTATATTACCATATAAAAGTAGATAATCAATGGGAATCTGCCATAAGACCCAGGGAGCTGAAACAGGGGCTCT
Organism: Tragulus kanchil; assembly: GCA_022376925.1. NCBI lineage: Eukaryota > Metazoa > Chordata > Mammalia > Artiodactyla > Tragulidae > Tragulus > Tragulus kanchil. The sequence continues at coordinate 65,688,243 of JAIOJX010000006.1, read as the reverse complement.
GTAACAACTTAGAGGGGTGGGATGGGGAGGGAGATGGGAGGGAAGTTCCAGAGGAGGGGACCTATGTATACTTATGGCTGATTCAGGTTGATGTTGGCAGTAAACAACAAAACCCTGTAAAGCTATTATCCTTCAATTTAAAAAAAAATTATAAAATAGCACTATTATCAGCCTAGTTCTATAAAATTAAAATTACTTTAGTTTCATTAAGGTCCAAACAGGGTTTTTGTGGGTTGGCTGAGAAAGTTACCCTCAAATTAAATAGTCCCTGTTAAGTGCATTCTGAGTTTGACACAAGAAACTTACAAGCCATCTATAGGGACGCAGCACATGCTGCAGGGATCTGCCAACAATGCCTAACTTTTTTGCACCAAATGGTTTGCTTCTGATCACAGCAACAAATCTGGATAAAGTACGTTAGCAGTGTGTATGCCTCTGATGGGTGAGAACAGACAGAGCCTGGCAATTTGCCGATCAAACTCCTTTCAGACCAAATCGCCCAGGCGAATGTCATCTAAACGAGAAATAACAGAGATGGAAGAACATGTAGACAGTACAATTCCACCTTCTTCATTCTGCAAGTGAGAAATCTGAGGCCCTGAGAGAGGGAGGGTCTCGCTCAAGGTCACCCAGGCATAAGCCACGTCTGAACGCCAAACCCTCTCCCAGAGGTGTGTTGCCCCCGCTTCATTCAACCAGCAGGCTAGTTCCCTAGACTCATTTTCACTTTCTTTCTCTTCCCTCAACTCTAACGCTGATTAACTAGAGTGTTATGCAGCCAAAACTCAAAGTCAATCACTCCCAAGAGTAGGACCTTCAGTGTTTTTGCCGGGCCCCCATCCCCTCACAATAGCAACAGAGCTCAGGGTCAGTGAGAAGGACATACTTTTGAAGCAGAGATGGCATTCAAAGAAAAAAAAAAGCAACAACAAAGGATCCCATTAGAGTATAGCAGTCAGTTCCGGATGGAGACGGAGCTCTGGGCAGCTTTGGTCCAGCACTAATCAGGTTCTGCGCTGGCTCCTGAGGGACCTGGATTACTACCTTATAAAACAGAGAAATGCTTCCATTAGCCCTTAAATCTTTCCACTGAATTCCGGGGTTTTCACACAGAGGAGAGACAGTTCTTGCCTGTTGGCGTCTTTTCTCCAGGTTAATCCACATCAGTTCAGCTTTCTCTCTGGGTGCAGCACCAAAGTAGCCACTCAGCTCCCTCCGAGGGAGCTGGGGCCTCTCACCCGGCTGCTCCCAGGGGCACAGGGATGGTCTCCTGCCTTCAGAACAGCCAGAAAGGTCTCTCCTTACTGTTGCAGTCTCAACACAGCCTTTGCCTACCGCTGGTCCTACTTACAGTTCCCCCAAATGCTGCTTTGCTCCCTCTTGCCTTCAGAGCACACAGGAGGACATGGAGAAAGACAGAGATGGAGGAGACGGGAATGGGGATGGGGTTAGGGATGGAGATGAAGATGGAGATGGACAGAGACAGGGAGAGAGATCGGTCTGCATGCTCGTCTGTCCATCTCGTGTGTCTGCATGTGTACCTGCTGTTTCCCCATCTCCCTGATCGCCACCCTTCCCTTAAATCTAATTAACTCACTATCTGTCCGTCCAGACTCAGCCCTTTCTGGAAGCCTTATATGACATGCTCTCCCTGGGAATTAAGCAACCCTTACGCAGAGTCTAAGGATCTCTATTTTCCCCTATCGTGATATTTATCACACACTGCTATAATTGTCCATTTCTAAGCCCCAGCCACTAACCTAAGGAAAGCAAAGACGGTAGTCATTTACAGCCACTCCATCTGCTGGGCAGCATGGCCTGAGCTGTCATGTGGAGAAGCATGCTAAAGTGCATACTGAGCTCAGTATGAAATGATACAAAACGGTCAATTAGCCATATCTGCCAAGGGCACGGGATTAGAGAGTTGAGGCAGGTAGACCAGGAGAGCAATAGAATGTGCGATGCCTCAAGGCAAGGGCCAGCTTGTGTGTGTGCTTAGTCGCTCAGTCGTGTCTGACTCTTTGCAACCCCACCAGGCTCCTCTGTCCATAGGATTCTCCGGGCAGGAACACAGAAATGAGTAGCCATTCCCTTCTCCGGGGACCTTCCCTACCCAGAGATGGGACCCGGGTCTCCTGCGTGGCAGGCAGATTCTTTACTGTCTTTGTAGCTTTGGCATATATAACACAGGGCCTGAGACAAAGTAGATGCTCAATTAATATTTGTGCACGCATGAATAAAGCCTATACTATTTGTTACTTATTGAGGGTTCATTCTGTACCAAGTATCATGTTACGTGTTTTAGATATGTAATTTCATCCTCAGAAAGTACCTTTGAGGTTATAGGTATTTCTAATCTAAGATGCCAGATCAAGACCTGGAGTAATCTAGGTAGATAGCTCAGGATCACACAGTAATGGACCCGGAATTTGACCCAACTCTGTCTAATCCCATAGCTATTGCTCTTTCCACTCAACTACACATAGAAGAAGAAAGTATCCTCTGAATATCATACTCAGAGTCCCTCCCTGGGAAGTGCTAAATGTGCGCCACTATTAGGGCTCTTCAGGAATCAGAGTTGGTATAGAGAACATTCCTAGGGAAAGAGGCTTCCTCCTCAGCTTGGGATCCTCATGAGACCAAGTCAGCACATGTCCAGACTCCACTCAAGACCCAGGTATGGAGTTTCTGAGAGAAGGAGGTGAGGCAGGCTTGCAGAGGCTGCTGAAGGCTAAGGATGTTGTCCAACTTCTCATCCAGCCTGTGTTTCTCCTTCCTTCTAGGGACCAGGTACCCATCTAAATACTAAGGGGGTTGGACTTTCCACTGTCAGTGTTTCTTCTCTCTCAGACAGTTTGTATGGGACTTGGAGAAAAAATATAGGAACAAGCACAAAATATACAGAGCGATGTCAGACCCACTTATTTCCCAGACTAAATCAAACATGACATGGTTTACAGTTTTGGGGTCAGACCAAGTCCGTATCCGAGCTCTTAATTTGTACCAGCTGTGGCCCATGGGTGCATTACTTTTTCTCTCGGAATTCCGTTTCTCTTCTCTCAGTTTCCTCACCTATGAGATGGGGTCCTTTGGCAGTCGTTTTCAAATGTGGTTTGGAATAGCAACATCAATGTACCCGGAAGATTGTTAGCAAAGTTTTAGGCCTGACTCAGACCTACTGAAGGCTTCCCTGGTGGCACCAGTGGAGAAGAACCCGCCTGCCAATGCAGGAGACTTAAGAGGCTCACGTTTGGTCTCTGGGTGGGCAAAGGGAATGGCTACCCACTCCAGTGTTCTTGCCTGGAGAAATCCATGGACAGAAGAGCTTGGCGGGCTACAGTCCATAGGATTGCAAAGAGTCAGACACAACCAAAGCAACTTGGCACTCATGTACACACGCAGACCTACTGAACCAGAGACTCTGGGGACAGGGGCGGCACACTGCACTTGAACATACCTTCCAGGTGTCTAGGAGGCACACTAAAGCTTGAGAATCACTAAGGCCAGTGAATATCCAACTTTTTTTCCACCACCCATGATACAAAATTTATTTTTCTTTACAACCTAGTCCTCACACACATGTTCATACCTGAGACACAGTTTCATGAAACATTCTTCCTCTGGCTTCTTGCAGTGCTCTCTGATATTTAATATGCCACTCCATTCCATTCCACTCTAGTCCACACCATTCTTTCCCACACCATTCCCCTTCAAACCATTCCACTTCACTCTGCTCGTCCCCACTCTACTTCATTCTGTTCCACCAACTCCATTCCCTCCCATCCCCTTCTGTTCCGCTCCATCCACCCATTCCATCCCACTTCATTTCACCCCTTTCTACTCCGTTCCATCTCATTCTACTCTTCACCATTCCCTAGCAACCTATTTCATTTTTTAAACATTGCTTTCAACTCATCAAGTTGACTTCGTGACCCATTACTGTATCACAGACTATAGTTTTGAAAGACACTGATCTAAGCAGTCCCTTCCAGAGTAGGTTGAAGACACGTTTATAAAATACCTAGCACACTTCCTGATGCATGGTGGGTTCTCCAATTAATGGAGGCTTTCATCCTTCTCCTCAACACATTATGCAGCAGGCAGAAACTTATTAAGTATTTTAGTGAAATGAAACTCACGTTAATGTCTTAAACCACATAAAATGCACAAGTCCCAAACCTCTTCTTTTGAATGTGCTTATATATAAATCCAAGTTCATCTTTTCCTAGGAAATTCCTCGGAAAGTTATAATTACTCTTGGCAATAAAATCATCATAGTGCTACAAAATCCCCGAGTGCTGGCAATGGACTGGAGAGAGGGGAGGCAGGGTCGGAGATAATCATTCTGTGGGGGCTGAGAAGGGACTCTCCATGGTGCACTGAGCTCTGATGGGTAAATTTCAACTTTCCCGTGGCATTTACTCAACACGGTTGTTGCCAACAAAACAGATCTCCGCTAAAGGGACCAGATGGCCACAAAGGAGCCAAATGGGAAGGTGCTGGTTACAAATTACAACTGCAGCACCTGAACTCAGCAGACAGAAGCTGCTGCAATGCTATTCGCCCTCTCCTGGAAAATCAGACCTGCGATTAATTCTAAGGACCTGGGATGATGAATCCCATCAGAAGTCAGCTGTAAGTCTCAACTCCCTTTATTGCAGGTGGAAGGAAATGAGGAGGATAAAACCCCACCCACAAGCGAGGGGGAACCTCTCCCCCAGGACTGCCAGGCGAGATTCACCTATCTAGAAAGTTCAACTTTGAGTCCCAACTCCCCCAACCAGGAGTTTTTGGTTATGATTTCTAACACCTACTACTGGAAGGCTACTCAGTATGTGCCAGCCAGGTGACATGCTGAGCTTTATCTGTTAGGTCAAATAGGATTGTAAATGAAATTTTTCAGATGAGGAATGAGGCTCAGAGAGACTGTCCAAGGTCACAGAGCTGTTAAACAGGGAAGTTAGATTTGATCCAGGTTGAATCTGCCTGCAATGCAGGAGACCCCGGTTCAATTCCTGATCCCCTAAAGAAGGGATAGGCTACCCACTCCAGTATTCTTGGGCTTCCTGGTGGTCAGATAGTAAAGAATCTGCCTGCAGTGCAGGAGATCTGGGTTTGATCCCTGGGTCAGGAAGATCCCCTGGAGAAGGCAATGGCAGCCCACTCCAGTGTTCTTGCCTGGAGAATTCCATGGACAGAGGTAGGCTATAGTCCATGTGGTCACAAAGAGTTACACACTACTGAGCGACTTACTCTTTCACTTTTCACTCTGGCTTCCAAGCCCACATTCCTTATCAGTCAGAACCTACTTCTTCAAACTCAGCTGAATTGGGTCCCAGAGAGAGAGAGAAGAGGAAGGAAAACGAAAAGAAACCAGAATGTGTTGCATACTGACGATGTGAAGCACACCATGCTAGGTGTGTTCAGAAACTTTCTAAATCACAATCTTCCATTCAGATCAAGATAATTATCCCCTTTTCCAAATGAGAAAACAGAAGTAAAGACAGGTTAACTATCTTGCCCTGGGTCACACCACTGAAAATGGAAGAGCCTGACTTTATCTCTCCAAGTCTAAACCTCTTGCTTCTCCCCTACTCCATGCTGACTAGAATCTCAGCAGGGTTTCTCCCCACTTAAATCCACCTCTAAGCTACTGCGGCATTAGCCATCCTGAAACACAACTCGGGCTAGAGTCCTCTCTTATTCTAAAACATTCTATGGCTCCCACGTACCTAAAGAATAAAGCCTCAGCTTGACTTCAGGATCTCCTCAGTCCAGATCCAAGCAGTCTTTCCAGTGTCTATTTGCAGTACTGCTCTGCAAACACAAAGAGACCCCCATATCTCCCTGGCCCCGTCCAGCCTCCATATCCACATCAACACACTCTTCCTAAAATACTGCTTGAGTACACCACCGCTTTGCTTGAGCTCAGCTCTAAGGAGACATCTGTTACATCACTGCCATCATTTGCCCTTATTTCGGTAACAGACAGGATGGTCCTCCTTGGGGTGGGCCACACCTGGCCTGCCAGGGCACCCCACCTCTCAGACTACCAAGATTACTTCAAGTGTGGGCAAGTAACCCAGTCCAGGACACTCAGTCTACTCAGAACTAATCTCGGGACCTGGGCTCTCTGTTTGGGGGCAATTGAAGTGCAGGGCCATTGGCAGACGTCATGCCACCAGAGGGGAACATATGAGAACACAGTGTAGAGAGGAGAGATGCAAAAAAGACAGACTCTTAATGATACAACCTATCACTCCTGGGTCAAATCTGGCTGGAAACTCCTCTATCCGCACACAATTCTGTGACATAAACTAACAGACGTCTGCTACATCTAAGTGAGTTTGGGTTGGGTTTCTTACCACTTGAACCGGGCAGTCTCCTTACGACTGGAAGCTCTAATTGATGTAGCACTTTCCTGCCTTTGATGTGAGGTTCAGTCCCCTGAGGGACCTTGAAGACCTGAGCAGTCAGGACCTCCATTTCCAAGCTTATCTCCTTCCACCTCCCCTCTCCCTGTCCCACCTGGTCACTACCTGTGCTCAGGTGCCCACCCCTCCCCACCTTGGTCCATGCTGCTCTCGACCTGAGTTACCCGGCCCCAGTCACAAAGCTAGCTGATGCTAGGAGGAGATTTGAAGCCCCACTCGCATCTCAAAGTTTAAATGCACAACCACCGTGGAAGGTGGCCTGTCAGAGGTGGGAGGTGTGTAGAAGGTGGAATGGTGGGGAAAGGAGCACCACATTCCAGGAGAGGGCTCTGGACTCTTCTTTATTTACTGTGTGTAGGAAACTGGTTGAACACAGGGCCTAGGACCCAGACGTCTTGGCTTCTCATCTTGACTCCACCTCTTACTAGCCTCAGAACTTGGACCCCTTAACCCCTCTCTGTTTTGGCTTCCTGATCGATACCATGGTGGTGATAACAGATCCTCCCTTGAAGGATCAAATAAGCCAACAAAGGTTTACAAAGTGAACAGAGATACAGCACTTAGAATAGGGCTTGACCCACAGTAGGTCAAGGGAGGGCTTAGCTACTCTCAGTGTGAATCGGCAGGAGTCAAGGAGCCATGGAATGTTCCTGGGCAGGGTTCAGGGATATCAGGAGGCCTTCATCATATTTCACACAAATGTGTGTCTTAGCTAGAAGCCACAATTCAACCTACAAAGTTGTGGGCAAGTAACCCAGTCCAGGACACTCAGTCTACTCAGAACTAATCTCGGGACCTGGGCTCTGTTTGGGGGCAATTGAAGTGCAGGGCCATTGGCAGACGTCATGCCACCAGAGGGGAACATATGAGAACACAGTGTAGAGAGGAGAGATGCAAAAAAGACAGACTCTTAATGATACAACCTATCACTCCTGGGTCAAATCTGGCTGGAAACTCCTCTATCCGCACACAATTCTGTGACATAAACTAACAGACGTCTGCTACATCTAAGTGAGTTTGGGTTGGGTTTCTTACCACTTGAACCGGGCAGTCTCCTTACGACTGGAAGCTCTAATTGATGTAGCACTTTCCTGCCTTTGATGTGAGGTTCAGTCCCCTGAGGGACCTTGAAGACCTGAGCAGTCAGGACCTCCATTTCCAAGCTTATCTCCTTCCACCTCCCCTCTCCCTGTCCCACCTGGTCACTACCTGTGCTCAGGTGCCCACCCCTCCCCACCTTGGTCCATGCTGCTCTCGACCTGAGTTACCCGGCCCCAGTCACAAAGCTAGCTGATGCTAGGAGGAGATTTGAAGCCCCACTCGCATCTCAAAGTTTAAATGCACAACCACCGTGGAAGGTGGCCTGTCAGAGGTGGGAGGTGTGTAGAAGGTGGAATGGTGGGGAAAGGAGCACCACATTCCAGGAGAGGGCTCTGGACTCTTCTTTATTTACTGTGTGTAGGAAACTGGTTGAACACAGGGCCTAGGACCCAGACGTCTTGGCTTCTCATCTTGACTCCACCTCTTACTAGCCTCAGAACTTGGACCCCTTAACCCCTCTCTGTTTTGGCTTCCTGATCGATACCATGGTGGTGATAACAGATCCTCCCTTGAAGGATCAAATAAGCCAACAAAGGTTTACAAAGTGAACAGAGATACAGCACTTAGAATAGGGCTTGACCCACAGTAGGTCAAGGGAGGGCTTAGCTACTCTCAGTGTGAATCGGTAGGAGTCAAGGAGCCATGGAATGTTCCTGGGCAGGTTTCAGGGATATCAGGGAGGCCTTCATCATATTTCACACAAATGTGTGTCTTAGCTACGAGAAGCCCTTAGTGAATTCTGTGCACACGTGGAGGGTCCCCTCAGCAAACACTTCCTCTCCACTCACACCAGACTCCTACGGGAAAGGGTGCTGGGCGTAGCCACAGCCGGCTGCTCACCCTTGCGCCTGTCCCCCTTGTCTCTCAGCACAGACACCACCTCTTCCCAGCAGGATGTGGCCGTCACCAGGCTGACCTCTGGTCCACCTGCTACCAAACAGGGTATGAGCCACTCCCTGGATGGCAGCCCTGAGTATCAGGCCCATCAGCCACCATGGGGCCTCTTCTGCCCATGACACTGCCACCTCCCAGATGCTCTCAACTGGCTGGGTCGGCAGACTGGGCGAGGGCAGGATGCCTGGCATATGGGAGCCAAGCCTGCCCCCAAACCACGTATAAGACGGGCCAGATGGAGGCAGCGGGGCTACAGAAGAGGCAGAGTGTAGGCAAGCAGGCCTGGAAGGGAGGCCCCTCCTACCGCTTCCGTCTCTGACTTCCTGCTTGTGCTCCTGCAGACCATAATGGTCCCCACAGTCTGCCCCCCGCGCTTCATTCTCTTCCATGCGCTGCAGTTACTTCACGGGGGTCACACATGAGTTTGTAAGTGGGCTGTAAGATCCTTCAGGGCAGGGGCTCATGTCAGGCACCCCTGTTCTTCCCCTCGCCCAGCGCAGACCTGCCCCCAACTTGTTATAAATATCGGCCTGCTTTTCCTTGCTTTGCCTGTTACTCCCCAGACCAGCAGCTCCTGCTGAGAAGGTCAGCCCTCTGGCTCCCCACTCTCCTGTCCTCTGCCATTTGTCCTTCATGGGGCAGCCCAAGTGACCTTTTAAAAATGCAGATCAGAGGGTGTCACATCCTGCTTCAATCTCTCAAACAGCCTCCCACCCTAATTAAAGCGAAAAATTCCTACCCCAGCCAGCATAGTTTACGTGAACAGAGATACAGCACTTAGAATAGGGCTTGACCCACAGTAGGTCAAGGGAGGGCTTAGCTACTCTCAGTGTGAATCGGCAGGAGTCAAGGAGCCATGGAATGTTCCTGGGCAGGTTTCAGGGATATCAGGGAGGCCTTCATCATATTTCACACAAATGTGTGTCTTAGCTACGAGAAGCCCTTAGTGAATTCTGTGCACACGTGGAGGGTCCCCTCAGCAAACACTTCCTCTCCACTCACACCAGACTCCTACGGGAAAGGGTGCTGGGCGTAGCCACAGCCGGCTGCTCACCCTTGCGCCTGTCCCCCTTGTCTCTCAGCACAGACACCACCTCTTCCCAGCAGGATGTGGCCGTCACCAGGCTGACCTCTGGTCCACCTGCTACCAAACAGGGTATGAGCCACTCCCTGGATGGCAGCCCTGAGTATCAGGCCCATCAGCCACCATGGGGCCTCTTCTGCCCATGACACTGCCACCTCCCAGATGCTCTCAACTGGCTGGGTCGGCAGACTGGGCGGGGGCAGGATGCCTGGCATATGGGAGCCAAGCCTGCCCCCAAACCACGTATAAGACGGGCCAGATGGAGGCAGCGGGGCTACAGAAGAGGCAGAGTGTAGGCAAGCAGGCCTGGAAGGGAGGCCCCTCCTACCGCTTCCGTCTCTGACTTCCTGCTTGTGCTCCTGCAGACCATAATGGTCCCCACAGTCTGCCCCCCGCGCTTCATTCTCTTCCATGCGCTGCAGTTACTTCACGGGGGTCACACATGAGTTTGTAAGTGGGCTGTAAGATCCTTCAGGGCAGGGGCTCATGTCAGGCACCCCTGTTCTTCCCCTCGCCCAGCGCAGACCTGCCCCCAACTTGTTATAAATATCGGCCTGCTTTTCCTTGCTTTGCCTGTTACTCCCCAGACCAGCAGCTCCTGCTGAGAAGGTCAGCCCTCTGGCTCCCCACTCTCCTGTCCTCTGCCATTTGTCCTTCATGGGGCAGCCCAAGTGACCTTTTAAAAATGCAGATCAGAGGGTGTCACATCCTGCTTCAATCTCTCAAACAGCCTCCCACCCTAATTAAAGCGAAAAATTCCTACCCCAGCCAGCAAGGCCCTCGATGCACTGGCTCTGTTAGCCTCCTTTATCCCTTTTCTCAGAGATGCCCACCATCAGAACATGGTTTTCTTCCACCTTTTGACCAAGCCTGTCCTGCATCAGAGCCTCCTGTCTCTGCCCGGCACCCTGGTCCCTAGGTGTTCACACAACTAGCTCCTTCTTGCCTCTGAGTCAATTTCCTGGAGCCATGTTTCTGGACCATCCAATCTGAATTAGCCCACTCACCCCGCCCTCCCTTTCGTACAGCATTATTTTAATTCAGTTTCTCCACAGCATTTAACAGGTCTCCCTAAAAGCCTTTAGTGACGCTACTGTTTTCCACTTTTTCTTCCCCCATGAGGCTATAAACTCCTTGGGAGTGGAGATGGTGTCTGATTCATGTACCCCTCTGTCCCTGGAGACTTGAACAGTCTGGTACGTAGTAGAACTTAGTAATTATTTTTGAATAAATTTTGGACCTAATAAGTCACTTGATCCCTTTCCTGCCTGGACTGGATCTTGCAGAAGAGCCGCATCCCAGGGAGGTGACAAGGGGAAGGGTGCGTCCGAGGCTGGGACTGTGGGAACTTCTCATCTGCAAGGTTGTGAGTTTGTCTCTGATTCACTCACCTTGCCTATCACCCTACGCGATAGGACAGGTCACCTGCAAACAACGTCCGGTGCTGAGAAGGGACACGTAAGCCACCCTCAGACGACTGCTCCAAGGGGAAAGCCTGGGATGGGGACGGGGGAGCAGGAGGTCTGAAATCAAACAGACCTGGGTTCAAGTCACATCTCTGACACAACTGCTTGGGAGGTTTTGCAAGCTGCTTCTTTCTCTCCAAACCTCAGGGATCTCCTCCAAACCGCAGGGATCTCCCCTGGGTAACAGCTACTTTATAGCACTATTCCACACCCTGTGCTGTATACGTGTGCTAGGTCACTCAGTCATGGTTGACTCTTTGCAACTCCATGAAGTGTAGCCCGCCAGACCCCTCTGTCCATGGGATTTTCCAGGCAAGAGTACTGGAGTGGGTTGCCATTTCCTACTCCAGGGAATCTCTCCGACCCAGGGCTCCAACCCACATCCCCTGTGTCTCCTGCATTGGCAGGTAGGTTCTTTACCACTGTACCACCTGGGAAGCCCACTCCACACACTAGATGTTATTAATACTTATTAATAATCATTATTTGTATCTCACAGAGATGTCTGAGGATTCAGTGAAATAGTGCTTGTCAGTATACCATGGCACCTGGCTCATCATAGGTGCTTGTAACTGATAATGACCTGCAGGTCACATTAAAAGATGTCCCAGGAGGACCTGGGATATCACAGGTATCCTTTAAATACACATTCTTTTACTTTCCATTATCTACCTGAAAAACAAAGCCTTCTGATTATGCTTGTCAGAGCTGGGTCCTCACCTGGCTGGGAGGAGCTGATGGGAGCAATCCAGGAGGCTTGGACAGCACCTTCCCATCTCCAAGGTGCTCAATCCCAGAACAGCAGGAGCAGCCTGCTGCCTGCTTGGCCTCCCCTACTCCCCCTCTGTCGGGCTGGCCCCACCATGAATATGCATATGCAGGTCTCAGCCTGGCAGAGGAGGATGTCTCTGCCTTCTATAGGTCAAACACCATGGCAACCCGGCAGGCCCCAAAATATCAGGCCTTTTGATGCCGTGGGTTCTCATGCATTGCTCACGGCGGGCAACCATTCCCAGGGGACCGCTTCACAGGCACAGACAAGACTCTGGAATTCTACTGGTGATTTTTCTTAAAGAGCACAAAGGTAAAAGGACAAGGTGGGGAAGGGGTGGTGGTGAGCTTTGTCCCAGAGAGCTTGGGTTCTGATTCCAGCCCCGAAAATTCCTAGAAAGACAACTCACTTAGATCTTCTAAGGTTTCATCTCCTGTAAATCGGGAATGACAATAATTCCCATTCACCAAGAAGCTATGATTACATTCAATTATTCATTCAACAAATACTCCTTGAGGCCCTCCCTCCGTGGCAGGCATTGTGCCTGGCACCAGCTCCTGCCTTGTAGAAATCATCACAGAGTGGAAGAGACATAACCAATGATTATGCACGAAGCCCTGAATGTCATATGTGGCAGATGCTATGGACACAGTCTACAGGGTGCTCTGAGAACAGAAAACAGGCTAAAATGTGAGCATTCTTTCAATAAATACCTACTGAACATCTATCACCTCTGGTAGTCCTAGGTGCAAAGGATATGGTAGACAGCCTCCCAGCTGGCCTTCCATCTTCCACTGCCAACCCTTCCCCATCTGACACTTCCCCACATAGCAGCCATCTCACGTGATAAACCTTTTGGCACCTGGCTCATCATAGGTGCTTGTAACTGATAATGACCTGCAGGTCACATTAAAAGATGTCCCAGGAGGACCTGGGATATCACAGGTATCCTTTAAATACACATTCTTTTACTTTCCATTATCTACCTGAAAACAAAGCCTTCTGATTATGCTTGTCAGAGCTGGGTCCTCACCTGGCTGGGAGGAGCTGATGGGAGCAATCCAGGAGGCTTGGACAGCACCTTCCCATCTCCAAGGTGCTCAATCCCAGAACAGCAGGAGCAGCCTGCTGCCTGCTTGGCCTCCCCTACTCCCCCTCTGTCGGGCTGGCCCCACCATGAATATGCATATGCAGGTCTCAGCCTGGCAGAGGAGGATGTCTCTGCCTTCTATAGGTCAAACACCATGGCAACCCGGCAGGCCCCAAAATATCAGGCCTTTTGATGCCGTGGGTTCTCATGCATTGCTCACGGCGGGCAACCATTCCCAGGGGACCGCTTCACAGGCACAGACAAGACTCTGGAATTCTACTGGTGATTTTTCTTAAAGAGCACAAAGGTAAAAGGACAAGGTGGGGAAGGGGTGGTGGTGAGCTTTGTCCCAGAGAGCTTGGGTTCTGATTCCAGCCCCGAAAATTCCTAGAAAGACAACTCACTTAGATCTTCTAAGGTTTCATCTCCTGTAAATCGGGAATGACAATAATTCCCATTCACCAAGAAGCTATGATTACATTCAATTATTCATTCAACAAATACTCCTTGAGGCCCTCCCTCCGTGGCAGGCATTGTGCCTGGCACCAGCTCCTGCCTTGTAGAAATCATCACAGAGTGGAAGAGACATAACCAATGATTATGCACGAAGCCCTGAATGTCATATGTGGCAGATGCTATGGACACAGTCTACAGGGTGCTCTGAGAACAGAAAACAGGCTAAAATGTGAGCATTCTTTCAATAAATACCTACTGAACATCTATCACCTCTGGTAGTCCTAGGTGCAAAGGATATGGTAGACAGCCTCCCAGCTGGCCTTCCATCTTCCACTGCCAACCCCTTCCCCATCTGACACTTCCCCACATAGCAGCCAGGAATATTTCACAATGAAAAATCAGATCATTCCAACCAAGTGCTGAAGATCCTGTAGTCATTTCAATTGTACTTAAAATCTAACCTGGCTATTGCACCTGCCCTGGGCCTACCAAGCTCTGCAGCACATCTCAGATAACCCAGGGCCCCTGCACACACTGCTCAAGCCCAGTGGTTATCTGATTCTAATATGCATCAGAACCTTCTGGAAATCTGGCTGGGCCCCTCACCCCGAGACCTGTGATTCCATAGATCTAGGGTAAGTCTGAGAATTTACATTTGTAACTTGTTCTCAGGAGATGCTAAGATCCACTAGACATTCACTCCAAGAAATGCTTTCACCACTAGGCCTTCATTTTGTTTCATGAAGACACTAAGGTTTGTCCCACCTCAGGATCTTTGCAAGCGCAGTTCCCTCTGTTAAGAATGTCCAAACTCTCCCCCTGGTTGATTCTGAGAAACAAGAGTGTTTCCTGCCATATCGGTAAGCAAGGCTGTCGTGGCCCTCAGTGTTTCCAGCCCTCCAAAGGGGAATTTCTGAGCCGGGAGAGAATCCAGGAGAAACAATACCTGCTATCAGGCCGCCATCCTTGAGCCCTGAGGAGCTGGGGGACAGGGGTGTGAATGCTGGCTCCAGATAGCTGAGATGCGTATGAAAGAAAAGATTTCAGTGAGGGCAGACTCGTGTCTTTCCTCACGTAAAACAGTGCTCAATTCCTTAACTTGAAGTATCTGGGTTTCCTTAATTAACAATAGTCTTTTGATGCTCAGACTACCTGTCCTTGGTTGCAAACTTCTATGTAATCTGACTCCTTCACTCCTCCCCCCCCCACCCTCCCCGTATTCCCCCCGCCCCTCTCCTCTCCAGGGTCTCTTGAAATGCCGTCTCCTGGGCTTGAAGGCTTAAACATTTCCACCAAATAAAACATAACTCTCAGTTTCCAGGTTACAACTAAGAATTTCTAAGTAGACAGCTCCTTCCCATATTAATCACCAGTTCCTCAGAAGCGTTATTCTCAGCTATCTGCCTCCTTTGCTGTTCTAATTTGTGACAACAGTCCTGGTTTCCTATCACTAAGCCCACCCTTTCTCCTGTAGGCTGCTGGAGTGAAAGGCTGGTCATTTCGCCTCCCAGCTCAGCACAGTGCTGGCCAACGATAAGCAGTCAGTAAGCACAAGTGGGATGAAGAAAGGACAGGCTCCCGGTCCCAGGGATGTCCAGCCTGGGACAGTCCTTGCAAAGCCCTAAGCACAAGGCTTAGCACAGAATAAATGACAATTACCACTGACAACCTCCTGCCCTCAGGACAATGCGCCTGAAGGCGATGTCCGTCCAGCTTAAACAAGAGCCACAGAGACTGTGTCCTCAGAGTTCCCCAGTCTAGACCTACTTCCCTGCCGTGCACTGGGGCAGCTGTTTGCAGCTGGTGTTGGCCCCCACCCGAAGAGCCCGGGTGGACCTCGTTCCCTCTCCAGGCACCCGCCCCCACATCGTGGAGCCTATCCCTGCCTGCTCCAGGGTGAGTCACCCCCCCTTCCCCCACGCCGACAGCTGAGGCTTCATCTCTTGGAGACAGCTTTTTCAGCCCCCGCCCTCCCAATCCCAGTCCTCAGCCCTCTCCACGCTCTAAGTGGAGCACTTCCAAGGCCAGGAGTGCTGACCTGAAGCCCGGTGTTGCCCTGAGCCAGCGTCTCTCTGTGAGAAGACGCCGTGTCCAAGGCGGCAGCAGAGAATGGAGTCCAAAAAACGGCCCATGAAGGCTATTCAGAGGCACAAACGGATGGGCAATTAATAACCAAAAATCATCATAATGGCCTCTCCCCACATAAAGGGGTTCATTTAAGGCACAATAGTGACAGGAAGGCAGATGGATGGCTCCGGATGGGCTCTCTCGCCTCGCTTTTCTTAAGGGCTGACTCTGGCCTTGAGCAGGAGACAAAACCTTAAAGGAGTTATTTAAAAGGATAAAGGTTTATCCGTGAAGGGTTTAAATTCATGGCTGGAAAGATTTCAGGGGAAGGAGAGAGCCTTCCTGGGGGCCTGCAGCTGGGCAGAGAGGCCTGCGCTCAGCTCCCAGCCCAGGTCAGATGCTCCCCCAGCCCTGGCGGCACCAGGACAGCAGAACTAGATGGGTCGGTGGTCCCATGAGGGGGGTCTTGGCCAAAGACAGTCCCTCAGGGAGCCCCTCAAGGCAATCTGAGGAGAGTTGGGAGAGGCTTCCAGTGACTGCCAGGTGTTTTCAGAGCAAGTCCGCATGGCTGGAGGAGGAGAGACTCCTTCTGGCTCTTTAAAGGAGACAGGGCTGCGGTCAGTCCAGGGGATAGCTGGGGCCCATGATGCTCTGGGGAGGGCAGCTGCCGGGGTCAGATGGAAGAGGCAGGTGCCTTCTGAACCGAGCCCCAGTGGTCAGCCTACGGAATGGCCCCGCTGATGAGCCTGGCTGGAAGAATTTGTGCAACAGGGCTCCCGGGCCACTCGGGCAGGGCACAGGCTTTCTCAGAGCTGACACGTACTGTGGGCTGACCCAGGCAGCCCACCAAAGTCTCCAGAGGATGTCCATCTGAGGGGCATACTCACCCACCATAAAAGGCTAGCATGGTCAGGGCCCTTGTAAACACATTTCTAGTATCCAGTTTAAGAACAAAGATCCGTTTCCTCTACTGGTCTAAATCTCACTGAACTTTGCTCGGGTCTGGATCATAGCCCTTCTAAAGGGCCTGTGCTCCTTCTCAGGGCCCTTCAATCCAAGAGGCTTCCTCCGTCCTCAGGCCTCTCATCTGTTGTCTCAAGTTTTCCTTTGCTTTCATCTGCAATCAGCTAGCCTCCACATGTTCACTTTGAACACCTGTGAAGTGTCCGGCAGAGAGCGAAGCCCTGGGTAACCAGGGGGATCAAAACAGACAGACTGCCAGCTGTTAAAATCTAGAGGGGAATTCATAGCGGTGAACAGTTAAACGTGGGCAATAAACTGTCTCCGTTAGGACCCCAGTCTCTGGAGTCGGACTGCCTACCTGGAGTCAAACCCCGGTTCTGATACTGATCGGCCCTGTGACTTTGAATGTATGTGATACTGCACAGATTACTTCACTTCTCGGTGCCTCAGTTTCAACATCTGTAGAATGGAGTCAATACGGGCCTTTACCATAGAGTAGTTTCGAGGATTAACACATGTAGAAAGATTTTACATAGAGCACCCATGATTTATTTTATTGCATTCTCCTTGTTGGCTCTTTTATTGTCCTGATGAGAGTGGAAATGCAGGACTTTGGAAGAAAGAGAAGCATTTCTCCTCCAGACAGTGGGGGGACAGTGTTCAGTAGGGTGGGGGAGGTCTGGGACCAAGGAAGGAACATGCCCAAGGGGAAAGGGATGACATTGTGGGGCCATAGGGAAGGCGAAGGTCTTTCATGATGGTCATCTGCCCCGGTTTGGAGCTCGTTCTCCGTATCTCAGTGAGCAGCCTGGCATCTGGAGCATGGCGGGCACTCAGTGACTAGTTAAAGAATATTTGTGAGTTTTCAAAAAGGATTTCCCTAAATCTGCCTGTAATGTAGGGCTCATTTTTTAAGGATTATCTACTTAGATGAAAATAATAGATGGGAAATGACGAGAAGAGAAGCTCTAGTGCTCTCTCGCTTGCTCACACACACGTACACTTTAAATGTTAAGTGAATAGACTGACCCCATTGCACCGTGTGGTGCAGGTGGGACGGCAGACGCCGCCATTCGGGGGCATCCCTTGTGAAGACACTCCCTTGCTCTGCTGGGCCCTCTTCAGCAGCCCTGTCTCTTTTGGGTCCAGGCCCCGCCCTCCGTCTGGCCTGCAGGGCCCTGCTGCTCTGGTCCCTGTCTGCCCCTCCTTCAGGCTCCAGACCGCCTCTTTCACCTCCAAGTCCCTGACTCTCCCCCACAGGAGTCTCTTCCTGCCTCAGGGACTTTGAACCAGACGAATGGAGTCCCCTGCTCTGAGGCTCTCCTCCCTTCCTTCCTTCTACCCTTCAGTCTCAGCTGAAACGTCCTCAGAGCAGAGAAGCCTCTCAGATCCTCAGCCCCGTCTCTGCTGTGCCCTGCTCTCCCAGCATCCTGTGCCTGCCTTTGCCGCCTTCTGGTTACCTGTGAGTAATTCAGGATTGGAACAAGTGGCTGTTTTCTCTCTCCCCCTAGACTGGAGCTCTACTGCCCTATGCTTAGAGCCCAGCCCAGAGAGGACTAATAGCAGGTCTTCAAAAAATCACTTTTGGAAGAAGAGAGAGGAGGGATATGAGAGAGTAGTAAGTCAGTAGAGGAAGGGGGAGATTATTTTATTGCATTCTCCTTGTTGGCTCTTTTATTGTCCTGATGAGAGTGGAAATGCAGGACTTTGGAAGAAAGAGAAGCATTTCTCCTCCAGACAGTGGGGGGACAGTGTTCAGTAGGGTGGGGGAGGTCTGGGACCAAGGAAGGAACATGCCCAAGGGGAAAGGGATGACATTGTGGGGCCATAGGGAAGGCGAAGGTCTTTCATGATGGTCATCTGCCCCGGTTTGGAGCTCGTTCTCCGTATCTCAGTGAGCAGCCTGGCATCTGGAGCATGGCGGGCACTCAGTGACTAGTTAAAGAATATTTGTGAGTTTTCAAAAAGGATTTCCCTAAATCTGCCTGTAATGTAGGGCTCATTTTTTAAGGATTATCTACTTAGATGAAAATAATAGATGGGAAATGACGAGAAGAGAAGCTCTAGTGCTCTCTCTCGCTTGCTCACACACACGTACACTTTAAATGTTAAGTGAATAGACTGACCCCATTGCACCGTGTGGTGCAGGTGGGACGGCAGACGCCGCCATTCGGGGGCATCCCTTGTGAAGACACTCCCTTGCTCTGCTGGGCCCTCTTCAGCAGCCCTGTCTCTTTTGGGTCCAGGCCCCGCCCTCCGTCTGGCCTGCAGGGCCCTGCTGCTCTGGTCCCTGTCTGCCCCTCCTTCAGGCTCCAGACCGCCTCTTTCACCTCCAAGTCCCTGACTCTCCCCCACAGGAGTCTCTTCCTGCCTCAGGGACTTTGAACCAGACGAATGGAGTCCCCTGCTCTGAGGCTCTCCTCCCTTCCTTCCTTCTACCCTTCAGTCTCAGCTGAAACGTCCTCAGAGCAGAGAAGCCTCTCAGATCCTCAGCCCCGTCTCTGCTGTGCCCTGCTCTCCCAGCATCCTGTGCCTGCCTTTGCCGCCTTCTGGTTACCTGTGAGTAATTCAGGATTGGAACAAGTGGCTGTTTTCTCTCTCCCCCTAGACTGGAGCTCTACTGCCCTATGCTTAGAGCCCAGCCCAGAGAGGACTAATAGCAGGTCCTCAAAAAATCACTTTTGGAAGAAGAGAGAGGGAGGGGATATGAGAGAGTATGTATCATGTGAGGAGAGGGGTAGATTGACACTGAGTCCATAAGAGGGGGAATATGCTTCCCTTTTGGGGTGTGATGGGTTCAGCACACATGCTGCTTCGGAGAGAAGACGAGATCTCTAGGAATATCTGTATGTCATGAACAAGGAAGAAGGAGAGGGAACTGAGAGGAGCCTGGGGACTCAGACCCTGAACAAGAGGGAGAGAGAGCTGCGGACGTGATTAAGGGGCAGACAGAACCCTTGTCCCAGCCGCTTCTTCCCTGTTCCATGGTAGGGTTCCTCTGGGGAGGTGAACGCTCCATCCCTGCACATTCTAAGAGGGCAGCTGGAGAAGTCCCTCTGCCATGCTGTGCTTAGTTGCTTGGTTGTGTCTGAGTCTCTGCAATCCCATGGACTGCAGCCCACCAGGTTCCTCTGTCCATGGAATTCTCCAGGTGAGAATACTGGAGTGGGCTGCCCTGCTTTACTAACTGGCCATGCCTATCAGAAGCCTCTAAGTGTTCCTATCCTCTCAGACCACTGTTTATTTAGTCGTTAAGTCACATCCTACTCTTTTGTGACTTTATGGATTGTAGCCAGCCATGTTCCTCTGTCCGTGGGTTCTCCAGGCAAGAATACTGGAGTGGGTAGCCATTTCCGTCTCCAGGGGATCTTCCTGACCCAGGGATCGAACCTGCGTCCCCTGCATTGGCAGGCAGATTCTTTACCACTGAGCCACAGGGGAAGCCCTCTCAGGAGGTCTGTGCATACCTTATTCAGAAATTGCCACAGACCTCTGCCCACCCAGCAGGCCCAAATCACTGGCCATCCACTGGCACCCAGGGGTTCAGATGGCCTAGACTGGGAAGCACCAGCTGCACTCAGCTCGGCCCATCACACTGACCTTGGAAGAGAACGGATGCTCAGCTGAAACGTCTCCTCGCTGTTGCCCTGCTCTCCCAGCATCCTGTGCCTGCCTTTGCCGCCTTCTGGTTACCTGTGAGTAATTCAGGATTGGAACAAGTGGCTGTTTTCTCTCTCCCCCTAGACTGGAGCTCTACTGCCCTATGCTTAGAGCCCAGCCCAGAGAGGACTAATAGCAGGTCTTCAAAAAATCACTTTTGGAAGAAGAGAGAGGGAGGGGATATGAGAGAGTATGTATCATGTGAGGAGAGGGGTAGATTGACACTGAGTCCATAAGAGGGGGAATATGCTTCCCTTTTGGGGTGTGATGGGTTCAGCACACATGCTGCTTCGGAGAGAAGACGAGATCTCTAGGAATATCTGTATGTCATGAACAAGGAAGAAGGAGAGGGAACTGAGAGGAGCCTGGGGACTCAGACCCTGAACAAGAGGGAGAGAGAGCTGCGGACGTGATTAAGGGGCAGACAGAACCCTTGTCCCAGCCGCTTCTTCCCTGTTCCATGGTAGGGTTCCTCTGGGGAGGTGAACGCTCCATCCCTGCACATTCTAAGAGGGCAGCTGGAGAAGTCCCTCTGCCATGCTGTGCTTAGTTGCTTGGTTGTGTCTGAGTCTCTGCAATCCCATGGACTGCAGCCCACCAGGTTCCTCTGTCCATGGAATTCTCCAGGTGAGAATACTGGAGTGGGCTGCCCTGCTTTACTAACTGGCCATGCCTATCAGAAGCCTCTAAGTGTTCCTATCCTCTCAGACCACTGTTTATTTAGTCGTTAAGTCACATCCTACTCTTTTGTGACTTTATGGATTGTAGCCAGCCATGTTCCTCTGTCCGTGGGTTCTCCAGGCAAGAATACTGGAGTGGGTAGCCATTTCCGTCTCCAGGGGATCTTCCTGACCCAGGGATCGAACCTGCGTCCCCTGCATTGGCAGGCAGATTCTTTACCACTGAGCCACAGGGGAAGCCCTCTCAGGAGGTCTGTGCATACCTTATTCAGAAATTGCCACAGACCTCTGCCCACCCAGCAGGCCCAAATCACTGGCCATCCACTGGCACCCAGGGGTTCAGATGGCCTAGACTGGGAAGCACCAGCTGCACTCAGCTCGGCCCATCACACACTTGACCTTGGAAGAGAACGGATGCCACTTGGTGGAAACTGTCAGGACCGTGTCCCTGCCTCAAACCAAACCCGTTCAGCCAATGTAGACACACAGTTTGTTGTGAATCACGATGCTGCACAGGTTAGACAGGGACCCCTCATTGATTCAAACCTCAGGAAACCAGACATTCATTCAAAAGTCAAAATGAGACTACTAATGTGCCAGTTTTTGATATTTTCATTAACAGGGCATGTTTTGGTCAGCTGGGAAATAGTAAAGGTTATGAATCAGGTGCCACTTTGAATAACCCATTAACAGATTAAAAAACTTTATTTTTTTTTCTGTTTATGCCACAGGACATAACAAGTGGGCTCAGGGCTTAGAACCAGTGATTTGCCCAGGCCGTCTCTGCCCTCAGAATGATGGACCAAATCATTTTCTTGCCACCAAATGGTTTTACTCCAGTGCTCCATGACCCAGAGAAACTGGTCTTTAGACACTGACCAAAAGGGCAATGAAAGGGACGGAAATTAGGGGACATTGCAGCTCTGAATGCTGCTGATTACAAGTGACCCTCTGACATCAAGGAGTCAGGTCATCATGGGCTGTGCAGGGAAATCAGCTCAACGTGTCTCAGAAGGGGTTCTTTAAAAACCCACATGTGCCACTCTGCCACTCGCCTCTGCAGCTCCACTGTAGGAAATGGACTTCTAAATCCCCCAGCCAGAACTCCCTATTGTCACAGTGAAGGTCTTTGCCTGCTTTGCAAGCCCTCGGGCGACTACTTTTTTACGAGAGCCCATTGATGAATTGAAGATGCTAAGAATGTGCAGGTCAGCATCTCTCCTCTCATGCCGTCCCCTGGAAAAGCAAATAAGGGTCCTCGCTGCCCTCTGCTCTGGATGTCTGCTTAGTCCTCGCCACAACAGAAAGAAGCCTCAGATCCTGAGGGCAGATGGCGAGAGAAGATTCCAAAAGGAAGAGGGGTCCCTGGACATGAACTTCTTCCGGGCCATACCTCGGGCCAGGCACTGGGGACACCGAAAAACTATGGCCAGGGTCCAGCCCTGCCCTCCAGTGTCACACAGGCTGGTGGGGGAGGCAGACAGGAACTAGACTGTACTAACAAGGGATCTACAGAAGCACCCCTCCGTGCCCCTGGTCCTGCCAACCCAACCCTCCAGGGTCTGCCTCACTGCTGCCTTTGCTTTCTGTCAAGGGCAAGGAGGACCAGCCCTGGAGGTGGCGGTTGTGCCTGGAAAGGTGGAGGCGGAGTCAGCAGAGAGACTTTCCTGGAGCTCAAAGCCCGCCCGCCCGCCTGTGGGCCTGATGCCAGCACATCCAGCCTAAGGCTGTTACTTCTCCACTTCTGCCATCCAAACCAGGCCTCATTCTGCAGAACCTGTACTGGGGAGTACTCCAAGAGCCCCCTCCTCTGCTTACATGACCACAGCCAAAGCTCGCTCGCTTGCTCGCTCGCTCTCTCGTGCTCTCTCGCGCTCTCTCTCTCTCTCTCTCTCTCTCTCTCTCTCTCTCTCTCTCTCTCTCTCTCTCTCTCTCTCTCTCTCTCTCTCTCTCTGTGTGTGTGTGTGTGTGTGTGTGTGTGTCTGTGTGTCTGTGTGTCTGTGTGTGTGTCTGTGTATCTTTCCTCAGCATAGAGCCCACCTGGCTGGCCCAGCTCCGCAGAATGAAGGCAAAGTCTTCATGCCTCAGCAGACCCAGGAGTTGGGGCTGGGAAGGAGGGAGGTTGGGAGAAGTAAAAATAATCGCTCAATTTCAGGCTTGCTCGAGGCTAAGTGAATTTAATAATCCATAGATCATGTTATACAAATTGCATTTCACAGTTTGAAAAAAATAATCCCACACTGTGTACAATCCTGGGTGGTTATTTCCAATTACTCCCTATTGTCACAGTGAAGGTCTTTGCCTGCTTTGCAAGCCCTCGGCGACTACTTTTACGAGAGCCCATTGATGAATTGAAGATGCTAAGAATGTGCAGGTCAGCATCTCTCCTCTCATGCCGTCCCCTGGAAAAGCAAATAAGGGTCCTCGCTGCCCTCTGCTCTGGATGTCTGCTTAGTCCTCGCCACAACAGAAAGAAGCCTCAGATCCTGAGGGCAGATGGCGAGAGAAGATTCCAAAAGGAAGAGGGGTCCCTGGACATGAACTTCTTCCGGGCCATACCTCGGGCCAGGCACTGGGGACACCGAAAAACTATGGCCAGGGTCCAGCCCTGCCCTCCAGTGTCACACAGGCTGGTGGGGGAGGCAGACAGGAACTAGACTGTACTAACAAGGGATCTACAGAAGCACCCCTCCGTGCCCCTGGTCCTGCCAACCCAACCCTCCAGGGTCTGCCTCACTGCTGCCTTTGCTTTCTGTCAAGGGCAAGGAGGACCAGCCCTGGAGGTGGCGGTTGTGCCTGGAAAGGTGGAGGCGGAGTCAGCAGAGAGACTTTCCTGGAGCTCAAAGCCCGCCCGCCCGCCTGTGGGCCTGATGCCAGCACATCCAGCCTAAGGCTGTTACTTCTCCACTTCTGCCATCCAAACCAGGCCTCATTCTGCAGAACCTGTACTGGGGAGTACTCCAAGAGCCCCCTCCTCTGCTTACATGACCACAGCCAAAGCTCGCTCGCTTGCTCGCTCGCTCTCTCGTGCTCTCTCGCGCTCTCTCGCGCGCGCGCGCTCTCTCTCTCTCTTTATCTTTATCTCTCTCTCTCTCTCTCTCTCTCTCTCTCTCTCTCTCTCTCTCTCTCTCTCTCTCTCTCGTGTGTGTGTGTGTGTGTGTGTGTGTGTGTGTGTCTGTGTGTCTGTGTGTCTGTGTGTGTGTCTGTGTATCTTTCCTCAGCATAGAGCCCACCTGGCTGGCCCAGCTCCGCAGAATGAAGGCAAAGTCTTCATGCCTCAGCAGACCCAGGAGTTGGGGCTGGGAAGGAGGGAGGTTGGGAGAAGTAAAAATAATCGCTCAATTTCAGGCTTGCTCGAGGCTAAGTGAATTTAATAATCCATAGATCATGTTATACAAATTGCATTTCACAGTTTGAAAAAAATAATCCCACACTGTGTACAATCCTGGGTGGTTTATTTTACAAATAAATAACCACACTCTAAACAGCTCTATTTCCTTAACCATCACTCGCAGGGAGCAGATTGACTCTCTGGCTCCCCTCGCTCCCTCCTTCACAGAGCCTAATTTCATTGCCAAAGAGGCTTTATTTATACAACTAATCACTCTGTGAACAAAACAGAAAACAGATGGTATCGATCGAGTGCTTACTACGTGCTAGGTAATCAGCAGCATGCAAATTATAATATTAATAACATTATTAAATAATAACATACATGCCTGCATTTAATGTTTATAGTATAAGGACTGTTGTCACATTTACTAGATGAAGAAACAGGATCAGAGAGGTTAGGCAACTTATTTGAGTTTACATAACTAACTAGTTCACTCAGTGTATAGAACAAGGTATTTAACAATATGTCTCGTAACACTAAATATCCAAATAAGTAATGTATGGCCTCCTCAAGGAAAGCCATGTACCCAATACCAGTATAAAATGGAGTTGGGATAGGGGAGAGATCCAGAATTCTCAGGGTGTCCTGGCCCTGCATGCCCTTGCCACCAGCCTCCCTAGGAGAAAGGAGATGGCTGCTATCTCTAAGGATATTGCTTTCTATTCCAAACCATGCAATGAGACAGCCAGGCCTGCTGGGGGCGCTGAAGTAGCACCCAGGCCATACTGCCAGCCTTTAACTGGTCTTTTTTTTTTTTTTAGCCCCTTGTGATTGGTAACAACTCAGACTAAACAAGGGTACCAGGGTGTTTAGTCACAGGAGAGAGAAAGAAGTTGAGATTATCCAGATTGTGATGGTGCTTCAGTCTCCTCTACAGGTATCCAGCCAAGGGACCAGTTCATGGAAACTCAAGGACAAGGAAGCACTCTTCCTGGAACATTGTTCCAAATTAAATTCCCAGTTGATCCAAAAATCGACCTTCTGTTATTTAATCTAATAAGGCAAACCAGATGTGGTCTCTTTGGTCATGAGGGAAGCTTATATTCTAAGTTGGAGATGCTTACTATTTCATGTAATAATTTATAGATAATTATCTCTAGCTCATAATGCCATAAGAATTATTGATAAGGGTAATAATAAAAACAGCTAACTAAATCTTGGACCTGACACAGTGCTGCAAATGCATCCTCTGGCCTCATTTCCCCCAAACTTCTGTGAGGTAGGAATTACTCCTCTTCTAGGTCAGGAAGCATTTCTGTCCTGGTATCTTACCTGGGAGACGAGAGAGCTGGGGTTTGAACCTACTCTATCACACTCCAGAGCCAGACTCTGACCCTCCACCCACACAACCTGCTCGAACTTGAGTGAGCGGAAGTGCTTTGAAAAGCAAGGTACAAATGTCCATGGTTATTTGCATATGCATGACAGTCTGATGGATAATCTATCAATTAAATCTTGCAAAGAACCATTATGCTCAAATTCAGGAAAGTCACCAGTAAGTTAGAAAGAGACACTGTTTCATTTCCAATAAATTTGGAAAAAGCTTTCAGGTCAGAGGTAGAAAGGAGACAGACCTCTTTACCACAGGTCTGCTGGGCAACAGTGGGTCTCAATGTCCCAGATGACAGAATGAGTGGGTGCAAAGCATTCTGGGGAGGAAACACACGGGAACCCCTCCTGGTCCAGTTCAGGTTCCATAATTTCACTGGCTAGTGCCAGGTTCTCTATCTGTTGACTCCCTCTCCTTGGAAAGAACTTGACTCGCCCGTGCCTGAAGGACTCTTAGGGCCCCTGAAGGCTGCCTGACACTGGCTCTCCCCACCAGACCCAGGATTTATCCACACCTGTTCTGCACAGCTGTCCACACAGACCCAGGCCTGGGAGTCTCTGGCCCTTCGGTGAGTAGATGTGGACGGACATGTTCTAAGGGGCATAACCCTTGTGATGGCCCGATTTTCTCTCTGGCTCCCACCCGGAAGGGCCCTGAGCTGCTGGTTAAGCAGTTCAGCTGTTCAGCTGTTCCCCTTAATGATGACTCTGGTAGGCGGGCGGCGCTCTGTCTGAGATGCAGTCCTCACTCCTGTTATCAAATCCCCTAAAGCAACTGCCACCCCCCTGTTATCACCTGGCAGGCTGGGAGCAGCTCATTAAAAGAGAGAAAACTCCCTCCACATCGTCCCCAAACTCCATTCCCTGGAGAGCTGCCCAGTGAAGCAGACAAACCCTAAGTTGTGTCAATTTTCATTTAAACCCAAACAACCCCTGGCCCTCCTCTCTGGGCCGGCTGGGCTTTGGTTAACGACACAGAACACACAGTAGAAGACGTGAGAGGAAAAGAGGAAAGGATGCAAAATGAGCATTTTTATTGTTCTTCCCCATCTTTGAAAAAGTAGAGGAAGCCAGGAGCTCATAGCTTTGATGGGGTGGCAGCGAGGGGAAGAGGAGAAAGAAAGGGGTTCCAGCCCAGGAGGACCAAGATCCCCCTGTGCCTACTTGGCTCCATCTCCATTAACGTAGGCTGGGCAGCTGATACAGAGCAAGATAGGCAAGTTGCCATTTTCCTTGAGTTGCTTCCTAAAGAAATGTTACAGAAATGAGATCGAGTAAATTAAGAGCTGGAAGGTGTCTTGAAGGCACCCACGGTGTTGATGCCACAAAAACATTGTTGACACAGATACCCAGGAGTCAGAATATGCCACAAAGATTTGGGACAGTGACTGAATCTGTGCCTCAGTTTTCCATCACATCATCTTGTATACTTTTCGAAAGAGCGTATGAGTTAGTTGTCCTTTTGAGAGGCTCCAGTATGGTACCTGGCACATCTGGCTCCCCTCCATCCTCTCTCTTTTTGTTTTAAAGTACCAGAGACAATAAAGTGACCTGCTAGAACCCATGAAGTCAGCTAATGGTCGAGGCAGGGCAAGTACCTGTCTATGGACACTCCTTGCCTTTTCCCAGTTACCTCCTGAAATTCTGCTGAACTAGCCTTGGTGAATGAATGTGGCTTGAGAGATAATAGGGTCTCCACCCAGTAGAGGTTCAGGCCCTGGTCTACAAGTGACCATGTGATTCTGGACAAGTTCCATGAGTCCTGCATACCAGCTTCCTCATCTGTTAAACAGAGGTCGTAGCAACTTCACATATTTGTGGTGAAGTTTCAACAAGCTCACAGGCATCGGGGTCCCTCCTCATGCCTGCTGTGTCCTGGGTGCTCAGCCTCCTCTCCCATCCCCTTCTCATCCTGACTGCATCTCCCACAGTGCCAGGGTAGTGCTCTGTCCACAAGGTGCTCTCTGAACCTGCTTTTTGGCCAGGAGGACCGAAGCCAACTTCCAGAAGAATGTAGCCTGCCCTGCTGCATCGATTGTGAGACGGGCCAAGTCTGTCCTCAGCACTACCTCACCTCCAAGTTTCCCTGCTCAGCGGCCTCTCTCAAGCCTGCACACCATGTTCTGAGAATAGCCCATGCCTGCTTCAACGCCAGAGCTAGACCACAGTCTCACCTCCCACTCAGCCAGTGCCCAGTTCTCCAATGATGCAGATAACGGTGATGAAGATGATGGGGGCGGGGGTGTAGTTAACTTTTCTTGAACTCATTCTGTACCAGACACTGACCCTCCCCTACATAGGTCTCTTGATCCAGTTCTTGAAATCCCCATAGGATGCCTTTTATAGTTAAGCAAGAGGCCACAAGCTAATAAGGTGACGGAGCTGAGATTCACACCCAAGCCTTCTAATTCCAGAGTCCACATGCTGACTCCTTTGAGAAGCCTTAACTTAAAAAAGGGCTTACTCTGAATAATAAGAAGTTACAGCTGTAATACCAGTGACCATGTGACCATTAAGGCAATACCAGCTGCAACAACAGTTGGAATCCAGTTGGTGGCTCAACACAAAAAGAATTGATCTCCTATTTGTATAACGTTCAATGGTGGATGGTGGTGAACAGGGGACCCTTGCCCCACAGCCATCCAGGGCTCTGGGCTGATGGATACTCTGCTGTCTTCAGGACGTGGTTAAACTGCAGTGAGAACACTTTATAAGCCAGGCTGGGATGAAGCACTACATCACTTCTACCCACATCCCATGACCTAGAACTCAGTCCCATGGCTTTCCCTAGTTAGCAGTTAGGCCGAGGGGGGAAGCCCATGGCTGGGCAGGGCTTCTAAGCAGGAACTCCTAAATGGGTGCGTTCATCCTTGGTGCCAGCCAGCCATGCCTGTCATAAATAACAGCAGCAGTAATAATAAAGACAACAATAAGAGGAGTTAGCCTTAAAGGAGTACTTGCTGTGCACAGGCATCAGGCTCTGTGCTAAGTACTTGATACACATCACACGTGCTTTCATACTCTAAAAGAGGAATATTATTATCTCTATTTTACAGAGAAGAAAATGGGCATTTTAGGAGAGGAAAAGTTTTAAGACTCATGCAGCTTGTGAGCAGCAGATGTCTCAGTCTGGGTCCTTCAGACAGTAGAGCTTCAGCAGGAATTCAAGTGCAGACGCTCTTAGAGAAGCCCAAGTACTTAGCAAGTACTTGTTCAAGTACTTATGTCAAGTACTTAACACAGAGCCTGGTGCATACGGCAGTGAGAGAGAGAAAAGGGCAATGAAGCCAGGAAAGGGGAAGAGGGATGTAAAGTGATGCCTCACAGGGGGCCGCTGCTTCACCACAAGCTGCTATGTGACAGCCAAATGATCCGCAAGAATAAGCCCACGACAGCAGGGAAGAAGAGGGCGATTGACCCACTCCTCCCCCGGTCTCGTCCTTCCTACCGAGTCTACAGAGGGTTGGTTCCCTGTACTTGTGTGTAGTACTATTTGGCCCCTGGTGGGCCCTGAGGAGGCCAGAGAGGCTGCCTCCCAGCCATGTCTCACGGTGCCAGGCAATGCAGCAAGGGCAAGGGCCAGGGCAGAGGACACGGAGGCCACACTGTGAGCACTTCAGCTGGGACTGTACACCCCTGGGTGGCAGCGGGACTAGAGGTGGGAGTGCCTTCAGCAAGAAGGAGGAGGTGCTCCAAGTCACCTGGAAAACGCCCAAGGCTCATGTCTCCCCACCAAAGACCACGCTCTTTCCACCACATTACCCGGGCTCCCTCCCAAAGCAGAGGCAAACGGTGGGAGTTTCAGGCCCTTCGATGGGGAGAAAGGGAGATCCTTCAGCAAGAGTCCTCTCACATCTCACCCCATAAGGCCACCTAGAACTCATAAATGGGGAAGCCCATGGCTGGGCAGGGCTTCTAAGCAGGAACTCCTAAATGGGTGCGTTCATCCTTGGTGCCAGCCAGCCATGCCTGTCATAAATAACAGCAGCAGTAATAATAAAGACAACAATAAGAGGAGTTAGCCTTAAAGGAGTACTTGCTGTGCACAGGCATCAGGCTCTGTGCTAAGTACTTGATACACATCACACGTGCTTTCATACTCTAAAAGAGGAATATTATTATCTCTATTTTACAGAGAAGAAAATGGGCATTTTAGGAGAGGAAAAGTTTTAAGACTCATGCAGCTTGTGAGCAGCAGATGTCTCAGTCTGGGTCCTTCAGACAGTAGAGCTTCAGCAGGAATTCAAGTGCAGACGCTCTTAGAGAAGCCCAAGTACTTAGCAAGTACTTGTTCAAGTACTTATGTCAAGTACTTAACACAGAGCCTGGTGCATACGGCAGTGAGAGAGAGAAAAGGGCAATGAAGCCAGGAAAGGGGAAGAGGGATGTAAAGTGATGCCTCACAGGGGGCCGCTGCTTCACCACAAGCTGCTATGTGACAGCCAAATGATCCGCAAGAATAAGCCCACGACAGCAGGGAAGAAGAGGGCGATTGACCCACTCCTCCCCCGGTCTCGTCCTTCCTACCGAGTCTACAGAGGGTTGGTTCCCTGTACTTGTGTGTAGTACTATTTGGCCCCTGGTGGGCCCTGAGGAGGCCAGAGAGGCTGCCTCCCAGCCATGTCTCACGGTGCCAGGCAATGCAGCAAGGGCAAGGGCCAGGGCAGAGGACACGGAGGCCACACTGTGAGCACTTCAGCTGGGACTGTACACCCCTGGGTGGCAGCGGGACTAGAGGTGGGAGTGCCTTCAGCAAGAAGGAGGAGGTGCTCCAAGTCACCTGGAAAACGCCCAAGGCTCATGTCTCCCCACCAAAGACCACGCTCTTTCCACCACATTACCCGGGCTCCCTCCCAAAGCAGAGGCAAACGGTGGGAGTTTCAGGCCCTTCGATGGGGGAGAAAGGGAGATCCCTTCAGCAAGAGTCCCTCTCACATCTCACCCCATAAGGGGCCACCTTTCTCTCCACAATGGAAAGCGTGGTTGAAATCAAAGCACAAGGTATTTAGGACAGTCCACCTATGGAGCCCCTTTGGCCAAGTCAATCGAGCCACACCCCTGACGATGATGGCTGGGAGGGTGAGGATAAGACCTCTGAGCTCACTGCCACACCCATTTTAGAGACCGAGAGCCATTTTTAGGAATTTCACTGCCCTGAAAAGGCGTTCCCTCTAAGTTCACACAGCCAGTGGGTGGCTGGTGGGACCAGAGCTCTGAGCCTTTCCAATGATGCCACCATCTCCCAACTTCTCTGCAGGCTTTTGCAGACCACCCCTAACTCCCATTCTGGCTAGCCCTTCAACGCCTGGACTGCCCCAGCAAGAGCAGAAAATGGTCCTCTCTCTCCCACCACTGAGAAATGCATCTTTTCTCTAGCCACGCCTACCACAGGCACAGGGCCTGTTCCGTAGGGAAAGCCCTCCTGGAGGATGAATCCTGTCCCCTTCGGTTGTGAGGGATTCCAAACCCACAAGCATAATTATTCTTGTTTATCACCTGGTCTCATCCCAAGACGTCAGCAGCTTGCCCACACAAAGCAGATAGGAACAAGGGGGTCTGCTTGAAGGCCCTGAGTGGAGGAACTGCCACCCACGCCAGTCGCCTTTCTTCAACCCATGAGCAATTCCAAGGGGATCTCTGGGGAGACCGGGAGCACACAGAGGGGAACATCTGTAGTCTCCCTCCCAGTGCCCTCGCCGGAGCACCCTCGGTTTCAGCCATGACAGTCCCTGTTTCTGAAACTGGAGATTCCTTGAAAGGAGTAAAGCCAGTCCCAAGACCGACTCCCAGCCCCCCCTTCAGCTGGGACTGTACACCCCTGGGTGGCAGCGGGACTAGAGGTGGGAGTGCCTTCAGCAAGAAGGAGGAGGTGCTCCAAGTCACCTGGAAAACGCCCAAGGCTCATGTCTCCCCACCAAAGACCACGCTCTTTCCACCACATTACCCGGGCTCCCTCCCAAAGCAGAGGCAAACGGTGGGAGTTTCAGGCCCTTCGATGGGGGAGAAAGGGAGATCCCTTCAGCAAGAGTCCCTCTCACATCTCACCCCATAAGGGGCCACCTTTCTCTCCACAATGGAAAGCGTGGTTGAAATCAAAGCACAAGGTATTTAGGACAGTCCACCTATGGAGCCCCTTTGGCCAAGTCAATCGAGCCACACCCCTGACGATGATGGCTGGGAGGGTGAGGATAAGACCTCTGAGCTCACTGCCACACCCATTTTAGAGACCGAGAGCCATTTTTAGGAATTTCACTGCCCTGAAAAGGCGTTCCCTCTAAGTTCACACAGCCAGTGGGTGGCTGGTGGGACCAGAGCTCTGAGCCTTTCCAATGATGCCACCATCTCCCAACTTCTCTGCAGGCTTTTGCAGACCACCCCTAACTCCCATTCTGGCTAGCCCTTCAACGCCTGGACTGCCCCAGCAAGAGCAGAAAATGGTCCTCTCTCTCCCACCACTGAGAAATGCATCTTTTCTCTAGCCACGCCTACCACAGGCACAGGGCCTGTTCCGTAGGGAAAGCCCTCCTGGAGGATGAATCCTGTCCCCTTCGGTTGTGAGGGATTCCAAACCCACAAGCATAATTATTCTTGTTTATCACCTGGTCTCATCCCAAGACGTCAGCAGCTTGCCCACACAAAGCAGATAGGAACAAGGGGGTCTGCTTGAAGGCCCTGAGTGGAGGAACTGCCACCCACGCCAGTCGCCTTTCTTCAACCCATGAGCAATTCCAAGGGGATCTCTGGGGAGACCGGGAGCACACAGAGGGGAACATCTGTAGTCTCCCCTCCCCAGTGCCCTCGCCGGCGGAGCACCCTCGGTTTCAGCCATGACAGTCCCTGTTTCTGAAACTGGAGATTCCTTGAAAGGAGTAAAGCCAGTCCCAAGCCGATATTTCCGAGCCGTCCCACTCCCTCTGCCAAGCCATTAGGAGGAGGATTAAGAAGATGATGAGGCATCGGGGCGGCTTCAGTTAGACCGGCACATCACTGTCTCCACAAATGGCGTGAGCAGTGTGATTTAACAGCTCATTATTAATGGGAAAAGGAGATAAGGACCCGGTTCCGTGTCCAGGGGAGCTCCTGTACCAAATTGAATAAGTGCTAATGCTCCCTTTCAAGCCAGCCCCTGACAGAAGGGTGAAGTCCAGGCCTGCCCAACTTCAGCACCCCTAGCCCTGGCACTCCCCTACAAAAGCGAGGGAGAAAATGAGTTCTGATGAAAGCCCATTATCCGGTGGGACCCACATCCTCTCCCTAAGAGGACAGTAAGAGAACTGTCATGTCTGCTGTTTCGCAAAATTGGTTAAAAAATAAACAATGAGTCATGCCAGCTTTAATGCAGGATGAGGGGGTGGGTTATATCAGAAAGACAAGGGAGAAATAATGTGGAGACGTATCAGAGCTCGGGTTCACGTTCCTAGGGCTTTCTGCGTACAGGGCAATCTGCTGTTTGGAGGCTGTGTGTGTTGTGTGTGTGCAAGCACGCATGTGTGAGTGTGTCTCCCAGTGTCCCTTCTGGCTCCCCTCCAATCCATTCTTGTCTCAGTAGCCTGTGGGGCTGATCATGTTCCCCCAAGTTTAAAACCTCTCGATGGCTTCCTGTACGCTTACACCAAAGACCAAAATCTCTCCGTGAGATCTCAATCCCCGGCCCCCCCCTCCATCCTTGAGGTGCTCTCCTCCTCTCTGTCCTGGGGCCTTTGTGCCTAATTATTCTTGTTTATCACCTGGTCTCATCCCAAGACGTCAGCAGCTTGCCCACACAAAGCAGATAGGAACAAGGGGGTCTGCTTGAAGGCCCTGAGTGGAGGAACTGCCACCCACGCCAGTCGCCTTTCTTCAACCCATGAGCAATTCCAAGGGGATCTCTGGGGAGACCGGGAGCACACAGAGGGGAACATCTGTAGTCTCCCCTCCCCAGTGCCCTCGCCGGCGGAGCACCCTCGGTTTCAGCCATGACAGTCCCTGTTTCTGAAACTGGAGATTCCTTGAAAGGAGTAAAGCCAGTCCCAAGCCGATATTTCCGAGCCGTCCCACTCCCTCTGCCAAGCCATTAGGAGGAGGATTAAGAAGATGATGAGGCATCGGGGCGGCTTCAGTTAGACCGGCACATCACTGTCTCCACAAATGGCGTGAGCAGTGTGATTTAACAGCTCATTATTAATGGGAAAAATGAGATAAGGACCCGGTTCCGTGTCCAGGGGAGCTCCTGTACCAAATTGAATAAGTGCTAATGCTCCCTTTCAAGCCAGCCCCTGACAGAAGGGTGAAGTCCAGGCCTGCCCAACTTCAGCACCCCTAGCCCTGGCACTCCCCTACAAAAGCGAGGGAGAAAATGAGTTCTGATGAAAGCCCATTATCCGGTGGGACCCACATCCTCTCCCTAAGAGGACAGTAAGAGAACTGTCATGTCTGCTGTTTCGCAAAATTGGTTAAAAAATAAACAATGAGTCATGCCAGCTTTAATGCAGGATGAGGGGGTGGGTTATATCAGAAAGACAAGGGAGAAATAATGTGGAGACGTATCAGAGCTCGGGTTCACGTTCCTAGGGCTTTCTGCGTACAGGGCAATCTGCTGTTTGGAGGCTGTGTGTGTTGTGTGTGTGCAAGCACGCATGTGTGAGTGTGTCTCCCAGTGTCCCTTCTGGCTCCCCTCCAATCCATTCTTGTCTCAGTAGCCTGTGGGGCTGATCATGTTCCCCCAAGTTTAAAACCTCTCGATGGCTTCCTGTACGCTTACACCAAAGACCAAAATCTCTCCGTGAGATCTCAAGTGAGGCCCTCCGGCCCCCTCCCAGTGAACCCCCAGGGTCCAGCCATGCTGGCCTTTCATCTGGTCCTTGAGGTGCTCTCCTCCTCTCTGTCCTGGGGCCTTTGTGCCTGCTATTCCCTCTGCCTGAGACATTCTTCCCACTTCCTTTTGCCTCTTCAGAACCTAGTACAAGTAGTCGTTTCATTTCTTTTCTAAATTATCTTTTATTTGCATTTGACATGTGCCATGAGTCCCTCCTTCTTTTTGTAAAGACTGGGTGACTGCTCAGATGCTTTGATAATTCTGCCTCAACTGGTATTATGGAATATTTACTCTCAGTTCACTGGCTCACCCATATTACAATATAAACAGATCATGATTTTGTATCTAACCATCATGACAACTAGTATTTTTTTTTCAGATGTGCCACAGGCATGTGAAAAGATGATCAACATCACTCATGCTTAGAGGAATGCAACT
Organism: Tragulus kanchil; assembly: GCA_022376925.1. NCBI lineage: Eukaryota > Metazoa > Chordata > Mammalia > Artiodactyla > Tragulidae > Tragulus > Tragulus kanchil. The sequence continues at coordinate 65,653,621 of JAIOJX010000006.1, read as the reverse complement.
CAAAACCACAGTAAGGGGCTTCCCTGGTGGCCCAGTGGGTAAGGACACCGCCTTGCAGTGCAAGGGGCGCTGATTCGATCCCTGGCCTGGGAAGATCCCACGTGCCGCAGAGCAGCTGAACCGATGTGTCCAATTACCAAGCCAGAGCTCTGGAGTGCATGCGCCCAGAGCCGGCACTCTGCAACAACAGAGGCCACTGCGATGGGAGGCCCACATGGGCCGAAGAACAAAGATGGATGAAAAATAAATAAATGAAAGACCAACAGAAGTGGCCCGCCCACTCCCCCTCCCTCCCCAACCCACCCCCCATCAAGGAAAGCATTAAAAAAAAAAAAAGAAAAAAAAAACCACAGTAAGGTACCAACTCACACCCAGTCAGAATGGCTAACATTATAAAGATTTCAAATAACCAGTGCTAGAGAAGGTGTGGAGAAAAGGGAAGCCTCTTGCACTGTTGGTGGGAATGTAAACTGGCACAGCACTGCACAAACAGTATGGAGGCTCCTTTAAAAACTAAAAATAGAGTTTCCCCGTGATCCAGCAGTCCCACTCCTGGGCATGTATCCGGAAAAAACTATAATTCAGAAAGACACATGAGGGGACTTCCCTGGTGGCCCAGTGGTTAAGCATCCACCTTGCAATGCAGGGAACGTGGGTACAATTCCTGGTCAGAGAACTAAGATACCACAGGCCATGGGACCATGGGGCCTGCACAGCACAGCTAGAGAGAAGCCTGTGTGTGCGGCAAAAAGACTTTGCATGCTTCAACAAAAATTGTGCCTGCTGCAAGTAAGACCTGACACAGCCAAAAATACATACATAAATATTTTTAAAAGACAAGATCAAAAAACTATTAAAAAAAAAAGATACATGCCTTCCTATATTCATAGCCACACTAATTACAATAGCCAAGACATGGAAATAACCTAAATGTCCATTGACAGATGAATGAATAAAGGTATGGTACATATATACAACGGAATACTACTCAGCCATAAAAAGAATGAAATAATACCATTTTCAGCAACATGAGATTAGCATACAGAGTGATTTAAGTCAGAAAGAGAAAGACAATTACCATACAATATCACTTATGTGAGGAATCTAAAACATGACACAAATGAATCTATTTATGGAATAGAAACAGACTCAAGGACATAGAGAACAGACTTACAGACATAGAGAACAGACATGGGATTGTTAAGAGAGAGGGATGAGCTGGGGTTAGCATGCAAACTAGCACATATAGAATGGATAAACAACAATGTCTTATGTATAGCACAGGGAACCGCATGCAATACCCTGTGATACACTGTAAAGGAATAGAATACAAAAATAATACATATACATATATATATAGAGAGAGAGAGAGATGAAACAATCACTTTTCCGTGTAGCAGAAATCAACACAACATTGTAAGTCAACTATATTTCGATTTTGAAAATCCTAGTACTTTCCCCAAAGCAATATATTTTGACCTAGACATTCAATTTTTTTCTTTCCCTTTTCAATTTAAGCAGTTTCTCTCTCGTAAAAGTTTTGAATATGACTTCTCTTAAATTGTTCCAATTTCTTCCCTGAAAATACCTGTAACTCTGAGCTGAGGCTTGCTTCCTATCCTCCATATCGAGTGTATTCTCTTGAATCATTTCAATCTTCATTCTTTTCCACTTCAGGTTTCAGAAAGACACATGAGGGGACTTCCTGGTGGCCCAGTGGTTAAGCATCCACCTTGCAATGCAGGGAACGTGGGTACAATTCCTGGTCAGAGAACTAAGATACCACAGGCCATGGGACCATGGGGCCTGCACAGCACAGCTAGAGAGAAGCCTGTGTGTGCGGCAAAAAGACTTTGCATGCTTCAACAAAAATTGTGCCTGCTGCAAGTAAGACCTGACACAGCCAAAAATACATACATAAATATTTTTAAAAGACAAGATCAAAAAACTATTAAAAAAAAAAAGATACATGCCTTCCTATATTCATAGCCACACTAATTACAATAGCCAAGACATGGAAATAACCTAAATGTCCATTGACAGATGAATGAATAAAGGTATGGTACATATATACAACGGAATACTACTCAGCCATAAAAAGAATGAAATAATACCATTTTCAGCAACATGAGATTAGCATACAGAGTGATTTAAGTCAGAAAGAGAAAGACAATTACCATACAATATCACTTATGTGAGGAATCTAAAACATGACACAAATGAATCTATTTATGGAATAGAAACAGACTCAAGGACATAGAGAACAGACTTACAGACATAGAGAACAGACATGGGATTGTTAAGAGAGAGGGATGAGCTGGGGTTAGCATGCAAACTAGCACATATAGAATGGATAAACAACAATGTCTTACTGTATAGCACAGGGAACCGCATGCAATACCCTGTGATACACTGTAAAGGAATAGAATACAAAAATAATACATATACATATATATATAGAGAGAGAGAGAGATGAAACAATCACTTTTCCGTGTAGCAGAAATCAACACAACATTGTAAGTCAACTATATTTCGATTTTGAAAATCCTAGTACTTTCCCCAAAGCAATATATTTTGACCTAGACATTCAATTTTTTTCTTTCCCTTTTCAATTTAAGCAGTTTCTCTCTCGTAAAAGTTTTGAATATGACTTCTCTTAAATTGTTCCAATTTCTTCCCTGAAAATACCTGTAACTCTGAGCTGAGGCTTGCTTCCTATCCTCCATATCGAGTGTATTCTCTTGAATCATTTCAATCTTCATTCTTTTCCACTTCAGGTTTTCTCTCCACTGGATTACCAGTTTACCTTCTCCTTTAAAGTAAATGTCTTTCATTCCTGTTGCTCCTTCTTTACATATCTCAAATGGACTTAAATACTTTTATCAATTTAATTAATTCTAGATTACATTAGAAAACAGATTCCAAAGTATTTTCTATTAAAGGTATAGCTCTCTGCAAAACCAGAACAAACAAAATCACCACCACCAGGCATTCAAGAGTTTAGGATAAGTAGATACCTTAGTTTCATTTTAAGCACCACTGAAGCTGGAATAAAGCAACCATTTCTAAGAAAGCTTTCCTAGCCCTTTTATGTCCTCTTACATCCCCTGGTATATCTTCTTTGTACTGTGTGTCACCATTTTAATTACATAATTATTTGCGTGGTTAGTTATTTAATGCCTGTCTTCCTCATTCTATTGCAACCTCCATGACAGCAAGGTCAAATTGCTTTTTTTTTCCTGAACTGATTGACCTGCACTGCAATGGAATGGAGGTATTTCCAGGCATGTATGCCCCACAGACTAAAGAAAATAAGCTGAACGTTGTTGAGTAGGGAGGCTTCAACCATTTCTTCATTCATTCATTCAGTCAATGACCAGGTCTTCACTGAATGCTCACTGGATGCCTGGAGATGTTGGGGCTGACAGTTGACAGGATAGGTGTGGACCATTCAAAAGGCAGTGTTCATGTGTCCTGTCCTCTATAGAGTCACTCTTGAGCCTTTCAACTCCCAAGTGATGTACTACTCCTTTTTTGTGATTGGTGTCTGTCTCTGAGCCCCTCTCATGCTTGACTGTCTTGAGAGTCTTCCCTCCTGACTGTACTCCGAGGACCAGGCTAACTGCTGACTGTGCCTACCCAGTGCCTAGCAGTCCCTCCAGCCTTTCTGGTACCCAACACATGGATTATAAAAGAAAGCAAGAGTGAATACTGCAGCCACATAAGTCTTGCTTCGGTAATCAGTCGAGACCGTGACCTGGCCCTTCCCCTCCCGACTCTGCACTCCCCCTGGGATTCTCTCACTCTGCTCCAACTGCATGGACCCAGCACCTTGGACAACACTGAGTGTTATCTTGCATCGGCTACATCTCCTACAGAGAAACTTTTCCCTTTGTCTGACTCCAGCTCATCCTTCAGCTCTTGGTGTAGGCTGCACTTCCCCCAGAATGCCTTCCCTGTCCTGACCATCAATGCCTTCACCCTCACCAGGCGCTAAACCCAGACTCAGTAGGAATTCCTGAGCCTCTCATAGCTTTCAGGACTTCCTCAGTCAACTGTCTGCAGACAATAGCTTTATCTGTCTTGTCTACCAGCCCCTTGCCTGGCACAGAGTAGGCTCTGAATGAATTTTCTTAAGTAAATGATTGTAAAAATATTTGAATAGAAATTGCATATGAAAAGAGAATGCTTCTAATTTTTTGCCTTCAATTTTGTAACTTCAAATATATGGGCATTTTACCAAAGCTCTGAGCAAAAAGGTAAATTACTTTTTTTTTAATTCGAATTTGGAATTAATTTTTAAACCAATTTGCATGTTATTCTCAATGTTCTACATCATTCTTGGCTATACCTGCAGGCCTGGGTAACGAGGAATGATGTTCAGAATGAATCAAAGATTAAATCATGTTCACCGTATGTAAGAAAAATGGATTCTGACATTTTCTAAGGATTTTTAGCAAGGGTTGGAACAAAAGAGAATTTCTAATTAACCCTCAGTTACTTAGGAAATTACATCCATCACAGCATTCATTCACAAAATGCACTTCTTGATCCTGTAGTGTGTGAATGATTAAGGGAGATGTGAATGAGCACAAGCAGGGGGCAGGAAGTAAACAGGAGTAAACAGGAGTAAACAGGAGTGTTGGGCCCACTCCTTCGATTTCCCATTCAAACCTCACAACTTCTCTGTGAGCTCAGTATTTTCATGGTTTCTTACCTAGCTGGGAAAACAGACTCGGAGAGATTGTGTCAATTTCCTAGGCTCACATAGTTGATAAGGGCTGGAGACAGGCTTTGAGTTCAGATCTCCCAGAGGCTAGACTTGTGCTTCCTTGGGCCCCCTGATTTCTCTCCATTATGGCTGAGATGCCATGGAAGAGCGGTAATAATATCAACCATACTGACATAGCATGGAGGGTACAAGCAAGTAGACAAAGGAGGGTTAGACTCTGAATTACCACTGACTGTATCTCAGACATGTTACCTAGCCTTTGGAAGCCTCAGCTTCTTTGTCTGTAAACCAGGTGATAAACAGTACCAACTTTATAGGGCTTCTGTCAGGATCAATGAGATAATCCCTGTGAGGGACCATACAGCACTAAAGTCCAACGATACTACAGAGAAGGACTCTTCTAGCCCCAAAGATCACACCGATATAAGACAAGGCATGGGGCAGTGGTGAACCAGAAGCCAAGTAAAGCAGGCGGCCAAGTTGGTTCACTTTATATAATTGCAAGATTTCTGGGGGCCTGATTACCCATGACTTTACATTCTTTCAAACATTCATTTCAGAATTACTAGATCACCAACGCTTACACTGGCATTGACAGACAATGATATCATGTGGGAAAACACCCATATCAATGACTCAAAAAGTGATTCAGAAATCTCAGGCTCTAATTAGAGACATCAGAGCAATATCTTACTAGGTTTATTTTGCTTGAGTCTTTTTTATGCATGCACAAGTGATATGATAGAAAGTCATGCCTAATTAAGTGTAAGAGAACTGTTCTGATAAGTAGAAAAATTCTAAGTGATGAGAATGCACTGTGTCATAGTTTAATTGGCAGTCATATTTTTCCTGAGTGGTACATAAAAACACAATGAATTTTATAACCAATGGCATTTGAGATTTGATGAAACACCATAACTCACACATAGACATTTGGTATATGACCCATTTGTGAGTTTTAACTGCCTAAAGAAGGAATTCACTCGAAAGTATAAAGGATTGTTCTCCTTTCCATCCCCAATATTTATGTCTCCAATATTTCCCAGAGTTAATTTTGCTGGAAAATAAGATTGCAAAGCAGAGAGAAGGAAGGGATGAAAAAGAGAGACAGGAGACAGAATGTAGGGTAAGGTTAAAGCACATTTTATGTCATTAACAGTTTGTATACAGGGACAATCCTGATAAGAATAAATATTCAGAAGGATGATTCAAGATACAGTGAGATCCTCAGTCATCAGGGAAAGATGCTATTATATTTACCACATATGTTTGGAAAAGTAGATTTTGAGTTACTGACAAATTTGCAAGGATTGCAGATCTAAGATTTCTCTACTTAGCCTCACATAACCAGAGCTTATGAGCCTTGGACATTCCAGCTAAATGGGAGTGGGTAATGGTCGTAGCTCCATGAGTGCTCACTGTCTACTCTGTGACAGATCACATGCTCTGGAACACCACAGTACCCCTTCTATATTCTCATCTATCTCATTCCACTATCAGCAGATTGGTTCCCTCAAGACTTAGGGTAGGGCTTCCCTGGTGGTCCAGTGGGTAAGGACACCGCCTTGCAGTGGTAGGGGTGCTGGTTCGAGCCCTGGCCTGGGAAGATCCCACGTGCCATGGAGCGGCTGGACCGATGTGTCCAATTACCGAGTCGGAGCTCTGGAGCACATGCGCCCAGAGCCGGTGCTCTGTGACAACAGAGGCGACTGCAATGGGAGGCCCACACAGGCCGAAGAACAAAGATGGATGAAAAAATACATAAATGAAAAAGACCAATAGAAGTGGCCTTCCCACCCCTCTCCCTCTGCAAACCCCCCCACCAAAAAAAAAAAAAGACTTAGGGGAGCTGGGGACCAATATCACAAGTGGAAACAGACTTGGGAGACATGAAGAACCTTTTCAACTTTTCTGAGAAGAACCTTGGCCAAAGTCCGGCACAACCTTCTGCCTCTTTCCCGTGCTTCTTTTGACTATGAAAGTATGAGAGACTCAAATGGTGACAGATATATTCACGTTAGTGAACATCTTTTTGATATTTGAAGGCTCATCTATAACAAAGACAAAGTATTAGCTCCCACCTCCCAGCCTAGAGTAGATTGATCATCCAAGGTAGGAAAACACCTCAAGACCTGTTCAAGCGGTATTGGCCTTCTAAAGGAGCTAAAGAAGAAATATGCTCCAAACCTGGGGTACACCACTGTGGATCCATCCCTGGGAACTTCATGTCTGGGACCACTGGTTTTTGGGTGGCCAGCCTCCTTCTTCTGGAAACTGTGCTGCAAAACTCACTTCCTTCTTTCTCTCCAAGTTCTTAATTCCTTCTTTTCTCAATCCTGATAAGAATAAATATTCAGAAGGATGATTCAAGATACAGTGAGATCCTCAGTCATCAGGGAAAGATGCTATTATATTTACCACATATGTTTGGAAAAGTAGATTTTGAGTTACTGACAAATTTGCAAGGATTGCAGATCTAAGATTTCTCTACTTAGCCTCACATAACCAGAGCTTATGAGCCTTGGACATTCCAGCTAAATGGGAGTGGGTAATGGTCGTAGCTCCATGAGTGCTCACTGTCTACTCTGTGACAGATCACATGCTCTGGAACACCACAGTACCCCTTCTATATTCTCATCTATCTCATTCCACTATCAGCAGATTGGTTCCCTCAAGACTTAGGGTAGGGCTTCCCTGGTGGTCCAGTGGGTAAGGACACCGCCTTGCAGTGGTAGGGGTGCTGGTTCGAGCCCTGGCCTGGGAAGATCCCACGTGCCATGGAGCGGCTGGACCGATGTGTCCAATTACCGAGTCGGAGCTCTGGAGCACATGCGCCCAGAGCCGGTGCTCTGTGACAACAGAGGCGACTGCAATGGGAGGCCCACACAGGCCGAAGAACAAAGATGGATGAAAAAATACATAAATGAAAAAGACCAATAGAAGTGGCCTTCCCACCCCTCTCCCTCTGCAAACCCCCCCACCAAAAAAAAAAAAAGACTTAGGGGAGCTGGGGACCAATATCACAAGTGGAAACAGACTTGGGAGACATGAAGAACCTTTTCAACTTTTCTGAGAAGAACCTTGGCCAAAGTCCGGCACAACCTTCTGCCTCTTTCCCATGCTTCTTTTGACTATGAAAGTATGAGAGACTCAAATGGTGACAGATATATTCACGTTAGTGAACATCTTTTTGATATTTGAAGGCTCATCTATAACAAAGACAAAGTATTAGCTCCCACCTCCCAGCCTAGAGTAGATTGATCATCCAAGGTAGGAAAACACCTCAAGACCTGTTCAAGCGGTATTGGCCTTCTAAAGGAGCTAAAGAAGAAATATGCTCCAAACCTGGGGTACACCACTGTGGATCCATCCCTGGGAACTTCATGTCTGGGAAGGCTCACTCAGTTAAGGATTCCATGCTTCTGATGGAAGCTCAGCCTCCTTCTTCTGGAAACTGTGCTGCAAAACTCACTTCCCTTCTTTCTCTCCAAGTTCTTAATTCCTTCTTTTTCTCATTATCAATAATAAAGCATTGGCCATTCCAACATACTAATTCTTCTCTGAAAAATGTTTCATTTATTCACCACCAAGTGGCACAGCAGTGATCCCCAACATACGTCCCCCTTCTGGAGCCAAGACGCCTGTTCAATTTCCGTATCACCAACAGCCACTGGTAGCCTTCTATGCAGAAAATCAGATGCCTGGCTCCAACGTCACTGGCAAATTTGTAGTATCCATCTTTTGAGATACGGAAAGTCACAGCTTGTTTTTCAGGAGAGAGAAGAGGCTGCTCTTGACGAATACCCCTCTTCTCTGGCATATTCCTTAATTCCCTATCATCCAAGGGGAGCCATATGACTGGCTTAGTTTACCTAGAAGAGTGTGGGCAAGGTGGTCAACACCACTTCCAGGCCTGGAACCTAAACCTCCTGTGTAGTGTTTCACATTCTCTCTTCTTTCGTTTATTGGCCAGATGCTGAAAGATCTCCTGGACTGCTGTAGGGAGAGGGGTCCAAAATGTCAACAGTGATAACAGGGCAAGAAGGCCCTGGGTGATGTACGATGGGAGAAGCCAGAGATGAGAGAAACTGGGTTCTTGAATGCTTCTCTAGAGCAGAGCCCCATGCTGACCCAGTGGAAATCACGGCATGAGTGAGAAACATTCTTCAATTGTATTAAGTCCTTAAAATTTTAAGCTTTACTTGTTACAGCAGCTAGCATTATTTACTTTAACATATTAACATATTTTTGAAAACTCTTGTCTAATGCAGATGTTATCTGTGCATGGGATAACTTAAATGATTCAATTGGATTTGAGATTTTTTGAAAAGCAATGATCTGCCTTCAAGTCGGAGGGAAATGCAACTTGTCAAGGACAGTCACAACATCAAGGATTTCATATAAAGGTCTCAATTAGATTGAGGGGCCTAACTGGGCATTCCTGGTGGAGCCAGCAATCTTCAATAAGCAAGTGTGTTACCAGCTCATAGAATGCTTGGTCCACAACTGTCTTTCAGTTGAGCAGATGGGTGTTTTGATATAAACTGTGCTGGCATTTGCTGCTCTAAAAATAGATTTGTTTTTGCCTGCTTCCAAAATCAGTATTAAAAAGCAACAGTCAACAAGTTCTAATCTCTCCCTTGAGGCAGGTCAGCAGAACAAGACCTCTGTTTACTACCGAAAAGTGCAGAAATAAAGCATCCCAGAATTGTGGGCTTGTGGGGGTTCTTGGCCATTCCCTTGTTGTTGCCATATCAATGTAGAAATCTTCAGTACTACTTGCAATTTATAATTTTTCTAGAAGCATATCTTGATAATAAGAAAATTATTTTAAAATTATAAAATAAGAACTAAAAGAGGTGCAGAATTACTTAGGTCAACATTTCCAAGATAAACTCTCAAGGTATAGAAGTTGCATCAGTTGTAGAACTTTAAATAGTGATTTCTGGAGCATTCCAGATAGAACAGCCAACCTGTGTCTACTTGCCCTCTTTGATGGGGAGCTCACCACTTGATGAAGTAGCACAGGCTAGTACTGAAGAGCACTGTAATCAGAGAGCTGAAATGGCCTCCACAAATGTTCCATTCTTTAGTATTTAGTGTTGCTATTGTTCAATCACTCAGCATGCCCGACTCTTTGCAACCCTACGAAGTGCAGGGCGCCAGGCTTCCCTGTCCTTTACTATCTCCTGAAGTTTGCTCAAACTCATGTCCATTGAGTTGATGATGCCATTCAACCATCTCATCCATGGTCTTATATCTGCCCTTAAAAGGCAGTCCCCCACACACACCATAAGTACAATCCCATCTCCGCGTATGGACCCTTCAGGCATTTGAACACAGAAAAAAAGGCTGAACATTGATCTTATTTCTGTCCCAAAGTCCTCTCTTCACCCAACAGCATAATTTCTAGGACCTGTCCTCAGAACATACTCCACAATCATCAACATCCTGTCAAAACTCAAGTGCCAGGAGCTGACAAATATAGAGAGGAATGGGGTTACCATTCAGTGTGTTCAGGATGTTAATGGTTCCAGGGATTTGAACTTGCTTGATTGCCTCAGAGGCCAGCAAGGCTCTCCTCAGCTCCAGTGAGGTTCACAGGCAAGATTAACACGGAGATAAGGAAGGAAGAACTTGGGTCTCGTGGAAATCCTGGAGTGGATTAGACCTCAGGGTAATTTAGGATCCAAAGCAGTGCTGACAGCAGGGTGCCTCACCCCCCGCCTTCCAAAATCAGTATTAAAAAGCAACAGTCAACAAGTTCTAATCTCTCCCTTGAGGCAGGTCAGCAGAACAAGACCTCTGTTTACTACCGAAAAGTGCAGAAATAAAGCATCCCAGAATTGTGGGCTTGTGGGGGTTCTTGGCCATTCCCTTGTTGTTGCCATATCAATGTAGAAATCTTCAGTACTACTTGCAATTTATAATTTTTCTAGAAGCATATCTTGATAATAAGAAAATTATTTTAAAATTATAAAATAAGAACTAAAAGAGGTGCAGAATTACTTAGGTCAACATTTCCAAGATAAACTCTCAAGGTATAGAAGTTGCATCAGTTGTAGAACTTTAAATAGTGATTTCTGGAGCATTCCAGATAGAACAGCCAACCTGTGTCTACTTGCCCTCTTTGATGGGGAGCTCACCACTTGATGAAGTAGCACAGGCTAGTACTGAAGAGCACTGTAATCAGAGAGCTGAAATGGCCTCCACAAATGTTCCATTCTTTAGTATTTAGTGTTGCTATTGTTCAATCACTCAGCATGCCCGACTCTTTGCAACCCTACGAAGTGCAGGGCGCCAGGCTTCCCTGTCCTTTACTATCTCCTGAAGTTTGCTCAAACTCATGTCCATTGAGTTGATGATGCCATTCAACCATCTCATCCATGGTCTTATATCTGCCCTTAAAAGGCAGTCCCCCACACACACCATAAGTACAATCCCATCTCCGCGTATGGACCCTTCAGGCATTTGAACACAGAAAAAAAGGCTGAACATTGATCTTATTTCTGTCCCAAAGTCCTCTCTTCACCCAACAGCATAATTTCTAGGACCTGTCCTCAGAACATACTCCACAATCATCAACATCCTGTCAAAACTCAAGTGCCAGGAGCTGACAAATATAGAGAGGAATGGGGTTACCATTCAGTGTGTTCAGGATGTTAATGGTTCCAGGGATTTGAACTTGCTTGATTGCCTCAGAGGCCAGCAAGGCTCTCCTCAGCTCCAGTGAGGTTCACAGGCAAGATTAACACGGAGATAAGGAAGGAAGAACTTGGGTCTCGTGGAAATCCTGGAGTGGATTAGACCTCAGGGTAATTTAGGATCCAAAGCAGTGCTGACAGCAGGGGTGCCTCACAGCCCCTCAGGGGCCCTGGCTCCACCTCTGCTCCTCAAGATCCCACTCCCCAGGCGCCTCACCCTTCTTTTCCCCCGTCTTTCTAGCATCTGCTTACTCCTAGCTCATATCTCCTGGTGTCCACCATGTCCCTGGCTTCTCCTGTCTGCCTCCTCTGTGATTGTGTGGTCTGTAGTCTTTTCTCCAAATAGTCTCTAGGACTTATATTCAAACCTTCCACAGGGAGAGAACTTGATATTTCCACTCAATCACCTTCCACCTAGTCCTGCCAAGTTTTAGCAGCTGTCATCGCCTGGCCTACAGATTAGTTCAAATACTCTCCTCTGACCCATCAACAAAAACAAGAGGAGTGGTCCACAGGATATGAGAGGGACAATTTCTACAGCGGGAACTCTGTAAGTGTCTTCAGTAAGATGGGACCACATTGGCTTGCCTTATTTTAAGCCACAAGCACGAATCCAGTCTTGTCAATACTTTTTTCTTTTTCGATGTGGACCACTTTTAAAGTCTTTATTGAATTTGTTACAATATTCTTTCTGTTTCATGTTTTGGTGTTGGGGCCAGGAGGCATGTGAGATCTTACCTTCCTAACCAGGGATCGAACCCACACCCTCTGTGTTGGAAGGCCAAGTCCCAACCCCTGGTCCATTAGGGAAATCTGAGGTTGTCAGCACGTTTGACAGTCATGTTGCACTTAAGCCTCCCACTTTACTGAAAAATCCCACAGTTGGGCTTTCACTAGCTCCTTCTAAGGTTCTCCTCTCCACCAAATTCCTATATGTATAAATCTTCATCTCTTACATTCATCTTGGTAGATTTTGCTTAAAGTTCAAGCCTGCAAGTTCTCTCTTTATTCAAATTCATTCTTCTGACACCAACCATTATAATCTCTGCTCTGTAGGCCCCATCAGAATTATAAAGACAAGAAGCAGAATGAGAAAGTTGAAGTCAGCATGCAGATCCAGTCCCACTTTGGCCAGAAAAATTGTTTTTAACACAATGAAATTTCAGGTAAGAGTTTGTTGGAACCATGGTTTCTGAAACAAAAATAAAATTTGAAACCCGTGGTGGTGAGGTCTCTCCTGGGCTTCTAGGCTCAGTGCATGGTCCCACTGTTCAGTGGGTCAAGATTCTGGGCCTGCACAATCTTCCAGGCCTCCTCCCGGGGCAAGCAGAAGCCGACAGGTACACTCCATCTCCCCATGGCTGCTTGCAAGTTGTTAAATGCACAAAGAGCTGGAGCATGACTGCTAACCTCTCAGGTCCAGAAAATGGAAGCCTGCTACACTGCTTCCTGTCTCGGCTTGAATCAGCATTCACTCAGCACAGCTGGCAGGGATGAGCTGTTTATCCCCAGCACTGTGAGACCACCGTGGGCAGAGGGACGCTGGGGGAAACTGGCTGTTGGCAGCTTCCAGGCAGGAGATGAGACGCCCCTCCACGGGGACTTCTGTATTGCCTTTAAAGCTAAAACAGGGCAGGTGTGCCTTGTACATATTTAAGAGGCTATGAAAAGGGCTTTCTCTGTCATACCCAAATCTTGGCTGAAGCCTTAGATGAAAGTTAATGGCTAACAACAGGTGGCACTAGTGGTAAAGAACTTGCCTCTCAATGTAGGAGACATAAGAGGCACAGGTTTGATCCTTGGGTAGGGAAGATCTCGTGGAAAAGGACACGGCCACCCACTCCAATATTCTTGCCTGGAGAATCCCATGGACAGAGCAGCCTGGCGGGCTACAGTGTATAGGGTCGCAAAGAATCAGACACGACTGGAGTGACTTAGCATACACGCATGCAATGGATGACAAACAGCCCACGTTCTGGAGGGTGGGTTGACGCATCCCAGCAACACTTCCTGCAAGGTGGCAAGCTGGTTCTGAGACCTCCTCCTCCACTGGGGTTGTGTCAGAGGAAGCTGGGGCTTCTCTGAGGAGCAGACCCTCCTAAGGACATCTACGGAGGAACAAGAGGCAAGAGAGAAAAGTGGTGCTTTCCACCCTCATCCCTCACTGGCCGACTGAAGGGGCCCCAGAAGAACTGTTCAGAGACTAACGATCCATTCAGGAGGCTTCTCACTCCCTGATCTCCTTAAGTTCCTAAAACTTGTAGAAAAAACTCCCTGGTGCAAATGGAGTAGATAAAAGTGAGAAAGTTCTTGGGAACTCTGTATTCCTCCAGGAGTTTGAAACTGTATATGAAGCGAACAGGGCTGCCTAGGGGCTGAGTGGCCTGAGGCGGGGCAAGGGATCGGAGGTCCCAAGCAGTGGGGTTAGCTGCTCATTGACCTTTCCACTGGGCAAGGACGTGCTGTATCCATGGGACACAGAATCCTGGAGAACTGAGCTAGAACTGTTGTGACAGCCTGAAAAGGGCTGATAGAGAGGACAGAAAGAAGGAAGCAGAACCAAGGAGGCCAGTTGAGCTGAGGAGCAGAGTCCACGCCAGGGGATGGGGCAGCCAGAGGCACCCAGGGACCCACCAGAAGCTCCGCAGCAGAGTTGGCTTTGAGGACTGCTCTGACTCAGGCAACTGGATGGCTGAGCAAGAGATGCAAAGAGCATCAGCTGCCTCAGAAAGCCTCTGCACCGCCCTTCCTCCCCAGCCCAGCCCTGAGCAGCCAGAATGGGGGAAGTGAAGGGTGGGTTAGGGGCAGCTGAGAAGTGGAACAAGGAGAACGAAAGGCAGAGGGTAGTCCTTCGCCCTCCGCTGCCCCTTGAGGGCCTGATCCTTGGGTAGGGAAGATCTCGTGGAAAAGGACACGGCCACCCACTCCAATATTCTTGCCTGGAGAATCCCATGGACAGAGCAGCCTGGCGGGCTACAGTGTATAGGGTCGCAAAGAATCAGACACGACTGGAGTGACTTAGCATACACGCATGCAATGGATGACAAACAGCCCACGTTCTGGAGGGTGGGTTGACGCATCCCAGCAACACTTCCTGCAAGGTGGCAAGCTGGTTCTGAGACCTCCTCCTCCACTGGGGTTGTGTCAGAGGAAGCTGGGGCTTCTCTGAGGAGCAGACCCTCCTAAGGACATCTACGGAGGAACAAGAGGCAAGAGAGAAAAGTGGTGCTTTCCACCCTCATCCCTCACTGGCCGACTGAAGGGGCCCCAGAAGAACTGTTCAGAGACTAACGATCCATTCAGGAGGCTTCTCACTCCCTGATCTCCTTAAGTTCCTAAAACTTGTAGAAAAAACTCCCTGGTGCAAATGGAGTAGATAAAAGTGAGAAAGTTCTTGGGAACTCTGTATTCCTCCAGGAGTTTGAAACTGTATATGAAGCGAACAGGGCTGCCTAGGGGCTGAGTGGCCTGAGGCGGGGCAAGGGATCGGAGGTCCCAAGCAGTGGGGTTAGCTGCTCATTGACCTTTCCACTGGGCAAGGACGTGCTGTATCCATGGGACACAGAATCCTGGAGAACTGAGCTAGAACTGTTGTGACAGCCTGAAAAGGGCTGATAGAGAGGACAGAAAGAAGGAAGCAGAACCAAGGAGGCCAGTTGAGCTGAGGAGCAGAGTCCACGCCAGGGGATGGGGCAGCCAGAGGCACCCAGGGACCCACCAGAAGCTCCGCAGCAGAGTTGGCTTTGAGGACTGCTCTGACTCAGGCAACTGGATGGCTGAGCAAGAGATGCAAAGAGCATCAGCTGCCTCAGAAAGCCTCTGCACCGCCCTTCCTCCCCAGCCCAGCCCTGAGCAGCCAGAATGGGGGAAGTGAAGGGTGGGTTAGGGGCAGCTGAGAAGTGGAACAAGGAGAACGAAAGGCAGAGGGTAGTCCTTCGCCCTCCGCTGCCCCTTGAGGGCCTGATCAGGGGGAGTTGCTGGGAGAGGGGAAGTTTCACCCTGAATGTCAGATGACCATTTTCCATTCAAATTGGACTCAGTGTTCAAATAACTCAAGATGAGATGAGACCTCGTTCTTCCTCCTCCTCCTCTCCTCCCTCCTCTCTCCTCTTTCTTCATGACTGAAAAGGTGGAAACTATGATAGTCACCAAGTGACAGAGAAGTGAAGAGACCCTACTGAGTCCAGGCCAGTAGACAACCTGGTTGGGCACTCTCAGAACTTAATCCTCCTAAATCTTAGTTTCCTAATCTGGAATATGGAGATACGAAGGCTCATCTTCTAGACAAGTCTTGAAGATGGAAATGGAAACGTTTATGTAATGTTTGAAGCATCTAGCACTTGAAAATGCCTAGCCAATGTCTGCCATCACTGGCAGGGGTCCCTCTCTATAATCTCTGAACTCGCAGGCTTCTACAACAGCAGAGCTGAGAGATGGTAGAGAGCCATGGTTTGATATCTTCATGTTACATGTGACTAAACTGAGGTACAGAGAAGCCAGAGTCAAGCTGACTGAGGTCACGCAATGGATTCATGGCAGAGTCCAAATCCAGACCCAAATCTCCCGACCTCGAATCCAGCCTTCTTTCTACCATGCCCTGGGTGTTTCTGTAATAGTGCTGTGAAGGTCTGCGGACTGACTGATTGAAAAGTCTGTTGATTGGGCTGGCACCCTTGGCCGTGCCTGGAAACTGCCAAATAAACAGGTGTATGAGCACAAGGCTTCATTCACCCAGCAGCCCTTCCCCAGGTACCAACCCTGTCTGAAGAACAGTGAGTGGAGCTCGATATGGATCTGGAAACCATCGTCTCTGTAATCATTGAGCTCCCAACCCAGCGAGGGAGGCAGAAGACTGTGAATATATCTTGGAGATTCCAGAAAGGCTGCCCAGAGAGGTTCACGAGCTTGTGCAATGGATGGAAAACAATGGAGGTCCGCTCAGGATTCCTCCCTGTCCCTGCCTCCCCAGGCCACCTGTCTTTCACAGTTCCATTTTCAGTTTCCTGGCTCTGCTGTCAGGCTGGCACAAAGTCTGCTCTGACCTTGCTTTTGCCTCCAAGGACCTTACTACACTGCACACAAGGTTCTTAGGCAAGAGCTTTCTTGATGCGGATGAAGAAAGGATCACTTGGGGAAAGCCTTTGACAACCATGGCTTGCACAGCTCTGTTTGTTTCAAAATGTAACAGTCTGGCTGATCAGCCCTTCTTTTCTCACTCTGATTCTCTGCTTATAAGTGTTTACAACAGGGAGTTAATCAGGAAGAAAGGTGAATGTAAGGCGCAGGGATTCCCTGAAGAGAGCAAAGCAGATAGAGCTCAAGGTTTCGTTCCTGGTCAGGGCATTAAGCTTCACATTCAAGTAGCAGTGTTCACCCAGTGATCTCAAAGCACTTAGGAGGAAGGACATGAACTATATTTAAAAAAAAAAAAATCAGGTAATCCAAATCTGAATTCAGGGTCCGTGTAAGTAATACGGGGTATGAGCACTTCACGTCTTTGGGCACAAAACCAATTAAATACAGCCAAGGCCGTACAGCGGCTCAAATGCGTCAAGGAAATAATTCTCAGTGACGGTTAATCGGATCAGCTCAGATTTGCAGCTGGCAAAATCTTCAAGGGCTCTGAAAGCTCAGGACTGAGGGACTGGCCAGGGGATAACGGCTTCCAAGCCAAAGGCACTGGTAGACAGAGGGCAAAGGCTTCAGGACAAGCTGGGGAATGATGGGAATGAAACTGTAAGAATGGAGATGTATTTTAGAAACAACACACCTCTTTCCACCCAATTATGTAAAGTTTTCACACAGGTAAACAGGTCTTAAAGCAGAGATGCAAATTAGGAGTTGATAGGTCAAATTTAGCCCATGTGTGTGTTTTGTTAGGCCACTACAATCAGCATGCAAGCATACTATGTGTATTAGTTGCCAATATTAAATATTGGAATATTTAACCAAAAAAACTTGCTGACAGTCATTTTGCAGTAAAATTTTCCAGAAAGGCTGCCCAGAGAGGTTCACGAGCTTGTGCAATGGATGGAAAACAATGGAGGTCCGCTCAGGATTCCTCCCTGTCCCTGCCTCCCCAGGCCACCTGTCTTTCACAGTTCCATTTTCAGTTTCCTGGCTCTGCTGTCAGGCTGGCACAAAGTCTGCTCTGACCTTGCTTTTGCCTCCAAGGACCTTACTACACTGCACACAAGGTTCTTAGGCAAGAGCTTTCTTGATGCGGATGAAGAAAGGATCACTTGGGGAAAGCCTTTGACAACCATGGCTTGCACAGCTCTGTTTGTTTCAAAATGTAACAGTCTGGCTGATCAGCCCTTCTTTTCTCACTCTGATTCTCTGCTTATAAGTGTTTACAACAGGGAGTTAATCAGGAAGAAAGGTGAATGTAAGGCGCAGGGATTCCCTGAAGAGAGCAAAGCAGATAGAGCTCAAGGTTTCGTTCCTGGTCAGGGCATTAAGCTTCACATTCAAGTAGCAGTGTTCACCCAGTGATCTCAAAGCACTTAGGAGGAAGGACATGAACTATATTTAAAAAAAAAAAATCAGGTAATCCAAATCTGAATTCAGGGTCCGTGTAAAAATACGGGTATGAGCACTTCACGTCTTTGGGCACAAAACCAATTAAATACAGCCAAGGCCGTACAGCGGCTCAAATGCGTCAAGGAAATAATTCTCAGTGACGGTTAATCGGATCAGCTCAGATTTGCAGCTGGCAAAATCTTCAAGGGCTCTGAAAGCTCAGGACTGAGGGACTGGCCAGGGGATAACGGCTTCCAAGCCAAAGGCACTGGTAGACAGAGGGCAAAGGCTTCAGGACAAGCTGGGGAATGATGGGAATGAAACTGTAAGAATGGAGATGTATTTTAGAAACAACACACCTCTTTCCACCCAATTATGTAAAGTTTTCACACAGGTAAACAGGTCTTAAAGCAGAGATGCAAATTAGGAGTTGATAGGTCAAATTTAGCCCATGTGTGTGTTTTGTTAGGCCACTACAATCAGCATGCAAGCATACTATGTGTATTAGTTGCCAATATTAAATATTGGAATATTTAACCAAAAAAAAACTTCTGGGTTTTATTAAAACTTGGAAGATCTGAAAGATTTAAATACAAAGAAGAATACTATTATAATAGAAAAAGAAATCATTGGAGAATTCTTTTATAATCTCAGGATAATGAATGCTTTTCTACTTTCAATCCAGGACCCAGAAGGTATAAAGGAAATAATAGATAAATTTGAGTTTATAAAGATCAAAACACCATAAACAAAGTCAAAAAGACAAACAACAAACTGAGGGTAGAAATTGCAACTCATATCACATGGTTTATTGTATCACTCTGATACAGAAAGCTTTCAAGAAATCAATAAGTAAAAGATCAACAACCCAATAAGAAACAAGCAAATGACAGAAACTGACAGCTCACACACAGTGAAATACAAGTGGCTTTTAAATATAGGAAAGATGCTCAGCTCTACTCATAATTAAAAAAAAAAAAAAAAAGCTAAGTTATACTGAGATGCCATTTTACACATCCTGGAATGTCAAATATCCAAGACCATGATCATATCCAATCTTGGCAGGGCTGTGGAAGATTGCAGCTCCTCTTCCAGGAAATTAAACAACTATTTTCCCCTGCAGTCTAGAAACTATTTGATTTTTAATCACGTGCCCCAGTGACTAGATTCCCTTGGGAGCTTCATACTTGGATTTTGAAGATGGAAACAAGAACTTTGCCTGCATCCTAATCAGGATTTAACTTGGACAGGCCACTCTCCTACAATTAGACAAAGGTTCTGGTGAAAAATAAAAGGGTTTCCTCAGCAATCTTAGCTGCATGTGACCGTCTATTTCTTACTAAAATAGAGAAAGAAGGAGAAAAGCAGCAGGAAGGAGGGAGAAAGTCCAGCACTGTTGGAAGCTCACTGTGCTCTCGCCACGAGCTTCAGGTGCATCATCTCATTTCTTCCCCACATAGAAGAGGAAACAGACTCAGAGGAGCTACGGGACCTGACCTTCCTTGACAGAAGTGTGCAGGGAGGGGTGAATGAAGGAGCCACAGTGTGCGCACACATGGAGGAGAAGCTTAGTTTGACATGGGTTGTTTGGGTTGAATGAGTGAAAGGAACCCCAGAAACTATGGGTGCCTGGTCAGCTGCTGAGCCAGCTCAGTCACGCTGGGGAAGGTGCTATGCCAGGGATTTCATGTGTGCTTTTCTTTAATCCTCTTCTTTGTTGAGGAGGTACCAAGACTGGCCTTTTTTAAAAAAATTTTTTCAGCCTCTTTTATTGGTCTTTCATTTAGTTATTTTCATCCATCTTTGTTCTTTGGCCTATGTGGGCCTCCCATGGCAGTGGCCTCCCTTGTTGCAGAGCACTGGCTCTGGGCGCATACGCTCCAGAGCACTGACTCGTCATTGGACACACCAGTCCAGCTGCTCCGCAGCACGTGGGATCTTCCCAGGCCAGGGATCGAACCAGGGCCCCTTACACTGCAAGGTGGACTCTTTATCCACTGGACCACCAGGGAAGTCCCCAATACCAGTCTTAAGTGGCTGCTCTATATATAGGAAATAGCAGTGGAGAAACGCTCCAACACCATAGCTTACTCTGATTAGGGGAGAAAGCATGACTGACCTTGGCACTGCATCAGTCATCAGGTTCCTGGATGATGTGGTGGGGGTGGGGAGAGTCAGACAGGGCCTCAAGAGGGACATGAATTTCCTGTTGGTAAAGCAGCTTACATTGGAGTCAAGCAATTCACTAGAAAACAATGATAAGACTGTGCTGGGCTCATGTTTCCCAGGTGGTGCTAGTGGTAAAGAACCCACCTTCCAATGCAGGAAGAGAAGGAAATGGCAACCCACTCCAGTGTTCTTGCCTGGAAAATTCCATAGACAGAGAAGCTGGGAGAGCTACAGTCCATGGGGTCACAAATATATATATACCTAGGGCTTTCCTGATGGCTCAGTGGTAAGGAATCTGCCTGCAACACAGGAAACTCAGGTTCCATCTCTGGGTTGAGAAGACCACCCTGGAGGAGGGCATGGCAACCCACTCCAGTATTCTTGCTTAGAGAATTCCATGGACGGAGGGGCCTGATGGGCTGCAATTCATGTGGTCAGAGTCAGACTCAACCAAAGTGACTAAGAAGCAGCACCAGCTAATGCAGGAGACACAAGAGACATGGGTTATATCCCTGGGTTGGGAAGATCCCCTGAAGGAGGGCATGGCAACCCTCTCCAGTATTCTTGTCTGGAGAATCCCTTGGACAGAGGAGCCTGGAGGGCTATGGCCCATAGGGTTGCAAGGAGTCGGACACAACTGAGGCAATGTAGCATGCAAGCTCTGTAATCTTTCCTTCAATATGCACCTCACCTAATCTGCCTCCTCAGAGAAGTTCTGTCAGGTTACTTGAGATGTGTCCCCCTGGACTTGAAGTCCCAAAAAGTCCTGCCAAATAAAACACAACACTCAACAAGAAAAAAAATAATAACTTTACACTCTGAGACGGTGGAGAAGTTCTCACTGGTTACAACCTACAGTGCTGGACTTCCCCCTCCCTTCAGCCTAATCATATGCCTTTCTTGGCAAGTGCACCATGAGAGACACTGGAATTCTTGCTGACCTGTCCTTCCCCGTTAATGGAACTACTTGGGGGTAGATGTTGTTATCCTTGGCAAAGGGATATCTTTGGAAACCAGGGATTAGAGTGAAAAGGCCAATATTTTTTCTGTAACCAAGGAGCATCCCTGATTTATTTCTTCACAGCGTCCTTTGTGGAGTATCAGGTTGTAACGGCAAGAATTCCCAGAGAAGAGTGATGAGAAAGAACGCCACTCAAGGCCTGGGAAAGCGGCGTTCCTTCGGAGCCTGCCGGCAGCACCTCTCCATCCCAGAAACCTCCCTTGGGAGCCATCGGAGCCCTTCTTTGGGGAAGACATAACTCTACATATCTAGAGTTGTGATGCAAATGGATTTTGTGGGATGCTTTGAACATTGATCAAAATCACTGAGAAAGGGAGAGGGTGGGCAGGAAGCTGTCAAATTTTGCAGAAAACCACATTCCCAGAACCTTTCCAAACCATTCCCAGAGTCTCTCTAAACCCAAAACTCATGTTTCTTCTCCTCATTACTCAGAATTACTGAGCGAGAGTTGTCAAAATCATGCATTTCTCTGAAATAGTGCAACTTCAGTTAATCAAACTTTGCTGTATCAGAGCCCCAATAACTCAAAAGCTGTCTAGTTCCCTCTTCTCCTCTGTCATTAAAACAAAAAAACAAAAGATAAGAAAACACTCTCACCTCAGGGCTTTGGACATTAAGTTTAGTAGATACCTCGGGCTTGACATGACAATAAAGAGTCATAGAAGTGATGTTCAGCATTACCGACTTAGGGCCCTTTAAAGTCCTTAATCATCAAAAGAAGATTTGATATGAGCCCTATACTATGTCTACGGGAGTATTAAAAGAACTCAGAACTAACAAGGGTTGAAACCAAAAGGGTTTTCTGGATAAGCCTCCATCCCTGTCCCTAAGCTGAGCAGTTAATGGAAGTGGCACTGTGACTTCCCATTGCAGGGGGCAGGCTTCTTGACCATTATTCAGAGACACAATGGATCAGAACTACATAAAATGCACCGAACACTAAACCACAGGAGATCCTGTTCAAGCCATGATTGTAACCAGCTGGGACACATCCTTCTAAGCATCTGACTCTCAGTTTTCTTATCCAAAGGACAAGTTGGTTGAATTAAAATGACGAACACTCGGCAAAGGGATATCTTTGGAAACCAGGGATTAGAGTGAAAAGGCCAATATTTTTTCTGTAACCAAGGAGCATCCCTGATTTATTTCTTCACAGCGTCCTTTGTGGAGTATCAGGTTGTAACGGCAAGAATTCCCAGAGAAGAGTGATGAGAAAGAACGCCACTCAAGGCCTGGGAAAGCGGCGTTCCTTCGGAGCCTGCCGGCAGCACCTCTCCATCCCAGAAACCTCCCTTGGGAGCCATCGGAGCCCTTCTTTGGGGAAGACATAACTCTACATATCTAGAGTTGTGATGCAAATGGATTTTGTGGGATGCTTTGAACATTGATCAAAATCACTGAGAAAGGGAGAGGGTGGGCAGGAAGCTGTCAAATTTTGCAGAAAACCACATTCCCAGAACCTTTCCAAACCATTCCCAGAGTCTCTCTAAACCCAAAACTCATGTTTCTTCTCCTCATTACTCAGAATTACTGAGCGAGAGTTGTCAAAATCATGCATTTCTCTGAAATAGTGCAACTTCAGTTAATCAAACTTTGCTGTATCAGAGCCCCAATAACTCAAAAGCTGTCTAGTTCCCTCTTCTCCTCTGTCATTAAAACAAAAAAACAAAAGATAAGAAAACACTCTCACCTCAGGGCTTTGGACATTAAGTTTAGTAGATACCTCGGGCTTGACATGACAATAAAGAGTCATAGAAGTGATGTTCAGCATTACCGACTTAGGGCCCTTTAAAGTCCTTAATCATCAAAAGAAGATTTGATATGAGCCCTATACTATGTCTACGGGAGTATTAAAAGAACTCAGAACTAACAAGGGTTGAAACCAAAAGGGTTTTCTGGATAAGCCTCCATCCCTGTCCCTAAGCTGAGCAGTTAATGGAAGTGGCACTGTGACTTCCCATTGCAGGGGGCAGGCTTCTTGACCATTATTCAGAGACACAATGGATCAGAACTACATAAAATGCACCGAACACTAAACCACAGGAGATCCTGTTCAAGCCATGATTGTAACCAGCTGGGACACATCCTTCTAAGCATCTGACTCTCAGTTTTCTTATCCAAAGGACAAGTTGGTTGAATTAGCACAGGGTGACCTTAATGAGAGCAAAGAGAGACCAGCAGGGCACAGAGGACCTATCCAACTGGAAGAAGGCAAACATACTCTTGAAGAAGGGAAGAGTGTGATGAAAAGGCACATCAGTGATAAAGCATATTTCTTTTTTCTTGGTTCGATAATTGTATCCCTGCTCTTCTTGGATATGGATGGACAGTTCCCTTCTCAAAAAATGACTTTTCCTTTCTTCTGCATGTGCCTAAATTCAATGCAATCTTAAAGGCCCCGTTCAAAAGTCATCTCCATAATCTTTCTGTTACAAATAATCTCTTCACTGAACTATTCCAGCACCAGTTTGCACTTCTATGATACTTATCACTTGACCTTATACTAAAATAGCCCATACCTGTAATGTCCCAGACACAGACTCAATACATATTTGCTTATTTGATGATGCCTAGCAGAATGCTCTGGGCATAGTAGGCATTCAAATAACTGTAGAATGAATGAATGAATGGACTCTCATAATATCTGAACACAATTGCTCTGGTTAACCTAAATACTTTCAATATTTTTTAATCTTGAAATTCTTGCTTAGATCTTATTCAAAAACTGGAATAATCCCATTCCAAATTCTAAGGCTTATTTAGTTATGGATCAATCCCACATTGGACTACTTCTTAGAGTGAAGAACCTTTCATTTCTGTCAGTC
The DNA here is from genome assembly GCA_022376925.1 of Tragulus kanchil. Classification (NCBI taxonomy): domain Eukaryota; kingdom Metazoa; phylum Chordata; class Mammalia; order Artiodactyla; family Tragulidae; genus Tragulus; species Tragulus kanchil. Next base: position 65,629,648 of record JAIOJX010000006.1, on the reverse strand, counting down.
AGATCTTCAGTGAGCACCACACCTAGAGCTCATCTCTTTGCTGCTCTCAAATACACATCAGTGACAACATTTCAGCCCAAGCCTGCTGGGAAAATTTAATTTCTCTCTCAGTCTCACCTCCCGAGAACCAGAAAAATTCCTTACAGAACCGGTAATCTTTGTTCAACACAAATAAAGGGGAAAACAATACCCATGGCTCCTTAAAGCTGTATATTAGCCACACTGCAGAAAGTATCTCATTGATATTAATGTGCTTACAGCGTATTACACAAAAATTAATTAAAAACTGAATAAGGCCAGAGCTCAAAATTCTGCATGTCTAATTTCTTTGCCAAAGCAGCATACAATGAATAGCTAAAATTTTAAGAGCATTAGTCTATCATATTGCAACATACAACTCCACATCAGATCACCCTTTTCACAGGAAACGGGGGCTCTCTGGCTTTCTGGGTCCACTAATAACATGCCAGCTCTGGGGACGAGAATTAGATCCTGGACATGATGCTGTTTTATGATTCTCAGCTCAAGCTTCAGCCTCCAGGGACATGCCTAGCTATTTCAGAACCACAAATGGCCCATCTGTGGAGAAACCTACCAAAAGCCTCCTCGATCCCAAGTATCTCTGCAGACTCAGGAGTAGCCCAGAGGGAGGAAACCACGGCAGATCAGGTCAAGAAGACTCCAACCTCTCAGGTCCCAGGCACGTCTGCTCCCCTGACTCTGCTCCCTGTAGGTAGCCAACCTAAAGTATTGGGTTGGCCAAAAAGTTAATTTGAGTTTTTCCATAATATCTTATATTAACCCAAATGAACTTTTAGGCCACCCTCTAGAGAGAGAATGAACACTGGAGTCAGACAGACATTAGCAAGCAACTTCTACCTCTGAGCCAGTTCCTCACATAGTATTTACCTTATAGTATTGTTTCAAAAGCTACACGAGATAACGCGTACATGAGATAATGCATATGAGATAATGTTGCACGTGGCACAGAACAAATGTTCAGTGAATACTTCCCCCACTGAAGACAAAACCCAAAGCTCCAGTTCAGCAGCTTCCAGCTCCATCTGTTCCCTACAACATAAAGTATCCACAAGTTTCTTGCCTGCTACTGGATAGTAAATTTCTGAAGGAAAGAGATATGTCTCAATCATCACTGTGTGCCCAGCTCCTTGCACAGAGCCTGGCACACAGATCTTAGTGGAAGAAGTCTGTAGAACAAATGACTGAAAGAATGGAAGAGAATCATTACGAGTTGTGGAATGCTGGCCTCTAGTACTTCACACACATTAGTTCATTGAATCTATACAACAGCACTTGGAGGTGGACACTGTCTCTGTTCTACAGTTAAGAATACAAACACTCCAGGAGATTCGGCATGGCAGTCTTGCAGACATTACACAACAATAGGTCGACCACATGAAATCACCTGCAAAAAATACAAATGAGTATTTACTACAAGTCAGGGACTGAGCTAAATACCCTACATGCATTATAACTTCAGTGTTACAACCCCATGAAACAAGTGAAACTACAGATATGGAAAGAGAGGCTCAGAGGGTTAAGCATCTTACCCTCAGTTCTGGACCATTTTAGACTGACCACAATGGCCAGTTCAAATGGATGAACATGATCTTAAAAGGGAAAACCAAGGCTTCAACTCAGGCCTTTCTGCCTCCAAGTCCTTAATGTGCTGTTGCACCTCTTGAATAAATCAATCAGTGGCTGACAGGAGGGAAGAAGGAAGGAGAAACAGAGAAGGCAGGAGGAGGGAGGGAGGCTCAAGAGGGAGGAGATATATGCATTCTTATAGCTGATTCACACTGTTGTACAGCAGAAACTAACACAACATTGTAAAGCAATTATCCTCCAATTGAATAAATTTTTAAAACAAAAACCAATTACAAGAAATGGGAAGGGAGAGAGGAAAGGAAGGAGGAGGGAATAGCAAGCAACTTCTACCTCTGAGCCAGTTCCTCACATAGTATTTACCTTATAGTATTGTTTCAAAAGCTACACGAGATAACGCGTACATGAGATAATGCATATGAGATAATGTTGCACGTGGCACAGAACAAATGTTCAGTGAATACTTCCCCCACTGAAGACAAAACCCAAAGCTCCAGTTCAGCAGCTTCCAGCTCCATCTGTTCCCTACAACATAAAGTATCCACAAGTTTCTTGCCTGCTACTGGATAGTAAATTTCTGAAGGAAAGAGATATGTCTCAATCATCACTGTGTGCCCAGCTCCTTGCACAGAGCCTGGCACACAGATCTTAGTGGAAGAAGTCTGTAGAACAAATGACTGAAAGAATGGAAGAGAATCATTACGAGTTGTGGAATGCTGGCCTCTAGTACTTCACACACATTAGTTCATTGAATCTATACAACAGCACTTGGAGGTGGACACTGTCTCTGTTCTACAGTTAAGAATACAAACACTCCAGGAGATTCGGCATGGCAGTCTTGCAGACATTACACAACAATAGGTCGACCACATGAAATCACCTGCAAAAAATACAAATGAGTATTTACTACAAGTCAGGGACTGAGCTAAATACCCTACATGCATTATAACTTCAGTGTTACAACCCCATGAAACAAGTGAAACTACAGATATGGAAAGAGAGGCTCAGAGGGTTAAGCATCTTACCCTCAGTTCTGGACCATTTTAGACTGACCACAATGGCCAGTTCAAATGGATGAACATGATCTTAAAAGGGAAAACCAAGGCTTCAACTCAGGCCTTTCTGCCTCCAAGTCCTTAATGTGCTGTTGCACCTCTTGAATAAATCAATCAGTGGCTGACAGGAGGGAAGAAGGAAGGAGAAACAGAGAAGGCAGGAGGAGGGAGGGAGGCTCAAGAGGGAGGAGATATATGCATTCTTATAGCTGATTCACACTGTTGTACAGCAGAAACTAACACAACATTGTAAAGCAATTATCCTCCAATTGAATAAATTTTTAAAACATAAACCAATTACAAGAAATGGGAAGGGGAGAGAGGAAAGGAAGGAGGAGGGAATATGTTTCTGAACATAACTGAGTGATTCCTATAAGACCAGATCTTTCCTATTTAATCTTTATCCTCATTGCTACTGAGGGGACCTGGCCAGTCTCCAAACCTGCAGCTTCCCACAGCCAGTGTGTAAAATGCCCAGGGACCAGCCTCTGCTTTGTGCTTCACTCCAGAAGGGTCACACGGATGGTTTCCTGTTGGATATGGAATGGAGCCCTCTACCACTGGCACATCCCAGAGCCCTGTGTGGGAGACCACCCTCTGTTAGGGTTGGCATCTGAGGGGCACTGCCTCCCAATACAGTGGCTCCTGGCTGCTCTCAATACAGCTGATCAGACCCAGCTCACTGAGCCCCAAGCCAAGCCAAGAAGCCCCTTTCAAATCAGGGGCTTTACCCATGGGAAGTCAGGCCAACCCAGCAGGGATCTGGGGACACCACACCATGCTCATCTCCCAACTGGCCCTGGGCCACTGGAGCAAGGACGTGAAGAACTAGGATGAGGAGGGATGGCTCTTCAGAGGAAAGAAAGCACGACTGGAAGCAAGGAGCCCCAGGTTCCAGGTCTGGATGTGCTCCCACGTGAGTCCTCTTCTCTCTCTAGGGATCAGCAACTAACTAACTTGAGCTGGGGGCTGGATCATCTCTTTCAAACCTTGTAATGACCCTGTGGTATAGGTATAAAGTTTTTCACTACAGATAAGAACCTGCAGCTCAGAGAGGTTAAATGACATGTACAGTGCCACACAGCAAGAAAAATGGGGAGTTGGGACGTGGTTCCAGTTGGGACATGACTTTGAAGCCTATATTCTCACCGTTGCCTTGTCAGGGACCCTGCTCCCCCACTCTTGGTAATGGATGATGGTCACTATCATAACCTCCCACGCTGGGGCAAATGGACCTCTTAAGGAAACCTCTCTCTTAAGGTACTGATGGGCTCTTGAGTGCTGGATCACTGTTAGGAGTCAAGGTCACCACAATGTTCCTTGCCGGTCTCAGATCTTAGTCCCCACTGGGACCCAAGGGAGCCAGATGAGTGTTTCCCAAACTTAAGGTATCCTAGATGTGATCATCTCTTAAACCTACAAGAAAGGGGAGGAGAGAGGAAAGGAAGGAGGAGGAATATGTTTCTGAACATAACTGAGTGATTCCTATAAGACCAGATCTTTCCTATTTAATCTTTATCCTCATTGCTACTGAGGGGACCTGGCCAGTCTCCAAACCTGCAGCTTCCCACAGCCAGTGTGTAAAATGCCCAGGGACCAGCCTCTGCTTTGTGCTTCACTCCAGAAGGGTCACACGGATGGTTTCCTGTTGGATATGGAATGGAGCCCTCTACCACTGGCACATCCCAGAGCCCTGTGTGGGAGACCACCCTCTGTTAGGGTTGGCATCTGAGGGGCACTGCCTCCCAATACAGTGGCTCCTGGCTGCTCTCAATACAGCTGATCAGACCCAGCTCACTGAGCCCCAAGCCAAGCCAAGAAGCCCCTTTCAAATCAGGGGCTTTACCCATGGGAAGTCAGGCCAACCCAGCAGGGATCTGGGGACACCACACCATGCTCATCTCCCAACTGGCCCTGGGCCACTGGAGCAAGGACGTGAAGAACTAGGATGAGGAGGGATGGCTCTTCAGAGGAAAGAAAGCACGACTGGAAGCAAGGAGCCCCAGGTTCCAGGTCTGGATGTGCTCCCATACGTGAGTCCTCTCCTCTCTCTAGGGATCAGCAACTAACTAACTTGAGCTGGGGGCTGGATCATCTCTTTCAAACCTTGTAATGACCCTGTGGTATAGGTATAAAGTTTTTCACTACAGATAAGAACCTGCAGCTCAGAGAGGTTAAATGACATGTACAGTGCCACACAGCAAGAAAAATGGGGAGTTGGGACGTGGTTCCAGTTGGGACATGACTTTGAAGCCTATATTCTCACCGTTGCCTTGTCAGGGACCCTGCTCCCCCACTCTTGGTAATGGATGATGGTCACTATCATAACCTCCCACGCTGGGGCAAATGGACCTCTTAAGGAAACCTCTCTCTTAAGGTACTGATGGGCTCTTGAGTGCTGGATCACTGTTAGGAGTCAAGGTCACCACAATGTTCCTTGCCCGGTCTCAGATCTTAGTCCCCCACTGGGACCCAAGGGAGCCAGATGAGTGTTTCCCAAACTTCCATTTCTATGATTTTTGTCATATCCTTAGATCACATGCGTGAATACTTAATGTTTATCTCTTTTTTTTCAGCTTTTTTTTTTTTTTTTTGCCTCTGAGTCATCATTTTGTTTTTCATCGATCTTTATTGTCCAACCTCCCATTGCAGTGGCCTACTCTCGTTGCAGAGCACCAGTTCTGGGTGCCTGCACTCCAGAGGGCTGGCTCGTACTTGGACACAGCAGCCGCACGTGGGATCCTCCCGGGCCAGGGATCGAACCTGGTGCCCCTTGCACTGCAAGGCGGACTCTCTACCCACTGGACCACCAGGGAAGCCCCAATGTTTATCTTTAAATCTATGTTTTCAATTCAACATCATTCTAAGCAATAATATCCATGAAATCAACTAATGTTTTATTATTTCCTTAGACACAACAAAATAAATTGATGATTAAGTTACAAACTGTTCATCTAGGTGACACCTAGGAGCATCCCATCAGAGGCAAGAGAGTCTTATTTGAGGGACTCAAGGATCTCCAAGCTTTCATTTAGCTCTTGCTCTGTGACTCTTTGCCCCATTCCTCATACATGGAGTGTGTGTCTGTGCGTGCGTGTGTGTGTGTGTGACTGGACCTGCATCATCTGAGTCTGGTCCTCCGTGGTGGATGACGGGCTGGCACAGAGACAGCTCGGAAATGACTGCAGCAGTCAGGCAAAGGAGGTGGAAGTTGATTTCTGGGAACCCAAGCATGGTTTCCAGCTGGAGCGCCTGGGGCAGGAGACTGGCAAGCCTGAAGAGGTGGAGAGCCAGAAAAGGGCAGAGTCCTTTTGGGCAGTGAACCCTTCCACCAACAGCCACACATCAACCCCAAACCCTGCTTCTCACGGGATGAAGCTAGGGAGAGCCGCTGGCCAATGCCTTCAGGCAGCAGCATCCTCAGAGATCTATTTGTGGTCGGAGAGGAGGGGGCAGGCACCCTGCCACATACAGAGGAGCTCACCCTTAAATTTGTTTTGTTTTAGTTGTTAGCTTTTCACTGAAGAACAACATAACACAGAAAAATAGACAAATCACAAGTACAGAACTCAATAAATTGTCTTTACCTAGGTAATCAATATCCAGATAAAGAAATATAATATCAGTTTCATCCTAGAATCCTTCTCATGCTCCTTTCTAGTTGGTATCTTATGCCAGGGATGAACCCTATCCTAGTTTCTAATATCAGAGATTGGTTTTACCTATTGTGAGCTTTATATATCTGGAATCATACCTATGTAGTCTTACCTCTGGCTTTTTTGGTTCAACATTATCTGTGTAAGCGTCATCTATATTATTAAATACAGATTCAGTTTGTTCACCCTAATTGGTATATAACAGTGTATTGTAAAAATATACTATAATTTATTCATCTACTCTTAATGGTTACTTGGGTAGGGCTTTGTTTGGGGCTTCTACAGATAATTATGAACATAGCACTATAATTATATGCTATGTTCGCTATGAACATGACCTTTGTCTTCCTCTTGGGTACAGACCTAGGAACGAAAGAGTTCAGTCATAGGAAATGTACATGTTTGATCTGAGTGGATACTAACCATTTTCCAGAGCAGTTACACCAATTTCTACTCTCATCAGCAATATGTGAGAGTTTTAGTTGCTCCCCATCCTCACCAACCATTATTTTTCAAATTCTTTTTAATTTCACCCATTCTTGTGGGTGTATCTCAAAAACATATTTTGGTTTTAGATAGATGTCATTTCTCAGACACAACATGGTAAGCAGACCTAGCTTAGACCCTGACTCAGAAGACCTAGCCCTAATGTTAACTCTCCAGCAACTAACTTGATTCCATTAGGAAAAAATTGCTACTGGCCTTTACCGACCCCCTCCCCACTCATTCATCTGACTCATGTGTGTGTGTGTGTGTGTGTGTGTGTGTGTGTGTGTGTGTGTGTGTAACAGTTGCTCAGTCGTGTCTGACTCTTTGTGACCCGTGAACTGTAGCTCACCAGGCTCCTCTGACTATGGGCTTCTCTGGGCAAGAATCCCAGAGTGTGGAGCCATTCCTTTCTCCAGGGGTCTTCCCCTCACAGGGGACGGACGCCTGCACTGCAGGCCGATTCTTTACCATCTGAGCCACCTCATGACACACTGATGAAGACAGTCAGGAAGGAATTATTCTCCAGAGCTTACACAAGTTGCCAAGTGAGGATCGGGGACAAAATTCTGATTCCAGTCCAACATTCTTTCACTGAACTTATAATGACTCTTACATAATTCGCTCCCCATTTCTAAGTGGAAGGCATTGAGGCTTCCCTGGAGGCTCACATGGTCAAGAAGAAGGTATCGAACTATGATCTGATGTTTCTTCCAGTTTAAATATGGCTGACAAATTCGTTCATGAGTGTACAAGTGGTTTACTCACTAAGAATTCAAATAAGTGGAACAGCCTTGCTCAGTCTTAAGAGGAAACTGAGCCAAGCTCAGGGGTAACAAGTGGTTTACTCAAAGAATTCTAAAGAAGTGGAACAGCTTGCTCAGCTTAAGTGATATTGAGTTTAGGGGCTCCCCTTTTTCTATGTTCGCTATGAACATGACCTTTGTCTTCCTCTTGGGTACAGACCTAGGAACGAAAGAGTTCAGTCATAGGAAATGTACATGTTTGATCTGAGTGGATACTAACCATTTTCCAGAGCAGTTACACCAATTTCTACTCTCATCAGCAATATGTGAGAGTTTTAGTTGCTCCCCATCCTCACCAACCATTATTTTTCAAATTCTTTTTAATTTCACCCATTCTTGTGGGTGTATCTCAAAAACATATTTTGGTTTTAGATAGATGTCATTTCTCAGACACAACATGGTAAGCAGACCTAGCTTAGACCCTGACTCAGAAGACCTAGCCCTAATGTTAACTCTCCAGCAACTAACTTGATTCCATTAGGAAAAAATTGCTACTGGCCTTTACCGACCCCCTCCCCACTCATTCATCTGACTCATGTGTGTGTGTGTGTGTGTGTGTGTGTGTGTGTGTGTGTGTGTAACAGTTGCTCAGTCGTGTCTGACTCTTTGTGACCCGTGAACTGTAGCTCACCAGGCTCCTCTGACTATGGGCTTCTCTGGGCAAGAATCCCAGAGTGTGGAGCCATTCCTTTCTCCAGGGGTCTTCCCCTCACAGGGGACGGACGCCTGCACTGCAGGCCGATTCTTTACCATCTGAGCCACCTCATGACACACTGATGAAGACAGTCAGGAAGGAATTATTCTCCAGAGCTTACACAAGTTGCCAAGTGAGGATCGGGGACAAAATTCTGATTCCAGTCCAACATTCTTTCACTGAACTTATAATGACTCTTACATAATTCGCTCCCCATTTCTAAGTGGAAGGCATTGAGGCTTCCCTGGAGGCTCACATGGTCAAGAAGAAGGTATCGAACTATGATCTGATGTTTCTTCCAGTTTAAATATGGCTGACAAATTCATTTCTGAGTGTACAAGTGGTTTACTCACTAAGAATTCAAATAAGTGGAACAGCCTTGCTCAGTCTTAAGAGGAAACTGAGCCAAGCTCAGCTGGTGACTCAAATGTCTAAGGAAGTGGAAACTTTGTGAACACTCAGCGCTGTTGGAGATGACAGAGATTCACTAAGACTCAGAGTGAACAGTGGTTAGAGCTTGGCCACTGAAAAGCCAAACATGTGCTCAACAGACACACTTTATTATTCAGGATTTCCTGTACCTAAAGAGCATAACCATCCATTCACTCATGCCTCCAACCAATAAGCCATTTATCTACCCATCCATTCAACCGTCCTCCCATCCTTCTATTCACAGAGCATGTATTGAACACCTACTCTATCAGTCGCCATACCGGCTTCTGGGGTTACAGAAACAAATCAGAAATCCCTGCTCTGAAGAAGCTCTTCATCTGGGCAAGTGTCTTATCACATACACACCTCGCTATACCCTGAGTTACTAGAAGGTAACTAGAGGGCCTTATCTCACCTCTGTCATTCTCAGATCATCTATTGCTAAGTCTGCTACGAAGCATTGGTAAGATACATTTGACAAATAAACTCTTAACTCCTGAGAATATTCTGGAAAGGAATCTGGAGTATTCATTTGTATCCTTCTTCATTCCTTCTCACTGAACTAAGAATAAGACCAGGTCTTGGGCCTTTGCCTACCTTGTTCCCTTCCGCATACCAACCAAAGTGCAAAAGGAAAGAGCAGCCGATTGTTGCACCAGCTTCCTCTCTCAGCCATGCTGATGGGCCCTAATGGCAGGGCAACAAGTTCTACCGACATTCCCCGGAAAAGTTTATTCATGAGATCCTTCCGTATCAGACATATCTCCCAGGTATTCTAATTGGCTCATGATGGAATGCCCGAACTGAGTGATCGGGGACAAAATTCTGATTCCAGTCCAACATTCTTTCACTGAACTTATAATGACTCTTACATAATTCGCTCCCCATTTCTAAGTGGAAGGCATTGAGGCTTCCCTGGAGGCTCACATGGTCAAGAAGAAGGTATCGAACTATGATCTGATGTTTCTTCCAGTTTAAATATGGCTGACAAATTCATTTCTGAGTGTACAAGTGGTTTACTCACTAAGAATTCAAATAAGTGGAACAGCCTTGCTCAGTCTTAAGAGGAAACTGAGCCAAGCTCAGCTGGTGACTCAAATGTCTAAGGAAGTGGAAACTTTGTGAACACTCAGCGCTGTTGGAGATGACAGAGATTCACTAAGACTCAGAGTGAACAGTGGTTAGAGCTTGGCCACTGAAAAGCCAAACATGTGCTCAACAGACACACTTTATTATTCAGGATTTCCTGTACCTAAAGAGCATAACCATCCATTCACTCATGCCTCCAACCAATAAGCCATTTATCTACCCATCCATTCAACCGTCCTCCCATCCTTCTATTCACAGAGCATGTATTGAACACCTACTCTATCAGTCGCCATACCGGCTTCTGGGGTTACAGAAGCAAATCAGAAATCCCTGCTCTGAAGAAGCTCTTCATCTGGGCAAGTGTCTTATCACATACACACCTCGCTATACCCTGAGTTACTAGAAGGTAACTAGAGGGCCTTATCTCACCTCTGTCATTCTCAGATCATCTATTGCTAAGTCTGCTACGAAGCATTGGTAAGATACATTTGACAAATAAACTCTTAACTCCTGAGAATATTCTGGAAAGGAATCTGGAGTATTCATTTGTATCCTTCTTCATTCCTTCTCACTGAACTAAGAATAAGACCAGGTCTTGGGCCTTTGCCTACCTTGTTCCCTTCCGCATACCAACCAAAGTGCAAAAGGAAAGAGCAGCCGATTGTTGCACCAGCTTCCTCTCTCAGCCATGCTGATGGGCCCTAATGGCAGGGCAACAAGTTCTACCGACATTCCCCGGAAAAGTTTATTCATGAGATCCTTCCGTATCAGACATATCTCCCAGGTATTCTAATTGGCTCATGATGGAATGCCACAGTGCTTCTGATGAGGCTCACCTGCAATGTTTTTTCTCTAAAGATAGCAGGAAAGCTACGTGTTTTATAAAAAGCAAGTAATTGTCGGCATTTCAACAACAAAGATGAGCACAATATAGTTCAGAGAAGGTGGGCAGTTTCCAGGCAGGAGCCAAGAGAGAAGTGGAAAGCACTTTAAACTCCCACACAGTGCTAGTACTTCCTACCCCCAGTAATACTGACCCCCAAACCTCCCTGGCTCAGTCCCCAGCACTCAAGGCATGTGTCTGCCACTTGATGTGTTCAGGTCCATAAACACCCTCTGAGCTCCTCTTATATGCACTCAGTGGCTGGGTGTTACCTTACCTCCTCCCCCGTCCTTACCTCCCAAACACCAGTAAGTACCAAGCGATCCAACCTGTCTAGCTCTGGAGTCCACCCTCTGCCCTCCCTCACTGCCACCACCTGAGGCCAGCTCAGCCTCCTCCTCCTACCTGGATTCCTACAACAGCCTCCTAACTGGTGTCCCTCCCTCTTCCCAGACCCTCCAGCTGAATAACAGATGCAAATCTGATCACATCACCCTTCAGTGGCTTTCAGCGGTGCTTAGAGAAATGCTCGAAGCTCTTCTGCTGACCGCAAGCCCCTCCACGATCTGGTTGCTGTCTCTCTTTCTAGCCTCATCTCAGCCCCTTCTTCTCTTCACTTATTTTGCTCCAAATGCACAAGTCTTTCCCTAAATATGCTCCTACTCTTTCCTACAAGCAGTCCCTTACACATGCTGGTCCCTTCTTGGAATATGCCTTTTCCCTGTGCCTCATTTCCTAAAGTCACCCCTTTTCAGCCTCGAATAAGAGTTTTAGCTTCAGTATTCAGTGAACACTCATCTGAGCCCACAGTGAGAGGAATCCCTCTGCTCTAAGCCTGCAGCACCTGCACATTTCCTCCTCGTCCCATTGATAATTCTCCTCTCCATGTCCAGCCTCCCTCCTAGACTGCAGACTCCCTTAAAGCAAGCACATATAGACGTTCTCTGTTGAGGAATCTCAACTCCTAACAGGCAGACTCCCAGGTAGGAGGCTCTTGATAAACATCGGTGGATTGAGAGATAGACTGACTGACTCACTGCAAGCACTGAACTTGCTATCAGAAGGTCACAAGAAGGTTTTAAAACAGACATCTGGGTTTCTTTCCAAACTTTAGTCTGTTTGTCCTTGAGCAGGTGATTTCATAACTCTGAGCCTCAGTGTCTTCATCTTTACCTTCATATAATAACTGTCCTTCCTGTTTCATAGATGTTGAACCAAAAAATGAAATACCAGTTGTGAAAATGCTTCACAAAATGAAGATGTGCCATGCTGGGCAGCCCCAATAGCACAGCTGTGCTCTAAGAGAAGCACTTTCTTGGTGATTCAAATGGTAAAGATTCCATCTACAATGTAGGAGACCCATGTTTGATCCCTCGGTTGAGAATATCCCCTAGAAAAGGAAAGGGGAATCTGCTCCAGTATTCTTGACTGGAGAATCTCATGGACAGAAGAGCCTAGTGGGCTACAATCCATGATGTCACAAGCGTTAGACACAATTGAGCGACTAAGCATGAACACATGCTGTAAATGAGATCCCATGTCTGGTCCTCTTCTCATCCACATAGAAAGGAACATACCCTCTCCCCATTCCTTGCTCCTTAGTACATTCTCTGGGCACCTTGGGACTGAGCTAAGAGCCTCTTCATAAATAATAAATAAGACACAATGAGAAAGGGGAAAGCCAAAAGAGATTTATAAGAGACAGAAGAAAAACACCCTAGCCACACACACAAAACAGCTCCCAGTCCTCCATGTCTCTGGGGTCTTACAATGAAGGAGAAAAACCCTAAATACTTATGGGAAAGGGAAGGCAATGGTGCTGATGGCATGTGGGTAGAAATGCATTCTGGGTAATAGAAGAGCCTTCAGACATCCCATGGCCCCGTGGCTTTCAACTGCTTCAGCTGGCTGTCGGGTCCCGAACAGAGTACCTTTTACTACTAATGCAATGGTTTTCAACGTACAGATCCCAGAGCAACAGCAGCAGCACCATCTGAAACTCAGATTCTCGGGTCTCACTCAGCCTCGGTGAATCAGTTCGGGGTCAAGCCCTCCAGGTGATTCTGCTGCCATTCAGTGGAGACCTACTGTGCTCCTCAGGCAGACAAAGATGAAAGAGAATGGAGACAGGACAGCGACTTTTGTAGGTGGGGATGTGCCCTCTGGCACCACCAACACGGGCTCCCCTGTATTTCAGACTGGCTGAAGGAGGATCTGATGTCAAGCTGCTCTGTGCACACGTCCTTGAGTCCTCTTACCACCAAAAAAATTGATCCTGGAACTCAAGCAGAGCTTTGAGAATAGAGGCTCAAAAGTAAACAAATATTTATGCCTACTTGCCTTGCTTCTTTCCTATTACCTCTGGAAATAGTGGCTTACAGGAATAAATCTCTCAGTCCCTATTCAATCCAGAGGGTCTCACAATCAAGAGGGAAGGCAATGAATGATGGGATAAAAAAAAAAAATGTGCTGATTCAGGGCTTCCCTGGTGGTCCAGTGGGTAAAGAGTCCACCTTGCAGTGCAAGGGGCACTGGTCTGATCCCTGGCCCAGGAAGATACCACGTGCTGTGGAGCAGCTGGACCGGTGTGTCCAATTATGAGCCAGCACTCTGGAGAGAATTTGCTTGGAGCCAGTGCTCTGCAACAGGAGAGGCCACTGCAATGGGAGGCCCACACAGGCCAAAGAGCAAAGATGGATGAAAATAAATAAACAATAAAAGGTCAAAATTTTTTTAAAAATCAAAAATATTCTAGCAATTTTAAAAATGTGCTTATTTATAAGTGTCTCAGAGTTTATATTTGCCTCCACCTGCTAAGGAGAGTTCTATATTGCTTTTTGGTTTTCACTTCCCTCTCTTAAGGAGAAAAGATTCACACTTGCTAGGAGAAGGACTAAGCCCATAGCCATATGAAAGGAACAGAGAAGATATGGAGGAAATAAAGAGACAGAAAAGACCCTTTCACACGTGTAGTGAGATTTGGCCTTGAGGGAAGAGAGACTGAGAGGAACTGTGGGATGTAAGGAAACGGGAGAAGAGGGAAAAGGGACCTTTTGCCAAGGAGTGTGGTAGATTAGGATGAGTGTCTTTGGTGTCTCCATGACATGGAGTTTAGATTTTCATTTGAACATAATTACTGTAAACTTTTCCTTTACGATGGTTAGTCCTTGGCTACGCAAATGTTTCCAAACTGGATCCTGCGCTCCCCTAGTCCTGTTAGGGTCACATGTACACCCTGACAATTCCAGCACTACAAGCAGAGCTGGAGGAAGAGCATACTGCACATGACTCATTCTGCTCCCGTTGGCGGGCAAGCTTTCCACGCTGGGTCCGGGGGAATGGATAGAGGTCAGTTAGGCAATGAAGGGCAACTGGCCAAAGGACAGAGGACCTGTATGTCTAAAGAGCAAGTTGATGCAAAAGACCAACAGCTCTCAGAAACAATTAAGTTAGCACTTGTCTGAATATTGTGACCTGGACACAACCAGGTCCTCTTTGGATGGGGTGGTCACTTGAACAGTGTAGCAGGAATTTATGACTGGCCAACAGAGCATTTCTGAAACTATTAAGTGGAGTTTGCCAGTGCCAAGGCCTTTCAGCTCACCCTTTGCCATGCCTCCTAAGAAGACTAATTCTTGTCTAGAAATCTGGCCTTCCACTCCCTCCATCAGGGTCTTTGGGAAATCATAACGCTTCATCAGTGTTTGTCTCTATTTGGCATTGCAGAAGCAGCAGCATCTCAACTCTCACTTACTGAGATTGGGCCAGGTTTAAAAGAGAACTGAGAGCTACATAATAATATAATGTTATTCCCACTTTACAGATAAGGAAATTGAGGCTCAGTTGGCATGTGGTGGAGCCAGATTGAACCCAGGTAAGAAGGGCATCCAATTCCATTCTCATATCCAGAAGCTCTACTGACTCTTCACCCCAGTCCTCACCACACGCTATTCTCTGTCTCCTGTAGACTCTGTTATAACATTCCTAAGTAAAGGGGTTTTTCTCATTTAAGTTCTCACCTCCCCAAGCACATCATACACTAGGTGCCCAGCATACACGAGGTGCTCAGGAAATATCTCTTTACTAATTAAAGGAAGGAGCCCTTCCTGTCTCGAGGGATCCTGCCCTAAGTGAGGTCTGGTCTCATCCCACCTGAAGTATGACATGAGGAATAGCACACGGAGCCCTGTCCCCTAAATCAGCCATCGTGCATGGAGAGCCACCCGTTACACCTGCACTGTGTGCATGCTCAGTCACTTCAGTCCTGTCTGACTCTTTGCGACGCTATGGACTGTAGCCCACCAGGCTCCTCTCTCCATGGGATTCTCCAGTGGGTTGCTATGCCCTCTTCCAGGAGATTTTCCTGACCCAGGGATTGAAACTGTGTCTCCTGCAGCTTCTACGATTCAGGCAGATTCTTTACTACTGATCCACCAGGGAAGTCCACACCTTCATTATTTATGTCTAAAAGTGTTTTTGCTCTTTGAAATAAAAATATACCATTGGGGGGTTATCAGAAACATCAGCACAATGTACTAGTCAGGTGTACAGATGCTGGAGCCAAGTCCTCTGGGTTTAAACCCCAGCTTAGCCACATTCTACTGTGTGGCCTTGGGCAAGTTAGTCAACCATTCCCAGCCTCGGTTTCCTTTTTAGTAAAATAAGATAATAAGATCTACTTAGCAGAGTTGCTATGCAGATTAAGCGAATCCGTGTGTATAAAGTGCTTAGAATAGTGCCCGACACTCTTAACACTATTGAAGTGTTTGCTGGAAGCATAAAGCAGGCAGGGATTAGATGGAAACCAGCAGAGAGTCGGGAGGAGGTCCCATGTAAGTGGATGAGGAGAAGGGAACGGCCCAGGTGAGGGGGCAGGTGTTGTCTGAAACAAAAAGTGTGCCACCTTTATAATCCAACCCAGGCCACCCCTGACTGTTGCATGTGTTCTGGGAAGGTCCCAGTCATCGGAAAGGTTCCCTTTCTGTCTGCACTCCCTGGACCAGAGTTGGGTTGGGAGGTAGGGGAGCACCCCACAGAGGACGCTGGTGCACAGACACCCTGGACTCTCTCTGCGGGGTCCAGTCTCCAGTGCCCAGCAGCCCTGGAGAGCATCCTAGAGAAGTTCTTGTCTCCAGTCTGACCCCAGGGGCCTCACCCTTTCTCACTGAAGCCTGAGCTCTGCCCCAGGCTAGAACACAGTCATTTCCCTCCATCTGAAGTCAAATAAGATCCCAAACTTTGGATTCAACTAGACCTGGGTTTAAATCCTAGCTCTCTAAGAGTATCTGTTGGAGTAAGTAACTACCCTGAGTCTCGGTTTCTTCATCTTTCAAATGAGGGTGCAATGATAATCCACTTCCAAGGATTTTTGAAAAAACTAAACAGCAAAGGTAAATCTTGGAGCATGATGAGCCTGGACATGGTAAAGATTTGCTAAATGAATCAATGAATGATCACACAAAACAGAGTCCTAGACTCATATGGCTCATGGTCTCCTCCATTCTATTTAAAGGGGAGACCGTAGCATGGGATCACTTCCCATTTCAACCTAGCCAAGGCCCCTCCGGGCAGTCCAGGGCTATCTACCTAAATGATAAGAAGACTGGGTAGAGCTCCAGGTTCCCACCCACCACCAAAGAAAGAAGCTGAGAGCTCAGTGGGTGACCAAGAGATTTGAAGTTTCAAAGGCAAGATCTGTTAATGAAAGATCAGGAAAAGCAATGCTTAACTTCCTCTTCATGCTTTCCTAAATCTGCAAGTCACATTTAGCTCAGGCAGTAAAGAATCCACCTGCACTGCAGGAAATCTGGGTTCGATCCCTGGGACAGAAAGATCCCCTGCAGAAGGGAATGGCGACCCACTCCAGTCTTCTTGCCTGGAGAATACCATGGACAGAGGTGCCTGGCAGTCCACAGGGTCTCAAAGAGTCAGACACTGGGAGGAGGTCCCATGTAAGTGGATGAGGAGAAGGAACGCCCAGGTGAGGGGCAGGTGTTGTCTGAAACAAAAAGTGTGCCACCTTTATAATCCAACCCAGGCCACCCCTGACTGTTGCATGTGTTCTGGGAAGGTCCCAGTCATCGGAAAGGTTCCCTTTCTGTCTGCACTCCCTGGACCAGAGTTGGGTTGGGAGGTAGGGGAGCACCCCACAGAGGACGCTGGTGCACAGACACCCTGGACTCTCTCTCGGGGTCCAGTCTCCAGTGCCCAGCAGCCCTGGAGAGCATCCTAGAGAAGTTCTTGTCTCCAGTCTGACCCCAGGGGCCTCACCCTTTCTCACTGAAGCCTGAGCTCTGCCCCAGGCTAGAACACAGTCATTTCCCTCCATCTGAAGTCAAATAAGATCCCAAACTTTGGATTCAACTAGACCTGGGTTTAAATCCTAGCTCTCTAAGAGTATCTGTTGGAGTAAGTAACTACCCTGAGTCTCGGTTTCTTCATCTTTCAAATGAGGGTGCAATGATAATCCACTTCCAAGGATTTTTGAAAAAACTAAACAGCAAAGGTAAATCTTGGAGCATGATGAGCCTGGACATGGTAAAGATTTGCTAAATGAATCAATGAATGATCACACAAAACAGAGTCCTAGACTCATATGGCTCATGGTCTCCTCCATTCTATTTAAAGGGGAGACCGTAGCATGGGATCACTTCCCATTTCAACCTAGCCAAGGCCCCTCCGGGCAGTCCAGGGCTATCTACCTAAATGATAAGAAGACTGGGGAGAGCTCCAGGTTCCCACCCACCACCAAAGAAAGAAGCTGAGAGCTCAGTGGGTGACCAAGAGATTTGAAGTTTCAAAGGCAAGATCTGTTAATGAAAGATCAGGAAAAGCCATGCTTAACTTCCTCTTCATGCTTTCCTAAATCTGCAAGTCACATTTAGCTCAGGCAGTAAAGAATCCACCTGCAATGCAGGAAATCTGGGTTCGATCCCTGGGTCAGAAAGATCCCCTGCAGAAGGGAATGGCGACCCACTCCAGTCTTCTTGCCTGGAGAATCCCATGGACAGAGGAGCCTGGCAGTCCACAGGGTCTCAAAGAGTCAGACACGACTGAGAGACTAACACACATACAATGAAAGATCAGGAGAAGCACTGCCTAAATTACTCTCCATGCTTTGTTAAATCTGGAAGTCACATTTAGTAAAACACTAGTGATTACAGAGGCGCTCCTTTTTTACTTTCTGTGTTAAACCTCAAGCATCATTCAGCTTTTGCACTTGCAGAATAAACCCACCAGCTCTCTAGCTTCCTGGAGGCCCCAGCCAACACGGGGTCGGCCAATGATTTGCTCGCCAAGGGAAGCTGATGTTCCCAAAGGGAAAAAAAAAGGCGTGTGATTTACATGGCTTAATATACTCATTAAAGGTTTAATTGGAGTCATTTTGCCACTGATCCTCCAACAGCCCCCTTTTTTCCCCATTTAATTAACAGAGTAACCTTTAGCTTCACAACTCATAAAGAAAGCCAAGTATAAAAGCGGGGACTCTATCTGCTTCTCTTTCCTGATCCTACCCGGCAGCTTAAAACCCCAGTGGGACTCTCGGGCTCTGGGGGGTGACTGTCTTCAGTTTAGAGTATTCAAATCCTCAGAAAAAAAGGGGGCTGTGAAGTCTGAGGCAGCCGGGGCCTAGGTTCAAATTCTAGTTCTGTCATTCACTCGCTGGGACCTTGGGCAAGATCATCTTTTTAACCCCAGTTTCCTTATCTGTAAAATAGAGATAATAATTAAGCGAATAGTTCATGGACTTGTCGTGAGTTTCAAATGACAGTAATATTTGTGCTGAATTTAAGCACTGTGCCTGGCACACATGTGTGCCCAGTAAAAGTCTGCTGTTTGCTCTTATCATTAAAGTCATAGCTCTGCTATATAGCGCAATGAGGTCTGGGGGACAGGAATCAGATTAGCAAGGGACTTCCCAAGCACTGATAAAATGTCATTCTGCCTGAAGGAATAACCAAATAGTTTCTGGGAAATCACATGCAATATTTCTAGCAAAATGTGTTTGGAGTGACTGCACACAAGCATCCCACACTTAACCAGGTTCAGAATAGTTTAGCTGCTTGGCATGATCTCAGCTGGTAGGCTGTCCCTCTCCCAACCTCCTCCCTTTCTGCCCTTTTCCTGCCCGCTTGCAACACAAAATATAAATAATTAATGCCATACTACCAAAATATAAATAATTCCCATGACAGGGGATCCACAGGGTCTCAAAGAGTCAGACACTGAGAGACTAACACACATACAATGAAAGATCAGGAGAAGCACTGCCTAAATTACTCTCCATGCTTTGTTAAATCTGGAAGTCACATTTAGTAAAACACTAGTGATTACAGAGGCGCTCCTTTTTTACTTTCTGTGTTAAACCTCAAGCATCATTCAGCTTTTGCACTTGCAGAATAAACCCACCAGCTCTCTAGCTTCCTGGAGGCCCCAGCCAACACGGGTCGGCCAATGATTTGCTCGCCAAGGAAGCTGATGTTCCCAAAGGGAAAAAAAGGCGTGTGATTTACATGGCTTAATATACTCATTAAAGGTTTAATTGGAGTCATTTTGCCACTGATCCTCCAACAGCCCCCTTTTTTCCCCATTTAATTAACAGAGTAACCTTTAGCTTCACAACTCATAAAGAAAGCCAAGTATAAAAGCGGGGACTCTATCTGCTTCTCTTTCCTGATCCTACCCGGCAGCTTAAAACCCCAGTGGGACTCTCGGGCTCTGGGGGGTGACTGTCTTCAGTTTAGAGTATTCAAATCCTCAGAAAAAAAGGGGGCTGTGAAGTCTGAGGCAGCCGGGGCCTAGGTTCAAATTCTAGTTCTGTCATTCACTCGCTGGGACCTTGGGCAAGATCATCTTTTTAACCCCAGTTTCCTTATCTGTAAAATAGAGATAATAATTAAGCGAATAGTTCATGGACTTGTCGTGAGTTTCAAATGACAGTAATATTTGTGCTGAATTTAAGCACTGTGCCTGGCACACATGTGTGCCCAGTAAAAGTCTGCTGTTTGCTCTTATCATTAAAGTCATAGCTCTGCTATATAGCGCAATGAGGTCTGGGGGACAGGAATCAGATTAGCAAGGGACTTCCCAAGCACTGATAAAATGTCATTCTGCCTGAAGGAATAACCAAATAGTTTCTGGGAAATCACATGCAATATTTCTAGCAAAATGTGTTTGGAGTGACTGCACACAAGCATCCCACACTTAACCAGGTTCAGAATAGTTTAGCTGCTTGGCATGATCTCAGCTGGTAGGCTGTCCCTCTCCCAACCTCCTCCCTTTCTGCCCTTTTCCTGCCCGCTTGCAACACAAAATATAAATAATTAATGCTATCCAACTACATAAGCCAAGGATAAATAAAGCTTCAAGGGTGTATTGGATTTCCACACAAATCCGCCGTTATGAAGATGAGGCATTCCATGTGCAGGTGTCTGCATCCCGAAAGCCATTTGTGATGGGACCGCTCCGTGGGTGCCAGAGTTAGTTAAAGCTCGCTTCATTACGGTGGCGTCGGGGCAGATGGGAGCCGACGGCGCCGGGCTGTTTTCATAGGGAAATGCACAGAGTCCCAGGTCAGCGCCGTGATAAATGGGCTTGCCGACAATTCGCTGGGAGCATGCATCTTGGGGGACTCCTGAGGTCATGAAATGTCTGCTGTTAAGCTCCACAATTTTCTTTACTTATCAGTCCCAACCACATCGCAGACACATATTTGCACAATGAAACAAAGGAGGACACGCATTATCAGGCCCCGGCCAGAACAAGCGAGGCACTCAGCCAGCCGGCGCTGATTGGACAAAGCCTGGGACGTACTGCAGGCCAAGTGTGGAAGGGAAGGGAGGCTGGGGATCTCGTTTTCAAGTGGCGAGCTGTAAAGGGGAGCATGTGGGGGCTGTGAGTGGGTGGGGTGTTCGCTCAAGAGCACAAGTTCTAAGGGCTAAAGTCATCTATCACCACCGCAGCCTTGGCGGCTAGCTCCGTCCTCCACATGACAGCACAGGGATCTCCCCAGAATGCAGATCAGATGTGTACAAGCATCTATTGGCTTCCCATTGTCCACAGGAGAAAGCCCAAACTCCCAAGCATGCCTGCATATCCTTCCGTGTTCTGGACCCTGCTCGTACCTCACCCCCAACTCTTCCACCCTTCACATTCTTTGCCGTCCTTCCTTCGTTCAGATGCCTGCAGGCCTTTGTACAGGCCACTTTCTATCTGGCAATACTCTTTACTGACCCCCTTTAACTGGTTAACTCCAAGTCACCCTTTGTATTTCAGATGAGATTGGCTTCCTCCAGGAAGTCTTCCCTGACCACCATTAAATTAGAATTTAGTGCTCCTCAGTAGCCTCTCACAGCACAGTCCTGCTCAGCTGTATTGTTGATGTCTCATTACTTGTCTCTAGATGATCAGTTCCATGGGGGCGAAGTCTGTCTTGCATGTGGTATTAATATTTTCAGTACCCTGCACCATGCTGAGCTCAGAGTAGATACCCAAAACTGTCTATAAAATGAATGAATAAGTATGCAAAGAAAGAACCTGCACACTAGCAAGAGGCAGCCATCCGTGAGCCACATGCTCTGTCAAGGTAAGCACTAGCAAAGGACCTCCCATCCTAGCCGCGCGCCGGGCCCCTGTTTTCATAGGGAAATGCACAGAGTCCCAGGTCAGCGCCGTGATAAATGGGCTTGCCGACAATTCGCTGGGAGCATGCATCTTGGGGGACTCCTGAGGTCATGAAATGTCTGCTGTTAAGCTCCACAATTTTCTTTACTTATCAGTCCCAACCACATCGCAGACACATATTTGCACAATGAAACAAAGGAGGACACGCATTATCAGGCCCCGGCCAGAACAAGCGAGGCACTCAGCCAGCCGGCGCTGATTGGACAAAGCCTGGGACGTACTGCAGGCCAAGTGTGGAAGGGAAGGGAGGCTGGGGATCTCGTTTTCAAGTGGCGAGCTGTAAAGGGGAGCATGTGGGGGCTGTGAGTGGGTGGGGTGTTCGCTCAAGAGCACAAGTTCTAAGGGCTAAAGTCATCTATCACCACCGCAGCCTTGGCGGCTAGCTCCGTCCTCCACATGACAGCACAGGGATCTCCCCAGAATGCAGATCAGATGTGTACAAGCATCTATTGGCTTCCCATTGTCCACAGGAGAAAGCCCAAACTCCCAAGCATGCCTGCATATCCTTCCGTGTTCTGGACCCTGCTCGTACCTCACCCCCAACTCTTCCACCCTTCACATTCTTTGCCGTCCTTCCTTCGTTCAGATGCCTGCAGGCCTTTGTACAGGCCACTTTCTATCTGGCAATACTCTTTACTGACCCCCTTTAACTGGTTAACTCCAAGTCACCCTTTGTATTTCAGATGAGATTGGCTTCCTCCAGGAAGTCTTCCCTGACCACCATTAAATTAGAATTTAGTGCTCCTCAGTAGCCTCTCACAGCACAGTCCTGCTCAGCTGTATTGTTGATGTCTCATTACTTGTCTCTAGATGATCAGTTCCATGGGGGCGAAGTCTGTCTTGCATGTGGTATTAATATTTTCAGTACCCTGCACCATGCTGAGCTCAGAGTAGATACCCAAAACTGTCTATAAAATGAATGAATAAGTATGCAAAGAAAGAACCTGCACACTAGCAAGAGGCAGCCATCCTACGTGAGCCACATGCTCTGTCAAGGTAAGACCAGGACCTCCTTCTCCTCTACCGCTCCCATTCAAATAAGCCTCCATCTGGCTCTGGAAAAGAGTGATCAAATGAGCTAAAGTTAAAAACCATATTTGCCATCGGAAACAAAATTCCTAGGAGGCAACTTGGATACTATGCCCAGCTTGGAGGTTACCCCCAACTAGGGAAGCAGGGGAAGATACAGAATTTGGTGTGTGAAATGGAAGTCTGGGGCCAGAGAGACGAGAGAAGATACAGAGTCTCAGGAGCAGACTGGGAAAGAGGCGATGTCAATGAATTTCCCCAAACAGTCATGAGTCCATGCTGATCCTTTTATTGGTATGTTTTAAAGGCCAAGAACAAATGAGACCCTCAAGGCTACAAGGTGATCGGGTCATGAGGCCCAGATCCTATACAAGGCAGTGGTGACGGTGGAGATTTCAAGAGAAAAATAAGCTTGGTTAATTGCCAAAAAAGAGAGAGAAAGAAGGCTGGGTGAAGGGAAACAGACTCCAAGCGACATGGGCCCAATCTGAGGGAATGGCTAGTTCCACCCAGAGGGGTACCAGGGGCCATCTGAGCAGGCCAGCCTGGAGAAGAGAGGCCAGCAGCCCTGGTTCTGTCTGCTCTGTGACGTCAGGCAAGCGATCTACTGCCTCTGCCTTCCCTGTTCCTCTTGGGGAAAATGTTTTCTCCCTTTGGCCACAGAATCTCCCACCCCTGTTAGATATATCCCTCATTTAGCAGGTAAGGAAACTGAGGATCAGAAAAACAGAGTCACCTGTCCCAGCTCACCTGGCTAGTGGGTAACCATGCACAGAGTCAAATTTTAGAAGTCCAAACTGTGCCCTCCCCAAGTCCAGCAGGCTGTCAGGGGGCCCAGCTTCCCCATCTGCAAAGCAAGAACAAAGGGGCCGAGCCAGCTTGGGCTGGCTGCCAGAAGTTAGCAAAACGTGTTCCACTTCTGCCCACCCCACCAGGCATCTCATAGCTGTCTCCCAGGATTTGCTTCTTTGTACCCAGCACAAAATGGCATACGCTACCCCATTCCCCAATGCCACAACTCTCCTCCTCTCTTCCAGTGGGCCTGTCTTATTTCTCAAGTGAGCAGTCCATACCTGGGTAATTATGGCATCTCTCTGGTTTATGCAGAGGGAGAAGAGGACAAAAAAAAAAAAAAAAAAACACTTTTCATAGCTTTCACATGATTCCTTCAAGGGCTTCCCAGGTGGCTCAGTGATAAAGAATCCAGTGGTCAATGCATGAGATGTGGGTTCAGTCTCTGGGTTGGGAAGATTCCCTGGAGGAGGAAATGGCAACCCCATGCCAGTATTCTTGCCTGGGAAATTCCATGGACAGAGGAGCCTGACAGGCTACAGTCCTTGGGGTCACAAAGAGTCGGACATGACTTAATGAATAAACACAACAACATCACTCCTTCACATGGGGAGAGACAGCCCTGGCAGCAGAAAGGACTCTGCAGAGAGCAAAAGCAACCATTACAAAAGGGAAAGGATCATTTGTCACAGAGGGGGCAATGGAGACCAGGTGGGAAGGAAGACAGGGAAGGAGTCAGTCCAATGTCAGAATTTGTGTGAAAAACTATCAATATCCTGGAAAGCACCTCCCAAACATCTGCTTCCCTATTTATGTGGGGGGACCTGGTGGTCTCAGACCAGCAGCCTTCAACATACATGTCGTTGAGTATTCTTATTCATGAACATTCAGAGACATCCGGATCCTGAGCTCTTCTAGGACAATAAATACCAATTCCAATCTTCCCAGGACAAGGAACAAACTAACTAGGATGGCTTTGGTCTCCCAGGTTCCCTCATTTGCAGGTAAGGAAACTGAGGATCAGAAACAGAGTCACCTGTCCCGGCTCACCTGGCTAGTGGGTAACCATGCACAGAGTCAAATTTTAGAAGTCCAAACTGTGCCCTCCCCAAGTCCAGCAGGCTGTCAGGGGGCCCAGCTTCCCCATCTGCAAAGCAAGAACAAAGGGGCCGAGCCAGCTTGGGCTGGCTGCCAGAAGTTAGCAAAACGTGTTCCACTTCTGCCCACCCCACCAGGCATCTCATAGCTGTCTCCCAGGATTTGCTTCTTTGTACCCAGCACAAAATGGCATACGCTACCCCATTCCCCAATGCCACAACTCTCCTCCTCTCTTCCAGTGGGCCTGTCTTGTTTCTCAAGTGAGCAGTCCATACCTGGGTAATTATGGCATCTCTCTGGTTTATGCAGAGGGAGAAGAGGACAAAAAAAAAAAAAAAACACTTTTCATAGCTTTCACATGATTCCTTCAAGGGCTTCCCAGGTGGCTCAGTGATAAAGAATCCAGTGGTCAATGCATGAGATGTGGGTTCAGTCTCTGGGTTGGGAAGATTCCCTGGAGGAGGAAATGGCAACCCCATGCCAGTATTCTTGCCTGGGAAATTCCATGGACAGAGGAGCCTGACAGGCTACAGTCCTTGGGGTCACAAAGAGTCGGACATGACTTAATGAATAAACACAACAACATCACTCCTTCACATGGGGAGAGACAGCCCTGGCAGCAGAAAGGACTCTGCAGAGAGCAAAAGCAACCATTACAAAAGGGAAAGGATCATTTGTCACAGAGGGGGCAATGGAGACCAGGTGGGAAGGAAGACAGGGAAGGAGTCAGTCCAATGTCAGAATTTGTGTGAAAAACTATCAATATCCTGGAAAGCACCTCCCAAACATCTGCTTCCCTATTTATGTGGGGGGACCTGGTGGTCTCAGACCAGCAGCCTTCAACATACATGTCGTTGAGTATTCTTATTCATGAACATTCAGAGACATCCGGATCCTGAGCTCTTCTAGGACAATAAATACCAATTCCAATCTTCCCAGGACAAGGAACAAACTAACTAGGATGGACAAGTCAGCTATCTCTTGCCTCTGTCCTTGGTCCACGCTCCTTGTCCACTGCCCTGGGGAACCAGAGCTCCAGGTGGATGGTGTCAGGGGAAGGGGAAGAGAGGCTCAGCAATGGGCTTTGAAGACCCAACAAATTAAAACTTAAAAAGAAAATAAGAAAAAAATGTCGTTTTACCCTCTGTTCGCTGATTCCCTGCTGAATAGGAGTGTGGGTTTAAAATTTAATCATGAATTCACTGAAAGGAAATGAATCATGGAGTAAATGTTTAAAGTGCAAAACTGCTGAGTTCCTGGGTTGTGATCACTTGATTTAGCATAAAAACTAAGACTTATTGTTTTCCAAGAGCGGAGACAAAGATGCATTTAAAATTCTTTTAAATGACAGATGCCATTAATTTTTTAAAAAAATAATCTGATTTGCGATGCAGTGTACAACATAAAAATGTTTCACCATTCTAAACCTAGGCTTCAAGCTGCAGGAACGTTATCTGTATCCACAGAAAGCTGGAAGTTGCTTTCTCCATCTTCACTGGTTCCCCCTTCACTTCCTTCAGGCTCTGTACAAATGTCACTTACATTTGTACAGAGCCTTCCCCTGACCATCTTATCTCCTCACCGGCTCAGACGACTGAATTCTGATCTTTCCTGCCCACAGTTCAATTCAGGAGGTCATACTGATTTCTGTTTCTAACCATCGGACATGATAGCCACACCTGTTCACTGCTTGTCTTCCCACGCCGGAACAGAAGCCTCATGCCACCAGGGGCCTTGGTCCAATGTTTTCCGTGCCCTATCCCCCGTGCACAGAGTGTGTGCCTAGCACACACACTGTGGGGACTTGATGGACACTGACAGAGTGAAGCAAGCAGTTGAACGGCATCCTGACGTCTGCCCTTCCACAAACACAGCTGCGGCTGCCACCTATCTCGGAACACGTTGTTCCCCTTTATGTGGAATGCCCTTCCTCCTGTTTCTTTTTTCTTTAAATGTTTATTTCTTTGACTGCATTGGGTCTCATTGCGGCTCTCAGGATCTTCGTCCCATAATGCAGGATCTTTTGTTGCGGAGCACGGATTCTCTTGTTGCGGCATGGAGGCTTAGCTGCTCCTCTGCACATGGGATCTTATAGTTACCTGACCAGGGATCAAGCCCAAATTCCTTGCACAAGAAGGTGCATTCTTACCCACAGGACCACTGGCGAAGCCCCCTTCCCATTTCTGCTAAGATGCTAACCCCAGCTTTTCTCTGACGCCAAGTATCTGGGAAGGCCCTTGTCCCTGCACCTTGGGCCCAGACCTGGCTCGCCCTCTGCCAGCTCTCTGCCCTATGTCGGCTCTTCAGGTGCACCCGCATGGAATTGTGGATGTGCTTCTCTTGCTCCCCAGGGGATCCTGAGCTCCCATGGAAGGGGTGTGTTGTTTTTTTCTTAAGTGTCACCTATATCTGAAGCACCAGCAAAGGCCTGGAAAGATAATACATACTCTGTAAATGTTTGCTGAAATTAGCAAATAAATGATCATTGTATTTGATGTCTACTGAGCATTTCCTATTTGCCTGTCACTGTCGCCACTTAACAGAGATGTGAAAGCTGGAAGTTGCTTTCTCCATCTTCACTGGTTCCCCCTTCACTTCCTTCAGGCTCTGTACAAATGTCACTTACATTTGTACAGAGCCTTCCCCTGACCATCTTATCTCCTCACCGGCTCAGACGACTGAATTCTGATCTTTCCTGCCCACAGTTCAATTCAGGAGGTCATACTGATTTCTGTTTCTAACCATCGGACATGATAGCCACACCTGTTCACTGCTTGTCTTCCCACGCCGGAACAGAAGCCTCATGCCACCAGGGGCCTTGGTCCAATGTTTTCCGTGCCCTATCCCCCGTGCACAGAGTGTGTGCCTAGCACACACACTGTGGGGACTTGATGGACACTGACAGAGTGAAGCAAGCAGTTGAACGGCATCCTGACGTCTGCCCTTCCACAAACACAGCTGCGGCTGCCACCTATCTCGGAACACGTTGTTCCCTTCATGTGGAATGCCCTTCCTCCTGTTTCTTTTTTCTTTAAATGTTTATTTCTTTGACTGCATTGGGTCTCATTGCGGCTCTCAGGATCTTCGTCCCATAATGCAGGATCTTTTGTTGCGGAGCACGGATTCTCTTGTTGCGGCATGGAGGCTTAGCTGCTCCTCTGCACATGGGATCTTATAGTTACCTGACCAGGGATCAAGCCCAAATTCCTTGCACAAGAAGGTGCATTCTTACCCACAGGACCACTGGCGAAGCCCCCTTCCCATTTCTGCTAAGATGCTAACCCCAGCTTTTCTCTGACGCCAAGTATCTGGGAAGGCCCTTGTCCCTGCACCTTGGGCCCAGACCTGGCTCGCCCTCTGCCAGCTCTCTGCCCTATGTCGGCTCTTCAGGTGCACCCGCATGGAATTGTGGATGTGCTTCTCTTGCTCCCCAGGGGATCCTGAGCTCCCATGGAAGGGGTGTGTTGTTTTTTTCTTAAGTGTCACCTATATCTGAAGCACCAGCAAAGGCCTGGAAAGATAATACATACTCTGTAAATGTTTGCTGAAATTAGCAAATAAATGATCATTGTATTTGATGTCTACTGAGCATTTCCTATTTGCCTGTCACTGTCGCCACTTAACAGAGATGAATTCTTTGTTTTTTATCAACCCTAGTAGGTGGGTGCTAACATCACTCCATATGTCAGATAGGTAAGCAGAGGCACAGACAGGTTAGCTAAGTCTCCCAAATTCACACAATGTAAGTGACTGAAGTGGTTGGAGTCTGGGCTCTTCACCACCACCCCTTAGTAATGAATGAATGGGAGAGTGGCCTGCATATTGGACCTTAAATAACATCCTTTTCTCTCTTTTCTCTACACTCTCCCTGTTATCCTTACTCTCTCCCATTTCCATATAAGTATCCATATGTTCAATTAACATACTTAGTGAGCAATCAGGCCAAGGTCTGAGGGATGAATGTAACTACAGCAAGTCATGCCCCCAGAAGCTTCTGTCTAGGAGACAGATACTCCATGCAACACATGAGTACACAGGGACAAATGAACACAAGGGCTATTCACTCATTCAGTTATCCAATAAAGGACGTCTGATGGCTTAATATACATCAGGAGCCATTGAAAGTGCTGAGGGTGAAGCATTGTCTATTACATCCAAACATACCAAAGAGAAATAAACAGAGTCAAGATAGTCTCAAAGCTATATAAATTACATTATAGGCGCAACAAAGGAGGGAAAAAAACAGACAGAGAAGAAAATATACAAAGAGCTATGAAAGTATATTGCAGGGGACTTTGATCCAGATGTACAACAATGAAAACAAATACTTATCAAGTCCTTACTGTGTTTCAAGCACCAAGCTCCGAGTAGATCTGTCTATTTGATATTCATAGCAAGTCTGCACAGTGGGACCTAAGGCTGTCTTCACTTTAAACATGAGGACATTTTAGGCACAGAAAAAGAAATAACTTGCTCAAGGTCAAACCAATAATAAGTAACAAAACTAGGCTGCAAACCAAGGCACTCTTGCTGCAGAGTCTACACTCCTCCACGACTAGTTCACATCTTCTACCACCCAGAGAGTGGCACTGGGATGAGGTATCAGGACTTTGCTGTGTGACCCGAGAAATGTTTGCTGAAATTAGCAAATAAATGATCATTGTATTTGATGTCTACTGAGCATTTCCTATTTGCCTGTCACTGTCGCCACTTAACAGAGATGAATTCTTTGTTTTTTATCAACCCTAGTAGGTGGGTGCTAACATCACTCCATATGTCAGATAGGTAAGCAGAGGCACAGACAGGTTAGCTAAGTCTCCCAAATTCACACAATGTAAGTGACTGAAGTGGTTGGAGTCTGGGCTCTTCACCACCACCCCTTAGTAATGAATGAATGGGAGAGTGGCCTGCATATTGGACCTTAAATAACATCCTTTTCTCTCTTTTCTCTACACTCTCCCTGTTATCCTTACTCTCTCCCATTTCCATATAAGTATCCATATGTTCAATTAACATACTTAGTGAGCAATCAGGCCAAGGTCTGAGGGATGAATGTAACTACAGCAAGTCATGCCCCCAGAAGCTTCTGTCTAGGAGACAGATACTCCATGCAACACATGAGTACACAGGGACAAATGAACACAAGGGCTATTCACTCATTCAGTTATCCAATAAAGGACGTCTGATGGCTTAATATACATCAGGAGCCATTGAAAGTGCTGAGGGTGAAGCATTGTCTATTACATCCAAACATACCAAAGAGAAATAAACAGAGTCAAGATAGTCTCAAAGCTATATAAATTACATTATAGGCGCAACAAAGGAGGGAAAAAAACAGACAGAGAAGAAAATATACAAAGAGCTATGAAAGTATATTGCAGGGGACTTTGATCCAGATGTACAACAATGAAAACAAATACTTATCAAGTCCTTACTGTGTTTCAAGCACCAAGCTCCGAGTAGATCTGTCTATTTGATATTCATAGCAAGTCTGCACAGTGGGACCTAAGGCTGTCTTCACTTTAAACATGAGGACATTTTAGGCACAGAAAAAGAAATAACTTGCTCAAGGTCAAACCAATAATAAGTAACAAAACTAGGCTGCAGACCAAGGCACTCTTGCTGCAGAGTCTACACTCCTCCACGACTAGTTCACATCTTCTACCACCCAGAGAGTGGCACTGGGATGAGGTATCAGGAGCTGTGTGACCCGAGGCAGGCCAGCATCTCTTAGGGTTTCAATGTTCTGGAATGAAAAGCACGACTGCTGGACCCAATCACAGTCTGACCGTCTTGTGTCAGGGGTGAAGGACCCTCAGAAATCACATGAAGAATTCTGTGTGTACATCAACTTGACCATGCTTCTTCTTTTAATTTTTTATTTACAACATTTATTTGGCTGTGTCAGGTCTCAGTTACAGCATGTGGGATCCAGTTCCCCAGCCAGGGATCAAACCCAGTCCCCCTGCATAAGGAGGATAGAGTCTCAGCCACTGGCCCACCAGGGAAGTCCTGAGCATGCTTCTTAAGGGTGGCATCATAGTTAAACTTTTCAGAGCCATCTGTGGTCCCCTAAAAAAGGGCATTTAAGCATTCTTTCTAGAAAGTAGTATTCCATGAAATATACTGAGAAACATATCTTGTGTCCTTCTCTGTTGTGCATACGTGCCCACTCTCAGAAGAACCCAAATGCCTCTGATGCTTTCTGTTCAGAAAATGAATTCTGAACAGTTTTTCCTGTATGTTCCTGGCTGCCCTTACTTCCTTTGGTTTGCAATCACTCCTTCACCCGCATCCTTCTGTATATTCAAGACCCAGACACAGCTTTCCTCAGCCCTAATGCTATTAATAAAGCTGAGCTGTACAGTTGTGATTTCATAAATGTGCCCAGTAAATCTGACAGTAAAACAGTTTACTAGGTGAGAAATGCCATACATAAGTTATTCATTTGCCCATCAAAATGTGAATAAAACAACTTCATTGTACAAGGGTATGGTTTGGTTCCACGTCTGTCAATTCATGGCTACCAGCATAGTCAGTTTGGGCTTTTCATTTTATATTTACATTTCAAAAAAATGGGCCATTCAATGCTCAAGTCTTAAGTCACTTAACATTACAAGCACCTTTCAATAATGCATTAACATATAAAATATATTCTTAAAGACAAACAGAAAGAATTAATATTTTATGAGCTACAACCAACAAATTCGAATAATTGCCCCTTAACTTATCAAGGTCAAAAAACTAGGCTGCAGACCAAGGCACTCTTGCTGCAGAGTCTACACTCCTCCACGACTAGTTCACATCTTCTACCACCCAGAGAGTGGCACTGGGATGAGGTATCAGGAGCTGTGTGACCCGAGGCAGGCCAGCATCTCTTAGGGTTTCAATGTTCTGGAATGAAAAGCACGACTGCTGGACCCAATCACAGTCTGACCGTCTTGTGTCAGGGGTGAAGGACCCTCAGAAATCACATGAAGAATTCTGTGTGTACATCAACTTGACCATGCTTCTTCTTTTAATTTTTTATTTACAACATTTATTTGGCTGTGTCAGGTCTCAGTTACAGCATGTGGGATCCAGTTCCCCAGCCAGGGATCAAACCCAGTCCCCCTGCATAAGGAGGATAGAGTCTCAGCCACTGGCCCACCAGGGAAGTCCTGAGCATGCTTCTTAAGGGTGGCATCATAGTTAAACTTTTCAGAGCCATCTGTGGTCCCCTAAAAAAGGGCATTTAAGCATTCTTTCTAGAAAGTAGTATTCCATGAAATATACTGAGAAACATATCTTGTGTCCTTCTCTGTTGTGCATACGTGCCCACTCTCAGAAGAACCCAAATGCCTCTGATGCTTTCTGTTCAGAAAATGAATTCTGAACAGTTTTTCCTGTATGTTCCTGGCTGCCCTTACTTCCTTTGGTTTGCAATCACTCCTTCACCCGCATCCTTCTGTATATTCAAGACCCAGACACAGCTTTCCTCAGCCCTAATGCTATTAATAAAGCTGAGCTGTACAGTTGTGATTTCATAAATGTGCCCAGTAAATCTGACAGTAAAACAGTTTACTAGGTGAGAAATGCCATACATAAGTTATTCATTTGCCCATCAAAATGTGAATAAAACAACTTCATTGTACAAGGGTATGGTTTGGTTCCACGTCTGTCAATTCATGGCTACCAGCATAGTCAGTTTGGGCTTTTCATTTTATATTTACATTTCAAAAAAATGGGCCATTCAATGCTCAAGTCTTAAGTCACTTAACATTACAAGCACCTTTCAATAATGCATTAACATATAAAATATATTCTTAAAGACAAACAGAAAGAATTAATATTTTATGAGCTACAACCAACAAATGTCTTTAGAAATATTGATTGCTTCCTAAATCCATTAGGCTCTATTTTGGTCTCCAATGGCTGGAGACAGTCTGCTCTGTGGTAGGAATTATTTTGGCAGCACAATAATTTAGAGATGGCCGATGTTTTGACGACCTTCAGTTTCCAACACCGAGTTCTAAAGAAGGTGGAACAAGAGCACATGGCCCTTGGCACACCCGTGCCTGTCATCAGATAATATATTAGCTGGTCAAAGGAGAAATGCTCTCCCATAATAAAATCTGAGTAACCAGGCATCAGGGTAACCCAACTAACCCATCATAAGAGGTTAGAGCTATTTTCCATCAAGGTGATAATAATGATTATAATAGCACTGGCTACGGTCTATACAGTGGATGATGTGCATCCTGTCTACCTTAGGGAGCACCAATCACACCATGGACGATGACATGAAATGTCTGCAGGAAGAGGTTGCTGTTGCTTACTCACTATGTAGTATCCAACTCTTTTGCAGTCCCATGAACTGTAGCCCATCAGGCTCCTCTGTCCATGGGATTTCCCTAGAAAGAATACTGAAGTAGGTGACCATTTCCTTCTCCAGGGAATCTTCCCAACTCTAGGATCAAACTTATATTCCCTGTACTGCATGTGGATTCTTTGCCACTGAGACACCAGGGAAGCCCCGAAAGGAGCAGTACCTTTATATAACTCTCACAAAAATACAATATAAGCTAGTGACAGCCTCATCCCCGAGTGACCTGTGAGTTACAGCTCATATCCTCATTCATATTCCCATACACTTGGGGAAACAGACTTAGGCAAGTTACTGACTTACTACAGCCACACAGGTAGCCAGGGTTGTTGCTAAGATGCAAACCCAGCTCATCGGGCTTCAAATCCTGCACTACCCTGAATGACATACAAGCTGACTGATGAGAGGGACCAATGCAACTCCAGGAAACTGAAGGAAGATAGCAGCTAGAACAGATGAAAAACCCAGGGCATTCCTTCCAGGTCACACAGATAGAATCTTTGCAGCAAACAAAGTCCCTCAACAGAAGTTCGGATCTTTTTGTCACCTGGATCAGTGACAAGGAGATCTCCATGTCTTTGATGGACAGAACTTATCTCTGAGAGCTGGACCATAAGGAAGGCTGAGCAACGAAGAACTGATGCCTCTGAACTGTGGTGTTGGAGAAGGCTCTTGAGAGTCCCTTGGAATTCAAGATCAAACCAGTCAATCCTAAAGGAAATCAACCCTGAAAATTCACTGGAAGGGCTGATAGCGAAGATGAAGCTCCAATACCTTGGCTGCCTGATGCAGAGAAACAATTCATTGAGAAAAGAGCTTGATGTTGGGAAAGATAGAAGGCAGAAGGAAAAGCAGATGACAGAGGATGAAATGGTTGGATGGCAACACTGAGTCAATGGATATGAGTTTGAGCAAGCTCCAAAAGATGGGAAGCCTGGCGTGCTACAGTCCATGTGATCACAAAGAATCAGAAAAGGCTGAGTGACTGAATTGAACTGAACCCTCTTCCTCATGACTCCTTATGACTCACAGTCTACCAGATTCTGCAAAGCTCTTATTGAATTAAACCCTAGCTTCTAAGATTTGTCTCTTGCACAAGAGATCTCCCATAGAGAACTCACCACACCACAGCAAGAATGTCTACTACATCTCCAACACCCTGCAGGACTCAAAGTACTTGGAGACACTAATTCCTTCTGGGCTTTCTTTAAAATAACTGCTGATGATTTTAATGAGTTCATATTATCTGGATTTTCATTCAACTCCCTCACCTCTGGACACAGTCAGAACTCAACACAGAGCTTCCACCCCTTTCCAAAGCACCCATCCACACTCCATCCATCTGCACTGAGCCCAGTTCCAGCTATCCTGAAGCCTCCCCGCTCCCCTCAGACTGTCTCATGCCACAGGGTGCTCACACATGATCTCACAGAAGCGGCTTTGTGTTTTCAAATGGATTAAAGAGTTCCTGTGGGAGAGGTCTGTTCTTGGAGAGTTGAAGACACATATGCCCGTGATACATACTATTTAACCTCCTAAGAAGATCCATCTCTTCCTCACTAGAAGAAAACAAATAAAGCCAGCCAGCCCTAACTAAGTTCTATAATGAACAAGGTACTGATGCACAGTAAATCCTCACAATGTCTCTGCAGATAGGGAGAAATTATGCCCATGTTACAGATAAAGAAACTGACGCTCAGAATTCCTCAGTAACTGGCCTACAGTTGGACAATTAATTAGGGGAAGATCTGGAAACTGAACCAAGTTCACGCCTCTTGTTTCTTCCAAGACAGCAGACTGCATCTTGATCTGAAGTAAAATAATGATCTCTTCCTTCCGACATTTTCTTTTGAAGTCAAAGAAGTTCCGTTTCTAATAGCCAACAGCTGCTGAAGAAACAGCTCCATAATTACTCCCCAGAAATATCACCAGGTTTGTCTACTTATGCCAAGATCAGACCCCCATTTCAGACTTAAGTGAGATATATCCAGATGTTCTTGCTTTGCAATTCAACGTTTTAAGAAAATCTCAGTTGTTACTTCCATCCATAAGAAACCTTTGTCCATCTTAACTACAGGACTTGACTATGGCTGCTTGCCAACTGAAACGTAGACCTAATTCTTCCTGGCCGAAGACTGATGGATCCTTCTGGAAACCCACTGGAACATATGATGGAACCAAGACTCTGCATCTCTGAGTCTGATGTAACATGGTCTTAAGGAGCTGCTACTTCTGCAGGCAAAGCTCCAAGTTAGAGGTCTGAAGAGAATGGAAGAAGCAGAGTCTGGTAAGGAGCCATATTTTTCTAATGGCAATCACACTGGGAAACAGCTCTTTTTCTCTTCTCGCCACACCAGCTGGTCTTTCTGAATCCTTCACCAACACTCTTCATCTTCCCGACAGCTTAATGTTGGAGTAGGTGCCCTAAAGAGGAGTCCTCAGGTCTCTTTTCCATCCACACTTATTCCCAGTGTCATGACTTTAACCACCATCTATTCTCTCATGATTTCCAAATGTAGATATCAGAACTAGGCTTCTCCTGTGAATCTTAGACTCATGTCCAGCCTACTCAACGCTTCCACTTGGGGGTATGATAAGCATCTTACTGTTAATATGTCCAACAGCCAATCTCCACACTTTCTGTTTTCAAATGGATTAAAGAGTTCCTGTGGGAGAGGTCTGTTCTTGGAGAGTTGAAGACACATATGCCCGTGATACATACTATTTAACCTCCTAAGAAGATCCATCTCTTCCTCACTAGAAGAAAACAAATAAAGCCAGCCAGCCCTAACTAAGTTCTATAATGAACAAGGTACTGATGCACAGTAAATCCTCACAATGTCTCTGCAGATAGGGAGAAATTATGCCCATGTTACAGATAAAGAAACTGACGCTCAGAATTCCTCAGTAACTGGCCTACAGTTGGACAATTAATTAGGGGAAGATCTGGAAACTGAACCAAGTTCACGCCTCTTGTTTCTTCCAAGACAGCAGACTGCATCTTGATCTGAAGTAAAATAATGATCTCTTCCTTCCGACATTTTCTTTTGAAGTCAAAGAAGTTCCGTTTCTAATAGCCAACAGCTGCTGAAGAAACAGCTCCATAATTACTCCCCAGAAATATCACCAGGTTTGTCTACTTATGCCAAGATCAGACCCCCATTTCAGACTTAAGTGAGATATATCCAGATGTTCTTGCTTTGCAATTCAACGTTTTAAGAAAATCTCAGTTGTTACTTCCATCCATAAGAAACCTTTGTCCATCTTAACTACAGGACTTGACTATGGCTGCTTGCCAACTGAAACGTAGACCTAATTCTTCCTGGCCGAAGACTGATGGATCCTTCTGGAAACCCACTGGAACATATGATGGAACCAAGACTCTGCATCTCTGAGTCTGATGTAACATGGTCTTAAGGAGCTGCTACTTCTGCAGGCAAAGCTCCAAGTTAGAGGTCTGAAGAGAATGGAAGAAGCAGAGTCTGGTAAGGAGCCATATTTTTCTAATGGCAATCACACTGGGAAACAGCTCTTTTTCTCTTCTCGCCACACCAGCTGGTCTTTCTGAATCCTTCACCAACACTCTTCATCTTCCCGACAGCTTAATGTTGGAGTAGGTGCCCTAAAGAGGAGTCCTCAGGTCTCTTTTCCATCCACACTTATTCCCAGTGTCATGACTTTAACCACCATCTATTCTCTCATGATTTCCAAATGTAGATATCAGAACTAGGCTTCTCCTGTGAATCTTAGACTCATGTCCAGCCGCCTACTCAACGCTTCCACTTGGGGGTATGATAAGCATCTTACTGTTAATATGTCCAACAGCCAATCTCCACACTTTCTTCTCCCCATACCTGCTTATTCTACTGCCTTCTCTGATTCATTCAATAGCAACTCCATTTTTCCACTGACTCAAGTCCAAAATGCTAGCCTTCCTTAACTCTTCAATTTCTCTCATAACCCAGAAGTAATTCATCAGAAAAAAATTGCTTGTTGTCTATTCAATGTCTCTAGAATTGAGTCACTTCTCTCCACCTCCATGACCACAGCCACCATGTAAGTGCCCTCATCATCCACAGGGACTATTGCTATTGCCTTCTACCGGCTCTTCCCCCTCCTGCCTTCTCTCTCCTTCTAGCTGTCATCCATACAGATGCCCCAAACAAGTGGATTCTTTAAAATGTAAGCCTGATGCTGTCTTTCCTTTGCTCAAAAACCTCTGCTGGGTTTTCACTTCCCACACTGTAAAAATCAAAGTCCTATGACCATATACAAGGGCCAAGCATCACTTTCCTTCCCTGACTCAGCCTACTTTGACAACATTGCTCCCCGTTCCTCCTTAGCAACTCCAGACACATTCTCCTTGCAAGGTCTTTGCATTTGCTGTTTTCTCTTCTCCGGATACCTTCCTGCCTCCTTCCCTCACCTCCGGACTCTGCTGAAATGTGACCAACTTGGTGAGGTCCTCCCTGACCAGCCTGTGCAACAAGCGTCACATCCTGTCGCCGTATTTCCACTCTCTGTTCTCAACTTCATTTTTGTTCACTATGCTTATAACCATCTGACAGGTTCCACGTTTTGCTCATTTGATGTTCATTATTTTGATTATCCCCTTTCCTCAGCAGGATGTGAGCTCCAGCCAGACAGGACTTGTCTGATTTGCCCACCACGGTATCCCCAGCACCTAGGACAGTGCCGAGGAGAGACGCAACAGGTTATTTTCCAGTGAGTGAACAGGAAAGAGGAAGATGCTCAGAGGCACAGGAAACTACCTAGGGATGTCTCCAGTCCTAAGTAGACGTACAAGCTTTAGAAACATCCAGCAGACCACACTCATTGACCCATTCATCCTGTGCCTTCTCCTAGTGATGACTGGGAAGGACCTGGCACTTTCTCTGGAGGTTGTCCTTAAACAGTTGAGTATTTACCCTGAGGAATCTCCAGTTTTATTACAGAGCCCTCATCCAGAGTTGACTTTTCAGAGAGGTGAAATGCTGCAGTGGTGGCTCTCTTGGCCATGCGTACCTCCTAAGAGACAGCCCTGGAGGCCTGAAGATTTAGTTGGCGGCTTCTTGGGGGAGAAATGACCTCTTATTCCTCTGCCATTCCACCAATGGGAAAGGCTAGCCATATCAGTGTAACAAAGATCAAGTCAGCCTTGGGGGCACCGGCTCTAGGTGGCCAGCATCTGTGTTTATCACAGGGATGAATGGGAAGAAAAGCAAAGGAAGTGAGGCTAGGGTAGGGAAGCAAGAAGAAGGGTCTTCGGAACACCTCCCCGAACCCTCATGAATGCTGAACTGACCTGAATCCATGGTTCTCTCTGGACTCACCCCAGTCACTTCCTCCATCACACGCTTTGAACACAGGCAGCACCTTCCTGTCCCAACCTCAGAATGCAGCCAAAGTGCAGACTCACCTTCCACATCTGGACCCAGGGATCTGTCATCTGAGAGCATTCACCTGCTACTGAGAACTGTTCACGGATGTCCTAGGAAAATAGAAATGGCTTCCAAGGGGGTTGTCTGCACAAACGAAAGATGCTTCTCTATATTCTGGCCACTGAACCTGCGGCTCTTCTGAGCGCCAGGAAGGTGGAAGGGTAAAGGGCTAATTGAATTTGGGGTCCATCAGACCTGGTCCCAAGCTCAGCTCTACCACTGGCCCTGGACGTTTGAACCTCTCTAAGCCTCCGTTTCCTCACCGTAAATGGAGATGATTATTTGCAGTGTAGGGTCAATGAAAGAGAGGGTATGCCATCTTATCTCAGTGGCACAGCAACCACACCAGTCGACCCCCCTTGCACTATCCCAACACCTCTCCATGTTCCCCAGAGACTAAAGCTACCAAGGCTCCAAGAACAGGAGCTTTGTCACATCTTTCTGTGTCCCCTGCCCACACACACCACACCTGGAACAGAGCAAGCCCATTAACAAGGACTTGCGGTACTGCATGGAATTGAAAAATATCTGGGCTGCAGCTTAAAACCAACCTCAGGGACTTGTAGGGAAGGAAGCCTTCTGTGCTACCACCCAGAGAAATTACCATTCTGGTAACGTCAGGGTTGAAATAAAGAGCTGCTGACTGTCTCTCCGGGTGGGAATCTGGCTTCTGACGGTGGCGAAGGGAGAGGGAGTTCAGATTTTTTTTTCCTTGCAAAATTCATCACAGACACTCAGCCTAAGACACAGGGGAAAACAGAACTGTGTTTTGACTTCTAATTTATCTTCTTAATATCCACTTCCCCACGCCCTGGACCACGGCCAATGAGTCTCAAGGATTACATTTCACGAGCGACCTTGAATGTGTGATTCAACATCTCTTTTTGCAGTAATGAGATCTTTTAACCGAAAGTGACCATTTTATGAGGCTGATATGTTACGAAATAGCTAACAGGCAAACTGAAGCTTGAGGTCATTGAAGCCCAGGGAGAAATCAGTGTGCTCTGACAGCAGCCTTCCTGTCCCAACCTCAGAATGCAGCCAAAGTGCAGACTCACCTTCCACATCTGGACCCAGGGATCTGTCATCTGAGAGCATTCACCTGCTACTGAGAACTGTTCACGGATGTCCTAGGAAAATAGAAATGGCTTCCAAGGGGGTTGTCTGCACAAACGAAAGATGCTTCTCTATATTCTGGCCACTGAACCTGCGGCTCTTCTGAGCGCCAGGAAGGTGGAAGGGTAAAGGGCTAATTGAATTTGGGGTCCATCAGACCTGGTCCCAAGCTCAGCTCTACCACTGGCCCTGGACGTTTGAACCTCTCTAAGCCTCCGTTTCCTCACCGTAAATGGAGATGATTATTTGCAGTGTAGGGTCAATGAAAGAGAGGGTATGCCATCTTATCTCAGTGGCACAGCAACCACACCAGTCGACCCCCCTTGCACTATCCCAACACCTCTCCATGTTCCCCAGAGACTAAAGCTACCAAGGCTCCAAGAACAGGAGCTTTGTCACATCTTTCTGTGTCCCCTGCCCACACACACACACCTGGAACAGAGCAAGCCCATTAACAAGGACTTGCGGTACTGCATGGAATTGAAAAATATCTGGGCTGCAGCTTAAAACCAACCTCAGGGACTTGTAGGGAAGGAAGCCTTCTGTGCTACCACCCAGAGAAATTACCATTCTGGTAACGTCAGGGTTGAAATAAAGAGCTGCTGACTGTCTCTCCGGGTGGGAATCTGGCTTCTGACGGTGGCGAAGGGAGAGGGAGTTCAGATTTTTTTTTCCTTGCAAAATTCATCACAGACACTCAGCCTAAGACACAGGGGAAAACAGAACTGTGTTTTGACTTCTAATTTATCTTCTTAATATCCACTTCCCCACGCCCTGGACCACGGCCAATGAGTCTCAAGGATTACATTTCACGAGCGACCTTGAATGTGTGATTCAACATCTCTTTTTGCAGTAATGAGATCTTTTAACCGAAAGTGACCATTTTATGAGGCTGATATGTTACGAAATAGCTAACAGGCAAACTGAAGCTTGAGGTCATTGAAGCCCAGGGAGAAATCAGTGTGCTCTGACAGCAGCCTCCAGCTGTGACTTGAGCAACAGTGACCTAAGTTTCAGGAGAGGTGTTTGCCAGAAGCTGAGGCTGTGTCCAGAAGCGCCGTTCACCCACCAACTATACTCCTGTCTGTGAGTGAAGGAGAGGGTTCAGATCCGCCTTGCCTGGTGGAAGCAGGGGCATCAGATGGGGCTGAAGCAGGTTGCTGCACAGGATGGGGGCATTTCCTGCACCTGAGACAAGTAGGGTGCCTCTTAATTCCCAAACTGTGCATCTGACCAGCCTTAAGGGGCTGCGTAGAACTATGTCAAAGGGGAAACTAGATTTCAGTAAGCCTGGGAAGGACCCTTGGAGACTGAAGAATGGAGGCAGGGGTGTGAAGTTCAGGGACAGGAAAGCAGAGGGGCGAGTGGAGTGCAGAATGGGTTCAGAGGAAAGCCAAGCCAGTCCCACAGCAAGGATCATCTCACAGGGTTATCACTGTGGGAGAGGCTGGATGTGTGGGAAAGCCAGCTGTGCCTAAAGGGACAGAAACTGGCTGAGAGAAGGGGAAGTCAGTGGTGCCATCTCCCAGGCTGGCATCTTCCAGAGGCAGTCCTCTAGGCACCATGGAGCTTCTGGGACACCAGGGATGCAGTTAGCACCTCCTGCACAACTCCCAGATGGAGGGGGCCAAGGAGAGTCAGGCATCAAGCCGGACTGACAGAGTGGATGCGGCCCGAGAACACATGTCTCTCTGCCACCACCAGCCCTAGCCCCATCACAGAGGGACAAACATTGCCCTTCTCCTTTTCTCCCTCCCCCAGCTCCCACTGCAGCCCAGCCTGAGTGCCAGAGCTATGTGGGCCCATGTTTAGCATATTTAGTCCCGTCCCCTCATTTTACAGATGGGCAGACTGAGGCTTAGAATGAAATTAACGTACCATGCCTAGTCATAGAGAGAGCGGGCCACCAGGATAAGCGAGATCCAAGGTCTCCTGACTTGCAGCCCACCGACCTTCATGAGGGCTTCCCTGGTAGCTCGGCTGGTCTAAGACTGTGACTTGAGTTTTAACAGTGACCTAAGCTTCAGGGAGAAGAGTGGGTCAGTGTGCTCTGACAGCAGCCTCCAGCTGTGACTTGAGCAACAGTGACCTAAGTTTCAGGAGAGGTGTTTGCCAGAAGCTGAGGCTGTGTCCAGAAGCGCCGTTCACCCACCAACTATACTCCTGTCTGTGAGTGAAGGAGAGGGTTCAGATCCGCCTTGCCTGGTGGAAGCAGGGGCATCAGATGGGGCTGAAGCAGGTTGCTGCACAGGATGGGGGCATTTCCTGCACCTGAGACAAGTAGGGTGCCTCTTAATTCCCAAACTGTGCATCTGACCAGCCTTAAGGGGCTGCGTAGAACTATGTCAAAGGGGAAACTAGATTTCAGTAAGCCTGGGAAGGACCCTTGGAGACTGAAGAATGGAGGCAGGGGTGTGAAGTTCAGGGACAGGAAAGCAGAGGGGCGAGTGGAGTGCAGAATGGGTTCAGAGGAAAGCCAAGCCAGTCCCACAGCAAGGATCATCTCACAGGGTTATCACTGTGGGAGAGGCTGGATGTGTGGGAAAGCCAGCTGTGCCTAAAGGGACAGAAACTGGCTGAGAGAAGGGGAAGTCAGTGGTGCCATCTCCCAGGCTGGCATCTTCCAGAGGCAGTCCTCTAGGCACCATGGAGCTTCTGGGACACCAGGGATGCAGTTAGCACCTCCTGCACAACTCCCAGATGGAGGGGGCCAAGGAGAGTCAGGCATCAAGCCGGACTGACAGAGTGGATGCGGCCCGAGAACACATGTCTCTCTGCCACCACCAGCCCTAGCCCCATCACAGAGGGACAAACATTGCCCTTCTCCTTTTCTCCCTCCCCCAGCTCCCACTGCAGCCCAGCCTGAGTGCCAGAGCTATGTGGGCCCATGTTTAGCATATTTAGTCCCGTCCCCTCATTTTACAGATGGGCAGACTGAGGCTTAGAATGAAATTAACGTACCATGCCTAGTCATAGAGAGAGCGGGCCACCAGGATAAGCGAGATCCAAGGTCTCCTGACTTGCAGCCCACCGACCTTCATGAGGGCTTCCCTGGTAGCTCGGCTGGTCAAGAACCCACCTGAAAGCAGGAGACCTCAGTTCGATTCCTGGTTGGGAAGAACCCCTAAAGAAAGGACAGGTTACCCACTCCAGTATTCTTGGGCTTCCCTGGTGGCTCAGACGGTAAAGAGTCCACCTGCGGGAGACATGGGTTCAATCCCTGGGTTGGAAAGATTCCCTAGAGAAGGGAACAACTCTTTGGTGACATATACTTTGGAGGTAATTTTGATTCAAGGTCCAATTTAATCTATTTTTATTATAAAACCAATACTGGTTTGTTGTAACAAATGTAAGTTAAATATGTGTGCAAAGTAATAGTAAAACATGGAAATGATGAGCTCCTTCACCCACTCAAACACACACACACACACACACCATTCTACAGGGTAACCATTCTACAGTGAGAGGTCAGGAGTGTACAGCCCCCTTTCAGAATACAGATGCGAAGGCATGAACCCCAACACACACACACACACACCT
Organism: Tragulus kanchil; assembly: GCA_022376925.1. Lineage (NCBI taxonomy): Eukaryota > Metazoa > Chordata > Mammalia > Artiodactyla > Tragulidae > Tragulus > Tragulus kanchil. The sequence continues at coordinate 65,586,857 of JAIOJX010000006.1, read as the reverse complement.
CCCTGAAGAAGCTCACAGCTCACTCAGTGTCCCCATCACCAGCCATCGCTGACTCAATGGTTCTATCATGAAGTCATCAGGATCACCTGCCCCTCAGGAGCTTCACTGAGGGCCTGAGGCACAGAGGACTCAGGGGAGAAACACACATTCATCACTCCCTCACCCCTCACCATTCCCCACCCAGCAAGGCAGCAGCCTTCAGTGAAGACATGAACCTTGCTGGACTAAGAGAATCCAGTTCCCGAAGTCCCAGTGTACCAGCCCAGCCATTACTGAAGGATGATTTTCTGGGATGACTTGAATTCTTTTGAAACATTCCCTCCTGCACAACTCCCAGATGAGGCCAAGGAGAGTCAGGCATCAAGCCGGACTGACAGAGTGGATGCGGCCGAGAACCATCCCCCCCGCCCTAGCCCCATCACAGAGGGACAAACATTGACCTTCTCCTTTTCTCCCTCCCCCAGCTCCCACTGCAGCCCAGCCTGAGTGCCAGAGCTATGTGGGCCCATGTTTAGCATATTTAGTCCCGTCCCCTCATTTTACAGATGGGCAGACTGAGGCTTAGAATGAAATTAACGTACCATGCCTAGTCATAGAGAGAGCGGGCCACCAGGATAAGCGAGATCCAAGGTCTCCTGACTTGCAGCCCACCGACCTTCATGAGGGCTTCCCTGGTAGCTCGGCTGGTCAAGAACCCACCTGAAAGCAGGAGACCTCAGTTCGATTCCTGGTTGGGAAGAACCCCTAAAGAAAGGACAGGTTACCCACTCCAGTATTCTTGGGCTTCCCTGGTGGCTCAGACGGTAAAGAGTCCACCTGCGGAGACATGGGTTCAATCCCTGGGTTGGAAAGATTCCCTAGAGAAGGGAACAACTCTTTGGTGACATATACTTTGGAGGTAATTTTGATTCAAGGTCCAATTTAATCTATTTTTATTATAAAACCAATACTGGTTTGTTGTAACAAATGTAAGTTAAATATGTGTGCAAAGTAATAGTAAAACATGGAAATGATGAGCTCCTTCACCCACTCAAACACACACACACACACACACCATTCTACAGGGTAACCATTCTACAGTGAGAGGTCAGGAGTGTACAGCCCCCTTTCAGAATACAGATGCGAAGGCATGAACCCCAACACACACACACACACACCTCCCTGAAGAAGCTCACAGCTCACTCAGTGTCCCCATCACCAGCCATCGCTGACTCAATGGTTCTATCATGAAGTCATCAGGATCACCTGCCCCTCAGGAGCTTCACTGAGGGCCTGAGGCACAGAGGACTCAGGGGAGAAACACACATTCATCACTCCCTCACCCCTCACCATTCCCCACCCAGCAAGGCAGCAGCCTTCAGTGAAGACATGAACCTTGCTGGACTAAGAGAATCCAGTTCCCGAAGTCCCAGTGTACCAGCCCAGCCATTACTGAAGGATGATTTTCTGGGATGACTTGAATTCTTTTGGAAAGTCAAGATCCAGCTTTAACGAAAAGGTCCACTGGAGTTTAGGTAATAAGCACTGCATCACAAGTGCTCACTGCTTCCCCAGTGTTTGGACTCCACTCCATAGCCACCTCTTAGCCTAATATTAGCCAAGCTCTCCTCATCAATGAAGCCTTGAGAAGAGACGCACTGGCACAGAGGGGAGCCTGAGAAGTGACACACCATGAAGTCTCCCACCAGGCGAGGTACCTAGAGAGGGAGCTTCTTTCTGGAGGAGACCCTATGACTTCATGAATCTCAATTGGTGGCCAGGAGTAAGCTCAGGACAGCAGCAGAATAATGATGATAGAACATTCTGAATAACACGATATCTCTTCACAGAAAATGCACTAAGTAGACACTACCCCCACCATGGGATGTAGGAACACATCAACCTAACACATGTGCCACTGGAGCCATGTCTTGGTCTCACACAAGCAACATGCCCATAGTTGGACCACTGCGTGCTTGACTTTCTGCCTCCATGCTTCCTTGCTGTGGGATCTAGGGTAATAACAGCGACTGTTCTGTTCAGTGCCTAGCATGTATAACATGCGCAAATGTTAGCAAGCCCTAATAGCAGGTGCTTAACAAACACCCGTTGTGGGGAAAAGGGACCCTCTCTCCTCTGCACCCCATAAGCTGCTGAGACCAGTTATACTTAATAACCAGTATCACTACTTAGGAACGTATTAGGGACATGCTAGGCAGGGTTCTGGGCCCTTTACATGCATCTTCTCCGCTAATCCTCACAAAACTCCAGGAGCGGGGTACTTTTACCCATTGTACACTTGAGGATCCTCTCCATTCTTGCCTGAGATCAACACAAAACTCTCCCAATTTAAAACTGTGTGGAGAACTGCCAAGCTGGGTGCCAGGGGCTGGAACAGGTAGGGAAGGAAACAATTCGGTTACAGGAGCACTCAGGGGTGAAGGGGCAGAGGAGGGGCAGAAAGAGGACCGGACCCAAAGGGAGGGGCAGGAAGAGGGATGCCTCAAGAACAGAGGCTGAAACAAAACCAGAGCGATCGTGTGCTGGGCTTCCTCCACACCACATTCAGAGGCCCATGGCGGGCTCAGGTCATCTCCCCCAGAGTGCTCTCCCACCGCGAGCACAGGGCAGGCTGTCAGCTGGACTTGGGGGGTGCAGCCATCTGCCAATGAGTCACCGATTGCTTTCTGCTCCTGCAATGACAGTGCATCCTGGGCCAGGACATGAGCAGCCCACACCTGCCTCTGAGGGAAAGGAGCCGAAAGCTGCTGCCCATCCCTACAGAACTAGGGCCTGAGCCTGTCTGGACCCTTTCCATAGACCACACTCAGCCAATGGTGGTTTTGTTAGAAGCAAGAATCCTGTCTCCATCCAGATGCCTGGCACAGTGGAGGTCTTCATGGAATGAATGAATAAAGGGCAGCCGGGCAGGTGCTGTCCAAGGTAGCAAGGGTGGGCATCTCAGTTGATGGGGGGAGGCTCCTCTCCCTTCCCAGGAACACTTGGGTGCAGACCTGGACCGACATACCACAGGCATATCCACAGGCACACACTCACAGGTGAGTACACAAGAACACAGTCTCACTCTCCATTCCTGACCCCAAAAAGCAGCAGCGGAAGAGTTCAAGACACTATGGGAACCCAAAGACACAGCAGCTGCCCACACCCCCTCCACCAAAAGTCATTGCAACCGATCTACTTTTCCATTTCACAGACTGAGAGAGGCCTGTCTCAGACAAGCAAGGCTTAGCAGCTTCCTGCATTTTGCTTTGATGGAGTCACGTACAGCTGATCAACACACCGCAGATCATACCGAACTCTTCTGCATTACTCTCAGATGAAGGCAGCCTTCCTGTACATGGTCACAGTCCTGGGTGCAGCATCCTTGCTGAATCTCCTACTGGCTAGCTTGAAAGCTCCATCCCAGCCACACTGAGCCTTGTTCATACCTCCACTTCCTCTTGATCCTGGGCTTTTGTTCCCTCTGCCTGGACACGCTCCCCTTCTTGATTCACCAACTTTCACTGTGCCTGAAGATATCAGCCCAGGCACAATATTTCACCTCCTGCCTGCGTTGAACCCCCTTCCTGCCCTCCAATGGGATCATGTCCCTGTTTGCCCATTCCAGTTATATGAGGCCCTGCAAAATTACTGTTACCACTCCTGCAGATTCTAAACATGGTGAGAACAGGAACTGCAGCTACTTATGTTTATTTTTATGTTCCCAGAGTCTAGCATAAGGCCTGGAACCTAGCAGGTGCCTCAGAAAATACTGGCTAATGGAATAAATGGATGAGTACCCTGGGAAGAGCTCCTCCAAACAGTAATTCTTTGGAGGTTGTGGTTTTGTTCTTAAAACAAAGGTTTCTCCTTCCTATCATAAAAGTCATATCTAACTGTTATGGAAAAGCAAAGTTAGCGGAAAGGACCCTCTTTTCTAGCACCCGAAGTTATCCCCTGACAGTAAAATCATGCAATCCACTGCGCAAAGCACCCAGAATGCTAGGAAGCTGGGCTCCTTTCCTGGCTGTAATCCAGACAGGGTCGGGCGGGTGGAAATGTGCTGGATGGCTGAGACTTTAGCTTCCAGAAGAGACCCAGCATGTGTGTCTTTTTTTTTTTTTTTTGGCCACTTCTTTTTTGGCTCCGGCTCAGCAGCTGGACACATCGGTCCAGCAGCTCCGCGGCATGTGGGATCCTCCCAGGGCAGGGACCAAACTGGCAACCGTTGCACTGCAAGGCGGTGTCCTTACCCACTGGACCACCAGGGAAGCCCCGAATGTGCATCCTTTGACCACCCACCCCAGAGTAAAGCTGGTCTTCAATTTCACTGCCTCCAAAAATGCTCAGAGTTCACAGCCCAAATGGAATGACAAATTCTGGATACAACAGTCTGTAAATTTCACACTTTTGTGAAATCTTACTTTAAAAGCCCTAGGTAATAAATTCCTTTTAAAACAGAAGTAATAAAATAGAGCCAAAGAGCTCTCACTGCAGTACATTTTAAGTGTAAAACAAGCAAATTGCTACTGGGAAAGAAACATAAGCAAGTGTATAGGGGAGAACAAAGGAGAAAAAAATCCAAATTAAAAAGCCTGGAGGTAGTGGTCCAATTCCATCTCCTTCTTCTTCAGGTTTTTGTCTACAAAAGGTACTTTTCATTTCAAGGAGGATTACATTTTAAATTGACAGCTGATGGGATGTTCATTGCAAAATTAAAACATTTGTCAGGTGTTTTTTCTTTAACTGTATTTTATTGACACACATGTAATTTCAGGCTACAGACAGAGCTCATATTTTATAATCCCTGTAAACAGACAAAGTGACCCACGCCTTCCTCTCTAAGTCAATGGAGCACAACAAATGAGGTGGGACGGAAGTGCTTTAAAGCTACAGACCAGCCCAAGTCGTCAGTGGCTCAAGTGGAGAACAGAGCCTTCCAGGGCAAGGTAGCAGCTGCCAGAGCCCTCCCAACATCCAAAGGGGACTGGACTCGGTGGGGAAACATGGTTTAAGGTCTGTCTGGCACCTTTATCCACAGCCTTCTGGACAACAACCTAAGAAAGAAGAAACTGATGGTCCTGGTGTCATTCCCACAGCAGCGTTCACAGGGTATAAAGCAAAATACTCCAGTGCCCTGCTAATGCGGCCCCAAGTCCCTTTTCAAAAGGAAAGAGGGACCAATAATCTGGGAAATAAGGAAGGATGAGCTAGGGCTGCAGAGGTTAGATCATCTAATTCACAGATCTCTTCTAACGACTGGCACCACGTGTAGACGATGCTGAGGGAGGGCAGGGCCGCTTGCCAGCCTCTGGAGGAGGCACACAGAGTGCTGCAAGGAACCATCTGAATCCCTGCTGTGGCAGTCGTGGGAACCTGAGCAAGTCACTTCACCTCTCAGAGCCTCGGGCAGCTTCAGCTGCAGACGGGAAATGTGACATACTTCATAACGTTGTTGTTACTATACCTTTGTGTCGGGCACCATGCCCGGCTTTCCTGCAAGGTCCCATTCAACCTCACTATGGCTCCGATGTAGGAACTATGTTGTGGTTTTAAGCAGTACTACAGGTTGTTTCCCACTCCTCCCATCAAAACGTAGACTCTAATTTCCCTCCCTTTTTATGGGTCAGCTGTCTAGACTCACACCTAATGGACAGAATGCAGCAGAAGTGATACAGAGTGAACTCTAAGGCTAGGTCATTAAAAGCAATACATCTTACGCTTGGTCCTCTCCCTCTCTCTTTCCCTCCTCCTCCCCTTCTCCCCGTTTCCTTCCTAGGGCAGCTTGCCCTTGCATTCAGCTATCATGTGGACAGGAAGCCCAGCTCCCATGGAGAGGCTCCATGTAGCACAGCCAGACACCTAGCTGATTACCAGCACCAACTATTCCTTGTAAAAAAGACAAGGGTTTTTGAACCCACGCCTTCCTCTCTAAGTCAATGGAGCACAACAAATGAGGTGGGACGGAAGTGCTTTAAAGCTACAGACCAGCCCAAGTCGTCAGTGGCTCAAGTGGAGAACAGAGCCTTCCAGGGCAAGGTAGCAGCTGCCAGAGCCCTCCCAACATCCAAAGGGGACTGGACTCGGTGGGGAAACATGGTTTAAGGTCTGTCTGGCACCTTTATCCACAGCCTTCTGGACAACAACCTAAGAAAGAAGAAACTGATGGTCCTGGTGTCATTCCCACAGCAGCGTTCACAGGGTATAAAGCAAAATACTCCAGTGCCCTGCTAATGCGGCCCCAAGTCCCTTTTCAAAAGGAAAGAGGGACCAATAATCTGGGAAATAAGGAAGGATGAGCTAGGGCTGCAGAGGTTAGATCATCTAATTCACAGATCTCTTCTAACGACTGGCACCACGTGTAGACGATGCTGAGGGAGGGCAGGGCCGCTTGCCAGCCTCTGGAGGAGGCACACAGAGTGCTGCAAGGAACCATCTGAATCCCTGCTGTGGCAGTCGTGGGGAACCTGAGCAAGTCACTTCACCTCTCAGAGCCTCGGGCAGCTTCAGCTGCAGACGGGAAATGTGACATACTTCATAACGTTGTTGTTACTATACCTTTGTGTCGGGCACCATGCCCGGCTTTCCTGCAAGGTCCCATTCAACCTCACTATGGCTCCGATGTAGGAACTATGTTGTGGTTTTAAGCAGTACTACAGGTTGTTTCCCACTCCTCCCATCAAAACGTAGACTCTAATTTCCCTCCCTTTTTATGGGTCAGCTGTCTAGACTCACACCTAATGGACAGAATGCAGCAGAAGTGATACAGAGTGAACTCTAAGGCTAGGTCATTAAAAGCAATACATCTTACGCTTGGTCCTCTCCCTCTCTCTTTCCCTCCTCCTCCCCTTCTCCCCGTTTCCCTTCCTAGGGCAGCTTGCCCTTGCATTCAGCTATCATGTGGTGAGGAAGCCCAGCTCCCATGGAGAGGCTCCATGTAGCACAGCCAGACACCTAGCTGATTACCAGCACCAACTATCACATACGAGAGTGAGTGAGTGACCCCTCAGGTGATTCCAGCTTCAGGCCACCTTAGTTGATGCTGAAAGGAGCAAAGAAAACTAGTCCCACTGAACCTGCCCCAATCATAGATTTCTGAGCAAGATAAACATAGTCATTTATTTAAATCACTGTATTGGGATGATTTGCTATGTAGTAATAGATTCCTCGAACAAATTCTTATTAGATCCATTTAACAGATGAAAAGCTGAGGCTTAGAGAGATGAAGTCACATGCCATACCCAGAGAGCAATTGGCAGTTAGGACACGAACCCAGCCGGCAAGGCTTATAGCCAAAACCACGGTTCCATACTACCATCCCAGCTCATTCTCCATCATCAACTCAAGGGCTCAAACAAAGAGTCTGATTAATCCTCATTTATCAGAAAATGTGAATCCGGACCCTCTACTCCCTGGGTATGCTGCTCAAGAGTTCAATATATTCTCGGCTTTACTATGTATGATTTGAAACCCCAATTTTTTGCTTCATTTAAATATTATTTTCTTGGGTATGGAGATGGGGACATGGGGAGGGAACCTACATTTTATTAGCATCCCCTATGTGCACAGCACTGTGCTCAATATTGTAGACAAATGAAATAGATTTAAAAAGGAAAGTTACAGTGAGATTGAACTCCAGTGTCTGTTATAACACAATATAAAGTCCCCCTCCCTCTCCAGGTCTTGCTTGCCCCCCACTGCCCCATACCCCACTGATAGGCATTAAAACCTCTATTACTTTCTTACTGTGATGCCATTAGCAACAGCTAAATTCAAAATCATTATCCACTGTTTCTGCTACTGAAACACACAGGACTCTCTTCAGGACAGTACCAGGGATTACCTTGTTCACTGTAAGGTCCTCCTCAAATTCAAAGGGTCATTCTTGTTTATTATTGAAGCATAGTTGATTTACAATGTTGCATTAGTTTCAAGTGTATAGCAGAGGGATTCAGATATGTGTGTGTGTGTGTGTGTGTGTGTGTATACTCTTTCAGATTCTTTTCTGCTATTTATTACAAAATATTGAATATAGTTCTCTGAGCCATACAGTAGGGCCTTGTTGGTAATCTACACTGTATACAGTGGTGAGTTTATGTTAATCCCATCCTCCTAGAGACAGATTTAATCTAAGGAACTGGCTCAGAGAAGATGAAGGCTGGCAAGTCAAGGGGTCATTCCTAAAGTCACAGTAATATTTAAGACATCTGAGCTTCTCCAAAATTCAAAATATCATCATTCACTGAAGGCTGAACTTGAGACTGGTGAGAAAGTTCTGGGTGAGGACAATTCTGTCAAAAGTGTATGCACAGAACAGGTAGGAACCCCAGTCAAGGGCTTTGAGAAAGGTCAGAGGTGAAATGCTGAAAAGAGCCGACAAGGTGCTGAGTGTAAGGCCGGGGGACGGGCCAGAGACGGCTCAAAGGGGCTCTCATGGGTGAGGTATGGGAGCGGTGCCTCCTTGGAAGTGAACTCTCATGAAGACAAGAGGTGGAGTTTAGGGCTGAAGGGAGCAGTGTGGGCATGAGCCCTATGGAACAAAGGCCTAGGGATACAGCAAAGCCGGCGAGATGCTGGCCCCGCCACGTACAGGGCCCGGGATGCCCATGGACACGTGACTCAGCCTCTCTATCTCTCAGTATCTTCATCCTCCAGAAACAGACTGGAGTAGCTTCTACGTCTTGAGTAAGGGGAAGGGGCAAGGCTAACACTCTCTTCACAGGATCAGTTAAGACATGACACGTAAGGACAGCGCCTGGCCTGGAGTGACCACACAATCGATAGTGACCACTCCTAAAACTCATCCCACTCACTCTCTCTTCAGGGCCTCTTGTACCTTCACTTCCTTCTCCCCAGACCTTCCAGCTCCTTTTCAGCCTGTAGAGCCTCTCCCTAGAGAGGCCATTCCTCCCCACCCTTCACCCCACCTGACTTTCCTCATGGCAGACAAGCCAGAGCTGCTGCTCATTTGTTCTCCGTGATGAGACAATCCATCAGCCTGGTCTCCCTGGCCATTTTCTTTGATCTTCATTCCCCTAATAACTGAAAGTTTATGATTTCTTTCTTTGTTTTACTTGTATATTGTTTCTGTCCAGGGTATCAACCAACTTGTTCACCCTGCATCCCCAGGGCTAGTACACAGGAGGAACTCAATAGAAGTTAGCAGAAGGATGGAACTCATATTGACTATGAGTTGGCAGGCAGGAAGCAGGCACTCAGGGCAGATCTGCAAGGTACCCACCAAGGACCAAATGCTGGGGCGGGGGTGGGGGGTGTGAGTTCTTATATGGGAAGTCTCAGGAGACAGAAAATCATCGGACAAGGGCCATCCACCATGAAAAACCACCAAGAAGGGTTTGGGAAAAGAGACAAGAGGGCCAAAGCAGGATCATCACAGCCTCAGGCCACCAGCACCTGCACAGCTAAGCTCAGGAGAAAGGGAAGTCTACAGGGAGGACCCCAGAATGGGCTCTGAGTGTCAGAGGTTATCATTTAATGAGGCTCCATATGTAAACTGTCCCACAAACTTAAACAGGCCTGTACAAATAACTGTTTCCTGGAATGTTTGTGCAATGGTGCTGATTATGAAACTCTGGCCAAAGGATAAAAATATCACATGTGGCCGAGGTCACAGAGCAGCCTGGACCGTTGAACAGTGGGCAGGAATGCCACCTCTGGTCTAGAGAGGCCACAGCCTCTCTAGACTGAGCAGCTCAGAGGTGCTCAGACTAGAGGTGATGTGAGGACATCTCTGCTGGGGGCTTAGGCCTGTGGGCTTGCTAGGAGGCTCTCAAGGAGGTTCAAGTGTCTCATGTCAAACTGTTTATGCCACAGATGAGATGGCTGGAAAGAGCGAGTTTTGAAAACAGTAAAGCACTAAAGACTCAGAGTTTCATACACATCTTTAAAGTCACTCCTATGTGCCAGGCACTGGCTGGTTTGCATACATTCTGGCATTTAACCCTACAACAGCTCTCGATGAGGTGGCTGTCTTGGGTCGTCATGGTCCAAATGAGGAACCTGACTCAGAGGGGAAAAAGAATCAGCTTAGCATCACACATCTGGCGGGTGGGAGAACAAGATTCAAATCCAGGCATTTTGAGAGCATATTCTATGCCCTTTCTGACAGGTTGCGGTAGACTTTGAAATACAAGACACTGTGTAAAGGCCCACTGTGCTGCCCATACGCAACTTAACACGTGCAGGTGAGTGGACGATGTGTTTATTTCCCAGCTCCGTTAGACTACAGTTCCTGTCTTCACCTTTTTAAAGTTGACCTTTTACCTCTTCAGGGTCTAGATCCCTACCTTGTGCCTAGTTGCTATTGATCCAGCACTGGCAGAGTTGACTAGCTGGCGGACTGATTGTGACCTAACAGCAGGCCATGTCGCTGCTCACCCTCTTCTTGTTCACCAATGAACAAGTCTATGAGATTTGCTTCCGTCAGCTGAGGAGGGAGGCTGGTGGGTTCCTTGGCAAGCAAACCAGAATAACGTCAGGGCAAAAAAAGAAATGAGTCTGGCTCAGAGTGGACAACTGAGGGCAGAGCAGAAAGAGCATCGTGCTGGGTGGGGCTAAAGGACATGGATTCAAATACAGGCTTAAAGGCCAGTGCTGTGACCTTAAATAAAGTGCTTATCCTTCTGAACCACAGCTTCCTCACCTGTCAAAGTGGATAATGCCACCTGCCTATGGAGTTGCTGTAAGGAATACAGACCATCGATGTAAAGCCTGGGGCACATAGTCAGTATTCAGTACATTATGAATGTGAGAGCAGCAACAGAATCACAAGAATTCCTAGACGTTATTTTGCCCAGTATGTCCGCACAGATAATATCTATTTCATAATAAGTCACAAGAAAGCAGCTGTTCACCAAATCCACCCACATCCAGCCCATCGCCCACTCCCCCAACTTCCTCCCAGCAGCAAAACTCCCATCCAACTATAGTTCAATCTTCCCGTGCGGATCACATTACAGGAAGTTTAGAAAAACAGATTCTCAGATGGAATATATATTACACGGGTGTTTTTAAGACCTAGCAATTAAATCTTCAGAACAAGACAGAGAATCAGCAGGCAGACTTTCAATGTCTCCCGTGAGGCTTGACCTCGAGACCAGACCTCGGACCTGGGTTGTAAAGGGGGGTTTTCTAGGACGGGGAACAGCCGGAGAAAGGGAGCTTCTTGCAAAGTCTGGCAGAGATACCTGACGTGCTTGTGAGGAGAGTCACACACGTCCTCTTATCCTGAGAAACTCCAACATGCAACTTATAACCCGACGTTTTCTCAAGTATGCGAGAACACGCAAAGATTTACACATGATTTCGAATATCCTTAACCCTTTTTTTCCTTTCATTCCAAAGTTGGAAATCTCTGGCTTGGAGATTTCAAGGTTTCACCTCCCAGGATGCTGGTGATCCTTCTCCTCACTGTCATGTCTTTCTTACATGCATATCGTGCATTTGAGTCACTCAAGGATCTTGTGGAAATGCAGATTCCGATCCAGTCACTGTGGGAAGGGGCCTGGGAGTCTGCATTTGTAACAAGCGCCCAGCTCTCCCCATGGGTGCTGGTACCACACTTGCATGGAGAGGCACCAGGACACGGAATGGGCGCCTTCTACCTGACTAGGGTCCATCAAAGAGAAACAAATGTTGGCAAGTTCTTCCTCTCCACTGTGCTTTTTTCCCTAAGAATGCAGTTCTTAAATGAGGCTTGAATATTAAAGAAGTCTATTTAAATCAAATTACAGCAAAGAGCGGATTTAAAGCAGATGAACAACTCTCTGCCCTTGCTGTGAGCCGGTTTCATCCATCTCACTGGCCTTAGAAAGCCTCCTGTCCTCTACTCAGTCTCCAGGGCTCTCTGGGACCAGTCTCCCAGAGTCCACCCCTCCCCTGGACAGCGGAGCGCTGGGCTTTCCACGACCTCACAGCCTCATTCAGCACCCGCCAGCTACCCAGCCCCTCCCTGTCACTTCGTGAGGGGAAGAAAATGCTGTCCTGTTCCCCGTGGTTGGCAAAAGTGGGGAGAGAAAGACGATGCTCCCTGGAGAGACAGCTCTGAGGGGCTCAGAAGTTTCCCTCCACACCCCAGCTCCCAGGCTATGCTCCTGCCCTGGTCACGGGCACCTCCGGAAACACTGCACACTGCTCGGTCTCCCCACCCTGACCACCGCCCTTTCTACACGTGGCCTGGGGCTCTTACGCATCCTCACATCTCAGCTCCAGGAAGCTCTGGGCCACTGAGCCAGCACCTTCGCCATGGCTGCTCCTCCCCCTTCAGCCTCCTTGTCCCAGAGCACCTGGCTGGTAATTGCTTAAAGCACATCCAACAGGATAAGGACTATTTCAAACTAGAAGATGAACCAGTCTTTTGTTCTCCAGAAAGGGCCTGACAGCATGCGTGTGCGTGTGTGTCTGTGTCATTGAAAAACTTTGCAATGGGACGAAAAAGAATATTTGGAGGATGAAGTGAGAGTTTCTGGTCCTGAATCAGGTGTGAACACCTGTGCGGCCTCAGGACCCCACTCCCATTGCCCCTCACGCCCCTGGCCTACACTTCACCCCAAAGAAGGGTCTGCTGTCCCCCCACTGGGTAGGCAGCCTCCACTCATCTTCCTGCTCCATTTTTCTTTCCTCTTTTTCTCCCAGTCCTTCTAATATCTGACTTTTCAAGGACATGATTTCTGAACACCACGCCTCTGCCCATCATTTTTTTCCCCTCTGCCTGCTGCCCCTTTGAGTCACAGAGACAATACCTCTAACCCCAAACAGTAAAACTAACTTCAGTTTTGTCAAGTCCCATTTTCTCCCACCAAACCAAGGTCAACATTACAGACAAAGGTCCCTGATGCTCTACCAGGGCTCAATGGACACTGCTGGAAAATGCTGGAAGCTATTCTCAAGCTCTCCATCTTAAACTTGTTGCCAGATGAACAACTCTCTGCCCTTGCTGTGAGCCGGTTTCATCCATCTCACTGGCCTTAGAAAGCCTCCTGTCCTCTACTCAGTCTCCAGGGCTCTCTGGGACCAGTCTCCCAGAGTCCACCCCTCCCCTGGACAGCGGAGCGCTGGGCTTTCCACGACCTCACAGCCTCATTCAGCACCCGCCAGCTACCCAGCCCCTCCCTGTCACTTCGTGAGGGGAAGAAAATGCTGTCCTGTTCCCCGTGGTTGGCAAAAGTGGGGAGAGAAAGACGATGCTCCCTGGAGAGACAGCTCTGAGGGGCTCAGAAGTTTCCCTCCACACCCCAGCTCCCAGGCTATGCTCCTGCCCTGGTCACGGGCACCTCCGGAAACACTGCACACTGCTCGGTCTCCCCACCCTGACCACCGCCCTTTCTACACGTGGCCTGGGGCTCTTACGCATCCTCACATCTCAGCTCCAGGAAGCTCTGGGCCACTGAGCCAGCACCTTCGCCATGGCTGCTCCTCCCCCTTCAGCCTCCTTGTCCCAGAGCACCTGGCTGGTAATTGCTTAAAGCACATCCAACAGGATAAGGACTATTTCAAACTAGAAGATGAACCAGTCTTTTGTTCTCCAGAAAGGGCCTGACAGCATGCGGGGCGTGTGTGTCTGTGTCATTGAAAAACTTTGCAATGGGACGAAAAAGAATATTTGGAGGATGAAGTGAGAGTTTCTGGTCCTGAATCAGGTGTGAACACCTGTGCGGCCTCAGGACCCCACTCCCATTGCCCCTCACGCCCCTGGCCTACACTTCACCCCAAAGAAGGGTCTGCTGTCCCCCCACTGGGTAGGCAGCCTCCACTCATCTTCCTGCTCCATTTTTCTTTCCTCTTTTTCTCCCAGTCCTTCTAATATCTGACTTTTCAAGGACATGATTTCTGAACACCACGCCTCTGCCCATCATTTTTTTCCCCTCTGCCTGCTGCCCCTTTGAGTCACAGAGACAATACCTCTAACCCCAAACAGTAAAACTAACTTCAGTTTTGTCAAGTCCCATTTTCTCTCTACCAAACCAAGGTCAACATTACAGACAAAGGTCCCTGATGCTCTACCAGGGCTCAATGGACACTGCTGGAAAATGCTGGAAGCTATTCTCAGAGCTGTGCCATCTCCATCTTAAACTTGGCCATACAGCCTCCCCACTGCTTTATGCTGATGCAGAAAACTTCTTCAAACACATCTTGTGTCTCTACTGAGATCCAGATTCAACGTGTACCTATCACGTGCCAGGATTTTTTTACATGATTTATTAAATCCATAATGATACAGGTAATGATCATGCTTATTCCACCAAGAAGAAAACAGAGGCTCAGAAAATTAAACTCTGGGGACTTTCCCAAGATGACACAGATAAGACATCACTGGGCCATAGGCCAACCCAGTCTGCTAGCTTCAAAGCCAGAGTCTGTTCATGATAAAAGAGAATCAGCTTTTCACACAGGAGCCACGCCTTCGCTGTCACTGCACGGTGCCTGGTTCAGTGCGGGGCACAAAATAAGTGTTTGTTGAACTGATTTAACTTTTGCCTTTGGGCAAGTAAACAATGCAACAGAAACTTACGGCTTACGACTGCATTCAGATAATTTTCTTATACCGAGAAATCAAACTTCAGCTCTATTAAAAAAGAAACGAAGGGAAAAAAGTTTCAGTAAACGGAACAAGATCATTATTAATGCCATCCATTCCCACGTATTTCTTTTCAACAAACTGGAATGCAGATGCAAAGGGTAAGAGGAGAAAATATTATCTCTTTCCTGTTGAAGCTAGAACCAAGGGCGAAAAAATATTGACAGGCAGATAAAGGTACCTTGAGACTCTTATTTTTGTTGCAAAAAACATGTTGTTTCAATTGCCAGACTTATTTTGAAATTGGTTGAAGATAACTCATGTGTCTGAGAGTCAAGAAAATATGATTAATAACAGTAAGTATATGGTGACTGACTCCGCAAAACTTTGTTTCAAAAACTGCATGCCCCTTTGAAGGTGTAAACTTCGTTTTACCCATCACAACATAATTACATAATGGTTGGATCTGTGCATGAATGAAGAAATATACTGATCCTGAAACTATTTTGTCACATAACTCTAAGCATTTTGAACAGAATTTAAGCTGATCCCATAATAGCAATAAACCGAGAGCCCAGTTGCCCCATATCCTTACCAACGCTGGGAGTCATCAGACTTTATTTTAGCCATTCTAATAGGTATGAAATGGTAATTCATTGTGGCTTTATATTGCAGGTTCCTCATGACTAATGATGCAGAACTCCTTTCTATGGGTGTATTAGCCATTCCTAGATCTTCTTTTGTGAAGTTCTTGTTCAAATCTTTTGCCCATTTTTTATTGAGCTGTCTTTTTAATTGTTAATTCGTAGGAAGTCTTTATATATTCAGGACGGGGGTCTTTTGTCAGGTATATGCATTGTGAATACTTTCTCTCAGTCTGTGGCTGACTTATTCTGACAAAAGCACATTTTTTTTCTAAAATAAACCTGAAGCAAACTCACTCACACCGGTTAGGTCCCCAGTTCTGCGGGGACAGAGCCTGTGGTGAGCGCACCAGCCCAGAATAGGCCATTCCAGTAAGGGCTGCCGCGCAGGGTGCCTTGTCCTACTGAGGCTGCAGCTGGCTGCTCTCATTGTGGGGTCCTCGGTCTGCACAGAGAGGCTCTCACGCGCTGGGCACCTAGAGAGTGTCGTGGGACACCTAGTCCTGTCAAGGACAAGATGCTCAGCAGCAGCAGCACTTTTACAGGGAAAGGCTGAGAGGAGATGTCCATGGGCTCGTGTGTTCACACAAATAATACCCGTAATAGTAAACATTCGACAACCAGCACCCAGGTAAACCACACAGGACAACAGCACAACCTTATACAAGACATGCCCCCAGACACCCTGTGTCAACTCACATTTGTCTTTGTCTCTCACACTGTCCAAGTCAGTGTTCACACACCACCACAGCTAATGCAGGCCAAGCCTCTCCAAAAGTTTATACAACTTAGGTTTTTTTCTTTTTACCAAAATAATTCCTATTCAAGTAGAAAATCTAGAAAACACAGAGAAGCAAGGGAAAGAAGAAATTCAAAAACCCTCACTTCTCAGAGAAAACATTTTAATATTTTAGGGTATATCCTTTTACTCTTTTCTTCTGTGTGCATATATATATATATATATATATATACATATGGTTTCATGTTTAGTTTTAAAAATGGGTTCATGGGGTACATACTGTTTTACAATCCGCTTTCTCTACCTTTTTGTTGTGAATCTTTCTTCGTGTTATTGCACGGCCTTCTCTTTTTCTGACTTTTTATTTTATGCAGGTGTATTGCTGACTAACAATGTTGTGATTGTTTCAGATGCCCTGCAGAGTGGCTCAGGCATGCATGTACGTGTGCCACAGATCATTAAGCAGAGTTCCTGTGCTACGCAGTAGTCCTTGCTGGTTATCTTGCATGACCTTGTATCACATCTTTTTTTCTGGTTATACAGGACGGGGTCTTTTGTCAGGTATATGCATTGTGAATACTTTCTCTCAGTCTGTGGCTGACTTATTCTGACAAAAGCACATTTTTTTTCTAAAATAAACCTGAAGCAAACTCACTCACACCGGTTAGGTCCCCAGTTCTGCGGGGACAGAGCCTGTGGTGAGCGCACCAGCCCAGAATAGGCCATTCCAGTAAGGGCTGCAGCGCAGGTGCCTTGTCCTACTGAGGCTGCAGCTGGCTGCTCTCATTGTGGGGTCCTCGGTCTGCACAGAGAGGCTCTCACGCGCTGGGCACCTAGAGAGTGTCGTGGGACACCTAGTCCTGTCAAGGACAAGATGCTCAGCAGCAGCAGCACTTTTACAGGGAAAGGCTGAGAGGAGATGTCCATGGGCTCGTGTGTTCACACAAATAATACCCGTAATAGTAAACATTCGACAACCAGCACCCAGGTAAACCACACAGGACAGCAGCACAACCTTATACAAGACATGCCCCCAGACACCCTGTGTCAACTCACATTTGTCTTTGTCTCTCACACTGTCCAAGTCAGTGTTCACACACCACCACAGCTAATGCAGGCCAAGCCTCTCCAAAAGTTTATACAACTTAGGTTTTTTTCTTTTTACCAAAATAATTCCTATTCAAGTAGAAAATCTAGAAAACACAGAGAAGCAAGGGAAAGAAGAAATTCAAAAACCCTCACTTCTCAGAGAAAACATTTTAATATTTTAGGGTATATCCTTTTACTCTTTTCTTCTGTGTGCATATATATATATATATATATATATACATATGGTTTCATTTTTAGTTTTAAAAATGGGTTCATGGGGTACATACTGTTTTACAATCCGCTTTCTCTACCTTTTTGTTGTGAATCTTTCTTCGTGTTATTGCACGGCCTTCTCTTTTTCTGACTTTTTATTTTATGCAGGTGTATTGCTGACTAACAATGTTGTGATTGTTTCAGATGCCCTGCAGAGTGGCTCAGGCATGCATGTACGTGTGCCACAGATCATTAAGCAGAGTTCCCTGTGCTACGCAGTAGTCCTTGCTGGTTATCTTGCATGACCTTGTATCACATCTGTTTAATGGTTGGTTGGTTCTAAGTTGAAAAGATGCACCAGGGTTTATTTAACCAATTTCCTATTGCTGAAGGGACTGATCATTGAAAGGACTGATGCTGAAGCTGAAGCTCCAATACTTTGGCCACCTGATGCAAAGAGACGACTCATTGGAAAAGATCCTGATGCTGGGAAAGACTAAAGGCAAAAGGAGAAAGGGACGACGAGGACAAGATGGTTGGACAGCATCTCCAATTCAATGGACATGAATTTGAGCAAACTCTGGGAGATGGTGAAGAACAGGGAAACCTGGCATGCTGCAGTACACGGAGTCAGACATGACTTAGCAAGTGAAAAACAACAAACTGTTGAAAATTTAGCTTGTTTCTAATATTTCAATCAAATGCAATACTAAACATTTTGATAGCTAAATCTTTGAGCTTGCAAGACCATTTTCTCAAAATAAATTCTTGGAAATAGAATTGCTGGGTTAAAAGCCATGCAAATATTTTCGGTTTGACACATAGCAGACAACTGTCATCTCAGTAAAAGGAAAAACCTTGAACATTTTTCGAGGCAAGTATCCAGCAGGCACTGTGCTAGGGGTTTTAGCTGCATTACCTCTATCACCTGGCGACCCAGCACAGGCCATGCCTGGATTGGACAGAGGTGGCCTCCACAGCCAAGACTGAGGTACCAGGCTACTAAGCGGTGAGCTGAACTCAGTTGGGTCTGCCCTTAAAGCCTGTCCTATTTCCAGACTTCACTCTCTTAGCTTCTGTTTACCATGGCAGAGAAGTGGACTCAAGCACGTTAAATGGCTTTTTAAGAAGCCTCTATATTATTGGGGGTAGAGTGAGCTCTAGTTATAATAATATCAATATCTAAGTGACTTAACCCAATAAAGGTGGTCTCTTTCCTGCCTCACAGTCCAGTGTGGAGGCAGCAGCACTTTTACAGGGGCTGGGGGCTTTGCTCCATGCAGTCATTCAGGTGTACAGGCTCCTTCCATCAGTGACCCTCCTCTAGGTCCTCTGGGATCCTGAATGGGAGAGTTATTTGTCGGGGGGGGGGAGGGCAGGACAAGCCTGCAAGCAGAATACATCCCTTCTGTTCATATCCCACTGGCTAAAATTCACTGATGTGGCCAGACTTCACTACAAAGGAAGTAGGGACTTGTAACAAGGCTGTGAGCCCAGGAGGAAGAGCACAGAGGAACCAGCGACTCCTGCAGGCTCTGTTACTGGGTGGAAGGCAACTCGGTTTTCCTACTAACCCTCAGCTTGCTAGGAGAAGTCATGAATCCTTCCCTTAGCCTGGCATACAGGTTCAGTGCAAGCATCTTAGAGTCAGATATCCTGGGTTCCCGGGTTCAATCTCAGTTTCGCCCTCGCAAGCTGTGTGCCTTTGGGAGGAGTCAGAGTAACAGCAGCTAACAGTTCTGAGCGCTCTCTGTATGTGAGGGGGAATTGTACACAGCTCCCTGGAGAGTGAAATGGCAACTCACTCCATATTCCTGCCTGGAGAATCCCATGGGCAGAGGAACCTGGCGGGCTACAGTCCAGGGGTCACAAGAGTCAGACATGACTCAGTGACTAAACTGCTACCACTACCATTGTAAACAGTTAAACACTTAACCTTCAGAGTCAGACAACTCAGGTTCACGCTTTGACTCTTTGGAGAAAGACAAATGTCATGATAGCCCTTATATGTAGAACTTAAAAAATGATACCAAGGAACTTATTTACAAGACAGAAACAGACTCATGGTTACCAAAGGGGAAAGTAGGGGAGGATTCAATTAGAAGTTTGGGATTAGCGTACACACACTACCATATATAAAATAGATAATCAACAAGAACTACTGTATAGCACAGAGAACTCTACTCAATATCTTATAATAATCTATAATGGAAAGGAACCTAAAAACAAACGTATGGGTGCATGTGTTTGCTTAACTGAAGCGCTATGCTGTACACCCGAAACTGACATGATGCAGTAAACCAACTATATTTCAATAAAAAAAAATTTTTTTTCAAGTTTTGAGTCGGTCACTTACGAGCTGTGTGACCTTGTGCATTCTCTTAACCTCTCTGTGTTCCAGATTCCTCATCTGCAAAATGAGGCTCATAATGGAACCTCCGTCCTGTATTTTATACGGTTGTAAGAACTGAGTGGGTTGTACCTATTCAAGCACTTTAGCGCAATGCCTGGCACCGACCAAACCTGATGCAAATTTCAGCCATTATTGTTGGGATGGTGTGCCGGGCACTGCGCCAAGTGCTTTGAAGTTACTGGACTCCTTTTGGCCGCAGTTTCCTCTCCATAAAGTGAGAGAATCACTTGCCACAGGGCTGTTGCAGTGGAGAGTCACTGCCCGGGCCTTGCTTTAGGGTGGAAGGCAACTCGGTTTTCCTACTAACCCTCAGCTTGCTAGGAGAAGTCCTTCCCTTAGCCTGGCATACAGGTTCAGTGCAAGCATCTTAGAGTCAGATATCCTGGGTTCCCGGGTTCAATCTCAGTTTCGCCCTCGCAAGCTGTGTGCCTTTGGGAGGAGTCAGAGTAACAGCAGCTAACAGTTCTGAGCGCTCTCTGTATGTGAGGGGGAACTGTACACAGCTCCCTGGAGAGTGAAATGGCAACTCACTCCATATTCCTGCCTGGAGAATCCCATGGGCAGAGGAACCTGGCGGGCTACAGTCCAGGGGTCACAAGAGTCAGACATGACTCAGTGACTAAACTGCTACCACTACCATTGTAAACAGTTAAACACTTAACCTTCAGAGTCAGACAACTCAGGTTCACGCTTTGACTCTTTGGAGAAAGACAAATGTCATGATAGCCCTTATATGTAGAACTTAAAAAATGATACCAAGGAACTTATTTACAAGACAGAAACAGACTCATGGTTACCAAAGGGGAAAGTAGGGGAGGATTCAATTAGAAGTTTGGGATTAGCGTACACACACTACCATATATAAAATAGATAATCAACAAGAACTACTGTATAGCACAGAGAACTCTACTCAATATCTTATAATAATCTATAATGGAAAGGAACCTAAAAACAAACGTATGGGTGCATGTGTTTGCTTAACTGAAGCGCTATGCTGTACACCCGAAACTGACATGATGCAGTAAACCAACTATATTTCAATAAAAAAAAATTTTTTTTCAAGTTTTGAGTCGGTCACTTACGAGCTGTGTGACCTTGTGCATTCTCTTAACCTCTCTGTGTTCCAGATTCCTCATCTGCAAAATGAGGCTCATAATGGAACCTCCGTCCTGTATTTTATACGGTTGTAAGAACTGAGTGGGTTGTACCTATTCAAGCACTTTAGCGCAATGCCTGGCACCGACCAAACCTGATGCAAATTTCAGCCATTATTGTTGGGATGGTGTGCCGGGCACTGCGCCAAGTGCTTTGAAGTTACTGGACTCCTTTTGGCCGCAGTTTCCTCTCCCATAAAGTGGAGAGAGAATCACTTGCCACAGGGCTGTTGCTGCAGTGAAGTGAGATTAGTTATGGAAAGCCCTGCGAGCATCTGGCCAGAGCAAGCAGCTCCACGGATGGCAGGCACTGTGGGTCTCCCCCACGGGCTCCCATTCATCAAGGCCGGCACAGTCGCCGCTCCCTGTGCTACTGTCAAAGGTCACGGTCGCAGGCGCTCGTTCAGGATGGGCCAAGAAGGAGGGGATTCGATAACCAGCACCGTCTCCTGCGCGCACGTCCAGCCCCATTGTACACAGGGAACGTGGTGTCACAAGCACATTATTCCACTCCTGAGGACGCCGGGCCCTGGCCCCTCGGGCTCTATTCAGCTTAGATTAAAAAGGCACTGCCTTTCCCAGCTGGCTTTCTGAAATATTCATCCTGCTGACAGAGATTCCACTGCACAAGGCGGCCCCTTTGCAGCTCAGGGAACTTGCTGGCCACAAGCCCACTGGGGGCCAGGCAGCGATGGGCTCACGGAGCAGCCTGTGGACTCGTCCTGGCCACCACGCAGCGGGTTGGCCGGGGACACAGTGGCCATACCTGACCTGCCTCCACCGTCACAGCTCCCTCTGCCCTCAGAAGCTCCACGGCCTCTCTAAAAGACACCTCCTACGTTCTGTGTCCTGGTCACCCTCCTGGACTTCCCACCCCTCTCTCCTTGGCCCACTCCATTTGGGTCGGCATCTTGATTGCGACTATTCCTTTGGAGATCAGACATAGGGTTACAAGAGTCAGGGGTGGGGGGCAGGCTGGAGGACATGGTCAAACGGTACCAACTTCCAGTCATAAGATTAGTAAGGACGAGGGATGTAATGTACAACATGATGACTTATAGTCAACACCACTGCGTATGTATGAAAGTTGTCAGTCACTGTAAGAAAAAAATATTTCTCTTTTTGCCTCTCCTCTTACTGTATCTATGGGAGATAAGGAATGCTAACAAAACTTATGGTGGCCATTGCTTCATTTATGTATGTAAGTCAAGCCATTCACCTATACACTCTAAATTTACAGTGATACACGTCAATAAAACTGGTGGTAAAAAAAGAGAAAATGCTCAGCTTTCTTCACCATAAAACCTAAATTAAAAAAGCCTATCTTTTTAGTGCGCAAGAGCCAAATGATCAATTGACCAACAAGACTGCATCAGCCCTGCCGTTGTGCTTGGTTCCCTTCTTCCCAGGCGGTCCCGTCCCACCCCCTGCCCAGCTCCCCGGACACCATCTACCTGCCTCACCCTCACCCCACTGCCGCGCCTCACGCCCAGACCCCTTCTCCCTGGGCAGCAACTCTGGTGTCCCTCAGCTACCACATTCCCCATCCTCATCCCTAGCAAGTCAGCGTCCCCTCATCCTTCATGAAACTGCTCTAACGTGTTTTTTAACAAAATACAGGCACACAAGTTTTGAAAGGTCATCCACACCTGGGCTATATCTTATCATCTACTTCTAATTCATTCAGTCACTTAAATATTTAAAACATTAAATAACTCTGCAAGTAAAATATTCCACGAATGCCTATGTCCAGTCATTGTACTCGGTGCTAGGAATACAAAGTCTAACAGGTCCTATACGTTTTTGCACAAAGCTCCCAGCCCAATTGGGAGAGAGAGACAAGGGAACATAGTGAATGGACGGAGTGAGGACTGTGATAAGGGGCTAAGCACAGGGGAGAGAAAGTCCCCCAACCTGGGGGGGGCACAAAGGCTTTCCCAAGAGGTGAGGCCTCACGTGAGAGGAGAACCAGGTAAGCCAAGGCAGGGGAGCCAGGGAGCCTCCCAGCTGAGAGCAGGGGTGTAGGCAAGGAGGCCACAAACAGCAGGGGAAATGGAGTATCATCTATAAAAATACTGAATCGCTATGCTGTACACTTGAAACTAATATAATATTATAAATCAACTTTGCTTCAATTTTTTGAAAAAGAAACCACAGGGAACTATTACAGCCCATTTAGAACCACTAGAGCTTATTTCTCAGGAGAGGGGTGGGAACTGGGGCTGCAGAGGAAGGAGTGGGCCTAGCTCTCAGTGAGAGGAGGGTCAGCTCAGCCCAGCTGGCCCTGTCTTTCTGTTTTTAACATTGAAAGTCCCACTTCCCAGGAACCCCACTCAATCCTTGGCCAAGCCAGGGGGTTAGTCACCCTCGTTAAAGAACTCCTAGACGTTCTACAAAGGAGTTGACAGAAAATCATAAGCACTCAAGTGACATGATCTGATTTGTATTTATAATTTATTCAGAAAACCCACTCCAATCACTTCCACCCTCCGAACAGTGGGTACATGCTCCTCCATGAGCGTCTCTGCAGCACATCAGCCATTCCTAATGCTTAGAGTGCGCTGACCACCCATGCTTTGTCATGGACCCTGAAGGCTCGGCCACTTCCTATCGACCTGCCGTCACGGAGGGCCTCATGATGGATCCCTGGAAGTGAGAGCGCCTTCTTCCTCCACTCCCACACACTCCACGGTAACCTACTCTGAGGTCCTCACTTCCTGGGCAGCCCGTGAGATCACAGAACACGTAGATTCCATAGACAATTCAAGCATGCCAGGATTTTCCCAGACCGGCCAATTTTCTACCTAGCGCCTTTCGGACTTTCAGAGCTGCGGGACACTATAGCTAATACGAGGAACAGCAGCAGCCCAAGGAAATCCAGTATGGAGAGACTCCCATTGTAACCAGCCTGACGGAGATCTACATGGCTGCGGTGCGTTCAGATCTCATTAAGGCTGACTAGACTGTTGCCAGAGTGGAGAGAAGACATACTCTATTATTTATTAGTTCTGTTTGCTTGCATAAAAAGATTCCACTTACACGGTGAACTGCAAGTAATACAACATGCCGTGGTGGGAGGAAGAATAGATAAATGGGATGCTTTGTGGGAGAGCCTGGAAGGTGAAGACCATCACGGCAGGACTTATCCCATCTGCTCACTGTATGGAGCACCAGATATTGATTACATAACTGTATTATATACATCTTTAATAACAGGCACCCGAGCTACCCAAAATATTAATTAAACCTGTTTTTCAAAATGGTCTGTTGGTGACTTGGAGGAGCCTGTTAAATTCTTGGTGCTCATGGAAGCAGGAAGTGCTTCCTGAGAAGGGACCGTGGGCCCAGGAGCAGAGAGCAGCTGCGAGCGGCTTCTGCAAGCGGTGAGGAGGAGGGTGTGGCGGGAGGTGGTTTCCAAAGAGCAGCGGGCGAAGCAGGCAGTTCAAAGTGAGAGAGAAAAAAACAAAAGACCTCGGAGAAGCCGGCGTGGGGCTCCAGTCAGCTCTGCAGAGACATGGCGAGACTGGAGTGACGCTGAGAGAGAGTCAGGACCGCGGAGGCGGCAGCGCCCAGCAGGTACTGGGGGCCTAAGGCCATCGCCACCCTCTCTCGTCTTCCCACCTCTGGCCTCGTCTCCGCAGCAGCCATTTGGGAGTCTGACTCAGCACACACCAGGGAGATGAAGAGAAGACAGGCATTTTCTGGTGAATCAGGTGCGAAGCAGGGGTGTGACTCTCGTCCAGCTCTCACGGGGAGCTGTCGTGGCTCACAGCTCCCGTTCCCCACGCCCCACCCCTTCCTCCCCAGGTAACAGGCCCTGATGCTCTCACTGTCTTGACAGGCCTCTCTCCAACCCCTGGGGGGCTTCTCCACCCGGTCACTAGAACTGTCTCTGCTCCCTACTCCGGCTCCACTTAGCCTTTCTGATCGTGAACCACACTCCACACTTCCAGACAGCCTCTCGGCCAGCTACAAGCAGACCTCACTTGCGCACTAAGCGTCTCTCAGAAGCCAGGCTCCCTCCTCCTTCCAGACTTGGCCTCAGCAACAGCAGCTCCAGGAAACATCTCTGCCCCTAACCCCTGTATTGCACCGAGGAAGGGGTTCAAGAGAGGCTGAGAAATTAGCCCAAGACCACACAGATAACAAGAGGTGACACTAAGCCTGGGATTGGGGAGCCAGAAAAATACAACAAAGGCCCTGACCTCAAAGAGCTCAGAGGCTGGTCAGGACGCTGACCGGCAGACAGATGTAGCAGCATCTGCAAGGTATTTGAAAAACACAACCCAGGGTATCATCCAACCTAACCTGGAGGCTTGGTCGGAGATGAAGTTGGCTTGTTTGATAAAAAAGAGCATCTCTCCTCCTCGGTAAGTGACTCCTTGCCCTCCCCCAACCAAGCTCTCCATCTGTCATTTCAAAAGCCAATCGGCAAGAGACGCGTTTATCACGGCCAGCCCTACCATAGCAAAGAGCAAGGCGGTGCTCTTTATTACAGGTGTGCGCTGATTCTGAGGGGCGTCTATCAGCGATTCAGCGCATGCACAGGGCGCCGCCACCCTAGGCCTGCCAGGGAACTGATAAGGTGCCTCTCATTGGGTTCTGACAAGCAGCAGCACAGGAGGACGCATCGGGGCCCCCACCAAGCCAGAGGCACGTTGCCAAGGAGTAAACTCTGGGGGGAGGAACAAAGATGACAGAAACAATATCCTCCAAGCGATGAAGGTTAGACGTGAAAATGAAGCAGGCACCTCCCCAAAATCCCAGCCTCCATTTTCAGACGGCCTGAAAGAGTCCACGGCAACTTGGAATTCCAAAGATAAATGGCATGTGCAGAGGGGCGAGGCCCTTGACAGACAGGCAGAGTGGGAGCAGCATGCCTGCCGCACGCCTCACTTCACTGCACATGGAGCCTGCCTCGTGCACATGCTCTCCGAAACCCTTCGCCTCTCTCCCCGGAGACGAGCTGTTTGTTCAGGGCCCAGACAGCTCCGCCTTGTCAAATGTTGCCTCCTCTGATCTTCCACCTGCCTCCACCCAGCCTCACCGTCTTCATCTATTCAAAAGGCTGCTACCAAATAAACCTTCGCACACTTCACATCACTCCTCTCCTCAGGCTGTGACACCCTGACTCCCGGCTCCTTTAACTCACACCAAAAATGCCTCTTCCATCTTCCCAAAGAACTGAAATGAAATGGAAATCCTGGGAGTCATGGGGGAAATGGTAGAACCATTACCCTAGGACGTCGGAGACCTGGCTTGTCCTTCCCATAAAGGCTTTTAACCTCTGAGGGCCTTAAGAGTCTTGTCTGTAGTATGGGCATGAAAGGACTTCATTCTGAATATCCACATCAATTCTGGAAGACCTATCATCCAATTCAAAGACCTGTGATCAAATCAAGTCCACAATTCTTCCATCATTCTTGAAACTATGTGTCATGCCAGGCACAGGGCTATGTTCTGAAAACACAGAGATGAAAGGTCATGGTCCCTCCCTTAAGGAAATGCATGGCCAGGGGAGAGGCAGACATGTGCACACCCAAACACAAGCAGTGCGGCAGGGAGAGCTCAGGGCTCTGTGGTTGCTAAGAAGGGTCCTTACCTCTGTTTGGGAACTGGAAGAAGAAACAAGAGAGAAACTGAAGTTAATGGATGGACTTGGGGAAAAGCTTTCCAGGCATGAGGCAGAGCTGGTACAAAGGCCTGGGGCTGTGGGAGGCATCTGGTACGCCCTCCATGCTCCCTCCAACCTTTTCACTTGCCTGGTTCTTGGTGCTTGCTTGGGGCAGTGCCTATCAGCACTTTGAAGCTTTTTAAAGATGCAATCCCTTTGTATCACTGATGAGAAAGCAAGGCCTGGAGAAAAGACAGTTCTCCCAGATTCCATACCAGACCTGGTTCTTGTCTGGGGCACGTTTCTCATCCCATGCATTCAGAGCCTTCTCCAGTCCACCTTAGTGCTCCAAGTCCCTCAACGGGAAAGCTCTTCCTTCTTGAACTAGCTCCACTCCACTGCTCTCTGGACAACTGAAGCCAACTAAGCGATATAAGGCATGGACAGAAGAGTGGTGCATAGGAAGCTGGTACCACTCAGAGAAACAAGTGCTGGCTAATAGACAAGACACATCAAACTTCAGCTTTAGCATCACCTCCTCCAGGAAGCTTTCCCTGACCACTCCCCCAGGTCAGGTATACCGCCTTTGTTTCCCCAGAGCCTCAGTGCTAATGCCTGAGAAACTGTCACACCATTGTAATTATACATGTACTATTTTCCCTACCAAACTGGGAGTTCTGGACAGGATCTGGTATCTAATAGGTTCTCAGTGAATAGTTATGGATGAATATGTATGAGTGGATGGATAGATGGATAGATAATTGAATGAATGAGCAAATCTGTTTCTTTGAGAGGCCATGTGAGACTGGAGAAGGAACTTGAAACAGAAATGGAAAGACTTAGGTTCAAGTCCAGCTCTGTCACTCATTAGAAATGTAACTTTGGATACGTCTCTCATTCCCACGGGGCCTCAGTTCTCTCATCAGTGGCAGGGAAATCTAAGGGTACCCAAGTCATGTCCGTCAGGAGACTGAAATGTCCATCCACCTGAAGGTACTCTGTGAACTACCTAGTGTTGTGTGCAGGCAACCTCTGTTTACAATCAGGATGCTTTGACAGAAAAGCATGTTAGCACAAAAGAAAATCCATTTGAACTTAGCTTAAACAACAAGGGAAAGTACTGGCCCATCAGAAATGCACTGATAAGAAATTTTTGAGTAGAAAATAACTACAGAAATAGAGAACATGATTTTTCTAAACAAGATTTTTCTTGAAGCAATCTCCACAAACTTGCCATTCTCCCCGTGACATGTCTTTAAACCAGCAACCTCTTAGCTGCCCCATCTTATCTGATAAAGGCTACTTATAAGAAAAGTCCACGGTTTATCCAGTCATTCATTAAAGAACAGGTTAAAACTATAGATGTTCCATCTTTTTGCCTCGTTTTTCCTGAAATCCCCTTCAGTCTTCCTACCAAGCTATTTCTAGTAATGTCTGTGTTTTTAATAAAAACAAATCTTGTGAGGAACGACTAATAAAATGATCATAAACACACACACTCCCTCCCTCATCAGCAGAAGATAAAACATCAAGAGCTATAGCAACACCAAGGGATAGTAACATGGAATTCTTTTGTTGAGACCTCCCAGGGGGGCTTAGTGTTTTCTGAGGTGGTGTGATGGGACCTGAACACCTGCACCAGTGAAAACACAAGGTTTGTATGTAATTCTGAAGATAAATCCAGGTCCACCCAAGCCACAGCATTCAGACATGGATGCACAGAGTCAACCAACTCTACTCCTGAACAGCACCAATTGATGGACAGTTCCAATATCTAATTTAACAGGAATGAGAGGCTGGGAGAACAGTAAATTCAGACTGATGCTGAACCAAAGCTGAGCTTGGTGAAGAGGCGGGAGAGGCTGAAACTCTGATGCTAGGAAACAAACAACCTCCTCCGTTGCTGGAACGGGAGGGTGGGGAGCGACAATGCCTTGCCCCGCTTTCCCCGTGGGCAGTCTCTTGTTGCCTGAGCGGTGCCCGGCCAGCCCCAGGAGGAGTTCAGACACACTGGAGTCTGAGTGGCTGCGGTGGGAAGCAGAGCTCTGGCCAAGGGGCCCCGCCGTAGCCACATAGGGGAAAGCACCTACCCAGATGTGTGGGACAACAGCGCCTCGCTTGAGGAGATCGTGGAGAGAACAACTGGCTACCACAAACCAAGAAGCTAGACAAACGAGTCTCTTTGGAGTGGCTCTAGGTGGCCAGGCTTGGACTAGAATTTGGAAGGGACCTAGAAATACAGCAAACTGTCATTGTCCAGGAGGTAATTTCAGTGTGACTAGAGAGGAGGGCATCAGGGTCCTGACCCGGAGGCAGAGCCAGTCAGGCAGGCAGCATCTACCCGGAAGAGACAGATGCAATCACAGCCAGTCTTTGGGTGCCTGAAGGAACGCCAGTCGAGGGCATGTGGGTGCACAGTTCTGATGAAGAGACAGGGACAGGCATCAAACCCAGAGAGACGAGAAAGCCTTGCAAGGGGAACGGGATATCATCGGTGTCAAACTGCTGGGCGGGTCAAACAGTCAGGGAACAGGTAGGGGGATGCTATGCATGCTATGTATCCTGAATGTCCAGGTTCCGAACCGCACTGGAGTCCTAGTATTTCCAGAGTGAAGGCTTCTGACAATCAAAAAGAGAAAAGATTTCTTCAACAAAGGAGCTGATCTAGCTCAATAGCTTCAGACTAGATTCTCTTGGTGCTTCTTCCTAGAAATGGCTATGGAAAATCCACTGTCCAATTGCAATATAAAGGTTTAAAATGGCTGTGCTGTGCTAGGGCACTGGAGTGCCAGGCTCTCCCACCCATGAGCCCCAGGAGAATGTACCATGAGCCCCTCTACCAGCAGTAGTTAGCGACTCACCCATCACTCTGCACCAGACAGAGAGGGGATGGTGATAGGGGATCTTTAAAGCAGACAATTATTCTCATCTTTTAAGAAAAATTCTTCTGGGAAGCACTGGCTATTTTGATTTTCACATAAACAGTCCTCTGCTGGAACTGACAGAGCTATGGGTGCCAAGTTACTATGGCACATAATAAGTAACAAGACAAGAAGGTTAGGTCTGAAGTCAGAAAAGCATGTGTTTGGGGTGGGGAATGGGCCAGTCATACATGTGGTAAATTATGGTCATAAAACATGTTCAGAATTGCTGTGAAATGCACATACTGAGTTTTATTATCGAAGACAAAAACTGCCAAACTGTTGGGTGGGCCAAAGAAAAGTCTATCCTTGTTACAAGTTCTATGAATTTCTATCCAAATGAATGCATTGCTTTCATGTAAGTGATCTTGATTAAAGTTATCACACCTTTTCTGAAGGAAGAAAAAAATCGTCTGTGGCAGGGGGCATTTCAGCCTCCACTTCCTCACCGAAAAAAATAGAGAAATGATCACCTACCTCTGAAAGTATTCTTCTATTCAGCACCCACTGGGCACCAGCCACATTCTAGATGCCAGTGCTACATCGATGAACACGAAAATGCACCTGCCATTGTGGATTTTACAACTCAGGAGAAAGGACAAACAATAGTCATAAATGTAAACAAGCCTGTGAGGTCATTTCAGGTAGGATATGACCAAACACTGCAGGACAAGGGTAGAGAGTGGGAGGCAGGGCTGATTTAGATGATCTGGCCAGAGGAAGAGCTCTGATGAAGCGTGAAGCGGCCAAGCGAATATCGGGAGCCGTCTTCCAGGCAGAGGGACCAGTAGGTGCAGAGACTCTGAGGTGGGCCAGGCAGAGGACCGAGTAGTTTAGCTTCTGACAATCAAAAAGAAAGATTTCTTCAACAAAGGAGCTGATCTAGCTCAATAGCTTCAGACTAGATTCTCTTGGTGCTTCTTCCTAGAAATGGCTATGGAAAATCCACTGTCCAATTGCAATATAAAGGTTTAAAATGGCTGTGCTGTGCTAGGGCACTGGAGTGCCAGGCTCTCCCACCCATGAGCCCCAGGAGAATGTACCATGAGCCCCTCTACCAGCAGTAGTTAGCGACTCACCCATCACTCTGCACCAGACAGAGAGGGGATGGTGATAGGGGATCTTTAAAGCAGACAATTATTCTCATCTTTTAAGAAAAATTCTTCTGGGAAGCACTGGCTATTTTGATTTTCACATAAACAGTCCTCTGCTGGAACTGACAGAGCT
Organism: Tragulus kanchil; assembly: GCA_022376925.1. Classification (NCBI taxonomy): domain Eukaryota; kingdom Metazoa; phylum Chordata; class Mammalia; order Artiodactyla; family Tragulidae; genus Tragulus; species Tragulus kanchil. The sequence goes on along the minus strand of JAIOJX010000006.1, from coordinate 65,556,328 downwards.
ATGGGTGCCAAGTTACTATGGCACATAATAAGTAACAAGACAAGAAGGTTAGGTCTGAAGTCAGAAAAGCATGTGTTTGGGGTGGGGAATGGGCCAGTCATACATGTGGTAAATTATGGTCATAAAACATGTTCAGAATTGCTGTGAAATGCACATACTGAGTTTTATTATCGAAGACAAAAACTGCCAAACTGTTGGGTGGGCCAAAGAAAAGTCTATCCTTGTTACAAGTTCTATGAATTTCTATCCAAATGAATGCATTGCTTTCATGTAAGTGATCTTGATTAAAGTTATCACACCTTTTCTGAAGGAAGAAAAAAATCGTCTGTGGCAGGGGGCATTTCAGCCTCCACTTCCTCACCGAAAAAACTAGAGAAATGATCACCTACCTCTGAAAGTATTCTTCTATTCAGCACCCACTGGGCACCAGCCACATTCTAGATGCCAGTGCTACATCGATGAACACGAAAATGCACCTGCCATTGTGGATTTTACAACTCAGGAGAAAGGACAAACAATAGTCATAAATGTAAACAAGCCTGTGAGGTCATTTCAGGTAGGATATGACCAAACACTGCAGGACAAGGGTAGAGAGAGTGGGAGGCAGGGCTGATTTAGATGATCTGGCCAGAGGAAGAGCTCTGATGAAGCGTGAAGCGGCCAAGCGAATATCGGGGGAGCCGTCTTCCAGGCAGAGGGACCAGTAGGTGCAGAGACTCTGAGGTGGGACTATGTTGACAGGTTCCAGAAACAGCATGAAGCTCATTGAGGATAAAGGAGTAAGTGATCAAAGGAGGCTCAGAAAGGCTGCCAAAAGCCTGCCTTCCTGGGAGTCTTTTAAGCAGACTGTATGAGTTTGGAGTGCACGCTCACAGTTGGACCTAGAGACTGAAACTTGGGAGTCATCAGCATAGAGATGGGAGGTACACTGAAAGGCTGGATAAGACCCCTGCAAAGGCCTAGAGAAGACAAAGAAGGGCAAAGCACTGAGCCCAGGCACTTGACATTCAGAAGAAGAGCCAGAAGATTAAAAGGACAAAATCATTAATATAGGAGAAAAAGCAAAAGAGTGTAAGTCTTGCAAGGAGAGAAGAATCTATTTTGTATAAATGATAGAATGTAATGTGTGTAAAAGTCTCAGCAGAGGGCTTCCCCAGTGGTTCAGTGGGTAAAGAGTTCGCCTTGCAGTGCAAGAGGCGCCGGTTCAATCCCTGGCCCAGAAAGATCCCATGTGCCACAGAGCAGCTGGATCAGTGTGTCCAATTACAAGCTGGTGCTTTGGAGTGCGTGCGCCCAGGGCCAGTGCTGTGCAGTAAGGGAGGCCACTGCAATGGGAGGCCCACACAGACCAAAGAATAAAGATGGATGACAATCAACAAATAAAAAAGAACAATAAAAGAAGCCAAAATTAAAAAGAAAAAGTCTCAGCAGAAAGTCCATCAAAAAGCTGGCTCTCAAAAATGTTGTTTGCTCCCCATTGGTTTCAGAGAGAATGAAGTATTGCAGGCTTTCAAATAAGGAAGAAATCAATGTAGACAGGAGAAAGGAATGCTATTCTCCATCCCAATAAAAAAGAACAAAATGAGATTAGTTAAGGTTAAAATGAGTTTTTCCTAGAAACTCCAACAGCCCAAATAGCCAAATGCCGTGAAATGATTAGAATGTATGGCTGATGAGGACAGGAGGCCCTAAAACATGGCTTCTGCAGCCCTTTCTCAGCATCACTTACTGCCCAAAACTGATCTCCTCTGCCATCTCATGGAAGTGGGGCCAGACGCTGGAGGAGGGCTCATCCTGCTTCCATCGGGAATCAATGCTTCCTATGTTCTTCACGCCCGATGGAATGGGGACTCGGTGTTAGAGGCCCACGCCTCCCTTCAGCAGGCACCCCTGGCATCTGGAGGGAGTGCTGCCAGCGCAGTGCCCTTGTGCCCGAGCCAGCTAGAACAGAGGTCTTGCTGACAGCCATTGAATACCCCGGCCATGCTCCATCCGAATCGAATACAAACCCAGCCATCATCTAACTCATAACAAATGTAGACCCTCCAGTGGTGATCTGAAGGGATGAAGCAACAGAGAAACCCTCCAGACCTCAAAGGATAAAGGGCCTTAATGGAAAGAACCAGAATAATCCCATTGAGTCCTTTTCCACTAGTGAAGGACATGCACATTTACTGTCTCATAAGACCCTGGGCATAAACAAGGATGCTGGGCTTCTCTGGCGGTCCAGTGGGTAAGGACACCACCTTGCAGTGCAAGGGGTGCTGGTTCAATCCCTGGTCTAGGAAAATCCCACGTGCTGTGGAGCGGATGGACTGATGCGTCCAACTACTCAGCTGGAGCTATGGGGCGCATGTGCCCAGAGCCGGTGCTCTGCAGCAAAAGAGGCCACAGCAATGGGAGGCCTACACAGGCCAAAGAACAAAGATGGATGAAAATAGATGAATGAAAGACCAATAGAAGTGGCCAAGAAAAACAAGGATGCTACTAGCCCTTTTGGGGCTGGATGGCATCACCGACTCCATGGATGTGAGTCTGAGCAAACTCTAAGAGATGGTGAAGAACAGGGAAGCCTGGCATGCTGAAGTCCATGGGATCACAGAGAGTCAGACATGACTGAGCGACTGAACAGCAACAATTCACTTTTACCAATTAGGAAACTGAGGAACACAGAGAAATGACTGGCCGGAACGTGCACAGTGTATTTAGCAGCAGAGTTAGAATCGTATTCAAGTTTCTTTTTTTTTTTTTTAAACATTTATTTATTTATTTATTTTGGCGGGAGTGGGGAGGGAGAGGGGTGGGCAGGCCACTTACAATGGTCTTTCATTTGTCTAGTTTCATCCATCTTTGTTCTTTGGCCCGTGTGGGCCTCCCATCGCGGTGGCATCTGTTGTTGCAGAGCACCGGCTCTGGGCGCATGCGCTCCAGAGCTCCGGCTCGGTAATTGGACACATGGGTCCAGCCGCTCCGAGGCACGTGGGATCTTCCCAGGCCGAGGATCCAACTGGCGCCCCTTGCACTGCAAGGCGGTGTCCTTACCCAGCCAGCTAGAACAGAGGTCTTGCTGACAGCCATTGAATACCCCGGCCATGCTCCATCCGAATCGAATACAAACCCAGCCATCATCTAACTCATAACAAATGTAGACCCTCCAGTGGTGATCTGAAGGGATGAAGCAACAGAGAAACCCTCCAGACCTCAAAGGATAAAGGGCCTTAATGGAAAGAACCAGAATAATCCCATTGAGTCCTTTTCCACTAGTGAAGGACATGCACATTTACTGTCTCATAAGACCCTGGGCATAAACAAGGATGCTGGGCTTCTCTGGCGGTCCAGTGGGTAAGGACACCACCTTGCAGTGCAAGGGGTGCTGGTTCAATCCCTGGTCTAGGAAAATCCCACGTGCTGTGGAGCGGATGGACTGATGCGTCCAACTACTCAGCTGGAGCTATGGGGCGCATGTGCCCAGAGCCGGTGCTCTGCAGCAAAAGAGGCCACAGCAATGGGAGGCCTACACAGGCCAAAGAACAAAGATGGATGAAAATAGATGAATGAAAGACCAATAGAAGTGGCCAAGAAAAACAAGGATGCTACTAGCCCTTTTGGGGCTGGATGGCATCACCGACTCCATGGATGTGAGTCTGAGCAAACTCTAAGAGATGGTGAAGAACAGGGAAGCCTGGCATGCTGAAGTCCATGGGATCACAGAGAGTCAGACATGACTGAGCGACTGAACAGCAACAATTCACTTTTACCAATTAGGAAACTGAGGAACACAGAGAAATGACTGGCCGGAACGTGCACAGTGTATTTAGCAGCAGAGTTAGAATCGTATTCAAGTTTCTTTTTTTTTTTTTTAAACATTTATTTATTTATTTATTTTGGCGGGAGTGGGGAGGGAGAGGGGTGGGCAGGCCACTTACAATGGTCTTTCATTTGTCTAGTTTCATCCATCTTTGTTCTTTGGCCCGTGTGGGCCTCCCATCGCGGTGGCATCTGTTGTTGCAGAGCACCGGCTCTGGGCGCATGCGCTCCAGAGCTCCGGCTCGGTAATTGGACACATGGGTCCAGCCGCTCCGAGGCACGTGGGATCTTCCCAGGCCAGGGATCGAACCAGCGCCCCTTGCACTGCAAGGCGGTGTCCTTACCCACTGGACCACCAGGGAAGCCCTGTATTCAAGTTTCTTAAGTGCTGCCTACAGAATCACTAGAAGGGCTAAGTGAGATCCAGAAATAGATGTGGATAGGATTCTGATACATCAGGCCTCACAAGGTAGAATCAGGACAGTCGAATTTTGAAGCCTCCATTTAAATCCTGAGATCCATTGTTGGGTAAGTTACTGTTAACCTTTCTAGCTATCAATTACCTCACCTGACAATACTGACCTTCTTCTAGGATCATGGTAAATTACACTCAGTCAGAAGGAGGGAGGACACAGTGGTTCAGAAAGCAGACTGGCATCAGGTGGTGGGGATTGGAGTGATGGCTGCTCTGAAAGTTACTTCTCCAACACTGCATTGCCCCAGAGATAATGAACAGTCCCTGCCTGTTGGGATTTTTCTGACGATTAAATGAAATGGATGTAGAAGTTTCAGTATGGAAAAATACAGAATAGCCCATAATAAATGTTCGATAAAATTTAGTTTGGGCAGTTGCTTCCACTTTTCTGCAATTTTTCCCCATTAGTGGCAAGACTTCTGTAGAGGTCAGCCTTCTACCTGAGACCCCCAGTTTTCCCATCTGTAAAATGGAAGCTTGAAACAGATGGTCTCAGGGAACCTCCACCTCTGAGGTTCTATGAGGTTACTGGCGTTTTGAGGAAATACCTCTTCCCAGGGAGTCAGGGAAGCTTCCCAAAACTCAGAGCTGGAGAGCTCAGCTGTCTGCTGTCACACAACTTGGAAGCCAGATCTGGTGGAGTGGGTCCCTTTAACATTAACTGTCAGCAAACCTGGCCTTTGAAAGCACTCCAAGTGCTCTACCTGCATGCGGTGGGGAGCCAGCAAGCGCACACCCAGCTCCATCCTCTGACCAAGCACGCACCCAGGCCACAGAGAAAGCTGCAGAACGACGGGACTTCTGGACAGTTTGCCCCTCCCTCCCTCCTTCCTAAATAAATATTCTACTCCATGCTGTAATTACCCTCTCTTAGTCCAAAATATTTAGTAGAAACATTTGAGGAGTGTGCAAACACCTGCCACAAAGCTGTGTCATATGAGGCCTTTTACGGCTCTGAGTTCCCAATATCAGATGACACACCCTCTCCTGCACAAGAGCCGCTGCCTCTGCGTAAGTATAATCTGACTCAGCGGCGGAGTCTGAGAAAAACATGCTGAGCAAAATGTTACCATGTGGGGAGAGAGACAGGAGGGAAGTTCAAGAGGGAGGAAACATTTGTACACCTATGGCTGGTTCATGTTGATGTTTGGCAGGAAACAACAAAACTGTTACATACATACATACATATATATATATATGTGTGTGTGTGTATATATATATATATGTTACAATGAATCTTCTCCTCTTCCCCACCTCCCAACACCAGCTCAGTGCAAAGGTTTGTCCAATAAGAAGACTTAACCATCTCCTCATTAGCCATTCTTTCAGCCATTCAGGCCAAATTGGTATTTGATGCAACAGGGAAATGTGTTGAGTACATTATTAATCAGACTCAGCAAAGGAAAGGTCATAGGGGTGACTGGCGCAATTACAGGATGTGGGCAACAGGCCAATGAGAGCGTGTGGGGGAGGAGGGGGAATCGATGGCTATGAAATTATGGAGAATTATGAATAGTTGGAGGCAACTGAAAGGCTGACTTTCTGCCCAAACCAGACACGTGCAAGGCTTCCATCGTCAACTGCCTTCAACTGTTTGTCATTAAGGGGGAAGACTTCTGGGCCCCGAGGCAGCCAGTACAGAGAACTGAACCAGGAGCCCGCAACCAGGTTTTAGGAAGAAGACTCAGTGCAGAAGATCTGATTGGACAGCTGTCTGCTGTCACACAACTTGGAAGCCAGATCTGGTGGAGTGGGTCCCTTTAACATTAACTGTCAGCAAACCTGGCCTTTGAAAGCACTCCAAGTGCTCTACCTGCATGCGGTGGGGAGCCAGCAAGCGCACACCCAGCTCCATCCTCTGACCAAGCACGCACCCAGGCCACAGAGAAAGCTGCAGAACGACGGGACTTCTGGACAGTTTGCCCCTCCCTCCCTCCTTCCTAAATAAATATTCTACTCCATGCTGTAATTACCTCTCTTAGTCCAAAATATTTAGTAGAAACATTTGAGGAGTGTGCAAACACCTGCCACAAAGCTGTGTCATATGAGGCCTTTTACGGCTCTGAGTTCCCAATATCAGATGACACACCCTCTCCTGCACAAGAGCCGCTGCCTCTGCGTAAGTATAATCTGACTCAGCGGCGGAGTCTGAGAAAAACATGCTGAGCAAAATGTTACCATGTGGGGAGAGAGACAGGAGGGAAGTTCAAGAGGGAGGAAACATTTGTACACCTATGGCTGGTTCATGTTGATGTTTGGCAGGAAACAACAAAACTGTTACATACATACATACATATATATATATGTGTGTGTGTGTATATATATATATATGTTACAATGAATCTTCTCCTCTTCCCCACCTCCCAACACCAGCTCAGTGCAAAGGTTTGTCCAATAAGAAGACTTAACCATCTCCTCATTAGCCATTCTTTCAGCCATTCAGGCCAAATTGGTATTTGATGCAACAGGGAAATGTGTTGAGTACATTATTAATCAGACTCAGCAAAGGAAAGGTCATAGGGGTGACTGGCGCAATTACAGGATGTGGGCAACAGGCCAATGAGAGCGTGTGGGGGAGGAGGGGGAATCGATGGCTATGAAATTATGGAGAATTATGAATAGTTGGAGGCAACTGAAAGGCTGACTTTCTGCCCAAACCAGACACGTGCAAGGCTTCCATCGTCAACTGCCTTCAACTGTTTGTCATTAAGGGGGAAGACTTCTGGGCCCCGAGGCAGCCAGTACAGAGAACTGAACCAGGAGCCCGCAACCAGGTTTTAGGAAGAAGACTCAGTGCAGAAGATCTGATTGGAAATGCATCAGATGGATTAGAGCTCCAGCGAGAGAAGAGAGGTCAAGGTGCCCAGCAAAGGAAACTAGGCTTGCTATCTTTTGATTTCCTCATCCAGCTGCTCAATATTTTCAACAGCCTCAGGAGGACATGGGTTTCCAAGGAACTTTTCCAGATAAAGCGTGCTGGGGTACAGAAATGGCCCCTAAGCTGCCTTAAATGGGCTAGAATCAATGCGCATTTAATTCTACAACAAAGCAGTAGTAAACCATCCAGAAGGTCTCCATAGAGCCAACTGCTCAAAGAAAATCTCTAAGTTGCAAAAGTTTGCAAAGGATGATGGCCCAGAAACGAAGCACGCAGTATTAAAAGCCTCAATCCCTATAAACAGGCAATGCTAAGGATTTCTTTTTAAAGGAATCCTATTAAGCCCTGGCTTCAGAGAGAACTATCCATCTAGTTTATCAAACACAGAGTAGATCAGGCAGTGATGAAGTTGTGGTCATTCTATCAAGTTTTTTAGATTACCAATCTGAATCACTAAAGAAAGCTTTCATTAAGTTGCACCCTAGGAATTGATTTGCAATGGGTCGTTCCCATGTGCTACACAAACTTGCTGTAGAAAATCAGTCATCCTAGACTCCCTGAAGAGTAGCCATGACATCCGGGCATCTGTTAAGTTTGCTCAAAAACATATGCGAGCCTCTTTTTAAAGAACCATAATTACATCCTGCTGAAACCTCCAAGGACTCCGCTAACTGCCTTTGTATTACAACATCCATTTCCCACTTAGGCAGGCTCGGCTCTGCTATTTAGATGTGCGTTACAATTTGCCTGCTCCTCCAGCACGCTCCCTCAGCTAGAGGCTGCAAACGGTCAAGTCCTCCCATGTTCAAAGAAGACCAAACTTGGAAGAAGGAAGTGCTGTCAGGCAGTGGGTGTAAAGATCCTTTGTTAAAACACACCTGGGAATTTGGAGCTGAAATGGCCCTTAGTATTAATTCACGTCAAGACTCTCAGATTTAGACTTCTGGGCCCAGAGGCAGCCAGTACAGAGAACTGAACCAGGAGCCCGCAACCAGGTTTTAGGAAGAAGACTCAGTGCAGAAGATCTGATTGGAAATGCATCAGATGGATTAGAGCTCCAGCGAGAGAAGAGAGGTCAAGGTGCCCAGCAAAGGAAACTAGGCTTGCTATCTTTTGATTTCCTCATCCAGCTGCTCAATATTTTCAACAGCCTCAGGAGGACATGGGTTTCCAAGGAACTTTTCCAGATAAAGCGTGCTGGGGTACAGAAATGGCCCCTAAGCTGCCTTAAATGGGCTAGAATCAATGCGCATTTAATTCTACAACAAAGCAGTAGTAAACCATCCAGAAGGTCTCCATAGAGCCAACTGCTCAAAGAAAATCTCTAAGTTGCAAAAGTTTGCAAAGGATGATGGCCCAGAAACGAAGCACGCAGTATTAAAAGCCTCAATCCCTATAAACAGGCAATGCTAAGGATTTCTTTTTAAAGGAATCCTATTAAGCCCTGGCTTCAGAGAGAACTATCCATCTAGTTTATCAAACACAGAGTAGATCAGGCAGTGATGAAGTTGTGGTCATTCTATCAAGTTTTTTAGATTACCAATCTGAATCACTAAAGAAAGCTTTCATTAAGTTGCACCCTAGGAATTGATTTGCAATGGGTCGTTCCCATGTGCTACACAAACTTGCTGTAGAAAATCAGTCATCCTAGACTCCCTGAAGAGTAGCCATGACATCCGGGCATCTGTTAAGTTTGCTCAAAAACATATGCGAGCCTCTTTTTAAAGAACCATAATTACATCCTGCTGAAACCTCCAAGGACTCCGCTAACTGCCTTTGTATTACAACATCCATTTCCCACTTAGGCAGGCTCGGCTCTGCTATTTAGATGTGCGTTACAATTTGCCTGCTCCTCCAGCACGCTCCCTCAGCTAGAGGCTGCAAACGGTCAAGTCCTCCCATGTTCAAAGAAGACCAAACTTGGAAGAAGGAAGTGCTGTCAGGCAGTGGGTGTAAAGATCCTTTGTTAAAACACACCTGGGAATTTGGAGCTGAAATGGCCCTTAGTATTAATTCACGTCAAGACTCTCAGATTTAGACGGTAATGCTGAAGACCAGAGAGGGAAGCCATTTGTCCAATGTTACACAGCTCAAATCTGAAACAGTGAATAGTACAGTGATGAAAAGCTAGCATGCTGGGATCAGAGCGGCAATACCAGGCTCTTTCACTTACTTATTGTGTGACATTGAGCAAAGCACTTAACTTCCCTACCATCAGGTTCTGCATTTATAAAACGGAGGCTGTAACAGTATCGGGGATATACCCAAGGAACATGAGCTGTTAGCTGTTTCCATTTTCCCAAACATGACTTCATTTAATCCTCACATCAACCCTCTGAGGGAGAAAAGGCTGGGATTACAGCCTCTTCATACAATGAAGAAAGAAGAGACTCAAATAGCAAGATGACTCTTCCAAGGTCACACACACACACGGTCCACTTTCTGATGGTCATGGGGGAGTCTGGGACCATTCAATGTCCCCCAGGTTTCTTGATTTCACCCAGAGGTGAACAGGAAGGCCATAAAGAAGCTTGCTTCTTTGTGTCTCCACGGGAGAAAAATCAGTGTGGCCATCACTTAGAACTTCAAATCCTGCAGGGACTTCGGGTCTAGCTGGCTGTCCCCTGCCCTGGGGAAGAGAAGAGAGGGACCTATCTCCAAACCCACCACTGCATGATCTCAGTAGAGTGTGTATTAGGGGGTGAGGACCATATGACCTCAGGAGTCTACTGCATATTTGAAAGCTGACATCAGAGTACTTGTAAATGCTCCATCAACCTGCCCTCCTGACCCCCAAATCTGGCCTTTGGGAAAAATCTAATTGACTGCTCCGAGTGACATTGGAGCTGGGTGAGTGATAAAGTCATATACAGTTGCTTTCCTGACTATATGCCCTAATGGAAGGAGGAAGGCACTGAATGAATACAGTACATGAATGGATGCACACTAAGGTTATTTACACTAAGCCCTAGAGGGCAATATAGTAATGTCTCCATTAATACATTTTCTGGAAACTCAGCCCCCGTGAGGATGCCCACCAAGAACAGCGCCACAGGAAGCTACGGAGGCTGTCAGAAACAAAGACCCTAAATAGCAGCTTCTCTGGGCCTCACCAAGAGAGAGTTTCTGGTTCTTGGGAAGCGCACAGATGGACACACAGCTCAGGTAATGGGTGGCTGCACTCTCGGTCACTGGGAGGGAGACCATCCCAGAAAAGTCTCTACGTGCACACAGGCTGGAGGCCTGTCATCTTGCTTAACAGAGCCAACGGGAACCTTCCTGGAAAAGCCATAGCCGTGAGCACCACCTTGTCTCCTGGCTATCTGCTCCCTCAACCATTCATTCCTTGCATGAAGAGGTCTCGCAGCACCTACAATGAGCCAGATGTGACAGCAGAAATCCAAGAAGGAGTAAGACTTGACCTACACCTTTGAAAAGCTCATTGTCAAGTAGGGGAGAGAGACAGCGGATCACACGCCACAGTGGACTATGAGAAGCCCACCACAGACATCTGCTTCAGGAGCCCTGAAAGCACAGAGGAGGAGTCCCTGTACCAGCCAGGAGGAGGTGGTCAGGGAAAACTTCTTGGAGGAGGTGGCTCTTGACCTGAATCTTCAAGGAAGACAAACAGCTCAGCACAGCCAATGCAGTCATTGTTCTTGGCAAAGGAGATAACACACGCAAATGCTAGGGAAGACCCTGAAGGGCAGGAAGTTAAAAACAGTGCTGTATAACCTAGTTTGAGGGCTTGGGCCTGACAATTCTGGGCCTCAGTTTCCTCATCTAAACAATGATGACTATAGATTTAAAGACCCAGGTACCAAAGAAAGAATCTACCCAGATCTAAGAAACCTGATGTATCTAGGTGGGGCCCTATCTGCACAAAAACAGAAGAGCTGACCCCAGCCATCACGGGAATGTTCTAGAAGCTAATCAAGTGTGGCTATGAGAACCTATAGCTCGTTCTCTAATATCTTGGAGTGGTGGGGTAGGGAGACAGCCAGCAGAGCGCTGCCATGTATCAGGTTCTCACTGGATACCAGATGGTCTTAACATGTTCTTTTCCAAAGGGGAGAGATATTCCTGAAGAAGGTTCTCCTCCCCACTGTACAGATGAGGAGCCAATGGTCAGAGAGGAGAAACAACTTTCCTATGGTACCATCATAAGGGCTGGATCCAATATTTCCTTTGGGAGTCGATTCCAGATTTGACTCTTCCTAGGACATCCCTCTGCTTCCCAGAGGAGACCTGAAGTCTCCTCTCAACCCAAACACCTGCATCCTTGCCCATCTAGGGGTTTTCTGGTTCCCCTCTTCTGCAAACAGAAAAGGAGAAGTTGCAGAAAGGGGATCTGCCAGGAGGCCTGGGCAGGAAGAGCGGCCCTGGCTCCCTCCCTCCATCCACACGGAGCTTCAGACCTAGACGGGCTCCGAAGAGGGGGGGTAGGGTATGCCTGACGCAGCTGCTGCCTTGCCCCCAGCCCAGCGTGGGCCCTGAGGAGCCCCCCTGACGATGTCATGCCCACCCGTAACCTGACCCCTGATGACTGCCCTCCCCTGACCCTGCCTGGCTCATCCTGCCAGCCCAGAGGAGAGGTCACCCCCCAGGGGAAGGGGCCAGGTGGGGCTCTTTTGAGCGACTGCTGAAATGAGAGATAATTTTGCCTATTGACATCTCCCACAGGACTTCCCATTCTCAGAGCTCGTCTTAATTCTTCCTCTCTGGCTGCTTCTAGAGTCAGACCAGCTTTCACTTCTCACTAAAAGAGCAAGCATGGCTCTCTCTTGGGGCTTCTGCTCCTCACTGGGTTAGTTGGCCAAGAGCAAGCATCTTAAAAGCACAGAGCTTCACTTTTGGAAAATAAACAGTAGTGAATAAACCCTTTATTTAATCACTGACACACACATTCTGGACAATGGATTTAAGGACCAGCCCAACACCGTTGCTCAGGTGCTCAGTCAAGTCCGACTCTTTGTGACCCCACGGACTGCAGCACACCAGGCTTTCCTGTCCTTCATCCTTTCCTGGAGCCTGCTCAAACTCATGTCTGTCGAATCAGTGATACCATTCAACCATCTCATCCTCTGTCGTCCCCTGCTCCTCCTGCCTCCCAGCAATCTTGAGTCTAGCTTGTGGTTCATCCAGCCTGGCATTTTGCATGATGTATCAGGTTCTCACTGGATACCAGATGGTCTTAACATGTTCTTTTCCAAAGGGGAGAGATATTCCTGAAGAAGGTTCTCCTCCCCACTGTACAGATGAGGAGCCAATGGTCAGAGAGGAGAAACAACTTTCCTATGGTACCATCATAAGGGCTGGATCCAATATTTCCTTTGGGAGTCGATTCCAGATTTGACTCTTCCTAGGACATCCCTCTGCTTCCCAGAGGAGACCTGAAGTCTCCTCTCAACCCAAACACCTGCATCCTTGCCCATCTAGGGGTTTTCTGGTTCCCCTCTTCTGCAAACAGAAAAGGAGAAGTTGCAGAAAGGGGATCTGCCAGGAGGCCTGGGCAGGAAGAGCGGCCCTGGCTCCCTCCCTCCATCCACACGGAGCTTCAGACCTAGACGGGCTCCGAAGAGGGGGGGTAGGGTATGCCTGACGCAGCTGCTGCCTTGCCCCCAGCCCAGCGTGGGCCCTGAGGAGCCCCCCTGACGATGTCATGCCCACCCGTAACCTGACCCCTGATGACTGCCCTCCCCTGACCCTGCCTGGCTCATCCTGCCAGCCCAGAGGAGAGGTCACCCCCCAGGGGAAGGGGCCAGGTGGGGCTCTTTTGAGCGACTGCTGAAATGAGAGATAATTTTGCCTATTGACATCTCCCACAGGACTTCCCATTCTCAGAGCTCGTCTTAATTCTTCCTCTCTGGCTGCTTCTAGAGTCAGACCAGCTTTCACTTCTCACTAAAAGAGCAAGCATGGCTCTCTCTTGGGGCTTCTGCTCCTCACTGGGTTAGTTGGCCAAGAGCAAGCATCTTAAAAGCACAGAGCTTCACTTTTGGAAAATAAACAGTAGTGAATAAACCCTTTATTTAATCACTGACACACACATTCTGGACAATGGATTTAAGGACCAGCCCAACACCGTTGCTCAGGTGCTCAGTCAAGTCCGACTCTTTGTGACCCCACGGACTGCAGCACACCAGGCTTTCCTGTCCTTCATCCTTTCCTGGAGCCTGCTCAAACTCATGTCTGTCGAATCAGTGATACCATTCAACCATCTCATCCTCTGTCGTCCCCTGCTCCTCCTGCCTCCCAGCAATCTTGAGTCTAGCTTGTGGTTCATCCAGCCTGGCATTTTGCATGATGTACTCTGCACATTAATTAAATAAGCAGGGTGACAATATACAGCCTTGATGTACTCCTTTCCCAATTTGGGACCAGTCCATTGTTCCATGTACGGTTCTAAATGCTGCTTCCTGATCCGCGTACAGGTTTCCCAGGAGGCAGGTAAGGTGGTCTGGTATTCCCACCTCTTTAAGAATTTTCCACAGTTGTTGCGATCCACATAGTCAAAGGGTTTAGGTCAGTCAATGAAGCAGAAGTAGATGTTTTTTCTGGAATTCCCTTGCTTCTTCTATGATCCAACAGATGTTGGCAATTTGAGCTCTGATTCCCCTGCCTTTTCTAAATCCAGCATGTACATCTGGAAGTTCTCAGTTCACGTACTGTTGAAGCCTAGCATGGAGGAATTTGTGCATTACTTTGCTAGCATGTGAAATGAGCGCAATTGTGTGATAGTTTGAACATTTCTTTGGCATTGCCCTTCTTTAGGATTGGGATGAAAACTGACCTTTTCCAGTCCTGTGGCCATAGCTGAGTTTTCCAAATTTCTGGTTCAATGAGTGCAGCACTTTAACAGCCTCATCTTTTAAGATTTGAACTAGCTCAGCTGGAATTCCATCACCTCCACTAGCTTTGTTCACTGTAATACTTTCTAAGGCCCAGTTGACTTCACACTCCAGGATGTCTGTCTCTAAGTGAGTGATCACATGATTGTGATTTTTGGTTTTTCCCAAACACTAAGCTTACTTAAATGTATTTCCAATAAAGCAGACAGGGGAGAAAGCATGAAATGCAAAACCTCTTTAAAACCCTTGGGTATTGGGCTTCCTTGATGGTCCAGTGGGTAAAGAATCCGCCTTGCAGTGCAGGGGCCCTGGGGAAGATCCCACGTGCCATGGAGCGGCAGGACCAGTGTGTCCAATTACGAGCCAGCATTCTGGAGCGCATGTGGCAGGGCTGGTGCTCAGCAATGAGAGGCCACTGCAATGGGAGGCCCACACAGGCCAAAGAGCAAATATGGATGAAAAATGAATAAATAAAAAATCAAAAAAAGAGGCCAAAATTTAAAAAAAAAAAAAAAAACCTTAGGTAACTATGACTTTAGCACCATGATCCACTCTGGAGAAGAAATAACAAACCTGAGGCTCAGTCTCTGCCATCTAGCATCTAGCATCTCACACTCTAACCAAGAACATTATTACAACTAGCACTGTTCCCAGGTGGTATTTACAGAACAGTTACCATCTACTAGGTACCTCCTAAGTACTTGTATTATCTCACTTCATCTTCATAAGACAACCAAGATACAGTGGCTACTGTTTTCTGCTTTAAACAGAGAAAAGAACTGGGTCACAGAGAGGGGAAGGGAATTTCCGAAAGTCACAGATCTGGGAGCTTCATCCCTCAACTCCACAACTCATGCTCTTAACTCATATGAGATTCAGTGAGATAACGTACCAGGCAGGAAACAAAGACAGAAATAGTTTAAAAGAATCAGAGAAGGGGCGTCCCTGGTGGTCCAGTGGGTAAAGACACCGCCTTGCAGTACAAGGGGTGCCAGTTCAATCCCTGGCCTGGGAGGATCCCACGTGCCGTAGAGAAGCTGGATGGATATCTCCAACTACCAAGCCAGCGCTCTGGAGTGCATGTGCCCAGAGCTGGTGCTCTGCAGCAAGAGAGGCAACTGTGACGGGAGGCCCACACAGGCCAAAGAACAAAGATGGATGAAAATAAATAAATGAAAGACCAATAGAAGTGGCCAAAAAAAAAAAAAAAGACTCCACACTTCCACTGCAGGGGGTGGATCCCTGGTCAGGGAACTAGGATCCCACATTCCATAAGAAAGAAAAAAAAAAGAATCAGAGAAGAAGGAACAAGAGAGAAGGAACAGAGAAGGTTTCAACTGGATAGAGAGGGGACAACTGATCTTTGGAGAGTGGCCACAGCTGGATGGTTGGAGGAAAGAGGAGGATAAAGGGAAGACAGACAGACACTGCCAGTTTCCACAAGGATAGCCAGTCCTGCCTGAGATGGTCTGGACACAAGCCATAAGTCTCCACATCCTCTCATCCAATACACGTGCAACTTGGGTTCTAAACACACTTGAAAAAGTACAGCAGAGAGGATCATCATTTCTAGCTCTGTCTTCTCCAAAGAGGAAGAGCTCAGGTACCCTTCACAATGAAATCTGGCCAAGCCATCTTCCTACAAAAGACCAAAAGTGACCAAAGTCAATATAATGTGTAGGTAAATCTAGCTTCACATAGTGAACAAATTCATGAATAGTAACAAGCCATCATGATTTTCTAAAGTTCTCTAAGGATAGGAACTCCACAAACAGATCTGTAATGATGGGAAACAGGTCCTTAACCTTACAAAACAAGATGCCCATGCACAAATGCTGCTGCGGCTGCTGCAAGGGTGGCATCTGTCTGTACCAGGTCACCATGCCCCCACCTGGCATCCCGCACTCTGACAGGTGCGGACTGCCCACCATCTGCAGGATCTCTGGGGCTCTGAATGGACACTGTAGGGGATACAGGGATGCCACAAACAGTGAACGGGAGCTCATCCCACATAACTTTAAGATGGACAGAGAGATGTTGGTTGCTTTCCAAATACCAGGCGAGGAGGTTCAGTTGGCCCAATAGAATGAAGTCTGACCACATGCCTGAGAAACAAGTGGGTGGGCATCCCTCAGTCAGGAAGTGGGGCTTCCTCTCATGGGGGGCAGTAGCAGCAGAGCAGATAAGAGCGCCAGTCTGGCTTCTATGATACTGTGACATCTTAAGAAATACATATTTAGTCTTCATCTCCAGTTCCTGGCACAGAGTTTCTAAAATCCCTGGAATTTCCTGACTGAGAGGGGTGAGAGGAGAGCCTGATCTTTTGCTTTTCCTGAGTTTATGCTAATGAGATGACTCTGGATGGGGGCTTCAGGATGGAGGCTTGCTGCCAGAGGAAGCAAGCGTGATTAGAGAATAGGAACTTACAGCCCACTCGCCTATCCCCTGATGGGACAGAGGGCTGGAAATTGAGTTAATCACCAATGGCCAATGATCTAATCAATCATGCCCACATAATGGATCTTCCATTAAAACCTCTTAGGTTACAGAGTACAGGAGACCAGTCCTGCCTGAGATGGTCTGGACACAAGCCATAAGTCTCCACATCCTCTCATCCAATACACGTGCAACTTGGGTTCTAAACACACTTGAAAAAGTACAGCAGAGAGGATCATCATTTCTAGCTCTGTCTTCTCCAAAGAGGAAGAGCTCAGGTACCCTTCACAATGAAATCTGGCCAAGCCATCTTCCTACAAAAGACCAAAAGTGACCAAAGTCAATATAATGTGTAGGTAAATCTAGCTTCACATAGTGAACAAATTCATGAATAGTAACAAGCCATCATGATTTTCTAAAGTTCTCTAAGGATAGGAACTCCACAAACAGATCTGTAATGATGGGAAACAGGTCCTTAACCTTACAAAACAAGATGCCCATGCACAAATGCTGCTGCGGCTGCTGCAAGGGTGGCATCTGTCTGTACCAGGTCACCATGCCCCCACCTGGCATCCCGCACTCTGACAGGTGCGGACTGCCCACCATCTGCAGGATCTCTGGGGCTCTGAATGGACACTGTAGGGGATACAGGGATGCCACAAACAGTGAACGGGAGCTCATCCCACATAACTTTAAGATGGACAGAGAGATGTTGGTTGCTTTCCAAATACCAGGCGAGGAGGTTCAGTTGGCCCAATAGAATGAAGTCTGACCACATGCCTGAGAAACAAGTGGGTGGGCATCCCTCAGTCAGGAAGTGGGGCTTCCTCTCATGGGGGGCAGTAGCAGCAGAGCAGATAAGAGCGCCAGTCTGGCTTCTATGATACTGTGACATCTTAAGAAATACATATTTAGTCTTCATCTCCAGTTCCTGGCACAGAGTTTCTAAAATCCCTGGAATTTCCTGACTGAGAGGGGTGAGAGGAGAGCCTGATCTTTTGCTTTTCCTGAGTTTATGCTAATGAGATGACTCTGGATGGGGGCTTCAGGATGGAGGCTTGCTGCCAGAGGAAGCAAGCGTGATTAGAGAATAGGAACTTACAGCCCACTCGCCTATCCCCTGATGGGACAGAGGGCTGGAAATTGAGTTAATCACCAATGGCCAATGATCTAATCAATCATGCCCACATAATGGATCTTCCATTAAAACCTCTTAGGTTACAGAGTACAGGGAGAGTCAGAGCTGGTGAACGCACTGAGGTGCCAGGAGGGTGGCAAGGCCAGAGAGGGCAACTCCAGACCCCCTTCCACGTACCGTGCTAGATGGATCTCTTCTATTTGGTGGCTGCATCCTTTATAACAAACTGGTAATAGCAGGTACACTCTTCTTAAGTTTTGTGAGCCATTCTAGCAAACCTCCAAGGAGCAGGTAGAGGGAACCTGTGATCAGTGATCAGAATTATAGGTGGTCTGGACTTGCATGTAGCATCGGAAAGGGGAGCAGGTTTGTGGGACTGAGTTCTTCACTTGTGGGGTCTGATGCTCACTCCAGACAGGTAGTGTCAGGATCTTGTTGAACTGCATCATATGATACCCAGCTGCTGTTGAAAAATTGGTCTCTGCGGAAAACACACACAAACACATACCTACATTTTGTGTCAGAAGTGCAAAATCCACAGCAGTGGACCTTCAGACATACCTGGATTTGAATTTCAGTTTTATTATATTTTAGGCTGGGAACCCTAAGGAAACCTCTCAGTCTGAGCTTTCTCATCTGTAAAATGTGGCTAATACTAACATCAGATAACTGAAGATTAAAAAATGGTGTCTGGTGTACAGAACATGCTCAAACAATAATGAATCGTCAAATGAACAAATGAATGAATAATGGCTAATACATAACACAGCACTTAATACATCAAGGCACTTTTCTAAGTGTTACTAACTTTAATGTTCAAAACAGCTCTGGGAGATACATATTATTATCTCCATTTCATAGACAAGGAAACTGAGGCACTGAAAAGATAAGTTTGCTGAAGGTCACACATCAGGGAAGTAGAAGTCTTCAGTTTTTATTTTTTTCTTTTTGTTTTGTTTTTTAAATTTTGGCCTCTTTTATTGGTTATTTATTATTTTCATCCATCTTTATTCTTTGGCCTGTGTAGGCCTCCCTTTGCAGTGGCCTCCCTTGTTGCAGAGCACTAGCTCTGGGCACATGCATTCCAGAGCGCTGGCTCGCAATTGGACGCACCGGTCCAGCTGCTCCGCGGCATGTGGGACCTTCCTGGGCCAGGGTTCAAACCAGCAACCCTTGCATTGCAAGGCAAACTCTCTACCCAATGGACCACCAAGGAAGCCCCGAACTTCAGTTTTAAAAGCAGGTCTGACTACAGAGTCCCACTTCTACCTACTATGTTGTTTTATATAGGGCTTGGCATATATATGGTGAATATTCAGTAGTTGGTCCATGTTATTGTCATGATCACACACAGGGAAATGTTTCCAAATGGAACCCTGTGTACCCCACATGATATATTTTATTTTAGGTAGTACATCAATAAATTTTTTAAAAACTTTATATCCATCATTTAACTTTAATGAGTATCAGAAAGAAAAATAAGTAGCTCATTAAACCTGGAAATGCATTGATATCATACTTATGACAAGGCTAATCTTTTTAAAAAATGTTTTTGGCCTCTTTTATTGGTTTTTTATTTATTTATTTTTGTCTTTATTCTTTGGCCTGGGTGGGCCTCGCATTGCAGTGGCCTCTCTCACTGCAAAGCACCAGCTCTGGGCACATGCGCTCCGGAGCACTGGCTGGTAATTGAACACACTGGTCCAGCAGCTCCATGGCATGTGGGATCTTCCTGGACCAGGGATCAAACCAGTGACCCTTACATGGCAAGGCAAACTCTCTACCCAATGGACCACCAAGGAAGCCCCGAACTTCAGTTTTAAAAGCAGGTCTGACTACAGAGTCCCACTTCTACCTACTATGTTGTTTTATATAGGGCTTGGCATATATATGGTGAATATTCAGTAGTTGGTCCATGTTATTGTCATGATCACACACAGGGAAATGTTTCCAAATGGAACCCTGTGTACCCCACATGATATATTTTATTTTAGGTAGTACATCAATAAATTTTTTAAAAACTTTATATCCATCATTTAACTTTAATGAGTATCAGAAAGAAAAATAAGTAGCTCATTAAACCTGGAAATGCATTGATATCATACTTATGACAAGGCTAATCTTTTTTAAAAAATGTTTTTGGCCTCTTTTATTGGTTTTTTATTTATTTATTTTTGTCTTTATTCTTTGGCCTGGGTGGGCCTCGCATTGCAGTGGCCTCTCTCACTGCAAAGCACCAGCTCTGGGCACATGCGCTCCGGAGCACTGGCTGGTAATTGAACACACTGGTCCAGCAGCTCCATGGCATGTGGGATCTTCCTGGACCAGGGATCAAACCAGTGACCCTTACATGGCAAGGTGGACTTTTTACCCACTGGGGAAGCCCCGAAGGCTAATTATTATTATTTTTTTGACCATTTCTATTGGTCTTTCATTTATTTATCTTTATTCTTTGGCCTGTGTGGGCCTCCCATAGCAATGGTCTCCCTCGTCGCAGAGCACCGGTTCTGGGCAAATGAGCTCCAGAGCTCCAGCTCGGTAGTTGGACACATCGGTCCAGCCACTCCACGGCACGTGGGATCTTCCCATGCCAGGGATCGAACCGGCGCCCCTTGCACTACAAAGTGGTGTCTTTACCCACTGGACCACCAGGGAAGCCCCCCAAGGCTAATCTTTTGAAGTGAGTCAATTTTAAAACATATATGGAGCAATCACAATATGGCAGAAGGACAAGTCAGTGGCATATTAAAGTCTGATAATGGTATTTGATATAAAAAAAAAAAGGGCATAGGTTTTGGAGTCATGCAGAGCTGGCTTCAAGACCCAGGGGCTACTGTTTCTAGCTGTGAGAACCACGGGGAAGTTACAAACTTCTCTGAACCTTTATTGCCCTATCTTTAAAGTGGGAACACCACCACTAAGACAACAAGGCACTGAGATCTTGCCACCATGGCCTCAGCAGTTGCCAGCCCCTCTTCACCCTCCAGGCCACCCCACGCCAGGCATCCTCACGGGCCCCCTCGTCTCATTCCCCACCACCTCCACTTCCTCTTGCTTAAACTTACTGAGATATAGGATCTCCAGGCACATTCTAAAGGCACAGGGATTCTCCTCTTGGCCTTACTCCAGCAGGCGAATCCCTTCTGCCTCCTCAGTTGTGTTGATAATGAGATTTGGGGACTCCATAGGAATCCATATAGGAAGATGCTCCAGGGACATGGGCAGAAATTAGATTTTTTTCAATTACTGTAGGCAAAGGGCTTCATGGTGTTCTAGTAATTTTTTTCCCCAACTGCATTGATATCATACTTATGACAAGGCTAATCTTTTTAAAAATGTTTTGGCCTCTTTATTGGTTTTTATTTATTTATTTTTGTCTTTATTCTTTGGCCTGGGTGGGCCTCGCATTGCAGTGGCCTCTCTCACTGCAAAGCACCAGCTCTGGGCACATGCGCTCCGGAGCACTGGCTGGTAATTGAACACACTGGTCCAGCAGCTCCATGGCATGTGGGATCTTCCTGGACCAGGGATCAAACCAGTGACCCTTACATGGCAAGGTGGACTTTTTACCAACTGGGAAGCCCGAAGGCTAATTATTTTTATTCTTTTGACCATTTCTATTGGTCTTTCATTTATTTATCTTTATTCTTTGGCCTGTGTGGGCCTCCCATCGCAATGGTCTCCCTCGTCGCAGAGCACCGGTTCTGGGCAAATGAGCTCCAGAGCTCCAGCTCGGTAGTTGGACACATCGGTCCAGCCACTCCACGGCACGTGGGATCTTCCCATGCCAGGGATCGAACCGGCGCCCCTTGCACTACAAAGTGGTGTCTTTACCCACTGGACCACCAGGGAAGCCCCCCAAGGCTAATCTTTTGAAGTGAGTCAATTTTAAAACATATATGGAGCAATCACAATATGGCAGAAGGACAAGTCAGTGGCATATTAAAGTCTGATAATGGTATTTGATATAAAAAAAAAAGGGGCATAGGTTTTGGAGTCACGCAGAGCTGGCTTCAAGACCCAGGGGCTACTGTTTCTAGCTGTGAGAACCACGGGGAAGTTACAAACTTCTCTGAACCTTTATTGCCCTATCTTTAAAGTGGGAACACCACCACTAAGACAACAAGGCACTGAGATCTTGCCACCATGGCCTCAGCAGTTGCCAGCCCCTCTTCACCCTCCAGGCCACCCCACGCCAGGCATCCTCACGGGCCCCCTCGTCTCATTCCCCACCACCTCCACTTCCTCTTGCTTAAACTTACTGAGATATAGGATCTCCAGGCACATTCTAAAGGCACAGGGATTCTCCTCTTGGCCTTACTCCAGCAGGCGAATCCCTTCTGCCTCCTCAGTTGTGTTGATAATGAGATTTGGGGACTCCATAGGAATCCATATAGGAAGATGCTCCAGGGACATGGGCAGAAATTAGATTTTTTTCAATTACTGTAGGCAAAGGGCTTCATGGTGTTCTAGTAATGCAAACTGCTTATTTGCTGTTTCCCTCTTCACAGCCCTGCCATGGCCCTGCCAATGATTGATGGCCACGAAAGAAGAGCACACACACATCCAAGGCTCCTGTTTCCAAGCGCCCTTGATCTCAATCAGCAGAGTGAGTTGGCTCCCTGGGCTTGGCCCAATGGCTCCTAGATGATGGAACGCAGCCAGGGACGAAGACGGTTTACAGTCGGGAACTCTGCCCGGCCTTCTAACCAGAAGATACCCTCCTAAAGTTACCCACAAGCCAAACGCTAGCAAAAGGGCAGACCGAGGAGTCAAAGAACTTCATACAAGTCCAGCAGGAGCTGAGGCCCAAGGAAGGCGAGCATCCTCCCAGGCGGAGCTGTCACATCAGGCAATGAACTAGGATAATAACCCAAGTCCTCTTGATGATGTGACTTTTCCTCACGTTTCTATAGACAAAGGATAGTGGTCCCAAAGTAGACCCACCAGCACCTCAATAACAAAGGGCAGTTTCTCATGGCTTAACGGGAGCTCAGAGGCAAGTAAAGGAAAGTTCACTTTTGTTTTTTTATTCTTTATTTTTTTTTTGGCCACTTCTATTGATCTTTCATTGGTTTATCTTTGTTCTTTGGCCTGTGTGGGCCTCCCATCGCTGTGGCCTCTCTCGCTGCAGAGCACCGGCTCTGGGCGCATGCTCTCCAGAGTTCCAGCTCGGTAATTGGACACATCGGTCCAGCCGCTCCACAGCATGTGGGATCTTCCCAGGCCAGGGATGGAACCAGTGCCCCTTGCACTGCAAGGTGGTGTCCTTACCCACTGGACCACCAGGGACACCCAAAAGTTCACTTTTGATCAGCACCAATGCAGTACGCCAGGTACTGTGCTAAGTACTTTACCTACATTATCTCTTTTCATAGAACCCTACAAGGTATAAATGGTCAGCATCCACATTTTTCAGATGAGAAAGGGAAGCTCAGAGACATTAAGAAGCTTCTACGTGATGCAGACATAGAGAACAGACCTGTGGACACAGCAGGGAAAGGAGAGGGTGAGACGAATTGAGAGAGTATCACTGAAATAAATACATTACCATATATAAAATAGACAGCTAATGGGAAGTTGCTGTATAACACAGGGAGCTCAACACAGTACTCTGTGACAATCTAGAAAGGTGGAATGGGGCAGGGAGAGGTTCAAGAGGGAGGGCACATATGTAAACTTACAGCTGATTCATGTTTTTATATGGCAGAAACCAACACAAGCGGCTTCCCTGGTAGCTCAGTGGTAAAGAGTTCGCCTGTCAATGCAGGAGACACGGGTTCAATCCCTGATCCGGGAAGATCCCACATGCTGTAGAGCACCTAAGCCCGTGAGCCACAACTATTGAGCCTGTGCTCTAGAGCCTCGGAGCCACAACAACTGAGCCCTTGTGCTGCAACTACTGAAGCCCATGTGCCCTAGAACCCAAGTTTCACAAGAGAAGTCACCGCAACAAGAAGCCTGTTCACCTCAATTAGAGAGTAGCCCCCACTCCCTGCAACCAGAGAAGAGCCTACCAGCAGCAGTGAAAACCCAGAAGAGCCAAAAATAAATAAATAACTTTAAAAAAAAAAGAACTAAGATTGTAAAAATTAAAAAAAAAGAAACCAACACAATATTGTAAAGCAATTGTCCTCCAATTAAAAATCAATTTAAAGAATAAAGTAAAAGAAGCTTCTCCCATTTCTAATCAATGTTTATTTATCTCCATTTCAGAACATTCCATGGGCTTTGACAGGATGCTCCCTTTCCTTGACTTCTCGTCCTCCCCCTCATCGTTTCTCCCATTGTGCTACAACATAGAAGGACACACTTTGCATTGATTTACTCAGTACATCCCCTTTGAGGTACATCTCAACCACAGTCTCAGCTTGAAATGATCAGCTCACATAGACATCAGTGAAGGAAACTTCCAGGTTACCCATCAACAAAGACACATGGACACTCAAAGGAAAAAGGCACACCTCTGCCAGGGCAGGTAGGAAATAACAGATTCACAATTTAAAAAGAAAGAAATAATAGATTCACAATTTAAAAAATAAGAAACTGGGTTTTTATGGTTAAGAAACCCCACGTACACAAAGATGCGGAAGTATATGATGTGTACCTCTAAGCAGGCCTCCCAGACATTTTTTCCCATCACAAAATCAAAGACAGTTAGAACCTCCTTTATAAGCTGCTACTGCTCAGTGCCACCAAGAGTCTAAGCTCAGAGAGTCAGAGGACAGACTTCATTCTCTCTTTCAACCCCCAACCCATTCAGAATGTTGACTCTCATTCATTCATTCAACAAGTAGGCACTGATCATCAACTATGTGCCAAACAATGTAGGATGTGTTAGGATTACAGACATAAACAAGAAACCAAAGGGTTGGTGAAGAGACTTTCCACTATGGATTAAATGGAAGTTTATGCAGGGAGAGATATAAGATGTAACAACAAGAATTCTTTGTTTCTTTATTTAGAACATGTCCTTTTCCCATGGAGGTTTTCCCATGTCATTAAGGATTTTTGCTTATTGCATTTTTTAATGATGTCAGTGGAAAAGGAGAGAAAAAATGTTTTAAACTTAGAACCATGCAGTCTGGGGGAGTCTCTCACCTATAATTCACTTTTTGAAGGGAGGAGTTGTTGCTGACGGAAACTCACTCACCTATGCAAGAAGCTAGCAAAAAACCTGGATTATGAACATAAAGGTCCCATGTTCCCAGGTATCCAGGCTAGTACCTCTGTGACAGCTTCATAAGAGATGAAGGCGTAAGATTTTGCTAGGTGCGGACTCCTATCCTTCAAGTCCCCCCGCAACCCTCAGAGGTCCCGGGAGAATGGATGCAGGAAATGGACAAGGCTTTAAGTAACCTCATCTGTATTTACTCAGCTCGGCCAAGAGAGAAATCCCCACGTGCACCGAAGTGGATTTCTCGACCTTCTTCTCTGACACATCGAGTGACACAACTCTGGCCCAAACAACCTCCAGCTCCCACATCAGGAACCATGTGATCCAGCTCCATCAGCCAACCGCCCTACTCCCAACCCTTGCCTCATCTTCCTCAAACACACCGGGAAGGCAGATGCAAGATTTCAGATGTCCCCTCTTCCCAGAAGAGGCTGCATTATTTAAAAAAAAAAAAAAATCCACTCCTACTCTACCAACCACATCACTTCTCATTCTGCTCCCCAACCCCCACATCCCTTTCTAATTATCCCAAAGAGAAGGCAGATTAAAAATTAATGCCCTGAGGATAGGAGTCAGAGATGTCAGTATTCTGATTCAAACTGCAGACATGGAGGAATCTGATCTAAGCTTTGGAAGCAAAATAAATGTCGTCTAGGACAAGATTTGGAGAGCCTTGATTAATTGGAACTCACCTCCAGGTAGCAGAATTTTTTTTCCTGGTGCTGCAGTTTTAGGGGATGCTGCAAAGTGTAATACATGAAATTCATGAAACATATTCAAGCAAAAAATGAAACTTGAGGTAGAGGAGATGTTGGAATCACACAATGTAGGATGTGTTAGGATTACAGACATAAACAAGAAACCAAAGGGTTGGTGAAGAGACTTTTAGGGGGCAGAGAGATATAAGATGTAACAACAAGAATTCTTTGTTTCTTTATTTAGAACATGTCCTTTTCCCATGGAGGTTTTCCCATGTCATTAAGGATTTTTGCTTATTGCATTTTTTAATGATGTCAGTGGAAAAGGAGAGAAAAAATGTTTTAAACTTAGAACCATGCAGTCTGGGGGAGTCTCTCACCTATAATTCACTTTTTGAAGGGAGGAGTTGTTGCTGACGGAAACTCACTCACCTATGCAAGAAGCTAGCAAAAAACCTGGATTATGAACATAAAGGTCCCATGTTCCCAGGTATCCAGGCTAGTACCTCTGTGACAGCTTCATAAGAGATGAAGGCGTAAGATTTTGCTAGGTGCGGACTCCTATCCTTCAAGTCCCCCCGCAACCCTCAGAGGTCCCGGGAGAATGGATGCAGGAAATGGACAAGGCTTTAAGTAACCTCATCTGTATTTACTCAGCTCGGCCAAGAGAGAAATCCCCACGTGCACCGAAGTGGATTTCTCGACCTTCTTCTCTGACACATCGAGTGACACAACTCTGGCCCAAACAACCTCCAGCTCCCACATCAGGAACCATGTGATCCAGCTCCATCAGCCAACCGCCCTACTCCCAACCCTTGCCTCATCTTCCTCAAACACACCGGGAAGGCAGATGCAAGATTTCAGATGTCCCCTCTTCCCAGAAGAGGCTGCATTATTTAAAAAAAAATCCACTCCTACTCTACCAACCACATCACTTCTCATTCTGCTCCCCAACCCCCACATCCCTTTCTAATTATCCCAAAGAGAAGGCAGATTAAAAATTAATGCCCTGAGGATAGGAGTCAGAGATGTCAGTATTCTGATTCAAACTGCAGACATGGAGGAATCTGATCTAAGCTTTGGAAGCAAAATAAATGTCGTCTAGGACAAGATTTGGAGAGCCTTGATTAATTGGAACTCACCTCCAGGTAGCAGAATTTTTTTTCCTGGTGCTGCAGTTTTAGGGGATGCTGCAAAGTGTAATACATGAAATTCATGAAACATATTCAAGCAAAAAATGAAACTTGAGGTAGAGGAGATGTTGGAATCACACAAAAGGTTTAGCCTCATCCACTGTATAACAGGGGTTTCCCAAGTGATGCTAGTGGTAAAGAATTCACTTGCCAATGCAGGAGACATAAGACATGTGGGTTTAATCCCTGGGTTGGAAAGATTCCCTGGAGAAGGAAACAGCAACCCAGTCCAGTATTCTTGCCTAGAGAATCCCATGGACAGAGGAGCCTGGTGAGCCACAGTCCATGGGGTCACAAAGAGTCAGACAGGACTGAGCATTCGAGCATCAGCAGCTATACACCAAAGTCCTGTAAACTATCAACTAATGTGCAGGGTGATGAGGTCAAGGAAGTTCCTAGAGAACTTCTACACAAAGGAAGACTTGGTTATTTTCATTGACTATACTTCTAAAGCAGAAAAGCAGACTTTCTTTGAGAAAGATGTGCCATACCCAAAGTTTAGACCACAAGTAATCATATAAGACCTTCAGTTAACCAGAAAAGGAAACTCACATGAACCAGCAGTAGTCACTGAACCCCCCTCCATTTCATCCCCCAAATATGCTACTTAGAGGCTTTTGCCAAGCAAGGGAAGGGAAATGTATGATAAGAATTATAACAAATATCATTTAATACTTAACTGTGTGCTAAGTACTGGATTAAATACTTCAAGTACATTATACGTCCTAATCCTCACCAAAGTTTTATTACTCATCTTAATTTTCAAGATGAAGAAGCAGAGACCAGAAAGGATAAATACATGATCCAAGGTAATAAGTTCCCTAAATTGTGTTCTTAACGGATACCAAACAGCCTAGATGACATTGCCATTCTTTCCCTCCATTCTAAGACCACACTTTATATAGTTTAAGACAGGAATGAATGATGAAACAGTGCAGACCAATGGGAAAAGTTAAATTCTAAAGAGATCAGGTAAATAAAAGGTTTTAACAAATATGCCAACCCTACACAGGATGCCAGCTGGAGAGCTGGCACTGCTTACTACTTCTTATTAAATTTCAGCCCTCCTTTGTGTGAGGACACAGTGATTTGGTTCCTGGAAACCAGCTGGGACAGAGCTAGAAGGCCAGTGTCAATCCATTTTATTCACTGCAGAGTTATCTTGTGCAATTTGTGTGCGTCTTTCAAACAAATGGGGAAAGGCCACCTCGGAGGTGCCTGAGTTACTGGTCGACTTCTACACACTTCCCAGGTGGCACTAGTGGTAAAGAATCTGCCTGCCTGTGCAGGCAATGCAAGAGCTGTGGGCTTGATCCCTGGGTCAGGATGATCCCCTGGAGGAGGAAATGGTCACCCACTCCAGTATTCTTGCCTGGAAAGTTCCATGGACAGAGAAGCCTGGCAGGCAACAGTCCATGAAGCCACAAAGAGTCAACCTAACTGAGTGACGGAGCTACTAGCACCTTTAGGACCAAGAGTAACTTTTTCAGTCTCTTTAAAGTAGGGTTACACAAAGGAAGACTTGGTTATTTTCATTGACTATACTTCTAAAGCAGAAAAGCAGACTTTCTTTGAGAAAGATGTGCCATACCCAAAGTTTAGACCACAAGTAATCATATAAGACCTTCAGTTAACCAGAAAAGGAAACTCACATGAACCAGCAGTAGTCACTGAACCCCCCTCCATTTCATCCCCCAAATATGCTACTTAGAGGCTTTTGCCAAGCAAGGGAAGGGAAATGTATGATAAGAATTATAACAAATATCATTTAATACTTAACTGTGTGCTAAGTACTGGATTAAATACTTCAAGTACATTATACGTCCTAATCCTCACCAAAGTTTTATTACTCATCTTAATTTTCAAGATGAAGAAGCAGAGACCAGAAAGGATAAATACATGATCCAAGGTAATAAGTTCCCTAAATTGTGTTCTTAACGGATACCAAACAGCCTAGATGACATTGCCATTCTTTCCCTCCAGTCTAAGACCACACTTTATATAGTTTAAGACAGGAATGAATGATGAAACAGTGCAGACCAATGGGAAAAGTTAAATTCTAAAGAGATCAGGTAAATAAAAGGTTTTAACAAATATGCCAACCCTACACAGGATGCCAGCTGGAGAGCTGGCACTGCTTACTACTTCTTATTAAATTTCAGCCCTCCTTTGTGTGAGGACACAGTGATTTGGTTCCTGGAAACCAGCTGGGACAGAGCTAGAAGGCCAGTGTCAATCCATTTTATTCACTGCAGAGTTATCTTGTGCAATTTGTGTGCGTCTTTCAAACAAATGGGGAAAGGCCACCTCGGAGGTGCCTGAGTTACTGGTCGACTTCTACACACTTCCCAGGTGGCACTAGTGGTAAAGAATCTGCCTGCCTGTGCAGGCAATGCAAGAGCTGTGGGCTTGATCCCTGGGTCAGGATGATCCCCTGGAGGAGGAAATGGTCACCCACTCCAGTATTCTTGCCTGGAAAGTTCCATGGACAGAGAAGCCTGGCAGGCAACAGTCCATGAAGCCACAAAGAGTCAACCTAACTGAGTGACGGAGCTACTAGCACCTTTAGGACCAAGAGTAACTTTTTCAGTCTCTTTAAAGTAGGGTTCCCAAAAGGCCATCTTCTTTCCCATATTGAAAACTGAGATAAAATAACAAAACACCAGGATTTATGTCTGCTGACCGAGGAAGGCAGTTTTATTCCCTAGAAAGTGATCCTAACTGGAGGATAAAGAGATGAGAGATCTTCGCTGCCTTTAGTAATTAGCAAGGTATGAGACACTGGGCCGCCCCTTGGCCTGTCCATGCCTCATTAGTTCATCCACCAGATGGAGATAGCATCTGCTCTATCATGACCAGTGCAGGAGGTCACGGTATAAGGCACCGCAGGTACATCAGTCACAGTCCAGCATGCCCCTGCGCCATCAGACACCATTCTACCAGGCACAGGAGGAGGTTCTGGACCTTGGAGACGCCTGGGCTCCATGCCACCTGGGACGTGAGGTAACCATATCCAGGTGCTGGCCAGCTTCTGCTCCTCAGACTCTGGTCTCTGTGTCTGCTCATTTCTGCATTCCCTTTGTCTTAGCCTTGGAATAGAAGCTTATCACAAAGGCCTAGACCCCTACAGAGGTCTAACTGGTCTCTTTGATTCCAGGCTCTGTAGCCTACATTACTACTCTCACTACTTCCTATCCACATCAGTGTATTCCAGGACCTTCCCCAGCACCACATCCGGGGCATCCCCTGATTCTGACACCCCCAATGGTTTCTCAATGCCTGCAGGACAGCATCCCAACTGTTCATATGGCACATCCAGCTTCTCCGTTCTCTGTTTTCATCCTTTTCACTCATGAGTTTTCTCACTCAACAAACACCTGCTGAAGATCTATGGCGCATCAGGCACTGTGTTGGATACTGGAGAACTGACCTAGCACCTGCCCTCAGGGAAATTACAGTCTTGGCTATTGGAGGTAAAATGCCTTCAGCCAACTCTCTCTGTGGACCAGTGTCTGCTAGGGCCCTCATAGTAAAACACCATGGACTGGGTAGCTTCAACAACAGAAATGTGTTTTCTCACAGCTGTGGAGGCTTGGCCCCACCATCCAGGGGTCAGCAGGCAGGTGCTCTCCTGAGGCTTCCCTCCCTAGCTGGCGGATGGCTGCCTCCTCATTCCATCCTTAAGTGGCCTTTCCTCTGCACACACACACCCCCCTTGGTTGCCCTTCCTCTTCTCATAAGGACACCAGTCATATCAGCTTAGGGCCCCACCCTTACGACCTCATTTAACCTTAACTATCTCCCTGACTGGCTTATCTCCAAACACAGTCACATTCTGAGATCTACTTCAACATGTGGACTCAGGGCAGGAGACACAATTCGGTCCACCCTGGGAGCTCCTTATTCAGTCCTTCCTCTAGTCTGCTTCTCACCCAACCTCTTACAGGTGGACCTCCAGCTCCTTCTCTCCTCCAGGGAGGCACTCTCTGCCCCTGACCCACCCTGCCAACCTCTCCAAGCCAGACATTTATCTAGTACTGTAACTACTGACTTGTCCAGCATGTCCCTGCGCCATCAGACACCATTCTACCAGGCACAGGAGGAGGTTCTGGACCTTGGAGACGCCTGGGCTCCATGCCACCTGGGACGTGAGGTAACCATATCCAGGTGCTGGCCAGCTTCTGCTCCTCAGACTCTGGTCTCTGTGTCTGCTCATTTCTGCATTCCCTTTGTCTTAGCCTTGGAATAGAAGCTTATCACAAAGGCCTAGACCCCTACAGAGGTCTAACTGGTCTCTTTGATTCCAGGCTCTGTAGCCTACATTACTACTCTCACTACTTCCTATCCACATCAGTGTATTCCAGGACCTTCCCCAGCACCACATCCGGGGCATCCCCTGATTCTGACACCCCCAATGGTTTCTCAATGCCTGCAGGACAGCATCCCAACTGTTCATATGGCACATCCAGCTTCTCCGTTCTCTGTTTTCA
The DNA here is from genome assembly GCA_022376925.1 of Tragulus kanchil. NCBI lineage: Eukaryota > Metazoa > Chordata > Mammalia > Artiodactyla > Tragulidae > Tragulus > Tragulus kanchil. Next base: position 65,525,185 of record JAIOJX010000006.1, on the reverse strand, counting down.
TCCTTTTCACTCATGAGTTTTCTCACTCAACAAACACCTGCTGAAGATCTATGGCGCATCAGGCACTGTGTTGGATACTGGAGAACTGACCTAGCACCTGCCCTCAGGGAAATTACAGTCTTGGCTATTGGAGGTAAAATGCCTTCAGCCAACTCTCTCTGTGGGCCAGTGTCTGCTAGGGCCCTCATAGTAAAACACCATGGACTGGGTAGCTTCAACAACAGAAATGTGTTTTCTCACAGCTGTGGAGGCTTGGCCCCACCATCCAGGGGTCAGCAGGCAGGTGCTCTCCTGAGGCTTCCCTCCCTAGCTGGCAGATGGCTGCCTCCTCATTCCATCCTTAAGTGGCCTTTCCTCTGCACACACACACCCCCCTTGGTTGCCCTTCCTCTTCTCATAAGGACACCAGTCATATCAGCTTAGGGCCCCACCCTTACGACCTCATTTAACCTTAACTATCTCCCTGACTGGCTTATCTCCAAACACAGTCACATTCTGAGATCTACTTCAACATGTGGACTCAGGGCAGGAGACACAATTCGGTCCACCCTGGGAGCTCCTTATTCAGTCCTTCCTCTAGTCTGCTTCTCACCCAACCTCTTACAGGTGGACCTCCAGCTCCTTCTCTCCTCCAGGGAGGCACTCTCTGCCCCTGACCCACCCTGCCAACCTCTCCAAGCCAGACATTTATCTAATGTCACTGTCACTGTTGGTTAAACTGACTGACTCCTGCAAGACAGCAGAAATACCAAGACTGGGGACAGTCTCTAAGCTCATCATATGAGCCCAGAGCCTCACACTGTGGCTGACTGGCATACAGTAGGGACTTAATAAATGTGGGAAGGATGAAGGCACAATGACCCTAATCTTGTGCCATCTCGCCTTCTCTGCCCGGAACTGAGAGCCAGGCATTGCCCCAGCCCCTTTGCTGGCCTCTCTCCCCCAGCACCTGAACAGAAGCTGAAAACTTATTGAATTGAGTTGCATCCAGCTACAGCCTCTTTCCATCCCTCAATGACACGTGCAGTGTGCTGTGGTAGGTCCTCAGCGCCCATCCCAAGAGTGTTTGGTTAACATCCCCTACATTCACGCCAGGAGACAGGCAGGCCATCCGGGCAGAGAGCTGCCAGGAGGCTGATCAACTTGTAAGTGCTGCCACCTCCGGCTGCAAAGGGGCAGCAGCACCACACAGGCCAAGCCGAGGAGCAAGCATCTCAGCTAGTCTGAAAAGAGCTCAGGGACCTACGGCTGGAGCTGCATCTTTACCTGACGTGTGAGCATCCATCCGTCCAGAGCGCTGACCACACTGTCAGAGCTCAGATCACCAGGAGGAGAGTTTCCGTACAGCAGAACAGCCTCACCATGGCCATAGGGGACTGACCTCAGGGAGGATAATGACACGGAGCTCCGATTTGAGGAATGATGTAGACATAATTCCTGGATGAACAAACATCGGTGAGATGCCTCACAGGCCAATCCTGCTATGCAGTATGCATGATTCACATTTGTGCTGTGTGTTTCTGGGTATATCCAGGTATACAGCTAAAAGGAACTATTTTTAAAGTAAATTCTTATTTAAAAGCATTAGAGATATAACACAGTCACATTCTGAGATCTACTTCAACATGTGGACTCAGGGCAGGAGACACAATTCGGTCCACCCTGGGAGCTCCTTATTCAGTCCTTCCTCTAGTCTGCTTCTCACCCAACCTCTTACAGGTGGACCTCCAGCTCCTTCTCTCCTCCAGGGAGGCACTCTCTGCCCCTGACCCACCCTGCCAACCTCTCCAAGCCAGACATTTATCTAATGTCACTGTCACTGTTGGTTAAACTGACTGACTCCTGCAAGACAGCAGAAATACCAAGACTGGGGACAGTCTCTAAGCTCATCATATGAGCCCAGAGCCTCACACTGTGGCTGACTGGCATACAGTAGGGACTTAATAAATGTGGGAAGGATGAAGGCACAATGACCCTAATCTTGTGCCATCTCGCCTTCTCTGCCCGGAACTGAGAGCCAGGCATTGCCCCAGCCCCTTTGCTGGCCTCTCTCCCCCAGCACCTGAACAGAAGCTGAAAACTTATTGAATTGAGTTGCATCCAGCTACAGCCTCTTTCCATCCCTCAATGACACGTGCAGTGTGCTGTGGTAGGTCCTCAGCGCCCATCCCAAGAGTGTTTGGTTAACATCCCCTACATTCACGCCAGGAGACAGGCAGGCCATCCGGGCAGAGAGCTGCCAGGAGGCTGATCAACTTGTAAGTGCTGCCACCTCCGGCTGAAAAGGGGGCAGCAGCACCACACAGGCCAAGCCGAGGAGCAAGCATCTCAGCTAGTCTGAAAAGAGCTCAGGGACCTACGGCTGGAGCTGCATCTTTACCTGACGTGTGAGCATCCATCCGTCCAGAGCGCTGACCACACTGTCAGAGCTCAGATCACCAGGAGGAGAGTTTCCGTACAGCAGAACAGCCTCACCATGGCCATAGGGGACTGACCTCAGGGAGGATAATGACACGGAGCTCCGATTTGAGGAATGATGTAGACATAATTCCTGGATGAACAAACATCGGTGAGATGCCTCACAGGCCAATCCTGCTATGCAGTATGCATGATTCACATTTGTGCTGTGTGTTTCTGGGTATATCCAGGTATACAGCTAAAAGGAACTATTTTTAAAGTAAATTCTTATTTAAAAGCATTAGAGATATAATCCCAAAGATGGGATGAAGTTACAGTGAGATGTAGGAGTCAAACAGACAAAATAAGGAGAAATCATAGCCTTTGCATCTGTAAAAAGGGTTAGCAATGCCTCCATCAAAGGCTTGGATGAGATCTAAATGAGGTCAAACGAGCATCCAGTATACTCTCTGGCATACAGCAGTTGTTCTATATGTTGGTTATTTTCCCTATATTTAGCCTATTTCTTTAGTCTTTTTGCAAAGAGTCACTAAATTGAAGTCATGTGTGCTTGGGAAAATTACCTTAAATTATGTGTTTTGTCCTCCTTCTTTGCCTGAAGAGAAATAACCACTGCTCTGCCTCAACTGGTGCAAACCAAGTAAGAAAGCCCTTCTGCCATGAGAAGCATTACAAAGTATCATCACTTCAAGCTGCTTCAGCCAAATGGCTGCAAGCCCTCTCCAGCCACTGATGTACCAAAAGCATGACAACCTCTTATATTTATCCCTCTCTGTCAGTCCAGTGACTAACCCATGTTCTCCTGCTCTTTCCTTCAAAATATCCCTTCTTCCTATTCCACTCACCAGACCTAATCTAGCCTTCCTAACCAAATGTATTCAATCACTGCAGAGAACGTCTAACCATCTCCTCGAATCCTACTTCTTTCCCTCTTCTCTAAGAATGAACAACATTTTAAACCGGTCCTTCTGGAAGGTCAGATTCAGCTTCAGGACCACAGGGAAAGAGAAATCTCAAAGCAACGAGTCATATTCATTCATTCAGCCAACATGTACTGGTGCCTGCTCTGCGCCTGGGAATGGAGAGACACACAAGACTAGTTCCTTCTTCAGTGAGCCAACCATCTGGTATAGGGTGTGACATGTGGAAAAGTTTCTGGGCCACAGGGAGAATGCCATGACCTGCTAACCCACCTGCACTTGAGTAAGGGATTATTCATAGAAAGGCCTTCATGGAGGGCAGATGAGTGGTCTCAAGGCAGACAGGTGGCCACATGCATAGGCAAAGGCTCAGAGGTGGGGGAACCGTGAGGAATGTTCATGAAACAGAAATGAGAGTTTAGTATGAGGATATCTGGGTAAAAGAGAATGGGAGATTATAATCATCACAGCCTCCCATCACAGCAATTGCTGATTATTTACCTTGTTCCAGGAACGGTGCTAAGCATCTGACAAGTTATAAATAGAAACCACTGGGCAAAAAATAACAGCTCAGGGACGTTACAGAACTTTTCCAGGGGTGAAGCTCAGGTCTATGAGACTCAGTGAGATTTGAGATTTTACCCATCACGGCCTATAAGTTGGGCACAGTGGAAGGTGCCAGGGGCTGGGGAGGGCGCAGACAAAGCAGAATAAGTGAAAGGTGCTCAGTCGTGTCCAACTCTTCACAGCCCCATGAACTATAGCCACCAGACTCCTCTATCCACAGAAGTCTCCAGACAAGAAACCTGAAGTGGGTCGCCATTCCCTACTCTAGATCTTCCTAATCCAGAGATTGAACCCGGGTCTCCTGCACTACAGGCAGATTCTTGACTGTCTGAGCCACAAGGGAAGCCTGAGGACACAGAAGGAAATCCTTAAATAGAACGACAACACTTTAGGAAGATGCTAAAGAAGAGTACTCTGTCCAGGAGTTGAGAATGGTCTAAAGGAAACGTGAAAACAAGAGAGCCACCCAAGGAGGCTAGGCCACTGGCCAAGCAAGAACTCCTGGACTGAAATGAGGCTGGTGGCCATGAGGCCAGCCAGAGGAGACAGCCACCGGATACACTGTGCCACAGGAGCCAGCCCGCTGAGGACAGGGTGAAAAGCAGTGAACTCGGGGAACCGGAGGAAGGTCAGATGATGCTGAGTTGCAACCAGGTGATGAGGAAGTCAGGAATGCCACGAATAAAAAGAAGAGGAGAGGCTGTTGGAACAAGTATGAGAATATCTTCCCCTTGGTTGGGCAGCACTAGATAATTCAGAGCAGTTCAGCCAACCCCGGAAATTTTAATTACACAAATCCCAAATTCACCCTCTCCAAAGTCTTTTTGAAACACCGTCTCCAGGAGTCTTTCATGCTGAGAAGCTGACAGCCAGGAGAATATTCAAACTAACCCATCTTTGTCACCACTCAGTCATCACGTATCTTAAAAAAAACCTGAACAATTCTTATTTTACAGTGTTCTCCCTCCGTGGGAAAGCCCTGTCTGTGAAAGGCAAGCTTCTAAGGAAGAGTAGAGGAAAAAAATCGATCAAAAAGTCATTCCCTTGACTGATCAATAGACTGTCAGGGAAATTTTACCTCTCCCATCTGCACTAGGTAAGTGGGTCCTTACAGCACTGAACAATACTTACCTCGCTGAATTTCTCTCCATGGTAATTTGCAGCCCCACGCCTCTCTGGATTTTCTCTGATTCAGCACAGAATTTGAATTTGACAAGTGCTAGGGAGGCACGGGGAAGCTACTGTCCATAAGCAGCACCAAGAGAAGTTGCCCAGCGGGCGGTTCTGATTTGCATCCCTCCCTGCTGCAGGGCGCAAGTGGGCAAGTTCACATCTGAAGTCTTCTGTCTGATCTTCCCACAGCCATCATCAGTGAGTTTGTCAGTGAGGTCTCCACTCACAAGGCACTTCCTCAAGGGGGCATCCCTCAGACCCAGCTACAATGCACCCCTTTGGGGACAAGGAATACTCTGTATTTTGTTTTGTGTGGTGGCTGCACAGGTGCATTAGATATTTTTAAAAATGAGTTGCTAATTTTAGAAGCATGGACTTCACTGAATATAAGTTATGCCTCAATTAAAAGGAAATTAAAAATAATTACAAGTGTGAAATACACCCTTCTCAAGCCCGGGACACTACCCAGTCCTATTTATTTTTTTTAGCACATAGGCCAGTGTCTGAAAATAGATGATGTAGCTGCCGAGAGAGGCACGGTCTGCCACTGTAACCAATTAGTCATGTGTCTATTGAAGCTTACATTAGTTTAAGCTAAATGAAGAAAACCTCATGACCTTTTTCTTTTCTGGCCAAGCCATGCAGCAGGCAGAATTTTAGTTCCCCAACCAGGGAGCAAACCCATACGTCCTGTAGAGTCCTAATCAAGGAATACTCAAAGTAACTAAGATTTCAAATGAGCATCCTCAGTCATACTAGCGACAATTCAAGTGGCCCATGGTCAGCTATGACGAGTGGCTATGACACATACAGTTCATGGATGGAACATGTCCATCATCACAAGAACTTGCAAGGAAGCACTGGTCTAGAATGTAAGCTTCAAGAAGAAAGCTATACTGTCTGTTTAGTTGACCGCTAGCTCCAAGAACAGAGCAAGGCACATGGAAGGTACTTCATAAATACTTGTTGAATAGCTGAACAATAATTATTTTGTAATACCAAAAAAATCATGGACTAAAAATCAAAACCTGGAAATGTCCTAATTGTACACGTAAATAGTTAAATTAGTTAAATAAATGTTGGCACATTCTCTAGTAGAACTCTCTCTAGTTGTTAAAAAGCATGAGGTAGGTGTGTAGGTAATGACCCAGACGGACATCTACACCATATTAAGTGAAAAAACAAGGTTCTTAAAAATCCATACAGTGTGATTTCCTTTTTCTGAGAAACACAAACCAAGAGTAGTCAAGAATGCTCTATAGCAAACTGCTAAACGACAATCACTGCTGAATAGAATTAGAGCAAAGAGGAATTTGCACTCTGAATTCTTCTGTAATGTTTGAATGTGTAATGAGTGTGTTACTTGAGTGGTTTTTTTTTAAAAAAGATTTAAAACAAAACCACATGCAGCCCTAGAAGAACAAAAAGAAAGCAAGTAATCCCACACTGCAAACTGTCCCAAGAATATACAGAACATTTCTTAAAAGGAAATTAAAAATAATTACAAGTGTGAAATACACCCTTCTCAAGCCCGGGACACCCCTCCTATTTATTTTTTAGCACATAGGCCAGTGTCTGAAAATAGATGATGTAGCTGCCGAGAGGCACGGTCTGCCACTGTAACCAATTAGTCATGTGTCTATTGAAGCTTACATTAGTTTAAGCTAAATGAAGAAAACCTCATGACCTTTTTCTTTTCTGGCCAAGCCATGCAGCAGGCAGAATTTTAGTTCCCCAACCAGGGAGCAAACCCATACGTCCTGTAGAGTCCTAATCAAGGAATACTCAAAGTAACTAAGATTTCAAATGAGCATCCTCAGTCATACTAGCGACAATTCAAGTGGCCCATGGTCAGCTATGACGAGTGGCTATGACACATACAGTTCATGGATGGAACATGTCCATCATCACAAGAACTTGCAAGGAAGCACTGGTCTAGAATGTAAGCTTCAAGAAGAAAGCTATACTGTCTGTTTAGTTGACCGCTAGCTCCAAGAACAGAGCAAGGCACATGGAAGGTACTTCATAAATACTTGTTGAATAGCTGAACAATAATTATTTTGTAATACCAAAAAAATCATGGACTAAAAAATCAAAACCTGGAAATGTCCTAATTGTACACGTAAATAGTTAAATTAGTTAAATAAATGTTGGCACATTCTCTAGTAGAACTCTCTCTAGTTGTTAAAAAGCATGAGGTAGGTGTGTAGGTAATGACCCAGACGGACATCTACACCATATTAAGTGAAAAAACAAGGTTCTTAAAAATCCATACAGTGTGATTTCCTTTTTCTGAGAAACACAAACCAAGAGTAGTCAAGAATGCTCTATAGCAAACTGCTAAACGACAATCACTGCTGAATAGAATTAGAGCAAAGAGGAATTTGCACTCTGAATTCTTCTGTAATGTTTGAATGTGTAATGAGTGTGTTACTTGAGTGGTTTTTTTTTAAAAAAGATTTAAAACAAAACCACATGCAGCCCTAGAAGAACAAAAAGAAAGCAAGTAATCCCACACTGCAAACTGTCCCAAGAATATACAGAACATTTCTTAAATAATTACCAAGTGCCAAATTCCTTACCAGCTTTGCTTCAGTTAATCTTCACATTGTCCCTATAATTAAATACTATTCTCTTGTGCAGAAAATGTAAACTCTAATCATCAGAGAGCTTCAGTAGCTTTCTCAAAGTCACACAGCGAACATACAGCACAGTTGGAACCTGCGCCCAGCTCTCTGGTTCATCAGTTCGTGGCACACTCGCAGGAAACACAGGCAAATCCCTGCCAAGAACCAGACCCCAGAGGGGCACTCAGCCAGGCACTCCGTCCACATGAAAATCAAAACCAGGCCAAGCCAGAACAAGGTGCATGAAACCTACCAAAACCTTGAAGAAAATGACTTTTACTGCTCAGGACTGGAGGAAATCCAGCAAAATGACTCTGGCCGATCTCCTTCTGCCTTGTCACCCCAGCACCTGACAAGTGTCCTTCTCTGAATAACACACACACACACAACAGCAATGCCCCCTGGATCTGGTGTCCGTGAACATGTGGTAACTTAAGCATGCTGGTGGAGCTCCCCCAGCGCCCCCACAGATGCCTCGATCGCGCCTTTGTTGGATTTTCAGCCAGTCCCCTATAAAGAGGGGTTCCCAGTTCACCCAAGCTCTCTGAGCCAAAACACAGTGGAGCCCCCTTTCAGCTCTGTGGACAAGACATTCTGGGCTGCGTGCCCAGAGGCTTGTTTAGCCTCACACTTGACACAAATGGGGTGTGTGTTTATCCACAAACACACACGTGCACACAGCAACAGAAGCTGTTACAGTGGCAGTATTTCTAGAAGAATTACCCCAAACTGTACTCATGCAATATGGATCTATATCAAGGTGCCTATCAGAAAAAGCAATCTGATTCCTTCTCAGCCAAGTTTCAACCCCTGCCCGGAAAATTCAGTAGGAGATGAAATGTAATACTCTATTAAGCCTTATTTTGCCAGCACAAGTGAGAGCTCACTCTGGGATTAAAAAAAAAGCACATGCAGCCCTAGAAGAACAAAAAGAAAGCAAGTAATCCCACACTGCAAACTGTCCCAAGAATATACAGAACATTTCTTAAATAATTACCAAGTGCCAAATTCCTTACCAGCTTTGCTTCAGTTAATCTTCACATTGTCCCTATAATTAAATACTATTCTCTTGTGCAGAAAATGTAAACTCTAATCATCAGAGAGCTTCAGTAGCTTTCTCAAAGTCACACAGCGAACATACAGCACAGTTGGAACCTGCGCCCAGCTCTCTGGTTCATCAGTTCGTGGCACACTCGCAGGAAACACAGGCAAATCCCTGCCAAGAACCAGACCCCAGAGGGGCACTCAGCCAGGCACTCCGTCCACATGAAAATCAAAACCAGGCCAAGCCAGAACAAGGTGCATGAAACCTACCAAAACCTTGAAGAAAATGACTTTTACTGCTCAGGACTGGAGGAAATCCAGCAAAATGACTCTGGCCGATCTCCTTCTGCCTTGTCACCCCAGCACCTGACAAGTGTCCTTCTCTGAATAACACACACACACACAACAGCAATGCCCCGTGGATCTGGTGTCCGTGAACATGTGGTAACTTAAGCATGCTGGTGGAGCTCCCCCAGCGCCCCCACAGATGCCTCGATCGCGCCTTTGTTGGATTTTCAGCCAGTCCCCTATAAAGAGGGGTTCCCAGTTCACCCAAGCTCTCTGAGCCAAAACACAGTGGAGCCCCCTTTCAGCTCTGTGGACAAGACATTCTGGGCTGCGTGCCCAGAGGCTTGTTTAGCCTCACACTTGACACAAATGGGGTGTGTGTTTATCCACAAACACACACGTGCACACAGCAACAGAAGCTGTTACAGTGGCAGTATTTCTAGAAGAATTACCCCAAACTGTACTCATGCAATATGGATCTATATCAAGGTGCCTATCAGAAAAAGCAATCTGATTCCTTCTCAGCCAAGTTTCAACCCCTGCCCGGAAAATTCAGTAGGAGATGAAATGTAATACTCTATTAAGCCTTATTTTGCCAGCACAAGTGAGAGCTCACTCAAGCATAGAGAGTCATTAAAATGGATCTTACATATATCATTATAAATTTAATAATCGCCATGACGGCTAGAGTTCAAGTTAAAATGAATGTCAGCTGAGCATGACCAATTGATGTTACCCCAGCTGCCGCGGAGCCTCACTTGGGGTTATAGTCTGCTTCCAGAAGCTCCACAGTACATGTGGACCCAACGCAGCCAGAGCCAAGAACAGATGGGAAACGCAGACACCCTCACCTAGCCAAGGAGAGGCCATCATAATTGCACATTATCTCGGTGTACCAGCCCAATTAAAATTTTCTACAGTGTCAGAGGTCCCAAATGGTCTTCCACTACAGTGTCTGGATATAAAACTTGGCTCACACTTAGTAAAACACAGTCAATCCCTGGACCTATTCACAACAATGATTGGTTTTCCTCCCATATCTCAGAAAGCTCCTGCAGAAATAGGAGCAGAGAGGTCTAGTTGGTTACTCACTGAATAAATCAAAAGCCACAAAACAAATTTCACTTATCTAGACAGCAAAGAGAGTGGGCATTCTTTCTGCCTTATGGCGAGTGCAGCCTCAGAAATGGAAACTTCTTTTTTTTAGGAATAGAGTCCCTATCTGGGTTTTTAAAATATAATTAGTTTCTGTTTATTTTGACTTTTTTAAGGTTAGAGTAAAGCCCCATACTAAATCTTCTTCATAAACACACAGAGCCATTGAAAATTACAGGGAAGAATTGTAAGGCTAGTTTTCTCCTCCACAGGTATTTTCACACCAAAGAGACGATTTTTTAGACTCATGAAGAGAGGGGCTACTGCACCTCACATAGAGAGAAGAGCGGAAGTTTTTTAACCATCCACAACATTTCAAAGGAAACAGCAGAAATTATTTTCAGATTAACACAGACTCTGGCTCCGATTGAGCTGTATGTAACCCTGGCCACCTCCTGGTCCCAGCAATTCCCCTGGGAGTGAGGAAACGGCTTCAACTTTCTTCCTGGACAAACAGCCACTCAATGCTACTCTCCAAGGCTTTTGAAGACAAGCTGAACTTTAACTGGTAGACACGGGTCCTGGGTGACTGCGGCTTTCAGGCTGATGACAGCAAATGACCTACACTCAATGGGCCTTTTTAAATGATTTTGACATTCTCGCAGATGGGGCCAAAGAGTGGAGTAGAATACGTTTTTGATCTGTAAACTCGAGAGTCAGCAGACCACATGGCAAATAACTCTGATGAAACCACCACTGTCAAGAGAAGCATTTCCAAAAGGTCCTCACAGGGTATGAATCCCAAAGGAGGCTCCAGTACACGTCAGCTCATATTCGACTTAGAGAACACCAACACGTTTAACTCCATGGGCTAAGGCTACACACCTTTGCCTTTCTGATTTCTCCTCCTCCTTTCTCTCTTCCCTTGCCCACCAGCGAGCCAAGGTTTCCAGGACTAGGACCTGGCGAGTCAAGCGCCCCCTTTCCCTCACCAGGGAAAGACAAGCCCGAGTGTCTGGACTGGCTATTCACATACCATTTGATTGGTTTTCCTCCCATATCTCAGAAAGCTCCTGCAGAAATAGGAGCAGAGAGGTCTAGTTGGTTACTCACTGAATAAATCAAAAGCCACAAAACAAATTTCACTTATCTAGACAGCAAAGAGAGTGGGCATTCTTTCTGCCTTATGGCGAGTGCAGCCTCAGAAATGGAAACTTCTTTTTTTTAGGAATAGAGTCCCTATCTGGGTTTTTAAAATATAATTAGTTTCTGTTTATTTTGACTTTTTTAAGGTTAGAGTAAAGCCCCATACTAAATCTTCTTCATAAACACACAGAGCCATTGAAAATTACAGGGAAGAATTGTAAGGCTAGTTTTCTCCTCCACAGGTATTTTCACACCAAAGAGACGATTTTTTAGACTCATGAAGAGAGGGGCTACTGCACCTCACATAGAGAGAAGAGCGGAAGTTTTTCAACCATCCACAACATTTCAAAGGAAACAGCAGAAATTATTTTCAGATTAACACAGACTCTGGCTCCGATTGAGCTGTATGTAACCCTGGCCACCTCCTGGTCCCAGCAATTCCCCTGGGAGTGAGGAAACGGCTTCAACTTTCTTCCTGGACAAACAGCCACTCAATGCTACTCTCCAAGGCTTTTGAAGACAAGCTGAACTTTAACTGGTAGACACGGGTCCTGGGTGACTGCGGCTTTCAGGCTGATGACAGCAAATGACCTACACTCAATGGGCCTTTTTAAATGATTTTGACATTCTCGCAGATGGGGCCAAAGAGTGGAGTAGAATACGTTTTTGATCTGTAAACTCGAGAGTCAGCAGACCACATGGCAAATAACTCTGATGAAACCACCACTGTCAAGAGAAGCATTTCCAAAAGGTCCTCACAGGGTATGAATCCCAAAGGAGGCTCCAGTACACGTCAGCTCATATTCGACTTAGAGAACACCAACACGTTTAACTCCATGGGCTAAGGCTTACACACCTTTGCCTTTCTGATTTCTCCTCCTCCTTTCTCTCTTCCCCTTGCCCACCAGCGAGCCAAGGTTTCAAGTCCAGGACTAGGACCTGGCGAGTCAAGCGCCTCCATCCTGCCTCCATCACCAGGGAAAGACAAGCCCGCATCATTGATGATGGCAACGACAACAAGGCAGACGACGACCTGGGAGCTCTGAATCCTGCTAAGCAATTCCGGCGCCATAAGCCAAGCAACCAAGTTCTCACTTACCCTCTTTTGATCTTCCAGTCCGTGGGTAACCAGTTTTCTCTTCTGCTGTTGGCTGGACTCAGAAACCGATTCCATTTCCCAGGAATAAAATCCCCTCTCTTCAGCGGTGCTTCCAAATCCACAGAGGGATCAAAGAACCCAGGCAAAAGTGATGCATGCAGGCGGCCAGCCACGGCTCCTGCTAGCCAAGGGAATCCACACCACCTTTTCAAAGGTCTTCCCGACGTCTCAAAATCCACTGGAGACCCTCTCTCGCCATTGCTGCCTTAGCAATGAGGGCGGCGGCTGCCGGCATCGTGAAAGCTGGGACGTAGGGTCTTACTTCTGTTCAAATGCTGGCTTCCCAAGAGCCCAGAGGACAGATTTGGGCAGAGCCAAGTCCATATCCTGGGGCATGTGCCACATTGCTGCCCCAGAAATCCTTTCCCTCACTGTCTCCTTGGCACCAATAATTTATGTGTCAATAACGATGTAAATGGGCATTTAATCCACCAAGCTGATAGCATCCACATCCCTCTCCGGCAGCCCCTGACACCCATAAATCACCACAAAGCTGCTCGCAAAGCCGCCCGTCACAGTTCCTGCGAGTGTGCATCACTGAGGTTGTTCCCTTCCCAGGCTGTCGTCTTCCTTGCTGGCGGAACACCCATCCTGTGGAGAAAATGTTCAATGGTCAGAAGTGCCCTGTGTGCAGGAGCACAGGTGTGAGCTTCCGGCCCACCAGCTGAAGTCCAGGCCCCGCAGCCGCCAGTGGTCCTCCTCCCAGCCTCGCCATCCTCCAGGCGCATCCCAGGACAAGCACCTGGGGGCCTCATGGGTTCCCCACTCCCACTGAGACGCACAGAGGCCCCTGTTCTACGCATATGCACACTGGAGGCAGGAGAGAATTCTCTCGCTAACCTATGCAGCGTACATTGTCATCATAGGAATAAGGCACCCAAATATGGTAAGACAGGGAAGCAACGGTCTGTGAGGCAAAAAGGCATCAACAATCCTCCCCCACCCTCCCAGTTACAGCTGTGGAGGCAGCGTGTGGCAGACGAGCCAACAGGGTCCACCCGGGAAGTGAAAAGAGCAGCCTAGATCATCCGAGTGAGGGCTGGGAGGCACTGCAACAGAGCTGCAGTCCCTGCCTGCCTCGGAACCTGCAGGCAGAGGAGGCCCCCAGTCACCTCCAGGCTGATGTCACAGAGCTCAGAGGGACAGGGAGTGCGGGAGGGAGGGAGGAGAGGAAGGACCTCTGGCACCAAGGAAAGCATGACGCAGGGGATGCACCTTCCATGAACATATAAAGGGTGGGAACATATTGGAGAATCCCCATGCAGATGCACCAATAAATAACCATGAATGCCTTCTCCTGTAGCACCAGAACCGCTGGGGAGGAAATTTTAAAACGGCGCAAAAGCTCTTTACTAAAAGGCACTCGTCTCTTGCCAGCGTTTCTAATCAACGCACTCACCATTCCACAATTCAGGCCGCGCCAGCCTCCGGGAGAGCTGCGGCCAGATCCGGCCGCAGCGGGCATCAGACAGAAGCCCTCAGACCCTCCCTTGCAGCTGTCCTGACGGGTGGCTACTTTGGAATGAGGCCGAAGCCACCCTCAGTCACAAAAGGCTTCTACGCGGCTCAGTGCCAAAGCAGGTTAAAAGGTGTCTGAGAGACGCAGCCACGGAGGGCTTGTGAGGAGGGAGAGAAGCTACAAGAAAGGCTTGCCCTACGCCACGTGAAACCCTCAGCAAGAGCAGATTTCTCCAAGTGAATGCCCAGGTGACCAATGTGCTGAATTTGGCAAGGATCCACCTGTGAGAACAGGATGTCCAGAAGATGACACCCATGGGTTGGGAAACTAAGAAGTCCTCTGTAGGCCTAGGAAATAGCTTCCAGAGAAAGCCCTCTGGCTGCCCACAGCCCCTTCAAGGGATCCCTGGCTGAGGTGAAACCTCTCAGATACACCTCTTTTTTTTTTTTTTTTAATTTATTTGGCTGCACTGGGTCTTTGTTGCAGCACATGGGATCTTTAGTTGAAGTATGTGGGATCTAGTTTCCCGACTAGGAATCGAACCCTATTACCCTGCATTGGGAGCATGGCGTCTTAGAAAGCAGATAACCAGGGAAGTCCCAAGATACACTTCTTTTTAGCTCCAGATCACAATGCAAATAAACTCTGGCAAACTGACTCCAAGTATTACCTTTTACTGAATCTAAATAAATCTCAGACTAGTGAACTCAGCCAGATCCAGATTTGAATCTCAACTCTGAAACTTAATTGACTGTGTGACCCTGAGCAAGGAACTTAACCTCTCTGAGCCTAGTGTTCTCATCTACGAAGAGGGGATAACAGTAGCACATAGGAGTGGGAAGATCACCTCTTGACAAAGCAGGTGATGGAAAGGTAACAATTGCTAACACTACTTGAAGGCTTGCTCCGTGTCAGGTGCTGTCTGCTGCTTTACTTATTCATTCAACAAATTTCTGTGTGTCAGTTTTCCTGCTCCAATTAGGGATTCTTAGCCTTGGGTTAGAGATGAGACAACCAATGATGAGGAAGGTCAAGTAACATGCCTAACATCACACAGCTAGGAAGTTGTGGGACTGGGGACTGAACCCATGTCTGACTGCAAAGTGCTTGCTCATAGCCATGCCTTGCTGGCAGGATCACAGTTATCTGGCTTTTCACAAGCAGCCTGAGTCCAGAGTCCACACGTTTTTTTACAGCTTCCTGGCTCTCCTCATGAATAATAATATAAGAAAAAATGTCACCGCCCAAAGGGTCTGCTATTTGGATGGGCTCGTCGTTCTCAGCTCTGGGAGCTCTTGTCTCCGGGAACAGCTCTGCACTCTGCACCAGACCCTCGCTCTCTCCCAGGTGAGACCCTGTCACATCCCATCATGCCAGCCGGTGCACACGCCCCATGCACACAAGGGGACAGACGTTCTCGCCACAGAAATACCTCCCCATCAGTGGGGAGTGGGCGGATGCTCATCGCCTCCTGCGAGCCTTTTGTTTTTTCCTGGGAGTTGGTTTCCACCAGCTCTGGGGTTATCCCTGTCCTTGTGCCAGCCAGGGCAGGGAGGGGTACCCGTGAAAGGAGAGAAGCAATGCTGCTACCCTCCGGGCACGGCCATATCCAGTCGGCTTCCTGACTGGGGAGGGTGGACTTCGTGAGAGCAAATTCTGATGTAAAAGCGCTGATTTCTTACTGCCAAGAGAAATCTCAGCAACTTTTAAAACATGAATTAAAAAAAAAAGCTGAAAGGCAGGACTAGCGGGATATTTTACAAGATGGTTGAGAAGTCAATACGTTTGCTGGATTGATCCTTAAATGCTGCAACATAGCAGCACCTTTTCCTCTCCCTTCCCTAAGTTAGCCAGGAGCAGTGCAAGGGAAGCAGGGGGGAAAAACTGAACCATAAGAGAGATCAGGGAGTGTCACAGGCATGCCCAGCTCCTCCTTAAAGTGCAGAGGACAAGCCTGGCCATCCTGAGAACATCCTGAACACACTGCCGGGGCTTCCTCCTGCTTAGTCAAACACAGTCGCCAAAAGCCTTCAACCCCCCACTGCAGGTGTACCCCAATTCTCCCTACCTTCTAGACAATTTCCAGGAGAGAAACATGTGAATGACTGGTTCAGAGGCAGAGTTCAGGACTTGGGGAGCCAAGCCAGGGTCTAGTCTCAGAAGCAGAGGCATCCTTTTGAGAACCCCAGTGAGATCCCTTCCTGTAATAAAAGGTCGTTTCCAGGTAATGCCAATATGGAATGTCAGGTGTCAGTTATAAGCCGCAGGTCCATCCTTCCCAGGTACAATGCCCTCCTTCCTTCCTCCTGGGGGCTGGCACTGTGAACCCATTTTCTATGTTTTGGTAAAGCATCCTTCTTATTCTCCAAAGTTTTCAAAATTGGGCATAGCCCTTTGGCCTTCCCCTCACCCTCCTCCCTCTCCACAGCTGCTCCTGACCGCAGGTGACTCTAAGACTGAGGAAACTGGTTTTAAACCTGGATTAAAGAAAGGTTAGAGGGTGAGAAAGGGCAGCCTGACCTGTCTCATCTTTTACTGCAGTTCCGCTTCTGAAACAAGGGTGCGTAGCCTTTGGAATGGCCTAATTAACACTCATCACCAACACAGCATTTTTTAATTAGTATTCAATGCCAATAGGGGAAACGGAGGAGCTTCTTGGCAATCAAACCTTTCATTAATCAATCAATCAATTAAGTTACATAAGATGTAAGAAAGAGCCAAGGAAGCGCGATGTTTCCGGACAGATTTTTTGGGGGGCGGGGGGGGGGTGTGCGGGGAGCTTTTTTTTTTTTTGCTCCCAAAGGGAGACCGCCAAGTCGGCCACTTTGCTAAGCTGCGGAGAAGGGCTGATCCAGCCACCCACCCCGGAGCCTTTATTAGCGCACGACTAGGGAGCGGAGCGTGCTCCCGCCTCTTCCCTGAAGAAAAGAAAGGTTCACACACAAAAATAAGTCACTAAGGCCCCAGCTGGGAGGCGCGGGCTGCCGCCGCCGCCGCCGGGGTTCCTTTGCCGGCAAGAAAGGAGCGGACTCAGCGGAGCGCAAGCCCGGGAGGCGCCGCGGCTCCCGGCGCTTGGGCGCCCCCTCCTTGCCCGCCGCCCACGCCCTCGCCGCCGCCCGCTGCTACCCCGAGCGTGGGAGAGAGAGCCAGGGAAACGGGAGGCCTGGCCTCCTTGCCCCGGCTTCGATCCACCTCCACTCACACACACATGGATATGGAGAGCCAGAAAACGGACTCCAGCACAGACTGATACAGGCAGGGTCGACACTCGCGGAGGTCCAAGCAGACTCTCTCACACACACACCTACAGAAGCCCAGATCACACACACGAGGATGCACACCCAGCCCGAGGGACACGCGCAGACAGGTACCAGACAATTCAGGAACGGAAGCACCGAAGGCACAGACAGAAAACACACACACACACTCACAGATACACAGCCAGGCACACAGAGAAAAGAGACACACACCAAACACCGAGAATACACGGGGGTACCGACAGAAGGATTCACAAACAGCGACCGTCAGACACAAGCACCCGGCGAGGGCGTTCAAAGGCACCCACGCCGACAGTGAACACAGAGCGGCCCATTAAAGAAAGGTTAGAGGGTGAGAAAGGGCAGCCTGACCTGTCTCATCTTTTACTGCAGTTCCGCTTCTGAAACAAGGGTGCGTAGCCTTTGGAATGGCCTAATTAACACTCATCACCAACACAGCATTTTTTAATTAGTATTCAATGCCAATAGGGGAAACGGAGGAGCTTCTTGGCAATCAAACCTTTCATTAATCAATCAATCAATTAAGTTACATAAGATGTAAGAAAGAGCCAAGGAAGCGCGATGTTTCCGGACAGATTTTTTGGGGGGCGGGGGTGCGGGGAGCTTTTTTTTTTTTTGCTCCCAAAGGGAGACCGCCAAGTCGGCCACTTTGCTAAGCTGCGGAGAAGGGCTGATCCAGCCACCCACCCCGGAGCCTTTATTAGCGCACGACTAGGGAGCGGAGCGTGCTCCCGCCTCTTCCCTGAAGAAAAGAAAGGTTCACACACAAAAATAAGTCACTAAGGCCCCAGCTGGGAGGCGCGGGCTGCCGCCGCCGCCGCCGGGGTTCCTTTGCCGGCAAGAAAGGAGCGGACTCAGCGGAGCGCAAGCCCGGGAGGCGCCGCGGCTCCCGGCGCTTGGGCGCCCCCTCCTTGCCCGCCGCCCACGCCCTCGCCGCCGCCCGCTGCTACCCCGAGCGTGGGAGAGAGAGCCAGGGAAACGGGAGGCCTGGCCTCCTTGCCCCGGCTTCGATCCACCTCCACTCACACACACATGGATATGGAGAGCCAGAAAACGGACTCCAGCACAGACTGATACAGGCAGGGTCGACACTCGCGGAGGTCCAAGCAGACTCTCTCACACACACACCTACAGAAGCCCAGATCACACACACGAGGATGCACACCCAGCCCGAGGGACACGCGCAGACAGGTACCAGACAATTCAGGAACGGAAGCACCGAAGGCACAGACAGAAAACACACACACACACTCACAGATACACAGCCAGGCACACAGAGAAAAGAGACACACACCAAACACCGAGAATACACGGGGGTACCGACAGAAGGATTCACAAACAGCGACCGTCAGACACAAGCACCCGGCGAGGGCGTTCAAAGGCACCCACGCCGACAGTGAACACAGAGCGGCCCAGACGTCTCGAGGATACACCCCGAGCTCCAATCACGCCGAGGGGGAATCACGCGCGGAAACACACACAGAGAACACACCACAAACACAAGAGCCGGCACAGGAAGACACAGCCAGCCTCCGGCACGCACACCCAGAGGGACACACGCCCACTCCGCACGGGGGCGCAGGCAGCGTAGCCGGAGGCGGGGAAAGTGCGTCCGGAGCTCGCGGAACCGGCTCGGCACACCTCGCGGCGCGCCCCAGCCCGCATCTGCCGGCTAAGACTTTGCCAGAGCATCTCTGAACAAGGGCCGGCCGGCGGGCAGCGTGCGTCGGTCGCTGTGTGCACCGGCGTGGTCGGGTGCTGCAGCCACGCACCCAGGGAGGCCCCGGTCCTCCGACAGGGTCCCGGAGCGGAGGTGTGGCCCCCGAGCCGCTCTGCGCGGGGCCAGCCCTCTCCCCGCGGGCAGTCCCCGCCCTGCCCGGCCCCCGGAGCCCAGCACGGAGCATCCCCAAGTCCCTTCCCCTTCCCGCTCGTCCCGTGGCGCGGCAAACTTTCGCCCGGCCGTTCCAGGCGCCCGGCAGCCTGGCCAAGCCCGGCCCGGGGGGCACGGCGCGGGCAGCTCCTACCTGCGCCCACGCGGCTTCACCCAGCCGCCGCCTCCAGCCGGTCTCGCTCCGCGCCCCGGCCCGCGCTTCTCAGCCGCGGCCGCTGCTGTTGCAGGCGCTCCTTTCCCTCCCGTTACCCGGGAAACCGCCTCCTCCTCCCTCCCGCCAACCAACCAGCACCGTTCACATGGCGCCTCTAAGCCAATGGGCGATCTCACCATTCCGGTCCTCTTCCAGGGTCCCGAGCCCCTTCCCAGGCTAAGGGACCAGACGGGGCTCTCCGGAGCTGTTTCTACTAAAGGTGGGGTCCCCGAGGCTAGAGAGAGTCATCTGGTTTCTCCCAGGTACCATTCTTCCGCATGACCTATGTAACTGATACACACCAAACACCGAGAATACACGGGGGTACCGACAGAAGGATTCACAAACAGCGACCGTCAGACACAAGCACCCGGCGAGGGCGTTCAAAGGCACCCACGCCGACAGTGAACACAGAGCGGCCCAGACGTCTCGAGGATACACCCCGAGCTCCAATCACGCCGAGGGGGAATCACGCGCGGAAACACACACAGAGAACACACCACAAACACAAGAGCCGGCACAGGAAGACACAGCCAGCCTCCGGCACGCACACCCAGAGGGACACACGCCCACTCCGCACGGGGGCGCAGGCAGCGTAGCCGGAGGCGGGGAAAGTGCGTCCGGAGCTCGCGGAACCGGCTCGGCACACCTCGCGGCGCGCCCCAGCCCGCATCTGCCGGCTAAGACTTTGCCAGAGCATCTCTGAACAAGGGCCGGCCGGCGGGCAGCGTGCGTCGGTCGCTGTGTGCACCGGCGTGGTCGGGTGCTGCAGCCACGCACCCAGGGAGGCCCCGGTCCTCCGACAGGGTCCCGGAGCGGAGGTGTGGCCCCCGAGCCGCTCCGCGCGGGGCCAGCCCTCTCCCCGCGGGCAGTCCCCGCCCTGCCCGGCCCCCGGAGCCCAGCACGGAGCATCCCCAAGTCCCTTCCCCTTCCCGCTCGTCCCGTGGCGCGGCAAACTTTCGCCCGGCCGTTCCAGGCGCCCGGCAGCCTGGCCAAGCCCGGCCCGGGGGGCACGGCGCGGGCAGCTCCTACCTGCGCCCACGCGGCTTCACCCAGCCGCCGCCTCCAGCCGGTCTCGCTCCGCGCCCCGGCCCGCGCTTCTCAGCCGCGGCCGCTGCTGTTGCAGGCGCTCCTTTCCCTCCCGTTACCCGGGAAACCGCCTCCTCCTCCCTCCCGCCAACCAACCAGCACCGTTCACATGGCGCCTCTAAGCCAATGGGCGATCTCACCATTCCGGTCCTCTTCCAGGGTCCCGAGCCCCTTCCCAGGCTAAGGGACCAGACGGGGCTCTCCGGAGCTGTTTCTACTAAAAGGTGGGGTCCCCGAGGCTAGAGAGAGTCATCTGGTTTCTCCCCGGGTACCATTCTTCCGCATGACCTATGTAACTGATACTTTAAGAAAGACCGGCAGGACTGGAGAACTTGAGTTGGAAAATGCCCTGGGCACCTACTTCAGCCTTCCACTAAAACCAGAAATCCTTCAGACAGGAAGCTGTCCAGCCTTGAACACCTCTCCGGATGGAGCGCTTGCATTCTCCCAAGTCCATGCGTAGGACCTTCCTCCTTTTAGAGCTCTAACGGAGGCCAAGTTCCTCCCAACACGGAATGGATCCTGCCTCCTGACCACGAGTGGATTCTGCTCTCCTGAACGCGCCAAAGAAACGTTCCCGGACTATCTAACAGGCCTTCAGAAACCAGGCCACACATCCTGTTCCCCAGGCGGCTCTGCTTTGGGAAGCTCTTCGTTCATCTTTCCTCCTTCCCCAGGGCCATTTTGAAATCAGAGAGGCTTGTGCTCATCTCGGTTCCTCCATCTCTCTTTCAGGTGTCAGTGTGGAATACAATGTCCAAGTGGCAGGAACCTCAGGATCCTAGCCCTGTTTGCAAAAAAAGACCTGAAGTGGAGACAACAAATGTTTTCTCATCTTTTACACCGAGGTCAGCTCCCCAAACAAGGGGTACGAGGGGAGAGAGACACATCCAGAGAGGCGCTAGGGTGGTCGCCTCCATCTCTGAAGACTTATTTCTCTATTTCATCCTGCTAATCAAAAATTGCTCCGCCATGTGGGGCATCCAAGGTGAGAAGGCACGGAGTCCTACTGGTTCTGGCAGGAGGGTGGCCTGGCCCTGGCAAAGCCTGCAGGTGCTGCCCGGCTGCAGGCCTGTCCACAGTCACTAGCAGGCTTTGCTGCACCACCGCCCAGCGAGGACCATATAGGCCCGGCCTTCTTAGGGTGCTGTAGATCCAGTGTCCAGGCTAAAACAGAAGGCCTGCCTGGCTGGCTGCTGGGCCCAGGACTGAAGGAGGGGAGGAGATTCCGGCTCAGAAAGACAGTGGCACTCCCCAGGTCTAGTGGTAAGAAGTGGGCAGAAGCCCCTTGCTGAGAGCAGAGACCCAGCTGCAAGGTGGCAGGGATGAGGCAGTTGCCGCTGGAATGGAAGGGCACCGAGCGCTCGTGCTCACTCCAGCAGAGACACACATTGCACTCCCGGTCCTGCCCAGAGGGGCCCATCGAGACTGGTCACAAGACAACTGGAAAATGAAAACCGTGCCACTTTCTTAGCCCATTCCTTTGGGTCTCTCTGAGGTCATGCAAGGAATAGGACCAGCAGGGCAATGACCGGAGAATAACGTTGTGTTCCCATTGTAGGCAGTATGATGGTCCGAAGAACACACAGATCTGAGCCAGGCCGCCTGGGCTGGAATCCCCTCTCTGCGACTCACCAGCTATACGATGGTATCTCTGAATCTCCACTTCCTCAACTATAAAATAGAGAAGTTAATATTCTGCCCGATAGAGATGTTCTGAGGATCAGGCGTGATGGTGGCTGAGTACAGGTTTTGTAAGTAAGCATGTACCTGGGAGAAGAGAAGGCCTTTTACAATAAACCCAGTTTGCCCATGCAGTGGTAATTTTATGTATCAATGTGGCTAGGCTGTGAGTCCCAGGTTTTGGTCAAATACCACTCTAGATGTTACTACAAAATGATTTTTAGAGATTATTAACATTTACATCAGAAGACTTTGACTGAAGCAGATAACCTTCCATAATGTGGATGAGCCACATTTATATCCATTTGATTAAAGACCTTAAAAGAAAAGACTGAGGTCCCTCTAAGGAAGAAGGAACCCTGCGTCCAGGTCACCTCTGGACTCACAACGGCAAATTCAGTCCTTCCCTGCATCTCCAGCCTGCCATCCTGCCCTCCAGAGTTTGGACTTGACTGACCCCTCCAAGCACATGAGCCAATTCCTTTGAATAAATCTCCCATCTACGTGAACAGACAATCCACAGAATGGGAAAAAATAATAGCAAATGAAACAACCGACAAATAATTCATTTCCGAAACATACAAACAACCCGGACAACCACCAAAAAAATAGACAACCCAATCAAAAATTGGGAAAAAGACCTAGAGAGACATCTCTCCAAAGAAGACTTACAGATGGCCAAAAAACACATGAAGAGATGCTCACTGTCACTTATTATTAGAGAAATACAAATCAAAACTCCAATGAGGTATCACCTCACACCAGTCAGAATGGCCATCATGAACAATAATGAATGCTGGAGAGGGTGTGGAGAAAAGGGAACACTCTTGCATTGCTGGTGGAATGTAAATTGATACAACCACTATGGAAGACAGTATGGAAATTCCTCAAAAAGCTAAGAATAGAAGCACCATATGACCCAGCAATCCCACTATTAGGCTTGTACCCTGATGAAAGCAAAATTGAAAGAGACACCTGCACCCCAATGTTCATTGCAGTACTCTACACAATAGCTAGAACACGGGAGCAACCTGGATGTCCATCAACAAATTAATGGATAAAGAAGCTCTGGGACATATATACAATGGAGTACTTCTCAGCCATAAAAAGAAATACAAAAGAAACAGTTCTGCCCGATAGAGATGTTCTGAGGATCAGGCGTGATGGTGGCTGAGTACAGGTTTTGTAAGTAAGCATGTACCTGGGAGAAGAGAAGGCCTTTTACAATAAACCCAGTTTGCCCATGCAGTGGTAATTTTATGTATCAATGTGGCTAGGCTGTGAGTCCCAGGTTTTGGTCAAATACCACTCTAGATGTTACTACAAAATGATTTTTAGAGATTATTAACATTTAGATCAGAAGACTTTGACTGAAGCAGATAACCTTCCATAATGTGGATGAGCCACATTTATATCCATTTGATTAAAGACCTTAAAAGAAAAGACTGAGGTCCCTCTAAGGAAGAAGGAACCCTGCGTCCAGGTCACCTCTGGACTCACAACGGCAAATTCAGTCCTTCCCTGCATCTCCAGCCTGCCATCCTGCCCTCCAGAGTTTGGACTTGACTGACCCCTCCAAGCACATGAGCCAATTCCTTTGAATAAATCTCCCATCTACGTGAACAGACAATCCACAGAATGGGAAAAAATAATAGCAAATGAAACAACCGACAAATAATTCATTTCCGAAACATACAAACAACCCGGACAACCACCAAAAAAATAGACAACCCAATCAAAAATTGGGAAAAAGACCTAGAGAGACATCTCTCCAAAGAAGACTTACAGATGGCCAAAAAACACATGAAGAGATGCTCACTGTCACTTATTATTAGAGAAATACAAATCAAAACTCCAATGAGGTATCACCTCACACCAGTCAGAATGGCCATCATGAACAATAATGAATGCTGGAGAGGGTGTGGAGAAAAGGGAACACTCTTGCATTGCTGGTGGAATGTAAATTGATACAACCACTATGGAAGACAGTATGGAAATTCCTCAAAAAGCTAAGAATAGAAGCACCATATGACCCAGCAATCCCACTATTAGGCTTGTACCCTGATGAAAGCAAAATTGAAAGAGACACCTGCACCCCAATGTTCATTGCAGTACTCTACACAATAGCTAGAACACGGGAGCAACCTGGATGTCCATCAACAAATTAATGGATAAAGAAGCTCTGGGACATATATACAATGGAGTACTTCTCAGCCATAAAAAGAAATACAGAAGAATCAGTCCTAATGAGGTGGATGAATCTAGAACCTATTATACAAAGTGAAGTAAGTCAAAAAGAGAAAGGCATATACAGTCCTTACACTAGCACATATACATAGTCCATATACACTAACACATATATATGGAATCTAGAAAGATGGCACTGATAAATATACATGCAGAGCAGCGACAGGAAAACAGACATAGAGAACAGAACTATGGACATTGAGAGGAGGGGAGGGTGGGTAAAAGGTATGGGAGAAGTAACATGGAAAGCTGTACTATCTTATGTAAAAGGGATTAACTATTGTCAATGTGCTGTGGGACTAAGGGATCTTACACAGGGGCTATGTGACAGCCTGGCCGGGTGGGATGGGGGGACTGGGAGGGGTCAGGGATACACCTACGACTGATCTGGGGTTATACATATCTGTAAACAACAAAACTCTGGAAAACAAAAAATAACTAAGTAATAAAATCAAAATCTCTATCAGAGAGGGGAAGAGCTATTTAGATGTAGACAGATATATAAACATATAAATGCGTATCATATTGGCCTTGTTTCTCTTGAGGTCTGTGACTAATGCAGCCCCTTCCCAGAATGATGAGAATTTGCCAGGCAAATCCAAGGACAGGAAACAACCAGGTGGTTGGAGTTGTAGCCTGATCACATGCTGACAGGTTATTGGTATATGTGCATGTGTGTTTCCCCCAGTCTGGGCCAAGTGGGCATTGACTTATTTTCACAGGTGGTTCTGACCCACAATTCTCCAAGTCCTTCACCTACTGGAGGTGGACATCTGCGGGAACATTTCTCTAAGCTAGCTCCCTTTCTTTCCAGCCACTGTGCCTCCTGCCCAGTCCCCACCTACGCACTAGGATCCAAGAGGACAGAGTTAGTTCCAGGGAGATTCTGTCCAACCTTCCTCCCTCTGTCTCTTACACATACACACATATATGCACGTGCACACACACACACTCACACGTACTGGAATCCCAACGGAGAGTTGCAGCAAAGGCCCCAATATCTATTGCCATCTGCAAGACCATTTTTGCCTTTATGAAGGATGCACAGAATTAAAAAAATCATATCCAACCACCCATTTAGGGTCTTAACCCCAAATCTGTCCCTATCACCCGAAGAGAGGGTTATTTTCTATTTCACCAATGTAGAAAAACAGGAACCGCAGTACAACCAGGGACTAGTTCTAGTCTCCCAGGGACTAGAACTACAAGTCTAGGGAGTCAGCTGTTCCCTCAACACCTTCAGGAAAGGGCTGCACCTTCTCTTGTCTCCCCTTCCGCTCATTCACCTTCCTAGTGGCCTAATGTGGCTGCCAGTCCCCATGTCTCTATGAGCATCTCTCAGTGCGAATACCCAATACCCTCTGGGACTTCGTTCACATTCTCATGAGAGAATCTCATTGATCACTGGCCTCTGAGTCAGATCAGAGGTCAATCAGCAGTAGCAAATACAGAAGAAATCTTTCAGTGGTTGGACCACATCAGACATTCCTAGCACACAGTGAGAAGGGGACACGCCAAGGTACTTACTTAACTCAGCTTCTGACTCCTAATGTTGACCCCCCGCACCCTCATTTGCTTGTCTTCAAGAGTGTGCATGTTACCCTCTTTAAGAGCTATGGAACCCTGAACAAGCACCTTGTGAGGCATTATAATGATATGTAATTTCTTCTTTGAGAAGAAATTTAATGCAGCCCCTTCCCAGAAGGGGCCTCAAGGACAGGAAACAACCAGGTGGTTGGAGTTGTAGCCTGATCACATGCTGACAGGTTATTGGTATATGTGCATGTGTGTTTCCCCCAGTCTGGGCCAAGTGGGCATTGACTTATTTTCACAGGTGGTTCTGACCCACAATTCTCCAAGTCCTTCACCTACTGGAGGTGGACATCTGCGGGAACATTTCTCTAAGCTAGCTCCCTTTCTTTCCAGCCACTGTGCCTCCTGCCCAGTCCCCACCTACGCACTAGGATCCAAGAGGACAGAGTTAGTTCCAGGGAGATTCTGTCCAACCTTCCTCCCTCTGTCTCTTACACATACACACATATATGCACGTGCACACACACACACTCACACGTACTGGAATCCCAACGGAGAGTTGCAGCAAAGGCCCCAATATCTATTGCCATCTGCAAGACCATTTTTGCCTTTATGAAGGATGCACAGAATTAAAAAAATCATATCCAACCACCCATTTAGGGTCTTAACCCCAAATCTGTCCCTATCACCCGAAGAGAGGGTTATTTTCTATTTCACCAATGTAGAAAAACAGGAACCGCAGTACAACCAGGGACTAGTTCTAGTCTCCCAGGGACTAGAACTACAAGTCTAGGGAGTCAGCTGTTCCCTCAACACCTTCAGGAAAGGGCTGCACCTTCTCTTGTCTCCCCTTCCGCTCATTCACCTTCCTAGTGGCCTAATGTGGCTGCCAGTCCCCATGTCTCTATGAGCATCTCTCAGTGCGAATACCCAATACCCTCTGGGACTTCGTTCACATTCTCATGAGAGAATCTCATTGATCACTGGCCTCTGAGTCAGATCAGAGGTCAATCAGCAGTAGCAAATACAAAAGAAATCTTTCAGTGGTTGGACCACATCAGACATTCCTAGCACACAGTGAGAGGGGGACACGCCAAGGTACTTACTTAACTCAGCTTCTGACTCCTAATGTTGACCCCCCGCACCCTCATTTGCTTGTCTTCAAGAGTGTGCATGTTACCCTCTTTAAGAGCTATGGAACCCCTGAACAAGCACCTTGTGAGGCATTATAAATGCATATGTAATTTCTTCTTTGAGAAGAAATTTAAAGTTAAGGAAATTAAAGTAGGTTCTATTTTTCTATAAATTGAGGAACATCTTCCATCCAATTTCAAGATGACTCTGGTCTTAGGCCTCTGGTAAGCAAGCAGGCCTGGTAGATTCTATCTTAACTTGTGATACGTATCAGACAGAGGCAGCATCTTAAGCACAGAAATGTGCTTCTCTTGTGTCTTTAATTGTCTGTGAGTTGAGCACTGGGTCACCTGGCCAGCAGAGTGGGAAAGAATGTCTCTTTCTACCTGTCATTTTGGATTGGTGAGCTTTCCTTATCTTTGGGAACCCAGTTCTACGAATTTCCTCCAAAAGTCCTGGGAGAATTGATGGTTCTCTTCCTGGGCATCTCACAGCATTTTGTATGCTTCTCTTCTACCATCTGCCACACCACACTGCAATCATTCCTTTTCACGTTTTTCTCCCTGACTAGTTATTTGTGCATTCATCCTCCATTCAATCCTTCAACAGATTTTATGGCCAATAAAGACTCTGCGATACAGCAATGAACAAAGTAGGAAAGGTCCTTGCTCTTGTGGTGAGAGTGCAGAAGATGGACAAGAAAGAACTATTTAGTCAAGGTTATTTCAGAAAATACTTAGGGCTCTGCAGGAATAAAATAGGATGGTGTGACAGAGAATGACTAAGTAGGTAGCAGTTGATGACTTCTCTAAATTCAGGGCTGCACCTTCTCTTGTCTCCCTTCCGCTCATTCACCTTCCTAGTGGCCTAATGTGGCTGCCAGTCCCCATGTCTCTATGAGCATCTCTCAGTGCGAATACCCAATACCCTCTGGGACTTCGTTCACATTCTCATGAGAGAATCTCATTGATCACTGGCCTCTGAGTCAGATCAGAGGTCAATCAGCAGTAGCAAATACAAAAGAAATCTTTCAGTGGTTGGACCACATCAGACATTCCTAGCACACAGTGAGAGGGGGACACGCCAAGGTACTTACTTAACTCAGCTTCTGACTCCTAATGTTGACCCCCCGCACCCTCATTTGCTTGTCTTCAAGAGTGTGCATGTTACCCTCTTTAAGAGCTATGGAACCCCTGAACAAGCACCTTGTGAGGCATTATAATGCATATGTAATTTCTTCTTTGAGAAGAAATTTAAAGTTAAGGAAATTAAAGTAGGTTCTATTTTTCTATAAATTGAGGAACATCTTCCATCCAATTTCAAGATGACTCTGGTCTTAGGCCTCTGGTAAGCAAGCAGGCCTGGTAGATTCTATCTTAACTTGTGATACGTATCAGACAGAGGCAGCATCTTAAGCACAGAAATGTGCTTCTCTTGTGTCTTTAATTGTCTGTGAGTTGAGCACTGGGTCACCTGGCCAGCAGAGTGGGAAAGAATGTCTCTTTCTACCTGTCATTTTGGATTGGTGAGCTTTCCTTATCTTTGGGAACCCAGTTCTACGAATTTCCTCCAAAAGTCCTGGGAGAATTGATGGTTCTCTTCCTGGGCATCTCACAGCATTTTGTATGCTTCTCTTCTACCATCTGCCACACCACACTGCAATCATTCCTTTTCACGTTTTTCTCCCTGACTAGTTATTTGTGCATTCATCCTCCATTCAATCCTTCAACAGATTTTATGGCCAATAAAGACTCTGCGATACAGCAATGAACAAAGTAGGAAAGGTCCTTGCTCTTGTGGTGAGAGTGCACGAAGATGGACAAGAAAGAACTATTTAGTCAAGGTTATTTCAGAAAATACTTAGGGCTCTGCAGGGAATAAAAATAGGATGGTGTGACAGAGAATGACTAAGTAGGTAGCAGTTGATGACTTCTCTGAGAAGAAATTCAAACTGAAATCTGAATTATAAGTATGCAGTCACACAAGGAGCAAGAGGAAGAACAGTCCAGGCAGAGGCAGCTCCTCATGCAAAGGCCATGCGGCAGATAGCAAAGCAACAAGCATGGCATGCTCACAGGGCAACAAGAAGGTTAGGGAGACTGGAGCCTAGTATTCACATCCATCCGGGGAAAAAACAAACCTATGGAGGTAGCGGGAACATGGGGCTATCCACCCATCTTTTCTGTACCCCTGCGTGATGCCAGCTTGACCCTTAGCTACCAAGTTTCCTTTCTTCTAAGACTTAGCTCAACTTGTCTCTTCCAACATAGCAAACTAATCTCACTCTACACTCCCTCACCTCGTCCTTTCCCTCCATACACACCCTTTAAGTTTAGGGTATGCTATATCTGTATGATTTTGCTTCCTCACTCCTTCATTCATTTAGTTGAGAAGTTTTATTGAGAGACCACATATGCCAAGAACGGACATGCCAGTGCAGTATGGTCTCATCAACGAGAACACATGAAGAGTCAGGAGATCTCTGAGAAGTCAAAAGAGATGATACAGGGCTTCCCTGGTGGCCCAGTGGGTAAAGAGTCTGCCTTGCACTGCACGGGGTGCCAGTTCAATCCCTGGCATGGAAAGATACCACATGCTGCAGAGCAGCTGGACCGGTGTGTCCAACTATGAGTCAGTGCTCTGGAGCACATGCATCCAGAGCCAGTGCTCTGCTATAGGAGAGGCCACTACAGTGAGAGGCCCACACAGGTCAAAGAACAAAGATGAATGAAAACAAATAAATGAAAGACCAATCAAAGTGGCCAAAAATAAAGAGAGAGAGATGATGCAAAGTTTTATGATAAAGAGGACAGCCCCTCTAGTCCTTGTTCAAAGCCTCTCTGCTCTTGGTTTACTCACATGTTCCATGGGGCTGGTTATTCTCTTCCCAAGCTGAGAGCAAATCAGAGGAAGGCATGGATCCCTACACTTGGCAAACTGACAACTCTAAGAAATAAGAGAAGATGATCTGTCAGTAAGAGAAGAGACCAGGGCTTCCCTGGTGGTCCAGTGGGTAAGGACACCGTCTTGCAGTGCAAGGGGCGCCGGTTCGATCCCTGGCCTGGGAAGATCCCATGTGCTGCGGAGCGGCTGGACCGATGTGTCCAATTACCGAGCCCGAGCTCTGGAGCACATGCGCCCAGAGCCGGCGCTCTGCGACAACAGAGGCCACCGTGATGGGAGGCCCACACGGGCCAAAGAACAAAGATGGATGGAAAATAGACAAATGAAAGACCAATAGAAGCGGCCCACCCGCCCCCGCCTCCCTCCCCACCCCACCCCACCCCCCCAAAAAAAGAGAAGAGACCAATAAACCTATGAAAACCAAAAACAAGAGGTCCAGGCAATCTGGGACCATTTGGTGAAAAGACAATCACTCTCACACATCTCCTCCATTCATTAAACTACACGGATCCCTCATAATGCTGACTCTCAATCCGCCAAAGGTCTAATGAGGCAGGGAAGGTCTCAGTATGCCAGAAAGCTTTTCATACACATTGGCTAAATGGAATTTAATGGACAAACCTAGGGCCTCTATGAAAGTTCAGTTGCTAAAAATGACTCGCATTCTGGATAACCAGTGTTTGACACTGACTGAACTATTCATTACAATTTATTGAGCAAACTCTAAAATGGATCCATTGCTTTAAATATTTGACTTCATTCAAGCCCCACAATGCCACAAAGTCGAAACTGTTAGTATACCTATTTTTCTGAAGGAGGGAAGAAGAGAAAACAGGCTCAGAGGGGCTCAGTGGCAGATCTGGTTAGTGGCAGATCTTTTACAACCCAAAACAAAAGATGAAAAACAGAAAAGCAATATTTATTTCTTCTTTTTAATTCCTTCAAATGTTTAATGTAAGTCTGGGGGTAGAGTAAGTTCTCAAAGTAGGGGCCCAGGGCTCACTCATCCAAGAAATTTGTCCCAGAAACTGCACCAGCATCCACACACTCCTGGTGGCTCCAACGGTAAAGAATCACCTGCAGTGAGGGAGATCTGGTTTCAGCTGCTGGGCTGGGAAGATCCCCTGCAGTAGGAAATGCAACCCACTCCAGTATTCTTCCTTGGAGAATTCCATGGACAGAGGAGCCTGGAGGGCTAAGGTCCACGGCGGGGGCAAAGAGTCAGACACAACTGAGCGACTGGGCACACACCAGAGACATAGTGAACAGCAGGCCAGGCGCAGATCCCGTCCTCAGGGCCGTGCAGCGTGAAGCAATGATGAGTCTATCCCACAGCTTTGAAACAATCAATTGGCTGGGATTCTATTAAATATGACTCTCATTCTGGATCTTTTGGAAGCAGCCAAAGTTTCACTCTTGAAAAAAAAAAAGTGCCAGATTGTAGTAAGTCAGAGGTTTATGCCTGAAGACAATTCATGACCCCCACCTCTACTGTTCCCATTCCTGGGGCAGCCCACTGTCCTCCTCTTGTGTTGTCCCTTCTGGAATGTCGGGGAGTCACTTCATGGAAGTTACTTCAGGCTCCTCGTCTGAAGAATGGTTACAGTGGCAGTGGCAGGGAGGGAAGAGGTGACTGGGCTCTGACCTTCTGATTCTCTCTCCTTCCTGCCCCTAGCAAGGTCTCTTCAAACTCTTCCTCTTCATCCTTCACTCAGCACCCGCATGACTGAGCAGTTACAGCAGATGGAAGGAGTCTGTTTACCCAACAGAGAGTGGGCCGAGACAATGCCCACTGTCTGAAATAGATGGTAGCTGGGAGAGTTTATTGTCAGCTAGCAAGGCGTGGAGGGGGGGACTTGGAAGGGGAGTCTGTTTGAACCCAGCAAATATTTGACTTCATTCAAGCCCCACAATGCCACAAAGTCGAAACTGTTAGTATACCTATTTTTCTGAAGGAGGGAAGAAGAGAAAACAGGCTCAGAGGGGCTCAGTGGCAGATCTGGTTAGTGGCAGATCTTTTACAACCCAAAACAAAAGATGAAAACAGAAAAGCAATATTTATTTCTTCTTTTTAATTCCTTCAAATGTTTAATGTAAGTCTGGGGGTAGAGTAAGTTCTCAAAGTAGGGGCCCAGGGCTCACTCATCCAAGAAATTTGTCCCAGAAACTGCACCAGCATCCACACACTCCTGGTGGCTCCAACGGTAAAGAATCACCTGCAGTGAGGGAGATCTGGTTTCAGCTGCTGGGCTGGGAAGATCCCCTGCAGTAGGAAATGCAACCCACTCCAGTATTCTTCCTTGGAGAATTCCATGGACAGAGGAGCCTGGAGGGCTAAGGTCCACGGCGGGGGCAAAGAGTCAGACACAACTGAGCGACTGGGCACACACCAGAGACATAGTGAACAGCAGGCCAGGCGCAGATCCCGTCCTCAGGGCCGTGCAGCGTGAAGCAATGATGAGTCTATCCCACAGCTTTGAAACAATCAATTGGCTGGGATTCTATTAAATATGACTCTCATTCTGGATCTTTTGGAAGCAGCCAAAGTTTCACTCTTGAAAAAAAAAAAGTGCCAGATTGTAGTAAGTCAGAGGTTTATGCCTGAAGACAATTCATGACCCCCACCTCTACTGTTCCCATTCCTGGGGCAGCCCACTGTCCTCCTCTTGTGTTGTCCCTTCTGGAATGTCGGGGAGTCACTTCGTGGAAGTTACTTCAGGCTCCTCGTCTGAAGAATGGTTACAGTGGCAGTGGCAGGGAGGGAAGAGGTGACTGGGCTCTGACCTTCTGATTCTCTCTCCTTCCTGCCCCTAGCAAGGTCTCTTCAAACTCTTCCTCTTCATCCTTCACTCAGCACCCGCATGACTGAGCAGTTACAGCAGATGGAAGGAGTCTGTTTACCCAACAGAGAGTGGGCCGAGACAATGCCCCACTGTCTGAAATAGATGGTAGCTGGGAGGGAGTTTATTGTCAGCTAGCAAGGCGTGGAGGCGGCCGGTGGACTGGCTCTGGTTCCCCCGCCCCCAAGCGGCTGGCACTTCTGTAAGCATGGGAGGATGCTATAAAAACAGGCCTGCTGAGAGACACCCACAGGCAGCAGAGCACATGAGCTGGGCTGTGGAGGCATCAAAGGCAGAGAAAAGGGCTCCGAGTGGAACATCCTAGGGTGGTGAGGATGGGTGACAAAGTATAAGTTGATCTTAGTAGTTTTGGTTTTCAAGATATCTTAAGAAAGAGGGCACATATATACTAGAGATGGAGTTGAAACTAAAATTTTAAAACAAATCCAATGAATATTGACTCAGTATCTATGTCCCATGAATGCAAGCATGAGATTCTCTGGAAGCCAAGAGCAAGCACACATTAGGGGAAGAAGAGGTCTAGAGTGTCTAGGAAGGAAAACTCGGTGTCCTGGAGACGTAAGATGAGCAGCAAGCCCGGAGTGTGGACACGGCGGCCTCAGGCGCCATGCCTGTGTGGGAGCTCGGTGGCTTCGGTCGTGTCTGACTCTGTGTGACCCCATGGACTCCAGCACTCCAGGCTCCTCTGCCAAAGGGATCCCCCAGGCAAGAAGACTGGAGCGGGCTGCCACGCCCTCCTCCAGGGGATCTTCCCAAACCAGAGACCAAACCCACGTCCCCCGGGTCTCCTGCGCTGCGGGTAGATTCTTTACCTCTGATCCACTGAGGAAACCCCCTCAGACGCTAGATTTCCTCCCCAAAACCGAAGACGCCACCGTGGTGGGACTTTAAGGGAGTGAGGTAGTCAGGGGATCTGTTTAGAGAGACGTCTCTGGTGACCTGTGTGAAGGATGGAAAAGAGCAGGGAAGACGGCGGGCAGAGGGACAGGAGGCAGTTACAGCACAGGAAGCAAGAGAAAGTGAGGAGATGGGCTCGGGCAACGGTGGAAGTGTTGAGCTGTGTCCCCAAGAGAATGCCGGTAATCCAGGATCCCACCGCACTCAAGTCTGAAGCGACTCTACTGTCTAAAAGAGAATCGTGTGTCCTGCTGTATTTTGAGTAAATGTTTCAGTGACCGTTTATCTGAAGAGTATTTGTTTCATGCGTGTGTGTGACTCTCGATTGACATTTTGTTTCTCTGAGTTCTTCAAAGGGAAGACTCTCGGCTTTGATGATGAGGCCGCCCAGCCTAGCTTCCTGTGTGTGGATCATGACCTTTCCTGGGAAGGCAGGTGTGGGGCCCCTGGCTTGGCTACTTTGCATAGCACATTGGGAGTATTTGCATTTCCAAAGTCTTGTTTCTCCATTGAAAGGGGGCCCCATTAGATGTTTTTTTGTTCTGTGGCATCAGATGAAAGTAGCCTGAAAATCAATGCAAATTCCTTTCATCCCACGATGTGTCCAGTGGTCTAACTACTCAGAGTCCACCAGGCTGAGCAAGGATATAAAGAAGAAAAGCCCCGCTTCAGTTCTTTTGGATGGGTCCCTGGCTGCCTCCTAACCAGTGCTCACACACATGCACGCATGCACACAGTAAGCCCTCGGGATCCACCCCCACAGGAACCCTTCTTCCAGGCACCTTTGAAGTCTGGTGATGTCACCACCCTATGCCATTGTCTTCTCCCCTGGGCCAAGGGATGGAAGCTTACATATTCCAAATCCTCAAAGAAAATAAGAAAACTCTCTTCTTTCTGGGTCAGTAGGTTAGCTTTGTGGGAAGGGAAAAAAAAAGATGAGCCCTTCATGGATCCCAAACCAGAGACCAAACCCACGTCCCCCGGGTCTCCTGCGCTGCGGGTAGATTCTTTACCTCTGATCCACTGAGGAAACCCCCTCAGACGCTAGATTTCCTCCCCAAAACCGAAGACGCCACCGTGGTGGGACTTTAAGGGAGTGAGGTAGTCAGGGATCTGTTTAGAGAGACGTCTCTGGTGACCTGTGTGAAGGATGGAAAAGAGCAGGGAAGACGGCGGGCAGAGGGACAGGAGGCAGTTACAGCACAGGAAGCAAGAGAAAGTGAGGAGATGGGCTCGGGCAACGGTGGAAGTGTTGAGCTGTGTCCCCAAGAGAATGCCGGTAATCCAGGATCCCACCGCACTCAAGTCTGAAGCGACTCTACTGTCTAAAAGAGAATCGTGTGTCCTGCTGTATTTT
Source organism: Tragulus kanchil (assembly GCA_022376925.1). Classification (NCBI taxonomy): domain Eukaryota; kingdom Metazoa; phylum Chordata; class Mammalia; order Artiodactyla; family Tragulidae; genus Tragulus; species Tragulus kanchil. The sequence continues at coordinate 65,490,222 of JAIOJX010000006.1, read as the reverse complement.
GAGTAAATGTTTCAGTGACCGTTTATCTGAAGAGTATTTGTTTCATGCGTGTGTGTGACTCTCGATTGACATTTTGTTTCTCTGAGTTCTTCAAAGGGAAGACTCTCGGCTTTGATGATGAGGCCGCCCAGCCTAGCTTCCTGTGTGTGGATCATGACCTTTCCTGGGAAGGCAGGTGTGGGGCCCCTGGCTTGGCTACTTTGCATAGCACATTGGGAGTATTTGCATTTCCAAAGTCTTGTTTCTCCATTGAAAGGGGGCCCCATTAGATGTTTTTTTGTTCTGTGGCATCAGATGAAAGTAGCCTGAAAATCAATGCAAATTCCTTTCATCCCACGATGTGTCCAGTGGTCTAACTACTCAGAGTCCACCAGGCTGAGCAAGGATATAAAGAAGAAAAGCCCCGCTTCAGTTCTTTTGGATGGGTCCCTGGCTGCCTCCTAACCAGTGCTCACACACATGCACGCATGCACACAGTAAGCCCTCGGGATCCACCCCCACAGGAACCCTTCTTCCAGGCACCTTTGAAGTCTGGTGATGTCACCACCCTATGCCATTGTCTTCTCCCCTGGGCCAAGGGATGGAAGCTTACATATTCCAAATCCTCAAAGAAAATAAGAAAACTCTCTTCTTTCTGGGTCAGTAGGTTAGCTTTGTGGGAAGGGGAAAAAAAAAAAAAAAGATGAGCCCTTCATGGACAAATACATCAGTGTGAGTGCTGCTGCCATGAAACTCTTTGCCATCCTTTACTTGCAGAAAGCTCCCCTGGAAACGGGATGCTTGACTCTACGTGAGTTGTAAGCAGGTTCAGGTAATAGCATCTTGAGCTTCTGAGTCTAAATCCAGAGATTCCAGCTCTGTAAGACAGTACTTCTCATTAACTTTTAGGTCCAACTCTGCATGCGTGCATGCTCAGTTGCGAAGCTGGGTCCTACCATTTGTGACCCCATCATAGACTGTAGCTCGCCAGACTCCTCTGCCCATAGGACTCTCCAGGCAAGAATACTGGAATGAGTTGCCATTTCCTTCTCTAGGGGATCTACCTGACCTGATCCAGGGATGGAACACACACCTCCTCATCTCCTGCATTGGCAGACGGGTTCTTTACCACTGAGCCACGTGGGAAGCCCCAGGTCCAAATCTAGCAGATTTATTAAGTATTTGGTGATGAAATGATTTTTAAATGCAAGAACTGTTGTGGTTGCCATCAGACTGAAAAAAAAAAATCGTTAAAGTAATAGCAAATGCCATTGATGACGGCATGGGAAAACAAATTCAGCAAATGTTTGTTAAGAACATATTCCGTGCTAGCCGTTACTCTAGGCTAGAGTTGTTGTGATATAATAAAGGGACAAAATCCTTGCTTCATGGACTGTACATTCTAGTGTGATTCATTGCTCTGAAAATGCTCATGCCTCTTATAAGGCAAAGAATCAAAAGACTTAATATGTGTATACGCCTTTGGAACAATGCAAATTCCTTTCATACGTTTCATGGTCACTACCAGAGTAAGCCCCGCTTCAGTTCTTTTGGATGGGTCCCTGGCTGCCTCCTAACCAGTGCTCACACACATGCACGCATGCACACAGTAAGCCCTCGGGATCCACCCCCACAGGAACCCTTCTTCCAGGCACCTTTGAAGTCTGGTGATGTCACCACCCTATGCCATTGTCTTCTCCCCTGGGCCAAGGGATGGAAGCTTACATATTCCAAATCCTCAAAGAAAATAAGAAAACTCTCTTCTTTCTGGGTCAGTAGGTTAGCTTTGTGGGAAGGGGAAAAAAAAAAAAAAAGATGAGCCCTTCATGGACAAATACATCAGTGTGAGTGCTGCTGCCATGAAACTCTTTGCCATCCTTTACTTGCAGAAAGCTCCCCTGGAAACGGGATTCTTGACTCTCGTGAGTTGTAAGCAGGTTCAGGTAATAGCATCTTGAGCTTCTGAGTCTAAATCCAGAGATTCCAGCTCTGTAAGACAGTACTTCTCATTAACTTTTAGGTCCAACTCTGCATGCGTGCATGCTCAGTTGCGAAGCTGGGTCCTACCATTTGTGACCCCATCATAGACTGTAGCTCGCCAGACTCCTCTGCCCATAGGACTCTCCAGGCAAGAATACTGGAATGAGTTGCCATTTCCTTCTCTAGGGGATCTACCTGACCTGATCCAGGGATGGAACACACACCTCCTCATCTCCTGCATTGGCAGACGGGTTCTTTACCACTGAGCCACGTGGGAAGCCCCAGGTCCAAATCTAGCAGATTTATTAAGTATTTGGTGATGAAATGATTTTTAAATGCAAGAACTGTTGTGGTTGCCATCAGACTGAAAAAAAAAAATCGTTAAAGTAATAGCAAATGCCATTGATGACGGCATGGGAAAACAAATTCAGCAAATGTTTGTTAAGAACATATTCCGTGCTAGCCGTTACTCTAGGCTAGAGTTGTTGTGATATAATAAAGGGACAAAATCCTTGCTTCATGGACTGTACATTCTAGTGTGATTCATTGCTCTGAAAATGCTCATGCCTCTTATAAGGCAGAATGAATCAAAAGACTTAATATGTGTATACGCCCTTTGGAACAATCATATACCTACATACAGATAAGACTATAAAGTTGTTTGGAAGATTCTAAAAACTTAGGGAAGAAACCTAAACATATTATGTTAAGTTACTAATTAAATTAATTATAGTTAATTTCTATAACTAAATACCACCCTACTATTATAATCATGTAAAAAAACATTTATTGATTTTGGAGAAAACATTAATGATACTTTGCTACACAAAAATGGTTATAAAACTTTTAGGTACCGTATGATTCTATTTGTATAGAATAGATGGAAATAATTAAGTGAAAGGTTATCATTGATTTAACAATAGTTACTGAGCACTTACTATGTGCCTGGGCCCTGGAGTTAACAGAAATAAACAAGCTCAGTCAGGTCTTTTCCCCTTTTGGAATCTGTGCTGGTTATCTTTGAGTGGTAGACTTTGGGGTAACTTTAAGTTTTTTTCCATTTATTGTTTCCATGTCTTCTAAACCGATCAGATACTGCTTTTTAAAATTACTTTAAAATTAAACATACGTTAAAAAATCAACTTTGGAGAGATCATTAGTAGGTTGGGGTTGGAACATGGAGCTTAGACATTAAAGCCCACCTCTGTGTCCCTCCTCCCTCTGTGAGAGTCACCCTGGATGGCTGGAAGCAGCGCCACCAAGGGCAGAACACAAGAGAGATGCTGTGAGCCCAGGGCCAACGTTGCAAAGAAGATGCGCGTCTCCAGCCAGGCTCTTGGGTGAAGCACAAAGCCAAGACCAGAGGAAGGGGGAGGAAGCACAAAATGAAGTCAAGGAGAAGAAAGCCCAGCTTTTGCCTTGAGAACGGCTGAAGCACATCAAATCCCTCTTCCTTCTGGCTCCAATGGACAGCTTCCACCAGCTTCTTAAAATACAGCCACCACTGAATCAGTAGTAAGGCACTAAAATCCATCCAAATACCCAGTGAAGGGGGTGATTACACTTAAAGTTCTTTTAATATTTATCCATATACATATGACCAAAAATAGTGATCCTTTAAGATTTGCTTCATGGAAAATGCTCAAAATGCCATCCTTATAAGGCAGAATGAATCAAAAGACTTAATATGTGTATACGCCCTTTGGAACAATCATATACCTACATACAGATAAGACTATAAAGTTGTTTGGAAGATTCTAAAAACTTAGGGAAGAAACCTAAACATATTATGTTAAGTTACTAATTAAATTAATTATAGTTAATTTCTATAACTAAATACCACCCTACTATTATAATCATGTAAAAAAACATTTATTGATTTTGGAGAAAACATTAATGATACTTTGCTACACAAAAATGGTTATAAAACTTTTAGGTACCGTATGATTCTATTTGTATAGAATAGATGGAAATAATTAAGTGAAAGGTTATCATTGATTTAACAATAGTTACTGAGCACTTACTATGTGCCTGGGCCCTGGAGTTAACAGAAATAAACAAGCTCAGTCAGGTCTTTTCCCTTGTGGAATCTGTGCTGGTTATCTTTGAGTGGTAGACTTTGGGGTAACTTTAAGTTTTTTTCCATTTATTGTTTCCATGTCTTCTAAACCGATCAGATACTGCTTTTTAAAATTACTTTAAAATTAAACATACGTTAAAAAATCAACTTTGGAGAGATCATTAGTAGGTTGGGGTTGGAACATGGAGCTTAGACATTAAAGCCCACCTCTGTGTCCCTCCTCCCTCTGTGAGAGTCACCCTGGATGGCTGGAAGCAGCGCCACCAAGGGCAGAACACAAGAGAGATGCTGTGAGCCCAGGGCCAACGTTGCAAAGAAGATGCGCGTCTCCAGCCAGGCTCTTGGGTGAAGCACAAAGCCAAGACCAGAGGAAGGGGGAGGAAGCACAAAATGAAGTCAAGGAGAAGAAAGCCCAGCTTTTGCCTTGAGAACGGCTGAAGCACATCAAATCCCTCTTCCTTCTGGCTCCAATGGACAGCTTCCACCAGCTTCTTAAAATACAGCCACCACTGAATCAGTAGTAAGGCACTAAAATCCATCCAAATACCCAGTGAAGGGGGTGATTACACTTAAAGTTCTTTTAATATTTATCCATATACATATGACCAGATAGTATTTTGAGATGTTAGCTCAAGTGTTATTCCTTCTTCATAACTCTTGGAAATGTTAGGCATTGGCAGGTGCTCTGAGAAGGAAGCATCATGGCCTCACCTTTGCCATCCCTCCACTCTTTCCACCCCCAAGGCCAAACCCTGAAAGGAATGGAGATAATCTGTTCTTGTGGAGGTGGGAATGTTTAACTATAATTTCCATTTCTTTACTAGAGTCAGGGCTATATTACTCCATTATCTCGTTACTCTTGAGTAAGTTTTGACCTTTTAAATGTTTGCCATTTCATTTAACTTTTCATACAGTTGACATAAAGTTGTCCACAATATTTCTTATTATCCTTCTATTATTAATAACAAGCTGATGTAGTGATGTCAAAATAAATAAACAAAAGAAATCAGGGATTTGAGAGATGAAGAGATCCACACCGTGGAGAGGCGCAGGGAGACTGTCCCCAGCCAGCCCCACCCCAGCACAATCTCTCACTGTGGAGCAGGAATGGTGGCCAGAGGGTGCTAGACAGAGCATGACTGGGGTGAGCCCTTGCGCATCCTCTGACCCCAGCCCCCCAAACAGTGTGAACTTTTCAAAAATGGCCATAGCCTCCAAAAGGGGTATACAAGGATTGAGAGGGGTTCAATGGATCTGACAAGATCTCTGGGGGATGGAGAAGACAAGGAAGTAAAGAGTCTGTTCAACCACGACTAGAGGCCGTAACTGGCCTTGGACGTCTTGGAGGAGGACAGCAGGAACAGATGCTAGCCATCAAAGCACAGAAGCATCCTGGTTCTTCCTCAGCAGATGCCAGCATAGGCCAGGTGATGTCAGGTCTAGTCATTTACAGTTTTTTTCCTTTCCCACCCTAAGAGTACCGTCCAGGATGCCAGCATAGCAGTGCGGAGAAGAAAGCCCAGCTTTTGCCTTGAGAACGGCTGAAGCACATCAAATCCCTCTTCCTTCTGGCTCCAATGGACAGCTTCCACCAGCTTCTTAAAATACAGCCACCACTGAATCAGTAGTAAGGCACTAAAATCCATCCAAATACCCAGTGAAGGGGGTGATTACACTTAAAGTTCTTTTAATATTTATCCATATACATATGACCAGATAGTATTTTGAGATGTTAGCTCAAGTGTTATTCCTTCTTCATAACTCTTGGAAATGTTAGGCATTGGCAGGTGCTCTGAGAAGGAAGCATCATGGCCTCACCTTTGCCATCCCTCCACTCTTTCCACCCCCAAGGCCAAACCCTGAAAGGAATGGAGATAATCTGTTCTTGTGGAGGTGGGAATGTTTAACTATAATTTCCATTTCTTTACTAGAGTCAGGGCTATATTACTCCATTATCTCGTTACTCTTGAGTAAGTTTTGACCTTTTAAATGTTTGCCATTTCATTTAACTTTTCATACAGTTGACATAAAGTTGTCCACAATATTTCTTATTATCCTTCTATTATTAATAACAATCTGATGTAGTGATGTCAAAATAAATAAACAAAAGAAATCAGGGATTTGAGAGATGAAGAGATCCACACCGTGGAGAGGCGCAGGGAGACTGTCCCCAGCCAGCCCCACCCCAGCACAATCTCTCACTGTGGAGCAGGAATGGTGGCCAGAGGGTGCTAGACAGAGCATGACTGGGGTGAGCCCTTGCGCATCCTCTGACCCCAGCCCCCCAAACAGTGTGAACTTTTCAAAAATGGCCATAGCCTCCAAAAGGGGTATACAAGGATTGAGAGGGGTTCAATGGATCTGACAAGATCTCTGGGGGATGGAGAAGACAAGGAAGTAAAGAGTCTGTTCAACCACGACTAGAGGCCGTAACTGGCCTTGGACGTCTTGGAGGAGGACAGCAGGAACAGATGCTAGCCATCAAAGCACAGAAGCATCCTGGTTCTTCCTCAGCAGATGCCAGCATAGGCCAGGTGATGTCAGGTCTAGTCATTTACAGTTTATTCTCAGATCCATTCCCCACCCTAAGAGTACCCCGTCTCTGCTCTGTGTCACAGGGAACTACATTTCCCAGGTTCTTTAGCCAACTGGTTTGGCCAGTGAGAGGCCTTGGGGGAAGGCTGAAGTAAGGAGCAGGAGAGAAGCAGAGATATTTCTTCCCCTCTCTGTCCGCCTGCTTCAGGTGAAGTTCAAGTTGCTACAGTCGCTGTCTCCTTTGATTCTAGCTCCTGCCAAAGGGCCCTCCTACACAGTCATATAGCTCAATCCAGGAAGACTTTTGGAGAAGGAAATGGCAACCTACGCCAGTATTCTTACCTGGGAAAATTTCATGGATGGACAAGACTGGTGAGCTATATAGTCCATGGGGTCTCAAATGTGTGTGTCTCAAATGTGTGTGTGTGTGTGTGTGTGTGTGTGTGTGTGTGTGTGTGTGTGTGTGTGTGTGTAGGACTTCACTGATGGCTCAGTGGTGAGGAATCTGCCTGCAGTGCAGGAGACCCAGGTTCCATCCCTGGTTTGGGAAGATCCCCTGGAGGAGGGCACGGCAACCCACTCCAGTATTCTTGCCTGGAGGATTCCATGGATGGAGGAGCCTGGCAGGCTGCAGTCCACGGGGTCGCACAGAGTCGGACACAGCGGGACTGACTCAGCCACAGCAGCAGAAAGGCTCTGCCGTGGTTCTGGCTGGAGCGTGTTGGCTCCTGGGCTCTGTGACACTGCCATCTCACCTGTGTCCTCAACTCTAACAGAAGAGCTTCCTAGCTCATCACTGTTTCCTGTTTAACCTCTCAGTCCTTCCAGAATTGATGTATCCAATTTCCTGTCTTACATGTGGTTTCTGTTTTCCTAACTGGACTTTAACCATCCTGGAGCAGAAAAACAAATCCCTTACTTCACCAAAAGGGGTATACAAGGATTGAGAGGGGTTCAATGGATCTGACAAGATCTCTGGGGGATGGAGAAGACAAGGAAGTAAAGAGTCTGTTCAACCACGACTAGAGGCCGTAACTGGCCTTGGACGTCTTGGAGGAGGACAGCAGGAACAGATGCTAGCCATCAAAGCACAGAAGCATCCTGGTTCTTCCTCAGCAGATGCCAGCATAGGCCAGGTGATGTCAGGTCTAGTCATTTACAGTTTATTCTCAGATCCATTCCCCACCCTAAGAGTACCCCGTCTCTGCTCTGTGTCACAGGGAACTACATTTCCCAGGTTCTTTAGCCAACTGGTTTGGCCAGTGAGAGGCCTTGGGGGAAGGCTGAAGTAAGGAGCAGGAGAGAAGCAGAGATATTTCTTCCCCTCTCTGTCCGCCTGCTTCAGGTGAAGTTCAAGTTGCTACAGTCGCTGTCTCCTTTGATTCTAGCTCCTGCCAAAGGGCCCCTCCTACACAGTCATATAGCTCAATCCAGGAAGACTTTTGGAGAAGGAAATGGCAACCTACGCCAGTATTCTTACCTGGGAAAATTTCATGGATGGACAAGACTGGTGAGCTATATAGTCCATGGGGTCTCAAATGTGTGTGTCTCAAATGTGTGTGTGTGTGTGTGTGTGTGTGTGTGTGTGTGTGTGTGTGTGTGTGTGTGTGTAGGACTTCACTGATGGCTCAGTGGTGAGGAATCTGCCTGCAGTGCAGGAGACCCAGGTTCCATCCCTGGTTTGGGAAGATCCCCTGGAGGAGGGCACGGCAACCCACTCCAGTATTCTTGCCTGGAGGATTCCATGGATGGAGGAGCCTGGCAGGCTGCAGTCCACGGGGTCGCACAGAGTCGGACACAGCGGGACTGACTCAGCCACAGCAGCAGAAAGGCTCTGCCGTGGTTCTGGCTGGAGCGTGTTGGCTCCTGGGCTCTGTGACACTGCCATCTCACCTGTGTCCTCAACTCTAACAGAAGAGCTTCCTAGCTCATCACTGTTTCCTGTTTAACCTCTCAGTCCTTCCAGAATTGATGTATCCAATTTCCTGTCTTACATGTGGTTTCTGTTTTCCTAACTGGACTTTAACCATCCTGGAGCAGAAACATCCCTCACTCCCAGCTGAAGTTTTTTGTTTTTTTTTTAACTTTTATTTTACTTTTAACTTTTACAGAGTTCTGTTGTTCACAGATATGTGTGTTTCCAGATTAGTCACATGTATATCCCCCATCCCACCCCTCCAGACTGTCACACAGCACCCCTGAAGGATCCCCGTTTCTCACAGAGCAATGACTATAGCTATTTTCTTCACATATGATAGTACAGGCCTTCATGCTACTTCCTTTATGCCTCCCACCCTCTGTTCCTTCCCCACAATGTCCATATGTCCACTGTCCATGTCTGTTTCTCCATCGCTTCACTGCATGTGCCATCATCACCATCCTACTAGATTCCATATATATGTGTTAGTATATTGTACTTGTCCTTCTCTTTTTTTTTTTTTATTTATTTATTTTATTATTTATTTTTGGGCGGGGGTCGGGTTGGGGAGGGAGAGGAGCGGGTGGGCCACTTCTATTGGTCTTTCATTTGTCTATTTTCATACATCTTTGTTCTTTGTTTTCCCATCGCCGTGGTGTCTGTTGTCGCAGAGCACTGACTCCGGGCGCATGCGCTCCAGAGCTCCGGCTCGGTAATTGGACACATCGGTCCAGCCGCTCCGCGGCACGTGGGATCTTCCCAGGCCAGGGATCGAACAGGCGCCCCTTGCACTGCAAGGCGGTGTCCTTACCCACTGGACCACCAGGGGAAGCCCTGTCCTTCTCTTTTTGACTGACTTCACTTTTTATGATAGGTTCTAGATCCATGCCACATGAGACCCCTGGGAATTGACCACAACCCCAGGGGAATGGAAGAAGTTTGAATATACTCAATTAAATGAATTTACCCCCAAAAAAGTGTTAGGAAAACTTTGATTGATTAATTGATTCAATTAGGTAGGTTTTTTTCTTTTTTGTCTGTTTCTTCATTTTAGTCATCAGCTATAATGGGAGCTCAGAACAGAGTTTAAGCTCCAGAAAAATAAAATGATCATCTTTGAGGATTTGAATATGTAACTTGTAAAATTCCTACTCACCACATTAAGTATAAACATAAAAGGAATGCATGCCATCCCCACGACTAAGTAAAATTTGTGTACATGTAGGTAAAGACAAGGAAAGGAATAGAAAAAATGAAATCCTTATTATAGAATGGAAAGATAATGTATGACTGTTTGAGATCTATGTTATCCATCCTAAAAGGATATGTTTTTGGGGTTCCCTGGTGAGTGAGTAAAGAGTCTGCCTTGCAGTGCAAGGGGCACCAGTTCAATCCCTGGCCTGGGAAGATCCCACATGCTGCGGAGCAGCTGGACCAGTGTGTCCAATTACGAGCCAGCGCTCTGGAGTGCATGTGCCCAGAGCTGGTGCTCTGCAGTGAGAGAGGCCACTGCAGTGGGAGGCCCACACAGGCTGAAGAACACAGATGGATAAACATACATAAATCAAAATTAAAAAAAAAAAGGACATGCTTTCAAAGGGAACTCTTAGGGGTCACTTGGCAAGGACCCAGCCTTCCTAAATCAGATGTCTCCTCCATCCCAGGATAGTCTGAAGAAAGTGGTAAGGGTTCTTCCTCTGGAACAGTACCAAGGGAATGGGGACACTTTCACTATATGAGAAGTTGACAAACCCAAGGTGCAAAGTTAAAAATACTGGCAAGCAGCAGAGAATAGCAGAGGTGTTAAGATACAAGCATCAGAAGTGAGTGTTATGATCTTCCTGAAGCCACATCATAATTAAACTAGGTCAGATGGAAGGCTTTGATTGCATCAGGCTGAATAGGGGTGCAAGGCCAAAGCATCCAGAGAATACGAGGGCAGTTTGTCTAATCCGGGGGTCATCTCCCCTTTGAGGTTAGAGACATAGACCTGCTCTCCCACATACCAGTCCTTGGTATCCCCATGGAAGATACGATCTTGGGCAACAGGAGCTGACCCATACGTCATACCCACAGGGATAGAATGATCTCTACAGAAAATCTTGAAACAGAGACCCTTAAAAAGTCATCTGACCCAGCAAAGCAGTCCCAAGCATGGACTTGGAGTCTGGCAGACCCAGGCTTGATGCCAGCTAATCACATATGTGACCTCCAGACAGCCTTTAACTCCTCTGAGCCTCAGTTTCTCCATCTGTATATAGGGATGGCAGTAATAGGGCCCACCTCTAGCCTTTGGGGATGTAGGAGCTAAGATAAGGCTGATAAAATGCTTAGCACAAAAATGTTTGATAAATTTAGCTGCTATAATTATTTTTGAAATCAGAATCCCTAAGTATAATTTTTAGAATAAAGATGTCAAATGAATCATCGATCATGCACTAGTCATGATGGAAGAATATGAAATGAAAACACTCCTGCTAAATGTTTCTGATGCACTTTGGGAAAAAAAAACATAAAACCCAATCAGGAAGAAAGCAAGCTGACCATGCTGGAGTGCATGTGCCCAGAGCTGGTGCTCTGCAGTGAGAGAGGCCACTGCAGTGGGAGGCCCACACAGGCTGAAGAACACAGATGGATAAACATACATAAATCAAAATTAAAAAAAAAAAGGACATGCTTTCAAAGGGAACTCTTAGGGGTCACTTGGCAAGGACCCAGCCTTCCTAAATCAGATGTCTCCTCCATCCCAGGATAGTCTGAAGAAAGTGGTAAGGGTTCTTCCTCTGGAACAGTACCAAGGGAATGGGGACACTTTCACTATATGAGAAGTTGACAAACCCAAGGTGCAAAGTTAAAAATACTGGCAAGCAGCAGAGAATAGCAGAGGTGTTAAGATACAAGCATCAGAAGTGAGTGTTATGATCTTCCTGAAGCCACATCATAATTAAACTAGGTCAGATGGAAGGCTTTGATTGCATCAGGCTGAATAGGGGTGCAAGGCCAAAGCATCCAGAGAATACGAGGGCAGTTTGTCTAATCCGGGGGTCATCTCCCCTTTGAGGTTAGAGACATAGACCTGCTCTCCCACATACCAGTCCTTGGTATCCCCATGGAAGATACGATCTTGGGCAACAGGAGCTGACCCATACGTCATACCCACAGGGATAGAATGATCTCTACAGAAAATCTTGAAACAGAGACCCTTAAAAAGTCATCTGACCCAGCAAAGCAGTCCCAAGCATGGACTTGGAGTCTGGCAGACCCAGGCTTGATGCCAGCTAATCACATATGTGACCTCCAGACAGCCTTTAACTCCTCTGAGCCTCAGTTTCTCCATCTGTATATAGGGATGGCAGTAATAGGGCCCACCTCTAGCCTTTGGGGATGTAGGAGCTAAGATAAGGCTGATAAAATGCTTAGCACAAAAATGTTTGATAAATTTAGCTGCTATAATTATTTTTGAAATCAGAATCCCTAAGTATAATTTTTTAGAATAAAGATGTCAAATGAATCATCGATCATGCACTAGTCATGATGGAAGAATATGAAATGAAAACACTCCTGCTAAATGTTTCTGATGGTCACTGTTGGCTAGTAGAGTAAGGGATGAGGAAGAGGAAAGAAAAAAACATAAAACCCAATCAGAAGAACTGATGACCTGATGGAGGACCATTTACTGAAGCACTGTGGGAAACATGCAAGTTCCAGGTCATGAAAGGTTCTGAATAATAGGTATGTCCGAGTGGTCCCTCAGAAGCACTCATCTATGTATAAGCAACTCTTTTCTCTAGAACTGAGACCAAAAGGACTTCCAGCTCACTCAGAGCAAAGAGCCTAAGTCCTTGCCATGCCACCTGGTGAGGAACGAAGTCAGGTAAACATCCCTTCCAATCCAGCATGACGCCACGGCTCTCTGACCCAGGACAGCATCCTGGACCTGGGCTCGTAGGATTTAGATGAGCAAGGAGAAAGAGCCACTGGATAATTGGATTCTTTTTTTTTTAAAGTATAGTTGATTTATAATATTGTGCTCAGATGTATATCAAATTCATTCAGTTATATAAGTGGTTTTTCCAGCAGTCATGTGTAGATGTGAGTTGAACAGTAAGGAAGACTGAGTGCTGAAGAACTGATGCTTTCTAACTGTGGTGTGGGAGAAGACACGTGAGAGTCCCTTGGACAGCAAGGAGGTCACACCAGTCAATCCTAAAGGAAATCAACCCTGAATATTCATTCGAAGGACTAGTGTTGAAACTGAAGCTCCAATACTTTGCCCATCTGAGGTGAAGAGCTGATTCACTGGAAAAGACCCTGGTGCTGGGAAAGATTTGAGGGCAGGAGGATAAGGGGAAACAAAGGGGGGAGAATGACTAAGATGGTTGACAAACGGTGACAGGGATGCCTGCATGCAGGTGAAAAATAAAGAGCCTCAGTTTCTCCATCTGTATATAGGGATGGCAGTCCCTCTAGCCTTTGGGGATGTAGGAGCTAAGATAAGGCTGATAAAATGCTTAGCACAAAAATGTTTGATAAATTTAGCTGCTATAATTATTTTTGAAATCAGAATCCCTAAGTATAATTTTTTAGAATAAAGATGTCAAATGAATCATCGATCATGCACTAGTCATGATGGAAGAATATGAAATGAAAACACTCCTGCTAAATGTTTCTGATGGTCACTGTTGGCTAGTAGAGTAAGGGATGAGGAAGAGGAAAGAAAAAAACATAAAACCCAATCAGAAGAACTGATGACCTGATGGAGGACCATTTACTGAAGCACTGTGGGAAACATGCAAGTTCCAGGTCATGAAAGGTTCTGAATAATAGGTATGTCCGAGTGGTCCCTCAGAAGCACTCATCTATGTATAAGCAACTCTTTTCTCTAGAACTGAGACCAAAAGGACTTCCAGCTCACTCAGAGCAAAGAGCCTAAGTCCTTGCCATGCCACCTGGTGAGGAACGAAGTCAGGTAAACATCCCTTCCAATCCAGCATCACCCCACGGCTCTCTCACCCAGGACAGCATCCTGGACCTGGGCTCGTAGGATTTAGATGAGCAAGGAGAAAGAGCCACTGGATAATTGGATTCTTTTTTTTTTAAAGTATAGTTGATTTATAATATTGTGCTCAGATGTATATCAAATTCATTCAGTTATATAAGTGGTTTTTCCAGCAGTCATGTGTAGATGTGAGTTGAACAGTAAGGAAGACTGAGTGCTGAAGAACTGATGCTTTCTAACTGTGGTGTGGGAGAAGACACGTGAGAGTCCCTTGGACAGCAAGGAGGTCACACCAGTCAATCCTAAAGGAAATCAACCCTGAATATTCATTCGAAGGACTAGTGTTGAAACTGAAGCTCCAATACTTTGCCCATCTGAGGTGAAGAGCTGATTCACTGGAAAAGACCCTGGTGCTGGGAAAGATTTGAGGGCAGGAGGATAAGGGGGAAACAGAGGATGAGATGGTTCGATGACATCACTGACTCAATGGACATGAGTTTGAACAAACTCCAGGGGACGGTGAGGGACAGGGATGCCTGGTGTGCTGCAGTCCATGGGGGTCTTGAGGGTAAGACACAGCTGAGTGACTGAACAACAGCAAAATATATTATTTTTCTCAGACCCTTTTCCATTATAGCTTATTACAAGATATTAAATATAGTTCCCTGCACTGTACAGTAAATCCTTATCACTTGACTATTTCATGTATAGTAGTTTGTATCTGTTAATGTGGGCAACTGGTTTCTTTAAGCTACACAACCTATCTCAGGAAATTTACTACCAGATCTAAGCCTCATGTTTCCCAAATCTGTGATTCTTGACATTTTAAAATGTTGGTATTCCTGAAAGTTTGATGAAAACGTTGGACCCTGCCCAGAAAAATGCACTCGTGCAGACACATACACCATACATATTATTTCAGGATGCTTATATAGCTGCACGAACCTCCTAAGGGCCAGAAATAAATAGACCTACAGTTGTGGCAAGATTTTTTCACCTTTGAACAGAAAAATTCAAATGCTATCTACTTAGGCAAACTGACAGTGCACACACACACACACACACACACACACACACACAGTGCTTTCTTTCTATAGCAAAGACCAGCTGCTCCCCTTACCAGACTTTTTGTGTGACCCTCACACATCTCACAGACTCATGTACTAGAACCCAATTTCCACTGACATTCCAAAATCCAACCACTCCCTCAAGTCATGGACTTCTTTCCAAATGTTTACCATTGTGTGACATCCCCAAGGCACGCCCCCGTTGTCCCTCCTAACCAGCTGGGCAGTCAACGCCAGCCTCCTTGCAAAGCTGTTAAGGCAAAGGCAGGAGGTTACATAATTCCAATTAGCAGAAGCCCCACTGCCTCCGAACAGCTCCTCACCAATTTATCATCTTTCCCCTTCAAGGAGATAATCTCAATTGCCACCAACATTCTGGAAACAAAAGCCGACAGTATAAACATGGTGCTCACCCAGCAGACCCCAGGATTAAAATGTAATCTCAAAATAAAGTCTAATAACTTTCCCCCTTTTGAACACACTTGGAATAAAATTAGCATATAAATCAAAGCTTAATTAGGACATTGTAACAATGAACAGCACCGGCTGGTATGAAGGGTTTCAGACCCAATATGATGCATCGAATAAACACCGTAATTAGAGAACAAAATCAAGGCAGTCTTCTAGTAATCAATCACCCAGCTAGGTTCAAGCCTTTCAACTTGAGGGTCACCTCTACTTTCTGTCTTGTGAATCTTGCCTTCCAGCCCATCTCTCCCGAGACTTCGTGTATCTTCCAGGCCATCCCTGGCACATCTCTCCAGCTCTTCGCACTCAAAGAGGAGTCCTGGCACTGAGCAAGGATGGAAGAGATATGCAGTTTGGTCAGAACAATAGCTTGCGGGGTTCAGAATGAAGCACTGATTTGTTATTTGAGCTGTACTTCGTCATTCAGCTGCTGGTTTAATTCAATCCAGAAAAATAACTGTCTGAGGAAGAAAGCCAGGAATCCTTAAGATACGTCTCTTCCATTTTCACTAGGCTTCAGCCACACAGGCTCCCTTGCTGTTCCCACATATACATACACTGAACAAATGCCTGCCCCAGGGCATTTGCACAAGCTGTTTGCTCTCCTTTTTTTTTTTTAAAGATTTATTTATTTATTTATTTGAGGGGAGTGGGGTGGGGAGGGAGGGGAGCAGGCGGGCCACTTCTATTGGTCTTTCATTTGTCCATTTTCATCCATCTTTGTTCTTTGGCCCGTGTGGGCCTCCCATCGCAGTGGCCTCTGTTGTCGCAGAGCACTGGCTCTGGGCGCATGCACCCCAGAGCTCCGGCTCAGTAATTGGACACATGGGTCCAGCCGCTCCACGGCATGTGGGATCTTCCCAGGCCAGGGATCAAACTGACGCCCCTTGCCCTGCAAGGCAGTGTCCTTACCCACTGGACCACCAGGGAAGCCCTGTTTGCTCTCCTTTGAATGTTCTTCTCTTACATGGTTCTCTCTCCCACAGCATCAAAGAGGTCCTCCTCACCCCTCTTATCTAAAATAGCACCTCCTATCACAATATTGGGCTTCCCAGGTGGTGCTAGTGGTAAAGAACCTGCCTACACATGCAGAAGATGTTGGGTCAGGAGGATCCTCTGGAGGAGGGCATGGCACCCCACTTCAATATTCTTGCCCAGAGAATCCCACAAAGCAGCCTGGTGGGCTACAGTCCATAGGGTGGCAGCGTCAGGCACACACACACATCACTCTTTTACTCTCTTTGCTGGAAGACTGAGGGTCCCTTCAAAAGGACCCTTCTATTCTACATTAGTTCTAACCCAACAGCAAAATGAGGGGGAAAAGAAGCAAGGCAGATGAGAAAACAAAATGTCACCTTTATTTCCAGTAGAACTGACACTGGAAAATGAGGTTTATACCTGTGAGAAAGTGGGCTGTGGGACCTGACCTCCAGATGAGGCAGACAGACCTGGCTCTGCAGGGCCAGACAGCAGGGCACCCTACGAGGCAAGGCTGGAGGAGCAGGGCACGCTGGGGACTCCCAGAGAGCAGGCTTCTGCCCAGCAGAAAGGAAGGCAGGAAGAGCTGGGCCTCATACATCCCGTGATCCATCCCCATACCACCCATGGTGAATCTGTTCCCCCTCCCTGGAGGAGGGCTCTCCAAGGGTGGCCTCCCTCCCCCGACAAGGGAGGGGCAGGAGGGAGGAAGACACAGCTTCCACCCATTCCCATTGAGTTTTCTTCAGAGCTCTCCTTCCGCCTGATGAAAGATATCAGTACTTGTGCATTTGCTGTCTTCCCCCACTACGCATAAACTGCAGGAGGGTGGCACTTGACTTGTCTGCTGCCGCATCCTAATCCCCAGGGCCTAAACCCGTGCCTGCTCACCGCAGGCTTGCGCTAAGCAGCTGGGAGTCCGTAAATGGACCGAGAGAGCGTTTACCCACATCTTTGGAACAGCACTGTATTCTTAGGCTGTGCTGTGCCTGGGCCGGGCGGAGGCCATCTCTAATCCTGTAGACTCACGTCTACACAAGGTCACACAGCAGGTCACAGGGAGTGGTGGTGAAAGGGACTAGGACTCGAAGACTTTAGGAGATCTCTGTATATGATCTGTGCCTATGATCTCCTTGAATACGAAGCTGATTTCTTACGTGAGGTAGCTTTCCTGACCACTAATCACCCAGATTAAGCACCGTGAAAGTCCGACCCTGTCTATCCTGCTCACCGTTGGGTCCACTGCACCAAGCACACATCTGGCATAATCAATGGTGGAAGAGGGAGGAAAAGAGGGAGCAAGGGGGGCCTCCCTGGTGGTCCAGTGGGTAAGGACACCGCCTTGCAGTGCAAGGGGCGCCAGTTCGATCCCTGGCCTGAGAAGATTCCACGTGCCGCGGAGCAGCTGGATGGATGTGTCCAGTTACTGAGCCAGAGCTCTGGGGCGCATGTGCCCAGAGCTGGTGCTCTGCGACGACAGAGGCCACTGCGATGGGAGGCCCACACGGGCCAAAGAACAAAGACGGATGAACATAGAGAAATGAAAGACCAATAGAAGTGGCCCACCCGTCCCCTTCCCTCCCACCCAACCCCCCAAAAGATAAATAAATAAAATA
Organism: Tragulus kanchil; assembly: GCA_022376925.1. NCBI lineage: Eukaryota > Metazoa > Chordata > Mammalia > Artiodactyla > Tragulidae > Tragulus > Tragulus kanchil. The sequence continues at coordinate 65,472,602 of JAIOJX010000006.1, read as the reverse complement.
AATGTTAAAAAAGAAAAAAAAAGAGGGAGCAAGGGAGGATGGAAAGCTAACTCCTCCTTATTTCCACACCCTGTTCCCCAGGGCTGGTCCCTTCACCTAAAGAGAAGATGTGATCTGGCCTTCAGCATTCAAAGAGAAAAGACATGAGCATTTTCACCTAACAGCTGAGGCCTCAGGCCCAGAGAAGTCAAGCAACTTGGCCAAGGTCACACAGCAGGTCACAGGGAGTGGTGGTGAAAGGGACTAGGACCCAAATCCTCTGGTTCCAAGGACAGTGCTTATTGTGTGACACCATCTCTCTTTTTAAAAAATACTTCTTTGGCCGTGTTCAGTCTTAGTTGTGGCCTACAGGATCTTCATTGAGTCACGGGGGACCTTGCGTTTCAGTGCACAAGCTCAGCAGCTGTGGCACACAGATTTAGTTGCCCTGTGGCATGTGGAATCTTAGTGCCCTGACCAAGGACTGAACCCGTGTCCCCTGCATTGCAAGGCAGATTCTTAACCACTGAACCACCAATGAAGTCCCGACACGGGCTCTTCCAGGATCACAGATCATCATCACCCAGGTCAAGGCCCTGTTGGTCTGCAGAAACTCTGACAAGGGCATCATGGGAAACCCGCTTCCCTTCAGCGTCCAGTGACAGAGGCTGTGCCCAGTGTCCCAGCCTGAAGCTGGGTGTGGGTGTCCAGGCGGTTGGGGCTGAACCATCTGTTGAGATCACGGGAGGGCACAAGGTGTGGCCTTCTCCAGCTTATCTGCCTCCCGTCTCCTGCTCCTTTTCCAAGTGGCTGCTGGCTCCCAGACCACCTGAGCCCTGCAGGGAAACAGATCTCTTGCCAAAGTCCCATGTCCTGAGCGTCTGGGCCCCATCCAGGTTCTGGCTCAGCTGGGGGTAGGAGGGCCCAGATGAGATGTCACAGATGGTGCCCAGAGGGACCCAGCCTTGAATGGGAGGAAGACAGACACACAGCTATGACGTACCTCCAGACCTGCCTCTTCTGCACTAGAGCCGCTTACTGACGGTGGCTCCCTCTCTTGGGCGTCCACCACAGGCCAAACACGAGCCACACTCTTCACATCTATCAGCCCATTTCATCCACAATAACTCTATAAAGCAACTACGATTACAAACAGTTCCATTTCACAGATGGAGAAACTGAGGATGAGAAAGGTAAATTCAAGTCTGAATCTATCTAGCTTCCAAATTGGACAGCTTAAGCTCTTCTGGCCTATCCTGTCCTCTTCTGGGTTCAGCTTCTTCCCTGCCTCTCCCCATGCTGACCAAGAACAGAGGATAAATAAGCAGGAGGGTAGCTCTGCAGCACCTCCTGTACCCCCACCCCACCATTTCCACGGAGGATCACTTGCCTGCACGTTCTGTCATCCCTCCACACCTTGCTCACACCCTTCTCTCTGCATGGAATGCTCTTCCTTGTACTACAACATCCTGCTCCTACGTCCAGGCCCTGGACAAATATCACAGCCTCGGTGACCACTCTCCCGGGACTGAATTCCTTCACCCTGTCTCCCCTGCCATGCAGAGAACACACCCCAATTTCAGTGGTTCTCAAAACGTAGATCTGAGACCAACAGAGTCAGCTGTACTAGGTCTTGTTAGAAAAGCCAGGTGGGTTTTACGGTCTTTTTTTTTTTTTTAATTTTGGCCTCTTTTTTAATTGGTCCTTTATTTATTTTCATTCATCTTTGTTCTTTGGCCTGTGTGGGCCTCCCATTGCAGGAGCTTCTCCTGCTGCAGAGCACCGGCTCTGGGCGCATGCGCTCTAAAGCTCTGGTTCGATAGTTGGACACATCGGTCCAGCCGCTCCGCAGCACGTGGGATCTTCCCAGGCCAGGGATCGAACTGGAGCCCATTGCACTGAAAGACGGATTCTTCACCCACTGAACCACCAGGGAAGCCCGGTTTTTTGGTCTTTTCAAAAGTTATTCATGGGGCTTCCCTGGAAATAAATGAAAGGCCAATAGAAGTGGCCAAAAAAAAAAAAAAGTCAACAAAAGAAAAATTCTAAAAAGAAGTTATTTATTTTTAAAAATTGTGATAAAACATACCTAACAAAATTTACCATTCTAACCTTTTCAAGTATATAGTTTAGTGGCATTAAGCACATTCATATAGTATAGCCATCACCATCATTGATCTCCAGAATTTTTTTATCATCTCAAACTGAAAGTTTGTCCAGTAAGGAAGACTTTACCATCTTCACCTAACAGATGAGGCCAGACCAAAAGTGGAGGCATTCCAGTCAAGTGGGCCTCCTGAGCGCCGTGCAGCAGGCCCCTCCAGCATTGCACCTGCTTGGTGGAGAAAAGCCCCATGTATTTTCATTCATTCTTTTCATGACAACTTATTGACAGTCTATCAGAGGCCAGACACTGCTCAGCATGGGGGAATACACAGCAAGTAAAGCACTGATCAGCCGCCAGCCCCATGGAGTTTGCCATCTAATTGGAGAGACAGGCAAAAATAGCTAACCTTTAAGTGCTGTATACATCTATTGGATAGTTTGATTCTCACAACTAAAGCACTGATTTCAGCCCACTTGCTCACACCCTTCTCTCTGCATGGAATGCTCTTCCTTGTACTACAACATCCTGCTCCTACGTCCAGGCCCTGGACAAATATCACAGCCTCGGTGACCACTCTCCCGGGACTGAATTCCTTCACCCTGTCTCCCCTGCCATGCAGAGAACACACCCCAATTTCAGTGGTTCTCAAAACGTAGATCTGAGACCAACAGAGTCAGCTGTACTAGGTCTTGTTAGAAAAGCCAGGTGGGTTTTACGGTCTTTTTTTTTTTTTTAATTTTGGCCTCTTTTTTAATTGGTCCTTTATTTATTTTCATTCATCTTTGTTCTTTGGCCTGTGTGGGCCTCCCATTGCAGGAGCTTCTCCTGCTGCAGAGCACCGGCTCTGGGCGCATGCGCTCTAAAGCTCTGGTTCGATAGTTGGACACATCGGTCCAGCCGCTCCGCAGCACGTGGGATCTTCCCAGGCCAGGGATCGAACTGGAGCCCATTGCACTGAAAGACGGATTCTTCACCCACTGAACCACCAGGGAAGCCCGGTTTTTTGGTCTTTTCAAAAGTTATTCATGGGGCTTCCCTGGAAATAAATGAAAGGCCAATAGAAGTGGCCAAAAAAAAAAAAAAGTCAACAAAAGAAAAATTCTAAAAAGAAGTTATTTATTTTTAAAAATTGTGATAAAACATACCTAACAAAATTTACCATTCTAACCTTTTCAAGTATATAGTTTAGTGGCATTAAGCACATTCATATAGTATAGCCATCACCATCATTGATCTCCAGAATTTTTTTATCATCTCAAACTGAAAGTTTGTCCAGTAAGGAAGACTTTACCATCTTCACCTAACAGATGAGGCCAGACCAAAAGTGGAGGCATTCCAGTCAAGTGGGCCTCCTGAGCGCCGTGCAGCAGGCCCCTCCAGCATTGCACCTGCTTGGTGGAGAAAAGCCCCATGTATTTTCATTCATTCTTTTCATGACAACTTATTGACAGTCTATCAGAGGCCAGACACTGCTCAGCATGGGGGAATACACAGCAAGTAAAGCACTGATCAGCCCCCAGCCCCATGGAGTTTGCCATCTAATTGGAGGAGACACACCGTTGTCAAATAACTATAGCTAACCTTTAAGTGCTGTATACATCTATTGGATAGTTTGATTCTCACAACTACACCACAAGCAGGTACTACTCTGATCATCCTCTTTCTGTGGACGAGGAAGCAGATATGAGAAAGGTGAAAATGCTTTGCACAGGTTCCTACAGCTTACAGATAGCAGAGCTGATGTTTGAGCCCAGGAAGAATTTATCCCTGCTCTACTCAGAAAACAACACTATTTAAAAATACTTACAAAAGAATGCTCTAACTCACAGACATAGAAAACAAACATATGGTTACCAAAGGGGAAAGAGGAGAGAGATAAATCAGCAGTCTGGGATTAGCAGATACAAACTATTACACATAAAATAAGCAAGGACTTACTATATAACACAGAGAACTATATTCAATATCCTATAATAATCTATAATGGAAAATAATTTTTCAAATAACATATATATATATATATATATATATACATATATATGACTTAATGTGCCATATAGCTGAAACTAGTACAATATTGTAAATCAACTATACTTCCATAAACACAAATAAATAAATAGTATTCTTACCCATGATAATCACTCTGAAAACCAGCACACAAGAGTGCATGACAGCAGAAGCTGGGGGTAATGAGGGGAGAGGGGAAGTCAGAGCTCTTCCTGGTAGAGACATCTGAACTGGGGTCTGAAGCTTAAGCAGGAGTTGAAGTGACTGATCAGTGAGGAGAGGGCGGGGCATGGGTGGGGCCTTTCCATGCAGAGGAAGAGCTCTTGTACAGCCACCGCTGGCCGCGGCACTGGGGTCGGGAGTGGGAGAGCGTGCAGCTAGAGGCCGGAGTTGAGATTGGAGGTATGAGCGGCACCAGCTCAGTTGGGTACTTGGTGCCGTGTCCAGGCCTTGGTCCTTGGTCCAGTCCAGGGACCTACACTTTTCTGAAGAAACATTATCAGACAGAGTCCCACATAGAAGGATGATCTATTGTGTGTGAACATGTGGTTAAAATCCAGAAGATCTCACCATTCAGCCATGCAGTCCGTCCTAGATATTGACCAAGTGCCTGTCATGGGCCAGACATCTTATAGGTGCTGGGAAACAGCTCCATCCTTCTGGAGCACATCCAAATCATGCCCAGGGAGAGAGGACACTCTGGGGACTGATACCCGCCTTCCTTCGTCAGCACTGAGAAGGGCTGTGGACCAAGCACCCTGTTCAGGGCTCTGTTGATTGATATGGTTTTCATTTTCATGACAAATCATGTTGATGTTTGGCAGAAAACAACAAAACTCTGTAAAGCAATTATCCTTCAATTAAAAAATAATTTAAAACCCCGGAAAATCAATAGCACGTTCCATAATCACAACTAGACCTCCTGGTCACCAAAATGGACATCTCGTACAATTTCAACAGCCAATCACAGCGCAGAGGATTTGAAACATCTCTTAAGAAGCTAACATAAGATAAATCACTGTGACTGCTCATAAAGCGAACTTGGTTAATAGAAGCTAGGGTAATGAAATGAATGTCTACAGACTTGTAATTCATTCTGCATAACATTTACACACTGTGCTCCCCTGAAATCTTGTTAAATGACTTAGTCAGCAAAGCTCAGCCTACAAAGGAGGTGGATAAGGAACACAGACTGGTTCAAAAAGGCCTTCAGAGAGCACTTTCCAAATCTGTTAGATTTTTCTGAAGGAGATATACGAATAGCCAACAGGTATGGGGAAAGGTGCTAAATATCACAAATCGTTAGCGAAATGCAAATCAAAACCACAGTGAGATATCACCTCATGCTTGTTAAAATGGCTATTATCAAAAAGGTGAGAGGTAAGAAATGCTGCCATAAATGTGGGGAAAAGGGAACACTCGTGCACCATTGGTAAGAATATACATCTGTGCAGCCACTATGGAAAATAGTATAGAAGTTCCTCAAAAACTTAAAAATAGGACTACCATATGATCCAACAATCCCACTTGCAGATATTTATCTGAAGGAAATGAAAACACTATGCCAAAGACAACTCCCATGTTCCTAGCAGCACCTTTAACAGCAGTGAAAACACTGTAAAAAACTAAAGATCCATCAGTGGATGAACGGATGAAGACAAGCAGTGTGTGTGGCATGTGTGTGTGCAGACATACATCGGTACACCTGCACACACACCTACACAGTGGTAGACTAGGCAGGAATTAAGAGAAAGTCCTCCTATGTGTGATAACATGGATAAACTCATAGAAAATTATGTTAAGTGAAGTTAAAGACAAATACTAAACAAATACTTATTTGTTGAATCAAAAAAAGAAAAACTCGTAGAAAAAGAGGTCAGATGAGGCAGAGGGTGGGAGGTGATGGACTGAATGATGGTGGGCCAAAGGCACAGACTTCTAGTTACAAGATAAATAAGTACTGGGGAGGTGATATATAAGTAACACTGCTGTATGGCATATTTGAAAAGAGAGCAAATACTCAGAGCTCTCATCACAAGGGAAAAAACCTTTTTTCTTGTTTCTGTACCTATCTGAGATAATGAGTGTTAACTAAACTTAGTGTGGGAATCATTTCACAATATATGTACATCAAATGATTACGCTGCAGGTCTTCAATAAAACTGGGGGGAAGTCGGCTTACATTGCCCCTTTTTCCTTAGAGGATGAAGCAAGTGGTAGTGCTGTGCTGATCCCACTGAATTACACTCAGGACAAAGGCCAAACGCCTCTGCTTCATCTGTAGCCTCAGCCCCACTCGGCCATACCCCACTTGATCTTAGTCAGCAAAGCTCAGCCTACAAAGGAGGTGGATAAGGAACACAGACTGGTTCAAAAGGCCTTCAGAGAGCACTTTCCAAATCTGTTAGATTTTTCTGAAGGAGATATACGAATAGCCAACAGGTATGGGGAAAGGTGCTAAATATCACAAATCGTTAGCGAAATGCAAATCAAAACCACAGTGAGATATCACCTCATGCTTGTTAAAATGGCTATTATCAAAAAGGTGAGAGGTAAGAAATGCTGCCATAAATGTGGGGAAAAGGGAACACTCGTGCACCATTGGTAAGAATATACATCTGTGCAGCCACTATGGAAAATAGTATAGAAGTTCCTCAAAAACTTAAAAATAGGACTACCATATGATCCAACAATCCCACTTGCAGATATTTATCTGAAGGAAATGAAAACACTATGCCAAAGACAACTCCCATGTTCCTAGCAGCACCTTTAACAGCAGTGAAAACACTGTAAAAAACTAAAGATCCATCAGTGGATGAACGGATGAAGACAAGCAGTGTGTGTGGCATGTGTGTGTGCAGACATACATCGGTACACCTGCACACACACCTACACAGTGGTAGACTAGGCAGGAATTAAGAGAAAGTCCTCCTATGTGTGATAACATGGATAAACTCATAGAAAATTATGTTAAGTGAAGTTAAAGACAAATACTAAACAAATACTTATTTGTTGAATCAAAAAAAGAAAAACTCGTAGAAAAAGAGGTCAGATGAGGCAGAGGGTGGGAGGTGATGGACTGAATGATGGTGGGCCAAAGGCACAGACTTCTAGTTACAAGATAAATAAGTACTGGGGAGGTGATATATAAGTAACACTGCTGTATGGCATATTTGAAAAGAGAGCAAATACTCAGAGCTCTCATCACAAGGGAAAAAACCTTTTTTCTTGTTTCTGTACCTATCTGAGATAATGAGTGTTAACTAAACTTAGTGTGGGAATCATTTCACAATATATGTACATCAAATGATTACGCTGCAGGTCTTCAATAAAACTGGGGGGAAGTCGGCTTACATTGCCCCTTTTTCCTTAGAGGATGAAGCAAGTGGTAGTGCTGTGCTGATCCCACTGAATTACACTCAGGACAAAGGCCAAACGCCTCTGCTTCATCTGTAGCCTCAGCCCCACTCGGCCATACCCCACTTGTGATTCTAGTACTTTCTCCCCACTCAGTTTTCCAAGCCGAGCTTCTTGGTGCAACTCAAACAAACCAAGCTCATTTCCAGCTCTGCGCCTTGTTTCTTCTCCTCTGCCTGAGCTGCCTTCCCACAGTCTCCCATGGGCAGCTGCCAGGCTTCATTCATGTTGCAACTCAAAGATCACATCCACACTTAGGGTCACCTTAGGGCATCCCACTTTTAGAACTTAGAACCTTTTGAAATCAGTCGTAGAGCTGGGTTTCTAAACTTTCTATTTTATATCGGAGTTTCCCCAGTCGCTCAGCAGGAAAAGAATTTGCCTGCAGTGCAGGAGACATAAAAGACATAGGTTCAATCGCTGGATCAGGAAGATCCGTTGGAGAAGGAAATGGCAACCCACTCCAGTATTTTTGCTTGGAAAGTCCCATGGACAAAGGAACCTGGTGGGCTACAGTCCAAGGGGTTGCAAAGAGTTGGACATGATTGAGCATCTAAGTATGAGAGAGGGTCACACCTTGCCCTCTTAATCCCACATATGAAATATGGTAGCTGATTAGCAATGCTATGATAGTTTTAGATGGACAGCAAAATGACTCGGCCACAAATATATGTATCCATTCTCCCCTAAACTCCCCTCCCGTCCAGGCTGCTGCATAACATTAGCAGAGTTGCCTATGCTATATAATAGGGTCTTTGTTGGTTATCCATTTTAAATATGGCACCGACTTCTAGTTACAAGATAAATAAGTACTGGGGAGGTGATATATAAGTAACACTGCTGTATGGCATATTTGAAAAGAGAGCAAATACTCAGAGCTCTCATCACAAGGGAAAAAACCTTTTTTCTTGTTTCTGTACCTATCTGAGATAATGAGTGTTAACTAAACTTAGTGTGGGAATCATTTCACAATATATGTACATCAAATGATTACGCTGCAGGTCTTCAATAAAACTGGGGGGAAGTCGGCTTACATTGCCCCTTTTTCCTTAGAGGATGAAGCAAGTGGTAGTGCTGTGCTGATCCCACTGAATTACACTCAGGACAAAGGCCAAACGCCTCTGCTTCATCTGTAGCCTCAGCCCCACTCGGCCATACCCCACTTGTGATTCTAGTACTTTCTCCCCACTCAGTTTTCCAAGCCGAGCTTCTTGGTGCAACTCAAACAAACCAAGCTCATTTCCAGCTCTGCGCCTTGTTTCTTCTCCTCTGCCTGAGCTGCCTTCCCACAGTCTCCCATGGGCAGCTGCCAGGCTTCATTCATGTTGCAACTCAAAGATCACATCCACACTTAGGGTCACCTTAGGGCATCCCACTTTTAGAACTTAGAACCTTTTGAAATCAGTAGTAGAGATTTTTTTCTAAACTTTCTATTTTATATCGGAGTTTCCCCAGTCGCTCAGCAGGAAAAGAATTTGCCTGCAGTGCAGGAGACATAAAAGACATAGGTTCAATCGCTGGATCAGGAAGATCCGTTGGAGAAGGAAATGGCAACCCACTCCAGTATTTTTGCTTGGAAAGTCCCATGGACAAAGGAACCTGGTGGGCTACAGTCCAAGGGGTTGCAAAGAGTTGGACATGATTGAGCATCTAAGTATGAGAGAGGGTCACACCTTGCCCTCTTAATCCCACATATGAAATATGGTAGCTGATTAGCAATGCTATGATAGTTTTAGATGGACAGCAAAATGACTCGGCCACAAATATATGTATCCATTCTCCCCTAAACTCCCCTCCCGTCCAGGCTGCTGCATAACATTAGCAGAGTTGCCTATGCTATATAATAGGGTCTTGTTGGTTATCCATTTTAAATATAAAAGATACAGATTGATCCCAAACTCCCTGACTATCCCTTCCCCTGTGACAATCACAAATTTATTCTTTAAGCCCATGAGTCTGTTTCTATTTTGTAAGTTCACTTGTATTATTTCATTTTAGATTCCACATAGAGCGCATGTCATACAGTCTTTCTCTGTCTCTGACTTGTTTTACTCAGTATGACAATCTCTAGGCCCATTCATGTTGCTGCAAATGGCATTATTTTATTCTTTTTAATGGCTGAGTAATATTCCATTGTATACATATACCACATCTTCTTTATCCATTTCTTTGTCGTTTTCATGTCTTGGCTACTGCACGCAGTGCTGCGATGAACACAAGGGTACATGTATTCTCATATCTCTTTCTTATGCCTTCACATAAGAATAATACTTTGGGGCTTCCCTGGTGGTCCAGTGGGTAAGGACACCACCTTGCAGTGCAAGGGGCAGTTCCATCCCTGGCCTGGGAAGATCCCACGTGCCGCGGAGTGGCTGGACTGATGTGTCCAACTACCAAGCCGGAGCTCTGGGGCTCATGTGCCCACAGCTGGTGCTCTGCAACAACAGAGGCCGCTGTGATGGGAGGCCCACACGGGCCAAAGAACAAAGATGGATGAAAACAGATAAATGAAAGACCAACAGAAGTGGCCCGCCCACCCCCCTCCCTCCTCAACTTGTCCCTCACCATAAATAAATAAATATTAAAAAAAGAAAAAGAATAATACTTTGAATGGTTATTTAGAGAGTCCCTGTCTTTTCCCTTCTAACTCAAATTCTAGCATTTAGTGTTGCAAATGAAAGATCCAATAACGTATGACCCTTTCTCTTTTGTAGCTGGTTTATTTTCCTGTTTGAAAGATTGTAGGATCTTCTTGGTTAGCGTTCCAAAATTCCAGATGAGTATAGGTTTGTGCCTTGATGAGGCTGACACTTTCGATCTGGATTCCTCTATTTCTTCTACTAGGAGAACTTTAAAATGTTTCCTTGATTATTATTTCCTCTTTATTCACTCTGTTTTGTACTTCAGTACGCTTACTCTGTGAAATCTGGAGCTAATAGACTTGATAGCTCTACTGTATACATTTTTATTATTTATTCTCATAATCTCCATCTTTTTGCTCTTTGTACTTCAGTACGCTTACTCTTGTTGATTTCTTTAAGCCCAATGAGTGACAATCACAAATTTATTCTTTAAGCCCATGAGTCTGTTTCTATTTTGTAAGTTCACTTGTATTATTTCATTTTAGATTCCACATAGAGCGCATGTCATACAGTCTTTCTCTGTCTCTGACTTGTTTTACTCAGTATGACAATCTCTAGGCCCATTCATGTTGCTGCAAATGGCATTATTTTATTCTTTTTAATGGCTGAGTAATATTCCATTGTATACATATACCACATCTTCTTTATCCATTTCTTTGTCGTTTTCATGTCTTGGCTACTGCACGCAGTGCTGCGATGAACACAAGGGTACATGTATTCTCATATCTCTTTCTTATGCCTTCACATAAGAATAATACTTTGGGGCTTCCCTGGTGGTCCAGTGGGTAAGGACACCACCTTGCAGTGCAAGGGGCAGTTCCATCCCTGGCCTGGGAAGATCCCACGTGCCGCGGAGTGGCTGGACTGATGTGTCCAACTACCAAGCCGGAGCTCTGGAGCTCATGTGCCCACAGCTGGTGCTCTGCAACAACAGAGGCCGCTGTGATGGGAGGCCCACACGGGCCAAAGAACAAAGATGGATGAAAACAGATAAATGAAAGACCAACAGAAGTGGCCCGCCCACCCCCCTCCCTCCTCAACTTGTCCCTCACCATAAATAAATAAATATTAAAAAAAGAAAAAGAATAATACTTTGAATGGTTATTTAGAGAGTCCCTGTCTTTTCCCTTCTAACTCAAATTCTAGCATTTAGTGTTGCAAATGAAAGATCCAATAACGTATGACCCTTTCTCTTTTGTAGCTGGTTTATTTTCCTGTTTGAAAGATTGTAGGATCTTCTTGGTTAGCGTTCCAAAATTCCAGATGAGTATAGGTTTGTGCCTTGATGAGGCTGACACTTTCGATCTGGATTCCTCTATTTCTTCTACTAGGAGAACTTTAAAATGTTTCCTTGATTATTATTTCCTCTTTATTCACTCTGTTTTGTACTTCAGTACGCTTACTCTGTGAAATCTGGAGCTAATAGACTTGATAGCTCTACTGTATACATTTTTATTATTTATTCTCATAATCTCCATCTCTTGTCTTTGTGCTCTGCATTCTGGAAAATTCCTCTAAGTTGCCTTCTAATTCACCAATTCCGCTTTCAGCTAGAGTCCCTTCTAGAACTCATTGTTGATTTTTTTCCTTATTTATTTTATATTTTCCTTAGAACTCTTTTCTAAGAGCTGCTTTCCTCTATTTATTCAAGTGTCTTTTAAATACCTCTAAAAATACCACAAATCATCGTTTTTTGTTTTGTTTTTAATTTTTATTTATTTATTTATTTATTTTTTGACTCTTCTGGGTTTTCACTGCTGCCACAGGCTCTTCTCTAGTTGGAGGGAGTCGGGGGTACTCTCTAGTTGAGGTGATCAGGCTTCTTGTTGGGGTGACTTTTCCTGTTGTGGAACTCAGGCTCTAGGACACACGGGCTTCAGCAGTTGTGGCACATGGGCTCAATAGTTGCAGCTCCGAGGCTCTAGAGCACAGGCTCAATAGTTGTGGCTCATGGGCCTAGTTGTTCCACAGCATGTGGGATATTCCCAGATTAGGAATTGAACCCATGTCTCCTGCACTGGCAGGCAAACTCTTTACCACTGAGGGAGGCCCCACAGATCATCTTTTAAAAATCTAAAAAATACTTCTGAGACTTTAGTTAGACCTATACATTTTTTTTTTCATTTGCTTCCTACATTAATTCTGTTTCAGTCAAAAATATTTGCTCTGAGTCCTTAGCCTGATCCCCTTTCCTGAGCTGCTGATTCTCCCTGTCACTATGGCAAGAATACTGAAGTGGGGAGCCATTCCCTTCTCCAGGGAATCTTCTGACCCAGGGATCAAACTCTAGTCTCCTACATTTCAGGCAGATTCCTTACCATCTGAGCCACCAGGGAAGCCTGTTTCCAGGTATGCCTGATGCCAGAAAGTCCAGGATCCTGACCAGGAAGTTTGGCCTTAAATTCACCTGTGCCCTAAAGACATTTCCCTAGAGACCTGGCTCACGACTGCTAAGTCTATGAAAGAGCTGGTGGAAAAACTGGGAAGGGGCTGGGTTTGGCTTAGAGAGGAGTGGGAAAAACATTCCAGTCAAGGAGCAGGGAATGATGGTGGTTGGGAGAAGGCACAGCATTTACGGGTGAGGGTTAGTGGTGGGGAGGGTCTTGCAGGGTCTTCCCAGGTTCACCTGCCTGAGAGAGGTGGGCAAGGGAAATGAGACTCAAGAAAGCCTTGTTTTGAGGTCTTGAATACACAGCAGGACAGTCTGGTTCTGGGTGCAAGGGAGGAGTGAGCACCACTGGCCACACACCCCCTTGGTGGAGGAGAGGACCTCCCAGGTCTTAGGCTCAAAGTCAGAAGCCAGTCGATGTCCAAGCTTCCAGCCTGACCTTAATGCCACGTAGCCCTGGGTCTGTCCAAAGGCTCCAACATGGTGACCACAGCAGAGCTCCTGCTGGTGGAGCCCTGGCTGGACTTCAGCTCCTTCTCTGCTGTGCTCACAGAGTCACAGCGAGCAGCATGGCCCTCAACCAAGTCACCTGTGCCCCTGAGGCTGAGGAAATCCATGAAGTTATGCTTCTCACAAAGAAAGGCCACTTAACTTAGTGGAAACTCACCTCCCCTTTGGGGCTGTGAGGGCAGGGACCTGTGGGTTGCAAGACCAGACTGCAAGAAAAATTCTCTGTGAGGGGCAGAAGGAGGTCTCCCCCATGGCTCCCACCCCTGGCCGTGCACGTGCCTCCCCTGGGGAGCCTGTAAACTGTCGTGACACTGGTTTCCCCACAACCAGGTGACTCCAGCATGCAGTCAGGGCTGAGGACACCATAAAAGCAAGGGATGAAAAGCTACATAGCTCAAAGGTCAAAAGAACCCTAAAGAAATGCTTCTATAGTGAAGGCCACAGTCATGTACAGTGCCTGAGAAAAAGTTCCATTCCAGCTTGACGAGAGTTCCATAACGGTTTCTTGCAAGCCTGGTCCTGAAGGCAAGGGTCTTCCAAGGCCGGCACAGAGGGAAGAGCAGCCCAGATGGAGGCACCAGCCGGAGCAAAAGTCCAACAGTGGGAGACTCTTCTGGGATCAAGCCCCTGTGCTCCTTTCGGGTCACATCTCACCAAATAAACTCAAAAGGGCTTTTTATATTGAACCACGGGGCCCATCTAAAATGTTTCCAACTTTAGCACTTCATTCTTTCCTCTTGGAAAGGACTGTTGTGGAATTTTGGCATAAGAACTGGAGATGAAAGAGGATGGGGTGATGGATTTCTGAGTCATTTTGTAAAGTGTTTTCCCATGCCGCTTTTCTCATTTGCCCCCAGGAAACCCTTGGGAGGTGTCACCAGCGTGTGAGGAGGAGGATATGAACAAAGGTAAGGCTCCAAGCTGGCGGCCACGTAGGTGGCTACCAGAGAGCAGCTGTTCCCTCCGCTTCCTCTGGGGTACCTTCCCTTGCGACACAGAGCCCACTCACTGCCCAGTCAGACATGTGAGGAGAGGTGCCGCAGTGGCATGCCCAGATTAAGGAGAGCAGTTCTCCAGAAGACACCAGACGTTCACATCTGCTCACTCGACCAGGACCAAGGAGCCCAGAAGCCATACAACAAAGCAGAGACTGGCCCTGTCATGGCTGGATAAATGGAGAATCCCATGAACCTGTGTAATCCTTCAATGTCCAAAAACCCACAGCAAGAGTCAACAACACATATATGTTCACACAGAAATTATTACTCAACCATTTCAAATGAGGTTTTTGAAGAATACAGACATTGAAAAATGCTCCCTCTAGAATGTTAAATAAAATCAGATCCAAGTTCATGGCATTATGAATTCATTCTACCAAGGTGCCAGGCAGTGTTCCAGGCACTAAGAAACTAGCAGTGAACAAACTATGAAAATCCCTCCTCTTGGCAAGCTCCTTTTCTGGAGGGGGAGACAGACAATAATCACGTAAATAAAGAGAAGACACGGGGTGTCAGATGGTAGTAAGCAGTCAAGAAGAATGACTCAAGAAAGGAGGAAAGATGGGAGAGGTTTTTTTCTTCTTCAGGTTTTAATGTATTTTCTAAAAAATAAATATATATTATATTTATGATCAGGAGAAAATACTTCAAAAAAAAGCAACATAGGGGCCAGGCACCTGGAGGGGCGGGATGAGGGGAGGGGATCAGCTGGGAGGGATCAAAGATATTCATTCCTATGACAGATTTGGAATTATATAGAGCTATAAACAACAAAGCTCTGTAAAAGCAAAACAAAAAAAGGCAGCACCAAAAAATGACTGGATAAAGAACTGAAGTTGGTTCATAACTTGGACCTCAGCTGGGATTCAGCCACGTACTGGCAGATGGGAGGGCAGATACCCTGCTTCTGGGTTGGGGAGACAGGCTGGCAGGAGAAGGCAGGCACCCGGCATGGTTAAATCAACGACTTCCAGGATGAGCTCTGAAAATTCCATACAACTTTCTGCAATCATTGTCCCTGCCCTTTCCCAAGGCTGTGCTTTGCCGTGGTTCTGGCCTACACTCAGCAGATGAGTGATTTAAGTCACTGAGTGTAGAATAAATGGATACACAGGATGAAGAACACAAGAGAGCGAATAAGAGCCTCAAAGTGGGCAGAGGTTACAAGGGGTCTAAGAGATGGCTGACTGAGGCTGAGTGCTTCCTTGGGCCTGCCTACAAGCTGGCACTGCCCCTCACTTGCCCAGCTGGAGGCTTTCCCTGAGTAGACACCATGAGAATGCCATCTCCATCACCACCACTCATGGGCAGCCTCAAAGTGATCCAGCTTCTCACCCCAGCCCTGCCTGGGATGGTACATGAACCCATGAGCCAAGGAGTTGGCTAAATACGGTGGGGCCTCCCCAGGCATCAAGGGAGAGGCAGCTGTACCAAGAAGGCCCTTTGTCATCTCTTGAGATCACAGAGCTTCCCCAGGACATCCTAATGCCAGATACACTTTCTACCTCTTTTTCTGGAACAGCACAATAACATGGAGGCCGGGGCAGACACAAATTCAAATTTTAGTTCGGTCCCTCCTCAGTCATGTGATCCTGGACAAGTTACTGAACTACTCAAACCCCCTGCTTTCTCATCTTTAAGGAGGGGTTTGCCTACCTCAAGCAGTTTTTGATAGAATGAAAAGAATATGCATTCACAGGAGGCTGGCACTCTTTAGGGAGTAGGTACATGGTAACTCATTCTTTCTCATTCTTTCTCTTCCTGTTCTCAGAGCTTCTTGGCATCCTGCAAATCCTTCTCTCTACCTGAACCCCAGAAAATCTTCCACCCTATGGCCTTTCTTACTCAGCTCTTGGACCACACCACTAGTGTGCACAGCTTGTCTTAATAGTGTGAGTCCACAGGATTCCCTTACCAGGAAGGGGGAGAAGACCGGAAGAGTTGACCTCGTTCTGGGGCTGTCCCAAGCCAGACCGGCAATTCTCTGCTCTCTGCTGCCCCCTTTTGGTTTAGAGCCCAAAGAGCCACTTACTTGCTCTGCCCACAGAGCTACATTTTCTAGGGGGATGATGATCGAAAGGCAACTCTCAGAAGTTAAAACACAAAATGAACAAACAAAGCAGCCTTGGACATTTACAGACACGAGTTCCAGAGCTAGTTCTGCCCTGCCATGCTTGGGTGCTTTGGGATGCTAATGGCTCAGGTGCCCCTGAGGCTTTGAAATAAAGGGGAAACCAGGTCATGCTTTACCTACTTGGAGGGTCTTCAATACATTGACCAGAGAGGCTGAATTTCAGCATGGTCTGCAAGAATCTAGAAGGAGTGTTATTTTTCCTCCATTCTCAGACCTCTGTCAAGCATCATCAACCATCATTTCATGTTTTCCTTCCTGAGAATAGGTAGCCTCAGCCTCTTTCTTAGCACAACTGGACACCAAGCAGCCAGTCCTAGTCATTGATCAGAGTTGGTGCACAAGACAAAGCTTGTTTTACATCTTGGGGTTTGGAGCTCAAGAGCTGGGCCCTGCAGCCAAGAAGATGTGGATGAAAGCTTTCTGCTGTGTGCCTGCTTCTGCATCAGCTCCATGTGGTCTCCCTACACAATAGATGCAAAAGCGTAGCACTGGGCTTCTGTTGTTGAAATATATTAGCTTTTTTACTTAGGAAATATACTCAAGACAATGTACCAGCAAGTTAAGACTTACAAGCATTACTGAGCCTGCCCATGGCCAGTACGTGGGCATGTGGATGGTATTAACTGATGTGTCTCCCCCAGTGTTTCTGATCACTCCCTTGGAGCAGCTCGACTGGACCACAAGACACCTGCGGCCTCCCGGTTGGGTGATGACAACAGGCTAGAGAAGAGCCACAGAGCCAGAAGCACAGTGCTCAAAGTCTCAAAAGGCTTCAAGGCTCTTAAGTTACAAGACCCGGGCTTTTCAGTGTCAGAGGCCCAAGTCCTACAGATGTCAGGGTGCAAAGTTCATTCTGTAAATGACAAATCCAGAAGAAAATGTGAGCAGTTCAAGCCACTCCTTACCACTCTCACGACGAGATCAGTTCACACACTGCTGTGGGCAGAGGAGAGAGAAGGAAAGCGGGAAGCTCAGATGTGGGGAGACCTCTGAGAAGGGGCCCTGTCTACCACCTAACCCATGACCCAGGCCAGGCCCCGGAGCAGAACAGGTCAAGCATCTGAGAGCAGAGACCCTGGAGCTCACTTCTGGTAATACTGGGGTTTTACCTCCCAGACCCTGCAGGGAAGGGGAGATTCAGTAGAAATTGTTACAGGAAATATAACCTGTATTCTTCTACATCAGAAAAACAGAAATCTAAGGTCAAGAACACTTTATCCTATCTGGGGTTTCTCTTCTCCTTTATGTTCTTCATATGTTTCATGTCACAGGGAAGGGAGATTCAGTAGAAATTTTGTTACAGAATTGATAGCTTTTCAAGGCATTCAATCGAAAAACCCATTCTCAGACCTCTGTCAAGCATCATCAACCATCATTTCATGTTTTCCTTCCTGAGAATAGGTAGCCTCAGCCTCTTTCTTAGCACAACTGGACACCAAGCAGCCAGTCCTAGTCATTGATCAGAGTTGGTGCACAAGACAAAGCTTGTTTTACATCTTGGGGTTTGGAGCTCAAGAGCTGGGCCCTGCAGCCAAGAAGATGTGGATGAAAGCTTTCTGCTGTGTGCCTGCTTCTGCATCAGCTCCATGTGGTCTCCCTACACAATAGATGCAAAAGCGTAGCACTGGGCTTCTGTTGTTGAAATATATTAGCTTTTTTACTTAGGAAATATACTCAAGACAATGTACCAGCAAGTTAAGACTTACAAGCATTACTGAGCCTGCCCATGGCCAGTACGTGGGCATGTGGATGGTATTAACTGATGTGTCTCCCCCAGTGTTTCTGATCACTCCCTTGGAGCAGCTCGACTGGACCACAAGACACCTGCGGCCTCCCGGTTGGGTGATGACAACAGGCTAGAGAAGAGCCACAGAGCCAGAAGCACAGTGCTCAAAGTCTCAAAAGGCTTCAAGGCTCTTAAGTTACAAGACCCGGGCTTTTCAGTGTCAGAGGCCCAAGTCCTACAGATGTCAGGGTGCAAAGTTCATTCTGTAAATGACAAATCCAGAAGAAAATGTGAGCAGTTCAAGCCACTCCTTACCACTCTCACGACGAGATCAGTTCACACACTGCTGTGGGCAGAGGAGAGAGAAGGAAAGCGGGAAGCTCAGATGTGGGGAGACCTCTGAGAAGGGGCCCTGTCTACCACCTAACCCATGACCCAGGCCAGGCCCCGGAGCAGAACAGGTCAAGCATCTGAGAGCAGAGACCCTGGAGCTCACTTCTGGTAATACTGGGGTTTTACCTCCCAGACCCTGCAGGGAAGGGGAGATTCAGTAGAAATTGTTACAGGAAATATAACCTGTATTCTTCTACATCAGAAAAACAGAAATCTAAGGTCAAGAACACTTTATCCTATCTGGGGTTTCTCTTCTCCTTTATGTTCTTCATATGTTTCATGTCACTGTGTTTTGTTTGAGGGCATCAAGACATGGGGAAGAGGTGTCTAGTCTCCACCACCTCCAATCCCACTGTCCCCACTGGGCTGCCCCCAGGCCCATCTGGTCTCTGGCTGTCTGTTCACATGAATGTCTGCTCCAGGGGCCTGGGCCCGAGGCCTGCCGAGTCTCCATGCCTGGTCCACAGACCCATGTTCCACTGTTCTCCGTGCTCTGGGTGAACTTATGAGGCCCCTGAGAGGCTGTCTCTGACTACTTTTGCTTGATGCCTACTCACAGGTAGTGTAAATTTAGGCAAAGCACATAAATTATATATAATCTCTCCATGCCGCAGTTTCCCCAACTGTCAAATAGGGAAAACAAGAGCATGAGGCCCATGGCACTGCTGTGACGAATTAGCCCGTGTCAAATGTCTAGAACACTGTAAGTGTTTTTGTTCATATTATTATTTGCTACTACTAGTAATGGAGTGAGTGGTAGAGGTCTCCCTATACAAATACCAAATAGGTAGTATCTGTCACAGGCATTCTGATGTGCCTTCCCCACTGGGGGAGAAAGGGTGAGGTCACAGTTAGGGCTTTGGGAACAACATGTCACATAAGACTGGGAAATGCTGCTATTTCAAAGCAGACCCTACAGAACAGTCCTGGAGGCACCTCTGTGCCAGGCATGATCTCTCCGGTTGCTGGATGGCTAGGAGAACCTGGAGGTCCAGGGGTGAAAGGACAGGTGGCCAAGGCAGTAGGGGATGGGGGAGAAGAAGATGGAAGGAATCTCTGGTGCCTCAGGACACTGGCTCTGTAAGCTACCAATGGTAAAACCTTTCACTGTTTTGGGGAACACTCTTGCATTACTGATGCGAATGTAAATTGATACAGCCTCTATGAAAGAGAGTCTGGAGATTCCTTTAAAAACTAAAAATAGAAGCACCACATGACCCAGCAATCCCACTATTAGGCTTATACCCTGATGAAATCAAAAATGAAAGAGACACCTGTACCCCAATGTTCATTGCAGCTCTCTACACAATAGCTAGAACATGGAAGCAACCTAGATGTCCATAGACGAATGAATGGATAAAGAAGCTCTGGTACATATATACAATGGAGTACTTCTCAGCTGTAAAAGAAATACAGAAGAATCAGTCCTAATGAAGTGGATGCATCTAGAACCTATTATACAAAGTGAAGTAAGTTAAAAAGAGAAAGACTAGTACAGTATACTAACACATATATATGGAATCTGGTAAGATGGTAACGATAACATATGCAATGAAGTGATGGAAAACGGACATAAGAACAGATGTATGGACATTGTGGGGAATGAACAGTGAATGGGAGATGTAGAGAGAGTAACATGGAAACCTATACGATCATATGTGAAAACGATAGCTATTGTCATTGCACTGTGGGAATAGGATCCTGCAGGAGTGCTGTGAGATGGCCTGGAGGGATGGGACAGGGGCACTGGGAGGAAGGTGGAGGAGGGAGGGGGCCAGGGATATGCATATGACTGATCTGGGAACATACATGTCTGTGAACAACAAAACTCTGTAAAAATTTAAAAAAAAAAAATCTTTCACTCTTTTTACAACCAGTAGGGCCTCACCAAGATGACTGATTTTTGGAAGGAAAGCTATGGCAAACCTAGATGGCACATTAAAAAGCTAAGGTACAGCTCAATGACAGAGGCCCTGGACATGGGCTGGCCAAAGAGTCATATCAGTTTCACTTTGCCAACAGAGTTCCATATAGTCAAGGTCATGGTCTAACCAAAAGTAGTCATGTTTGGATATGACCTGGAGGTCCAGGGGTGAAAGGACAGGTGGCCAAGGCAGTAGGGGATGGGGGAGAAGAAGATGGAAGGAATCTCTGGTGCCTCAGGACACTGGCTCTGTAAGCTACCAATGGTAAAACCTTTCACTGTTTTGGGGAACACTCTTGCATTACTGATGCGAATGTAAATTGATACAGCCTCTATGAAAGAGAGTCTGGAGATTCCTTTAAAAACTAAAAATAGAAGCACCACATGACCCAGCAATCCCACTATTAGGCTTATACCCTGATGAAATCAAAAATGAAAGAGACACCTGTACCCCAATGTTCATTGCAGCTCTCTACACAATAGCTAGAACATGGAAGCAACCTAGATGTCCATAGACGAATGAATGGATAAAGAAGCTCTGGTACATATATACAATGGAGTACTTCTCAGCTGTAAAAAGAAATACAGAAGAATCAGTCCTAATGAAGTGGATGCATCTAGAACCTATTATACAAAGTGAAGTAAGTTAAAAAGAGAAAGACTAGTACAGTATACTAACACATATATATGGAATCTGGTAAGATGGTAACGATAACATATGCAATGAAGTGATGGAAAACGGACATAAGAACAGATGTATGGACATTGTGGGGAATGAACAGTGAATGGGAGATGTAGAGAGAGTAACATGGAAACCTATACGATCATATGTGAAAACGATAGCTATTGTCATTGCACTGTGGGAATAGGATCCTGCAGGAGTGCTGTGAGATGGCCTGGAGGGATGGGACAGGGGCACTGGGAGGAAGGTGGAGGAGGGAGGGGGCCAGGGATATGCATATGACTGATCTGGGAACATACATGTCTGTGAACAACAAAACTCTGTAAAAATTTAAAAAAAAAAAATCTTTCACTCTTTTTACAACCAGTAGGGCCTCACCAAGATGACTGATTTTTGGAAGGAAAGCTATGGCAAACCTAGATGGCACATTAAAAAGCTAAGGTACAGCTCAATGACAGAGGCCCTGGACATGGGCTGGCCAAAGAGTCATATCAGTTTCACTTTGCCAACAGAGTTCCATATAGTCAAGGTCATGGTCTAACCAGTAGTCATGTATGGATATGAGAGTTGCACCATAAAGAAGGCTAAGAGCCAAAGAATTTATGCCTTTGAACTGTGGTGTTGGAGAAGACTCTTGAGAGTTCCTTGACCTGCAAGGAAATCAAACCCAGTCAATCCTAAAAAAAAATAACCCTGAATATTCATTGGAAGGACTGATGTTCAAGTGCTACTTTGGCCACTGGATGCAAAGAGTCAACTCATTGGAAAAGACCTTGATGCTGGGAAAGAATGAATGCAGGAGGAGAAGGGGATGACAGAGGATGAGATGGTTGGATGGCATCACCAACTGTGTGGACGTGACTTTGAGCAAACTCCAGGAGACAGTGAAGGACAGGGAAGCCCCATGCACTTCATAGGGTCGCAAAGAGCCAGACATGACTTGGCGACTGAACAGCAGCAATGGCTGTACCAATGAGCAGGACTTATCACTCATGACCAACCATCCAACTGGCCTGGGACTACTCCAGTTTGAGCACTATAGGTTCCACATCCCACAAAACCCAGGAAAATCAGAACCGCTGGTCACCCTACCAATAGAAGATCTGTAAGCCCTACCTGCCCTCCTGGCTCCAGGGCCTCCTGGCTCCAGGGCCAGTCCTTTCAGCTTAATAACCAGGAGCAAACACTCCTCTTTTTAGAAAGAGAATTTGCTGGACCCCCTGAAGAATCTGTGAGCACACTGGGTGGCTCATAGGTGAAACGTTTACCCAAGATCTTAAGGACTATCAGTTCCCTTGATGCTCTCTCATTGATGAAGATGAAGTATGGGCTATCTCCAGGGATGGGACAGGGGCACTGGGCGGAAGGTGGAGGAGGGAGGGGGCCAGGGATATGCATATGACTGATCTGGGAACATACATGTCTGTGAACAACAAAACTCTGTAAAAATTTAAAAAAAATCTTTCACTCTTTTTACAACCAGTAGGGCCTCACCAAGATGACTGATTTTTGGAAGGAAAGCTATGGCAAACCTAGATGGCACATTAAAAAGCTAAGGTACAGCTCAATGACAGAGGCCCTGGACATGGGCTGGCCAAAGAGTCATATCAGTTTCACTTTGCCAACAGAGTTCCATATAGTCAAGGTCATGGTCTAACCAGTAGTCATGTATGGATATGAGAGTTGCACCATAAAGAAGGCTAAGAGCCAAAGAATTTATGCCTTTGAACTGTGGTGTTGGAGAAGACTCTTGAGAGTTCCTTGACCTGCAAGGAAATCAAACCCAGTCAATCCTAAAAAAAAATAACCCTGAATATTCATTGGAAGGACTGATGTTCAAGTGCTACTTTGGCCACTGGATGCAAAGAGTCAACTCATTGGAAAAGACCTTGATGCTGGGAAAGAATGAATGCAGGAGGAGAAGGGGATGACAGAGGATGAGATGGTTGGATGGCATCACCAACTGTGTGGACGTGACTTTGAGCAAACTCCAGGAGACAGTGAAGGACAGGGAAGCCCCATGCACTTCATAGGGTCGCAAAGAGCCAGACATGACTTGGCGACTGAACAGCAGCAATGGCTGTACCAATGAGCAGGACTTATCACTCATGACCAACCATCCAACTGGCCTGGGACTACTCCAGTTTGAGCACTATAGGTTCCACATCCCACAAAACCCAGGAAAATCAGAACCGCTGGTCACCCTACCAATAGAAGATCTGTAAGCCCTACCTGCCCTCCTGGCTCCAGGGCCTCCTGGCTCCAGGGCCAGTCCTGCAGCTTAATAACCAGGAGCAAACACTCCTCTTTTTAGAAAGAGAATTTGCTGGACCCCCTGAAGAATCTGTGAGCACACTGGGTGGCTCATAGGTGAAACGTTTACCCAAGATCTTAAGGACTATCAGTTCCCTTGATGCTCTCTCATTGATGAAGATGAAGTATGGAAGATCTTGATGAGCTATCCATCCAGAGCAGGTGTATTTAGTGGCTCTTCCCTTCTCCAGAAAGTAAGATCTGTGAGACGGTGTCCACACAATGCTTGTGCCAGTGAGATGTTCATCACAGAAAAAGTACAACTCAACTGCTAGATGCCTGGCCGTGGGCTGGGCAAGCATCACTCCATCTCGGGGGGGAGACACTTAGAGTCAGACCAGTTTTACTCGTCCACTTCTTCTTTCTCCAGCCCTGCAGATCAAAACAAGACCACCCCTATACTCTCAACTGCTCTCACCCAGTAAGCCGGCTGCAACTAACAAGAATACTTTTCAGATGCTCAAAGTACCTCTATTTGCCATACCCAGGAAAGAAAAAAAATATTCATTCTTGCTTGTCTCTAAAAATTTACTTTTAGAAGTCAAAAAAAAAAAAAGGAGAGAAAGCAGAGAATAGAGGAAAACCATTTGTATGGGTCAAACATGCA
Source organism: Tragulus kanchil (assembly GCA_022376925.1). NCBI lineage: Eukaryota > Metazoa > Chordata > Mammalia > Artiodactyla > Tragulidae > Tragulus > Tragulus kanchil. Next base: position 65,448,774 of record JAIOJX010000006.1, on the reverse strand, counting down.
AAACTAGCCATCCAAAGGAAAGGAGGAAATTGAAAATAAACTTCAGCTCCCTGGTTTGTGCCCTTCCTGCCTGCAACTTGCTAAGAAGAATCTCCGCTTGCACTGGGCTATGTCTGCTCATGGTGACATCTGTCAGCCTAGGAGTTTAATTGTTGGTAATAGCATTTCCCTGTTATTCAGGCACCACACAAATAGTATAAATATGATTTAACCACCCTTGCCAGAAATCACAAATTTGCATCGTGCATGCTGAACGCTAAGGCTGATTAGCACAAAATTTAATTTTCGTTAATATCAGCCTAAGACAAGTAGAGCATGAAATTAACCTGATGTGTTAATATTGTGCTTCACAGTTCCAACTTCATCCTGTAGACGCTCTCACTGGAGACAGGTGCCGCTCTGCGTGGGGAGGAACTCGAGCAATCAGGGCTGTCTGGGAGGCAGAATGAGCTGGCCCAGGTGGTGGGGCTCCCTGCAGCTGCAGGAGTTCAAGGAGACACTGGATGATAACTCAGCGAGGCATTGATGGCAAGTAGATATTATCGTGGGAATTAAGGCCTATTTGCCTCTGTGCATCAGTGCATGCTCAGTCGCTCAGTCACGTCCAACTCTGTGGGACCCCATGGCTCCTCTGTCCATGGGATTTTCTAGGCTAGAATGCTGGAGTAGATCGCGATTTCCTCCTGCAGGGGATCATTCTGACCCAGGGATCAAACCGCATCTCTTTCATCTCCTGCACTGGCAGATGGTTTCTTTACCACTGAGCCACCAGGAAGCCCATAATCATCTCTGAGGTCCTCTCCAATCCTGGGGCTCTGGGGATTTTAAATCTTAAGAAAACTTCCACAGATCTAACATTATTATCTAAGACAGGGGTTGGCAAACTACAGCCTTGGGTTAAATCCAGCCCTTTGCCTTTTTTTGCACAACCTATGAGCTAAGAATAATTTTTACATCTTTAACTAGAAGAAGAAGATGTCATGATGTCAAAATTCAAAGTGTCCATGAAGTTTGATAGGCGCCCAAGCCTGCTGTTTGTGTTTGTTCTGGTTGTAACTGCTCGGGGGCTGTGGCAGCAGAGCTGAGTGGATGCAGCAGCGACCATATGAACTGGAAAGGTCTCAACGTCTACAGTCTGGCTCCTTACTGGCCAAGTTTTCCAACCCTTGATCTCAGACAATAATCATTTTGAAATGGACTCTTTGGAGAAGGGACATTTGACATCTGCTGCTGAACGCTAAGGCTGGAATTACCCAAAAAACATTTCCCTGTTATTCAGGCACCACACAAATAGTATAAATATGATTTAACCACCCTTGCCAGAAATCACAAATTTGCATCGTGCATGCTGAACGCTAAGGCTGATTAGCACAAAATTTAATTTTCGTTAATATCAGCCTAAGACAAGTAGAGCATGAAATTAACCTGATGTGTTAATATTGTGCTTCACAGTTCCAACTTCATCCTGTAGACGCTCTCACTGGAGACAGGTGCCGCTCTGCGTGGGGAGGAACTCGAGCAATCAGGGCTGTCTGGGAGGCAGAATGAGCTGGCCCAGGTGGTGGGGCTCCCTGCAGCTGCAGGAGTTCAAGGAGACACTGGATGATAACTCAGCGAGGCATTGATGGCAAGTAGATATTATCGTGGGAATTAAGGCCTATTTGCCTCTGTGCATCAGTGCATGCTCAGTCGCTCAGTCACGTCCAACTCTGTGGGACCCCATGGCTCCTCTGTCCATGGGATTTTCTAGGCTAGAATGCTGGAGTAGATCGCGATTTCCTCCTGCAGGGGATCATTCTGACCCAGGGATCAAACCGCATCTCTTTCATCTCCTGCACTGGCAGATGGTTTCTTTACCACTGAGCCACCAGGAAGCCCATAATCATCTCTGAGGTCCTCTCCAATCCTGGGGCTCTGGGGATTTTAAATCTTAAGAAAACTTCCACAGATCTAACATTATTATCTAAGACAGGGGTTGGCAAACTACAGCCTTGGGTTAAATCCAGCCCTTTGCCTTTTTTTGCACAACCTATGAGCTAAGAATAATTTTTACATCTTTAACTAGAAGAAGAAGATGTCATGATGTCAAAATTCAAAGTGTCCATGAAGTTTGATAGGCGCCCAAGCCTGCTGTTTGTGTTTGTTCTGGTTGTAACTGCTCGGGGGCTGTGGCAGCAGAGCTGAGTGGATGCAGCAGCGACCATATGAACTGGAAAGGTCTCAACGTCTACAGTCTGGCTCCTTACTGGCCAAGTTTTCCAACCCTTGATCTCAGACAATAATCATTTTGAAATGGACTCTTTGGAGAAGGGACAAAGGACATCAAGAAGAAGTGCGACTCAGCGAATCTCATTATACAACACAATTTTATCAACTGTCCTCGCCACATTCTATCAACACGTTAGATTCTCGGATCTTATTCATGTTCTAGCCGAATGTTCGTATCCTTTTTATTTCCCCCACCTCCTACCCTCCGGCAACCACTTTCCTGTTCTCTGCTTCTATGAGTTTGATGTCTTTTACGATTCCACATATAAGTGAGGTCAAGCAGTATTTGTCTTTCTGTTTAACTTATTTCACTTTAGCGAATTCATCTTTTTATCCCTCGTGTACTAGGTCAAATTTTGTACTATGTGACTCCTCCTCCCTTCCTGCCCAGCCAAGAGTGGTCAGACACAACCATTTGATCAAAAGTCGGCTAAACCATAAGCCAACTACCGACTGACACCACTTTGCATGAAAAAATGAACTGGACCAATCCAGTCCCCTTGTTTAGGAATTAAAGCAACAAAACAAGAGAATAACACAGTCTTCAATGCAAGCCCATAATGAAAGGTGGGACTGGCTACAGTAAGTAAAACAAGCCAAAGATGTGAGAACTTATAAGAAGCAAAAGCAATAGAGATATCACATAGGGCCAGGGTTGGTGGGAGGCGGGGACGCCAGCAGGAACCATGACAGAAAGAAGCAGGTATTCTGGGAATAGCAAGGAACAAGGGCTCAGAGCCCAAGGCCGCATTCTGGGGTCACCAGCACAACCTTGGATCCAGAACCACCCTCTGAGGTCCTCTCCAATCCTGGGGCTCTGGGGATTTTAAATCTTAAGAAAACTTCCACAGATCTAACATTATTATCTAAGACAGGGGTTGGCAAACCAGCCTTGGGTTAAATCCAGCCCTTTGCCTTTTTGCACAACCTATGAGCTAAGAATAATTTTACATCTTTAACTAGAAGAAAAATGTCATGATGTCAAAATTCAAAGTGTCCATGAAGTTTGATAGGCGCCCAAGCCTGCTGTTTGTGTTTGTTCTGGTTGTAACTGCTCGGGGGCTGTGGCAGCAGAGCTGAGTGGATGCAGCAGCGACCATATGAACTGGAAAGGTCTCAACGTCTACAGTCTGGCTCCTTACTGGCCAAGTTTTCCAACCCTTGATCTCAGACAATAATCATTTTGAAATGGACTCTTTGGAGAAGGGACAAAGGACATCAAGAAGAAGTGCGACTCAGCGAATCTCATTATACAACACAATTTTATCAACTGTCCTCGCCACATTCTATCAACACGTTAGATTCTCGGATCTTATTCATGTTCTAGCCGAATGTTCGTATCCTTTTTATTTCCCCCACCTCCTACCCTCCGGCAACCACTTTCCTGTTCTCTGCTTGTTTGAGTTTTAGGTATTTTACGATTCCACATATAAGTGAGGTCAAGCAGTATTTGTCTTTCTGTTTAACTTATTTCACTTTAGCGAATTCATCTTTTATCCCTCGTGTACTAGGTCAAATTTTGTACTATGTGACTCCTCCTCCCTTCCTGCCCAGCCAAGAGTGGTCAGACACAACCATTTGATCAAAAGTCGGCTAAACCATAAGCCAACTACCGACTGACACCACTTTGCATGAAAAAATGAACTGGACCAATCCAGTCCCCTTGTTTAGGAATTAAAGCAACAAAACAAGAGAATAACACAGTCTTCAATGCAAGCCCATAATGAAAGGTGGGACTGGCTACAGTAAGTAAAACAAGCCAAAGATGTGAGAACTTATAAGAAGCAAAAGCAATAGAGATATCACATAGGGCCAGGGTTGGTGGGAGGCGGGGGGACGCCAGCAGGAACCATGACAGAAAGAAGCAGGTATTCTGGGAATAGCAAGGAACAAGGGCTCAGAGCCCAAGGCCGCATTCTGGGGTCACCAGCACAACCTTGGATCCAGAACCACCCTCTCAGACCGCAGCTGCATAAAGCCTCAGAAGAGGGGCCTATTCTTGAATCTTCATGATACTCTATCTCCCTTTTCTCATAATAAATAGCCTTAGCATAAACCCTTCTTCATCTTAGTTGAACTAACCTGGGTGGGCCCCTGCTTCTTGCAACCAAAATCATACAATTGACATACCTGGTAAGAAGTGTCAGTGCCGAGGCTTGTAATACTTAACAATAGGGTTTCCCTCATAGCTCAGTGGTAAAGAGTTCACCTGCCAATGCAGGAGACATGGGTTCAATTCCTGGTCTGGGAAGATCCCACATGCTGCAGAGCAATTAAGCCCATGAGTCACAACCATTGAACCTGTGCTCATGAGCCTCAGAACTGCAACTATTGACCCCATGTGCCGCAACTACTAAAGCCCGTGTGCCCTAGAGCCTGATTTCCACAACAAGAGAAGTCACTGCAACAAGAAGCCTGCTTGCTTCAGCTAGAGAGTAGCCCCCACTCTCTGCAACTAGAGAAGAGCCTGCAGCAACAGTGAAAACCCAGAATAGCCAAAAATAAATAAATAAGTAAAAGTAAACAAAAAAACTCTCCACTCTATAAAAATAAAAATAACAATAAACACTCTGGGAATAAAAAACCCCTGACTTGAAGTGCTTGCCAATCCATGCTGTGTAAAATACTCCTGCCACGGCCACTTTAAGCCACCAATGTGACCTCATAAACATACACAGGAAGAGAAATCGTGCACCATTATATAGCATTTTCACTACACATATGTAAATAACCTCAAGAGCATAGATAGCAGTAAAATAATTAGCTATGTATTCTCAATGTGAGCACAATTGAGTATTTGTTAGCTTTGTTTTTAGCATAAATTACTTAGTTGTAAGTCTATGTTGGGCTTCCCTGGTGGCTCAGTGGTAAAGAATCTACCTGCCAATGCAGGAGACACCGGTTCAATTCTTGGGTCAGGATGATCCCCTGGAGAAAGAAATGGCAGCCCCCTCTAGTGCTCTTGCCTGGGAAATCCCATGGACAGAGGAGTCTGGTGGGCTACAGTCTATGCAGTCACAAAAGAGTCGGACACAACTTAGCAACTAAACAGCAATAACAACTAAGTCTATATAATTTTTATAATGGTTGCATCTAATAGATAGCTTGCAAAATGCCTGAAAATTGACCCAACAAGCCAACTCTAGCACACCACTGAAGTCAATGCTCGCTAAATGTTTGTCTTCTGTGCTAAATGCATTATGCACAGGCTCCTCACTGTGTGGGGTCAGCTGCCCGGCGCCTAAGCCACGGGCACACCCAAATAGGAGCAAAACGAATCATGGGATGAAAGTCTTGTACTCAATTTTCCACTGTAGATTTCCACTGATGATATTCTACACCAAGGAAATACACATGTCATGGCTATATTTACCCAGACGTGAGTGTCTCAGCTTTTCAGTTTGGGAGCCTGTTTTGGTATAACAGATCCAAGCAAGCATGTCATACATTAAACATAAGAACATTTTACTTACCAAAATGGTTACTGGGCCAAAGCTCCAGCAAATATCCAAGCCCTTTCCATATGCCTACAGCAGGACCACCATCAGCACACAAGCGCAGCAAGAGCTGTGCTTTCTGCCCTTCAAGGGCTCTCAACAGTAAGGATGCTGATGATGAAAGCTGACATTTATTAAGTGCTCTTTATATAAAAATGTCTTTTCTAAGTGCTTTTTGTGGATAGATCCAGCCAATCCTCCCAACAACCCTATGTGGCAGGTACTGTTATCTTCCCAATCTTACAGACAAGAACGATGAGGCTAGAAAAGTTTAAGTAAGGAGCCTAAGGTTAAAATATGAAGCCAGATGCTTCGATAACCTCAAGAGCATAGATAGCAGTAAAATAATTAGCTATGTATTCTCAATGTGAGCACAATTGAGTATTTGTTAGCTTTGTTTTTAGCATAAATTACTTAGTTGTAAGTCTATGTTGGGCTTCCCTGGTGGCTCAGTGGTAAAGAATCTACCTGCCAATGCAGGAGACACCGGTTCAATTCTTGGGTCAGGATGATCCCCTGGAGAAAGAAATGGCAGCCCCCTCTAGTGCTCTTGCCTGGGAAATCCCATGGACAGAGGAGTCTGGTGGGCTACAGTCTATGCAGTCACAAAAGAGTCGGACACAACTTAGCAACTAAACAGCAATAACAACTAAGTCTATATAATTTTTATAATGGTTGCATCTAATAGATAGCTTGCAAAATGCCTGAAAATTGACCCAACAAGCCAACTCTAGCACACCACTGAAGTCAATGCTCGCTAAATGTTTGTCTTCTGTGCTAAATGCATTATGCACAGGCTCCTCACTGTGTGGGGTCAGCTGCCCGGCGCCTAAGCCACGGGCACACCCAAATAGGAGCAAAACGAATCATGGGATGAAAGTCTTGTACTCAATTTTCCACTGTAGATTTCCACTGATGATATTCTACACCAAGGAAATACACATGTCATGGCTATATTTACCCAGACGTGAGTGTCTCAGCTTTTCAGTTTGGGAGCCTGTTTTGGTATAACAGATCCAAGCAAGCATGTCATACATTAAACATAAGAACATTTTACTTACCAAAATGGTTACTGGGCCAAAGCTCCAGCAAATATCCAAGCCCTTTCCATATGCCTACAGCAGGACCACCATCAGCACACAAGCGCAGCAAGAGCTGTGCTTTCTGCCCTTCAAGGGCTCTCAACAGTAAGGATGCTGATGATGAAAGCTGACATTTATTAAGTGCTCTTTATATAAAAATGTCTTTTCTAAGTGCTTTTTGTGGATAGATCCAGCCAATCCTCCCAACAACCCTATGTGGCAGGTACTGTTATCTTCCCAATCTTACAGACAAGAAAGATGAGGCATAGAAAAAGTTTAAGTAAGGAGCCTAAGGTTAAAATATGAAGCCAGATGCTGGAGAGGGTGCGGAGAAAAGGGAACCCTCTTGCATTGCTGCTGAGAATGTAAATTGATACAGCCTCTATGGAAGACAGTATGGAGATTCCTTAAAAAACTAAAAATAGAAGCACCCTATGACCCAGCAATCCCACTATTAGGCTTATATCCTGATGAAATCAAATCTGAAAGAAGCACCTGTACCCCAATGTTCATTGCAGCTCTCTATACAATAGCCAAAACATGGAAGCAACCTAGATGTCCATCGACGAATGAATGGATCCAGAAGCTCTGGTACATATATACAATGGAATACTACTCAGCTGTTAAAAGAAATGCAGAAGACTCAGTCCTAATGAAGTGGCTGGCTCTAGAACCTATCATAAAAGTGAAGTAAGTCAAAAAGAGAAAGACAAATACAGTATACTAACACACATATATGGAATCTAGTAGGACGGTCTTGATATCACACACAGGGAACTCATGGAAAAAAAGACAGAGCATAGACATAGGGACAACGTGGCGAATAAATAGGGAGGGGGAAGCATGGAGGAAGTAACAAGGAAACCTATAGTGTTATGTGTGGAAAAGATAGCTAGTGTCACAGTGCTAAGGGAATAGGAGTGCTCACAATGGCTTGGGGCAAAGGTCTGGAGGGGTGGGATGGGGGGATCTGGGCGGGTGGGGACCATGGATATGCATATGACTGATCTGGGAACATACTTGTCGGTGAACAACAAAACTCTGTAAAACCTTTAAAATAAAGAATAAAAAAAAAAAAATATGAAGCCAGGTGTTCAGCCCCAGAGACCATGCTGCCAACCACTCGGCCACCTCACCTTGGGCCAGTAAAATACAAATGTTGCTGTTCACGTAAATAAGCAAGATGCCAGGAGGCTGTGTAGATAAATACATGAGGATCAGAGAAGGAAGGGAAAGATTACGAGAGAGCATCAGGACACTTCTAGGATGATGGCCATGTGGCCTATCTGGCGTGTACTGATATCACCAGCATATATTATATATGTCAGAACTTACTAACTTGTATATTTTAAGTATGTACAGTATATTGTATGTCAGTTACATAGCTCAACGGTGCTGCTTCTTAAACTGAAAAAAGGAAAAGCTATGTACCATATGACTCCATTTTCATGACATTCTGAAAAAGGCAAAAGAGAGGCAAAGAAATAAAGATCAATAGTTGCAGGGGCTGCAATAGTGGGAGGAGGGAGGACGAAGGAACGTGAGGGAGTTTGGAGGAGGAAAGGTTAATAGACGCGATGATGAGGACACTTCACCCTGGTGGATTTCCTCCCGCAAACCCACAACCCTAGTCTCACAACACAAAAACACCAGACAAAGCCAAAGTGAGGAGCATTCTGTTACATACCAGTACGCCCCAAAACTGTAAAGGTCATCAAAAAGGCAGGAAGAGATATACAATGGAATACTACTCAGCTGTTAAAAGAAATGCAGAAGACTCAGTCCTAATGAAGTGGCTGGCTCTAGAACCTATCATAAAAAGTGAAGTAAGTCAAAAAGAGAAAGACAAATACAGTATACTAACACACATATATGGAATCTAGTAGGACGGTCTTGATATCACACACAGGGAACTCATGGAAAAAAAGACAGAGCATAGACATAGGGACAACGTGGCGAATAAATAGGGAGGGGGAAGCATGGAGGAAGTAACAAGGAAACCTATAGTGTTATGTGTGGAAAAGATAGCTAGTGTCACAGTGCTAAGGGAATAGGAGTGCTCACAATGGCTTGGGGCAAAGGTCTGGAGGGGTGGGATGGGGGGATCTGGGCGGGTGGGGACCATGGATATGCATATGACTGATCTGGGAACATACTTGTCGGTGAACAACAAAACTCTGTAAAACCTTTAAAATAAAGAATAAAAAAAAAAAAATATGAAGCCAGGTGTTCAGCCCCAGAGACCATGCTGCCAACCACTCGGCCACCTCACCTTGGGCCAGTAAAATACAAATGTTGCTGTTCACGTAAATAAGCAAGATGCCAGGAGGCTGTGTAGATAAATACATGAGGATCAGAGAAGGAAGGGAAAGATTACGAGGGAGCATCAGGACACTTCTAGGATGATGGCCATGTGGCCTATCTGGCGTGTACTGATATCACCAGCATATATTATATATGTCAGAACTTACTAACTTGTATATTTTAAGTATGTACAGTATATTGTATGTCAGTTACATAGCTCAACGGTGCTGCTTCTTAAACTGAAAAAAGGAAAAGCTATGTACCATATGACTCCATTTTCATGACATTCTGAAAAAGGCAAAAGAGAGGCAAAGAAATAAAGATCAATAGTTGCAGGGGCTGCAATAGTGGGAGGAGGGAGGACGAAGGAACGTGAGGGAGTTTGGAGGAGGAAAGGTTAATAGACGCGATGATGAGGACACTTCACCCTGGTGGATTTCCTCCCGCAAACCCACAACCCTAGTCTCACAACAAGAAAAACACCAGACAAAGCCAAAGTGAGGAGCATTCTGTTACATACCAGTACGCCCCAAAACTGTAAAGGTCATCAAAAAAAGGCAGGAAGAGACTGAGAAATTACCACAGACCAGAGGAGTCTAAAGAGACACGGAGACGAAATACAATATGATGTTCTAAATGGGAGTCTGCAACGGAAAAAGAACGTTAGTGGAAAAACTAGTAACATCTGCATAAAGACTGAAGTTTCCTTAACAGTGAGGTACCAGTGATGCTGTCTCAGCTTTGACGAAAGCACCATGGCGATGGAAGACGCTGACAAGAGGCAAAACTAGGAGGTGGTAAGAAGTCTCTGTACTATCTTTGCAACTTTTCTGTAATGCCAAAATCATTTCAAACCAATGCTTTAAAAAAATATATCTTAGTGGAGGCCCTAGGTGCTTTCGTTCTTTCTAATAAACCATTTCCTAAGAAGTAAAGAGTACATTTCAATTTTTAACCAAAAATTAATTTCCAAGCCAAGGGCAAGAACTTCTCCACTTTAACTCACAGCACCCTATGCAGGGCAGCCTGGAGGGGGAGTCATCCAGCCTCGCCCCATCACAGTCTCTTCCCTACCAGCAGCAGCAGGCTGGACTCCGTCCAGGCGTGGATCCCGACAGCCAAGGGGCAGAGGGTACCGCCAGCCTCGTCCGCTGCTCCCTTGAAGCCCCGCTGGTCAGATGGGCTCTGGGCAGGACTACTGCTGGACGGGGGGCTGGGGAGGGGTGCCCCCTCTGAGGCCAGGGGATTTGTGTGTGTATGTGTGTCTGTGTGTGTGTACAAGAGAGATAGATAGGAAGACATACTGAACTGAGCCCTGAGGCGGGGGTTAGGGGGGTTAGGGTGAGTGACCTGAAACCAGCTTGGGAAGGAATCTCTCAGCAGGGGAGCAGCGAGGCCTTTTGGAAACCAATGAAGCAGGAAAGTGGTGTTGACCAAGCTATTGTGCAGGCCGCTTTCACTGTGTGTAAATAAATCAAAGACAGACCCGTCCTCCTAGGGACTAATGGTCTCCTGTTTCCCGGCTCTCGCCAGCCCCAGCCTCTGCCTCTTCTCCACCCTCCTCCTCCACCTTCCTCTCTCTCCCAGACTCTCCTTTCCTTGTCCTTCTCTGGGCCTGTCTTCAAGGATTACTCTACTTCCCCAATGCAGCCACTCACACTGAAGCCTTAGCCCTTCCCCTCCCGTTGTGGGGAGAAGGGACAACCCTGCCCACGAGTCACAGTCAGGGCCCAGGTGGTCCTCCCTCACAGACGCAGAGTCTACACAGGGCATCTGGAGAAAGACCAGAATCCCAGCCTCCTCTATCCAGAGAGACACTGACCCATTCATTCAACAGATGAAGGTGTCCTTCTCCACTGACTTCTTTAGGAGAAATGGAGTTGTGGGCAGTATTGGACAGACTCTGGTCAGAAAGCAGAACCCACATCAGTAATTTTAACAAAAATAATGTAGTATCTCACTCCTGACAAATTAACCTTCAGGCTTCCCTGGTGGCTCAGCTGGTAAAGAATCTGCCTGAAATGCAGGAAACCTGGGTTCGATCCCTGAGTTAGAAAAAGCCCCTGGAGGAGGGCAGCCTGGAGGGGGAGTCATCCAGCCTCGCCCCATCACAGTCTCTTCCCTACCAGCAGCAGCAGGCTGGACTCCGTCCAGGCGTGGATCCCGACAGCCAAGGGGCAGAGGGTACCGCCAGCCTCGTCCGCTGCTCCCTTGAAGCCCCGCTGGTCAGATGGGCTCTGGGCAGGACTACTGCTGGACGGGGGGCTGGGGAGGGGTGCCCCCTCTGAGGCCAGGGGATTTGTGTGTGTGTATGTGTGTCTGTGTGTGTGTACAAGAGAGATAGATAGGAAGACATACTGAACTGAGCCCTGAGGCGGGGGTTAGGGGGGTTAGGGTGAGTGACCTGAAACCAGCTTGGGAAGGAATCTCTCAGCAGGGGAGCAGCGAGGCCTTTTGGAAACCAATGAAGCAGGAAAGTGGTGTTGACCAAGCTATTGTGCAGGCCGCTTTCACTGTGTGTAAATAAATCAAAGACAGACCCGTCCTCCTAGGGACTAATGGTCTCCTGTTTCCCGGCTCTCGCCAGCCCCAGCCTCTGCCTCTTCTCCACCCTCCTCCTCCACCTTCCTCTCTCTCCCAGACTCTCCTTTCCTTGTCCTTCTCTGGGCCTGTCTTCAAGGATTACTCTACTTCCCCAATGCAGCCACTCACACTGAAGCCTTAGCCCTTCCCCTCCCGTTGTGGGGAGAAGGGACAACCCTGCCCACGAGTCACAGTCAGGGCCCAGGTGGTCCTCCCTCACAGACGCAGAGTCTACACAGGGCATCTGGAGAAAGACCAGAATCCCAGCCTCCTCTATCCAGAGAGACACTGACCCATTCATTCAACAGATGAAGGTGTCCTTCTCCACTGACTTCTTTAGGAGAAATGGAGTTGTGGGCAGTATTGGACAGACTCTGGTCAGAAAGCAGAACCCACATCAGTAATTTTAACAAAAATAATGTAGTATCTCACTCCTGACAAATTAACCTTCAGGCTTCCCTGGTGGCTCAGCTGGTAAAGAATCTGCCTGAAATGCAGGAAACCTGGGTTCGATCCCTGAGTTAGAAAAAGCCCCTGGAGGAGGGCATGGCAACCCACTCCAGTATTCTTGCCTAGAGAATCCGATGGACAGAGAAGCCTGGCGGACTTCAGTCCATGGGTCACAAAGAGCTGGACACGACTGAGTGACTAACACCAGAACATAGTATAATTGATCACAATATACTGCAGTAATCAATTCACTCTGTGTGTGTGTGTGTGTGTGTGTGTAGAGAAAGAGAGACAAAGAGAGAGAGATAGCCATTACACTGTACACTTTGTGTGTGTCTGTGTGTGCCCAGTCTTGTCTGACTCTCTGCAACACCATGGACTATAGCCCTTCAGGCTCCTCTGTCCATGGAATTTTGCAGGCAAGACACGCTGGATCGGGTTGCCATTTCCTTCTCCAGGGAATCTTCCTGACTCTTCTGAACCCACGGCTCTTGCTTTTCCTGAGTTGGCAAGCAAATTCTTTACCACTGTGCCACGTGGGAAGCCCTTTACACACCTTAGACTTACACAGTGTTATATATATATTTTGTGTACCAGGAACTAGAGAACTAAAATGCAAAAAGGGGGAACATTGAGGTTCCTGGATGCAGGAAGCAGCTATTGTCACCATGGCTGGAGGAATGAATGAAGGGAAGAGTTTGGGGCTGCTAGAACCTAGAACACAGAGAAGACCCCTACAGAGAGGGAACCCAGACCTCTGAGGAAGGCATGCCAAAGAGCCAGCGCTGGAATCTCCAAGGAGGGACAATGAAGTTGGTTTTCAGAATGAGAAAAAGAAAACCAGAGTCAGCTGCCATATTGAAATCAGCTGTCACTGCCCAGTAAACTGGCAGAAACTGAAAGCAAATAGGAAGAAGCACATCTCCTTTCCCTCCCACAGCCTTCCAGTCTCCATGTAGCACCCTCTACTGGAAAAACCGAAAATGTATCTGGCAAAAGAGACAGGGGTTTGCAGACCCAGCCCCAGACCCATCACAAAGCAAGTAAATGTGGATTTGAGACCTAATAGCCTAACAATGGAAACATAAGGAAGTATACATATAAATTTATAATGTACTGAATGACCATCCATAGAAACCTGGGTTCGATCCCTGAGTTAGAAAAAGCCCTGGAGGAGGGCATGGCAACCCACTCCAGTATTCTTGCCTAGAGAATCCGATGGACAGAGAAGCCTGGCGGACTTCAGTCCATGGGTCACAAAGAGCTGGACACGACTGAGTGACTAACACCAGAACATAGTATAATTGATCACAATATACTGCAGTAATCAATTCACTCTGTGTGTGTGTGTGTGTGTGTGTGTGTAGAGAAAGAGAGACAAAGAGAGAGAGATAGCCATTACACTGTACACTTTGTGTGTGTCTGTGTGTGCCCAGTCTTGTCTGACTCTCTGCAACACCATGGACTATAGCCCTTCAGGCTCCTCTGTCCATGGAATTTTGCAGGCAAGACACGCTGGATCGGGTTGCCATTTCCTTCTCCAGGGAATCTTCCTGACTCTTCTGAACCCACGGCTCTTGCTTTTCCTGAGTTGGCAAGCAAATTCTTTACCACTGTGCCACGTGGGAAGCCCTTTACACACCTTAGACTTACACAGTGTTATATATATATTTTGTGTACCAGGAACTAGAGAACTAAAATGCAAAAAGGGGGAACATTGAGGTTCCTGGATGCAGGAAGCAGCTATTGTCACCATGGCTGGAGGAATGAATGAAGGGAAGAGTTTGGGGCTGCTAGAACCTAGAACACAGAGAAGACCCTACAGAGAGGAACCCAGACCTCTGAGGAAGGCATGCCAAAGAGCCAGCGCTGGAATCTCCAAGGAGGGACAATGAAGTTGGTTTTCAGAATGAGAAAAAGAAAACCAGAGTCAGCTGCCATATTGAAATCAGCTGTCACTGCCCAGTAAACTGGCAGAAACTGAAAGCAAATAGGAAGAAGCACATCTCCTTTCCCTCCCACAGCCTTCCAGTCTCCATGTAGCACCCTCTACTGGAAAAACCGAAAATGTATCTGGCAAAAGAGACAGGGGTTTGCAGACCCAGCCCCAGACCCATCACAAAGCAAGTAAATGTGGATTTGAGACCTAATAGCCTAACAATGGAAACATAAGGAAGTATACATATAAATTTATAATGTACTGAATGACCATCCATAGATAGACTGTGTAACTGTACATGCATGTGCGGCTGTATGACTATAATAAGCAACTCTGAATGTATGTCATGTTTGCCATTGTTATTTCTAATAACAGTATCTCATATGAACAAAGAGGCTGCCAGGGATGACACAAGTGCTCAACTCTCCACATCAGTGATCTAATTCAGCACTCATAAAAACACAAGGAGTTACACACCCAAAGAATTTTAACTTTAAAGATACAGAAATTAAGTTTTAGCGATGTTAAGTTGCTTGCTTATGATGCTCAGAAAATAGTGGATCTAAGACCAGAGACCATCAAACTTGTGTGGAGTCTCTACATCACCTCTTATCTACTGGGCACTGTGGCTGAAAAGTCTTCCACCTTCTCTCCTGACAATATAGCAAAAGGGCTAGCGGAGTCCTCAGTGCTTTCCCCTCACGTGTACTGTACAACTCCAATCCCATGGTATATAGAAACATAGCAATAAAGCATGCATGGGGTTGAAGCATACACATACAACCACAAGACCAAAAGAAAAGCAGAAAAGAGTGCCCATCTTCCATGCAATAGTATAATATGCAATCAATATTATGATATAAAAATACATGGATTGACAAAAGTCAAAGTCAAGTCACTCAGTTGACTCCAACACTTTGCGACTCCATGGACAAGCCATGGAATTCTCCAGGCAAGAATACTGGAGTGGGTTGCCATTTCCTTCTCCAGAGGATCTTCCCAATCCAGGAATTGAACCCAGGCTCCCCCACTGCAGGCAGATTCTTGACCATCTGAGCCACAATTATTCTGTTCCATTTTACAAACAAGGAAGTTGAGGCACCAGAGAGGTTATATAACTTATGCAAAGTCATATTACTAGCATGCCCAAGCTAGTCACTGATAAAACCAATATTTGAAACAAGGCAATCAGGTGGCAGATCACATAATGTTTCCATCGCACTGTTCTGACTCCCGCAGAGTGTAAAAATCTTCATGATGTACCATTCATTAAAAAGAAACCAGGTTACAGGCTAGTGTGTGTAGTATCTTGCCACATATCTATGTTTCAGACCATAAGAGCAAGTCTAGAAGGGTTTATAATAAAATGTTAAAAATGGTTATCTCAAGGTGGTAGTTTTCTGCTTTTTTATTTTTAAATAACAGTATGTTCTGGTTTTTCTACAATAAAGATGTTCATCTGTAAAAAGTATTTTAAGATTTTTTTTTTTTTAAATTTATTTTATTTATCTTTTTTGGGGGGTGGGGTGGGGAGGGAGGGGGACAGGCGGGCCACTTCTTTTGGTCTTTCATTTCTCTATTTTCATCCGCCTTTAAAAAAAAAAAAGATTTATTTATTTATTTATTTCAGGGGGTGGGGTGGGGAGGGAGGGGAGCAGACGGGCCACTTCTATCGGTCTTTCATTTGTCCATTTTCATCCATCTTTGTTCTTTGGCCCGTGTGGGCCTCCCATCGCGGTGGCCTCTGTTGTTGCAGAGCACCTGCTCTGGGCGCATGCGCTCCAGAGCTCCGGCTCGGTAATTGGACACAGCGGTCCAGCCGCTCCGTGGTACGTCGGATCTTCCCAGGCCAGGGGTCAAACCGGCGCCCCTTGCACTGCAAGGTGGTGCCCTTAACCACTGGACCACCAGGGAAGCCCTAAGATTTTTTTTAAGAAATGTCATTTCAGAGAAAATGATCTGACAATCTGAAAATCTTTCTAATATTTTTGGTCGTTAAGAAAAAGAAACTTGTGTTTGCAATAGATGAGTACAATAGAAGAGGATTCAGAAGCATCTACTTCATCCTGGCAAGGTGAAAAATGCTACCTGACAATCACCTGGAAGCAAACTCCCAAGCATTGTTTTGTGTTGTTGTTGTTGTTTTAAATTCTTTATTTTAAAGGTTTTACAGAGTTTTGTTGTTCACAGACATGTATGTTCTCAGATCAGTCATATGCATATCCCTGGTCCCTTCTCCTGTCTCAGGTTCCCCCATCCCACCCCTCTGGACCATCGCCCTAAGCCATTGTAAGCACTCCTATTCCCTTAGCACAATGACAATAGCTATCTTTTCCACACATGACAATATAGGTTTCCATGTTACTCCCTCCATGCCTCCCACCCACTGTTCCTTCCCCACAATGTCCATATGTCTATTCTCTGTCTGTTTTTCCATGAGTTCACTGCATGTGTTATCATGACCATCCTACTAGATTCCATATATATGTGTTAGCATACTGTACGTGTCTTTCTCTTTTTGACTTACTTCACTTTTTATGATAGGTTCTAGAGCCAGCCACCTCATTAGGACTGAGTCTTCTGCATTTCTTTTAACAGCTGAGTAGTATTCCATTGTATATATGTACCAGAGCTTCTGGATCCATTCATTCGTCGATGGACATCTAGGTTGCTTCCATGTTCTGGCTATTGTATAGAGAGCTGCAATGAACATTGGGGTACAGGTGCTTCTTTCAGATTTGATTTCATCAGGATATAAGACTAATAGTGGGATTGCTGGGTCATAGGGTGCTTCTATTTTTAGTTTTTAAAGGAATCTCCATACTGTCTTCCATAGAGGCTGTATCAATTTACATTCTCAGCAGCAATGCAAGAGGGTTCCCTTTTCTCTGCACCCTCTCCAGCATTTATTGTCTGTTGATTTGCTGATGATGACCATTCTGATGGGTGTGAGGTGATATCTCATTGTAGTTTTAATTTGCATTTCTCTAATAATAAGTGAGGTTGAGCATCGTAAAAACTATAGACCAATGGAGCAAGATCAAGAACCCAGAGATAAACCCATGCACCTATGGGTACCTTTTTTTTTTTTTTAATTTATTTATCTTATTGGGGGGTGGGGTGGGGAGGGAGGGGGATGGGCGGGTCACTTCTATTGGTCTTTCATTTATCTATTTTCATCCATCTTTGTTCTTCGGCTCCTGTGGGCCTCCCATCGCGGTGGCCTCTGTTGTCGCTGAGCACCGGCTCTGGGCGCATGTGCTCCAGAGCTCCGGCTCGGTAATTGGACACATGGGTCCAGCCGCTCTGTGGCACGTGGGATCTTCCCAGGCCAGGGATCGAACCGGCACCCCTTGCACTGCAAGGCAGTGTCCTTACCCGCTGGACCACCAGGGGAAGCCCTATTTTTGACAAAGGAGGAGAAACTATAAAATGGGACAAAGACAGCCTCTTCAACAAGTGGTGCTGGGAAAATTGGACAGCAACATGCAAATAAATGAAGTTGGAACATTCCCTGACACCATACACAAAGATCAGCTCAAAATGGATTAAAGACCTAAATATAAGACCAGAAACCATCAAACTCTTAGAGGAGAATATAGGCAAAACACTCAAGGACAAAAATCAAAGCAAGATCTTTGACCCACCTACTAGAATAGCGGAACTAAAAAGAAAAATTAACATGTCGGACCTCATGAAACTTAAAAGCTTTTGTACAGCAAAAGAAATTACAAAAAAGCTGAACAGACAGTCCACAGAGTGGGAGAAAATAATAGCGAATGAAATAACAGACAAAGAATTAATCTCCAAAATCTACAAGCAACTCAGACAACTCAGCACCAGAAAAACGAACAACCCAATCAAAAAATGGGAAACAGATCTAAAGAGACACCTCTCCAAGCATTGTTTATAAGTGAGTTCCCTTTTCCACTGTCCTGTAAGGGGGTGTTGCAAATTTACATAGCATAAGCATGATGATTCCACTTTGAATTAGATTAGAAGCTGCCTAGCTTCTAATCAAGATAACTTGGCCTCTCTGAATGCCCAACATTTGCGTGCTGGGTAGCATTGTTGTGGTAGCTGTGATGTTATCCCTTTGCATTGAGAGTATTCTCTCCAATTTCCCCAAGCCATGTGTTGCCTTGGAAACATCATGATTCTGATAGAGATCTAAGCAAAGGGAAATAATAAAAATAATAAAATCTTACAGCTGAAGTCTATCTTTCATGCCACCAAGGCGCATTGCTAAACCTTTCCCCTAGATAAAACGACAAACAGGCAGAGTGGCTCATACCATGTGTCATCCTGATAATTAACAATTAAAGAAAACACACTGATCTCTGTTCTCCAGATAATTCAGGTCAAAGTAGTTTTCCACCTGAATTAAGCAGATTGCCAAGGCCAACAATTTCATGAACAGCAAGATTGAGTCCCATCTCTAAAGACTCTGGCATGAAAGAGGCCCCTGAGCTGCGAAGCAACAAAGCCTTTTGCCATCAGGGCATCAATTCCTGTGAAAGGAAGGTCTGACGTCATTCCCTCTGGAGCATGAGTGAGTGATCTTCTCGGTAAAGGGCCAGATCGTGAAGGTGGCTCAGCTTTGCAGGCCGTTCGGTCTTTGTCTGAACTATTCAGCTACTGCTGTAAGTGAAAGCAGTCGTAGATAATAAGGAAAGGAATGAGCATGGCTGGGATCCAATAAAACTTTATTTCTGAAACAGATGATAGGGGCTTCCCTGGTGGCTCAGTGGTAAAGAATCTGCATGCCAATTCAGGAGAAATGGGTTTGATTCCTGATCCGGGAGGATCCCACATATGTGTCATGACCCCTGAGCCTGTGCTCTAGAGCCCAGAAGCCGCCACTACTGAAGCCCACGTGCTCTAGAGCCCATGCTCCTCATAAGAGAGACCACTGCAATGAGAAGCTAGTGTCCTGCAACTGGAGAGTAACCCCTGCCCACCACAACTAGAAACAAGCCCTCACAGGTACAAAGACCCAGCATAGCCAAAAATAAAATAAATAAGTAAAGGTGATGGGCTAGGTTTGATCCATGGGCCGTCATTCACTGACCGTTGCTCTAAAGTGGTGGCTGAGGATCCTCAGGTGCCTCTGCAATAGTCATGAATCTTCATTCAGGAGAACTAGGGAGCTGGCAAAGTTGTTCTCAAACTCCTTTGTTCAATAAACACGTGTTGCATTCCTTCAGTGAGTCAGGCTCTGGCTGAAGGCTTGTGAATGGGAAATCGAAAGCAAATCAAGTCATTTGACAGAGGAGGATCTCCTCCTAAGACAGCAAACAAACCAGCAACAACAAAACAAGAAACTTGCTGGTAACAATGAGACACATAAAGACGACAAATGTAGATAATGCTTTCCTTGGTGGGGGCTGGGATGAGAAAGTCAGGGAAGGCCCCCAGGAAGGCACTTCTGAGCTCACGTCAGAATGAAGAGAAGCAGCTGTAAATGCATAGACCTGGGCAAAACATGGGCTAGCTGATGGAGAAATGGCGATCACAAAGAACCCAGTGACAGGAGTAGGCTTCGTGGGTTTGAGGAACAGAAAGTCCTGTCTAGTTGGAACATAATGAACAGGGAGACTGTGGTTTGAGATGAAGCCGAAGACGTGGCCCAGGGCGGAGGAAGGCAGGGCCTTCTGAGCCACACGGCTGTGCCCTGACCTCCCCTTCTGCCACCATCCAGCAGTCCTGACTCTCACTGTAACCTCATCTGGGCACTCACAGGCCCTGGACCTTTCTCAGTTCCACTGCGTCCATTAGGCATGGCTAGTCCCGGAGGTGTTCTAAAGGTAGATGGAACAGGTCCCCCCACCAAGAAAAAAAACTACTATTTTCACTGGAGCCAAGAGAAGATGGATTAAAGTAAATCCAGGCAGTGTGAGAGTTTAGGCACCTGATCAGGCTTCTTAGCGTCTCTCTTTCTTAAAATCAGTGCTCAGCCCATGAAGAATAAGAGGTGACTGGCTGGATACTTCAGGGCCATGTTCAAAGGAAAAAAAGGAAGAACTACTTTAACTCCTTTAGGTCTGTCAAGGACGATAACCTTCAAACTAGAAAACACCGAATACATATGTTTAGAAAGACCCTGAAACAAGGCAGAGAAAACTAGAAGGACAGTCTTAAGCTATTTTGAATGGATAAGCCAGGCCCACACCAATAGATCCAGGGTGGCAGCCATCTCCAGGACCAGTGTGATAATAAACTGGAACCTGTGAGGCCAAGAGAGGAGCCAGAAGAGGCAATGCTGATCTTTTCAGAAAAGCTAAAGAGGCGTATTCCAAAAGCTCAGCCCATGATCTGAACATCAGTTCCTGGAAAAATCCTGTAAGAGGCAATTGAATAATAACATTTCATGAGCAAGAGGAAAACGGTGAGCATGACAACTGGCAAGGTTGCTAGAAACAAACCTCACAGGTTCACCCTCATGCCTTTCTTTGATAGGATGGTTACATTCAGCAAATGCCTATTATATAACAATTAGATTCTCACACCAAGGCCATGGCTGTGAACAAGACACAGTGTCTGGGTACCCCTGTGAGGTCTTCAGGACTATGCCACAGGGCTCTCCCCCTGGTCAACATCACTAAGTCGGATGAAGATATGAAAAGCATGACTATCCACCCATGCATCCCACAGTGGAGTCTAAAATGGACTGAAGCTGATGAAAGAAACTCAACCTGAATACAGGTTTAACCTTGAACAACTCTAATAGTACAGGTTGTAGACTTCTGGTTGAAAGTTGTCAACAGGTCACAGACATGTATCTCCTTTCCCTCCCAAGCAAAGAATGGGAACAGAGCCATTAGTAAATGAGAGATTTCAACACATTTTAGGAAGAGGAAAACCTTGTGTAAGAGTGATGAATCACAGGCCCTGGACCTTTCTCAGTTCCACTCGTCCATTAGGCATGGCTAGTCCCGGAGGTGTTCTAAAGGTAGATGGAACAGGTCCCCCACCAAGAAAAAACTACTATTTTCACTGGAGCCAAGAGAAGATGGATTAAAGTAAATCCAGGCAGTGTGAGAGTTTAGGCACCTGATCAGGCTTCTTAGCGTCTCTCTTTCTTAAAATCAGTGCTCAGCCCATGAAGAATAAGAGGTGACTGGCTGGATACTTCAGGGCCATGTTCAAAGGAAAAAAAGGAAGAACTACTTTAACTCCTTTAGGTCTGTCAAGGACGATAACCTTCAAACTAGAAAACACCGAATACATATGTTTAGAAAGACCCTGAAACAAGGCAGAGAAAACTAGAAGGACAGTCTTAAGCTATTTTGAATGGATAAGCCAGGCCCACACCAATAGATCCAGGGTGGCAGCCATCTCCAGGACCAGTGTGATAATAAACTGGAACCTGTGAGGCCAAGAGAGGAGCCAGAAGAGGCAATGCTGATCTTTTCAGAAAAGCTAAAGAGGCGTATTCCAAAAGCTCAGCCCATGATCTGAACATCAGTTCCTGGAAAAATCCTGTAAGAGGCAATTGAATAATAACATTTCATGAGCAAGAGGAAAACGGTGAGCATGACAACTGGCAAGGTTGCTAGAAACAAACCTCACAGGTTCACCCTCATGCCTTTCTTTGATAGGATGGTTACATTCAGCAAATGCCTATTATATAACAATTAGATTCTCACACCAAGGCCATGGCTGTGAACAAGACACAGTGTCTGGGTACCCCTGTGAGGTCTTCAGGACTATGCCACAGGGCTCTCCCCCTGGTCAACATCACTAAGTCGGATGAAGATATGAAAAGCATGACTATCCACCCATGCATCCCACAGTGGAGTCTAAAATGGACTGAAGCTGATGAAAAGAAACTCAACCTGAATACAGGTTTAACCTTGAACAACTCTAATAGTACAGGTTGTAGACTTCTGGTTGAAAGTTGTCAACAGGTCACAGACATGTATCTCCTTTCCCTCCCAAGCAAAGAATGGGAACAGAGCCATTAGTAAATGAGAGATTTCAACACATTTTAGGAAGAGGAAAACCTTGTGTAAGAGTGATGAATGATGGAGGAGGATAGAGAAAGACACACATTAAAATGTTTGCAGGGACTTCTCTGGTGGTTCAGTGGTTAAGACTTTGCTTTTCCAATGCAGGGGATACAGGTTTGATCCCTGATCCCACATGCCTCATGCCCCCCGCAAAAATATAAAAGAGAAGCAATAGTATAACAAATTCAATAAAGGCTTTAAAAACAGTCCACATCAAAAAAATCTTAAAAAATAAAATGTTTGTATGTATGGCTGAGTTCCTTTGTTGTTTACCTGAAACTATCACAATATTGTTTGTCAATCTGCTATGTACCCCAATACAAATTTAAAAGGTTTTTTTGCGGGGGCCTCTGTTATTGGTTTTTCTATCCATTTATTTTCATCTATCTTCATTCTTTTGGCCTGTGTGGGCCTCCCATTGCAGTGGCCTCTCCTGTAGCAGAGCATCGGCTCTGGGCACATGCGCTCCAGAGCGCTGGCTCATAATAGGACATACCAGTCTAGCCGCTCTGCGACGTGTGGGATCTTCCCGTGCCAGGGATCAAACTGGTGCCCCTGCACTGCAAGGTGGACGCTTTACACACTGGACAACCAGAGAAACCCCAAATTTAAAAGTTTTTTTTAAAATAAATTAAATAAAATGTTTGCAGAGGGGACTAAGGCAAAAAGATTGCCAGTTTGCCTCCCAGACTTGACCCAAACTGTTATGGAGAAGGTCAGGGGCAATACAGAGCTATAGGCTATCTGTATCTGAACACTGGGATCCCTAGTCTTACTTTCCCACTAGGTAGACAGAACATCAGCAACTAGATATGCACACTGCCCTCACTCCTCACCACCTTTCCCCAGGAATTTTTCTCTGCATAATCTGAACAGTCCCAAAGAAAAGACTGTCTCCTCCAGATATTTGGGTAGCCCCCAACTGCCACTTCCCACCCCATCACTCAAGAGTGAAATCTGCCAAATGACAAGCCCCTATACCCATACTCGGATACAGAACCACCCATACGATTTTTTTAAAATTTTGGCCTCTTTTATTGGTTCTTTACTTATTTTTTATCCATCTTTATTCTTCAGCCCATGTGGGCCTCCCACTGCAGTGGGCGCTCTCATTGCAGAGCACCGGCTCTGGGCGCATGCGCTCCAGAGCGCTGACCCACAATTAAACACATGGGTCCAGCCACTCCTTGGCACGTGGGATCCTCCCAGGCCAGGGATCGAATCAGTGCCCCTTGCACTGCAAGGCAGACTGTCCACTCACTGGTCCACCAGGGAAGCCCCAATTTTTTTAATCCTATTATTAGCTAGGAATGGACCACCCAACCAAGATCTGTAATAAATATCATTAGGGTGAAGAGGAGCCAAACTCAATCAATAGATAAAAGGAAACATATCAATATAACACAGAAAGTAAAGACTCGGGTGAAAAAAATGAAAGTACAACTAGTCAGTTTCTTAGGGAAAAAAAAATAATAATACATACCAAAAAAATGAGAGATTACAAAAAAGAGGTAACCATAAGATTTTTAAAAGAAAAACATGATAGTATACATAAGTGATAGGCATCATAAATAAGTAAGAGTTGGGAGATAAAATTGAAGAACCTTCTAAGAAGTCAAAAAAAGGAAAAGGGACTGAAAATGTAGACACAGAATATAAGATCCAACATATGTGGACATGAGTTGGTCAAGGTCCAGAAGACGGTAAAGGATCGGGAAGCCTGGCATGCTGTCATTCATAGGGTTGCAAAGAGGTGGACACAACTGAGCGAATGAACTGAACTGGGCTTATTATTTGAAGATTAATCATCATTCTATCTTTTTTCAAAATAGATAACCAGTTGCCATGCTTGGGGAAATTAGCAAAGAATGTGGAGAAATTAACAAATTGGCATTAGTAAGGCTCTCTCACCCCTCTGTGTTCTGTAAACAATGAATTTGCTGGCTTTTTTGTGGTTATGTAACAGCTGAGATCAGTTGCTACACTGCATATGTGCATCACGTTGTACCTGCTAGACCATAAGTCACTTTTGTTCTATACATGTATATTAATTTCTACCTAAGGACCCCTGGTTGCTATTGTCCAGAGAGAATAAACATGTCTGCGGTTCAAAAAAAAAAAAAAGATCCAATATATGAAGCAGGAGGCCCAATATTCAACTGCCAAGGATTCCAGGAAAAGAGAACAGGAAAAAAGAGAAGAAAGAAATATGAATGTGTGAATGAGTCACCCGATTGAAGGACCCATTGTGTGCCTAGCATGAGTTACAAAAGCTCTCGTCAAGACTTCTCATAGTGAAATTCTGAACCCTAAGTATAAACAGAAAACCCAAAATGTGTCAGAGAGAAATAGAGACTACTTAGAAACTTCCAACAGCAGACTGATAAAGGATTTCTCAAGATCAGAGTATACTAGAACAGTGCTTCTCAAAAATCATGGTGAAAGACTTTATCTTCAATCTGTCATTGACTGCCACTTTTATAAAACCAAGTAGAAAAGAATTCATAGGAAAATAATTCAAAAAGGAGATACAAATTAAAAGCCACCAACATACTATTATCAGTTTCAAGAAACACATAGAGACAGAGTCAAATTAGTATCAATGTTTTGAAATGCTTACTCTCAATTTCTGCATTGATTTCATCCCAGATGAAGGACGAAGAGTTTACAAACTGACGCTGCCACATGGACCCCACTTTAAGTAGCAAAGCAGTAGAAGAGAAACATTCAGGACCAAACTATCAATCGTGATAAGAGCAGAATAATGGAATATTGAGGTTTTCAAAAGTGAAGACAATTTGTCTCCTTGACTCCTTTCCCAGGAAGTACTGAGATGTTCCAGCAAAATGAAGGAGTGAAAAAGAAGTGTAAGTCAAGTCAGTCAAAAGGAATGAAAAAATGGAGTCCTCAGGTCGCTCCATTTCAACCTGGACTGCTGATGGGAAAGGACCCCTTTGGGAAGCAGTCTTCTCTGTTTTTGAACTGGTGTCTCCTGCAACCTCTCAACATATATGTCAACATATAAGTCAGCCTGCAACAGGGCTGACATACATATTGTCAGAAAAACCACGACAACTAGGCAAAGATAGTGGCACAAAACAGACAAACTTAGCATTTTCCATGTCCTTTCTGGGCCTCTTTTTTTCTTCTTCTTCTTTTTTTTTTTAATTTTTATTTTACTTTTTATTTTTACAGAGCTTTGTTGTTTACAGATATGTATAATCCCAGATGAGTCATATGTATATCCCATCTCCCGCCATCCCAACCCTCCAGGCCATAGCATAGTCACCATGTAAGATCCCTTAACCCATAGCGCATTGACAATAGTTATCTCTTTTACATATGCTAATACAGGGCTCCATGTTACTCTTTCCATATCTCTCACCCACTCTTCCCTATCCCAGTGTCCAAAAGTATGTTCCATGACTGTCTTTCCATCAAGATCAGAGTAAAAAACTAGAACCAAGCAGACTGATAAAGGATTTCTCAAGATCAGAGTATACTAGAACAGTGCTTCTCAAATCATGGTGAAAGACTTTATCTTCAATCTGTCATTGACTGCCACTTTTATAAAACCAAGTAGAAAAGAATTCATAGGAAAATAATTCAAAAAGGAGATACAAATTAAAAGCCACCAACATACTATTATCAGTTTCAAGAAACACATAGAGACAGAGTCAAATTAGTATCAATGTTTTGAAATGCTTACTCTCAATTTCTGCATTGATTTCATCCCAGATGAAGGACGAAGAGTTTACAAACTGACGCTGCCACATGGACCCCACTTTAAGTAGCAAAGCAGTAGAAGAGAAACATTCAGGACCAAACTATCAATCGTGATAAGAGCAGAATAATGGAATATTGAGGTTTTCAAAAGTGAAGACAATTTGTCTCCTTGACTCCTTTCCCAGGAAGTACTGAGATGTTCCAGCAAAATGAAGGAGTGAAAAAGAAGTGTAAGTCAAGTCAGTCAAAAGGAATGAAAAAATGGAGTCCTCAGGTCGCTCCATTTCAACCTGGACTGCTGATGGGAAAGGACCCCTTTGGGAAGCAGTCTTCTCTGTTTTTGAACTGGTGTCTCCTGCAACCTCTCAACATATATGTCAACATATAAGTCAGCCTGCAACAGGGCTGACATACATATTGTCAGAAAAACCACGACAACTAGGCAAAGATAGTGGCACAAAACAGACAAACTTAGCATTTTCCATGTCCTTTCTGGGCCTCTTTTTTTCTTCTTCTTCTTTTTTTTTTTAATTTTTATTTTACTTTTTATTTTTACAGAGCTTTGTTGTTTACAGATATGTATAATCCCAGATGAGTCATATGTATATCCCATCTCCCGCCATCCCAACCCTCCAGGCCATAGCATAGTCACCATGTAAGATCCCTTAACCCATAGCGCATTGACAATAGTTATCTCTTTTACATATGCTAATACAGGGCTCCATGTTACTCTTTCCATATCTCTCACCCACTCTTCCCTCTCCCCAGTGTCCAAAAGTATGTTCTCTATGACTGTCTTTCCATCGATACTTTGCGCGTGTATTTATCAGTATGATCTTACTAGATTTCATATATATGTGTTAGTATACTATACTTGTCCTTCTCTTTTTGACTTACTTCACTTTTTATGATAGGTTCTAGATTCATCCACCTCATTAGGACTGAATCTTCTATATTTCTTTTTGTGGCTGAGAAGTACTCCATTATATATATGTCCCAGAGCTTCTTTATCCATTCATTCATCAGTGGACATCTAGATTGCTTCCATGTTCTCGCTATTGTGTAGAGTACTTCAATGAACATTGGGGTACAAATGTCTCTTTCAATTTTGCTTTCATCAGGGTATAAGCCTAATAGTGGGATTGCTGGGTCATATGGTGCTTCTATTCTTAGCTTTTTGAGGAATCTCCATACTGTCTTCCATGTATCAATTTATATTCCCACCAACAATGCAAGAGTGTTCCCCTTTCTCTGCACCCTCTCCAGCATTTATCATCTGCAGATTTTTTTTTGGCCACTTTTATTGGTCTCTCATTTATTGATTTTCATCCATCTTTGTTCTTTGGCCTGTGTGGGCCTCTCAGTGTAGCAGAGCACCAGCTCTGGGTGCATGCTCTCCAGAGCACTGGCTTGTAATTGGACACACCAGTCCAGCTGCTCCGCGGCATGTGGGATCTTCCCGTGCCAGGGATCGAACCAGCACCCCTTGCAGTGCAAGGCGGACTCTTTACCTACTGGACCACCAGGGAAGCCCTATCAGCAGATTTTTTTGATGATGGTCATTCTGATTGGTGTGGGATAATCTCATTGTAGTTTTGATTTGCATTTCTCTAATAATAAGTGACTTGAGCATTTTTTTGTATGTTTTCTAGCCATCTGTAAGTCTTCTTTGGAGAGGTATCTGTTTAGGTCTTTTTCTTGCTGGGCCTCTCTTGTCCTGGTATGTCTACCTGGGGATCTCAGGGGGCCCCAGCCCTCCTGCTGTCATCCAGGCTTCTCCTTGAACCCAATAGCGCATTGACAATAGTTATCTCTTTTACATATGCTAATACAGGGCTCCATGTTACTCTTTCCATATCTCTCACCCACTCTTCCCTCCCCAGTGTCCAAAAGTATGTTCTCTATGACTGTCTTTCCATCGATACTTTGCGCGTGTATTTATCAGTATGATCTTACTAGATTTCATATATATGTGTTAGTATACTATACTTGTCCTTC
This sequence comes from Tragulus kanchil, assembly GCA_022376925.1. Taxonomy (NCBI): domain Eukaryota; kingdom Metazoa; phylum Chordata; class Mammalia; order Artiodactyla; family Tragulidae; genus Tragulus; species Tragulus kanchil. The sequence continues at coordinate 65,420,915 of JAIOJX010000006.1, read as the reverse complement.
TCTTTTTGACTTACTTCACTTTTTATGATAGGTTCTAGATTCATCCACCTCATTAGGACTGAATCTTCTATATTTCTTTTTGTGGCTGAGAAGTACTCCATTATATATATGTCCCAGAGCTTCTTTATCCATTCATTCATCAGTGGACATCTAGATTGCTTCCATGTTCTCGCTATTGTGTAGAGTACTTCAATGAACATTGGGGTACAAATGTCTCTTTCAATTTTGCTTTCATCAGGGTATAAGCCTAATAGTGGGATTGCTGGGTCATATGGTGCTTCTATTCTTAGCTTTTTGAGGAATCTCCATACTGTCTTCCATGTATCAATTTATATTCCCACCAACAATGCAAGAGTGTTCCCCTTTCTCTGCACCCTCTCCAGCATTTATCATCTGCAGATTTTTTTTTGGCCACTTTTATTGGTCTCTCATTTATTGATTTTCATCCATCTTTGTTCTTTGGCCTGTGTGGGCCTCTCAGTGTAGCAGAGCACCAGCTCTGGGTGCATGCTCTCCAGAGCACTGGCTTGTAATTGGACACACCAGTCCAGCTGCTCCGCGGCATGTGGGATCTTCCCGTGCCAGGGATCGAACCAGCACCCCTTGCAGTGCAAGGCGGACTCTTTACCTACTGGACCACCAGGGAAGCCCTATCAGCAGATTTTTTTGATGATGGTCATTCTGATTGGTGTGGGATAATCTCATTGTAGTTTTGATTTGCATTTCTCTAATAATAAGTGACTTGAGCATTTTTTTGTATGTTTTCTAGCCATCTGTAAGTCTTCTTTGGAGAGGTATCTGTTTAGGTCTTTTTCTTGCTGGGCCTCTCTTGTCCTGGTATGTCTACCTGGGGATCTCAGGGGGCCCCAGCCCTCCTGCTGTCATCCAGGCTTCTCCTTGAGACTGCCGGAGTGACAGCCACTGAGAAGGTCCCGAGGATCCCAGCTGGGTATCTGCTCTCCCCTAATGTCTGCAGAGGCCTATTTCTTACTCTTTTCTTTCCACTCTTGGAGAACAATAAGAAACCGAAAATATTTGCATGCTGTTCGAGTTAGCACTGCCTTTTTTGTAATTATCCCTGCTGCTAAAATCATTTTCTCAAGTGTTTTTTGGGCAAGGACAGGGGGACGGGGGCCAAATTAATTTCTTGGCAACAAAAATCTAATTAATCAAAAACTGTTCCTAGTCATTCAGAACCTCTTCAGCCCATGGAAACAGCAGCCAAAAGAGAAAGGAACACTAAACTTGGTAGTCAAAATAATCAAGTACTTCTTAAGACATCAATTTTTATGAGTGTGCCAGTGGCTGGAGGGGTAACATTAAGAATATGAGCAGGTGCTTTAGGGTAGCCTGATCTGTGCTCAAATCGCAGCTCTGCTATTTCTCGCTGCATAACCTTGAGCAAGTTACTCTGTCCTCAGTTTTCCCATCTGTAAAATGGAGATAATCATCTCATAAGGTCAGTGAGTGGGTTGATTGACATGACTCTAAAAACTTTATAATGTTTGTTACATTGAAAATACCAAGTGTGGGTGACGGTTTATAGCACCAAACACTACGGTTATTTTATGAATTGTAAGTTTTCAGGAAACAGTTTTTTCATCTTTTTCAAAATCTGTTTTGAAATAGTTTCAACTAAATGTGTTATATTTTCAGGTGTATGTGAAAGTTGCTCAGTCATGTCTGACTCTTTGTAACCCCATGAACTATAGCCTACCAGGATCCTCTGCCCATGGGAGTTTTCAGACAAGAATACTGGAGCAGGTTGCCATTTCCTTCTCTAGGGGATCTTCCTGACCTAGGGATCGAACCCAGGTCTTCTGTATTGCAGGGAGATTTTTTAAGAACTATATGAAGACAACGACCTGTGAGAATGCTCATCATGCTCTTAGTTCTAATAGAAAAACAGGAACTTATATAAATTCCTAAAATACAAATTGGTAAAATAAGCATGGCATATTTTAAAATATGATGAATAAAATAACTAGCCACTCTTCAAAGTAGATGTCAAAGGAAAATGTTTACTAATGGAAATATGGGAATGAGGGGTGGCAAGGTGAAGGAAGTCAGTCACCAGTTTGTGAAGTATAACCTGTATCTGTTTTGTTTAAAATATTTTCTACCTCTGTATGTGTGTGTGTGTGTATGCACACATATATATATATGATCAGAAATTTTTTGAGCATTTGTTTTCTCCTTTTGACTATTTGTATTACAAATTTTCTTTATAATGAACTCTCTCTTTGTGCTTTAAATTTTGGGACTTTCTTGGTGGTCCAGAGGTTAAGAATCTGCCTGCCAGCACAGGGGATACAAGTTCAATCCCTGGTCCAGGAAGATCCCACATGCTGAGGGGTAACTAAGCCCGTGCACCACAACTACGGAAGTCCCTGCGTCCCAGAGCCCATGCGCTGTAACAAGAGAAGCTACTGAATGAGAAGTTTGAGCTTCACATTGAAGAGTAGCCCCTGCTCACCACAACCAGAGGAAGGCTGCCTAGTGCAATGAGGACCCAGCTTGGCCAAAAATTAAATAAAGAAAGAATTTTTGAAATTTTTGCTTCATATAGAAGGAACCACAGCTAACTCTTGCTCAACCTCATAGCTCTCTGGATGTGACCCTTGAATGATTTAAAGGCAGCCCGGAAGTCCTGTCAACACAGAAAATGCATGGCTATCTGGGCCCTCATGTCAGCCTGGTTCCTGATGAATTCTACGAAAGCTGCCAGCACGGGGCCACCCCTGGTGGATAAGCAAGAACTCCTAAGAAAGAAAAGTTCCATCCTGATACTAATGGTGGGGGTTGCCCACGATGGAGCTGAGGTCTGTGCTCAGCGTGCCTGCTGGCTCTAGTCTTCTCTGGGGAGGGGGACCAGAGGCCCTGCAGGCTATGCTTTGCCTTCCTCCCTCCTGTGGGGAGGCTCCAGCACCCTGGAAGCTGGAAGGCAGGACTGAGCTGCCAGTCTGCCTGCTCCCCTTGCCTCAGCCTTCATCTGCCGCCTGACCACACAAACCCAGTGCTGCTGGAGGGCTGCAGCCCCTTCCTCCCTCCAGTCCTCTTCCTGAGCCAGTGCCCTAGGCTCTGTCTGAGCAGGAGCCAGCAGGCCTTTTCCTGCCCCCTCCTCATGGCTGCAACCCCTGCCACCGCCACCACCACAAGCCCATTGCCTCCTGGCCGGGAAAGACAGCCCTGATCTCAGCCACTTACAGTCATCACTGCAGCCTCAGGTATAGCCGTCAGAGCTTCACAGGTCTTTGTGTCGCCAGTCCTTGGGACTTTCCCAGGCTTATTCGGCTCAAAGGTTGCAGATGTGTAACCTCTGGGCTGAATTCAGCTGCTAAAGTGTTTTGTTGGACCTTTGCACTACTCTTTTTGAAATAAATAAATATCAAGAGATTTTGCATTTAAAATAAAAAGTGAGGCCTTCCCTGGTGGTGCAGTGGATAAGCATCTGCCTGCCAATGCAGGGGACACAGGTTAGATCCCTTGACCAGGAAGATTCCACAGGCGGTGGAGCAGTTAAGTCTGTGCACCACAACTAGTGAGCCAGAGCTCTAGGGCCCGCATTGCAGTAACTGTGGAGCCTGCAACTGCTGAAACCTACCTGCCCTAGAGCCTGTGCTCCACCACAAGAGAAGCCACCTCAATGAGAAGCCCACACACTACAAAGAAGAGGAGCCCCTGCTCATTGCAACTAGAGAAGGTCCACATGCAACAACGAAGACCTAGTGCAACCAGAAATAAATAAATACAAATTAATTAAAAGATTAAATCTGGCTTCTTTGGGAAAAACCCTACCTGCTTGTCTTCCTATGTGACAACACATGGCTGTTGCTGAGAGGCCTTGCGCACTCTGGAAAGGGGCAGGCATCTGAGTTCTGCAGTCCCTACGAGGCCTGCCTCACTCATGTATGGTATCTGTCTGGCCTCCAAAATAGTTGAATTTACAACCTCTACCTTCAGAATGCTGCAAGTCAGCGAAGAAGACTTGGTTGGAAGGGAGCCTGGAAAACCCCCAAATATTCCATAAACTACCTTCTCTACTTGTACTGGACTCTGGTCCTGATGCTGCAGTGGCAAAGAGTGACGCCTCATGCGTTGAGGGGACATCCTCTCTCACAGATGTCCACCCATGGAATTAGCCTAGTTCTGAAAGGCCCACGAATCAATCAGGACACTGCACAAAGTTAAGCTTTGAGTCCTGAATTTTCTCCATCCTCTGCCTCAGTGGGCAGTTAGCAGCTCTGACTCAAAGAAGTAACCATAGAAATTTACACAGCCCTGTGTAGTTTGCTTGCAATACAGGAGAACCGGGTTTGATCCCTGAGTCTGGAAGACACCCTGGAGGAGGAAACGGCAACCCACTCCAGTATTCTTGCCTGGAGAATTCCACGGACAGAGGAGCCTGGTGGGCTACAGTCCATGGGGCCACAAAGAGTCAGACACGACTGAAGTGACTTAGCGTGCATGCTGCTTGCAAAATCCTCTTCTACTCAGGGCCCTTTTTGATCTTCACAAAGGCCCTTGATGAGGAGAAATGTCCTCTTACCATATTTTACAGAAGAAAGTGAAGCAAAGCTGAGAAGTGAGGATCTTAACCCAGGTCTCTCAATATTCAACGTCAGGCCCTTCCCACTGAGCTGGGCTGATAGGCCAGAGCACCTTCCGCAGCAACTCTCATTAGCAGCACAGTGTACAATAAGATAAAAACAGAAGTGTGACTTTTCACAGAATTTAGGATCCATCTGGGGAGTACTGAGCTACAAACAAAACCAGAGTTGCACTGTAGCAAACATAGGAAGGAAGGAAGGAGGCATGAAAGGAGGGAGGGAGGAAGCAAAGGAAGAAAGCCCAGCAAGCACAAAGCATACATGGGCAAAAGATCACGCTCAAGTCTTACCCACACCATCCCTATATGGTTCAAGCCTAAACAAGTCCATGACAAGCCTCCAGACTGTGGTTTCAGGGGCCCCTGTCACCTCCACGCACAGTCCATGGAAAGTTCAATGTGGAAAAAAAAAACAGGCTTTGAGCATACCCAGGCAAAGCAGAAGGGTGATACTATCCCAAAAGTCAAAGGTTCTGATGAAGTCTGCCTTCGGGGCTTTCAAGAGCTTTCCCCAGAGACTCCCGCGAGGCATGAGCAGGTGCCTGTAATGAAATGGCATGCTAGTGAATCTCTGGTTGAATAACAAACCTCGAAGCAAAACAACTATGAAATGGAACCTTTCAGCTGCAGAGGTAAAAGAGAAAGCAGTAAATGGGAAATGAGAGTAATAATAACAAAGCCCCTCAAAAGAGCTTGACTTGGACAGTCTGTGTTTATTCATTTAACACAACAAACGCTCCGTGTGTCTCCACAGGCTGAGTCTACGAGGGTTACAGAGGACAAGGTTAGCCGCGGCAAGGTCACCATCGCATGGGTCGGTCCCCTCATGTGGCTGATTGTATTTTTTAACATTTCCTGTCCAAACCTTGCCAGTCTTCCATCAATTAGTGGAGTCTATCTCCCCTCCCCTAGGGTCTGGATGGGGCCTTTGTGATGGCCTTGACAAGTAGAATATTGCAGAACCAATACTGCCCATTCTTGGGGGTAGGTTATAAAAGCTGATGTGACTTCATCCTGGGTCTCTGTCTCTTTTTTGGACCCTTTTGGACCCGTGGGTTGGGGGAGGCAATGCCACCATGCAGTGAGGAAACCCAAACCCATCCGTGGGGAGAGAGGTGACAGAGAGGTGCACGTGGTGGGGAACGGAGGCCTCAAGCCTCAGGCCAGCCTCCGTTGCCAGATGTGGGAATGAACAAGCCTTCCCGTGAGTGCAATCCAGCCTGCAAGTCTTCCAGCACTGCAGAGCTGAAATAAGCCATCCCTGATGTGCCTTCTTTGAATTTATATGTGAGCCCAATAAATGGTTATAATTATGCCACTACAGTTTGGAGAAATCTGTTACACAGTCATAGTAACTGGGATAGCTTGGTCTCCTGAGCAGAGCTTGGGTTCTTAGAGCCAGGCAGACCTGTTTTTTAAAACTCCAACCTGCCCTTTCCTAGTTGTGAGAAGCTGGCAAATACTTAACCACTCTGAGCCTCACTTTTACTCTCTGTAGGATGGAAATAACATCTACCTCACATGGATGCTCAGGAATAAATGCCACTGTGTGTATATAAAGCAACTATTCCAGTACAATGGGGAAAAATAGGGAAATTTCTGTGAACAGACCAGACATAAGGGTCACTATGAGGACTAGGTGGGGGAGGAAATGGCTACCCACTCCAGTATTCTCGCCTGGAGAATCCCATGGACAGAGGAGCAGAGAGGGTCACACAGAGCCAGATACAACCGAGTGACTCAACAGCAGCAGCAGCAGCAGCCATATGGGGCTAGAGTTATCTGACTAGCATCCTGGAAAGAGATGAGATGTGTGCGGCCCTGGACAGCTGGGACAATAGGAGAGAGAGTGAGGGACCCCCCTGTGGCCCCAGGGAGTGATCTCTCAGGAGCAAGCCCCTGTGAGCCAGGTCAGGGTGGGCCTGCCTGGTCTCTGCCCCCCGCAGCCCTGCAGCACCTCAGCCAGCGGCTCCTTGACAGTCATCCGGGGCCTTGGCTTTGCTCTGGAAACAATCCGGCCTGAGCCAGGGGAAGCGCAATGTAGATGCCCCACATACTACCCACTCTGTCCGGCCTCCCCAGTAGACAGCTAATAAAAGCAAATGCTGAGAATCCTGAAGAAGTCCTGGCAACTGCCTTGGGCTTCCCCACACCCCTGACCTCCCACTTGTTCCTGCCCTGAGCTTTTTTTGGCTTTCCCTTTGCATGTTCTAGGATCTGGTTCCTTCCCAATGCCACCATGCAGTGAGGAAACCCAAACCCATCCGTGGGGAGAGAGGTGACAGAGAGGTGCACGTGGTGGGGAACGGAGGCCTCAAGCCTCAGGCCAGCCTCCGTTGCCAGATGTGGGAATGAACAAGCCTTCCCGTGAGTGCAATCCAGCCTGCAAGTCTTCCAGCACTGCAGAGCTGAAATAAGCCATCCCTGATGTGCCTTCTTTGAATTTATATGTGAGCCCAATAAATGGTTATAATTATGCCACTACAGTTTGGAGAAATCTGTTACACAGTCATAGTAACTGGGATAGCTTGGTCTCCTGAGCAGAGCTTGGGTTCTTAGAGCCAGGCAGACCTGTTTTTAAATCTCCAACCTGCCCTTTCCTAGTTGTGAGAAGCTGGCAGATACTTAACCACTCTGAGCCTCACTTTTACTCTCTGTAGGATGGAAATAACATCTACCTCACATGGATGCTCAGGAATAAATGCCACTGTGTGTATATAAAGCAACTATTCCAGTACAATGGGGAAAAATAGGGAAATTTCTGTGAACAGACCAGACATAAGGGTCACTATGAGGACTAGGTGGGGGAGGAAATGGCTACCCACTCCAGTATTCTCGCCTGGAGAATCCCATGGACAGAGGAGCAGAGAGGGTCACACAGAGCCAGATACAACCGAGTGACTCAACAGCAGCAGCAGCAGCAGCCATATGGGGCTAGAGTTATCTGACTAGCATCCTGGAAAGAGATGAGATGTGTGCGGCCCTGGACAGCTGGGACAATAGGAGAGAGAGTGAGGGACCCCCCTGTGGCCCCAGGGAGTGATCTCTCAGGAGCAAGCCCCTGTGAGCCAGGTCAGGGTGGGCCTGCCTGGTCTCTGCCCCCCGCAGCCCTGCAGCACCTCAGCCAGCGGCTCCTTGACAGTCATCCGGGGCCTTGGCTTTGCTCTGGAAACAATCCGGCCTGAGCCAGGGGAAGCGCAATGTAGATGCCCCACATACTACCCACTCTGTCCGGCCTCCCCAGTAGACAGCTAATAAAAGCAAATGCTGAGAATCCTGAAGAAGTCCTGGCAACTGCCTTGGGCTTCCCCACACCCCTGACCTCCCACTTGTTCCTGCCCTGAGCTTTGTTCCATTTTCATTTTAGTATCTGCTCTTCACATTTGTAGAAGGATCTTGGTTTGCCCAACTTGAAATGACATGTTTTCTGAGGACTCTGGTTCCTTCCCATTTTCTGGTTCTTTCTGGTGGATCCCCACCTCAACACCAGTTTAACCATACTAATGAAAAAAAAAAAGTAGCTCTTGTTGATTCTTACTGATGTACTGGATCTTCCATGTGAGACACTTCCTCACATTATTCCATGTAAACCTGCAACAATCCTCCACGGTGGGCACGTCTGGTCCCATTTAAGATGGAATACGTACCACTTGGAGAAATTAAATCACTAGTCCAAGACCACAAGTCCATTTACCAACAAACCAGGAAAGGCTCTGGGACCCCTAAAGCCTGCCTGTGTTTCACCTCAACACCATGTCACCTTTCTTGGCCTTTGGGGCATGCCCACCTCCACCCCACAGCCAGTGGTTGTGCCAGGTCATTCCCCACCGCCTCCTTCTTCCTTCTGGCCTGGAATCCTTCCCTGAGATTCCACAGGCAGCTCTCTGGGCACCGATCTCTCCATTGCAACCTGTTCCTCACCCAGCAGCCAGGACACCCCTCACCCCAATGGCTGGTCTCCTGGGATAAGGCAGGGCCTGGAAGGGGATCCGCTACAGGGAATGGGGAGAAGATGGGGCTGGGTAAGGGAACATAGCACCCAGAGGAAGCAGAGGCAGCCCCTGAGGGTGCTTTCCTGGCCCCAGCCTTTCCTGGAGTGTCACTATGGGGCTCTGGTGATCAGCTCGACCCACACGTAAGGCTGCAGCCCAGAAACTCTCAGAACCACATTTCCTGGGGTGGAGAATGACCATGTACCTGACTCTCTAGACAGTCCTCCTCATTTACTGGGCAGTTATCTAGCGTTCTTGCCTGGAGAATCCCATGGACAGAGGAGCCTGGCAGGCTACAGTCTGTGGGGTCACAGAGTCAGACACAGCTGAAGTGACCTAGCATGCACGCATTATCAAAGCAGCTGTCAAGCTGTTTATTGGAAACTGTCCCCTCATCCAACTAAGTTGAAAGCAAATGACCTCCAACCACCAACAATCTGGGTCAACTTGACACAGTTGACATGGTAGGTGCTCAAAAATTATTTGAATGGATGGATGGATGAACGCACAACCTGTAAGATTCATGAGGACAGATGCCAGGTCTGCTTTGCTGATCACTGTATTTATAGTCGGAGGACAGGGATTATTATAGTCCAGGGTAAGGATAGGTCTCAGGGGTGGCAGAAGGAAGGGACAGACAGAAAAGACCCGGGGAAGGAAAAAATGGATGGACTAGATGATAGATTTGGTACGGAAGGTGGAAGAAGGAGGAAGAGGCCAGACTGCTCTGAGTTCAGAGACTGGGATACCAGAAAGTGTAGGAGGCTCTGGCCCACCAGGTAGTGGAGGAGAGGGGCTGCTCACCGGAAGGGGCACGGGCCCAGAGTGAGAGCTCAGTGTGCAGTTGTTGTGGGAGGCACGGAAGGCAGGCTGAGCTCGAGAGACTGGAAGGATGGTCACAGGAAATTTTCCGGCAGGTAGCTGGCTAGACAGAAGCCGTCCTGCAGTGAGTTGTCAGCAGAAGTGATAATTGAGGCTCGGGAGGTAAGAGGAGGGGGAGGAAGTCTCCGGAGAGAGGATGGAGTGCCAAGGAGCTGGGCTTTCTGGCCAGGAGAACGCCGCATTCAGCACAGGGACAAGCCTGCTCTGTGGGTGCACGGGCTGGCATGAAGCCTTTGAGGGCAGTGAAGCCCCCTCAGAGGTGCAGGCCTTCCTGCTAAAGTTACAGAAACACTGAGACCCCAGGAGCTAGAGGAAGGGAGCGGGAAAGGCAGTCAAATCATAAAAGCCAAAATCCATATCGAAACAGATGAAGCCAGGAGTCTGGGAAGTGAAGGAGAGAGAGCTGGCTTGGGCAATGAGAGGGCAGTGAGGGAAGGGCTGACTGATCATCCGGGAGGGAGGGCTCAGATCACAAGAGCAGACGTGGCAGCTCCACGGGAGCCAAGGCCAGGGAGGTACACCAGAGGGATGCAGATTTCACTGCAGTAGCAAATATTTTTCATATCCAAAGACGGGACAGGGGCTTCCCTGGTGGTCCAGAGGGTGAAGAGACCGCCCTGCAGTGCAGGGGGCACCAGTTCAATCCCTGGCCCAGGAGGATCTCATGTGCCGAAAAGCAGCTGGACTGGCGTGTCCAACTGGGAGCCAGCGCTCTGGAGTGCACGTGCCCAGGGCCATTGCTCTGCAGTGGGCAGGGGCCGCTGGGGGGGAAAAGGGAGAAAATCAATGAAAAGAGGCCAAAAAAAAAAACAGGCCGAAAGATTATAGTCCAGGGTAAGGATAGGTCTCAGGGGTGGCAGAAGGAAGGGACAGACAGAAAAGACCCGGGGAAGGAAAAAATGGATGGACTAGATGATAGATTTGGTACGGAAGGTGGAAGAAGGAGGAAGAGGCCAGACTGCTCTGAGTTCAGAGACTGGGATACCAGAAAGTGTAGGAGGCTCTGGCCCACCAGGTAGTGGAGGAGAGGGCTGCTCACCGGAAGGGGCACGGGCCCAGAGTGAGAGCTCAGTGTGCAGTTGTTGTGGGAGGCACGGAAGGCAGGCTGAGCTCGAGAGACTGGAAGGATGGTCACAGGAAATTTTCCGGCAGGTAGCTGGCTAGACAGAAGCCGTCCTGCAGTGAGTTGTCAGCAGAAGTGATAATTGAGGCTCGGGAGGTAAGAGGAGGGGGAGTAAGTCTCCGGAGAGGATGGAGTGCCAAGGAGCTGGGCTTTCTGGCCAGGAGAACGCCGCATTCAGCACAGGGACAAGCCTGCTCTGTGGGTGCACGGGCTGGCATGAAGCCTTTGAGGGCAGTGAAGCCCCCTCAGAGGTGCAGGCCTTCCTGCTAAAGTTACAGAAACACTGAGACCCCAGGAGCTAGAGGAAGGGAGCGGGAAAGGCAGTCAAATCATAAAAGCCAAAATCCATATCGAAACAGATGAAGCCAGGAGTCTGGGAAGTGAAGGAGAGAGAGCTGGCTTGGGCAATGAGAGGGCAGTGAGGGAAGGGCTGACTGATCATCCGGGAGGGAGGGCTCAGATCACAAGAGCAGACGTGGCAGCTCCACGGGAGCCAAGGCCAGGGAGGTACACCAGAGGGATGCAGATTTCACTGCAGTAGCAAATATTTTTCATATCCAAAGACGGGACAGGGGCTTCCCTGGTGGTCCAGAGGGTGAAGAGACCGCCCTGCAGTGCAGGGGGCACCAGTTCAATCCCTGGCCCAGGAGGATCTCATGTGCCGAAAAGCAGCTGGACTGGCGTGTCCAACTGGGAGCCAGCGCTCTGGAGTGCACGTGCCCAGGGCCATTGCTCTGCAGTGGGCAGGGGCCGCTGCGATGGGAGACCCACACAGGCCAAAGAATAAAGATGGATGAAAATGAATGGATGGAAAATCAATGAAAAGAGGCCAAAATTTTTAAAAAGAAAATAGCAAAGATGGGACAGAGTCACTGGAAAGGCGCATATATCCCGTCACTGGGGCTTATTTGGCCCTCAGCTGGATGCCTCCTGGCAGGGATATGCAGAGCCCACAGAAGCTTTGCCTGGGGCCCTGGGCCAGAGAACCTTTCGGGTCTATTCCACCCTGAGACAACAATTCTCACCAACCACCCTATGCAACCCTGTGGTTGGTAACCCACCAGGCTCCTCTGTCCAGGCAAGAACACTGGTGAGAGTAGCCTTTCCCTTCTCCTGGGGATCTTCCCAGCACAGGGATCGAACCCAGGTCTCCCACATTGCAGGCAGAGTCTTTACCTTCTGAGCCACCAGGGAAGCTCCCTTTCAGCATGTCACCCTTCACTAGTATTCAGTATGGCCTAGCTGATATGTTCTTCTTCATTTGCTAGTTTATAACTTCTTCCCCCATATTATCATCATTTACTGCATAATAAACTGTCCCCAAACTCAGCAGCTTAAGAACACTATTCACTATCTTGTTTCTGTGGCTCAAGAATCCAGGGCAGCAGGGTCCTCTGACTGAGTTTCACCAACTGCAATCAAGGTATGGGCTGGAGCTGCAGACCCCTCAGTGCTCAACAGGGAGAGTCCACTTCCTGCCTCCAGCGAGCAGCTGCTGGCAAGATCCGTTCCTCAGGATGAGGGACTGGGGCTCAGTTTCTCAGGAGCTGCTAGTGGGAGGCCACCCTCATTTTCAAAAGTGGAAGGAATATGAGCACCTCATGACATGCTGGCTCCCTCCACTGGGTGAGCAAGAGAGAGACAGAGACAGAGAGAGAGCTAGCAAGATGGAAGTCAGTCCTGTGTGATCTCAGAAGTGACATCCCATCACTTTGGCCATGTTCTGTTTCTTAGAATGGAGTTGCTAGGACAGCCATACCACAAAGAGGCGGGGATTACCCAGGACTGGGATCAGCAGGAGTCACAGCTGTCAGGCTCCCAGAGCTAAGCTCCAAGACAGTAAGTACCTTACCTGCATTGTCTGCCTCCCTACCCTAGGCAGTGACAGGCAGAAGATGCTCAACATATATATCTCAATGAATGAGCGAGGTATACACTCTAAGCTCTGTGTGTTTCCAGCACTGCACTGTAGAATGCATGCTTATTAAGTGGATGGATGAATGAATGATCTGAATGTACCTTGGTAAACACTCAACAGTATCACTATTAAAAATTAATAAGACTGAGTGCTTAGAGGGTACCATGAACAATCAAGATTTTTCAGTCCTAGTTGCCCATAAATCCTGTTTCCCAGCCACGTGTTCATGAGGCCATTTTGAAGATACTTAAATAGCCTAGGGAATCTCTCTGGAAGATACGAGGCAAGGGGGGTCCAAAACGACAGAAGGCAGACCTTTGTCCTCTCATCAGGTCGGGACAGGGGCTCAGGAGAGTTTAAATTTGCATAACTGTTTCCTCTTCACTGGTTCCCCTCTCAGCTAGGGCTGATGTCCTGGAGAGGCTTTTCCGGGCGACAAGTATATTGCCAACCAGATCAGATCCATCCGACAGGCCCACTGATTGGCAGGCCTATTAAATGACAAAGAACACCCCAAATGAGCAACTTTGGGGATGTGCCGGAGGAGGCTGGTAAGAACATGTTCTCCCCACCCCCACCCCACCATGGCTGTTAATTGCAAAGGGGAACCTAGATAAATTATATTGAAAACAGACGATCAACTCGAGCTGTGTTTATTAAAGAAATAACAAATGGCACGATGCCAGCATGGATGAGTCTCACTGTAATCAGTGTATTTATTTTGCCCGAAAAATGCCTGTCTGGGCGTCTTTTAAGCCTGATAAACTCATTATGCTAAATTTCAGCCTCCACAGAACTAAGGCTTTTCTGTATGGTAATTCATTTTAGTAAATAATTATTCTGTTTGGCTGAAGGAATGCATGTCTCTTTAATTAGATAATTTGGAGGGTTATTCCATGTGATTCATAGGAATCATAAACGAATACGAAGAGTATAATAAAGAGGGTCGGTGGGGAAGTGGGAAAGATTCTCCCTGACCCGCCCTCTCCCCTTCTCCTTTCAGAGTTAGAACTCCGGACTTGCACTAGAGATGGCCTTTCCAGTCCGCCCAAGATCCAGTTCTGATACACAGCACGCTTCTGTTTGGAACTTTGAATGATCTGAATGTACCTTGTGTGTTTCAAGCACTGCACTGTAGAATGCATGCTTATTAAGTGGATGGATGAATGAATGATCTGAATGTACCTTGGTAAACACTCAACAGTATCACTATTAAAAATTAATAAGACTGAGTGCTTAGAGGGTACCATGAACAATCAAGATTTTTCAGTCCTAGTTGCCCATAAATCCTGTTTCCCAGCCACGTGTTCATGAGGCCATTTTGAAGATACTTAAATAGCCTAGGGAATCTCTCTGGAAGATACGAGGCAAGGGGGGTCCAAAACGACAGAAGGCAGACCTTTGTCCTCTCATCAGGTCGGGACAGGGGCTCAGGAGAGTTTAAATTTGCATAACTGTTTCCTCTTCACTGGTTCCCCTCTCAGCTAGGGCTGATGTCCTGGAGAGGCTTTTCCGGGCGACAAGTATATTGCCAACCAGATCAGATCCATCCGACAGGCCCACTGATTGGCAGGCCTATTAAATGACAAAGAACACCCCAAATGAGCAACTTTGGGGATGTGCCGGAGGAGGCTGGTAAGAACATGTTCTCCCCACCCCCACCCCACCATGGCTGTTAATTGCAAAGGGGAACCTAGATAAATTATATTGAAAACAGACGATCAACTCGAGCTGTGTTTATTAAAGAAATAACAAATGGCACGATGCCAGCATGGATGAGTCTCACTGTAATCAGTGTATTTATTTTGCCCGAAAAATGCCTGTCTGGGCGTCTTTTAAGCCTGATAAACTCATTATGCTAAATTTCAGCCTCCACAGAACTAAGGCTTTTCTGTATGGTAATTCATTTTAGTAAATAATTATTCTGTTTGGCTGAAGGAATGCATGTCTCTTTAATTAGATAATTTGGAGGGTTATTCCATGTGATTCATAGGAATCATAAACGAATACGAAGAGTATAATAAAGAGGGTCGGTGGGGAAGTGGGAAAGATTCTCCCCTGACCCGCCCTCTCCCCCCTTCTCCTTTCAGAGTTAGAACTCCGGACTTGCACTAGGAGAGATGGCCTTTCCAGTCCGCCCAAGATCCAGTTCTGATACACAGCACGCTTCTGTTTGGAACTTTGAAATGTGTCCGTGTGTATAGGTAAAAGGAGAGAAAGGGAGAAGTCAAGAGAGGAACTGGAGAGACAGAAATAAGCCAGGCAAAAATCTGAGGGACCAGCTCTTCCAGGCCAGAGGCTCCCGTCTGAATCCCAGCCTGTCTCTTCATGCTGATCAGTGACTGTCACCAAACTTCAGTGAAATGAGAACCACGAAAACAATGTAGGAGTTTGCCCACCAAGCCAAAACACACCCCTAATTTAAAACTTCTAAGGTCATCCTTCACACAACTGGACTGCTAAAAAACCATTTTGTGAAATAATGAGCATGGGTCATATTGTTCTCCCTCTCTGTACCTAGAAAACAGACAACGGGCCAACTCCAACATAGAGGGGCACTTTTCCTTTAGACATTGACCAGCTGTGAAACCCCAAAGTTCCAGAACCTCTGCTTTGGACCAGAGCCCTTCAGCCTGATTTTTCTGGGTTATTTCCTTGTTTATTAAGTAGTGAAACTGATTAACCTATATATTAATCCAGCAGTTCAAAAATACCACTTGAGCACTACTCTGTGCTATTCTTAGCACTGATGATAAAGGGGATGGTACATTTTAATAAATAATTAATCCACTTAGTTGAAGTAAGGTTAACCCTATAAATATGGAGGTTTGCTCTATGTGACTAAGGCAATGGGTACAGTGCCTGGCTCTTGGTAAGGGATCGATGAAGGGTTTGCAAACTGAATGAAGGAATGGCTATGAGACAATAAAATTTCCTGACGTACTTCAATATTATTGTCATTGATTCTGCCAGGAAATGGACCTTTCAGCCCTACCAGGGCCAACTGGGAAGCCCTACAGTGCCTAAAGGAGCGACGTGAACTGACACCCCAAAACTATTATACCAGACGTGCTGGCCACAGGGGACACCTTGGCTCTTCCCCTCCCCACTGCCCTCAACCCCTGCTCCCTCACCACAGCCCTCTCACTTCTGACCTTTCCCAACCCTGCCCTCCTTCACCTGCACTGGCCTCCGGGTCCACTCTCCAAGCTTAAGGGTTCTTTCCCTGACCCACCAAATCTTCTTCTGGGACCAGGACGTTGGCTTTGGCAAAGGATGTGGGGTTGGGGCTGCCTCTTGCCTTACGTTCCCCCTTCATGAATCTAGTGAAGCACGAGTCCTGAGGCCTGCCAGGCACCAGCAAGCTAGGCAGAGATCCCTGTTCCTCCAAGAAGCTAGAAGCTATCTACCTAGAAGCTGCAGAGGAGTACAAGCTTCCAGATGCATTCATTCACTCAGCAAATAAATTTAATCTGTTCCTGATAGACATCAGCCTCGGTATGATAGACAGTATCAGCCTGGGCATATAGTAATGAACAAAGATGCAAAATCCCTGTTCCCGTAATGCTTGATTTCTGATAGACACATACAAACACCTAAATGATATACTGCCAGGGAGTGAGCAGTGCTATGAAGACAAAGCAGGATAGGCGTAAGGTCGCAGAGAGGCCCTGTCTGGGGAGGTAACACCCGAGGCAGAAAGGCAGGCCCGGCTGAGGATATAGCAGGTGCAAAGGCCCTGGGGCCCAAGCACTCTAAATGTTTTAGAAATGGCAGTAGTTGGGAAAGTAATGCCATTTCCCAAAGGTCACAGGGATCATGTGTGACATGTCAACCTTTGCTAAGGGGGAAAACATTTTAATAAATAATTAATCCACTTAGTTGAAGTAAGGTTAACCCTATAAATATGGAGGTTTGCTCTATGTGACTAAGGCAATGGGTACAGTGCCTGGCTCTTGGTAAGGGATCGATGAAGGGTTTGCAAACTGAATGAAGGAATGGCTATGAGACAATAAAATTTCCTGACGTACTTCAATATTATTGTCATTGATTCTGCCAGGAAATGGACCTTTCAGCCCTACCAGGGCCAACTGGGAAGCCCTACAGTGCCTAAAGGAGCGACGTGAACTGACACCCCAAAACTATTATACCAGACGTGCTGGCCACAGGGGACACCTTGGCTCTTCCCCTCCCCACTGCCCTCAACCCCTGCTCCCTCACCACAGCCCTCTCACTTCTGACCTTTCCCAACCCTGCCCTCCTTCACCTGCACTGGCCTCCGGGTCCACTCTCCAAGCTTAAGGGTTCTTTCCCTGACCCACCAAATCTTCTTCTGGGACCAGGACGTTGGCTTTGGCAAAGGATGTGGGGTTGGGGCTGCCTCTTGCCTTACGTTCCCCCTTCATGAATCTAGTGAAGCACGAGTCCTGAGGCCTGCCAGGCACCAGCAAGCTAGGCAGAGATCCCTGTTCCTCCAAGAAGCTAGAAGCTATCTACCTAGAAGCTGCAGAGGAGTACAAGCTTCCAGATGCATTCATTCACTCAGCAAATAAATTTAATCTGTTCCTGATAGACATCAGCCTCGGTATGATAGACAGTATCAGCCTGGGCATATAGTAATGAACAAAGATGCAAAATCCCTGTTCCCGTAATGCTTGATTTCTGATAGACACATACAAACACCTAAATGATATACTGCCAGGGAGTGAGCAGTGCTATGAAGACAAAGCAGGATAGGGGTAAGGTGGCAGAGAGGGCCTCTCTGGGGAGGTAACATCTGAGGCAGAAAGGCAGGCCAGGCAGAGGAAATAGCAGGTGCAAAGGCCCTGGGGCCCAAGCACTCTAAATGTTTTAGAAATGGCAGTAGTTGGGAAAGTAATGCCATTTCCCAAAGGTCACAGGGATCATGTGTGACATGTCAGGGCATTGCTGAGTCTCTCACATATGCAGCACTATGCTAGGACCTCCTCCAGACACCCCACTCAACAGCCTCATCCAATCTCATCCCCCTCCCCCACACGCACCCCACACACAGTCAAGAAGGCCCTTGACCATACCTCTATCCTCTACTTAGTGGATCCATGCAGGGGGATGATGGAGAATCATTTCTTTTTCTCATTCAGTTGGTCATCAAACATTTACTTAGAGACTTCTCTGAGCTCAGCCAGGTTCCGTGCTAGGCCCTGAGGCTCTGTCATACAGGCCTGGCCCTGGCCTATGGGGCCCTTACTCAAATGCATTGGCTTTACAGCTATGGTCAGTTTATCAGCACCCAGAGAGCTCTGGGGGGACTGTATTCATCCAAGGTGTCAGGGCTGGCCAGCACTCCTCTGAGGAAATGTCTGTGTCCCCTCTCTGGAAGACCAAGCTTGCCATTCTATGGAGGGGCCCATGGGACAAATCACCTTTCCCCAAAGAAGCGCCCACCCTTGCAGCCCGGCAGCAGAGAGCAAGCCAAGTGACCAGGGATTCCGTCCTGATTCGGCCATGCCAGGTCAGTCTGTAACTCCAGACACCTCCCTCCTGCCCTCTGGGTCTTGGGCTCCTGGCCTGTCACAAGAAGGGCAAGAGAAGCCAAGGTTTCCTAAACCTTTGGTTCTCAGGGAATCGTCCCCATGACTTTTGCCCTGTACACCCTTTCCACTTTCAACTCCCTTAATTTTAAGTTATTTAGATGGTACTTAGCAAGAGCTGGAAAATGCTCTAAGTGCTTTGTAAATATTCACTCACATAAACATCTCAACACCCCTACGAAATGGCTCCTATCTTGCAGATAAGGAAGCTGCTCCACAGAGAAGTCTCTGCCCATTGCTCCTCAGACAGTAAGGATGGGACTGGGAATCCCACCCAAGAAATCTGGCTTCAGAGTTCACTCTCTGAACTATTATGGCTTGTCACTTTTCTGAATATTTTTTTAAAAACCAATTAATTTTTATGTCAACTTCTTTTTTGAAAACTTTGTATCATGGCTATCAACTGAAAAGCTATATGACTTGCCATAGGTAGAAGAGACATTCAAATGTGTGATTATTACACTGAAAACAAGTCGTTCCTACAATAAGGTATCACCTCACAGCTGTCAGAATGGCTACCATTAAAAAGTCTACAAAGGGACTTCCCTGGTGGTCCAGTGGCTGAGACTCCCATTGCAGGGGGTACAAAAAAATCTACAAATAAAAAATGCTGGAGAGGGTGTGGAGAAGAGGGAATCCTACACTGTTGATAGGAATGTGAATTGGTGCTGCCACTATGCAGAACCGTATGGAGGTTCTTTAAGAAACTAAAAATAGAACTGCCATATGATCCAGCAATTCCACTCCTGGGCATGTACTAGAAAACAACGCTAACTCAAAAGGACACATGCAGGGGCTTCCCTGGTAGCTCAGTGGTAGAGAGTTCACCTGCCAATGCAGGAGACAAGAGTTCAATCCCTGGTCCGGGAAGATCCCACATGCTGCAGAGATACTAAGCCCATGAGCCACAATCATTCAGCCTGTGCTCTAGAGTCTCAGAGCCGCAACTACTGAGCCGCATGGGCCACAACTACTGTACCCATGTCCTGCAACTACTGAAGCCCATGTGCCCTAGAGCCCAAGTTCCACAACATGAGAAGTTACCGCAACAAGAAATCTGCTCACCTCAACTAGAGAGTAATCCCCACTCCCTGCAACTAGAGGAGAGCCTGTGGCAGCAGTGAAAACTCAGAACAGGCAAAAATAAATAAATAATTTTTTTTTTTAAAAAAAGGACACATGAAACCCAGTGTTCATTGCAGCACTATTTACAATAGCCAAGACATGAAAGCAACCTAAATGTCCATCAACAGATGAATGGATAAAAGTGTGGTGTATATGGGGATGGGGCGGGGAGTACAATGGAATATTACTCAACCATAGAAAAGAATGCAAGAATGCCATTTGTAGCAACATGGATGGACCTAGGAATTATCATACTAAGTGAAGTCAGAGAAAGACAAACATATGATATCACTTATATAGTATATGGAATCTAAAATATGATACAAATGAACTTACTTACAAAACAGACTCACAGACATTGAAAACAAACTTATGGTTACCAAAGGAAAGTGGAGGCACGGGACAGAGGGGCGAGGGAGGGACTTGGGGTTGCCAAATGCAAGCTACTGTGTATAAAACAGATCAACAAGGGCCTACTATACATTCTCATAGGGAACTATATTCAACATCTTATAATAAACCATAATGGAAAAGAATATAAAAAAGAATATATAGGGCTTCCCTGGTGGCCCAGTGGGTAAGGACACCGCCTTGCAGTGCAAGGGGCACCGGTTCAGTCCCTGGCCTGGGAAGATCCCACGTGCTGCGGAGCGGCTGGACCGCTGTGTCCAATTACCGAGCCAGAGCTCTGGAGCGCATGCGCCCAGAGCCGGTGCTCTGCGACAACAGAGGCCGCCGTGATGGGAGGCCCACACGGGCCAAAGAAAAACGATGGATGAAAATGGACAAATGAAACACCAATAGAAGTGGCCCGCCTGCTCCCCTCCCTCCCTACCCCACCCGCACCAAAATAAATAAATAAATAAATCTTTAAAAAAAAAAAAGAATATATATACAAGTATACGTGTATAACTGAATCACTTTGGTGTACACCAGAAACTAGGACAATATTGTAAATTAATAATATTTCAATTAAAAAAACTCATTATTTCTCCATGTGACTCTTAAGATCCTCTCTTCAACCACCAGGGAACACACGGGGACATCTGGGGGGAACATGCTAATGGCCTTTCCAGCCCTGGGGTCTCTGTCATTTCCAGGCTCTGGGCAGGCTTCCCTGTGGGGAGAGCTGGAAGGCAGACGGCCTTTCCTCTCCAGACTTCCTCCCCCACCTACAGGATGCCACTCAGCCGCACACACTCTTGAGGACTTTCGGGGAATTAGGTGCTTTGGTGATTCACCTGCCTTCTCTCCAGGTGAAGCATCCACTCAGGAAGTGGGGACGCCCCAGTCCTAGGCTTCTTTGGCACTCTGCTTTCTCAGAAGACAACCCCCGGAGACATGCCCAAACTCTTGCCAGAGTAATGGACAATTCGCCATTGTCCCTGGTCCATGGGGGCCCATCAAGGGACGCAGTCCCAAGCACAGGTGCTGGGTAGGCGAGGGTGGGTGCTGAGATTGCAGCCCTGCCAGAAAGGAGTTCTTGGGACAATGGGCATTAGCCACACCTCTGCGGCTGCACCAGTTGGCAAAACGGTGTTTCTCCTCCACTCACCCGCCTTCCCACACCAGGCTTTTCATTATAAAACCAAGGATCATCTTGCATTGACAGTGGAAGGGAAGACAGGTGGGGTGGCATTAAATTGTGCCCTCCTGAACAATTTTCTTTAACCTGGAGTGCACATTCACACAGGCAAGATGCAACTGTTTGGGGAACCAAGTCCTGTGAATGCCAGTGAGCAGGGGGCTGCCAACGGGTAGGGCCCCACTGGTCCTCGATCATAAGACATGGTGGAATCTCCGAGGTGAGAGAAGCTGACCTGAAACGCCCAAATCAAGCCTGAATCCTGTCTGTAACCCCTCAGACAAGTGAGTGTGTGACTGTGGGCAAGTCATTTATTCTCTCGTGGCCTCTGTCTCTTCATCTTAGAAGCAGGGATCATGTCCTGGGCTGGCCCAGCAAAAGGGCCATCGCTGGGGCGAATGAACTGGTGGTCGTGAATGTGTCCTAGAGGCCAGGAAGCTCCCTCTGGAAGTGGGGCTTTTAGATGATGAGGCGTTAGCCACCGTCACCTGGTGACCCCTGGTCTCTGGGCAAGGATGGTTGGTCTCAGGTTCACCTGTCTGAAAATGAGTCACGGTCCTGCCCACCTCAGGGTCTATAACAGTGTATCAGTTGGGGTACCATTTGACCTATCATATAAGTAGACTTCTCAGGAGAGCAGGCAGTGAAATGAATTCTTGACATCAGCAGAGTTGGAAATACTTTTCAATGCCTTATTTTGTTTTGGTATGAAAGAGAAGTTTGATTCCCATGATTTTTTTTAAAAATTTTGGCCTCTTTTATTGGTTTTTTATTTATCTGTTTTTCACCCATCTTTATTCATTGGCCATGTGGGCCTCGCATCGCAGTGACCTCTCTCATCGCAGGGCACCGGCTGTGGGTGCACGCGCCCTAGAGTGCTGACTCGCAACCAGACACACCGGTCCAGCCACTCCTCAGCACACGGGATCCTCCTGGGCCAGGGATTGAACCAGCACCCCTTGCACTGCAAGGCAGACTCTTTACCCTCTGGACCACCAGGGAAGCCCCCCATGCTTTTTTGTTGAATGAAATTTGACTTGTTAGGGAAGGTGGGGCCACAGAGACAACTGAAAATCAAATTCCAATAAATGGCAGATCCATGGGTTAAGTTAAGCTTCCAAGCAGGAGGACCGTTTGCCCTGGTTTGGGTTTGGGGTCTGTTACATTTAGGGTTCCTGGTCTTTTATAATGGAGTTTGAGCAACAAACCCCACTTGCCAGACTGTGCTTTTCCAGTTTGTTCGCAGTCAGCATCCATTTAATAGATGACCTTCAGCTCTGGCTATGACACCCAAGAGAATAAGCTGCAGAGCCAGTTCACCCAGACACACAGGAGGAGCGACACCCCCCCACTTCATTCACTCATTCGTCCATTCATTCATTCACAGACATTTATTAAACACTCACTGGGCCAGCATTCTTACTGGGAAAGTGAAAATAAGACTTAGTATCTGATCTCAAGGTAAGGAAAGAAACAAGCCTGTTGAAAAATATATTACACTGTCACATGTCAAGAGAGATGATCTAGGCCTAGGCACAAAGCAGGACAAAGAAATGAAGAGGCAGTGCAGACCAGGAAGTCTTCGTGGAGAAGGTGGTCTGTACCAGGAAAGATAGGTTGAGATTCACCAGCTAAACAACACTTCCTACACTCCACCTCCTATTTACCAGTGGAAGTGTTTATTTCTGCACAAGCACGCATGTGAGCACCAGCACACACACATCACTAGAATATCCACACAATGGGTGTGTGTGGGGGCGGTGGGGGGGGACTTGGCCTCGTTTACTGCTACACCCCCTAGAACCTAGATGATGAAGGGCATGCATTTGTCAAATGAATGAAAGGACATATTTCTGTCAAAGAGCACAGCACGTTCAAAGTGCTAAGAGGAATTAAGTTTAAAACGATGAAGAAAACAGTGCTTTTATTGGTTTATGTGGGCCTCGCATCGCAGTGACCTCTCTCATCGCAGGGCACCGGCTGTGGGTGCACGCGCCCTAGAGTGCTGACTCGCAACCAGACACACCGGTCCAGCCACTCCTCAGCACACGGGATCCTCCTGGGCCAGGGATTGAACCAGCACCCCTTGCACTGCAAGGCAGACTCTTTACCCTCTGGACCACCAGGGAAGCCCCCCATGCTTTTTTGTTGAATGAAATTTGACTTGTTAGGGAAGGTGGGGCCACAGAGACAACTGAAAATCAAATTCCAATAAATGGCAGATCCATGGGTTAAGTTAAGCTTCCAAGCAGGAGGACCGTTTGCCCTGGTTTGGGTTTGGGGTCTGTTACATTTAGGGTTCCTGGTCTTTTATAATGGAGTTTGAGCAACAAACCCCACTTGCCAGACTGTGCTTTTCCAGTTTGTTCGCAGTCAGCATCCATTTAATAGATGACCTTCAGCTCTGGCTATGACACCCAAGAGAATAAGCTGCAGAGCCAGTTCACCCAGACACACAGGAGGAGCGACACCCCCCCACTTCATTCACTCATTCGTCCATTCATTCATTCACAGACATTTATTAAACACTCACTGGGCCAGCATTCTTACTGGGAAAGTGAAAATAAGACTTAGTATCTGATCTCAAGGTAAGGAAAGAAACAAGCCTGTTGAAAAATATATTACACTGTCACATGTCAAGAGAGATGATCTAGGCCTAGGCACAAAGCAGGACAAAGAAATGAAGAGGCAGTGCAGACCAGGAAGTCTTCGTGGAGAAGGTGGTCTGTACCAGGAAAGATAGGTTGAGATTCACCAGCTAAACAACACTTCCTACACTCCACCTCCTATTTACCAGTGGAAGTGTTTATTTCTGCACAAGCACGCATGTGAGCACCAGCACACACACATCACTAGAATATCCACACAATGGGTGTGTGTGGGGGCGGTGGGGGGGGACTTGGCCTCGTTTACTGCTACACCCCCTAGAACCTAGATGATGAAGGGCATGCATTTGTCAAATGAATGAAAGGACATATTTCTGTCAAAGAGCACAGCACGTTCAAAGTGCTAAGAGGAATTAAGTTTAAAACGATGAAGAAAACAGTGCCCATCGATACTGGAAGAAAAATCCTGTGGGCTGGCTCAGGAATGGGCAGATGCTCAAACCAGCAGGCAGGGGGCTTGCCAAGGAGGACGCTAACTTGACAAGGACCAGAGGGATGGAGCTGAGGTTTTTAAAGTGCCTTATTTTTTAAGAAGTTCCTTCACCCCACCCTACACCCGCAACTCAATTTTTGCACTAAACTTGCCTGGAAATTGGCAGGCAGAGAAGGCTGGCACCAGCTATAGGGCAAATGCATTAACCAGACAGTGAGAAAAACAGCAGAAAAAGGACTGTTGAGACCACACGTGCTCCTTCCTCCCCTGACAAGCCGAGGCCCACAGACAGGCTAGGGCGACCGCTACAGAGCCGAGAAGGCTGTTCTTAGAGAGGTGCCACTTGGAAGGCAGCGATATTCACTTCAGGGGTCTTGAGACAACCGAAAAGCTGTGACTTGGAAACGAAGTGAGGCATCTACACCTTAATACCGCATTTATCACTTATCCCTGAGCCAGAGAGGTGATCGGCGCATTGGGTCTGCAAGTATCAAACGGCAAAGTAACGTCTGGCCTTGCCAAAGGGTAGAGTGTGTCATGAGAACGTGTTAGCCACGGCAAGCTCAGTTTGCCAAGGATCAGAGTGGGATGGAAGAAGGGAAGCTAATTCTCCAAGGGGAGAGAAGCTGGTGCAGGCAGCACACCCAGCAGCCGGTTGCCCAGGTGGCTGCACATAAAAGGATGGGACTTGCCTGAGTGTTCAAAATGCAGAACAACTCCTGAGGAAGATGCATTAATCACAGCTTCAGGAAAGATGCCCGAGAGAGGCGCACACAGGGGGCAAGAGAGAAGTGCGTTGACTGCTCACAAACGCAGGAAGAGGAGCCTCCAGCCCAAGACGAACCTGAGCAAAGAGAGTGGCTGAAAGTCACTTCCTGGGTAGAAACAAAGAGAGAGCTGACATTCAGAAGAGCTAAAGCATTAGGCAACAGCATTGTCAAGGTAAATGCACAGACTTAACAGATTGTAAAGACGTGCCTATTAAGTGAATTAGATCCCCTAAACCACACTTCTTCCTTTTAAATGGTCACTGACTTCTGGCCGGCTGGGGCCAGACAGTCCTGCAAACCAGACCCATCCCCCATCTTCCCCAACAGACACCGTGATATGGTAGGATGAAAGTGAGTGTTAGCAGCTCAGTCGTGTCCAACCCTTTGTGATCCGATGGCCCGTAGCCAGCCAGGCTCCTCTGTCCGTGGGATTTCCCAAGCAAGAATACTGGAGCGGGTTGCTATTCCTTTCTCCAGGATCTTCCTGAACCAGTGCTCGAACCTGGGTCTCCTGCACTGCAGGCAGATTCTTTACCATCCCCCTGAGCTATTCCTTTCTCCAGGGACTAAAGAGCAGTGGAGAAAAACAGCAGAAATGGACTGTTGAGACCACACGTGCTCCTTCCTCCCCTGACAAGCCGAGGCCCACAGACAGGCTAGGGCGACCGCTACAGAGCCGAGAAGGCTGTTCTTAGAGAGGTGCCACTTGGAAGGCAGCGATATTCACTTCAGGGGTCTTGAGACAACCGAAAAGCTGTGACTTGGAAACGAAGTGAGGCATCTACACCTTAATACCGCATTTATCACTTATCCCTGAGCCAGAGAGGTGATCGGCGCATTGGGTCTGCAAGTATCAAACGGCAAAGTAACGTCTGGCCTTGCCAAAGGGTAGAGTGTGTCATGAGAACGTGTTAGCCACGGCAAGCTCAGTTTGCCAAGGATCAGAGTGGGATGGAAGAAGGGAAGCTAATTCTCCAAGGGGAGAGAAGCTGGTGCAGGCAGCACACCCAGCAGCCGGTCGCCCAGGTGGCTGCACATAAAAGGATGGGACTTGCCTGAGTGTTCAAAATGCAGAACAACTCCTGAGGAAGATGCATTAATCACAGCTTCAGGAAAGATGCCCGAGAGAGGCGCACACAGGGGGCAAGAGAGAAGTGCGTTGACTGCTCACAAACGCAGGAAGAGGAGCCTCCAGCCCAAGACGAACCTGAGCAAAGAGAGTGGCTGAAAGTCACTTCCTGGGTAGAAACAAAGAGAGAGCTGACATTCAGAAGAGCTAAAGCATTAGGCAACAGCATTGTCAAGGTAAATGCACAGACTTAACAGATTGTAAAGACGTGCCTATTAAGTGAATTAGATCCCCTAAACCACACTTCTTCCTTTTAAATGGTCACTGACTTCTGGCCGGCTGGGGCCAGACAGTCCTGCAAACCAGACCCATCCCCCATCTTCCCCAACAGACACCGTGATATGGTAGGATGAAAGTGAGTGTTAGCAGCTCAGTCGTGTCCAACCCTTTGTGATCCGATGGCCCGTAGCCAGCCAGGCTCCTCTGTCCGTGGGATTTCCCAAGCAAGAATACTGGAGCGGGTTGCTATTCCTTTCTCCAGGGGATCTTCCTGAACCAGTGCTCGAACCTGGGTCTCCTGCACTGCAGGCAGATTCTTTACCATCTGAGCCACCAGAGAAGCCCCAAGGGAGCATGAGCTGGGAGTCAAAAGTGCTTCCTGTCACTACTATTTCCCTCAGCCTCTAAGCTGCAACCTCTTCACTGGTGACACAGAAACAGTGAGGCTGTTGAGAACCATCTATCAGAGATGCGAAACTGCATCAGAAAGGTTGGGCATGTGCACAGGTGAGGGCACAGAGGTTGAGAGGTGAAGTCACTTAAGCCCAAGAAATCAGCAAAAGGGAAACAGAACCGGAATTCCCTCAGGGCCGTCTCCTAGACACGCCCACTGACGGGTGGAGAGCCAGGTTCTCCCGGACACGCACCTCAGCAAGTTCCTCCTGGGAAAAGGATCACGTGCTCTCCATGGTTCTGGGTACTTGCCAACAAAGCCAACACAAACGGAGCTGTTAAAGGGGGCTGGGCTCTGCTCTAAGTGATCTTCCTGCACTGACTCATTTATACACCTATAAAATCAACAAGGTAAAGAATTATTATCATCTCTGTTAATACAGGTGCGGCAGTTATGGCCCAGACTAAGAAACTGGCCTCACCACTGACCCTGTGTGCTACAACTACTGAGCCCACACGTCACAGCTGATGAGGATGTTTGAATGCAGGTTGGAAAGGTATTTCCAGACACAGGATTTCAGAAGGGAGGGAGTTTATATAAAAAAAAAAAAAGGGCAGAGATAAAGTGGGCACTGAGAACACAGCAGGCTGACCTGCTGACAGTCCAGGGAAAGCAGACAATTTCTGTGGGTCAGCAGCCACTTTTTACAGCCTCAAGACAGAAAATCCCTGCTGGACAGCTGGCACTAGCTCATTGGTTGGGGCGCTATATGATGTTTACTGGAGTGGGCATCTTTGCCTAATTGGGAGTCAGGAAGCTTGTTGGTGACTACCAGGAGCTCTGGGCAAGGTGACAAAGGGGCTCCATCAGCTTCAGAGGTGTCCTTGATTCTGGGCTCTGCTTCTGTGAACTAGGTGCAGAGCCTTGCACCTGTGGCTTTGGGGCAGAACTCAACAATAACCACTGACACCCGATGCTCTAGAGCCTGGGCTCCACAACGAGAGAAGCCCCGGCAATGAGAACCCAAGCACCACTACAGAGGAGCCCCTGCTCGCCACAACTAGAGAAAACTGGCAAGCAGTCACAGGGAGCGACAAAGACCCAGCACAGCCAAAAATAAATGTTAAAAAGAAGAAACTGGCCTGAGATCCCCCAGAGAGAGGGTTTCTCTACTGAGGCGTCTTACTGGGAAGCTCTGCTCTGGCCACCGAGCAGGAGCACTGCCATCACCCAGGGCTGCCTGTGCCACCCCAGGGAAGTCCGACAAAGCGCTCGTACACGCCAGAGATGCAACTGACTGCTGTTTCCCTTGACCTGAAGAACATCCTGTGATAAAAGAAATACCACCTTCAGCCCGATCCTGGCTTCCTTCTCTTGGGAAGACCTGAAACACTTCCATTCTTCCCTCCTCACAAAGGACTCAAGGAAATGCACCCTAAAATGTGATGGACAGTCACAAAGACAGGTTAACAAACCAGGAGAAACCTTCACCCTCGTTGGAAGTGGAAACACACAAATCAGACAGTCTTTTCACCAGTCAAATCAGAAAAAGATTTTTTTTTAATGATGATATCAAACACTGGCAGGTGTAGAGTAGAACAAGTATTTTTACCTCCTCCTGGTAACAGGGAGCATTGATTGTACTTCTCTGGGAAACAGTTTGGATGTGCTCAGTCGATTCTTGCTCTTCCCCATAGTTATGTTTTGTAAAATCACTACAAACACTGAATTATAGTGAATACCGAACCATAGCTCCTAGGGGGAATACAGAGTTTGGTTACTGTGTGTCTCTGCTCACGACGTTTTTGTCAACAGATCAATACGTACCTTGTTTTACGTGTGTCTCTGTTTAAAGACACCTCATTCAATATACTGTATATTGTTAATATTGGGCTCTCAGCCAACAGCCCTGTAACCCAGGCCTGAATGAAATTCAGCAAACATGCATTTTCTGTGTAAAGCACACCACAGCCTTCCTGTGCTTACAGACAGTGAATGGCATGCCAGCACCACAGGTGGGGGTGCTCTGAACAGCAAAATTGCCGACAAAAAAGACCCCAAAGTGTCTAGCCCTGGGTGGACCACGTAAATTATACTTATTTGCAACATACGTGAAATGAGAAGACAGGACATGTCAAATGGAAACATGCATGACGGAGACTCCAATTTTTCAACTATGTGCATGTCAGCAAATAACTGAAGAAGTCCAGCAAGCACTGATTTGGAAGTTACCCATAGGTTTTATCAGGAAGCAAATTTGCAAATTCACTAAAAATGAGGAGTCGCAGTATCTATTAAGAGCCTAAATAAGCGCTGGTACCGTAAAAAAGTCAGGTTACACAAATCTAGACTTGATTTCACAAGTGTCTTCTGAACTCAGCCTCTTTCAGCTGAAAAGAGGTCCATCTGACTCTCAGAGTCGAGGCCTGCTGAGAACCACAGTGAGCTCCAGGCTGAGGAGGGCAGGAAGGAGAACCTGGATCTGGGGACGGGGAGCACCACCAAGCCAGGCACAGGCTCCTCTGCCCCCTCAGACACCAGGCTCTGTCCCCAGGGGAAAGGTCCCCATAAGGACCAAGCCCTCCTCAAGTTGTGCCAAACCCATGGGTCTTGGAACAACCTGGAGGTCAAGGCCCCCTCTCCCTCTGACTTGTTTCTGTCCCACTGGCCTCCTTGCTGTGTCCTTGAATGCACCAGGCTGGAGATGGTTCTACCTCAAGGCCTTTACACCTGCTGTCTGCCTCACCTAGAACTCTCTCTCGATAGTCAACAGGCTCTCTCCCTCACCTCTTTCCCCTGCTCCATGAGGCTTTCTCGGCCCGTCCTTACCCACCTCTCCACTCTCTGCTGTTTCATTTCTCTTTAGCCATTATCATCTGACTTATCATTCAATTTACTGGTTCACTTGGCTGCTTTCCCAACAAAAGCTAAGAGAAGGGGATTTTTATCTTTGAATCTCCCGATCCTGAAAGGCCTAACCCATACTAGGCACTCAGTAAATATTTGTTGATCAATGAATGAAACGAATGAATGTCAAACACTAGTGGTATAGTAATAGGAATTAACATTTTTGCACCGCTCACATTTTTGCTTTATACATGTTTCTTCACTGATGTCGCAAAGCTTTAACAGATGTGCCCTATTAAGCCCATTTTATAGGTGAAGCTACCAAGGCACAGGGAGATAATATACTTAAGATCAATTAGTAGGAGATTGAGCTGTAATAAAACCCAGATTTTTCTAATGCTATAGCTTTTACACCAATGTTTTTCAAACTGTGGTGAAGAACAAGTTGGTGTTTTGTTTCTTCCTCAGTCCATCCTAGACTGACACAGAAAAATAAAATGGAAGAAATTATAAGACACCATCTGCACTTGGATGTTGCAGCAGAGTCAAAGCTTTCGAATGCTTTCAGAGTCTGTACATCCCTCCCCCCAGGCTGGGTAAAAGTGTTCTCCAGACGGTACTGAGCAAGTCTGCACTTAGAGCTCAAGAACCCAGCAGTCCTGAGTTTCCAGGGGGCCTGGGGTGGAGGCTGAGGCCCGTCAGCCTCATAACCCTCTCATATGTAGAGAACTGAACATTTCACACATCCGCAGCCCTTCATTAGACCCCTTGCAGTTCTGTGAGGTGAGAAGTGGGTTTTCTCACTCTCAGTATTCAGGCAAGAAGACGTGCTTTTCCCTCTTAGAGCCCCCGGCCCCCTTTAGCTCACTTCCCGGGAACAACCTGGAGGTCAAGGCCCCCTCTCCCTCTGACTTGTTTCTGTCCCACTGGCCTCCTTGCTGTGTCCTTGAATGCACCAGGCTGGAGATGGTTCTACCTCAAGGCCTTTACACCTGCTGTCTGCCTCACCTAGAACTCTCTCTCGATAGTCAACAGGCTCTCTCCCTCACCTCTTTCCCCTGCTCCATGAGGCTTTCTCGGCCCGTCCTTACCCACCTCTCCACTCTCTGCTGTTTCATTTCTCTTTAGCCATTATCATCTGACTTATCATTCAATTTACTGGTTCACTTGGCTGCTTTCCCAACAAAAGCTAAGAGAAGGGGATTTTTATCTTTGAATCTCCCGATCCTGAAAGGCCTAACCCATACTAGGCACTCAGTAAATATTTGTTGATCAATGAATGAAACGAATGAATGTCAAACACTAGTGGTATAGTAATAGGAATTAACATTTTTGCACCGCTCACATTTTTGCTTTATACATGTTTCTTCACTGATGTCGCAAAGCTTTAACAGATGTGCCCTATTAAGCCCATTTTATAGGTGAAGCTACCAAGGCACAGGGAGATAATATACTTAAGATCAATTAGTAGGAGATTGAGCTGTAATAAAACCCAGATTTTTCTAATGCTATAGCTTTTACACCAATGTTTTTCAAACTGTGGTGAAGAACAAGTTGGGTGTTTTGTTTCTTCCTCAGTCCATCCTAGACTGACACAGAAAAATAAAATGGAAGAAATTATAAGACACCATCTGCACTTGGATGTTGCAGCAGAGTCAAAGCTTTCGAATGCTTTCAGAGTCTGTACATCCCTCACCCCAGGCTGGGTAAAAGTGTTCTCTCCAGACGGTACTGAGCAAGTCTGCACTTAGAGCTCAAGAACCCAGCAGTCCTGAGTTTCCAGGGGGCCTGGGGTGGAGGCTGAGGCCCGTCAGCCTCATAACCCTCTCATATGTAGAGAACTGAACATTTCACACATCCGCAGCCCTTCATTAGACCCCTTGCAGTTCTGTGAGGTGAGAAGTGGGTTTTCTCACTCTCAGTATTCAGGCAAGAAGACGTGCTTTTCCCTCTTCCCAGAAGGCCCCTCCCTGGACTGACTCCCCATCAGCCCTGGGGTCTCAGCTCTGCCTCACTTTCTCACGACTCCCCTCCCAGAACCACCCTATCCAAAGAGTGCCTCTGACTCTCTGTTACAATCCTATTTATTTGCAACATAGCGCTCAAGACTATCAGAAACCGTCTTTTTTTCCCTATGTGCTTATCAGCTTTATTTCCCTCTTCTCTCTTCACAGGAGGGCAGAACCTCCTCCGTTCATTGTCTTTGCCTAGTGCCTGCCACAGTCAGGCTCCCTTAAGGTGTGTTGAAGGAACGCAGTAAGAAAAAAATAAACAACAGAAACAGAGTGGTTAACTTACCTAAAGTCAAAATCAAGTAAGGGCAGGCACTGGAAAGCAAATCCATTCAGTCGTCCGTTCAACAGGGAACATTTCCGTGCCTCTCCCTCAGAGTCGGCCTCCTGGCTGGGCGCTGGGCCGCAGGAGTGAGAGAGAGGGACGAGGTCCCGGTCCTATGGAGGCTGACAGGGCTCAGTTCCCAAACCCAGCGGACCGCCTCCCTGCCTTTCTGGCCCTCTCGAGTTTCTCTCACCTGTACATGGTTTTCTGCCTTCCACTTGGTCACAGACAGTTGTGTTTATCATGTAAGCAGGGAATGTTTTACACCTGTTTTTGCCAGACAAAATACAATTATATTTGAATTGGAAATAAACAATGAGTAATTATTTAGAATGGTATTTCCTGTGCAATACACAGGTCATACTTATTCTAAGAAATTACTGTGTATCTGCAGTTCAAATTTGACTGGATGTTCTGAGGTTTTCCTTCTTTTCTTCTGCTAAGGCTGGTCATACTACCCATTTTACAGATGAGGAAAGTGAGGCTCAGTGAGAGCAAGTGACTTAAGTGACTTGCTCCAAGGGCACACAGCCAGTGGGAAAACCAGAACCCGCCTTATCTGCTGCCCCACAGTTAGCTACGCCCTCATCCTCTCAAAGACCCTGTGCTTCTATACCTGAGCCAGTTACCAGATGGCTGTCTAAACCCATACTCTGTGAAGAGGATCTTGCAGTTGAAATGTCTCCTTGGCCTCCAGCAAGTTTCTATGTCTATAGGGAAGCATAAGCAAATTTTTTTCTGGCTTTTTATTTTTCTTTCTTTTTTAGTAAATTTTTTTCTGATAATAAAAATACAGACCCACAATATATTCACACAATGGAATACTGCACACCAACGGAAAAGTACAGACTTCTGTTACACAAAACAACAGAAAGGACTGGTGAGTTTTTAATGTATTTATATACATCAACTTAAATAATATTGAACAAGACTCCAGACACAAAAGAAGACATCCTGTATGATTCCATAGATATAAGGTGCAAAACTACTCCAAACTAATCCATGGTGATAGAAGCATGGTCCCTAGCAGGGGAGGGGTCACTAGGAAGGAATCCAAGGGAAATATGGGGGGTTTAGGCAATGTGTATCTTGATCTGAATGAAGGTTTTGTGTATAAATATACAAATCCAAACTGCTCACAATTTACATATCTTCCTTTGGTAGGTTGTACTTCAGTGAAAAACTAAATACAAACAAACAAGAAAACGAATGCATGCCTGCTGTAAAGGATGAATAAAGTACAAACAATTATGAAACCAAACAAAACCATCTGTACTCTCACCACTGAGAGATATTACCACCAAATCTTAAAAATATATCCTTCCAGAGCTTCTCTCAACAGCATTCACTTTTCATCAGCATTTCCTAAGAAAGGAATCTGGGACCTAGCACCAGTTACTGGAGGTGCTCATTTATTCTGGAGTCTGAATTTCCTGGATATCTTTCACTTACACAGACCTGACACAAGTAGATTTGACTATTTTAGAAGGGCATGGAACAATTAATGGCGAATAAATGGAATTAAAATCAAATTGAATACAGCCTTTCAATGATATGACTTAGAACTCGATTTTAAATACAGTAATGAATATAAAATGAAAGCTTAGCGTGTGGAAGGCTGAAGGGCTAGCGCGCCTCCTGTGACCTAGAGTGTCACCTACTGGCCACAATATGCAATAACATCCCACCATCCCATTATCTAAACACATGGCTTTCTACTTGTCTCAAAATGGTAGCTCCATTTCTTGTATGAGTTTGTATCTCTCTCCCAAGAGCTTCCTAGACAGTCCTGCTTCACTAGTGGCTTGCAAAGATCCTAGCCTATATTTTAATAAATATTTATTGAATGAGAGGATGGATAGATGGATGAACAAACGGATGGACATTCTGATGAGTCGTGAAACGAGGAAATAAACTCTGCCCTGCTCAACTCACAGAACTTTTTGGCTTGTCCTTAATGAAAATGGTGATTTGATACACAGTGATGTGATTTCCATAGTCAAGCTAATTAAAACATCATCTCAGTTACCTGTTTGTGATGAAAGCACCTGAATTCTATTCTTTTAGCATATTTCCAGTATTCAACACAGCGTTGGTAGAAGAGCCATCGTGTCCTGCATTAGATCTCTAGACTCATTCATCCCACCTAACTACAACCTTGCACCCTTCAACCAGTGTCTCCTGATTTCCCCACCTCCCAACCCCAAAGTCCCCGTTCTACGGTCTGCTTCTGTGTTTTCAACCATTTTAGAGTCCACATGTAAATCAGAATGCAATTTCTTTTCCTTTCCTTATAGGATTTTTTGGGAAAGTGAGTAAGACCATGATCGGAGGAGACCAAACAAATTTGAGGGATTATCATGACAACACAACACCGGGCGGGTGGACGAGTCCAGTGGTGACAGAGTGAGCAGTGAGGGTCCAGAGACCAGTCCTACATTAAAAAAAAAAAAATAACAGCAAACACACAGAGAAGTAAACGTCTCGAGCCAGACACTCAACAGGCACCTGACAGATGCCGGCTCTTCCCCCTGCCTCCCCCTCCATACAGCCCAGCTCACAAACCCTTGCGTAGGACCTGAGGCGCTAAGAATGGAGACTTGTTCTTTCCGTTCTCCCCTCCCTCACTCAGAGGGGAGGTGATGTTCCATGTTTGTCTGCTGTCAGTTTTTGAAATGGGCCAGGGTCGCTGTGCTCGCTGGCCTGTCAAAGCCCTGCGTTAGGGAAAGCGGGTTCTGAGCCGTCGCTGTCAGGCTGCCGGATGGCGAGGTGCCCATCTGAGCGTGTCCGCTGTTGACAGCCAGTGCTTGACGAGCGTCGTGCCAGCCTTGCTTTTACATGCCGCCCAGCAGGGGCTCTGACCTCCAGAAAGGCGGCCTGCTGCCGTTGAGAGAGTACAGGCAAGGGGTCAGAAGGCTAGGTTCCCTCACCTACTTGCTCAGTGACCTTGAGCAAGTCACCTTGCCCTGACTGGTGTATAAGCCATCACTTTAGGACAGTGAACAAGATAATGCCTGAAAAAACTGTAAACTAAAGCACGGGACCAGGGTAAGGTGTGGCTATGAACAAAATCGCAGAGGAGCCTCATGCCTGAGTGACCTGTGGGAGCTGTCTACTGGGCGTGTGTGAGCTCACTGATCTGGACCTGGCTGCTTCTGATGGATTCCAATCCTGTTTTAACAGCTACATCACAATTATGGCCCACTAATCTACCCCCTGTTGGTTTTTTTTTTTTTTTCTTT
Source organism: Tragulus kanchil (assembly GCA_022376925.1). Classification (NCBI taxonomy): domain Eukaryota; kingdom Metazoa; phylum Chordata; class Mammalia; order Artiodactyla; family Tragulidae; genus Tragulus; species Tragulus kanchil. The sequence goes on along the minus strand of JAIOJX010000006.1, from coordinate 65,386,071 downwards.
TTTAATACAGATCACCCCTCTTTGGGCATCACCTACTTCCTGTTTTGACAAGTGAATTTTTAAACTAAGTGTAGACTTTGTGTTACACTTACAGTGTAACTCAGTCGCGCCTAACTCATAGCCGCGACGCTATGAACTGTAGCTGCCAGGCTCCTCTGTCTGTGGGATTCTCCAGGCAAGAATACTGGAGCCAAGAATATTGGTGGCAAAAGTACTGGGTAGAAATCCCTTCTTCTAGGAGTCGAACCTGGGTCCCCTGCATTGCAGGTAGATTCTTTACCATCTGAGCCACCGGGGAAGCCCACACTCACACTAGAAAATTTAATCTTATTGCCATGGCCTGTCTATACAGGCTACTGAGATATTTTTAACACTGCTTTGGCCATCTATCTCCTCGTTGACTTGGTGAGAGTCAAACATTTCAACTATGTACAATCCATGCGTTTGTTCATTCGGTATACACTGACTGAGCACCGGCTCTTCCCTAGACACTGGTAGCACCAGGACATTTAGAGGGTATGTGTAATGGAGGGTAGCAAAGGCCACAGCAGAGGCTCAGAGAGCAGGGCATTCCTACTGCTGTCAGCAGCGTGGGAAGGTTTTCCAGGGCAGGAGGTACGGTGAAGGCCACGAGCCACTTGCCTCTCCTTTCTAAACACCCCACAGGACTGTATTTTCCAGCCCTGACAAGTTGCGACGCCTCTACATTAATGGCCACATCTTTCTTCCTAGGCAGATGAAGAGTTGCAGTCCACGGTGACAGCTTCTCCTGACTTCTCAGAAACTGCAGGTGGCAAGAGCAACCTGCTTTTACTTATTTCAGCTCATCACCCATCCTCAGCCCCCTGCCAGTACACACATTCATTCCACAAATATCTGTAGAGTCCTCAAGACGGACCAGCACTGTTGGACATTGCTGCATTCTCTGAAATCCTCCTCGAGTTCAAAATCTCCACACTGAGGAGCTGGTGCCTTCTCCAAATGGGTGGATCCCCCTCCCTAGCCCTCTCATCCCAGCCAAGATCCAGCTCAGAGCTTCTGCCTCCACATACCCCAGCTTGGCACCCCAAGGCACGACATAAAGGTACCAAGAGAAGGGAAGGAGGAATGGGTGTGGGCACATCTTGTCTTGATCTCTTCATTAGCAAAGCATCGTTATGAGTAAAATTCAGATGTGCATAGAAATCCAGACTTGAGTCCCAGGTCTGTGAACGACCAGCTTTGTGACTTTGAAGTGTGGTGCTGGAGAAGGCTCTTGAGAGTCCCTTGGACTGCAAGGAGATCAAGGCAGTCAGTCCTAAAGGAAACCAACCCTGAATATTCACTGGAAGGACTGATGCTCAAGCTGAAGCTTGAATACTTTGGCCACCTGATGTGAAGAGACGGCTCGCTGGAAAAGGCCCTGATGTTGGGAAAAATAGAAAGGAGAAGGAGAAAGAAACAACAGAGGATGAGATGATTTGATGGCATCACCAAGTTAATGGACATGAGCTTCAGCAAGCTCTGGGAGATAGTGAAGGACAGGGAAGCCTGGAGTGCTGCAATCCATGGCGTCACAAAGAGTCAGACACAACTGAGTAACTGAACTGAATAGAACAAGCCACATAGCCCAGAAGATCTCTGAGTTTCCACTCAGCTCTAATACTCTGATTCTTTCTATGTTGATCCTGAATTCATGGATGAATCCTCCACTCTCTTCTAAAATATGGCTTTATAGAGAAAGAAAAGGATTCCACAGAGGCAGAAGGAAGGGAAGGTTTCACCAGCCTTCCTCCTAATGATGCATCTGCCTACAGTAAGCAGTCCAAAGCTGAAAAAGCAAATGCTAAGGGTTATAACTTCAGAACATACAAGGATTCTTCTTTGCCTCTAACCTTTCTTTTAGGCTTAGCCTAATCTTGTCCACTAGATGCTCAAGGTGAATTAATTCATTTGAATTTCTCACTTCACCGTAGAGTCCTCAAGACGGACCAGCACTGTTGGACATTGCTGCATTCTCTGAAATCCTCCTCGAGTTCAAAATCTCCACACTGAGGAGCTGGTGCCTTCTCCAAATGGGTGGATCCCCCTCCCTAGCCCTCTCATCCCAGCCAAGATCCAGCTCAGAGCTTCTGCCTCCACATACCCCAGCTTGGCACCCCAAGGCACGACATAAAGGTACCAAGAGAAGGGAAGGAGGAATGGGTGTGGGCACATCTTGTCTTGATCTCTTCATTAGCAAAGCATCGTTATGAGTAAAATTCAGATGTGCATAGAAATCCAGACTTGAGTCCCAGGTCTGTGAACGACCAGCTTTGTGACTTTGAAGTGTGGTGCTGGAGAAGGCTCTTGAGAGTCCCTTGGACTGCAAGGAGATCAAGGCAGTCAGTCCTAAAGGAAACCAACCCTGAATATTCACTGGAAGGACTGATGCTCAAGCTGAAGCTTGAATACTTTGGCCACCTGATGTGAAGAGACGGCTCGCTGGAAAAGGCCCTGATGTTGGGAAAAATAGAAAGGAGAAGGAGAAAGAAACAACAGAGGATGAGATGATTTGATGGCATCACCAAGTTAATGGACATGAGCTTCAGCAAGCTCTGGGAGATAGTGAAGGACAGGGAAGCCTGGAGTGCTGCAATCCATGGCGTCACAAAGAGTCAGACACAACTGAGTAACTGAACTGAATAGAACAAGCCACATAGCCCAGAAGATCTCTGAGTTTCCACTCAGCTCTAATACTCTGATTCTTTCTATGTTGATCCTGAATTCATGGATGAATCCTCCACTCTCTTCTAAAATATGGCTTTATAGAGAAAGAAAAGGATTCCACAGAGGCAGAAGGAAGGGAAGGTTTCACCAGCCTTCCTCCTAATGATGCATCTGCCTACAGTAAGCAGTCCAAAGCTGAAAAAGCAAATGCTAAGGGTTATAACTTCAGAACATACAAGGATTCTTCTTTGCCTCTAACCTTTCTTTTAGGCTTAGCCTAATCTTGTCCAGACTCAGGCTCCATGCTGTCAGGACTGGCTTGAATTATTCATGGAATTTCCACACGGGCATGGTTTGGAGATGGTCTTTGCAGATGTATTCATCTTTTCACGTCTGCAGGAACCCTTAATAATGAGCAGTTTGGATGGAAGAATCCCTTCACTTTCACGGGCCTCTGTTTCTTCACCTGCACACAAAGGAGGCGGTTCCTCCCTGAATGTGTCTGGTTCTGTGATTGCAGGTGCCTCAGCCAGAGATTCCACACGCAGCTCACGACCAGCAGCAAACCATGGAGACAGGGGGATAAAAGCTGCCATCCGACGATTAAGTGCAAAAGGAATTATGCAATTAGCAAAGGACGTGGATCACACAACATGGGAGTCTAATTGCAGCACATGCAAATGCTCACTAAATTAGTTAAGTAGGGGTTTGCAGTCACTCTGGTGCACAGATTGAGTTGTAAAGTTAAGGAAAATATAAAAGTTAATTATGAGAAGGGAGTGATAAACATAGGCTATGTGCACTAAGATGATTAGGATTATTAACCAAGTAATCATCTCTCACAAAAAGTAGGTTGTTCTAGGAATCCCAGGCCCATTGTCAGACTACAGTGCACTGAGGGTACCACGTGTCTCGGGACACGGAAAACACGCTTCATTTTTACACAGCACCCGAGAGAGCGCAGCACCTGGGGCTGGTTCCACTGGTCAATGTGCCCAGTGCACGCTGTCGAGCGAGGCTTCATGTGCTGGCTCAGAGCAGAAAAGCTGGGTCCTAAAGGTTCTCAGGCTCTCCTGAACCTGCTGCAAAGTCGTAAATCTATAAGCCCATCAAGCAGCTCTTACAAGGACGTGCCTATCAGCCTGCTGGGACATTTCAGGGAAGGGTGATGAGTTCTGGACAGGCAATCACAGGGAGAGCCTAGGTTCTAGAGGCAGACTGCTTAGCTTTGAATACCGGGTCCATCACTAATTCTTTGACAAGTTGGCTCAGTTCACTCTGCCCTGGTTTCCTCATCTCTGTCATGGGAACAACAGCATCACTCACCTCTTCAGGTAGTTGCAAGGATTAGAGAAGTTATGATGATAACACAACACTGGCTGATACATAGCAAATACTCAGTAAATACCTTGTTTCTTACTGTCTGGTTTTCCCTACTCATTAGATCATTCATTCACCCGCGTAGAGACTCCGTGGGCAAGGCACTACGGTAATGATAATGACCACGGTGGGAAAGGGCATACACACACAGGTTCCACCCTCACACTGGGAACAGAGAGGAAATGGTGGCACACAGCACATGCAGTGCCATCACATGGGAGGCACGCTGCTTAAGTGTTGTGAAATGCCCAAGGGCACACCGTCCCTGCAAGGCAACTGGAGAAAGTGTCATTGAAGAAGGTCACTTCCAGGTGGGTCATGATGAGATTTTAGTGGATCACAGGCTGCAGGGTAACACGTGTAACATTTGAGGCAGAGAGCATGCCGTGGGCAAAGATGCCAATGTCAGAACATCAGGTTACCACAGGGAGAGTAAGATGAGTGAGACTGGAAAGGAGCTTTGAGGTCAACCATGGCAGGGCAAGGGTGGGAGGTCTTGACACCAAGTCCCGAGTGTGGATTTTCTCTCCTATGAGCCACAGCAAGTCCTTGGGACATTTTCAATAAGACATTCTAGGACAAAGTGGCGCTAAAGGAAGATGAATCTGCCCAGGGGAGCCGAAAGGATGGAAAATGGAAAAAGCAGGGACAATGGGAGCTGAAAGGCTACTGCAGTGGTCCAGGTGTGAAGCAGTGAGGATATGAATGAAAAGAAACACAAGGGAAGGGCAAACTGACAGGATTCAGTGGCCAAGAGGACATGCAGAGCATGGAGGGTTTGAACGTGGGGAGCATGAACAGAAAAGGAGACTTGCCAGCCATGTCAAGACTGATTCCTCCAAGCAAGGCGCCACCAGTAGGAGGCAGCGTAGAGTAGAAGTTCTGAACACAGGCTTCAGAGGCCACAGTGGGGGGTCCGTACTCCCCACTTGGTAGTTGTGTTACCTCAGCCAATCTTAACCTCCCAGAGCTTTTCCCTCATTTGCAAAAGAAGGATGAAAACAACCTGCCTCTCAGGGATGTGAAGATTAAATGAGATGATGTGATGATAATGTAAAATATCTGGAAAGTATCTGCCCCCTTGGGACCTCTCAGTAAATGGTGGAAAAAAGGAAACCAGTGCTTCAGAAGATGAAAACAAAAGGTCCTGCATAACCCCACACTAAAATTCTCCTTAGGGTAGTTTGTTTACATTTTGACAACAATTCAGAAGCTCCTTCTGGATCTGCAGAACTCCAGGATGCCATCACTATGTTGCAGCCCACAAAAAGCACTGGTGGACACATATCCAGGTAGAGTAAAGACAAACTACCTCGTGGTACTGATTTTGAGTGAGAGGGAGGAAGAGCAGTGAGCAATGATCCCAGATCCTGCTGACGGACTCAGAATTGAGGTAAATTTCTCCCATTTCCATCAAGGACCTCACCATTTCTTCCCTTGCCTTGCAGGCAATGCCAGCTTTGACATGTTTCTCCTGGTTTCCTGTGGCAAAGCTTGTGGAGATGGTCCCAGGGGCTGCTGCCCGGTCCACTGGTGTGTGAGGGCCTTGGAAGCTTGCTGACAAGCTGCAGGTACACCTCTGGGACGGGGGCCGGTGGTGGAAGACAGGCCTGTCTGAAATGCTTGAGTCACTCCTTGAGAACAGCTGAACCAATGGCAAGGGGACCGATGAACCATCCCAGCTCTCGGAGCTCTGTTACTTATTCAACAGAAATTCAACATGCAGAAAAGGCACACTGGTTCCAGCAAACGGGCACTGGAGTTTCAAAATTCTGGACCTGAGTCTTGGCCTGATCTGTTTCATCACTGTGGAGCTCACAGCTGACATCTCCCTGCAGGCTACGCTATCCCTCAGTCAAACTGCAGTTCTCTGAGACAACCTTTAAGGGTCCAGAAAGGCAAAGACAGCAAGCTGTGAAGTAGAGAACTGACCCCATCTGTCAGACTTCAAAGCCTGTGCTTTTTCCAATTAAGGGAAGCTCGACATCAGCATAAAATTACACAGGCTTCAGAGGCCACAGTGGGGGGTCCGTACTCCCCACTTGGTAGTTGTGTTACCTCAGCCAATCTTAACCTCCCAGAGCTTTTCCCTCATTTGCAAAAGAAGGATGAAAACAACCTGCCTCTCAGGGATGTGAAGATTAAATGAGATGATGTGATGATAATGTAAAATATCTGGAAAGTATCTGCCCCCTTGGGACCTCTCAGTAAATGGTGGAAAAAAGGAAACCAGTGCTTCAGAAGATGAAAACAAAAGGTCCTGCATAACCCCACACTAAAATTCTCCTTAGGGTAGTTTGTTTACATTTTGACAACAATTCAGAAGCTCCTTCTGGATCTGCAGAACTCCAGGATGCCATCACTATGTTGCAGCCCACAAAAAGCACTGGTGGACACATATCCAGGTAGAGTAAAGACAAACTACCTCGTGGTACTGATTTTGAGTGAGAGGGAGGAAGAGCAGTGAGCAATGATCCCAGATCCTGCTGACGGACTCAGAATTGAGGTAAATTTCTCCCATTTCCATCAAGGACCTCACCATTTCTTCCCTTGCCTTGCAGGCAATGCCAGCTTTGACATGTTTCTCCTGGTTTCCTGTGGCAAAGCTTGTGGAGATGGTCCCAGGGGCTGCTGCCCGGTCCACTGGTGTGTGAGGGCCTTGGAAGCTTGCTGACAAGCTGCAGGTACACCTCTGGGACGGGGGCCGGTGGTGGAAGACAGGCCTGTCTGAAATGCTTGAGTCACTCCTTGAGAACAGCTGAACCAATGGCAAGGGGACCGATGAACCATCCCAGCTCTCGGAGCTCTGTTACTTATTCAACAGAAATTCAACATGCAGAAAAGGCACACTGGTTCCAGCAAACGGGCACTGGAGTTTCAAAATTCTGGACCTGAGTCTTGGCCTGATCTGTTTCATCACTGTGGAGCTCACAGCTGACATCTCCCTGCAGGCTACGCTATCCCTCAGTCAAACTGCAGTTCTCTGAGACAACCTTTAAGGGTCCAGAAAGGCAAAGACAGCAAGCTGTGAAGTAGAGAACTGACCCCCATCTGTCAGACTTCAAAGCCTGTGCTTTTTCCAATTAAGGGAAGCTCGACATCAGCATAAAATTACACAGTGTTGGGAGATGTAGGTGATTAAGTCTGCTCTCCCCTAGTCACAGAGGAGCTGAGAGTGACTTGCTCAAGATCACACGAGCATAGTAGCTCCTACTGCAGAAATCAATAAGCTCACAAGAGATCTGATCGTATTAGTAAGACCATTTCCATATAATCAAATTGCAATGCAAACATTTTTTTCACATATGTTGCTCTGGTTAGTCTCGTGCAGTCAGTGACATATTTATGCCACAAACATTACCAGCCCCTTTCAGAGAAAGAACCTGAGGCTTAGAGAGGTAAGTGGTCTATGCCAGAGCACAGAGGCTGAAGGCGCCACAGCCAGGGCTAGAGCCGAATCCTCATATTCTAAACCAGTTGGCAAACTCTATGCCCAGGCTTAGGATTAGAACCTTTAAGATGTTTATGTGCTGGAAGCAGGCAGACAGGAAAGCAAAGGGCAGGAGAGCCAATATGTACTAAGAGAGTCAATAAGCTAGACCGAAACCTTCGATGATGATGTACTTACTAATTCTAAGAAGAGGTAAGAGTGTGTTATTGTTGAGTATTTTTCCTCTTCTAAGTATCTTTCTCAAGCATTTCTATAAATTAAGTCTTTAAAAAAGGCCTCAAATTCTAGGACTTTCAAGGACACTGGGTGTATCCCGCCACAGCTGAGCACAAGCCAGCTGCACCTCCTGCAGGGGGTGGTGGAAGGGAGAAGACCAGAGAGGAAAGATGAAGACTGTTGGTCAGAAGAACAATTTAGGACAAAGTGGTGGTAAGGGAAGAACAATTTCATCTAGTTACTGGCAATTTTTTTCCCTGGAGTGACTAAAACTAGAAAAAGGAACCGGAAATGAATATTGCTTTCTCTGAATTTGTTTGGATTATTATAACATGTAATGATAACTGTTCTCCAGTACCTACTGTAATGTGTTCTAGGCACGTTACAGTAAGTGCTTGAGAACAGTTGTTACCTCATCTAATCTTCACAAGAACCCTTCGAGTTGAGTAGCTTGATCCTCATGTTATGAGGAGGGGAAAGTGAGGCTCAGAGAGGTTAAATAATTCACATAAGGTCACACAGGTCTATTTCACTCCAAAGTCCTAACTTGTGTCCACATCCTATCCTCTCTCAAGTAAGATGACTGAGAATACGCCTCCATTTTCCAGACCCTGGAGATGTAGGTGATTAAGTCTGCTCTCCCCTAGTCACAGAGGAGCTGAGAGTGACTTGCTCAAGATCACACGAGCATAGTAGCTCCTACTGCAGAAATCAATAAGCTCACAAGAGATCTGATCGTATTAGTAAGACCATTTCCATATAATCAAATTGCAATGCAAACATTTTTTTCACATATGTTGCTCTGGTTAGTCTCGTGCAGTCAGTGACATATTTATGCCACAAACATTACCAGCCCCTTTCAGAGAAAGAACCTGAGGCTTAGAGAGGTAAGTGGTCTATGCCAGAGCACAGAGGCTGAAGGCGCCACAGCCAGGGCTAGAGCCGAATCCTCATATTCTAAACCAGTTGGCAAACTCTATGCCCAGGCTTAGGATTAGAACCTTTAAGATGTTTATGTGCTGGAAGCAGGCAGACAGGAAAGCAAAGGGCAGGAGAGCCAATATGTACTAAGAGAGTCAATAAGCTAGACCGGAAACCTTCGATGATGATGTACTTACTAATTCTAAGAAGAGGTAAGAGTGTGTTATTGTTGAGTATTTTTCCTCTTCTAAGTATCTTTCTCAAGCATTTCTATAAATTAAGTCTTTAAAAAAGGCCTCAAATTCTAGGACTTTCAAGGACACTGGGTGTATCCCGCCACAGCTGAGCACAAGCCAGCTGCACCTCCTGCAGGGGGTGGTGGAAGGGAGAAGACCAGAGAGGAAAGATGAAGACTGTTGGTCAGAAGAACAATTTAGGACAAAGTGGTGGTAAGGGAAGAACAATTTCATCTAGTTACTGGCAATTTTTTTCCCTGGAGTGACTAAAACTAGAAAAAAAAAAAAAAACCGGAAATGAATATTGCTTTCTCTGAATTTGTTTGGATTATTATAACATGTAATGATAACTGTTCTCCAGTACCTACTGTAATGTGTTCTAGGCACGTTACAGTAAGTGCTTGAGAACAGTTGTTACCTCATCTAATCTTCACAAGAACCCTTCGAGTTGAGTAGCTTGATCCTCATGTTATGAGGAGGGGAAAGTGAGGCTCAGAGAGGTTAAATAATTCACATAAGGTCACACAGGTCTATTTCACTCCAAAGTCCTAACTTGTGTCCACATCCTATCCTCTCTCAAGTAAGATGACTGACGAGAATACGCCTCTCCATTTTCCAGACCCTGGATCCCACTAAGGAGCAGCCACGAATGGTATGCCACAGAGAAGACATTATTATCACAATGATGGTCGCTCAGTTGTTAAAGAACCCACCTGCCAAGACAGGAGATGCAAGAGAGATGGGTTCGACCCCTGGGTCAGGAGGATCCCCTGGAGAAAGTAATGGCTACCCACTCTAGTATTCTTGCCACAAGAATTCCACAGAGAAGCCTGGCAGGCTACAGTCCATGGGCTCGCAAAGTCTTGGACAGGACTGAGCACGTACTCACAGTCACACAAATACACACACACACACACACACATACCCCACACAATGATACCAAGGTAACTAGCATCTAAAAATTTTGATTAACACGCTATGAAAGACAGTATGGAGATTCCTCAAAAAATTAAGAATAGAAGCACCATATGACCCAGCAATCCCACTATTAGGCTTATACCCTGATGAAATCAAAATTGAAAGAGACACTTGTACCCTAATGTTCACTGCAGCACTCTACACAATAGCTAGTTCATAGAAGCAACCTAGATGTCCATCAACGAATGAATGGATAAAGCAGCTCTGGTACATACATACAATGGGATACTGCTCAGTCGCAAAAAGAAATGCAGAAGATTCAGTCCTAATGAGATGGATGAATCTATAACCTATTACACAAAGTGAAGTTACTCAAAAAGAGTAGGACAAGTATAGTATACTAACACATATATATGGAATCTAGTAAGTTTGTACTGATAAATACACATGGAGAGCATCAGTGGAAAAACAGTCATAGAGAACGGACTTATGGACACTGGGGAGAGGGAAAAGTGGGTGACAGATATGGAAAGAGCAACACAGAACCCTATACTAGCACATGTAAAAGAGAGAACTATTGTCATTGTACTGTGGGTCTAAGGGATTGTGCATGGGGGCTATGTGATGGCCTGGAGGGGTGGGATGGCAGGGGAAATGGGATGTACATATGACTAATCTGGAATTATACATATCTGTAAATAACAAAACTCTGTAAAATCCAAAAAGCAAAATAAAAAAACTTGTGACTGCGGAGGGGGAAAAAAAAGGAAATCACAGTGCCCCAGACAAGTATGAAAAAAAAATTTGGGGGTGGTTAACAAATATCTTTCCCTTTTTTAATAAAAAAGTAATGTCATTTCATATTATTCAAAGTAACCTTAAAACAGTTACACATTTTTATTCCAAAGACTGAATTTGTGACAAAGCTTAGCTCTATTATTTACTTGTTGAAATAGTTAAACTTTAAAGCTTCGTTCTATCTTAAGCACATATGTAGAACTACCCATTTTGTGGGCAGATTCATCTGCAATTACTCCAGCCAATTTCCACACTGAAAAATCCAGTGAGCTTTCACTAAGCATTTCCAATTAAAGTTGACAGGACAGCTATGCACTAAGTTTTTTTTTTTTTTTAAAGATTTATTTATTTATTTATTTATTTATTTTGGGCGGGGGTCGGGTTGGGGAGGGAGGGGAGCGGGCGGGCCACTTCCATTGGTCTTTCATTTCTCTATTTTCATTCGTCTTGTTCTTTGGCTCCTGTGGGCCTCCTATCGCAGTGGCATCTGTCGTTGCAGAGCGCCGGCTCTGGGCAGATGCGTTCCAGAGCTCCGGCTCGGTAATTGGACACATGGGTCCAGCCGCTCCGCGGCACATGGGATCTTCCCAGGCCAGGGATCAAACCGGCGCCCCCTGCACTGCAAGGTGGTGTCCTTATCCACTGGACCACCAGAGGAAGCCCTGCACTAAGTATTTTGTCAACAAAATTAATTATGTACGTCCTATCCAATAGCTGTACTATATGATAAAGCAGTTTAGTGAGCCATTAAACTCTGCCATAATGTCTGAGTGTCATGGGTATAGTAGGTCAAATTAGATCCTGAAAACCATGACTTGAAGGGGAACTCATATGTGCCAATGAGTGTTAGAGTGTCAGCATGCTTGGTGACCCCCCAGTGTGGGAGATGCCCCCAGCCCAACTTGGCCTGTTCTCTTTTCCTGGGTCCCATCTCCAAGTCTTGGCAACCAAGAGCCAGCCAAGGTTTAACTAACCCACTTCATCTGATTTCAATGACCACTCCAGGAGAAATGAGGTTGCCTTCAAGGTCTCCAAAGCAGCAGTCCGAACGCCTGGGGAAAACAGACAAGCGGTCTAAATGAAGCCCATGTTTCTGGAAAAGAAAAAGAAAGAAGGGTGGTAACGGAAACATTGGTTTTGTCACTGTGATCCAAAGGCAGCCACCAGGTCCCACAGCAGGTGCCCAGCACAGTCCCTGGGCTCAGAGCCAGTGATCCCCATGTGAGCTGAAAACATAAAAAATAAAAATAGAACTCGGGCTCCGAAGGAAGAAAAACACCTACACAAAACTTTAAATAAGTGTAATTTAGAGGCAGGACATAAGAAAAAGACATCTGCTAAACTGAGGGGTGGAAGAGAAGTTTCACACTTATAAGAAAAAACATAAGATGATGGTAGTAATAATAATAGTAGTTAACACTTGGTGCCAGACATTGTTTTTCTGCTTGACTCTAAATGCCATTAGGGCAAGGACTTTGCCTCCTTCACCCACCCGTATACATCAAGCACATAATTCAGGGCTTGGGCCCATAGCAAGCATTCAGGATACTATGTTTTAGAGAATGAATGGAAGTCATGGATAGGAGAGGGGTGTGGAAATCACATTTCACTAAAAAAAAATTTAAAGGATGGCAACTATGAGCTCACTTTTTCTAACATTGCTAAGCACTAAGTATATGCCAGGCACTGAACTTGGCCCTTAAGATAGAGATTAAGACAAGGTATATTCTGGGCTTGGTGAGATGGTGCTTATTCAGTCAACCCAACACTTATCAAGTCCCTGCTCTGGGCCAGGCATCCAGCTGGGCACTGGAGGGGACAGAGATATAAGGAAGTTCCTCTCCCCGCCATCCAGGAGCTCACGGTGGTGTGGGTGGGGTACATGTAAGAGAGATGCACACACAAGGTTCAGTCAGGACAGGGTGTGAGGAGCCTGCCTAAAGGGGCCAGCGCCCTTACTCTTCCCTGTCAGACCTCAAGTGAAGGGACACCAGAGCTGATCAGGGAGGTATGGGACACCTCCACTAACTGGGACTTTTTTGTGTAATAAATTTCTCTCGCAGCTCCCAGGAATCAGCAGTTTTCAATAGTCTGGAACCTATCTGGGCTCCTCTAATCCCGGTAAATGCTAACCATAATGATTCTCAGCTTTCTGACAATTTTTAAGGCCAGATGATGGACTAAGGCAATGAGGACAGAACTCCAGATTCCCATTCTATAGAATTTGATTTTGTGGTAACGGAAACATTGGTTTTGTCACTGTGATCCAAAGGCAGCCACCAGGTCCCACAGCAGGTGCCCAGCACAGTCCCTGGGCTCAGAGCCAGTGATCCCCATGTGAGCTGAAAACATAAAAAATAAAAATAGAACTCGGGCTCCGAAGGAAGAAAAACACCTACACAAAACTTTAAATAAGTGTAATTTAGAGGCAGGACATAAGAAAAAGACATCTGCTAAACTGAGGGGTGGAAGAGAAGTTTCACACTTATAAGAAAAAACATAAGATGATGGTAGTAATAATAATAGTAGTTAACACTTGGTGCCAGACATTGTTTTTCTGCTTGACTCTAAATGCCATTAGGGCAAGGACTTTGCCTCCTTCACCCACCCGTATACATCAAGCACATAATTCAGGGCTTGGGCCCATAGCAAGCATTCAGGATACTATGTTTTAGAGAATGAATGGAAGTCATGGATAGGAGAGGGGTGTGGAAATCACATTTCACTAAAAAAAAATTTAAAGGATGGCAACTATGAGCTCACTTTTTCTAACATTGCTAAGCACTAAGTATATGCCAGGCACTGAACTTGGCCCTTAAGATAGAGATTAAGACAAGGTATATTCTGGGCTTGGTGAGATGGTGCTTATTCAGTCAACCCAACACTTATCAAGTCCCTGCTCTGGGCCAGGCATCCAGCTGGGCACTGGAGGGGACAGAGATATAAGGAAGTTCCTCTCCCCGCCATCCAGGAGCTCACGGTGGTGTGGGTGGGGTACATGTAAGAGAGATGCACACACAAGGTTCAGTCAGGACAGGGTGTGAGGAGCCTGCCTAAAGGGGCCAGCGCCGTTACTCTTCCCTGTCAGACCTCAAGTGAAGGGACACCAGAGCTGATCAGGGAGGTATGGGACACCTCCACTAACTGGGACTTTTTTGTGTAATAAATTTCTCTCGCAGCTCCCAGGAATCAGCAGTTTTCAATAGTCTGGAACCTATCTGGGCTCCTCTAATCCCGGTAAATGCTAACCATAATGATTCTCAGCTTTCTGACAATTTTTAAGGCCAGATGATGGACTAAGGCAATGAGGACAGAACTCCAGATTCCCATTCTATAGAAAGGGTCCTTGGTATTTTGTGTTCTGTTATCTCTGAAGCATTTTAAAACTGTAGATGCAGTAACTGCTCAATAAATGGCAGCAACTGCTGTCCTGGCAACTGAATCTAGAACTGCAAATATCCTTGCAGGGCTCGAAGTCAAGTGTAGTTCCACACAGGAAGTCACAGGAGAGTTGGAGCCAACCTCACGGCACAGCCTGGCAGGCTCTGACCAATTCTGGCTCCACCCCCACAGTCAGCACAGGCCAGCACCAAGCTCTCCCACCCTCCTGCATCCCTTGCTATATCCAGCCTCCTTAAGCCCTGCCCAAAGTGAACCCAGCACCCCTCACTTTCAGGAAGAGCAATCAACTAGTTAAAAAGCCCAGGGAGGGCTGAGATCTGCTTGGGAGCCGCTGTGATCTAACCCCGCACATGGGGATTTGTGCAATTGAATACTGTAGACAGCTGTTTTGCAGTGGCTAAACCAGTGTGTGCTGCAGACAAGCACAAACCCGCACTGCCCCCGCTCCACTGGACCAGGAAGTAGAGCTGGTGGTACAAGCAGGCAGGAGTGGAGGCAGAGAGAGCAAGCGGGGAAGTCTAGGCGTCCACTGCCCAGGGTCCCCTTCCTCTTACCCCAAAGCCTGCCCTGGCCAGTGGGAAGAGCTCGTTCTTTTCACACCCCATGTGTGAGGCTCTGGTGACCATGAAAAGGAATCTGATTCCAACTCACGAATGCTACCTTTGAATCTAGACATCTGAGGTGACTCCCTCCTTTCCTCCTTACTGTGGATATCTTTTTACGTTGTTTAATGCTGAACGTGTTACACAACATCTCACCCTCCAAATTAGGCTAGCATAAGGGTGGCAACAGAGTCGAAAGACAGGTCTACTTCAGCAAGACACAGATTACACAACATGGCAAGCAAAAGACCAGAAACAAATGCATGAATATTCCCTTGGACTATATAACTGAAAAACACATTTGATGGTGATATAAGAAAAGCAATTTCAAATGCTGCTTTCTGACAATTTTAAGGCCAGATGATGGACTAAGGCAATGAGGACAGAACTCCAGATTCCCATTCTATAGAAAGGGTCCTTGGTATTTTGTGTTCTGTTATCTCTGAAGCATTTTAAAACTGTAGATGCAGTAACTGCTCAATAAATGGCAGCAACTGCTGTCCTGGCAACTGAATCTAGAACTGCAAATATCCTTGCAGGGCTCGAAGTCAAGTGTAGTTCCACACAGGAAGTCACAGGAGAGTTGGAGCCAACCTCACGGCACAGCCTGGCAGGCTCTGACCAATTCTGGCTCCACCCCCACAGTCAGCACAGGCCAGCACCAAGCTCTCCCACCCTCCTGCATCCCTTGCTATATCCAGCCTCCTTAAGCCCTGCCCAAAGTGAACCCAGCACCCCTCACTTTCAGGAAGAGCAATCAACTAGTTAAAAAGCCCAGGGAGGGCTGAGATCTGCTTGGGAGCCGCTGTGATCTAACCCCGCACATGGGGATTTGTGCAATTGAATACTGTAGACAGCTGTTTTGCAGTGGCTAAACCAGTGTGTGCTGCAGACAAGCACAAACCCGCACTGCCCCCGCTCCACTGGACCAGGAAGTAGAGCTGGTGGTACAAGCAGGCAGGAGTGGAGGCAGAGAGAGCAAGCGGGGAAGTCTAGGCGTCCACTGCCCAGGGTCCCCTTCCTCTTACCCCAAAGCCTGCCCTGGCCAGTGGGAAGAGCTCGTTCTTTTCACACCCCATGTGTGAGGCTCTGGTGACCATGAAAAGGAATCTGATTCCAACTCACGAATGCTACCTTTGAATCTAGACATCTGAGGTGACTCCCTCCTTTCCTCCTTACTGTGGATATCTTTTTACGTTGTTTAATGCTGAACGTGTTACACAACATCTCACCCTCCAAATTAGGCTAGCATAAGGGTGGCAACAGAGTCGAAAGACAGGTCTACTTCAGCAAGACACAGATTACACAACATGGCAAGCAAAAGACCAGAAACAAATGCATGAATATTCCCTTGGACTATATAACTGAAAAACACATTTGATGGTGATATAAGAAAAGCAATTTCAAATCTGTCCCTTCATCCTTCCTCCATGGTTATGCAGTAAACATAAATTTTCAATAATCTTGTATTTTTCCTTTCCATTTCATACTGAATTTCAAATCAGACATACGATACAATGTTGAATAAAATTGTTTCAGCTTGCTTTCTGTTTTCATTTCCTTTACATGAAAGGGTTATTAAGACTTTAAAACTACTTCATTTCCCTGTTAATAGGGCCACTTTCCATTTTAGTTAGTGAGCAGGATTGTAATTTGCATGCTTCCGTAAGCAATTGTCACTACAACAAGAATTACAGATCCCATTTATTCTATATTTTGTTACGTTGGAAGAAGGGTTATATGAGTATAAGAGTGGTCTAAGGGGAACCAGCACGGCTTTCTTAGGAGCGTTCAGAGGCGGTGGAATGGGATATGTGGACTGGGGACAGGTTATATAATCCTGACTCTACAGCCAACTTGGCCATCAATTAAATATTTTTTTGTGCCTCAGTCTTCTTCTCTATAAAATGGAGCATAACTATCCTGTGAAGCAAGCTAAGAACCAGCCTGAGGAGAGTGCAGAACATGTTTTTCAATGCAAGGCCCTCAGGAGTGAAGAGACTGGGCTTCAAATTCCAGACCAGCCACTTACCCTAAGACAGGAGGGAGTTCATAAGTTGAAAATGCTCTGCTTCACGATTAATAGAGGCAAACTCTTACACATAGAATGGATAAGCAACAAGCCCTACTATATAATATCCTGGGATAAACCATAATGGAAAAGAATATAAGAAAGGATCTATATATGGGTATAACTGAGTCGCTTTGCTGTACAGCAGAAATTAACACCTTTTAAATCAACTAAACTTCAATAAGAAGAAATTAAACTAAAAAAAGCTCAACTTCACTTTCTGAATGTTAACCCACAGTTAACACCTGTGCTGAGTACTGACTGAGATGCCATCTGTGCAGCCTCCAGAGAGGTGGCTGCTCCTGGCATGAGTTGCCTTACAGGTACTTGCCACTCAGGCACCTGGAAAAGGAATGCCCCCGTGGCCACAGATGTGAACGTGGCAGTCACTGGTTCTGAACACAGTGGCATCAGACTGTCCCTTTAAAAAGGATTCCCCAGTTGCATTAATAAAATGTTAAAGTAGGTTGGGCAGAGCTGGTGACAGGCACTGCTATAAATGACGGTAGGGAGGAGAAACTCTGTGAAACAGCGGCTGGCTCAGACGCACCAACTGCTCGCCTGTTGTTGATGCATTTATAAATACACCTTTTTCTAGAAAAGGTCCACGGGCGCAGTAAGCCCAGCTATTCTGTGCTGTCTGGGCTGGGGCACTGCCCGGTGACCTCGCTTTATTTTACATCTGAGGGCTCTAGGTGGCCGCTGGCTTCTGCACAGCACTGATCTTAAGGTTGGTTTCGGGGTAAGCGCGTTTTGAGCGACGCTTGCCTGAAGCCGGGTAGGACCGGCGCCCTGGGGAGCGGCGAGGGAAGGACCGGGACACCACGGCGCTAACTGTTCTGGACACAGCCACCCTGCGCGCCCTGAGGTTGCGATCCCCGAGGGAAAGAGCCACCGTTCGCAATCGGGACCCCTGGCCCTTCGGCCTGTCGCAACAGCACCGCGACCTTAGCCTTAGTACAGCCCTTATATCGCGTCCAAGAATATTAAACTATCTGGCGCGGCAAGTCGCTGAGTGATTCGTTGACACATACAAATATGAACAAGACTAAGGGATGGCGACCCCGGGCTTTGCTGAAGCTTAAGAGATGCGAGATTACAAAAATGGAGGAAGAGCTCAAGCCAAACTGTGGGCAGATGGGCGCCCTGATCTAGGCACTATTGGGCAGTGCATGCGGTCCCGCAGCTCCAGCACAGATCCCTAGAAAAGGGAAACGCTTTAAAGCAGTGGAACAGCGGGGCAAGACAGCGCGGGCGCAGACAATCCAAGAGCAGGCAAAGGCAGCGCTGCCGCCCGGGGTCTCGGTTTCCCCATCTGCAAAACAGGGGTCTAGAGTGTCTCCCCAAAGTCCTATTAATTCAGAAGTCAACAATATTTCATGCTGAAGCTGCCCGAGACTCGGAAACCGGAAAAAGAGGGAAAAGCGAGGGAAGACGATAGGGAGGGGAAAAGGGAGGAGCCGGTGGGAGACCCGGAGAGGGAGGACAGCACGCCTGGAACAGGCTTGGCGGGTTTTCAACCTTATCCCTCCTCCTCCACCTGACTTCTCACGTTCCGGCCAAGACCCCGGGCCCATCACATCTGACTACCAGTTAGTCAAGCTTCTCCCTCCACACCCCAGTTTCCAGAAGCCATGGGCAGATGGTGGGCAGCACAATAATGCATGCCATGGATGGAGAGGGTCAGGGTCCAGGCTGCGGTCTCCAGCGCAGGTGAGCTGGGCAGGGCGTGGGCCGGCCCCGGGATGGGGACTGCAGAGCGCCTGCGTCTCACCTCGCGTGTCCCCGGCGGATTAAACTTCATTCTCCAACTTTGAGCAAGGGGAGGGGGGTGCTGGCCAAAAAGAAAAAAAAAGTTTCTGAACTTTTCCCCCAACTTTGCCGGGGAGGCGGCCCCGGAGGGCGGCGCCTGCACCCTGATTCGCCGCCGGCTGCCGTCCGGAGACTCGGATTGGCGCGCGTGGTCCGGGGCCGGGAAGAGCGGGCGTGGGGGAGGGGAGCGGCCCTCCCCGCCCGCGGGATCGGCTCGCGCCGGGAGCGGGTTAATTTCAAATCGGGGGCTTGACTGCTCCAGGACGGTCACGTCCACTCTGCCCGCCCGCCGGCCCGCCAGTCCCGATCCCGGCGTTTCCCTCCGGCACCCACCTCAGCGCAGCGTAAGGACAGACTGACGGCCCGACACGCGGGCTCCCAGGCCTGAGCGGGGACGGGGTGCCGGGGAGTCCCCGCTCAGCCCCATCGGCTCCAACTGTGAGGGGAACTGACAGGTCAGCGGGGCGCAGAGGGACGCGGAGCCCGGCCAGCCTGGCCCCTGAGAGGGCGCGGGCAGCCAGCAGGCAGCGGCGGCCGTTTCCCGCCTCTCGCTCCGCCGGGGGCCTGGAGGGAGGAGCCGAGATCCCGCGCAGAGGGGAGGGGGTGAACTAGGGGGAGGGGCGGGGATGCCGCGGTTCCGGGCGCGGGTTTGCCCGCGCTTAAGCCCCGCTCAGCTTAGGGGCGGTGCCGACCGCGGCCTGGCTTTACGCGCCAAATTTTTAAATCGAAGGCGGAAGGTCCGGACCCGCCCCTGGCGCCGCCAACCAATCGAGGGGCCGCAGCCGGCACTCTGATTGGTTGGGAATCGTTGCCCTAGAAACCGCGAGGATGCAGTTCGGGAACTGCCCCGCGGGCGGTGAGCTTATGGGCCTGGGGGGAGGGGCAGTGGCCTGGAGCAAGGGGAAGGGCGCGGGGCGCGGGGCGCGGGAGCCGGTGGTGACTGTACCTGGTTTCCTTGCTGAGCAAACGCAGCCTTCCATGGAGGGGTCCGACACTGTGGCGTGAACTGGCCACCCTAATAGCAAGTACATGACGTTTTTAAAAAGCCGCATCTTTAAGCAAGCCTTAAAAAAGAAAAAGTCTTAATCGTAAGGCGCTCTTTAAATGCCCAGAGTACGTTTGGAGACGGAATTTGGAAGTTATCTATTGAGCTATTTCCCAAGACTTTACTGTTGACCCCATGCATGTGTGTCCCAAGAGAGAGATTCGGGCATCTAGACGTACTTTTATCCAAATCCTTGGGACTGTGGCTGCTTAGCCGGAACCTGGGCTCGTGCGCTGAGTCCAGAGCTCTGATCTGTGAGCAGGTGGGTACTTGTGCTTGCCGGAGTCCGTTCAGTCGGTGGGGTCCTGAGAATGATTTGTCTGCTCTAAAGGCGGGTGAGGGCTGTCACTGGAATTTCTGTGGGTTGCTTGAAGTCTCATCGACGGCAGATCGGTTTCCTGAAGTAATTTACGGGGATCTGATGGAGTTCTCTCTCCGCCCCATGGGGCGGCTATTTCATGACGGGAATAAAATGTAAATGGAGTTTGTCAATTTTATTTTAGCCTTTGTTTCAGTAGCCTGTGGCGTCCATGAAGATATTTTCAAAAGATCTGCATTTTTAACTTTTTCTATTTCCTTTTTTTAGGGATATTAAATTTTTTAATCGAACTACCTGAACTACTTGAACCATCAGAATATTGGGAAGAACTCCAGATTTTTCGTTTTTAAAGAAACTCTAAATGTATGAGAAGTATACCAAATGGAGAACGAAAAGGTACTTTTTTTAGCTTCAGTATCCATATCTTTGCAGTTTTAAAGGCAACAACATCCTGATTTTACTCCATAATTTTTCAATATCCAATATTTTACTAATGCCACATTTTTTTTGTTTGTTTTTTTTTGGTTAGCCTCTTAGAAAACCTAGAAGGAGGGGAGATTTAATTTTTGCAGAGGGGGAAAGCTACCCAGGATTGATCTTTCCAGTTTTTACTGATTTGGTAGAAGTTTCAAAGAGATAAGTAGAGTGAAAAGGTATTTTTAAGAAGAATAAAATTCGTTAGCTGCTTTATGATATTTCTGAGAATTCTTGAACTATAGGAATTTAGAAAGGTCACTTGACATGATTTGAGACTGAATTTCTTTTTAAGATAATTTTCTACCGAATCACCCGTTTCTTTTAATGACAGGGGCCACTGTCAGTGGGGATAGTTTTGGTAGATGTCTAAATACTAATAGGTTGCAAAAATGAAATATGCAAGTTTCCTAAAAGTTTTAGATAGTAAGCAAATATGAGAATTGCTGTTACTTTTGATGGTTAGAGGCAAAGGACAGCAAGCAGCCCTGAGGAAAACCCCATTCTTGGATCAATACCTCTCAAGTGCACCATCTTGGGAGGATCCCCTCCTTGGCTCCATGAGAAGAATTAGTTAGTCTCTATTCTTTCACTTACGACCATCTTAAGCATTTTCTTTCAAATAGATACAGATAGGGAGGATGTGTGACATCACCAGGGGCCCAAAATAGAAGAACCACAATCTTCCTTAGTCTTAAGTATGAACCACTGTTACGTTACCCTTGTATGTCTCAGTGGCAGCCCAGCCTCTGCCAAGTCTTGGGTTAACTAATTTTACTTCTCTGGGTTCCATTTTCTCCATCTGTGAAGTGAAAAGGTTAAATATTCCAAGAGCAGAGTTTTCTGCTTGTGGCCACTCTGGATTTTGTTTCCCGGTGGATTTTGCCAACAAGTCTGGCCATATGCTAGCCCTTGCCCTTGTTTCCTCGACTCTCTGACTTTGCTTCATCGACGGAGTTCTGTTGAGTGCCCACTGCATGCAACAGTCGTGCTGGGTGTATACACAGGTGAATGGCATATGGTTTCTGTCGTGGAGACCTTTGCTTATGACATTGTCATGAATCAAAGTCATCCCAAGGAGTCTGGGGTCACTTAAAATGATCAGTCCTATTAGGGGAAGTTAAGTAAAAGGTATTTGGGAACTCTCTGGAGTATCTTTGCAACTCTACATCTAAAATTATTTCAAAATAAAAAATTTTAAATTGTAATTCTTAGAGTTTTCTTTTTTAAAATTTTTGGAACATAAGATGAAAAATTAAGTCTGTGCTTTGTTGCAAAACTAAACATGGGAATGTTAGCTATAAAATTAGAATGTGGACAAATGTCAAAGTGATCACTGGAATATAGTCACTGATCAACTCTACCACCTCACTAAGCATTTTTCCTTAACATTACTTCTTTGGGGAGGAGGGAGGAGAAAGGACGTTTAATGAGGCCTATCTGGGCAAAGGGAGGTTTTTGAGGGGCGTATCAGGGGTCAGGAATTAACTAGAGAGAGCAGGCTTCCTTTAGTGTTTCTCCTGCCTCCTTAGCGCTCTTTCTGTTTATACGATTCCCAGAATCAAAAGCTCTCTGATAAGTCCTTTTTTTATACTGGATTTAATAACTGATTTGTTTCAAACCAGGAACATCACTTTTTTGAGCCACATAAAAGGGGACTGATGAAAACACCTCTGAAAGAATCCACCTCAGCAAATAGAGTCTTGGCAGAGATCCAGCCTGACTTTGGCCCTTTAACCACACCCACCAAGCCCAAGGAGATCTCTGCAGCAAACAAATCGCAGATGCCCAATCTTCCTTAGTCTTAAGTATGAACCACTGTTACGTTACCCTTGTATGTCTCAGTGGCAGCCCAGCCTCTGCCAAGTCTTGGGTTAACTAATTTTACTTCTCTGGGTTCCATTTTCTCCATCTGTGAAGTGAAAAGGTTAAATATTCCAAGAGCAGAGTTTTCTGCTTGTGGCCACTCTGGATTTTGTTTCCCGGTGGATTTTGCCAACAAGTCTGGCCATATGCTAGCCCTTGCCCTTGTTTCCTCGACTCTCTGACTTTGCTTCATCGACGGAGTTCTGTTGAGTGCCCACTGCATGCAACAGTCGTGCTGGGTGTATACACAGGTGAATGGCATATGGTTTCTGTCGTGGAGACCTTTGCTTATGACATTGTCATGAATCAAAGTCATCCCAAGGAGTCTGGGGTCACTTAAAATGATCAGTCCTATTAGGGGAAGTTAAGTAAAAGGTATTTGGGAACTCTCTGGAGTATCTTTGCAACTCTACATCTAAAATTATTTCAAAATAAAAAATTTTAAATTGTAAGTCTTAGAGTTTTCTTTTTAAATTCTTGGAACATAAGATGAAAAATTAAGTCTGTGCTTTGTTGCAAAACTAAACATGGGAATGTTAGCTATAAAATTAGAATGTGGACAAATGTCAAAGTGATCACTGGAATATAGTCACTGATCAACTCTACCACCTCACTAAGCATTTTTCCTTAACATTACTTCTTTGGGGAGGAGGGAGGAGAAAGGACGTTTAATGAGGCCTATCTGGGCAAAGGGAGGTTTTTGAGGGGCGTATCAGGGGTCAGGAATTAACTAGAGAGAGCAGGCTTCCTTTAGTGTTTCTCCTGCCTCCTTAGCGCTCTTTCTGTTTATACGATTCCCAGAATCAAAAGCTCTCTGATAAGTCCTTTTTTTATACTGGATTTAATAACTGATTTGTTTCAAACCAGGAACATCACTTTTTTGAGCCACATAAAAGGGGACTGATGAAAACACCTCTGAAAGAATCCACCTCAGCAAATAGAGTCTTGGCAGAGATCCAGCCTGACTTTGGCCCTTTAACCACACCCACCAAGCCCAAGGAGATCTCTGCCGGAGAACCGTGGACACCAACGGCCAACCTAAAAATGCTCATCAGTGCCGTAAGCCCTGAGATCCGCAGCAGGGACCAGAAAAGGGGTTTGTTTGACAATGCAAACGGATTACCTGAGGCCAAAGACTGTTTACATGTAAGTTTGCAGAGGATTGGGTGGAAAGCAGGGGCTGGGGGAGCAAGGGAAGGGGTGGCTGTTGAGGAAGCACTAGTGGTGGGATGCATCCCCCCAGCCAGAGCGCTGGAAGGCTTTGGACTCCATCCATCACAGCCCTGGGAATTCTGAACCTGTGGATTATTTATGAGCTTCTTCCTTTTCAGATCTGTCAAGCAGTTTAATCCTGACCTCCCCCCCATTATCTTCCCAGTTATGCAGCCATTGAACCAAACTGTGTATATAAGTGTTCATCATGGAGCACTGATGCCTCCACTAAGTCTTTCTGAATAAGTAACTGTTTATGTCTTTCTTTATAGGAACACTTCTCTGGAGATGAATATGAGAAATCCCAACCCAGTCGAAAAGAGAAAAGTTTAGGATTGTTGTGTCATAAGTTCTTAGCCCGATACCCCAACTATCCCAACCCAGCTGTGAATAATGACATCTGTCTTGATGAAGTAGCCGAGGAACTTAGTAAGTATGCAAAGAGCTCCCCAAAATGGTCAATCATTAAAGGCACTTCAATGGACTGACTCCTTCAGACCCACACTCATCTAGCCAAATGGCAAAGGGCCACATGGAAAGTATCCGTCAAGCCCTATCGGTTTCAGAATAATGGCATATCGTTCCCAGTCATATTTAAAGGAAAATCTGAATGGAGATAACTCTGACTGCATTCTGAAAGCTTTTTATACTGGATTTAGCGATAAACTGATTTTTGTTTCCCCCAATACGATTCCCAGAATCAAAAGCTCTCTGATAAGTCCTTTTTTTATACTGGATTTAATAACTGATTTGTTTCAAACCAGGAACATCACTTTTTTGAGCCACATAAAAGGGGACTGATGAAAACACCTCTGAAAGAATCCACCTCAGCAAATAGAGTCTTGGCAGAGATCCAGCCTGACTTTGGCCCTTTAACCACACCCACCAAGCCCAAGGAGATCTCTGCCGGAGAACCGTGGACACCAACGGCCAACCTAAAAATGCTCATCAGTGCCGTAAGCCCTGAGATCCGCAGCAGGGACCAGAAAAGGGGTTTGTTTGACAATGCAAACGGATTACCTGAGGCCAAAGACTGTTTACATGTAAGTTTGCAGAGGATTGGGTGGAAAGCAGGGGCTGGGGGAGCAAGGGAAGGGGTGGCTGTTGAGGAAGCACTAGTGGTGGGATGCATCCCCCCAGCCAGAGCGCTGGAAGGCTTTGGACTCCATCCATCACAGCCCTGGGAATTCTGAACCTGTGGATTATTTATGAGCTTCTTCCTTTTCAGATCTGTCAAGCAGTTTAATCCTGACCTCCCCCCCATTATCTTCCCAGTTATGCAGCCATTGAACCAAACTGTGTATATAAGTGTTCATCATGGAGCACTGATGCCTCCACTAAGTCTTTCTGAATAAGTAACTGTTTATGTCTTTCTTTATAGGAACACTTCTCTGGAGATGAATATGAGAAATCCCAACCCAGTCGAAAAGAGAAAAGTTTAGGATTGTTGTGTCATAAGTTCTTAGCCCGATACCCCAACTATCCCAACCCAGCTGTGAATAATGACATCTGTCTTGATGAAGTAGCCGAGGAACTTAGTAAGTATGCAAAGAGCTCCCCAAAATGGTCAATCATTAAAGGCACTTCAATGGACTGACTCCTTCAGACCCACACTCATCTAGCCAAATGGCAAAGGGCCACATGGAAAGTATCCGTCAAGCCCTATCGGTTTCAGAATAATGGCATATCGTTCCCAGTCATATTTAAGTTTGAAAACAGAGGCAGAAAGTCTGAATGGAGATAACTCTGACTGCATTCTGAAAGCTTTGAAGCTTTAAAGGAAGGCAACATTGTTTTATGACTTGTTTCAGACAAGTCTGAGGTTGTGTTTCGTTTCTTCTCCCTGAGGAGCCAGGCTACCTAATGGTTTCTTCCACAGTTTACAAGAGGCTCAGCATCCGGGCATGGGAGCCGGGCTTTAGCGCTCCCTGCCATTCAGCAGTATCCTGAGGACCAATGCATTTTCTGCATGTTTTGTGTTTGCCAAAAGTTACTGTGTCCCCCTGCCCCCTTTTCCTCCACTCTTCATGGGCTTTTTCTAGTTAGAGCTAAAAAGGAGTCCGTGGCAAATTTGGGGTACCTTTGGAGTCCTGAAAATAGTAGAATCTGAATCATTGAAGAAAGACACAGGATATTTTAATATATAACTATCACCCCATGAAGAAAGTTCTGCCCTTCTGATACATGGCTATACGTATCAATTTTAAGAGAATGCCATTTAGACTTCTCTCTTCACATACACTTCATTATAGCTATGGAGGATATACCATTTAATTCAGCAGGTATTGCTTAATTTCCTACTATGTGGAAGGCAATGTTGTAGCAGCTGGAATAACATCAGTGGACAGAAAGGACAAAATCCCGGCTCCTGTGGAACCTGCTTTCTAATGGGGGTGATAGATAATATGCAAAGGACATACTAAGTGAGTAATTATGATGTGTGTTAGAAGGTAGTATGTCCTAGGGAAAAAGAGAATATGTAGGCCAGAGTAGATGGAGATCCAGAGTGCTAGGCGTTTGCTTTTTGCCGAAAAGAGAAAAGTTTAGGATTGTTGTGTCATAAGTTCTTAGCCCGATACCCCAACTATCCCAACCCAGCTGTGAATAATGACATCTGTCTTGATGAAGTAGCCGAGGAACTTAGTAAGTATGCAAAGAGCTCCCCAAAATGGTCAATCATTAAAGGCACTTCAATGGACTGACTCCTTCAGACCCACACTCATCTAGCCAAATGGCAAAGGGCCACATGGAAAGTATCCGTCAAGCCCTATCGGTTTCAGAATAATGGCATATCGTTCCCAGTCATATTTAAGTTTGAAAACAGAGGCAGAAAGTCTGAATGGAGATAACTCTGACTGCATTCTGAAAGCTTTGAAGCTTTAAAGGAAGGCAACATTGTTTTATGACTTGTTTCAGACAAGTCTGAGGTTGTGTTTCGTTTCTTCTCCCTGAGGAGCCAGGCTACCTAATGGTTTCTTCCACAGTTTACAAGAGGCTCAGCATCCGGGCATGGGAGCCGGGCTTTAGCTCTCCCTGCCATTCAGCAGTATCCTGAGGACCAATGCATTTTCTGCATGTTTTGTGTTTGCCAAAAGTTACTGTGTCCCCCTGCCCCCTTTTCCTCCACTCTTCATGGGCTTTTTCTAGTTAGAGCTAAAAAGGAGTCCGTGGCAAATTTGGGGTACCTTTGGAGTCCTGAAAATAGTAGAATCTGAATCATTGAAGAAAGACACAGGATATTTTAATATATAACTATCACCCCATGAAGAAAGTTCTGCCCTTCTGATACATGGCTATACGTATCAATTTTAAGAGAATGCCATTTAGACTTCTCTCTTCACATACACTTCATTATAGCTATGGAGGATATACCATTTAATTCAGCAGGTATTGCTTAATTTCCTACTATGTGGAAGGCAATGTTGTAGCAGCTGGAATAACATCAGTGGACAGAAAGGACAAAATCCCGGCTCCTGTGGAACCTGCTTTCTAATGGGGGTGATAGATAATATGCAAAGGACATACTAAGTGAGTAATTATGATGTGTGTTAGAAGGTAGTATGTCCTAGGGAAAAAGAGAATATGTAGGCCAGAGTAGATGGAGATCCAGAGTGCTAGGCGTTTGCTTTGCAATTTTAAATTAAGTACTCAGGTCAGGCCTTGTTAGGAGGGTGACAACTGAGCAAGAACTCCAGAGAATCGAGGTGGGGAGCCACGAGGCCATGTGGGAAAGGGAATCTGGCCAGAAGGAACAGTCCAGCACAGACGGCCTCGGGGCAGGGGCATTTCTGGGAAATTCCAGGAGCTGCAAGGAATCTGAGCACCTTGCACCTATCGTGTGACAGCTCTGTGTGTGTGTGTATGTGTGTGTGTGTGTGTGTATTGGGCACTAATATAAGAAATGGAGTGTAGAGTGTGGTGTTTAGAGCACCAAAGACTTGATTTTGCCACTTACAGGCTCTGTGTCTTGGGGTGAGCCACTTAGCCAGCCTGGGCCTCATAGCTCCTCATCTTTAAAGCATGGGTAAAAATACCTACCCTCACAAGTTTAGGGTAAAATTGTCCTAAACCTGTATGACTCATTGGAGACCCTCAGTGCATAGTGCCTTTCTGTGTGAACTCTTTGTACCCTTTGAGAGGAAGGACGTGCCTTTCTCATCTTCATACTCTTTGTTTATCACAAAGTTCTATAATCGAGAACCTCCTGACTAGGTATCCCTGGAAGAAACAGGTATTCCGTCCTATCCACATGACGGAATCTGACCCTAGGAAGGTGCTGTTGCTCTTTCTCTGCAGATGTCGAGCGCCGACGCATTTACGACATCGTCAACGTCCTAGAGAGTCTACACATGGTGAGCCGGCTCGCCAAAAACAGGTACACCTGGCACGGGCGACACAACCTCAAGCAAACCCTTGGGACTCTGAAGAGCGTCGGGGAGGAGAACAGGTACGCCGAGCAGATTATGATGATCAAAAAGAAAGAGTATGAGCAAGAGTTTGACTTCAGTAAGAGTTACAGTATCGAGGAACCTATCATCAAGTCAAACACTGGCCAAAATGGACACCCAGACGTGTGTTTTGTCGAGCTCCCTGGAGTGGAATTTCGGGCAGGTGAGAGCAGGTGTGAAAAGCTCAGGTGGGGCGGGGTGCCTCTCGGAGGTCTGGAGACAGGGTTCCTCCAGGAACCCTCGCTCAAAGCTGCTGCTGCTTTTCACGTGAAAATGCTGCATGTCAACCATGGGATCAGGTTGTGGTATTTTTAGCTTTGTCGCATTAGAAAGCACTTGTCCCTTCATGAATTTTAATTCTCCAGTCCCTTTCCTTCTCCAAAGCCTCTGTGAACAGCCGCAAAGACAAGTCTTTAAGAGTGATGAGCCAGAAATTTGTGATGCTGTTTTTGGTGTCAACGCCTCAGATAGTAAGCCTGGAAATTGCTGCCAAGATTCTCATTGGGGAGGACCACGTGGAAGACTTGGATAAAAGCAAGTTTAAAAGTAAGTGGCACAACTGCTGTGGACTCTTGGACCTCCTGTTAGATCACTTCCAAATACACTGGCTATATAAACAGATCGTCTCTGGTTAGTCTTCTGTCTCTTCACTTCTCCCCAGAATCCATGAAGATCCTCCTTGTACATAGCTACTCTTGTCTGACACTTTGATTTACCTGCCTTTTTGATACTGTAACATTGTCTCCATTTTTTTTTTTTAAATTTTGGCGGGGTTGGGGAGGGAGAGGGTGGGCGGGCCACTTCTATTGGTCTTTCATTTGTCTATTTTCATCCATCTTTGTTCTTTGGCCTGTGTGGGCCTCCCATCGCGGTGGCGTCTGTTGTCGCAGAGCACCAACTCTGGGCGCATGCACTCAGAGCTCCGGCTTGATAATAGGACACATCGGTCCAGCCGCTCCGCGGCACGTGGGATCTTCCCAGGCCAGGGATCGAACCGGCGCTCCCTGCACTGCAAGGCGGTGTCCTTACCCACTGGACCACCAGGGAAGCCCCATTGTCTCCATTTTATAGTGTCTGAAGGTTAAATGACAGTAAATTGTCAAGTGGAACTGGAACCCAAGTCTCTGTTCTTTCCACTGACTCTCACGTTTGAGGCTGTGAAAAACTTCTAACACTTTCCCTGGAAGTGACCTCAGCTGATTCGACATTTTGCGAGTGTTTTTACGGTGACGCTTCTCTGCACTTCCTTACTGTCTTAGATAGCTTGCTTCCGTAGTGACGTGGCTGGGCCAGGCGACCCCAGCCTGAACTAGTATGGCAGGCGAGGCTTGCTCTCTCTGTCGTGACGCCAAAGCCGGATGTCCTGGGCGCGGACGACCGCCTTCAGGATCAGTCCCGAGTGCTTGCTCCTGAGAGTCTGTCGCACAGCTAAGCTAGGAGAGTAACCTAATGGAGTAGTTACTCTTCTTACATGCAGAAATGCTTATTTACATACTTGACTTTCTTTCACAGATGTTGATTTTCTGATTCTTAAATAAAAGTGTACTTGATTTCACTACTTTAAGAGTGATGAGCCAGAAATTTGTGATGCTGTTTTTGGTGTCAACGCCTCAGATAGTAAGCCTGGAAATTGCTGCCAAGATTCTCATTGGGGAGGACCACGTGGAAGACTTGGATAAAAGCAAGTTTAAAAGTAAGTGGCACAACTGCTGTGGACTCTTGGACCTCCTGTTAGATCACTTCCAAATACACTGGCTATATAAACAGATCGTCTCTGGTTAGTCTTCTGTCTCTTCACTTCTCCCCAGAATCCATGAAGATCCTCCTTGTACATAGCTACTCTTGTCTGACACTTTGATTTACCTGCCTTTTTGATACTGTAACATTGTCTCCATTTTTTTTTTTTAAATTTTGGCGGGGTTGGGGAGGGAGAGGGTGGGCGGGCCACTTCTATTGGTCTTTCATTTGTCTATTTTCATCCATCTTTGTTCTTTGGCCTGTGTGGGCCTCCCATCGCGGTGGCGTCTGTTGTCGCAGAGCACCAGCTCTGGGCGCATGCACTCCAGAGCTCCGGCTTGATAATAGGACACATCGGTCCAGCCGCTCCGCGGCACGTGGGATCTTCCCAGGCCAGGGATCGAACCGGCGCTCCCTGCACTGCAAGGCGGTGTCCTTACCCACTGGACCACCAGGGAAGCCCCATTGTCTCCATTTTATAGTGTCTGAAGGTTAAATGACAGTAAATTGTCAAGTGGAACTGGAACCCAAGTCTCTGTTCTTTCCACTGACTCTCACGTTTGAGGCTGTGAAAAACTTCTAACACTTTCCCTGGAAGTGACCTCAGCTGATTCGACATTTTGCGAGTGTTTTTACGGTGACGCTTCTCTGCACTTCCTTACTGTCTTAGATAGCTTGCTTCCGTAGTGACGTGGCTGGGCCAGGCGACCCCAGCCTGAACTAGTATGGCAGGCGAGGCTTGCTCTCTCTGTCGTGACGCCAAAGCCGGATGTCCTGGGCGCGGACGACCGCCTTCAGGATCAGTCCCGAGTGCTTGCTCCTGAGAGTCTGTCGCACAGCTAAGCTAGGAGAGTAACCTAATGGAGTAGTTACTCTTCTTACATGCAGAAATGCTTATTTACATACTTGACTTTCTTTCACAGATGTTGATTTTCTGATTCTTAAATAAAAGTGTACTTGATTTCACTACGGAAAAAAAAGAAAAAAAGAAAGCATGACTTTAGCCAGAATGTATCTGCTCTCTGTTGGGTTCCTAAAACATCTGCCCTTACCTCTAGAACAGACTTTGCAGGGCCCACCCCAACACATACTCAAGGAAGAGCAGAGAGAGGGTGTAGAAGGCGTTAGCTGGCCTCCGAGTAGTGCAGGAGGCTGGCCTGGATGTGAATCACTCAGAGGACCAGCTGACTGGTGAGAAGAGCCACCCCGAGCCACAGCAGAGGCTGAGGGAATGCCTGGGAGGAGTCACACAGAACCCTCCCCATCCCTGTGAAGCTGTGCTGGTCCCATGAAACTATTCAGACATCCCGACATTGACAGTGTCTCTATCTAAAGACAAAATGAGTCGAGATTAAGGCAGTAGTGCTGTCAATGGGCTTGGGGGTTCCGTCATTTCAGAAAACACATCCTCATCCTACCGATGGGCTGCGGGCTTTCTCTGAGTCACCAGTTCTCAGCGCTCCAATTCACTGGTTAGTCACAGCCTTGGAAACTATTGCAGGAACTGCAGGGGTGTAATTTGCTGAATCCCTAGGGAATTCAGAACCCTCTGATATGTCTGTGAAGGGAGAGGCTCAGTTTGCAACTCTGTACTATCAAACTGAAGTAAAGGCAGACCTTCTGTAACAAAATTTTTCAAGATATGTAAGATTTATAGAATTAACAAATCTATGCTTTTCATATTACATATGGATGGTATAAAAGTTTATAAATTTTGATGGGTATAAATATTTCCATGCTTAATGAAATTAAATACATTTATTTTTAAAAACTATCACAAGCAAGAAAATGATTCATTTGTCATTGATTGTTTCTATTTGTTCATAAAATTCTGAATCCTCATTAGAAGAGGCCCAGCAATGGTAACAATCTATTGGAAAATCTAACATGATTCGCAATAGGGTGATCTCATTGAGTCCTTTTACCTTTTCCAACATACGCTTTTTTTTTTTTTTTTGATTTATTTATTTATTTATTTTGGGCAGGGTTGGGTTGGGGAGGGAGGGGAGCGGGCGGGCCACCTCTATTGGTCTTTCATTTCTCTATGTTCATCCGTCTTTGTTCTTTGGCTCCTGTGGGCCTCCCACCGCGGTGGCCTCTGTTGTCGCAGAGCACCGGCTCTGGGCGCATGCACCCCAGAGCTCCGGCTCAGTAATTGGACACATCAGTCCAGCCGCTCCAGCGCACATGGGATCTTCCCAGACCCGGGATTGAACCGGTGCCCTTGCACTGCAAGGCGGCCCTACCCACTGGACCACCAGGGAAGCCCCAACATATGCTTTTGTTTCAAAGTTCAGTATCATCGGTAATTGAGTCTTTTCATATTTAAAACTTTTTGTTGTTGTTTTAATGAGCTGAGGGAATGCCTAAAAGGGTGAAGCTGTGCTGGTCCCATGAAACTATTCAGACATCCCGACATTGACAGTGTCTCTATCTAAAGACAAAATGAGTCGAGATTAAGGCAGTAGTGCTGTCAATGGACTTGGGGTTCCGTCATTTCAGAAAACACATCCTCATCCTACCGATGGGCTGCGGGCTTTCTCTGAGTCACCAGTTCTCAGCGCTCCAATTCACTGGTTAGTCACAGCCTTGGAAACTATTGCAGGAACTGCAGGGTGTAATTTGCTGAATCCCTAGGGAATTCAGAACCCTCTGATATGTCTGTGAAGGGAGAGGCTCAGTTTGCAACTCTGTACTATCAAACTGAAGTAAAGGCAGACCTTCTGTAACAAAATTTTTCAAGATATGTAAGATTTATAGAATTAACAAATCTATGCTTTTCATATTACATATGGATGGTATAAAAGTTTATAAATTTTGATGGGTATAAATATTTCCATGCTTAATGAAATTAAATACATTTATTTTTAAAAACTATCACAAGCAAGAAAATGATTCATTTGTCATTGATTGTTTCTATTTGTTCATAAAATTCTGAATCCTCATTAGAAGAGGCCCAGCAATGGTAACAATCTATTGGAAAATCTAACATGATTCGCAATAGGGTGATCTCATTGAGTCCTTTTACCTTTTCCAACATACGCTTTTTTTTTTTTTTTTTGATTTATTTATTTATTTATTTTGGGCAGGGTTGGGTTGGGGAGGGAGGGGAGCGGGCGGGCCACCTCTATTGGTCTTTCATTTCTCTATGTTCATCCGTCTTTGTTCTTTGGCTCCTGTGGGCCTCCCACCGCGGTGGCCTCTGTTGTCGCAGAGCACCGGCTCTGGGCGCATGCACCCCAGAGCTCCGGCTCAGTAATTGGACACATCAGTCCAGCCGCTCCGCGGCACATGGGATCTTCCCAGACCCGGGATTGAACCGGTGCCCCTTGCACTGCAAGGCGGCGTCCCTACCCACTGGACCACCAGGGGAAGCCCCCAACATATGCTTTTGTTTCAAAGTTCAGTATCATCGGTAATTGAGTCTTTTCATATTTAAAACTTTTTTGTTGTTGTTTTAATGAAAGCAGTAACACTAGAATAATTCAAGAAAAGTCACATTTTTCTCTGACATTGATAGTTAGGATACCTCTTTAAGTGTACACATGAAGTCCTTATAAAGCAAAGTCCTTTGATCTTTCTCATGAAAGATCACTTTTCTATCACTTTCTATCACTTTTCTATCACTTTCTATTAAGTGATATATATACTTTTTTTCCCCCCAGCAAAAATTAGGAGGTTATATGATATAGCTAATGTTCTGAGTAGCCTGGATCTTATCAAGAAAGTCCATGTTACAGAGGAAAGAGGTCGAAAACCAGCTTTTAAATGGACAGGCCCAGAAATCAGTCCAAATCCCACTGGTACGTATTTATTTCCTTTTATTCATTATTTTATGACTCTGAATTAATACACATTTGAAAATATTCTCCTTTTCTTTTCCTAACCATACTTGCACATAGGAAGAGCATGTATAAGCAATTGAAATGACAATTAAAGATGAGCACTGATATGGAAAGTGTGACCCTTGGCTCCATCAGCAACTCAAGGTTGCTGATGGCACACTCTGTGTAGGAAGTAGAGTCTACAAGTAAAAGGATTTGAGAAAGTTGAAAGCATGAAACACAATATACTATTTCTACTGTTATGCTTCTCAGTGACCATAACAGAATCTGTGCACATGGAGAATATGAAATGAACCCATTCTATTATCAATAGTCTAGTCTCCATCTCAACTCTGGATTCTCATGTCTTCTGACCAAGATCCCCACACAGAAGTTCTGGAAAGTGGCAAGAACATGGGCCATGGAAGCAGAGAGAGGCTTAGGTTCCAGTTCAGCCCTGTCACTTACCCCAGCTGTGCGGCCATGGGCAGATGACTTCCCTAAGACTGTTTACTCACCCCCAAGTGGGAAGAAGGACTGCACCTTTGAGAGGTTGTTTGGTACAGGGATTCAGAGGGCAGACTCTGGGCTAGACTGATCAGGTTCATATCCCAGGTCCACATTCTCCTAGCTGAGAGACCCTGCACCAGTTAGTTAATGCCCACCATTCCCAGGTGGCTCAGTGGTAAAGAATCCTCCTGCCAACAGGAGACTCAGGAGATGCCAGTTCAATCCCTGAGTTGGGAAGATACCCTGGAAGAGGAAATGGCAACCCACTCCAGGATTCTTGCCTGGAGAGTTCCATGAACAGAGGAGCCCTGCAGGCTACCACCTTGGGGTCTCAAAGAGTGAGACACAACTGACCATGCATGTGCTGACCTCATACCCCAGAGGAGGATGACTGACCCGTGTGTAAACACACTGTCCTTCCTGTTTCAGGTCTCAGCCCAATCCTTCCTTTGGCTGCCTCGGATTTGGAAGTGAGGCGGTCTTCAAAAGAGAACTGTGCCAAAAACCTCTTTTCTACACGTGGGAAATCAAACTTCACTCGACACCCATCTCTCATCAAACTGGTAAAGAGCATAGAAAGTGACCGGAGAAAGATAAATTCCGCTCCCAGCAGCCCTATCAAAACCAACAAAGGTATGTTTACTAGCATGACAGGGCTCCCCCGGGAAAAATTCCTCTTGATCTGACTTTGAGCTTCCTTGATCCCTCGGGACTTGCTAGAGAATTGTTTCCTACCATTGCACATAGGAAGAGCATGTATAAGCAATTGAAATGACAATTAAAGATGAGCACTGATATGGAAAGTGTGACCCTTGGCTCCATCAGCAACTCAAGGTTGCTGATGGCACACTCTGTGTAGGAAGTAGAGTCTACAAGTAAAAGGATTTGAGAAAGTTGAAAGCATGAAACACAATATACTATTTCTACTGTTATGCTTCTCAGTGACCATAACAGAATCTGTGCACATGGAGAATATGAAATGAACCCATTCTATTATCAATAGTCTAGTCTCCATCTCAACTCTGGATTCTCATGTCTTCTGACCAAGATCCCCACACAGAAGTTCTGGAAAGTGGCAAGAACATGGGCCATGGAAGCAGAGAGAGGCTTAGGTTCCAGTTCAGCCCTGTCACTTACCCCAGCTGTGCGGCCATGGGCAGATGACTTCCCTAAGACTGTTTACTCACCCCAAGGGGGAAAGAAGGACTGCACCTTTGAGAGGTTGTTTGGTACAGGGATTCAGAGGGCAGACTCTGGGCTAGACTGATCAGGTTCATATCCCAGGTCCACATTCTCCTAGCTGAGAGACCCTGCACCAGTTAGTTAATGCCCACCATTCCCAGGTGGCTCAGTGGTAAAGAATCCTCCTGCCAACAGGAGACTCAGGAGATGCCAGTTCAATCCCTGAGTTGGGAAGATACCCTGGAAGAGGAAATGGCAACCCACTCCAGGATTCTTGCCTGGAGAGTTCCATGAACAGAGGAGCCCTGCAGGCTACCACCTTGGGGTCTCAAAGAGTGAGACACAACTGACCATGCATGTGCTGACCTCATACCCCAGAGGAGGATGACTGACCCGTGTGTAAACACACTGTCCTTCCTGTTTCAGGTCTCAGCCCAATCCTTCCTTTGGCTGCCTCGGATTTGGAAGTGAGGCGGTCTTCAAAAGAGAACTGTGCCAAAAACCTCTTTTCTACACGTGGGAAATCAAACTTCACTCGACACCCATCTCTCATCAAACTGGTAAAGAGCATAGAAAGTGACCGGAGAAAGATAAATTCCGCTCCCAGCAGCCCTATCAAAACCAACAAAGGTATGTTTACTAGCATGACAGGGCTCCGCCCGGAAGAATTCCTCTTGATCTGACTTTGAGCTTCCTTGATCCCTCGGGACTTGCTAGAGAATTGTTTCAATTTCCATAGTACCTAACCCACTCGAGGCCAAACTTACAAATGAATTAAAGGATAAAAAGTGAATTGTGGGGTTTATCGCTTAATTGTTGTGTGATTTGGTGGGGTTGGGGGGTGCATGTTCTCTGTTCTCTTGACCGCTGATGTTTTATCTGTGGGAATATTTATTCTTTTGCTCTGACCAACCCCCTCCCCCATCTTCTTTTTATTTTACCAGCTGAGAGCTCTCAGAATTCTGCGCCTTTCCCAAGTAAAATGGCTCAGCTCGCAGCTATTTGCAAAATGCAGTTAGATGAGCAATCAAGGTAGGTGGGCAACAGTCTTCAGTAACAGGCTACATTACACTGCATCACTAGGATGACTTGCTTCATGTAAGAATAGGCACTAACCTTGGAAACTGGTGAGAATCTTTTCTATGGCTCATAATAGGGAATCATTACAGAAACTGCTAGTTTCTGCGAAGTGTAGCTTCAATCTGGGGCAATCTAAAAGGGTAGAACATTTTAAGAGAACACGTTTTTCCATTGTCTCGTGTTTCAAATCTTGTCTTTCAGTGAACCCAGAAAGGAAGGAGAAGTACAGCTGGCAAGACCTGGGTATTGCAAACCAGTGACCGCTCCGGACACTCCAGCAAAGGCCGAGCTGGAGATGACGGCACCGTCCCTCATCCAGCCCCTGGGGGTGGTCCCCCTCCTCCCCAGCCCATTGTCAGATTTGGGTGGGAACCAATGACATGATGCTGACCTCATACCCCAGAGGAGGATGACTGACCCGTGTGTAAACACACTGTCCTTCCTGTTTCAGGTCTCAGCCCAATCCTTCCTTTGGCTGCCTCGGATTTGGAAGTGAGGCGGTCTTCAAAAGAGAACTGTGCCAAAAACCTCTTTTCTACACGTGGGAAATCAAACTTCACTCGACACCCATCTCTCATCAAACTGGTAAAGAGCATAGAAAGTGACCGGAGAAAGATAAATTCCGCTCCCAGCAGCCCTATCAAAACCAACAAAGGTATGTTTACTAGCATGACAGGGCTCCGCCCGGAAGAATTCCTCTTGATCTGACTTTGAGCTTCCTTGATCCCTCGGGACTTGCTAGAGAATTGTTTCAATTTCCATAGTACCTAACCCACTCGAGGCCAAACTTACAAATGAATTAAAGGATAAAAAGTGAATTGTGGGGTTTATCGCTTAATTGTTGTGTGATTTGGTGGGGTTGGGGGGTGCATGTTCTCTGTTCTCTTGACCGCTGATGTTTTATCTGTGGGAATATTTATTCTTTTGCTCTGACCAACCCCCTCCCCCATCTTCTTTTTATTTTACCAGCTGAGAGCTCTCAGAATTCTGCGCCTTTCCCAAGTAAAATGGCTCAGCTCGCAGCTATTTGCAAAATGCAGTTAGATGAGCAATCAAGGTAGGTGGGCAACAGTCTTCAGTAACAGGCTACATTACACTGCATCACTAGGATGACTTGCTTCATGTAAGAATAGGCACTAACCTTGGAAACTGGTGAGAATCTTTTCTATGGCTCATAATAGGGAATCATTACAGAAACTGCTAGTTTCTGCGAAGTGTAGCTTCAATCTGGGGCAATCTAAAAGGGTAGAACATTTTAAGAGAACACGTTTTTCCATTGTCTCGTGTTTCAAATCTTGTCTTTCAGTGAACCCAGAAAGGAAGGAGAAGTACAGCTGGCAAGACCTGGGTATTGCAAACCAGTGACCGCTCCGGACACTCCAGCAAAGGCCGAGCTGGAGATGACGGCACCGTCCCTCATCCAGCCCCTGGGGGTGGTCCCCCTCCTCCCCAGCCCATTGTCACCTGCGGTGCCCATGATCCTACCTCAGGCCCCTTCTGGCCCCTCGTACGCCATCTACCTGCAGCCTGCCCATGCTCAGACCATGACGACGCCCCCAGGCCTGAGCCCCACCATCTGCCCCACCCCCTTGTCAAATGCTATGAAAGCAAAAGACTGCACTGATGCCATCAGCGAGAATGGAGCCAGGGATGCCCCAAAGTCCAGTGCGCCCACCAGGCCTGCAAGTTCGCTGCCAGGCCCGGAGAGACAAGGTGCCAAGAACCGAGAAAGGGAGCCTGCTGGAGAAAAAGGCTCCAAGCGGGCAAGCATGCTTGAGGATGGTGGTTCCAAAAAGAAATTTAAAGAAGACCTGAAAGCCCTTGAAAGTGTCCCCACAGTAAGTACAGCCTTGAACTGGGCAAAGCTTAGGCACTCTCCAGTTAATAGACTCTGGTGGCTTGTGCAATCTACCAGGGCAAAGAGCAGTC
Source organism: Tragulus kanchil (assembly GCA_022376925.1). NCBI lineage: Eukaryota > Metazoa > Chordata > Mammalia > Artiodactyla > Tragulidae > Tragulus > Tragulus kanchil. The sequence goes on along the minus strand of JAIOJX010000006.1, from coordinate 65,347,950 downwards.
TCTCAGAAAGCAGGGACCTGTTCTTTAGCATCCCATAGTTCAAACAAGGCCTCAGACAGCTAATCCCCTGACTGGGATGATGGCAGGGACATTTCTAAACTTTGGAGGAAGGGATTATTTGCTCTTTTTAAAGCACATTGGGTGGTTGTCCTTAAGTCCACTTACACCTGCCAAGAAAGTCATAAATAATTTACAAGCAGATGTGACCCCAATGAATGGATGGACGCATAGAGTTCCTTTACCTCCTGCTTTCTGAGTCATTACTTGATGTCTGTTTGATGTCATGTAACTGGCATTCGTGGCCTAGAAGACACATGACTCCCCCTGTCTTTACTTTCTACCTAAAATTTAAACCAAAATTTCTGTTTTGTGCGAACAGAAAAATCAAATTTGGCTTGGCAAATTTTAAGTGTATTTGATGCCCTGGTTTCTAGAGATTTTGATGTTCTAGACAACTTTTTTCCTAGATGGAGGTTAATTCAGGAAGGAATGAACATGTATTGGCTGCCTCCGCACATACCAGGCAGCGCAAGTACTGGGCGCTTTTTCATCCTTGGTCTCGTTTTCCTCTCTCAGCACAATTATGTATGAAAGACTGCTTCTCCAGATAAACAAGCAGTACTCACCATGGAAGCAGAATTTGATCTCCCATTTTTGTCCCTGCTGTTGACTTATTATTTTCCTTCACTACATCTTGTTTTTCCATATCTGCAAAGCATTTGTTCTGCCAGCTTTTCCTGATTGTCTCCTGTAAAGCACTGGTGCTCTGGATCAGATCTGCGCCTTCCGCTGGGGATGGCTGCTTTTGAGCACTTGCCCCAGGCCACATAACAGTTTTTGTGAGGTTAAGTGAATTTATTACATGATATTATACATAAAGGGATTTGTGATCCTTTTAAGGCACCGTAGAAGCTGAAGAGTATTATCTGTCTACAACTGTTCTTACAAAGGAGGCTTTAGAGTGTGTCGTATCTTCCCTGAGGATGGCCTCATGGTAACCATTCAAAACATACATTATCTTACATTTTGCATTTAATATACATGCTAGGGGGAAAGTCACAAGGCTTCAACTTGATTTTCTGAGAGGTCTCTAATCTCTTTGGGCCAATGGGTATGATTTTTAATAGTGGTCTCCTGTTGCTCGCTTAGTATTCAGGATTAGGGTTTTCACTGGATAGAGTTTTGACATCTCTGACTCCTTTTTCCATCTCTGACTTGATTTTTTTTTTTGCTTCTTTTTTAAATTTTTATTTCACTTTTTACTTTTACAGAGTTTTGTTGTTTACAGTTATGTATGATTCCAGATTATCTGACTTGATTTTGACCATTTATTTTTAGCATGGACTGAGCAAAACAAAGAAAGTGAAAGATTCATGTGTTAATTCATTCAAAAAACGTTTTCTGAGAATCTACACTTCTAGGGATGGAGAGGAGACAGTATACAAATAAACACACTCATCAACTAGTGAATAATAAGAAATCTGGTAAAAATAAGAGAGGCTTATGTCCTAGGAAGAGGGGTCAAAGTGTTAATGTAGGCTATATGAGAAGATGTATAAGTGGAAACACATCAAATATTTCATCCTGCTACTTTTATAGTTCTAATTTTAAAAAAGAATTGGCATTATAGGTGAAAAAATTTTGTGATGAATATAGTTTATAGGAAATGGAAAATAATTATTATTAGAGTATTATCAGTTTCGCTGGAGATTTGAAGAGAGTTAAACCATCAACCAGAAACATTGTACCATCAGAGAGTACAACTAAAGATGGCAAAGAGCAGCGATTTGGAAAGCACCTAAATCTACCCCTTTAAAATTTTGTATTCCGGTAGGCTTCAAGGAACCTGCTAGTAAAGATACTGAATAGAACCAAGCATCTAAGAAACAGAACTGAGAGTCTGAGGTACCCTTTAGGGCACTTTTCCTGATTGTCTCCTGTAAAGCACTGGTGCTCTGGATCAGATCTGCGCCTTCCGCTGGGGATGGCTGCTTTTGAGCACTTGCCCCAGGCCACATAACAGTTTTTGTGAGGTTAAGTGAATTTATTACATGATATTATACATAAAGGGATTTGTGATCCTTTTAAGGCACCGTAGAAGCTGAAGAGTATTATCTGTCTACAACTGTTCTTACAAAGGAGGCTTTAGAGTGTGTCGTATCTTCCCTGAGGATGGCCTCATGGTAACCATTCAAAACATACATTATCTTACATTTTGCATTTAATATACATGCTAGGGGGAAAGTCACAAGGCTTCAACTTGATTTTCTGAGAGGTCTCTAATCTCTTTGGGCCAATGGGTATGATTTTTAATAGTGGTCTCCTGTTGCTCGCTTAGTATTCAGGATTAGGGTTTTCACTGGATAGAGTTTTGACATCTCTGACTCCTTTTTCCATCTCTGACTTGATTTTTTTTTTTGCTTCTTTTTTAAATTTTTATTTCACTTTTTACTTTTACAGAGTTTTGTTGTTTACAGTTATGTATGATTCCAGATTATCTGACTTGATTTTGACCATTTATTTTTAGCATGGACTGAGCAAAACAAAGAAAGTGAAAGATTCATGTGTTAATTCATTCAAAAAACGTTTTCTGAGAATCTACACTTCTAGGGATGGAGAGGAGACAGTATACAAATAAACACACTCATCAACTAGTGAATAATAAGAAATCTGGTAAAAATAAGAGAGGCTTATGTCCTAGGAAGAGGGGTCAAAGTGTTAATGTAGGCTATATGAGAAGATGTATAAGTGGAAACACATCAAATATTTCATCCTGCTACTTTTATAGTTCTAATTTTAAAAAAGAATTGGCATTATAGGTGAAAAAAATTTGTGATGAATATAGTTTATAGGAAATGGAAAATAATTATTATTAGAGTATTATCAGTTTCGCTGGAGATTTGAAGAGAGTTAAACCATCAACCAGAAACATTGTACCATCAGAGAGTACAACTAAAGATGGCAAAGAGCAGCGATTTGGAAAGCACCTAAATCTACCCCTTTAAAATTTTGTATTCCGGTAGGCTTCAAGGAACCTGCTAGTAAAGATACTGAATAGAACCAAGCATCTAAGAAACAGAACTGAGAGTCTGAGGTACCCTTTAGCACTGTGGGTTTGACCATACCTATTAACAGCCAGATTGAAGTATGGACCATTGTTTTGACAGTGATGAGAAAGATCTGGAGGGAGATAAAAGGCAGGCCCCTAGTTCACAAGAGCTGCTCTGCGCTTTTACCTGTCCTGTTCCTGGTGAGACCAAGCAGACTTTTCAGGCAGCTCAGCCACCCACGGAGGGTCTCTGCTGGCAAAGTATGGTGATAAGCAGGCATGGTGCAGATACACACAGCCCAGTGCTCTGGCCATTTCCATGTGAAATGTGACTTTATACCCCAAAGCTTTTTCTTCTTGATAGTTGGGTATCTAATATGAGTTAATCAGTTCTCTTTATCTGTCATTTTGGAAACCTGGTGCCCTGCTCATTCATTCGTATATTTTAAGAGTGTTTGCTTGGTATCAGTTAAACCTAAAGGACTAGGGGGAAAATGCCTGTGCTTTTAATCTATAGTTGTCTAATTCCTTTTTTCTAAATCAGGAGTGAGCAAACTTTTTCTGTAAAGGAGCAGAGGGTAAATGTTTTTGACTTTGCGGGCCGTATGGTCTCTGAAGCACCTATTCAACTCTGCCATTGTTTTTTTTTTTTTTGAATTTTATTTATTTATCTTTTTGGTGGGTGGGGTGGGGAGGGAGGGGGATGGGCGGGCCACTTCTATTGGTCTTTCATTTCTCTATTTTCATCCATCTTTATTCTTTGGCTCCAGTGGGCCTCCCATCGTGGTGGCCTCTGTTGTCACAGAGCACTAGCCCTGGGCACACGCGCGCCAGAGCTCCGGCTCGGTAATTGGACACATGGGTCTAGCCGCTCCGTGGCACGTGGGATCTTCCCAGGCCAGGGATCGAACCGGCGCCCCTTGCGCTGCAAGGCGGTGTCCTTACCCACTGGGCCACCAGGGGAAGCCCTCTGCCATTGTTTTTTAAAGAAAAAACAAATGCATGGTATAGACAGTGCATAAATGAATGTACCTATGTTCCAGTACAATTTTATTTGCAAAAACATCCAAAAGGCTGTATTTGGCGCCAATGGTTTGATATTTCCTTTCCCTAAGTCAACATTTCTTAAAATGCTTTCCTTAAATACCACTACTACCAAAAATTTAGTTGCTCAGTAGCCTAGAAAATGTTACATGGTGGGTGTTCTCTTGGAGACTTACAATGCATGCCATCATAAAAGCCCCTTAGAAATTCTGTCATAAAGATACCACTTTCGTTTAATTCAGTGTTTCCCCATATTTGACTATGATTCAAGTAGTGCCTGCTTGTACCCCACAGAAAGAGTTAGGGTCTCTCAGAATATTCTCTGGGAAATACCATCCTACCTAATTCCAGGACAGTCAGGTAAAAACCCAGCGTGCTACTATGGCGTCCAGCTGCATTCAGCTCGTTCTGACAGCACATCATACCAAGAAGTCCGGGAGCAGACTTAGGATGTTGGGGTGGTGCAGAGTGCTGGGTCCCTCTTGTCCTTAAGCAGACTCAATGCTCGCTTTAAGATACTTCCTCAGACCACAAATGGCATTTAAGAGACGCAGGGTTTATATGATTCAGGACAAGTGTTGGAATGGCAGGGAGGGATACCCGTGGCCCATACCACTGGAGGCTTTGGTCTGAGAGACAAGCAGCCACCAAGAGATATTAGTCCCAGAAGAGGCACGTGACCATTTTTTCTTCCTGTATTTGTGTTGTAAAATAAACCCTTCCTCCTTGTTTTCTAGACCTTGTTCCCATCAGGATACCTGATCCCTTTCACCCACTGCTCAACCCTGGGGGCAGAGTCCACTTTGTCTAGTCAAGAAAACTCAGGTACACTTTCCCCAAACCACAGGATGATCTACAGCTCCCCGCTTGCAGGTGAGTGGACTCAAACCCCTGTTCAAACATGGGTCGGTCTCCAGGTTGCTCGAACCTTGTATGTTTCGGACAAATGCCTGTGCTTTTAAGACATTCTCCCCGCTTTTCTCTCCAGGTGTTATACCAGTGTCATCGTCCGAACTCACCGCTGTTCATGTTTCCCCTTTTCATGTAACACCTTTGAAGCTAATGGTCTCACCAACTTCCGTGGCGGCCATCCCTGTCAGAAACAGCCCGGCTCTCTCTCCGAGCCACCCCGTTCCTGTCCAGAACCCAAGCTCGGCCATTGTAAACTTCACCCTGCAGCACCTGGGGTTCATTTCCCCGGGTGTGCAGGTGTCCACCAGCCCCGCACCCGGAACTGTTCCTGTGTCACCAAGAACAGAGGCTGTGAGCGTCACACTCGAAAACACAGGTGCTCAGCAAGGAAGGACCACCAAGTACGACACACCCGTCCTGGGCCAGAACCAAGCAAACGGACCGTCAGGTGCAGGGACCGGGGCACAGCAGGTGAGAGTATTTCCAAGTCATTCGTCTTTTCCTTTGGTTCCTAAGTCCCAAGTATCAGTATCATGGGAGACTCACTTTTGCTTTGGGAAAAAGAAAGGATGCGGGATCAAAAGGCCTGCCTTCCTTGCAAGCCCAGGAAGACTGCTCTAGGAGTCCAAATCATGGGACTGTCACTAGCTTTTTGTCTCATCTTAACGAAAATAATTGAGAAACTCAGGCAGACTCACCTAGCTGGGGACGCGAGGTTCCCATCACATGACACGTCCAGATTATGACATGTCCAGATTATGGACACGAAAGGATGGGACACATCCTTTCAGTCCACTCTTCTGAGTTTGCCAGGGTGTCTCCCTGTCTGCAGGGGTTTAACTTTTCTCCATTCCTCTCTTTCCAATAAGCCTGTTCCCGTGACACCCAAAGGGTCCCAGCTAGTGGCGAAAGCTTCTTCCTACCCCAGGTGGGCCGACAAAACCAACGGGCTCCTCCTGCTTGGATTTTGAGTGGAATCAACACCCATCAGGATACCTGATCCCTTTCACCCACTGCTCAACCCTGGGGGCAGAGTCCACTTTGTCTAGTCAAGAAAACTCAGGTACACTTTCCCCAAACCACAGGATGATCTACAGCTCCCCGCTTGCAGGTGAGTGGACTCAAACCCCTGTTCAAACATGGGTCGGTCTCCAGGTTGCTCGAACCTTGTATGTTTCGGACAAATGCCTGTGCTTTTAAGACATTCTCCCCGCTTTTCTCTCCAGGTGTTATACCAGTGTCATCGTCCGAACTCACCGCTGTTCATGTTTCCCCTTTTCATGTAACACCTTTGAAGCTAATGGTCTCACCAACTTCCGTGGCGGCCATCCCTGTCAGAAACAGCCCGGCTCTCTCCGAGCCACCCCGTTCCTGTCCAGAACCCAAGCTCGGCCATTGTAAACTTCACCCTGCAGCACCTGGGGTTCATTTCCCCGGGTGTGCAGGTGTCCACCAGCCCCGCACCCGGAACTGTTCCTGTGTCACCAAGAACAGAGGCTGTGAGCGTCACACTCGAAAACACAGGTGCTCAGCAAGGAAGGACCACCAAGTACGACACACCCGTCCTGGGCCAGAACCAAGCAAACGGACCGTCAGGTGCAGGGACCGGGGCACAGCAGGTGAGAGTATTTCCAAGTCATTCGTCTTTTCCTTTGGTTCCTAAGTCCCAAGTATCAGTATCATGGGAGACTCACTTTTGCTTTGGGAAAAAGAAAGGATGCGGGATCAAAAGGCCTGCCTTCCTTGCAAGCCCAGGAAGACTGCTCTAGGAGTCCAAATCATGGGACTGTCACTAGCTTTTTGTCTCATCTTAACGAAAATAATTGAGAAACTCAGGCAGACTCACCTAGCTGGGGACGCGAGGTTCCCATCACATGACACGTCCAGATTATGACATGTCCAGATTATGGACACGAAAGGATGGGACACATCCTTTCAGTCCACTCTTCTGAGTTTGCCAGGGTGTCTCCCTGTCTGCAGGGGTTTAACTTTTCTCCATTCCTCTCTTTCCAATAAGCCTGTTCCCGTGACACCCAAAGGGTCCCAGCTAGTGGCCGAAAGCTTCTTCCGTACCCCAGGTGGGCCGACAAAACCAACGGGCTCCTCCTGCTTGGATTTTGATGGTGCGAATCACACCTCCATAGCGACTCTCTTCGTCCCACAGCGAAAACTGGAAGTCTCAACAGAGGACGTCCATTAACGGACACATTTGGCTTTGTCTCATCTTCTAAAAGAGTTGTTTAACTGAGAAGATGTCCTCAGACTGATCTGGAGAACACATTCTCTGAAAAGACTGTAAATACGTTGGGGGTCTGCTTAATTGCAAAGCAGACACTTGTTTTCATGCATATATATATATATATATATATATATATATATATCCGCACAGACATACAAATATATATTTGTACTAAGCTAAGTTCAGCCATTAGTCCTACAGAAGAAAATGTCGAACTAAGGTATTTGAACTTCTGAGAGAAGGGCTTTGTTCAGCTGTGCCTGCCCCATTATGCTGAGTTAACTGTGTTTTTAAAGTTTACTTCCCTTTGTGTGAACCTGTGACAGGCCTAACACAGCGCTCTCTTCAACTTGGCACAAACAGAACGCTGCACATATAAGGTATTTTTAAATAGGAGGACTGTAGCTATATTTTTTGTAATTTCTTTCTAGCTGTTGTTGTTGCCGTATGTCTTTTTGTAAAGTTCGCAATAATCTTTAATCAAGTCTATGGAAAAATTATTTATAAAATGTATTTTTAATCATAAGTTGTTCAAATTAAACCTCTTCTAAAATGTATTTAACATCTTCACGTGGCCTGTTGCAAGAAACTCCTGGTACCAGCATGCATCCTGTGTCGCCTTAGTTAGGTCAAGTTAATCTCCTCCTTCTTCCCCTCTTTCGATCCTCCATATGGCTCCACTTCTACAGAAGTGAGAATGGCTTCAGAGAAGCTGCCGCTTGGCCAAAGACAACCAGCTTGGTTCGTGTGCTTCCCACCATACCCTGGGAGGCTGGAAATGAGAGACGGGCTGGGTGCTCCCTGCCCTGCCCTGGCACGGCCAGCATCCACCCCAGCCTCCCACTCTCGACAGAAGAGAGGGTGCAGTCCTCCTTCCACACTTTGCAATGGCCCAGCTCCAAGGATGGGCAAGCAGCAGGAAGGATTCTAATTTCGTCCACACTCAAGGAACCTCCGCATTAAAACCTCCATGAGCTCCAAGAGAAGAAACGAGCTATAATGTGTTCGACATGTATCTTCCTGATCTTCTGCTTATGTGACGAATTGTACCTTAACAATTGACATGTGCTTTCCCTGGTTGGGGGTCTTAAAGGATCATCATAATAGCTATTTCCTACATGTTTACTATGAGCCAGGCACTGTACTACACATTTTTTTTTCTAAGATTCATTTATTTATTTATTTTTGGCCATGGTGGGATCTTTGTTGCTGCACTCAGGCTTTCTTAAGTTGAGGCGGTCTGGGGCTATTTGTTGTCAGGTGCAGGCTTCTCCTTGCAGTGGCTTCTCTTGTTGCAGAGCACAGGGTCTAGGCGCTTAGGCTTCATTAGCCGTGGCTCATGGGTTCTAGAGCGCTGGCTCAGTAGTTGAGACACACAGGCTTAGTTGCTCTGTGGTATGTGGGATCTTCCAGGACCAGGGATTGAACCTGTATCCCTTGCATTGCAAGGTGGATTCTTACACTGGACCACCAAGAAAGCTCTGTGCTATACACTTTAAAAGCATTATCTCTACACACTAGGATGATGAGGTCACTCAAGCTGCCAGAGATTCAAGCAGCAAGTCGAGGGTCACACTGCTAGTGTATGCAAGGACTTAACCCATCTCTTCATCCATTTATTACCCACTGGCCTCCAGATGTGTGCCCAGCCACTCCAGTAGAAGCAAGCATAGTTTCAGGTTAATCTGAACATTTGTAAGTTCACCCCTTTCAAATAGACACCGTTTACACAACCAAGTACAGCTAAGAAAGCAGATTTCCTTTTTTTTTTTTTTTTTTTTGAAATTCTATTGGAATATAGTTGATTTCCAATGTTGAGTTAGTTTCAGCTGTATAGCAAAGTCTATCAGTTATATATACGCATATCTTGTTCAGTCACTAAGTTGTGTCTGACTCTGCCACCTCATGGACTGCAGAACACCAGGCTTCCCTGTCCTTCACCATCTCCCAGAGTTGCTCAAACTCATGTATTGAATCGGTGATGCCATCCAACCATCTTATCCTCTGTCATCCTCTCCTCCTCCTGCCCTCAATCTTTCCCAGCATCAGGGTCTTTTCTAATGAGTTGGCTCTTCACATCAGGTGGCCAAAGTATTGGAGTTTCAGCTTCAGAATCTGTCCTTCAATGAATATTCAGAGTTTATTTCCTTTAGGATTGACTGGTTTAATCTCCTTGCAGTCCAAGGGACTCTCAAGAATCTTCTCCAGCACCACAGTTCAAACGCATCAGTTCTTCAGTGCTCAGCCTTCTCTGTGGTCCAGCTGTCACAGCCACACAGGACTACTGGGAAAACCATAGCTTTGATTATATGGGCCTCTGTCAGCAAAATGATGTCTCTGCTTTCTAATACGCTGTCTAGATTTGTCATAGCTTTTCTTCCAAGAAGCAAGAGTCTTTTAATTCCATGGCTGCAATCACCAGCCATACGATTTTGGAGCCCAAGACAATAAAATCTGTTACTGTCAGTGCTTCCACTTTTCCCCCTTCTATTTGCCCTGAAATGATGGGACCAGATGCCATGATCTTAGTTTTTTGAATATTGAGTTTTAAACCAGCTTCTTCACTCTTTTCTTTCACCTTCATCAAGAGGCTCTTCAGTTGCTCCTCCACTCTTTATTTTTCTTAATTCTTTTCCCCCTTTTCCTATATAGGCCATTCCAGCAGCAAGTCGAGGTCACACTGCTAGTGTATGCAAGGACTTAACCCATCTCTTCATCCATTTATTACCCACTGGCCTCCAGATGTGTGCCCAGCCACTCCAGTAGAAGCAAGCATAGTTTCAGGTTAATCTGAACATTTGTAAGTTCACCCCTTTCAAATAGACACCGTTTACACAACCAAGTACAGCTAAGAAAGCAGATTTCCTTTTTTTTTTTTTTTTTTTTTGAAATTCTATTGGAATATAGTTGATTTCCAATGTTGAGTTAGTTTCAGCTGTATAGCAAAGTCTATCAGTTATATATACGCATATCTTGTTCAGTCACTAAGTTGTGTCTGACTCTGCCACCTCATGGACTGCAGAACACCAGGCTTCCCTGTCCTTCACCATCTCCCAGAGTTGCTCAAACTCATGTATTGAATCGGTGATGCCATCCAACCATCTTATCCTCTGTCATCCTCTCCTCCTCCTGCCCTCAATCTTTCCCAGCATCAGGGTCTTTTCTAATGAGTTGGCTCTTCACATCAGGTGGCCAAAGTATTGGAGTTTCAGCTTCAGAATCTGTCCTTCAATGAATATTCAGAGTTTATTTCCTTTAGGATTGACTGGTTTAATCTCCTTGCAGTCCAAGGGACTCTCAAGAATCTTCTCCAGCACCACAGTTCAAACGCATCAGTTCTTCAGTGCTCAGCCTTCTCTGTGGTCCAGCTGTCACAGCCACACAGGACTACTGGGAAAACCATAGCTTTGATTATATGGGCCTCTGTCAGCAAAATGATGTCTCTGCTTTCTAATACGCTGTCTAGATTTGTCATAGCTTTTCTTCCAAGAAGCAAGAGTCTTTTAATTCCATGGCTGCAATCACCAGCCATACGATTTTTGAGCCCAAGAAAATAAAATCTGTCACTATTTCCACTTTTTCTCCATCTATTTGCCATGGAGTGATGGGACCAGATGCCATGATCTTAGTTTTTTTTGAATATTGAGTTTAAAGCCAGCTTTTTCACTCTCCTCTTTCACCTTCATCAAGAGGCTCTTCAGTTGCTCTTCCACTCTTTATTTTTCTTAATTCTTTTCCCTCTTTTCCTATATAGGCCATTCCAGAGCATTGAGTAGACCTCCCTGTGCTATAGAGCAGGTTCTTATTATCTATTTTATATATAGTAGTTTTTATATGCCAATCCAATCTCCCAAATATTCCTCCCCAACCTTATCCTCTGGTAACCATAAGCTTGTTTTCTACATCCATGATTCTACTTATGTTTTGTAAGTAAGTTCATCTGTACCATTTTTAAGATTTGACATATAAGTGATATATTTGTTTTTCTGTGTGTGACTTCACTCAGTATGACAATCTCTAGGTCAATCCAAGAGGCCAGATTTTCACATTAACCTAGTGACCCCTCTTCCTCCACACCACTGGAGAACCAATAAGAACTGCTTCCCTCCAAATACCCAGTCTTTGCTGTTATAAACCTACTTGGAGGGCATGTGAATGGTTCCTGATTTAATAAATGGCCCATGCCTTTCAGGTGCTTATAATATCATTGAGGAAGACAGTATATTACATACAAATGCATGAAGAAAGAAAGACTGCCATGCAACAAAGAAAAGGTAAGTTGTCAAATAGTACATACAGGCAAAAGACACCATACAGTGGAGGCTGCTAGATCAATGCACAGAGAACTGAGAGAAACACTAATCTAGACAGTTGCTGCAGCTCCAAGGAGGTAAAGTTCCTGATACCCGCCTCCTGATTCCCTATAGCTGAGGTGGAGAGCCTGGAGACCAAGAGTTGGCTCTTCCCCATCCTCGGTCCTCCACATGGAGAAGTAAAGTACCTCCCTAGGATGGAAGCATGGGAAAATCAGATGCACAGAAAGTATGGAGGTGTGTCCCATCCAGTTCTGCCACTCTGTCTGATTCACAGAGTTGCCCCATAGCCCCCACTTCCTGGTGCTGAGGCCCTTGTGGATTCCTTTCCCCTGGGTGTGGGTGGGGCCTGTGATTCCTTCTAGCCAACAATCCACAGTAAAGGTGATGGGGTGTGTGTGAGTGTGTGCACATGTGTCTTTCTTGCCAGCCTAAACGGGGGGAATTTAGCAGCCAACTGTTGGAGCCTGCCACTGGTGAAAATGTAGCTGAACCAACAATGGGGAACTTGCAAGCAGATCCTTCCACTCTTTAAGTCAGTTGAGTAGACCTCTGTGCTATAGAGCAGGTTCTTATTATCTATTTTATATATAGTAGTTTTTATGCCAATCCAATCTCCCAAATATTCCTCCCCAACCTTATCCTCTGGTAACCATAAGCTTGTTTTCTACATCCATGATTCTACTTATGTTTTGTAAGTAAGTTCATCTGTACCATTTTTAAGATTTGACATATAAGTGATATATTTGTTTTTCTGTGTGTGACTTCACTCAGTATGACAATCTCTAGGTCAATCCAAGAGGCCAGATTTTCACATTAACCTAGTGACCCCTCTTCCTCCACACCACTGGAGAACCAATAAGAACTGCTTCCCTCCAAATACCCAGTCTTTGCTGTTATAAACCTACTTGGAGGGCATGTGAATGGTTCCTGATTTAATAAATGGCCCATGCCTTTCAGGTGCTTATAATATCATTGAGGAAGACAGTATATTACATACAAATGCATGAAGAAAGAAAGACTGCCATGCAACAAAGAAAAGGTAAGTTGTCAAATAGTACATACAGGCAAAAGACACCATACAGTGGAGGCTGCTAGATCAATGCACAGAGAACTGAGAGAAACACTAATCTAGACAGTTGCTGCAGCTCCAAGGAGGTAAAGTTCCTGATACCCGCCTCCTGATTCCCTATAGCTGAGGTGGAGAGCCTGGAGACCAAGAGTTGGCTCTTCCCCATCCTCGGTCCTCCACATGGAGAAGTAAAGTACCTCCCTAGGATGGAAGCATGGGAAAATCAGATGCACAGAAAGTATGGAGGTGTGTCCCATCCAGTTCTGCCACTCTGTCTGATTCACAGAGTTGCCCCATAGCCCCCACTTCCTGGTGCTGAGGCCCTTGTGGATTCCTTTCCCCTGGGTGTGGGTGGGGCCTGTGATTCCTTCTAGCCAACAATCCACAGTAAAGGTGATGGGGTGTGTGTGAGTGTGTGCACATGTGTCTTTCTTGCCAGCCTCGGGAATGACCATGTTTGGGTAGCCCAACAAGGAACCTGTGAGCAGCCAACTGTTGGAGCCTGCCACTGACAACCAGCAAGAAATAGAAATCCTCAGTGTATGAGAAACTGAATGGGACCAACAATCTGAGTGAACTTGCAAGCAGATCCTTCCCAACTTGGACTTCTGATGAGACGACAGCCATGACACCTTGACTGCAGCCTTATGAGAAAACACAACTAAGCCATCCCCAGACATCGGACCCACAGAAACGATGAGATAGTGAATTCATACTGTTTGAAGATGCTAAGTTTTCAGTGATCTTGTCATGTGGCAGTAGAGAGCTAATACAGCTCCATAAACCCACTGGGTTCATAAATGTCTTCTTCCAGTTTGCCTTATTATTATTCACCAGTTGTATAGGCATTCATAGAAACAAACATCACTGAGACATGGTAACTACAAAGGCTTTCATAGGAGAAACACTGTCCATTTTTAAAACTGGAAGCAACTTTAAAGATGCCAAATAGTAGCACAGTAGTGGACAATGATCTGTCCAGCACAAAATTTCCTCCCTCAAACTGCTTCCTAAATTTCTTCTTAAGGAATTACTGGGTGGAGCCCCATGGACTGTAACTGGGGTTCCCAACCCATACCTTGTCAGCCAGCCTAAACCAACCTCCCTGGAATCTGATATTCCTTTCATCCTCCAAGTAGCATTCTTACTATTCTGTCTCCCTCCCCCCAGCACCCCGCAAGACTACTGCTGGACTTCTTACTTCCCAGTCTCTGGGAAAGCCATGGGCACCTGCTCAAGTTCCAGCCTGATTTTCAGTCATCATCCACTGATTCTGTGTATCTTGGCTATCCTTCCAAGAAGTTTCCTTTGCTTCAAGTTGCTGATCATACCTGTGACTGGCAAACAAAGGACCCTTAGCAAATCACAGAGTGAAACTCAGTGCTAAGGTTTCCCAGTGCCCAGAATAACTAGTTTCCCATTTCCTTGGCCTGGTGAAATCCAGCCAAAGGCTGAACAAAAGAGGCATGAAGAAATGCTTATCTCATCAGAAAACGCAAGCAACTTACGTATGTTCAAGTAAATGCAACAAGCTGTTCAAAATACCTAGAAGGGTAGTAATAGGATGAAGAAGAGCTGCAAGTAGCCCAGAGAACTACAGCAACAGAATTTGCTGAAAAAAAAAAAAAAAAAAATGTTCAAACCTATCTTTAAAACAAGTTTCCTCAGCCTTGTCCTTTTCAAGTGATTAGTGTTTCTGCAGATAAAAGATAAAGAGATTTTCAGAATTTAAGCAGATAAGCTGTTCTAAGCAATCCTATTAATTTTACAGAAGAGTATGGGTTGACTGCAGATTCTTTCCTGTATTTACCACTGACTGGCAGTTTTCAAATCTTGAGAGCCTAAAAGAAGAGATAAGCTGAAAAGAAGTGTCATTATTTTAGGTTGTAAAAAGTATCAACCTTATAATCAACTTTTACAGAGTGATTTTATATCTCAATGTTCTACTGAGGGCATTCAGGTCAATTGCTTGCTCAGTTGGATTAGTAAGCTAAATTAGATGTGCTGTGATTGTCAACAATAGGTTGAAAAGTAGGTAGGGAATATATTATCAGTGTCCTTCAACAGTCAGGTAATTAACTACATTTATGAAAGTGTGTAAGAGAATCTTCTATATTCCACGAGTTAAGCTCAGAGTCTGATCTGCCCTGTATATACTGAATTCTATTTAAAAATCACTTTTTCTGGTTCAATCTCAGGTTTCATCTCCAAAAAAAAAAAATGCATTTATTCAACTTTTATCCTATGCTCAGCACTGTTATGTAAAATAATGCCAGTTATCCTACTTTTGATAATAAACTAACCTGTGTGTAAATCTTCTAAATGTTTATCCTGCATAAATTTTTTATTTTAGTTACTACTGATTATAGTCTTCTAAAATGATTATATAGCTTTCCAGATTCCTAAACAGAGTACTTTGAATATAATTGAAACTTTTCTTCATGTTTCAGAAACTCATGAGCACTATTTTATTATATTCAAACTCAACAAACAATTTAGGCCATCTATAGCACAAATGTCTCCAAGGGCTAATAGATATAGGTCTGAAAAACTAATCTCATCAGAAAACGCAAGCAACTTACGTATGTTCAAGTAAATGCAACAAGCTGTTCAAAATACCTAGAAGGGTAGTAATAGGATGAAGAAGAGCTGCAAGTAGCCCAGAGAACTACAGCAACAGAATTTGCTGAAAAAAAAAAAAAAAAAAAATGTTCAAACCTATCTTTAAAACAAGTTTCCTCAGCCTTGTCCTTTTCAAGTGATTAGTGTTTCTGCAGATAAAAGATAAAGAGATTTTCAGAATTTAAGCAGATAAGCTGTTCTAAGCAATCCTATTAATTTTACAGAAGAGTATGGGTTGACTGCAGATTCTTTCCTGTATTTACCACTGACTGGCAGTTTTCAAATCTTGAGAGCCTAAAAGAAGAGATAAGCTGAAAAGAAGTGTCATTATTTTAGGTTGTAAAAAGTATCAACCTTATAATCAACTTTTACAGAGTGATTTTATATCTCAATGTTCTACTGAGGGCATTCAGGTCAATTGCTTGCTCAGTTGGATTAGTAAGCTAAATTAGATGTGCTGTGATTGTCAACAATAGGTTGAAAAGTAGGTAGGGAATATATTATCAGTGTCCTTCAACAGTCAGGTAATTAACTACATTTATGAAAGTGTGTAAGAGAATCTTCTATATTCCACGAGTTAAGCTCAGAGTCTGATCTGCCCTGTATATACTGAATTCTATTTAAAAATCACTTTTTCTGGTTCAATCTCAGGTTTCATCTCCAAAAAAAAAAAATGCATTTATTCAACTTTTATCCTATGCTCAGCACTGTTATGTAAAATAATGCCAGTTATCCTACTTTTGATAATAAACTAACCTGTGTGTAAATCTTCTAAATGTTTATCCTGCATAAATTTTTTATTTTAGTTACTACTGATTATAGTCTTCTAAAATGATTATATAGCTTTCCAGATTCCTAAACAGAGTACTTTGAATATAATTGAAACTTTTCTTCATGTTTCAGAAACTCATGAGCACTATTTTATTATATTCAAACTCAACAAACAATTTAGGCCATCTATAGCACAGTAATGTCTCCAAGGGCTAATAGATATATAGGTCTGCATCCTCCTAAAATTAATGGCTCTAGAATAATTATGCTTTCCAAGTTCTGCTTTTTAAAAAAGAATTTTTTTTAAATTTTGGACTCTTTTATTGGTTTTCTATTTATTTATTTTCATCCATCTGTATTCTTTGGCATGTGTGGGCCTCCCAATGCAACGGCCTCTCTCGTTGCAGAGCACGGGCCCTGGGCACATGCACTCCAGAGTGCAGGCTCGCAATTGGACACACTAGTCCAGCCACTCCATGCCATATGGGATCCTCCCTGGGCCAGGGATCGAACCGGTGCCCCTTGCACTGCAAGGTGGACTCTTTACCCACTGGACCACCAGGGAAGCCCCAAGTTCTGCTTTTATGGTCTCTTTTTCCACCTTTGATAATCAGCTTCAACTTGCATCTTCCTTCTAACTTCATGATGAATCTCTCTCCTAACCCAGGAAAACAGAAGGATTCCAAGGGCTCTGATGTTACCACACTCATCTTTATAAACCAAGTCAATATAGAGGGATGGATAAGGAAGATATGGCACATCTATACAATGGAATATCACTGAGCCATCGAAAAGAATGAAATAAGGCCATTAGCAGCAACATGGATGGAGCTAGAAAGCACCATACTGAGTGAAGTAAGTCAGCTGGAGAAGGAGAAATAGCATAGGGCATCCCTTATATGTGGAATCTAAAGAGAAGCGATACAAATGAACTAACTTACAAAACAGAAAGAGACTCACAGACTAGAAAAATGAAAGTATCATTGCCAGGGGACATGGGAAGATAGGGAACTGGGATGGCCGTGTGCATACTGCTATATTAAAAATGGATAGCAAATGAGGACCTATTGTCTAACACATAGAACTCTGTTCAGTGTTCTACGGCAGCCTGGAAGGAAGAGAGGCTTGGGGGAGAATGGATACATGCATATGTATGGCTGAGTCCCTTTGCTGTTCACCTGAAACTATCACGACTTTGTTAATTGGTTATACCCCAATACAAAATTAAAAGTTAAAAAATAAATAAACCAAGTCAAAAGATTCCTAACTATTTAAAGAGTACTCTATTCCTCTCCTGTAGGGTAAAAGCCATGTGCTTCATCAGGTGCATCTCTTGCCAAACAGTGGTCCTTCTCATTGTCTACACAAATCCAAACTTATTGATACTAGGAATCTAGAACATGATGGAGTGCCAAGGATATGGAATAGAAAATACATACCTAGATTCATGATCAAAATCCAGTACCTAAACAATAAGGGCATTTCTACATGGAGATATTCTGAGAAATAGTACATGTCTTAGGTGTACGAGGGGGAAGGGCAGGACTAGATATATAGAAGGAATCATCTTTATTAGAGCATCGACCAGTATACCTACCCCAAAACTGGATTATGGGGTGGTTACTATTGGACCCATTTACAAATGAAGAAGCAAATATGTAGCTTTTCAGAAACTATAGTGCCCCTCCCACAGTAAGTGTGCAAAGCCAGAACGCACATGCAGATCAGCCTGGCGACAAAGCTGTTCTGATGCCAGGCCCCCCCCGCTCCTGTGCTCCGTCACGTGGAAGTTGTCACACATTTTCAGACTCTGGTGAAACAGGCTGATTCCAGACTGTTCATGACAAATGAGAACAGAGCCAGGCACATTACTCTCAAAGCATGACAGCTATTTCTATTTTAGGCTCCCTACCTTTAGTGATTAATGCTGTATCAAGTTGCTTAAGCCAAAACACCCTTTCACAAAAATCCCCTTTGTGTGATGGTTGTGCTTTTGAGTTCACCCAAAGAGGAGGACTAGGTTCCTTGGACTGACTGGTTGGTACCAGCCCTGATTCTCCAGTTCACCCTTTCAAACCTTTACTCTCTCAGCTCCTCCCACAATGGTGCAAGGTCTAATTCCTGGGAGGGGGGGAAACCTTATCAAGGTTCTGTTTCTCTGATTTAACCCTGACTATAAAATACTATGCGTCACATTTGAAAGGAAATGGGGTTGGGGGAGTTCCAGAGATGACCAAGGGCTGTCTAGTTCCCAGTGTGCAGAGAATAGAATGGGCCAGTTAAGTGGTTACTTTAGAAGCTGTGGGTCACCTTTGTTGCCAAGATTTTCGTAGCTGCAAATTTGGGAGCTAAAGGATTTACCCCAATACAAAATTAAAAGTTAAAAAATAAATAAACCAAGTCAAAAGATTCCTAACTATTTAAAGAGTACTCTATTCCTCTCCTGTAGGGTAAAAGCCATGTGCTTCATCAGGTGCATCTCTTGCCAAACAGTGGTCCTTCTCATTGTCTACACAAATCCAAACTTATTGATACTAGGAATCTAGAACATGATGGAGTGCCAAGGATATGGAATAGAAAATACATACCTAGATTCATGATCAAAATCCAGTACCTAAACAATAAGGGCATTTCTACATGGAGATATTCTGAGAAATAGTACATGTCTTAGGTGTACGAGGGGGAAGGGCAGGACTAGATATATAGAAGGAATCATCTTTATTAGAGCATCGACCAGTATACCTACCCCAAAACTGGATTATGGGGTGGTTACTATTGGACCCATTTACAAATGAAGAAGCAAATATGTAGCTTTTCAGAAACTATAGTGCCCCTCCCACAGTAAGTGTGCAAAGCCAGAACGCACATGCAGATCAGCCTGGCGACAAAGCTGTTCTGATGCCAGGCCCCCCCCGCTCCTGTGCTCCGTCACGTGGAAGTTGTCACACATTTTCAGACTCTGGTGAAACAGGCTGATTCCAGACTGTTCATGACAAATGAGAACAGAGCCAGGCACATTACTCTCAAAGCATGACAGCTATTTCTATTTTAGGCTCCCTACCTTTAGTGATTAATGCTGTATCAAGTTGCTTAAGCCAAAACACCCTTTCACAAAAATCCCTTCGTGTGATGGTTGTGCTTTTGAGTTCACCCAAAGAGGAGGACTAGGTTCCTTGGACTGACTGGTTGGTACCAGCCCTGATTCTCCAGTTCACCCTTTCAAACCTTTACTCTCTCAGCTCCTCCCACAATGGTGCAAGGTCTAATTCCTGGGAGGGGGGGAAACCTTATCAAGGTTCTGTTTCTCTGATTTAACCCTGACTATAAAATACTATGCGTCACATTTGAAAGGAAATGGGGTTGGGGGAGTTCCAGAGATGACCAAGGGCTGTCTAGTTCCCAGTGTGCAGAGAATAGAATGGGCCAGTTAAGTGGTTACTTTAGAAGCTGTGGGTCACCTTTGTTGCCAAGATTTTCGTAGCTGCAAATTTGGGAGCTAAAGGATTTTTAGGTCAAAGTGCCCTTTACAAATGCAGTGCATGGAACTCAGTCACTGTCTACCCACTGCGACATCTGACCCGGCTTAGTTACAATGCCAGGAGACGCCACATGCAAGATCCCACCTGCCTCAGCTCAGTCGAACAGAAAAGGCATGGCTTGGTGCCACCCATCTGGCTTCCGACTCCAGTTCTGACCGCCTGAATAACACACATAACTGCTCAGGCCTGGTTTCCTCTTCTATCATTAGAGAAGGAAACTCAAGGAAATGATTTTTGCGGTCCCATAGAAATAAATTTTTATGAAAAGCAAATTTAAAGTCAGTAGTGATTTAAAGTCAGTAGTGATTTCTAGCACATAAGCAGAAACTGCACTCAACCAAGAAGTTTGTCAAATATAGGGGAATGGGATGATCCTAGGGAGAAAAGGAGCTGCTTAATGAAACCACTAATCCTCAGACCTGAACGCACATGGTCTCCCTCCTGGCTAATACCACAGAAAGCAGACTGAGAATTTATCACTGCCATTATTGCAAGAAGTTGTCATGTCCATGAAACTAATCTTAAAAACTGAAAGTCTAGGGCTCCCCTGGTGGTCCAGTGGGTAAAGAGTACACCTTGCAGTGCAAGGGGCACCTGTTCAATCCCTGGCCTGGGAAGATTCCACGTGCCATGGAGTGGCTGGACCATTGCGTCCGATTATGAGCCAGCACTCTGGAGCGCATGTGCCGAGAGCCGGTGCTCTGCAGTGAGAGAGGCCACTGCAACGGGAGGCTCACACATGCCAAAGAATAAAGATGGACGGAAAACAAATGATGACTCAGAGGCAAAAGAAAAAAAAAAAAAAAGAAAGTCTATTCATTCTTCTTTTGGTATTGCTATCTTGACTTTGCCTATCAGTTCTATATATGTCTGGTCTGGTCTGTTCTGTGGCATTAATTAGAGACTATCTATGGGATCTAGAGCTTCAGTTAAACATTTGAGGGAAATGGATAGACAGGCATCTTCCTTAACAACCAGCTTTCTGCATGGAATATTCTCAATAAGATAGAGCCTGAGGATCTCAGTGTTGGAAAAGACCTTAGAGATCAACTCATCCAGGCTTTCTCACACTTCAAGCTTGGACCCTAAGTCAGAGTCACATCCCCTGCTCCAAACTGGTGTCATGCTGGCTATATTAGAAACTCAGAAATACCTCCTACAAATTCTTAGATTCCCATCTTCAAGAGACAAGCCTCAGGTAGGGTCCTGGATTTTTCTCTTTTTTTTCATTTTTATTGGAGTTAGTTTCTACTGTACAGCAAAGTGACTCAGCTAAACGTGTGTATATAGTCCCTCTGTTTTGGATTTCCTTCTCAATTAGGTCACCACAAAACACTGAGTAGAGATCCCTGTGCTGTGGAGTAGAGTTTCACAAGATACCAATTTTACACATAGTATCTACAAATAGACAGATAATGTCTCTATATATACATATATATGATAGATAGATAATGTCGGTCTATATATATATATGTCAATCTCAGTCTTCCCTTTCCCCTTTGGTATCCACACATTTGTTCTCAACACCTATGTCTCCAGAATTTTCTATTAAGGTTTTTTTCTGGGGGGGGCGGGCACTTCTATCAATGTTTCATTTCTTTCTTGTTCTTTGGCCCATGTGGGCCTCCCATTACAGTGGCCTCTCTCATCACAGAGCACTGGCTCTGGGCGCATGCACTCCAGAGCTCCGGCTTGGTAATTGGACATATCGGTTCAGTCGCTCTGCGGCACGTGGGTTCTTCCCAGGCCAGGGATCAAACCGGCGCTTTGCACTGCAAGGCGGTGTCCTTACCCATTGGACCACCAGGGAAGCCCTATTTTTTAAGTTTGCCATTTAATTCACATTTGTTGCTAGGTTTGAGAATATCTCTCTGGAAGGGTCATCATCCAGTCTTTAAATTGTCCTAACAGAACTTCAGGTGCTAATCAAGGCAGAGTGAGCCTGTTAATAGCTTCTCTCTCCCACTGACTATAACCAGAACTTCTGGAGAGAAGACAAAAGCAGCTAGCTGAGGCCTCTGAGAAGTAAAAAAGTAGCAAGTAGAATAAGAAGGGCAGTCAGAACCTGAAGAGCAACACACTGATAGTACTTGCTTTCCTTTTCTGTATCTCTTGGCTTTGCTCCAAGAATGGGCTGAGTCCTGGAACTGTGCACTAGGTAGAGACTGCAAAAAGATCAGAAAGAAACCCCCTTTTCCAGCTGGAGGATAAGGAAAGGGGGCCCATAGAACAAAGAAGTATGGGGACAATCCATTTTTCTTTCTTCTCTTTCCCTCCCAGGCTCCAACACCAGCCGTAGGCCTAAAGCTTTGCTGCCATGATGGTGGTCACAGAGGTGTGAGCACCTCAAACTCAACCATTTCTCAGTTTATACAAATTGGGAAAAGAAGTCCCAGTGATCTGAAGAGTATGGGAGAATTCTTGTTAGTTTCCTCTCTTTTCTTTTCATGTTGTCTAGAAAGCAACAAAAGGTGCTCAGAATGTGTACGGGTTAAAATTCTGGGAGAGCCTTCGACAAAGTAGAACATCCATTTATGATAAAAACTCTTCAGAAAATGAGTATAGAAGGAACCTATCCCAACATAATAAAAGCCATCTATGAGAAGCCTACAGCGAACATTATCCTTAACGGTGAAAAAATGAAAGCATTCCCTCTAAGATCAGGAACAAGACAGGGGTGCCCACTTTCACCACTACTATTCAACATAGTCCTGGAAGTCCTAGCAACAGCAATAAGAGAAGAGAAAGAAATAAAGGGAATCTAGATTAGAAAGGAAGAAGTAAAGCTCTCTCTTTTTGCAGATGACATGATATTATACATAGAAAATCCCAAAGACACGGTTACAAAGCTACTAGAGCTAATCGATGAATTCAGCAAAGTCGCAGGATACAAAGTCAACACACAGAAGTCACTGGCATTCCTATACACAAACAATGAAAAATCAGAAAATGAAATCAAAGAGGCAATCCCCTTCACCATCGCAACCAAAAGAATCAAATATCTAGGAATAAACCTGCCCAAAGAAACAAAAGAATTGACACTACAAGACACTCAAGAAGGCAGTAGCCTGAAGAGCAACACACCTGGAGGCCTCTGAGAAGTAAAAAAGTAGCAAGTAGAATAAGAAGGGCAGTCAGAACCTGAAGAGCAACACACTGATAGTACTTGCTTTCCTTTTCTGTATCTCTTGGCTTTGCTCCAAGAATGGGCTGAGTCCTGGAACTGTGCACTAGGTAGAGACTGCAAAAAGATCAGAAAGAAACCCCCTTTTCCAGCTGGAGGATAAGGAAAGGGGGCCCATAGAACAAAGAAGTATGGGGACAATCCATTTTTCTTTCTTCTCTTTCCCTCCCAGGCTCCAACACCAGCCGTAGGCCTAAAGCTTTGCTGCCATGATGGTGGTCACAGAGGTGTGAGCACCTCAAACTCAACCATTTCTCAGTTTATACAAATTGGGAAAAGAAGTCCCAGTGATCTGAAGAGTATGGGAGAATTCTTGTTAGTTTCCTCTCTTTTCTTTTCATGTTGTCTAGAAAGCAACAAAAGGTGCTCAGAATGTGTACGGGTTAAAATTCTGGGAGAGCCTTCGACAAAGTAGAACATCCATTTATGATAAAAACTCTTCAGAAAATGAGTATAGAAGGAACCTATCCCAACATAATAAAAGCCATCTATGAGAAGCCTACAGCGAACATTATCCTTAACGGTGAAAAAATGAAAGCATTCCCTCTAAGATCAGGAACAAGACAGGGGTGCCCACTTTCACCACTACTATTCAACATAGTCCTGGAAGTCCTAGCAACAGCAATAAGAGAAGAGAAAGAAATAAAGGGAATCTAGATTAGAAAGGAAGAAGTAAAGCTCTCTCTTTTTGCAGATGACATGATATTATACATAGAAAATCCCAAAGACACGGTTACAAAGCTACTAGAGCTAATCGATGAATTCAGCAAAGTCGCAGGATACAAAGTCAACACACAGAAGTCACTGGCATTCCTATACACAAACAATGAAAAATCAGAAAATGAAATCAAAGAGGCAATCCCCTTCACCATCGCAACCAAAAGAATCAAATATCTAGGAATAAACCTGCCCAAAGAAACAAAAGAATTGTACACAGAAAATTACAAGACACTCATGAGAGACATTAAAGAAGACTTTAACAGATGGAGAGATATTCCATGTTCCTGGGTCGGAAGAATCAATATTGTGAAAATGACCATACTACTAAATATCATCTACAGATTCAATGCAATACCTATCCAACTACCATTGATGTTTTTCACAGAACTAGACCAAATAATAACACAGTTCATATGGAAACACAGAAGACCTCGAATAGCCAAAGCAATCCTGAGGAAGAAAAACGGAGCTGGAGAAATCAGCCTCCCTAACTTCAGATTCTACTACAAAGCAACAGTCATCAAGACAGTATGGTACTGGCACAAAAACAGAACTATAGACCAATGGAACAAGACAGAGAACCCAGAGATAAACCCACGCACCTATGGGTACCTTATTTTTGACAAAGGAGGCAAAACTATAAAATGGGACAAAGACAGCCTCTTCAACAAATGGTGCTGGGAAAATTGGACAGCTACATGCAAAAAAATGAAATTGGAACATTCCCTGACACCATACACAAAGATCAACTCAAAATGGATTAAAGACCTAAATATAAGACCAGAAACCATCAAACTCTTAGAGGAGAATTTAGGCAAAACCCTCAAGGACATACATCAAAGCAAGATCTTCTCTGACCCACCTACTAGAATACCGGAACTGAAAAGAAAAGTGAACACGTGGGACCTAATAAAACTTAAAAGCTTTTGTACAGCAAAAGAAATTACAAAAAAGCTGAACAGACAGCCCACAGAGTGGGAGAAAATCATAGCAAATGAAACAACAAACAAAGAATTAATCTCCAAAATCTACAAGCAACTCAGACAACTCAGCACAGGAAAAACGAACAACCCAATCAAAAAATGGGAAAAAGACCTAAAGAGACGCCTCTCCAAAGAGGACATACAGATGGCCCAAAAGCACATGAAACGATGCTCGACCTCGCTTATTATTAGAGAAATGCAAATTAAAACCACAATGAGATATCACCTCACACCTGTCAGAATGGCCATCAATAAATTGACAGACAATAAATGCTGGAGAGGGTGCGGAGAAAAGGGAACCCTCTTGCATTGCTGGTAGGAATGTAAACTGATACAGCCTCTATGGAAGACAGTCTGGAGATTCCTTAAAAAACTAAAAATAGAAGCACCATACGACCCGGCAATCCCACTATTAGGCTTATATCCTGATGAAATCAAAACTGAAAGAGGCACCTGTACCCCAATGTTCATTGCAGCTCTCTATACAATAGCCAAAACATGGAAGCAACCTAGATGTCCATCGACAAATGAATGGATCCAGAAGCTCTGGTACATATATACAATGGAATACTACTCAGCTGTTAAAAGAAATGCAGAAGACTCAGTCCTAATGAGGTGGCTGGCTCTAGAATCTATCATAAAAAGTGAAGTAAGTCAAAAAGAGGAAGACAAATACAGTATACTAACACATATATATGGAATCTAGTAAGATGGTCATGATAACACACGCAGTGAACTCATGGAAAAACAGACAGAGAATAGATATAAGGGCATTGTGGAGAACGAACAGTGAGAGGGAGGCATAGAGGAAGTAACATGGAAACCTATACTGGCACGTATGGAAAAGATAGCTATTGTCATTGTGCTAAGGGAATAGGAGTGCCTACAATCACTTGGGGTGATGGTCCAGAGGGGTGGAAGGCAGGGAACTGGGTGTGGTGGGGGGGACCAGGGATATGCATATGAATGATCTGGGAACATACATGTTGGTGAACAACAAAACTCTGTAAAATCTTTAAAATAAAGAAAAAAAAAAGAAAAAATAATTCTGGGAGAAACAGTGGGTTTCTAGGCAGAAAGAAGCCTTGGGAGCCAGCAAGAGCCAGGGAAAGTCCAAGGATGAGACAGCAGGAGAAAGCAATCCATGAATTTTGCATATGAATTATTACCGGTCTGAGTCACTCCTGAGTTACACATCCACACAGACCCAAAGGATAAATAGGAAAGCTTTTGAAAACTAAACCATGATACAAATCATTGCCCAAGGAACAGATAAACACATGGATGGTATGTGTTGAACAGACACAGAGCACAGCAAAATCGACCGCTTATTAAAAATGCAAATTAAAACCACAATGAGATATCACCTCACACCTGTCAGAATGGCCATCAATAAATTGACAGACAATAAATGCTGGAGAGGGTGCGGAGAAAAGGGAACCCTCTTGCATTGCTGGTAGGAATGTAAACTGATACAGCCTCTATGGAAGACAGTCTGGAGATTCCTTAAAAAACTAAAAATAGAAGCACCATACGACCCGGCAATCCCACTATTAGGCTTATATCCTGATGAAATCAAAACTGAAAGAGGCACCTGTACCCCAATGTTCATTGCAGCTCTCTATACAATAGCCAAAACATGGAAGCAACCTAGATGTCCATCGACGAATGAATGGATCCAGAAGCTCTGGTACATATATACAATGGAATACTACTCAGCTGTTAAAAGAAATGCAGAAGACTCAGTCCTAATGAGGTGGCTGGCTCTAGAATCTATCATAAAAAGTGAAGTAAGTCAAAAAGAGGAAGACAAATACAGTATACTAACACATATATATGGAATCTAGTAAGATGGTCATGATAACACACGCAGTGAACTCATGGAAAAACAGACAGAGAATAGATATAAGGGCATTGTGGAGAACGAACAGTGAGAGGGAGGCATAGAGGAAGTAACATGGAAACCTATACTGGCACGTATGGAAAAGATAGCTATTGTCATTGTGCTAAGGGAATAGGAGTGCCTACAATCACTTGGGGTGATGGTCCAGAGGGGTGGAAGGCAGGGAACTGGGTGTGGTGGGGGGGACCAGGGATATGCATATGAATGATCTGGGAACATACATGTTGGTGAACAACAAAACTCTGTAAAATCTTTAAAATAAAGAAAAAAAAAAGAAAAAATAATTCTGGGAGAAACAGTGGGTTTCTAGGCAGAAAGAAGCCTTGGGAGCCAGCAAGAGCCAGGGAAAGTCCAAGGATGAGACAGCAGGAGAAAGCAATCCATGAATTTTGCATATGAATTATTACCGGTCTGAGTCACTCCTGAGTTACACATCCACACAGACCCAAAGGATAAATAGGAAAGCTTTTGAAAACTAAACCATGATACAAATCATTGCCCAAGGAACAGATAAACACATGGATGGTATGTGTTGAACAGACACAGAGCACAGCAAAAGCTCTGAAAACTGAACTGACATTGGAACGGCCACCCTCAGAAGACAAACACTACTTGAACTCTGAGTCTAACCACTCCACTGCCTATTTAAAACAAACAAACAGGGCTTCCCTGGTAGCTAAGTGGTGAAGAGTTCACCTGCCAATGCAGGAGACACAGGTTTGATTCCTAATCCAGGAAGACCCCACGTGCTGTGGAGCAACTTAGCCCGTGAGCCACAACTCTTGAGACTGTGCTCATGAATCTCGGAGCCGCAACTATTTGAGCCCATGTGCTGCAACTACTGAAGCCCGTGTGCCCTAGTTCCACGAGGGAAGTCACCTCAACAAGAAGCCTACTCGCCTCAACTAGAGAGTAGCCCCTACTCCCTGCAACTAGAGAAGAGCCTATGGCAGCAGTGAAAACCCAGAATAGCCAAAAATAAATAAATCAATTAATAAAGTTTATAAAAACAAACAGCAAACAAAAGTAACTGTTCTCCAGAGGATTTGAATAAGACCCAGAGTCTCACAACATAAATATTCAAAATTCCAGAATACAATTCAAAACTGGCTTACAAAAAGAGCAGACAACAAAGAAAAGACAAAAATCTGCCCAATTCTCAAAGGACAAGAGCATCAACAGATGCCAAATCCAAGACCATTGAAATAGTTGCTGGAATTCTAGCAATTTTAAACCATGATCCATGGTTTAAACCATGGATCCATGTAACCATGATCCATGAGGATGTACATTCTTGAAACGAATGGAAATATAGAGGGTTTGGTGAAACAAACAGAAACTATAAAGAACAAAAGCAGAAATTTTAGACCCTTAAAATACAGTTTTTGAAATAAAGAAAATTCACTGGATGGATTCAACACTACAAATAAAACTTAACATTTTCCAGAGATTTTGCTGATTCAGTTCAGTTCAGTTGCTCAGTCATGTCTGACGCATCCCTGTTCTGTCTGGCTGATTTTAGTGGTCAACAATAAGAAAATAAAAGTCAACAATAAGAAAATAATCCAATTACTTTTAAATAGGCAAAAGAGTTGAACAGTTTACTACAGAAGTATATAGATCGCACATGAAGATTTTCAGCATCATTATTCAGTGAGGAAATACAGATTAAAACCACTTACTGGAATAACTAATTAAAATACCATTATTAGAAAGACTAAAATTTTTAAATTCAAGAAATTGATCATACTTAATGTTGATAAGGATGTAGAATCTGTAGTCTCATTTGTTGCTGATGGCAATCCAAAATGGTACAGATACTTTCATAAACTACTTGGCAGTTTCCCATAAAAATAATCATGGACTGATTTTATGACCAGAAATTATTCTTGGTATATTTACTTCAGAAAATGAAGAGTTATCTTCGTACAAAAACCTGTATGCAGGGCTTCCCTGGTGGTCCAGTGGGTAAGGACACCACCTTGCAGTGCAAGGGGCGCCAGTTCGATCCCTGGCCTGGGAAGATCCCATGTGTCAAATTACCGAGCTGGAGCTCTGGAGCGCATGCGCCCAGAGCCGGTGCTCTGTGACAACAGAGGCCACCGTGATGGGAGGCCCACATGGGCCAAAGAGCAAAGATGGATGAAAATGGACAAATGAAAGACCAATAGAAGTGGCCTGCCTGCTCCCCTCCCTCCCCACTCCCCCTCAATAAATAAATAAATAAATCTTTAAAAAAAAAAAAAAAACCTGTATGCTACTAATATTTTCAGTATTCATAGTTTATTTACTCCAAACTGGAAACAACCCAAATATTCCTGGAATTTATCCTACTTGGTGTTCTCTGAGTTTGGTATCTGACATTAATTTGGGAAATTCTCAGCTACTGTTGCTTCAAATATATTTTTTATGTTCCTTTCTCTCTTCTGGTATGTTATACCTTTTGTAGTTGTCCCGCAGTTCTTGAATATTCTTTTCCAGTTTTATTTTTCATCTATTTTCTCTTTGCTTTAGTTTTGGAACTTTGTTAACATGTTTTCATGCTCACTGAGTCTTTCCTTGGTTGTGTCCAGTTGCTAATAAGCTTGGAAAAGGCATTCTTCAATTCTATTTTGGTGTCTTTGATTTCTAGCATTTCTTCTTGATTCTTTCTTGGGATTTCGATCTCTTTGCTTATATTACCCATCTGTTCTTGCATGTTGTCTATCTTTTTTTTCCATTAAAATTTGTAGCATATTAACCATAGTTGTTTTAAATTCCTGAGCCAACAATTTCAACATTCTTGCCATATCTGAGTCTGGTTCTGTCTCTTCAAACTCTATTTTTTTCCCTATGAATATGCCTTGTAATTTTTTGTTGAAAGCTGAATATGATGTAATGAGTAAAAGCAACCCACTAATTATTCTCATGAAGGTCTCTCTCTGTGGGTTTCTGCTCCAGTAAATTGTAATTCTATGTATCTACCTATCTTTCTCTTCAAGTTTAAGGGCAATAGTTTTTCTTGTTTACTCAGTTCTCTGAGGGATAGAAGAAAAGCTGTTCATTTTCACTTTGTTCAGCTTTTAACTTGTTAGAATGGAGTCATGATTTCAAAGCTCCTTATATGCCATACTGGAAACCAGAAGCCACTTAGATATCCTTCTAAATGGATAAATGCAGGGACACTGTGATAGATTTATATAATGGAATACTTCTCAGGAATAAAAAGGAACAAATCTTGGATGAGTCAACAATATGGATGAATCTCAAATATACTACACTGAGTGAAAGAAATATATTTCAAAAGGCTGGATACTGTATCATCTCACTTACTTGGCATTTGGGGAAAGTCAAAGCTTTAGGGTAGAGAAGAGATCAGTGGTTGCCTGTGCTTAGGGGTGGGGATTTGACTTACAAAGGGAAGTACAAAATAATTTGGGGCTTACAAGAGGAAACAACCCAAATATTCCTGGAATTTATCCTACTTGGTGTTCTCTGAGTTTGGTATCTGACATTAATTTGGGAAATTCTCAGCTACTGTTGCTTCAAATATATTTTTTATGTTCCTTTCTCTCTTCTGGTATGTTATACCTTTTGTAGTTGTCCCGCAGTTCTTGAATATTCTTTTCCAGTTTTATTTTTCATCTATTTTCTCTTTGCTTTAGTTTTGGAACTTTGTTAACATGTTTTCATGCTCACTGAGTCTTTCCTTGGTTGTGTCCAGTTGCTAATAAGCTTGGAAAAGGCATTCTTCAATTCTATTTTGGTGTCTTTGATTTCTAGCATTTCTTCTTGATTCTTTCTTGGGATTTCGATCTCTTTGCTTATATTACCCATCTGTTCTTGCATGTTGTCTATCTTTTTTTTCCATTAAAATTTGTAGCATATTAACCATAGTTGTTTTAAATTCCTGAGCCAACAATTTCAACATTCTTGCCATATCTGAGTCTGGTTCTGTCTCTTCAAACTCTATTTTTTTCCCTATGAATATGCCTTGTAATTTTTTGTTGAAAGCTGAATATGATGTAATGAGTAAAAGCAACCCACTAATTATTCTCATGAAGGTCTCTCTCTGTGGGTTTCTGCTCCAGTAAATTGTAATTCTATGTATCTACCTATCTTTCTCTTCAAGTTTAAGGGCAATAGTTTTTCTTGTTTACTCAGTTCTCTGAGGGATAGAAGAAAAGCTGTTCATTTTCACTTTGTTCAGCTTTTAACTTGTTAGAATGGAGTCATGATTTCAAAGCTCCTTATATGCCATACTGGAAACCAGAAGCCACTTAGATATCCTTCTAAATGGATAAATGCAGGGACACTGTGATAGATTTATATAATGGAATACTTCTCAGGAATAAAAAGGAACAAATCTTGGATGAGTCAACAATATGGATGAATCTCAAATATACTACACTGAGTGAAAGAAATATATTTCAAAAGGCTGGATACTGTATCATCTCACTTACTTGGCATTTGGGGAAAGTCAAAGCTTTAGGGTAGAGAAGAGATCAGTGGTTGCCTGTGCTTAGGGGTGGGGGTGGATTTGACTTACAAAGGGGAAGTACAAAATAATTTTGGAGGATCATAATTATTCTGTATCTTGATTGTTATGGTAGCTATATGAGTCTATGCACTTGTCAGAATTCATAAAACAATAAAATAAAAAGTTCTTAAATTTTAAAGAATTTTTTAAATTGCTATTACAGCACCCCATCTGGGTTGTTTCCAAACTCTGTTTGAAGTTTTCCTATGATGAGGAATTCACTTTTTCCAGAGACCACTGATCCTGTTATTACAGAGCTTCCCCATCACTGTGCTGTGAAAGGATCACAGGTTCTCAGGATATTAAACATCTCAGCCCTCAGGCAGGCGAGGGTCATTGGACCACTCTTTTCCACAGTGAGCTGTAAAAATTCTTTCATTTTCTATAATTGCCACAAAGTGAAAAAGGATGCACTGTTATTAGATTTTTTTATACACTGAAACAATATCAGTCTATCTATAATGTCGATTCTTACTGGTCCTAATGTTTCTTGAAACAATTTTATTCCTTCCTCATATTTGTTGCAGTTCATTAGGTATTTGAAGATTTGTTCTATGTTTTCCTACCCCCACCATCACCAGTTTCTCTCTGAGTAAACCTGTCTGGTTCCTTGGGCTGATCCTCACATGGCACATTTTAAGATTCTCCCTGGAACAAGGTCTTTGTTTTCAGTATTTCTTCCCAATCTCCAGAACATGGTATTCAATTTTCAGCTAGCATAGAATCTATAAGGAAAATGTTTTTTATTGAATGTGGTCCCCTGATCTTACCTTCACACATCCAGCAGAAAATGAGTAATACAATCTTTCTTGGCAGACTGAAAACACTGCAGTGTCTCATGATGATCAAGTTTTGTGGTTTAACTGCGGTGGCTCTAAAGCCTCCAAGAGCTCTTGGAGCCCTTTCAAATTCTAGCATTTGGAGACAACTCACTCGAAGGAATTCAAAGACTCAAAAGATCACCCAAGCAAGTCAACAATAACGACAACACAACCGCCAGAACCATATCTCAGCATCTATAAAAGGATCCACATCTATTAAAAAATCCGCAGCTGTCACATGGTATACTTGGCTCCCCTCCACCACTACATCATTCTGTAACTAGAGCTCTCTACTGCTCTGATCCCTCCCTTTCAGATACTCATGGGGCAAAGGTCTCCCCTCTTCCAGGAAACAGGAGATCTTTCTTGAGTTCCAACTAATCCTCTTAAGAAACTGTTCCTCAGTCACATCAACTCACCATCTACTTAGCCCACATTCCAGCTGACAGACGTTGCCACTGAGTATTCTCAGTGAGAAAAAAAATGTATCTACTGTGGGTTTATGACATTAGTTTAAATCCCTTGGTCTATGACTTCAGATATAGCAACAGAGGACCTAAGAAATTGGATTGAAGTCTCCCAATCCCTCAGTGGATATCTGAAATATACATTGCAAGTTATAACTCACATGTGATGAGAGACGGTGATTTTCTAACTTCTATTTATCATTCCTAAATCAAGTAAATACAAATAGCCTATTTCTATAGGCTCGAAAGAAATTTCTGGATAAAGAGGATTTCTGCTAAATAATTTAAAGGGAGAATTTTGCTTGAATGGATGTATTAAAAATGAGAATGTTTCAATAGAAGAAACGAAAAGAGAACAAGGATACGAGTCAGAGACTGGAAGAAAACATTTGCAAAAAGTCATATCTGATAAAGAACTATTGTGCAAATATACCAAGAGTTGTTAAAACTTAACAGTAAGAAAATGAACAACCCAAATAAAAGATGGGCAAAAGATCTGACAGACATCTCAACAACAAAGACAATGGAAAATAAACATGAAAAAATGCTTAACAGCATAAGTCACTAAGGGAATGAAAATCAAAACAATAGATATCACTATACACTTTGAGGGGGCTTTCCTGAAAGCTAAGTCAGTAAAGAATCTGCCTGCAATGCAGGAAATCTGGGTTAAATCCCTGAGTGAGGAAGATCCCCTGGAAAAGGAAAGGGCAACCATATTCCATATTCTTGCCTGAAGAATCCCATGAACAGGATTGTAGCCTGGCAGGCTAAGTCATGGGGCTGCAAGAGTTGGACACAACTTAGCAACAAAACCATCATACACATTTTAACATGGTCAAAATCCGGAAAACCGACACCACCGAATGCTGACACAACATGTGGAACATGTGGAACAATAAGAACTCTCATTCATTGCTGATGGGAAGGCAAAATAATACAGCCACTTTGAAAGATGAACTGGTAGTTTCTTACAAAAGTAAACCTATTTTTATCATATGTTTCAGCAATTCCCCTAGTAACTACCCAAGGAAAAACAGTCAATCAATACATCTACTTAGACATTCCAGCTGACAGACGTTGCCACTGAGTATTCTCAGTGAGAAAAAATGTATCTACTGTGGGTTTATGACATTAGTTTAAATCCCTTGGTCTATGACTTCAGATATAGCAACAGAGGACCTAAGAAATTGGATTGAAGTCTCCCAATCCCTCAGTGGATATCTGAAATATACATTGCAAGTTATAACTCACATGTGATGAGAGACGGTGATTTTCTAACTTCTATTTATCATTCCTAAATCAAGTAAATACAAATAGCCTATTTCTATAGGCTCGAAAGAAATTTCTGGATAAAGAGGATTTCTGCTAAATAATTTAAAGGGAGAATTTTGCTTGAATGGATGTATTAAAAATGAGAATGTTTCAATAGAAGAAACGAAAAGAGAACAAGGATACGAGTCAGAGACTGGAAGAAAACATTTGCAAAAAGTCATATCTGATAAAGAACTATTGTGCAAATATACCAAGAGTTGTTAAAACTTAACAGTAAGAAAATGAACAACCCAAATAAAAGATGGGCAAAAGATCTGACAGACATCTCAACAACAAAGACAATGGAAAATAAACATGAAAAAATGCTTAACAGCATAAGTCACTAAGGGAATGAAAATCAAAACAATAGATATCACTATACACTTTGAGGGGGCTTTCCTGAAAGCTAAGTCAGTAAAGAATCTGCCTGCAATGCAGGAAATCTGGGTTAAATCCCTGAGTGAGGAAGATCCCCTGGAAAAGGAAAGGGCAACCATATTCCATATTCTTGCCTGAAGAATCCCATGAACAGGATTGTAGCCTGGCAGGCTAAGTCATGGGGCTGCAAGAGTTGGACACAACTTAGCAACAAAACCATCATACACATTTTAACATGGTCAAAATCCGGAAAACCGACACCACCGAATGCTGACACAACATGTGGAACATGTGGAACAATAAGAACTCTCATTCATTGCTGATGGGAAGGCAAAATAATACAGCCACTTTGAAAGATGAACTGGTAGTTTCTTACAAAAGTAAACCTATTTTTATCATATGTTTCAGCAATTCCCCTAGTAACTACCCAAGGAAAAACTTTAAAAAGCCCACCCATGGATGTTTATAGCAGTGTTCTTCATAACTGCCAAAACTTGAAGCAATGAAGATGCCTTTAGGTAGACAAATGGCTAAATAAACTGAGCCACACCCAGACAATTGAGGAATACTCAGCGCTAAACAGAAATGAGCTATCACACCATGAAAAATAAAAATCATGGAGGAAGCTTAAAGGCATATTACAAAGTGAAAGAATCCAATCAGCAAAGGCTACATAATATGTGATTGCAACCATATGACATTTCAAAAAGGCAAAACTGGAGAGGCAATAAAAAGTTCCAGAGGTTAGGAGGGAAAGAGCTTGACCAGACAGAGATCGATAGGGCATTGAAACTATTTTGTATGATAATATGATGGCGGGCATGTGTCCTTATACATTTCTCGAAACTCATAGAATATAAAACATCTAGAGTGAGCCCTAATGGAATCTGGATAATAATGGGGTGTGTGTGTGTGTGTGTGCGTGTGTCTGTATTAAGCCGCTTCAGTCATGTCTGATTCTTTGTGACCTCTACAGACTGTAGCCTGCCAGGCTCCTCTGTCCATGGGATTCTCCAGGCAAGAATACTGGAATGGATTGTCATTTCCTTCTCCAGGGGATCTTTCTGACCCGGGGATCAAACCTGAACCTCTGATGTCTCCTCCAGTGGCAGACAGGTTCTTTACCACTAGCACTACCTGGGAAATCCAGCGATGTGTAGTAAGGTTCACTGATTCAAAAAAAAAGCACTACTCTGTGCATGCTATCAGAAGAGGTTGTGCATGTATATGGAAATTCTCTGTACCTTCCACTCAACTGTGAACCTTAAAGTTCTCTAAAAAATAAAGCCTAGCTTTAAAAAAAAATAGCATTTCAGACTCTTGGGGGACTTTCAAGTTTCCTGTTACACAAAAGGAAAGTGTCACAGCATCTAACAGGTACCAGAGACACAGCTGCACTCACCACCTTAAGGATTTCCAATTCTCTTTGCACCTGTGAACAGGGCAGACTGCCTCCCCTAAAGACCCGACTTCAAACCCCACCTCCAAACTGCTGCTTCTTCCTCTCCAAACATCTCGTGCATGACCTTACCAACTTAGTCTCTCCTCCATCTTTGCAAACCCATCAGATCAACTAATCTTTCTGAGGTTTTTTGCTCAGTCTTATTCTAAAGTTGGTCTTTCAATTTTAAAGGGCCAAAGCCCTAGTGTTTTGGCAGTAAGGAAATTTTTTGTTAGTTGATTTTGAATTTTTTTTTTTTTTTTTTTTACCGTGTATCAGGATCTCTCACTTCATAAAACATTTGGGACATTTTCTAATACCTAGGTTATGTAATGGGGCCACAGTAGGAGAAAGGTGTTTTTATGACAATGTAGAATATCTGCCCTTGTTGATAAGGGACCATCACAATCAAAAACAAATAAAGACTTATTTTTCCTAACTAAAAATAAGAATGCTCACATTTTAGAATCAGAAGATAACTTATAAATCATTTTGTCCAGCATGAATTATTATTATTTTTTGGCTGTGCTGTGTGACTTTTAGGATCTTAGATCCCTGACCAGGGATTGAACCCTCATCCTCAATAGTAAAAGCATGGAGTCCCAACCACTGAATTGCCAGGGAATTCCCAGCATGAACATTTTTTAAATAAAGAAATCAGAAAGGGGGACTGACTGGCCAAAGAGTACACAGCTCACTTCAGGGTCGAGGTAGACTAGAAACCCATTTCTGTCCATCCCAACCTGGTGCTATTTCTTTTTTTTTTTAATTATTTATTTATTTGGCTGCACTGGGTCTTAGTTGTGGCATGTAGGATCTAGTTCCCTGACCAGGGATCGAACCTGGGTCCCACAGCATTGGGAACACAGAGTCTTAACCACTGGACCATCAGGGAAGTCCCCTGGTGCTATTTCCATGAAGTTTTCGGTAAAGCCAATAAAAGACTTCCAACTAATTAAAAAATTACAGCCAATCCTTAATTTAACATTTTAGATGGAATGTGCTTTAATAAGTAACTTCTTTCTGAGCTTACACTGTCTCCTTTGCTGTTTAAGATCTGGTAGATACTATCATGTGTGGAAAAGATAGCTATTGTCATTGTGCTAAGGGAATAGGAGTACCTACAATCACTTGGGGTGATGGTCTGGAGAGGTGGGAGGGGGGGAAGTGCGTGGGGGGAGGGTCCAGGGATATGCATATGAATGATCTGGGAACATACATGTTGGTGAACAACAAAACTCTGTAAAATCTTTAAAATAAAGAAAAAAAAAGATCTGATAGGAAGTTAACCCTTTTAAGACCTCTCAAAACCACTCAGTTAGATGAACCAATTCAATCAAAAATTTTCAAACGTGTTCAGGTGCCGACATAGAGGACACAAAGATAAATAAGATGTTTTCTGTTACCCTAAAGAGCTCACTGTTTAATGAGCCAAAATGATGTCTGACAAGCCAGCCAAAATTCCTTGACAGGCGGCACGTGAGAAAAGTATCTGGGGACCAGGGCAGAGAGGGGCATATCCCACCTGGAAATGGGCAGGTGAGGAGGCCTGTGCTGAAGAGTCAGCCACTGAGCTGCTCATGGAAAGCCAAGGAAGATTCTACTCTAGTGGGTAGGTCATGCGGGCGCGGGGCGGGGGCGGAGGACATTCCAGGCAGAGGATGGAGTGTGAGCAAAGCAGGGAGGCATGAAAGAGGACTGGCTATTTTTGGAGAACAGTGATTAGACTGGAGAGACTGGAAGATAGGATAAAGGAACGTGGGGTGGTGGGAGAAGTCGGAAAGTTAATCTGGGGCTAGAAGAAGAAATGCTATGTCAAAAACTTTTAACATGACTGCATACTAATGGGGTGTCAGTGGAGGTCTTTAAGCTGGAAGCTGCCATCCTCAGATCTGTGTTTTGAAAGAAAGACAATTCTCATAGCAGTGTGAGAGATGGAAGAGAGGTGGGGAAAACTGAACAGGAAGCTTCTGAAAAAGTCTAGGTAAGACATCTGAGCCAAGGCCGTAAGAGAAGCAGGGATAAAAAAGAACTGGATTCAAAATCATTTTTATTGTTGACCCAGGGGCCTCCTTGGCGGCTCAGTGGTAACACATCAGCCTACATTACAGTAGGTGGAGGTTTGATCCCTTGGTCGGAAAGATCACCTGGAGAAGGAATGGCATCCCACTCCAGTACTCTTTTTTTTTGGCCTCTTATATTGTTTGTTTTTGTTTTGTTTTTTTTTTAATCTCTCTTCACTCATTGGCCTTTGTGAGCCTCTCATTGCAGTGGCCTCTCTTGTTGCAGAGCACCAGCTCTGAGTGCATGTGCTCCAGAGTGCTGGCTTGGAATTAGGTGCACCAGTCTAACCGCTCCACAGCACGAGGGATCTTCCTGGTGCCCCTTGCACTGCAAGGTGGTCTCTTGTCTAGAAAATCCCATGGACAGAGGAGTCGGGTTGGGGGGTGGGTGGGAGGGTGGCTACAGTCCATAGCATCACAGAAGTGTTGGATACAACTTAGTACTCAACCACCCAACAAATTGCGGATACAGGTGAGCAGTCATAGATGCTACTCAAGCCATGGAAATTGTTCCTAAAATGATCCCCCGGATCCACTTCTGAACCTCTGTGTGTTAATCTGAATTTGTCAATTCTGGCCCTGTGATGCCCACTTAAGGCGTTTGCACTGCTTCGGGCTCGTCCTAGAGGCTTTGTCTTGGCTGAACAGTGAATACAAAAACAGCTGCAAATAGAGCCCTGCTAATCTCCAAGGGTGGTGTCTGGTGGCTCAGACAGTAAAAGAGGCCACCTGCAATGTAGAAGACCGGGATTCAATCCCTGGGTTAGGAAGACATCCCGGAGGAGGGCATGGCAACCCACTCCTGTATTCTTGCCTGGAGAATTCCCATTGATAGAGAAGCCTGGTGAGCTACAGTCCATGGGGTCACAAAGAGTCGGATAGAACTGAATGAATAAGCACGGCACAGCGATCTCTCAGGACAAGATGAGGCTGAGTTGGTACTTTGACGGCAGGGGCACTGTAGTCTGCAGTCCTCTCTCCCAATCACATAATGCCAACCAGGTCAGCTGAAACTTCCCTCAAGGACTGGCTCTGCGGCAAAGAACCTGGTTCAAGTTCTCACTTTGCCATTTATCATGTGGCTATTGAGGGGAAAAACTGTAAAAAGACCCTGGAAAATTACAAAATCATTATTATTGTTGACCCAGGGTCCTCCTTGACGGCTCAGTGGTAACACATCAGCCTACATTACAGTAGGTGGAGGTTTGATCCCTTGGTCGGAAAGATCACCTGGAGAAGGAATGGCATCCCACTCCAGTACTCTTTTTTTTTGGCCTCTTATATTGTTTGTTTTGTTTTTTTTTTAATCTCTCTTCACTCATTGGCCTTTGTGAGCCTCTCATTGCAGTGGCCTCTCTTGTTGCAGAGCACCAGCTCTGAGTGCATGTGCTCCAGAGTGCTGGCTTGGAATTAGGTGCACCAGTCTAACCGCTCCACAGCACGAGGGATCTTCCTGGTGCCCCTTGCACTGCAAGGTGGTCTCTTGTCTAGAAAATCCCATGGACAGAGGAGTCGGGTTGGGGGTGGGTGGGAGGGTGGCTACAGTCCATAGCATCACAGAAGTGTTGGATACAACTTAGTACTCAACCACCCAACAAATTGCGGATACAGGTGAGCAGTCATAGATGCTACTCAAGCCATGGAAATTGTTCCTAAAATGATCCCCCGGATCCACTTCTGAACCTCTGTGTGTTAATCTGAATTTGTCAATTCTGGCCCTGTGATGCCCACTTAAGGCGTTTGCACTGCTTCGGGCTCGTCCTAGAGGCTTTGTCTTGGCTGAACAGTGAATACAAAAACAGCTGCAAATAGAGCCCTGCTAATCTCCAAGGGTGGTGTCTGGTGGCTCAGACAGTAAAAGAGGCCACCTGCAATGTAGAAGACCGGGATTCAATCCCTGGGTTAGGAAGACATCCCGGAGGAGGGCATGGCAACCCACTCCTGTATTCTTGCCTGGAGAATTCCCATTGATAGAGAAGCCTGGTGAGCTACAGTCCATGGGGTCACAAAGAGTCGGATAGAACTGAATGAATAAGCACGGCACAGCGATCTCTCAGGACAAGATGAGGCTGAGTTGGTACTTTGACGGCAGGGGCACTGTAGTCTGCAGTCCTCTCTCCCAATCACATAATGCCAACCAGGTCAGCTGAAACTTCCCTCAAGGACTGGCTCTGCGGCAAAGAACCTGGTTCAAGTTCTCACTTTGCCATTTACTGGCTATGTGGCCTCACCTCTCAAGCCAGGTTCTTCATCTGTAAAAAGGGTATAATAGAGACTTCCCTGGTGGGTCTAGTGGTTAAGCCTCCTCGCTTCCAATGCAGGGGCCCAGGTTCAATCCCTGGTTATAGAACTAGATTCGACACACTGCAACTAAGAATTCGCAACAAAGACCCCAAATGCTGCAGCTAAGACCCAGCACAGCCAAATTAATTTTTGAAAAGAGAGAAGAGGGAATAACACCCCTACCCTCCCATTGCTTGAGAAACAGGAAGGGACAGAGAGAGGAGAGAGATCAAATCTGAGAGAGAATCAAACACTTGCTAATGCTTTTCAGCTGAAGGTGTTGTGTAAGGAATGATGTTGTCACTAGAATCAACAGTGAGTATGGCTGTGAGAACAAAGAGGCCAGTAAAAAAAAATCTGTATGATGCAAGTACATCAATTATTTGTTTCTCCAGTCTCACTTCACTGCAGTGAGGACCACTATATATATATATATTCACACACACACACATATATGTATATATATAATCTCTTGGGTAAAATGAACCATCTTGTGCACTTTCGTGTTGCTTTGCCCATTTCTCTGCCTTTCATGAATGAACCACATGGCCAGGGGCAACCTTTGAATGGTAGTTTTAAATTAATTCTCTCTTTGAAATAAGAGCCAGTGACAAATGTCAGACCACTGGTGCATAGAAATAGTGGAAAGCCCTAGTTCCTCTAAGAATGTGGCTGCCATTGAACACATTATAGTTCAATTATGTTTCTTTTCAGAGAGGATTGGATGAGCAGATGAAAGCTAAGATTCCCAGGCCTGTAAGTTCTTCTACCGCATATTTCCTCTTCGTCTGGCACAGTTTAGAACAGTGGTTTCCAAAGTGGGAGGGGGCCAGCATCCTAGAGAGCATATAAGATCCCAGAGCATGAATAAAAGAATTAGAACGTTTATACACTTATTTTTATTTATTTATTTATTTTTAGAGCATAGCATGGAGTGTGTTCTATGGTGTATATGACAGTAATCGGTTGGGGCCTCCCCCGTGGCTCAGACAGTAAAGAATCTGCCTGTAATGACTGGGGTTCTATCCCTGGGTTGGGAAGACCGGAAATGACAACCGACTCCAGCATTCTTGCCTGGAGAATTCCATGGACAGAGGAGTCTGGTGGGCTACAGGCCACGGGGTCAGAGAGAGTCAGACATGACTGAGTGATTAGACTTTTTCACGGAGTGTTTTATAGTGTATATTATAGTAATAGGTTTATAATATATATATGTACATACATACGTGTGTGTGTGTATAAACAAAAATGTTTACTGAGGGGACAATGATCTAGTGAATTTGGAACCAATGCTATAGAAGGGATTTGAAATTCAACCTAGGCTTGAATCTCCTGCCTCCTTAGTGATCTGTTTCCCAGTGACTTTCCCAGCTTTGGTTATCCTAAGAGAATGGAAGGGAGGAAGCAGTAAATTCGAGCCCTGATATTGCCACTGACTCACTGTTGACTCAACTGTGTGCCCTTGAGGGAGTTACTTAGCTTTCTAGAGCTGTATTTATTTCATCTCTCACTCATGCACTAGGTATAGTAGTATCTTCTTTACAGAGTCATTGGGAGAATTAAGTAAAATACAGCTTATTCTGATTTGAGTATATGGACAGTGCTTTCAGGCGTGTATGTAAAATCAGCGTCCCATCTCTCTCTCCTGCCTGGGCTTCTTTGTATCTTGTGTTTCACAACAGGTGACTCATTTATGACTATTCTGGGCGAACAATGGGGCAGGCAGAGTCAGCCCTCTAATCCTTAGTCAACATTCAGCCAATTTTATACTCTGACTCAACTTTTTTTGAGTTCCTCTAAGAATGTGGCTGCCTTTAAAATTGTTCAATTATGTTTCTTTTCAGAGAGGATTGGATGAGCAGATGAAAGCTAAGATTCCCAGGCCTGTAAGTTCTTCTACCGCATATTTCCTCTTCGTCTGGCACAGTTTAGAACAGTGGTTTCCAAAGTGGGAGGGGGCCAGCATCCTAGAGAGCATATAAGATCCCAGAGCATGAATAAAAGAATTAGAACGTTTATACACTTATTTTTATTTATTTATTTATTTTTAGAGCATAGCATGGAGTGTGTTCTATGGTGTATATGACAGTAATCGGTTGGGGCCTCCCCCGTGGCTCAGACAGTAAAGAATCTGCCTGTAATGACTGGGGTTCTATCCCTGGGTTGGGAAGACCGGAAATGACAACCGACTCCAGCATTCTTGCCTGGAGAATTCCATGGACAGAGGAGTCTGGTGGGCTACAGGCCACGGGGTCAGAGAGAGTCAGACATGACTGAGTGATTAGACTTTTTCACGGAGTGTTTTATAGTGTATATTATAGTAATAGGTTTATAATATATATATGTACATACATACGTGTGTGTGTGTATAAACAAAAATGTTTACTGAGGGGACAATGATCTAGTGAATTTGGAACCAATGCTATAGAAGGGATTTGAAATTCAACCTAGGCTTGAATCTCCTGCCTCCTTAGTGATCTGTTTCCCAGTGACTTTCCCAGCTTTGGTTATCCTAAGAGAATGGAAGGGAGGAAGCAGTAAATTCGAGCCCTGATATTGCCACTGACTCACTGTTGACTCAACTGTGTGCCCTTGAGGGAGTTACTTAGCTTTCTAGAGCTGTATTTATTTCATCTCTCACTCATGCACTAGGTATAGTAGTATCTTCTTTACAGAGTCATTGGGAGAATTAAGTAAAATACAGCTTATTCTGATTTGAGTATATGGACAGTGCTTTCAGGCGTGTATGTAAAATCAGCGTCCCATCTCTCTCTCCTGCCTGGGCTTCTTTGTATCTTGTGTTTCACAACAGGTGACTCATTTATGACTATTCTGGGCGAACAATGGGGCAGGCAGAGTCAGCTCTAATCCTAGTACTACTGTTTACTCACTGTTGAGTCAACATTCAGCCAGTATGGATTGGATACTCTGCCACGTGTCCAAAGTGTGCTTAATATGATCTATTCCTTGTAGAATCCAAAAGGCACATGCTTCATTTTTCAGATGAAGAAGCTCTAGAGTGGTGCTCATTAACAGAACCTCTGCCCTGATGGAAATTGGCGAGAGTTACACTGTCCAAGGTGCAGGCACAAGCCACACATGGGCAGGAAGCACTAGGAGTATGGCTAATGTGACTGAGGAACTGAATTTTTCACTTTGTTTAATTTTAAATAATTTCAACTTAGCCACAGAGTGGCTTATTGTATGGGACAGTACAACTCTAGAGACTACTGAGCTAGCATTCAAGAATAAGGCAAAATTGAGACGGCTGAGGCCTGAATTGTCCCCTCAAATTTCTGTCAGTCCTAACTTTTGGAACCTCAGAATGAGACTGTATTTGAAAATAGGGCCTTTAAAGTAAAATGACTTTTACTTTTTATGACTGGGCCCTAAACCCAGCATGAATAGTGTCCTCTTCAAAGAGGAGACTGGAATGCAGACACACACAGGGGAAGACCATCTGTGAACATGTGAGGAAGA
Source organism: Tragulus kanchil (assembly GCA_022376925.1). Lineage (NCBI taxonomy): Eukaryota > Metazoa > Chordata > Mammalia > Artiodactyla > Tragulidae > Tragulus > Tragulus kanchil. The sequence continues at coordinate 65,304,833 of JAIOJX010000006.1, read as the reverse complement.
CGGCCATCGACAAGTCAAGGGAAGAGGCCTCGGAAGACACCAACCCTCCTAACACCATGACCTTTGACTTCTAGCTCCAGAACTGTGAGAAAATTCATTTCTGTTGCTTAAGCCATCCAGTGTATGGTATTTGTTATAGCAGTTCTTGCAAACTAATACAGAGACCCTCTCCAGTATGTGTATAACCCAAAATACTGTCACATGCCACCCCTGAGAAGGAGAGTAGGATTGTGGGAGGGCACACTCTAGGCCACGCAGTACAGCTTGTGGAATCTTAGCTCCTGGACCAAGAAAGAATCTGTGCCCCGGGCAGGGGGAGGGCGGGGTCTTAACCAGTGGACCTCTAGGGGAATCCTGGGAGGGCACTTTTACTGTTTACCCCAAGTATGGCCTTATCATTTCGTCTTCCACAATAACAATGCATTCTTGTGTTACTTGTGTAATTAGAAGAACTGTTTCTAAAGGTGAGAAACATTAGAGTCAAACAAAGATTCTCTGGCTTCAGAAATTACTCTACTAGACACATTGCATTTCCCCTTGAGTAAACTAAACCCCTTCTTTTGGCCTTATTATCTGTACTGATAAAATGAAAGTCATGTGACTTTCAAATTTTGCCTCAAAGAAGTATTTCAGAAGCCATTTTGGAGGTTCAGAGAAAGGCTATGTGAGTCGACCATCTACTTATTATATTCGACCACCTATTTACTTCAAGGAGAAAGTTCCTCTTTTACTTGCTTTATATTCCAGTTAACATTATTTAAAGAAAATAGTATTATCATTCTAAAAAAGACACAGGAAAGCTTGAAAGCTGCTTTCCTAGAAGACTTCTAAAGTTCCTCCTAACTTTAGCATTCTAGAGTACTCTCCATTTTCCCATTTCTACAACAAATAGTTTACTGCATGAAAATATAGACTAGGGAAATCACATATTAGGTTTTATGTTCATACTTGTGAAATTATTACAACTTCTTTACATACTCTATCCCTCAATCAACAGCTTTGTGGTCATGTAATGAACAGGCTGATATGGCTGATTTGGAGGGCTGGATTCCACACACTTCTTGGTGGGTATTACCCACACTGAATCTCAACACCCAGGTCAACACTAGTGGGAAAGTATCTTCCCCCAAGACACAGATAACTTGAATTTTGATCTAGTCCTGCCAAGACTCATGGTCTGGCCTTAAGAAAGTTAGGTACCTTTTTATCTAGCCATAGCATGAAGACCTGGTCTATTGGGACTTCCCTGGTGGTCTAAGTGGCTAAGTCTCTGTGCTGCCAATGTAGGGGGCCCAGGTTCAATCCCTGGTCAAGGAACTAGATCACACATATCACAACTAGGACCTGGCACAGTCAAATAAATATGTGTGTATATAGTATATATGTTTGATACATATACTAAATTTGTAAAAAAGAAAGAAATTGGTCTATTAAGTCTCTTCTTGTCAGGTATCAAATTCTATAATTCATATGAGTCCTTGATGCTTGATGAAAACATATGCACTCTTCAGGTAGAGGGAAATGAGACTAAAAAAAAACCATGGGTTTGCAGAGACTTATCAAGACTTCTCTTAAATAGAATGCACAGCCATATTACATTTTTAAATTGAAAAAGATAACAAAGTAACTGAAAATTTCCAAGAGAAAACTTTTCTTCAAAGGATAGTGGGCCATGAAGTGACAGGACTTTAACAATTAGCTGACCTTTCTTTTCCAAGCTGCTTCGAAGAGATTACCTAAGTATCATTTCAGACAGCCATCACTCTTATTTTTAGCTCTGAGTTTCTTCACAAGCACAATGACCTGTGTCTCGGAGTTCCAGAGGGCTCCCAGATATGGCTCATGATTCATGTGCAGGTACCTTGCATTAATTTCCAGGAGGGTCAGGGGACAAGGAGCCTGGAAACGTGATTTTAGGTGTGAAAACCTTCTTTGCTCTTGTTCCTGTTCTTGCCACATGATCAGAAATGCACGCGCCACAAATTGATCCCTGGGTGCCGTAGGCAATTGGCAATTAAAACAAAACCCAGGCAGTACAGTTCTCCAAGGGCCTCGCAGCTGATGTTGGGGGAACGACACTTAGGGCTTTGGTCACAGGCTATTTTCAGCCTCTGATAGCAGTTGTGTTACTCATGTCTCATTCACCCCCTCCCCTCAGCCTCCCTCCCCTTCCCTGCGTAGGCCAAGGCTGGTGACAGACCCCATATATTTAAAGAGGACGGGAGCCCCCTTACACAGCTGAGCCGGCGGAGATCGCACAAGCAGGTGAGTGGATCGAAGGTCATCAGGCCTCAGGGGCACTGGCCTGGGGGCCAGGTGGGACTAAGAAGGGTCCCCTAGCGTAAGGGTGTGTTTCATAGAGTTAAGTGTGCATTTCAGGTTCCAAGTGCCAGTAGCCACTGGGGTTCTGTGTGAGGAGGCTCAAGCTATGATCAATTCTGATGTGGACCTAGGTGCCCAGAACACTTCTAAAAGGGACATTAGCATTTGGGGGTGCAAGGAAAGCTCACAGAAAATGAGTAAGGGATCAGCTGTTGGTCTAAAACTATTTTGGTGGAATAATGTTTCTTATTGTTTTAGTCAAAAGACTTGCATTCTAGTCCCAGGATCACACAATGAAAGAGGTGTGACTCTGAGAATGTTCCTGCCCTCGGGGTCTTGGTCTCCTCTGCCAGGACCAATATGGATACGGTGACATTTTCCTTAACTCTAAAGCGCTGCACAGTTAGAAAGTGGTTGCCATAGACAGCATACAGCAGAAGCCGCATTTCCAATGCTCAACATGCAAGGATTTGTTCTTTTCACAAGGTGTGGGTGAGTGACTAAGTATCATTTCAGACAGCCATCACTCTTATTTTTAGCTCTGAGTTTCTTCACAAGCACAATGACCTGTGTCTCGGAGTTCCAGAGGGCTCCCAGATATGGCTCATGATTCATGTGCAGGTACCTTGCATTAATTTCCAGGAGGGTCAGGGGACAAGGAGCCTGGAAACGTGATTTTAGGTGTGAAAACCTTCTTTGCTCTTGTTCCTGTTCTTGCCACATGATCAGAAATGCACGCGCCACAAATTGATCCCTGGGTGCCGTAGGCAATTGGCAATTAAAACAAAACCCAGGCAGTACAGTTCTCCAAGGGCCTCGCAGCTGATGTTGGGGGAACGACACTTAGGGCTTTGGTCACAGGCTATTTTCAGCCTCTGATAGCAGTTGTGTTACTCATGTCTCATTCACCCCCTCCCCTCAGCCTCCCTCCCCTTCCCTGCGTAGGCCAAGGCTGGTGACAGACCCCATATATTTAAAGAGGACGGGAGCCCCCTTACACAGCTGAGCCGGCGGAGATCGCACAAGCAGGTGAGTGGATCGAAGGTCATCAGGCCTCAGGGGCACTGGCCTGGGGGCCAGGTGGGACTAAGAAGGGTCCCCTAGCGTAAGGGTGTGTTTCATAGAGTTAAGTGTGCATTTCAGGTTCCAAGTGCCAGTAGCCACTGGGGTTCTGTGTGAGGAGGCTCAAGCTATGATCAATTCTGATGTGGACCTAGGTGCCCAGAACACTTCTAAAAGGGACATTAGCATTTGGGGGTGCAAGGAAAGCTCACAGAAAATGAGTAAGGGATCAGCTGTTGGTCTAAAACTATTTTGGTGGAATAATGTTTCTTATTGTTTTAGTCAAAAGACTTGCATTCTAGTCCCAGGATCACACAATGAAAGAGGTGTGACTCTGAGAATGTTCCTGCCCTCGGGGTCTTGGTCTCCTCTGCCAGGACCAATATGGATACGGTGACATTTTCCTTAACTCTAAAGCGCTGCACAGTTAGAAAGTGGTTGCCATAGACAGCATACAGCAGAAGCCGCATTTCCAATGCTCAACATGCAAGGATTTGTTCTTTTCACAAGGTGTGGGTGAGTGACTCCGATTTCCATAGTTTAACTTATCCTGTCTCGCACTTAGGTAATACTCGGTGGAGTTGCTTATTTAAAACTGATTTTATATCCCAAGGGTATTCAGCAACAGGCTTGCTCTTAATCATTTGAAACCAGTCAAAGCCAGACCCCCAAAAGACACCGCTGTATTGAAAATCCATTAAAAGTTCTGTTCACTGGGAAGATAATTCCCAGCTGGGACTCAAGGGGTGACTCTCAGTGTTTCCTCTAGATTTCAGTACAGGATTTTGTTGCTGATGCTGTATCCCAGTAAATGACAGGCATGAGTGGACTGAGGAGGACAAATGGTTTTAAGCAATGGTCAGATGGAAATACTGCCCAACAATCAAAGCCACCGCCTCTAACTCCTGTTCCCTTCACTGAGCCAGGGCAGTACTCCCCAGGAAGGAGGGGCTGAGGGAGAGGTCTGAGGAATCTTCTCTCTGCACTACAGTGCAACAACATGATGAGCTTGCATGTAGCCTCTCCCAAGTTGGGGCTGGGGGAGTAGAGACAGTACAAACGCAGGGAAGGGTGGTCATCCACAAAAATAGGGCAAGAAAAGTAAGGGAAACCTGGGTCCTCAGTTTTGGGACTTCAGGGATGGAGTCACAACACCAGGTACATCCAATTCATCACAATGTATGTGAAACTTCTTTACGACACAGAAAACGTCAGAGATTCTTCTGGCTTGGCTCTGGGTCCATTCTGAACAACTCGGATATTAAAATGAGTCCTAGCTATTAGGGAGTACAGCTGACCCTCAGGCTGAGCACCATCTCAGCCAGGCAGACAGGTCCTCTGCAGCACTACCCCCACCCTCGAGTCATCCACTGGCGACGGAGGTAGGCCAGGGAGAGAGAGAAAGAAAGAGAGCAAGATCTTTCAGACTCTTGGTAGGATACAAAATCAGAAATCCTGGTGATCCAGTGGCTAAGAATCCACTTTCCAATGCAGGGAACATGAGTGGGATTCCTGGTTGGGGAATTAGGATCCCACATGACACACCCCTTTGTATCAACTGTGCCCTGCCACGAAGACCCAGGGCAGTCAAAAAAAAAAAAAAAAAAAAGAAACAATGCTCATGCTTAAATTAAAAAAAAAAAAAAGAAGAAGAAAGAAATTCTTAGAAACTGAGCCTCAGCCATAGAGGCAGTTCAAATGCTAGCCCTGAACATCACTTCTCTGAGTTTCCATTTCTGAGCAGTAAAATTAAAGTAAGGCCACCTATCCCAAGGGGATTTGTTAGAGTCAAATGGAATAAAGTATAAGACAGTCCTCTGTGAGCTTAATAAAACTGTACAAATAGTCAAGGCTTTGGAGAAAAGGCACAGGGCCAAAGCTGAAGGGCTGCAGGAGGATTTCCTGCTAAGTACAAGAATGATAATAAAAGTCCAGAGGTCAGAGCGAATTACAAGCTGACCAGGAGTTAGACGATTAATCTGCTTTACAAGAGGAAGGACACAGACCAGGAATATAATACACAGGAAATACAACTCCTGAGGCAGGCAGACTTCCAATTATACGTGTGCAGCTCAGATGTTTGGGAATACTATATCCAGAGCTGGGCTTCACAACCAAAGAGAAATGTGATGCCTTCAGCGGTGAAGAACCACAGTTACTCATCCCAAGGAAGGAAAGCAGAAGAGATGATCATTGTCTTATTACTGGGGCCAAGGAAGATGGAGCTTCTCTAAGCCTCCTAAGAACCTCCTCATGGAATAGGGGGCATCATGATTTGTCGGTCGGTGACTGCCATATGTAGGCGTGGAACAAAGTGAGCATATTTAACCACCACCCAAAGTCCTGCAAGACGTCATTGTTCAGAGGGAGTAACAAATGTCCAAAGAAGCAATGTAATCACTCAGGGTCACATGGCTAGAAAGTGGCTGAAGCAAGGTGCAAACTGGGGTGCAACATAATCTTTAAAAACAAATTATAGGGCTTCCCCTGGTGGTCCAGTGGATAAGGACACCGCCTTGCAGTGCAAGGGGCGCCGGTTCGATCCCTGGCCTGGGAAGATCCCACGTGCCGCGGAGCGGCTGGACTGATGTGTCCAATCACCGAGCCGGAGCTCTGGAGCGCATGCGCCCAGAGCTGGTGCTCTGCGACGGCAGACGCCACCGCGATGGGAGGCCCACAAGGGCCAAGGAACAAAGATGGATGAAACTAGACAAATGAAAGACCAGTGAAAGTGGCCCGCCCACCCCCCTTCCCTCCCCACCCCCGCCAAAAAAGAAAAGAAAAGAAAAGAAAAAAATTGTAAAAGTCAAGAGAGAACAAAGTCAGTTTCTGAGAGTAACATCAGCCACATCTCAGAGACTTCAGAAAAGAGACTACAATCCAGGCACTACAGCCTTAGTTTAAGGGGCTAGTGTGTCTGTCTGAATTTTCAAAGGCTAAGAGCTGGGTTTATTTTTTGTGTTGGAATTAAGTGGCCTAGGTATGCTCTGTAGGCTTTGTGGAAAGGCCTCTGGGAGGGGGACTTCATGCATCTCTTCAGAAGCTTAGCAGGAAGTCACTGACCTTGAGTGTCCTACCCAAGGGAGCCACGGTCTCCCTGGGTCACAGGGACTCTGTAGCATTCATGCTTCCATTCAAAGTCCAAAATGCCAGCCAGGTAGGTAGGCATTAGGCACCAGAACTTCAAAGTGAGGAAGTGGTAGACCCGGGGCACAGACAGGCTCAGGACCCTGCCGATGTGCTGCATCTGGTTCCAGACGCCCCTGAGGAGCTTGACTCTCTCCCTGGTCTGACTGTGTCCGTTCCTGGATATAACACACTCTGAAGGCTGAGGAACAGCAGTTAGTTCAGTCTGAACAGAAGAGCCATGGAGAAGAGAGGAAACATTTACTTGTTTTAATAAAATGGATTTTAGGGACTTTCCTGGTGGAGTGGAACAAAGTGAGCATATTTAACCACCGCCCAAAGTCCTGCAAGACGTCATTGTTCAGAGGGAGTAACAAATGTCCAAAGAAGCAATGTAATCACTCAGGGTCACATGGCTAGAAAGTGGCTGAAGCAAGGTGCAAACTGGGGTGCAACATAATCTTTAAAAACAAATTATAGGGCTTCCCCTGGTGGTCCAGTGGATAAGGACACCGCCTTGCAGTGCAAGGGGCGCCGGTTCGATCCCTGGCCTGGGAAGATCCCACGTGCCGCGGAGCGGCTGGACTGATGTGTCCAATCACCGAGCCGGAGCTCTGGAGCGCATGCGCCCAGAGCTGGTGCTCTGCGACGGCAGACGCCACCGCGATGGGAGGCCCACAAGGGCCAAGGAACAAAGATGGATGAAACTAGACAAATGAAAGACCAGTGAAAGTGGCCCGCCCACCCCCCTTCCCCCCCCACCCCCGCAAAAAAAAAAAAGAAAAGAAAAGAAAAAAATTGTAAAAGTCAAGAGAGAACAAAGTCAGTTTCTGAGAGTAACATCAGCCACATCTCAGAGACTTCAGAAAAGAGACTACAATCCAGGCACTACAGCCTTAGTTTAAGGGGCTAGTGTGTCTGTCTGAATTTTCAAAGGCTAAGAGCTGGGTTTATTTTTTGTGTTGGAATTAAGTGGCCTAGGTATGCTCTGTAGGCTTTGTGGAAAGGCCTCTGGGAGGGGGACTTCATGCATCTCTTCAGAAGCTTAGCAGGAAGTCACTGACCTTGAGTGTCCTACCCAAGGGAGCCACGGTCTCCCTGGGTCACAGGGACTCTGTAGCATTCATGCTTCCATTCAAAGTCCAAAATGCCAGCCAGGTAGGTAGGCATTAGGCACCAGAACTTCAAAGTGAGGAAGTGGTAGACCCGGGGCACAGACAGGCTCAGGACCCTGCCGATGTGCTGCATCTGGTTCCAGACGCCCCTGAGGAGCTTGACTCTCTCCCTGGTCTGACTGTGTCAGTTCCTGGATATAACACACTCTGAAGGCTGAGGAACAGCAGTTAGTTCAGTCTGAACAGAAGAGCCATGGAGAAGGAGAGGGAAACATTTACTTGTTTTAATAAAATGGATTTTAGGGACTTTCCTGGTGGCCCAGTGGCTAAGACTCTTACGCTCCCAACACAGGCGGCCCAGGTTCAACCCCTGATTGGGGAACTAGATCCCATATGCTGTAACTAAAGATCTTGCACGCTGCAACAAAGACCAAAGATCTGGCTCAGTCAAATAAATAAAGGAACAATTTTTTAAAAAGAAAAGAAAATGGATTTTAAAACCAGAGATAACAACACTAGCAGTAATAATGAAAGCCACTAAAATTATTAACACCTGCTGTGGGTAAGCATTTACATATAGTATCTTTGCTATTACTGTTGTCCTATTCAACCAAAAACAACCTTCTAAGAAAAGTCTCTTCATCCTCTCTTTGTGGACATGATGACACTGAGCTCAAAGATTTTGAGTAATCTGCCCAGGGTTGAATAGAGACTGTTTTTTGAACCCTGGCTTGGTACTTTCCAAAGCCCATGCTTTCCCATCATCTGTTTACCTGGGTGAAGAGACTAGAGAAGAAGCAGTATTTAAGAGGAGACACCTCCAGGCAGCTTCTCTGATAGGTGAGGCTTCAGTCACCTATCAGATCCCTAAACCTCTCTTGGGCCTTTAAGCACCCTTGAAGGGGCTATACTACACTGCAGCCACTTGACCACCCATCCCCGGCCAAGCTGAGTCAACAGTGAGAAAGAACTCTCCAGCCACAAAGGAGCCCTTTCCACGTGGGACGAGCACTGACTCTTAGAAAGCCCTTTATTTCACCGAGTTGAATTCCATCTCCCCATTACTTCCACCCGTGAGTACTCTCTTTGCCCCATGGAGAGATGACGGGTCGGTAAGATCCCAGTTCCCATCAACTGCCAAGTCTGGTTAATGGAGCTTCTGACCCTGGATCCCCCTACAGTGTGTTGTAAGCAGGGACATGGGACACAGAACCAGCTTAACTGGGGTTTGAATTGCGGTTCCACCGCTTACTAGCTATGGGACTTCAGACAAGTCACTTGAGTTCTCTGTGCCTCAGTTTTCTCCTCTACAAAATGGGGATCACAAAATTTGCTCTGCAGGGCTGTTGTATTAAAGCAACTGAAACATAGTAAACAGTAAACAGTAGCTAAGGTTCACCTAAGAGCACACTTTGGAGTCAGAGTGACTGAAGTTCTGGCCTAGCCATGTGACACACACTAGCCAAGGATGGCCAGAACTGCTGGCCACCTGAGCAACGTGATTTCCCTAAGGGTCCTTGTCTTGATCTCTAAAGTGAATGTGGTAACAGCACCTATCCTGAAGGATTGCTGTGAAGATTAAATGTGATTGGCCACCAATAACACCATTATTATATTAGTATGGATGATGATTATCACTCAGATTCCAGATACGTGTTTCTATGACCCAAAGTCTTTGCTTCATCAGCGTAGACAATTGAACTCGCCATGTGGAATCAGGCCTCTAACAGGACAACCACCCTAGGTGAGAACGGCATCATCACTGGAGGCGTCTGCTCCAAGCCATGGCCTAAGCTTCCCTCCCTGGTTCTCTAATGGACCCCCAACAAAGAAAAAACAGAATCACATTTTATTTACTGCCCCCGCCCCAACTTGTGCTCTAAGGTATTGCCTTTCAGCTCCATGGTTGGTAGTTTAAGAAAAGAAAAAGCAAGTATCAAATGAGGAAGAATGTGCCCAAAACAAGCACAAGAGTCATATTTTTAAAAATTAAGATTGATATGTGACAACTTAGAGTTATTGTAGGACTCCTCAGCTGTTTACACTTTATAATACTCTGCAGTTGCACTCACTCAAACCACCACCATCCTCTCAACAACAGTGAAATAGATGAGACTACTATGCTGGTTTGAGAGAGAGAGATTGAAGTTCAGAGAGCATGCATGGTTTTCCCAGGACACACAGCTTCGAAAAGTCCAGACAGACCTAGATGTCTGGCCTCCTGCATCTGGTCTACGGTCTTCTCCAGTCCCCACGATGGCACATTCCCAGTCTAACCTCTTCCACAGAACCAGCTTAACTGGGGTTTGAATTGCGGTTCCACCGCTTACTAGCTATGGGACTTCAGACAAGTCACTTGAGTTCTCTGTGCCTCAGTTTTCTCCTCTACAAAATGGGGATCACAAAATTTGCTCTGCAGGGCTGTTGTATTAAAGCAACTGAAACATAGTAAACAGTAAACAGTAGCTAAGGTTCACCTAAGAGCACACTTTGGAGTCAGAGTGACTGAAGTTCTGGCCTAGCCATGTGACACACACTAGCCAAGGATGGCCAGAACTGCTGGCCACCTGAGCAACGTGATTTCCCTAAGGGTCCTTGTCTTGATCTCTAAAGTGAATGTGGTAACAGCACCTATCCTGAAGGATTGCTGTGAAGATTAAATGTGATTGGCCACCAATAACACCATTATTATATTAGTATGGATGATGATTATCACTCAGATTCCAGATACGTGTTTCTATGACCCAAAGTCTTTGCTTCATCAGCGTGAACAATTGAACTCGCCATGTGGAATCAGGCCTCTAACAGGACAACCACCCTAGGTGAGAACGGCATCATCACTGGAGGCGTCTGCTCCAAGCCATGGCCTAAGCTTCCCTCCCTGGTTCTCTAATGGACCCCCAACAAAGAAAAAACAGAATCACATTTTATTTACTGCCCCCGCCCCAACTTGTGCTCTAAGGTATTGCCTTTCAGCTCCATGGTTGGTAGTTTAAGAAAAGAAAAAGCAAGTATCAAATGAGGAAGAATGTGCCCAAAACAAGCACAAGAGTCATATTTTTAAAAATTAAGATTGATATGTGACAACTTAGAGTTATTGTAGGACTCCTCAGCTGTTTACACTTTATAATACTCTGCAGTTGCACTCACTCAAACCACCACCATCCTCTCAACAACAGTGAAATAGATGAGACTACTATGCTGGTTTGAGAGAGAGAGATTGAAGTTCAGAGAGCATGCATGGTTTTCCCAGGACACACAGCTTCGAAAAGTCCAGACAGACCTAGATGTCTGGCCTCCTGCATCTGGTCTACGGTCTTCTCCAGTCCCCACGATGGCACATTCCCAGTCTAACCTCTTCCACAGCATTATTTGTTCAGAAATCCACCTGGTTAGCTCTCACTGGGACCTGGGTATTCAGAAGTCTGGAGTCCACCCTCTCCCTAGTTGACACAGCAGGGTCTGGCATTCTGTCTCATCCTCCTAAATCCCACACTGTCCCCCATTTCGATCCTGACTCACAGATAAAACCATCTCTGGGACAGGCCCAGGGAGCAGTGCCAGGTGATGTGCTGGAGACTGTGACCCAGGTGACACACGGGCTGAGGGACGGGCAAGCCTATATTTGGAGGCCCACCTTCAGTGACCCTTGCCTGTGCCAGGCAACGCTGATAAACAAGGGCCCATCCCTTGGTACCTTGCCAGAATACACGCACATTCCAGGCCTGGCTAGGGGAGTGTTGAGACATAGGAATTCCAAAGCCATGTGGGAGGCTGAGAAGGTTAGGTACGTAAGCCAGGACCTAAATGTGCTTTCAAATCATAGTGACTTAATTAGCAGACTGGTGCTATTTGAATAACCTGAAATAATGTGGGTAACAATGACTTACCACTGAACAGCTTCTCCATGAGGTTTTCAATGCCATCGTCTTCCCATGACCTTCACAAGGATCCTGTGAGAAAAGTACAGGACATAATATTACTGTCATTTTTCACCCACGTTCAAGACCGCAAGGTTAAGATGAGAGCCTGTGTCTTCCCTTTCAGGCTGTTTTACAACACACTCTGCCTTTTGGCCTTGGAGCAACTAAAGAAGAAATCACAGACGTCTTCTGTTAAGCCTCCAAAGCTCCATTTACATCTTTAGATGTAGAACTGAGCACCTGTTTAACTGAATGCTTACAGATTTCTATTTTGAGTCTTGACTTCCTGATAAATGTATGTCAGATTTTATGATCACTTAGAAACAACCTGTGCAGGCTCCATTACCTTGAGAATAGCTATTATCTGTAATCTTATACTTACTTTGAAAAGTACCATGTGTAGACAGTTTTTGAACACTCATACTTACTCACACACACACACACACACACACACACACAATACCCCTAAGATGCACCTCTCTCTCCCATTAACTTGCAAGACAACAATGAAATCTCCATTGAAGATCTGAAATAAGGAATCTGACCTTACCTGGGGTTGTTTTCACGGAAAATTTTTACGTCATTAATTTGTTGAAACTAAGGATTAAAATGAACACAAGCAAAATTATGTCCTGCCCTTTTCCTGAAATGTACCCTCTCTAGTAAACAGAGAAAACCATCTCTGGGACAGGCCCAGGGAGCAGTGCCAGGTGATGTGCTGGAGACTGTGACCCAGGTGACACACGGGCTGAGGGACGGGCAAGCCTATATTTGGAGGCCCACCTTCAGTGACCCTTGCCTGTGCCAGGCAACGCTGATAAACAAGGGCCCATCCCTTGGTACCTTGCCAGAATACACGCACATTCCAGGCCTGGCTAGGGGAGTGTTGAGACATAGGAATTCCAAAGCCATGTGGGAGGCTGAGAAGGTTAGGTACGTAAGCCAGGACCTAAATGTGCTTTCAAATCATAGTGACTTAATTAGCAGACTGGTGCTATTTGAATAACCTGAAATAATGTGGGTAACAATGACTTACCACTGAACAGCTTCTCCATGAGGTTTTCAATGCCATCGTCTTCCCATGACCTTCACAAGGATCCTGTGAGAAAAGTACAGGACATAATATTACTGTCATTTTTCACCCACGTTCAAGACCGCAAGGTTAAGATGAGAGCCTGTGTCTTCCCTTTCAGGCTGTTTTACAACACACTCTGCCTTTTGGCCTTGGAGCAACTAAAGAAGAAATCACAGACGTCTTCTGTTAAGCCTCCAAAGCTCCATTTACATCTTTAGATGTAGAACTGAGCACCTGTTTAACTGAATGCTTACAGATTTCTATTTTGAGTCTTGACTTCCTGATAAATGTATGTCAGATTTTATGATCACTTAGAAACAACCTGTGCAGGCTCCATTACCTTGAGAATAGCTATTATCTGTAATCTTATACTTACTTTGAAAAGTACCATGTGTAGACAGTTTTTGAACACTCATACTTACTCACACACACACACACACACACACACACACAATACCCCTAAGATGCACCTCTCTCTCCCATTAACTTGCAAGACAACAATGAAATCTCCATTGAAGATCTGAAATAAGGAATCTGACCTTACCTGGGGTTGTTTTCACGGAAAATTTTTACGTCATTAATTTGTTGAAACTAAGGATTAAAATGAACACAAGCAAAATTATGTCCTGCCCTTTTCCTGAAATGTACCCTCTCTAGTCAGAGAAGAACGTATGTTAGAAAAAAAAATTGGCTAAAAAATTACCCCCAAATGTCTACTTTTTATGCCACATCTTGTTTGTACATGAGGTGGCAATACTAAAAATCTATTCTGCCCCTGAAAGTAGAAAATAAACAACGTGAGCTCTTTTAGGGGATGTTAAGATCTCCAAACCTTTCTGTGGGTTCTTTTTTCTGCATGAAATGCCCTTTCCCCTTTCTCTTGCTCCACCTTCAAAACCCCACTTGGATGGGATGTTGCCTGTGGTCCTCCAGTGCCTTACGGCTTCCCTCCCACCTGGTCTGAACGTGGGCAGCCATTTCCTCCTGAATTTGCATAGCACCAGCTCTTCCCACCCGTCTCTGCTACAGAGTATTCTGGTTCTTGCCTGTCTTCCTCACCAGAATGTAGGCTTCTCAAGATGAGGCAACAGGACACAAATGATCCTTCTTTATAAGTTTTCTCCTCCTGATCCTTTCCCAAGTAATTACTGCAGCATCTGACATATGATAGACAGGTAGCAAATGCATGGTGATTAAATGAATGAATGAATGCAGACCTGACCCCAAGCCTTTCAATTCAAAATCCATTTCCCTTCCCACTCTACTAAACAACGTGAACTATAGCAATAGTAGCACTAAAGATCTCCTTTAAAAAAACAAAAAAACAAACTTATTTGGGAGGAAGCACCTGGAGGAGTGGTTAGGGGGCTCCCCACATGGCTCAGCGGGGAAGGAATCTGCCTGAAATGCAGAAAACAAAGGAGACGTGGGTTCAATCCCCAGGTAAGGAAGATCCCTTGGAGGAGGGCTTGGCAAGCTGCTCCAGTATTCTTGCCTAGAGGATATCATGGACAGAGGAGCCTGGCAGGCTACAGTCCATGGGGTCGCAAAGAACCAGATACAGCTGAAGCTACAGAGCATGCATACAGGCCAGCGGTTAGGACTCCACACTTTCACTGCTGAGGGCCCAGGGTTCCATCGCTGGTTGGGGAAATAGGATCCCACAAGTCTCACGGTGTGGCCCTATTTTCTCAGATTTTACTGGATAAAAACAAGAGCCTGTTTTTCTGAGAGGAAGGGTAGGGTATTTCTGGCTAGCCTAACCTGTGCCGGGAGCAGGGAAGGCTCCTGGTAGAGCATTTAGTTGGAGAGTTTCCCTTTTGTCCTAGTATTGGGTTCCCTGGTCTGTTTGCTATTTACTTCTTGTTTCTTAGCAAAACCTGTCTCTGTTGTGAGGCTGGGAGACACAATCCGGACCAGGTGACCCAGGAGGCTTAGTGTTAATCGCCAACTATTATAAGAAGGTGACTGGCTTCCCAGAAGGGAAAGAGAAGGTCAGAGGCAGCCAGTTGGAATAGTCTGATAGTGCTTGGTGTCAATGACAAGATGACACACCAGGGTTCTTAGAAACCAAACGATTCCAGAGAAAATTCAGCCCCCTGGGACTGGCAGGATTTCAGAGACTTCCCTGAGTATTGAGAGCTTAATTTAGTGCTGCTCTGGGGAAAATGAAAACAGGACTCACACTTATACACAGACACAGAAGGAAAGAGAAAAAAATTTTCTTGATGTCCCTCCTTGCCTGGTATCTCTTCAACACAGTGCTCTAGTGAAGAGACAAGGTGGCCTGGGGCTGGCTGTCAGCAGCTCCTGGGGACTGCAGGGGACTCGCAGGAGCATCACCTGGCTCCTGTGACCACACCTGTCCCTGAGAGCTGTGACAAGTACCTTCCTGCACATCCTCTAAACAGCACTGTGGAGCAGCAAGGGGGAAAAATGACTCTCCTCATAGAACAGGTGCGAAAACAGATGCAAAGAGAAGCTATGAAGTGCATCTCAGTGCACAGGGCAAGTGGCCAGTAGCCCTGAAGGCAGGAGGTGGGTTTCTAAACCACTGATCTAGTGAGGTGACAACAGAACTCACTGCCTGGACAATGATACTTCTTAAAAAATATATTAATGGGTAGATGAAATGAACCTGAAGAGAGGTTTTAAAGATTATATACTTTTTCTATCAGGGCTTTCCAGGTGGTGCTAGTGGTAAAGAACCTGCCTGCCAATGCAGGAGACCTAAGAGACATGGGTTCGATCCCTGGGTCCGATCCCTGGGTCAGAAAGATCCCCTGGAGGAAGGCATGGCAACCCACTCCAGTATTCTAGCCTGGAGAATCCCATGGACAGGGGAGCCTGGCGGGCTACAGTCCATAGGGCCACAAAGAGTCAGACATGCCTGAAGTGACTGAGCACACACGCAAGACTAGCTAAGGCTTTGCTAGCCAAAGGGTGGTCCACTCCTAGTAGCATCAGCCCTGATTGGAGTCTTAGAAACGCAGAAATTCATCCCCCCTCAGATCTACCAAAGCAGCATCTGCATCTTAGCAAGATCCAAGATGATCCAAAAAATAGCTAGATAAGTAAACCATTTTCATAGGTTATTTCCACTTCTGATAGAACAGTTTTTAAAAGCCTAAGACCGAAGAAAACAACAATACTGAATATTTGCATACAACTTCAGATACACAAACCTGGCTTATCCATTTCTTCTGAGAACCCTATGAAATACATAGAGGCAAGGACAATCAAAATTTAACAAAAGAATCCTAAATCGTAAAGTGACCATCTCAGAGCTTGCTCTGAGCATCTGAGCTTGTCCAGTGACTTACACATAGTAACCATTTGCTGTACAACAAAGGGAATCCGTTTATATGTATGTATATGTGTATATATATGTGTGTGTGTGTGTGTGTGTGTGTGTGTGTGTATATATATTCACTCTTCTTTAGATTCTTTATTACAGTACTGAGTAGAGTTTCCTGTGCTATAGAGTATGTCCTTTTTAGTTTTATATTTTATATATAGCAGTGTCTATACATCAACCGTGATTGGTTCACTCTTGAGGCTGCCTAAATGAAGGGTATTTGCTTTGTTTATATCCTGTTAGACGTGACCTTGATCAGAGTCTAAAGATGCCAAACTGGGGCGGAGGAGCAAAATGCGGGGCCTGCGAGAAGACCGTCTACCACGCGGAAGAAATCCAGTGCAACGGCCGGAGTTTCCACAAGACCTGCTTCCACTGCAGTGAGTTGGACAAACACCACGACGGTCCCTCAGCATCCCCAGGGCACGTCAAAATTCACATTTAGCCACAGATACTGGGCATCCGCCGTTCCCAGAGGATGGTCCTGGGATCGGAAGCAGCAGCCTCCCCGGGAGCTTGTTAGGACAGTCACTTTGGGACCCCACCCAAAGGAGGGATGGTGCTCTCCTGAGCACCCCTCCTCCAACCACTTGCTGGGCTCAAAGGCAGTTTCCCTGCAGCTCAAATTCAGAACAAGCTCCTGGTGGTGAAAACCCTGACCCAGTAGCGACATTTACAAAGTGTGACTTGGCAGAAAAAGGAAGCCACTGCTTATCTGCAGCCAGGGTGGACTTGGCTCAATGTGCTGTCCCCACAGGCCAGTGGTCACTGAAGCCAGCTGCAGCTGGCCTTTTCTCAGAAAGAACCTGTGGCAGGCAAGGGGGCAACAGGGGCCAATTCTAGAAAGGGTCAGAAAGGGGAGACTTGGGGCACCACCAACTTGACAAGGGGAATCTTTACTGCCCCCTGTAGGACATGGTTTCACAAATGTCAAAACTAGAGGGACATTTAAGACCCTGTGGTCCACCTGGGAGACAGGCTCTGCCCAAGTCATGTGACTCTGGACAAGTTATTTCTCATCTCCAAGCCTGGATCCCAGGCATCTGAAACAGAACCACGGGCAGGGTTTGTCCCTTCAGACTCCCAGTCCAGTCTCTTCAACAAGGCTGCACTCTAGTTTCCTAGCAGCTTAATCCTACTTCAGGAGAGCAGTTCTGATTTGGGAACTTACCTCCTGTACTTCCCTCTATTAGGTCTGGCTGAAGGGTTAACTTTCATGGACATTTGGTAGATGCCCTCCCCACCTTGTAGCTCAGCTAGTAAAAAGTCCACCTGTAATGCAGGAGACCCCGGTTCAAACCCTGGGTCAGGAAGATCCCTGGGAGAAGGGATAGGCTACCCACTCCAGGACTCTTGGGCTTCCCCAGTGGCTCAGATGGTAAAGAAGCTGCCCGCAATGCGGGAGACCTGGATTCGAAAGATCCTCTGGAGAAGGGAAAGGATACCCATCCCAGTATTCTTGCCTGGAGAAGTCCATGGCTCGTCCATGGGCCGCAAAGAGTCGGACACAACTGAGCGACTTCATTCTCCCCCTTGTGCGCCACCCACCCTCATGTCTTACCCAGCAGCTGCCAGGAATCACGCTGCTTCAAACTGTTTCAAATAGAAGGTTAGGCTCCCTCTGTTAGGGCAAGGAGACCCTTCATCCTCCAGAAACGGTAATGTTTTATCTGCTGCAGTTCCCATTATCCAGTACCTCCCACAACAAATGTAATTCTCACCAAGGAACAGGGGGAAACACCGCTGTGAGTGATCAGATTGGCAGATTTACCAATGCTTTAGGTTTTAATGATGGGTAGTTATTTTTAAGTCATCCTACACGCTGATCAGATTCACCATTATCATCAAATTAATCAGAAGTCATCGCTCAAGAGAGTTTATCCCAGAACCCTCCGGCTTTTGTTGAAAAAGAGTGATTTTCTTTAAAAAGAGCAGGGGGAAGGAATATTGGAAAGAACATCATAACTGGAGTAAAAATGACTATGGCTGGAGTCTGAATCCTGCCATGCACTGCAACTGTGTGACTGTGTAGGTCATTTCACCATGGTGAGCCTACATTTCCCCACCTATAAAACAGAGATGGTTATACCTGCCACACAAGCTGTTACAAGAAGTTCTTCATCTGAAATCCAGTTCTCTAGGCCTTTATTTTCTTTTTATCAAATTGCATGTCTGAGAGGGAGCAGGCAATGGTAGGGACACTTTCTGTGGTGAGGCATGTCTTGTCTTTCCCAGGAAGCAGGAAGATGTCCTGGTTAATGGAGCCATGTAGAAAGGATGTGAGCATTTTCTGGCACATCCCTTTCAACTCCTGGCTATTCTCAGAACTCATGAATGGGATGGGTGTCTGAGCAGGTCTCAGCTGTGTACAGAAAGCTCCTGGAAAAGCACATGCTTTTCTATAGCCTCACCACAAGACTGACCCGTCCTCAGGTCACCCTGCAACTGCTGGAAATAGAACTCAGAGAGGCAGAGTATACCTTAGTTTGTCTCCTGGCAAGTGTTCTCCAAAATTCCAGACAAATCTTAATTCTCCCTACCAGAGCTGTCCAAAAGAAATACAATGCAAGCCACATATAGAAACTTAATTTTTCTAGTAATTCTATTTTTAAAAACATAAAAAGAAACAGGTGAAAATTTTACACATTTAGCCCCATATAGCAAAAATAATAATTCCAACGTGTTAGCAATATGAAGACTATGACTTCTTCTGTGGTGGGTGAGTGGCCATGGTATTGCACAGCTCCGCTCTGTTGCACTTGGGTGAAAAGCTGGTTAGAAGCCAGGAGGGGCTTTAGACATCGGCACGCTGTGGGTGATCAGATTGGCAGATTTACCAATGCTTTAGGTTTTAATGATGGGTAGTTATTTTTAAGTCATCCTACACGCTGATCAGATTCACCATTATCATCAAATTAATCAGAAGTCATCGCTCAAGAGAGTTTATCCCAGAACCCTCCGGCTTTTGTTGAAAAAGAGTGATTTTCTTTAAAAAGAGCAGGGGGAAGGAATATTGGAAAGAACATCATAACTGGAGTAAAAATGACTATGGCTGGAGTCTGAATCCTGCCATGCACTGCAACTGTGTGACTGTGTAGGTCATTTCACCATGGTGAGCCTACATTTCCCCACCTATAAAACAGAGATGGTTATACCTGCCACACAAGCTGTTACAAGAAGTTCTTCATCTGAAATCCAGTTCTCTAGGCCTTTATTTTCTTTTTATCAAATTGCATGTCTGAGAGGGAGCAGGCAATGGTAGGGACACTTTCTGTGGTGAGGCATGTCTTGTCTTTCCCAGGAAGCAGGAAGATGTCCTGGTTAATGGAGCCATGTAGAAAGGATGTGAGCATTTTCTGGCACATCCCTTTCAACTCCTGGCTATTCTCAGAACTCATGAATGGGATGGGTGTCTGAGCAGGTCTCAGCTGTGTACAGAAAGCTCCTGGAAAAGCACATGCTTTTCTATAGCCTCACCACAAGACTGACCCGTCCTCAGGTCACCCTGCAACTGCTGGAAATAGAACTCAGAGAGGCAGAGTATACCTTAGTTTGTCTCCTGGCAAGTGTTCTCCAAAATTCCAGACAAATCTTAATTCTCCCTACCAGAGCTGTCCAAAAGAAATACAATGCAAGCCACATATAGAAACTTAATTTTTCTAGTAATTCTATTTTTAAAAACATAAAAAGAAACAGGTGAAAATTTTACACATTTAGCCCCATATAGCAAAAATAATAATTCCAACGTGTTAGCAATATGAAGACTATGACTTCTTCTGTGGTGGGTGAGTGGCCATGGTATTGCACAGCTCCGCTCTGTTGCACTTGGGTGAAAAGCTGGTTAGAAGCCAGGGAGGGGCTACAGCTTGGCCAGGACACGGCAGGGCCCTGGAAGTCCTGGAGTGAAGGGGACGAGCACTGAGGAGTCAAAGGATCTGAGGCCGGTCACGGCTCTGCAATTTACTGCGGTATAATCAGGGACAAGTCATGTCTCCATTCATGCATGCATGCATTCACTCCGTCACTCAACCAGGGTGTACAGAGGACAAGCTCTGGGCTAGGCTCCGGACTACGCTCTGCAGGTAGTAAAACATCTGCCCTCAAAGTGCTCAGTCTAAAACATCAATAAATATTCAACAAGTTGTTCTGGAGATCAGTAATGACAGTGACAAGAAGGGCCAAAATGGGTACAAACCTAATAGGCTCAAATATAAGCCACTTTCCCCTTAAATTATTCCTCATAAAAACAATTTGCCTTGGCTTCAAAGCCTTGTAAAGCCTTGCTATAGCACAGCGTCTCAGCTTATTCAAAGTTTTTTGATTGGAATTTTTAACACACACACTGTGGACATGATTGTTCTATGAACTCTCAAATGCCTGTTTCCCCAGCCACACAGGCACTGACCTCTGGCCAATCCCACCTCGTCTACAGTCTTATCTTCTTCTCCCACTTTTATATTCAATTACTTAAAAAGAAAACAGTTACCATTTGAGAAAGGCATATTAGCCTGAAACAATCTCATTAAAAGCTGGAACGCATAGAGGTCATTTGATAGAAGTGGGTTTTTAAGGAGGCAAATAAATTGAATTTTTTCCGCATGGTATATCAACAAGACTGACCCCGTCCTCAGGTCACCCTGCAACTGCTGGAAATAGAACTCAGAGAGGCAGAGTATACCTTAGTTTGTCTCCTGGCAAGTGTTCTCCAAAATTCCAGACAAATCTTAATTCTCCCTACCAGAGCTGTCCAAAAGAAATACAATGCAAGCCACATATAGAAACTTAATTTTTCTAGTAATTCTATTTTTAAAAACATAAAAAGAAACAGGTGAAAATTTTACACATTTAGCCCCATATAGCAAAAATAATAATTCCAACGTGTTAGCAATATGAAGACTATGACTTCTTCTGTGGTGGGTGAGTGGCCATGGTATTGCACAGCTCCGCTCTGTTGCACTTGGGTGAAAAGCTGGTTAGAAGCCAGGGAGGGGCTACAGCTTGGCCAGGACACGGCAGGGCCCTGGAAGTCCTGGAGTGAAGGGGACGAGCACTGAGGAGTCAAAGGATCTGAGGCCGGTCACGGCTCTGCAATTTACTGCGGTATAATCAGGGACAAGTCATGTCTCCATTCATGCATGCATGCATTCACTCCGTCACTCAACCAGGGTGTACAGAGGACAAGCTCTGGGCTAGGCTCCGGACTACGCTCTGCAGGTAGTAAAACATCTGCCCTCAAAGTGCTCAGTCTAAAACATCAATAAATATTCAACAAGTTGTTCTGGAGATCAGTAATGACAGTGACAAGAAGGGCCAAAATGGGTACAAACCTAATAGGCTCAAATATAAGCCACTTTCCCCTTAAATTATTCCTCATAAAAACAATTTGCCTTGGCTTCAAAGCCTTGTAAAGCCTTGCTATAGCACAGCGTCTCAGCTTATTCAAAGTTTTTTGATTGGAATTTTTAACACACACACTGTGGACATGATTGTTCTATGAACTCTCAAATGCCTGTTTCCCCAGCCACACAGGCACTGACCTCTGGCCAATCCCACCTCGTCTACAGTCTTATCTTCTTCTCCCACTTTTATATTCAATTACTTAAAAAGAAAACAGTTACCATTTGAGAAAGGCATATTAGCCTGAAACAATCTCATTAAAAGCTGGAACGCATAGAGGTCATTTGATAGAAGTGGGTTTTTAAGGAGGCAAATAAATTGAATGCATGTATATTATTATTCCCGGGGATATGACCTCACTATTATAAGCACTGTGCATCACCATAAACAATCTTTAAATATCATCATTACGAAGCGATACAGCAAGGTATTACACTGTGGAAATCCTACAGACTTTTAAAGCTGCCCTAATGTTGCTGCTGTTAGGTACTTTCTGTTGAGATACAATTTCAAGGTGACAGCCTCCTACTCAAGTGAACAAGCTGGCTCTGGGTTACAAACAGGAGCTGGGATGAGCTGCTCTGGGGAGCTGGGTCAGCTGCCTCAGGAAGGCACTACTGAGCAGGGAGATGCTGATGTTGCAGATGCAGAGAAATAATCTGGATGCTACTGTTTCCTGGATTTATGTTAGATTAGAAAAAGGTACCATATCCAAAGCAATCTAGTTTTGATTTATATTATTAAATTAAATATTGTAAGTGGGTATTTGACACCTTCACTTACACTCTTAAACATTTATTTATTCAAGTTGGCCAAAAATTTTATCAACTGAAAACTTTAACAAGATTTTCTATGAGTCTTCTTTTTGGAAAAATAGTCTTATACACTATGTAGAGTATATAAAATAACTATACTAATGTAAAGTATGGGTGATACTTCACATTAGGTGATATGCAGCAACCAAGGGGCTTGAGTAAGCCTCAGTAAGGTCTCAGAGCAGGTCTACCCTTCCTTTACCTCCCCTGCTTCCAGGACTGGATCAAAAGCAGGCTCAGCAGTAATTATCTCCCTGAATATCACAGTGCTCTTCAAAATTCAAGTAGAGAAACTGCTCAATGCTGATTCCTATGATTGAGAAAAAAATAAGTTCCTCCCCTGCCTCACCCTCTACCCACCCCCCTACATACACATTCACCCTTCCTGATGTCATTTGGGGTGAGACACTCAGAAATGCAGGTTGCCCACTCAAGGTCAGTGTTCTTAGCTGGCCCGAGAGCACACACTGTTCACACACTGTGCTCCAGCCTGGCACGCCACCTCTTTCTCACTGGGCACCACAGAAAACGTGGCTTCCCTCCTCTGTGCTCCAGTTTCCTCATCAGTGAGGCAGGACTGTCTTGGAGTCTGTGTCTCAGGACAGATGCTCTGGTCAGGAATCAAAGTTGTATTCCTGGCTTGGGGGCCCCTTGGCCCCGGCCAGGACACTGGGGGTGCAGGGAAAGGAGGAAAGAAGCTCAGCCCTAACTCCCGACCCCTCCTTTCCCGGCAGTGGCCTGCAGGAAGGCGCTGGACAGCACCACAGTGGCCGCTCACGAGTCAGAGATCTACTGTAAGGTCTGCTATGGGCGCAGGTACGGCCCCAAGGGGATCGGGTACGGACAAGGCGCCGGCTGCCTCAGCACGGACACGGGCGAACACCTGGGCCTCCAGTTCCAACAGTGAGTGACTGTCCCTCTTCTCCCGGCCAGTAGAGCCCCAGCTATCCCGGGCAGTCCATTCTGTTCCCATGACGACGTTTTCTGGAGATGGGAGAATGGACTCCATTGTTGACTTGTCAACAATGGGAATACTCAGTCTGACCAAGTTCTGTGTCGTCTCTCCAAAGACTGTCTTTAAATTATCTGCCTTTCTAAAGGGCAATTACTTTGACACTGTGGCTCTTGGTTTGTACGTCAAGAGAAAACCCAGAATGTACAGATGTTCTACTGTTTGACCTTTGCAAAACTACATGGAGTCTCCTTCCTTCCCCTTTGAGCATTTCTGTGTAAATTACATAAATACGGCAGGGATGCAATGGCCATTCTCTGTGTGCTTGTCTCTGAAGGATCTCCTCCCTTGGGTTATAAGATGACTAATGTCCGCATTGCGGGGAGTGCTCTGTGGGGATGGATTGTGCCTCAGGAGTAAACCATCAATTAGGACTCTTCTGCAGTCTCCCTGGCTGCCTGTTGCCAGGACAGTGCTGATGTTTCCCAGAAGCATCCTAGGGAAGCTGGGATTTCACACTGTGCCACCTCCAGCTACCAGTCTGCTCTACGTGACGATCGCATGACCTCCAGCCCCAAACTGAGTATACAGACTGACAGTCACTGGCCTGCAGCCTCCAGCTGTACCGGCTCGCCACCTCTTTCTCACTGGGCACCACAGAAAACGTGGCTTCCCTCCTCTGTGCTCCAGTTTCCTCATCAGTGAGGCAGGACTGTCTTGGAGTCTGTGTCTCAGGACAGATGCTCTGGTCAGGAATCAAAGTTGTATTCCTGGCTTGGGGGCCCCTTGGCCCCGGCCAGGACACTGGGGGTGCAGGGAAAGGAGGAAAGAAGCTCAGCCCTAACTCCCGACCCCTCCTTTCCCGGCAGTGGCCTGCAGGAAGGCGCTGGACAGCACCACAGTGGCCGCTCACGAGTCAGAGATCTACTGTAAGGTCTGCTATGGGCGCAGGTACGGCCCCAAGGGGATCGGGTACGGACAAGGCGCCGGCTGCCTCAGCACGGACACGGGCGAACACCTGGGCCTCCAGTTCCAACAGTGAGTGACTGTCCCTCTTCTCCCGGCCAGTAGAGCCCCAGCTATCCCGGGCAGTCCATTCTGTTCCCATGACGACGTTTTCTGGAGATGGGAGAATGGACTCCATTGTTGACTTGTCAACAATGGGAATACTCAGTCTGACCAAGTTCTGTGTCGTCTCTCCAAAGACTGTCTTTAAATTATCTGCCTTTCTAAAGGGCAATTACTTTGACACTGTGGCTCTTGGTTTGTACGTCAAGAGAAAACCCAGAATGTACAGATGTTCTACTGTTTGACCTTTGCAAAACTACATGGAGTCTCCTTCCTTCCCCTTTGAGCATTTCTGTGTAAATTACATAAATACGGCAGGGATGCAATGGCCATTCTCTGTGTGCTTGTCTCTGAAGGATCTCCTCCCTTGGGTTATAAGATGACTAATGTCCGCATTGCGGGGGGAGTGGCTCTGTGGGGATGGATTGTGCCTCAGGAGTAAACCATCAATTAGGACTCTTCTGCAGTCTCCCTGGCTGCCTGTTGCCAGGACAGTGCTGATGTTTCCCAGAAGCATCCTAGGGAAGCTGGGATTTCACACTGTGCCACCTCCAGCTACCAGTCTGCTCTACGTGACGATCGCATGACCTCCAGCCCCAAACTGAGTATACAGACTGACAGTCACTGGCCTGCAGCTGCTGTCCGGCCAGCTGGTACCCGGGCTCAGCTCTGGGGTGGGACCGGCAGAAAGGCCCAGCCCACCGGAGGCAGGGTCCCCCAGAGATCAGTTAGAGCATCTGAAGAGTCATCTGGTCCCTTCCAACAAGCGTAGCCATATTAGAGCCTGGTGAAGCACAGGAGGTGTGATCTGTCATTGAAATTTTCCTCATTACTCAACTCCAACTGGAGATGCTATTTTAAAAAGAAAGATGCTACCAGCTGTGTTCTCTGCCTCCCATGACCCAAAGCTCACTGTTCTCTGTGAGGGCTTCCCTCTGGTGCTTCACAGACAGGAAGAGACTCTGGAGATCTGGCTCTCACCCCAGCTCCACCAGTTACGTAGAGAAGGAAATGGAAGCCCAGTCCAGCATTCTTGCCTGGGAAATTCCATGGATGGAGAAGCCTGGTGAGCTACAGTCCATGGGGTTTCAGTGGTCCCTGATGGCTCAGTGGTGAAGAGTCTGCCTGCAATGCCGGAGACCCAGGTTCCATCCCTCGGTTGGGAAGACACCCCTGCAGGAGGGCATGGCAACCAACGCCGGTGTCCTTACCTGGAGAACTCCATAGATGAAGGAGCCTGGTGGGCTGCAGTCCGTGGGGTCACACAGAGTCAGACACGACTGAAGTGACTAAGCAGCAGCAGCCACCAGTTATGAGCTGCTGGCTGTGGGCACTTTACCCCTCTGGCCCTCGCTCTCCAGCCAGCCCTGCCTACTCTAGAGGGTTGTGATGAGACTCAAACGATAAATGTGCAAGGAAATACCCGAAGATAAGAACCCGCAGCATTACTATTGTGCCTCTGACTCAGACATGGCTCTCAAGCGGACAGGGTGGCAATCTGAATTGTGACAAGGAATGCAGCAGCTCACTGGACTATGGTTTGTTTAGTATCAACTGTCAAGATCCCATCTGACCCTGCAATATTTTTATTCATTTTGGAAAACAGACCCGAGGTTTCGAGATGGTACAGATAACCCTAAGTGAGCAATTAGGATCATAACACAACAGAGGCCATGCCCAGCCCCAAACTGAGTATACAGACTGACAGTCACTGGCCTGCAGCTGCTGTCCGGCCAGCTGGTACCCGGGCTCAGCTCTGGGGTGGGACCGGCAGAAAGGCCCAGCCCACCGGAGGCAGGGTCCCCCAGAGATCAGTTAGAGCATCTGAAGAGTCATCTGGTCCCTTCCAACAAGCGTAGCCATATTAGAGCCTGGTGAAGCACAGGAGGTGTGATCTGTCATTGAAATTTTCCTCATTACTCAACTCCAACTGGAGATGCTATTTTAAAAAGAAAGATGCTACCAGCTGTGTTCTCTGCCTCCCATGACCCAAAGCTCACTGTTCTCTGTGAGGGCTTCCCTCTGGTGCTTCACAGACAGGAAGAGACTCTGGAGATCTGGCTCTCACCCCAGCTCCACCAGTTACGTAGAGAAGGAAATGGAAGCCCAGTCCAGCATTCTTGCCTGGGAAATTCCATGGATGGAGAAGCCTGGTGAGCTACAGTCCATGGGGTTTCAGTGGTCCCTGATGGCTCAGTGGTGAAGAGTCTGCCTGCAATGCCGGAGACCCAGGTTCCATCCCTCGGTTGGGAAGACACCCCTGCAGGAGGGCATGGCAACCAACGCCGGTGTCCTTACCTGGAGAACTCCATAGATGAAGGAGCCTGGTGGGCTGCAGTCCGTGGGGTCACACAGAGTCAGACACGACTGAAGTGACTAAGCAGCAGCAGCCACCAGTTATGAGCTGCTGGCTGTGGGCACTTTACCCCTCGGGCCCCTCGCTCTCCAGCCAGCCCTGCCTACTCTAGAGGGTTGTGATGAGACTCAAACGATAAATGTGCAAGGAAATACCCGAAGATAAGAACCCGCAGCATTACTATTGTGCCTCTGACTCAGACATGGCTCTCAAGCGGACAGGGTGGCAATCTGAATTGTGACAAGGAATGCAGCAGCTCACTGGACTATGGTTTGTTTAGTATCAACTGTCAAGATCCCATCTGACCCTGCAATATTTTTATTCATTTTGGAAAACAGACCCGCAGGTTTCGAGATGGTACAGATAACCCTAAGTGAGCAATTAGGATCATAACACAACAGAGGCCATAAGACAAGCTAACATACCCAGAGCGCTTGCTAAGTGCTTTACAACAGACAGGAAAGATGGGCACAGATGCCGGCTACACTCATGAGCCCTAACCACACGCCAGGCAGGTGCCGTTCTACATGTTGTACTCACCTGGCCCCATTCAACCTTCTCAACAACCCTGTAGGGAAGGCACCATTCCTACACCCACTTCCCATATGAGGCGTCGAGGGCACAGAGAAGTTGAGTAACTCACTCAGGTCAGGGCCCCACAGCGAGTCCTGTTTGCCACGAGAAGTCTGTATGTCTCATTCCTTTGTCTGTTTTCACCAGGTCCCCAAAGCAGGCACGTTCAGCCACCACCAGCAGCAACCCTTCCAAGTTCACAGCAAAGTTCGGGGAATCGGAGAAGTGCCCTCGATGCGGAAAGTCAGTCTATGCCGCTGAGAAGGTGATGGGCGGCGGTAAGGTAAGGACTTGTGCCAGATGGGGCTGTATCCACCTCGGCCCCATCCGCTGGGAGGAGTAAGAGAAGAAAGTAGGAACTGCAGGCGGTGGAGGCAGACCCTCCTTAGCTCCCAGGAACCACCTAGGAGACACCCATCCTCACCCAACTTCCTGGACTGCGACCATCACCCTGCAGTGCTGGCACTGGTGGATTTTGGTGCAATATGCTCTAGCTTACTAGAGGGAAGACACCCAGCTTAGGAGCACTGGAGACACAAGGGGACACAAGCTCCCCAGTCCTGCCTTCAGTGTCCACAATCCTTCCAGAAAAGTGTCAGTCCTGGGAGCCGGGACCGCTGCCTCACTCAGTGTGCTCTTGGCATTACACTGGCCAGAGCAGACACCCACAGCAGCTAGAAGCATCCTCACTCAGACACGTCCTGGTAACGGGCATCCCTCCAACAGCCCAGTCTGAGGCCCCGGACAAGGAAATGCAGCAGCTCACTGGGCTATGGTTTGTTTAGTATCAACTGTCAAGATCCCATCTGACCCTGCAATATTTTTATTCATTTTGGAAAACAGACCCGCAGGTTTCGAGATGGTACAGATAACCCTAAGTGAGCAATTAGGATCATAACACAACAGAGGCCATAAGACAAGCTAACATACCCAGAGCGCTTGCTAAGTGCTTTACAACAGACAGGAAAGATGGGCACAGATGCCGGCTACACTCATGAGCCCTAACCACACGCCAGGCAGGTGCCGTTCTACATGTTGTACTCACCTGGCCCCATTCAACCTTCTCAACAACCCTGTAGGGAAGGCACCATTCCTACACCCACTTCCCATATGAGGCGTCGAGGGCACAGAGAAGTTGAGTAACTCACTCAGGTCAGGGCCCCACAGCGAGTCCTGTTTGCCACGAGAAGTCTGTATGTCTCATTCCTTTGTCTGTTTTCACCAGGTCCCCAAAGCAGGCACGTTCAGCCACCACCAGCAGCAACCCTTCCAAGTTCACAGCAAAGTTCGGGGAATCGGAGAAGTGCCCTCGATGCGGAAAGTCAGTCTATGCCGCTGAGAAGGTGATGGGCGGCGGTAAGGTAAGGACTTGTGCCAGATGGGGCTGTATCCACCTCGGCCCCATCCGCTGGGAGGAGTAAGAGAAGAAAGTAGGAACTGCAGGCGGTGGAGGCAGACCCTCCTTAGCTCCCAGGAACCACCTAGGAGACACCCATCCTCACCCAACTTCCTGGACTGCGACCATCACCCTGCAGTGCTGGCACTGGTGGATTTTGGTGCAATATGCTCTAGCTTACTAGAGGGAAGACACCCAGCTTAGGAGCACTGGAGACACAAGGGGACACAAGCTCCCCAGTCCTGCCTTCAGTGTCCACAATCCTTCCAGAAAAGTGTCAGTCCTGGGAGCCGGGACCGCTGCCTCACTCAGTGTGCTCTTGGCATTACACTGACGCACAGAGCAGACACCCACAGCAGCTAGAAGCATCCTCACTCAGACACGTCCTGGTAACGGGGCATCCTCCAACGTCTGAGGCCGTAACAGACACAAGCCCAAGCTCTGGTTTCAGGCCCATGGCTAGGGTGTTCACCCAAGGATTTGAGCCTAAAGAAGGACAAAAATCCTGTTTATACTAAACAGGGGGAGGAAGGCCACAGAGCGTACCTGACTCCAAATAAATGGGCTGTCTCCACCCCAGGACTGGCCACTTAAACAGGTGAGGACCCTGGGCTCCACCCAGGAGACACACAGACATGCAGAAGGCAGGCGACCTTCTAGATGATCTAAGCCACACAACTCTCGTCTATCAGAAAGCCAAGAGTGCCACAGAGACTACAAATAACAAAGGCTGGAGAGGGTGTGGGGAGAAGGGAACCCTCTTACCCTGCTGGTGGGAATGTAAATGGTACCATCACTGTGGAGGACAGTAAGGAGTTTCCTTAAAAACTAAAACTAGAGTAACCAGATGACCCCGCACTCCCACTTCTGGGCATATGTCTGGAAGAGATGAAAACTCTTAATCTGAAAAGATACATGTACCCCAATGTTCACTGAAGCACTAGCTACAATAGCCAAGACATAGAAGCAACCTAAATGTCTATCAACAGGACAACGGATAATGAATGTGCACACACACTGGAATCTTACTCAGCTTCATAAAAAACAATGATGCTATTCGCAGCAACATGGGCAGACCTACAGGTTATCATACTAAGTCAGAAAGAGGAAGACAAGTACCCTATGTATCACTTATGTGTGGAATCTAAAAGAAAGTAATGATACAAATGAACTTATTTACAAAACAGAAACAGACTCACAGAAAACAAACTTCTGGTTACCAAAGAGGAAGGGTGGGGAGGGATAAATTAGTTTGTGGTTAACAGAAACACACACTACTATGTATAAAATAGACAAATAACAAGGACCTATCTACCTGCATGAACAAAGGAATTATATTCAGTATCTCATAATAGCCTATAATGAAAAGGATCTGAAAAAGAATACACACATACACACACACATAGGTATCACTTTGCTGCATACCTGAAACTAATACAACATGGTCAATCAACTCTGCTTCAATAAAAAGAAGAAACACACACACTTACAAATGAGGCTGAATTCCCTAGATGATTGCCCATTTCACCTTTTTCCTTATTTTATATTTAATATGTCACCCACTGCTCAAGTTCAAGTTCCCCTCTCTCGAGTTCATTTTTTTTTTTTCTAGGAAGGGGAATCTTTTACTTAGACTGCTCTGAAGGAATATACATGGAAATCACATTGATAAATTCAGTTTTAGGGGTTCTAAGTATTGCAGGCCATGTCCATAGCATCTTACTTTCTTCAAACCTCTGGAAAAATGATTCTGGGGGTCTATGAGGTGGGTGAATGGCTAAGACAAGGCACTCCTTTAGTATTCGCTTGTCAGGGGACTTCACTCAGAAGTAAAGTCCTGCCTGCCCCATCAAATATCCAACCGCCCTGCTCTCCTGTGCCCCACAGCCTTGGCATAAGACCTGTTTTCGTTGCGCCATCTGTGGGAAGAGTCTAGAGTCCACAAACGTCACTGACAAAGACGGGGAACTTTACTGCAAAGGTGAGTGGTTCCAGGGACGCTCCTGAGATGTCTTCCCAGGGAGGGGCCTTGGGAGAGGAAGCTGAGGTTTGTGTCTGCCCAGAGGCGTGGCTTCTCAGCCTGGGCCAGGTTTGGGCTCTCAGGATGGGGAGCAAAGCCAGATACCGAAGGGAAAGGAGCCTCCCAACTGACCCTCCACAGCAGCATGTGGGGGGACGTGATACGCAGAGATGCTCACTAGTCCACAGCAGTTGGGCGCCTGTGAGGAGGGAGAACAAGGAGGAAGCAGGGTTCTGAGTACCCTTGGAAGGAGCCTCAGGCCTGGACAAAAGCATCACATTCCCTCCCAAAACCCGAAGTCCACTTGGCTGGCAGATAGGGGTGACAGGCAGTGGGGAGGAGGGTGAACTCCGTTTTGGGCTCTCCTGAATTGATTGAGCTTCTCCCCTCCCTCCCTCTCTTCTTTCCCAGCCCCCCTCTCTCCTGTCTTTCTGACATGTCTGGTTCTCATATTGCACATCATTTAGCGATTGCAGAGAGAGAACTGACAAGCTGGTTTGCCTTCTGGTCCTCCTAGCTCTGCCCCAAACTGCGTCTACTTTCCCTCTGTCTTGCAGAGAGGAAGAGAGGCCTAGATTCTTCCTGATGCTGTGAAGGGGAAGAGATGTTTCAGGGCCACGGCAGTGTGTCCTCACCCTCAGAGCCTCTCCTAGGCCTATTCTGTTCCTCATAAGGGTCCTCCCACCCTTTCACTTGATGGTATTTCAGGATCTCCAAATGTGTTAGAGTTGGGGAGGCGAGAGGGACTGTAGGTAAATTCAGTTTTAGGGGTTCTAAGTATTGCAGGCCATGTCCATAGCATCTTACTTTCTTCAAACCTCTGGAAAAATGATTCTGGGGGTCTATGAGGTGGGTGAATGGCTAAGACAAGGCACTCCTTTAGTATTCTTGTCAGGGGACTTCACTCAGAAGTAAAGTCCTGCCTGCCCCATCAAATATCCAACCGCCCTGCTCTCCTGTGCCCCACAGCCTTGGCATAAGACCTGTTTTCGTTGCGCCATCTGTGGGAAGAGTCTAGAGTCCACAAACGTCACTGACAAAGACGGGGAACTTTACTGCAAAGGTGAGTGGTTCCAGGGACGCTCCTGAGATGTCTTCCCAGGGAGGGGCCTTGGGAGAGGAAGCTGAGGTTTGTGTCTGCCCAGAGGCGTGGCTTCTCAGCCTGGGCCAGGTTTGGGCTCTCAGGATGGGGAGCAAAGCCAGATACCGAAGGGAAAGGAGCCTCCCAACTGACCCTCCACAGCAGCATGTGGGGGGACGTGATACGCAGAGATGCTCACTAGTCCACAGCAGTTGGGCGCCTGTGAGGAGGGAGAACAAGGAGGAAGCAGGGTTCTGAGTACCCTTGGAAGGAGCCTCAGGCCTGGACAAAAGCATCACATTCCCTCCCAAAACCCGAAGTCCACTTGGCTGGCAGATAGGGGTGACAGGCAGTGGGGAGGAGGGTGAACTCCGTTTGGTCTCTCCTGAATTGATTGAGATTCTCCCCTCCCTCCCTCTCTTCTTTCCCAGCCCCCCTCTCTCCTGTCTTTCTGACATGTCTGGTTCTCATATTGCACATCATTTAGCGATTGCAGAGAGAGAACTGACAAGCTGGTTTGCCTTCTGGTCCTCCTAGCTCTGCCCCAAACTGCGTCTACTTTCCCTCTGTCTTGCAGAGAGGAAGAGAGGCCTAGATTCTTCCTGATGCTGTGAAGGGGAAGAGATGTTTCAGGGCCACGGCAGTGTGTCCTCACCCTCAGAGCCTCTCCTAGGCCTATTCTGTTCCTCATAAGGGTCCTCCCACCCTTTCACTTGATGGTATTTCAGGATCTCCAAATGTGTTAGAGTTGGGGAGGGGCGAGAGGGACTGTAGGTGGCCCAGCTTCTCCCAGGATGAGACAGGATGGAAATGGACGTGCTATCTGACAGGGGCTGCCTTCTCCTGGCAGCAGGGGATACAGAGGGTCCTCAGCATTGAGATCAGCCTGTAGAGAAGTATTAATAAATGCATTCCCAAGTGCTGCAGGTTCTAGTAGAGAACCCTACCCAATGGAGGGCACACCAAGGGGAAGTGATCTGGGAAGGCTTCTTAGAAGAGAAGTTTTCTCTGGGTTTGGGAGAGAGAAGTCCAGGAACAGTGAGCAGTGAGTGTGAATGCAACAAGTCTGGAATATCGTGGCTCGTTCTAGAAACTGTGTGTGAGTAGCTGTGTGCACCTGGTGTGCAAGCAGGGAGGCAGGAGAGGGAAGGGGCTGGGGCTGGGCAGGCAACCGGCAGCTAGATTATGTCAACTCAGGTGAGAAAACATTTCTGAACATAGGGGAGTGCAAAGAAGTATAAACAGTGTTATAGGCAGATCTAAAATATAATTCAATTTGCTTAAAAGCTGACTCACAAATACATTTATCAAAAGAATGCCTGTCCCAGGTACAAGAACTGTGCTCATAGACAGGGAACTGAAACCCTGGAGCTAACTGACTGCTGCTCTCTCCTGGCCTCTTCTCTCTTGTTCACAGTGTGCTACGCCAAAAACTTTGGCCCCACAGGTATTGGGTTTGGGGGCCTCACACACCAAGTGGAAAAGAAAGACTGAAAGTGTGCATGGCGTCTCGGGTCTCTCACCAGCCTAAAGCATTTGCCAAGTGATCCCGCCCAGATGGGAACCCCTCTCCAACATACTCTCGTTGGTAGTTGAACAGTACTTCTCCTCAGAAGTGATCACAGTCTTTACCGGAAGTTAGAAGAGCTCTTTGGAAGAAAATTATTAACAGTCTAACTCTGTAACAAATGTGTCTTCATTTATGATACCTGGGGTGGGAGTGACCAGAAATAAAAGCTTAAGTGGCATCTTATATGTCTCTTGATCTTTTCTTTTGAATAGGGGTACATTTTCAGAAAAACCCATAGTTCTAAAAAACGCTGTGCAGAAGATGTAATGGAGTTTGGTGCCAACTGAGGAAGGAGTGAGGAGGAGGAGGAGGAGGTAACAGGCAAAAGGAAATCATCTTCTAGAATCTGTTGGCTAAGCTTCTTTCTAAGTTAGCATGAACAGAGAAGGAAACGGGAGGTCCCGGAGGAAACAGATTTGAGGAGGAAAATCAAACTAAATGAAACTGCTGAAGAGCGGGTCCTTTTCTTCTTACCACAGGCTCTGCAATATTACACACTTGCTGAAAGCTCAGAAACGGCAGCAAAATGTGGAGTTTGCTTTTGTGTTAAACACAACATGAGGATGATTTTCTTTTCTTCTGGGGCAATTCCCAAAGGTTTAGCGATTTTCTTAAAACTTCTCTATCGAACTGCCAGCCTCAAAAGTGAAATGCAGCCAATTAGAAATGTCTTCCTCTGCTTCCTCAGCAAGATCGTGGCGGCTCAAGCGTGTGTTATTTTTTCGCCTCCGCTTTTAACAACCACAGCATTTCTCCCACTGCCATGCAATTCTCAATTATCTGCAGAAAAGGAAAGCAAATGAAAATCTATTGACAAAAATTACAGAATACTAAACTGTGGGTTTTTCTGTGCTCCAAAGCCCAAGAATGTTTTCTAAATAAGCATTTGTTCAGGGTTGCTTACTTGCTGTCATGGACAAAACCCTGCACTAACTTCATTATTTATCTATTTTTTGATGCTCAACATGCAAATACATCTGATCATTTTTCTGTTCGGTATAAATAGAATGGTTCAGAAAAAAAAATAGCTTGCAGGGGTTGTATCCCATTTCACTTTCAAAGAGGTAATATACAACTATGTTTTACTCACCCAAAAACTCTTGCTGGGGTAATTCAGCCACTGAGTTCCACTCAAACAGCCTGAGGACACAAATACTGTACACGTTTTGTGAATGCTATTCTTTTTGCCTGAAATGCCAGGAAGATGGAACCCGCTCCCAACTCCTTACCCTGGTGAACTCCTAGTAATCAAGTCACAGGTCAAATGCTATCTCCTCTGCAAAATCACTCCAGAACGACCTGAGCAGAATTAATCCACCTCTGTGCTCCCACAGCCGGTACGTAAGGAACATAGCACTTGTCTCATTGCCTTGAATCTTTAAACTTCCGTCTGCCTCCTTGTTAGAATGTGATACACTTGCATTCACAGTGCTGAAAAAATAGCAGGGACTTAGACTCCCCAGGTGGTGCAGTGGTTGAGAGTCTGCCTGCCAATGCAGGGGACACAGGTTCGACCCCTGGTCAGGGAAGATAACACATGCCACAGAGCAGCTAAGCCTTGCGCCCCAGCTACTGTGCCCACACGTCTAGAGCCTATGCTCCTCAACATGAGAAGCTACTGCAAGGAGAAGCCCATGCACCTCAAACAAGAGTAGCCCCCACTCGCTACAAATAGAGATATCACACATGCAGCAACAAAGACCCAGCACAGCCAAATTAATGAGTTAATTAATTAATTTTAAAAAGTAGGGACTTAACATTTGTGGAGTGAGTGATGTGGGAGAAACTGTAGGCTGGACTAAAAGCAAATTCTGCTAAAAATTTAGAAGAAGATATTGTATATGGAAGTGAAGGAGCATGGCAATGAAAAAGCAAAACAAAGACCCTTATCGTGGTTCACCAGTGTTCCTGGCTCTCTTCTGCTTCCTGGGCACAGGGTTCTACTGCACTTCCCAGGCTCCCGGTCAGCGACTAGGACGCGGGACAGAGTTGGCCAATGGAGGCCCAGTCTCCAAAACACCCAGGACAGTCTCCACTCTCTCTTTGCATATCTGTGGATACAGAAGGTCCAGTCGAGAGGCCCTAGGAAATGGCGGAGCCATTAGCTGGAAAGCAGCTTGGGTCCCTGCACAGAAGAACACTGCTAATTCTAAATACACTGTGACAAGAGAGTGATGTCAGCTTGACACTGTGTTAGGCCACTGAGATTTGGGGGGGTGTTATTATCGTGTAAACTCCCTTGACTAATATGCATTTGAAATTCCAGATGTGCTGCATCTAAGACATTCAATGTCACCGTCCACCCATCCATTCAAGTCACAGGGAGCATCACCAGGATTTTGCCTAATATTTGTGAAAGTGATTCAGATATGTCATCCCCCGTATGACTACACAGGTATTTGTGAAAAGAAATGACGTTATGGCAAGACACCATTGAGAGTCATGTGATTCGCTTGCATTGGTTTTAAAACCAAACAAAAACAAAGCCTTGCTATTCACCTCCAAGCTACTGCCTTCTTTCTTTCAGAGCCAAACTATAAGACCATGTCTCATTTATTCCTTAGCATCTTGGCCTCTAGCTTCCCATACGCCCTTCTCACCACCGTGCCTGCTAATCACAAGCTCTCTGGTCTTGCCTCAGTTGTTCTTCTCAGCCTTGCCTTAGCTCCTGACCACTGCTCACTCTTTAAAATTAGTTCCTCCCCTTGAATTCTATGACTGTCTCCTGATTACCCTTCTACCCAACCTCCTCACTGCCATCCCCTTCCTCTCCAGTTCCCTAGGTCATATTCTGTGAGGTCATGTTTCTGACCTTCTCCTCTCTCACTTTTCCCTTTGCCTGCACTGGTTTTCATCTTTGGTCTACTTTTAGAATTGACCTTCCCATCATCTCATTTTTCGACCTCTCTGCTGTGACAATCTCATCCACCTGTGCAGTGGACCCCCAAGCAAGCCTGACCTTCTTCTAGTAGTCTTGACTTGGCCACTGGAGAGCCTGAAGGTACCGCAAACAGACCCAACCACCAAACCCACCACCTTGTCTCTCCACACTGCTTTCCTTATTTCTCAAAATTGCACCACGGCCCTCTCTCACTCGCTGGCTTCAACACTGCAACGCCATCTTTGGCTCCTCCTTTTTTGTCCACATTTACTCAGTTAATGGGGCTGCCCTTCATTATTTGTTGCCTCAACCACAATTAAAAGTTTATCTCTGACAATTTTATTTGTCAGGGTGCAGTCAAGGAAACAGAAAGCGCACTTTTTTTTTTAAGAGACAATATCACAGTGGGAATTGGCTAAACAGGTGCTACAATTTAACAAAGAATCTGACTTAACACAGATACAGGACATGACTAATATGCATTTGAAATTCCAGATGTGCTGCATCTAAGACATTCAATGTCACCGTCCACCCATCCATTCAAGTCACAGGGAGCATCACCAGGATTTTGCCTAATATTTGTGAAAGTGATTCAGATATGTCATCCCCCGTATGACTACACAGGTATTTGTGAAAAGAAATGACGTTATGGCAAGACACCATTGAGAGTCATGTGATTCGCTTGCATTGGTTTTAAAACCAAACAAAAACAAAGCCTTGCTATTCACCTCCAAGCTACTGCCTTCTTTCTTTCAGAGCCAAACTATAAGACCATGTCTCATTTATTCCTTAGCATCTTGGCCTCTAGCTTCCCATACGCCCTTCTCACCACCGTGCCTGCTAATCACAAGCTCTCT
The DNA here is from genome assembly GCA_022376925.1 of Tragulus kanchil. NCBI lineage: Eukaryota > Metazoa > Chordata > Mammalia > Artiodactyla > Tragulidae > Tragulus > Tragulus kanchil. Next base: position 65,267,886 of record JAIOJX010000006.1, on the reverse strand, counting down.
GGTCTTGCCTCAGTTGTTCTTCTCAGCCTTGCCTTAGCTCCTGACCACTGCTCACTCTTTAAAATTAGTTCCTCCCCTTGAATTCTATGACTGTCTCCTGATTACCCTTCTACCCAACCTCCTCACTGCCATCCCCTTCCTCTCCAGTTCCCTAGGTCATATTCTGTGAGGTCATGTTTCTGACCTTCTCCTCTCTCACTTTTCCCTTTGCCTGCACTGGTTTTCATCTTTGGTCTACTTTTAGAATTGACCTTCCCATCATCTCATTTTTCGACCTCTCTGCTGTGACAATCTCATCCACCTGTGCAGTGGACCCCCAAGCAAGCCTGACCTTCTTCTAGTAGTCTTGACTTGGCCACTGGAGAGCCTGAAGGTACCGCAAACAGACCCAACCACCAAACCCACCACCTTGTCTCTCCACACTGCTTTCCTTATTTCTCAAAATTGCACCACGGCCCTCTCTCACTCGCTGGCTTCAACACTGCAACGCCATCTTTGGCTCCTCCTTTTTTGTCCACATTTACTCAGTTAATGGGGCTGCCCTTCATTATTTGTTGCCTCAACCACAATTAAAAGTTTATCTCTGACAATTTTTATTTGTCAGGGTGCAGTCAAGGAAACAGAAAGCGCACTTTTTTTTTTTTTTTAAGAGAGACAATATCACAGTGGGAATTGGCTAAACAGGTGCTACAATTTAACAAAGAACATACTGACTTAACACAGATACAGGACACAGCTCCACTGCTCCGGGGCTGAGAAACAAAAAAGAAGAGATGGGGTACCCTCATCTCCATGCCTCAAGGACAGCTCTCCCAGGGGCCTGGAGTCAGACCTCTGAGGAGTCAGTCAGCTCTGCCTGCAGACTGCTGGTGCGTCCAAGGGCACCGTGGAGCTGTTCCAGGGAAAAGGCGAGACACCGACTTCAACTGTCCCTCTCGGGGTGAAGGGCCATTGTTTGAACAATACTGAGGGGAACAGCTGGTGAGCAGGAAGGAGTCAGTCCCTTCTCCCCTCCTCTTTCCAGTCTACTGGCAGAACAACTCAGTCGGCTGGCAAAGAGATTGTAACTTTCGAGTCTTATTAACGTAGACACACAAGGTAGAGGAGACGGGTAGCTTTGGACCATCTCCCTACTGCTAACTTTTCTCTCTGTAGTCAATTTTACAAGGATTTTGGAATAGTCAGCATTCCCCAAGTCTTGCCTACATGCCAGTTACAATTCTAAGCACTTCATATGATGAACGCACCTCGTCCTTATAAGAACACTCGCGGCATAGACTGTACTATTATTAACCAGAAACCAAACAAAGAAACTGAGGCACTAGGAACGCAGGCACCCAAAGAAGTGAAAGTAGCTTGTAACTGACACATTCAGGATGCCTAGGATAAAATGAACTCCCAAACTTTTTCGTAACTTTCACACCTTTGAGGGAGAAGCCAAAATAATGGGAGTAGATTCTTTAAGTAAATGATTCTCAGACTGTAGCAATGTAAGAATTGTTTGGGGAAACTGACAAAAATTCAGATTCCGGGACCCTCTTCTCAGACACTGATTTAAAATGTCTGAGATGAGAAACCTGAATTTTAAACACGTTATCCCTGGATACCACCCTCTGCTCCCACTCCCAGCCCCTTATTGTGACGTGAAGTCTATGGACCACCACTTGAGAACACGAACTTGGCAGGTGAGTAGAAGAGAAAGGACATAACTTGGAAAAGTCCACTTATCCTCAAACTGAGACTCAGTCTTCAAACACAACTCTGATCACATCATTTTCTGCTTAAAATCCCTTCAGTTCCACTCAGCAGACCTACTCAGCAGGGTCGTTCAAATATTTACTGAACATACACTAATGTGCTAACAGTATCCAGGTGCTTAGGATACATCAGTGAATAGAACACAGATTCCTCGTGGGCTTCATATTCTACTGGGGTGGAGAGGGAGACAGTATGCAGCACCACAATGAATAAATAGCACGGCATGTTAGAAAGTGGTAAGTGCAATGGGGAAAATGTAGTGTAGGGCCAAGAGGAGGAAAAGGGCAAGAAAAGGTTGTTACAACTTTCAAAATGTGGATGAAGGTGGGCTCATGGAGAAGCGGATGTCTGAAAGAAAGCGAGGAGGAAAGGCACTGGGAATTTCTGTGGTTACAGCAGCCCAGGCAGAGAGAACAGGCAGGGAAAGGCTGAGGCAGAAGCGTGCTCAGGAGGGATGAGGGATGAGCAAGGGCGAACACAGGAGAAGTGGCCTGGCTCTTCCCTGGTGACATGAAGGGCCACTGGAGGACTCCTGAGCCCAGGAGGGCCATGATGCAATCTGCCTTGGACAAGGATCATCCCACTGCTTGTAACCGGGTGAGGCTGGACGCAAGGAGACCAAGTAAGAGGGCTGTAGTAATCCAGGCAAGAAGCAATGGTAACTCAGGACTAGAGCATCAACCATGAGTCATTTTTGGATATATTCTGAAGATAGAGCCAGTAGGATTTCTCAAAGAAATGAATATGTGGTATTATCAACTGAGTTATCAAGAAAAAATTCTCAAGTGTTGGCCTCGATAATGGAAAGGATTGAATGTCTGATCAACTAACACAGGGAACACTGAGGGTGGGGAAAAGTTGTTTCCTTTTCCTTCATGTAAAATGTATTCCATGTTCTATTTTTTATCGATTAAAAAAAAAGTTATGTTTTATTTGTGCAGATGGGGCTACAATAGAAATCAGAAGTTCAGTTTCAGTTTGGACAAATTAATTTAATATGCCTATTAGATGCTGAAGTGGATATATCAGCCTGGAGTCTAAGAAGGAAGTCTGAATTAGAGTTAATAACCTGCGGCATTTGGACACAGAGATGGCACATATTGAAGAGGAAGTGATCTTAGATAAACAGCAGGAAGATCAAATCATTTTCTGCTTAAAATCCCTTTAGTTCCACTCAGCAGACCTACTCAGCAGGGTCGTTCAAATATTTACTGAACATACACTAATGTGCTAACAGTATCCAGGTGCTTAGGATACATCAGTGAATAGAACACAGATTCCTCGTGGGCTTCATATTCTACTGGGGTGGAGAGGAGACAGTATGCAGCACCACAATGAATAAATAGCACGGCATGTTAGAAAGTGGTAAGTGCAATGGGGAAAATGTAGTGTAGGGCCAAGAGGAGGAAAAGGGCAAGAAAAGGTTGTTACAACTTTCAAAATGTGGATGAAGGTGGGCTCATGGAGAAGCGGATGTCTGAAAGAAAGCGAGGAGGAAAGGCACTGGGAATTTCTGTGGTTACAGCAGCCCAGGCAGAGAGAACAGGCAGGGAAAGGCTGAGGCAGAAGCGTGCTCAGGAGGGATGAGGGATGAGCAAGGGCGAACACAGGAGAAGTGGCCTGGCTCTTCCCTGGTGACATGAAGGGCCACTGGAGGACTCCTGAGCCCAGGAGGGCCATGATGCAATCTGCCTTGGACAAGGATCATCCCACTGCTTGTAACCGGGTGAGGCTGGACGCAAGGAGACCAAGTAAGAGGGCTGTAGTAATCCAGGCAAGAAGCAATGGTAACTCAGGACTAGAGCATCAACCATGAGTCATTTTTGGATATATTCTGAAGATAGAGCCAGTAGGATTTCTCAAAGAAATGAATATGTGGTATTATCAACTGAGTTATCAAGAAAAAATTCTCAAGTGTTGGCCTCGATAATGGAAAGGATTGAATGTCTGATCAACTAACACAGGGAACACTGAGGGTGGGGAAAAGTTGTTTCCTTTTCCTTCATGTAAAATGTATTCCATGTTCTATTTTTTATCGATTAAAAAAAAAAATCTATGTTTTATTTGTGCAGCTGGGGCTACAATAGAAATCAGAAGTTCAGTTTCAGTTTGGACAAATTAATTTAATATGCCTATTAGATGCTGAAGTGGATATATCAGCCTGGAGTCTAAGAAGGAAGTCTGAATTAGAGTTAATAACCTGCGGCATTTGGACACAGAGATGGCACATATTGAAGAGGAAGTGATCTTAGATAAACAGCAGGAAGATCAAGGACTTGCCTCTGGGACATTCCAACATGAAATGATAGGGGCGGAAAAACAGCAAGGAGATGCTGGGCTCTCAAAAGCAGCCAGTGAGATGAGGAGGAATCAGGGCTGGTCCTGGAGGCTGGCTGAGGCAAGTGAAGTAATGAAGCAGGGGTGATCAACTATCAGACGCTGCTGGTAGGTTCTGTAAGATGGACTCAGAGCTAACACTGAATGAGCACCTCGGAGCACCTGACAAGAGCTGCTTCAGTGAAGTACTGGAGGTCAAAGCGTGACTGCAGACTGGTTAGGAGAAGCATAGGAGAGAGAACTTGGAGATGCCGACAAGGCTTTCAAGACCTTTCACTGACATATAGTAAAAAGCTCCTTGGGACTTTCCTGGTGGTCCAGTGGCTAAAACTCAGCTCCCAAAGCAGGGGGCCAAGGTTCCGTATCTCATCAGGAAACTAGATCCCCCATGCCACAACTAAGAGTTTGCATGCTGCAACTAAAGATTCCACATGTCACAACTAAGATCTGGTGCAGCCAAATATATATATACGAAATACCCCCTAATTGCTCAGTTTAATCTTATAGCTCCTTAGCTTAACATTCAAGGTCCCTGGTGATCTATTGATAGCTCCTGGCCACCTTTCCAACTTATTAACCAAGTTCCCCACTTCCAGTACTCTATGGGCCCAGGCTGTCATGGTTCTGACTAGTCTCTTTTCAGAGTTCTTTCCACAAGAATGTCTTTCAATTCCAACTCCCTACTTCCAAACTCAGTATCCCTGGCCACCTTTTTCCAACGTTGCGAGGCTCTCCCCAATCAAAAATTTTTTTAAATATTGTTCTATTTTTATCGATTAAAAAAAAATCTATGTTTTATTTGTGCAGCTGGGGCTACAATAGAAATCAGAAGTTCAGTTTCAGTTTGGACAAATTAATTTAATATGCCTATTAGATGCTGAAGTGGATATATCAGCCTGGAGTCTAAGAAGGAAGTCTGAATTAGAGTTAATAACCTGCGGCATTTGGACACAGAGATGGCACATATTGAAGAGGAAGTGATCTTAGATAAACAGCAGGAAGATCAAGGACTTGCCTCTGGGACATTCCAACATGAAATGATAGGGGCGGAAAAACAGCAAGGAGATGCTGGGCTCTCAAAAGCAGCCAGTGAGATGAGGAGGAATCAGGGCTGGTCCTGGAGGCTGGCTGAGGCAAGTGAAGTAATGAAGCAGGGGTGATCAACTATCAGACGCTGCTGGTAGGTTCTGTAAGATGGACTCAGAGCTAACACTGAATGAGCACCTCGGAGCACCTGACAAGAGCTGCTTCAGTGAAGTACTGGAGGTCAAAGCGTGACTGCAGACTGGTTAGGAGAAGCATAGGAGAGAGAACTTGGAGATGCCGACAAGGCTTTCAAGACCTTTCACTGACATATAGTAAAAAGCTCCTTGGGACTTTCCTGGTGGTCCAGTGGCTAAAACTCAGCTCCCAAAGCAGGGGGCCAAGGTTCCGTATCTCATCAGGAAACTAGATCCCCCATGCCACAACTAAGAGTTTGCATGCTGCAACTAAAGATTCCACATGTCACAACTAAGATCTGGTGCAGCCAAATATATATATACGAAATACCCCCTAATTGCTCAGTTTAATCTTATAGCTCCTTAGCTTAACATTCAAGGTCCCTGGTGATCTATTGATAGCTCCTGGCCACCTTTCCAACTTATTAACCAAGTTCCCCACTTCCAGTACTCTATGGGCCCAGGCTGTCATGGTTCTGACTAGTCTCTTTTCAGAGTTCTTTCCACAAGAATGTCTTTCAATTCCAACTCCCTACTTCCAAACTCAGTATCACTGAGGACGCTTTTTAATGCCATTTTGTCCATAAACACTTCCTTGATCACACTGCCGAGGCTCTCCCCAACCTCTAAACTCTAACAATATTTCATTTGTATCCCTCTTATGCCTTTTAGTAGTTTCTACATTATTCTATAATTTCATTTATCTTAGCTTCCCCTCCAGACTATAAATGCCATGATTACTATGCCCAACTAAATGTTTTCTGGCCTGCAACACCTAATGTGGTGCTCCATAAATATTTGTGGAATAATTTAAAAATGAATGAGATGTAATTTCTTTCCATATTACATATCAACTGGATGTGCTAGAATACAGTGGCTCTGGGAATTTGAATTTTAAGCAAATGAGCACCATGGCCCTGCCCTATCCCTGTGGTTTTGATCTAAATGGTCTATGGGTCATTTGAGAATATTTACTTGACAGGGGTTGATGGGGAAAGGGAGAGAGGATATAGCCTGAAAAAGTCCTTCTGCCCCTCGAATGAGAATCAGCCTTCAAGCACAATTCCTGTCACATTATGTCTTGCTTTAAAACCATTCACTCAGGAGCCGCCGGAACCCGCCACCGCGAGGAGCCGCGGCGCGGGTAAGTTCAGCCACTCCAACTGGAGGGCTTGCTGAACGGAGAGGGGAAGTCGCCCACGGGTTGCTGACCAGGGACCGGGCACAAGTTGGACGGGAAAGCTCACGTCCGCCTTTGGGACATAGACACGTAACCGGCAGTGCGCGTGTGCCAGTGGCGGAGCAGCCCGCGCTCCCCTAGAGCTGCAGCAGCAGCGGAGGAAGCCGGGGAAAGAGCAGGGATTGGAGACTACAGGCGGGTGCGCGGTCAAGCCGGGGCGCCCCCCCTCCAACACGGGACTGCGCGTGCCGCGGCCTCCGCCCGACTGACTGGGATCAGCCCACCGTCCCGGCCAGCACCCAGTATGGCAGCAAAGCCCTCATTTTGCTGAACACAAAAACAGAAACCACAGCAACCGGCACTATAAGGGAAAGACTACACCATCAAGACACCACCATCAAGAGCAGATTGGTTTCCAACAGGCAGATGAGAAGATAAAAACCAAAGACAGTATTTACCTTTTTTTTTCTTTTTTTTCTCCTTTTCTTTTGCTTGTTTGTGGTGGACTATTTTGCTTATTCAATTGATTGGTCTGGTTTGGGGTCTATTAGTTTCTTTGTTTATTGGGGTTTTTTTTTTTGGTAGTTGTTTTCATTTGTTTGATTTGTTTTATGTGTTTTTTCTTTGTTTTACGGTCTCTTATTAATTTTTTTCTGCTCTTTTTAATCTTTAACTTTTTTTTTGACTTTTATTGTATTTTTTTTAACTTTAATTTTAATTCTTGAAAACCTCTAATTCTCTTTTCTCTTTCCTCTTTCCCACTGCTTTCTTCCTCTATGTTCTAAATGTAAAACGTTTTCCTAGCTACCAATATCCTCTAGATAAATTATTTCCTATCTTCCTGTCTCCACTATTCATTTCCAAATACACTAAACAATACACACACTAATCTTTGCTACCTAATCCTGTAAAATACTTCCAAGACGAACCTTTCCCTTTTTATTACTTATAGACTCTCCTCCTTGTCACACCCAACACATGTCCTAATTTAAAATTGCTCTCATTGTAATTATCCAAGCCAGGACCTTGTGCTAGATCTATTATTCAGGCACTATTTCAATTAATTCAAAGCTTAATGGGCAAGTATCATCTGTGATTGCATGAATTGCTAGAAAGATTTCCTGTGCCTTATCTCTGTAAAACTGGTCAGTTGTGGGGATTGCTGTATATGTATGTATATCTTACGATTATGTTAGAAAACATCTGCATGCTTTTATGACTGTCACCCATCAGGGATGCACCTCTTGTTCCTCAGATGCTAGTATGTAAACTAGTATCACGGAACACCATAGCAGACCAGACATACAGCCTACACCCCCTGACCAATCATCAGACCAAGGATCCTCGAAGCGGAAGCCCGGATTCCAAGACCCCACACTATCAAAGAACATACAACACTAGAGATTATTCACCTGTAAACAAGGTCTAACACCACCCAAGACACAAACCACTGAACCCTTCTACAAGGACAGAAACCCAAAGGAAGGGAGAATTCAACCAAGAAGCCTGGTGGAATAAGAACTCCATACACACAGACACACATAAAGAAACAAAAATTAACCTAATAATGAAATGTCAGAGAAACACTGTACAAATGAAGGACCAAGCTAGAGAAACACCACTTCAAATGACAGAGGAGGAGATAGACAAACTATCTGAAAGAGAATTCAGAAAAGCTATACTAATGCGGATGCAAAACACCGAAAACAGAATATTAGAGGAAATTAGTGCACTGAGAAGAGACATGCAAGAAATGAAAAATAAGCAAATGGAGACAACTAACTCAATTGCTGAACTCAAAAATACTATAGAAGGTCTCAACAGTAGAGTATCAGAGGCTGAAGAACAGATAAGTGAGCTGGAAGACAGAATGGTGGAAATAAGTGCTGAAGAACAGAACAAAGCCCAAAGAATTAAAAGAACTGAGGATAGCCTCAGAGACCTATGGGACAATATCAAACGCACCAACATTAGAATTATAGGAGTTCCAGAAGAAGAGGAAGAGAAGAAAGACTATGAAAAAATTCTTGAAGAGGTTATAGTTGAAAACCTCCCCAGCATGGGAAAGGAGATAGTCAACCAAGTCCAGGAAGCACAAAGAGTTCCATACAAGAGAAACCCCAGAAGAAACACACCAAGGCACATACTAATCAAACTAACGCAGACTAAATATAAAGACAGATTACTAAAAGCAGCTAGGAGCAAACAACAAATAACATATAAAGGAAACCCCATACGTTTAACTGCGGATCTCTCAACAGAAACCCTGCAGGCCAGAAGAGAATGGCAAGATACATTTAAACGGCTAAAAGAGAACAACTTCCAACCAAGAATTCTCTACCCAGCAAGAATCTCATTCAGAATTGATGGAGAAGTCAAAAGCTTCACAGACAAGCAAAAACTAAAAGAATTCTGTACCACAAAACCAGCCCTACAACAAGTGTTAAACGGCCTGATATAGCCAATAAATACAAGAGTAGGAGAAGCCTTACAAATCAAACTCCAAATTTCTAAGATGACAATAGGAACATTTGTATCAATAATTACTTTGAACGTAAATGGACTAAATGCTCCAACCAAACGACACAAGCTGGCTGAATGGATCCAGAAGCAAGACCCATATATATGCTGTTTACAAGAGACCCACTTCAGACCTAGAGACACTCATAGACTGAAAGTGAAAGGCTGGGGAAAGAACCCAAAAAGGAAGGGAGAATTCAACCAAGAAGCCTGGTGGAATAAGAACTCCATACACACAGACACACATAAAGAAACAAAAATTAACCTAATAATGAAATGTCAGAGAAACACTGTACAAATGAAGGACCAAGCTAGAGAAACACCACTTCAAATGACAGAGGAGGAGATAGACAAACTATCTGAAAGAGAATTCAGAAAAGCTATACTAATGCGGATGCAAAACACCGAAAACAGAATATTAGAGGAAATTAGTGCACTGAGAAGAGACATGCAAGAAATGAAAAATAAGCAAATGGAGACAACTAACTCAATTGCTGAACTCAAAAATACTATAGAAGGTCTCAACAGTAGAGTATCAGAGGCTGAAGAACAGATAAGTGAGCTGGAAGACAGAATGGTGGAAATAAGTGCTGAAGAACAGAACAAAGCCCAAAGAATTAAAAGAACTGAGGATAGCCTCAGAGACCTATGGGACAATATCAAACGCACCAACATTAGAATTATAGGAGTTCCAGAAGAAGAGGAAGAGAAGAAAGACTATGAAAAAATTCTTGAAGAGGTTATAGTTGAAAACCTCCCCAGCATGGGAAAGGAGATAGTCAACCAAGTCCAGGAAGCACAAAGAGTTCCATACAAGAGAAACCCCAGAAGAAACACACCAAGGCACATACTAATCAAACTAACGCAGACTAAATATAAAGACAGATTACTAAAAGCAGCTAGGAGCAAACAACAAATAACATATAAAGGAAACCCCATACGTTTAACTGCGGATCTCTCAACAGAAACCCTGCAGGCCAGAAGAGAATGGCAAGATACATTTAAACGGCTAAAAGAGAACAACTTCCAACCAAGAATTCTCTACCCAGCAAGAATCTCATTCAGAATTGATGGAGAAGTCAAAAGCTTCACAGACAAGCAAAAACTAAAAGAATTCTGTACCACAAAACCAGCCCTACAACAAGTGTTAAACGGCCTGATATAGCCAATAAATACAAGAGTAGGAGAAGCCTTACAAATCAAACTCCAAATTTCTAAGATGACAATAGGAACATTTGTATCAATAATTACTTTGAACGTAAATGGACTAAATGCTCCAACCAAACGACACAAGCTGGCTGAATGGATCCAGAAGCAAGACCCATATATATGCTGTTTACAAGAGACCCACTTCAGACCTAGAGACACTCATAGACTGAAAGTGAAAGGCTGGAAAAAGATATTTCATGCAAATGGAAATCAAAAGAAAGCTGGAGTAGCAATCCTTATATCAGACAAAATAGACTTTAAAGTAAAGAAGATTCTAAGAGACAAGGCAGGTCACTACATCATGATTAAGGGATCTATCCAAGAGGAAGACATAACAGTCATGAATATCTATGCACCCAACACAGGGGCACCTCAATACATAAGACAGGTACTTTCAGACATAAAAGAAGAAATCAACAATAACACAATAATAGTAGGAGACTTCAACACTCCTCTCACACCAATGGACAGATCAACAAAACAGAAAATTAATAAAGAAACACAAGCCTTAAATGCCACACTGGAAAAGATGGACCTCATCGATATCTTTAGGATGTTCCATCCAAAAGCAGAAGAATACACTTTCTTCTCAAGTGCTCACGGAACATTCTCCAGGATAGACCACATCTTGGGCCACAAATCTAACCTCAGTCAGTTCAAGAAAACCGAAATTGTATCAACCATCTTCTCGGACCACAATGCTATGAGACTGGAGATCAACTACCAGAAAAAAAACCCTAAAACCAGGAACACATGGAGATTAAACAATACATACCTAAAAAACCAACTGATCATTGAGGAAATCAAAGGAGAAATTAAACAATTCCTAGAAGAAAATGACAATGAACACACGACAGTGCAAAACCTAGGGGATACTGCAAAAGCAGTTCTAAGAGGGAAATTTATACCAATACAATCCCACCTCAAGAAACTAGGAAAATATGAAGCAGATGACCTAACCCTCCGCTTAAAACAGTTGGAGAAAGAAGAACAAAAGCATCCCAAAGCCAGCAGAAGAAGAGAAATCATAAAGATCAGAGCAGAAATAAATGAGAAAGAAACAAAAGAAACAATAGTAAAGATAAATAAAACAAAAAGCTGGTTCTTTGAAAAGGTAAACAAAATTGACAAGCCACTGGCCAGACTCATTAAGAAAAAGAGAGAGAAGAACCAGATCAACAAAATCAAAAACAAAAAAGGAGAGATTACAACAGATAATGCAGAAATCCAAAGGATTCTAAGAGACTATTATGAGCAACTCTATGGCAACAAACTGGACAACCTGGAAGAAATGGACAGTTTCTTGGACAGGATTAATCTCCCAAGACTGAGCCAGGAAGAAACAGAAACTTTGAACAACCCAATCACAAGCTCAGAAATCGAATCTGTGATTAAAAATTTACCCAAAAATAAAAGCCCAGGGTCAGATGGCTTCACAGCCGAATTCTACCAAACATTTAAAGAAGAGCTAATGCCTGTCCTTCTAAAACTCTATCAAAAAATTGCACAGGAAGGAAAACTTCCAAACACATTCTACAAGGCCACCATCACCCTGATACCCAAACCAGGCAAAGACAACACAAAAAAGGAAAACTATAGGCCAATTTCACTGATGAACTTAGATGTCAAGATCCTCAACAAAATTCTAGCAAACAGAATTCAATGACACATCAAAAAACTCATACATCATGATCAAGTCGGGTTCATCCCAGGCATGCAATGCTTCTTCAACATCCGCAAATCAATCAACATGATACACCATATCAACAAGTTGAAAGACAAAAACCACATAATCATTTCAATAGATGCAGAAAAAGCCTTCGACAAAGTACAACATCCATTTATGATAAAAACTCTTCAGGAAATGGGCATAGAAGGAACCTATCTCAATATAATAAAAGCCATCTATGAGAAGCCTACAGCGAACATTATTGTTAATGGTGAAAAACTGAAAGTATTCCCTCTAAGATCAGGAACAAGACAGGGGTGCCCACTTTCACCACTGCTATTCAACATAGTCCTGGAAGTCCTAGCAACAGCAATAAGAGAAGAGAAAGAAATCAAAGGAATCCAGATTGGAAAGGAAGAAGTCAAGCTCTCTCTTTTTGCAGATGACATGATATTATACATAGAAAATCCCAAAGACACGGTTACAAAGCTACTAGAGCTAATCAACAAATTCAGCAAAGTCGCAGGATACAAAGTCAACACACAGAAGTCACTGGCATTCCTATACACAAACCATGAAAAATCAGAAAATGAAATCAAAGAGGCAATCCCCTTCACCATTGCAACCAAAAGAATCAAATATCTAGGAATAAACCTGCCCAAAGAAACAAAAGAACTGTACACAGATACAAGACACTCATGAGAGACATTAAAGAAGACTTAAAAAGGTGGAAAAATATTCCATGTTCCTGGATCGGAAGAATCAATATTGTGAAAATGACCATACTACCAAATATTATCTACAGATTCAATGCAATACCTATTCAACTACCATTGACATTTTTCACAGAACTAGACCAAATAATAACACAGTTCATATGGAAACACAGAAGACTTCGAATAGCCAAAGCAATCCTGAGGAAGAAGAATGGAGTTGGAAGGATCAGTCTCCCTAACTTCAGACTCTACTACAAAGCAACAGTTATCAAGACAGTATGGTACTGGCACAAAAACAGAACTATAGATCAATGGAACAAGACTGAGAACACAGAGATCAACCCATGCACCTATGGGTACCTTATTTTTGACAAAGGAGGAGAAACTATAAAATGGGAGAAAGACAGCCTCTTCAACAAATGGTGCTGGGAAAATTGGACAGCTACATGCAAAAAAATGAAGTTGACCCCATACACAAAGATCAACTCAAAATGGATTAAAGACCTAAATGTAAGACCAGAAACCATCAAACTCTTAGAGGAGAATTTAGGCAAAACCCTCAAGGACATACATCAAAGCAAGATCTTCTCTGACCCACCTACTAAAATAGTGGAACTGAAAAGAAAAGTCAACACGTGGGACCTCATGAAACTTAAAAGCTTTTGTACAGCAAAAGAAATCACCAAAAAGTTGAACAGACACCCCACAGAGTGGGAGAAAATCATAGCAAATGAAACAACAGACAAAGAATTAATCTCCAAAATCTACAAGCAACTCAGACAACTCAGCACAGGAATCCAGATTGGAAAGGAAGAAGTCAAGCTCTCTCTTTTTGCAGATGACATGATATTATACATAGAAAATCCCAAAGACACGGTTACAAAGCTACTAGAGCTAATCAACAAATTCAGCAAAGTCGCAGGATACAAAGTCAACACACAGAAGTCACTGGCATTCCTATACACAAACCATGAAAAATCAGAAAATGAAATCAAAGAGGCAATCCCCTTCACCATTGCAACCAAAAGAATCAAATATCTAGGAATAAACCTGCCCAAAGAAACAAAAGAACTGTACACAGATACAAGACACTCATGAGAGACATTAAAGAAGACTTAAAAAGGTGGAAAAATATTCCATGTTCCTGGATCGGAAGAATCAATATTGTGAAAATGACCATACTACCAAATATTATCTACAGATTCAATGCAATACCTATTCAACTACCATTGACATTTTTCACAGAACTAGACCAAATAATAACACAGTTCATATGGAAACACAGAAGACTTCGAATAGCCAAAGCAATCCTGAGGAAGAAGAATGGAGTTGGAAGGATCAGTCTCCCTAACTTCAGACTCTACTACAAAGCAACAGTTATCAAGACAGTATGGTACTGGCACAAAAACAGAACTATAGATCAATGGAACAAGACTGAGAACACAGAGATCAACCCATGCACCTATGGGTACCTTATTTTTGACAAAGGAGGAGAAACTATAAAATGGGAGAAAGACAGCCTCTTCAACAAATGGTGCTGGGAAAATTGGACAGCTACATGCAAAAAAATGAAGTTGACCCCATACACAAAGATCAACTCAAAATGGATTAAAGACCTAAATGTAAGACCAGAAACCATCAAACTCTTAGAGGAGAATTTAGGCAAAACCCTCAAGGACATACATCAAAGCAAGATCTTCTCTGACCCACCTACTAAAATAGTGGAACTGAAAAGAAAAGTCAACACGTGGGACCTCATGAAACTTAAAAGCTTTTGTACAGCAAAAGAAATCACCAAAAAGTTGAACAGACACCCCACAGAGTGGGAGAAAATCATAGCAAATGAAACAACAGACAAAGAATTAATCTCCAAAATCTACAAGCAACTCAGACAACTCAGCACAGGGAAAACGAACAACCCAATCAAAAAATGGGAAAAAGATCTAAAGAGACGCCTCTCCAAAGAGGACATACAGATGGCCCAAAAATACATGAAACGATGCTCAACCTCGCTTATTATCAGAGAAATGCAAATTAAAACCACAATGAGATATCACCTCACACCTGTCAGAATGGCCATCATCAACAAATTGACAGACAACAAATGCTGGAGAGGGTGTGGAGGAGAGGGAACCCTCTTGCATTGCTGGTGGGAATGTAAATTAATACAACCTCTATGGAAGACAATCTGGAAATTCCTTAAAAAAATAAAAATAGAAGTACCCTATGACCCAGCAATCCCACTATTAGGCTTATATCCTGATGAAATCAAAACTGAAAGAGGTACCTGTACCCCAATGTTCATTGTAGCTCTCTATACAATCGCCAGAACATGGAAGCAACCTAGATGTCCATCGACAAATGAATGGATCCAGAAGCTCTGGTACATATATACAATGGAATACTACTCAGCTGTTAAAAGAAATGCAGAAGACTCAGTCCTAATGAGGTGGCTGGCTCTAGAACCTATCATAAAAAGTGAAGTAAGTCAAAAAGAGAAAGACAAGTATAGTATACTAACTCATATATATGGGATCTAGTAAGATGGTCATGATAACATACGCAGTGAACTCATGAAAAAACAGAGAATAGACATAAAGACATTGTGAAGACCGAACAGTGGGAGGGAGGCATGGAGGGAGTAACATGGAAGCCTATACTGTCATGTGTGGAAAAGATAGCTATTGTCATTGTGCTAGCGGGAAAAGGAGTACCTACAACCACTTGTGGGGGTGGTCGGGAGGGATGGGGGGGGGAACTGGGTGGGGGGAGGGTCCAGGGATATGCATATGAATGATCTGGGAACATACATGTAAATAAATAAAACTAAAAAAAAAAAAGAGGGAGGGGGCACATGCATAACTATGGCTGATTCATGTGGATGCTAGGAAGTAAACAACAGAACTCTGTAAAACTATTATCTTTCAATTAAAAAAACTAAAAAATCTACAAGCAACTCAGACAACTCAGCACAGGGAAAACGAACAACCCAATCAAAAAATGGGAAAAAGATCTAAAGAGACGCCTCTCCAAAGAGGACATACAGATGGCCCAAAAATACATGAAACGATGCTCAACCTCGCTTATTATCAGAGAAATGCAAATTAAAACCACAATGAGATACCACCTCACACCTGTCAGAATGGCCATCATCAACAAATTGACAGACAACAAATGCTGGAGAGGGTGTGGAGGAGAGGGAACCCTCTTGCATTGCTGGTGGGAATGTAAATTAATACAACCTCTATGGAAGACAATCTGGAAATTCCTTAAAAAAATAAAAATAGAAGTACCCTATGACCCAGCAATCCCACTATTAGGCTTATATCCTGATGAAATCAAAACTGAAAGAGGTACCTGTACCCCAATGTTCATTGTAGCTCTCTATACAATCGCCAGAACATGGAAGCAACCTAGATGTCCATCGACAAATGAATGGATCCAGAAGCTCTGGTACATATATACAATGGAATACTACTCAGCTGTTAAAAGAAATGCAGAAGACTCAGTCCTAATGAGGTGGCTGGCTCTAGAACCTATCATAAAAAGTGAAGTAAGTCAAAAAGAGAAAGACAAGTATAGTATACTAACTCATATATATGGGATCTAGTAAGATGGTCATGATAACATACGCAGTGAACTCATGAAAAAACAGAGAATAGACATAAAGACATTGTGAAGACCGAACAGTGGGAGGGAGGCATGGAGGGAGTAACATGGAAGCCTATACTGTCATGTGTGGAAAAGATAGCTATTGTCATTGTGCTAGGGGAATAGGAGTACCTACAACCACTTGGAGCGATGGTCTGGAGGGATGGGAGGGGGGGAACTGGGTGGGGGGAGGGTCCAGGGATATGCATATGAATGATCTGGGAACATACATGTAAATAAATAAAACTAAAAAAAAAAAAAAGAGGGAGGGGGCACATGCATAACTATGGCTGATTCATGTGGATGCTAGGAAGTAAACAACAGAACTCTGTAAAACTATTATCTTTCAATTAAAAAAACTAAAAAAATTAAATAAAAAAGATACTTTACATCAAAAAAAAAAAATACCATTCACTCAACAAGTTCACTCAAATATTTATGAAACACATACGTGTCAGGCAGTATTCTAGGAGGCTGGCACTCTAGGGTGGGAAGCCCACTTAGTGTCCATGCAACCTTGCAGAGCCTTCAAACTTCCTTAGGCTTTACTTTCCTTATCTCAAAGGTTCTGTAGAAAAAAGGATAACAAGTCTTTGAGGAACTGAAAGGTCTGTGTGGTTAGAGTATCAAGTGTGGTCCAAAGTAAGATGGTAAACAAAATCAGGCTCAATCATGCAGGGTCATCTCAAGAAGGAAAGGGCAACCCACCCCAGTATTCTTGCCTGGAAAATCCCATGGACGGAGGAGGCTGGTGGGCTACAGTCCATGGAGTCACAAAGTGGTCAGACACAACTTAGTGACTAAACAAAAATAATACAGGGCCAGCAGGACATGATGGGAATTTTAGCTTTTACCCCCAGAGCAATGGGAAGCTAAGGAATGGTTTTTAGCACGAAGGTGCCATGTCCAGGAACATATATATATATACACACACACACATATATATATACACACACACATACATACACACACACACACACACACACATACACAATACTAAGAGTTAAAGGTGAATCAGCACTTCCTCCAGAACAAGGGAAATTAGCATTTACAATCACATCCATCTAATATTTTGACGATACTAAGTAAAGTTCTAATTAATCTTTAAGACTAATTTCTAAGTCAAACAGAAACAAAATCAAAACTTGCTTACTGGTATTAACAATGATCTCACCTCATTCCTGGAATTGGGAATGCTTGTTTAGTCCTTAATACACCTTTTCTTAATTTAAGATTCAAGAAGTGTCAAGTTTCAGAAACTGTCTCAACTACAAAAAATTTTTTTTATTACATGTGAAAGCAAAACAGGTACATCTATTTAAATATTTTTTTACATATTTATAGATAAAACAAAGACAAATAATTTATCAAAAATTACAAGTTTAAAGAACAGTACTACTTTGAAAGAGCCGGCTATTCATGGGATGCTAGGAAGTCAACAATCAAAACTTAAAAACTAAAAATTAAATAAAAAAGATACTTTACATCAAAAAAAAAAAATACCATTCACTCAACAAGTTCACTCAAATATTTATGAAACACATACGTGTCAGGCAGTATTCTAGGAGGCTGGCACTCTAGGGTGGGAAGCCCACTTAGTGTCCATGCAACCTTGCAGAGCCTTCAAACTTCCTTAGGCTTTACTTTCCTTATCTCAAAGGTTCTGTAGAAAAAAGGATAACAAGTCTTTGAGGAACTGAAAGGTCTGTGTGGTTAGAGTATCAAGTGTGGTCCAAAGTAAGATGGTAAACAAAATCAGGCTCAATCATGCAGGGTCATCTCAAGAAGGAAAGGGCAACCCACCCCAGTATTCTTGCCTGGAAAATCCCATGGACGGAGGAGGCTGGTGGGCTACAGTCCATGGAGTCACAAAGTGGTCAGACACAACTTAGTGACTAAACAAAAATAATACAGGGCCAGCAGGACATGATGGGAATTTTAGCTTTTACCCCCAGAGCAATGGGAAGCTAAGGAATGGTTTTTAGCACGAAGGTGCCATGTCCAGGAACATATATATATATACACACACACACATATATATATACACACACACATACATACACACACACACACACACACACATACACAATACTAAGAGTTAAAGGTGAATCAGCACTTCCTCCAGAACAAGGGAAATTAGCATTTACAATCACATCCATCTAATATTTTGACGATACTAAGTAAAGTTCTAATTAATCTTTAAGACTAATTTCTAAGTCAAACAGAAACAAAATCAAAACTTGCTTACTGGTATTAACAATGATCTCACCTCATTCCTGGAATTGGGAATGCTTGTTTAGTCCTTAATACACCTTTTCTTAATTTAAGATTCAAGAAGTGTCAAGTTTCAGAAACTGTCTCAACTACAAAAAATTTTTTTTATTACATGTGAAAGCAAAACAGGTACATCTATTTAAATATTTTTTTACATATTTATAGATAAAACAAAGACAAATAATTTATCAAAAATTACAAGTTTAAAGAACAGTACTACTTTGAAAGAGCCAATAAAGTATCTGAAAATACCACATTTTCTCCATAATTGGTGAATATTATTTCCAAAAAGAAAACCCTTGCATTTTCTTGTGAAAAATATAAAAATTTTTTTTAGATGTCTGCCAAGATTGTTCAGGAACAGTCCGTCTTACTCAATCTGAAAAAGTGTAAATGCTTTCTTGAGAACTTCTGTTTTTACCAAATGGCTTTAAAAACCACCTGTGTTTCCCTTTGGGCTTAGGTGAACTCTAAACCTTCACTTCACTGGCAAACCACAGAGCGTCGACAAAATACAAACAAATCAGAGTGAGAGTTGTGGGTTGCTTTTCTTCATACTGAGCGGAGAACTTTCTCTTTAGCCGGGTGGAAGACCATGGTGTACTGTGATGTCCAGTCTACTGCACAGGGCTTGACCAAGCCAAAGCAGCCACACTGGAAGAAGTCCGCGAGGTTCTGTGTGAACCCAAGGCTGCCAAGAAAGGAAGAGAACACGTCATACTGCAATGCCTGTTCGCACTTGATGAACACTCATTCAAACTATCAGTACACACTGAGAATTTACCATAGAGAGTCATCCTAAGATCCTGCAGAAATCGAGAGGTGAATCAGACAGCTCCTTGAATCTGTGGCCCTTCAAGCTGAAGCCCAGCTCCACTTCTGGATGGGAACCCTTATTTTTCAGTTCTTGGCAACCTAAGTTCATTTTGGGTCCCTTTACTCACTGGAAGGAAGGGTCACCGCCACTATTAAGTTCCTTTCTTTTCATCCCCATGGCTTTAGTTCAGACTCGGATGATCTCAAAGGCCAGACAGGCCAGGAAAAAACCCACAATCACTAAAATGGGATTCTTCTTAGAAACTCTCTAAATGGTATTTCTGTCTCACTTCCTACTAATTCATCTTACATATGGAGACTGAGCCTCTAAAAACCTAATATATTCATAGCACCTCACCTCCCAATCAAAACCTTTCACAGATTTTCCTCTGCCCAGAGGCTCAAACCCAAATTCCTCATCTCTGTACTCACAGCCTCCACAGTCAAGTCCCAAGATTCCTCCCGCTCTGATCCTCCAGGTGCACCTTTTGTGACAGCTATCCTGGTTTTTCTTTTCCCGTGACCACAATGGCAGCAGCCGTTCTTCTACTCTGGAACCTGCACTCCCCTACTCATGACACCCTCCTCCTCTTAAGTCCTACCAGTTCTCAAGGCCTAGGTCAAGGCCCACTTCCCCTTTGGAGCCATCCTGCCTACCAATCTTCAGCACTGTTTGTTTCCTCCATTCAGTTCCTGGACACTACGATCTGTTCCAGGGATAATGAATATTCATTTTACCCCATCTCACACCAGAACACATCTGTGCATGAGGCAGAGTGTGTGAAGCTGCTGGCCAGTGAGAGTGGTCGGGGAGCTCCAGGGCTGCTCAGGAGGCAGCTTCCCAGGCAGAGGGCTGCCCACGCAGAATTGACGGGATAGGAGCAGGAAGGCCCGCTGGGATGGACAGGGCTCAGCTCAAGAGTGGGCCAGGAGTAAGCGTAACTTAGGGAGGACGAGTAAGGCAAATCTTTGGTTTGAGCAGGAATTGAAGGGCGCCGTTACTCACACCCCCGCTCGCTCACCTCTGGCCCTTTATTCAGATTCTTCTCCAGGGCCTAGAGGGCCCTTCCTTCCTTCTCCCCACCTCACATCTGTCAAGGCTCAGCTTAAAATTCCACCTCTATCACCAGAGGGCCACGCTGCAGTGGACCACATACTCCTCTGGCTACATCCCCAAGAAGAGGGCTCACGATCACCGCCAGCCTCAAACATCATCACAAGCTTAACACCACTCTTTTCCCCATCCCCTTGGCCCCCTCTTCCCAATTAAGTCAGTTTCTCTCCTCTAAACAGACATCACAGTCATATTCCAGGGTCTGATTTCCTTGTCTAACAGCCTAACAGTTTCATCTTGTACCACAAGTGTGCCTTAAAATAGACTCCTCATGAGATATGCAGGGAGCATTCAAATCCCTGGAGGGCACCGGGTCACCTCCGCAGGGCTCCCAGCCTCCAGATCCCAATATACGTGACAGGGAGATAAACTTCAAAGCCTGATCGTTCACATCATGAGATGACAGCCTTCCTACAGGCACTCTCATTTTCAACTGAGGACAGGTTTTAGACAACCCGTGCTCTGGGAAGAACATACTCCAAACCTGAAAAAGTAGCTTTTCCTTGACACAAGGGGGCTCATTAAACACAGGACTAAAAGAGCTACTGATGACAGAAAATCAGGTTGAAAAATCCTGCCAAAGCTCACAATCTAATGCGTTCTGCAGGGAGCCTTGTGGCTGGCTTTCTCAGCCACATGCTTAGTTATCTCGCACTGACTTCATGCCAGCAGTATGTAACCCTGTGACCATGTGGCTTGACTGAAGAGATGCCCCGGCTTGGCAAAACTTCAAAGTCACTGACTGTTTGTACTCAGTCCCGTAGACTAAATCCCAAATTCTTACCCCCTTTGGGGGTCACGACCTTACCACTCATCTGCTGTCACTCATTATTGAGGCTTCCAAGAGAGAAACGTTTTAACTCCACTGACACCAGTCGGAGGATGGCAGCCGGGCCAAGGGCAATGGCAGTGAGGCCAGCACCTTCCACAGGTCCAGGGTGCAACAGGTCTCACTTACTTGTATGGTGTCCTCCTGAGGGACAATGTCTGTTTCATGTGCTTGCTCTGCTTCAGCAGGCTGGTTCTCTCATAGGAAGTCAGGCCCAGAAAAGCAATCTGAAAAAGAATTATTTCGAAGATGTGCAAACCCACACACGCACACACACACACACAAAATGTTGAGGCTCATCACTCTCAGCAGAGCATCACAGGATAAACATTCAGTTCTTCCCCAAAGACAACATTACCGAGCCTTCTAACCAAGGATCACGGTGAGGACAAGGACTCAGCAGCTCAAAACCAGACTCTTGTACGTAAATCTAGTAGTTGGGCAATTTTCTTTTTTTGATTGCCTGCTTTTTATTAACCTTCAAGAAAGCAAAGTGCATTGATTGAGAGTTGTGAAATGATTGCTTTGTCTAACAGCCTAACAGTTTCATCTTGTACCACAAGTGTGCCTTAAAATAGCCCCAGGAGCATTCAAATCCCTGGAGGGCACCGGGTCACCTCCGGGCTCCCAGCCTCCAGATCCCAATATACGTGACAGGGAGATAAACTTCAAAGCCTGATCGTTCACATCATGAGATGACAGCCTTCCTACAGGCACTCTCATTTTCAACTGAGGACAGGTTTTAGACAACCCGTGCTCTGGGAAGAACATACTCCAAACCTGAAAAAGTAGCTTTTCCTTGACACAAGGGGGCTCATTAAACACAGGACTAAAAGAGCTACTGATGACAGAAAATCAGGTTGAAAAATCCTGCCAAAGCTCACAATCTAATGCGTTCTGCAGGGAGCCTTGTGGCTGGCTTTCTCAGCCACATGCTTAGTTATCTCGCACTGACTTCATGCCAGCAGTATGTAACCCTGTGACCATGTGGCTTGACTGAAGAGATGCCCCGGCTTGGCAAAACTTCAAAGTCACTGACTGTTTGTACTCAGTCCCGTAGACTAAATCCCAAATTCTTACCCCTTGGGGCTCATGACCTTACCACTCATCTGCTGTCACTCATTATTGAGGCTTCCAAGAGAGAAACGTTTTAACTCCACTGACACCAGTCGGAGGATGGCAGCCGGGCCAAGGGCAATGGCAGTGAGGCCAGCACCTTCCACAGGTCCAGGGTGCAACAGGTCTCACTTACTTGTATGGTGTCCTCCTGAGGGACAATGTCTGTTTCATGTGCTTGCTCTGCTTCAGCAGGCTGGTTCTCTCATAGGAAGTCAGGCCCAGAAAAGCAATCTGAAAAAGAATTATTTCGAAGATGTGCAAACCCACACACGCACACACACACACACAAAATGTTGAGGCTCATCACTCTCAGCAGAGCATCACAGGATAAACATTCAGTTCTTCCCCAAAGACAACATTACCGAGCCTTCTAACCAAGGATCACGGTGAGGACAAGGACTCAGCAGCTCAAAACCAGACTCTTGTACGTAAATCTAGTAGTTGGGCAATTTTCTTTTTTTGATTGCCTGCTTTTTATTAACCTTCAAGAAAGCAAAGTGCATTGATTGAGAGTTGTGAAATGATTGCTTTAGTAATTCAAGCCGTGTTTAGATTCTCAACACACTCAGCATTCAAATTTCAGATGAATCAAACAACATAATGCCAGTATCAATGCAATTATCACAGCCTCTATGTGCTTCTTAGCATCTCTTTGAAAAGGGTCAAATAAAGTTAATCTGAAGTAAAGGACATTTGAAAATGGTCCTTCTTAAGGACAGCCATAAATCTGGGGAAGGCTAAGAATTAAGGTCATTTTAAAAATTCTCAAATCATCAAAACCAATATGATTCACTGAGATAGCTCATCCTCAGAACAACTCATAAATATCAAGTTCATTATCTGAAATACAGAGATTATCACAGCACCCTCATCAGTCGTCTAAGGATGTGTGATAGCAGGTTTAAAATGATCTAGTGCAGAGTTTGATAGAGGCAAGGTAACTGGTCCAAGGCCACACAACTTAGAAAACGGCAGAACTGGGACGGACCCCTTGGTCAGCGTGAGAATAAAGTCCCTAGTCCCTGTCAGCAGTTGGCACTCTCAGTTTGACTTGCTACAGTCAAAACCATGAGTCACCAGAGCACTCAGGAAATGAGAGGCTCCAAGTAACTGAACTGTTTTGTTTATTAAGAAAACAACTTTACTCTGAATTCTGATATATGAAAATTATCCAAAACTTTGAGCCCACTTTCCTGCCTTAGAGAGTATAAACTTTCTTTTAAAAAACAAAGTTATTATAGACTCAAATACTTTCAACTTGTTCTAAGAGTCCAGAAAGGAGAAAGAAAATTAGAACTAATGTTTCAAATCTTAGGTTCTGCCTCTGAGTGCTACAGCCATAAGCAGGGCACTCAGTATCTTAGGCTTTGCTTTCTCATCTATGAAAATGGACACAAAATTTGGACACAGCCTCCATCTCACATATTTGTGAGACCATTGACGGGAAAGTGCTTTGGAACATATAAAGTATATATAAATATTAGGTACTATTAATATAATAATGTTATTAATATAATAATGGCCTCACAAACATGTGAGATGGAGACTGCACAAAAGTTGTGTGTTCATTTATGGATGAGAAAGCTAATAAGCCTAGAGAGATGTTGACTGCTTTGCTTATGGCTGCACTTTCCTGGTGGCTCATACGTTGAAGAATATGTCTACATTGTGGGAGACCTGTGTTCTATCCCTGGGTTGGGAAGATTCCCTGGAGAAGGGAATGGCTACCTACTCTAGTATTCTTGCCTGAAGAATCACATGAACAGAGGAGCTGGGCAGGCTCTAGTCCATGGGGTCGCAAAGAGTCAGACATGACTCAGCACACATTATAAATAATTATAATACTAATAATCATTGATGCTAATATCCATTCTTTTTAAAAGTTATTTTTGGCCACACCACATGGCATGTGGGGGTCTTAGTTCCCAGACCAGGGATTGAACTCGTACTTCCTGCAGGGGAAGCAAGGAGTCTTAACCACTGGACTAACAGGAAGTCCTGCTAATATCCACTTTTACTGCCTGAGTCTTGCAGACATCAGACAGGAGATCAGGATGAATATTCAGAAAGCTCAGTTCAGTGGGTATTATTTGCTGAATTCCTTTCCTTAGCACTTCCTCCTCTTTCTCCCTTTATTTTTTATTGTTATTTCAGAATTGGTTACTTTCCCATAAAAATGGAATACATTCTGCTTTTGTTGAATAATGCTCTAATTATCTGAGGTCTGGCAGTAATTGGCTCAGACTGATCATGGCTGTCCATTCCACGAGGGAGGCCACAGCAACAGTGGGAATTAGGTTACGCTCCTAAAGGCAGCCAGGCAGCAGGGGAGGGGACAGAGACATCACAGAAAGCTGATGGTGGTGGCCACTGCCCTGGAAGGTGACCTTGCTCATGGTCATAACCTTCTCTGCAAGTGTAATTACCATGTCGTCCACTGGTTAGTGAGGCATCTTTCATTTCTTCCCTACTTCCATGCCCTTAAGTACCATATAATAGTAAGGATAACAAACAGAGCTAGGAAAATTTAGGAATATAATTATCTCACATTTGCACAACACTTTGCAGTTTCTACTGTGCTTTTTACACACCATACAGTTTAATTATATGATGAAAAAAGCCCCTGAATAGAACTGTCAGAAGACCTAAGTTTCCAGTGCTGATTTTTGCCACCCACTGGGTGACCTTGAGCAATTCAACTCACTTCTCTGAACCTCTCTCTGTTCAAGAGGTCAGATGAGATAACTCTTGCGTCTACAGTAACATCTTATTACTCTAACCTTTCAACCATTCAGTGAGAGCAGATAGAAATCTTCCTCTATTTTATAGGAAACTAAATTCAGAACTCAAATGACATGCCCAGACCCACACTGAGTAAGTGGCAGAAACAGAACTCACATCTAAGTCTTCAGATTTGAAATTTAAGTCTTTTTACCTTGCTACGAGCTACTGGACACTGTACTCAAAGTCATTATAAGAAGATAAGTAGGGCTCCCCTGGTGGTCCAGTGGGTAAGGACACCACGTTGCAGTGCAAGGGGCGCCGGTTCGATCCCTGGCCTGGGAAGATCCCACGTGCCGTGGAGCGGCTGGACTGATGTGTCCAACTACCGAGCTGGAGCTCTGGGGTGCATGCGCCCAGAGCCAGTGCTCTGTGACAACAGAGGCCACCGCGATGGGAGGCCTACACAGGCCAAAGAACAAAGACGGATGAAAATAGATAAATGAAAGACCAATTGAAGTGGTCCACCCATCCCCCTCCCTCCCCACCTCACCCCCCAAAAGATAAATAAATAAATGTTAAAAAAAAAAAAAAGAAGATAAGTAAATACCTGAAAGAGCTGATTTATTAATAAAAACGTTGACCATGAGAAATGGAAACTCGCTAACATGAAGATATAGATGACCCACGGGGAACAGGTCACAATCTGATTGAGGTAGGTCCACAGTCCATCTTCTTTGAATGTTGTGGGACAATGATTTGACCAATCTGAGAATTCACAAAAGAGGAATCCATTATTTAAAAAGGTAGCAAACTATGATCATTCTTCAAGAAGACAAAAACCACTGCAGTTCTATTTAAGGAGAAGAGTAAGTAACACATAATGGCACAGATCAGAACTCAACTTAAAGACTTAATCTTCCAAATAAATGTAAGCTCAACAAGGATTTTTTAAAAAATGGTATTATTGCCAAAGCAATCCTGAGAAAGAAGAATGGAGCTGCAGGGATTAGCCTCCCCAACTTCAGACTCTACCACAAAGCAACAGTCATCAAGACAGTATGGTACTGGCACTAAAACAGAAATATACACCAATGGAACAAGATCGAGAACCCACACACCTATGGGTACCTTATTTTTGACAAAGGAGGCAAAACTATAAAATGGGCCAAAGACAGCCTCTTAAATGAGCAGATAAATCTTCCTCTATTTT
This sequence comes from Tragulus kanchil, assembly GCA_022376925.1. Taxonomy (NCBI): domain Eukaryota; kingdom Metazoa; phylum Chordata; class Mammalia; order Artiodactyla; family Tragulidae; genus Tragulus; species Tragulus kanchil. Next base: position 65,241,540 of record JAIOJX010000006.1, on the reverse strand, counting down.
ATGGAAACTAAATTCAGAACTCAAATGACATGCCCAGACCCACACTGAGTAAGTGGCAGAAACAGAACTCACATCTAAGTCTTCAGATTTGAAATTTAAGTCTTTTTACCTTGCTACGAGCTACTGGACACTGTACTCAAAGTCATTATAAGAAGATAAGTAGGGCTCCCCTGGTGGTCCAGTGGGTAAGGACACCACGTTGCAGTGCAAGGGGCGCCGGTTCGATCCCTGGCCTGGGAAGATCCCACGTGCCGTGGAGCGGCTGGACTGATGTGTCCAACTACCGAGCTGGAGCTCTGGGGTGCATGCGCCCAGAGCCAGTGCTCTGTGACAACAGAGGCCACAGATGGGAGGCCTACACAGGCCAAAGAACAAAGACGGATGAAAATAGATAAATGAAAGACCAATTGAAGTGGTCCACCCATCCCCCTCCCTCCCCACCTCACCCCCCAAAAGATAAATAAATAAATGTTAAAAAAAAAAAAAAGAAGATAAGTAAATACCTGAAAGAGCTGATTTATTAATAAAAACGTTGACCATGAGAAATGGAAACTCGCTAACATGAAGATATAGATGACCCACGGGGAACAGGTCACAATCTGATTGAGGTAGGTCCACAGTCCATCTTCTTTGAATGTTGTGGGACAATGATTTGACCAATCTGAGAATTCACAAAAGAGGAATCCATTATTTAAAAAGGTAGCAAACTATGATCATTCTTCAAGAAGACAAAAACCACTGCAGTTCTATTTAAGGAGAAGAGTAAGTAACACATAATGGCACAGATCAGAACTCAACTTAAAGACTTAATCTTCCAAATAAATGTAAGCTCAACAAGGATTTTTTAAAAAATGGTATTATTGCCAAAGCAATCCTGAGAAAGAAGAATGGAGCTGCAGGGATTAGCCTCCCCAACTTCAGACTCTACCACAAAGCAACAGTCATCAAGACAGCATGATACTGGAACAAAAAAACAGAAATATACACCAATGGAACAAGATCGAGAACCCACACACCTATGGGTACCTTATTTTTGACAAAGGAGGCAAAACTATAAAATGGGACAAAGACAGCCTCTTCAACAAATGGTGCTGGGAAAACTGGACAGCTACATGCAAAAAAATGAAGTTGGAACATTCCCTGACACCATACACAAAGGTAAACTCAAAATGGATTAAAGACCTAAATGTAAGACCAGATACCATCAAACTCTTAGGGGAGAATAGGCAAAACACTCAAGGACATAAATCAAAGCAAGATCTTCTATGACCCACCTACCAGAATAGCAGAATTAAAAAAAAAAATTAACATGTGGGACCTAATGAAACTTAAAAGCTTTTGCACAGCAAAATAAACTACAAACAAGTTGAACAGACAACTCACAAAATGGGAGAAAATCATAGCAAATGAAACAACAAAGAATTACTCTCCAAAATACACAAGCATCTCAGACAACTCAGCAGTGAAAAAACAAACAACCCAATCAAAAAATGGGAAAAAGACCTAAAGAGACGCCTCTCCAAAGAAGACATACAGATGATCAAAAAAACACATGAAACGATGCTCAACCTCACTTATTATTAGAGAAATGTAAATCAAAACTACAATGAGGTATTACCTCACACCCGTCAGAATGGCCATCATCAACAAATCGACAGACAATAAATGCTGGAGAGGGTGCGGAGAAAAGGGAACCCTCTTGCATTGCTGGTGGGAATGTAAATTGATACAGCCTCTATGGAAGACAGTCTGGAGATTTCTTACAAAACTAAAAATAGAAGCACCCTATGACCCAGCAATTCTACTCTTACCCTGATGAAATCAAAACTGAAAGAGATACCTGTACCTCAATGTTCACTGCCCCAATAAAACATAATGGCACAGATCAGAACTCAACTTAAAGACTTAATCTTCCAAATAAATGTAAGCTCAACAAGGATTTTTTAAAAAATGGTATTATTGCCAAAGCAATCCTGAGAAAGAAGAATGGAGCTGCAGGGATTAGCCTCCCCAACTTCAGACTCTACCACAAAGCAACAGTCATCAAGACAGCATGATACTGGAACAAAAAAACAGAAATATACACCAATGGAACAAGATCGAGAACCCACACACCTATGGGTACCTTATTTTTGACAAAGGAGGCAAAACTATAAAATGGGACAAAGACAGCCTCTTCAACAAATGGTGCTGGGAAAACTGGACAGCTACATGCAAAAAAATGAAGTTGGAACATTCCCTGACACCATACACAAAGGTAAACTCAAAATGGATTAAAGACCTAAATGTAAGACCAGATACCATCAAACTCTTAGGGGAGAATAGGCAAAACACTCAAGGACATAAATCAAAGCAAGATCTTCTATGACCCACCTACCAGAATAGCAGAATTAAAAAAAAAAATTAACATGTGGGACCTAATGAAACTTAAAAGCTTTTGCACAGCAAAATAAACTACAAACAAGTTGAACAGACAACTCACAAAATGGGAGAAAATCATAGCAAATGAAACAACAAAGAATTACTCTCCAAAATACACAAGCATCTCAGACAACTCAGCAGTGAAAAAACAAACAACCCAATCAAAAAATGGGAAAAAGACCTAAAGAGACGCCTCTCCAAAGAAGACATACAGATGATCAAAAAAACACATGAAACGATGCTCAACCTCACTTATTATTAGAGAAATGTAAATCAAAACTACAATGAGGTATTACCTCACACCCGTCAGAATGGCCATCATCAACAAATCGACAGACAATAAATGCTGGAGAGGGTGCGGAGAAAAGGGAACCCTCTTGCATTGCTGGTGGGAATGTAAATTAATACAGCCACTACGGAAGACAGTACGGAGATTTCTTACAAAACTAAAAATAGAAGCACCATACGACCCAGCAATTCTACTCTTAGGCTTATACCCTGATGAAATCAAAACTGAAAGAGATACCTGTACCTCAATGTTCACTGCGGCACTCTTACACAATACCTAGAACACAGAAGCAACCTAGATGCCCATCGACAAATGAATGGGTAAGAAAGCTGTGGTACATATATACAATGGAATATTTCTTAGCCTTAAAAAGAAATGCAGAAAGAAATATTGTTGACGGTATCATTGTCCAGTTTAGGCATTTCTTATCAGTAAAAAAGCATCATTGCAAGCAAAGGAGGTAATCTACACTAGCACAAAAACCATCCAATTATTTGGGGCTCATGTACTACTTAGGCCCACACATACAATGTTTTTGTCTTCCTTCTCTTCCGTGTTACAAAAAACTAGAAGCTTGACTTTTTAGTGTTACACTTTTCCTTTATGGTGAGAGAGATATCTCAGAATTAAAATTACCCCAAATCAATCATTAGTTGCTAACATATCCAGTTTTCTTCTTTGAAGAAGACTTCTCTCAGGATAGAATTTTGCTTTTTCCGGCTTCTACTTTTGAAGGATACATTGTACAACACATGGAATACAACCAATTCTTCATGATAATTGTAAATGGAAAGAAACCTTTAAAAATTGTATAAAATTAAAAAAAAATAAAGTCAGCTGATTAACATCAACAACAACAACAACAAAAAAGAAATGCAGAAGAATCAGTCCTAATGAGGTGGATGAATCTAGAACCTATTATACAAAATGAAGTCAAAAAGAGAAGGACATATACAGTCCTTACACTAACGCATATACATAGTCCATATACACTAACACATATATATGGAATCTAGAAAGATGGTACAGATAAATACACGCAGAGCATCTGTAAGACTAAGCGAACTTGCATGGGGGCTATGCAACAACATGGAAAGGGGGGACGGCGGGAGAGGAAAGGAGGCGGGCAGGTTTTAAAGGGATCAGCCCCAAATGATAACAATAAATGCTGGAGAGGGTGCGGAGAAAAGGAACCCTCTTGCATTGCTGGTGGGAATGTAAATTAATACAGCCACTACGGAAGACAGTACGGAGATTTCTTACAAAACTAAAAATAGAAGCACCATACGACCCAGCAATTCTACTCTTAGGCTTATACCCTGATGAAATCAAAACTGAAAGAGATACCTGTACCTCAATGTTCACTGCGGCACTCTTACACAATACCTAGAACACAGAAGCAACCTAGATGCCCATCGACAAATGAATGGGTAAGAAAGCTGTGGTACATATATACAATGGAATATTTCTTAGCCTTAAAAAGAAATGCAGAAAGAAATATTGTTGACGGTATCATTGTCCAGTTTAGGCATTTCTTATCAGTAAAAAAGCATCATTGCAAGCAAAGGAGGTAATCTACACTAGCACAAAAACCATCCAATTATTTGGGGCTCATGTACTACTTAGGCCCACACATACAATGTTTTTGTCTTCCTTCTCTTCCGTGTTACAAAAAACTAGAAGCTTGACTTTTTAGTGTTACACTTTTCCTTTATGGTGAGAGAGATATCTCAGAATTAAAATTACCCCAAATCAATCATTAGTTGCTAACATATCCAGTTTTCTTCTTTGAAGAAGACTTCTCTCAGGATAGAATTTTGCTTTTTCCGGCTTCTACTTTTGAAGGATACATTGTACAACACATGGAATACAACCAATTCTTCATGATAATTGTAAATGGAAAGAAACCTTTAAAAATTGTATAAAATTAAAAAAAAATAAAGTCAGCTGATTAACATCAACAACAACAACAACAAAAAAGAAATGCAGAAGAATCAGTCCTAATGAGGTGGATGAATCTAGAACCTATTATACAAAATGAAGTCAAAAAGAGAAGGACATATACAGTCCTTACACTAACGCATATACATAGTCCATATACACTAACACATATATATGGAATCTAGAAAGATGGTACAGATAAATACACGCAGAGCATCTGTAAGACTAAGCGAACTTGCATGGGGGCTATGCAACAACATGGAAAGGGGGGACGGCGGGAGAGGAAAGGAGGCGCAGGTGAAAGGGATCAGGGATATACCTATGACTAATTTGGGATTATGTACAGCTATAAACAACAAAACTCTGTAAAAATATGTATAACAATAACTTCGCTGTACACCTGAAAATAATGCAACACTGTAAATCAACTAAATTCAAATTAAAAGAATGGTATTGTTAAGGCTACGACAATACTGCATTGGTGGTTGGCAGTGAAGGAATAAAGCCATCACTAAAATCAACACATTCAGCATAAAATAGACTGACTAGAGAAGTTAATTATTCAAGGACTTGATAACTGAGAATGATTATATATTTAATAAATATCTGTCTTAGAAAATTCTGTCTTAGCCATGTTACAGCAAGATAAAGGTCTATTACAGAATTTAATATAGGTTCTTATGAAGGGCTCAGCTCAACAGGCCTTTGCTGGGACACAAGAAATCCTGTAAGCACCTAGACATCACGGCAACACAAGCTACAGGGTGAAGTTACCATGTGAACTTCTGCACTGGGACCATAATTAGTTCTGCAGGGAGAGAAAAGCTGGTGAAAGAACTCATGAGTCAGACACCCTGAAGAAAATAACCGAACAAGATTCGTATGGTCGCAGTTTCTCCCAAGAAACATCAAGGTATATGCTAATCAAAAGTGAGCCCTTCGGGGCTTCCCTGGTGGTCCAGTGGGTAAGGACACCGCCTTGCAGTGCAAGGGGCGCCGGTTTGACCCCTGGTCTGGGAAGATCCCACGTGCCGCGGAGCGGCTGGACTGATATGTCCAATTTGTGTCCAATTACCGAGCCGGAGCTCTGGAGCGCATGTGCCCAGAGCCGGTGCTCTGCAGCGAGAGAGGCCACTGTGATGGGAGGCCCACATGGGCCAAAGAACAAAGATGGATGAAAAATAGATAAATGAAAGACCAATAGAAGTGGCCCGCCCGCCCCTCTCCTTCCCCAATCCGTCCCCCCACCAAAAAAGAAAAAAGTGAGGCCTTCACTGAGGTCTTCATGCTACTGACACCCCTAACCCAGGAGGCGAGAGCAGCCATCAGGAGAGCACAGGAGGGAAGGAGCAGAAACAAAGGAACAGATCTTCAAGGTTATGGAAGACCAGTGACTTTACACAGGCATCATGAGCAGTCATGAAGGACAAGGAAATAAAAACTGTGTCGATCTGCACCTGAGGGTTTCATAAATGCCTCTGACAATCTGATAAGTAGTTTCAGACATTTTCCCAAAGCAGCACTTAAGAGCTCCACAGACAGGAAGAAAATGAGTCCATGACTAAATCAACAAATTAAAAGCATATGAGAAAAAAAGACTTTAAAAAAAAAACTAAGAGAAGTTAATTATTCAAGGACTTGATAACTGAGAATGATTATATATTTAATAAATATCTGTCTTAGAAAATTCTGTCTTAGCCATGTTACAGCAAGATAAAGGTCTATTACAGAATTTAATATAGGTTCTTATGAAGGGCTCAGCTCAACAGGCCTTTGCTGGGACACAAGAAATCCTGTAAGCACCTAGACATCACGGCAACACAAGCTACAGGGTGAAGTTACCATGTGAACTTCTGCACTGGGACCATAATTAGTTCTGCAGGGAGAGAAAAGCTGGTGAAAGAACTCATGAGTCAGACACCCTGAAGAAAATAACCGAACAAGATTCGTATGGTCGCAGTTTCTCCCAAGAAACATCAAGGTATATGCTAATCAAAAGTGAGCCCTTCGGGGCTTCCCTGGTGGTCCAGTGGGTAAGGACACCGCCTTGCAGTGCAAGGGGCGCCGGTTTGACCCCTGGTCTGGGAAGATCCCACGTGCCGCGGAGCGGCTGGACTGATATGTCCAATTTGTGTCCAATTACCGAGCCGGAGCTCTGGAGCGCATGTGCCCAGAGCCGGTGCTCTGCAGCGAGAGAGGCCACTGTGATGGGAGGCCCACATGGGCCAAAGAACAAAGATGGATGAAAAATAGATAAATGAAAGACCAATAGAAGTGGCCCCCGCCCTCTCCTTCCCCAATCCGTCCCCCCACCAAAAAAGAAAAAAGTGAGGCCTTCACTGAGGTCTTCATGCTACTGACACCCCTAACCCAGGAGGCGAGAGCAGCCATCAGGAGAGCACAGGAGGGAAGGAGCAGAAACAAAGGAACAGATCTTCAAGGTTATGGAAGACCAGTGACTTTACACAGGCATCATGAGCAGTCATGAAGGACAAGGAAATAAAAACTGTGTCGATCTGCACCTGAGGGTTTCATAAATGCCTCTGACAATCTGATAAGTAGTTTCAGACATTTTCCCAAAGCAGCACTTAAGAGCTCCACAGACAGGAAGAAAATGAGTCCATGACTTCACTACTGACTGTCTGACCATTTTAGTCCTGCTGGAAAATCTTTCATTTTTTCTGAGTCTCACTTGATTTCCAACTATCTTTCATGAATATATGCCAGAAGCATTCTAAGGGCAATCATCACAGAGTAACAATCAAGGTAAAAAACTTAAGGCAAATTACAGTCTCTTTAGAGTTGCTCATTAGGACAGCAAACAAAGATGCATTCCACGTACCTACCTGATACAACAAAAAATATGTAATTTCCAACAGCAGACTTAGGAAAGAGCTGCTGAGTGGGAATGAGCATCTACTTTTCTTCCGCTTATGGATTTCTACTGCTCCCTTCTGGGACTTTTTTTGATAACACAGGATGACTTTGAACAGGAATTTTCACAGGACTGATTTCAGATTTATCAAAGATATGACCACAAATGGCCACATACATTATGTTATGCAGTATAACACTTTAATGTACTAAAATGCATTTTTAAAATACATTTATGTATTTATTTGGCTGTGTCAGGTCCCAGCTGCAGCATGCGGGTTCTTCAGGTGCAGCTGGGAGTGTGGAGTCTTGGCCACTGGACCACCAGGGAAGTCCTCTAGCAGTGCATTTTTATCAGGTGGCCACTGGCTAGTAAGAGGGAACTTGTGCTTCTCCAGGTCGGTCATTTTCATCTTTAAATAACTCTGACAGGATGTTCTTTCTAGCAATGATCTAAAATCTTTCTCCCTGTAGCTGGTAGGATGCTGACACTTTGAGTGACTTACTGTCCACCCTAGAAACAGACCTTCAGAAAGAGGGGATGTGTGCAGGCTGCTCAAAGTCAGAGAGGCTGGAACTGGATCCCACAAGGAAGAGGGTACAGCGCAATGTTCTAGCACCAGGAGCATTCATGATAAAGAAGGTGGGATGACAGTGAGGTCTCATTAGAAAAACGAAGTGGGAATTTCATTTTTGCTATCTGTGAAATAATGATAAATGACATGAGGCCCTCATTTGGTGTAAATAAACACTATGTCCTGTCATAAAATAGCAAAACAATAAATAACAGTAACAAAACATGCTCAGCTCATCTACACAGTTGTTAGTGAATGTAAGGTGGGACTGTTCCTGAGAAACAAAAAACACAATACAAAAACTGGTTCAGAGCCAGAGAATAAAGACAAAGAGGAGGGAAGAACCAAATGCATGTAATAAGAAAGCAACTTGGAAAGAATGAACGTGATGGAAAATTACTTTGTCCTTATCAATACAGTCCTATGCTGGACATGGCCACCACACAAAGGTGACTATTTTTAGTGACAAGAGAGAATGAGGAGAGACAAGAGTGGTGTAAAATCTGGCTCCTCTCCCTGAGGATGAAGTCCAAGGGACAGGCTGGTTCCAGGGCCAGCTTAAAAGTTTTCCAGGAATATGCTTGATTCTCGGGCCTTTAAAAGGGCAGCTCTTTCAACAGAAATAAGCATTGTCCAAAAAAATCTTTTATTTCTTACACCACAGGACATAATTTAAACGGTTTTAAAATTTCAGTGCTCAGGATTACTAACGGTCTTTGACATGAACTGAGATAAGGAATCACAACCTCTGACTCCTCTCCATCTGAGACGGTGGCAGCTACACTAAGCTACAAAAGCATTCCCTACAATCAGAGACACCAGAGGTGTCTGTTAGGAAGGGGGCTGACTAGGTAACTGAGGTCCTCCCCATGCCTATGGCAGAACTAAGAACAGACCACTTCGTGAACCTCAACCAACCTTCAAACAAAACAAAAGGGATGCCTTCCATGGTGGTCCAGTGGGTAAAGAGTCTGCCTTGCAGTGCAAGAGGCACCGGTTTGACCCCTGGCCCTGGAAGATCCCACGTGGAGCAGAGCAGCTGGACTTTCCCATTTGGGCCCGCACTCTGGAGCACATGCGCCCAGAGCCAGTGCTCTGCAGCAGAAGTCAGCAAGGAAAGAGGGGATGTGTGCAGGCTGCTCAAAGTCAGAGAGGCTGGAACTGGATCCCACAAGGAAGAGGGTACAGCGCAATGTTCTAGCACCAGGAGCATTCATGATAAAGAAGGTGGGATGACAGTGAGGTCTCATTAGAAAAGCAGTGGGAATTTCATTTTTGCTATCTGTGAAATAATGATAAATGACATGAGGCCCTCATTTGGTGTAAATAAACACTATGTCCTGTCATAAAATAGCAAAACAATAAATAACAGTAACAAAACATGCTCAGCTCATCTACACAGTTGTTAGTGAATGTAAGGTGGGACTGTTCCTGAGAAACAAAAAACACAATACAAAAACTGGTTCAGAGCCAGAGAATAAAGACAAAGAGGAGGGAAGAACCAAATGCATGTAATAAGAAAGCAACTTGGAAAGAATGAACGTGATGGAAAATTACTTTGTCCTTATCAATACAGTCCTATGCTGGACATGGCCACCACACAAAGGTGACTATTTTTAGTGACAAGAGAGAATGAGGAGAGACAAGAGTGGTGTAAAATCTGGCTCCTCTCCCTGAGGATGAAGTCCAAGGGACAGGCTGGTTCAAGGGCCAGCTTAAAAAGTTTTTCCAGGAATATGCTTGATTCTCGGGCCTTTAAAAGGGCAGCTCTTTCAACAGAAATAAGCATTGTCCAAAAAAATCTTTTATTTCTTACACCACAGGACATAATTTAAACGGTTTTAAAATTTCAGTGCTCAGGATTACTAACGGTCTTTGACATGAACTGAGATAAGGAATCACAACCCTCTGACTCCTCTCCATCTGAGACGGTGGCAGCTACACTAAGCTACAAAAGCATTCCCTACAATCAGAGACACCAGAGGTGTCTGTTAGGAAGGGGGCTGACTAGGTAACTGAGGTCCTCCCCATGCCTATGGCAGAACTAAGAACAGACCACTTCGTGAACCTCAACCAACCTTCAAACAAAACAAAAGGGATGCCTTCCATGGTGGTCCAGTGGGTAAAGAGTCTGCCTTGCAGTGCAAGAGGCACCGGTTTGACCCCTGGCCCTGGAAGATCCCACGTGGAGCAGAGCAGCTGGACTGGTGTGCCCAATTGTGAGCCAGCACTCTGGAGCACATGCGCCCAGAGCCAGTGCTCTGCAGCGAGAGAGGTCACTGCAAACGGGGGCCCACACAGGCCAAATAATAAAGATGGATGAAAATTAGGAAAAAAAAAAAAAAGAAAGAAAAAAAACAAAAGGGACTCTCAAGAGTCCCTTGGACTGCAAGGAGATCAAACCAGTCAATCCTAAAGGCAATCAACTCTGAATATTCATTGGAAGGACTGATGGTGAAACTGCAATACTTTGACCACCTGATGTGAAGAGCTGACTCATTGGGAAAGACCCTGATGCTGGGAAACACTGAAGACAAAGGGTAAGGGGGCTACAGAGGGTAAGATAGTTGGATGGCATCACTGACTCAATAGACATGAATTTGAATAAACTCTGGGAGACAGTGAAGGACAGGGAAGCATGGCATGCTGCAGTCCATGGGGTCAACAGCAAGACATGACTGAGTGAATGACCAACAGCAACAAAACAAAACAAAACGCAACTTGTAATACTGGATGTTTCTGGAGAAGAGATCTGAGAGGCTGCAGACAGCAAGGGAGGAATTATCTTTCAAAAACTAAACAAAATTTAACCTAGAGAAAGCCAGTGTGTGAGTGTAGTGGGCATGTAAGGAGTGGCAAGGCTTGGGGTGCTAAAGGGGAGAAGAAGAAAATGTAGGAATAAGCTTTCCACGTCTGCTAGAATCATTCCAGATTTTTGCTCAGCCACAGACTTGTATTCTACTGGCAAAATCCAAGACGTGAGCACGAAGACAATGGGAGGGCAAATGGAAACAGATCAGCAGTGAAGCATCTGCCTCTAGAGCTAAACGCTCCGAAAACCTTCAGAAAAAATTAACAAACAGCTAAACCAATAAAGTCAAAACTAACTACAAGCACTGTAAGTTTGTGCAATTCTTAAGAGCTAACTAAAACCCTTCTTACTTCAACTGCAACCCTGTTCTCAGTGGATCACCTTGGAACAGCTTGATGTCACTCCCTGTATGAGCCCCTCTGATGCTCTCCTACGTGGCTACTGAAAAGCTGGTTTCCTTTCCCAGGGATGGAGAATAAGTGATCTACTGTCTTCTCCCAAGTTAGTATTTCCAACCTTTCAAACACTGTGACTGTTTTCCCGTAAGTTCTGAGCTGTGAGTTGGTATGCACCGACTGGCACACACTTTCAGAGTCTGGTGCCTTAAGTGCTATGACCACCTCCACCCCACTCTCTCGATCTCTCTACCACCAATCTCCTTCCCCTATTTTATTTACTTATCACTTCCCTTGCTTTGTACTTGAGCAACTGATTTCTACTCATCTCACTCAGGGATAAATCTGCACTTAACTTAAATAAGTCTCTATTTTTGACCATGTCTCAAATTTATAAAGGTCCCTTTAGAGTTCAGTCTCTTTCAAACTACTGACAACTAACCTCTCCTAGCATCTACTACAGCTTCCCTATGCGAGTCTTAGGAGGCGTTCGTTTCATTTTTATTAGGGACGGTTTACAATCGCCCAGCCAGAATGTGATATATAAGAGTTTACAAGAAAGAAAACATGTGAGTGTAGGTGGATAAGTCTGCTATAAGAAAAACGTATACTTACAGATGAAAGATTCATATATAATCCAGTCACACACGATGGAAAGGAAAAGCAAGAAGAATATGTAATAGTGATGGTTGCCAAAACCTACAACAAAAAGAAAAACAATGTATTTAATACTTTCTTACAATGATTTTCTAGAACAAGACCTTATTAACCATGTCCCTGTCAAAAGATTTTCACTAAAGTAAAGAAGAGTTAAGTTGCTGTTTGTTTGTTTATTCCCAGTTTTTTCCTTTTTTAGCCACTTCTATTGATCTTCATTTATTTATCTTTGTTCTTTGGCCTGTGTGGGCCTCCCACTGCATTGGTCCTTCCTGTCACAGAGCACCGGCTCTGGGAGCATGTGCTCCAGAGCTCCGGCTCCATAACTGGACACATCGGTCCAGCCACTCCGCGACACGCGGGACCTTCCCAAGCCAAGGATCAAACTGGCACCCCTTGCACTGCAAGGCGGTGTCCTTACCCACTGGACCACCAGGGAAGCCCGTTGTTTTGCTTTTAAATGCCCCAAAATTGGATGTTCAAATGTCCTCTGTAGGTCGATGGCTACTGAAAAGCTGGTTTCCTTTCCCAGGGATGGAGAATAAGTGATCTACTGTCTTCTCCCAAGTTAGTATTTCCAACCTTTCAAACACTGTGACTGTTTTCCCGTAAGTTCTGAGCTGTGAGTTGGTATGCACCGACTGGCACACACTTTCAGAGTCTGGTGCCTTAAGTGCTATGACCACCTCCACCCCACTCTCTCGATCTCTCTACCACCAATCTCCTTCCCCTATTTTATTTACTTATCACTTCCCTTGCTTTGTACTTGAGCAACTGATTTCTACTCATCTCACTCAGGGATAAATCTGCACTTAACTTAAATAAGTCTCTATTTTTGACCATGTCTCAAATTTATAAAGGTCCCTTTAGAGTTCAGTCTCTTTCAAACTACTGACAACTAACCTCTCCTAGCATCTACTACAGCTTCCCTATGCGAGTCTTAGGAGGCGTTCGTTTCATTTTTATTAGGGGACGGTTTACAATCGCCCAGCCAGAATGTGATATATAAGAGTTTACAAGAAAGAAAACATGTGAGTGTAGGTGGATAAGTCTGCTATAAGAAAAACGTATACTTACAGATGAAAGATTCATATATAATCCAGTCACACACGATGGAAAGGAAAAGCAAGAAGAATATGTAATAGTGATGGTTGCCAAAACCTACAACAAAAAGAAAAACAATGTATTTAATACTTTCTTACAATGATTTTCTAGAACAAGACCTTATTAACCATGTCCCTGTCAAAAGATTTTCACTAAAGTAAAGAAGAGTTAAGTTGCTGTTTGTTTGTTTATTCCCAGTTTTTTCCTTTTTTAGCCACTTCTATTGATCTTCATTTATTTATCTTTGTTCTTTGGCCTGTGTGGGCCTCCCACTGCATTGGTCCTTCCTGTCACAGAGCACCGGCTCTGGGAGCATGTGCTCCAGAGCTCCGGCTCCATAACTGGACACATCGGTCCAGCCACTCCGCGACACGCGGGACCTTCCCAAGCCAAGGATCAAACTGGCACCCCTTGCACTGCAAGGCGGTGTCCTTACCCACTGGACCACCAGGGAAGCCCGTTGTTTTGCTTTTAAATGCCATTAAATCCAAACCAAACAGCTCTGCTGTGTCATGTTCAAATGTCCAGGCTAATTGAACTAATATTTATTCATTACTTATGACGACACTTTTTTGGGCGGAAGAAAGCTTACTAAGCATACACACCCCTGGGATGGCCTCTATAGTGTTGGAGGCAGGGAAGTGGGCAGGACGTGGGGCAAACCATAGCCTGATTCCTCCTTCCTTCCATGCAATGTGTCTATATAAGTACAACGTGTGGACATCAAGGGCTAGCTCGATCAGGGGAGCCCAGAAAACAAACAGGGAAAAGAGATATTTTGCAGGAGACTGGACATAGCAGAAGGGGGCAACCTGTGGCCTGAGAAAGGCCTACAGAAGCAAAGAAGCAGTGAGGGTGCCAGGCCATCAAGCCCCACTGTTCCACATGCTGCCCCTGATGCTGGAGACGGCGGCGTTCTGATGTGAATGACACAAAGCTCCTTAGCCATCATCATGTTCCCACCTCCCAAAGCCCAGCAGGAGGAGCAACACCCACTGGAATCAGGAGATCCTGAGTTACAAGTAACAAGCTGTGTGACTAGAGATAGGTCATTAAACATCTCTGATTCAGTAACATGGAGAAAACAGCTCTTCTGTCTACTTCACAGGCCTGTGGCAACCAAAGAGGAGGATATATGTGAAAATACAACATAAACGCAGTGTGACAGAAATATGTGGGCTTATACTATTGTTTTTTCACTCCCATGCCAAGCTACCTCTTATTAATGCCATTCAGTTCATATCTATGGTGGGATGGGGTCCACAAAGCCTGGAGCACAGGAATTATCTCTTCACCTCTTCTATAGACATGAAAGTTAATGAAAGTATTAGTCACTCAGTCGTGTCTGACTCTCTGCAGCCAGGCTCCTCTGTCCATGGGATTCTCCAGGCAAGAATACTAGAATGGGTGATCGTTTCCTCCTCCAGGGACCTTCCCAATAGTAGAGAACATCAAAATCACCATGGAAAGGTGCGTTTCGTTCATCTAATTCTACAAGCAGAGCCTCCCACTGAAGATGCATGAGACTCTGAAGCTCCTCCTACTAAAGCCCTGCCTGTGATGGCTCAGAGGAAGCCCAGGGCTGGAGATCAGGACTAGGAATACGTCCGGGGTGGAAGGCAGTCCTGAGACCTCTGCTATCTCTGGTTCTGGTGCCTACTTGAGGCTGGGAGGCAAGGAGGAAAGGTGCACCAAAGGGACAAGACACAAGACATGGAAAGAACATGGTATCTGGAGTGGAAGCTTGATACTAGTAAAGTGATCAAGCAAATAAACTAAATACAGATACTAATACCAACCTCTCAGGATCAAACAGGATACTACCTATGAAGGTGAGTTACAAATTATTATCAATTACTATCAACAATAATTTAATTATTATCAAATTATTATCAACAATCTAGATCTTCTGACAAGCAAAAGCCACAGATGGACCCCTGAGATGCTTTCTACTTTTTCTGAGTCACACACATAATGAAAGAGAGTTGAACTGCACACAGAAACTGTCTCTCACCTATGCACCGTCCGGTCCAAAGGCAGTGTTGATCATAGCGAGCCACACAGGCATTGCACACATGGCAATGGAGTGACCTTAACGGCTTCCTTATCTAAGGAGACAATTAAGAGAGAACTAAGCCAAAATCAGAATATCAAAGTGGTAGCAAATCAAAAGTGAAACCTTATTCCTAAATTATAAAGATACTGGCACAAACGACCCCAGGCTGATCGACTCACTCAGGACCTAGAAGGCCTCGTTACTACTTCACTCCCACTCTCTATTTTCATTAGGCCGTCACTAAAGGGGACTTGAATGCCACAGCCTACAAACACGGACTAAGGGGAAATGGGGCAGCGCCATACAGCAGCACTGGACTAAGAAAAAGGGAACTGCAGTCACGTTTCTGGCTCTTTCAGTAATTGAGGGAAAGTTACTTCCTCCCTTTAGGCTATGAATCCTCAGTTGCTAAATCAAAGGTTTCACTAGGTGGTTTCTAGGGTCATCATGAACCTGAGACTCCAAGTTCTAACAATGCTTCATGGCAGGCATGGCAGGGAAAGACAGAGAAGACAAAGAGATTTAACCATAGGCAACTTCAAGAGATTAGAAACATCATTCTTCTATATGTTCAAGGCAGAAAAGTTGTTCTGACAGTAACCCGAAATTAAAAAAAATATATATTTTACACCTGGTATATAAATGTACCAGGAAGATTTGAAACATGCTTACATGAACAATGTAACAAATGTAACAATGTTAACATGAGCAATGTAACAAGGAATTTGTTTTTACTAAGAGGAAAAAATTACAGTGAAAAGACTCACAAGACAGGATGTACAGAATGTTCTGAAGTCCAGACAGCCGGTCTCTGCAAGGGTGATGATGTTCTGAAAGACATCAAGCATGACCTTAATGTCTGCATTTTACTGGGGAACGGATGATGCAGTTATAGACCATTCTCACAGGTCTCTCTCCAAACTGCAATAGCTGGAAAAGCAATTTAGAAGACCTGCCACCAAATCGTTCTGTACTTGAAATATGTAGCTTTTCAAGGCTGCATTTTCAACCATAGCCAATAAATTAGAATGCATAAAAATTATACCCCCTTTTTTCCATGAATAGCAATGATCTCTCAGTTATAATATGCTAGAGAAAAATAAACACACACATTATACACTTGTAAAAAAGGAACAAAAAACACCTATACATCAGAACTGACAGTTTTGAGCAGTGTTTTTTTTTTTTAATTCTGGCCTCTTTTACTGGTCTTCCATTCATTTATTTTTCGTTCATCTTTCTTAGCCCTGTGTGGGCCTTCCATTGCAGTGGCCTCTCTCGGTTCACAGCACTGGCTCTGGACGCATGCGCTCCACAGTGCTGGCTCACATTTGGGCACACCAGTCCAGCCGCTCTGCGGCATGTGGGATCTTCTGGGGCCAGGGATGGAACCTGCACCCCTTGCACTGCAAGGCGAACTCCCTACCCACTGGATCACAGGGAAACCCAGAACTGACGGTTTTAAGTGCCAAAGGCACTCTTCCAGGAATACTGGCTTTAGGTAACAAAGAAGAGAACAGTCTCCCCAACTTCTAAATATTCACGAGTAATGGAAGACACACTGTGTCTTAGTATTTCTATTTTCTTCTAAGTTCTAACAATGCTTCATGGCAGGCATGGCAGGGAAAGACAGAGAAGACAAAGAGATTTAACCATAGGCAACTTCAAGAGATTAGAAACATCATTCTTCTATATGTTCAAGGCAGAAAAGTTGTTCTGACAGTAACCCGAAATTAAAAAAAATATATATTTTACACCTGGTATATAAATGTACCAGGAAGATTTGAAACATGCTTACATGAACAATGTAACAAATGTAACAATGTTAACATGAGCAATGTAACAAGGAATTTGTTTTTACTAAGAGGAAAAAATTACAGTGAAAAGACTCACAAGACAGGATGTACAGAATGTTCTGAAGTCCAGACAGCCGGTCTCTGCAAGGGTGATGATGTTCTGAAAGACATCAAGCATGACCTTAATGTCTGCATTTTACTGGGGAACGGATGATGCAGTTATAGACCATTCTCACAGGTCTCTCTCCAAACTGCAATAGCTGGAAAAGCAATTTAGAAGACCTGCCACCAAATCGTTCTGTACTTGAAATATGTAGCTTTTCAAGGCTGCATTTTCAACCATAGCCAATAAATTAGAATGCATAAAAATTATACCCCCTTTTTTCCATGAATAGCAATGATCTCTCAGTTATAATATGCTAGAGAAAATAAACACACACATTATACACTTGTAAAAAAGGAACAAAAAACACCTATACATCAGAACTGACAGTTTTGAGCAGTGTTTTTTTTTTTTAATTCTGGCCTCTTTTACTGGTCTTCCATTCATTTATTTTTCGTTCATCTTTCTTAGCCCTGTGTGGGCCTTCCATTGCAGTGGCCTCTCTCGGTTCACAGCACTGGCTCTGGACGCATGCGCTCCACAGTGCTGGCTCACATTTGGGCACACCAGTCCAGCCGCTCTGCGGCATGTGGGATCTTCTGGGGCCAGGGATGGAACCTGCACCCCTTGCACTGCAAGGCGAACTCCCTACCCACTGGATCACAGGGAAACCCAGAACTGACGGTTTTAAGTGCCAAAGGCACTCTTCCAGGAATACTGGCTTTAGGTAACAAAGAAGAGAACAGTCTCCCCAACTTCTAAATATTCACGAGTAATGGAAGACACACTGTGACTCTTTACAATTTCAATGTCTCAGGACAAGAAGGGCATCTCCCTAGGCAGTAAGGAGGACTCCCCTTGATCCCTGCCTAGATACTCTCCATATTTTTAATAGGGGAATTTAAGCTGTATGGTCATTATCTAAGTAGTATCATAAAGAAGCAGGAGCTCACATCTACTGACAGAAATTGTATCTGAAAAAGTCTCAATAGTGTATTACTGTAATAGAAAATAATCTTTTTTAAACTTTCATATAAATAAATGACAGCAAAGAAATTTGTTTGCTGACTTAATTACCCCATTAACACTGCATCTATTAGGTGCCAGGCTTCCCTGGTAGCTCAGATGGCAAAGAATCCACCTGTAATGAGGAGACCCAGGTTCGATCCCTGAGTTGGGAAGATCCCCTGGAAGAGGGCATGGCAATCCACTCCAGTATTCTTGCCTGAAAAATTCTATGGACAGAGGAACCTGGCAGGGTAGAGCTCATGGGGTCACAAACAGCAGACTAGAGCTCATGGGGTCACATAACTGAGCGACTAACACACTTGCTAAATGCCAGGCAGTAGAGATGCAGTCATGATGAAAACCAACATAGTCTATATACCCTTCTATAAAACAAATCAGTAACGTTAGAGAAAGCTCACCATTTTCTTTTCTTCTTCAGACGCCTTAGTGAACCCTGGATCGGTTGTCCAAGTCTTGTAGAAAAACAGAGAAAGGCTACTATGCTGAGAATGAAAATGAAATAGAAAGGTGCGGTCAGTAACGTTAGTTAGAGTTAAAAGCTCACAATTCTCATTTCTCCCCTGTGTGGGCCTTCCATTGCAGTGGCCTCTCTCGGTTCACAGCACTGGCTCTGGACGCATGCGCTCCACAGTGCTGGCTCACATTTGGGCACACCAGTCCAGCCGCTCTGCGGCATGTGGGATCTTCTGGGGCCAGGGATGGAACCTGCACCCCTTGCACTGCAAGGCGAACTCCCTACCCACTGGATCACAGGGAAACCCAGAACTGACGGTTTTAAGTGCCAAAGGCACTCTTCCAGGAATACTGGCTTTAGGTAACAAAGAAGAGAACAGTCTCCCCAACTTCTAAATATTCACGAGTAATGGAAGACACACTGTGACTCTTTACAATTTCAATGTCTCAGGACAAGAAGGGCATCTCCCTAGGCAGTAAGGAGGACTCCCCTTGATCCCTGCCTAGATACTCTCCATATTTTTAATAGGGGAATTTAAGCTGTATGGTCATTATCTAAGTAGTATCATAAAGAAGCAGGAGCTCACATCTACTGACAGAAATTGTATCTGAAAAAGTCTCAATAGTGTATTACTGTAATAGAAAATAATCTTTTTTAAACTTTCATATAAATAAATGACAGCAAAGAAATTTGTTTGCTGACTTAATTACCCCATTAACACTGCATCTATTAGGTGCCAGGCTTCCCTGGTAGCTCAGATGGCAAAGAATCCACCTGTAATGAGGAGACCCAGGTTCGATCCCTGAGTTGGGAAGATCCCGGGAAGAGGGCATGGCAATCCACTCCAGTATTCTTGCCTGAAAAATTCTATGGACAGAGGAACCTGGCAGGGTAGAGCTCATGGGGTCACAAACAGCAGACTAGAGCTCATGGGGTCACATAACTGAGCGACTAACACACTTGCTAAATGCCAGGCAGTAGAGATGCAGTCATGATGAAAACCAACATAGTCTATATACCCTTCTATAAAACAAATCAGTAACGTTAGAGAGAAAGCTCACCATTTTCTTTTCTTCTTCAGACGCCTTAGTGAACCCTGGATCGGTTGTCCAAGTCTTGTAGAAAAAACAGAGAAAGGCTACTATGCTGAGAATGAAAATGAAATAGAAAGGGGTGCCGGCTACATGTGAAAGCCAAGTTAAGGAACTTATCTGATGCCCCGTAGTAATAGCCTGATTATGCTGCAGGCAAATGTCATCAGTGGTGCCAAAGAGTCTCTTTACTCTGCCCTCTCGCCTCACCTCCTCTACGTACATATATCCCTGCCCTCAAGCCTCCTCCCATCCTATGTTCTAATCCTACAGGAATTTGCTCATAACTGGCTAATAATTTATCTCCTCTCATTAGCTGAAACTCATATAAAATATTGATAGGAACAGGTGTAATCTATGAAGAACCTCCTAAAAACTGAAAAAAACTTTCAGATTCAAGCAGATTACTATCTAATGGCATAATTGTAGCTTTCCTGCATGCATCTAAAATGGTATTTTCTGATCATTTTAACAAAATTATTCAAAGAAACAAACCACTGAATTCAGAGATTCTAACTAAAAATATTTCCCTATATACTCAATTAATGCTAGCAAAATTTCCTACATGAAAGTTTAATAACTTAATCCTTGTGGTTGTATTAGGTTGAGTTAATTATAAAACAAACTCCTCTCCTTGCAAAGGGATTACTAATCGGATACTATCTGGAAAGGCAGATATTATGGATGAATTAAGATAAAGTGTTTCAAAGATAAACATTACCTACTTTGCAGTACTTCTGAAGTGGTACACATTTTTTGTATAAAAAAGTAAAATTGGGCTTCCCTGGTGGTCCAGTGGGTAAGGACACCGCCTTGCAGTGCAAGGGGCGCCAGTTGGATCCCTGGCCTGGGAAGATCCCACGTGCCCCGGAGCGGCTGGACCCATGTGTCCAACTACCTACCGAGCCGGAGCTCTGGAGCGCATGCGCCTGGAGCTGGTGCTCTGCAATGGCAACGGGAGAGGCCACCGAGATGGGAGACCCACGCGGGCCAAGGAGCAAAGATGGATGAAAATGGACAAATGAGGGACCAATGGAGGTGGCCCGCCTGCTCCCCTCCCTCCCAACCCCACCCCACCAAAATAAATAAATCTTAAAAAAAAAAAAAAAAGTAAAATTTTGCTCCAGGGAAAGACAAATGAATGTGCAATGATAAACCACTATGCCAGCAGTAAACCAGTTCTCCTAGCCTAATTAAAATCATTATATTGACACAGTAACTTTATCTGTCTTCCGAGATACTGCCAAGCCATCTTGTGGTAAACTTCAGAGTGGAAAAGGAAGCCATAAAATAAACTTTAAACCGTTGCTATTCAAAGTGTGGCCAATGGGCCCACAGCAATGGCTTCTCCTGGGAGCCTGTGTCATCCCAGACCTGCAGAAGCACCTCCCCCTCCCATCCTATGTTCTAATCCTACAGGAATTTGCTCATAACTGGCTAATAATTTATCTCCTCTCATTAGCTGAAACTCATATAAAATATTGATAGGAACAGGTGTAATCTATGAAGAACCTCCTAAAAACTGAAAAAAACTTTCAGATTCAAGCAGATTACTATCTAATGGCATAATTGTAGCTTTCCTGCATGCATCTAAAATGGTATTTTCTGATCATTTTAACAAAATTATTCAAAGAAACAAACCACTGAATTCAGAGATTCTAACTAAAAATATTTCCCTATATACTCAATTAATGCTAGCAAAATTTCCTACATGAAAGTTTAATAACTTAATCCTTGTGGTTGTATTAGGTTGAGTTAATTATAAAACAAACTCCTCTCCTTGCAAAGGGATTACTAATCGGATACTATCTGGAAAGGCAGATATTATGGATGAATTAAGATAAAGTGTTTCAAAGATAAACATTACCTACTTTGCAGTACTTCTGAAGTGGTACACATTTTTTGTATAAAAAAGTAAAATTGGGCTTCCCTGGTGGTCCAGTGGGTAAGGACACCGCCTTGCAGTGCAAGGGGCGCCAGTTGGATCCCTGGCCTGGGAAGATCCCACGTGCCCCGGAGCGGCTGGACCCATGTGTCCAACTACCTACCGAGCCGGAGCTCTGGAGCGCATGCGCCTGGAGCTGGTGCTCTGCAATGGCAACGGGAGAGGCCACCGAGATGGGAGACCCACGCGGGCCAAGGAGCAAAGATGGATGAAAATGGACAAATGAGGGACCAATGGAGGTGGCCCGCCTGCTCCCCTCCCTCCCAACCCCACCCCACCAAAATAAATAAATCTTAAAAAAAAAAAAAAAAGTAAAATTTTGCTCCAGGGAAAGACAAATGAATGTGCAATGATAAACCACTATGCCAGCAGTAAACCAGTTCTCCTAGCCTAATTAAAATCATTATATTGACACAGTAACTTTATCTGTCTTCCGAGATACTGCCAAGCCATCTTGTGGTAAACTTCAGAGTGGAAAAGGAAGCCATAAAATAAACTTTAAACCGTTGCTATTCAAAGTGTGGCCAATGGGCCCACAGCAATGGCTTCTCCTGGGAGCCTGTGTCATCCCAGACCTGCAGAAGCAGATACGGATTTTTACCGAGACCCCAGGGGATGCACACGCACATTATAGCTTGAGAAGCACTGCTCTTACCCACAAAATCCAGCACAACAACCACATCTGGTTCAGGTGGGCAGGAATGGATTTTGTTAGTTTAACTTACTGCTTTATCTTCAGAGGGCCTGGATTTACAAAAGAGATAGGATCCAAAAAAAAGCTGTGTGAAATTGAAATGTAATTCCCCTAAAATCCTGATCAATAACACATGACACACTCTCAAAAGCATTCAGCTGAATCACAGGATAATCTTGCAAACTGAGTAGAACAAATCTGGGGCTCCCGGTTTTTTTTGGAAGGGCCACTTCTATTGGTCTTTCATTTATTTATTTTCATCCATCTTTGTTCTTTGGCCTGTGTGCACCTCCTATCGCAGTGGCCTCTCTTGCTGCAGAGCTCCGGCTCAGTAATTGGACACATCGGTCCAGCCACTCCGCGGCACGTGGGATCTTCCCAGACCAGGGATCGAACCAGCGCCCCTTGCACTGCAAGGTGGTGTCCTTATCCACTGGACCACTAGGAAAGCCCAGGGCTCCTGTTTTAAATAATCTTTTAAACAAATCCCAGGAGAAGTCAATGGATTCTCTCCTTCAAATGAACTG
The DNA here is from genome assembly GCA_022376925.1 of Tragulus kanchil. NCBI lineage: Eukaryota > Metazoa > Chordata > Mammalia > Artiodactyla > Tragulidae > Tragulus > Tragulus kanchil. Next base: position 65,218,777 of record JAIOJX010000006.1, on the reverse strand, counting down.
AACTGCCCTATATACCCTCACAAAGAAGCCAAGTATTCCTTGCTTCCATGTCCTTGCTTTGTGTGGTTCACTGCAATCAAGCACTCCCCCACTTTCCCCGTCTATTTTTTCTTTTTTTTTGATTTTTGGCCACTTTTATTGGTCTTTCATTTATTTATTTTCATCCATCTTTGTTCTTTGGCCTGTGTGGGCCTGCCACTACTGCAGCAGAGCACCGGCTCTGAGTGTATGTGCTCCAGAGGGCCAGCCTGCAACTGGACACACTGGTCCAGTCACTCAGCGCTACGTGGGACCCTCCCATATCAGGGATGGAACTGGCACCCCTTGCAGTGCAAGGCGCACTCTTTGCCCACTGGACCATCAGGGAAGGGGCCCCATGTATTTTTTTTTTTTTTTTGGCCACATTTTGATCGGTCTTTCATTTTTATTTATTTTTCATCCATCTTTGTTCTTTGGCCTGTGTGGGTCTCCCATCGCAGTGGCCTCTCTCACTTCAGAGCACCAGCTCTGGGTGCATGTGCTCCAGAACGCTGGCTCGCAATTAGACACACCAGTCCAGCTGCTCCATGGGACGTGGGATCTTCCCGTGCCAGGGATAAAACTGGCGCCCCTTGCACTGCAAGGCAGACTCTCCACCCACTGGACCACCAGGGAAGCCCTCACCCCATCTGTTTTTAAAACCACACTTTCAGGATGTTCAAGCCCTATCTGCCTTCAAGGCCTAACTTACAGTTTCTCTTTCACTTGAGGTCTTTTCTGATTCCCTATGAAAAAGGATTCTCTCCCTTTCCTGAACCCAAGAATATTAATTCTATGGCACTTAGCCCTGGATGATAGTTATCTGAGGACATCTCGGCCTCCCAAGGGTTTAGCACGTGACCCTTTTGCAGTTAAAAAGTTTCTTGGGGGGGCTTCCCTGGTGGTCCAGTGGGTAAGGACACTGCCTTGCAGTGCAAGGGGCGTCGGTTCGATCCCTGGCCTGGGAAGATCCTACTTGCCGCGAAGCGACTGGACCGATGTGTCCAACTACCGAGCCGGAGCTCTGGAGCGCATGCGCCCAGAGCCGGTGCTCTGCGACAACAGAGGCCACCGCGATGGGAGGCCCACACGGGCCAAAGAACAAAGATGGATGAAAATGGACAAATGAAAGACCAACAGAAGTGGCCCACCTGCTCCCCTCCCTCCCCACCCCTCCCCCACCAAAAATAAAATAAATAAATAAATCTTTAAAAAAAAAAAAGTTTCTCGGGCTTCCCTGGTGGCCCAGTGGGTAAACAGTCTGCCATGCAATGCAGGGGGCACTGGTTCAATCCCTGGCCGGGGAGGATCCCATGTGCCGTGGAGTGGCTAGACCGGTGTGTCCAATTGCAAGCCAGCACTCTAGAGCACATGCGCCCAGAGCCAGTGCTCCGCAACGGGAGAGGCCAGAGCAATGGGAGGCCCACACAGGCCAAAGAATAAAGATGGATGAAAATAAATAAACAGAGAATCAATAAGAGAGGTCTAAATTAAAAATAACAAAGTTTTTCAACACAGCTCTAAGACGTGCCATTTTGTAACTTGGACTAACTGGTCTTCCTTTTTTTAAACTCGTATTTCTACACTACAGACGTACACTATAGTGGCCCTATACATAGATGCTGTGGGAGCTGCTTCTAACATTTGTATTGAGCGTTCATTCTGTACAATGCACTGGCTTCCAACACTTGACACTGGAAAGCAGAGTTCTCACCTCCAGGACAAGCAGCACATCACTGCTCGTGCAGCACGCTTTCCTGGGTATGCTCCTCTGTTCCTTGTGTCTGCCCTTGTCTTTTTCGAAAGGACAGAATTTGAAACACAGCAAACACATCTCAGGTGTGTCCTGACCAGCACAGAAGACAGTGGGACGCGGATATCTTCTGCTTGGACACGTACACCCTCCTAATCCTCCTAGGGGACTCGCTGGCTGCCTTGAAAGCTGCATCACTACACAGACTGGGTTAAAGCTCCTGGCTCTTCTCACTTGATCTGAAGCTGTGTCCTCCCCACAAAGTGTACTTGTATCCTGCTGATTCTCTGAAACTCAGTATTAGGACTCCACATACTTATCCTCCTCAAACTTAACTCAGCTATAGCTGGAATCACAAAGGTAATGTTCAGTGGTTTGCCATCTCTTTCCTGAATCTTCATCTCACTTTCAAACGCGCCAGTAAATTATTCTTCCCTCCTCTCAAACCTCCCTCATAAAAGCCACACATCACCCTCTATACACATAAAAGGTGCTTAAAGAAACTGTTTATCTGAAGAGCTAACCTAGAGCTGCTCTTAAAATTCTAACATGTAGCCTTCTATACAGATTTTATTCATAAGAGTAACTGATAATAGCTATTATTTACAGAATGAGGACTATGGTCAGCACTTTACAGACATCCTAACACAGTAATCCCTGCAGCCACCTGATGAACTTGGTACCATTACCCCTAATTCTCTGGAAAAAACCAAGTTTTAAAAAATCCGGTGTGTCCAATTGCAAGCCAGCACTCTAGAGCACATGCGCCCAGAGCCAGTGCTCCGCAACGGGAGAGGCCAGAGCAATGGGAGGCCCACACAGGCCAAAGAATAAAGATGGATGAAAATAAATAAACAGAGAATCAATAAGAGAGGTCTAAATTAAAAATAACAAAGTTTTTCAACACAGCTCTCAGGCGTGCCATTTTGTAACTTGGACTAACTGGTCTTCCTTTTTTTAAACTCGTATTTCTACACTACAGACGTACACTATAGTGGCCCTATACATAGATGCTGTGGGAGCTGCTTCTAACATTTGTATTGAGCGTTCATTCTGTACAATGCACTGGCTTCCAACACTTGACACTGGAAAGCAGAGTTCTCACCTCCAGGACAAGCAGCACATCACTGCTCGTGCAGCACGCTTTCCTGGGTATGCTCCTCTGTTCCTTGTGTCTGCCCTTGTCTTTTTCGAAAGGACAGAATTTGAAACACAGCAAACACATCTCAGGTGTGTCCTGACCAGCACAGAAGACAGTGGGACGCGGATATCTTCTGCTTGGACACGTACACCCTCCTAATCCTCCTAGGGGACTCGCTGGCTGCCTTGAAAGCTGCATCACTACACAGACTGGGTTAAAGCTCCTGGCTCTTCTCACTTGATCTGAAGCTGTGTCCTCCCCACAAAGTGTACTTGTATCCTGCTGATTCTCTGAAACTCAGTATTAGGACTCCACATACTTATCCTCCTCAAACTTAACTCAGCTATAGCTGGAATCACAAAGGTAATGTTCAGTGGTTTGCCATCTCTTTCCTGAATCTTCATCTCACTTTCAAACGCGCCAGTAAATTATTCTTCCCTCCTCTCAAACCTCCCTCATAAAAGCCACACATCACCCTCTATACACATAAAAGGTGCTTAAAGAAACTGTTTATCTGAAGAGCTAACCTAGAGCTGCTCTTAAAATTCTAACATGTAGCCTTCTATACAGATTTTATTCATAAGAGTAACTGATAATAGCTATTATTTACAGAATGAGGACTATGGTCAGCACTTTACAGACATCCTAACACAGTAATCCCTGCAGCCACCTGATGAACTTGGTACCATTACCCCTAATTCTCTGGAAAACCAAGTTTTAGTGGATTATTTTCCCAATGGAACTTAACTAGTAAGTAAAAAAAGCCACAACTCCAACTTGTTCTGATCCTGAAGACCAGTGTTCCCAGGCCCTCTTCCCACGAGGGGCAAGTCGGCTGTGGGAGCGGAAGCCAGATGCAGCAGCGGAAGCCAGATGCAGCAGCATGACCAGTCTCCACCCTCAGGATGGGTCTTTCCGCGGCAGTACCTCAGTGCACACCCAAGGCAATTCAAACAGCAGTTAGCATTCAGCTCGAAAAACACTGATCTAATGGTGCCACCTGCTGACTGCCCTGTCCTCACCAGCAGCACCCTCACGCGGGTGCTCAGCTCACATGCTGTACAAGTAGTAAAGCACCTTCTTGCCAACGCCAACCTCTTAAGATTCTGTCCAGCTATGGGAATCAAAACAGTTCTTCTCATGTTATGGCATCTCCACAAATGCTGAACAACAGTAAACTCAACTGAGCACTAAGCTGAACACTAACTCTGTAACTGAGGTTTTCAAACGATGGTGGAATAACATTTTTGTTAATATCGATGCTGCAAATTTGAAATAATTCACTGTCAAAACTGCATTTTCAATGCAAAATTGAAAGAGTATGAGTCTCCCACATTTAAAAAATTCATCAAGAAACACAATTTTTAAACTATGTTTTACTCCACTGTGCTTGAGTTGGTAAATAAAAAATAATAGCCAGCCCTTTCAGCACGTCAATTACCAAAGGATTAACAAGCCTTGAGATTTCTACAAGTGATAAAGTACTTTTGTATCATATAATGATATCATCCAAGCCTTTATTAAGTGGTTGTAATAAGGCTAGTGCTTACAAAGCTGCCTTGAAATCAATAATTGTGAGACAAAGGTTAGACGCAGTAAAATCTTTTGAAAAGATGCTGTGCCATACCATGCTGTGCCATTCATTCGAAGGCATCTGAAAAGCATTCAAGATAATGGTCAGAAATAAAAAGCATCATTAAAGTAAAAACATGCTATAGTGAAGGGAGATGAATGCAGCCTGAGAACTCATGCCTCTCTCACTTTACATTTATTCCTATGAAAAAGTATTCTTAAACTGAGTGTACACATCTCTCTTGTAAGCAGTATTCTTTCAGGTGTGTCATTCCCAGAAAGAGAAATAACAGTTAAAGGCACATGTCTGTCTACCACATCCCTCTTCTATCCTGTAAGGAAAGCAAGGTGGTTTTTTTTAGTGGTTTCCTAGGGCTCACAGGGGGAGAAAGGAGCCTGAAAAGAGGTGGGAACTCTAAAAATTGGAGAAATTGCCTCCTTCCTAATCAGAATAATAAACAGCTATAAACTAAGAAGTAACCACTATCCATCCCTATTTCAGGTGACTGAACTGGGCCTGGGCCCTGCTCTTCAAGTGATAACCCTATCCCTTAGATGAATATTTTTAAAAAAACAAAAAGCAAAACACAAAACAAAAACTAAGGGCTGCAATCTATTAGTAGGTCGTGAAAGACTAAAGTGGCCTATGACCAGTATTTTTTTAAAAAGAAGTAAGTGTGTTAGTCGCTCAGTTGTGGCCAATTCTTTGTGACCCCATGGACAGTAGCCCACCAGTCTCCTCTGACTACAGAGTTCTCTTGGCAAGACTACTGGAGTGGGTAGCCATTCCCTTCTCCGGGGATCTTCCTGACCCAGGGATCAAACCCAGGACAACAGAATAAAAATAACAAAATGGTAGAGCAAAGCACATACTAGGATGTCCTTTTGTTTCACATACATATTGGGTGGAAACACAAACTTATTTTTACTGTGCACTGAAGGTCACTGCCTTGAATAGTGACAAGGCACTGCCCACTGCTGAGGAGGACACATTTCCTTCAACATCCCACATATGCAGGTTATCTTGGTGCCCACATACATTAATCAACCATAACTGATGACCAAGTTAAAAGAACCATTTGATTTTGAAGAGAATCTCAAAGCAATCATTTTTATGGATCTAAATAAAATAGTTCATTATATAATTCATTCACTGTTTTATATATTGTTAAATTGTTTCCTTCCTATGAGTAACCAATACTAGACACCTGCTGTTTCCATTGTGCACCCTGAGATCATGTCCAGAATTCAGCAGATTTCTGACATTAAACATCTTCAATCAGGACCATTAAATGAATATAACTTGACTTACATTCCCTGGATCTCCAATACCTAAACTTCCAACAATGGCATTAGTAATTTTTAAAACCAAAATAATATATGCATTTAAATGTAAGCTTGAAGGATATCAGGAAAGAATAAGATGAGCCAAGTCACAAACATCCAAAAAATGGAACTTAACAGAAAGACTGTAGGTAAGTATATAAGGCTCTTGTACCCGAGCAAAAACCTAAAAGAAAAAAAGGATAAACATAAGACATTAGTGAAAGAACGAATCATATTCATTTTAGTTCTGAATTAGCTACATAGTAACAGGAGTGATAACAAAGAAGTCCTCCCATCACAACAACAGCTTCCACTGAGCTCTGGGCCACCTTCCACGTGGTGACAGTTAGGCATCATCACTACCTCATTTTATATGTGAGAAACCAGGGCTCTCAAAAAGCCAATGTTCTAGTTCCTATAATTAACATTAGACTTACGTTATTTCACTCCAATAACTGTATATTTTCAGTGAATCCTTTTTATTTCTATTAAAATGTATCACAAACTATATTTTTTGGGATATTATATTTTCAAATACTCCAAAATGCAAAAGTTTAAATCCCTGGAGTCACTTGCATTTAACAAGCTTTCTTCTAGAGGCTAGCAGCGTATTTCTGAAACACACAGGTGCACACGTCCTTGAACACTTTCATCCTACAATCAGCTTGTGAAGCAGACATGTGATGTAAAAAGACCCATGAAGGTCAAGGTGGCCTTCAAATACCAACCATCTTGCTTGGGTCACAAGCAACCTGGAAGTCCACGTGTAACTCACCCAAATGTTTAATATCACAGTTTCAAAAGAAAAAAAAGACCTGGCTTTTACATTAAATACTCAACATAGTATGCATGAATATAGTTTACCTAGATCTATTTTAAAATTTATATCATAAAACAATGGTTTGATAACACGTATTAAAGAATTTTTATTTAAAAACATTTTTTTTTTTTTGTTCCTTCCTATGAGTAACCAATACTGAGTTTTTGCATGATCATGTCCAGAATTCAGCAGATTTCTGACATTAAACATCTTCAATCAGGACCATTAAATGAATATAACTTGACTTACATTCCCTGGATCTCCAATACCTAAACTTCCAACAATGGCATTAGTAATTTTTAAAACCAAAATAATATATGCATTTAAATGTAAGCTTGAAGGATATCAGGAAAGAATAAGATGAGCCAAGTCACAAACATCCAAAAAATGGAACTTAACAGAAAGACTGTAGGTAAGTATATAAGGCTCTTGTACCCGAGCAAAAACCTAAAAGAAAAAAAGGATAAACATAAGACATTAGTGAAAGAACGAATCATATTCATTTTAGTTCTGAATTAGCTACATAGTAACAGGAGTGATAACAAAGAAGTCCTCCCATCACAACAACAGCTTCCACTGAGCTCTGGGCCACCTTCCACGTGGTGACAGTTAGGCATCATCACTACCTCATTTTATATGTGAGAAACCAGGGCTCTCAAAAAGCCAATGTTCTAGTTCCTATAATTAACATTAGACTTACGTTATTTCACTCCAATAACTGTATATTTTCAGTGAATCCTTTTTATTTCTATTAAAATGTATCACAAACTATATTTTTGGCATATTATATTTTCAAATACTCCAAAATGCAAAAGTTTAAATCCCTGGAGTCACTTGCATTTAACAAGCTTTCTTCTAGAGGCTAGCAGCGTATTTCTGAAACACACAGGTGCACACGTCCTTGAACACTTTCATCCTACAATCAGCTTGTGAAGCAGACATGTGATGTAAAAAGACCCATGAAGGTCAAGGTGGCCTTCAAATACCAACCATCTTGCTTGGGTCACAAGCAACCTGGAAGTCCACGTGTAACTCACCCAAATGTTTAATATCACAGTTTCAAAAGAAAAAAAAGACCTGGCTTTTACATTAAATACTCAACATAGTATGCATGAATATAGTTTACCTAGATCTATTTTAAAATTTATATCATAAAACAATGGTTTGATAACACGTATTAAAGAATTTTTATACAGTTATCAAAATCCTAAGCTATGATAACTATGATAAAATAATATTTGATAACAATGAAAGGCCAAATCTCAGGCTCCTGATATGCTGCCAAATGGAGCCCACGTCATCTCCATGGCATGGCTTGTCAGATTCTGCAGCAAAATATGTTTGACCTAATTAAGTGGTGCAGTGAACTATCTAGTTTCTAAGAGCCTGCTATTACGACCTGTCTACTTTGGACAGCTTATCACACAGCAGCCTGGATCAACAAGCAACCTCCTGTGGAGCCAAATAATAGTGTGAGTTTATAGCTGCTTACCGCCATGAAATTGGGACTCTAAAGAGTGAGAGAAATAAAAGTAGAATGGACAAAGTTGCCATATGCATTTGTCTCCTTTCTGAATAATGTCCACAGGCTGAACCTAGCCTTTGAAGTCCTCAACTCACAAAGTTTCCACATAAATATTTTACAATGTGAGTTTCTATTAAAACAAACAAAATGGCAATGCCCCTATCCTAGGTGAGTAGTGCCAGCCTTTGCTTTCTCTCTGGGAAAAAAGCAAAAAGTGATGACTCTAATTTGGCTTAAAATTTATTTGAAGACCAAGTCAAATTCAGTTAGTGGAAAATGAATGAATATCCCTAACTTACAAGTTTTCTGAATAGCAAACAGTTTCAGGCATTTCGCTCTTTTTCAGAAATGTGAGCTTTTACTTAACATTTAAATTCATTTCCAGCCTCTTGCTCTGCTTCTGACAGGCTTCCCAGAGGGTACTAGTGGTAAAGAACCCACCTGCCAATGTAGGAGACATAAGAGATGTGCGTTCGATTCCTGGGTAAGGAACAGCCCTAGAGGACGGCATGGCAACCCACACCAGGGCTCTTGCCTGGAGAATCCCATGGACAGAGGAGCCTCACAGGCTACAGTCCACAGTGTTGCAAAGAGTTGGACGCAACTGAAGTGACTTAGCGTGCAAGCACATCCTGCTCTTGAATGATTAAGCAGTAAAATTCCTCTAATGCTTCTTGTTGTAATAAAAGCAACTCATGCTTATTCCAGAAAATGCTAGTAAGTAGAAGAACATAGGAACACTCATAATTACCCCCTGAAGACAGCAACACAGCACTTCCTTTTAGATTCTCTCTTATGGATCATCATTGCTAAATTTCCTTTCATTCAGTGACTGCAAATGTTCAACAGGAGATACAAGGGCCATGTCTGTATGGGCCTTACATTCCAGGAAACAGTAATTAAGTGCCATGAAGAAAACCCAACAGGAGGACACAAGAGTCTGTCAGACACGGTCTCACTAAGGAGGGGAGGCTGAAATTGAGGCCCATGTAACGACTCCTGTTGTGCAACAATACTCTATCAGAACCTTTCAGACAGAGGCACAAGGGAAAGGAAGACACCCTACTGGGAAAGGAAGGCAAAAAGAAAGCCAATGAGGTGTGATCCAACTATGCTTCAGCCATGGTTCTAACGATTGCATTTGTATGAACCATGGGGCAGCCATTGTCATAATTCTTGTGCTCATTTTACAGATGAAGAAATCAAGGCATGGAGAGAGTCGTGTGGGAAAGTCTGACTTGAACAGGCAATCTAACTCTTAACCAGTGACTCCATATATACATTAACGAATATATATATATATTCACTATATTAATGACTATATATATACACACACACACACCCCCGTATAAAATGCATGAATAGCTTCCTAAAAATAGAACCATAAGACAATTAATATTTTATAACTTCCTATGATTTACTTAGGCTTTTTCTTAACTAAAAAACATTAGGCTAAAACAACTAGCTTAAAATGAACTTAGATTTAGAACAAAAAAATTTCTGAAAAATGAGCAAAAATGCTTAAAGATGCAAAATAATTATAAAAATCTTCCCACTCTTCATCAAGATTAACAATTCAAAAGTAAGCTAGCAAAAAAAAAAAAGTGAGCTAGAATATTTATTTTCCACCGTCAATGCTATTAAATTACTGAATTGACCAATTTGCTTTCAGTCAAACATATAGCACCAAAGCCCTTCCGTCCCACCTTGAGGTTCGATGTAACAAGTAACATTCCATGTGATAAGTAACTTTCTATGTGATAAGTAACATTCATAACAACAAAAATATGTGATTCCAGCTAATAACAGTAACAAATAAGTACTCAAATTAGAAATGCAATAACCAGCCTTGCAGAGACTAATACACACCTTGGAAACAAAGATGTCAGAAAAAACAATAGTATTAGAAGAAATCCTTTTAAAAGCCAAGAATCTGAATCGAAGTCCAGTATGTATCCCACAGCCCACATAGTGATCACAGACAGTAGCAGCAGCAGAAAGACCTATGAAGAGATGTAGAATCTTAGAACTTGATGGATTTCACCTTCTAAGTATCTAATAATAATTAGTTCAAAGAAAAACTACTTCTTAAATATATAATAACAATTAATACAATAGCACAACACAGAGTTATTTTTCAAAACTGCTGATTGATAAGTCTGAAATTTGAGAAATTACACATCTTGGAAACAAGCTTTTAAGTTTTACATCAGTAAAATGTTGCTTAAACATGTTTAATTTTGCTTTCTTCCACTCCAAGAAATACTGATCTCCTAGAAATGTGCTAATGATAGCCTACATTTAAAAGAATAATTTCTTTCCAATAGTATTAAATGTCAGAAAGCATAAAGCAAGACAAAAATGACCACACAAAAATCAATACACCAAAGACTCAATGAAGCATGTACAGGCGTTCCAATCTGGGCACCGCATGGTGCCCTCCCTTAATTGAGAAGGTTAGAAGGAATAAGTCAGCAGAGATGATAAGATTCATTTAGGGCACATGGAACTACAGATGCCTATGGACTTTGAGGAGAGAGCCAGGAGTCAATCAGAGAAGCAGGTCTACCATGCAGGAGAAAACTTAGTGTTCAGCAGTGTACAGACTGGAAAGACATGAATGAAAAACATCCTGAGGACTGTGTGCATGTGAAAAGGGCAGAGTCTTGGCCAACAGAAACATTCAAGGGGAAAAAAGCTAAGTCCCAAAAGGTAAGTAAGAAAGAGTGGGACCCAAGGACTAGGAAGGCAGGATGAGAAAAAGGTTCCAGTCAAGCCAGGGAAGAGTTTCAAGAAGAGAGTAGGTCTCGATGTCATATGTCACATGGAGGTCAGAGTCTGAAAAACATCCTCAGGATGCTAATAATTTGAGCTTATTCCACAAAGTTGAAAGAATGAAGCAATAGTATGGCTGTCTGCATTGCAGCAAGGCACCACACCTGTGTAATGAAGTCCCTTAACCGAATATAAACGACCTTTCATTTCTATTTTGCCCTATCTTCTTCAATCTTAACTCTTTTAAGCCACGTTTTGAGGATGGATAATTTCAAATGATACGAAACTGGAAGCATACTGCTTCCAATTCTAATTTGCATGATAACACAAAGTGAACAAGTATAGGTTCAATTTTTTAAAGGTAAAATTGGAATCTACAAGCAGAATAATCTCAGGAGAGAAGTAACAACTTAGAACTTGATGGATTTCACCTTCTAAGTATCTAATAATAATTAGTTCAAAGAAAACTACTTCTTAAATATATAATAACAATTAATACAATAGCACAACACAGAGTTATTTTTCAAAACTGCTGATTGATAAGTCTGAAATTTGAGAAATTACACATCTTGGAAACAAGCTTTTAAGTTTTACATCAGTAAAATGTTGCTTAAACATGTTTAATTTTGCTTTCTTCCACTCCAAGAAATACTGATCTCCTAGAAATGTGCTAATGATAGCCTACATTTAAAAGAATAATTTCTTTCCAATAGTATTAAATGTCAGAAAGCATAAAGCAAGACAAAAATGACCACACAAAAATCAATACACCAAAGACTCAATGAAGCATGTACAGGCGTTCCAATCTGGGCACCGCATGGTGCCCTCCCTTAATTGAGAAGGTTAGAAGGAATAAGTCAGCAGAGATGATAAGATTCATTTAGGGCACATGGAACTACAGATGCCTATGGACTTTGAGGAGAGAGCCAGGAGTCAATCAGAGAAGCAGGTCTACCATGCAGGAGAAAACTTAGTGTTCAGCAGTGTACAGACTGGAAAGACATGAATGAAAAACATCCTGAGGACTGTGTGCATGTGAAAAGGGCAGAGTCTTGGCCAACAGAAACATTCAAGGGGAAAAAAGCTAAGTCCCAAAAGGTAAGTAAGAAAGAGTGGGACCCAAGGACTAGGAAGGCAGGATGAGAAAAAGGTTCCAGTCAAGCCAGGGAAGAGTTTCAAGAAGAGAGTAGGTCTCGATGTCATATGTCACATGGAGGTCAGAGTCTGAAAAACATCCTCAGGATGCTAATAATTTGAGCTTATTCCACAAAGTTGAAAGAATGAAGCAATAGTATGGCTGTCTGCATTGCAGCAAGGCACCACACCTGTGTAATGAAGTCCCTTAACCGAATATAAACGACCTTTCATTTCTATTTTGCCCTATCTTCTTCAATCTTAACTCTTTTAAGCCACGTTTTGAGGATGGATAATTTCAAATGATACGAAACTGGAAGCATACTGCTTCCAATTCTAATTTGCATGATAACACAAAGTGAACAAGTATAGGTTCAATTTTTTAAAGGTAAAATTGGAATCTACAAGCAGAATAATCTCAGGAGAGAAGTAACAATTAAATGGGATCTCAAAATTTTAATCTCAGATACAACACTCACACATAAGCCTCATTCTCTCCTTGTTCAACAAATATCCCAGTGTGTATCATATGCTAGGCACTGTTCCAGGCACTTGGGAACATATGTATGAATTTAAAGTCTTCCTCTCATGGAGCCTAAATTACAGCAGGGGAATACAGACAAATGTTCTAAGTTGATCTTATTGTATGCAAAAAGCTGGATGAAAGCTTTGGCTTTATAAGGTCTTTGGCTTTTATTCTGGGGAAAAGGGGGAGTCATCAAGGATTCTGAGAAGATGAATAATAGGATCCGACTTACATTTTAAGATTCATCTAACTGCTCTGCTGAGAAGAGACTAGAGGTGAGTGGAGGCAGGGAAATGTCAGAAAGTTGCAGGAATCCACATGAAAAGCAATGGTGGATGGACCAAAACACTATGGTATAGCGGTGAGAAGGGTCAGATTCTGGATGTACACTGAGGGCAGAACTAGCCCGTACGTGTTTCTGATGGGCTGGATAAGTGACATGACAGAGAAGAGGCACAGGAGAGAGGAAGTTGCCACCTACCGAGATGGGGAAGTTGCAGATGGAACAGTTATGGGCAGTGGGGAGGAAGGATCAGGAGCTCAGTTTTGGATGCTATACCGATGATGCCTTTCGCATGGTGAATGGATAAAACAAGTTGGTAACTTAGTAGGTCTGAACTAGAGATAAAATTTGGGAGCTGTAATATATACATGGCATTTACAGCCACAGAAGTGCATGAAGTCACCAAGGGAATGACTAGACAGAAGAGAGGTCCAAGGACAAAACCCTGGTGCTCCACTAACATAGCGGAGGAGGAAGCAAAGGAGATGGCAAAGGAGACTGAGGAGGAACTGTTTCTTCCTTTTCTCTCCCCAACATACCTAAATTCAAAATCGGTGTCATATTCATGGTGACCCTCTGCACAGAAACTTCACGCCTGGTAATCTAGAATCTGAAGGCATTCTATACATTCTGAAGGTATAATTACTAATAATTATTTGAAAAGATGATGCTATCATACGTGAAGATGTTAAACAGTAAAAATAAATTCAATACCAAATTATATTCTCTATTACTTTTAAATCTTTATTCAAATATGCCAGTGTGTAATCATTATGCAAAGGCACAATGATTCCAGGCCTCATTCTCTCCTTGTTCAACAAATATCCCAGTGTGTATCATATGCTAGGCACTGTTCCAGGCACTTGGGAACATATGTATGAATTTAAAGTCTTCCTCTCATGGAGCCTAAATTACAGCAGGGGAATACAGACAAATGTTCTAAGTTGATCTTATTGTATGCAAAAAGCTGGATGAAAGCTTTGGCTTTATAAGGTCTTTGGCTTTTATTCTGGGGAAAAGGGGGAGTCATCAAGGATTCTGAGAAGATGAATAATAGGATCCAACTTACATTTTAAGATTCATCTAACTGCTCTGCTGAGAAGAGACTAGAGGTGAGTGGAGGCAGGGAAATGTCAGAAAGTTGCAGGAATCCACATGAAAAGCAATGGTGGATGGACCAAAACACTATGGTATAGCGGTGAGAAGGGTCAGATTCTGGATGTACACTGAGGGCAGAACTAGCCCGTACGTGTTTCTGATGGGCTGGATAAGTGACATGACAGAGAAGAGGCACAGGAGAGAGGAAGTTGCCACCTACCGAGATGGGGAAGTTGCAGATGGAACAGTTATGGGCAGTGGGGAGGAAGGATCAGGAGCTCAGTTTTGGATGCTATACCGATGATGCCTTTCGCATGGTGAATGGATAAAACAAGTTGGTAACTTAGTAGGTCTGAACTAGAGATAAAATTTGGGAGCTGTAATATATACATGGCATTTACAGCCACAGAAGTGCATGAAGTCACCAAGGGAATGACTAGACAGAAGAGAGGTCCAAGGACAAAACCCTGGTGCTCCACTAACATAGCGGAGGAGGAAGCAAAGGAGATGGCAAAGGAGACTGAGGAGGAACTGTTTCTTCCTTTTCTCTCCCCCAACATACCTAAATTCAAAATCGGTGTCATATTCATGGTGACCCTCTGCACAGAAACTTCACGCCTGGTAATCTAGAATCTGAAGGCATTCTATACATTCTGAAGGTATAATTACTAATAATTATTTGAAAAGATGATGCTATCATACGTGAAGATGTTAAACAGTAAAAATAAATTCAATACCTATTTTCTCTTAATTTTATTATATTCTCTATTACAATTTTATTGGACCTGAGAGCAAGCTGACCAGTTTGACTTTATTTATCATTCCATTCACTTTTTTGTTGTTGTTCACTTCTAAAGAGAACTGCCAAGTTAAAAGAATAAAATTTGGGTTTCGTCTCTCAAAATTCTGGATGCTTTTTATTTTATAAAATGGCATCATATCCTTGAAATCTGCAGCTTCTTCATTTTTTAAGTTTAACTCCTTATGACTCTAAGAAAATGTTTTGAACGTTACTATTACCCCTTTGGAAAAAAATTTTAATAGGAACAAGTTCTTTAGGAATAGCTCCTCTAAAAACTCCCTGCAACAAGGTATTTTCCCCTTTTGCTTCTCTTAAAATTTAAACTATCTATCTGTGTTTCAACTCACTCAGTAAATAAATGTGGTAACATGGAATTTTAGCGCCATCTACAGACCAACAATAAATTGCCAGTACAAGTGCCAAACTTCCAACTCTGGGTTATGGGATGTATGGAAAAGATAAAATCTGCAAATATAATGCAGCACTAAGCAGCTCCCTGGTTTTCCCCGGTAGCTTAGAAACAAAAGCAAATAGACAAAACAGTTCTTAAAGAATAGGCCCCATATGAAAGTACCTCGCAATTCTGCAGCCACCTCCAAAGTCTAAAATTTTTGTTGGCTCGAGTTTTGGCTTCTGTTTTTAGCATGTGAATAATGAGCCGATTTTTGGTTTGCAGAGCCATATCAAGAGGGGTTTCTCCCTAAAAACAAAAAGAAAGAAAGAAGGAAAGAAAGAAAAAGAAAAAGTTTTATGTTTTTGATACAACATAAGTACTTAACATTTTAAAAAAATATTTATTTACTTCTTTGACTGTGCCACATCTTGGATGCGGCATATGGGATCTTCAGTTGTGGTATGTGAACTCTTAGTTGGGTTATATGGGATCCAGTACCTATTTCCTGACAAGGACTGAACCCGGGCCTCATGCATCGGGAGCATGGAGCCTTACCACTGAGCCACCAAACTTTTTAAAAAGCTTCTAGAATCTGAAGGCATTCTATACATTCTGAAGGTATAATTACTAATAATTATGTGAAAAGATGATGCTATCATACGTGAAGATGTTAAACAGTAAAATAAATTCAATACCTATTTTCTCTTAATTTTATTATATTCTCTATTACAATTTTATTGGACCTGAGAGCAAGCTGACCAGTTTGACTTTATTTATCATTCCATTCACTTTTTTGTTGTTGTTCACTTCTAAAGAGAACTGCCAAGTTAAAAGAATAAAATTTGGGTTTCGTCTCTCAAAATTCTGGATGCTTTTTATTTTATAAAATGGCATCATATCCTTGAAATCTGCAGCTTCTTCATTTTTTAAGTTTAACTCCTTATGACTCTAAGAAAATGTTTTGAACGTTACTATTACCCCTTTGGAAAAAAATTTTAATAGGAACAAGTTCTTTAGGAATAGCTCCTCTAAAAACTCCCTGCAACAAGGTATTTTCCCCTTTTGCTTCTCTTAAAATTTAAACTATCTATCTGTGTTTCAACTCACTCAGTAAATAAATGTGGTAACATGGAATTTTAGCGCCATCTACAGACCAACAATAAATTGCCAGTACAAGTGCCAAACTTCCAACTCTGGGTTATGGGATGTATGGAAAAGATAAAATCTGCAAATATAATGCAGCACTAAGCAGCTCCCTGGTTTTCCCCGGTAGCTTAGAAACAAAAGCAAATAGACAAAACAGTTCTTAAAGAATAGGCCCCATATGAAAGTACCTCGCAATTCTGCAGCCACCTCCAAAGTCTAAAATTTTTGTTGGCTCGAGTTTTGGCTTCTGTTTTTAGCATGTGAATAATGAGCCGATTTTTGGTTTGCAGAGCCATATCAAGAGGGGTTTCTCCCTAAAAACAAAAAGAAAGAAAGAAGGAAAGAAAGAAAAAGAAAAAGTTTTATGTTTTTGATACAACATAAGTACTTAACATTTTAAAAAAATATTTATTTACTTCTTTGACTGTGCCACATCTTGGATGCGGCATATGGGATCTTCAGTTGTGGTATGTGAACTCTTAGTTGGGTTATATGGGATCCAGTATCTATTTCCCTGACAAGGGACTGAACCCGGGCCTCATGCATCGGGAGCATGGAGCCTTACCACTGAGCCACCAGTGAAGTCCCAGTTCTAAATGATTCTTTAAAACTTACCAGAATCATAGATTCAATGTATTTATTCCAAGGGCTTTGCTAGTTGCTTGGTCATGTCCAACTTTTTGTGATCCCATGGACTGTAGCCCGCCAGGCTCCTCTGTCCATGGGATTTTCCAGGCAAGAATACTGGAGTGGGTTGCCATTCCCTTCTTCAGGGGATCTTTCTGACTCAGGGATCGAACCCTCATCTCTTGTGTCTTCTGCACTGCAGGTAGATTCTTTACCCACTGAGCCATTGGAGAAGCCATTCCAAGGTAGCCAAATATTATTGTTTATATATATCTTGCGGTAACTGAAGACACATGTGTTGCTTACTTTTGTGTTAATTTACCAGTCTTCTAATGGAGGATATAATAAACTAAGAGAGATAAACACCTGGTCATACCTTAACATTTCGGACATCCAGGCTGGAACCAGCTTCCAAGAGTTTATCAACAGCATTAACATTTCCTGCTGCAACCGCCCAGTGGAGTGGAGTGTTTTGGTGTATTTTATCGACTATATTGAGAGAAGGATTAAACTTTAAGAGAAATCCAGTTGGTTCTGGCCTGTCTCAAAACAATAAAATACCAAGGGGTATTAGAATGGTTTGAAGGGTAAATGTAAACAACGAATCTGTTTGCTAATCTATCAATGAGCCAATCAGTAAGTATTCTGAAACTGAGAATTTCTGTTGTAGCATGTGAATAATGAGCCGATTTTTGGTTTGCAGAGCCATATCAAGAGGGGTTTCTCCTAAAAACAAAAAGAAAGAAAGATAGAAAGAAGGAAAAGGAAAAGTTTTATGTTTTTGATACAACATAAGTACTTAACATTTTAAAAAAATATTTATTTACTTCTTTGACTGTGCCACATCTTGGATGCGGCATATGGGATCTTCAGTTGTGGTATGTGAACTCTTAGTTGGGTTATATGGGATCCAGTATCTATTTCCTGACAAGGACTGAACCCGGGCCTCATGCATCGGGAGCATGGAGCCTTACCACTGAGCCACCAGTGAAGTCCCAGTTCTAAATGATTCTTTAAAACTTACCAGAATCATAGATTCAATGTATTTATTCCAAGGGCTTTGCTAGTTGCTTGGTCATGTCCAACTTTTTGTGATCCCATGGACTGTAGCCCGCCAGGCTCCTCTGTCCATGGGATTTTCCAGGCAAGAATACTGGAGTGGGTTGCCATTCCCTTCTTCAGGGGATCTTTCTGACTCAGGGATCGAACCCTCATCTCTTGTGTCTTCTGCACTGCAGGTAGATTCTTTACCCACTGAGCCATTGGAGAAGCCATTCCAAGGTAGCCAAATATTATTGTTTATATATATCTTGCGGTAACTGAAGACACATGTGTTGCTTACTTTTGTGTTAATTTACCAGTCTTCTAATGGAGGATATAATAAACTAAGAGAGATAAACACCTGGTCATACCTTAACATTTCGGACATCCAGGCTGGAACCAGCTTCCAAGAGTTTATCAACAGCATTAACATTTCCTGCTGCAACCGCCCAGTGGAGTGGAGTGTTTTGGTGTATTTTATCGACTATATTGAGAGAAGGATTAAACTTTAAGAGAAATCCAGTTGGTTCTGGCCTGTCTCAAAACAATAAAATACCAAGGGGTATTAGAATGGTTTGAAGGGTAAATGTAAACAACGAATCTGTTTGCTAATCTATCAATGAGCCAATCAGTAAGTATTCTGAAAACTGAGGAACTTTTCTGGGCAGAGCTCTGTTCTAGATACTGATACTTGAAGAAGTCCAAGTTCCCACCCTAAGAGACATCTATCACCTGTCTGCTACATAATGTAATTTAAACATCAATACAACAGAATAACTGCTTTTGTTTTTCAAATTTTTACTTTCATTTTGCTGTTCTACTGGTTAACTTTTTTATTTTACTTTGGCCACCATTAAATGCTATGCTATTTACCCAATTAAAAAACTAAATGTACAACATTACATTTGAGGATATAAACCAAAAGCAAACTTCATGCTGTCTCTCCAACAACTTACTACATAAAGTGGTATAAAAATGTCCTAAAATATTTATCATAGGAAGTGCTAGACTCGAAAGCAGAATTCAATGAAATATTTTTTACTTCTTTGTCAACACCTTTATTTCTTTCATGACTACTCAAGAGATTCCTTCAATAAAATAATATTCCATTTTACTTATTCTATCAAGATTTTTTTTTTTTTGGTGGGGGCAGGTTGGGGAGGGAGAGGGGCGGACGGGCCACTTCTATTGGTCTTTCATTTATCTATTTTCATCCGTCTTTGTTCTTTGGCCCGTGTGGGCCTCCCATCGCAGTGGCCTCTGTTGTCACAGAGCACCGGCTCTGGGCGCGTGCGCTTCAGAGCTCTGGCTCGGTAGTTGGACACATCGGTCCAGCCACTCCACGGCATGTGGGATCTTCCCAGGCCAGGGATCGAACTGGTGGCCCTTGCACTGCAAGGCAGTGTCCTTACCCAATGGACCACCAGGGAAGCCCCTACAATTAATATTTTAAGAGTAGTCAACAATGTCAGAGAGCCCTCAACTTCATTGTTTTCTGGAAAGCATCTTTATCATCTAAATTTCAAATTATGGGAGCATTTAAACCTGTAGCCATTCTCAAAAAATGTCAACTAAGAAATGCACGTCATGTATTAAGTATATACTCTGCAGTCTCTACCTGTTCTGTAAGGCAATTTTTTTCTTATTAGTAGCTTTCAAACTTTTCCCCAAAGCTATCAGAAAAGAGAGAATTTGTTTCAATGGTGCTTTTCTAAGACTACATTAAAAGTGCATGTCAGCAACAGAAAGACAGACATGAACAGTGGACATATGGACATTGTGGGGAAGGAACAGTGGGTGAGAGGCGTAAAGGAAGTAGCATGAAGGCCTGTACTATCATATGTGAAGAAAATAGCTATAGTCATTGCTCTGTGAGAAAAACAGATCCTTCATGGGTGCTGTATGACAGTCTGGAGGGGTGAGATGGGGAGGTATACATATGACTAATCTGAGAACATACATATCTGTAAACAACAAAACTCTGTAAAAGTTAAAAGTAAAATAAAAGTTTAAAAAAAAAAAGTACATGTCATAATCACAAGATGCAAAATCCTCTTTCTTCAAAATGTTGTGTCACCTCACATAGACTAAGATACTTAAATTGCTGGAATCAAGAGTTACAATAAGGCAATTCAATTAAGTTCACTTACCCGAGTACTTTGTTAGCTGATAGCATGAGAGGGGTCTGCCCATTTACATCTATCGTATTCACACTCTGTTCAAAAAGAAGAGTCAATCAGTCTAACTGTAAACAGAGTCAAGTTTCTGTTTCCTCTGTTAGAAGAAGTATCTCCTCAGGATATTCAACACCCCTGGTGTGTCTACAAGAATGGTTCAAATATGATCTGAATAAAAGATGTTCTGTTTCACATCTGTACAGTAAAAATCCACTGATTCCTGCAAAATATTTTTAAAGAGAAAATCTGAACATATGATTTTAAATGTTGTATGTTGTGAGTGGAAGAGGACTAAGGGAAAGAGAAAAATGTCAGTAATCACCATCATGTACAAGAGATAGTAGAGACCTTAGAAGTCACCTAGTTTAGACTTTGACACATTAATTCATACTATCACCTCTTGCACAAAGTCATCCAGTCTCTATTCAAACACTTCTAATAAGAGTGAACTCTATCTTCTGAGACAACTTGTATTTTTGGATTTATCATAGTACATTTCAAAGAGTAAAATATGCAAAGTTCTTTTTATTTTCTAGAATATAGGAAAGAAAAAGGAAATTACTCCTCCATGAGGATATGCTCCTTTTAAGAAAATGGGCCAAGATTTGAGGTATATAATACCTTAACCAAACCAAAAAAAAAAAAAAAAAAGGAGAGTCAATGACTGACCATTCTTATGAGCCCTGGAGGAAGGAGCGCAAAGTTAAGTAAAAAAAGATGACTCTTCATACAGCTTTCCAAAATGAGACCCAGGAGGTTATAATTATTCTACTTGAATTGGCTAAGTCTAAGAGAAAGTGCTTATTTAAAGAGAATACAACCATTCCAACAACAGTTGTGCAAACATGTTTCCATGCCTGCTAGAGATGAAACTACTGAAACATCAAGTACTTGCTACCAGAAAGCATATCTCAGGCAAGCAGCGCTGACAGCGAAACTCCCACTGCCAACAGCCTATAATTTAACCAGGGCCATAAATGGATGCCTCTTATGGCAAGTCATTTTTCATGGGATTACTTTGGGGAACAATAAGAAGCATACATTCGAATTGGTCTCCACTTGGATTCAAATAATGAAAGCAAAAAGGCCCCAAAAAAAACATTAAATGGATGTTCAATCTGTCTAACTGTAAACAGAGTCAAGTTTCTGTTTCCTCTGTTAGAAGAAGTATCTCCTCAGGATATTCAACACCCCTGGTGTGTCTACAAGAATGGTTCAAATATGATCTGAATAAAAGATGTTCTGTTTCACATCTGTACAGTAAAAATCCACTGATTCCTGCAAAATATTTTTAAAGAGAAAATCTGAACATATGATTTTAAATGTTGTATGTTGTGAGTGGAAGAGGACTAAGGGAAAGAGAAAAATGTCAGTAATCACCATCATGTACAAGAGATAGTAGAGACCTTAGAAGTCACCTAGTTTAGACTTTGACACATTAATTCATACTATCACCTCTTGCACAAAGTCATCCAGTCTCTATTCAAACACTTCTAATAAGAGTGAACTCT
Source organism: Tragulus kanchil (assembly GCA_022376925.1). Lineage (NCBI taxonomy): Eukaryota > Metazoa > Chordata > Mammalia > Artiodactyla > Tragulidae > Tragulus > Tragulus kanchil. The sequence goes on along the minus strand of JAIOJX010000006.1, from coordinate 65,197,108 downwards.
ATCTTCTGAGACAACTTGTATTTTTGGATTTATCATAGTACATTTCAAAGAGTAAAATATGCAAAGTTCTTTTTATTTTCTAGAATATAGGAAAGAAAAAGGAAATTACTCCTCCATGAGGATATGCTCCTTTTAAGAAAATGGGCCAAGATTTGAGGTATATAATACCTTAACCAAACCAAAAAAAAAAAAAAAAAAGGAGAGTCAATGACTGACCATTCTTATGAGCCCTGGAGGAAGGAGCGCAAAGTTAAGTAAAAAAAGATGACTCTTCATACAGCTTTCCAAAATGAGACCCAGGAGGTTATAATTATTCTACTTGAATTGGCTAAGTCTAAGAGAAAGTGCTTATTTAAAGAGAATACAACCATTCCAACAACAGTTGTGCAAACATGTTTCCATGCCTGCTAGAGATGAAACTACTGAAACATCAAGTACTTGCTACCAGAAAGCATATCTCAGGCAAGCAGCGCTGACAGCGAAACTCCCACTGCCAACAGCCTATAATTTAACCAGGGCCATAAATGGATGCCTCTTATGGCAAGTCATTTTTCATGGGATTACTTTGGGGAACAATAAGAAGCATACATTCGAATTGGTCTCCACTTGGATTCAAATAATGAAAGCAAATGATGGGTTAATTTAGTGATCTGACTACCATTTCCACATTCAACCAGAAGAAAAATACAGGCTTTGAAGTCATGTTTTTGAAAAAAACTCTGCAAATTACTGGGATCATAAGGAAAACTAATACAGGCTTACCAGTTTCAGAAACATCTATTACATGTTACTGAGCTAAATGATCTATCCTTTTCATGGCAATGAAGCTGGAAAAGCAGTATTCAATAGCTAGTTAGACTTACTGAGGCTAGTATTTGAACACTTGGGTATCTGTAACTTCTATTCTAAAAATGAGGACAGGAAAAAAAAAAAAAAAAAGAATGAGGGCTGACTGTTGGTAATCATCCTCTGAATCCCTTCACATTTCCAACAGCTGGAGTACAAAATATGTCTCAGAACATACCTGTCCTTTAGAGATGAGATATGCTATGATGGGCATGTGTTGAAATAACACTGCCAGGTGGATGCCACAGAATCCCTCTCCGTCAATGAGAGCGGGATCTGCACCATACTGCAGTAATAATATGACCATAGGCAAATGCCCTTGTCTGGAAAGAGAAAACACAAATTATACTGCATTCTGTAGTACAAAAGAGAAAAAAATTCTGGGAGAAACTAATACTCCTAAAACATGAGGAATTGTGGTTAGATATAGAGTATTTCCTAACAGTGCACAGATTTTTTAAAACACTGGAGATTCTCTAAATATCTTTTATGTAGATGCTCCAAACTTAGTACTATCTGCACAGTCCTTGAGTGCAGGTAATAAACTTATTAATAATAACCTCTCAATCTACCTTATGTGTAAGATTACTACCATATATAAATAATTTTATATAACTAATGATAAAAATGGAAATTAAAAACCACTTAAGACTGTACTGTTGCTATTTTATTTATTTATTTTAATTTTGGCCACTTTTTATTGGTCTTTCATTTATTTATTTTCACCCATCTTTATTCTCTGGCCTGTGTGGGCCTCCCACTGCAGTGGCCTCTCTTGTTGCAGAGCACTGGCTCTGGGCGCATGCACTCTAGGGCGCTGGTTCGTAACTGGACACACCAGCCCAGTCATTCCTCGGCATGTGGGATCTTCCCAGGCCAGTCCACACTGCAAGGCGGACTCCTTACCCACCAGACCACCAGAGAAGCCCCCACCGCTGCTATTTTAAAAACAAAAAGTAATGATGAAGCGAGTAGGCTCAAGGCTAACATTTCGCAATTGCAGGTGATAATCTTGCTCTTAGGAACTGCGCACTTCTCTCTGAATATGGCTTATTTCTATGTAAAGCACTGTAGCTTAAGGAGATGAGATAATCCCAGATTTTGCAAAATTCCTGACTCTGGAGAAAAGATTCTACTCCTTGCCTTAAGTGAACAATTATTCACTTCACCTTCAAGTTCATATCAATCCCACCAGTCAGAGAGAATGGAGTTAAAATGAAAGACGAAGAAGTTGCTGAGTATCCAGACTGACACTAACTTCAGATTCAGATGCCAACACATACCACAGAAAAGAACTGACTTGAGTTTGCACTCATTAAACTACCAATTCTGTCCATGTGATCTAATAGTAAAATACTTATTTTGATTGTAAAATATAATACATATACTTGAGTTTGAGCATCACAGTGGGGCCCTCAACCAAACACAAAAATATCATCTATGGAAACTCAAACTCTAATTTTTCTTTTTTTTAATGAAGGGGTAAAAATAAAAGGATGTCAAATGGTCTGTAACTGCAATTTCCAATATGTACTACTAGCCATATATAGTTATTTAAATTCAAATTAGTCAAAATTAATTAAAATTAAAACTTCAATTCCTTAGCATTAGCCACACTTTACATTTCACGTGTGGTTACGGGCGTTACTTTACTGGACAGTCCTTGAGTGCAGGTAATAAACTTATTAATAATAACCTCTCAATCTACCTTATGTGTAAGATTACTACCATATATAAATAATTTTATATAACTAATGATAAAAATGGAAATTAAAAACCACTTAAGACTGTACTGTTGCTATTTTATTTATTTATTTTAATTTTGGCCACTTTTTATTGGTCTTTCATTTATTTATTTTCACCCATCTTTATTCTCTGGCCTGTGTGGGCCTCCCACTGCAGTGGCCTCTCTTGTTGCAGAGCACTGGCTCTGGGCGCATGCACTCTAGGGCGCTGGTTCGTAACTGGACACACCAGCCCAGTCATTCCTCGGCATGTGGGATCTTCCCAGGCCAGTCCACACTGCAAGGCGGACTCCTTACCCACCAGACCACCAGAGAAGCCCCCACCGCTGCTATTTTAAAAACAAAAAGTAATGATGAAGCGAGTAGGCTCAAGGCTAACATTTCGCAATTGCAGGTGATAATCTTGCTCTTAGGAACTGCGCACTTCTCTCTGAATATGGCTTATTTCTATGTAAAGCACTGTAGCTTAAGGAGATGAGATAATCCCAGATTTTGCAAAATTCCTGACTCTGGAGAAAAGATTCTACTCCTTGCCTTAAGTGAACAATTATTCACTTCACCTTCAAGTTCATATCAATCCCACCAGTCAGAGAGAATGGAGTTAAAATGAAAGACGAAGAAGTTGCTGAGTATCCAGACTGACACTAACTTCAGATTCAGATGCCAACACATACCACAGAAAAGAACTGACTTGAGTTTGCACTCATTAAACTACCAATTCTGTCCATGTGATCTAATAGTAAAATACTTATTTTGATTGTAAAATATAATACATATACTTGAGTTTGAGCATCACAGTGGGGCCCTCAACCAAACACAAAAATATCATCTATGGAAACTCAAACTCTAATTTTTCTTTTTTTTAATGAAGGGGTAAAAATAAAAGGATGTCAAATGGTCTGTAACTGCAATTTCCAATATGTACTACTAGCCATATATAGTTATTTAAATTCAAATTAGTCAAAAATTAATTAAAATTAAAACTTCAATTCCTTAGCGGCATTAGCCACACTTTACATTTCACGTGTGGTTACGGGCGTTACCTTACTGGACAGCATAGGATGGAACGTTCCACAGAAAATTCTATTGGATAAAGTGCTCGTCTGTAATGTTCAGAAAATGAGTAAGTCACTTTTGATTCTGAAAGTAATTTCAGTATTTAAAGGAACCTTTACCTGATGGCCCAGTGAAGAGGAGTTGAATTTAAATCTCCACCCAACTGATCTACCACAGCACCTTTTGAAATATAAAACCTGTTAAAGAGACATAAATGAAAATAATATTTAAAACTTAAAATTCATACCAAGAAGATATCAATTTTCTTAGTAATAAATGCATTAGAAAACAGAAATTATAATTATACCCCTCGCGAGAAACTCTCAGATCACATTAATCTGAAAGATTCACATAATGGCCTCAGAGAGATCCCTGATGAAGTATCCTCATCATGTACGTATTACTCCTGCTGTCGTGAGCATTCCATTACAACTACACACTAAACACACAGTAACTGTCCTCTGCATATTCTAACCACCACAGCACTCCTGAAGTTATTTATATCTGAAAGGTTTCTATAATGGATCTACTTAACCTGCAAGAAGAAAGGTGAAACTATGTCACAGCTAACAGTTTAAAGTTAGAATTACTATGCGGGAATGAATTCTATTAAAAGTAGGTAGCAAAAAATTCAAAATCCATCCAGAAAAGTTAAGACATTTTGAGCATTTCACTCTCTATTTTCGGAGGCACTGACGGGATACACTGTATAAAGTGAAACTAAAAGGCAAAGAGACTTGTTTTTTCTGTGGTTTACAGGAATTGGTCTCATGATTTCAAAGTTGTGCTTTATATATATTATCTAAATACATCAGTTTATTGCCACAGGAAAAGAGTATGCCTATATGTCTATTTATCCTAAACTTCAATTTCCAATATGTACTACTAGCCATATATATTTATTTAAATTCAAATTAGTCAAAAATTAATTAAAATTAAAACTTCAATTCCTTAGCGGCATTAGCCACACTTTACATTTCACGTGTGGTTACGGGCGTTACCTTACTGGACAGCATAGGATGGAACGTTCCACAGAAAATTCTATTGGATAAAGTGCTCGTCTGTAATGTTCAGAAAATGAGTAAGTCACTTTTGATTCTGAAAGTAATTTCAGTATTTAAAGGAACCTTTACCTGATGGCCCAGTGAAGAGGAGTTGAATTTAAATCTCCACCCAACTGATCTACCACAGCACCTTTTGAAATATAAAACCTGTTAAAGAGACATAAATGAAAATAATATTTAAAACTTAAAATTCATACCAAGAAGATATCAATTTTCTTAGTAATAAATGCATTAGAAAACAGAAATTATAATTATACCCCTCGCGAGAAACTCTCAGATCACATTAATCTGAAAGATTCACATAATGGCCTCAGAGAGATCCCTGATGAAGTATCCTCATCATGTACGTATTACTCCTGCTGTCGTGAGCATTCCATTACAACTACACACTAAACACACAGTAACTGTCCTCTGCATATTCTAACCACCACAGCACTCCTGAAGTTATTTATATCTGAAAGGTTTCTATAATGGATCTACTTAACCTGCAAGAAGAAAGGTGAAACTATGTCACAGCTAACAGTTTAAAGTTAGAATTACTATGCGGGAATGAATTCTATTAAAAGTAGGTAGCAAAAAATTCAAAATCCATCCAGAAAAGTTAAGACATTTTGAGCATTTCACTCTCTATTTTCGGAGGCACTGACGGGATACACTGTATAAAGTGAAACTAAAAGGCAAAGAGACTTGTTTTTTCTGTGGTTTACAGGAATTGGTCTCATGATTTCAAAGTTGTGCTTTATATATATTATCTAAATACATCAGTTTATTGCCACAGGAAAAGAGTATGCCTATATGTCTATTTATCCTAAACTTCAATATATTTCTTTCTAAGCTCTCAAGGATTTTACACGTGTATAATACAAAACATATACACACTCACACATGCACATTTTACATGCTAAAAAATATAAAACAAAGAAAAAACACAGCAGTGCTTTATCAAGAGGAACAATCCAATACTTGCCTAATTCAAATGTATTCCATATTTAATTTGTTCTTTAAAGTTAAACTATTCCCCAACCCATCCATTCCTTTGGCCATTATCACAACATAACAATTTCAGTGATTCTTCTAAACTAGGTGAAACTATTTGTTCTATCCTGAAAAATGTGTTATGCTTTTTTTTTTCCTTTTCAAAAAATGTCCAGTTTTACGACCTGAACTCTATGAAGAACTCTTGTGATTTTATTTTTAATTTTTCTTTTTTGGGTCAATGAGAGTCCTGATCCAGATGATCTCTGAAGTCCTTTTCAATACTATGATAACCACTGTGTACAGCACAAAGTTCAAGTATTCGTTCATAAGATTAGAGACGGCTCATCATACATATTTGCACTTGAAAAAAGACAGACAAATGAAGGCAAAGTCTAGAATTATAAATGCAGACTTCATTAACACACATATATCCCCATCTTACTTCACAAGATCCAGCCTGTTGTTAATGGCTGCCCAATGAAGAAGAGACACATTTTCTTTGTCTGGTTGCCTGACATCATATCCTGCTTCTACTAGCTCTTTACATCGTTCAAATATTCCATATCTGCAATAAGATGGAAAATAAAAGCTATAATTGATATCATTAAAATAATTCCAAGTATAAAAATTTCTCCTTTTACCATGTGTGCATCCAGTCTGTTTTTCAGTTAATGCAGAAATATAATAAATAGCAAAACTATTCATAAAGGGGATGAACTGTGGAGCCAAACAACAAAAGCAAACCTGACTACTAGCTGATCAGATGAGTCTATTGGGATCCAAACCTGATTTTCTGAAATAAACTTTAATATTCACAGTTTACCTCTTTCAACAAATTTCATGGGTTCTTCCACTACACAAAAGCATGGTGCTGATTCTGAACAACAATCTTATCCCCAAATCAAACAAAGTCCAAGTAATGATCTCACAAAAAGGGAGAAAGACTGAAAGCAAACTTGCAATGGGATGAATTCAACAATAAAATATGGATACAGAAAAGGAAGGAATGATTAGCCCTTCCTGAAGGAGATGGAACATGATATACAATCGAGAACGGGAACACATTTCAGGCTGAAGGAATGCTATGTACCAAAACCAGAAAGCTGAAATTACACAGATATTTGGAGAAATATAAGCAATTTAGCGCTGCAGAGACATAAAGCATAAGAAAGGCAGTGGCAGGAGATGAGACTATGAGACAGGTAAAGACTACATGGGCCTTCTCTGCCATGCTTTGAAATTTAGACTTTATCTTTCAAGGGGAAGCCACTAAAGTTTTAAACAGGAAAGCACTCGGGCTTTGGGCTGTAAGCAAGGTCATATTAGTACAGTATGGCTGCTAATTCAAGGCAAAGACTGAGAGACCAGTTTAGAGACTCTTGCAGTAGAGGCAGGTGATCAGCAATGGGAGCCTCAAGTAAAAGAGGCAACAGGAACGAAAAAGAGGGACAGACTGAAGGGATATTTAAGAGAGTTATGTAACTGACCATCAGAATGAAAAACAGGAGAGAAATGTCTCTTTTTAATGCTAAAATAATTTTCAAAATCACTCATTAGCACTATGTCTTTTCAATAGAAACTATTAAGTCCTAGGAGACCATTTAACATTTTCTTTGAAACTTATTTTTATTTAGAGACCAAAATGGTTCACTATGCCCTTAAGGATCAAAATCAAACCAAAACTTCTGCCTCACCAAAATGTGTGCATGTGCCTGTCTCTATGACATTTTTAAAAGATACAGATACTCATTTGACAATGCTAACTGAGGATATTAACGAGAAAATGAGTTGTTGATAATGATCAATATATACTTATATTCTCTTTTAAATGTCAACTTTAACATTTTACTGGAAAAGAAATACTCCTCTGTGATGACCTAGAGGTGTGGGATGGGGGGAGGGGAAGGAGGCTCAGGACAGAATGGATATATCTCTATCTATCTACCTACCTGTAACGACTAGTGTGCATTGTTGTATGGCAGAAATCAAGACAGAATTATAAAGCAATTTTCCACTGATTAACAAAATAATTGGAAATCCAAAAAAAAGAGAAATGCTCCCTTTACATGAGAAATATAAAGAATATACATTATTTATGATTTGGGTGATTCAGAAAATACAGAAACACCATCCTAACTAGTTCTCTTTCACCCTTCTCACAACCACTTACGAAAATGCAAGACCCGAAGAAAATTTTAGGGAAGATATATAATGTGAGTTTTTACTTAGATTCCTATGATGAAGCCTAATATCTCACACTTATCATAACAGAGTTTTACTGAATGCAATGAAACATTTAAATATTTCTGTTCTAATGAAAGTAAATATCTATTTACCTTAAGACACTCTCATCTTCATATAAATATAATACAAACAATACCAAATATTCAACTATAAGCAGTGGTTCCCAGCGCCTCCAGAGTTTATATAAGTTAGTAATTAGAATATTCAAATAATTGTCAATTACTTTTTTTTTAAAACCTTTACTTTGCTTTTAACTTTTACAGAGTTTTGTTGTTTACAGATATGTATGTTCCCTGATTAGTCATATGTATCTCACTCCCTTCCTACCCCTTCCGACCATCACACAGCACCCATGAAGGATCCCCTTTCTCACAGAGCAATGACTATAGCTATTTCTTCACATGAGACAGAATGAAACAGGAGAGAAATGTCTCTTTTAATGCAAAATAAAAAGCACTATGTCTTTTCAATAGAAACTATTAAGTCCTAGGAGACCATTTAACATTTTCTTTGAAACTTATTTTTATTTAGAGACCAAAATGGTTCACTATGCCCTTAAGGATCAAAATCAAACCAAAACTTCTGCCTCACCAAAATGTGTGCATGTGCCTGTCTCTATGACATTTTTAAAAGATACAGATACTCATTTGACAATGCTAACTGAGGATATTAACGAGAAAATGAGTTGTTGATAATGATCAATATATACTTATATTCTCTTTTAAATGTCAACTTTAACATTTTACTGGAAAAGAAATACTCCTCTGTGATGACCTAGAGGTGTGGGATGGGGGGAGGGGAAGGAGGCTCAGGACAGAATGGATATATCTCTATCTATCTACCTACCTGTAACGACTAGTGTGCATTGTTGTATGGCAGAAATCAAGACAGAATTATAAAGCAATTTTCCACTGATTAACAAAATAATTGGAAATCCAAAAAAAAGAGAAATGCTCCCTTTACATGAGAAATATAAAGAATATACATTATTTATGATTTGGGTGATTCAGAAAATACAGAAACACCATCCTAACTAGTTCTCTTTCACCCTTCTCACAACCACTTACGAAAATGCAAGACCCGAAGAAAATTTTAGGGAAGATATATAATGTGAGTTTTTACTTAGATTCCCTATGATGAAGCCTAATATCTCACACTTATCATAACAGAGTTTTACTGAATGCAATGAAACATTTAAATATTTCTGTTCTAATGAAAGTAAATATCTATTTACCTTAAGACACTCTCATCTTCATATAAATATAATACAAACAATACCAAATATTCAACTATAAGCAGTGGTTCCCAGCGCCTCCAGAGTTTATATAAGTTAGTAATTAGAATATTCAAATAATTGTCAATTACTTTTTTTTTAAAACCTTTACTTTGCTTTTAACTTTTACAGAGTTTTGTTGTTTACAGATATGTATGTTCCCTGATTAGTCATATGTATATCCCCCCCTTCCTACCCCTCCCGACCATCACACAGCACCCATGAAGGATCCCCTTTTCTCACAGAGCAATGACTATAGCTATTTTCTTCACTTATGACAGTACAGGCCTTCATGCTACTTCCTTTATGCCTCTCGCCCACTGTTCCCTCCCCACAATGTCCATATGTCCACTGTCCATGTCTGTCTTTTCGTCGCTTCGCTGCGTGTGCCATCATCACCATCCTACTAGATTCCATATATATATGTGTTAATATACTGTATTTGTCCTTCTCTTTCTGACTGACTTCACTAATGAACACAGCAATCCACTAGTCTATACTAAAGTCAAACAGGTTAACTAATCACCAAACATCTTTGCTTTTGACAGAGATTATATCAAGTTTGTACAGTGACATTAGTTTCTTTGATGCTGATTAGCTGCTCTGATAGGCGGCCTTATATTTGATTACTAAGAACATGGACTACTATTTAACATAATTTGACAGATAAAATATTTCAAAGTATATTCAATGGCAAGAGATGTGGTTGACATTAACAATCAATGAGATCCATGAGGGTAAAACTGTTGGAAATGACTTCATGCAAATACCCGCAAGTGGAAATCTTAAGGGGAAACTTTTGAAATATATTTCACTTTCACTGCAAGCAAAATAACCAACTACAGTTTCAAATGGTTAGAAAACCTGTTTCTATTTTACTGACTTTCTTCTAATGCACCCAGCACAGTAGCTACACAGGAAGTACTCAACAGACGCTTTTAAAAAACCCATAAATGTGTGAGTTGTATTTTTCTATCTTTATATTTAGCTTGTAGTACATTTGAAAAACCTGAGATCTGTGCTTCACACTCAGAGTCTAGTATGAGTATCATTTAAAACCATTCGCTCAAGTCAACAAACATTTATTGAGCACCTAATACAAGACAGGAATTGTGCAAAAGCACTGGGGTCACAAAGATTCAGAAGATGTGCTTTTGCTCAGAGGCTCACAATCTAATGAGAGAGACCAATAATAAACAACCAAGGTGCACTGTATCAGTGCTCTGATGTTGGTGATCACTGGAGCATGGAGGCAGGAAGGTGTACACTGGAGTGCCAGAATGAATGTTCCTGATTAGTCACATGTATATTACACCCCTTCCTCCCCTCCCGACCATCACACAGCACCCATGAAGGATCCCCTTTTCTCACAGAGCAATGACTATAGCTATTTTCTTCACTTATGACAGTACAGGCCTTCATGCTACTTCCTTTATGCCTCTCGCCCACTGTTCCCTCCCCACAATGTCCATATGTCCACTGTCCATGTCTGTCTTTTCGTCGCTTCGCTGCGTGTGCCATCATCACCATCCTACTAGATTCCATATATATATGTGTTAATATACTGTATTTGTCCTTCTCTTTCTGACTGACTTCACTAATTAACACAGCAATCCACTAGTCTATACTAAAGTCAAACAGGTTAACTAATCACCAAACATCTTTGCTTTTGACAGAGATTATATCAAGTTTGTACAGTGACATTAGTTTCTTTGATGCTGATTAGCTGCTCTGATAGGCGGCCTTATATTTGATTACTAAGAACATGGACTACTATTTAACATAATTTGACAGATAAAATATTTCAAAGTATATTCAATGGCAAGAGATGTGGTTGACATTAACAATCAATGAGATCCATGAGGGTAAAACTGTTGGAAATGACTTCATGCAAATACCCGCAAGTGGAAATCTTAAGGGGAAACTTTTGAAATATATTTCACTTTCACTGCAAGCAAAATAACCAACTACAGTTTCAAATGGTTAGAAAACCTGTTTCTATTTTACTGACTTTCTTCTAATGCACCCAGCACAGTAGCTACACAGGAAGTACTCAACAGACGTTTAAAACACCCATAAATGTGTGAGTTGTATTTTTCTATCTTTATATTTAGCTTGTAGTACATTTGAAAAACCTGAGATCTGTGCTTCACACTCAGAGTCTAGTATGAGTATCATTTAAAACCATTCGCTCAAGTCAACAAACATTTATTGAGCACCTAATACAAGACAGGAATTGTGCAAAAGCACTGGGGTCACAAAGATTCAGAAGATGTGCTTTTGCTCAGAGGCTCACAATCTAATGAGAGAGACCAATAATAAACAACCAAGGTGCACTGTATCAGTGCTCTGATGTTGGTGATCACTGGAGCATGGAGGCAGGAAGGTGTACACTGGAGTGCCATGAACTATGTTATAACTCAACAGAAACTCAGGACAAAACAAAGCATTAGGAAGACTTACTGAGTAGCTTTCACAATGTCACAGTTACTAGAATCCTCTATAAGAGGAAGAGCTTCTCTCGCCTTGGCAAGTTGTTTGTTTTCATGTGCACAGACTCCATGTCGACCAAATCCTGGAGGGTAGGGGCCATGGCTGTGATTCCTGCACTGAAAAGTAGGAGTAATTTGACAAGGCACAGGAAAAGAATTAATGTCACATTCAATTACCTCATAAAGCATTTGGCTCTAACAATATCTATCAATTAAATGATTTTTTTTCAGTCTTAGAGGTATATCCCACAGAAGATTTTCATTTTCATTTTATTCACTAGAATGAGATGCTTAATGTTAGAAAATTTCAAATTATGTATTAGGTTGGTACAAAAATGGTAGTTGTCAAAGTAGTTTTGCATTGTTGAACTCTGCTGTTCAATATTGGAATATATTCTTAAATAAATGTGGTTATGTTATATACATCATTTTAATGCATACTTCTCACTTTGTTATTTTGCTAATGACTATTACCTGCTATTTATTTTATTGTTATTTTAAACCACAGAAATGATGTTAGACAAAAAGCAAATTTCAGCAATTTTTTTACATTCAAGTTCAAAATGGATTGTAAAGCATCAGAGGCAACTCACAACATCAACAAAGCATTTGGCCCAGGAACTGCTAACGAATAGTACATGCAGTGGTGGTTCAAGAAAAGACAAGAGCTTTGAAGATGAGGAGTGCAGTGGCCAGCCATCAGAAGTTGACAGCGACCAACTGAGAGCCATCATCAAAAGGGAACTTACAACTACAAAAGAAGTTGCCAAAGAACTCAACATTGACCATTCTATGGGTTTTCAGTGTTTGAAGCAAACTGGAAAGGTGAAAAAGCTCGCAAGGGAGTGTTTCACGAGCTGATCGCAAAAAAAAAAAAAAAAATGAAGTGTTGTCTTCTCTTATTTCACACAACAATGAACTATTTCTCAATAGGACTGTTTTGTGTGACGAAAGTGGATTGTATACAACAACCAGGCGACAATCAGTTCAGTGATGCACTGAGAAGAGCTTCAGAGCACTTCCCAAAGCAAAACTTGCACCAAAAAAAGGTCATGATCACTGTTTGGTAGTCTGCTCCCGGTCTGATTCACTACAGCTTTCTGAGTCCTAGTGAAATCATTACATCTGAGAGGTACACTCAACAAATTGATGAGGCGAATAGAAAACTGCAACATCTGTAGCCAGCATTGGTCAACACAAAGAGCCCAATTCTTTTCCATGACAATGCCAACCATATATCGCAACACACTTCAAAAGTTGAACAAACTGCTACAAAGTTTTGCCCCATGCATATTTACCTGAAGTGAAAGTGTGTTAGTCTGTCAGTCATGTCTGACTCTTTGCAACCCCTGGACCGTAATCTGCCAGACTTCTCTGTCCATGCAATTCTCTAGGCAAGAATGCTAGAATGGGCAGCCATTTCCTTCTCCAGGGGATCTTTCTGATCCAGAGACTAAACCTGGGACTCCTGCACTGCAGTAGGATTCTTTATCACCTGAGCCACCAGGAAACCCCTCATAGTCACGTGACCTCTCACCAATCAACTACCACTTCTTCGAGCATCTCAACAACTTTTTGCAGGGAAAATGCTCCCAAAATCAACAAAAGACAGGAACTACCTTCCAAGAGTTTACTGAATCCCAAAGCACAGATTTTTATGCTAATGGAATAAAGAAACTTTTTTATCATTGGCAAAAATGTGTTTGTTGTAATGGCTCCTATTTTGATTAAGAAAGATGTATTTGAGCCTAATTATAATGATTTAAAATTCATGGTCTGAAACCACAATTAAATTAGCACCGAGTATTTTATCATAAAATAAATGTCATCTCAACAAAAGAAGTTGCCACACAACTGAGAGCCATCATCAAAAGGGAACTTACAACTACAAAAGAAGTTGCCAAAGAACTCAACATTGACCATTCTATGGGTTTTCAGTGTTTGAAGCAAACTGGAAAGGTGAAAGCTCGCAAGAGTGTTTCACGAGCTGATCGAAAAAAAAAAAAAATGAAGTGTTGTCTTCTATTTCACACAACAATGAACTATTTCTCAATAGGACTGTTTTGTGTGACGAAAGTGGATTGTATACAACAACCAGGCGACAATCAGTTCAGTGATGCACTGAGAAGAGCTTCAGAGCACTTCCCAAAGCAAAACTTGCACCAAAAAAAGGTCATGATCACTGTTTGGTAGTCTGCTCCCGGTCTGATTCACTACAGCTTTCTGAGTCCTAGTGAAATCATTACATCTGAGAGGTACACTCAACAAATTGATGAGGCGAATAGAAAACTGCAACATCTGTAGCCAGCATTGGTCAACACAAAGAGCCCAATTCTTTTCCATGACAATGCCAACCATATATCGCAACACACTTCAAAAGTTGAACAAACTGCTACAAAGTTTTGCCCCATGCATATTTACCTGAAGTGAAAGTGTGTTAGTCTGTCAGTCATGTCTGACTCTTTGCAACCCCTGGACCGTAATCTGCCAGACTTCTCTGTCCATGCAATTCTCTAGGCAAGAATGCTAGAATGGGCAGCCATTTCCTTCTCCAGGGGATCTTTCTGATCCAGAGACTAAACCTGGGACTCCTGCACTGCAGTAGGATTCTTTATCACCTGAGCCACCAGGAAACCCCTCATAGTCACGTGACCTCTCACCAATCAACTACCACTTCTTCGAGCATCTCAACAACTTTTTGCAGGGAAAATGCTCCCAAAATCAACAAAAGACAGGAACTACCTTCCAAGAGTTTACTGAATCCCAAAGCACAGATTTTTATGCTAATGGAATAAAGAAACTTTTTTATCATTGGCAAAAATGTGTTTGTTGTAATGGCTCCTATTTTGATTAAGAAAGATGTATTTGAGCCTAATTATAATGATTTAAAATTCATGGTCTGAAACCACAATTAAATTAGCACCGAGTATTTTATCATAAAATAAATGTCATCTGCAAAGACACCAAAGTATTTTGCTACTTGTAATAGGTGGAGGGTCATGGCTCTTGACAGCAGGAAGGTCGCCAGGTCTCTGCTTTAGGAAATCACAGCAGATACACCCTAAGGTTACCTCCCAAAGTATAAATGGAATCCCAGAAGAGCAAGAGGAAATACTTTTAAATATCTGACTAAACAATAGCCAAAAATCTTCCAAGTTTGGTAAAAACTATAAACCCACAGCTCCTACAAGCTCAACAAACCCAAGCATCACCAACCTCACAATAGTACACCAAAGCATATAATAATCAAATCACTAGAAACCAGTGATAAAGAGAGCAGCCCAAGGAAAAAGACATATGTTCAAAAAAGAAAAAGAATGAACTCAGACTTATCAGTAAGTACCAACCAGAAGACCAAAGCAAAACAATTTTAAAAAGCTAAAAGAAAAAACTAAACCTGAAAACACTAACAAAAATATACTTGAAAAACGGGAATGAAATAAACACTTTCTTCAAACAAAAGCTAAGAAAACTGCCAACAGACGTTATGTTACAAGTAATGATAAAGGACACTCCTCAGGCTAAAGGAAAATAAACCAGACAGAAATCTGAATCATAATATAAAGAAATAAAGAGTGACAGAACAACATGGTAAATACATATAACTATGTGGGTGAATATAACAAACTTTTTCACATTTTTAAATTTCTTGATGATAATAGAGAAAAAGAAGTATACTGTTACAGGGAATAAATAAAACAAAGTCATAAAACAAGCCAACAGCAGAAATAAAATACTTAAAAGACAGTCAATATTTTTCTAAATGCAGGAAAAGCCAAGGGAAAATGAACAAAGAACAGAGATGGGATAAGTCATACAGGGTAATACCTTTATACTTAACTATATTGATAATCACATTAAATAGTAATGGTCTAAAGAAAACCAAATGAAAGACAGAGTTTGTTAGACTGGATATTATAAATAACAAACACCAAAGAAACTACATGTTGTCTACGGGAAACTCACTTTAAATATAAAAACATACATAGGCTACAAGTAAAGGATAGAAAAAGATATGCCAAAAACACTAAGCCTAAGGAAAGCAATGATTATATTAATAGAAGACAAAGTAGACATCAGCCCAAGAAATATTACCAGAGAGGAGGAGGAACACTTCAAAACACTAAAAAAGGCAATTTATCAAGAAGACATAACAAACTTAAATACATGTGCACCCAAAAGAAACTTCAAAATTCATGAAGCAAAAAAGAAAAACAGAAAGACTCAATATTACAGTTCTTCTTTCAGCAACTAGTGGAGAGAAGTGTGCAAGTGTACATGCTTAGTCATGTCCAACTCTTTATGACCCCATGGCTACCAGGCTTCTCTATCCATGGAATTCTCCAGGCAAGAACACTGGAGTGGGTTGCATTCCCTACTCCTGGGGATCTTCCCAACCCAAGGATTGAACGCATGTCTCCCCTGTCTCCTGCACTGGCAGGCAGATTCTTTACCACTCTGCCACCGAGAAGACTTAACATTTATTCACCAGGTGGATCCAACTGACATTTTCATAAAATTCCACCCAACAACAGAATAGAGATTTGTTCCAAGTACACATGAAATATTCAACAAGACAATAAAATAAGTCTCAACAAACTTACATGAGTTGAATTTATACAGAGTATGTTCTCTGACCACAGTTAGAATTATATTAAAAATCAATAACCAAAGGATATGTGGAATGTTCTCAAATACTTGGAAACTAAACAACACATTTCTAAATACAGTGAATTTTTAGCTTTGAATGCTTATAATGGGAAAAAAGAAGAAACTAAATGATCTAAGCTTATCTTAAGAATCTAGAGAAAAAAGGGATTCCCTGCTGGTCCAGTGGGTGGAGAGTCTGCCTTGCAGTGCAAGAGGCACCAGTTTGATCCCTGGCATGGGAAGATCCACATGCTGCAGAGCAGATGGACCAGTGTTTCCAACTGTGAGCCAATGCTCTGGGGAGCATGCACCTGGAGCCAGTGCTTTGCAACGAGAGAGGCTGCTGCAGTGGGCGGCCTGCACAGGCCAAAGAATAAAGATAGATGAAAATAAACAAATAAAAAACCAATAAAAGTGGCCAAAATTTAAAAAAAAGAAAAAAACAATAAAGATACGGAAATCCATGAAATATAAAATGAAAAAGAATGCAGAATCACTGAAATCAAAATCTGGTTCTTGGTAGCTCAGTAGATGGGAATCTGCCTGCCAGCGCCGGGGGCATGGGTTCCATCCCTTGTCCAGGAAGACTGCACATGCCACAGAGCAGCTGGGCCTGTGCACCACAAGTACTGGGCCTGTGCTCTAGAGCCCACAAACCACAGTTACTGAGCCTATGTGCCACAGCTACTAAAGCTCATGTGCCTAGAGCCTGTGCTCTGCAACACGAGAAGCCACTGCAATGAGAAGCCTGTGTGTGACAATGACGAGCACCCACTGCCTGCCACAATTACAGAAGCCCACCAAAGCAATGAAGACCCAGTGCAACAACAACAACAACAAAACAAATAATAAGAATTTCTAAGAGGGCTTCCCTGGTGGTCCAATGGGTAAGGACACCGCCTTGCAGTGCAAGGGGCGCCAGTTCGATCCCTGGCCTGGGAAGATCCCACATGCCATGGAGCGGCTGGACCGATGTGTCCAATTACCGAGCTGGAGCTCCGGAGAGCATGCGCCCAGAGCCGGTGCTCTGCTACAACAGATGCCACTGCAATGGGAGGCTCACGCGGGCCAAAGAACAAAGATGGATGAAACTAGACAAACGAAATTCGACCAGTGGAAGTGGTCCGCCCACCCCCCCCCCCCCACCCCTGCCAAAATAAATAAATAAATAAACGAGTTTTTTTATAAAAAAAGAAGAATTTCTAAGAAATAAAGAAAACACAGTGTAAATTAGAAAAACAGCTGATTTTTTTTTAAAAGAATGAATCAATAAAACTGATAAACCTCTAGTCACAGAAATAAAGAATAAAATGTAATTAAAAACAGTGTTTTTAAAAGAGAATCATAAAAGATAACTCTAGTCACATTTCCAACTGTGAGCCAATGCTCTGGGGAGCATGCACCTGGAGCCAGTGCTTTGCAACGAGAGAGGCTGCTGCAGTGGGCGGCCTGCACAGGCCAAAGAATAAAGATAGATGAAAATAAACAAATAAAAAACCAATAAAAGTGGCCAAAATTTAAAAAAAAGAAAAAAACAATAAAGATAATGGAAATCCATGAAATATAAAATGAAAAAGAATGCAGAATCACTGAAATCAAAATCTGGTTCTTGGTAGCTCAGTAGATGGGAATCTGCCTGCCAGCGCCGGGGGCATGGGTTCCATCCCTTGTCCAGGAAGACTGCACATGCCACAGAGCAGCTGGGCCTGTGCACCACAAGTACTGGGCCTGTGCTCTAGAGCCCACAAACCACAGTTACTGAGCCTATGTGCCACAGCTACTAAAGCTCATGTGCCTAGAGCCTGTGCTCTGCAACACGAGAAGCCACTGCAATGAGAAGCCTGTGTGTGACAATGACGAGCACCCACTGCCTGCCACAATTACAGAAGCCCACCAAAGCAATGAAGACCCAGTGCAACAACAACAACAACAAAACAAATAATAAGAATTTCTAAGAGGGCTTCCCTGGTGGTCCAATGGGTAAGGACACCGCCTTGCAGTGCAAGGGGCGCCAGTTCGATCCCTGGCCTGGGAAGATCCCACATGCCATGGAGCGGCTGGACCGATGTGTCCAATTACCGAGCTGGAGCTCCGGAGAGCATGCGCCCAGAGCCGGTGCTCTGCTACAACAGATGCCACTGCAATGGGAGGCTCACGCGGGCCAAAGAACAAAGATGGATGAAACTAGACAAACGAAATTCGACCAGTGGAAGTGGTCCGCCCACCCCCCTCCCTCCCCACCCCTGCCAAAATAAATAAATAAATAAATGAGTTTTTTTATAAAAAAAGAAGAATTTCTAAGAAATAAAGAAAACACAGTGTAAATTAGAAAAACAGCTGATTTTTTTTTAAAAGAATGAATCAATAAAACTGATAAACCTCTAGTCACATTGATAAAAAAATAAAGATGTCAATGACAAATAGCAGGTTTTAAAAAGGGACATCATCACAAGATTCTGCAAGCACTAAAATGGTAATAAGGAATTCTGTGAACATGTTATGCCATTAAATTCAATGACCTAGATGAAATGAACAAAATATCTCACACACAAGTTATCAAAATAGACTTAAAAAGGAATGAGCAGCACTCTATTAAAAAAAAACTGAGTTCATAGAGAAGGAATTGGCAACCAATTCCAGTATTCTTCCCCAGGAAATTCCATGGACAGAAGACACTGCTGGGCTACAGTCCGTAGGGTTACATGACTGAGCACGCATGCATTAAGGGGGTGGAGGAGGATGGGTTGGTAGCAATGAACAGGTAGAAACCCAAAAAAAGAAACTGAGCTCATCATTTTAAAACTTCCCATCAGGGACTTCCCTCAAGGGGCAGTGACTAAGATTCTGTGCTCCCAGTGCAGGGGGCCCAGGTTTGATCCCTGGTCAGGGAACTAGATCCCACAGCCAAGAGCTCATATGCCAAAACGAAGACCTGGCACGGCCAAATAAATAGTCATTAAACAAACAAAAACTTCCCACTAAACAGAAACAAAACAACTCCAAGCCCACATAACTTTTAACTGGCAAACTGTAGGAAACATTCAGGAAAGAAATGATGCCAAATCCTTTGGAATACAGAAGACCACGTCCCAGCTCATTTCAGGAGCCAGCATGATCCTAACACTAAAGCTGACAGACAGTAGCAGCAAAGAACACCACAGATTTAATATCCTTCGTGAACACACACACAAAGGTCCTAAATAAAATGTTAGCAAAATTCAGGGATACAAATATTTAATAAATCCTTACGTGCAGAGGCTGGGAGGCCTTCCAGGGGGCCGAGAGCATGCGCCCAGAGCCGGTGCTCTGCTACAACAGATGCCACTGCAATGGGAGGCTCACGCGGCCAAAGAACAAAGATGGATGAAACTAGACAAACGAAATTCGACCAGTGGAAGTGGTCCGCGCTCCCCTCCCTCCCCACCCCTGCCAAAATAAATAAATAAATAAATGAGTTTTTTTATAAAAAAAGAAGAATTTCTAAGAAATAAAGAAAACACAGTGTAAATTAGAAAAACAGCTGATTTTTTTTTAAAAGAATGAATCAATAAAACTGATAAACCTCTAGTCACATTGATAAAAAAATAAAGATGTCAATGACAAATAGCAGGTTTTAAAAAGGGACATCATC
The DNA here is from genome assembly GCA_022376925.1 of Tragulus kanchil. Lineage (NCBI taxonomy): Eukaryota > Metazoa > Chordata > Mammalia > Artiodactyla > Tragulidae > Tragulus > Tragulus kanchil. Next base: position 65,177,129 of record JAIOJX010000006.1, on the reverse strand, counting down.
ACAAGATTCTGCAAGCACTAAAATGGTAATAAGGAATTCTGTGAACATGTTATGCCATTAAATTCAATGACCTAGATGAAATGAACAAAATATCTCACACACAAGTTATCAAAATAGACTTAAAAAGGAATGAGCAGCACTCTATTAAAAAAAAACTGAGTTCATAGAGAAGGAATTGGCAACCAATTCCAGTATTCTTCCCCAGGAAATTCCATGGACAGAAGACACTGCTGGGCTACAGTCCGTAGGGTTACATGACTGAGCACGCATGCATTAAGGGGGTGGAGGAGGATGGGTTGGTAGCAATGAACAGGTAGAAACCCAAAAAAAGAAACTGAGCTCATCATTTTAAAACTTCCCATCAGGGACTTCCCTCAAGGGGCAGTGACTAAGATTCTGTGCTCCCAGTGCAGGGGGCCCAGGTTTGATCCCTGGTCAGGGAACTAGATCCCACAGCCAAGAGCTCATATGCCAAAACGAAGACCTGGCACGGCCAAATAAATAGTCATTAAACAAACAAAAACTTCCCACTAAACAGAAACAAAACAACTCCAAGCCCACATAACTTTTAACTGGCAAACTGTAGGAAACATTCAGGAAAGAAATGATGCCAAATCCTTTGGAATACAGAAGACCACGTCCCAGCTCATTTCAGGAGCCAGCATGATCCTAACACTAAAGCTGACAGACAGTAGCAGCAAAGAACACCACAGATTTAATATCCTTCGTGAACACACACACAAAGGTCCTAAATAAAATGTTAGCAAAATTGTATTCAGGGATACAAATATTAAAAGGACAACACAGATGACAGTCACGTTTAAACATTTCAAAAGCAACCAATGCAATTCACCATGTTAACAAAATAAACATACTCAATTCAGCAAAACAAAAGCATTTAACAGAATCCAATACCCATGCATGATAAATACACTTGGCACCCCAGAGACAAAAGGGAAATTCCTCAACCTGACAAAGAATGTGTATAAAACATCCACAGGGCTTCCCTGGTAGCTCAGGGGTAAAGAATTCATATGCTAAAGCAAAAGACATAGGTTCGATCTTCTGTCCAGGAAGATTCCACATGCCGTGAGCAACTAAGCCCGTGTGCCACAGTTACTTAGTCTCTGCTCTAGAGCCCAGGAACCGCAACTACTGAGCCCGTGCACCCCAACTACTGAAGCGCACAAACAACAAGAGAAGTCACCTTAATGAGAAGCCCGCGCACTGCAACAAAGAGTATTGCCTGATCTCTGCAACTAGAGACAAGCCTGCATGCAGCAACCAAAATCAATCAATTATTTTAAAAAAATCTACAGTTACTACACACTTAACAGTAAAAGACTGAATGCTTTAACTTTAAAAACTGAAACAAAGCAAGGATGCCCACTATCGCCACTTGTAATCAATAATGTAGCAAAGTCCCAGACAGAATAATAGAGCAAGGAAAGCAAAATAAGTACAGATAAGAAAAGAAGCAAATCTACCTTTATTTGCAGACATGATCATATACTCAGAAAACCCCAAAATTTACAACAGCATCGAAAATATAAAATAGTCAAAAAGATTTTATGCTGTATCCAGTATGTTTAGTTGTATTTAAGGAGGGGCTTCACCTCAAATATCTAGCAAATCATTCCTAGAGATCCAAACTGGTTTATTACTTTTAACTGGCAAACTGTAGGAAACATTCAGGAAAGAAATGATGCCAAATCCTTTGGAATACAGAAGACCACGTCCCAGCTCATTTCAGGAGCCAGCATGATCCTAACACTAAAGCTGACAGACAGTAGCAGCAAAGAACACCACAGATTTAATATCCTTCGTGAACACACACACAAAGGTCCTAAATAAAATGTTAGCAAAATTGTATTCAGGGATACAAATATTAAAAGGACAACACAGATGACAGTCACGTTTAAACATTTCAAAAGCAACCAATGCAATTCACCATGTTAACAAAATAAACATACTCAATTCAGCAAAACAAAAGCATTTAACAGAATCCAATACCCATGCATGATAAATACACTTGGCACCCCAGAGACAAAAGGGAAATTCCTCAACCTGACAAAGAATGTGTATAAAACATCCACAGGGCTTCCTGGTAGCTCAGGGGTAAAGAATTCATATGCTAAAGCAAAAGACATAGGTTCGATCTTCTGTCCAGGAAGATTCCACATGCCGTGAGCAACTAAGCCCGTGTGCCACAGTTACTTAGTCTCTGCTCTAGAGCCCAGGAACCGCAACTACTGAGCCCGTGCACCCCAACTACTGAAGCGCACAAACAACAAGAGAAGTCACCTTAATGAGAAGCCCGCGCACTGCAACAAAGAGTATTGCCTGATCTCTGCAACTAGAGACAAGCCTGCATGCAGCAACCAAAATCAATCAATTATTTTAAAAAAATCTACAGTTACTACACACTTAACAGTAAAAGACTGAATGCTTTAACTTTAAAAACTGAAACAAAGCAAGGATGCCCACTATCGCCACTTGTAATCAATAATGTAGCAAAGTCCCAGACAGAATAATAGAGCAAGGAAAGCAAAATAAGTACAGATAAGAAAAGAAGCAAATCTACCTTTATTTGCAGACATGATCATATACTCAGAAAACCCCAAAATTTACAACAGCATCGAAAATATAAAATAGTCAAAAAGATTTTATGCTGTATCCAGTATGTTTAGTTGTATTTAAGGAGGGGCTTCACCTCAAATATCTAGCAAATCATTCCTAGAGATCCAAACTGGTTTATTACTTTCTAATCCTAACATGTTCTTTACCATTGAGTTGTTACCAGGTTTTTTTATCCATCTTATTCACCAGACCTGTCCGTCTGAACAACTTTTTGTTGTTTAAAAAAATTCTAAAGGATGAATGCATACTAAGAATAGAAAATTGAAGATACCTGAAGTGATGTGCTTACATCAATTCTCCAGAGTTCCAAAAAAGACTTAAGAAATGACTGTTTTACTGAAATAAGTTCATAACCCCTCAATGAGTTACTCATAAGGGTAAGTGCTTTTGTTCTAAACTATCTTACAGTTAAATTGACTTTTTGGTGTATAGTTCTGAAGAAACACATGTAGTCTTGTAACCACAACCACAACCAGGATTCGGAACAGCTCCAACACCCTCAAAAGACTCCCTTGGGATATTCCTTTTTAGCCCCACCCTACCTCAACTACCTCAACTCCTGACAACCACAGATGTGTTCTTCACCACTCATATTTTTCTTTTCCGGAATATCATACAATGGAATTAGGCAGAACATAAGCTTCTAAGACTGGCCTCTTTCACTAAACATAATGCTGAGACACATCCAAATCACTGTGTGTTGCTTAAACAGTTCCTTCCCTGCTATATAGTATTCCATTATATGAATATGTCACAGTTTATCCATTCAAACAGTCCACCTGGGTTGTTTTCAGCTTTTGGCAATTATAAATGGAGCTCCTATAAACATTCATTTTGTATGAACATGTTTCTGCTTCTCTAACAGTGAAATTGCTTGACTATCTGGTAAGTAGATGCTAAATTTATAAGACATTGCCAGACTATTTTCCAAACTGGCTGGACCACTCTTGTGTTGCCATTAGCAACATCTGAGAGTTCCAACTACTCTGCATCCTCTCTGAAACTGATACAGTCAGTGTAATAGATGCATAGTAGTGTCTCACCAAGGCCCTAATTTGCGTATCTCTAACAGCTAATGGGGTGGAGTGCCATTTCATGCACTGTTTGCTATCTGTAAGTCTTTGGTAAACTGTATTTTTAGCCTTTTTTTTAAATGTATTTTCATTTTTTGAGGTTTTTTTCCCAGCGTGTTTTTTTTTGGGGGGGGGGGGGGGCTCTTTTTTTAAAAAAAAATTTAATTTTTTTTTCATCCATCTTTATTCTTTGGCATATGTGGGCCTCCCATTACAGTGGCCTCCCTTGCTGCAGAGAACCAGCTCTGGGTGCATGTGCTCCAGAGCCTTGGCTTGTAATTGGACACACTGGTCCAGCCGCCCTGAAGCACATGGGTCTTCCCGGGCCAGAGATCGAACCGGTGCCCCTTGCATTGCAAGGCAAGACTCTGTACCCACTGGACCACCAGGAAAGCCCCCCATTTTTTAATTGGACTATTTATTTGCTCACTGCTAAGTTTTGAGAGCTCCTTTTATTACACATGCTGGATGTAAATCCTTCGTCAGATATGTGATTTGTAAATATATTATCCCTGTCTGTAGCTTATCTTTCCATTTCTTAAGTCTCTTTCATAGAGAAAGCATTTTTAATTTTGAGGAACTATATCAATTTTTTTCTTTCATGGATCATGCTTCTGGTGTCACTTCTAACAACTCTCTTGAGACCACAACTCTTTTGCTCATAGAGGAAGTTCTCCTCCCCCAGTTTCAGGTGCCTGCGCTGCTCTCCTCTCCTTGAACCTGAACTAGGGCTTCCCCACAAGCACTCTTTGCAGGGATGCACACCTCCAGGGTTCAAGTCCCGGAGTGGGTGGTGGAGGAGAGGAAGGGATTCAGATGGAAAAAAGTTAAGTCAGCTCCTGGTTCAGTGGTGTTTGAACATGTTTCTGCTTCTCTAACGGGAAATTGCTTGACTATCTGGTAAGTAGATGCTAAATTTATAAGACATTGCCAGACTATTTTCCAAACTGGCTGGACCACTCTTGTGTTGCCATTAGCAACATCTGAGAGTTCCAACTACTCTGCATCCTCTCTGAAACTGATACAGTCAGTGTAATAGATGCATAGTAGTGTCTCACCAAGGCCCTAATTTGCGTATCTCTAACAGCTAATGGGGTGGAGTGCCATTTCATGCACTGTTTGCTATCTGTAAGTCTTTGGTAAACTGTATTTTTAGCCTTTTTTTTAAATGTATTTTCATTTTTTGAGGTTTTTTTCCCAGCGTGTTTTTTTTTGGGGGGGGGGGGGCTCTTTTTTTAAAAAAAAATTTAATTTATTTTTCATCCATCTTTATTCTTTGGCATATGTGGGCCTCCCATTACAGTGGCCTCCCTTGCTGCAGAGAACCAGCTCTGGGTGCATGTGCTCCAGAGCCTTGGCTTGTAATTGGACACACTGGTCCAGCCGCCCTGAAGCACATGGGTCTTCCCGGGCCAGAGATCGAACCGGTGCCCCTTGCATTGCAAGGCAAGACTCTGTACCCACTGGACCACCAGGAAAGCCCCCCATTTTTTAATTGGACTATTTATTTGCTCACTGCTAAGTTTTGAGAGCTCCTTTTATTACACATGCTGGATGTAAATCCTTCGTCAGATATGTGATTTGTAAATATATTATCCCTGTCTGTAGCTTATCTTTCCATTTCTTAAGTCTCTTTCATAGAGAAAGCATTTTTAATTTTGAGGAACTATATCAATTTTTTTCTTTCATGGATCATGCTTCTGGTGTCACTTCTAACAACTCTCTTGAGACCACAACTCTTTTGCTCATAGAGGAAGTTCTCCTCCCCCAGTTTCAGGTGCCTGCGCTGCTCTCCTCTCCTTGAACCTGAACTAGGGCTTCCCCACAAGCACTCTTTGCAGGGATGCACACCTCCAGGGTTCAAGTCCCGGAGTGGGTGGTGGAGGAGAGGAAGGGCTTCAGATGGAAAAAAGTTAAGTCAGCTCCTGGTTCAGTGGTGTTTGAATTCTGACCTTTCCCCCTACTCTACCAGCTACAAATTTCTCTTGGGAATCCTTAAAGATCATTCCACACTGTGTGTTCAGGGGTATGGATAGGGTGGAAAGTGCTTTGTTGCTTCTTCCTCAGAGCTAGAATCGCAAACGCTGTTTTGAATACACAAGTTTTGACTTATCTGGTAAGTTCAACCTCACTGCATGACACTCTTATTTTATATGCACACACTGGCACAGATAAAAACAGACATATAGATAGTGAGATTAAAACATAATGAAAACATCAGCATAGTCTTCACCATGTCACAGTCATTATTATTACATCCAACTGAAAGAAGACAAGGGATCAGGCAGAGTTAAACTACACTCAGAATTTCTAGAGTGTCAATAAATATCAGAAGTATCTAATAGAGAAATCAGTCTGCTTTTATATAAAACTTAAATTTTTTAAAATCATAAAATAATTCACATTCATTTTAAAGCTCCAGTAATACAGACATCAACATTTCAGCTGATCTTCAGGACTCTTTCCCTTTCAATCTTGTATCAGTAGAGCTACTATGATTAACAGTCTGGTGTATCCTTTCTCATTATGTGTATATACTTTAACATACATAATATTATACTGTATACATAGGGTTTTATAATTTTCTTCTTCTGTTTAACAAAACTTATTGCCAAACATGGGATCTGACTATATAGTTATTCATCAATTCATCTGTCTCTCCTAACAATATACCATGTACAACCCTGCAGGTCAGTAAGCAACAGTTGAATATTATTCCACTGTAAAGATCTAGCATAATTAGACATGTTAGACATGCAGGCTGATTTCAGCATTCACTCTCTAAAGAACACTATAATTAACATCCTGTACATTATATAACATTGACTCAACAATGTAGGACTGCTGGATCAAAAAAAAAAAAAAATACTTATTTAAAACAGAAACAGAAACTGACCAATTATCTTCCCTAATTCACACTCCCAGCAGTAAGTATAAGTGTTCTTTTCCCCTACAAACCTCTCCATAACTGAATATTATCAATCTTTTTACAATCTTTTCTAATCTGATGGCTAAAAAAATGGCATCGGCTTTGCATTTGCATGCCCCTAGTTGTTTATTGGTTCTCATAGTTTTTCTTTTGTTGGTTGCCTTTTCATAGTCTACTGTTTTCCTAGTAAAACATTTATATATTAAGAAGATTAAGCCTTTGCTAATATACAGATTTTTCATCACAAATAAATGCTGTATAGTATACAGACACAAATGTATTACTTCTCATTATGCCTTGAGGCTTTAAGGACTTTAGCTTCATCTTTCATGCAGGAAACTGAGGAAGATTACATATTCCAAAATAAACAGTATTTATTTACTATGAAGTTTATTTATTCAGCAATTAATTACTGTGTGTTTATGATGTGTAAAGCATTAGGCCAGGAACACAAGACATCAGTGCGTGTCCTCCAGGAGTTTAGGTCTAATGGGGCAGCTAAATCAGAGACAAAGAGATACCACTTCCATCAAAGTGATGATTGGAGCAATACGTGATGAAAATGGCAAACAGGAGGTACCTTATGTTCATGTCATGATTTGCTGCCTTAATCCAGAGTAAAAGCTAAAAATGATTCCATAAACTTATAGCCTGGTTTCAAGTCATTGGTCTCCAAAGTGAGGCAAATGCTCTCAAGGGCAAGAACTCAGTGATCCACTTGGTAATGGAAGAAGATATTACAGCTGTATTATAAGGACTTCTATCTTTTTTAGAAAGGGGAGAGGGGAAGTTACAAAAGTTTATAAGTTTATCTTCGTTAAGCTTTATGAAGTTTTAGTCCTGGAAGACTCATGTGATCTATCAAGTAGACCACTGTTCATGGCCTGTTTACAAGGCAACTTGCGGGCAGAGTAAGAGGCCACACTCAGAAGGGTTACAGTGGGACCTTCACCATACTGCGGTATTCATCAGGCTATGTAACTGTCAAGGTATAGTATCTAATCTTAACTAGTAATTTTAAAGCTAACCCTCCTAAAATGAGCAAGCGGCTCACACTGATTACTACACAGAAACCATGAACTGAAATAATGATAACAGTATTGATGTAAGCACAAACAAGAAAATAGCAGAGCTGATACTTGTCATAGCACAAGAAGTGAAACAGAGACAATCTATCTGATCTAACACAGAGCTAGCTTCCCTCCAAAAAAATACTGAATTATCAGGCTTCCCTGGTTGCCTAGTGTGTAGAGAGTCCGCCTTGCAGTGCAAGAGGCACCGGTTCAATCCCTGGCCCAGGAAGATCCCACATGCCACAGAGTGGCTGACTGGTGTGTCCAATTATGAGCCAGCACTCTGGGGCGCATGCGCCCAGAGCCAGTGCTCTGCAACAAGTGAGGCCATTACAGTAAGAGGCCCACACATGCCAAAGAATAAAGATGGATGAAAATAAATAATCAATAAAAGAGACCAAAATTTAAAAAAAAAGGAATTCCTTTAAAAAATAATAATAAAACCAAATTATCAAAAAGGCTGATCTGAAGCAGACATATTTACTACCTTTAATTCAAAACCTTACCATAAGTATATACTGAGCATTTATGAGTACAACTTAGAAACACACTGTCAGATCCCACAATAACATGACAATATGAATTTCGAGACTCACTGCTTTCCTCAGCTCCCAGGTACATCAACCAGAAGGAGCTTTTTTTCCCCCTACCTTTTTTTGTTTTTGCCTGAAAGTAATCATTTATTTTCATCCATCTTTGTTCTTTGGCCTGTGTGGGCCTCCCATTGCAGTGGCCTCTCTTGTTGCAGAGCACTGGCTCTGGATGCACGTGCTCCAGAGTGCTGGTTCTTAATTAGACACAACAGCCCAGGCACTCCACAGCGCATGGGATCTTCCTGGGCCAGGGATTGAACCAGTGCCCCTTGCACTGCAAGGTGAACTCTACCCAATGGACCACCAGGGAAGCCCCAAAAGGAGCTTTATAAGTCCTAGCTCACCACATGCCATAGGATCATCCCTGTTAACACATAAGTTATCAGTGGCCAACAGAACAAACTGCAGTCAGGAGTACCTGCACAATCTAGCCTGTGCAGCTGGAGGCCTGAGTGTGCAGCCAGCATGTAGCGCACATGCCTCTCATCATTCCCTTCATCTCACAATACAGGACATTTTACAAAAACAAAACTTTAAATCCCACTTTTCACATTGTGGCCAGGGAGGGGAGTTTACTCCAAGGGTGCAAGGTCAAAACTGCTTTCCTGACAGGACTGCATGATCAAAAAAGCTGAGAGGCCACAGCCCTAAGCTACCCCCTTTGCTCTATATATGGCTCCCTCTCAAAATTCTGCTATAAGAGCTACAGGTGAGAAAGGAGGTGACCTGCTTTGCGGGAGGTTAACAGACAGTCACATAAAGTGTTCACAGAACACAACCATGTGGTCCCAACCCAAAGATCAAAGCAGAGTTCATCGTGATCCTACATCCTTCTTAGAAATTACTCGCTGGTTAGCAAAAAAATGATTTTCTAAGTATTCTCTAGTTATTTCATTTTTGCCATCTTGAAAGGTAAACTCCTTGAGAACAAAGCCCAAGCCTCAGGTTTCAGGCTGGCTGTGCGATGGTGGCTACCTGGGGCTTCAGTTTCTACATTTGTAAAATAAAAGGAGCAGATCAATATAGCTATCAAGTTCTTACCAAATACATATGGTTCTAAAAGCTGTTACAGTGGTTATTACTGACATGTGTACTGGTAAAGGCATCACTGCATAAACAAACACACACCGTAGCAGTGGAAACCTGACTGCTATATGGCTGCCTACAATACTACGGTAACAGAATAGACCAAGCAAATTCTTACACCGGCAAACTCATAAGAGTTTTCATCAATCATTCATTCATGGAAATGTAAAGAACACCCACTATACACCAATCGGTACTAGGTAATAGGAATAAAGGACAAATAAGACAAAATTCTTGCTACAATCTGTTCATTCATTCACTAGACATTTACTGAATGCCTACTATCTGTCAGTCACCATTTCAGAGCACCTTGACATGGGCCATGAACACAACAGACACAGTCCAGAAAAAGAAAACAGGGACAGTGATAGCAAAAGACGTGTAGCTAGCTGAAGACTCTAATCCACTGGCGACGGGGGGACGAGGAGAAAAAGCACAACAAGATATTATAAAAATTCTATAGATAACTATAGAATTTCTCTATCTCTATAGATAGAGAGCTATCGATACTTCTGTGGTGATTTTTATAACAAAGCCCCAAGTTCTTTGATATTTCTCCATCAAGAGGAAAGAATCTATGTCCCTCCCTCTCAAATCTGAGCTCTGTGACTGCTTCACTAATAAAATACCACAGAAGGGAAGCTCTGCCAGTTTGCAGGCTCAGGGCCCAGAAACCAGCAGCTTCCTCTTTCTGTGTGTTGAAATGCTCATTTGTGGAACCCAGACGCCAGGCTGACTAGAGCCCCTGCTCAAAATCAGCATGACATGCGAGGAAGGGTCCCACCAGATGACACCAGCCTGAATCATCCAGGTGACAAGTCTTTCCAGAAAATGCTCCAGCCATGGTGGAAAAGAAACACAGCACCCCTGCCTGCTCTGCCCTGGTCGCCCCTGCTCAAAATCAGTATGACATGTAAGGAAGGGTCCCACCCGGGTGACACCAGCCTGAGTCATCCCAGGGGACAAGTCTTTCCAGCAAAGGCTCCATCCATGGTGGAAAAGAAACACAGCACCCCTGCCTGCTTTGTCCTGGCCAGAATTCTGACGCACAGTCCATGAACATAACAATGGCTCGTTTATACTGCTATGATTTGGGATGACTTATTACACAGCAATAGAGGACTGGAAGACAAGATGTAAGAGAGACTTCTCACGTGAAGATATCTTGAATCCAATTTAAGATACCTCAGATTCTTTACCATCTGAGCCAACAGGGAAGCCCAGAATACTGGCGTGGGTTGCCATACTCTCCTCAATCATTCATTCATGGAAATGTAAAGAACACCCACTATACACCAATCGGTACTAGGTAATAGGAATAAAGGACAAATAAGACAAAATTCTTGCTACAATCTGTTCATTCATTCACTAGACATTTACTGAATGCCTACTATCTGTCAGTCACCATTTCAGAGCACCTTGACATGGGCCATGAACACAACAGACACAGTCCAGAAAAAGAAAACAGGGACAGTGATAGCAAAAGACGTGTAGCTAGCTGAAGACTCTAATCCACTGGCGACGGGGGGACGAGGAGAAAAAGCACAACAAGATATTATAAAAATTCTATAGATAACTATAGAATTTCTCTATCTCTATAGATAGAGAGCTATCGATACTTCTGTGGTGATTTTTATAACAAAGCCCCAAGTTCTTTGATATTTCTCCATCAAGAGGAAAGAATCTATGTCCCTCCCTCTCAAATCTGAGCTCTGTGACTGCTTCACTAATAAAATACCACAGAAGGGAAGCTCTGCCAGTTTGCAGGCTCAGGGCCCAGAAACCAGCAGCTTCCTCTTTCTGTGTGTTGAAATGCTCATTTGTGGAACCCAGACGCCAGGCTGACTAGAGCCCCTGCTCAAAATCAGCATGACATGCGAGGAAGGGTCCCACCAGATGACACCAGCCTGAATCATCCAGGTGACAAGTCTTTCCAGAAAATGCTCCAGCCATGGTGGAAAAGAAACACAGCACCCCTGCCTGCTCTGCCCTGGTCGCCCCTGCTCAAAATCAGTATGACATGTAAGGAAGGGTCCCACCGGATGACACCAGCCTGAGTCATCCCAGGGGACAAGTCTTTCCAGCAAAGGCTCCATCCATGGTGGAAAAGAAACACAGCACCCCTGCCTGCTTTGTCCTGGCCAGAATTCTGACGCACAGTCCATGAACATAACAATGGCTCGTTTATACTGCTATGATTTGGGATGACTTATTACACAGCAATAGAGGACTGGAAGACAAGATGTAAGAGAGACTTCTCACGTGAAGATATCTTGAATCCAATTTAAGATACCTCAGATTCTTTACCATCTGAGCCAACAGGGAAGCCCAGAATACTGGCGTGGGTTGCCATACTCTCCTCCAGGAGATCTTCCCAACCCAGGGATCGAACCCAGGTCTCCCACATTGCAGGCGGATTCTTTACCAGCTGAGTCACCTGGGAAGCCCAAGAATCCTGGAGTGGGCAGCCTATCCCTTCTCCAGGGGATCTTCTGGACACAAGAACCAAACCGGGGTCTCCTGCATTGTTCTTTACCAGCTGACCTACCAGGGAAGCCCTGAATCCAATTACTTTTTCTAAACTGTAAATAAATACTGTTCAAGTTAATTAAAGAAAAAACCAAGATCTAGAAAACCATATTTAAACTCTCACGAAGCTCAAACTCCTAACGATTATCAAAACAAAGAGAAACAGATCTGTCAAACAGCCATTCAAATTTCTCATGGCATTAAGAGAAGTATTCTGTATCAACACTGTGAAGTATCCAAAATCATTCACTGGGCAGTTATTTACAGAGTAGGTTAATGATATTAAATACTGAGAAGAAATATAAAGGAAGGAAGGAGGCTAGGGAATGTGGCTGGCAGTGGTGATGACAGCGAGGGCCTGCCAACACTGATGGGAGGTTTGTGTCAAGACCTTACAAAAGTCGGGGGAAGCAAGTCATGTGACTACATAAGAAAAGAGCTTTCCAGACAGAGCAAATAGTAAGTACACAGGCCTCTGGGCCAGTGTGGCTTTGGCTGATTGAGCAAGAAAGCAGTATTCATAAAAAAGGAGGTCAGAGAAGAAACTGGGGGCCAAAGAGGACAGGCACATTTTGGCAAAAACCTTTCAGCTGGAAACGGGGGCACCAAATTCAACCAGAGCAGGAATGTTCTTGTCTGTTTTGCTCACCAATTTACCTTCAGCACCTGCAACAGCGCTTCACACCTGATCGAATGAATGAAGCCTTGGCTCCGCCACTCAGCTGCTATTTGACTTTCAACAAATGACTTTTTCTTTTTTGGAGCCCCACCACACAGCTTGTGGGATCTTAAGGTCCCCAACCAGGGACTGAACCTGGCCATGGTAGTGGAAGCACCAAGTCCTAACCACTGGACCACTAGGGAATTCCATGACTCCAACTTTTTGAGCCTCAATTCTTACCTTGAAAACTGGAATAACAAATCTCTCCCCACTTCAAAGGGTCACAGTAGGATTAAGAATAGGGAAGTATTTTGCAACTAGTAGAGCATCATATATAGGTAAGATCTTTACGTTATTATTGAAAAAGTTAATAGCAATTACTATTAACAACAACAATGATCTACCTTGTCCATTTAATTTCAACCTCTGAATCGTTTTCTCCCTCCATCCAGCAATCTTCCCTGCAGCATGCTGTAACGAGCTTGAAGCACTTAAAGGCTTCCATAAATGAGGGGCAGTAATTAAGATGATAATTACTCCCACCAACTTTTCCTTGAAACTCCAAGGGAGAAAAAAAACAAACAAGGCAGTTTCCGTATGAAGATTCTACACCCTTTTGTAGTATCTAGTCTGCTTCCAAACTTTTTTTCATTCTATCAAAACGCAAGAACACCTGACAATTTCCCACCTGTTTTGTTCTCCACTTAAACCTATATCAGCTTGTCGAAAGAAAAGGGGGAGCATGAGGAACAGTCTCAAGATGGCAAAGACTTGTTTTTAGAGGCTAACTAAGCCAATCATCTCAAACTGCTTGAATCCCACTAGTGACAGAAAAATCTCCTACCCTATTCCCTCCAGCTGGAGACAGCTTCAGTTTTCTCATCCGTAAATGGGGCTATACTACCTTCTTAAAAGACCTGGCATATGCTAAGAACGCATTAGACACTGGCTGAATCTGAGTGTTTCTCATATATTCCACAAAAATTAAGTAAACAGCTATAAAATGCCAGTCAGGATCATAAACCAAAAGGACAAAAATCTAGTTATCTTGGAGCTAACATGACTTCCTAAAGGAAATCAATCCTGAATATTCCCTGGAAGGACTGATGCTGTAGCTGAAGCTCCAATACTTCGGCCACCTGATGAGAAGAGAGGACTCACTGGAAAAGAGCTTGATGTTGGGAATAGAAGGCAAAAGGAGAAGGCGACAGGATAGGATGAGATGGCTGGATGGCATCGCTGAGTCAATGGACATGAATTTGAGCAGGCTCGGGAGACAGTGAAGGACAGGGGAAGCCTGGTGTGCTGCACCAAGTCCTAACCACTGGACCACTAGGGAATTCCATGACTCCAACTTTTTGAGCCTCAATTCTTACCTTGAAAACTGGAATAACAAATCTCTCCCCACTTCAAAGGGTCACAGTAGGATTAAGAATAGGGAAGTATTTTGCAACTAGTAGAGCATCATATATAGGTAAGATCTTTACGTTATTATTGAAAAAGTTAATAGCAATTACTATTAACAACAACAATGATCTACCTTGTCCATTTAATTTCAACCTCTGAATCGTTTTCTCCCTCCATCCAGCAATCTTCCCTGCAGCATGCTGTAACGAGCTTGAAGCACTTAAAGGCTTCCATAAATGAGGGGCAGTAATTAAGATGATAATTACTCCCACCAACTTTTCCTTGAAACTCCAAGGGAGAAAAAAAACAAACAAGGCAGTTTCCGTATGAAGATTCTACACCCTTTTGTAGTATCTAGTCTGCTTCCAAACTTTTTTTCATTCTATCAAAACGCAAGAACACCTGACAATTTCCCACCTGTTTTGTTCTCCACTTAAACCTATATCAGCTTGTCGAAAGAAAAGGGGGAGCATGAGGAACAGTCTCAAGATGGCAAAGACTTGTTTTTAGAGGCTAACTAAGCCAATCATCTCAAACTGCTTGAATCCCACTAGTGACAGAAAAATCTCCTACCCTATTCCCTCCAGCTGGAGACAGCTTCAGTTTTCTCATCCGTAAATGGGGGCTATACTACCTTCTTAAAAGACCTGGCATATGCTAAGAACGCATTAGACACTGGCTGAATCTGAGTGTTTCTCATATATTCCACAAAAATTAAGTAAACAGCTATAAAATGCCAGTCAGGATCATAAACCAAAAGGACAAAAATCTAGTTATCTTGGAGCTAACATGACTTCCTAAAGGAAATCAATCCTGAATATTCCCTGGAAGGACTGATGCTGTAGCTGAAGCTCCAATACTTCGGCCACCTGATGAGAAGAGAGGACTCACTGGAAAAGAGCTTGATGTTGGGAATAGAAGGCAAAAGGAGAAGGCGACAGGATAGGATGAGATGGCTGGATGGCATCGCTGAGTCAATGGACATGAATTTGAGCAGGCTCGGGAGACAGTGAAGGACAGGGGAAGCCTGGTGTGCTGCAGTCCCCGGGGTCACAAAGAGTCGGGTACGACGGAGCGACTGAACTTTCCCCACTGGCCCCTTCTTGTTTTCTGAAACTACATCTAGCTTCTAGTTCGACCTCTGCCACCGAGCCCTCTGGGATTTCGCAAATAGCTACCACGTACCTCCCTCTCCAACCCGCTTTTTCGGGCCTAAACAAAACAGCCTCAAACCTTTCAAAGAGTACGCAAGGGTGTGGAAACAGGAGCTAAAACAGGGCTGGGTGGGGCGAAGGCGGGTTCCCAGGCGCCGCGGCAGAGAAAGAAATGAATAGGACCTCAAAGACTCCAGGCCAAGGTCAAGACGGGCTGGTCCAACTCAGGTGTGTCACCTGACACCTCTCCCGGGAACGGCTTCCCTGCCCTCCCCGGCCCCACAGCGGTCCCGTAGGGACTCACTCCTCTGTTTTCGCCGTTTTTCCCCCGGTCGCCTCGGAGAGAATTCCCTGCATCATTCTCGGCGTTTCCAGGCTTCCCCCTCCCTTGACCCGGCCTCTCAGCCCCCTGATGCCCCTCTGGGGGCTACCTCACACCCAAGCCCCCCCTCTCGTCACAGCCTCGGCCGCCCGCCCGGCCCCCGGAACAACCCGCACCCAATCGCACTCACCTGTGAGCCCAACGGCCCCTCCATCTTCCCAGCGGCGCCGGCAACTCGGCAAAGTAGCCACTGCAGCCCGCCGGCCGGCCCGCCTGGAGCAGCCTCTACTCTCACTTCCTCCTGTGACTCCGCCTCCACCGCGTCCCTGGCTCGAGCCAACAGCTATAAAATGCCAGTCAGGATCATAAACCAAAAGGACAAAAATCTAGTTATCTTGGAGCTAACATGACTTCCTAAAGGAAATCAATCCTGAATATTCCCTGGAAGGACTGATGCTGTAGCTGAAGCTCCAATACTTCGGCCACCTGATGAGAAGAGAGGACTCACTGGAAAAGAGCTTGATGTTGGGAATAGAAGGCAAAAGGAGAAGGCGACAGGATAGGATGAGATGGCTGGATGGCATCGCTGAGTCAATGGACATGAATTTGAGCAGGCTCGGGAGACAGTGAAGGACAGGGGAAGCCTGGTGTGCTGCAGTCCCAGGGTCACAAAGAGTCGGGTACGACGGAGCGACTGAACTTTCCCCACTGGCCCCTTCTTGTTTTCTGAAACTACATCTAGCTTCTAGTTCGACCTCTGCCACCGAGCCCTCTGGGATTTCGCAAATAGCTACCACGTACCTCCCTCTCCAACCCGCTTTTCGGGCCTAAACAAAACAGCCTCAAACCTTTCAAAGAGTACGCAAGGGTGTGGAAACAGGAGCTAAAACAGGGCTGGGTGGGGCGAAGGCGGGTTCCCAGGCGCCGCGGCAGAGAAAGAAATGAATAGGACCTCAAAGACTCCAGGCCAAGGTCAAGACGGGCTGGTCCAACTCAGGTGTGTCACCTGACACCTCTCCCGGGAACGGCTTCCCTGCCCTCCCCGGCCCCACAGCGGTCCCGTAGGGACTCACTCCTCTGTTTTCGCCGTTTTTCCCCCGGTCGCCTCGGAGAGAATTCCCTGCATCATTCTCGGCGTTTCCAGGCTTCCCCCTCCCTTGACCCGGCCTCTCAGCCCCCTGATGCCCCTCTGGGGGCTACCTCACACCCAAGCCCCCCCTCTCGTCACAGCCTCGGCCGCCCGCCCGGCCCCCGGAACAACCCGCACCCAATCGCACTCACCTGTGAGCCCAACGGCCCCTCCATCTTCCCAGCGGCGCCGGCAACTCGGCAAAGTAGCCACTGCAGCCCGCCGGCCGGCCCGCCTGGAGCAGCCTCTACTCTCACTTCCTCCTGTGACTCCGCCTCCACCGCGTCCCTGGCTCGAGCCCTGCTCCGTCAATCGGCCTGGAAAGAGCCAATCCCCGTGCTCCTCTCGGCTGGGGGCGGGACTCTCGCGCAGCCACGGAGGTTAATGGAGAACGACGAGTCGAAGGCCCCGCCCCCGGCCCGCCTCCGCCAGGCGCTAACAGCCACTGGCAAAGGCTGCTCTGCTCGCCCAGGTAGGTGTCCACTTGTCCGCACGTTTCATCCTGCCGCTCGGACAGGTCCAGAATTAGGCTGTTATTCCAGCGTCATCCACCATCTACCGAATGCAAATCGGGACTTAGCTGTTTAATAGCTAGATGACCTTGTAAAAGTCTCTTAACTTTACCTCTATGTCCTAGTCTGTGAAATGGAAAAAAACGAGGGTACCTATTTTACACAATTGTCAGAAGGATTAAATGAAAAAAACATGTGAAGCCCCTTAGCCAATGTTTGACATAAGAAGGAATCAATAAATGTTTAACTATTAAAACATTTGTCACTCTCCTTTCCTGCAATCTTGGGCAAGTCTCTTTCACCATCTGGGGCTCTGTTTCCTCACGCAAAAGAAAAACAGACATGAGTTCCATCGCTCAGACTAGAGAACGATTGGGCGAGAGCCCCCACCCGCGCCCCCCGCGCCCTTCTGTGAACTGCACTGAAGTAGCTGCCACCTAAGCTCTGTTCAGCCTGAAGGACAGATATGAAACTTGGTGAAGGCTTGGCTCCAGCCCTTGAGGAGTCCAGTGGGACAATGGGGTTCTCCCGCCTCGGCCCCCAGAAAACACTGGAGCTTCTTCTAGCCCAGCACTTAAGACAGTCTTTGCAGTTATTCCTTAATGTATCTGTTGCCAAACCAAACCGTTGGAAGTTAAATTGGAAAAGAATCGAAAGAATTATGCCTCCTCTATTCTACTAAAATAGTTCTAAATCATAAAATAAATGCTTGAAAATTGAACAAAGTGCTGGGTTTTCCTATGATAAATGCTGTAATACTGTATAATTGTAAAGTATTATTATTATTATTATTATTATTATTATTATTATTATTATTATTATAGTGCTGCTACCTATTGGGAACACTCAGTCCCGAGTTGCCCCCCAAACCCAAGACCTTCAAGGGTGGGACCTTATTGTATCCACCTGTGAACTCCTAGTCTCTGGCACAGCACTGGGACATGGAAAATGCTTGGTACAATTTTACTGGGTGGATAGGTGGATGGATAGGCATGTCATCAACTTCTATGATACAAATTGGAGAACCGTCCCGCCGGCCCGCCTCCGCCAGGCGCTAACAGCCACTGGCAAAGGCTGCTCTGCTCGCCCAGGTAGGTGTCCACTTGTCCGCACGTTTCATCCTGCCGCTCGGACAGGTCCAGAATTAGGCTGTTATTCCAGCGTCATCCACCATCTACCGAATGCAAATCGGGACTTAGCTGTTTAATAGCTAGATGACCTTGTAAAAGTCTCTTAACTTTACCTCTATGTCCTAGTCTGTGAAATGGAAAAAAACGAGGGTACCTATTTTACACAATTGTCAGAAGGATTAAATGAAAAAAACATGTGAAGCCCCTTAGCCAATGTTTGACATAAGAAGGAATCAATAAATGTTTAACTATTAAAACATTTGTCACTCTCCTTTCCTGCAATCTTGGGCAAGTCTCTTTCACCATCTGGGGCTCTGTTTCCTCACGCAAAAGAAAAACAGACATGAGTTCCATCGCTCAGACTAGAGAACGATTGGGCGAGAGCCCCCACCCGCGCCCCCCGCGCCCTTCTGTGAACTGCACTGAAGTAGCTGCCACCTAAGCTCTGTTCAGCCTGAAGGACAGATATGAAACTTGGTGAAGGCTTGGCTCCAGCCCTTGAGGAGTCCAGTGGGACAATGGGGTTCTCCCGCCTCGGCCCCCAGAAAACACTGGAGCTTCTTCTAGCCCAGCACTTAAGACAGTCTTTGCAGTTATTCCTTAATGTATCTGTTGCCAAACCAAACCGTTGGAAGTTAAATTGGAAAAGAATCGAAAGAATTATGCCTCCTCTATTCTACTAAAATAGTTCTAAATCATAAAATAAATGCTTGAAAATTGAACAAAGTGCTGGGTTTTCCTATGATAAATGCTGTAATACTGTATAATTGTAAAGTATTATTATTATTATTATTATTATTATTATTATTATTATTATTATTATAGTGCTGCTACCTATTGGGAACACTCAGTCCCGAGTTGCCCCCCAAACCCAAGACCTTCAAGGGTGGGACCTTATTGTATCCACCTGTGAACTCCTAGTCTCTGGCACAGCACTGGGACATGGAAAATGCTTGGTACAATTTTACTGGGTGGATAGGTGGATGGATAGGCATGTCATCAACTTCTATGATACAAGAAAGGAAAAACTGAGTGGCAAATACAAGTGCAAGCAACTTCCCTTGAGAGCCAATGGAGCAAGCAATCAATGTGGAAACCCGAGGATGAGACATTGGGCAAGGCTTCACAGAGGAGAGAGGCTTTGGACACAGTCATTTTCCTTAACAAGAGCTCTGTTCATTGATCACTTCCTATGTATGGGCACCTGTGACAGTATTTTTCATCCATCCGTGAGACAGATGACATTTTCCCCATCTCCCAGAAGCAAAAACTGTGGTTCAGATTGACTCCATAAACCCCAAATCACACAGCTGGTAAGTGGTGGAGAAAGGGTTCTAACCCATGTCTGTTACAGCAAAGCGATTTGGTTTGAAGTGGTTTGGTTGTTTCACTTTCAAATCTGCTTTTTTTTTTTTTTTTTAAATGCCCCTCCTGAGCTACTTCAGATTAGGATGAGTATATTCATAACTAGTGGCTAAAGGAAAGCAAACCAGTGAGGCCTGGAAACGCCATCATTACCTCTCATCTTTGAAAAGGGCTCTGGCTTAGCGTGTTGACACAGCACTGGAGAATAGCCTCGTGGGCAGGGGCCTGTGCCCATGGCAGATGGCCTCGGCCTGCATCCCAGCACCAGCACGGAGCTGTCATGTGCTCCTGGGCAAGTTGCTCAGTCTCTTTGGGTTTCAGTTTCCTCATCTGTAAAAATGGGAAAACAATAGCATCTGGGGTTCACAAGGCTATTGGGAGCTTAAATAAGCTGCTGTCTGTCAAGCCCTTAGAAGAACGCACAACACATGACGGGCACTATGTGGGTTAGCTGCCATCCCCATCATCATCATCATCTATCAGCAGTGGGTGGTGGAGAGAGCACCAAAGGGACCAGCTGGATGGCATCACATAAGAGCTTAAGATAGAGATGCAGCAGACCTGACTCTCGTCCAAACTTTGCCATTGTTCTCTGTGTATACTAGGGCTGTCATAACAGAATACCACAGGTTGGCTGTCTTAGACAGCAGAAATTTATTTTTCTCACAATTCTTGAGAACAGAATCCAAGACCACAGTGTCCTCAGGGTTGTTACTTCTAAGGCCCCTCTCCTAGGTTGGCAGATGGTGGTCTTTACCCTGCATCTTCACACTGTCTTTACTCTGTGCATGTTATTCATGCCCCATCTCCTCTTCTTACAAAGACACTAGTCATAATGGATTACGGCCCTAAGATGACCTCATTTAAGTTTTCCTTTTAAAGACTCTACTTTCAAATTCAGCCACATTCTAAGGTATGAGGTGTTAAGAGTTCAACATATGAATTAGAGTTCAGTTCAGTCACTCAGCGTGTCCGACTCTTTGTGCCCCATGGACTGCAGCACGCCAGGCTTCCCTGTCCTTTACCATCTCCCGGAGTTTGCTCAAACTCGTGTCCATTGAGTCAGTGATGCCATCCAACCGTCTCGTCCTCTATCATCCCCTTCTCCTACTGCCTTCTATTTTTTCCCCGCATCAGGCTCTTTTCCAATGAGTCGTCTCTCCACATCAGGGGGCCAAAGGATTGAGGGGAGGGACAAAATTCAGCCCACAACACTATGTGACCCTGGGCAAACCCCGCTCCCTCTCTGTGACAGTTTCCTCATTTGTAATTGGGTCTGAGAGCAGCAGTGGGGACACTAACCTTTGTTTTCAGTCATTCTCATCTGAATAAGCTGTTGACACAGCACTGGAGAATAGCCTCGTGGGCAGGGGCCTGTGCCCATGGCAGATGGCCTCGGCCTGCACCCCCCTGTAGCTCCTGGGCAAGTTGCTCATTTTGGGTTAAAAAAACAATAGCATCTGGGGTTCACAAGGCTATTGGGAGCTTAAATAAGCTGCTGTCTGTCAAGCCCTTAGAAGAACGCACAACACATGACGGGCACTATGTGGGTTAGCTGCCATCCCCATCATCATCATCATCTATCAGCAGTGGGTGGTGGAGAGAGCACCAAAGGGACCAGCTGGATGGCATCACATAAGAGCTTAAGATAGAGATGCAGCAGACCTGACTCTCGTCCAAACTTTGCCATTGTTCTCTGTGTATACTAGGGCTGTCATAACAGAATACCACAGGTTGGCTGTCTTAGACAGCAGAAATTTATTTTTCTCACAATTCTTGAGAACAGAATCCAAGACCACAGTGTCCTCAGGGTTGTTACTTCTAAGGCCCCTCTCCTAGGTTGGCAGATGGTGGTCTTTACCCTGCATCTTCACACTGTCTTTACTCTGTGCATGTTATTCATGCCCCATCTCCTCTTCTTACAAAGACACTAGTCATAATGGATTACGGCCCTAAGATGACCTCATTTAAGTTTTCCTTTTAAAGACTCTACTTTCAAATTCAGCCACATTCTAAGGTATGAGGTGTTAAGAGTTCAACATATGAATTAGAGTTCAGTTCAGTCACTCAGTCGTGTCCGACTCTTTGTGCCCCATGGACTGCAGCACGCCAGGCTTCCCTGTCCTTTACCATCTCCCGGAGTTTGCTCAAACTCGTGTCCATTGAGTCAGTGATGCCATCCAACCGTCTCGTCCTCTATCATCCCCTTCTCCTACTGCCTTCTATTTTTTCCCCGCATCAGGCTCTTTTCCAATGAGTCGTCTCTCCACATCAGGGGGCCAAAGGATTGAGGGGAGGGACAAAATTCAGCCCACAACACTATGTGACCCTGGGCAAACCCCTCTCCCTCTCTGTGACAGTTTCCTCATTTGTAATTGGGTCTGAGAGCAGCAGTGGGGACACTAACCCTAATGTTCACAGTCCCCCTCCATTTTGATCATGTCATGTCTCCATCTGAGACTAAGCTGTACCTCTCCAACCCCCATAGTACATTTAAAAATATCTTTCATTTCTAAAATATACTCCTTTAAGTATGTGGCAATTTCCTTTGAAATCTTCTGGGCCAGATAATTTCTCTCTTTTTTTTGGCTGCACTATGTCTTACTTGTGGCATGCCAGATCTTCATTGTAGAATGCAAGGGCTTCTCTCTAGTTGCAGCCTTCTGGCTGAGTTGCCCCAGGACATATGGGACCTTAGTTCTCCGTCCAGGGATTGAACCAGTGTTCCCTGCACTGGAAGGTGGATTCTTAATCATTGGACCACCAGGGAAGTTCTTTTAATCTCTTTTAAATGACACTCCTTTTCTCATCCTGCAAATATATATTGAGTGCCTACAATAGACAGCAAATCTGGAAAACTCAGCAATGGCCACAGGACTGGAAAAGGTCAGTTTTCATTCCTATCCCAAAGAAGAGCAATGCAAAAGAATGTTCAAACTACTACACAACTGTACTCATTTCACATGCTACCAAGGTAATTTCTCAAAATCCTTCAAGCTAGGCTTCAACAATATGTGAACCAAGAACTTCCAGATGCACAAGCTGGATTTAGAAAAGGCAGAGGAACCAGAGATCAAATTGCCAACATCCCTTGGATCACAGAAAAAGTGAAAGAATTGCAGAAAAGCATCTGCTTTGTTGACTACGCCAAAGCCTTCGACTGTATGGATCACAACAAATTGGAAAATTCTTAAAGAGATGGGAACACCAGTTCACCTTACCTGCCTCCTGATAAACCTGAATGCAGGTCAAGAAGCAACAGTTAGAACTGGACACAGAAAAATGGACTAGTTCAAAATTGAGAAAGGCATACATCAGGCTATATCATTTCACCCTGCTTATTTAACTTATATTCAGAGTACATCATGTGAAATGCCAGACCAGATGAATTATAAACTGGAATCAAGATTGCTGGGAGAAATATCAACAACCTCAGATAAACAGATGACACCACCCTAATGACAGAAAGTGAAGAGGAACTGAAGAGCCTCTTGATGAAAGTGTAAGAGAAGAGTGAGAAAGCTGGATTAAAACTCAACATTCAAAAAAAAAAAAAAAAAGATCATGGCATCCAGTCCCATCACTTCAAGGAAAATAGATGGAGAAAAAATGGAAAATACTTTATTTTCTTGGGCTCTAAAATCACTGCAGATGGTGACTGTATCCATGAAACTAAGAAACTCTTGCTCCTTAGAAGAAAAGCTATGACAAAACTAGACTGCATATTAAAAAAATAGAGGCATCACTTTGCTGAAAAAAGTCCATATAGTCAAAGCTATGGTTTTTTCAGTAGTCATGTACAGATGTGAGAACTGGACTATAAAGAAGCCTGAGCACCGAAGAACTGACCTCTTCAAACTGTGGTTCTGGAGAAGACTCTTGAGAGTCCTTTGGACTACAAGGAGATCAAACCAGTCAATCCTGAAGGAAATCACCCTGAATATTTATTGGAAGGACTGATCCTGAAGCCAAAGGCCCAGTATTTTGGCCATCTGATGCTAAGAGCAGATTCACTGAAGAAGACCGTGATGCTGGGAAAGACTGAGGGCAGAAGAAGAAGGGGGCAACAGAGGATGAAATGGTTGGATGGCATCACTGAGTCAATGCACATGAGTTTGAGTAAACTCAGGGAGATGGTGAAGGACAGGGAACCCTGGCGTGCTGCCATCCACAGCGCCACAAAGAGTCAGACAGGACTGAGCTACTAAACAGCAACAACTACAGGCTATTCACCATTTAGCACTGGGGTTTCACCATGGGGCCAGACCATCATGCTATCCCCTGCCATCCTGGGGCTTAGAGACAGACTTTAATCAAACAGGCTCACAAAACATCAGGTCAAGAAGCAACAGTAACTACAGAAAAATGGACTAGTTCAAAATTGAGAAAGGCATACATCAGGCTATATCATTTCACCCTGCTTATTTAACTTATATTCAGAGTACATCATGTGAAATGCCAGACCAGATGAATTATAAACTGGAATCAAGATTGCTGGGAGAAATATCAACAACCTCAGATAAACAGATGACACCACCCTAATGACAGAAAGTGAAGAGGAACTGAAGAGCCTCTTGATGAAAGTGTAAGAGAAGAGTGAGAAAGCTGGATTAAAACTCAACATTCAAAAAAAAAAAAAAAAAGATCATGGCATCCAGTCCCATCACTTCAAGGAAAATAGATGGAGAAAAAATGGAAAATACTTTATTTTCTTGGGCTCTAAAATCACTGCAGATGGTGACTGTATCCATGAAACTAAGAAACTCTTGCTCCTTAGAAGAAAAGCTATGACAAAACTAGACTGCATATTAAAAAAATAGAGGCATCACTTTGCTGAAAAAAGTCCATATAGTCAAAGCTATGGTTTTTTCAGTAGTCATGTACAGATGTGAGAACTGGACTATAAAGAAGCCTGAGCACCGAAGAACTGACCTCTTCAAACTGTGGTTCTGGAGAAGACTCTTGAGAGTCCTTTGGACTACAAGGAGATCAAACCAGTCAATCCTGAAGGAAATCACCCTGAATATTTATTGGAAGGACTGATCCTGAAGCCAAAGGCCCAGTATTTTGGCCATCTGATGCTAAGAGCAGATTCACTGAAGAAGACCGTGATGCTGGGAAAGACTGAGGGCAGAAGAAGAAGGGGGCAACAGAGGATGAAATGGTTGGATGGCATCACTGAGTCAATGCACATGAGTTTGAGTAAACTCAGGGAGATGGTGAAGGACAGGGAACCCTGGCGTGCTGCCATCCACAGCGCCACAAAGAGTCAGACAGGACTGAGCTACTAAACAGCAACAACTACAGGCTATTCACCATTTAGCACTGGGGTTTCACCATGGGGCCAGACCATCATGCTATCCCCTGCCATCCTGGGGCTTAGAGACAGACTTTAATCAAACAGGCTCACAAATGGTGACCTCTTAGAGTCAGCCTGGCAGTTTGGGGGTAGATGCTCTTTCTTCTACTTGGCCTTGGGCTTCTGTCCATCCCTCGCCATGCTTTGCACTAGGTCTCACGCGTGCTAAAGCCTAAAAAAGTAATGCTGTTCAAACAAATGAACCAGTGAATGAATACAGCTCAAGTGGTGGTTTACAAAAGGAAATCAAAGGCGGTTCAACTTCATAAATCACTCTAAGAAGTGCTGACTGCACAATGTTTAAGAATTGTTGGCTTTGAAAAATATTTCCACATTATGGTTTGCTAATCTTCACGGTCACACTATGGGTAGCAACTGACTTTGTTCCAACTCAGCTTTTGAATCTGACCTCCTCATTTCTTCCATGGCCCTGGAAAGGACAGGGGCAATTGTTTTTTGAAACAGAGGCTCCCTGTAATCATTTCAATGTTAGCACCTTTGAAATGTCAATAAAAACAATAGAAAGAAAACAGAAAAACTCACACATTTGTTAACACAGAGATTCCCACAGACACCAGTTAGGAAATCCCAGTGCTTTCTGGTACGAGGCCAGCAAGGCTGGGGTGAGGAGGAGGGCTTGCTAGGGACATTTCATGCAACAGATGTTTATTGAGCTCCTAACATGTACCAGACACAGACTAAAACATAAGTATAGTGATGAACGGTATAATCTGCTCCTTTGGAGTTCAAGTGATTTAGAGAGGGCAAATACTGATAGAGACAAATAGCTTTTTTAATAAAAAAAAAAAAGAAGAAGAAGAAGAAGTAAAATGTTAAATGCTAATGAGGAAAAGTGCCAAGAATATAAACCAGGGACCTACTTTAATGGTGGGGGGGCGGTGGATAGAGTAGGGTAGAGGGTCTTTTCCATAATTCATAAACTAACTCAGAAGGACATTTCTGACTTCCTCTGTTTATAAATGGGGAGGCTCCGGGAGCGAAGTGACTTGTGCAAGATCACTCTGCAAGTTGCTGATGAAAATGGATTAGGGCATCTCTCCTGACCGACTCACAGCTTTCTCACCTGCTCTTGGCAGTCTGAGCTTTCTAAACACCATCTCACAGATTTTCAGGGCCAGGGGTTGAGGGACAGGGCAGGGATTGCTTAGAAGTCTTACTCGATCGCTGGTATTCTATCTACGAAAACATTTCACAGTTAAAAAGGAAGGTGACTCTTTCACTTCAATTTATACACAAATCATCAAGATCTGGGGATGAGATACTCTAAGAGCCTCAGTTAATATGGTCGAGGTTAGGATGACATGGTGCCCATCTTACATTACCCACCAGGTTAACCGGATTCATATAGTGGGGTGGGGTTGTGAGATAGAGAGGGGAAAAGAGACAGGAAGAGAAAGAAGGTGAAGCAGGAAGTATATTTGGCTGGTTGCTGCTTTGAGTCTTAGTCATCTGACTACACTCCCACATTTAAATACCTGCTCCTATGGAAAATATTCTGGTTGTGTCCAAATCAGGACAGCAACACTCAGGGTTAGGTAATCTATCCACCTCAACTCTAGTGTAGCAAGACCCCTACTCTACTTTCTGTATCCACCTATCAGAGCTCTGTATTTGTTGGTTTATATATCTGTTTCCCCTAGTCTCTGTGCTCCTAGAATACACTAAACATCACTTCCTGACAAATGCCAATTGCCCCCAGGTCATAAGCTAGAGCCTGTGAAACAGACCTTACCACTCTCATCAGCAAAATGGGACTAGTCATAACAGCTACTCCATAGAGTAGTTGCAGGGATTAAATGAACAAATGTATGCAATGTGTATATAATAAGTGCTGTATAAATGTTAGATGTTACTACGTACAAAGGCAACTGAGAAAACCCGAGATCTTAGGGAAAAGTCAGCCTAAACAATGATCATGACTCAACCCTGGAGTGTTTCTGACTTCGGGAAATATGATCAAGGTTCCCCCAGGCAGTGTTTTACTCCTTGTTTCAAAAAGGACATTGGGCTGTGACATTTGATAAGAACTGTCTTTCTCTTTCCTCCACTGCCCTGTTGCACACACTAAACTATTTGTATGAGTGAGAAAAGCTACTTTTTCCTTAGCTCTGCCTTCACTAGAGGACAAGATGTTTCTATTTGCAGTTAGCTGGGCCTGTTGGCGCCAATTGGCAGGGTGGTGTCCATGGTAACCGGCTAAGCTGGCTTGCTGTGGTGCAGGTTGTTCAAGAATATAGAGGAAGGGACCATCAGAGGCTGAATGGCTTGTCATCTCAGTTTCTAAATGAAAAAAATTCCACGCTGTGCTGTGATTAGATGGTGAATCCAGACAAAATCTGGATTCCTAAGCAGAAGGCACTGAGTTCATTCCCCAGGCCATGGAATTTCTGATGAAGCTGATCAGTAGAGATATGGATACTTGGCTAGGCCAGTAGTGGGTGAGATGGTAGGAGAGGCAGGACACTAAGCGAAATGATGGAGAGCCACCCTCCACTCCCTTGACTCTTCTGTGGCTCCCTTTGCTGCTGCAAAGTCTTTTTTTTTTTTCAATTTTTTAAAAGATTTATTTATTTATTTATTTTTGGGCGGGGGTTGGGTTGGGGAGGGAGGGGAGTGGGCAGGCCACTTCTATTGGTCTTTCATTTCTCTATTTTCATTCATTTTGTTCTTTGGCCCGTGTGGGCCTCCCATCGCAGTGGCCTCTGTTGTCGCAGAGCACTGGCTCTGGGCGCATGCACTCCAGAGCTCTGGCTCGGTAATTAGACACATCAGTTCAGCCACTCCGCGGCACGTGGGATCTTCCCAGGCCAGGGATCGAACTGGTGGCCCTTACACTGCAAGGCAGTGTCCTTACCCACTGGACCACCAGGGGAAGCCCGCTGCAAAGTCTTTTATGCAACTGGAGCTAAGCACTGAGATACTCTCAAGAACCAAGGTAGCTGTGGTCACTATTTCCTCTCTCTTGCCTCTATGCCTCTGGACGTCTGTCCTCCTCTCTCTGTAGAGCAGGGCCCTCTGCTTTCTCATGGTTCCTGCTTCCCCATCACTTCTGCTTGCACAAGACACTGACTCCAGTCCTGATTCTGTGAGAGGTCACAGACCCAGCACCTGATTGTCCCAATCTCTGTGCCTCTTCATTCAGAATTTTGAAAAGGAATCCATTTGATTGCCATTCTTCAATTACTTAGATGGCTCTGGGTTGCTTATCTACCTTGACCAATCAGCTGTGACAGAGTAGCTTCTTTTTGCCATAATTGCCAAGTGATTTAGCAGGGACTGTATGTGGGGACAATTCACAGAGAAGGAGACATTCACCACCCAAAATTCCATGAATTAGAGATTCCTTGTCCTTACAAGTAAACACATTCAGCAGGATGAGTTGGTGTCCTAGGGCTGTCACAACAGAACACCAGACTAGGTGACTTAATTCTGGAGACAATTTTTCAATCAGGAGTGGTCTTAATTTAGGACAGTGAGGAAGTCCTTAACTGAGGTGTAGGTAGGGCCATGCTTTCTCTGAAACCTCTAGGAGGGGATCCCTCCTGGCCCTCTCCTAGATTCTGGTGGTTGCTGGCAGTTCTTACATCTTGGTTTGTGGGCACATCAATCTCTGCCTCCTTGGTGGCATTTTCTCCCTGTGTGTCCAAACATTCCTCTTCTTACAAAGACACTGAATTAGGGCCCACCTGGACTCTGTGTAGCTTGAATGTATCTACAATGACCCCATTTCCAAATGAGGTCACACTCACAGGTGTCAGGAGTTCAGACTTCAATATATGTGTGGGACACGATTCAACCCACAGCAGAGGGAAAATTGCTCTCATCTCAGTGGCTTCTGAGAAAACAGCCGTTTAGGTTTGGGGATAGGCAGACCTGAGTCGGAAGTGACTCTGAGCCCAGGAGCATTTCCTGGAGGGAGAGGCCAGGTAAGTGGGATAATGAGGGACTTTGGACAACCTGGAGGCAGTGAATGGAGCTGGGTTCCTGGGTGGTGTAGAGCTGTGTCGGGAAATGGGAGAAGATAGGATTTACGTGGTCTAGGACCCCACTGATGGGGGTCATAGAAATCCAGAGACAACTTTCCACAACACCTAGGACAGTATCTCTTAAGTAACAGGCACTCAAGGGATTTTAGTGACAGAGGCAGTGAGGGGATGGGAGGAGAACGATGGGATGTGTTGTGCAAAGTCTCCCAACACCTCTGAGGCTGGAGGGACTGCCCGCATCCACACCCTACAGCTTTACAGCTTGGTGGTTCCCTTCCTGTGTTGTAACCGCCTCTGCCTTTAGTCTGCCACTCTGTGAGCAAAGGGGCCGTGTCCTTTCTGTTCACTGCTGTAGCCCCAGAGCCAGCACAGAGCCCACAACATGTAGGCAACCAATTCTGCTTGATGATTATATACAGGTATGAGCAAAGATTATCAGGAGCCCCACCTGAGGCCTGGGCCAACAAAATCGAGAAGGAGCAAAGGCTGTACATCAGAAGTTAACCCAGGGCACAATGGTTCCTAATTTCAGCTGGTCACATGACTCTTGTCCATATTCCACACATGGCCTGCCTCCCTCAGGATGGGTTCAGGAACACAGTAGCCCCACGTGCCTTCACTGAGGAGCGATGAAGTCCGAGGCACAGACCCTGACAGCTATCTCAGGCCATGGAGGCCGCCTATAACTCAACTAGGAATGGCTCGCAGAGCTGGGGTGTCCCCATGGAGGGGCAGATCAGAAGGGAGAATCCAGACCTGTGGCTGAATCCAGGGCACTGGAGGCCAGGCCGCCAATGTGATCAGTCTCACAAAGGGCCTGAGGGCCCCATCTCTCCCTAGCCCAGCTTCCCCTCCATCAATGCTGATGCTGGATGGTCTGAAGGAGACATGTGGGACAGTCTGAGGAGCTGGGTGGAGCGTCACGAGGTGCAACTGTCAAGTCTTTACTCACCTGAAACTTTACTGAGTTGCCTCTGGCAAGACATGGAAGCTCTACAGATTTTAGTTTGCATGCATGTGCTAAGTCACTTCAGTCATGTCCAACTCTTTGTGACCCTATGGACTGTAGCCTGCCAGGCTCCTCATGGGATTCTACAGGCAAAAATACTGGAATGGGTTGCCATGCCCTCCTCCAGGGAATCTTCCTGACCCAGGGATTGAACCCACGTCTCCTTAGTCTCCCAAATTGCAGACGGAGTCTTTACTGCTGAGCCATTGGGGAAGCCCATGGGTTTTAGTTTCCTCAGCTGCAAGTGGAGCTCTGGCCACAGCATACCTGAGGAGCACTTGAGAAACCAGACTATGGAAATATCATCCACAAAGTTCCTCATCTGCCACAGATGACAAGAAAGAGAGTCCTGAGCTACAAGGTCATGTTAGTTTGGTCTCAGCACCAAACATGAACACTCACAGGTGATTCTCCTCAAGAAGAACAAACTGAATTCCTGCCTCGGGCAGAAGAGACAGTTCCAGACCATTAGCTTAGCTCAGAGTCTGGGATAATGGGCCCACAGGCAGGCAGAGGGAGAGAAAAAGAAGCTCCAACAAGAACGGATACATGTATGTGTGTGGCTGAGTCCCTTTGCTGTCCACCTGAACCTATCACAACATTGTTAATTGGCTATAGTCCAACATAAAATAAAAAGTTTTAAAAATTATTGTGCTGGCAGGAACTGAAGAAAATAAGTTGTACTTCAGTATATTAGAGAGAGAGAGAGAGAGAGAGAAGCCCCAAAAGATGCCCCTGAGAAACCTCCTGAGACACCTCAGCTTATTCCCCCATCCACATGCTTTCCAAATGGGCAATTCACTTAGAATCTAAGGCAGAATATTAAAATCTGAAGAAAGGTTTTCCAGCAAGAACCATCTTAATTAGACAAATATGGAGTACTTTTTAAAGGATACACATGAAACTAAAAACCCTGGAAAAGCCAAAGGCAGATTTAAATGCTTAAGTATGCATAAAAGTTTGCAACATGTTTTTGTGGATTTTATTTTATAACCTGTGTGTCCTTTTTTTTCAGTGTATCATTTTGATGTTTTCAAAAACTCACTTTGCCATCTAGAGTTAACCTGAAATCGTGGGTCAGACAGGAGTGAGGTCTAACTTCAGAAAATGGGGTGGGCAGAAAGCAAGGAGTCCGTTCATAGTCAGAAGATCTTTAAAAGCCCTCCACCCCATCTGCTCCCTCTGCCAGGATTTTCTGGCTCTCCCACCTCCCTTAAAAACTGTTGGCACTGTCTCCTTAAACGCCCATACTACTTTTTATCATTTTGATTATACGGAGAATGCTGCCTCACTATAGTTTTTATAGATGGCCCTGTATCTGGCTCACAGAGCCACAAGAATTCCAAAGAATTCCCTCTTCTATCTCACAGCCCATTAGATACTTTAGTGAATAATGACACCCCTAGGTGTGTTGTCCTCCTGGTTAAACCTCCCCAGGTCTTTCACTCCTTCCTCCACGAGCATGGAGACACAGTTGGGGGAAATGCTGCTGTTTGGGGAGCCAGACAGAGGTCTCTTTGTACCCTGACTCTTGCTAAGAAGCTGGGTATCTGTGCCGAAGTCACACAACTTTTCTGGGAGAAAGGTTCGACAAGAGAGTGTGTAACATACCTGGGGTGGTACTTGCCTCGTGGCGGGTGCTTTGTATTAATGCAATGGTCAGGCTATTACCGATACAGGGCCAGGGGGAAAAATGTTTCCAATCTCTCCTCCTTCAGGATAATTCTACATAAAAAAGGAGTGAGGTTGAGCTACATGGAAGTGCAAAGAAACAGAAACTGCCATCACCTGGCCAAGGGACCTGGGCGGAAAGGGGCTCTGAGTCAAAAAGGGGAGCAGAGACTGGTTTCCAGAGGCCAAAGAAGATTCTGTGAGATGAAGATGGAAATGCCTACTTTCTGGCATCATACTGAACAGATTATAGTGTACGCAGGAGTGCTTTGTAGAATAAATGCTCCTCTGTGCTCCCAGAACACTTGGTACTCCACCCTATCTGTCAATGTGTCTCTTTCCCCCTGAAGACTCAGTTCACCATGGTGGGGAATGTTGGGTTTTTTTCTGCCCAACTTCTTCCTCTCATTGATGAAGTGCCTCTCCCTCATCCCAGGTGGTTCAGATGGGAAAGGCAAAATAAGGGGAGAGGGGGTCTCTAAGTTAACCTAAAGCTTAGTAACTGCCGGAAGAAGCTGTCATCCCTAAGGCTGGAAGTACAGGGCAGATGTGGTGTTACCGAAGTCCAGATCTGAGAGAATAATAGCTTGGTCTGATGTTCTGAGCCATAGAGGTTTCCCAAAGGTGGCTGGTGCTAAGACTATGGTGAGGGTACTACATGCTGGCACCAGGACCATGTTGAAGTCATAGGCTCTGAGGAAGTGCAGGAAGTACCAAAGGGACCTGTTCCTCTCCATGCCTGCTGGAGAGATGCTAACAGAAGTCCAAAGCAGAAAAAGAGTCTTTTCTTCTCTCCTGTCTTATGACAATCTCCCACCAGTGCCTAATTGACACAGACAATCTGAAAGCCTGTTTGCAGGAGAGTACAGGGAATGTAGCTGCAGAGTCCAGGCCTCCTTAAAATATAAAGCAGAACAAAGCAAAGTGGAATGAAGCTGAAAGCAACCAGACAAAAGACCAGCCAATGGGCTATATGCTAAGTCTTCCTCCAGGAACTGGAGTTACAGCAGTAAGCAAGACAGAAGAAGCCCTGGTCTCCAGAAACTTACTACTGCAGAGCAAGGGTGCACAGTACAAAAATAAGCCTAAAACAGACAAGGTAATATAACACGTAAAGACTTTGAGAGTGTGGATCATAACCAATTGTGGAAAATTCTGAAAGAGATGGGAATACCAGACCACCTCCTGAGAAACCTGTATGCAGGTCAAGAAGCAACAGTTAAAGATCAGGAACAAGACAGGGGTGCCCACTTTCACCACTACTATTCAACATAGTCCTGGAAGTTCTAGCAACAGCAATAAGAGAAGAGAAAGAAATCAAAGGAATCCAGATTGGAAAGGAAGAAGTCAAGCTCTCTCTTTTTGCAGATGACATGATATTATACATAGAAAATCCCAAAGACACGGTTACAAAGCTACTAGAGCTAATCAATGAATTCAGCAAAATCGCAGGATACAAAGTCAACACACAGAAGTCACTGGCATTCCTATACACAAACAATGAAAAATCAGAAAATGAAATCAAAGAGGCAATCCCCTTCACCATTGCAACCAAAAGAATCAAATATCTAGGAATAAACCTGCCCAAAGAAACAAAAGAATTGTACACAGAAAATTACAAGACACTCACGAGAGAAATTAAAGAAGACTTAAACAGATGGAGAGATATTCCATGTTCCTGGATCGGAAGAATCAATATTATGAAAATGACCATACTACCAAATATCATCTACAGATTCAATGCAGTACCTATCCAACTACCATTGACATTTTTCACAGAACTAGACCAAACAATAACACAGTTCATATGGAAACACAAAAGACCTCAAATAGCCAAAGCAATCCTGAGGAAGAAGAATGGAGTTGGAGGTATCAGCCTCCCTAACTTCAGACTCTACTACAAAGCAACAGTCATCAAGACAGTATGGTGCTGGCACAAAAACAGAACTATAGATCAATGGAACAAGATTGAGAACCCAGAGATCAACCCACGCACCTATGGGTACCTTATTTTTGACAAAGGAGGAGAAACTATAAAATGGGAGAAAGACAGCCTCTTCAACAAATGGTGCTGGGAAAATTGGACAGCTACATGCAAAAAAATGAAGTTGGAACATTCCTTGACCCCATACACAAACATCAACTCAAAATGGATTAAAGACCTAAATGTAAGACCTGAAACCATCAAACTCTTAGAGGAGAATATAGGCAAAACCCTCAAGGACATACATCAAAGCAAGATCTTCTCTGACCCACCTACTAAAATAGCAGAACTGAAAAGAAAAGTCAACACGTGGGACCTCATGAAACTGAAAAGCTTTTGTACAGCAAAAGAAATCACCAAAAAGTTGAACAGACACCCCACAGAGTGGGAGAAAATCATAGCAAATGAAACAACAGACAAAGAATTAATCTCAAAACTAGCAATCAGACAAAAAGAGCACCACTACTATTCAACATAGTCCTGGAAGTTCTACAAGCATGGAAGTGCCAGATTGGAAAGGAAGAAGTCAAGCTCTCTTTTTGCAGATGACATGATATTATACATAGAAAATCCCAAAGACACGGTTACAAAGCTACTAGAGCTAATCAATGAATTCAGCAAAATCGCAGGATACAAAGTCAACACACAGAAGTCACTGGCATTCCTATACACAAACAATGAAAAATCAGAAAATGAAATCAAAGAGGC
Organism: Tragulus kanchil; assembly: GCA_022376925.1. Lineage (NCBI taxonomy): Eukaryota > Metazoa > Chordata > Mammalia > Artiodactyla > Tragulidae > Tragulus > Tragulus kanchil. The sequence goes on along the minus strand of JAIOJX010000006.1, from coordinate 65,142,788 downwards.
AATCCCCTTCACCATTGCAACCAAAAGAATCAAATATCTAGGAATAAACCTGCCCAAAGAAACAAAAGAATTGTACACAGAAAATTACAAGACACTCACGAGAGAAATTAAAGAAGACTTAAACAGATGGAGAGATATTCCATGTTCCTGGATCGGAAGAATCAATATTATGAAAATGACCATACTACCAAATATCATCTACAGATTCAATGCAGTACCTATCCAACTACCATTGACATTTTTCACAGAACTAGACCAAACAATAACACAGTTCATATGGAAACACAAAAGACCTCAAATAGCCAAAGCAATCCTGAGGAAGAAGAATGGAGTTGGAGGTATCAGCCTCCCTAACTTCAGACTCTACTACAAAGCAACAGTCATCAAGACAGTATGGTGCTGGCACAAAAACAGAACTATAGATCAATGGAACAAGATTGAGAACCCAGAGATCAACCCACGCACCTATGGGTACCTTATTTTTGACAAAGGAGGAGAAACTATAAAATGGGAGAAAGACAGCCTCTTCAACAAATGGTGCTGGGAAAATTGGACAGCTACATGCAAAAAAATGAAGTTGGAACATTCCTTGACCCCATACACAAACATCAACTCAAAATGGATTAAAGACCTAAATGTAAGACCTGAAACCATCAAACTCTTAGAGGAGAATATAGGCAAAACCCTCAAGGACATACATCAAAGCAAGATCTTCTCTGACCCACCTACTAAAATAGCAGAACTGAAAAGAAAAGTCAACACGTGGGACCTCATGAAACTGAAAAGCTTTTGTACAGCAAAAGAAATCACCAAAAAGTTGAACAGACACCCCACAGAGTGGGAGAAAATCATAGCAAATGAAACAACAGACAAAGAATTAATCTCCAAAATCTACAAGCAACTCAGACAACTCAGCACAGGGAAAATGAGCAGCCCAATCAAAAAATGGGAAAAATATCTAAAGAGGACATACAGATGGCCCAAAAATACATGAAGCAATGCTCAACCTTGCTTATTATTAGAGAAATGCAAATTAAAACCACAATGAGATACCACCTCACACCTGTCAGAATGGCCATCATCAACAAATCGACAGACAACAAATGCTGGAGAGGGTGCGGAGAAAAGGGAACCCTCTTGCATTGCTGGTGGGAATGTAAATTGATACAGCCTCTATGGAAGACAATATGGAGATTCCTTAAAAAACTAAAAATAGAAGCACCCTATGACCCAGCAATCCCACTATTAGTCTTATATCCTGATGAAATCAAAACTGAAAGAGGCACCTGTACCCCAATGTTCATTGCAGCTCTCTATACAATAGCCAGAACATGGAAGCAACCTAGATGTCCATCGACAAATGAATGGATCCAGAAGCTCTGGTACATATATACAATGGAATACTACTCAGCTGTTAAAAGAAATGCAGAAGACTCAGTCCTAATGAGGTGGCTGGCTCTAGAACCTATCATAAAAAGTGAAGTAAGTCAAAAAGAGAAAGACAAGTATAGTATACTAACTCATATATATGGGATCTAGTAAGATGGTCATGATAACACACGCAGTGAGCTCATGAAAAAACAAGAGAATAGACATAAAGACATTGTGGAGACCGGACAATGGGAGGGAGACATGGAGGGAATAACATGGAAACCTGTACTGTCATGTGTGGAAAAGATAGCTATTGTCATTGTGCTAGGGGAATAGGAGTACCTAAAACCACTTGGGGCGATAGTCTGGAGGGATGGAAGGGAATCAAAGATCAACTCAAAATGGATTAAAGACCTAAATGTAAGACCTGAAACCATCAAACTCTTAGAGGAGAATATAGGCAAAACCCTCAAGGACATCAATCAAAGCAAGATCTTCTCTGACCCACCTACTAAAATAATAGAACTGAAAAGAAAAGTCAACACGTGGAACCTCATGAAACTTAAAAGCTTTTGTACAGCAAAAGAAATCACCAAAAAGTTGAACAGACACCCACAGAGTGGGAGAAAATCATAGCAAATGAAACAACAGACAAAGAATGAATCTCCAAAATCTACAAGCAACTCAGACAACTCAGCACAGGGAAAATGAGCAGCCCAATCAAAAAATGGGAAAAATATCTAAAGAGGACATACAGATGGCCCAAAAATACATGAAGCAATGCTCAACCTTGCTTATTATTAGAGAAATGCAAATTAAAACCACAATGAGATACCACCTCACACCTGTCAGAATGGCCATCATCAACAAATCGACAGACAACAAATGCTGGAGAGGGTGCGGAGAAAAGGGAACCCTCTTGCATTGCTGGTGGGAATGTAAATTGATACAGCCTCTATGGAAGACAATATGGAGATTCCTTAAAAAACTAAAAATAGAAGCACCCTATGACCCAGCAATCCCACTATTAGTCTTATATCCTGATGAAATCAAAACTGAAAGAGGCACCTGTACCCCAATGTTCATTGCAGCTCTCTATACAATAGCCAGAACATGGAAGCAACCTAGATGTCCATCGACAAATGAATGGATCCAGAAGCTCTGGTACATATATACAATGGAATACTACTCAGCTGTTAAAAGAAATGCAGAAGACTCAGTCCTAATGAGGTGGCTGGCTCTAGAACCTATCATAAAAAGTGAAGTAAGTCAAAAAGAGAAAGACAAGTATAGTATACTAACTCATATATATGGGATCTAGTAAGATGGTCATGATAACACACGCAGTGAGCTCATGAAAAAACAAGAGAATAGACATAAAGACATTGTGGAGACCGGACAATGGGAGGGAGACATGGAGGGAATAACATGGAAACCTGTACTGTCATGTGTGGAAAAGATAGCTATTGTCATTGTGCTAGGGGAATAGGAGTACCTAAAACCACTTGGGGCGATAGTCTGGAGGGATGGGAGGGGGGGAACTGGGTTGGGGGAGGGTCCAGGGATATGCATATGAATGATCTGGGAACATACATGTAAAAAATAAAAAAATAAAAAATAAAAAAAAAAGAAAGGAAATAGGACAGGACAAGTAGCCAGAATGAGCAAATGTTGCTGGCTTGACTATAAGTACAGGGGCTCACTGAAACAACCAGACAAAGACAGAGAGTGACTGGAGAGTGCTGATGGAGAAAAGAGATCAAGGGCAGCAGAATTTCTTAGAGTCAAGGGTAGAGATATAGAGTTGAATAGAAAGTAAAAGCTGTCCTTGAGTCAATATGCTTTTGACCTGATGCAACAGATTTAGTCAGAAGCCTTCCACTCAAACACTGAACTCTGACACTGCCAGAAGACAGGCAAATGTCTTAATTCACTTGGTGTTTAGTTTTCTTTTTTGTAAAACAAAAATAAAAGTACCAACCTTTCTAGGATGTTTGAAAATTCCACAAGATGATAGATATAAAATTTCAAGAGAAGGACAAACTAGGACTTTGGAATAATAGATACACACTACTATCTATCTATCTATCTATCTGTCTATCTATCTATAATAGAAAAATAAGAACCTACTTTATAGCACAGGGAACAATGTTCACTACCTTATAATATTATATAATGGGGAAATTTCTGAAAAAGACTATGCACATACAATTACTTTACTGTATACCTGAAACTAATACAACACTGTAAAGCAATTATACGTCAATTAAAAAATACAGTTTCAAAAAAAAAAAAAAGAAGCAACAGTTAGAACTGGACATGGAACAAAGGACTGGTTCCAAATTGGGAAAGGAGTACTTCAAGGCTGTATGTTGTCACCCTGCTTATTTAATTTATATGCAGAATGCATCACATGAAATGCAAGGCTGGAGGAAGCACAAGCTGGAATCAAGATTCCTGGGAGAAATATCAATAACCTCAGGTATGCAGATAACACCACCCTCATGGCAGAAAGCAAAGAGGAGCTAAAGAGCCTCTTGATGAGGGTGAAAGAGGAGAGTGAAAAAGCTGACTTAAAACTCAACATTCAAAATCATGGCATCCAGTCCCATCACCTCATGGCAAATAGATGGGCTCACAGTGGGAACAGTGGCAAACTTTATTTTCTTGGGCTCCAAAATCACTGTGGACAGTGATTGTATCCATGAAATTAAAAGATGTTTGATCCTTGGAAGAAAATCTGAGACAAATCTAGACTGTGTATTAAAAAGCCAGAGACATCACTTTGCTGACAAAGGTCTATATAGTCAAAGACATGGTTTTTATAGTAGTCATGTACAGATGTGAGAGACAGACCATAAAGAAGCCTGAGCACCAAAGAATTGATGCTTTTGAACTGTGGTGTTGGAGAAGGCTTTTGAGAGTCCTTTGGACTGCAATGAGATCAAACCAGTCAATCCTAAAGGAAATTAACCCTGCATGTTCATTAGAAGTATTGGTGCTGAAGCGGAAGTTCCAATACTCTTGCCACCTGATGCAAAGAGATGACCCATTGGGAAAGACCCTGATGCTGGGAAAGTTTGGGGGCAGGGGAAGAAGATGACAGAGGATGAGATGCTTGGATGGCATCACTGAGTCAATGGACATGAGTTTGAGCAAACTTTGGAGACAGAGAAGGACAGGGAAGCCTGGTGTGCTGCAGTCCATGGGGTCTCAAAGAGTCAGTCACGACTGAGAGACTGAACAACACCACCACCACAACAGGACAGAAAGCCTCATTTTTCCAAATGCATGTTCCCTAGGAGCTGAGTGTGAGGTTTTAATTAATATGCAATCATTTATTCAGGGTGTGCCCTCAGAAACACCTGTTAGGGAGTAAAGGAACTTGATGGTTAGTTTAATGTGTCACTTTGGCTTGACTATGGTGGCCAGCTCTTTGGTCAAACACAAGTCTAGTATTTGTATTAGAAGTATTTTTTTTTAGTTGTGATTAACATTTACAATCAGTCAGCTTTAAATAAAGCAGATTACTCTACATAGGCTGGATGGGCCTCATACAATCAGTCAAATGTCTTAGGAGCAAAGCTTGAGGTTTCCAAAGAAAAAAGGGATTCTGCAATTCTGCTCCCCAGACTACAACATAGAAATCCTAGCCTTAAGGACACAAAACTGTATCACTAACTTTTACCTGAAACTCCATCCTGTCAACCTGCTCTCTGATCTTGGACTTTACTCCAAAATCACTGTGGACAGTGATTGTATCCATGAAATTAAAAGATGTTTGATCCTTGGAAGAAAATCTGAGACAAATCTAGACTGTGTATTAAAAAGCCAGAGACATCACTTTGCTGACAAAGGTCTATATAGTCAAAGACATGGTTTTTATAGTAGTCATGTACAGATGTGAGAGACAGACCATAAAGAAGCCTGAGCACCAAAGAATTGATGCTTTTGAACTGTGGTGTTGGAGAAGGCTTTTGAGAGTCCTTTGGACTGCAATGAGATCAAACCAGTCAATCCTAAAGGAAATTAACCCTGCATGTTCATTAGAAGTATTGGTGCTGAAGCGGAAGTTCCAATACTCTTGCCACCTGATGCAAAGAGATGACCCATTGGGAAAGACCCTGATGCTGGGAAAGTTTGGGGGCGGGGGAAAAAGATGACAGAGGATGAGATGCTTGGATGGCATCACTGAGTCAATGGACATGAGTTTGAGCAAACTTTGGAGACAGAGAAGGACAGGGAAGCCTGGTGTGCTGCAGTCCATGGGGTCTCAAAGAGTCAGTCACGACTGAGAGACTGAACAACACCACCACCACAACAGGACAGAAAGCCTCATTTTTCCAAATGCATGTTCCCTAGGAGCTGAGTGTGAGGTTTTAATTAATATGCAATCATTTATTCAGGGTGTGCCCTCAGAAACACCTGTTAGGGAGTAAAGGAACTTGATGGTTAGTTTAATGTGTCACTTTGGCTTGACTATGGTGGCCAGCTCTTTGGTCAAACACAAGTCTAGTATTTGTATTAGAAGTATTTTTTTTTAGTTGTGATTAACATTTACAATCAGTCAGCTTTAAATAAAGCAGATTACTCTACATAGGCTGGATGGGCCTCATACAATCAGTCAAATGTCTTAGGAGCAAAGCTTGAGGTTTCCAAAGAAAAAGGCATTCTGCAATTCTGCTCCCCAGACTACAACATAGAAATCCTAGCCTTAAGGACACAAAACTGTATCACTAACTTTTACCTGAAACTCCATCCTGTCAACCTGCTCTCTGATCTTGGACTTTGGAAAACCCTGAGTAATGTTGGGGAGTGAATAGAAGCAGAGCAAGGATGTGACTTCAGCAGTCTGGTTTCAGCCCAGTGCCACGAGGCCCCCTGGAGTGTGAACTGCAGTTTCCCCTGCTTTGATCCAAAGCAGCTGGGCTTTGTACATCAACATCACTTAGTCCCCGTGCAATCCTCCAGAGGAAGTTGGGGGTACCAATCACACACATACTTCAACCACTGGGAATTTTGGTTTCCTGTCAATGTATTTAAATTCCAAAGAGTAACAGAGACTTCTTGGAGAAATAAAGTACAATTCTCCATCATCCATTGACAAACTAGAAGGGATTTCTTTAATTAGAAAACTTTCTAAGGGTAAATAGAATATGGGGCTTGGCTGAAGGATTTAGGAGCTGCGTGGTGGCTCTGGCAGTAAAGAATCCGCCTGCAATGCAGGAGACCTGGGTTCAATCCCTGAGTTGGGAAGATCCCCTGGAGAAGGGAATGGCTACCTAGTTCAGTATTGCCTGGAAAATCCCATGGACAGAGGAGCCTGGTGGTGAGCCTGGTGTCCCAAAGAGTTGGACATGACTGAGCAACACTTTCAAGGATTTAGAAAATCTGGTGTCAGGTTCCATCTTGGCTGACTCATTGTATGTCTTTTGAAAGACGCTTGCCTTCTTTGAATTTTACCTCCTAGGTGTAGCAGAGAGCAGTAGAGGGTTTAGACAATCCTACTCAATCCACTCCCACATTTACACCCGCACATCTCTGCCCTTGCCACTAATGGCACTTCTGGAGGTTTCCCTAATCTCTGTAGGAAGCTGTGCACTTCACTCTCTGTTCTTGCTGAGGGACCCGCATGCTTCTTTGGTATTACCCAGTGGCACTGGCCCATAATGAACTCTTCACTTCAGAGATGACTACCATCCTAGTCTTCCTGAGACTGAGAGATTTCCCACGACATGGGACTTTCACTGTTAAAACAGAGGCTAGTGTCACTGTACTTTACTTTGTCTCCCACTGACAATGAGTCCCTAGAGATATGTGATCCTATCCCACTCAACCTGGTTGTTCCCACACAGTTCTTACACAAAGCAGGTGCTTGATTGCTTGGTTGGAGTCATGGCAGTATTAAGAAATAATGCTTTTTTAACTCCACGTTTGTTCAGACCCCATTAAGAGAGACACACACAAAAATTAGGCACATAGAGATAAAATACTGGCCTAGTGATGAAAACTGACATTAGAGAAAGGATTTTGGGTCTGCTAGCCAACAGGCTTTTAATACTTTACCCCCTTAACTAGAGACTTACCCCATCACAATTCCTGATGGTCCTAGACCACTGCATGCCTCTGAGTATTTGAGTGCACAGAGTGGAGCCGAAGGGGTGCGTCCTGCAGGCAAAGAGATCCCGAAGGAATAATACGGGGCTGAGCCGTGTCTGCAAAGCTTGGCTCCCAAACCCTCTTACTAGATAAGTCACGCTTCCTCCCTTCATGATGGGGGAGAGAAATGGGGAAGAGGGTAGAGAGGAGTTAGGAGTGTTATTTCAACCTCCCTCCCCATGAAAACACAAGGCCAGGGGAAAGGAGTTTCCAAATAGATTGAATGATTGAATCAACAAGACATCTACAGGGAACCAACAAGCTGCTAATGTTGTTCTCTCTTCAGCTACTATTTGATCATGTGTTGGGGAGCCTGGAGCCATTGCAGGATAATCCAGTGCGACTATCCACTGTATATAACCATCATCACCAGGCTGCCATCAAGGCTTGAAACATGGAGAGGACAATGGACCAGGGCATGCTGATCATGTGCCAAGATACTCCTAACCTGCTGATCGGACTACAATGAGAACCTTCCCAAGCAGTTTCTCTGTGCTGACATGCATGCCAAGTTGCTTCAGTTCTGTCCAACTCTGCGACTCTATGGGCTGTAGCCCGCCGGGCTCCTCTGTCCATGGGATTCTCCAGGCAAGAATACTGAAGTGGGTTTCCCTGCCCTCTTCTAGGGGATTTTCCCAACCCAGGGGTGGAACCCACCTCACGGTTTCCTGCATTGGCTGGCGGGTTCTTTAGCACTAGCACCACCTGTGCTGGCAGGCAGGCATTTCACCACCTCTACCTCCCCAAGACTTCTCAGAGCTATACTGAGAAGGGAATCTTTCTTTTTGCAGGACTTTGCAGCTACTAAAATAAATTACCCAGTCTCAGAAACAGGAAACCCACCCACTTATGGGATAAAATCCTGCACCTGCTGTAGGTGGAGCTCGATGGTGCTGGATGGTAATGAAAGTGTCTGACATGAAACATCAGCTCACGTGGGGTTCCTTCAATGTTTCTGTTAATAAAGACAGCAGTGACTTGAAGTTAGTCTAGGCCAAAGAAGATTTAGCTTAACTAAAGGGCTGCTGAAATCCTGCTCATTCTGGTCTGTTCTGGTCCCAAGGCAACTGAAACCATATTTCCCTAGGGTAACTCAGGTTGGGCCTCATAAACCAGATCATCACACAGCTTTATTTCCTGCCCAGCCAAGGATAAAGCGGTCAGTTTTCTAATACCACGCAATAAATACCTGTTATGGATTAATTTGATTCAGCAAATGCCTATGGAGGCTGGAGAGGAGGCCCATGCTGGCATTGACAAGGTGAGCAGTGTGTGTCCTGGGAAGCAGTGTGGTCACTGAGGAAGAGCAGAGGATGAGGAGTAAGACTTTTATTGCACTTGAACTCATCACCTCAGGCTCCTTTGACATGGGGTTGGATTAAATACCTTCAGCCCAAGTGAAGCACCCAGAACCCATCTGGTATGTTCAGCCTGGGACACACGGAAGCTCTTCACTGAGGCTCTTTTAACATGATTTTCCTGATGGCTTCATGCCTTCTGCCTCTTCTTATAGCAGATGTTTTCTCCTGAGTGCAGCATGAGTAGAATATTAAAAAAAAGGTGGGGGGGCACAGTGACTCATAATTTTATATTTGCATTGTGATAATCTCTGACAGTCATCTTCTGAATTCTCGGATATTAACATTCCAAATCTCTCCCAAGTCACATTTCATAACCTCCCAGCACACATCCATTCATGGATAGGATTTCATTATTAAGAATTTCATTTCTCATAATGGATGTTTTTTTTTCTAATTTAGGCTCCTTGGGTTATGCGCTGTGATGACATGATTTATTGCCTCCAGTTTGCTGGCCTTGGATATCCAGCCTGCCTGTGTGCTAATTTGATGGTGGGTCAAATTTCTGCTTCTTTACCAGCCTCTTCCTGAAAGAAAACACCTAACACCTTTAAAACAAACAATAAAAAAAATACCCTCAGAATGTAGAGGCAAACCTTTCCCTTAGAATGAAAGGCTCATACTTGTTCAACAAAGCTATTATCCCACCGTGGGCTATTGAAGATAGACTGCAAAAAATGTCGGACAAATCATCACTCTAGGAGACAACGGAGCAGACTGATTAATATTCTATTAGCATCCATGTAGAGTAAACATGCTTAGATAGTAAACATCAAAGCATGGTCTTAATAGACATTAGATTCTGCTTCAAATATATCTACTTTCCTCTTGGTAATAAAATGTATATGGAAATACATATTATTTGTTGTACAGTACATGTGTACTTTATCTTCCAGAGTTCAAAAAACTTTCAAAGAGAGGGAAAATGAATACTACTGAGTATATAGAATTTATAGCAGCATTGTTTACCAAGATATGGAGACAACCTAAGCGTCCGTAAACAGATGAGTGGATAAAGAAAATGAGGGATACACACACACACACACACACACACACACACACACAGAGGAATATTACTCAGCTATATGAAAAAGAATGAAATTTTACCATTTGCAACATCACAGATGGACTTGGGGGGTATTATGCTTAGTGAAATAGCTCAAAGACAAATACGGTACGATATCACTTACATGTGGAATCTAAAAACTACAATAAATGAGTGAATATAAGAAAAAAGGAACAGACTTAGAGACGTAGAGAACAAGCCAGTGGTCACCAGAGGGGAGAGGGAGGAGGGGAGGGGCAGGAAAAGGGTAGGGAATTAAGACGTACAAACTCCTATGGATAAAATAAGTTACAGGGATATATTGCACATCACAGGGACTGTAGTCCATGTTTTATAATAATTATAAACAGAGTATAATCTTTAAAATTATGACTCACTGCTATATACCTGAAACTTATGTAATAATACACACTGATACCTCGATTAAAAAAAAAATAAGCTGGGTATATTCGTTTCCTGTGGCTGCTGCAACAATATGCCACAAAATTAATGGCTTAAAAAATAAACAGAGGGCTTCCCTGGTGGTCCAGTGGGTAGGGACACTGCCTTGCAGTGCAAGGGGCGCCGGTTCGATCCCTGGCCTGGGAAGATCCCACATGCCACAGAGCGGCTGGACCGCTATGTCCAACCACCGAGCCAGCACTCTGGAGCGCATGCGCTCAGAGCCAGTGGTCTGCAGCGAGAGAGGCCACAGCGATGGGAGGCCCACACGGGCCGAAGAACAAAGATGGATGAAAATAGACAAATGAAAGACCAGTAGAAGTGGCCCCCCGCTCCCCTCTCTCCCCACCTTCCCCCCATAAATAAAAGAAATAAATCTTTAAAAAAAAAAAAAAAATAAGCAGGGCTTCCCTGGTAGTCCAGTGGGTAAGAACACCGCCTTGTAGTGCAAGGGGCGCCAGTTCACTCCCTGGCCTGGGAAGATCCCACGTGCCACGGAGCGGCTGGACTGATGTGTCCAACTACCGAACGGGAGCTCTGGAGCGCATGCGACCAGAGCCTGTGCTCTGTAGCGAGAGAGGCCACTGCGATGGGAGGCCCACACGGGCCAAAGAACAAAGACGAATGAAAATAAATAAATGAAAGACCAACAGAAGTGGTCAAAAAAATTTAAAAATGAACAGAAATATATTCCCTCATGGTTCTGGAGGGAAGATACCTGAAGTCAGCATCACTGAGCCAAAATCAGGTTGTTAGCGGGGCTGCACAACTCTAAAGGTCCTAAGAAAGAATCCGCTCATCCGCATTCTAACTTCTCATCTGCATTCTTGGCTTATGGAAACATCTCCAAATCTCCCTTTGCCTTATCTTTATCTTGTCCTCTGTGAAACCTCTCTCTGGCCCCCTCTTATGAATATACATGAATGTTACATATAGGGTCCCCTTGGATAATCCAGAATGGTCTCCCCACATAAAGGTCCTTAATCTCATGCACAAAGCCCCGCCAACACACACTTTTTTTTGGCTATATAAGGTAACACAGATTCCAGTGATCAGGGCATGGATATCTTTTGGAAGCCTGTTTTCTGCCTACCACACAGAGCATTTACTCTGCACCATTTCCTACCTGTATCTGTATCCCTGCACCCCTTCCCACAAGCCCTCTGTGAGGAACATGCAGTGGGGAAAAACCCCTGGCTGGGAATTAGGAGACCTAAGACCTTTAACTCACCAGCACAGATGCCTCCTTATCTGTATTCAGGGCAGACATTGCTGACTGATCATCGCGTTTGTTTTTACTGAACCCGTACAGCTCGCCTGAGAACCCTCAATACAGTGGTCCAGGAAGTCAATGTGGATTGAAGCCTACTTGCCACCCCTATGTTGAGCATGTGAATTGAAGCTTATGTTGAGGCTTCAGTCCCTGTGTTGAGTCCTCGATTTCCTCTTCTTTAATGAAATAGGAATACTTCATGTATACCTTCCCCCTAAGGACTGTGTAAGGATTAAATGACATGACAGATGGAAAAGCACTTGTGAACACTTAAACAGGTGACTCAAGGAGATATATCCTCAACAGGAACTCATGGGAAGACTGAGGAGACCTCTGCCTAAAATGGTGGAGGGCTCTTTAAGCGAGGAGATCATGAAACTCAAGTTAAGGTAGTGAGCATAGGTTTGCAACATAGATCAGCTCTGAAGAGGCACGGGCGATGGGATGCGACCAGAGCCTGTGCTCTGTGAGAGAGGCCACTGCGATGGGAGGCCCACACGCCAAAGAACAAAGACGAATGAAAAGAAATAAATGAAAGACCAACAGAAGAGGTCAAAAAAATTTAAAAATGAACAGAAATATATTCCCTCATGGTTCTGGAGGGAAGATACCTGAAGTCAGCATCACTGAGCCAAAATCAGGTTGTTAGCGGGGCTGCACAACTCTAAAGGTCCTAAGAAAGAATCCGCTCATCCGCATTCTAACTTCTCATCTGCATTCTTGGCTTATGGAAACATCTCCAAATCTCCCTTTGCCTTATCTTTATCTTGTCCTCTGTGAAACCTCTCTCTGGCCCCCTCTTATGAATATACATGAATGTTACATATAGGGTCCCCTTGGATAATCCAGAATGGTCTCCCCACATAAAGGTCCTTAATCTCATGCACAAAGCCCCGCCAACACACACTTTTTTTTGGCTATATAAGGTAACACAGATTCCAGTGATCAGGGCATGGATATCTTTTGGAAGCCTGTTTTCTGCCTACCACACAGAGCATTTACTCTGCACCATTTCCTACCTGTATCTGTATCCCTGCACCCCTTCCCACAAGCCCTCTGTGAGGAACATGCAGTGGGGAAAAACCCCTGGCTGGGAATTAGGAGACCTAAGACCTTTAACTCACCAGCACAGATGCCTCCTTATCTGTATTCAGGGCAGACATTGCTGACTGATCATCGCGTTTGTTTTTACTGAACCCGTACAGCTCGCCTGAGAACCCTCAATACAGTGGTCCAGGAAGTCAATGTGGATTGAAGCCTACTTGCCACCCCTATGTTGAGCATGTGAATTGAAGCTTATGTTGAGGCTTCAGTCCCTGTGTTGAGTCCTCGATTTCCTCTTCTTTAATGAAATAGGAATACTTCATGTATACCTTCCCCCTAAGGACTGTGTAAGGATTAAATGACATGACAGATGGAAAAGCACTTGTGAACACTTAAACAGGTGACTCAAGGAGATATATCCTCAACAGGAACTCATGGGAAGACTGAGGAGACCTCTGCCTAAAATGGTGGAGGGCTCTTTAAGCGAGGAGATCATGAAACTCAAGTTAAGGTAGTGAGCATAGGTTTGCAACATAGATCATTCTTCTCTTTATTTCATCCAATAACATGACACACAAACACAGCCTACACATTAGTAAGGATAGCTTAAAGATAACATCTCTGAGCATGTAAATTTTGCTCTCCTGTTTGCTTGGCTCACAATAGCCATCTGATGTGTGTCAGTCTGAAGTTAAGACTATATACACTTACCAGTATCCAGGCACCAGTAACTCTGTTCAAATTATATCAACCCTTCGAGGACTGCTGAGAATGCTTCCCTCTAGGAAGTCTTACCTGACAGAATAGGAAGTGCTCCTTGCCAACTCCATCTGCATCTTTGTCCCTTTGCACTTGTGTTTCAAGGCTCCCATGGTCAGGGGCAGGGACAGGGACAGGTCATCCCTGTCTCCCCAGACACTTCATGGCTTCTGCCAAAGAGCTTTTAAATGAGTATTTTAAGTCCCTCGGCAAGACTTCAAAGTGTCTCTTGCTTTTCTCCCACTTTAGGAATCAGAAGACCATCTCTCAATATGTCAGCGACCCCTTTGGGTGACAGCTCCATCTGGTGTGCCTTTCCTGGGATCTGGTTCTAGGCTTGCCTCTGCTACAGACCAGCTGTGTGGTCCTGACATGCTCTGAGACTCAACCAGCTCCTCTATAAAGTGGGAAGAGAGTTGCACACTGTGCTCCCTGCCTCCGTTGACTGATCATCGCGTTTGTTTTACTGAACCCTACAGCTCGCCTGAGAACCCTCAATACAGTGGTCCAGGAAGTCAATGTGGATTGAAGCCTACTTGCCACCCCTATGTTGAGCATGTGAATTGAAGCTTATGTTGAGGCTTCAGTCCCTGTGTTGAGTCCTCGATTTCCTCTTCTTTAATGAAATAGGAATACTTCATGTATACCTTCCCCCTAAGGACTGTGTAAGGATTAAATGACATGACAGATGGAAAAGCACTTGTGAACACTTAAACAGGTGACTCAAGGAGATATATCCTCAACAGGAACTCATGGGAAGACTGAGGAGACCTCTGCCTAAAATGGTGGAGGGCTCTTTAAGCGAGGAGATCATGAAACTCAAGTTAAGGTAGTGAGCATAGGTTTGCAACATAGATCATTCTTCTCTTTATTTCATCCAATAACATGACACACAAACACAGCCTACACATTAGTAAGGATAGCTTAAAGATAACATCTCTGAGCATGTAAATTTTGCTCTCCTGTTTGCTTGGCTCACAATAGCCATCTGATGTGTGTCAGTCTGAAGTTAAGACTATATACACTTACCAGTATCCAGGCACCAGTAACTCTGTTCAAATTATATCAACCCTTCGAGGACTGCTGAGAATGCTTCCCTCTAGGAAGTCTTACCTGACAGAATAGGAAGTGCTCCTTGCCAACTCCATCTGCATCTTTGTCCCTTTGCACTTGTGTTTCAAGGCTCCCATGGTCAGGGGCAGGGACAGGGACAGGTCATCCCTGTCTCCCCAGACACTTCATGGCTTCTGCCAAAGAGCTTTTAAATGAGTATTTTAAGTCCCTCGGCAAGACTTCAAAGTGTCTCTTGCTTTTCTCCCACTTTAGGAATCAGAAGACCATCTCTCAATATGTCAGCGACCCCTTTGGGTGACAGCTCCATCTGGTGTGCCTTTCCTGGGATCTGGTTCTAGGCTTGCCTCTGCTACAGACCAGCTGTGTGGTCCTGACATGCTCTGAGACTCAACCAGCTCCTCTATAAAGTGGGAAGAGAGTTGCACACTGTGCTCCCTGCCTCTCCTGGTGGTGGGCAGCGACTAACAGCACAGGCTTGGTTACATATAGACGGGTTTAAATCTCAGCTCATTCACTTTCTAGCTGTGTTTCCACGGTAAGGCTGCTAAACTTTGCTGAGATGGATTTTTTCCACCTGCAAAATGGGAATGCCTACCTTCGGGAACTGTCAGTAGGGATAATCCACATATAACTCTGACATCTAATATGTGTTCACAACCTGTGAGTGGGCGTTGTTATTTTAAAGGAGCTGCTTTAGTTGAAAGAAGTGGCATTGTCCAGTGAGGTCCACCAGGCAAGACAGAGGCAGCTGAGGCTAGACAAGGAGTCCAGGAGCTGTCAGGTTCAGGAAGGCGAATCTTAACAACCTGAGGTTCAAGATCAGGCAGGTGGTGTTGCAATAAATCTAATGTTAATCATCGACACACAGGATGGAATTGTTCTAGGCAACCCTTTTACTGTTCCCCTTACTCCCATTCCAGGCTCCAGCTGTTTCTGGACCCAGTTTCATAGCAATCAAGAATATGAACAATGTGGTTATCAATTTCAAGGTGAACCCTAACCATGGTCGTAAGTAAGGACGTGTTCTTAGAAGCTAAACAGAACACAGGTGTAAGCACAGAAGTCCAAGGGGAAACTCCTTCCTTGCACGAAGGCAGCAATTCTCTGGTGGGAGTGAGGCTACAACATGCCAAGCCATAGGTAATGCAAGGAAGACTGAGATAAATGCTCTAACAGAGGATGGTGCTATTTATAGATGAAGAAACTGAGGCTTAGAGAGGTTACATGACTTGCCTCAAGGTCACACAATCTGTAAGGGACAGAGCTAGCCATCAGAGCCAGGTCCTTGGGTGGGAGGGGGATGCTGGGGTAGGTCTCATCCTTCTCTGTCTCTGCTACATGATGCAGTCCTGAGTTTCCATGAAAGGAAGCAGTGGTCCCACACACCACTTCCTCCCCTCCGCGAGCATTTTCTGTCTCTGACGGCTTTACCACTTTGGTACCACGGTTCAGCTCACTTGGTATCTCTGTGGGAGAGCCTCATCTCACATCCTTCAAACCTTTTCCCGTTGAGACTCCCTATTGCTCCCTAGGAGGCTGAGTGAGAGGAGTGGCTATGGGGCCAATAGGAAAATCTGGGGTGACAAAAGACGGGAGCTGTGAGTATACCAAAATCTTAATAATATGGAACTAGCTTGTTTCCACGGCTAGCGACTAACAGCACAGGCTTGGTTACATATAGACGGGTTTAAATCTCAGCTCATTCACTTTCTAGCTGTGTTTCCACGGTAAGGCTGCTAAACTTTGCTGAGATGGATTTTTTCCACCTGCAAAATGGGAATGCCTACCTTCGGGAACTGTCAGTAGGGATAATCCACATATAACTCTGACATCTAATATGTGTTCACAACCTGTGAGTGGGCGTTGTTATTTTAAAGGAGCTGCTTTAGTTGAAAGAAGTGGCATTGTCCAGTGAGGTCCACCAGGCAAGACAGAGGCAGCTGAGGCTAGACAAGGAGTCCAGGAGCTGTCAGGTTCAGGAAGGCGAATCTTAACAACCTGAGGTTCAAGATCAGGCAGGTGGTGTTGCAATAAATCTAATGTTAATCATCGACACACAGGATGGAATTGTTCTAGGCAACCCTTTTACTGTTCCCCTTACTCCCATTCCAGGCTCCAGCTGTTTCTGGACCCAGTTTCATAGCAATCAAGAATATGAACAATGTGGTTATCAATTTCAAGGTGAACCCTAACCATGGTCGTAAGTAAGGACGTGTTCTTAGAAGCTAAACAGAACACAGGTGTAAGCACAGAAGTCCAAGGGAAGCTCCTTCCTTGCACGAAGGCAGCAATTCTCTGGTGGGAGTGAGGCTACAACATGCCAAGCCATAGGTAATGCAAGGAAGACTGAGATAAATGCTCTAACAGAGGATGGTGCTATTTATAGATGAAGAAACTGAGGCTTAGAGAGGTTACATGACTTGCCTCAAGGTCACACAATCTGTAAGGGACAGAGCTAGCCATCAGAGCCAGGTCCTTGGGTGGGAGGGGGATGCTGGGGTAGGTCTCATCCTTCTCTGTCTCTGCTACATGATGCAGTCCTGAGTTTCCATGAAAGGAAGCAGTGGTCCCACACACCACTTCCTCCCCTCCGCGAGCATTTTCTGTCTCTGACGGCTTTACCACTTTGGTACCACGGTTCAGCTCACTTGGTATCTCTGTGGGAGAGCCTCATCTCACATCCTTCAAACCTTTTCCCGTTGAGACTCCCTATTGCTCCCTAGGAGGCTGAGTGAAGAGAGGAGTGGCTATGGGGCCAATAGGAAAATCTGGGGTGACATGACGGGAGCTAGGTAAAGTGGCACACGTTTTCTAGCACTGGTTTATAGCGTTGGTAGCAATGTATACCAAAATCTTAATAATATGGATATGCTTGAATGCAGCAGTTTCACTATTAGAAATTTATCCTGAGGGAATAATCAAACAAGTATATAAAAATACAAACAAGTGCAAACAAAGGGAAAAGGCAAGCAAAGTCTAAAATGTCTTAGTAAGGGATTAGGTCGCAATGCATACCCATTCAATGGAGTACTATGCAATCACTCAAAGTGATGCTATAAGGGCTTCCTGGTGGTCCAGTGGGTAGAGGGTCCAGTACAAGGGGCACCGGTTTGATCCCTGGCCTGGGAAGACCCCACGTGCTGCAGAGCGGCTGGACTGGTGTGTCCAATTAAGAGCCAGCGCTCTGGAGCGCATGTGCCCAGAGCAGTGCTCTGCAACAGGAGAGGCCATTGCAATGGGAGGCCCACACAGGCCAAAGAATAAAGATGGATGAAAATAAATAAATAAAAAATCAGTAAAGGAGGCCAATTTTTTTTAAAAAAAGCGATGATGTCAGACTATATTTACTGTCATCCTAAAGAAACAACATGGTAAACAAAAAAATGGGCCATGCGGATAGTATTATTTCTAGTTTTGTAAACAGATTATATTAACGCATATTGTGTGCGTGTGTGTGTATGTATTTGCTTACAGTGTCAACTCTCCTAATTGATATCCATCCACCTAGCTGACTCATCAGTCAAATCAACACCTCCCTTCTACCTGGAGAACCTCCAAGGCTGATGCTCAAGCCCACTGAAGGTTCTGGATGGAAGGCTGTGTGCCTTTGGGCCCACCCACTCGTGTTCCCACCAGACAGGTCATGTGTTCAGCATGAGTCCATTGTATAGTTCTCTAGCCTCTTTATCCTAATTTCCTTGTTATTGTATTAAGAGCTAAAAACTATGTAAGTTGGAAAAATAAGTGAAAACTGAGAAATGTTTTTTAAAAACTAAGTTGAACGCTTTGAAGAACTCAACCACTATTGTAGTGAGGTAGCTATATGGGTTGGGGCAGGGGATATGTGTTGAAGTTCAAGATTCTGCTCTCAGAATGCTTCACAAATATTTTTAAGTTTTCTTTCTTCTTCAAAGAAGCCAAAACAAGAATTTGGAGATAAAATATCCCGGTGTCTGTATAAGAAAGACAAAGGCGAACTCCCTTCAGCAGAATATTGGTAACATAAACAGCTATACTAAAACACTGGTATATTTTAAGTGAAATAGAAAATATAAAGAATATACATTTTGTTCGTTATTGTTATCATTTCTTACTTCAACTCTTTTTTTCTTAACTCACTAAACATAGTCCCCATACTATCAGATAAAAAGCCTTCAGCTACATTTTTTAGATCTAGAAAAAGGAAGGATATAGTGATAATATTGGGACAGATATAGTGAGAGCGCATGCGTGCTCAGTCATGTCCAAGTCTTTGCAGCAGCATGGACTGTGATCTGCCAGGTTCCTCTGCCCAGAGAGTCTTCCGGGCGAGAATACTGGAGTGGGGTGCCATTTCCTCCTCCAGTAGTGAGATTATGATTGATTTTTATCTCTTCTTTGTGCCTTTCTACACATTTAAAACTAACAATGTTGATTACTTTATAATTAGGAAATACCACAAAGCCATCACCATTTCAGGAAAGGAAAACGGAAAGAGAAACTTTAGGATGAAGGAAACAATATGCTGAAGCTGGCAGGTGCCCCAGGAGACCCTTTCTGTCTCCCCTGATGCCTGTAACGGTTTGAATTATTTTGTTATAAATCCTAATGGTGATAATGAGTTTAGATCTTTGGTTTTGCCCCATCCTGAGGATCAGGTTGACGTCAGCACTCAGACATCTCAAAACACATAATTACCAGGGGAAGGGGGCTCAGGACTCAGGCAGGCAGGTCTCAGGAGGAGAGGTGGACCTTCCCAAGTGATGCAAGCTGAGGGCTCCGCGAGCAAGCCAGATCAAGACGCAAACAGAGGGCAGCAGCTCGGAGCACCTAAAGTGACTCTCACTCACCGAGGTTACAGCAAAGGTGTTAAAGGTCACACACCAGCAGATGCAGCCTTGCACAAAGATGGGCAACATCTTTGTATAAATAAAACCACTGCCTGTATTTTTTAAATACATACATTCTTTTCATAGAAACTGTAAAATAATTATTCATTCTTGACTTAAACAACTATTTGTTGGGAATCAGCTTCTGACTAATTCTAAAATTATAATAAAGCTGTTCAAAGTCTTGCATAAAAAAATGGAAACAAAAATCGGTTCTCCTTCCAACATCTTTCACCAAGACACTCTATGTCAGTGCTAGAAAGGCTGGGACCATTGGTCAGACAAAAGGCAGGCCTAACAGGGTTGAAGTCCTGCCTTGGACAATAGCAGTATTAACTGCACCAGGATGCTCTGGGGAGATGGATTTTAGCATCCAGTCAAAGAGCGAAGACTTAGAGCTCTTTTGGGAATGATTGTCAAGGGAGTGGGTCATGTATGAAAGTAAACAAGGACTTCCTTGCTGGTCAAGTGGATAAGCATCCACCTACCAATGCGGGGACACAGGTTCACTCCCTGGTATGGGAAGATTTCACATGCCATGGGGCAGCTAAGTCTATGCACCACGTCTACTGAGCGGGCACTCTAGAGCCCGAGCTCCTCAGCAAGAGAAGCTACCCCAATGAGAAGTTCATGCACCACAACTATAGACTAGCCCCCTCTTGCCACAACTAGAAAAAAAGCCTGCATGCAGCAATGAAGACCCAGTGCAGCCAAAAATAATAAATGAATAAATAAATAGACACAATAAAAACAAATATTTTCTTTAAAAAAAAAAAAAAAAGAAAGGAAGGAAGGAAAGCAAACGGGAGTCACTGTACTTGGAGTCACCATGACTAATACAGGGACAATTTTACCTCCCCTTCCAGTTTGCCATCAGGAGCAATGGCAGGCATCTCTCAGTGTGGGATTAGAGCCCCAAGAATTAACTTCACTCTGATGCTTAGTGATGGGCTTTGGGGTCAGCCAGACCTGAAGCACATGCTGGTTCCACCACATACATGCTCTTCAACCTGCATTTTTAAAACGAGATTCAAAATAGAGGGCATGTTGGAGGGCACTTGTGCTAAAATCCAATCAATAGTTCCCTCATTGTACTTAATTGATGTGTCCCAGCAAGGTGACATGCAAAGCAAGTGCTGGGTTAAAGGCAAGAGGGAACATTTTATAAATCCACTGCCTGTATTTTTAAATACATACATTCTTTTCATAGAAACTGTAAAATAATTATTCAACAAAATTTGTTGGGAATCAGCTTCTGACTAATTCTAAAATTATAATAAAGCTGTTCAAAGTCTTGCATAAAAAAATGGAAACAAAAATCGGTTCTCCTTCCAACATCTTTCACCAAGACACTCTATGTCAGTGCTAGAAAGGCTGGGACCATTGGTCAGACAAAAGGCAGGCCTAACAGGGTTGAAGTCCTGCCTTGGACAATAGCAGTATTAACTGCACCAGGATGCTCTGGGGAGATGGATTTTAGCATCCAGTCAAAGAGCGAAGACTTAGAGCTCTTTTGGGAATGATTGTCAAGGGAGTGGGTCATGTATGAAAGTAAACAAGGACTTCCTTGCTGGTCAAGTGGATAAGCATCCACCTACCAATGCGGGGACACAGGTTCACTCCCTGGTATGGGAAGATTTCACATGCCATGGGGCAGCTAAGTCTATGCACCACGTCTACTGAGCGGGCACTCTAGAGCCCGAGCTCCTCAGCAAGAGAAGCTACCCCAATGAGAAGTTCATGCACCACAACTATAGACTAGCCCCCTCTTGCCACAACTAGAAAAAAAGCCTGCATGCAGCAATGAAGACCCAGTGCAGCCAAAAATAATAAATGAATAAATAAATAGACACAATAAAAACAAATATTTTCTTTAAAAAAAAAAAAAAAAGAAAGGAAGGAAGGAAAGCAAACGGGAGTCACTGTACTTGGAGTCACCATGACTAATACAGGGACAATTTTACCTCCCCTTCCAGTTTGCCATCAGGAGCAATGGCAGGCATCTCTCAGTGTGGGATTAGAGCCCCAAGAATTAACTTCACTCTGATGCTTAGTGATGGGCTTTGGGGTCAGCCAGACCTGAAGCACATGCTGGTTCCACCACATACATGCTCTTCAACCTGCATTTTTAAAACGAGATTCAAAATAGAGGGCATGTTGGAGGGCACTTGTGCTAAAATCCAATCAATAGTTCCCTCATTGTACTTAATTGATGTGTCCCAGCAAGGTGACATGCAAAGCAAGTGCTGGGTTAAAGGCAAGAGGGGCACATAGATTTCTTTCTCTCTCTCTCTCTCAGATACTCATACACATAAAATCAGTGGAAACCACAAGTCTCAAAGGGAAGAAACATCACTTTTTACATTTTTCTGAATTGACACAAATCTTTTTTGGCCTCCATTTGCTTGGCTGGCAAGGCCAGAAGATACAATTTTGGTCATTCTGAGGTCTGTTCCACATCATTTGTGATTGTACGTGAATTTGGACCTCGTACGATCCAGGAACTTGGAGGAGAGGTAGATCCTCAGGGAGCCCACAGATTCTGATGACCAGGTCAGCGTGTGTGTGAGCCATGTCAAGGAGGTGGCTCCACTGGGGACCCCCACTCCACCCAAGGCACACTTTGGGCTTTCACGTGGCTCCAAAGGCCTTGGTGCTTTGCGCGTAGTCTCCAGGCAGCCCCTGAGCCCTACAGCCCCTTCAGAAATGCTGCTACCTCCAGAGGAGTGGGCAGAAGTGGGTAGAGGGGCTTCGCAAGTCCATGCTGGGGCTGAAATTTAGAGGTTGTCCCCTCCCACAACCATTGGGGTCAGGGGGAACCAGAAAATAATGGAAACCCAAGTGAACTTCCTGAAAGGAGACAGGGAAATTTTATGCTTCCTTTTTTTCACTTCCTTTCTTCTCTGTGCTACTGAGTCCATAATAATAATTTTTTTTAAAAGTATGACACATTGATTAATTTATCAATAATTCGGTGTCTTTTAAATAAAGAAACCCTGTAGAAAATCCTCTAATAGTGTAAAAAAACACCCTCTAGAGATCTGATGAATAATCACCTCCCAATATAATTGCTTTGCAGGCAGTTTTTTTAAGTGAAAAAACCAATAGCATAAGTAGATTATAGCCACATGGTACATTAAAAATTATGGAGAGGCACCCTTGGCTCTGAATCCAGTTCTGTCCCTTACCATTGTGTGATCTTGGACAGCTTATTAAACCTTTCTGAGCTAGAGTATAAATATCAGAAAGGCAGTAATCATGTGTTTACTTTTAATTTTCAGGCATAGTGTGTGGTACAGAAGGCATCAATAAATGTATTGAATAAATGAACTGAAGGCAGGTACATGTTAGATGTTTAGTAAGTATGAGGCTCCTTTGCCTCCTTCTGCCCACTTCCTTCAGTCCACTTTTTAGCTTTCAATTTCGAAATAACTGTAGAGCCACAAGCAGATGCAAAAACAGTGCAGAAATGTCCCATGTACTGGTCATGTAGCCACCTGCAAGGGCGACATTTTACACACCTATAGTGCATCACTGATTGGTCAGCACAAGTCTGCCCAGTGTCTGCACGCACTCACTCTTTCTGTAACAGCTGTGCATGTACTCACCTGTATAGCCACTACCACATCAGGACACAGCTGCCCATCACCCCAAAGCAGCTGCCCTTGTATAGTCACACCCCTCCTCCCTGCCCAAGCCCCTGGCAACCACTTCTCTCTTCTCCATATCCCCCTAATTTTCTCCATTTGAGAACACTTTTATAAGTGAAATAATCCAGAATTTAACTTCTTAAGATGGCCTTTTTTCACTCAGCATACTAGTCTCAGGACACATCCCAGTTGCTGTATTTATCAATAATTCATTCCTCCTTCTTGTTGGGTAGTGTTCCATGAGACGGATGGACTGCAGTTGGTCTGACTCTCACCTATTGTAGGTTAGTTGAGTTGTTTCCAGTTTGGGGCTACTACAAATAAAGCTTCTATGAAGTTTTGCATACAGGACGTTTTATGTGAGCATGTGCTATGAACTTTGTTAGGCGAGCATGTTTTCATTTCTTAAGTGCCCAAGATGGAGATTCGTGGGCCATACAGCAAGAATATGCTTAACGTTTTAAGAAACTACTAGGCAAATTCCAGGATGGCTGTTACCATTTCGGATGCTCGCCAAGAGCATATGTAAGACTCAGTTTAAACTGTCCACACCCTTCCCAGCATTTATCAGTATTTTTTATCTTGCTATTCTAATAGGTGTGTGGTGGTATCTCATCATGATATCCTAACAGCTAGTGATGGTGAACATCCTTTCATGTGTTTATTTACCACCTGTATCTTCTTTAGTAAAGTTTCCAAGTTTTTGGCTCATTTTCTCATTGGTTTGTTGTCTTACTGTTGAGTTTAGAGTTATTTTGAAAATAAGCCTTTTGTCAAGTAGTAATTGCAAACATTTTCTCCCAACTTGTACTGATCATTTCATCTTTATCAGTGAGTCTTTCCCAGAGCAAAAGTTTTTAATTTTAATGAAGTCTGATTAGTTTAATCTTTCCTTTTATAGATTGTGCTTTTGGTGCCATGTCTAAGAATCTTTCTCCTAATTTTACATCACAAAGTTCTTCTCCTATGTTTTCTTCTAAATGTTTTATGGTTTTACATCTTACATTTAGCTCTATGGTTCATTTTTAGTTTGTTTTTGTATCAGGTGTGAGGTGTAGGTTGAAGGGCACATTATTGGCTGTCTACGTCCTGTTCGTTTGTTCCTGCTAAATGATATAACAGCACCAGGTTCTACAGGAGCTGTGGAAGTAAGATAATATCCAGGGGGCAGGCTGTCTAAACAGTCCCTCCAGAAAATTAATCACCATCCCTGGCTACCTAGAATGAGCTTGGTGCCATGAAAACCAAACATTTCACCACTGAGCCTTCCTTTTGCAATCATATTATGCAACCAAATACTGTTCGTGTTGGATCTCTGAGGAGTCTCCTGTTGCCTCTTGCACAACCATCTAGAGCAAATTTCTGTTTGAAACAGGAATCGAATGTTGAAAATTTCTGTTGACATGATAGCAAACCACGTAAGGGTAGGATAGGGTGCATTTTATGGAAAGATGGTCTCAAGATTTAGGGCTCTAACTTTTTTAAATTTCTTAAGTGCCCAAGATGGAGATTCGTGGGCCATACAGCAAGAATATGCTTAACGTTTTAAGAAACTACTAGGCAAATTCCAGGATGGCTGTTACCATTTCGGATGCTCGCCAAGAGCATATGTAAGACTCAGTTTAAACTGTCCACACCCTTCCCAGCATTTATCAGTATTTTTTATCTTGCTATTCTAATAGGTGTGTGGTGGTATCTCATCATGATATCCTAACAGCTAGTGATGGTGAACATCCTTTCATGTGTTTATTTACCACCTGTATCTTCTTTAGTAAAGTTTCCAAGTTTTTGGCTCATTTTCTCATTGGTTTGTTGTCTTACTGTTGAGTTTAGAGTTATTTTGAAAATAAGCCTTTTGTCAAGTAGTAATTGCAAACATTTTCTCCCAACTTGTACTGATCATTTCATCTTTATCAGTGAGTCTTTCCCAGAGCAAAAGTTTTTAATTTTAATGAAGTCTGATTAGTTTAATCTTTCCTTTTATAGATTGTGCTTTTGGTGCCATGTCTAAGAATCTTTCTCCTAATTTTACATCACAAAGTTCTTCTCCTATGTTTTCTTCTAAATGTTTTATGGTTTTACATCTTACATTTAGCTCTATGGTTCGTTTTTAGTTTGTTTTTGTATCAGGTGTGAGGTGTAGGTTGAAGGGCACATTATTGGCTGTCTACGTCCTGTTCGTTTGTTCCTGCTAAATGATATAACAGCACCAGGTTCTACAGGAGCTGTGGAAGTAAGATAATATCCAGGGGGCAGGCTGTCTAAACAGTCCCTCCAGAAAATTAATCACCATCCCTGGCTACCTAGAATGAGCTTGGTGCCATGAAAACCAAACATTTCACCACTGAGCCTTCCTTTTGCAATCATATTATGCAACCAAATACTGTTCGTGTTGGATCTCTGAGGAGTCTCCTGTTGCCTCTTGCACAACCATCTAGAGCAAATTTCTGTTTGAAACAGGAATCGAATGTTGAAAATTTCTGTTGACATGATAGCAAACCACGTAAGGGTAGGATAGGGTGCATTTTATGGAAAGATGGTCTCAGAGGTGGAAAGGGCCCAAAGCAAGAATCCCTTCTACAGCCTCTTTGCAAGGAAGGTCAATCTTTCATTCAACAAATACGTTCTGAGCAGGAACTAGATCTCTGTTCCAGAACAGACATGGTCTCTGCTGAGGAGGGGTTAGGGTACACATGCACACACACGCATACACACACATGCACTGCCATGTGCCAAAAGCTAGCAATAGGATGCTGAGGGAATACATAGCAGACATGTCTAACCCAAACTTGGGAAGCCAATCTGTGCTTCCTGGAAGATGTGGCACTGAACCTGAGACCTGGTGGATGAGTTGCAGAGAGTGAGATGGAGTGCAGTGGGTGAGGCAGGAGTGGTAATAAGAAAGAAGACACTTCCAGGGAGGGAGTGCAGCAGGTGCAGAGGCCCAGAGGTGGGAACAAGTATGGTGGGCAGGGATCTAAGCATCCAGTACTGCCGGTGTTCAAGGGAAAGAACAGGGGATGGGGTTACCCAGTTCAGACCAAGAGGGGCCTTGAAAGTCCAGCCATTTCTGGATGACTCCAGGAATCCCCAACAGGGCTCTGGGCAGGGGCCTAAGAGGTCTGCATCTGCATTTTAGAAATCTCACTCTAGCAACATGGAGGCAGATTGGTGGGAATCTCAGTAGCTGGCTGGGGCGCTGGTTAGGAGACTGTCGCAAGAGCTGATAAAACCAGAGAGTAGGCAGTGGAGACGGGCTGATACATTTACACCAGAGTAGGGGCCGAGGCTTAAGGAGAGAAGATGAGGTGGTTTATTTAAATTTTTTTGTTTGTTTTTAATTGAAGGATAATTAATCTATGATATTCTGTTGGTTTCTGCCATACATCAACACAAATCAGCCACAGGTATATACACGTCCCCTCCCATGCCACCCCACCGCTCTAAGTGGTTGCAGAGCCCCGTTCTGGGCTCCCTGAGTTAGAGAGCAGATCCTCACTGGCTGTCTATCTTACCTGTGGTGGTGTATATCCTTCCATGCTACTCTCTCCACGCGTCCCACCCTCAAGGAGAAATGATGAGGTTTTAAAGATCACTTTAGGAAATGGAGGGATAAGTTGCACAAAGACAAGAGGTGAGTTGAGGTGTCAGCTGAGGTTGGAGCCTTCGCTTGGACACTCCTGAGGAGGAGTCAGATTGTTCCTTCTGCTTTGTGATCCTTCCATGTTTGACAGTCTCTGTCTGAGCAGAACCCCGCTTCCCTTTCCTGGTCCAACTTTGACCCTGAGGGACCACAGTGAACGGGTTCACCTCTGCTGACCACATCAGCCCTTTGACCATTCTAAAGATGCAGGTCACATTCTCTCAAGCTCTTCCTTCAATTTTCTCATCCCTTATTCCTATAACCACTTCCCTCTTGGCACAAGTTCCTCTTCTGGGTGGTCCCTCCACCTCCCACTTTTATTTTTTATTTTTAAGAAAAATTATTGACTCTGCTTTGCAGCATGTGGGATCTTATTTCCCAGACCAGGGATTGAACCCATGTTCCTTGCAGTGGAAGCTCAGTCTCAACTACTGGATCACCAGGAAGTCCCCTCTCACTTTAATCCCACAACGCCTAAACTCTGGAACAGGGACCTGATATTCTACCCTGAGCATATCACACTCCTCTTGTCAGGAAGGTTCCTCCCTTCCCTGAACATTTGAGACAACACCCTCAGTGGGATCTGGGGTATTCTGGGCAATAGGACAAGCCTGGGCCAGAGCCTCAGCTGGGGAAACAGGTTTGACGAGGCCCTCGCTGACTCGTCCCCAATCGCAAACAAGCTGGGTCTGGGAGCACATGATCCAGCTTTAGCAGCAAATGGATCTCCTGCCTTTTCTCCTCCGGTGAGAATCAAGCACCAGCAGCTATTCACAGGCCCATGATGGATCATCGATGTGGCTTGATGTGGAAGATATGGGCAGGACACTGGCTCCGTCTTTAGGAACGATGCAGCCTTCTTGGAAGAGAGGCTATAGGATGGGTGGTCAGAGAAAGGCCTGTACAGAAGAGACAAGGCCGCAGCTAGACCCCGAAGGGTGGGGGAATACCAGCCGGTGAGAAGAGTGAAGCAGTGTGCCAGGATGGCAAGGAAAGCTGCAGAAGTCAGAGTACTGAAGGCGGGCCCAGGGAAGGAAAGGAAGACCCTGTGATCACAGCAAAGTCTCTCCACGTGAACACCTAGAGAAAATGCTCTAAAGGTGAGCTGGAATCATATCAGGCTAGACTCTCCTCCTGGTCAGGAGTGGCCAAGAGCTCCTGGACCAGAGACAGAGGTGATTAAAAGGGTGAGCATTTGAGGTCTGGGTCTGACGAAGAAGCTAGTGACGAATCCTGCTCCCTGCTGTGGTCCCAGAGAACGCGGCTCCAGGATGCCCAGGAGGTCATCCAGGGAACCCAGAGCAGCATCTGGCTGGCCCGTTTGGCCTCCCCTTCAGGTGGTCTTTCCAGTCACTCTTCCTAGGGACATGACGACAAGAACAGTGGACAGTTCAAATCCGGGACCTGTTTGGGGCTGTGGTTCAAGGAGGGAAAGTGGCTTGGTAGGAAAAACAGCAGACTGGGAGCCCAGAGTCCAGATCTGATAATCTCTCCTTATTCTCTTCGTGTCCTCGGGCACTTCCCTTCTTCTCTGTGAGTTGTAGTTTTCCTTGGAAAAATAGGAGTTTGAGGTCAGGGTCTGGCTTACTTCTATGTTTTCTGACTTGAGTTTTTCACAGTCATCCTGAGCGCTGGCCCCACCTCAGAAGTCCTGGGCAGTTCTGCCCTTGGTGTGATCACCACGTCCAATGGGCAAAACGGGTCCCATGAGGTGAAGCAAACACATTCTCCCTGGAAATTCACACTCATGTCACTGGAGGGCTCTTGGCATTGACATCATCTCCGACAGGAAAATCCACATGCTTGTCAGAGACATTCTGGACCCTCCCATGTGGGCTGCGGCACCAGCACAGCTGAGTCACGTTCAGCAAAGGAAAGGTCACGTCTGGCTGACAACACTGATGACAGTCACCACTGCCCCGGGGGCTGAATTCCTGACCCATTTCCAAGTTCTGAGTTCAGAACGAGGGTGCCCTTTGTTGACAAATCTCCACCAGGATTAAAGGGAGTTGGATGTATCTTTGTCATCAAACACATCATGACAAATTATTTGCTAATTCATCCATCCAAAAGGTGGGGAATCGGGTGAAGTCAGTGTGCCAGGATGGCAAGGAAAGCTGCAGAAGTCAGAGTACTGAAGGCGGGCCCAGGGAAGGAAAGGAAGACCCTGTGATCACAGCAAAGTCTCTCCACGTGAACACCTAGAGAAAATGCTCTAAAGGTGAGCTGGAATCATATCAGGCTAGACTCTCCTCCTGGTCAGGAGTGGCCAAGAGCTCCTGGACCAGAGACAGAGGTGATTAAAAGGGTGAGCATTTGAGGTCTGGGTCTGACGAAGAAGCTAGTGACGAATCCTGCTCCCTGCTGTGGTCCCAGAGAACGCGGCTCCAGGATGCCCAGGAGGTCATCCAGGGAACCCAGAGCAGCATCTGGCTGGCCCGTTTGGCCTCCCCTTCAGGTGGTCTTTCCAGTCACTCTTCCTAGGGACATGACGACAAGAACAGTGGACAGTTCAAATCCGGGACCTGTTTGGGGCTGTGGTTCAAGGAGGGAAAGTGGCTTGGTAGGAAAAACAGCAGACTGGGAGCCCAGAGTCCAGATCTGATAATCTCTCCTTATTCTCTTCGTGTCCTCGGGCACTTCCCTTCTTCTCTGTGAGTTGTAGTTTTCCTTGGAAAAATAGGAGTTTGAGGTCAGGGTCTGGCTTACTTCTATGTTTTCTGACTTGAGTTTTTCACAGTCATCCTGAGCGCTGGCCCCACCTCAGAAGTCCTGGGCAGTTCTGCCCTTGGTGTGATCACCACGTCCAATGGGCAAAACGGGTCCCATGAGGTGAAGCAAACACATTCTCCCTGGAAATTCACACTCATGTCACTGGAGGGCTCTTGGCATTGACATCATCTCCGACAGGAAAATCCACATGCTTGTCAGAGACATTCTGGACCCTCCCATGTGGGCTGCGGCACCAGCACAGCTGAGTCACGTTCAGCAAAGGAAAGGTCACGTCTGGCTGACAACACTGATGACAGTCACCACTGCCCCGGGGGCTGAATTCCTGACCCATTTCCAAGTTCTGAGTTCAGAACGAGGGTGCCCTTTGTTGACAAATCTCCACCAGGATTAAAGGGAGTTGGATGTATCTTTGTCATCAAACACATCATGACAAATTAGTTATTTGCTAATTCATCCATCCAAAAATGCACCGAGCAACTATCTTACTTACTAAACGTATGTGTACGAATGGGCAGATGGATAAGGAGACTCAGGATCTGGTTCACTGATCAGCTGGACATATGAGGCAGGATTTTCTCTCTTACAGGAGACAGAAACTTAAATCTAGTAACTTATGAGAGAATAAAAAAAAAGAAGTGCTTTGATTTGTGATTCTGAAAATATACCAGAAGTGTGCAAAAGTCCCTCTTTACCTTGCAGCTCTGGTTTCTTTGGATTAGCTTCATCTTTAGATAGTCTTTTCACCATTCAATGACCGGGCGCACCCCCAGCAGCTCCAGGCTTACATTTTTCTAGGTTTGCAACACCAAAGCAAAGAGTGCCTCGCCCCCCAGGAGTTCTAGGAAAATGTCCTCGAGAGAATTCTCACTGGCCCAGCGAGTGTCAGGTCCTGACCCCCAGACAGATCGTGAGGCCAGGAGGGTCTGGCACGGAGTCTGAGTCCCGGGCCCACCCACCGCATATAGAGATGATACCAGCCCCAGAAAATCCCCGCAGACTGTGAGTGAGGACAAGGAGGAGAAGGGAACGGGTTCCGGGCCGGCAAAGCCCTCAGATGCCCTCTCACTGGGGAACTCTAAGGCAGTCCCTTGGCCCCTGAATACCTCTCCCTTTCCTCCCCATCCCCACCCTCACCACACAGGCTTCTTGTGACGTGGAAGCCCTCTGACAGTGGATGGGGGAGGGTGTAATTTTTTCCTCTGGTCACTTAATAGTAACCACCCCAGCTCCTCCTCCCTCTGGAAGCTTTAACGTCTTGGCTTCCAGACTCCTCCCTTTCTGACCTTGGCCACTTAATGTTTCCTGTCATCTAATGTGACAACTGCTCGTTAGGTATATGTGGAGCAGAAACAGTTCCCAGACCTCTGTCCAGCCCAACAAGAAAGACTGCCATGAGTAAGACCCTCTCTCCCCACACAGGAAACTCACCATCTAGTCAGGGATGCGTCTCCCATTGTTCTCTAATTGCTCCGTGTATAATTCTAATCTCCGAAACAAAACTACCAGTCCCGGGCAGGCAAGGCCAGGCCACAGCCTTATCTGCCCCTCACTGCCTCCCTCCAGGCTGTGGACCAGTCACAGGGCCTGGGAGCCCCCACCAGCAGATGTGTTGAAAGCCTTACCCCGCAGGTTCCAGCCTTTTTGCTGAAGGACATGAGTGCTCCCAGCAGCCAGGACGGTCCTCCTCTCTGCCACCTTACTCCATGGACCCTGCTTCCCACACCGCATCCCTCTGGCCCTCGGTCACCACACCCTACGCACCCTCGCCCCAGCTTAACAGTGGCTTTTAGCTTTGGTTCTGAAGTCACTGAGCTATGTGACCCTGGCTGCCCCTTGGATGGAACCATTCCAAGCCGAAGAGAGGAAGACTTCTTCTCTGATCTATACTGGACTGTCTTGCAAGGCCAGAAACAGGCTGGCAGCTTTGTGATCTGCTCCTGTGGGCAACAGGTATGTTCTGAGCATCCACCACTCTATGCCCAGAACATGTCGGGGAAAGTGGTGGGAGGCAGGCGGCGCTCTGTCCTCTGGGAGTTCACACACTCACAGGAGAGACCCTTGCTGCTCCCCCAACCCTGGGGGAGTTTACCATGCTCTCCAGCGATCCCTTCTACCCAGTTATTCGGATAGGGATAAACATGATACAAGTACCCAGGTGTCTTGGTGATGGGACAGGGGTGTGAGGAGGACAGGAACAGAGGGGCCTCATGATACACGACTCAAAATGGGCGTTCTATGTCTTCTGTCAATCAGGTCCCTGGACTTCGTATATGGACGCAAACTCCCCTCCTCACCTACTACAAGGGAGGTGGGGCAGCCACTGGCCACATGCTGGGGCATCTTGGCTTTGGCCTTAACCATTTGTTCAAGGCTTCCATAAGGACTCTCCTGGGAGCTCCTGTGCCCGCTTACCCCAGTGAGCCCAGGTCTGCAGTGGGTACCCCTGTTTTTATCTTTGACATCCAGTGAGCTAAGCTGGCAGGGACCTCACGAAGACGCCAAGCCCCCACACAGGAAACTCACCATCTAGTCAGGGATGCGTCTCCCATTGTTCTCTAATTGCTCCGTGTATAATTCTAATCTCCGAAACAAAACTACCAGTCCCGGGCAGGCAAGGCCAGGCCACAGCCTTATCTGCCCCTCACTGCCTCCCTCCAGGCTGTGGACCAGTCACAGGGCCTGGGAGCCCCACCAGCAGATGTGTTGAAAGCCTTACCCCGCAGGTTCCAGCCTTTTTGCTGAAGGACATGAGTGCTCCCAGCAGCCAGGACGGTCCTCCTCTCTGCCACCTTACTCCATGGACCCTGCTTCCCACACCGCATCCCTCTGGCCCTCGGTCACCACACCCTACGCACCCTCGCCCCAGCTTAACAGTGGCTTTTAGCTTTGGTTCTGAAGTCACTGAGCTATGTGACCCTGGCTGCCCCTTGGATGGAACCATTCCAAGCCGAAGAGAGGAAGACTTCTTCTCTGATCTATACTGGACTGTCTTGCAAGGCCAGAAACAGGCTGGCAGCTTTGTGATCTGCTCCTGTGGGCAACAGGTATGTTCTGAGCATCCACCACTCTATGCCCAGAACATGTCGGGGAAAGTGGTGGGAGGCAGGCGGCGCTCTGTCCTCTGGGAGTTCACACACTCACAGGAGAGACCCTTGCTGCTCCCCCAACCCTGGGGGAGTTTACCATGCTCTCCAGCGATCCCTTCTACCCAGTTATTCGGATAGGGATAAACATGATACAAGTACCCAGGTGTCTTGGTGATGGGACAGGGGTGTGAGGAGGACAGGAACAGAGTGGCCTCATGATACACGACTCAAAATGGTCGTTCTATGTCATCTGTCAATCAGGTCCCTGGACTTCGTATATGGACGCAAACTCCCTCTCCCTCACCTACTACAAGGGAGGTGGGGCAGCCACTGGCCACATGCTGGGGCATCTTGGCTTTGGCCTTAACCATTTGTTCAAGGCTTCCATAAGGACTCTCCTGGGAGCTCCCCTGTGCCCGCTGCTTACCCCAGTGAGCCCAGGTCTGCAGTGGGTACACTCAGAAACCCGTGCTTCCCTTGTATCTTTGACATCAGTACAGCCTGATTGCTGGAGACCAGCTGAAGGAACAACTGGTGGACAAGTCTACAGTGAAATAAAGCTGCCAAACTGAACAGAGCCAGACAGAATGACCCTCTCTTAGGCACACAGGAATTGATGTTTTAATAAGAAATTTTAAAAATTGATCAAATCAAAATGTAAAAAAATTGATCCATTTGGCTTATTGAACATCCCTTGAACTCCTGAAGGTGAGGCTTTCCCTGTCAAATCTCTGCTCTTATCTGCTTTGAACTCAGAGACAAAATTAATCCTGGGATCCTGGTCCCCTTCTTTCTCTCCTACCTCTTTCCGACATTAAAATCTGTCTCTGCCTTTCATATCCGGGCGGGGGGGTGGTGGTGGCGGGGGAGGGCGGAGCTCCAGTAATGAATGTTTGAGAAACACTTTGAGACCCTTGATGAAAGGCAGCTTATAAAGTACAATTAAAAATAACAGGGATAATTACTAGCTGGACTGGTCCCAGTAGGATAATTAGAGAGTTTTCCTTGGGCAGATTCTGGATTCACGCAGAAACACACAGGTTCATGAGGTAAAACTGACCTGAGATTTCAGGGGTCATTATTAGGCTTCCTCCATTCCAGGATCAGAGACTAGAATCTTTGTGAAACCTGAGGTGCATCATAGTAGGCCAGAGCTGGAAAGGATCTTTGAGATGATCTGTCCACCCTCCACCCCCTTGATATACAGATGAAGACATTGAGGCCCAGAGAGGCAAGGTGACCAACTCAAAGTGGCACAGCGTATGTGAGAGTCACATCTTGGGAGGTCCAGTCCCTGTGTATCCCAATTCAGGGACTCCTGCCACTCCTCTCCTAGTCAGTAAAGCCCCTTTGCTCATCTCTACGCTTTCCATTGCACAAAAGAGCAATGGAATGAGTCAGAGAGAGCTGAGTACAAATCTTAGCTCTGACATGTATGAAAGACAGTAGCAAGTAACTGGCAAGTAAGCCTCAGTTTCCTGATCTGTAAAATGGGAATAACAATACCCCCTCCATAGACATGCTGCTAGAAGCCAGTGAGCAATGCCCACAGGAGTGCCTGGCGTGGAACCTGTGTTCAGTCAATGCTGCTGAAAGAAATGTGCCGAGAATGAGCCCGGCAGTGCCAGGCTTGAACCTACAGTCCTTGCTTCATAGAGGCATCTTCAGTCAGTATTTAATGAGCACCTATTACATGCTGCACGCAATACTAAGCTCTTTGGGCTTTATCTCACTCAATCATCATCATCATGCCCATGAGGGCAGCGATGAGGAATCGTGTTTCAGAGAAGTCAGCTAATGTGCCCAAGGCCCCACAGCCAAAGAGGAGGCAGGACTTGAACCTGTGCTGCTGGCAACTACACAACACTGCCTACTGTTATGAGAAGAGACATGAACACCCTTGCGACCACAATGGAGCCCTCAAAGGAGTCCTTGCTGCGATACTGGAAAGGAGTGACAGAGGGGTGGGGTCATTGGTAGCCTAAGATAAGCTACTCAAGCACTTTTGCCTTCAAGAGTATGAAAGTTACACTCTTCTCCTCGTGTAAGATTCTAAGGGGCTGCAAGGCATGAAGGGCAGTCAGTAGCTGTGGCTGAATCTGGAATCAAGAAGTCTAGATTTGGTCATGCCTCTGCTCTTTAGAGTCCAAATACCTTTACTCAAGTCCCTTAAGCCCTCCGCCTTCAGAGCCCCAAGTTCCTGGTCTGGAAAACAATGATGATTCTCACTTTATCCCTGTAAAAGGGATCTCCGGAGGCTCAAATGGGAATGAACACAGAAGCCCTTTGTCACTGCAACCTTCTGTAAAAATATAAATCATTACTGTTTCTACCGATAGCTTTGAAGGCTTTCAGTGTGATGGAGGTGGGGCTGGAGGTCCCAGGCTGGTGGGGGACCTCAGGCACGCATGGTAAGCGGGGGACCACACATATTACCTGACTTTGAAGGACAGTGCAGTCTATACAGAGCTCTGAGCTCAGAGTATTTGGTTGGAAGAAGGCACTTGAGGGGACCAGCCCATTGAAATTCAACTGTAAACCTAATGCGTCCCATTTATCTCAGGTTTCCACTGTCTCCCAGCTGAGACCCAAGTTGTCACATTCTTGCTTCTGTGTGTAGGGAAAAAACAGCCTCTGTGAAAGGCCATTCACTGGGTGAGGACAGCAAAGGAGGAAAGAAGATGATCTGAGTATCATTAATCACTCCTGGGAGATTTCCTCATCAATCAAGACGTTCTCAGATCCTCCTAGAAACTAGAATAACCAGGACGGTGTTCTGAATTACCCTGCTCAGGGCGGATAGCTCTGAGTCATTCTCTCCAAGGATTTCCAGGGCTGACTGAGAGCATGACAGTGGCTCAGACCATCAGAGCTGAGGGGAACACCCAGGCCGCCCTCTGTCAGCCTCTGGGCCTCTTGGAAAGAGAGCCATCTAATACCCTAGAGACAGGCGCGCACTCCCTAGCATTGTCAGACACTCTCCAGCCACTGTCTGCTTCCAGGTGATCCTCACTCACTGCTTGAGGGTCTCGGCACCACTGGTATCGTACCAACTTCAAGACACCCCTTCCCAAGACAAAATCCCCTATGTTAGGTGGATGAAACAATATAAGCAGACGTGCACAGCTCTAGGCATCAGAGAGAAAGGCTTGCATTCAAACCCTGGATCAAAACCTCATCAGTTGTGTGACTGTGGGAAATTTTAACTAGCCTCTCTGAACCTTTGTCCACTTATCTTTAAAACAAATAATAATCCTCAACACTTTTCTGGACTGTTGTAAAGGCCCAAACTAACACAGAGATCATGCTTGCACACAGTAGGTATTCAATAAGCAGTAGTCTTTATACGGCAGGAATTAGTCATTTTAGAAACATATATTGAGGGCTCACTTTGGGGGAGCTGCTCTGCTGGGTAAACTGCACCCAGGAAAGCGGAACAGAGGAACAGAAAGAGAATGGTTGGTGGGAGGGACTTCTCTGGTGGTCCAGCGGCTAAGACTCAGCACTCCCAATGCAGGGGGCCTGGGTTCGATCCCCGGTCAGGGCACTAGATCCCCAATGCTCCAACTAAGAGATTCCACATGCCGCAACTAACAATTGATTCCGTGTGATGTAATGACAATCCTGTGTGATGCAACAAAGACTCGGTGCAGTCAAATAAATAAAAATAAACAAATATTTTTTAAAAATACAGAGAATGGGCTTTCACGTCAAAGGCCTGGGTTCTAACCCAAGCATTTAGCAACCTGGTGTCCCTGGACAGTAGACGGACTGGGCCTCCCTGAGCCTCCCTCCTCTCGTCTCTGTGCAGGGATGGCGTGGGGGTTAAACGAAATGAAGCACATCAAGCACTGGGCCCAGGGCCTGGCTCAACACAAACTCTGAGTAGGTGGGAGTCACATTTCAAGAGTTCAGGATGCTAAATATGTGAAGAAGCGCAAGGCCAAGTTCAGGCAGGCCAGCGGACATCTTAGTATGTACAATTTAAAGAGATCTTATTTAATGCCATGATTTCTGACTCTGGACTCCATGGGCTATTTCCTTTGTCCATTTGTTTTCCCAGTAAAATAGACCCTTGAACATAGAGGGACAAAGTCCTGTCCCTTTAGACTTACCATGCTGCCTTTGAGAGTAGAAGGGGACCAAGGCGGGGGTGCAGGACCAGCTCCACACAGTTTCTGCTGAGGATGGGGTCGCTGAGGCAGATCAGCTGTGTAGACAGAACATCAGGGAGGGAGCAAAGGGACGAGGGCAGGGGGCGAAACATCAGCAGGCACAAGGGCTCCAAGGCCCTGAAGACAGGAGGCATTAACAGCCCCAAGACCCCTGAGCCCAACCTCCGGGATCACGCCCAGCCCGGGAACGGCCCAGGACGGGGTCCCTCCCATCCACAGGCCCTCTGTGGGCCTGAGAAAGGCAGCGGCTGACAGACACATAGCACTAATCCTAGTCTGTCTTCATTTGAGCCACCGGACCCAGGGAGATGCCAGCGGAGGGAAAAGACCGGTTTCATTTCGTCCCTCTGCTGGAATATCCACCCAAAAGGCCTGGCCGGCTTCTGTTTCAAGTCATACGGTAAAGGAAAGCCATGCTTCTCAGCCCGGTCTCCTGGGCTGTATAAGGTTCTGAGCCTGTGGGTCTGGGTGGAGCCTGAAATTCTGCATCTCTAACGGGTTCCCAGGTGATGCTGAGGCTTTCCTGAAACTCTCTGCCTATGAAGCATATCACGATGTTAGAGAAAATATTTAAAAACATATTTTTAAACAAAGGAAGGGGAACCCAAGGCCAGGACAGAAGCCAGACCAACGTCCGAGTGGATGCATGTGAAGAAATGGTCACATTCTCAGGGAACCGGCGCAACCTTGTGGCCTAGAACTGCTCACATAGAATTGCGCTCGACACAGGGAGAGCGACACTCAGCATTAACTATGGGCCCACGCAGGCTGGGGAGGCGCACTGGAGACCCTGCCACAGAAAGCCAGGATTCAGGGAA
This sequence comes from Tragulus kanchil, assembly GCA_022376925.1. Lineage (NCBI taxonomy): Eukaryota > Metazoa > Chordata > Mammalia > Artiodactyla > Tragulidae > Tragulus > Tragulus kanchil. The sequence continues at coordinate 65,105,270 of JAIOJX010000006.1, read as the reverse complement.
GGCCATACACCCTGAGGAACATGGGGCGAGATGAGGACAGCAACAACAAAGAGAAACAAAAAACAAGGAAAAGGGTCTGTGCAGGCCTTGATTTGGGGGACCTGGAGAAAAAGGTTGTCCTTGGATGTTTGAGAGCTACTGGCTCACCCTTGCTTGACACAGGAGCATGAAATGACACGGTGGCCTGGCCTTAACATGTCTTTAACATGATCTTTAAATTTCCTGTAAATATCCTTTAAATTTCAAGTCGACCCTAGTCTACTACATGTCCTGATGTCTGGAAGCAATCACAAGTCTTCCTATAGGGATGCGTCTCAAGCCAAAGCATCCAGAGTTACGGTAGGATCCTCCCTCCAAAAGGGCCTCATTGACCAAATCTCAACGCATCCAAGGAGACAGTTAAAAGACGGAATCAGGCCCACAAAGACTCCAGATGTGGGAACAGAGACCTCCATAAAGAAATGGACGGGTCCCTCCCATCCACAGGCCCTCTGTGGGCCTGAGAAAGGCAGCGGCTGACAGACACATAGCACTAATCCTAGTCTGTCTTCATTTGAGCCACCGGACCCAGGGAGATGCCAGCGGAGGGAAAAGACCGGTTTCATTTCGTCCCTCTGCTGGAATATCCACCCAAAAGGCCTGGCCGGCTTCTGTTTCAAGTCATACGGTAAAGGAAAGCCATGCTTCTCAGCCCGGTCTCCTGGGCTGTATAAGGTTCTGAGCCTGTGGGTCTGGGTGGAGCCTGAAATTCTGCATCTCTAACGGGTTCCCAGGTGATGCTGAGGCTTTCCTGAAACTCTCTGCCTATGAAGCATATCACGATGTTAGAGAAAATATTTAAAAACATATTTTTAAACAAAGGAAGGGGAACCCAAGGCCAGGACAGAAGCCAGACCAACGTCCGAGTGGATGCATGTGAAGAAATGGTCACATTCTCAGGGAACCGGCGCAACCTTGTGGCCTAGAACTGCTCACATAGAATTGCGCTCGACACACGGAGAGCGACACTCAGCATTAACTATGGGCCCACGCAGGCTGGGGAGGCGCACTGGAGACCCTGCCACAGAAAGCCAGGATTCAGGGAAGGCCATACACCCTGAGGAACATGGGGCGAGATGAGGACAGCAACAACAAAGAGAAACAAAAAACAAGGAAAAGGGTCTGTGCAGGCCTTGATTTGGGGGACCTGGAGAAAAAGGTTGTCCTTGGATGTTTGAGAGCTACTGGCTCACCCTTGCTTGACACAGGAGCATGAAATGACACGGTGGCCTGGCCTTAACATGTCTTTAACATGATCTTTAAATTTCCTGTAAATATCCTTTAAATTTCAAGTCGACCCTAGTCTACTACATGTCCTGATGTCTGGAAGCAATCACAAGTCTTCCTATAGGGATGCGTCTCAAGCCAAAGCATCCAGAGTTACGGTAGGATCCTCCCTCCAAAAGGGCCTCATTGACCAAATCTCAACGCATCCAAGGAGACAGACCACCATGAGTGAGAGGCAGAGGAAACAGCACACTGTGGAATCAGGCCCACAAAGACTCCAGATGTGGGAACAGAGACAAATGAACAATCGTGTTTAATACACTTAAAGAAATAAAAAGAAAATAAAATTAAGTCAAGAGTTCTCAGTTGCTCAAGTCGTGTCTGACTCTTTGCGACTCTATGAACTGTAGCCTGCCAGGCTCCTCTATCTGTGGGATTTTCCAGGCGTGAATACTGGAGGGGTAGCCATTCCTTTCTCCAGAATAAAGAGTAAGAGACTATAAAAATGACCAGGCAGACTTGAAATAAATAATCCTAGTATCTACCAATGATGAACAAGTTTCCCTAGCTTTCTGTATTGAAACCAACACATTTTCTATTAGAAAAATGTCTGGAACGTGCCCACCCCCTCCCTGGCTACTAAAGGAAGCCTGCTCACACCTGCCCTGTGTCAGCAGCAGGGAATGTTATTGCAAATATTTTTCCAGAATCATCTCTCCACCTGGTCCATCCTGTCGTAGGCCACTCCTCCCAGCTCTGGGAGTCCCCATCTTCCTTTCCAGCTCCCAGCTCCTATTTCAGGCACTCCTCCTTATTTAGGTGACACATCCAGACATTCCTTGCATCCTCTCCCAACTGCATGGGAGCCCCGTTTTCACGGTGGGGTCCTCCGTCCCGGGCGAGGGTCTCAAACGTGACTGAGCCTGCCAGGGGTTACCATCCCGCCCCCTTCTGCCCTCACCACCAGCGTATCTGTTTACAAAGCACCTCTCTTGTCTACCAAAGCACTGTTGTTCTCATAAACAGAGGAGACTCAGAGTCATCACCAAGCAGTTTAGAAGTCAACAGAACCAGGATTCAAAACAGGACTCACTCCCGTGCCGTCTTGGTCCCATGCATGTTCTACCGTGTTCCATGGCCGCCTCCAATGATGGCAATGACCAGTTGCCAGCCGGTGCTTCTGTGGCCTTATTATGTCAACCCCCTACCAGTGTTCATCGATCTGAATAGACATTTCCTTCGTTTTACCTCGTGGATTAGGAAATCTCTGGGGAATGCCAAAATACTTGCTTTGATCCTTTTGATCAAGGAAAATGTTAATTTATGTCCCATCTGTCTGAGGATAATCTGCCTCTGGCTACAGTCAGTGGAGACATATGAACAAGTCACTCCGAGGAAGAGTCAGTGTAAGTTTAGCAGAGATGTGGAAGGGAGACAGGGTCCCATGCCTCTTCCCTTCCCTGTCTTAAGGCAATGTCTCAAAATCCCACAGAACCTTTTATTTTTACTTTTAGAAACATGAAAGACCAAGATACATGACCATATGTGTAAATGCTACAGATACTAGGCAAATTGTGAAATTTTGGTTAGGGCTCCGTTAGAGTTACTTCTGGGAGAGTTTCCAGCCACAAACTGAAAAGGAAATTTGTGGGCGCCCTCTTGTGGGGAGATCTAGATTGCAGAGCTGCCCCCGAGTGCTCGGGAGCATGTGGGGTGAGCCAGAGCGGTACTGCCCACCTTCATGGAGTTTACATTCCAGTGGAGGCAGGTGAGGAAAGGAATGAGCAGGTAAATGGGCAAGATCCTTTCAGAGAGTGAAAACAAAGAACATAAAATAGGGCGAGGTGATCATGTCTGAGCGGAGGGGGTTTGACTAGGGGTACAGGATGTGTGTTCAAGGAAGGTGGCTAGGGGTGGGATGGCTGCGCCCCCATGACAAGAAGGTACTAACCACGTGGAGATCAGGGGCCCGTGTGCCACGCCCTGCAAAGGTCTGCAGGCACACCCAAGCACAGAGCACGGAGAAACCAGTGTGGCAGGTGACGCAGAGCAAAGAGAGCACCCACGTCCTGCATGTGGGAAATCGGGCTCTGGCACATGCTTTCAGAACCCCTGATTCTCACCCCGGTGCCTGCCCCCATACCAGGTCCTTCAGCAAATCCTGCCAGCTCTGACGAAGACCACCCACCTCCTCTCCTATGGCAGGTTCCTAACAAATCTCCTTGCCACCAGCAAGGTATCCTCCTCTCGTTAGAAAAGTCGCCTTTTCAATGGATCGGATCTCACTCTTGCTTAGAGCTCTTTAACAATGATGCACTTAGAATAAACCCAACTCAGGCCGTCCTTCTCCCTCCCGCCCTCTGCTGCAGCCAGAGTGGAAGCTAACTGCTTTTCTGCTGTAGGACCTTGGTGCTTGTGATGCCCTCCACCAGGAATGCTTCTTCCCTGGTTCATATCAGGTCTGTTCCCTTTCATCCTCCAGGACTCAGCTTAACCTTCTCAGAGAACCCCCAGTTTACTCCAGATCCCAGCAGCAGGCAGAGTTCCTTCGTAGTAGCCACCACTCTGTGTGACGGTTCTATTCGGTCCTTGTTTTCTTGCTGTCTCTTTCCACGCGGGGTTCTGACCTCCACAAGGGCAGAGACCATGACATTTTTATCTACCACTGGATCTTGTGTACCTCTGAGCTCCTGGCATTCAAGTGATGTTTGTGGAATGAACCAATGAGCCCCAGGAAATGGGAGCCCATGAAGATCTTAGTGATAATGGAGCCCAGTGCTTTTCAAAGTTTATTTTTAGAATAGAACCTCCGAGGTGAGACAGCAGAGTGAGCCCTGCCCTCCCGGTTCTGTCTTTGTACCACCAAGAGCCCTGAGTGAGCTGAGGATGCTGTGGGCTCTTGAGAAATCCTCCAGCTGGCTAAGTGGTCCTGAACTGCCCGCTAGTCCACCATTTCTCTGACCGCTGCCTCTGTTTGCACCTTTAGGACAGAAGCAGGATGGAACATGGCCTTTTGAATGGTCATAAGCAGTTTAGGAAGTGGCTAGAGTTAATTGTTTTGGAGGAAATTCACACACGAAACATATTTGGGAACCTGATTCACCCTCTGGGGGAGAGGTGAGCGCTGTGGTTTTCACTTCAAAGAACAGCAAGTGACTGTGGGTTCAGGCAAATGGGGAGAACTTCCTGGCAGCCCTGTGTACACAAAAGAGGGGACATGGACCACCCCTTTCCGAAACCAGCTAGCACAGCCCAGTGGGCCCACACAGAGCACGAGACAGCCCTGGGCTGGCTCTTGAGGGGTCTGGGTGTCCTGCCTGGGAATGGGCCTAGGTTTGTTAGATATCTCTTATATACCACTTCACATACCCTAGGCTCATCTTTTTACCTTGGCTGAGGTGACCAGGGGTATAACAGCTGCACAGAATTGCTTCTGCTTCCTAATGGCTCCTTATTAGCTGTGTGATCTTAGGCAAGTGGCTTAACCTCTCTGTCTCTCACTTTATCATCTGGAAACAGGGGGTGATAAAGGCACTCACTTCATATGGTTGTAGTGAAGACAGTATGAGTTAATACATGGGAAGTGCTTATACCAGTGTCTGGCCCAGAGAGAGAGAGACCTTGCTACTATTATGATTCTTCTATCCGGGGCTGAGTGACACAGGAGGGAGATGGGCCTCCTCACCCCAAGTCTGCTAAGCTAGGGCCTGACTGGCTGTGGGTGGGAGCTGACTGCAGCCCTCAGGCCTGTGGGTGAGAGGGTTGGGGGAGTGGACAGGAACTTCCATTTCTCGAAGGTGCAGAATCTCAGAAGAGTCTAACATCTCAGGGAGAAGATACGCTTGCTCTCTAACATGCAGAGGTGAGGAGACCAAGGTTTAGCAAGCTGGAGCGAATTGCCAGAGGTCACATGGCCAGGAGCGGCTGACCAGGGCTCCAACCCACCCGGCAAGCCTGGGCCTAGTCCCCGTGCCACCGTGGGACGCCGCAGAGGCCAGAAAGGAAAGGATATGATTTGTTCCCTGGATGAGTAACCCCAGATCACCTCTTAGAACTGGTTTTAAGCTTTAGCAGCAGCGGCTGCATGGCCACGTGTGTCTATATCCAACGTTGTGCACGCAGCCGCGGGCGTCTACACACGTCATGCACGCAGCCGCGGGCGTCTACACACGTCGTGCAGTGCACATATACTTGTGGCCCTTCAGTTTTGTCCTCCTCCCAGCTGCAGTTACCAAGTTCACAAATTGGTGACCTGCACAAAGCAAAACACCGCTATTGCGTCTCTTGCCAGACATCACCCCTCTCCGTGCGAGGTGGCACAGGTCTCTGTAAAAGGTCTTTGCTGTCTCAGCAGCCAGTCAACTTACAGTTTTTCTGAGTTCCGGCTGTGTTTTCTTTCTAATTGAGGTGTGAAAAGTTCCAGGCTCAACTGAAGTTCCTGATGAAGAAATACAACTGTTCACGTAAAACGATTGCCTGGGAATGGGCCTAGGTTTGTTAGATATCTCTTATATACCACTTCACATACCCTAGGCTCATCTTTTTACCTTGGCTGAGGTGACCAGGGGTATAACAGCTGCACAGAATTGCTTCTGCTTCCTAATGGCTCCTTATTAGCTGTGTGATCTTAGGCAAGTGGCTTAACCTCTCTGTCTCTCACTTTATCATCTGGAAACAGGGGGTGATAAAGGCACTCACTTCATATGGTTGTAGTGAAGACAGTATGAGTTAATACATGGGAAGTGCTTATACCAGTGTCTGGCCCAGAGAGAGAGAGACCTTGCTACTATTATGATTCTTCTATCCGGGGCTGAGTGACACAGGAGGGAGATGGGCCTCCTCACCCCAAGTCTGCTAAGCTAGGGCCTGACTGGCTGTGGGTGGGAGCTGACTGCAGCCCTCAGGCCTGTGGGTGAGAGGGTTGGGGGAGTGGACAGGAACTTCCATTTCTCGAAGGTGCAGAATCTCAGAAGAGTCTAACATCTCAGGGAGAAGATACGCTTGCTCTCTAACATGCAGAGGTGAGGAGACCAAGGTTTAGCAAGCTGGAGCGAATTGCCAGAGGTCACATGGCCAGGAGCGGCTGACCAGGGCTCCAACCCACCCGGCGAGCCTGGGCCTAGTCCCCGTGCCACCGTGGGACGCCGCAGAGGCCAGAAAGGAAAGGATATGATTTGTTCCCTGGATGAGTAACCCCAGATCACCTCTTAGAACTGGTTTTAAGCTTTAGCAGCAGCGGCTGCATGGCCACGTGTGTCTATATCCAACGTTGTGCACGCAGCCGCGGGCGTCTACACACGTCATGCACGCAGCCGCGGGCGTCTACACACGTCGTGCAGTGCACATATACTTGTGGCCCTTCAGTTTTGTCCTCCTCCCAGCTGCAGTTACCAAGTTCACAAATTGGTGACCTGCACAAAGCAAAACACCGCTATTGCGTCTCTTGCCAGACATCACCCCTCTCCGTGCGAGGTGGCACAGGTCTCTGTAAAAGGTCTTTGCTGTCTCAGCAGCCAGTCAACTTACAGTTTTTTTCTGAGTTCCGGCTGTGTTTTCTTTCTAATTGAGGTGTGAAAAAGTTCCAGGCTCAACTGAAGTTCCTGATGAAGAAATACAACTGAGAGTTTTTTCACTGATAAAATCTGCCTATTTGAACTTCAATCAATACAGCTAACACTTGATAAAAATTCCCTTTTTGGTTTAATGAGCATCATGTATTGAGTATGAAATCTTCACACCACATGGTTCACAGGTTAAGGATAAAGGTATACAGACTCATGGTTAAAAATCAAAAGGAAAAGATGTATCCTTATTGCTCCCTGATTGAAAATGTCCAGAGATGGTGAGGGGGTGCCTCCCAGGCCAGACTTCCCCGCCCCCACCACCAGACACAGGGACTCGCCTGTGAGGGCTGAGAGGAAGGTGGGTCCTGAAAATTTGCCCCCTGAGGGACACCTTGGGGGCTGGGCTCTGGAGGAGGTGAGCCAGGGAAGGGTCTGTTGGCAAGGGCACTGTGCCAGGCAGGAGTCAGGAGCGGGATTCCAGGCCTGGCTCCTTGTGCAAATCCCAGTGCCCCAAACAGGGCCCTCGACGTCCTGGGTGCTCAGTCATGTACTTGCTGAACTGACAGATGAACGAACCAATGACTGCATGACGGTGTCCCTGCTCTCAGGGAGCCTCCAGCCTGCAGGACAGACTCATGGATGTTACTCCAGAGCAGAAGGTGCTCTGTCAGATCTATGGGGCAGCGCACAGGAGTCAGCCAAGGGAAGTGCCCCTGTGAGCCAGAATACATTCCAAGAAGGGAACCTGACGGTCCTAAAGGATGAAGACGATTTCAAGAGGCAGAGCAGAGGGCCGAGCGCAGAGCACTAGAGGCCTGAGCACCCAGAGGCTCGGAGGCAGTCCCAGCCCAGCATCTGAAAGGCATGTGAGAAGGTGGTTTCACACTGCACCGATCTCTGGATTTGGGGATATACTCTGCTCCAGCTGGCCATATGTATTCCCCTCCATTCTCCCAAAGCATAACCCCAAAGGGCACAGTCATCTGTAAACTGGGCACGAGCCCAGCTCCCCAGCACTGGTTTTCTTGAGTTCAGCCCCACGCGGGGAGCTGATTTACTACAGAGATGTGTAGGTGCAGGACGCACAGGTGTCCTTCGTGCAGCAGCCCCGCCATCGGGGATCTCCAGGCTGAAGCGGGACCCAAGCCCAGGCCTGCACCTGGCCCTCCTCCTTTACCTCCTCCTCATCCGGCTGCCCAACCTGTTACCACGAGATTCACACGCACCTTACTTGCCCTGCCAGGGACAAATCCCACCATGTACCTCTCCCTGCCCCGCCCTGGGCAAACATGGGAGAGGGAAGCCAGAGAAAACCAGACTGGCAGGTCTCACTGGGTGGCAGCCAGGCCTCACCAGGAATTCGGGGAGGAAGGGGTGACAGGGAGTCGTGGAGGCTCCCTGGAGCTGGAAAGCTGTGGAGGGAGCTGCTCTCTGCGGGGACCAAGGGCCATGCTCCTCACCAGTGGCCCTGTGGCTCTAGCAATCCCTTGAATCTTTACAGGACTTCATAGATTACAGTCCATGTTCTATCGACTCTAACAGAGACGCAGCAACAGCAGTGGAAGCAGGCTCGCCCGAAGAGCTGGGTCTAGCCCATGGCATGTGTGTACGAGTGCGTGCTCAGGAGTGTCCGATCTTTGCGACCCCATGAACTGCAGCCCACCAGGCTCCTCTGTCCAGGAGATTTTCCAGGCACGAATACTGGAGTGGCTTACCATTCTTTCTCCAAGCCCACTGCTCTGCCTCAAAAACTTACAGGGGCAGACATGGCCTGAGCAGCTCCAGACCCTGCTGGCCTTGGGGACTTGGGTTTCAGGCCTAGCTTCAGAGGTTCTGAAGTGCAGGAAAGGAACGAGATGATAAAGATGACAGGGACAAAGACGAGCACGTTCTTGACAGTCCTGGGTTTTTCTCGTGTGCTGAGCCCTCACTTACATTAGAGGACCTCGCAACAACCCTATAAGCGGGTACAACCATCTCACACGTGAGGAATCTGAGGGCCAGTGAGGTTAAGCAACTTAACTGGTAGCAAAGTCAAGTCAGCAATCCTGTTGGATCTAGGATTTGAGACTGGGACCAACCATTCCAGAGGCTGACTTCACAGACACCGCCCTACACCGGTAGGAACGGCTGTCCTCGCTACCATCCATTAATAATCATCCGGAAGCAACGTGAGTCTCTTTGCTAGTCTGCTTAATTTGGACCTCTTTCCAAACTTCCTGGATGTGAGCCCCAAGCTGGCCAGCCAAGGCTGACGTTGAGTCCCACGATAAGCATTGCCTTCCACCTAGTGGCGCCATGTGGAATGTCACATTCCTTTTCTTTCCCCTCTTCATCTGACAAAAACCAAAATGTTAAAAGCTTGCTCTTTGCTTCTCCCTGCTTCGATATCCCTAAGAATAACTGCAGATAAATGCTATTTCAATTTTATGAATGATGAAATACAGATCCAAGGGAGGCACGGGGTTTCTTGAAGGTCACACAGGAGGATTATATAGAAGTTAAGAATCATTTATTGAAAGTGGGACTTTGAATAAGATATTTCATTATTTGCTTTTGGTGGACACCAAAAAAACCCTCTGTTACAATAAGATTTTCTTAGCTTTCTTTAATAAAAAGTTCCTCCTCTACCCATTTAGTTCCCATGCTGGCTCCACTGTATTTCAGTGTGGTATTTGAGGGAATCTGTTTCTGGGCTGTCTTTTCTAATCTGCTAGTCAATCTGTCTCTCCCTAGGTCTGCACCATACAGTCCTAACTGCGATAGCTTCACAATAAGATGCAGGTCCTCTATCCTTACGCTTCTTTTTCAGAAGCTTATTATCTATTTCTGATAATTCTCTTTAAATTTAAAAATTAGTTTGTCAAGCTCCATACAATTCTATTGAAATTTTCATTGTAGCTGCATTGACTATACAGCAGAGAAACAGAAGATAATTTGTATCTTTATAATATTAAATTTGCCTGTCCGTGAACATGAACTTTATTTACTTGGGTAATTTTTAATGTCTATCAGTTTGTTTTAATGTTTCTACATATAGGGTTGTACCTGTTTGGCTTTAGATCCAGTGAACTGCAACCCTATAAGCGGGTACAACCATCTCACACGTGAGGAATCTGAGGGCCAGTGAGGTTAAGCAACTTAACTGGTAGCAAAGTCAAGTCAGCAATCCTGTTGGATCTAGGATTTGAGACTGGGACCAACCATTCCAGAGGCTGACTTCACAGACACCGCCTACACCGGTAGGAACGGCTGTCCTCGCTACCATCCATTAATAATCATCCGGAAGCAACGTGAGTCTCTTTGCTAGTCTGCTTAATTTGGACCTCTTTCCAAACTTCCTGGATGTGAGCCCCAAGCTGGCCAGCCAAGGCTGACGTTGAGTCCCACGATAAGCATTGCCTTCCACCTAGTGGCGCCATGTGGAATGTCACATTCCTTTTCTTTCCCCTCTTCATCTGACAAAAACCAAAATGTTAAAAGCTTGCTCTTTGCTTCTCCCTGCTTCGATATCCCTAAGAATAACTGCAGATAAATGCTATTTCAATTTTATGAATGATGAAATACAGATCCAAGGGAGGCACGGGGTTTCTTGAAGGTCACACAGGAGGATTATATAGAAGTTAAGAATCATTTATTGAAAGTGGGACTTTGAATAAGATATTTCATTATTTGCTTTTGGTGGACACCAAAAAAACCCTCTGTTACAATAAGATTTTCTTAGCTTTCTTTAATAAAAAGTTCCTCCTCTACCCATTTAGTTCCCATGCTGGCTCCACTGTATTTCAGTGTGGTATTTGAGGGAATCTGTTTCTGGGCTGTCTTTTCTAATCTGCTAGTCAATCTGTCTCTCCCTAGGTCTGCACCATACAGTCCTAACTGCGATAGCTTCACAATAAGGTGCAGGTCCTCTCTCCTTACGCTTCTTTTTCAGAAGCTTATTATCTATTTCTGATAATTCTCTTTAAATTTAAAAATTAGTTTGTCAAGCTCCATACAATTCTATTGAAATTTTCATTGTAGCTGCATTGACTATACAGCAGAGAAACAGAAGATAATTTGTATCTTTATAATATTAAATTTGCCTGTCCGTGAACATGAACTTTATTTACTTGGGTAATTTTTAATGTCTATCAGTTTGTTTTAATGTTTCTACATATAGGGTTGTACCTGTTTGGCTTTAGATTTATTCCTAATAATATTATTGATATTATAAATGGTTCTTTTGAAAAGTTGTTTTAAATATTTTCTACTAATATAAAAATATTATAATCATTTTTATAATAAAACCTTCAGTATTCATCTTATACCCATAAATATTAATATAACTACATTATCTCCTTTTTGGTTAGTATTTCTTTGTGATTCTTTTTTCATTTCTTTACTTTTAATCTCTTAGGTTTTAAATTAATATCTCATAAATAGCATATTGAGCTTCCCTGGTGGCTCAGATGGTAAAGAATCCACCTGCAATGTGGGAGACCTGGCTGGGTTTGACCCCTGGGTTGGGAAGATCCCCTGGAGAAGAGACGGGCTACCCACTCCAGTATTCTTGCCTGGAGGATTTGATGGCTCATCCATGGGTCCCAAAGAGTCAGATATAACTGAGTAACTTACATTTCAAACACCATGTTACTGGCTCTCAACAGATTGCACTCATGGTATAAAGCAGCCCATGAAGAAGTAGAGGGCACACTGCCGTTTACTCAGGACAGAAGATCCCAAGACAAGACAGATCTGGTTCTCACCACAGTAAATATCCGTCGCCATACAAAGAGCATAGCCATGCTAAGGGGTGGAGAGCACAGAGGTAAGATGGGGACAGAGCAAAGCGGCCACAGGAAGCCTGCCAGGCAGCTGCCACTGGGAGCCGTGCTGCAGCCCAGTGATCAGGCTGAGGCTGGACACACACACATGCACACGCACACACACACACACGCTCACAGGGAACTCCAGCTCTGGGCACCCAGAAGCAAGGGAGCTGGCCCCCCTCTGAAGAGAGCCGCCCACAGAAAGAGACTCATCGGGACACATGATAGTAATGACTTCCGGGCTCAAGTGACAGGGTGACAGAGCAGGAGGACCACAGACGGCCGCTCCTGTGGCTGACAGCCAGCAGGATGCTCAGGCCCAGGGAGGAGGGCGCGTGGTGACAGGCGAAGGACTAGGAGCAGTTTTCATCCAGGACTTCACGAGAAGAAGAGAGAAGAGACGGGGGCTGAGGGGAAAGGAGGAGGCTGTCAGTGGAGGTTAGCAGTGGAGAAGCCCACGGCAGCTGCCCCTCGACCACAGAAGACAATGAGCTGAGTCAGCAGAACCCAGGCTCGGGCCCCCTGGGGGCTGCCAGAAGGGGTCCTCGCTCTAGAGCTCCCCTGGATTAGAAATCAGCTACGCACACAGCCACACACACCCTCAACAAAACTGTCCTTTATAGAGACTTTCTCTTGGGTCAAGATTCAAAGAATATAAAACTTGATTTTAGAAAATCCACCTGCAATGTGGGAGACCTGGCTGGGTTTGACCCCTGGGTTGGGAAGATCCCCTGGAGAAGAGACGGGCTACCCACTCCAGTATTCTTGCCTGGAGGATTTGATGGCTCATCCATGGGTCCCAAAGAGTCAGATATAACTGAGTAACTTACATTTCAAACACCATGTTACTGGCTCTCAACAGATTGCACTCATGGTATAAAGCAGCCCATGAAGAAGTAGAGGGCACACTGCCGTTTACTCAGGACAGAAGATCCCAAGACAAGACAGATCTGGTTCTCACCACAGTAAATATCCGTCGCCATACAAAGAGCATAGCCATGCTAAGGGGTGGAGAGCACAGAGGTAAGATGGGGACAGAGCAAAGCGGCCACAGGAAGCCTGCCAGGCAGCTGCCACTGGGAGCCGTGCTGCAGCCCAGTGATCAGGCTGAGGCTGGACACACACACATGCACACGCACACACACACACACGCTCACAGGGAACTCCAGCTCTGGGCACCCAGAAGCAAGGGAGCTGGCCCCCCTCTGAAGAGAGCCGCCCACAGAAAGAGACTCATCGGGACACATGATAGTAATGACTTCCGGGCTCAAGTGACAGGGTGACAGAGCAGGAGGACCACAGACGGCCGCTCCTGTGGCTGACAGCCAGCAGGATGCTCAGGCCCAGGGAGGAGGGCGCGTGGTGACAGGCGAAGGACTAGGAGCAGTTTTCATCCAGGACTTCACGAGAAGAAGAGAGAAGAGACGAGAGGCTGAGGGGAAAGGAGGAGGCTGTCAGTGGAGGTTAGCAGTGGAGAAGCCCACGGCAGCTGCCCCTCGACCACAGAAGACAATGAGCTGAGTCAGCAGAACCCAGGCTCGGGCCCCCTGGGGGCTGCCAGAAGGGGTCCTCGCTCTAGAGCTCCCCTGGATTAGAAATCAGCTACGCACACAGCCACACACACCCCCCCAACAAAACTGTCCTTTATAGAGACTTTCTAAATGACATTGCCCTGCGGTCTCAATTCTAATGGAAAGAATTCATAACATAAAGCTTGGAGGCTGTGGAGAGGGGCCTAGATTGCTGAGTATGTCACAGTGATGAAAAGGGGAGCCTCTAGGAGCCCTGAAGGACCTAAGGAATGAGAGTCATCCTGGGATCAGCTTTGGCCTCCGAGAGGTCTCTTTGGTACAAAGCCAATCCCGGGGAGGGGAGGGTACACGGAGGAAAGAAGCCTGCCTAGGCACCAAGGATTTTCATTTTAGATTCACCACCGCTGGAAAGTCTCTCATTTTATAGATAAGGAATTAAGACAAAACATGCTCCACAATTAAAATAATCAAACTGGAGATATATTACACGCTCCAAAACAGTATGGATAGTTGGATATCTTGTGCGCATGTGTCAAAGTATTCATTCAGTTGTTCCCACGTAAAGGTCTGTCTGGAACTGGAAGTCAGTCGCTCGGTCACGTGTGACTCTGGACTCCACGGCCCGAGTCCGCCAGGCTCCTCTGCCCAGGCGGCTCTCCGGGCAAGAACACTGGAGGGGGTTGCCATTTCCTTCTCTAAAAGGTCTGACTACAGATTTATATTTTCATCTGTATTCTACATATTCTCCTCTCAGCAACCTGAAAGAATATTCTGAAACACAGAGCTGATCAAGTTACTTCCTTGCTTAAATTCCCTCAGTGGACCCCTTTGCTCTCAGAAGGAAAGTCATATTTCCTATTATGGCTCCTATAAGCCATGTGTGGTGTAGCAGGACTAGAAAATAAAGTTTTAGGACAACCCAAAGATGGGATGGAGAAGAAAATGGCAACCCACTCCAGCATTCTTATCTGGAAAATTCCATGGACAGAGAAACCTAGTGAGCTATAGTCCTGGGGAGATATATATATATATATATCCATCTTCCCTGATGGCTCAGTGGTGAGGAATCTGCCTGCAATGTAGGTGACTCAGGTTTGATCCCTGGATTAAGAAGATCCCCTGGAGGAGGGCACGGCAATCCACTCCAGTATTCTTGCCTGGAGAATCCCATGGACAGGGGAGCCTGGGGAGCCTGGGCTGCAGTCCATGCGGTCACACAGTCAGACACAACTGAAGTGACTGAGCCACAAAGGTGGGAAATCTAACATGAGTGGCCCATGAAAAACTGGGACCTCAAAAGATTAAACCTTAATGCATTTCTCAGTAGTAAGAAATAAAACCACCAATAAACTGTTTCTAAAATTCTGTTTGCTTGGATGTGGGCAAACAGAAATTTGCTCTTGAGAACCGTACCCACAAGAAAGATTGTGGTCCGAATACACGCAACCTGTGGTCTCTCTAAAGCTGCAAATGATAGGTGTCGTTTCTGGGGACATCCAGAGAGACAAGAGCCACACTGGGAAGTTCCTCCAGTCAATCAGCAAATGAAAACACAAGTTCTTCTCTGCAGGAACTCAACTATAATTCAGATCTGAAAGAATTCACACAAATAAAGTTCCAAGGAAAGTGAAAATTCCAATGCTGAAGCCTATGCATGCCTGAAAGGGAAACATACAGAAGTTATGACATTTGTCCAAGGTCACATAGAGATGCCAAGTAGCCTGGCTCTAGAGTTTGTGGTCTTAATCACTAGGCAATACATGAAGAAATAATAGAAGAAAATCATCCAGAAATACTAAATGACAATAATTCTAAACTGCAGAAAACATTACAAACCCCAAACATGATATAAAGAGAAAGCTACTAGATGTACTTTGATGAAAGTGCACCCATCAGAGAAATAGGAAAGCTTTTAGAAAGTAAAAGCCAGATCACTGCAAGTGACTGGCAACTTGGCCAATGGCCAGTCTCACAAGAGTAACATTGGCAGCCAGCGACGGTGGGTCTCCAGTGTATTAGAGGTCACCCTGCAACACCACCCTGAAAAACCACCTCTGAGAAATGAGAGTGAAACAATGACATTAGCAAATAGAGAAAAACTAGGGCACTAACCACACAGAGACTCTCATGAAAGGAACTTCCAAAAGATGTATTCCAAGGAATGGAGGATCTGAGATGCAACACGAGAAAGAAAGAAAGTGTTAGTTGCTCAATTGTGTCTGACTCTCTGCAACCCCAAGGACTATAGCCTGCCAGGCTTCTCTGTCCATGGAATTCTCTAGGCAAGTATACTGAAATGGGCAGTCACTCTCTTCTCCAGGGGATCTCCCCGACCCAGAGATTGAACCCAGGTCTCCAGCATTGCAGGCGGATTCTTTACTGCTGAGCCACTAGGGGTGAAATGGAAGGTGAGCAAAAACACACTAGTTTTATGGGGATACATCTGAACAAACACTACTTAAACCGATAATAAATATTTATGTCTTGGAGGGGAGGAATACAGAAGCACAGCTGACCAGGAGCAAGAGGATCGAGGTTAAAGCTTTCTCAGGTCTTGCTACTGTTCATGAGGAGGCGCAGTTGTACAGTCTGTCCACTGCAGCAAACAATAGGGCAAAGGGGGAGAATAAGGGCTAAGATACAACCCCGCCAGGCAGCCCCTGGGTCCAGGTGCAGAGCTGTGACTACAGAGCAAGCACACTGCATAAGTATGTTAAGGAGCTACCGTGATTGCCTGGAAAATAGAACATAAAACTTCCAGACAAAACATCTTCTTGTGTAAAGCCAGTGATGGTCCAGGAAGTATCAAAGAACTTCATTGTCTGCTCCCATTTTTGAGACGTCTTTTCAAAGGGACAGTTTAGAGATCTGACCCTGATAAGCCAGTGACTGTACTGACGGATGCTGAGGCCCTCAGGGTTTCAGCCACGTCTCCAGCCAGCATCGCTTTGTGTCAAGTCCTGAGAGCAGCTTCTCTCTGCTGGGAAGTGCCCCCACTTGAAGAGAGAAAGCTACTAGATGTACTTTGATGAAAGTGCACCCATCAGAGAAATAGGAAAGCTTTTAGAAAGTAAAAGCCAGATCACTGCAAGTGACTGGCAACTTGGCCAATGGCCAGTCTCACAAGAGTAACATTGGCAGCCAGCGACGGTGGGTCTCCAGTGTATTAGAGGTCACCCTGCAACACCACCCTGAAAAACCACCTCTGAGAAATGAGAGTGAAACAATGACATTAGCAAATAGAGAAAAACTAGGGCACTAACCACACAGAGACTCTCATGAAAGGAACTTCCAAAAGATGTATTCCAAGGAATGGAGGATCTGAGATGCAACACGAGAAAGAAAGAAAGTGTTAGTTGCTCAATTGTGTCTGACTCTCTGCAACCCCAAGGACTATAGCCTGCCAGGCTTCTCTGTCCATGGAATTCTCTAGGCAAGTATACTGAAATGGGCAGTCACTCTCTTCTCCAGGGGATCTCCCCGACCCAGAGATTGAACCCAGGTCTCCAGCATTGCAGGCGGATTCTTTACTGCTGAGCCACTAGGGGTGAAATGGAAGGTGAGCAAAAACACACTAGTTTTATGGGGATACATCTGAACAAACACTACTTAAACCGATAATAAATATTTATGTCTTGGAGGGGAGGAATACAGAAGCACAGCTGACCAGGAGCAAGAGGATCGAGGTTAAAGCTTTCTCAGGTCTTGCTACTGTTCATGAGGAGGCGCAGTTGTACAGTCTGTCCACTGCAGCAAACAATAGGGCAAAGGGGGAGAATAAGGGCTAAGATACAACCCCGCCAGGCAGCCCCTGGGTCCAGGTGCAGAGCTGTGACTACAGAGCAAGCACACTGCATAAGTATGTTAAGGAGCTACCGTGATTGCCTGGAAAATAGAACATAAAACTTCCAGACAAAACATCTTCTTGTGTAAAGCCAGTGATGGTCCAGGAAGTATCAAAGAACTTCATTGTCTGCTCCCATTTTTGAGACGTCTTTTTCAAAGGGGACAGTTTAGAGATCTGACCCTGATAAGCCAGTGACTGTACTGACGGATGCTGAGGCCCTCAGGGTTTCAGCCACGTCTCCAGCCAGCATCGCTTTGTGTCAAGTCCTGAGAGCAGCTTCCCTCTCGGGGCAAAGTTTTGCTGGGAAGTGCCACTTCACTCACTCTCAAACATTCAGCATCAAACTTTTGAATATTTCAAAATGTGAAGGTGAAGATAGCTTGCTGGAGTTTCAGTTAACCTTTATATCACGAGTATGGCATTTTTTCTCATCCTTAAGAAACATGATTTGTAGGAACTGAGCTATTCCTTTTCTTATTAGGTTGTTAAGTTTCTTTCTTAGTAATGTGACAGAGATACAGATATAGACATAGACATTTTTGTCCAAAATATACATTATAAACACTTTTCCCCAGTTTGCTGTTTGACTTGCTTACCGTGGCCTAGTCCATGAAAAAAAAATTATTTTTAATTTTCAATTATTTGTATTCAACTTTTTTGTTTACAGTTTCTGAGTTTTGTGTCATGGTTAGGAAAGTCTTCCCCAATCCAGGGTTATAAACGAATTTCCTTGTGGTCACCAGAGGGAGGGGGAAGAGAGAGGGATGGACTGGGAATCTGGGATTGATAGATGCAAACTATTACATTTAGAATGGATAAACAACAAAGGAACTATGTTCAATATCTTGTGATAAACTAAAATGGAAAAGAAAATAAAGAAGAACATATATACATGCATAACTCAGTCACTGTGTGGAGAGAAGAGAGTGGCACAATATTGTACAGTAACTATAATTCAATTTTTCAAAAAAGAAAAGATTACTCCTCCTCCCCTACCAATCAGAGAATAACAGAATATTTATAGTTCAAATAAAATTCTTTGAACAGACAAAAAAAATTACCCCATGTTTCCATCTGATTCTTTTTGTTTTTCTTATTTGTATTTAAATACACAATCCGTTTTAAAGTTAATATGGTGTAAGATATGACACATGATCCCGACAGCATTTTACTCTAGATGGCTTCCCAGTTGTCCCATAACCTATCCTGATTTGTTATTTTTATTATTTTTATCTCTACTCCCTCCCAACTGAAAGGGGACAGTTTAGAGATCTGACCCTGATAAGCCAGTGACTGTACTGACGGATGCTGAGGCCCTCAGGGTTTCAGCCACGTCTCCAGCCAGCATCGCTTTGTGTCAAGTCCTGAGAGCAGCTTCCCTCTCGGGGCAAAGTTTTGCTGGGAAGTGCCACTTCACTCACTCTCAAACATTCAGCATCAAACTTTTGAATATTTCAAAATGTGAAGGTGAAGATAGCTTGCTGGAGTTTCAGTTAACCTTTATATCACGAGTATGGCATTTTTTCTCATCCTTAAGAAACATGATTTGTAGGAACTGAGCTATTCCTTTTCTTATTAGGTTGTTAAGTTTCTTTCTTAGTAATGTGACAGAGATACAGATATAGACATAGACATTTTTGTCCAAAATATACATTATAAACACTTTTCCCCAGTTTGCTGTTTGACTTGCTTACCGTGGCCTAGTCCATGAAAAAAAAATTATTTTTAATTTTCAATTATTTGTATTCAACTTTTTTGTTTACAGTTTCTGAGTTTTGTGTCATGGTTAGGAAAGTCTTCCCCAATCCAGGGTTATAAACGAATTTCCTTGTGGTCACCAGAGGGAGGGGGAAGAGAGAGGGATGGACTGGGAATCTGGGATTGATAGATGCAAACTATTACATTTAGAATGGATAAACAACAAAGGAACTATGTTCAATATCTTGTGATAAACTAAAATGGAAAAGAAAATAAAGAAGAACATATATACATGCATAACTCAGTCACTGTGTGGAGAGAAGAGAGTGGCACAATATTGTACAGTAACTATAATTCAATTTTTCAAAAAAGAAAAGATTACTCCTCCTCCCCTACCAATCAGAGAATAACAGAATATTTATAGTTCAAATAAAATTCTTTGAACAGACAAAAAAAATTACCCCATGTTTCCATCTGATTCTTTTTGTTTTTCTTATTTGTATTTAAATACACAATCCGTTTTAAAGTTAATATGGTGTAAGATATGACACATGATCCCGACAGCATTTTACTCTAGATGGCTTCCCAGTTGTCCCATAACCTATCCTGATTTGTTATTTTTATTATTTTTATCTCTACTCCCTCCCAACTGAAATGGCCCCTGTGTCATACACTAGATTCCATATGTACTTATGTTTGCTTCCCGAGGCTCTCGGTCCTGCTCCCTCAATCTCTGCTGTTTTTAAGGTAGCACCTCACTGCTGTATTCCCCGAGGCTTTAGAATATATTCTAACATCTGGTGGGGCTCTGATCAGACACTATTGCTTTTTTTTTCTCTCCAGAAGCAGCTGAGGTTTCCTTTTATTATTTTTTCTCACTTTTGCTCTTGCCTAGGGAAGCTATCGTTTTCTGTAGAGTAACTTTGCCCCCTGTCATCTCTCTGAGCTCCCTGTCTCTGTGGCAGCTGCTCACGTTGACCCTCTGGGGTGGTCCAGGTCTGCTACCACACCATTCTCTCCCAAGTCCACATTCTTCAATTTTCCAGCCCCACCGTCCCTGGAAGCACGCCTATCAGGATCAGCCATGACTCCCTACTGTATATTCCAAGGTCACCTCTTAGTCTTCATTTTAGTCCGTCTCCTGAATGGAATTGATGCTGCTGCTCACTCACATCTTCTAGAATAGTTTCTCTGTTCTGCCTCTGGGATACCTTCCTAGTTTACTACTCCTTCAGTCGCTGCTTTTCACTACTGTGCTGACCAAGTCCTCCTCTTCCTCAGGGTCTTTGGAGGTTGGAAACCTTAATGTTGAGTCTCAAACACTTTTCTCCAAGAGTGAGTCTCAAACACTCACTCCCAATGATAAGCTCGCCAGTTCCTCTGGAATGAAAGGGTCACAGTCTCATGTGTTGTGTTATCACAGCTTCCTGCCTGAAAGAGTATCTGCCAGAGCCTATGCACACAGTAGTGTTGGGTAGATGAGTAAATGAGTGAATATACTTTTCTGGCTGCTTTAAATGCATCAAAGTTTTCAAAGGAAACCACAAATAACTCAATTTCGTGGCAGGACGGGCACATGATAGGAAGTCATAGGAGCTAAGACTGAAAATATTGGTTGGCCCTAGACAAGTTAAAAATAATCTAACTGGACTTTCCTGGTGGTGCAGTGGATAAGAATCCGCCTTGCAAGGCAGGGCACACAGATACCAGTCCCTGGTCCAGGAAGACCCTACATGCTGTGGAGCAACTAAGCCCGTGTGCCGCAACTGTGGAGCCTGTGCTCCAGAGCCCAGGAGCAACAACCATGGAGCCCTCACGTCGCAGCCACTGAAGACCATGCCTTCTAGAGCCCATGCTTCACAGCCACTGAAGACCATGCCCTCTAGAGCCCATGCTTCACAACAGGAGAAGCCACCACAACGAGAAGCCTGAACCCTGCAACTAGAAGGAAGCCCCCACGTGTTGTAACTAGAGGAAAGCCCACACGGCAACGAAGACCCAGCACAGTCAAAATTATTTTAAAAAATAAAATAAATAAAATATATAGAACTGAAAAGATAAGGAAAATGCTAAATCTTTTTAAAAAGAAAAACATATAATCTAGCTAAGAAATATCATGATAAGAAATGATCTAGCCCGGATCAGTTGACCCTCTGGGGTGGTCCAGGTCTGCTACCACACCATTCTCTCCCAAGTCCACATTCTTCAATTTTCCAGCCCCACCGTCCCTGGAAGCACGCCTATCAGGATCAGCCATGACTCCCTACTGTATATTCCAAGGTCACCTCTTAGTCTTCATTTTAGTCCGTCTCCTGAATGGAATTGATGCTGCTGCTCACTCACATCTTCTAGAATAGTTTCTCTGTTCTGCCTCTGGGATACCTTCCTAGTTTACTACTCCTTCAGTCGCTGCTTTTCACTACTGTGCTGACCAAGTCCTCCTCTTCCTCAGGGTCTTTGGAGGTTGGAAACCTTAATGTTGAGTCTCAAACACTTTTCTCCAAGAGTGAGTCTCAAACACTCACTCCCAATGATAAGCTCGCCAGTTCCTCTGGAATGAAAGGGTCACAGTCTCATGTGTTGTGTTATCACAGCTTCCTGCCTGAAAGAGTATCTGCCAGAGCCTATGCACACAGTAGTGTTGGGTAGATGAGTAAATGAGTGAATATACTTTTCTGGCTGCTTTAAATGCATCAAAGTTTTCAAAGGAAACCACAAATAACTCAATTTCGTGGCAGGACGGGCACATGATAGGAAGTCATAGGAGCTAAGACTGAAAATATTGGTTGGCCCTAGACAAGTTAAAAATAATCTAACTGGACTTTCCTGGTGGTGCAGTGGATAAGAATCCGCCTTGCAAGGCAGGGCACACAGATACCAGTCCCTGGTCCAGGAAGACCCTACATGCTGTGGAGCAACTAAGCCCGTGTGCCGCAACTGTGGAGCCTGTGCTCCAGAGCCCAGGAGCAACAACCATGGAGCCCTCACGTCGCAGCCACTGAAGACCATGCCTTCTAGAGCCCATGCTTCACAGCCACTGAAGACCATGCCCTCTAGAGCCCATGCTTCACAACAGGAGAAGCCACCACAACGAGAAGCCTGAACCCTGCAACTAGAAGGAAGCCCCCACGTGTTGTAACTAGAGGAAAGCCCACACGGCAACGAAGACCCAGCACAGTCAAAATTATTTTAAAAAATAAAATAAATAAAATATATAGAACTGAAAAGATAAGGGAAAAATGCTAAATCTTTTTTAAAAAAGAAAAAACATATAATCTAGCTAAGAAATATCATGATGAAGAGAGAGAATGGTAACAGAGAGTACAAGTGATATGCTAAAATCCCTATCTTTTATAAGGAAACTCGATATATCCTATTGTTTATATGGATAAATCAAAAATATAAATGTGGGGTTTTGGGTTTTTTTTTTTTTTTTACTATAAAAGCTAAAACATTAACATGTAAAAGCACTAAGAATGGGGCTTCCCTGGTGGTCCAGTGGGTAAAGACACTGCCTTGCAGTGCAAGAGGCGCCGGTTCAATCCCTGGCCTGGGAAGATCCCACGTGCCACGGAGTGGCTGGACTGATGTGGCCAACTACTGAGCCAGAGCTCTGGAGTGCGTGCGCCCAGAGCTGGTGCTCTGCAGTGAGAGAGGCCACTGCGATGGGAGGCCCACACAGGCCAAAGAACAAAGATGGATGAAAATGAATAAATGAAAGACCAATAGAAGTGGCCAAAAAAACAAGAGTTAAGAATGGAAATTGGACATTCATTGCTGTTGGGAAATAAGATTAGGAGAGACTTTACTTTTCATTTTTGCACCTTGGTCTATGGTCATACCACCCTAAATGTGCTCATTTTATGCATCTAGTCATTTTATGCATCTTGGTATCAAGTGAAATAAAATTAATGTGCATTCACTACTACCGTGATTAAATTTTAAAACGTCGAGTGAGTCAGTCCATGCAGGGCCTTGAATGCCAAGCAAACCATTCTTTAGCTAAGAAGCTCATGTTGCTTGGTGGGTCAGCATCATGTACAGGCTCACAGGGGGCAGCAAACGGAGGGGGACCGAAAAGAACAGGATGGGTAGACGCAGAGATAAGCGACTGGAGTCAGGGCAAATGAGAAACATCTCGTGAGCTTTCTTGTCTCCCTCATCTCCAGAAGCTCTCATTTGCCAGCTCCGCTCCTGCAGGAAATCACAGGGCCTCTTCAGTATCTTGATAAGCCTTCTTTGGTCACCAGGTTTCTCTCCTTCTCCTGCAGACAGCTCCCCATCTGGAGGGTCAAATAGCACTCTCTGCTGTTTGTCAGCCCCAGGAAAGCTCTTTCACCACCTCCAGCAAGAAGAATGACGTCCAGGTAAGAGTTTGCTCAAGAACTTTTTCTGATCAAAGGCAGATCTGTCTTCTCCTCCTGAGTCTACATGCTCATGAATTCATGTTGGGAGAGGGCGGGCAGGGGGCACAGACACCCATCGGCAAGAGTTGGGAGGCAGAATCAAAAATATAAATGTGGGGTTTTGGGTTTTTTTTGTACTATAAAAGCTAAAACATTAACATGTAAAAGCACTAAGAATGGGGCTTCCCTGGTGGTCCAGTGGGTAAAGACACTGCCTTGCAGTGCAAGAGGCGCCGGTTCAATCCCTGGCCTGGGAAGATCCCACGTGCCACGGAGTGGCTGGACTGATGTGGCCAACTACTGAGCCAGAGCTCTGGAGTGCGTGCGCCCAGAGCTGGTGCTCTGCAGTGAGAGAGGCCACTGCGATGGGAGGCCCACACAGGCCAAAGAACAAAGATGGATGAAAATGAATAAATGAAAGACCAATAGAAGTGGCCAAAAAAACAAGAGTTAAGAATGGAAATTGGACATTCATTGCTGTTGGGAAATAAGATTAGGAGAGACTTTACTTTTCATTTTTGCACCTTGGTCTATGGTCATACCACCCTAAATGTGCTCATTTTATGCATCTAGTCATTTTATGCATCTTGGTATCAAGTGAAATAAAATTAATGTGCATTCACTACTACCGTGATTAAATTTTAAAACGTCGAGTGAGTCAGTCCATGCAGGGCCTTGAATGCCAAGCAAACCATTCTTTAGCTAAGAAGCTCATGTTGCTTGGTGGGTCAGCATCATGTACAGGCTCACAGGGGGCAGCAAACGGAGGGGGACCGAAAAGAACAGGATGGGTAGACGCAGAGATAAGCGACTGGAGTCAGGGCAAATGAGAAACATCTCGTGAGCTTTCTTGTCTCCCTCATCTCCAGAACCTCTCATTTGCCAGCTCCGCTCCTGCAGGAAATCACAGGGCCTCTTCAGTATCTTGATAAGCCTTCTTTGGTCACCAGGTTTCTCTCCTTCTCCTGCAGACAGCTCCCCATCTGGAGGGTCAAATAGCACTCTCTGCTGTTTGTCAGCCCCAGGAAAGCTCTTTCACCACCTCCAGCAAGAAGAATGACGTCCAGGTAAGAGTTTGCTCAAGAACTTTTTCTGATCAAAGGCAGATCTGTCTTCTCCTCCTGAGTCTACATGCTCATGAATTCATGTTGGGAGAGGGCGGGCAGGGGGCACAGACACCCATCGGCAAGAGTTGGGAGGCAGAAAGTTCCCAACTTTGGCAGCTGGTAGCTTGGACTATGGGCAAGCCAAACGGGGTAAACCATGTTCTTTCTGCTTCCGTTCCACCTCCCCGTATGTTCCCTTTCTTTCCAAACATTCAACTAGGAGGAAAATTTTTTTGCTAATTTTAACTTAGGGAGTGAGATGACGTGCGGGCATTGCATCCCAGAATAAATTGTTAATAACCTCAGGCTTCATCGATTTGGTTGCTATTCAATGTTTTGTGTTTTGTTTGTTTCTTGAATCCTTGTATCTGGCATCATCCCAGCAGAAAATATGGGCCACAATCTAACAGGGTAATCGAGGAAATTTTAATTAAGAGAGGGCACAGCTAAGGGAAAATCTCTAAAGGACACTGAACTCCGTCCTCCCCCACCAAGACCAAGTCTTCATAGGGAGCTGTTCCTATTGCTGGGCCTGATGAAGAAAAAGAAGGAGAAGTTACCAGAACAGAAGCCGGGGGAGGGAGGGCTCTGGCAAGAGCTGTAGTTGTCACTGTGGTTGTAGGAAAGGGCCACCAGACCGGTGCTATGTCCTCAGCTAGAATAGCACTGCCAACTCACAGCTTGGCAGCAAGTCAAAACCCCAAAGCACTCTCTCCCTGCAACCCCGTGTCAGTGTCTCCCTTTCACTGGAAGCAAACAGGAGGCAGAAAGAGAGGGAGGCCATCAACTAGGCCCTGAGCCAGTTCCTCCCAGGATGCAGAGATGTGTGCAGAGGAAGTAAACAAGATGATGACAAACAGAAAAGCTCTCTCTTCTCATGGCCTCCTCATAGTCACTATTTCCTGGGACTGGGTCCATTTCTCATGGTATCTCCTCAGTTTCTTTCTTTCACTGGTGGTTTGCATCTCTATCTAGTGTCCCTTCCTTGAAATAATCTCTCACTATCATCAGAAATGCCTTGAGAATGGAATGCAATCATTGGAGTTTTATTTTAAGGTAGGAGTACACAGGTACTTATAAGTATTGGGTTGGCCAAAACAGTCATTTGGGTTTTCCATACCATCTTATGGAAAAACTCAAACATTTGGTGAACCCAATGCTTCCAGTTTGTGATTCAGGCTTTGCTAGAAAAATATCCAAAAATAAGAGCGACTTGAACTGTCTCCACCACACAGAACTGGGCACTGGGGACACACTCATACACAAAGAAAAGCATTACCGATCCTCATAAAGCTCACACATGGGGTCATTTTGAGCTCAGGAGGGCTCCTGACTCACTCGCACCTGTCACAGCAAAAGCTCACATTCCCTTCATGACCCTAAATCATGGTTTCCTTTCTTCCTAGGACTGCACTCCTCATAGTCACCAAGGTGGTCCACACACCATGACTTCCTGGCCTTGAGGTTATCTCAGTCCCAGGCAGAAGAAATGCTGAGCTCAGAGTCCTATGGTCACCCTCACATAACCTGTCCATATTTTACTCCTCCTGCCTCTCTGTGGACAAGACGTGGAAGGTTGAATGGAAGTGATATTTCCATGTCATTAGAGGGTCCGTGTTCCAGTAGAGAGAGCCCAGTCATGAGAGTCAGAGAGTTGCTGCTATTGTTCAGTCACTAAGTCCTGTCCAATTCTTTGTGACCCCATGGACTGCAGCATGCCAACCTCCCCTGTCCTTCACTATCTCTCAGAGTTTGCTCAAATTCATGTCCATTGAGTTGGTGATGCTATCTCATCCTCTGCCACCCCTTTCTTCTTTTGCCTTCAATCTTTGCCAACATCAGAGTCTTTTCCAATTAGTTAGCTTTTTGCATCAGACAGCCAAAGTATTGGAGCTTCAGCTTCAGCATCAGTCCTCCCAATGAATATTCAGGATTGATTTCCTTTAGCATTAACTGGTTTAATCTCCTTGCAGTCCAAGGGGCTCTTAAGAGCCTTCTCCAGCACCACAATTCAAAAGCACCAATTCTCTTCTTTATGGTCCCAGATAAAAAGCTTTGAGTATATGGACGCTGTTGGCAAAGTGATGTGTTCTTTTTTGTACCGACTACTGACAGACCATAGCTTTGGGGGTAGAAATGCCTAGGAGCTACACAGGTACTTAGAAGTATTGGGTTGGCCAAAACAGTCATTTGGGTTTTCCATACCATCTTATGGAAAAACTCAAACATTTGGTGAACCCAATGCTTCCAGTTTGTGATTCAGGCTTTGCTAGAAAAATATCCAAAAATAAGAGCGACTTGAACTGTCTCCACCACACAGAACTGGGCACTGGGGACACACTCATACACAAAGAAAAGCATTACCGATCCTCATAAAGCTCACACATGGGGTCATTTTGAGCTCAGGAGGGCTCCTGACTCACTCGCACCTGTCACAGCAAAAGCTCACATTCCCTTCATGACCCTAAATCATGGTTTCCTTTCTTCCTAGGACTGCACTCCTCATAGTCACCAAGGTGGTCCACACACCATGACTTCCTGGCCTTGAGGTTATCTCAGTCCCAGGCAGAAGAAATGCTGAGCTCAGAGTCCTATGGTCACCCTCACATAACCTGTCCATATTTTACTCCTCCTGCCTCTCTGTGGACAAGACGTGGAAGGTTGAATGGAAGTGATATTTCCATGTCATTAGAGGGTCCGTGTTCCAGTAGAGAGAGCCCAGTCATGAGAGTCAGAGAGTTGCTGCTATTGTTCAGTCACTAAGTCCTGTCCAATTCTTTGTGACCCCATGGACTGCAGCATGCCAACCTCCCCTGTCCTTCACTATCTCTCAGAGTTTGCTCAAATTCATGTCCATTGAGTTGGTGATGCTATCTCATCCTCTGCCACCCCTTTCTTCTTTTGCCTTCAATCTTTGCCAACATCAGAGTCTTTTCCAATTAGTTAGCTTTTTGCATCAGACAGCCAAAGTATTGGAGCTTCAGCTTCAGCATCAGTCCTCCCAATGAATATTCAGGATTGATTTCCTTTAGCATTAACTGGTTTAATCTCCTTGCAGTCCAAGGGGCTCTTAAGAGCCTTCTCCAGCACCACAATTCAAAAGCACCAATTCTCTTCTTTATGGTCCAGATATCACCTCTGTACGACTACTGACAGACCATAGCTTTGAGTATATGGACGTCTGTTGGCAAAGTGATGTGTTTGCTTTTTAATATGCTGTTTAGGTTTGTCATGGGGGCTTGCCTGGTAGCCCCCACAGATGGTAAAGAATCTGTCTGCAATGCAGGAGACCCAGGTTTGACCCTGAGTCAGGAAGATCCCCTTGAGAAGGGACTGGCCTAGAGAATTCCATGGGCAGACCACGGAGTTGCAAGGAGTCAGATACGATGAAGTGACTAACACACACACACACACACGTTTTGTCATAAGTTTCCTTTCAAGGGGCAAGCATCTTTAAATTTCATGACTGAAGTCACCATCCACAGTGATTTGGGATTCGAAAAAAATAAATTGTCATTGCTTCCACTTTTTTCCCCTTCTATTTGCCATGAAATGAGGGATCAGATACCATGATCTAAGTTTTTGAATGTTGAGTTTTAAGCCAGCTTTTTCACTCTCCTCTTTCACCCTCATGAGAGGCTCTTTAGTTCCTCTTCCCTTTCTACCATTAGAGTAGTATCAACTACATATCTGATGTTGTTGATATATCTCCCAGTAATCTTGATTCCAGCTTGTGATTCATGCAGCCTGGCATTTTGCATGATGTACACTGCATAGACATTAAATAAGCAGAGTGAGAATATACAGCCTCCTTGTACTCCTTTCCCAAGTTTAAACCAGTCACTTATTCTATGTGTGGTTCTAACTGCTGCCTCTTGATCCACACACAGGTTTCTTAGGAGGCAGGTTAGGTGGTCTGGTATTTCCATCTCTTTAAGGATTTTCCACAGTTTGTTGTGATCCAAACAAAGCAGGTGCTATCTCATCCTCTGCCACCCCTTTCTTCTTTTGCCTTCAATCTTTGCCAACATCAGAGTCTTTTCCAATTAGTTAGCTTTTTGCATCAGACAGCCAAAGTATTGGAGCTTCAGCTTCAGCATCAGTCCTCCCAATGAATATTCAGGATTGATTTCCTTTAGCATTAACTGGTTTAATCTCCTTGCAGTCCAAGGGGCTCTTAAGAGCCTTCTCCAGCACCACAATTCAAAAGCACCAATTCTCTTCTTTATGGTCCAGATATCACCTCTGTACGACTACTGACAGACCATAGCTTTGAGTATATGGACGTCTGTTGGCAAAGTGATGTGTTTGCTTTTTAATATGCTGTTTAGGTTTGTCATGGGGGCTTGCCTGGTAGCCCCCACAGATGGTAAAGAATCTGTCTGCAATGCAGGAGACCCAGGTTTGACCCTGAGTCAGGAAGATCCCCTTGAGAAGGGACTGGCCTAGAGAATTCCATGGGCAGACCACGGAGTTGCAAGGAGTCAGATACGATGAAGTGACTAACACACACACACACACACACGTTTTGTCATAAGTTTCCTTTCAAGGGGCAAGCATCTTTAAATTTCATGACTGAAGTCACCATCCACAGTGATTTGGGATTCGAAAAAAATAAATTGTCATTGCTTCCACTTTTTTCCCCTTCTATTTGCCATGAAATGAGGGATCAGATACCATGATCTAAGTTTTTGAATGTTGAGTTTTAAGCCAGCTTTTTCACTCTCCTCTTTCACCCTCATGAGAGGCTCTTTAGTTCCTCTTCCCTTTCTACCATTAGAGTAGTATCAACTACATATCTGATGTTGTTGATATATCTCCCAGTAATCTTGATTCCAGCTTGTGATTCATGCAGCCTGGCATTTTGCATGATGTACACTGCATAGACATTAAATAAGCAGAGTGAGAATATACAGCCTCCTTGTACTCCTTTCCCAAGTTTAAACCAGTCACTTATTCTATGTGTGGTTCTAACTGCTGCCTCTTGATCCACACACAGGTTTCTTAGGAGGCAGGTTAGGTGGTCTGGTATTTCCATCTCTTTAAGGATTTTCCACAGTTTGTTGTGATCCACACAGTCAAAGGCTTTAGTGTAGTCAATAAAACAGAAATAGATGTTTTCTGGAATTTCCTTCCTTTCTTTGTGATCCAGGGAATGTTGGAAATTTGATCTCTAATTCCTCTGCATTTTCCTTTTTTAAAATATTTGTTTATTTTTGATTGATGACTGCTTTATAATACTGGCTTGATTTCCATCATACATCAAAATTAATTAACCATAGGTGTACATATGTCCACTCCCCCTGAATCTTCCTCCCACCTCCTGCCACTCCCACCCCTTTAGGTTATTATAGAGCCCCAGTTTGAGGGCCCTGAGTCATAAGGCAAATCTCCACTGGCTGTCTGTTTACGTATGCTAGTGTGCTTTCTTCCATGCTGCTCTCTCTACTCTTTCGCCCTCTCCCTCTTCTCTCCCACCCTTGTCCATAAGTCTGTCCTCTATGCCTGTGTCTCCACTGCTGCTCTGCAAACAGGCTCATCAGTACCATCTTTCTAGATTCCATGCATGTTAAGTCACTTCAATTGTGTCCAACTCTGTATTCCTACGGACTGTAGCCTGCCAAGCTCCTCTATCCACAAGTATTCTCCAGGCAAGAATACTGAAATGGGTTGCCAAGCTCTCCAGAGATCTTCCTAATGCAGAGATCGAACCCTTGTCTCATGTCTCCTATATTGGCAGATGGATTATTTACCACTAGCACTACCTGGGAAGCCCTCTAGATTCCATATATATGGGTCAATATATAATACTTATTTTTTCTTTCTAACTTAACTTCACTCTGTATAATAGGCTCTAAGTTCATCCACCTCATTAGAATTGACTCAAATGTGTTCCTTTTTATGGCTGAGTAATATTCCATTGTATATGTGCACCACAGCTTCTTTATTCATTCATCTGCCAATGGACATCTAGGTTGCTTCCATGTCCTAGCTATTGTAAATAGTACTGCAATGAACATTGAGGTATATGTGTCTTTTTCAGTTTTGGTTTCTTCAGGATATGAAATAGCTCAGCTGGAATTCCATCACCTCCACTAGCTTTGTTCATAGTAACGCTTCCTAAAGCCCACTTGACTTCACACTCCAGGATGCCTGGCTCTAGGTGAGCAACTGCACCATCATGATTATCTGGGTCATTAAGATCTTTTTTTGTATAGCTCTTCTGTATATTCCTGCAATATCTTCTTAGTCTCTTCTGCTTCTAGGTCCATCTTTCCATTGTTGTACCCATCTTTGCATGAAATGTTCCCTTGGTATCTCTGATTTTCTTGAAGGGATCTGTAATCTTTCCCATTCTATTGTGTTCCTCTATTTCTTTGCATTGTTCATTTAAGAAGGCCTTCGTATTTCTCCTTGTTATACTCTGGAATCCTGCATTCAGTTGGGTATATCTTTTCCTTTCTCTCTTGCCTTTCACTTCTCTCCTTTCCTCAGATATTGTTAAGGCCTCCTCAGACCACCATTTTGACTTCTTGCATTTCTTTTTCTTTGGGATGGTTTTGGTCACCACTTCTTTTACAATGTTGCAAACTAGTGTCTTCTGGCACTCTGTCTATCAGATCTAGTCCCTTGAATCTATTTGTCTCCTCCACTGGATAATCAAAAGGGGTTTGATTTATGTCTACCTAAACCAGTGGATTTTTATTAAGCTTAATGGTCCAACTCTGTATTCCTACGGACTGTAGCCTGCCAAGCTCCTCTATCCACAAGTATTCTCCAGGCAAGAATACTGAAATGGGTTGCCAAGCTCTCCAGAGATCTTCCTAATGCAGAGATCGAACCCTTGTCTCATGTCTCCTATATTGGCAGATGGATTATTTACCACTAGCACTACCTGGGAAGCCCTCTAGATTCCATATATATGGGTCAATATATAATACTTATTTTTTCTTTCTAACTTAACTTCACTCTGTATAATAGGCTCTAAGTTCATCCACCTCATTAGAATTGACTCAAATGTGTTCCTTTTTATGGCTGAGTAATATTCCATTGTATATGTGCACCACAGCTTCTTTATTCATTCATCTGCCAATGGACATCTAGGTTGCTTCCATGTCCTAGCTATTGTAAATAGTACTGCAATGAACATTGAGGTATATGTGTCTTTTCAGTTTTGGTTTCTTCAGGATATGAAATAGCTCAGCTGGAATTCCATCACCTCCACTAGCTTTGTTCATAGTAACGCTTCCTAAAGCCCACTTGACTTCACACTCCAGGATGCCTGGCTCTAGGTGAGCAACTGCACCATCATGATTATCTGGGTCATTAAGATCTTTTTTTGTATAGCTCTTCTGTATATTCCTGCAATATCTTCTTAGTCTCTTCTGCTTCTAGGTCCATCTTTCCATTGTTGTACCCATCTTTGCATGAAATGTTCCCTTGGTATCTCTGATTTTCTTGAAGGGATCTGTAATCTTTCCCATTCTATTGTGTTCCTCTATTTCTTTGCATTGTTCATTTAAGAAGGCCTTCGTATTTCTCCTTGTTATACTCTGGAATCCTGCATTCAGTTGGGTATATCTTTTCCTTTCTCTCTTGCCTTTCACTTCTCTCCTTTCCTCAGATATTGTTAAGGCCTCCTCAGACCACCATTTTGACTTCTTGCATTTCTTTTTCTTTGGGATGGTTTTGGTCACCACTTCTTTTACAATGTTGCAAACTAGTGTCTTCTGGCACTCTGTCTATCAGATCTAGTCCCTTGAATCTATTTGTCTCCTCCACTGGATAATCAAAAGGGGTTTGATTTATGTCATACCTAAACTGTCTAGTGGGTTTCCCTATTTTCTTTAATTTAAGCTTGAATTTTGCAATAAGGAGCTCATGATCTAAGTCCTAGTCAAGTCCAGGTATTGTTTTTGAGTCAGACAGAACGGGGTTTAAAGATTCCAGGTCTCCGGGGCTATGTGGACTTCGGTAAGTATCTTAACCTCTGCAAGCCTCCAGTTCCCTCCTCTGTAACAAGGGACAGCAGCTCCCATCTAGCAGGGTGGCCATCAGAATGGATGATCACAGGGCAGGTGCTCACTGTTTTGTCTGTGTTCCCAGGAATGCCAGCAGAGTGTTTCTGAGCTCGAATCCAACCACCCCAGCCTGGGAGACAGCACTCACACCAATGAATCAAAGTGGCCAGGCCCATCCTCAAACTTGCGATGCGGTGACCATGACCCTGCTCTTGCTGACAGTCATCATTGCCATGGGAGGACTGGCAGGAAACGCAACTGTGCTCTGGCTCTTGGGTTTCCGCCTACGCAGGAACGTCTTCTCCATCTACATTCTCAACCTGGCGGGAGCCGACTTCCTCTACCTCTGCTGCCACACTATAGTTTTCCTGAAGGTGCTCATCACCTGCTCCATCCCCAGTTTCATACCCAGCTTTTTGTACATTGTGATGACCTTTGCCTACCTCACAGGGCTGAGCCTGCTCAGCGCCATTAGCACGGAGCGCTGCATGTCCGTTCTGTGCCCCATCTGGTACCGCTGCCACCGCCCCAGGCACTTATCAGCTATCATGTGTGCCCTGCTCTGGGCCCTGTCCCTGCTGCTGAGTATCTTGGGAGGCAACTACTGTGGCTTCTTCTCAATGGATTTTAACCATCTTTGGTGCTGTGTGTTTGATTTCATCACTGCCGGGTGGCTGATGCTCTTATTTGTGCTCCTTGCTGGGTCCAGCCTGGCCCTCCTGGTCAGGATCCTCCGGAAGTCCAAGCGGACACAGCTGACCAGGCTGTATGTGACCATCGTGCTCACGGTGCTGGCCTTCCTCCTCTGCGGCCTGCCCTCTGGCATCCTCTCATTCCTCTTATTCTGGATTCAGGGTGATTTGTTTGCGACCCCGTGTTATTACTGCGTGGTGGCCTTTGGTTTGTCCTGTGTCAACAGCTCTGCTAACCCCATCATTTACTTCTTTGTGGGCTCCTTTAGGCAAAGGCAGGCAAAGAAGCGAGGGCGCCAGACCCTCAGGGTGGTGCTGCAGAAGGCTTTGGAGGACGTATCAGAAGTCGGTGAAAGTGAAGGCTCCCTTTCTCAGACAACCCAGGTGTCAGGAAAGAGTCTGGTATCTTGATTCAGAGTCTCTGCCTAGGCCAGACCAGTTTTGGCTTGTGGAGCCAACTTTCTATCGATTGAGGGTGATTTCTTAACTTCTTTCAGCCTCTGGACCTGTGGTTGTAAAACAGTTAAAAAAAATTACTTGGGTCGTGAGGAGTGAGTGAGACCGTGCCTGTCGCAGAGTGCTGCGTCTTCAGGGCTGTCTTACCCAGGGGCCTCACCCCCATCCCCATGGGAGTTTTGCCGATTTCGCGGTTGGTTGGAACTATCTCCACTTTTGAAGAACCCATCTTCAGCAGAAGTTGAAAGCTGTGCAAGAAAGGTCTCAAATTTCTTTAGTCCCTGCACTTGGCAGGGATTAGACGTGACATTTTGGACCAGTTTCTTTCAATCTGTTACTTTCTTATGGTCAGTTTTTATACAATTGAAAGAATTCCAGTTCTATCTAGCCCCAAAGAATAGTCTTTGTTTTTTTCCCGGAGCGCTGCATGTCCGTTCTGTGCCCCATCTGGTACCGCTGCCACCGCCCCAGGCACTTATCAGCTATCATGTGTGCCCTGCTCTGGGCCCTGTCCCTGCTGCTGAGTATCTTGGGAGGCAACTACTGTGGCTTCTTCTCAATGGATTTTAACCATCTTTGGTGCTGTGTGTTTGATTTCATCACTGCCGGGTGGCTGATGCTCTTATTTGTGCTCCTTGCTGGGTCCAGCCTGGCCCTCCTGGTCAGGATCCTCCGGAAGTCCAAGCGGACACAGCTGACCAGGCTGTATGTGACCATCGTGCTCATGGTGCTGGCCTTCCTCCTCTGCGGCCTGCCCTCTGGCATCCTCTCATTCCTCTTATTCTGGATTCAGGGTGATTTGTTTGCGACCCCGTGTTATTACTGCGTGGTGGCCTTTGGTTTGTCCTGTGTCAACAGCTCTGCTAACCCCATCATTTACTTCTTTGTGGGCTCCTTTAGGCAAAGGCAGGCAAAGAAGCGAGGGCGCCAGACCCTCAGGGTGGTGCTGCAGAAGGCTTTGGAGGACGTATCAGAAGTCGGTGAAAGTGAAGGCTCCCTTTCTCAGACAACCCAGGTGTCAGGAAAGAGTCTGGTATCTTGATTCAGAGTCTCTGCCTAGGCCAGACCAGTTTTGGCTTGTGGAGCCAACTTTCTATCGATTGAGGGTGATTTCTTAACTTCTTTCAGCCTCTGGACCTGTGGTTGTAAAACAGTTAAAAAAAATTACTTGGGTCGTGAGGAGTGAGTGAGACCGTGCCTGTCGCAGAGTGCTGCGTCTTCAGGGCTGTCTTACCCAGGGGCCTCACCCCCATCCCCATGGGAGTTTTGCCGATTTCGCGGTTGGTTGGAACTATCTCCACTTTTGAAGAACCCATCTTCAGCAGAAGTTGAAAGCTGTGCAAGAAAGGTCTCAAATTTCTTTAGTCCCTGCACTTGGCAGGGATTAGACGTGACATTTTGGACCAGTTTCTTTCAATCTGTTACTTTCTTATGGTCAGTTTTTATACAATTGAAAGAATTCCAGTTCTATCTAGCCCCAAAGAATAGTCTTTGTTTTTTCCAGGTCTCAGAATGACTCCCAAACTTAATCAGTGTTTATAGAATAAATGTCCTAATGAATGAAAAATGATGAACGTTTAAGTCTGGCCTGTGCTCCATTTACCAGATTTGAATCCCATCTTTTAGCTTGTTGCTTTCACCATTTTCAACTTTTTCAAGCATGAGGTTAGGTTCTACAACCAGATACATCAGTATCAAAGCATATCTGATGTTTTAGGTGGATCATCTCTCTGTGGTTTCCTTCTCATGTCCTCCAGAAGAATCCCACATGCAGCCCTTCCCATTCCCACTCCTTCACCTTTGACCTGGGGCTCACTAATCCTTCATGCAGGTTTTCAGTGCACCTTACTACACCATTCTCCAAGAAGAGGATCTATGTCAGATCTACCATCTATTTCAAAGAGTTCACAACATTGATTTTAGTAGTCTAATTACACAAAAATATTTTTGTTACCTATTCTATAAAAATAAAATGTTAGGTTGCATCTTTCAATAAATAAATTTTTTTGCCACTTCTGTTGATCTTTCATTCATTTATCTTTGTTCTTTGGCCTGTGTGGGCCCCTCATCACCATGGCGTCTCTTGTTACAGAGCACTGGCTCTGGGCGCATGTACTCCAGAGCTCCCACTTGGTGGTTGGACACATCGGTCCAGCTGCTCCACGGCACATGGGATCTTCCCAGGCCAGGGATCGAACCGGCGCCCCTTGCACTGCAAGGCGGTGTCCTTACCCACTGGACCACCAGGGAAGACCGAATAAATAAATTTTTAATTGAAGCATAATTAAGAGAGAGCGATTTCACAGATCATTAGTGGAGACAGTTCAATGAGTTTTGGCAGTAAATACACACCCATGTGATTGATATATACACACTTCAGTATATGTAAAATAGAGAACTAATAAGTACAGCAAATGCTGCTCAGTACTCTGTAATGATATATATGGGAAAAGAATCTAAAAAAGAGGGGCTATACATGTATGTATAACTGATTCACTTTTCTGTACAGCAGAAGCTAACACAATAGTGTAAATCAACTATACTCTAATAAAAAATTTTAAATAAATGAATACACACCCATGTGACAAAAGACTCCAGCGAAAATGTAACACATTTTCATCACCTCAGAAAGCTCCCTCGTGACCCTCCCAGTCATTCCTCCTGCCCGAGAGGCAACCACCATGCCTACTTCTGTCACCAAAGATTAGCTCTGCCTGAACTTTGACTTGTACAATACACGTTCTTGTTCCTGCCCTGCTTCACTCAGCATAATACCTGGGGGATTTACTTACGGCACTGTATTGCACACATCAGTAGTTTGTCCCCTGCACTGGATGGGTGTCTATAGTTCATTTTCATATTGATAGATATATATGTAGTATTGCATGTTTTGCTATTGTGAATACAGCTGCTGCAAACATCCTTATTCAAGTCTTTAGAGGGGGAAGCATTCGTTTTCATTTCTATTGGATAAATATCCTGAACTAAAATTGCCGGGTCTCATGGAGATATAGGGCTAACTATGAGAAATGGTCAAACTCTCTTCTAAAGTGGTTGTGCTACTTCTCATCCCCACCAGCGATGTATGAAGTTTCAGTTCCTCCACCTGCTCCCCGACAAACATGGTACAACCAGTCCTTGGAGTTTCAGCCATTCTAATGAGTGTGGAGTGGTATCGCATTATATTTTAATTTGCATTTCCCAAATGACTTTCTGACAGCCATATTACCCTGAACACACCCAATCTTGTCCCAAAAGACTTGAGAAATTGAGCGTCTTTTCATGTGTTTATTGACTACTTGTTTTCTTTGAAGTGTCTGTTTACCTTTTGCCCATTTTCCCTTCTTCAGTATTTGTAGGAGCTTATGTGCTGAATATGAGTCCTTTGTGAGTTATGTGTAATATAAATATTTATCCAGTTGGTGGTTTTGCCTATAATAAATTTTATATTTCAAAGTACATTTAAATTTATAGAAAAACTTTGCAAAAACTACAGGGGTTTCCCATATTCTCCCTCTCCCTACCCCCACTCCCCTACACAGTTTCTCCTGTTACCATCATCTTTCATCAATGTGGCACATTTGTGGAAACTGATAAATCAAAATTGATACATTAGGACGAACTGGATTCCCTAGTTTACATTAGGGTTCTAACGTCTTTGTGCTGTAAAGTTCAATGGATTTGACAAATTCAGAATATCATGCATCTAACATTTCAGTATCATATAGAATACCTTCTCTGTCCCCAAAATGAACTGAATACCTAGAACATTAATCACAGTTTGTTTGTTTTTTTTCACAGATTTCTGTTGTTTACTGTCATACATCGACCTGAACTCCCCCTCGGAACCTCCCCCTCATCTCCCATTACTTGTAAATACCTGCCTGAACTTTGACTTGTAAACCCCCCAGCATAATACCTGGGGGATTTACTTACGGCACTGTATTGCACACATCAGTAGTTTGTCCCCTGCACTGGATGGGTGTCTATAGTTCATTTTCATATTGATAGATATATATGTAGTATTGCATGTTTTGCTATTGTGAATACAGCTGCTGCAAACATCCTTATTCAAGTCTTTAGAGGGGGAAGCATTCGTTTTCATTTCTATTGGATAAATATCCTGAACTAAAATTGCCGGGTCTCATGGAGATATAGGGCTAACTATGAGAAATGGTCAAACTCTCTTCTAAAGTGGTTGTGCTACTTCTCATCCCCACCAGCGATGTATGAAGTTTCAGTTCCTCCACCTGCTCCCCGACAAACATGGTACAACCAGTCCTTGGAGTTTCAGCCATTCTAATGAGTGTGGAGTGGTATCGCATTATATTTTAATTTGCATTTCCCAAATGACTTTCTGACAGCCATATTACCCTGAACACACCCAATCTTGTCCCAAAAGACTTGAGAAATTGAGCGTCTTTTCATGTGTTTATTGACTACTTGTTTTCTTTGAAGTGTCTGTTTACCTTTTGCCCATTTTCCCTTCTTCAGTATTTGTAGGAGCTTATGTGCTGAATATGAGTCCTTTGTGAGTTATGTGTAATATAAATATTTATCCAGTTGGTGGTTTTGCCTATAATAAATTTTATATTTCAAAGTACATTTAAATTTATAGAAAAACTTTGCAAAAACTACAGGGGTTTCCCATATTCTCCCTCTCCCTACCCCCACTCCCCTACACAGTTTCTCCTGTTACCATCATCTTTCATCAATGTGGCACATTTGTGGAAACTGATAAATCAAAATTGATACATTAGGACGAACTGGATTCCCTAGTTTACATTAGGGTTCTAACGTCTTTGTGCTGTAAAGTTCAATGGATTTGACAAATTCAGAATATCATGCATCTAACATTTCAGTATCATATAGAATACCTTCTCTGTCCCCAAAATGAACTGAATACCTAGAACATTAATCACAGTTTGTTTGTTTTTTTTCACAGATTTCTGTTGTTTACTGTCATACATCGACCTGAACTCCCCCTCGGAACCTCCCCCTCATCTCCCTCCCCATTCCACCCCTCCAGGTCACCACGGAGCTCCTGTCTGAGATCCCCTAGTCCCACAGTATATTCCCCTCCCTCACCACAATGTCCATAAGACTGTTCTCCATGTCCACCTCTCCACTGCTGCTCTGCATGTTCATTTATCAGTACCATCTTTCTAGATTCCATATATAAATTCTCACTCTGATAACTTCAGAGTGAGAAATATCTCAGCCATATTCTAAATTCTTATATGAGGAATCATATCTCTTATGGGGAATCAATTGATTATGCTATTAACACTAACAAATTAAAAATTAGAAATGTTTACTATTCAAATCTATAACCATTACTGACAGTAGAATTTAGAAGGAAAATGGAAAGACATTGTTGGTCCTGGAGAAGAAGGCTTTTACTTATACCATTTTTTTGAAAATGGAAAAGAATTGTTAACCTGCATGCATTATTACTATGATGAAAAGAAAGAGCGGGACAGACTACATAGAACCTTGAATGACAAGTAAAGAGAACATGCTTTATTCTTGGCACTGCTGCCCAAGCACATGGCAAAAAGGCTCTACAACAAGTCCTGGCAGGGACCAACACTGAATGATGGGGTAGGATCTAGTTGTCACTGTGACTGTCTCAAAGGGCCACTAGACTGGGGCTCCATCTCTGAATGTAGAGTTACACCACCACTGCCAACTCAGCCTGGCAGGAGAAAGTCAGAAAGCTAAAAAAAAAAAAATTCCCAAATTGCTCTCCTCCTTCCCTCCAATCACTTGTTGGTGTCTCCTTTTCACTGAAAACATCCAGGAGCCAGAAGGAGAGGGAGGCCATTATGAGACACAGAAACATCTTCCAGACAGAAGGGTACAGAAGATGGAAATGAGATTTGATGACAAATCTTACAGCCTCCTCACAGATGATATATCCTGGGACCTTCTGTGTCTCACATGATTGGATCCATCTCTCACTGTATCTTTCAGTTTGTTTCTTTGACTGTTTGCTTGTTTGAATCCTGATCTGGTGTCACTTCTTTGGAGTTATCTCTCACTATCATCATGAGGTTCTATACGGTTCCTGGACACATCAGCATTCCATCCAGAGAAAAGGAGGAGGAAATGCACAACCCAGAAGTTGGTTACATCACTTCTGCTCACCTCCCATTAGTCAGTGCTCAATTACATGCTGCCATACATGTGAGAAACACTGGGATAAGGATCATTTTTCTGATCTACAACTCTCAGAATTATTGTGTGAGAGAGGAAATGGATATTTGGAGTAACTAGCAGCTTCTGCATATCTCCAAATATCTCATATCTCTCTGAATATCTCACATTACAAGCTCATATGAAGATTATTTTGGGGGGCTCCTCCCATAATAAATGATGCAGTGGAGAACAGGGGGAAAGCCTCAGGCAGAGTTTGAGGAACCGAGAGCAGGTACTGGACCTGCTATTCATGATGTTATCTCAGGGAAACTCTTTTGATTCTTTAAGTCTCGGCTTTGTCCTGTATTCAGTGGGGTCATTATAAAGGATGGTTTCTAAGGGACATACGCTGCATGCTGGGATACAATAGTGAACAACGACAACCAAACATCCAGGCAGGTCTCCGCATTATTTAGCTTTGATTTTAACAGGAAGACGAAAGAAACCAAAAAACATACTTAAAAGTTAAGAGCTGCAACCTGTGTTCAGTACCATGAATAAAAAATGCATGGTGGGGCTTCCCTGGTGGTCCAGTGAGTAAAGACTCTGCCTTGCAGTGCAAGGGGCACCAGTTCGATCTCTGGCCTGGGAAGATCCCACGTGCCATGGAGTGGTTGGACTGGTGAGTCCAATTACCAGTCGGCACTCTGGAGCACATGCGCCAAGAGCCGGTGCACAGCAACAAGAGAGGCCACTGTAATGGGAGGCCCACACAGGCCAAAGAATAAAGATGGATGAAACTAAATAAATAAATAAAATATAAAATGTCTTAAAAAACCACAATATCATCTCACACCTGTCAGAATGACTAGCCATCAAAAGTCTATGGAAAACCAATATTGCCACAGGTGTGGAGAAGAGGGAACCCCCATACATTGTTGGTGGGAATATAAACTGGTGCAGCCACAATGGAAAACAGTATGAAGGTTTCTCAAAAACTAGAAATAGAACTATTACACACTCCTGGATATATATTTTAAAAATTTCACTCTTGGGTATATATCTGAAAAAAACAAAAGCACTAAATCCAAAAATATATGCAATCCAGTGTTCATAACATTATGTACAATTGCCAAGACATGCAAAAATGTATGTGTCCATCAATAGATGCTCACCTCCCATTAGTCAGTGCTCAATTACATGCTGCCATACATGTGAGAAACACTGGGATAAGGATCATTTTTCTGATCTACAACTCTCAGAATTATTGTGAGAGAGGAAATGGATATTTGGAGGAAATAATAGCAGCTTCTGCATATCTCCAAATATCTCATATCTCTCTGAATATCTCACATTACAAGCTCATATGAAGATTATTTTGGGGGGCTCCTCCCATAATAAATGATGCAGTGGAGAACAGGGGGAAAGCCTCAGGCAGAGTTTGAGGAACCGAGAGCAGGTACTGGACCTGCTATTCATGATGTTATCTCAGGGAAACTCTTTTGATTCTTTAAGTCTCGGCTTTGTCCTGTATTCAGTGGGGTCATTATAAAGGATGGTTTCTAAGGGACATACGCTGCATGCTGGGATACAATAGTGAACAACGACAACCAAACATCCAGGCAGGTCTCCGCATTATTTAGCTTTGATTTTAACAGGAAGACGAAAGAAACCAAAAAACATACTTAAAAGTTAAGAGCTGCAACCTGTGTTCAGTACCATGAATAAAAAATGCATGGTGGGGCTTCCCTGGTGGTCCAGTGAGTAAAGACTCTGCCTTGCAGTGCAAGGGGCACCAGTTCGATCTCTGGCCTGGGAAGATCCCACGTGCCATGGAGTGGTTGGACTGGTGAGTCCAATTACCAGTCGGCACTCTGGAGCACATGCGCCAAGAGCCGGTGCACAGCAACAAGAGAGGCCACTGTAATGGGAGGCCCACACAGGCCAAAGAATAAAGATGGATGAAACTAAATAAATAAATAAAATATAAAATGTCTTAAAAAACCACAATATCATCTCACACCTGTCAGAATGACTATCCATCAAAAAGTCTATGGAAAACCAATATTGCCACAGGTGTGGAGAAGAGGGAACCCCCATACATTGTTGGTGGGAATATAAACTGGTGCAGCCACAATGGAAAACAGTATGAAGGTTTCTCAAAAACTAGAAATAGAACTATTACACACTCCTGGATATATATTTTAAAAATTTCACTCTTGGGTATATATCTGAAAAAAACAAAAGCACTAAATCCAAAAATATATGCAATCCAGTGTTCATAACATTATGTACAATTGCCAAGACATGCAAAAATGTATGTGTCCATCAATAGATGAACTGATAAATGAAGATGTGGTGTGGTACTTACTTGGCAGGGGAAGATACCATAATCACGAAGATGCAGTGTGTGTATATATATATGTGCATTGGAATACTACAATTCCATTCAATAGAATGGAATTACCCATTTTCAGCAACATGGATACCCCTGGAGGGCATTACACTAGGAGAAATAAGTCAGACAAGAGATAGGTAAATACTGTATGGTGTTGCTTATCTGTGGAATCTAAAATGTACAACAGACTAGTGAATACAACATAAAAGAGGTAGACTCAAAGATACAGAGAACAAACTAGTGGTTATCAGTGGGGAGATGGAGAGGAGCAATATAGGCAGGGGGAAGTGGGAGGTACAAAGTAAGGGGTCTAAGATAGGCTCAAGAATGTATTGTAAACATGAGGAATATAGCGAATATTTTGTAGAAACTATAAATAGATAGACCTTTAAATGTCTTATAAACATCAAAAAAAAGTTTTTAATTTTTATTTTACTTTTAACTTTTACAGAGTTTTGTTGTTTATAGATACGTATGCTCCCAGATTAGTCATATGTATATCACCCCATCCCAAACATCAAAAATTAAAGGAAGAAAGAAAACATGCCATTAAATATGTATCATCCATTGTAAAATGAACAGTAGATTCAGAGTCACTAAAATGATAAAGACTTTTTAAAAAGAGAGGCACACCTTATGCCAGCAGGTGCTGACGTTGCTCTGATATTCTTATTTGTGGTTCCCTCTGGGACCAGCCTGACCCTGCTGATCATATTCCTGTGTGGCTCCCATCAGATGCAGGTGACTAGGCCGTATGTGACCATCCTGCTCACAACGGTGGTTATCTTTGGTGGTGTGCTTGCTCATTCCTTGGATGCTGGGTTGAAACTGCTTATAATTCCTTCTTTTGTTGTCTTCACTGCATTGTGTTAATGGCTACCCTGTGTTCATGGCTGGGCCCATCTCATTGTTCCCTTCTTAACTGGCTTCTTTAAGCAGCTACAGTTACAGCATATCCTCAAGTTGGTTCTCCAAAGGGCTCTGAAGGCTATTTCTGAGGTGGACGAACACAGAGGAAGCCTTCCTCAGGAAACTCTAGAAAGGTCTGAAAGCAGACTGGGGCAGTGCAGAGGTACCTCTGCCCTGGTCAACCAGAAGTGACTTTGAGAGGTGACGCTGCCCTGCCAGACCTGGTCAATATCCACTCGTCTCTCAGCTTCATGCCTCTGAAATGCCTCAGGGACTCCCCAGTGTTTTCAAATTGACTCTTTTTTTAATCTGGCTTTTCTGTTTTTCACAACTGAAAGTAGAATATCTGTATCTCTCTGTACATTATAAATAAATTTCTCATATTATCTTCTTTGAATCTTTTCTACACTTTTTACTTCTGGTTTAAGTGGGGGAAA
This sequence comes from Tragulus kanchil, assembly GCA_022376925.1. Taxonomy (NCBI): domain Eukaryota; kingdom Metazoa; phylum Chordata; class Mammalia; order Artiodactyla; family Tragulidae; genus Tragulus; species Tragulus kanchil. The sequence continues at coordinate 65,061,986 of JAIOJX010000006.1, read as the reverse complement.
ACCATTTGTCTAAAATCATAAAACCCTATTCATAATTTTTTTATACCTGATGATACAGAAGAAGAAGAATCCTTGTTTTTCTCTTAGATTCTTTTCCTAAGATTCATGTTTAAGCCTGTGTTTGGAAGCTTTCTGTACATAAAACACTTGATTCTAAATGAGTATCTACCACTGCAATGGGAGGCCCACAGGGGCTAAAGAACAAAAGATGGATGAAAATAGATAAATGAAAGACCAATAGAAGTGGACTGCCCGCCCCTCTCCCTCCCCAACCTGCCCCACTCCACCAAAAAAATTTTTTTTTAAAAAAAGAAGTAACTAAATGAGTATCTAGAGCTCCTTGTGTTCTTCGGTCTTTGGGAGAATAATATCCTTAGAGGTAGACTCTGCCTGCATAAGACCAGTCAAGGAAATTTGGTTTAGGAAAGGTCCTCTGGAGGTATATGTCCCTGACAATGGTGACAAGTTTGCCATGGTTTCTAGGAATGAAAAATACAACCTTTACCTGTGAGAACTTATGAGTAGTTATTTAGCTTTTGTTCCAGCTACTGTGGAGTTACAGAATATGCCCACCAGTTCCAACTTGGCCAATGCAACTTCAGTGTCAATGTCAAAATAGAAATTACCTTGGAAACCACTTATTATTAGTTTACAGATAATCATTTTTGGAACACTCTGAAAGCCTCAAGATTTGGTACTGATTGTTCCAGTTATGACTTTTAGTCAGTTTCATGACCATGCCCCACGGGGAGCTGGATTGAAAACATGTGAACCTTCTACTGTCACATCCGTCGTACTGATAGAAACTTTAGGCTTGCTACAGAATTCTCAACTATTCTCTGCCAGTGGTGACTCATGCCTCCTGGCACTCAGACAGAAAGGGAGGGGCCGCCAAGAGATGGTGTGACTATATGACAGGCTGCCCCTTGGACTTATCCCCTAGGGAAGGGTCGACAAATAAGCTCTTGATACTCAGGACACGATACAAAGTAACTATGAAAATAATACGAATTATACACTTCAGGTTTTCCAATCAAATGTATTGATCATTCCTAGAATACCATTCAATACTCAGAACTCAGATCCAAATGATTCTGTATTCTACATGCAACCTTTGATATCCAGGTGCTGTAGCAGGGCTTGGCTGTAGGCTAGGGCTTCCTGGGCTGGGGCACAAGGTGTTGGGAAGAGACAGGAAGACAGTGCCGGTAGCCTATGCACCAGGCAGGGTGCGTGGATGCCATGTCACCAACTAAGACTGGGTTTCTTACGAGAGTCAGCCCTGGGTGTCCCGAGTATTGATCAACTGTACGGCTTTGGCCAAGGCTTTTGTACATCATGAAGAGCGCTGTCAAGGAAGCCAAAAATAGGCAAGGAAAAGACGGCTCACCTCTAAATGAAATTCCACATGTTAAATCTTAACATAAAATTCTAAACATTCTTATACCCTGCCATCGTTAACATAGTTTAAGAGCTGTGTAACCAGCTATCAGAAACTTCAATTCTACAGACCATGCTGTGTCCCTTTGAAAATGTGTTTTGTTCAACATCTTGATATTTATATAAATCTTCAATTTTGACATACTGTTATGTGCCATAAGAGAATAATAGACATTGATTTCAGAAGATCTGATGAGTAACAGATCAAAATGAGCTGCCGGTTGGGCCATAGTTGTGTCTTTAGTTTTGCTTATTCATTTTCAAGAGAAACTGCCAAATAAAATAAAATTCCAAGATATGCTTGGTTATTGAGGTGAGTATATGAAATTTTTTTTATGTATTGCATTTCTCTGGCTCAATTTGACAGTTCATGACCATGCCACGGGAGCTGGATTGAAAACATGTGAACCTTCTACTGTCACATCCGTCGTACTGATAGAAACTTTAGGCTTGCTACAGAATTCTCAACTATTCTCTGCCAGTGGTGACTCATGCCTCCTGGCACTCAGACAGAAAGGGAGGGGCCGCCAAGAGATGGTGTGACTATATGACAGGCTGCCCCTTGGACTTATCCCCTAGGGAAGGGTCGACAAATAAGCTCTTGATACTCAGGACACGATACAAAGTAACTATGAAAATAATACGAATTATACACTTCAGGTTTTCCAATCAAATGTATTGATCATTCCTAGAATACCATTCAATACTCAGAACTCAGATCCAAATGATTCTGTATTCTACATGCAACCTTTGATATCCAGGTGCTGTAGCAGGGCTTGGCTGTAGGCTAGGGCTTCCTGGGCTGGGGCACAAGGTGTTGGGAAGAGACAGGAAGACAGTGCCGGTAGCCTATGCACCAGGCAGGGTGCGTGGATGCCATGTCACCAACTAAGACTGGGTTTCTTACGAGAGTCAGCCCTGGGTGTCCCGAGTATTGATCAACTGTACGGCTTTGGCCAAGGCTTTTGTACATCATGAAGAGCGCTGTCAAGGAAGCCAAAAATAGGCAAGGAAAAGACGGCTCACCTCTAAATGAAATTCCACATGTTAAATCTTAACATAAAATTCTAAACATTCTTATACCCTGCCATCGTTAACATAGTTTAAGAGCTGTGTAACCAGCTATCAGAAACTTCAATTCTACAGACCATGCTGTGTCCCTTTGAAAATGTGTTTTGTTCAACATCTTGATATTTATATAAATCTTCAATTTTGACATACTGTTATGTGACATAAGAGAATAATACACATTGATTTCAGAAGAACTGATGAGTAACAGATCAAAATGAGCTGCCGGCTTGGGCCATAGTTGTGTCTTTAGTTTTGCTTATTCATTTTTCAAGAGAAACTGCCAAATAAAATAAAATTCCAAGATATGCTTGGTTATTGAGGTGAGTATATGAATATTTATTATTTTCTGGCCTAAATGCTTGGTTTATAGTCATCTCCAGCACCACCTCATCCTCAGACCTGGGGACTTGAATATCATCAAACTCAATAGTCTAACCTCTCAGTATTCTTAACACATCCTTCCTTTAACCTTGTCTCCCACTGCATTCTAATCATCCAACCCTGAATTGTTGCTATCAGCCACAAAATGTGTTTCACCTCCAAAATGTGTTTCAAGTTTTCACTGCTTACCCCTCACCTCTAATCTGCACCCTTTCTTTTCCCTAACATCCCAAATCCAATGACTGGCAAATAACACCCTGACCTCCCATGATTTGACTCAACACACCTCATTGCCCACCATTTCCTCTTGCCTTCACTTCCATTCTTGCCATCTTTAGATTCCATGACCTGTGGCTGTCCTCACTGCCTTGCACACACCCTCCTGGCCCTTGTCACACTCCCCTCAGCCCCACTTGTCAGACAAGAGTCAATTCTGGTTAAATTCATCTCTCATTCACTCCACCTGTTCCTAGAGACCAGAGTATGGCGGGTATGTGTGCTAACTTCTTTACATTTAAACAGTTTTAAAAACTGAAACAAAAGTTTATTGTTCAAAGCTATCATCCTGACTAATGAAAGATTTAAGAACAAAAACTCTAACAGAGTACTGTTTTTGGAGAAGTGGATGCAGAAAGACTTTCATTTTTTTATCTGATACACTTTGGTACCATTTGGAAAAAAATTCTAAACATGTACACATTACAACTGTGATAAAGAAAAAGGATAGGACAAGTCATGGAGGGACTTAAATGATAAGTAAAGAGGGTGGGGGTGTGCTTTATTCTTAGTTATAATGCCTACCAGTGCAGGCTTATCTTGCTTGGTATTACTGCCCAGCAAAGCAGCAAAAGGCTGGCCAACAGGGATGGACAGAGGGAGATCTTCTTTTAAGTTAGAATAAAATACACATTGATTTCAGAAGAACTGATGAGTAACAGATCAAAATGAGCTGCCGGCTTGGGCCATAGTTGTGTCTTTAGTTTTGCTTATTCATTTTTCAAGAGAAACTGCCAAATAAAATAAAATTCCAAGATATGCTTGGTTATTGAGGTGAGTATATGAATATTTATTATTTTCTGGCCTAAATGCTTGGTTTATAGTCATCTCCAGCACCACCTCATCCTCAGACCTGGGGACTTGAATATCATCAAACTCAATAGTCTAACCTCTCAGTATTCTTAACACATCCTTCCTTTAACCTTGTCTCCCACTGCATTCTAATCATCCAACCCTGAATTGTTGCTATCAGCCACAAAATGTGTTTCACCTCCAAAATGTGTTTCAAGTTTTCACTGCTTACCCCTCACCTCTAATCTGCACCCTTTCTTTTCCCTAACATCCCAAATCCAATGACTGGCAAATAACACCCTGACCTCCCATGATTTGACTCAACACACCTCATTGCCCACCATTTCCTCTTGCCTTCACTTCCATTCTTGCCATCTTTAGATTCCATGACCTGTGGCTGTCCTCACTGCCTTGCACACACCCTCCTGGCCCTTGTCACACTCCCCTCAGCCCCACTTGTCAGACAAGAGTCAATTCTGGTTAAATTCATCTCTCATTCACTCCACCTGTTCCTAGAGACCAGAGTATGGCGGGTATGTGTGCTAACTTCTTTACATTTAAACAGTTTTAAAAACTGAAACAAAAGTTTATTGTTCAAAGCTATCATCCTGACTAATGAAAGATTTAAGAACAAAAACTCTAACAGAGTACTGTTTTTGGAGAAGTGGATGCAGAAAGACTTTCATTTTTTTATCTGATACACTTTGGTACCATTTGGAAAAAAATTCTAAACATGTACACATTACAACTGTGATAAAGAAAAAGGATAGGACAAGTCATGGAGGGACTTAAATGATAAGTAAAGAGGGTGGGGGTGTGCTTTATTCTTAGTTATAATGCCTACCAGTGCAGGCTTATCTTGCTTGGTATTACTGCCCAGGCAGGCAGCAAAAGGCTCCACAAGAACAACCCCTTACAGGGACTGGCACTGAATGGAGCAGGGATGGACAGAGGGAGAAAGATAGGAGAAGAATTGGACCCAATGTTGAGGAAATCTCAGGAGGGGTCATGCCTCAGAGAATTCCATACTCTCGTTTGCCAACAAGTCACTGTACAGGAAATCACAGGAGCTGAGCAGCATCTCGATAAGCCTTGCTTGGTCGCCAGACTTCACCCTTCCTCCTGCAGGCACCTCTGCAAGACAGAAAAGCGTCCTCTCGTGACTGTCAATCCAGGAAGCTCTCCTTTCATCACAAATTAGTTTGTCAACTCCAGCAAGAAGAATGGAGGAAATATACATTTATAAACTTTATTTCCAAAGTCACTGTTGGGTTCTTCATCTTAGTATCCATTCATCTAACTCCACCTGGTGGTGGGGTATTCAAAGAACCATAAGACTCTAGCAAGAAACAAAACAAACTAGAGAAAAAAAAGACTTAAGCCCCCTCCTGGCAACTTGAGTCCTGGCAGCCTCCACTGTGAAAGATCAGAATTGAGAATCAACACTGTTCCCCCTTCCTGGGTCTTCCCGTTCTCCCTTCCATCCCCATCATTCACATTTGCTGTCATAGTGAGGAATCTGCTGCTTTCCTTAATTTAAGGAGCAGGATAGGAAACGCTTCTCATTGCTAAAGTGCTGTTAACAACTCAGATTTCACTCATTCCTTTGCTTTTCAAAAGTTTTCCCCTTTGTGTATCCAGCAGTCTCCTAGCATAAAATGAATGGTGCAAATAAATGGAAGAAATGAGGACAGCTTAATTATGAAGATGGGTAAGTTAAGGGAAGTTTAAAATAAATGATGAAACCTCCAAAGGTGATCAGTTAAAAGGGTTTTTTACCAACTCTAGCCCGAAAGGACAAGAGGAAGGATGGGTTACCATAACTCAGAGGACTGAAATTATATTAATAACTGTAGTTGTATCTGTGACTGTAGGAATGGGCCTCCAAACAGGAATGATGTCCTTAAGTAGAGCTAACACTGCCATTGCCAACTCACAGCCTATCAGGGAGAGAGCTGGGGGTATATTAAAAAACCCCTTGTCCCTCAAAGGCTGATCTCCAGTTTCTTGTCAGTGTTGACCTTTGGCTGATTTCAACAAGGAGCCACAGGACAAGGAGCTCATTGTTAAAGTACAGAGATGTATCCTACTGGAATTCAAATCAAAAGGTAAAAGAGAATTCCATACTCTCGTTTGCCAACAAGTCACTGTACAGGAAATCACAGGAGCTGAGCAGCATCTCGATAAGCCTTGCTTGGTCGCCAGACTTCACCCTTCCTCCTGCAGGCACCTCTGCAAGACAGAAAAGCGTCCTCTCGTGACTGTCAATCCAGGAAGCTCTCCTTTCATCACAAATTAGTTTGTCAACTCCAGCAAGAAGAATGGAGGAAATATACATTTATAAACTTTATTTCCAAAGTCACTGTTGGGTTCTTCATCTTAGTATCCATTCATCTAACTCCACCTGGTGGTGGGGTATTCAAAGAACCATAAGACTCTAGCAAGAAACAAAACAAACTAGAGAAAAAAAAGACTTAAGCCCCCTCCTGGCAACTTGAGTCCTGGCAGCCTCCACTGTGAAAGATCAGAATTGAGAATCAACACTGTTCCCCTTCCTGGTCTTCCTGTTCTCCCTTCCATCCCCATCATTCACATTTGCTGTCATAGTGAGGAATCTGCTGCTTTCCTTAATTTAAGGAGCAGGATAGGAAACGCTTCTCATTGCTAAAGTGCTGTTAACAACTCAGATTTCACTCATTCCTTTGCTTTTCAAAAGTTTTCCCCTTTGTGTATCCAGCAGTCTCCTAGCATAAAATGAATGGTGCAAATAAATGGAAGAAATGAGGACAGCTTAATTATGAAGATGGGTAAGTTAAGGGAAGTTTAAAATAAATGATGAAACCTCCAAAGGTGATCAGTTAAAAGGGTTTTTTACCAACTCTAGCCCGAAAGGACAAGAGGAAGGATGGGTTACCATAACTCAGAGGACTGAAATTATATTAATAACTGTAGTTGTATCTGTGACTGTAGGAATGGGCCTCCAAACAGGAATGATGTCCTTAAGTAGAGCTAACACTGCCATTGCCAACTCACAGCCTATCAGGGAGAGAGCTGGGGGTATATTAAAAAACCCCTTGTCCCTCAAAGGCTGATCTCCAGTTTCTTGTCAGTGTTGACCTTTGGCTGATTTCAACAAGGAGCCACAGGACAAGGAGCTCATTGTTAAAGTACAGAGATGTATCCTACTGGAATTCAAATCAGGGTAGAGAAGGAGAGAAGGATGGAAAGCAGACTTTGATGGCAAGTGGAGAATACTCATCATCTTCTTTTTCCTTTTTTTCCATCACCTTCTTATACCCACTATACAGGCTGGATTTCTTGGGACTTTCTCTATCTCAGTGTACAATCTCTAATTTTCTCTCCCCAGTGTCTTGTTTTAATCTCTTTGTGCCTTCTCTCTTTAGTGTGATTTTATTGGAATGATCTCACTATTAACATAGACACCTTAAAAAAATGACTCATTTGAGCTTCCCTGGTGATCCAGTGGGTAAGGATACTGTGCAAGGGGCACCAGTTCGATCCCTGGCCTGGGAAGATCCCATGTGCTGCGGAGCAGCTGGGCCCATGTGTCCAATTACCGAGCCAGAGCTCTGGAACGCATGTGCCCAGAGGCCACTGTGATGGGAGGCCCGCAGGCTAAAGAACAAAGATGAATGAAACTAGACAAATGAAAGACCAATAGAAGTGGTCCGCCTGCTCCCCTCCCTCCCCACCACCTCCCAAAATAAATAAAATAAATCTTTAAAAAAAAAAAAAGACCAATAGAAGTGGCCCGCCCGTTCCCCTCCCTCCCCAACACCACACCCGCCCAAAATAAATAAATAAATAAAACTTAAAAAAAAAAAGAATCATTAAGAAAAGAGGAAGTATGTTCTTCTAGGAATTTTTTATGAGCTAATCTTTTAATTGTGGGCTATTCTAAGAGCAATTCATTAAAACATTGAAAAGAGAAAAGTTTATTTGCCCTGAGATTGTTTAATCAATGGTGGCTTGACAGTTCTAGACATGAGGGCTCCTTCTAGTGTGTTGTTCTACCATCCCTGGAGAGGTTCGCTTGCCTTCCAGGTCCTTAAAGGCCTCAATCCTTATTGCCATATCAACATTCCAGCCTGGCAAGAGAAGCAAAATGATGGAAGTCCGTCCTTATCAATAACCATATTAAATGTAAATAAATTAAACCCTCCAAGCAAAAAGACAGAGATTGGCAGAATGGATTTTTAAAAGTACCTTCTTATTACCTTTGGCTGATTTCAACAGGGGGGTTTTTAAACAGGCTGGATTCAAATCAGGGTAGAGAAGGAGAGAAGGATGGAAAGCAGACTTTGATGGCAAGTGGAGAATACTCATCATCTTCTTTTTCCTTTTTTTCCATCACCTTCTTATACCCACTATACAGGCTGGATTTCTTGGGACTTTCTCTATCTCAGTGTACAATCTCTAATTTTCTCTCCCCAGTGTCTTGTTTTAATCTCTTTGTGCCTTCTCTCTTTAGTGTGATTTTATTGGAATGATCTCACTATTAACATAGACACCTTAAAAAAATGACTCATTTGAGCTTCCCTGGTGATCCAGTGGGTAAGGATACTGTGCAAGGGGCACCAGTTCGATCCCTGGCCTGGGAAGATCCCATGTGCTGCGGAGCAGCTGGGCCCATGTGTCCAATTACCGAGCCAGAGCTCTGGAACGCATGTGCCCAGAGGCCACTGTGATGGGAGGCCCGCACGGGCTAAAGAACAAAGATGAATGAAACTAGACAAATGAAAGACCAATAGAAGTGGTCCGCCTGCTCCCCTCCCTCCCCACCACCTCCCAAAATAAATAAATAAATCTTTAATAAAAAAAAAAAAAGACCAATAGAAGTGGCCCGCCCGCCCCCCTCCTTCCCCAACCCGCCCCCAAAAATAAATAAATAAATAAAACTTAAAAAAAAAAAGAATCATTAAGAAAAGAGGAAGTATGTTCTTCTAGGAATTTTTTATGAGCTAATCTTTTAATTGTGGGCTATTCTAAGAGCAATTCATTAAAACATTGAAAAGAGAAAAGTTTATTTGCCCTGAGATTGTTTAATCAATGGTGGCTTGACAGTTCTAGACATGAGGGCTCCTTCTAGTGTGTTGTTCTACCATCCCTGGAGAGGTTCGCTTGCCTTCCAGGTCCTTAAAGGCCTCAATCCTTATTGCCATATCAACATTCCAGCCTGGCAAGAGAAGCAAAATGATGGAAGTCCGTCCTTATCAATAACCATATTAAATGTAAATAAATTAAACCCTCCAAGCAAAAAGACAGAGATTGGCAGAATGGATTTTTTAAAAAGCCATCCAACTTCATGCTGTCTCTAAGAAACTCATCTTAAATCCAAAGGCATAAATACATTGAAAGTAAAAGGAGGGAAAAAAGATATTCCAGGGAACATCCAATTTCCAGTTTTGCATATAGGGAGCTTGGAAGTCACCACTCCATCCTAAAAACAAGTAAAAGCTAAGAAAATGGAAAAATCAACAACCCTTTGAATTGGTAAGAGAGTGGAAACCACGGGATAAACCATCATCCCCAAGCCTGGAGAGACAGAATGGCAAATACAGGGAGCCACGAATTACTGAAGCAGAGATTCAGTGAGTGAAAGCACCAGAAGATCCAGTGCCAAGGCTGATAAACCTGAACTACAGCACATGTCTGGCAACCAAAACATGAATAAGTTGCAATGCATATACAATGCACATAAGGAAAAAAAAATACAAACTGAAGAGACAAAGCAGACATCAGAATCAGACATGGCAAGGATGTTGGGCCTATCAGACTGGGAATTTAAAACAATAATAATTAATATGCTAAGGGCTTTAGCAGATAAAGTAGACACTATATAATAACAGATTCTTTATTCTCTGATTTACCAGGGAAACTCCATATAAGAATAGATGGGTGGGCTTACCTGGTGGTCCAGTGGGTAGAGAGTCCGCCTTGCAGTACAAGGGGCACCGGTTCAACCCCTGATCCAGGAAGATCCCACGTGCTGCGACGCAGCTGGACCGGTGTGTCCAATAGTGAGCCAGCACTCTGGAGGCATGAGACCAGAGCTGGTGCTCTGTAATGAAGAGAGGCCACTGCAATAGGAGGCCCCCACAGGACAAAGAGTAAAAGATGGATGAAAATAAATGGATGAATAACCAATAAAATAAGCCAAAATTGGGCTTTTCTGGTGGTCCAGTGGGTAAAGAGTCCGCCTTGCAGTGCAAGGGGCACCGGTTCAATCCCTGGCCAGGGAAGATCCTATATACCAAGGATCTCCCACGTGCTGCGACGCAGCTGGACCGGTGTGTCCAATAGTGAGCCAGCGCTCTGCAGTGAATGCGCCCAGGGCCAGTGCTCTGCGACGAGAGGCCACTGTGATGGAAGGCTCACACAGGCCAAAGAATAAAGATGGATGAAAATAAACGATGACTTCAAGTCAAAAAAAGAAAAGAGCCAAAATTTAAAAACAGAAAGAAAGAAAGAAAGAATAGATGGGCAATGTAAGCGGAGAAGTAGAAATCCTAAAAAGGAACTAAAAATAAATGCCAGAGATTAAAAAAAAGGAAATCCACAATGTATTAATAACAGAAATGAAGAAAGCCTATGATAACCTTATTAGATGACTGACCATGGCTGAGGAAGAAAAAAAATCTCGATAATATATCAATAGAAACCTCCAAAATCACAAAACAAAGGGAACTAAGACAAAACACACAGAGAGAATATCCAGACTTTGGGACAACTAAAAAAGATGTACCATACACATAATGGGAATACCAGAAGGAGAAGAAAGAGAAAACGGAACAGAAGAAACTGTTGAAACACTAATGAAATTTTTCCCCAAATTAATGTCAGACACCAAACCACAGGAAGCTCAGAAACAAACAAAGTCAGATAAATGCCCCAACGATGTACATATAGGAATATCATTTCCAAATTGTAGAAAACTCAAAGGCAAAGAAAATTATCCTGACAGAAGCTAATAATTAATATGCTAAGGGCTTTAGCAGATAAAGTAGACACTATATAATAACAGATTCTTTATTCTCTGATTTACCAGGGAAACTCCATATAAGAATAGATGGGTGGGCTTACCTGGTGGTCCAGTGGGTAGAGAGTCCGCCTTGCAGTACAAGGGGCACCGGTTCAACCCCTGATCCAGGAAGATCCCACGTGCTGCGACGCAGCTGGACCGGTGTGTCCAATAGTGAGCCAGCACTCTGAGGCATGAGACCAGAGCTGGTGCTCTGTAATGAAGAGAGGCCACTGCAATAGGAGGCCCCCACAGGACAAAGAGTAAAAGATGGATGAAAATAAATGGATGAATAACCAATAAAATAAGCCAAAATTGGGCTTTTCTGGTGGTCCAGTGGGTAAAGAGTCCGCCTTGCAGTGCAAGGGGCACCGGTTCAATCCCTGGCCAGGGAAGATCCTATATACCAAGGATCTCCCACGTGCTGCGACGCAGCTGGACCGGTGTGTCCAATAGTGAGCCAGCGCTCTGCAGTGAATGCGCCCAGGGCCAGTGCTCTGCGACGAGAGGCCACTGTGATGGAAGGCTCACACAGGCCAAAGAATAAAGATGGATGAAAATAAACGATGACTTCAAGTCAAAAAAAGAAAAGAGCCAAAATTTAAAAACAGAAAGAAAGAAAGAAAGAATAGATGGGCAATGTAAGCGGAGAAGTAGAAATCCTAAAAAGGAACTAAAAATAAATGCCAGAGATTAAAAAAAAGGAAATCCACAATGTATTAATAACAGAAATGAAGAAAGCCTATGATAACCTTATTAGATGACTGACCATGGCTGAGGAAGAAAAAAAATCTCGATAATATATCAATAGAAACCTCCAAAATCACAAAACAAAGGGAACTAAGACAAAACACACAGAGAGAATATCCAGACTTTGGGACAACTAAAAAAGATGTACCATACACATAATGGGAATACCAGAAGGAGAAGAAAGAGAAAACGGAACAGAAGAAACTGTTGAAACACTAATGAAATTTTTCCCCAAATTAATGTCAGACACCAAACCACAGGAAGCTCAGAAACAAACAAAGTCAGATAAATGCCCCAACGATGTACATATAGGAATATCATTTCCAAATTGTAGAAAACTCAAAGGCAAAGAAAATTATCCTGACAGAAGCTGGAGGAATAAAGAACTTTATTGCAGAGGAAAAAAGATAAGAATCACATCTGATTTCTCTTCAAAAACCAGTATCTTCGAACTCTGTATCCTGTGAACTTATCTTTCAGAAGTGAAGGAGAAATAGACCTTCTCAAACATAAATTGAAGAATTTCTTACCCATAAACCTAACTTGTAAGATATGTTAAAAGAAATTATTTGCGGGGGAAGGCCAAGATGGCAGAGGAATGAGGGGAAGATTTCACCAGCTCCCCAACAGAATCACCAGAACTAATCAAGAAATGAAACACCACCAACAAACCAGCCGCTAGACGACAGAAGAACTCCATAGGTCCGCGACGGTCGAAAAGGGAACAGCCAGAACTTTCCCGGAGCTACTGTTCTGAGAACCCTCTGTCCTAACCCACACGCCAGACTGGACCTACAGAGAGCGCGCTAGCAAGTGCCCTAAAAGGGGGCCTGAGTGGAGCGTCGGGGGAGAGAGGGCAGCGCTTAGCGCAAAAATTCCAAGAATCCAGCCGGATCGCCGGCAGAAATTAAGACACTATGAAGATAGGATACTGGAGCGGGGCCCGGCAGAACTCAATTGGGAAGCTTCCCGTGGAGTGCTGCCTAGAGCCCTGGAGCCAGAAGGGAGTGCCCAGCGCAAAAATCACGCCGCTTTGCCAGGCAAAAATTGCGACTTCCCGACTAGCACCCGGTAAATTCAAACACTCCTAGTGGGGGGCTTGCTGAACGGAGAGGGGAAGTCGCCCACGGACTGCTGATTGGATTGCTGACCAGGGACCAGGCTCGAGCCAGATGGGAAAGCTTGTGCCTGCCTTTGGGACTTGGATGCATTGGCAGTGCGAGCGCCAGTGGCGGAGGAGCCTGTGCACCCCCATAGCTACATCCGCAGTGGAGGAAGCCGGGAGAAGGGCAGGTATTGGAGGCTACCAGCGGGTGCGTGGTAGAGCTTAATGTCAGACACCAAACCACAGGAAGCTCAGAAACAAACAAAGTCAGATAAATGCCCCAACGATGTACATATAGGAATATCATTTCCAAATTGTAGAAAACTCAAAGGCAAAGAAAATTATCCTGACAGAAGCTGGAGGAATAAAGAACTTTATTGCAGAGGAAAAAAGATAAGAATCACATCTGATTTCTCTTCAAAAACCAGTATCTTCGAACTCTGTATCCTGTGAACTTATCTTTCAGAAGTGAAGGAGAAATAGACCTTCTCAAACATAAATTGAAGAATTTCTTACCCATAAACCTAACTTGTAAGATATGTTAAAAGAAATTATTTGCGGGGGAAGGCCAAGATGGCAGAGGAATGAGGGGAAGATTTCACCAGCTCCCCAACAGAATCACCAGAACTAATCAAGAAATGAAACACCACCAACAAACCAGCCGCTAGACGACAGAAGAACTCCATAGGTCCGCGACGGTCGAAAAGGGAACAGCCAGAACTTTCCCGGAGCTACTGTTCTGAGAACCCTCTGTCCTAACCCACACGCCAGACTGGACCTACAGAGAGCGCGCTAGCAAGTGCCCTAAAAGGGGGCCTGAGTGGAGCGTCGGGGGATAGAGGGCAGCGCTTAGCGCAAAAATTCCAAGAATCCAGCCGGATCGCCGGCAGAAATTAAGACACTATGAAGATAGGATACTGGAGCGGGGCCCGGCAGAACTCAATTGGGAAGCTTCCCGTGGAGTGCTGCCTAGAGCCCTGGAGCCAGAAGGGAGTGCCCAGCGCAAAAATCACGCCGCTTTGCCAGGCAAAAATTGCGACTTCCCGACTAGCACCCGGTAAATTCAAACACTCCTAGTGGGGGGCTTGCTGAACGGAGAGGGGAAGTCGCCCACGGACTGCTGATTGGATTGCTGACCAGGGACCAGGCTCGAGCCAGATGGGAAAGCTTGTGCCTGCCTTTGGGACTTGGATGCATTGGCAGTGCGAGCGCCAGTGGCGGAGGAGCCTGTGCACCCCCATAGCTACATCCGCAGTGGAGGAAGCCGGGAGAAGGGCAGGTATTGGAGGCTACCAGCGGGTGCGTGGTAGAGCTGGGGCACCCCGCTGCAACGCGGGACTGCGCGCGCAGCGGCCCCCGGCTCGAGGGACTGGGATCAGCCCTCGACCCTGGCCAGCATCCAAGCTTGCGGCAAAGCCTTTATTTTGCTGAAAACAAAAACAGAAACCATAGCAACCGGTGCTGTAAGGGAAAGGCTACATCATCAAGACAACACAATCGAGAGCAGATTGGCTTCCACCAGACAGATGAGAGGATAAAAACCAGGGACAGTATTTAGCTTTTTTTGTTTGTTTATTTGTTGTGGACGGTTCTGTGTATTTGATTGATCGGTCAGGTTTGGGTGGGTTTTTTTTTTTTTTTTGTCTCTTCTTATTAAGTTTTTCTTCCCTTTTTAATTTTTAATTTCTTTTTCTTAATTTTTAATTTTTTAAAAAATTTTAATTCTTGGAAACTTCTAATTTTCTTTCCTCTTTGCCACTGCTTCCTCCCTCTATGTTCTAAATGTAAAACTTTCTCCTATCTACCACTATCCTCTAGAGAAATAATTCCTACCTTCCTATCTCCACTATTCTCTTGCAGCTACACTAAACAATACAACACACTAATCTTGGCTACGTAACCCTATAAAATCCTTCCAAGACAAATCTATTCCTTCTCATTACCCATACACTCTCCTCCTCCTCACCCCCAACACATGTCTTAGTTAAAAATTGCTTTCAGTGAAATAGTCCAAGCCAGGACCTTGCCCCGGATCTGTTTTTCCAGGCACTATTTTAATTAATTCAGAGCTTAACGGGCAAGTAACATCTTTGATTGTGTCGTCTGCCAGAAAAAGTTCCTAAGCTTTATCTCTGTAAGACTGGTCAGATGTGCTTATTGCTGTGTATGTATGTATATCTTATGACTATGTTAGAAAACATCTGCATGCTTTTATGACTGTCACCCATCAGGGATGCACCTCTTGTTCCTCAGATGCTAGTATTTGAGCTAATATCATGGAATACCATAGCAAACCAGACATAGAGCCTACACCCCCTGACCAATCATCAAACCAAGGATCCTTGGAGTGGAAGCCCTGATTCCAAGACCCCACACTATCAAAGAACATACAACACTAGAGATTATCCACCTGTAAACAAGACCTAACACCACCCAAGACACAAACCACTGAACCCTTCTACAAGGACAGAAACCCAAAAGAAGGGAGAATTCAACCAAGAAGCCTGGTGGGAAAAAGAACTCCATACACACAGACACACACAAAGAAACAAAAATTAACCTAATAATGAAATGACAGAGAAACACTGCACAAATGAAGGACCAAGCTAGAGAAACACCGCTTCAAATGACAGAGGAGGAGATAGACAAATTATCTGAAAGATAATTCAGAAAAGCTATACTAATGAGGATGCAAAACATCGAAAACAGAATATTAGAGGAAATTAGTGCACTGAGAAGAGACATGCAAGAAATGAAAAATAAGCAAATAGAGACCACCAACTCAATTGCTGAACTCAAAAATACTATAGAAGGTCTCAACAGTAGAGTATTGGAGGCAGAAGAACGGATAAGCATGCTGGAAGATAGACTGGTGGAAATAACTGGTGAGGAACAGAACAAAGCCGAAAGAATGAAAAGAACTGAGGATAGCCTCAGAGACCTATGGGACAATATCAAACGCACCAACATTAGAATTATAGGAGTTCCAGAAGAAGAAGAGGGGAAGAAAGGCTATGAAGAAATTCTTGAAAAGGTTATAGTTGAAAACTTCCCCAGCATGGGAAAGGAAATAGTCAACCAAGTCCAAGAAGCACAAAGAGTTCCATACAGGATCAACCCCAGAAGAAACACACCAAGGCACATTCTAATCAAACTAATGCAGACTAAATATAAAGACAGATTACTAAAAGCAGCTAGGAGCAAACAACAAATAACATATAAAGGAAACCCCATACGTCTAACTGCGGATCTCTCAACAGAAACCCTGCAGGCCAGAAGAGAATGGCAGGACACATTTAAACGGCTAAAAGGGAATAACCTACAACCAAGAATTCTCTACCCAGCAAGAATCTCATTCAGAATTGATGGTGAAGACAAAAGCTTCACAGACAAGCAAAAACTAAAAGAATTCTGTACCACAAAACCAGCCCTACAACAAGTGTTAAACGGCCTGATATAGCCAATAAATAGAGTAGGAGAAACCTTACAAATCAAACTCCAAATTTCTAAGAAGATGACAATAGGAACATTTGTATCAATAATTTCTTTGAACATAAATGGACTAAATGCTCCAACCAAATGACACAGGCTGGCTGAATGGATCCAGAAGCAAGACCCATATATATGCTGTTTACAAGAGACCCACTTCAGACCTAGAGACACCCATAGACTGAAAGTGAAAGGCTGGAAAAAGACATTCCATGCAAATGGAAATCAAAAGAAAGCTGGAGTAGCAATCCTCATATCAGACAAAATAGACTTTAAAGTAAAGAAGATTCTAAGAGACAAGGCAGGTCACTACATCATGATTCAGGGATCTATCCAAGAGGAAGACATAACAGTCATGAATATCTATGCACCCAACACAGGGGCACCTCAATACATAAGACAGGTACTTTCAGACATAAAAGAAGAAATCAACAATAACACAGTAATAGTAGGAGACTTTAACACTCCTCTCACTCCAATGGACAGATCAACAAAACAGAAAATTAATAAAGAAACACAAGCCTTAAATGCCACACTGGAAAAGATGGACCTCATCGATATCTTTAGGACATTCCATCCAAAAGCAGAAGAATACACTTTCTTCTCTAGTGCTCATGGAACATTCTCCAGGATAGACCACATCTTGGGCCACAAATCAAACCTTAGTCAATTCAAGAAAACCGAAATTATATCAACCATCTTCTCGGACCACAATGCAATGAGACTAGAGATCAACTACAGGAAAAAAACCGCTAAAAACACAAACACATGGAGATTAAACAACACGTACCTAAAAAACCAACTGATCACTGAGGAAATCAAAGGAGAAATTAAACAATTCCTAGAAAAAAATGACAATGAACACACGACAGTGCAAAACCTAGGGGATACTGCAAAAGCAGTTCTAAGAGGGAAATTTATAGCTACAATCCACCTACAAAAAGCCTCTAGAATTGATGGTGAAGACAAAAGCTTCACAGACAAGCAAAAACTAAAAGAATTCTGTACCACAAAACCAGCCCTACAACAAGTGTTAAACGGCCTGATATAGCCAATAAATAGAGTAGGAGAAACCTTACAAATCAAACTCCAAATTTCTAAGAAGATGACAATAGGAACATTTGTATCAATAATTTCTTTGAACATAAATGGACTAAATGCTCCAACCAAATGACACAGGCTGGCTGAATGGATCCAGAAGCAAGACCCATATATATGCTGTTTACAAGAGACCCACTTCAGACCTAGAGACACCCATAGACTGAAAGTGAAAGGCTGGAAAAAGACATTCCATGCAAATGGAAATCAAAAGAAAGCTGGAGTAGCAATCCTCATATCAGACAAAATAGACTTTAAAGTAAAGAAGATTCTAAGAGACAAGGCAGGTCACTACATCATGATTCAGGGATCTATCCAAGAGGAAGACATAACAGTCATGAATATCTATGCACCCAACACAGGGGCACCTCAATACATAAGACAGGTACTTTCAGACATAAAAGAAGAAATCAACAATAACACAGTAATAGTAGGAGACTTTAACACTCCTCTCACTCCAATGGACAGATCAACAAAACAGAAAATTAATAAAGAAACACAAGCCTTAAATGCCACACTGGAAAAGATGGACCTCATCGATATCTTTAGGACATTCCATCCAAAAGCAGAAGAATACACTTTCTTCTCTAGTGCTCATGGAACATTCTCCAGGATAGACCACATCTTGGGCCACAAATCAAACCTTAGTCAATTCAAGAAAACCGAAATTATATCAACCATCTTCTCGGACCACAATGCAATGAGACTAGAGATCAACTACAGGAAAAAAACCGCTAAAAACACAAACACATGGAGATTAAACAACACGTACCTAAAAAACCAACTGATCACTGAGGAAATCAAAGGAGAAATTAAACAATTCCTAGAAAAAAATGACAATGAACACACGACAGTGCAAAACCTAGGGGATACTGCAAAAGCAGTTCTAAGAGGGAAATTTATAGCAATACAATCCCACCTCAAGAAACTAGGAAAATATGAAGCAGATGACCTAACCCTCCGCTTAAAACAATTGGAGAAAGAAGAACAAAAACACCCCAAAGCCAGCAGAAGAAGAGAAATTATAAAGACTAGAGCAGAAATAAATAAGAAAGAAACGAAAGAAACAATAGTAAAGATAAATAAAACAAAAAGCTGGTTCTTTGAAAAGGTAAACAAAATTGACAAGCCACTGGCCAGACTCATTAAGAAAAAGAGAGAGAAGAACCAGATCAACAAAATCAAAAACGAAAAAGGAGCGATTACAACAGATAATGCAGAAATCCTAAGGATTCTAAGAGACTATTATGAGCAACTCTATGGCAACAAACTGGACAACCTGGAAGAAATGGACAGTTTCTTGGGGAAGATCAATCTCCCAAGACTGAGCCAGGAAGAAACAGAAACTTTGAACAACCCAATCACAAGCTCAGAAATCGAATCTGTGATTAAAAATTTACCCAAAAATAAAAGCCCAGGGCCAGATGGCTTCACAGCCAAATTCTACCAAACATTTAAAGAAGAGCTAATGCCTGTCCTTCTAAAACTCTTCCAAAAAATTGCACAGGAAGGAAAACTTCCAAACACATTCTACGAGGCCACCATCACCCTGATACCCAAACCAGGCAAAGACAACACAAAAAAGGAAAACTATAGGCCAATTTCACTGATGAACTTAGATGCCAAGATCCTCAACAAAATCCTAGCAAACAGAATTCAACGACACATCAAAAAACTCATACATCATGATCAAGTTGGGTTCATCCAGGGCATGCAAGTCTTCTTCAACATTTGCAAATCAATCAATGTGATATACCATATCAACAAATTGAGAGACAGAAACTACATGATCATCTCAATAGATGCAGAAAAAGCCTTTGACAAAGTACAGCATCCATTTATGATAAAAACTCTTCAGAAAATGGGCATAGAAGGAACCTATCTCAACATAATAAAAGCCATCTGAGAAGCCTACAGTGAACATTATCCTACAGTGAAAACCAAGGGATACTGCAAAAGCAGTTCTAAGAGGGAAATTTATAGCAATACAATCCCACCTCAAGAAACTAGGAAAATATGAAGCAGATGACCTAACCCTCCGCTTAAAACAATTGGAGAAAGAAGAACAAAAACACCCCAAAGCCAGCAGAAGAAGAGAAATTATAAAGACTAGAGCAGAAATAAATAAGAAAGAAACGAAAGAAACAATAGTAAAGATAAATAAAACAAAAAGCTGGTTCTTTGAAAAGGTAAACAAAATTGACAAGCCACTGGCCAGACTCATTAAGAAAAAGAGAGAGAAGAACCAGATCAACAAAATCAAAAACGAAAAAGGAGCGATTACAACAGATAATGCAGAAATCCTAAGGATTCTAAGAGACTATTATGAGCAACTCTATGGCAACAAACTGGACAACCTGGAAGAAATGGACAGTTTCTTGGGGAAGATCAATCTCCCAAGACTGAGCCAGGAAGAAACAGAAACTTTGAACAACCCAATCACAAGCTCAGAAATCGAATCTGTGATTAAAAATTTACCCAAAAATAAAAGCCCAGGGCCAGATGGCTTCACAGCCAAATTCTACCAAACATTTAAAGAAGAGCTAATGTCTGTCCTTCTAAAACTCTTCCCAAAAAATTGCACAGGAAGGAAAACTTCCAAACACATTCTACGAGGCCACAATCACCCTGATACCCAAACCAGGCAAAGACAACACAAAAAAGGAAAACTATAGGCCAATTTCACTGATGAACTTAGATGCCAAGATCCTCAACAAAATCCTAGCAAACAGAATTCAACGACACATCAAAAAACTCATACATCATGATCAAGTTGGGTTCATCCAGGGCATGCAAGTCTTCTTCAACATTTGCAAATCAATCAATGTGATATACCATATCAACAAATTGAGAGACAGAAACTACATGATCATCTCAATAGATGCAGAAAAAGCCTTTGACAAAGTACAGCATCCATTTATGATAAAAACTCTTCAGAAAATGGGCATAGAAGGAACCTATCTCAACATAATAAAAGCCATCTGAGAAGCCTACAGTGAACATTATCCTTAACAGTGAAAAAATGAAAGCATTCCCTCTAAGATCAGGAACAAGACAGGGGTGCCCACTTTCACCACTACTATTCAACATAGTCCTGGAGGTTCTAGCAACAGCAATAAGAGAAGAGAAAGAAATAAAAGGAATCCAGATTGGAAAAGAAGAAGTCAAACTCTCTCTTTTTGCAGATGACATGATATTATACATAGAAAATCCCAAAGACACGGTTACAAAGCTACTAGAGCTAATCAACGAATTCAGCAAAATCACAGGATACAAAGTCAACACACAGAAATCACTGGCATTCCTATACACAAACAATGAAAAATCAGAAAACGAAATCAAAGAGGCAATCCCCTTCACCATTGCAACCAAAAGAATCAAATATCTAGGAATAAACCTACCCAAAGAAACAAAAGAACTGTACACAGAAAATTACAAGACATTCATGAGAGAAATTAAAGAAGACTTAAACAGATGGAGAGATATTCCATGTTCCTGGGTCGGAAGAATCAATATTGTGAAAATGACCATACTACCAAATATCATCTACAGATTCAATGCAATACCTATCCAACTACCATTGACATTTTTCACAGAACTAGACCAAACAATAACACAGTTCATATGGAAACACAAAAGACCTCGAATAGCCAAAGCAAGACTGAGGAAGAAAAACGGAGCTGGAGAAATCAGCCTCCCTAACTTCAGACTCTACTACAAAGCAACAGTCATCAAGACAGTATGGTGCTGGCACAAAAACAGAACTATAGATCAATGGAACAAGATTGAGAACCCAGAGATCAACCCACGCACCTATGGGTACCTTATTTTTGACAAAGGAGGAGAAACTATAAAATGGGACAAAGACAACCTCTTCAAGTGGTGCTGGGAAAATTGGACAGCTACATGCAAAAAAATGAAGTTGGAACATTCCCTGACACCATACACTAAGATCAACTCAAAATGGATTAAAAACCTAAATATAAGACCAGAAACGATCAAACTCTTCAGAAAATGGGCATAGAAGGAACCTATCTCAACATAATAAAAGCCATCTGAGAAGCCTACAGTGAACATTATCCTTAACAGTGAAAAAATGAAAGCATTCCCTCTAAGATCAGGAACAAGACAGGGGTGCCCACTTTCACCACTACTATTCAACATAGTCCTGGAGGTTCTAGCAACAGCAATAAGAGAAGAGAAAGAAATAAAAGGAATCCAGATTGGAAAAGAAGAAGTCAAACTCTCTCTTTTTGCAGATGACATGATATTATACATAGAAAATCCCAAAGACACGGTTACAAAGCTACTAGAGCTAATCAACGAATTCAGCAAAATCACAGGATACAAAGTCAACACACAGAAATCACTGGCATTCCTATACACAAACAATGAAAAATCAGAAAACGAAATCAAAGAGGCAATCCCCTTCACCATTGCAACCAAAAGAATCAAATATCTAGGAATAAACCTACCCAAAGAAACAAAAGAACTGTACACAGAAAATTACAAGACATTCATGAGAGAAATTAAAGAAGACTTAAACAGATGGAGAGATATTCCATGTTCCTGGGTCGGAAGAATCAATATTGTGAAAATGACCATACTACCAAATATCATCTACAGATTCAATGCAATACCTATCCAACTACCATTGACATTTTTCACAGAACTAGACCAAACAATAACACAGTTCATATGGAAACACAAAAGACCTCGAATAGCCAAAGCAAGACTGAGGAAGAAAAACGGAGCTGGAGAAATCAGCCTCCCTAACTTCAGACTCTACTACAAAGCAACAGTCATCAAGACAGTATGGTGCTGGCACAAAAACAGAACTATAGATCAATGGAACAAGATTGAGAACCCAGAGATCAACCCACGCACCTATGGGTACCTTATTTTTGACAAAGGAGGAGAAACTATAAAATGGGACAAAGACAACCTCTTCAAGTGGTGCTGGGAAAATTGGACAGCTACATGCAAAAAAATGAAGTTGGAACATTCCCTGACACCATACACTAAGATCAACTCAAAATGGATTAAAAACCTAAATATAAGACCAGAAACGATCAAACTCTTAGAGGAGAATATAGGCAAAACCCTCAAAGACATCAATCAAAGCAAGATCTTCTCTGACCCACCTACTAAAATAGCGGAACTGAAAAGAAAAATGAACACGTGGGACCTCATGAAACTGAAAAGCTTTTGTACAGCAAAAGAAATTACAAAAAAGCTGAACAGACAGCCCACAGAGTGGGAGAAAATCATAGCAAATGAAATAACAGACAAAGAATTAATCTCCAAAATATACAAGCAACTCAGACAACTCAGCACCAGAAAAATAAACAACCCAATCAAAAAATGGGAAAAAGATCTAAAGAGACGCCTCTCCAAAGAGGACATACAGATGGCCCAAAAGCACATGAAACGATGCTCAACCTCGCTTATTATTAGAGAAATGCAAATTAAAACTACAATGAGATATCACCTCAAACCCGTCAGAATGGCCATCATCAAAAAATCTGCAGACAATAAATGCTGGAGAGGGTGTGGAGAAAAGGGAATGCTCTTGCATTGCTGGTGGGAATGTAAATTGATACAGCCTCTATGGAAGACAATATGGAGATTCCTTAAAAAACTAAAAATAGAAGCTCCCTATGACCCAGCAATCCCACTATTAGGCTTATATCCTGATGAAATCAAAATGGAAAGAAGCACCTGTACCCCAGTGCTCATTGCAACTCTCTATACAATAGCCAGAACATGGAAGCAACCTAGATGTCCATCGATGAATGAATGGATACAGAAGCACTGGTACATATATACAATGGAATGCTACTCAGCTGTTAAAAGAAATGCAGAAGACTCAGTCCTAATGAAGTGGCTGGCTCTAGAACCTATCATAAAAAGTGAAGTAAGTCAAAAAGAGAGAGACAAATACAGTATACTAGCACACATATATGGAATCTAGTAGGACGGTCTTGATAACACATGCAGTGAACTCATGGAAAAACAGACAGAGCATAGACATATGGACATTGTGGGGAAGAAATAGGGAGGGGGAGGCATGGAGACAGTAACATGGAAACCTATACTGTCATGTGTGGAAAAGATAACTATTGTCATTGTGCTAAGGGAATAGGAGTGCTCACAATGGCATGGGGCGATGGTCTGGAGGGGTGGGATGGGGGAATTGGGGAGGGATGGGGACCAGGGATATGCATATGACTGATCTGGGAACATACATGTCTGTGAACAACAAAACTCTGTAAAACCTTTAAAATAAAGAATTTAAAAAAAAAATTATTTGGAGAGGAAAAAAAATGGTATAGGTCAGAAACTTAGAACTCCATAAAGAAACAGAGAGCACTGAAGAGGAGCAAGTGAAGGCAGAATAAAATCTTTTGTTTTTCTTGTTCGGAATTGCTCTAATACTTCACAGTTTGTTCGAAATAATAACACAACAATGTGTTCAATTCTGTATGCCCAAATCACGCATGCATGTTTATGCACGCATATAAATAAGTGAAGTGAATGGCAGCAATGATATGAGGGACAGGAGTGAAGAACTGGAATTATTTTGTTGTTATAAGCTCTTCAAACTATCTGTGCAGTGGTACAGTGTTTTTTTGAAAGTGGACTTGGATTAGTTAGGAATGTATATGGCAAACACTATAGCAACCACTAAAAAAGTTTTGTAAAAAAGGAAAGAAGAAACATATAACTGCTAATGCTAAGAAAGGAGAGAAAATGCTAACAAAGGCATGCTAACTGACACGCTAAGAGAGTAGGATCACATAAAATGCTCAACTGAAACCACAAAAGGCTGAAAAAGTAGAAGACAAAAATAGGAAAAGAGAATAAAAGCAGCAAAGAGAAAACAGTAACAACTATAGAAGACATTTAATGCAACTACATCAATAATCACCATGAGTGTCAATGATCCAAATGCACAATTAAAAGACAGATTTTCAGATTGCATCAAAAACAAGACCCCACCATATGTTGTCCATAAGAAACGCACTGTAAATATGCAGACACATGCAGATTAAAAGTAAATGAATGGATAAAAATATACCATGCTAACACAGAATTTTAAAAGCAGGAGTAGCTATATTAATTTCAGGTCAAGCAGACTTTAAAGCAAGCAAAATTTCAAGGATAAAGAAGAGCATTATGTAATTATTATAAACGGGTGAATTCCCTAAGAAGACATACAAATTCTTAATATCTAAACCTAAAACATGGAAAAGATAACTATTGTCATTGTGCTAAGGGAATAGGAGTGCTCACAATGGCATGGGGCGATGGTCTGGAGGGGTGGGATGATGGGGACCAGGGATATGCATATGACTGATCTGGGAACATACATGTCTGTGAACAACAAAACTCTGTAAAACCTTTAAAATAAAGAATTTAAAAAAAAAATTATTTGGAGAGGAAAAAAAATGGTATAGGTCAGAAACTTAGAACTCCATAAAGAAACAGAGAGCACTGAAGAGGAGCAAGTGAAGGCAGAATAAAATCTTTTGTTTTTCTTGTTCGGAATTGCTCTAATACTTCACAGTTTGTTCGAAATAATAACACAACAATGTGTTCAATTCTGTATGCCCAAATCACGCATGCATGTTTATGCACGCATATAAATAAGTGAAGTGAATGGCAGCAATGATATGAGGGACAGGAGTGAAGAACTGGAATTATTTTGTTGTTATAAGCTCTTCAAACTATCTGTGCAGTGGTACAGTGTTTTTTTGAAAGTGGACTTGGATTAGTTAGGAATGTATATGGCAAACACTATAGCAACCACTAAAAAAGTTTTGTAAAAAAGGAAAGAAGAAACATATAACTGCTAATGCTAAGAAAGGAGAGAAAATGCTAACAAAGGCATGCTAACTGACACGCTAAGAGAGTAGGATCACATAAAATGCTCAACTGAAACCACAAAAGGCTGAAAAAGTAGAAGACAAAAATAGGAAAAGAGAATAAAAGCAGCAAAGAGAAAACAGTAACAACTATAGAAGACATTTAATGCAACTACATCAATAATCACCATGAGTGTCAATGATCCAAATGCACAATTAAAAGACAGATTTTCAGATTGCATCAAAAACAAGACCCCACCATATGTTGTCCATAAGAAACGCACTGTAAATATGCAGACACATGCAGATTAAAAGTAAATGAATGGATAAAAATATACCATGCTAACACAGAATTTTAAAAGCAGGAGTAGCTATATTAATTTCAGGTCAAGCAGACTTTAAAGCAAGCAAAATTTCAAGGATAAAGAAGAGCATTATGTAATTATTATAAACGGGTGAATTCCCTAAGAAGACATACAAATTCTTAATATCTATAAGCCTAAAAACAGCATCAAACTACATGAGGCAAAAACTGATAGAACTTCAAGGCTAAATAGTAGAATCCATTATTATAGTTGGATATTTTCACACCCCATTATCAGAAATGGAAAGATTCTGTGTGCAGAAAATCAGTAAAGACACAATTGAGCTCAACAATATCATAAATCAATCTGCTATCATGGACATCTGTGAACTACTTTATCCAACGATAACATAACACACATTTTTTTTCATGCTTACATGGAAGATTCATCAAGATAGGTCACATACTGTGCCATAAAACACATCTTAACAGATTTGACAGAATAGAAATCTTTCAATGTCTGCTTTCAGACCACAATGGAATGAAGCCAGAAATCAATAACAGAAAGTTAACTAGAAAATTGCAAAATTATATAGAGACTAAACAATTTATTTCTAAATAATATATGGGTCAAAGAAGAAAACTCAAGATAAATTCTGAAATATTTTCAATTAAAATGAAAACACAACTTATCAATATTTGCAGGGTTCATTAAGAACAGGGCTTAAAGGGAAACTTATGATGCTGAATGTATATATTTAAAAAGGAAAAAAAAGAAGAGCAAATTAAATATAAAGTAAGCAAAAGAAAAGGAATAATAAAAATCAAAGCATGTATCAATGAAACTGAAATAGAGAACCAACAGAGAAAAAAAATCAATAAAGCCCAAAGCTGTTTCTCAGACTCACAGACACAGAGAACAAACATACGGTTGCTGGGGTTGGGTGGGGTGGGGGACATGTGAGGGATGGACTGGGAGTTTGGAATTAACAGATGCAAACTATTACATAGTTTACAAAAGGAAAAACCGGCTCTACTGTATGGCACAGAGAATGATATTCAATATCCTGTGATAATCCAAAACAGAAAAGAATATGATAATGGATATATATGTATAACTAAATCACTTTGCTGTACAGTAGAAATTAACCTAACATTGTAAATCAACTAAACTTGAATATAATAATTTTTTAAAAGCTGTTTCTTTGAAAAAATCCATAAAATTGATAAGTCTCTAGTCAAGTTAAGTAGAAAAAAAAAAAGAGGACACAAATTACTACTATCAAAAACAAAGGAGGGGGCTTCCCTGGTATCTCAGTGGTGAAGAGTTCGTCTGCCAATGCAGGAGACACAGGTTCAATCCCTGATCCAGGAAGATCCCACATCCTGCGGAGCAACTAAGCCCGTGAGTCACAACTATTGAGCTTGTGCCCTAGAGCCTCAGAGCTGCAACTATTGAGCCCATGTGCTGCAACTACTGAAGTCTGTGTACCCTAGAGTCCGAGTTCCATAACAAGAGAAGTCACTGTAACAAGAAGCCTGCGCAGCTCAACTAGAGAGTAGCCCCTACTCCCTGCAACTAGAGAAGAGCCTGCAGCAGTGAAAACCCAGAATAGACAAAAATAAATAAATAAATAAATAAATAAATACATTTTAAAAAGAAATGCATGTATCACCATTAAAAAAATAAAATAAAATAAAAAGGAGGAAAAAAAGAAGAGGGGACATCACTACAGATTCTAAGGACATTAACAGGACAATAAAAGAATACTATACAATGCTGTGCCTACAAACTTGATAGCCTACCTTAAATGGATGGATTCCTTGAAAAACACAATTTACCAAAACTCACAGAAGAAAGAGACAACATGAATATATTGAATGTATATTTTTAAGGAACTGTATCAATAATAATAACCTTTCAAAACAGAAAGTGCCAGGCCTGATGAGTTCACTGGTGAATTCTTCCAAACATTTAAGGAAGAAAGTATACCAATCCTCTACAATTTTGTTCAGAGGATAGAAGCACACAGAATACTTCCTAACTCATTCTATGAAACTAGCATTGCTTTAATACCAAAACCAGACAAGACATTACGAGAAAAGGAAACTATAGACCAATACCTCTTGTGAACAGAGATGAAAAATCTTCAACAGAATGTTAGCAAATAGAATCTTAAGGCATTAAAAATTATGCATCATGTCCAAGTGGAATTTATTCCAGATATGCAAGGCTGGTTCTTTGAAAAATCCATAAAATTGATAAGTCTCTAGTCAAGTTAAGTAGAAAAAAAAAAAGAGGACACAAATTACTACTATCAAAAACAAAGGAGGGGGCTTCCCTGGTATCTCAGTGGTGAAGAGTTCGTCTGCCAATGCAGGAGACACAGGTTCAATCCCTGATCCAGGAAGATCCCACATCCTGCGGAGCAACTAAGCCCGTGAGTCACAACTATTGAGCTTGTGCCCTAGAGCCTCAGAGCTGCAACTATTGAGCCCATGTGCTGCAACTACTGAAGTCTGTGTACCCTAGAGTCCGAGTTCCATAACAAGAGAAGTCACTGTAACAAGAAGCCTGCGCAGCTCAACTAGAGAGTAGCCCCCACTCCCTGCAACTAGAGAAGAGCCTGCAGCAGTGAAAACCCAGAATAGACAAAAATAAATAAATAAATAAATAAATAAATACATTTTAAAAAGAAATGCATGTATCACCATTAAAAAAATAAAATAAAATAAAAAGGAGGAAAAAAAGAAGAGGGGACATCACTACAGATTCTAAGGACATTAACAGGACAATAAAAGAATACTATACAATGCTGTGCCTACAAACTTGATAGCCTACCTTAAATGGATGGATTCCTTGAAAAACACAATTTACCAAAACTCACAGAAGAAAGAGACAACATGAATATATTGAATGTATATTTTTAAGGAACTGTATCAATAATAATAACCTTTCAAAACAGAAAGTGCCAGGCCTGATGAGTTCACTGGTGAATTCTTCCAAACATTTAAGGAAGAAAGTATACCAATCCTCTACAATTTTGTTCAGAGGATAGAAGCACACAGAATACTTCCTAACTCATTCTATGAAACTAGCATTGCTTTAATACCAAAACCAGACAAGACATTACGAGAAAAGGAAACTATAGACCAATACCTCTTGTGAACAGAGATGAAAAATCTTCAACAGAATGTTAGCAAATAGAATCTTAAGGCATTAAAAATTATGCATCATGTCCAAGTGGAATTTATTCCAGATATGCAAGGCTGGTTCAGCATTTGAAAATCAATTAATGTAATTCATAACATCAACAGAGTAAAAAAATAAAAATTACATGATCATTCCTGTAGAAGCAGAAAAAGCATTTGATGAAATGCAACACCCATTCATGATTAAAAACTCAGTAAACTAGAAACAGAGAATTTTCTCAACTTGATAAGATCTATAAAAATTCTACAACTAACAGCATCCTTGAAACTTTCCCACACAGAAATCTGAAGCTGTCCCACTAAAACCAAGGCATGAGGCAAGGATGTCCCCTCTCACCATCTCTGTTCAATATTATACGGAAAGTCTTTGTTAAGCCAATAAGAAAAGTAAGTAAAAGGCATATAGATCAGGAAGGAAGACATAAAACTGTCTTTGTTTACAGATGGACATGTTTCTACAACAAATCTAAAAGAATTTTTTAAAAAAGAAAGACCCCTTGGAACTTATAAGTAATTATAGCAAGCAATTATAGTTGTCTGGGAGCCAAGGTTACAGGATACAACTTAAATATACAAATGTCAACTGCTTTCCTATGTACCAACAATGAACAAGTGGAATTTGAAATTAAAAATGCAATGTTATTTTATTTGCATCCCCCAAATTGAAATACCTAAGTACAAATCTAATAAAATATGTACAAGATCTATATAAGAAAAGCTACAAAACTCTGATGAATGCAATCAAACAACTAAATAAATGGAGAGATATCCCTGTTCATGACTCAATATATTTCTGGTGTCAGTCCTCTCCCATGCTTACCTATAGACTCATCATTCATTTCTGTAACACAGTTCAGTTGTCAGAACTCAGATTCCCTGACACCAGATCCAGCACTTTCCCAGTTTAGCACTGTGCTGATTCTATATCCTATATGCACCCCTTGATTTCCAAATGCTGTAGTAGGGTTAGGCTGTACATGAAGTTGTACACAAGCTAGACTGCAGAGTGATGAAGACAGTGCTTGTAGCCTATGCACCAAACAGGGTGCTTTGATGCAATGTGACAAATTTAGACAGAAGGTTCTCAGGCGAGTTACAATTCCTAACTCTGTGAGCTGTGAACTGTGATTTCATTAATTGTACACTTTTGGCTGAAAATGTCTATCATGAGGATCCCTGTGGAGAAATTGTATGTAGTATGTAAACCAAAGACTGTTAGGCGTCATCTGGGCAACGGGTTATTTTGAAGTCACTGGCTTTCATCTTCATGTTCGCTGCAAGATATCTTAGAGATCATATGTATATCCCTAGCACCCTCCAGCAAAACATGAGAAAGCTTACCTGAAGTAAGCTCTGTGACCAAGATAAATAATACATAGTTTCTGTAGGTCAAAAAATCTACAGACAACAAATGCTGGAGAGGGTGCGGAGACAAGGGAACACTCCTGCACTGCTGGAGGGAATGCAAACCAACAGAGCCGCCATGGAAGACAGCACAGAGCCTCCTCAAAAAACCAAAACCAGAAGCACCATACAACCCAGCAATCCCACTACCAGGCTTATACCACCCAGGGATATACATATGACTAACCTGGGATTATACATACATGTAAACAACAAAACTCTGTAAAAGTAAAAAGTAAAATAAAAATAATTATTTTTAAAAAGAGCTACCTTAGAGATGGATGTTTAAGCTCATGCAGCCTTGAACTCAGGGAATTCACTCAGCCCCAACATTACTCTACTATAGCACTTATAATATGATACCATAATGATTCATTTCTATGTGTCCCTTCTCCACTACACTGTGAGGTCTTCAAGGCAAAAATGCATGCCTTTGAATCCATAATGCATGGGATTGGACCAAGGACTATTGTTCTCAATTATTAATAGCTCCCACCTGAAATCTACGGTTGTCCAGCATCTTGAAAAGACAGGCTCAGTTACCAGGTCTCCTTTGGGCAAGTCCCACTCAAGAGGACAGAGAGCATCCTCTGGAACTGGTCAGTCTGAAGAAGCTGCTTCCCTTTAACTGCAGCTCTGTTTGCTGCCTCTGGGGAGAAAATGGAGGAAAGGAAAGGGTTTTTTCCTGAGCTGCCTTCTTTCCAAAGCCAGTGATGGTTTCTTCTCCTAGCTTCACCTTCAAATGGATCATGCATACTATTTAGGAGTTTTCTTGGGGAAGAGAAAAAAGATATGAAAGTCTCTAGAGGCACTTTTTGGGAGTTGTCACTCACAACTGTTTATTTATGCATGTATTCAACACACATTATCTAAACCTACTCAATAAAGCACTACGTTATTTCTTTACAGAGCAAACACTTTTTCTGTAAATCTCTGGTAAATAGACTCTTATCTGTTTAACCAAGCCTGTCCATTCTATTCAGAAAACATACTGATTGACGTCCAGTAAATGCAGAGTCCTCAGGACATTTCCCTGAGTGTCCAGTACATCTGGGCTCTAGAGCACCCCCCTAGCTGCCTCACGGAAAACAGCTGGACCTGCTTCCAGCCTTTCTTATGCCAGTTGGACTTGTATTTGGAAACCAACAGAGCCGCCATGGAAGACAGCACAGAGCCTCCTCAAAAAACCAAAACCAGAAGCACCATACAACCCAGCAATCCCACTACCAGGCTTATACCACCCAGGGATATACATATGACTAACCTGGGATTATACATACATGTAAACAACAAAACTCTGTAAAAGTAAAAAGTAAAATAAAAATAATTATTTTTAAAAAGAGCTACCTTAGAGATGGATGTTTAAGCTCATGCAGCCTTGAACTCAGGGAATTCACTCAGCCCCAACATTACTCTACTATAGCACTTATAATATGATACCATAATGATTCATTTCTATGTGTCCCTTCTCCACTACACTGTGAGGTCTTCAAGGCAAAAATGCATGCCTTTGAATCCATAATGCATGGGATTGGACCAAGGACTATTGTTCTCAATTATTAATAGCTCCCACCTGAAATCTACGGTTGTCCAGCATCTTGAAAAGACAGGCTCAGTTACCAGGTCTCCTTTGGGCAAGTCCCACTCAAGAGGACAGAGAGCATCCTCTGGAACTGGTCAGTCTGAAGAAGCTGCTTCCCTTTAACTGCAGCTCTGTTTGCTGCCTCTGGGGAGAAAATGGAGGAAAGGAAAGGGTTTTTTCCTGAGCTGCCTTCTTTCCAAAGCCAGTGATGGTTTCTTCTCCTAGCTTCACCTTCAAATGGATCATGCATACTATTTAGGAGTTTTCTTGGGGAAGAGAAAAAAGATATGAAAGTCTCTAGAGGCACTTTTTGGGAGTTGTCACTCACAACTGTTTATTTATGCATGTATTCAACACACATTATCTAAACCTACTCAATAAAGCACTACGTTATTTCTTTACAGAGCAAACACTTTTTCTGTAAATCTCTGGTAAATAGACTCTTATCTGTTTAACCAAGCCTGTCCATTCTATTCAGAAAACATACTGATTGACGTCCAGTAAATGCAGAGTCCTCAGGACATTTCCCTGAGTGTCCAGTACATCTGGGCTCTAGAGCACCCCCCTAGCTGCCTCACGGAAAACAGCTGGACCTGCTTCCAGCCTTTCTTATGCCAGTTGGACTTGTTCATGTAATTATGTAGTTGATCACATTTATCAAAATGATTAATCAATGGAATATGGATATGAAAAGGGAATTATTTTTGATGAAAATTACTGAGTGCTTAAAAGGGCAATAAGAGCTAGTCTCAAGATTATTATAACTTAATTAGAAATGAGCCTGGTAATTACATGAAGCTGAACAAAATCTAGCAATTTTGGAAAAAATATCATTTTTGACATAGCACATGCATATATGTATTTATTGATTTGCTCTTTTCTTCCTGGAAATATTTAAAAATTTTAATATAGTTTTTAAGGTTACTTTCCACATAAGTTATCATAAAATATTGGCTATATTCTCCTTGCTGTAACAGAATGCTACACACATGATGGTAAGATCCCTAATAAATCCAAATGGCAAATCATAGACAATGTTGCAAGAAAGACTAGAACTCTATTTTATGATCCACAGTCAAAGAAAAGTCCTTCTTGCTCATTTACTTTGGTGAATGAATTCTGGGTTAAAATAAAATACTTCTATTACAAATGTATCCTTTTTTATAATTGCCCCTTAACAGACTGTTGCATTAACCTACCTACTTCTACTACTCTTAAAGATAGCACTAAACAGGCTTCTCATAACAGAGTCACTCGCTATGCTTCTGTTCTTTCTATAAATAATAACTGAACATCTTCAGTGTTCCAGCCCCTGTGCCAGCACTAGAGGTTCAAAGACAACATATTCGTCTTCAAGGAACTCACAGTCTGTGGGAGGAAGGAGCCAAGTGTGGGGCAGACTGCCACACAATGTGATCCAGGCTCTCACCGAGTCGTTTGAGTCGAGGGTCCCCAGAAAAGGATAGTTTACAAAGTCTATTTTTCTCATTTAAAATTTATTATCTAAAATATTTAGGAATGAACTTAATCAAAACAATAAAAGATATGTCCATTCTATTCAGAAAACATACTGATTGACGTCCAGTAAATGCAGAGTCCTCAGGACATTTCCCTGAGTGTCCAGTACATCTGGGCTCTAGAGCACCCCCCTAGCTGCCTCACGGAAAACAGCTGGACCTGCTTCCAGCCTTTCTTATGCCAGTTGGACTTGTTCATGTAATTATGTAGTTGATCACATTTATCAAAATGATTAATCAATGGAATATGGATATGAAAAGGGAATTATTTTTGATGAAAATTACTGAGTGCTTAAAAGGGCAATAAGAGCTAGTCTCAAGATTATTATAACTTAATTAGAAATGAGCCTGGTAATTACATGAAGCTGAACAAAATCTAGCAATTTTGGAAAAAATATCATTTTTGACATAGCACATGCATATATGTATTTATTGATTTGCTCTTTTCTTCCTGGAAATATTTAAAAATTTTAATATAGTTTTTAAGGTTACTTTCCACATAAGTTATCATAAAATATTGGCTATATTCTCCTTGCTGTAACAGAATGCTACACACATGATGGTAAGATCCCTAATAAATCCAAATGGCAAATCATAGACAATGTTGCAAGAAAGACTAGAACTCTATTTTATGATCCACAGTCAAAGAAAAGTCCTTCTTGCTCATTTACTTTGGTGAATGAATTCTGGGTTAAAATAAAATACTTCTATTACAAATGTATCCTTTTTTATAATTGCCCCTTAACAGACTGTTGCATTAACCTACCTACTTCTACTACTCTTAAAGATAGCACTAAACAGGCTTCTCATAACAGAGTCACTCGCTATGCTTCTGTTCTTTCTATAAATAATAACTGAACATCTTCAGTGTTCCAGCCCCTGTGCCAGCACTAGAGGTTCAAAGACAACATATTCGTCTTCAAGGAACTCACAGTCTGTGGGAGGAAGGAGCCAAGTGTGGGGCAGACTGCCACACAATGTGATCCAGGCTCTCACCGAGTCGTTTGTGAGTCGAGGGTCCCCAGAAAAGGATAGTTTACAAAGTCTATTTTTTCTCATTTAAAATTTATTATCTAAAATATTTAGGAATGAACTTAATCAAAACAATAAAAGATATGTACACTTAAAACTACAAAACCCTGATGAAAAGATTTTAAAGTGCCCAAATAAAAGACCTTCTATGTTCAGGAACTGGAAAAGTTAGTGTTGTTAAAATGTCCACGGTACTCAAAGGGATTCAATTCAATCTCCATCAAAATACAAATGGTGGGCTTCCCTGGTGGTTCAGTGGGTAAAGAGTCCACCTTGCAGTGCAAAGGCCACTAGTTCAATCCCTGGCCTGGGAAGATCCCACATGACGCGGAGCAGCTGGACCGGTGTGTCCAATTACGAGCCAGTGCTCTGGAGCGCATGCAACCAGAGCCGGTGCTCTGCAGTGAGAGAGGCCACTGCAATGGGAGGCCCACACAGGCCAAAGAACAAAGATGAATGAAAGTGAATAAATGAAAAACCAATATAAGAGGGCAAAATGTTTTTAAACAAAAGGCATTTATTTTAGCAGAAATAGAAAAACAATCTTAAGTCCATGTAGATCCAAAAAGACTCTGAA
Organism: Tragulus kanchil; assembly: GCA_022376925.1. Lineage (NCBI taxonomy): Eukaryota > Metazoa > Chordata > Mammalia > Artiodactyla > Tragulidae > Tragulus > Tragulus kanchil. The sequence goes on along the minus strand of JAIOJX010000006.1, from coordinate 65,027,045 downwards.
TAGCCAAAGCAATATTTAGAAAGTAGAACAAATCTGGAGGCAACACACTTCCTAATTTCAAAATGTAATATGCAAATATGGTAACAAAACAGTATAAATTGCTTCAATCCTAAAGAAGAATGTCATAGCCAACCACCCAGGTAAAGCATGGCGATATGAATCCAGGTGGCTCCCACGATGGACAACATCCTCAGCAAAAGGTCTGCAATTGATGTAAGCACTAGACTCACCATGCTGAATCTCCTAACAGTCTTTACTCCACACTCTGCCATCACGCCCATGCACAGTTCATGAGAACATTTTGAAGTAGGGTCCCTGCAGATGCTTAGACATAGGCACTGTACCTTTACTTAGTCCCACTGCCTTATATTCCAGCAGAGGAAGTCCTTGCCTCCAGCCAAGCACACCTCAGCATCTAAATATCCCGGGATATGCAGGAATATGGCTTCCCAGGTGGCTCAGTGGTAAAAAAATCCTCCTACCGAGCAGGAGGAACAGGTTCCATCCCTGAGTTGGGAAGAAATCCCCTGGAGAAGGAAACGGCAACCCACTCCAGTAGCTTTTCCTGGGAAATCTCATGGACAGAGGAGACTGGCAGACTACAGTCCATGTGGTCACAAGAGTCAGACATGATTTAGCAACTGAACAACAAAGAAAATGCAGGAATACAGAACCTGTAAGTGCTAGGCTGGGAAGAGCACTGGATCTGGAGCAGGGAATCCAGATTCTCATGAACAGCTTGGGTCACAAGCCCATCCTCAGCAACCGGAACAGGTAGTGAGGTAATAGGATGGCGCCAGTCTGAATTTTGCACCATTTATGGTTGGACAGTTGACTTCAGAATAAGGCAGTAGGGTTTGATTTTACCATAGACATGGACTGAAGGTAACTTCAGTTACAAGTCAGTGCTCTGAGCGCATGCAACCAGAGCCGGTGCTCTGCAGTGAGAGAGGCCACTGCAATGGGAGGCCCACACAGGCCAAAGAACAAAGATGAATGAAAGTGAATAAATGAAAAACCAATATAAGAGGGCAAAATGTTTTTAAACAAAAGGCATTTATTTTAGCAGAAATAGAAAAACAATCTTAAGTCCATGTAGATCCAAAAAGACTCTGAATAGCCAAAGCAATATTTAGAAAGTAGAACAAATCTGGAGGCAACACACTTCCTAATTTCAAAATGTAATATGCAAATATGGTAACAAAACAGTATAAATTGCTTCAATCCTAAAGAAGAATGTCATAGCCAACCACCCAGGTAAAGCATGGCGATATGAATCCAGGTGGCTCCCACGATGGACAACATCCTCAGCAAAAGGTCTGCAATTGATGTAAGCACTAGACTCACCATGCTGAATCTCCTAACAGTCTTTACTCCACACTCTGCCATCACGCCCATGCACAGTTCATGAGAACATTTTGAAGTAGGGTCCCTGCAGATGCTTAGACATAGGCACTGTACCTTTACTTAGTCCCACTGCCTTATATTCCAGCAGAGGAAGTCCTTGCCTCCAGCCAAGCACACCTCAGCATCTAAATATCCCGGGATATGCAGGAATATGGCTTCCCAGGTGGCTCAGTGGTAAAAAAAAAATCCTCCTACCGAGCAGGAGGAACAGGTTCCATCCCTGAGTTGGGAAGAAATCCCCTGGAGAAGGAAACGGCAACCCACTCCAGTAGCTTTTCCTGGGAAATCTCATGGACAGAGGAGACTGGCAGACTACAGTCCATGTGGTCACAAGAGTCAGACATGATTTAGCAACTGAACAACAAAGAAAATGCAGGAATACAGAACCTGTAAGTGCTAGGCTGGGAAGAGCACTGGATCTGGAGCAGGGAATCCAGATTCTCATGAACAGCTTGGGTCACAAGCCCATCCTCAGCAACCGGAACAGGTAGTGAGGTAATAGGATGGCGCCAGTCTGAATTTTGCACCATTTATGGTTGGACAGTTGACTTCAGAATAAGGCAGTAGGGTTTGATTTTACCATAGACATGGACTGAAGGTAACTTCAGTTACAAGTCAGGCTGTCTCAGAAGCCCATGTCTCTATGCTCTGACTATAATCACGAGCACACTCTTCCCATCTGAAACTATATTTGGCAGTTACCTGGAAATCAGGAAGGTAGGTTGATGTTCTTTCTGTATGATATGTATTAGACCCCAATACTGTCAATGCACCAAGGCTGGGTATAAAAATAGATGAGATTTGGTTCTTGTTCTCAGGAAGATTTTAGTAGAAAGTGGGAGAAGGGATCTTACACATACCTAACATACTGCTATAATTGGCTCTTAATTCTTCCAGGATATGAACGCAGAGAGGAAGACGATCTCATTAATAAGGATGCATGTGGTGATAAGTGGATCAGGGAAGCCTTCCTGAAATATCTGGGGTTTCAGTTGATGATTCTATAGTACACCAAGCAAGTAATCTGTGTTGCTTTTTTTTTTTTTTTTTTTTTGGCCACTTCTATTTGTCTTCCATTTATCTATTTTCATCTGTCTTTGTTCTTTGACCTGTGTGGGCCTCCCATCACAGTGGCCTTTCTTGCTGCAGAGCACTGGCTCTGGGCGGATGTGCTCCAGAGCTCTCGCTCAATAGTTGGACACACCAGTCCATATGCTCCACAGCACATGGGATCTTCCCAGGCCAGGGATCGAACCAGTGCCCCTTGCACTGCAACCTTACCCACTGGACCACCAGGGAAGCCCTAATCTGTGTTGCCAGCCACACCAACCTTTTAAGGTAGGCAAGGAAAGATCGATAGGATCTGGACAGATGGAAATGGGAGAAAAAGCAATTCATAGTGGCACTGTTAATAAAAGCACAGAGGTTGTTTAGAGATTGGTGAAAAGTATGCAAACAAGTTCTATTCCCAGTGACATCCCAACTCTTTGGTCATGGTTGCTAGATCTGTCTTAAGACTGTAGTCCTATGAGCAATGAGCAATTCTAAATGAAAAGCTTGGGTCACAAGCCCATCCTCAGCAACCGGAACAGGTAGTGAGGTAATAGGATGGCGCCAGTCTGAATTTTGCACCATTTATGGTTGGACAGTTGACTTCAGAATAAGGCAGTAGGGTTTGATTTTACCATAGACATGGACTGAAGGTAACTTCAGTTACAAGTCAGGCTGTCTCAGAAGCCCATGTCTCTATGCTCTGACTATAATCACGAGCACACTCTTCCCATCTGAAACTATATTTGGCAGTTACCTGGAAATCAGGAAGGTAGGTTGATGTTCTTTCTGTATGATATGTATTAGACCCCAATACTGTCAATGCACCAAGGCTGGGTATAAAAATAGATGAGATTTGGTTCTTGTTCTCAGGAAGATTTTAGTAGAAAGTGGGAGAAGGGATCTTACACATACCTAACATACTGCTATAATTGGCTCTTAATTCTTCCAGGATATGAACGCAGAGAGGAAGACGATCTCATTAATAAGGATGCATGTGGTGATAAGTGGATCAGGGAAGCCTTCCTGAAATATCTGGGGTTTCAGTTGATGATTCTATAGTACACCAAGCAAGTAATCTGTGTTGCTTTTTTTTTTTTTGGCCACTTCTATTTGTCTTCCATTTATCTATTTTCATCTGTCTTTGTTCTTTGACCTGTGTGGGCCTCCCATCACAGTGGCCTTTCTTGCTGCAGAGCACTGGCTCTGGGCGGATGTGCTCCAGAGCTCTCGCTCAATAGTTGGACACACCAGTCCATATGCTCCACAGCACATGGGATCTTCCCAGGCCAGGGATCGAACCAGTGCCCCTTGCACTGCAACCTTACCCACTGGACCACCAGGGAAGCCCTAATCTGTGTTGCCAGCCACACCAACCTTTTAAGGTAGGCAAGGAAAGATCGATAGGATCTGGACAGATGGAAATGGGAGAAAAAGCAATTCATAGTGGCACTGTTAATAAAAGCACAGAGGTTGTTTAGAGATTGGTGAAAAGTATGCAAACAAGTTCTATTCCCAGTGACATCCCAACTCTTTGGTCATGGTTGCTAGATCTGTCTTAAGACTGTAGTCCTATGAGCAATGAGCAATGCTTCTTATGAGCCTGAAGGCATAAAGGTTGGTATAAATGTTTCACAGTCAGTAGGAGTCAACTCTACAATACTGTCAAGTCCAGAGAGAGCCAGCAAAGTCATCCCAACAGGATAAACCAGAAAAAAAGCAAGCCCTGCTCTCCTGACCCTCTTCCCTGGACTATGCCCAATCCTCCAAGGATCAGAGATCACACCTAGAAACAGTAGGAAGGTGGAACAAGGAGAAAGTGGGGAGGGAAAGAGAAGCAACAGAATGCACCCATTTCTCTGCTGCAGTCTTTTTACCTTCAGAGATGAAATTGGGAGCAGGAGAGATGGTTCATCTTTCAACTGAATTTGATTTTTTATTGCTCACATAAAAATTCAACTCTTAACATTTTAACAACTTTGACATGGACAGTGGGTAAGAGTTGGTAACCAGTTCCCAGAAATCTCCTACCTGAATTCTGCATATCATTCTGTACATTTTTCAAATTTTTCTATAGTATTTTGCTATTAAGAGCAAAACCTCTGTCTTACACACAGGAAAGAATAATATAGGTCATCTTCAGAAGTTCTGAAGAGATCAATGAAAAAAGATATGGATTTGAGCCTCTAGTTGTATCCGTAACACTGTATTCATTTTAAGAAGAGATTGGAAACAAATATGACAAAATTTTAATATATGCTTAACCTTAACAGCAGGCATGTGAACGCTTACTACATTATCTTCTGGCCATACACTTGGTTTATAGACTTCTCTTGAGCATAACCTTGTCCTCACTCTGTGTCTTCAGTATCCATGTAGGGAACCAATCCAACAAACTAACCTTTCAGTCTTTCACTTATCATTCAAAATTAATTATAGACTAATGAGTTGCAAAAGATAGTACAGAGAGTCCTGTGTATCCATCACCAAGTTTCTGCCAACAATGACATCCTCATAAAGTACATTATCAAAACCAAGAAATTGCCCATAGTAGGATACAATTATCTACACTACAGAAAAATTTCACCCACTTTTGCAAACAAGTTCTATTCCCAGTGACATCCCAACTCTTTGGTCATGGTTGCTAGATCTGTCTTAAGACTGTAGTCCTATGAGCAATGAGCAATGCTTCTTATGAGCCTGAAGGCATAAAGGTTGGTATAAATGTTTCACAGTCAGTAGGAGTCAACTCTACAATACTGTCAAGTCCAGAGAGAGCCAGCAAAGTCATCCCAACAGGATAAACCAGAAAAAAAGCAAGCCCTGCTCTCCTGACCCTCTTCCCTGGACTATGCCCAATCCTCCAAGGATCAGAGATCACACCTAGAAACAGTAGGAAGGTGGAACAAGGAGAAAGTGGGGAGGGAAAGAGAAGCAACAGAATGCACCCATTTCTCTGCTGCAGTCTTTTTACCTTCAGAGATGAAATTGGGAGCAGGAGAGATGGTTCATCTTTCAACTGAATTTGATTTTTTATTGCTCACATAAAAATTCAACTCTTAACATTTTAACAACTTTGACATGGACAGTGGGTAAGAGTTGGTAACCAGTTCCCAGAAATCTCCTACCTGAATTCTGCATATCATTCTGTACATTTTTCAAATTTTTCTATAGTATTTTGCTATTAAGAGCAAAACCTCTGTCTTACACACAGGAAAGAATAATATAGGTCATCTTCAGAAGTTCTGAAGAGATCAATGAAAAAAGATATGGATTTGAGCCTCTAGTTGTATCCGTAACACTGTATTCATTTTAAGAAGAGATTGGAAACAAATATGACAAAATTTTAATATATGCTTAACCTTAACAGCAGGCATGTGAACGCTTACTACATTATCTTCTGGCCATACACTTGGTTTATAGACTTCTCTTGAGCATAACCTTGTCCTCACTCTGTGTCTTCAGTATCCATGTAGGGAACCAATCCAACAAACTAACCTTTCAGTCTTTCACTTATCATTCAAAATTAATTATAGACTAATGAGTTGCAAAAGATAGTACAGAGAGTCCTGTGTATCCATCACCAAGTTTCTGCCAACAATGACATCCTCATAAAGTACATTATCAAAACCAAGAAATTGCCCATAGTAGGATACAATTATCTACACTACAGATCTCACTTAGATTTCACCCACTTTTGCAAACATTCATTTTTCATGCCATTATGTATAATTCTAGGGTATTTTATCACCTCTTATATTGTAAAACCACCAACACTTTCACTATATGAAACGCTTCACCGCCAAAAGGTTCCCTTTAGCTATGTATTTATAGTCACACCCACTCCATCCCCCTTCCCAAACCCCTAGCAACCAGCAACCACTGATCTGCTCCCCATGTCAGTAATTTTGTTATTTCGAAGATGGCGGCGTAGAAGGACGTGCACTCATCTCTCCTGCAAAATCGCCTGAATTGCAAGGAGTTCCTGGGAAACCATCGACGAAAGGAGGTTGGATCTGATCACAGAGAGAATACCCCACATCGAAGAACAAAGGAGAAGCCGCATCAAGACGGTAGGAGGGGCGCAATCGCACTTTTAAAAGTCAAACCTCATACCCGCCAGAGAGGCTGGGCGGGCCAAAGGCGCAAAGCCTGTTGCTAGTCAAAACCCGGGAAAGGAGCAGTGACACCCACAAGGGACTGAGCCAGACCTGCTTTGGAGGGTCCAGGTGCCCCCCTGAGCTAGAAGTGCCCTTGAGCACGCCTCAGAAGGACAGCACTCAGTTTCCTTTGGAGGAGGTTACCAGTAACCCGATCACAGAGTCGCCGAGGAGGACTGGAAAGTCTCTGCGCACTGTGATCCGGGAGAGGGGAATAGCGATCCTGCATGAGACTGAGCCAGACTCACCTCTGAGTAACCTGACGTCTCCCGCGGTGGTGGGGGTCGACGGTGGCCTGCAGCAGGGTCGGGGTCACTGCGGAAGTGCTTCCCATAGAGCGTGTGGGAATAAATCCTTTGTGAGACAGACGCCATTTTCCCTACTGTAGTTTGGCTGCTGGGCAAGCTACAGGAAGGGAACATAGCTCCGCCCAGCAAGAAAAGGGATCTGGATTAAGAAACTCCTAGGGCCAGCCTGGGCGGGCCTTTTAATTCTGGAATAGGCCTAAATAAACAAGCAGTCAGAGAGGTCTCCAGATCCAACCACTGCCAGAGGCAAGAAAAGACTGATAATTCCTGAATAGTCAGCAAGAGACAGAAGAACATAAACACTATTTTCACATTTTGTCTGAAGCTGGAGTTATTGCTGGACAAAAATCTTTTTTTCACTTTTTTCAATTTTTTTTTTTTCTTTTTCCAGACTTTCATTTTCATTCCATTATGTATAATTCTAGGGTATTTTATCACCTCTTATATTGTAAAACCACCAACACTTTCACTATATGAAACGCTTCACCGCCAAAAGGTTCCCTTTAGCTATGTATTTATAGTCACACCCACTCCATCCCCCTTCCCAAACCCCTAGCAACCAGCAACCACTGATCTGCTCCCCATGTCAGTAATTTTGTTATTTCGAAGATGGCGGCGTAGAAGGACGTGCACTCATCTCTCCTGCAAAATCGCCTGAATTGCAAGGAGTTCCTGGGAAACCATCGACGAAAGGAGGTTGGATCTGATCACAGAGAGAATACCCCACATCGAAGAACAAAGGAGAAGCCGCATCAAGACGGTAGGAGGGGTGCAATCGCACTTTTAAAAGTCAAACCTCATACCCGCCAGAGAGGCTGGGCGGGCCAAAGGCGCAAAGCCTGTTGCTAGTCAAAACCCGGGAAAGGAGCAGTGACACCCACAAGGGACTGAGCCAGACCTGCTTTGGAGGGTCCAGGTGCCCCCCTGAGCTAGAAGTGCCCTTGAGCACGCCTCAGAAGGACAGCACTCAGTTTCCTTTGGAGGAGGTTACCAGTAACCCGATCACAGAGTCGCCGAGGAGGACTGGAAAGTCTCTGCGCACTGTGATCCGGGAGAGGGGAATAGCGATCCTGCATGAGACTGAGCCAGACTCACCTCTGAGTAACCTGACGTCTCCCGCGGTGGCGGGGGTCGACGGTGGCCTGCAGCAGGGTCGGGGTCACTGCGGAAGTGCTTCCCATAGAGCGTGTGGGAATAAATCCTTTGTGAGACAGACGCCATTTTCCCTACTGTAGTTTGGCTGCTGGGCAAGCTACAGGAAGGGAACATAGCTCCGCCCAGCAAGAAAAGGGATCTGGATTAAGAAACTCCTAGGGCCAGCCTGGGCGGGCCTTTTAATTCTGGAATAGGCCTAAATAAACAAGCAGTCAGAGAGGTCTCCAGATCCAACCACTGCCAGAGGCAAGAAAAAGACTGATAATTCCTGAATAGTCAGCAAGAGACAGAAGAACATAAACACTATTTTCACATTTTGTCTGAAGCTGGAGTTACTGCTGGACTTTAAAATATCATTTTTTGTATTGTATCACTTTGTTTCAATTTTTTTTTTTTTCTCTTTTTTCCAGACCCACTCAGTGCACCCTCCGCATTTTTTTTGGGGGTGTGTGTGTGTGTGTGTGTGAGAGAGTGGGTGTGTTCATTTCCTTCACTGAATTCTATTGAAGCTACTAATCTTATCAATAAGACTGAATATATTCAAGTTTACATAATTTTTTTTTTTCTTCTTTTTCCTTTTAAACCACAGATTTTATTTTGGTATAAACTTCTGGTTCCCCATTGGCCTTTTAAGGTTCTGTGGGGGTTTTGTTTGTTTTTATTATTTTTGCTTTATTTTTCTATATTTTTCTATATAATTAGCTCTTTTAATTTAAAAAATTTTTTCATTTGTACTACCACTTCCTCTATAATTCTTTGCTTTCTCTGAAGCTCCTTTCCTAAAGCACTAAATTCTAATACATACAAATCTTTATCTCCCTATATTTAACTTTGCAATATTATTCTATATTTCTCTTCTATCCTCCCTTTCTCTTTTTCCCTTTCCCCACCATATTTCTTAGTCTGTTCTGTCCTCATTGCCTTATCCCCAACAGGGACCCTGCTCTAGCATTATTCTCCAATTGGTGCTCCACTTAGCATTATTCTCCAATTGGTGCTCCACTTATTAACTGGTGGATATCATTCTTGCTTTTCTCTATTTGCCGTGCTAACGTATTGTACTGTATTTTTGGTTGGAATGCTTGGGTTATGTTACAGCTGTATATGTTTATGTGTATAATTCAATATGCTAGATAGTATTTGCATAATTTTTAATTGCCATTTGTCAAAGGTATACCTTCTGTTTCTCATTTGCATATATATGTTTTAATATCAGTTAATGCCATAACAAACCAGCCATGAAATATTCATTCCCTGGTCAGGCAACAAGCCCCAGGGCTTTAGAGGAGCACTGACTCCAAAACTCTACAATACTAGGGAACCTAAAGAGCAGTATACAAGTGAGGCAACAAGCGAGCAGAGAGGTCTTCAGATCCAACCACTGCCAGAGGCAAGAAAAAGACTGATAATTCCTGAATAGTCAGCAAGAGACAGAAGAACATAAACACTATTTTCACATTTTGTCTGAAGCTGGAGTTACTGCTGGACTTTAAAATATCATTTTTTGTATTGTATCACTTTGTTTCAATTTTTTTTTTTTTCTCTTTTTTCCAGACCCACTCAGTGCACCCTCCGCATTTTTTTTGGGGGTGTGTGTGTGTGTGTGTGAGAGAGTGGGTGTGTTCATTTCCTTCACTGAATTCTATTGAAGCTACTAATCTTATCAATAAGACTGAATATATTCAAGTTTACATAATTTTTTTTTTCTTCTTTTTCCTTTTAAACCACAGATTTTATTTTGGTATAAACTTCTGGTTCCCCATTGGCCTTTTAAGGTTCTGTGGGGGTTTTGTTTGTTTTTATTATTTTTGCTTTATTTTTCTATATTTTTCTATATAATTAGCTCTTTTAATTTAAAAAATTTTTTCATTTGTACTACCACTTCCTCTATAATTCTTTGCTTTCTCTGAAGCTCCTTTCCTAAAGCACTAAATTCTAATACATACAAATCTTTATCTCCCTATATTTAACTTTGCAATATTATTCTATATTTCTCTTCTATCCTCCCTTTCTCTTTTTCCCTTTCCCCACCATATTTCTTAGTCTGTTCTGTCCTCATTGCCTTATCCCCAACAGGGACCCTGCTCTAGCATTATTCTCCAATTGGTGCTCCACTTAGCATTATTCTCCAATTGGTGCTCCACTTATTAACTGGTGGATATCATTCTTGCTTTTCTCTATTTGCCGTGCTAACGTATTGTACTGTATTTTTGGTTGGAATGCTTGGGTTATGTTACAGCTGTATATGTTTATGTGTATAATTCAATATGCTAGATAGTATTTGCATAATTTTTAATTGCCATTTGTCAAAGGTATACCTTCTGTTTCTCATTTGCATATATATGTTTTAATATCAGTTAATGCCATAACAAACCAGCCATGAAATATTCATTCCCTGGTCAGGCAACAAGCCCCAGGGCTTTAGGGAGGGAGCACTGACTCCAAAACTCTACAATACTAGGGAACGCCTAACACTAAAGAGCAGTATACAAGTGAGAACGCCAACAAAGGTAATCACTTGTATGCAAGTCCTGACATCACCCAATCACCAGCATCACCCAGAATAAGAAGCCCCATCCAAACAACAAACACCAACAGACGTAACTCAAAGTCTGGGAAAAGGAAATCCCAAACAGAGTCAGTTAAAAAATTAATAATAACAATGAAATGGCAGAGAAATACCACACAAGCGAAGGAACAATCCACAAACACACAAGATCAAATTAATGAAGAGAATTTGGACAAACTTTCTGAAAGTGATTTCAGAAGAATGATAGTAAGGATGATCAAAGACACTGAAAACAGAATGTTAGAGAAATTGCAAGACACAACTAACACACTGAATAAAGAAATACAAGGGGCTTCCCCTGGTGGTCCAGTGGATAAGGACACCGCCTTGCAGTGCAAGGGGCGCCGGTTCGAGCCCTGGCCTGGGAAGATCCCACGTGCCGCGGAGCGGCTGGACTGATGTGTCCAATCACCGAGCCAGAGCTCTGGAGCACATGCGCCCAGAGCCGCTGCTCTGCAACGACAGATGCCACCGCGATGGGAGGCCCACAGGAGCCAAAGAACGAAGACGAATGAAAATAGAGAAATGAAAGACCAATAGCAGTGGCCTGCCCACTCCCCTCCCTCCCCAACCCGACCCCCGCCCAAAGTAAATAAATAAATAAATCTTTAAAAAAAAAAAAAAAGAAATACAAGAACTTACCAAAAAAGTAACAGAGACAAACAACTCAATTGCTGAACTGAAAAACACTGTAGAAGGAATCAAGAGCAGAGTATCTGAGACAAAAGACCAGATAAGTGAGCTGGAAGACAGAATGGTGGAAGTAACTGCTGAAAAACAGACTCAAGCTCAAAGAATAAAAAGAGCAGAGGATAGCCTCAGAGACCTCTGGGATAATATTGAATGCACCAATATTCGAATTATAGGGGTTCCAGAAGAAGAAGAAAAAAAGAAAGGCTATGAGAAAATTTTTAAAGAGATTATAGTTGAAAATTTCCCCACCATGGGAAAAGAAATAGTCAGTCAAGTCCAAGAAGCACAAAGAGTACCATACAGAATCAATCTGAGAAGAAACACACCAAGACACGTATTAATGAAGCTAACACAATTTAAACACAAAGATAGAATTCTCAAAGCAGCAAGGGAAAAGCAACTAGTGACATACAAGGGAAAGCCCATACGTTTAACAGCTGATCTTTCAACAGAAATTCTGCAGGCCAGAAGGGAATGGCAGGACACATTTAAATGGCTAAAAGAGAATAATCTGCAACCAAGAATCCTCTACCCTGCAAGGATATCATTCAAAATTGTTGAAGAAATCAAAAGCTTTACAGACAAGCAAAAATTAAAAGAATTTAGTCACACCAAACCAGCCTTACAACAAGTGTTAAAGGGACTTATATAGACAACAAGTATAAAAGGAGAAGATCCACGAAACAAACACATCATAACATCTAAGAAGATGACAATAGGATCATATGTATCAATAATTACTTTGAATGTCAATGGACTAAATGCCCCAACCAAAAGACACAGAGTGGCTGAATGGATTCAAAAGCACAACCCATACATATGCTGCCTCCAAGAAACTCATTTCAGACCTAGAGACACTCATAGACTGAAAGTGAGAGGCTGGAAAAAGAGATTCCATGCAAATGGAAATCAAAAGAAAGCTGGAGTAGCAATCCTCATATCAGACAAAATAGATTTTAAAGTAAAGAAGATTCTAAGAGACAAGGCAGGTCACTACATCATGATTAAGGGATCGATCCAAGAAGAAGACATAACAATCATAAATATCTATGCACCCACCGCAGGAGCACCCCAATACATAAGACAAACACTTTCAGACATAAAAGAAGACATCGACACTAACACAATCATAGTAGGAGACTTTAACACTCCTCTCACTCCAATGGACAGATCATCCAAACAGAAAATTAATAAAGAAACACAAGCCTTAAATGCCACACTAGAAGAAATGGACCAATATTCGAATTATAGGGTTCCAGAAGAAGAAGAAAAAAAGAAAGGCTATGAGAAAATTTTTAAAGAGATTATAGTTGAAAATTTCCCCACCATGGGAAAAGAAATAGTCAGTCAAGTCCAAGAAGCACAAAGAGTACCATACAGAATCAATCTGAGAAGAAACACACCAAGACACGTATTAATGAAGCTAACACAATTTAAACACAAAGATAGAATTCTCAAAGCAGCAAGGGAAAAGCAACTAGTGACATACAAGGGAAAGCCCATACGTTTAACAGCTGATCTTTCAACAGAAATTCTGCAGGCCAGAAGGGAATGGCAGGACACATTTAAATGGCTAAAAGAGAATAATCTGCAACCAAGAATCCTCTACCCTGCAAGGATATCATTCAAAATTGTTGAAGAAATCAAAAGCTTTACAGACAAGCAAAAATTAAAAGAATTTAGTCACACCAAACCAGCCTTACAACAAGTGTTAAAGGGACTTATATAGACAACAAGTATAAAAGGAGAAGATCCACGAAACAAACACATCATAACATCTAAGAAGATGACAATAGGATCATATGTATCAATAATTACTTTGAATGTCAATGGACTAAATGCCCCAACCAAAAGACACAGAGTGGCTGAATGGATTCAAAAGCACAACCCATACATATGCTGCCTCCAAGAAACTCATTTCAGACCTAGAGACACTCATAGACTGAAAGTGAGAGGCTGGAAAAAGAGATTCCATGCAAATGGAAATCAAAAGAAAGCTGGAGTAGCAATCCTCATATCAGACAAAATAGATTTTAAAGTAAAGAAGATTCTAAGAGACAAGGCAGGTCACTACATCATGATTAAGGGATCGATCCAAGAAGAAGACATAACAATCATAAATATCTATGCACCCACCGCAGGAGCACCCCAATACATAAGACAAACACTTTCAGACATAAAAGAAGACATCGACACTAACACAATCATAGTAGGAGACTTTAACACTCCTCTCACTCCAATGGACAGATCATCCAAACAGAAAATTAATAAAGAAACACAAGCCTTAAATGCCACACTAGAAGAAATGGACCTCATTGACATCTTTAGGACTTTCCATCCAAAAGCAGAAGAATATACTTTCTTCTCAAGTGCTCACGGAACATTCTCCAGGATAGACCACATCTTGGGCCACAAATCAAACCTCAGTCAATTCAAGAAAACTGAAATTCTATCAACCATCTTCTCGGACCACAATGCAGTGAGATTAGAGATCAACTACAGGAAAAAAACCGCTAAAAACACAAACACATGGAGATTAAACAACACGTACCTAAAAAACCAACTGATCATTGAGGAAATCAAAGGAGAAATAAAACAATTCCTAGAAGAAAACGACAATGAACACAAGACAGTTCAAAACCTAGGGGATACTGCAAAAGCAGTCCTAAGAGGGAAGTTTATAGCAATTCAATCCCACCTCAAGAAACTAGGAAAATCTCAAACAGACGACCTTACCTTACACTTAAAACAATTGGAGAAAGAAGAACAAAAACACCCCAAAGCTAGCAGAAGAAGGGAAATCATAAAGATCAGAGCAGAAATAAACGAAAAAGAAACGAAAGAAACAATAGTAAAGATAAATAAAACAAAAAGCTGGTTCTTCGAAAAGGTCAATAAAATCGACACACCACTGGCCAGACTCATCAAGAAAAAGAGAGAGAAGAACCAGATCACCAAAATCAAAAATGAAAAAGGAGAGATTACAACAGATAATGCAGAAATCCAAAGGATTATAAGAAACTATTATGAACAACTCTATGGCAACAAACTGGACAACCTGGAAGAAATGGACAGTTTCTTAGAGAAGATTAATCTCCCAAGACTCAACCAGGAAGAAACAGAAACTAGGAAGAAACAGAAACTATGAAGAAGCCAATCACAAGCTCAGAAATCAACCTTGTGATCAAAAATCTACCCAAAAACAAAAGCCCAGGGCCAGATGGTTTCACAAGTGAATTCTACCAAACATTTAAAGAAGAGCTAATATCTGTCCTTCTAAAACTCTTCCAAACAACTGCACAGGAAGGAACACTTCCAAACACATTCTACGAGGCCACCATCACGCTGATACCAAAGCCAGGCAAAGACGTCACAAAAAAAGAAAATTATAGGCCAATTTCACTGATGAATCTAGACGCCAAAATCCTCAACAAAATCCTAGCAAACAGAATTCAACAACACATCAAAAAGCTCATTCATCACGATCAAGTTGGGTTCATTCCAGGCATGCAAGGATTCTTCAATATCCGCAAACCAATCAATGTGATATACCATATCAACAAATTGAGAGACAAAAATCACATGATTATCTCAATAGATGCAGAAAAAGCCTTTGACAAAGTACAGCATCCATTTATGATAAAAACTCTTCAAAAAATGGGCATAGAAGGAACTTATCTTAACATAGTGAAAGCCATATATGAGAAGCCCACAGCGAACATTATCCTCAATGGTGAAAAACTCAACGCATTTCCTCTAAGATCAGGAACAAGACAAGGGTGTCCACTTTCACCACTCTTATTCAACATAGTCCTGGAAGTTCTAGTAACAGCAATAAGAGAAGAGAAAGAAATAAAAGCAATCCAGATTGGAAAAGAAGAAGTCAAACTCTCTCTATTTGCAGATGACATGATATTATACATAGAAAATCCCAAAGACACTATTACAAAACTACTAGAGTTAATCAGCGAATTCAGCAAAGTCACAGGATACAAAATCAACACACAGAAGTCACTGGCATTCCTATACACAAACAATGAAAAATCAGAAAATGAAATCAAAGAGGCAATCCCCTTCACCATTGCAACCAAAAGAATCAAATATCTAGGAATAAACCTACCCAAAGGAACAAAAGAACTGTACACAGAAAATTACAAGACACTCATGAGAGACATTAAAGAAGACTTAAACAGATGGAGAGATATTCCATGTTCCTGGGTCGGAAGAATCAATATTGTGAAAATGACCATACTACCAAATGTCATCTGTAGATTCAATGTGATCCCTATCAAACTTCCAATAACATTCTTCATAGAACTAGACCAAAGAATAACACAGTTCATATGGAAACACAAAAGACCTCGAATAGCCAAAGCAATCCTGAGGAAGAAGAATGGAGCTGGAGGGATCAGCCTCCCCAACTTCAGACTCTACAACAAAGCAACAGTCCTCAAGACAGAATGGTACTGGCACAAAAACAGAACTGTCAACCAATGGAACAAGATTGAGAACCCAGAGATAAACCTATGCACCTATGGGTACCTTATTTTTGACAAAGGAGGAGAAACTATAAAATGGGACAAAGACAACCTCTTCAAGTGGTGCTGGGAAAATTGGACAGCTACATGCAAAAAAATGAAGTTGGAACATTCCCTGACACCATGCACTAAGATCAACTCAAAATGGATTAAAGACCTAAATGTAAGGCCAGAAATCATCAAACTCTCAGAGGAGAATATAGGCAAAACCCTCAAGGACATCAATCAAAGCAAGATCTTCTCTGACCCACCTACTAGAATAGCGGAACTCAAAAGACAAATGAACATGTGGGACCTAATGAAACTTAAAAGCTTTTGTACAGCTAAAGAAACTACAGAAAAGCTGAACAGACAGCCCACAGAGTGGGAGAAAATCATAGCAAATGAAACAACAGACAAAGAATTAATCTCCAAAATCTGCAAGCAACTCAGACAACTCACCACTGGAAAAACGAACAACCCAATCAAAAAATGGGAAAAGGACCTAAACAGACACCTCTCCAACGATGACATACAGATGGCCCAAAAGTACATGAAACGATGCTCAACTTCACTAATAATTAGAGAAATGCAAATCAAAACTACAATGAGATATCACCTCACACCCGTCAGAATGGCCGTCATCCACAAATCGACAGACAATAAATGCTGGAGAGGCTGCGGTGAAAAGGGAACACTCCTGCATTGCTGGTGGGAGTGTAAATTGATACAGCCTCTATGCAAGACAGTCTGGAGATTTCTTCAAAAACTAAAAACAGAAGCACCGTATGACCCAGCAATCCCACTCTTAGGCTTATACCCTGATGAAATCAAATCTGAAAGAAGCACCTGTACCCCAATGTTCATTGCAGCTCTCTATACAATAGCTAGAACATGGAAGGAACCTAGATGCCCATCGATGAACGAATGGATCCAAAAGCCCTGGTACATATATACAATGGAATACTACACAGCTGTAAAGAGAAATGCAGAAGAATCAGCCCTAATGAGGTGGCTGGATCTAGAACGTATCATCAAAAGTGAAGTCAGTCAGAAAGAGAAGGACAAATACAGTATATTAACACATATATATGGAGTAGTAGGATGGTGATGATGGCACACGCAGTGAAGCAACAGAAAGACAGACATGGACAGTGGACATATGGTCATTGTGGGGAAGGAACAAGGCGTAAAGGAAGTAGCATGAAGGCCTGTACTATCATAGGTGAAGAAAATAGCTCTAGTCATTGCTCTGTGAGAAAAGGGGATCCTTCAGGGGTGCTGTGTGATGGTTGGGAGGGGTGGGAAGGGGGGGATATACATATGACTAATCTAGGAACATACATATCTGTAAACAACAAAACTCTGTAAAAGTTAAAAGCAAAATAAAGGTTTAAAAAAAAAAATTTGTTATTTCAAAAATGTGATATAGGGCTTCCCCGGTGGTCCAGTGGGTAGGGACACTGCCTTGCAGTGCAAGGGGCACTGATTTGATCCCTGGCCTGGGAAGATCCCACGTGCCACGGAGCGGCTGGACGGCTGTGTCCAACTGCCGAGCCAGCACTCTGGAGCACATGCGCTCAGAGCCAGTGGTCTGCAGCGAGAGAGGCCACTGCAATGGGAGGCCCACACAGGCCAAAGAACAAAGAAATAAATGAAAGATCGATAGAAGTGGCCAAAAAAAAACCAGTTATATAAATGAAATTGTACAGTGTCAAACCTTTTGATTTGGGTTTTCTTCATAGAGCATAATATCCTCAACCCAAGTGATTGTATGTTTCAATAGTTTGTTGCTGATTTATTTTTCAGTTGTTGAATAGTATTCCTTGGTATAGATGTACTACATTTGGTTTCTGTATTCACAAGAGGAAGGATATCTAGTTCTAGTTTGTTTTTAGTTTCCTATTATAGATAAACCTGTCATGAACATTTTTATGTAGGTTTTTATGTGAACAGAAGTTTTCCATTCTCTGGGATAAATGCCAGGAATCGATTGCTGGGCTGTGTGGAAAGTGTATGTTCAACTTTTTAAGAAAATGCAAAAGGGTTTTCCAGTGAGAGTGTCCCATTTTACATTCCCATCAGCAACACATGATATGAAAGATTCGATTTCTCAAAGCCTTATCAATATTTGAAACTATCAGTATTTTTTATATTAGTCATTCTAAGAAGGGTTTATTGTGGTCTTAATTTGCATTTCCTAATACTGAGGATTGCTGAACATCTTTTCACGGGTTTATCTGCCACCCATTTAAGTATCTTCAGTGATGTGCCAAGCCTTTTGTCCTTGTTGAATCTGACTCCCACTAACTCCACGCCTGTTGCCAGGGAGCTAAGGATGGGTGGAGAACAACATCCAACCACGCTCAGTGCCTCCATGCTCAACGTATGTCCACACGCCTCAGGTAGTCACTTGGCTCTGCTGAGAGATTGTGTAATGTTTCCATAATTAGCCTCTCTCCAAGGGAAGCATTTCATACCATCCCTCCCCTGAAACCTCCTCTTCACTTTTTTATCACTCTCAGATGAGGCTCTACTGAAAATTTTTCCATTACCTCACACCAAATGTACCACCCAGTTTGCCTCTAAGCTCATTCCTCTGCTTTCCTGTCAGGCAGGGAATGGCTCTGGACACTCCTCTCCTAAGCCATCTTTTCCATCAGGGTGCCAGTTCCCAGCCCTTTCCTAAATGCAGAAACAACCCCTTCGACAGGCTCAGAGCCAGTGTCCACAAGAGAGAATGGCCCACACAGGCCAAAGAACAAAGAAATAAATGAAAGATCGATAGAAGTGGCCAAAAAACCAGTTATATAAATGAAATTGTACAGTGTCAAACCTTTTGATTTGGGTTTTCTTCATAGAGCATAATATCCTCAACCCAAGTGATTGTATGTTTCAATAGTTTGTTGCTGATTTATTTTTCAGTTGTTGAATAGTATTCCTTGGTATAGATGTACTACATTTGGTTTCTGTATTCACAAGAGGAAGGATATCTAGTTCTAGTTTGTTTTTAGTTTCCTATTATAGATAAACCTGTCATGAACATTTTTATGTAGGTTTTTATGTGAACAGAAGTTTTCCATTCTCTGGGATAAATGCCAGGAATCGATTGCTGGGCTGTGTGGAAAGTGTATGTTCAACTTTTTAAGAAAATGCAAAAGGGTTTTCCAGTGAGAGTGTCCCATTTTACATTCCCATCAGCAACACATGATATGAAAGATTCGATTTCTCAAAGCCTTATCAATATTTGAAACTATCAGTATTTTTTATATTAGTCATTCTAAGAAGGGTTTATTGTGGTCTTAATTTGCATTTCCTAATACTGAGGATTGCTGAACATCTTTTCACGGGTTTATCTGCCACCCATTTAAGTATCTTCAGTGATGTGCCAAGCCTTTTGTCCTTGTTGAATCTGACTCCCACTAACTCCACGCCTGTTGCCAGGGAGCTAAGGATGGGTGGAGAACAACATCCAACCACGCTCAGTGCCTCCATGCTCAACGTATGTCCACACGCCTCAGGTAGTCACTTGGCTCTGCTGAGAGATTGTGTAATGTTTCCATAATTAGCCTCTCTCCAAGGGAAGCATTTCATACCATCCCTCCCCTGAAACCTCCTCTTCACTTTTTTATCACTCTCAGATGAGGCTCTACTGAAAATTTTTCCATTACCTCACACCAAATGTACCACCCAGTTTGCCTCTAAGCTCATTCCTCTGCTTTCCTGTCAGGCAGGGAATGGCTCTGGACACTCCTCTCCTAAGCCATCTTTTCCATCAGGGTGCCAGTTCCCAGCCCTTTCCTATGCAGAAACACCTTCGACAATGATTACCTCTCCACCTGCATCTGCAATGATCCTTCTCCATTAGATCATCTCTGCCACTACAAACATGGTCTTCCATCTCCTAGTTTAAAGATCACCAGGGTGTCCACTCGCCTCCATCCTTAGCCTCATCTCTCTGCTTGCCTTCATAGCACAGCTCTTTTCTAATCTATTTCTCCATCTCTCTCCCCCTCCTCCCCTTCACTTCCTCCTCTTCCCTCACTTCCCTCTTTAAATCTGCCTCCTTCTCTGGGCTATATAGTTAAATTTACTTTCCTTGTTTTAAAATTTTATTTTTGAAATAGCAATACATTCATAGCTTAAAAAAAAATAAGGCATTCATTGCAAATGCCCATTCCAATTTCAGACCTTCAGGTATCTATGCCTTCTCCACAAAAACAAATATAGTTATTAAGGTTATTTTTTAAATATGTGCAGAGATATCTGAATGCTAAAACAAGTGTATGTAGATATATTTTAATGAGAATTAATAGCATATATAATACATATGTTATATATTTGTTGTTGTTTAGTCGCTAAGTTGTGTCTGACTCTGTGATCACATGTACCACAGCCCACAGGCTCCTCTATCCATGGGATTCTCCAGACAAGAATGTTGGAGTGGGTAGCCTATCCCTTCTCCCTGGGATCTTCCCAAGCCAGGGATTGAGCCTGCTTCTCCTACATTACAGGGGAGTTTTACCGACTGTAATTGTAGAGTTAGGATTCCAACATCCAACCACGCTCAGTGCCTCCATGCTCAACGTATGTCCACACGCCTCAGGTAGTCACTTGGCTCTGCTGAGAGATTGTGTAATGTTTCCATAATTAGCCTCTCTCCAAGGGAAGCATTTCATACCATCCCTCCCCTGAAACCTCCTCTTCACTTTTTTATCACTCTCAGATGAGGCTCTACTGAAAATTTTTCCATTACCTCACACCAAATGTACCACCCAGTTTGCCTCTAAGCTCATTCCTCTGCTTTCCTGTCAGGCAGGGAATGGCTCTGGACACTCCTCTCCTAAGCCATCTTTTCCATCAGGGTGCCAGTTCCCAGCCCTTTCCTATGCAGAAACACCTTCGACAATGATTACCTCTCCACCTGCATCTGCAATGATCCTTCTCCATTAGATCATCTCTGCCACTACAAACATGGTCTTCCATCTCCTAGTTTAAAGATCACCAGGGTGTCCACTCGCCTCCATCCTTAGCCTCATCTCTCTGCTTGCCTTCATAGCACAGCTCTTTTCTAATCTATTTCTCCATCTCTCTCCCCCTCCTCCCCTTCACTTCCTCCTCTTCCCTCACTTCCCTCTTTAAATCTGCCTCCTTCTCTGGGCTATATAGTTAAATTTACTTTCCTTGTTTTAAAATTTTATTTTTGAAATAGCAATACATTCATAGCTTAAAAAAAAATAAGGCATTCATTGCAAATGCCCATTCCAATTTCAGACCTTCAGGTATCTATGCCTTCTCCACAAAAACAAATATAGTTATTAAGGTTATTTTTTAAATATGTGCAGAGATATCTGAATGCTAAAACAAGTGTATGTAGATATATTTTAATGAGAATTAATAGCATATATAATACATATGTTATATATTTGTTGTTGTTTAGTCGCTAAGTTGTGTCTGACTCTGTGATCACATGTACCACAGCCCACAGGCTCCTCTATCCATGGGATTCTCCAGACAAGAATGTTGGAGTGGGTAGCCTATCCCTTCTCCCTGGGATCTTCCCAAGCCAGGGATTGAGCCTGCTTCTCCTACATTACAGGGGAGTTTTACCGACTGTAATTGTAGAGTTAGGATTCCAAACGAAACAAGGCTTTGTTATTGCTGCTGATGTTTAGTGGCTAAGTCACATATACAATATACAGTAATACATATATATTAATATACAGAACATTGATATTATTATAATATACAATTATTAACATATCAATTATATTATATTGATATATATACTACATTTAATATATTAATGTTATATACTATTCATATACAATATATTAACATAATATGATATATACTATAATATTACATATTCTATATGAATATATATTATATAATGTTATATATAATGTTATATATGTTATATAATATAATATGTTATATATTATACATATTTATATACACTTTTATATACATTATATATTATATATGAAAAATACATATTATATATAATTATATATGGTTTATATTAATATTATATACAATATTATATAATATATAAAATATTACATATTATATGGTATATAAAATATATATTTGTATGTTACATATGAATGTGTTTATATATTATGCTTACATGATATATTATATTATAGTTATGCATAATACATTATCTACTAATATATATAATACTATATATTATATGTGTTATATATATTTTTATATATTACATATATTTATATTATATTGTATATTATATATACCATATATAGTATATATGATATATATCATATATATTATACACATTATCATATATTTATAATTATCATAAATATATATGATGATATATGTATTTATATATTGTTATATAATATATAATATAATTCTTAATAATATATATAATATATATAACATATATAATTGTATATAATAAATTATGTGTTACAATATTATATAATATTATAATACATTTAATATACATTTTATATATTGTACTATTATATTTTATATATTATATTGTGTATATTATAATATATAGTATAATACTATATATAATAATATAATATATAATTTTGACATAATGTATTATAATATAATAGAAAGAAACCCACCACAGAGGAAAAGAAGGCTGCTGCATAAGCACATTTGGTTTATTCCATAATCGCCAAATCATTTTGGACAGCTAATTATGAATAAAGACCTGAACAAACAGGCAGTGACAAACATGAAAAAAAATAAATCTTCTGTTGGTCAGTGGATTTTGTTTTTCATGAAATCTAAGTTAACTGATTTTTACCTTTCATGTCTCATGCTTTATGCTCTCTAACAAATCTTCACCCACTCTGAAGGAAACAAAAGTATACACCAGTATTCTGTTTTCTTCTAACGGCATTATAATATTTGCTCTTCTAATTTTTGCTCTTCTACTTATCAAATTCTGTGCAGAGCCTGAGGAAGTGGTCAAGGTGCATTGTTTCCCCATGAGCTATCCAGTTGTTCCCACACTGCTTGTTAAAAAGACCCTCCCCATCTAATTATTTAGTCCCTCTGACAAAAACTATACTAATAAAGTATGGGACTATCTCTGGATGTTCTGATCTGCTCTATTATCTATTCCAGCTGTCAGCACACTACAGTCTATGTGCCAAATCCAGCTGAATTCCATTTTTTTGTAAATAAAGTTTCATCAGAACATAACTATGCCTATTCATTTACGTATTTCCTGTGGCTGCTTTTGTGCTAAAACTGCAGGGCTGGATAATTGTTAACAGAGACTATCTGGCTTCAGAGACTAAAATATTTACTGTCTAGTCCTTTCCAAAATAAATTTGCTGATCTCTGGTTTATTTTTAAACCAACATCCACTGTTCTGACGGCTAGAGCTTTGCAGTAAGTCTTAATATCAGGTAGCGTATGTGCTCTCAGTTGGGGGATGGTTATTTTAGCCTTTGCACTTGCATATAAAGTTTAGAAGAAACTTGTCAACTGCTATGAAAATCTTGATGTGATTTTGATTGTGGTTAATCTATTAATTAATTTGGGCATAAATGATATCTTAGAATAAAGAGTCTTTGAATTCATACACATGGTATATATTATGTATATTCATAAACAAGATATACCTGGTATACCTTTCTTAATTTTTCTCACCAATTTTTGCTATTTTCGACCATACAAGTCTTGCATACCTTTTATCAAATTAATAGTTTTATATTTTCTGATGCTATTATATATGCTATTCTTAAATTTCATCTTTCTGATTGTTTATTGCTAGAATATAGAAATACAACTGAGAACAAAATGGCAGGTAAGGAGGCCCCTGACTTTGGCTCCTCCCACAAAGAATCCGTTTCCTCTGAGAGAAATCTAGAAGTAAGCTGAGTGACTCCTACACATAAAATGAAATTGGACGAATTTATTTTGCCTGGGTGTCTCATGCTTTATGCTCTCTAACAAATCTTCACCCACTCTGAAGGAAACAAAAGTATACACCAGTATTCTGTTTTCTTCTAACGGCATTATAATATTTGCTCTTCTAATTTTTGCTCTTCTACTTATCAAATTCTGTGCAGAGCCTGAGGAAGTGGTCAAGGTGCATTGTTTCCCCATGAGCTATCCAGTTGTTCCCACACTGCTTGTTAAAAAGACCCTCCCCATCTAATTATTTAGTCCCTCTGACAAAAACTATACTAATAAAGTATGGGACTATCTCTGGATGTTCTGATCTGCTCTATTATCTATTCCAGCTGTCAGCACACTACAGTCTATGTGCCAAATCCAGCTGAATTCCATTTTTTTGTAAATAAAGTTTCATCAGAACATAACTATGCCTATTCATTTACGTATTTCCTGTGGCTGCTTTTGTGCTAAAACTGCAGGGCTGGATAATTGTTAACAGAGACTATCTGGCTTCAGAGACTAAAATATTTACTGTCTAGTCCTTTCCAAAATAAATTTGCTGATCTCTGGTTTATTTTTAAACCAACATCCACTGTTCTGACGGCTAGAGCTTTGCAGTAAGTCTTAATATCAGGTAGCGTATGTGCTCTCAGTTGGGGGATGGTTATTTTAGCCTTTGCACTTGCATATAAAGTTTAGAAGAAACTTGTCAACTGCTATGAAAATCTTGATGTGATTTTGATTGTGGTTAATCTATTAATTAATTTGGGCATAAATGATATCTTAGAATAAAGAGTCTTTGAATTCATACACATGGTATATATTATGTATATTCATAAACAAGATATACCTGGTATACCTTTCTTAATTTTTCTCACCAATTTTTGCTATTTTCGACCATACAAGTCTTGCATACCTTTTATCAAATTAATAGTTTTATATTTTCTGATGCTATTATATATGCTATTCTTAAATTTCATCTTTCTGATTGTTTATTGCTAGAATATAGAAATACAACTGAGAACAAAATGGCAGGTAAGGAGGCCCCTGACTTTGGCTCCTCCCACAAAGAATCCGTTTCCTCTGAGAGAAATCTAGAAGTAAGCTGAGTGACTCCTACACATGAAGCAACTGAGAAAATTGGACGAATTTATTTTTGCTCCCAAGAAAAGAGAAAAGAAAGGTGAGGAGGGCTAGAGAGGCGGCAGAGGCCTGGCTGGTACCAGGAAGCATAAAACACCAGGGAGAATCCTCTAGTGTGGAGGGCTAAAAGGACACTTTAGAACAAAATGTATAATATTAACACATAGATGATTTGTTTATATGATATATTAATAACATATGGTCTCTTTCCATGACTTGAAATCTTCAATGATGTGTACACCACACTTAAAAATGTATATGTGGGTAGTGTCGTAGGTGGAAAGGGAACTTGTGTGTGTGCATGTGTGTGTGTGGGTGCGTGTAAATCAAGTTAGATGAACCTCCTTTGGAAAAGATACCCTAGAGAAAAAAAAAAGATCAGCAATAAACTATATCTGGAGACAGAGATTTGTAAGACCCCAGATGACATCTGGTCCATTCATGGCAGGAAATATGAACCAAGGGGGCAGGGATGAGACACTCAGAGTTGGGGACCAAGTGAGGCCAGAAATGAAGTGTCAATCATGCAAATCCCCCAGGGTCATTCAACCAGCATGAGGACCAAAGTCTTGTCAGTCACATATTCATGATATCTATATAGGCCATCACCCAGGGGAACTGCAACTGTACTTTGTACCAAGATCAGAGGCACTTTGACCCCAGGACACTCCACCTCATCCTGATGAAAGATACAAACACGAACATCTGTGATGACTTCTGACACCAACTATCCAGAGTTAGGCCAGACCTCACAGGTGACGGCTCCATCCTCACAAGACCACCCTCACTTCTGACACCAACCACAAGTGCAGGGGAGCCCCGACAAGCCTCAGTCTGGGCCGCTGGCTAGACATTCAGTGGTTTGGACTCTCTTCAACTTTGATAATTCTCTAGAATAACTCACAAAACTCAGGAAAGTACTATGTGTATAGCAAAGGAAAACAAATCAGAATCAGCCAAAAGGCGAAGCACATAACGGGACATCTGGGACAGTCCCAAGTATGAAGCTTCCATCCCTCTCAAGAACATATCACCACCCAGGCACACCAGTGGATGGTCATATGGAGAGTATGGCCAAGTTGGGAAGCTCACATAAGCTTCAGTATCCAGAGTTGTCACTGGAGCTACATTACATAGGCAGGATTAATTTTATTTTCTTGGG
The DNA here is from genome assembly GCA_022376925.1 of Tragulus kanchil. NCBI lineage: Eukaryota > Metazoa > Chordata > Mammalia > Artiodactyla > Tragulidae > Tragulus > Tragulus kanchil. Next base: position 65,000,985 of record JAIOJX010000006.1, on the reverse strand, counting down.
CTCCAAAATCACTGCAGACAGTGACTGCAGTCATGAAATTAAAAGACACTTGCTCCTTGCAAGAAAAGGTATGTCAAACCTAGACAGCGTATTACAAAGCAGAGGCATAACTTTGCCAACAAAGGCCCATAGAGTCAAGGCTATGGTTTTTCCAGTAGTCATGTATGGATGTGAGAGCTGGACCCTAAAAGGAGGCTGAGCACCGAAGAATTGATGCTTTTGAATTGTGGTGCTGGAGAAGACTCTTGAGAGTCCCTTGGACTGCAAGAAGATCAAACCAGTCAATCCTAAAGGAAATCAAGCCTGAATATCCACTGGAAGGACTGATTCTGAAGCTGAAGCTCCAATCCTTTGGCCACCTGATGGGAAAAGCCAACTTACTGGAAAAGACCCTGATACTGGGAAAGATCGAGGGCAAGAGAAGAGGGCAACAGAGGATGAGATGGTTGGATGGCTTCACTGACTCCATGGACATGAATTTGAGCAAACTCTGAGACAGTGAAGGACAGAGAAGGCCGTTGTGCTGCAATCCACAGGGACACAAAGAGTTGGACATGACTTACCAACTGAACAACAATTGACTGATTGATTGTGTGGTTAAACTCAATCCCCAGACCCCTCTTGCTACCCAGGGCTCAAAATTCCAACCCTCTAATAACAGTGCTGGTGTTTATGGCTTGGTCAGTCCCCATTTTGAGTTATCTAATTAGCATAAATTCTCCAGGGCTCACCATGAATCCCCTTATTACTATAAACTATGAAGTTCAGTCTAAAAAACCCACCATGAGTAATGAATTCACTCTCATCACAGTGGAAATTCCAAGCATTTAAATGCTACCTCCCAAGAGCCAGGGTCAAAGGTCAGTCAAATTCTTTCTTATATCTCTCATTGGTTACTTCTAACAACAGCTTTCAGTCTAGAATACTAGCACCAGACCAGGGCACAAATCAGAAGAAGAAAAAAAAAAAAAATCCTTCTCAATGGAGAACTGCAGCTGGCTGTTCATGCTGAAACAGTTGAAGCCCTCTCTCTTTAAATTCTCTCTTTAGATCTCAGCCCCCAACTCAACACCGAAAAAACAAACAACCCAATCAAAAAATGGGCAAAAGGGGCTTTCCTGGTGGTCCAGTGGGTAAACAGTCTGCCTTGCAGTGCAAGGTGCGCTGGTTTGATCCCTGGCCTGGGAAGATCCCACGTGCCGTGGAGCAGCTGGACCGATGTGTCCAGTTACTGAGCCAGAGCTCTGGAGCGCATGCGCCCAGAGCTGGTGCTCTGCAGAGGCCCATAGAGTCAAGGCTATGGTTTTTCCAGTAGTTATGTATGGATCTGAGAGCTGGACCCTAAAAGGAGGCTGAGCACCGAAGAATTGATGCTTTTGAATTGTGGTGCTGCAGAAGGCTGGAGAGTCCCTTGGACTGCAAGAAGATCAAACCAGTCAATCCTAAAGGAAATCAAGCCTGAATATCCACTGGAAGGACTGATTCTGAAGCTGAAGCTCCAATCCTTTGGCCACCTGATGGGAAAAGCCAACTTACTGGAAAAGACCCTGATACTGGGAAAGATCGAGGGCAAGAGAAGAGGGCAACAGAGGATGAGATGGTTGGATGGCTTCACTGACTCCATGGACATGAATTTGAGCAAACTCTGAGACAGTGAAGGACAGAGAAGGCCGTTGTGCTGCAATCCACAGGGACACAAAGAGTTGGACATGACTTACCAACTGAACAACAATTGACTGATTGATTGTGTGGTTAAACTCAATCCCCAGACCCCTCTTGCTACCCAGGGCTCAAAATTCCAACCCTCTAATAACAGTGCTGGTGTTTATGGCTTGGTCAGTCCCCATTTTGAGTTATCTAATTAGCATAAATTCTCCAGGGCTCACCATGAATCCCCTTATTACTATAAACTATGAAGTTCAGTCTAAAAAACCCACCATGAGTAATGAATTCACTCTCATCACAGTGGAAATTCCAAGCATTTAAATGCTACCTCCCAAGAGCCAGGGTCAAAGGTCAGTCAAATTCTTTCTTATATCTCTCATTGGTTACTTCTAACAACAGCTTTCAGTCTAGAATACTAGCACCAGACCAGGGCACAAATCAGAAGAAGAAAAAAAAAAAAATCCTTCTCAATGGAGAACTGCAGCTGGCTGTTCATGCTGAAACAGTTGAAGCCCTCTCTCTTTAAATTCTCTCTTTAGATCTCAGCCCCCAACTCAACACCGAAAAAACAAACAACCCAATCAAAAAATGGGCAAAAGGGGCTTTCCTGGTGGTCCAGTGGGTAAACAGTCTGCCTTGCAGTGCAAGGTGCGCTGGTTTGATCCCTGGCCTGGGAAGATCCCACGTGCCGTGGAGCAGCTGGACCGATGTGTCCAGTTACTGAGCCAGAGCTCTGGAGCGCATGCGCCCAGAGCTGGTGCTCTGCGACAACAGAGGCCACTGTGATGGGAGGCCTACACGGGCCAAAGAACAAAGATGGATGAAAAATGGATAAATGAAAGACCAATAGAAGTGGCCCGCCGCCCTCCCTCCCCAACCCTCCCCCACCAAAAAAGGAAAAGAATGAATGAGCACAAGGCTGAAGTCAGTCACCTCAGTAGAATGTCATGAGGCTCCACCTTATTCTCAGACCCAGAACCCATTGGCTGAAAGGGAGGCTGATGAGCCCATGCAAGGAGGACATGAGAGCAGGGTGGTGAGGCAGAGCAGCAGGATCCAGGCTCCATGAGGAGGGTGTCCAGGCAGAGCGCAGCCCAGTGGGATCAGGTTATTGGTTATATTTAGGAGGTTCAGCAAGTAAGTGAATATATTAAACATAATAGGAGCCAGCTATGAACCCTGGTGGATTGGTACTGGATTGGAATTGGAGGTATAGAAATAAACCAATGGTTTTCAACATATACAAATCGAAATATCCATGTCTACCTGTGTGTATATGCATACACAAACAAATGCACATACATCCACATGCACACATATGTATGTGTGTATGTAGGTACGTGTCTAGTTCTGACAACTGAGAAGGCCTGGAAACAGTAATACTCCAAGAGAAATCCATTTCTAAGTATCATTATCCATTTAAAGAAAGTAAGACTCCTTGCGGGTAAGTGGCTGATTCCAAGACTAAACTTGGAAAAGAACAAAGTGACCCTGGAAAGGTCTTATTCTAGAAAGTGGGCAAATGGGAAAAATCAGAAGAAAAAAAAAAAAATCCTTCTCAATGGAGAACTGCAGCTGGCTGTTCATGCTGAAACAGTTGAAGCCCTCTCTCTTTAAATTCTCTCTTTAGATCTCAGCCCCCAACTCAACACCGAAAAAACAAACAACCCAATCAAAAAATGGGCAAAAGGGGCTTTCCTGGTGGTCCAGTGGGTAAACAGTCTGCCTTGCAGTGCAAGGTGCGCTGGTTTGATCCCTGGCCTGGGAAGATCCCACGTGCCGTGGAGCAGCTGGACCGATGTGTCCAGTTACTGAGCCAGAGCTCTGGAGCGCATGCGCCCAGAGCTGGTGCTCTGCGACAACAGAGGCCACTGTGATGGGAGGCCTACACGGGCCAAAGAACAAAGATGGATGAAAAATGGATAAATGAAAGACCAATAGAAGTGGCCCGCCCGCCCCCTCCCTCCCCAACCCTCCCCCCCACCAAAAAAGGAAAAGAATGAATGAGCACAAGGCTGAAGTCAGTCACCTCAGTAGAATGTCATGAGGCTCCACCTTATTCTCAGACCCAGAACCCATTGGCTGAAAGGGAGGCTGATGAGCCCATGCAAGGAGGACATGAGAGCAGGGTGGTGAGGCAGAGCAGCAGGATCCAGGCTCCATGAGGAGGGTGTCCAGGCAGAGCGCAGCCCAGTGGGATCAGGTTATTGGTTATATTTAGGAGGTTCAGCAAGTAAGTGAATATATTAAACATAATAGGAGCCAGCTATGAACCCTGGTGGATTGGTACTGGATTGGAATTGGAGGTATAGAAATAAACCAATGGTTTTCAACATATACAAATCGAAATATCCATGTCTACCTGTGTGTATATGCATACACAAACAAATGCACATACATCCACATGCACACATATGTATGTGTGTATGTAGGTACGTGTCTAGTTCTGACAACTGAGAAGGCCTGGAAACAGTAATACTCCAAGAGAAATCCATTTCTAAGTATCATTATCCATTTAAAGAAAGTAAGACTCCTTGCGGGTAAGTGGCTGATTCCAAGACTAAACTTGGAAAAGAACAAAGTGACCCTGGAAAGGTCTTATTCTAGAAAGTGGGGAAATGTTCAAAGAATGATGGAGATACATAAAATGAACACAGAAGCCAGCTCAATGGAACTCTCACTGGAAATATCCTGTCCAATTTGATCATCAAAATAAGTAATTGATAGTACCATAGCATAACTTGTGAATAATAAAAAATCAATGAGTCCACAGTGACATAAATATATAAATGAGTGAAATAAATAGGGAGAAGAAAAAGTGTTTCCTTACAGTCGAATGCCAAGTGAAAATTGATGGAATTAGAAAATCAACATTTGGCAACCACTAAAGTAATAATTAAGGCAAGAAATAGCAATGGATGCTAAAACGAGTGTGCTAAAAAGGGATGAGGAGTGGAGTTTACTATAGTGTCAAAGTATTTCCCAGCAAAATTCTTGCTATTTACCAAAGGGAGAAGAGTAGCTATCGTGGAGAGACACGGCAGACACCATCTTGATCAAGGGATCAAATTAATACCACCAGTGACAGGACAAATCCACATCACATAGGACTGCAATCAGAAAAACACAGCATCACCTCCATGGTATTCTGGCCCAAAAATACAGATAGCCTAGCACATCTAATCATGTGTGCGTGAGAAGTCACCTCAGTCATGTCTGACTCTTTGTGACCCCCATGGACCACAGTCCACCAGGCTCCTCTGTCCATGGGATTCTCCAGGCAAGGATTACTGGAGTGGGTGGCCATTTCCTTCTCCAAGGGCTAGTCATCTGTAACGACTAAACAAAACCATTTTGAGGGGCCTTTTACAAAAATGATGGGCCTGTGCTCTTCCAAAAAGCTGTAAAACTCATGGAAGTTAGGGGATGATGGGAGAGCAGTTATAGACTGGAGGATACGGCAGAGGCCTGACCCATGAATGCAGCCCTGTGATCCTGAACAAGATGCCACAAAGGACATTCCTGATGAAATCTGAGTGACACGGGTTTTTTTGTAATCTGACACTACTCCAAGAGAAATCCATTTCTAAGTATCATTATCCATTTAAAGAAAGTAAGACTCCTTGCGGGTAAGTGGCTGATTCCAAGACTAAACTTGGAAAAGAACAAAGTGACCCTGGAAAGGTCTTATTCTAGAAAGTGGGGAAATGTTCAAAGAATGATGGAGATACATAAAATGAACACAGAAGCCAGCTCAATGGAACTCTCACTGGAAATATCCTGTCCAATTTGATCATCAAAATAAGTAATTGATAGTACCATAGCATAACTTGTGAATAATAAAAAATCAATGAGTCCACAGTGACATAAATATATAAATGAGTGAAATAAATAGGGAGAAGAAAAAGTGTTTCCTTACAGTCGAATGCCAAGTGAAAATTGATGGAATTAGAAAATCAACATTTGGCAACCACTAAAGTAATAATTAAGGCAAGAAATAGCAATGGATGCTAAAACGAGTGTGCTAAAAAGGGATGAGGAGTGGAGTTTACTATAGTGTCAAAGTATTTCCCAGCAAAATTCTTGCTATTTACCAAAGGGAGAAGAGTAGCTATCGTGGAGAGACACGGCAGACACCATCTTGATCAAGGGATCAAATTAATACCACCAGTGACAGGACAAATCCACATCACATAGGACTGCAATCAGAAAAACACAGCATCACCTCCATGGTATTCTGGCCCAAAAATACAGATAGCCTAGCACATCTAATCATGTGTGCGTGAGAAGTCACCTCAGTCATGTCTGCCTCTTTGTGCCCCCCATGGACCACAGCCCACCAGGCTCCTCTGTCCATGGGATTCTCCAGGCAAGGATTACTGGAGTGGGTGGCCATTTCCTTCTCCAAGGGCTAGTCATCTGTAACGACTAAACAAAACCATTTTGAGGGGCCTTTTACAAAAATGATGGGCCTGTGCTCTTCCAAAAAGCTGTAAAACTCATGGAAGTTAGGGGATGATGGGAGAGCAGTTATAGACTGGAGGATACGGCAGAGGCCTGACCCATGAATGCAGCCCTGTGATCCTGAACAAGATGCCACAAAGGACATTCCTGATGAAATCTGAGTGACACTTTTGTGAGAAAGTATGTAAAATTTCTTTGTACTAGTCTTTCAACTTTTCTGTAGGTTTGAAATTGTTTCAAAATAAAACCTTTAAAAAAGTAAAAACATATTTTTTTAAAGAAAAGCTGAGTCCCCACTGGGGGAAGTGCTCTGAAATATGCCCCAGTATCTGTGTATAGTAGTGATTCCTCCAGTCCTTCCTCAAAGTATTTGGATGACTGCCATGCCAACGTTGGGTTAAAAGGAAGACCTAGATCTTCTGATTTATTTAGAGAGTCTGGGCTGACACAGAGACTCAGGGCCTCAAAGCACCCTCACTGTCCCCTATTAGGGAAGCAACAGCTTGAGGTCAAGCAATAAACAGAGTCCTGGACCAAGTTCATCTCACAGTGAATCCAAGTCCACAGACCACCTGGTAGCCAGCTCCCCAGCTCTTAAATATACAATTGGAAAGGTCTCACTTAGCAGTTACCAAGAGCCCACATTAGTTCCTTGACCTGTGGAGTAAAAGCTACCGTAGTATGAAAGATCAAGTTGAAGTGCCTGAAACTATATTTTCTATATTTTATAGAAATATAGAAAACTATATTTTCTTCTAGACAAAATAATAATTAACACACACACACACACACACACACACACACACACACTGCATTCCAGGGGGAACAGCAGAGATTGGTACTACCCTCAAAGATTTAAATGATGCAGAGATCATTAGCTCAACCCTGTGTCCATTTTATTCCCACGTCTGGCCCTGGCAAGCAGCAAATGGGAATGGCAGACCACGTGGACTACTCACATCTACCAAGAAGCTGTACCAAGGGCAGCTGCTGCGCTATATTTAGCATCTTTAGTAGAACACAGTAATGTGGCATCCAGTACATGGTGCTGCTTTTGATCTGGCATTATTTTTAATACCTATAAGGAAGGAGGACTGGAAGGAATCTGCTTCAGGTGGGATCGGCAAGAGCAGACAACTGTTACAAGACCCCCAAAGCTGTAAAACTCATGGAAGTTAGGGGATGATGGGAGAGCAGTTATAGACTGGAGGATACGGCAGAGGCCTGACCCATGAATGCAGCCCTGTGATCCTGAACAAGATGCCACAAAGGACATTCCTGATGAAATCTGAGTGACACTTTTGTGAGAAAGTATGTAAAATTTCTTTGTACTAGTCTTTCAACTTTTCTGTAGGTTTGAAATTGTTTCAAAATAAAACCTTTAAAAAAGTAAAAACATATTTTTTTAAAGAAAAGCTGAGTCCCCACTGGGGGAAGTGCTCTGAAATATGCCCCAGTATCTGTGTATAGTAGTGATTCCTCCAGTCCTTCCTCAAAGTATTTGGATGACTGCCATGCCAACGTTGGGTTAAAAGGAAGACCTAGATCTTCTGATTTATTTAGAGAGTCTGGGCTGACACAGAGACTCAGGGCCTCAAAGCACCCTCACTGTCCCCTATTAGGGAAGCAACAGCTTGAGGTCAAGCAATAAACAGAGTCCTGGACCAAGTTCATCTCACAGTGAATCCAAGTCCACAGACCACCTGGTAGCCAGCTCCCCAGCTCTTAAATATACAATTGGAAAGGTCTCACTTAGCAGTTACCAAGAGCCCACATTAGTTCCTTGACCTGTGGAGTAAAAGCTACCGTAGTATGAAAGATCAAGTTGAAGTGCCTGAAACTATATTTTCTATATTTTATAGAAATATAGAAAACTATATTTTCTTCTAGACAAAATAATAATTAACACACACACACACACACACACACACACACACTGCATTCCAGGGGGAACAGCAGAGATTGGTACTACCCTCAAAGATTTAAATGATGCAGAGATCATTAGCTCAACCCTGTGTCCATTTTATTCCCACGTCTGGCCCTGGCAAGCAGCAAATGGGAATGGCAGACCACGTGGACTACTCACATCTACCAAGAAGCTGTACCAAGGGCAGCTGCTGCGCTATATTTAGCATCTTTAGTAGAACACAGTAATGTGGCATCCAGTACATGGTGCTGCTTTTGATCTGGCATTATTTTTAATACCTATAAGGAAGGAGGACTGGAAGGAATCTGCTTCAGGTGGGATCGGCAAGAGCAGACAACTGTTACACTTTCTGTCGCAAAATATTCTGAAGGGATTTGGGCCATCTAGACATTCCCGGAAGTACACTGTTGGTCCACTGTATTGATGACGGCATATTAATTTGACTGGTAACCGTGAAGTGGCAACTACTCTGGATATCCACAAGATAAATATTATAAAATTTCAGGGGCCTGCCTGCCCCATTGATGAAGATTTTTAAGGGGTTCAGTGGTTTGCCAGGATATTTCCTTCAAAGTAAAATATATAGTATTGCACCTTAAACCTACTGCTACCAAGAAAAAGCTTGGATAAGTATTTTGGGGTTTGGTAAACATATATCACACTGCTCTGAACTATTTATTGAGTGATGTAGAAGGATACCAGTTTTGAGAGGAACTTGAAGGAAGGAAACATTCTGCAGTAAGTTCAGCCTTTGCTACGAGTCTGCACACAGGCTGTGTGACCCACGATCCCACGACACTAAAGGAATCTGTGTTAGAAAAAGAGGAGCCCACATACATCACTGGCAGGAATGTCAAACGGTGCAGTCACTGTGGAAAAGTCTGGCAGTCCCTCAAAATGCTAAACATAGAGTTACCATCTGACCCAGCAACCCAAGGGAAATGAATAAGATATATCCACTCAAAAGCTCGTGCACAAATGTTCATCACAGCATTATTCATAACAGCCAAAAAGTGGAAACAACCTAAACACAGATCAACTGATGAACGGATAAACAAAGTGCATACCCATTGAACAGCTGCCTTGCCTATTTGCAAGGCAGCAATGGAGACTCAGGCATAGAGAACAGACCCGTGGACACAGTGAGGGAAGGAGAGGGTGGACGAATGGAGAGAAGAGCACGAAAACATACACACTGCCATACGTAAAATCAGATAGCCAGTGAAACTGACTGCATGACACGGGGGCTCAAACCGGGTGCTCTGTGATAACCCAGAGGCGTGGGACGGGGAGGGAGGAGACATACCTATGGTTGACTCATGCTGGTATATGGCACAAGCCAATACAATATTGTAAAGCAATCACCCTCCAATGAAAAAGTAATTAATTAATTTTTAAAAATAAAGTGCCAATACAGGCTATAACATAGATGAACCTTGAAAACATTATGTTCAGTGAAAGACGCCAGACATAAAGGCCACATATTCTATGATTCCATTTCTGTGAAATGCCCAGGCTAGACAAGTCCATACAGACAGAAAGTACGTGCGCTTGGGGTTGGGGCAGGGGAGGGGAAGAGGAGCGAGAATGGGGGTTAACTGCTAAAGGGTGGAGAGTTTCTTTGGAGGGTAATGAAATGTACTAAAATTAGACTGTGGTGATGTGTGCACGACTCTGTGAATAAACTAAAATCATTTAATTGTACACTTTGTTTCACACCTTACTGCCCTCCAGAGGGCTTCTCTGGCAGAAAAGAATGAGAAAACCAGGTGGGGAGGACCCAGTAGATGTCCGAGCCTCCATCCTTGGCCTCTGAACTATTTATTGAGTGATGTAGAAGGATACCAGTTTTGAGAGGAACTTGAAGGAAGGAAACATTCTGCAGTAAGTTCAGCCTTTGCTACGAGTCTGCACACAGGCTGTGTGACCCACGATCCCACGACACTAAAGGAATCTGTGTTAGAAAAAGAGGAGCCCACATACATCACTGGCAGGAATGTCAAACGGTGCAGTCACTGTGGAAAAGTCTGGCAGTCCCTCAAAATGCTAAACATAGAGTTACCATCTGACCCACAAACCCAAGGAAATGAATAAGATATATCCACTCAAAAGCTCGTGCACAAATGTTCATCACAGCATTATTCATAACAGCCAAAAAGTGGAAACAACCTAAACACAGATCAACTGATGAACGGATAAACAAAGTGCATACCCATTGAACAGCTGCCTTGCCTATTTGCAAGGCAGCAATGGAGACTCAGGCATAGAGAACAGACCCGTGGACACAGTGAGGGAAGGAGAGGGTGGACGAATGGAGAGAAGAGCACGAAAACATACACACTGCCATACGTAAAATCAGATAGCCAGTGAAACTGACTGCATGACACGGGGGCTCAAACCGGGTGCTCTGTGATAACCCAGAGGCGTGGGACGGGGAGGGAGGAGACATACCTATGGTTGACTCATGCTGGTATATGGCACAAGCCAATACAATATTGTAAAGCAATCACCCTCCAATGAAAAAGTAATTAATTAATTTTTAAAAATAAAGTGCCAATACAGGCTATAACATAGATGAACCTTGAAAACATTATGTTCAGTGAAAGACGCCAGACATAAAGGCCACATATTCTATGATTCCATTTCTGTGAAATGCCCAGGCTAGACAAGTCCATACAGACAGAAAGTACGTGCGCTTGGGGTTGGGGCAGGGGAGGGGAAGAGGAGCGAGAATGGGGGTTAACTGCTAAAGGGTGGAGAGTTTCTTTGGAGGGTAATGAAATGTACTAAAATTAGACTGTGGTGATGTGTGCACGACTCTGTGAATAAACTAAAAATCATTTAATTGTACACTTTGTTTCACACCTTACTGCCCTCCAGAGGGCTTCTCTGGCAGAAAAAGAATGAGAAAACCAGGTGGGGAGGACCCAGTAGATGTCCGAGCCTCCATCCTTGGCCCCCCTAGTGCTGGTAAAAAGGATCACGAGTGGAAAAGCCATGGTGGACGGAGGGAGGTCAGGCACAGGTCCTACAACACCTTCTGTTTCTCCCCAAGATGATCTGGCAGCTGCCGCTGCTGATGTCCAACGTGTCTACAAGAAAGACCAATTCTCAGGCCCCCAATATGGTATCATCCTTTGAGGAGGTCAACCAGCCGCCTATTGCCATTTGGGCTACAGCCGGAACCTTCCATCCTGGAAATGGCAGCAATTGATCCTGACTAGGATTGGCATGTATTCTGGGTGTATCGTTTGCCTTTCCTGCCTGGAGTGTCTCCACTAGCACCATCGTTTGAAGGCTCACAGAGTCAGGGCCAGCACCAAGGCGAGGCAGTCCAAAAGAGTGACAGTCAGGGACATCCCTGGTGGTCCAATGGCTGAGACCCATGCTCCCAATGCAGAGGGTCAGGGTTCAATCCCTGGTCAGGGAACTAGATCCCACATGCCAAATTAAGATCCTGAAGGCCCTAACTAAGACCCAGGGCAGCCAAATAAATAAATATTTAAATAAATAAAGGCTCAAGAATTTTAAAAAAAAATGGAGTGAGTACATACATCTTAAGGTTTGCTATCTTGGGCAGCTCATTTCTGTCACTCTTGCTTTATTACTGCACAGAGTATCTGATTTACCAGCAAGAAGCCCTGGAAAATATTGCCTTGGACCAAGCAACCCTATCAATGACCACAGAAGAAAGCAGCAGGTATGTGGAATCCTCTGGTCTTATCACACACCACATCATCCAAAAGAGGTGAATCTGATATTGGTTAAATGGCCTCTTAAAAATACCAGGCAAAGTACCCAGTATCTTTAGACCAATGGTTGTTATAGGTGGAATGTCCTCCATGGCCAGAATATTCCATTCAGGATCCAAGAGATAGAAACATAAGAGTCCCCACTCACTTTTACTCCCGGTGACCCACGTAGGGAATCTGTGCTTCCCACACCTGCAGCTCTGGACTCTGGGATTCTAGACATCCTGATCTACAGAGGAGCTTGCTTATATCACAGGACAAAATAAGAATCTCACTGAACCGAGCTTGGCCCCTAGTGCTGGTAAAAGGATCACGAGTGGAAAAGCCATGGTGGACGGAGGGAGGTCAGGCACAGGTCCTACAACACCTTCTGTTTCTCCCCAAGATGATCTGGCAGCTGCCGCTGCTGATGTCCAACGTGTCTACAAGAAAGACCAATTCTCAGGCCCCCAATATGGTATCATCCTTTGAGGAGGTCAACCAGCCGCCTATTGCCATTTGGGCTACAGCCGGAACCTTCCATCCTGGAAATGGCAGCAATTGATCCTGACTAGGATTGGCATGTATTCTGGGTGTATCGTTTGCCTTTCCTGCCTGGAGTGTCTCCACTAGCACCATCGTTTGAAGGCTCACAGAGTCAGGGCCAGCACCAAGGCGAGGCAGTCCAAAAGAGTGACAGTCAGGGACATCCCTGGTGGTCCAATGGCTGAGACCCATGCTCCCAATGCAGAGGGTCAGGGTTCAATCCCTGGTCAGGGAACTAGATCCCACATGCCAAATTAAGATCCTGAAGGCCCTAACTAAGACCCAGGGCAGCCAAATAAATAAATATTTAAATAAATAAAGGCTCAAGAATTTTAAAAAAAAATGGAGTGAGTACATACATCTTAAGGTTTGCTATCTTGGGCAGCTCATTTCTGTCACTCTTGCTTTATTACTGCACAGAGTATCTGATTTACCAGCAAGAAGCCCTGGAAAATATTGCCTTGGACCAAGCAACCCTATCAATGACCACAGAAGAAAGCAGCAGGTATGTGGAATCCTCTGGTCTTATCACACACCACATCATCCAAAAGAGGTGAATCTGATATTGGTTAAATGGCCTCTTAAAAATACCAGGCAAAGTACCCAGTATCTTTAGACCAATGGTTGTTATAGGTGGAATGTCCTCCATGGCCAGAATATTCCATTCAGGATCCAAGAGATAGAAACATAAGAGTCCCCACTCACTTTTACTCCCGGTGACCCACGTAGGGAATCTGTGCTTCCCACACCTGCAGCTCTGGACTCTGGGATTCTAGACATCCTGATCTACAGAGGGAGCTTGCTTATATCACAGGACAAAATAAGAATCTCACTGAACTTCACAGTATGGCTGCCTTCTGGACACTTTCTGTTCCTTGTGCAAGTATACCAGGAGTCCAAGCAAGGCCTCGCCTGACTTCCAGGAGGGATTGACACGGACCACCATGAGGAGGGAGGGATGTTTCCAGAAGAGTGGGAGGAGGGAGGAGCGTTTGACAACTGGGGTGTCTCTTCTTACACTCAGGCCAATTTCCACTGTAAACGGGCAAAAGAGAGCAACCAAGGCCTGATAAGGACATGATAATAAGGCGTTCAGATCCCCTGAGGGTCTAGTCAAGCCATCTAGACCAGCAGAAATGCTAACAGAGGTGAAGAGACTCTCCAATGGGTCAGCAAGATGGAGATGGTAAGAGTCCATGGCAGGCTGGAGGCCAGCCACAGCACGGGGTTGAGGGAGCGCTGTAACTCATCCCATCCTGCTCTTGTAACTTCCACTATAAATTATGGCCACCTGGAAGGCTGGAGAAGCTGAGACAGGACAAAGTGAATTCAACCTGAGATGCAAGGGGATCTAAGAAGTGGGGGAGGTAGAAGCAGCAGCTACAGCAGAAGCTAGAGCAGAAGCTACTGGTGCCCCCAAGATCCTCTTTTCCAGTTTGGTACTTACCCTCATGTCACCAATTGAATTCCATGCTAAGAGATCACCAGATCCCACCCAAAAATTGTCTCTGGGTAGCTGTAGTCAGCTCGTGGTTTACATTAGCCCCAACTCAGGCTACCTCAGGGGGTGGTGAGCAGAAGACCAGATACCCTGCCTTAAAGTGGGGCAAGTTGGCAATTTGGGTTTCCAAGCTCCCTGCAAGATCTGGAATCCTCTGGTCTTATCACACACCACATCATCCAAAAGAGGTGAATCTGATATTGGTTAAATGGCCTCTTAAAAATACCAGGCAAAGTACCCAGTATCTTTAGACCAATGGTTGTTATAGGTGGAATGTCCTCCATGGCCAGAATATTCCATTCAGGATCCAAGAGATAGAAACATAAGAGTCCCCACTCACTTTTACTCCCGGTGACCCACGTAGGGAATCTGTGCTTCCCACACCTGCAGCTCTGGACTCTGGGATTCTAGACATCCTGATCTACAGAGGGAGCTTGCTTATATCACAGGACAAAATAAGAATCTCACTGAACTTCACAGTATGGCTGCCTTCTGGACACTTTCTGTTCCTTGTGCAAGTATACCAGGAGTCCAAGCAAGGCCTCGCCTGACTTCCAGGAGGGATTGACACGGACCACCATGAGGAGGGAGGGATGTTTCCAGAAGAGTGGGAGGAGGGAGGAGCGTTTGACAACTGGGGTGTCTCTTCTTACACTCAGGCCAATTTCCACTGTAAACGGGCAAAAGAGAGCAACCAAGGCCTGATAAGGACATGATAATAAGGCGTTCAGATCCCCTGAGGGTCTAGTCAAGCCATCTAGACCAGCAGAAATGCTAACAGAGGTGAAGAGACTCTCCAATGGGTCAGCAAGATGGAGATGGTAAGAGTCCATGGCAGGCTGGAGGCCAGCCACAGCACGGGGTTGAGGGAGCGCTGTAACTCATCCCATCCTGCTCTTGTAACTTCCACTATAAATTATGGCCACCTGGAAGGCTGGAGAAGCTGAGACAGGACAAAGTGAATTCAACCTGAGATGCAAGGGGATCTAAGAAGTGGGGGAGGTAGAAGCAGCAGCTACAGCAGAAGCTAGAGCAGAAGCTACTGGTGCCCCCAAGATCCTCTTTTCCAGTTTGGTACTTACCCTCATGTCACCAATTGAATTCCATGCTAAGAGATCACCAGATCCCACCCAAAAATTGTCTCTGGGTAGCTGTAGTCAGCTCGTGGTTTACATTAGCCCCAACTCAGGCTACCTCAGGGGGTGGTGAGCAGAAGACCAGATACCCTGCCTTAAAGTGGGGCAAGTTCTGTGGTACAATTTGGGTTTCCAAGCTCCCTGCAAGATCTGGCTGAGGCTTGGCTGTGCTGAAATCCCTGTCTTGCTCAGCTTCTTCCCCTCCCCTCTGCCGCTTTCCCCAGTCCCATTCTCAGGCCTTTTCTGAGAGTACGCCTTAATAAATTATGTGCACATGAATCCCCATCTTGAATTCTTCTTCTAAGGAATCTGATCTGAATTTACAAAAGTGATTTCAATCTTAACGTACATACAAAATTTAAATGAAGCTTAATTTTAAGTAATGACTAATGCAATTTGAAAGTCGTCCTCTAGGCCAATGATTCCCAAGTTTGTGATTGAAATCACACGGCTGAAGTAAGTCACACAGAGAAGGAGAAACATCATATGACATCCATTTTATGTGGATTCTAGAAAGAAATGATACAAATGAGCTTATTTACGAAACAGAAAGTGACTCACAGACTTAGAAAACCAACTCAAGGTTGCCATGAGGAAGGAATAGTTAAGGGCTTTGGGAAAGTCATGCACATATTTTAAATGGCTAATCATCAAAAATCTATTGTAGGGCTTCCCTGGTGGTCCAGTGGGTAAGAACACTGCCTTGCAGTGCAAGGGGAGTCAGTTCGATCCCTGGCCTGGGAAGATCCCATGTGCCACAGAGCGGATGGACCAATGTGTCCAAATACCGAGCCGGAGCTCTGGAGCGCTTCTGCAACAACAGAGGCCACTGTGATGGGAGGCCCACACAGGCCAAAGAACAAAGATGGATGAAAATAGATAAATGAAAAGCCAATAGAAGTGGCCCGCCTGCTCCCCTCCCTCCCCAACCCGACCCCCCAAAAAATCTATTGTATAGCCCATGGAACTCTGCTCAATTTTTGGTGTTAAAAAAGAAAATACTTTGGGAGCCTAGGACAATGTTGAAAAGAAAAAATAAAAAAAGAATTTTCGTGGCAAAATTCTTAAAATGACAAGTCTATGTCCTACGCTCAACCTCCTTAACCAAAACTCCAGAAGCATGACATAGGAGTCTCAATTTTTTTAAATAAATGTTCTCCTGATACAGTATTTCAGGCTTCCCAAATGGCACTAGTGAGAGAGAACTTGCTTGCCAATGCACAAGACGTAAGAAATGCAGGTTCAATCCTTGGGTTGGTAAGATCCCCTGGAGAAGGAAATAGCAACCCACTTCAGTATTCTTGCCAGAATAAGAATCTCATGGACAGAGGGTCCTGGCAGGCTGCAGTCCATGGGGCCGCAAAGAGTTGGACATGACTGAACCGAATCAGCACGAGCACAATACAATATTTCAGCTCATCAAGGTTTTAGAAAGATAGGAAATAGGGAAAAATGGAAACAGTGAGACTTTATTTTCTTGTGCTCCATAATCACTGCAGATGGTGACTGCAGCTATGAAATTATATGACACCTGCTCCCTGGGGGAAAAAAAGCTATGATAAACCTAGACAGCATATTAAAAAGCAGAGACATCATTCTGCTGACAAAGGTCCATACAGTCAAAGCCATGGCTTTTCCAATAGTCATGTATGGATGTGAGAGGTGGATCATACAGAAGACTGAGCACCGGAGAACTGACACCTTTGAATTGTTGTGTTGGAGAAGACTCTTGTGAGTCCCTTGGACAGCAAGGAGATCAAACCAGCCAAACTTAAAGGAAATCAACTCCAAATATTCATTAAAAGGACTGATGCTGAAGCTGAAGCTCCAATACTCTGGCCAGTTGATGCAAAGAGACGACTCATTGGAAAATACCCTGATGCTGGGAAAGTTTGAGGGCAGGAGGACAAGATGACTGGATGGCATAATCCACTCAACGGACAGGAGTTTGAGCAGACTCTGGGAAATAGTGAAGGACAGGGAAGCCTGGTGTGCCGCAGTTCATGGGGTCACTGTGTCTGTGCTAAGTCACTTCAGTTGTGTCCAACTGTGTGTGACCCTATGGACTGTAGCTCTCCAGTCTCCTCTGTCCATGGGATCCTCCAGGAAAGATTACTGGAGTGAGCTGTCATGCCCTCCTCCAGGGGGTCTTCCCGACTCAGGAATTAAACCCCCGTCTTCTCCATTGGTAGTCAGGTTTTTTATCACTGGCACCACCTGGGAAGCCCACATATGTACAAGTATGCATATATATAGAGGAGGGGGCGAGGGAGAGATCTGAATCACTTTGCTGTACAGAAGTAATTAACACAACATTGTAAATCAATTATACTTGAATTTTACAAAATAAAAATAAAATAGATAAAATGAGAAGGGTAGAAGAGATCATCTCAAAGATGCCTTCCAGCTCTGACAAGTTGTAAATATATGCAGGTCCTGACGTCTGTACATGCTCCTCTCTCCTCTCCTCCCAGCCAGAGACTGCACCCAGGATTGATTGTACCCAAGATTGGAGAATGAAAACCTTGAACCAGCCTCTCCACTTTCAGGACCCAGAAGAGCTCCTAGTGGTAGGGCTCCAGTCTGTCACTGCAGATCTGCAGCTATGAAATTATATGACATGAAAAGCTATGATAAACCTAGACAGCATATTAAAAAGCAGAGACATCATTCTGCTGACAAAGGTCCATACAGTCAAAGCCATGGCTTTTCCAATAGTCATGTATGGATGTGAGAGGTGGATCATACAGAAGACTGAGCACCGGAGAACTGACACCTTTGAATTGTTGTGTTGGAGAAGACTCTTGTGAGTCCCTTGGACAGCAAGGAGATCAAACCAGCCAAACTTAAAGGAAATCAACTCCAAATATTCATTAAAAGGACTGATGCTGAAGCTGAAGCTCCAATACTCTGGCCAGTTGATGCAAAGAGACGACTCATTGGAAAATACCCTGATGCTGGGAAAGTTTGAGGGCAGGAGGACAAGATGACTGGATGGCATAATCCACTCAACGGACAGGAGTTTGAGCAGACTCTGGGAAATAGTGAAGGACAGGGAAGCCTGGTGTGCCGCAGTTCATGGGGTCACTGTGTCTGTGCTAAGTCACTTCAGTTGTGTCCAACTGTGTGTGACCCTATGGACTGTAGCTCTCCAGTCTCCTCTGTCCATGGGATCCTCCAGGAAAGATTACTGGAGTGAGCTGTCATGCCCTCCTCCAGGGAGTCTTCCCGACTCAGGAATTAAACCCCCGTCTTCTCCATTGGTAGTCAGGTTTTTTATCACTGGCACCACCTGGGAAGCCCACATATGTACAAGTATGCATATATATAGAGGAGGGGGCGAGGGAGAGATCTGAATCACTTTGCTGTACAGAAGTAATTAACACAACATTGTAAATCAATTATACTTGAATTTTACAAAATAAAAATAAAATAGATAAAATGAGAAGGGTAGAAGAGATCATCTCAAAGATGCCTTCCAGCTCTGACAAGTTGTAAATATATGCAGGTCCTGACGTCTGTACATGCTCCTCTCTCTCCTCTCCTCCCAGCCAGAGACTGCACCCAGGATTGATTGTACCCAAGATTGGAGAATGAAAACCTTGAACCAGCCTCTCCACTTTCAGGACCCAGAAGAGCTCCTAGTGGTAGGGCTCCAGTCTGTCAGGGTGATATCCAGAGGCCCCAATTGCTCTCACTCTGATATACAAAATCTCCTTAGGGCCCCCTGGGTCTCTAGCTAAAATCTGTTACCAATGTTTGCCTAACCTGACTACCATTCCTTGGAACTGATGAATCTTAGGAACTCTGATTAGAAATACCATTGGGGGTCTTTTCTCCCAATAAAATGCAAGCTCATAAAACAAGGGCTTTGTGTTGCTCACAACATGTACGTCCCGTCTTTCAGGAAGTCTCTGGGATAGAGTAGGTATTCAGTAAATATCTGCTCACTTGGATCAGTGGATCTAAGATCATCCCCACCCTTTTCTAACATCTGAAAGACACCCACAATATCTGCTTCTGCATCTCCAGCCACAGAAAGCTGATCATCTTCTGGAGTAACCAATTCCACTGTTGCACCGAGAGACAGGTGCAACTAAAGGATGACTGTGTCAAATTCAATCCATCCTCTACCCCAACTGCAAAGTCAAGAACTTAAGGGCAAGAGCGTGGAAATGCTAAATTGGAAAAAGTTCCAAATGGGCACATACACAACCTTCTCATTTTCAAACTACGCATTACTTTATAGGACATATATGTCCACTTTTTAAATCCTGCACTTAAGTTCAGGGTTGGCTGAATACCTGAACCTTTCTGCAATTTTTACATAGGTCACCAGGGGGCGCACTTGCTACTTAAATCCTCGATCATCCCTGACGCTGGAGACCTGCAGAGTCTGAAGGGTGATAACTAGACTTGAAAAATAATTAACCGGAGACATTTAGATTCTGTCACTGGCCCTTTAAAAGAAAGATGTTAAAAGACGCTAAAAGGCAGATACCAGAGGCACATCACCTCTATAGAGAAGGGTGGATAGAAGTCCTTCCTTGAAATAGCCAGAGGAGAGAAAGCAAAGACCTTCTGGTGAATCGTATGGTTCAAGGTGAGGGCGTGCCAGAGCCTTGCTGAGCTGGAAGGAGAGCCATAGAGACACTTCCTGCTGGTGCTGCCTTACACTCTAAATCCCTGGCAATGTTCTTCTAAAACATTAGGGCTAGAAGGAACTACAAGAACATCCAAGCATTTACTCCAACCTGTTTTACAGAGCCGGAGACTGGGGCCCAAGAAAAATTACTTACCCAAGGTCACATGACAATCGAGCAGTAGAACCAGAATTAAAGTCCTGAAGGTTATTTCAATGAGTATTTAATAATTTAACTGGCGGAAGGTGGTCTTTAGAAATTATCGTTTGGATTCAGGGCAACTTAAAACCTATTGGTGATGAAGACTGGCTTTTTAGAAGGGATTATTGATTATAATAGGGTTTCCCTGGTGGCTTCATGGTAAAGAATCCACCTGCCAAGGCAGGAGATGAAGATTCATTCCCTGGGTTGGGAAGATCCCCTGGAGAAGGGAGTGGCAAACACTCCAGTATTCTTACCGGAGAAATGTCATGGACAGAGTAGATTGGCAGCCTACATTCCATTCGGTAGTACGAGTCAGACATGACTTAGTGACTAAACAACGAATTGATTTTGATATCTTTGCTCAAAAGATAAAAAGAGAGAGAGAACGAGAGAATGTAAGAGGGAGGGAGGGAGGCAAGAAGGAGAAGCAAGGAAGGAAGACGAGACTTTTCTGACGGCCTTGTCGCCAGGCAGCCTCTGTGGCTGCTCGCCCTTCCTAGCAACTGCAGCTATGCTGCATTATATGAAGTACTCGGTTTTTTTGCCCACAAATCAAAAGATGAAGGATAAACTCCCCAAACAAAAGCCACTATTCTTCCAAGGGCTTCGATAAATCATAATTCAAGGACAAAAGAGTCAGGGGTGAGCAATCCCTCAAAAACCATCCGCAGAACAATTAAGCATCGCCAATAGCACCACTCATGGCGGAAGTGCAGGCTTGGAGAAGCCCTGCCAGCCAGCACTAGACAGGACCTCAGAATCATTACATGCGAATGTGTCCCTTTACACGTGAGGAATCTGCGGTTCACGGAGGGGAAGGGTCCTAATTCAATGCTCACAGAGACCAGGGAAACGGGAGCAAGCTACTGTCAAATAAGAGACCTCTTAGGTTCCAGGAAATATGTGTCTTTCCCCTTTAAGAAACACAACAGAGCCAGGTTCCTGACAAATGGCAAATAGCACAGTCCCTCAGCAAGGGGGGGTGAGAGTGGAGGCCGTGTGAACTGGACGTGGTTTGCCTCAAGGGATCCACTGCTATCTGGATTCATTGCTCATGTCCTGTAGGCATGTGAGCCTGAAGTTACCAGATCTGCTCTTGTTTTTCTTTGTTTAATATGGATTTGTACTTGCAATGTCCTAATTTTCTAATGACGACTAATTTGAATTAGTGATAGGCCAAACAGAACCCTTCTGGAGTCTGACTTGAGCTACAAGCTTCCGGTGTACACCCTCTGGACGAGGGTGGTAGGGAGGCGGCCTCCAGCTCAGCCATCTACTCACTTTGTGACCTTCCTGAAGCCACTTTTCTTTGGCCTGTTTTTTCATCTGAAATGTAGAGGGATCTCTCCAACTTTGATCTGACAGTCTGCAGTTTTTCAGTGTTCTTCACAGATTGAGAATCTAATTAGCAAGGCATTGTGGGTAGAGCACAATCTGGAGGCAAAAGGCCCACAAACGCCTCTCTCTCTCTCTCTCTCACATCCCTGTCCCACTGGAACTTCCATCATCACTTGTCTAAAACAAAGCGTATCATCTCCCCCTTGCAAATGACCTCAGCTAGCCTTACCCACAGTATCCAGTACTGCTCCCCACCTGATGGCCCAAGTCAAAAACCTTGCCTTCATTATAAATCTCTCCCTCTCCCTGTCCTCATCCAATCAGCAAGTCCTGTGGATCCCACATCTCTCTCCACTCTGTTCACTTCCTTCCACCTCCAGTGCCATCATCCTAACCCAGGCAACCAAGATTTTTCATCTGTATCACCATCAGCCCCCATCTCCCTACCTTTATTCATTTTTTTTTAAAAGATTTATTTATTTATTTATTTTTGGGCGGGGGTCGGGTTGGGGAGGGAGGGGACAGGCGGGCCACTTCTATTGGTCTTTCATTTCTCTATTTTCATCCGTCTTTGTTCTTTGGCTCCTGTGGGCCTCCCATCGCGGTGGCGTCTGTCATCGCAGAGCACCGGTTCTGGGCGCATGCGCTCCAGAGCTCCGGCTCGGTGATTGGACACATCGATCCAGCCACTCCGCGGCACGTGGGATCCTCCAGGCCAGGGATTGAACCGGTGCCCCTTGCACTGCAAGGCGGTGTCCTTACCCACTGGACCACCAGGGGAAGCCCTCCCTACCTTTATTCTTACCCCAATCCCAGGCCATTCGTCACACTGCAGTCAGAGTCACCTTCATAAAACACAAGTTTCCAGTTTAAAATCTTGCAATGGTTGCCTTCAAGATCAAGTCCAAACTCTCTAACCTGAGGCCCTCAGTCTGCTTCCTGACCCACACCCATGCTCTAGGCTTTTCTCCCACCTCTGCCCCTAGAGTTGGGGAATTCCTGGAGAGAAGAAACACAGCTGTTCACCACTGAGCTGTCGAACTCAGCATGGTCCTGACCTCTGACAGTCAGTTGCTACGTGATGGGTGAATGAGTGAATGAATGAAGAGATGAGTCCACAGACTCTGCTACTTACTAGCTGTGGGACTCTAGAGCATGTGCACACACTTTCTCCATCTGGAAGATTCCCTGTCCTTACAGGCTGTCAGGAGGAACAAATTAGACCACAATGTGTTGAAATCTATAAAAGCAGAATCTAGGGCTTCCCTGGTAGCTCAGTGGTAAAGACTTCGCCTGCCAGTGCAGGAGACACAGGTTTGATACCTAATCCAGGGAGATCTCACATGCTGCGGAGCAACTACGCCTGTGAGCCTGTGCCCTAGAGCCTCAGAGCCACAACTATTGAGCCCTTGTGTTGCAATTACTGAAGCCTGTGTGTTCTAGAACCTGAGTTCCACAACAAAAGAAGTCACTGCAACAAGAAGCCTGCTCAGCTCAACTAGAGTAGCCCCCACTCCCTGCAACTAGAGAAGAGCCTGTAGCAGCAGTGAAAACCCAGAATAGCCAAAAATAAATAAATAAATAAAATTCTTAGGAAAAAGGCAGGATCTAGGCATTAGTTGCTCCATATCTTCTCTGCTCCAGTTTCCCAGTTCAGTATCTTTCCCATAGCTTTAAAGTATGAGTTAAACGAGTTACTACTTTGAACAGTACCTGGCACACCGTATTAAATGAATAACTATTACTGTGATGCCAGAAATGGTGACAATGGTGACTGATCATTCTTACCCTCTAAGGTGCCAGTTGTAGAGGACATTTTTGGTTGTTCTTTTGGTAACAGTCTTCTGAGTTCCTTTCTGATGAAATCTCGGGGGAAGTCTGGAAGGGACTGTCAATCAAGGTGTGCCTTCGCCTAGCCAGTGGGGTGAGCCCACAGTCAGAACTCAGTCAATCGAACTCTCACTCTCCTAGGCCTCTGAGAGGCAAGAATGGTGCCCGCGCATCCTTGTGGTGCCTACCGGATGTCACTGTGGAGATGCTCCCAACCCTGCAAACTTCTAGAGCTTCCTGACCACCCTCCCTTTCCAAGCACGCTTCTTCAGCCTTCCCTTCCATCTTCCAATCAGTCCCTCTTTGCTTAGGTTAGCCACGGGTCACTTCTATGACTTGTTTCCAGGAATCCCAGCCATGCACTGCTCTGCAGTCAGGACGCTGATTGGCCCTGAACTCATTGTGTGTCCTCAGATGAAGCATTTCTCCTTCCTGAACCTCAATCCCCGCCGCCTAACATGAGGCCTTGACCACACTGATGGTTCCCAACCCTGGCCCATCAGTCAGGAGCATTTGGGGGAACATCCTCGAGGCTGAGCCTCTCCTCCATCCCCCTGAACCAGATTTTCCAGGGGAATACCTGAGAATCCATATTTTTTAACAGTTCCCCCACATGATTCTGGGACACAGCCACTCTGGGAAGCACGGGGGTCCACAGTCTCTGACAGCAGAAGGGCCTGGGGTCTCAGCACTTCCACTCTGCTGCTGCTCTCCCAGACACCCCTGGTCCAAGAGCAGATCTCATCACTCTCCCCACTTAGAAACAGCCAGGCGCTTCCCAGCACATCAGAATACAACCCTCTCTCCTCCCACAGCCTTCAGGAGCCCCTGCAGCCTGACTCCTGCCCTCCTCTCCCACCTCACCTCTCTGTTGGCCCTTCCTGCTGTGCCCAGAAGAGAAAGTGCTGCCTGGGATGCTCCTCCCCTTCTCTGATTCACGCACTTCTGATAACTCAGGGGAACTCTAGTGTTAGGTCCTCTGAGACACCTTCTCTGAATGCCCAGTCCAAAGCGTGCCCTCTCCACTTGCACTCCCCATCATCCCTTCTATTAAATGAATAACTATTACTGTGATGCCTTCAATGGTGACTGATCATTCTTACCCTCTAAGGTGCCAGTTGTAGAGGACATTTTGGTTGTTCTTTTGGTAACAGTCTTCTGAGTTCCTTTCTGATGAAATCTCGGGGGAAGTCTGGAAGGGACTGTCAATCAAGGTGTGCCTTCGCCTAGCCAGTGGGGTGAGCCCACAGTCAGAACTCAGTCAATCGAACTCTCACTCTCCTAGGCCTCTGAGAGGCAAGAATGGTGCCCGCGCATCCTTGTGGTGCCTACCGGATGTCACTGTGGAGATGCTCCCAACCCTGCAAACTTCTAGAGCTTCCTGACCACCCTCCCTTTCCAAGCACGCTTCTTCAGCCTTCCTTCCATCTTCCAATAAGTCCCTCTTTGCTTAGGTTAGCCACGGGTCACTTCTATGACTTGTTTCCAGGAATCCCAGCCATGCACTGCTCTGCAGTCAGGACGCTGATTGGCCCTGAACTCATTGTGTGTCCTCAGATGAAGCATTTCTCCTTCCTGAACCTCAATCCCCGCCGCCTAACATGAGGCCTTGACCACACTGATGGTTCCCAACCCTGGCCCATCAGTCAGGAGCATTTGGGGGAACATCCTCGAGGCTGAGCCTCTCCTCCATCCCCCTGAACCAGATTTTCCAGGGGAATACCTGAGAATCCATATTTTTTAACAGTTCCCCCAAATGATTCTGGGACACAGCCAGTCTGGGAAGCACGGGGCTCCACAGTCTCTGACAGCAGAAGGGCCTGGGGTCTCAGCACTTCCACTCTGCTGCTGCTCTCCCAGACACCCCTGGTCCAAGAGCAGATCTCATCACTCTCCCCACTTAGAAACAGCCAGGCGCTTCCCAGCACATCAGAATACAACCCTCTCTCCTCCCACAGCCTTCAGGAGCCCCTGCAGCCTGACTCCTGCCCTCCTCTCCCACCTCACCTCTCTGTTGGCCCTTCCTGCTGTGCCCAGAAGAGAAAGTGCTGCCTGGGATGCTCCTCCCCTTCTCTGATTCACGCACTTCTGATAACTCAGGGGAACTCTAGTGTTAGGTCCTCTGAGACACCTTCTCTGAATGCCCAGTCCAAAGCGTGCCCTCTCCACTTGCACTCCCCATCATCCCTTCTCTCTCTTCTTTTTCTTCACTGCACTTACCACTGTGTGAGAGCATCCTTTCATTCACTGTTTTCACCCAGTCCACTGGCAGTGTGTCCCCACTAGAATGCGAATTCTGTAAGGGCAGAGAAGCTGGCTGGCCTGTTCCCAAACGTGAACTCAGCTTCTGAAACAAGGGCTAACTCAGAGAAGGCACTCCAAAAAATATCTGGCGAATAAACCCGCTTTGCAGGAGCCCAGAGCCATGACCGTGGGAGAGACGAAGCTCCGGCTCTCACTCCTCCTGAGGCAAGTGTTTCTGATGTTTCTTCCTGGGGCTGGCAGCCAGGTGTCCCGAGCCTTCACCTTGAGACGGCAGACGGGCGTCTCCCAGAGGCCTGGCCGGATCTGTACCAGCTCCTATGCTAGCTCACCTCCCCCAGCCCCACCCGCACACACCCCAGCAACCGGTCTCAGCTCAGGTTCTCCTCTGATCAACCTCACTCTAACGACCTTGGCTTTTCACTCTTCAGGCTTGCAGCCAGGAAATATGACTCCAGCGATGAGCTCTTAGGAACACAAGGATGTCCTCCCTTTAAATCAATGGTTTCACACAAAAGGTCCACTTTTATTTTGCCCGTCTCCATTCCTATAGCATCTGCTATAAAACCCAAATTGTTGGGGATAGTACTTGGTCCCTGTTCCTGGACCCCTAAAAGGCCTGCCTTTGCAGAGTTAGGTGTTGGCAACATGTCCATCTTTGGTTGAACATTTCCACCCAAATCAGCATCATGAAACCCATTTATGCCTTTGCTGCAACAATGATAGTAAGGTCAGTGGTCATGGGCACCCTCAGGGTCCACCATCAAAGCCTTCCCCTCCACAGTTAAAAGGAGCCCCTGCAGCCTGACTCCTGCCCTCCTCTCCCACCTCACCTCTCTGTTGGCCCTTCCTGCTGTGCCCAGAAGAGAAAGTGCTGCCTGGGATGCTCCTCCCCTTCTCTGATTCACGCACTTCTGATAACTCAGGGGAACTCTAGTGTTAGGTCCTCTGAGACACCTTCTCTGAATGCCCAGTCCAAAGCGTGCCCTCTCCACTTGCACTCCCCATCATCCCTTCTCTCTCTTCTTTTTCTTCACTGCACTTACCACTGTGTGAGAGCATCCTTTCATTCACTGTTTTCACCCAGTCCACTGGCAGTGTGTCCCCACTAGAATGCGAATTCTGTAAGGGCAGAGAAGCTGGCTGGCCTGTTCCCAAACGTGAACTCAGCTTCTGAAACAAGGGCTAACTCAGAGAAGGCACTCCAAAAAATATCTGGCGAATAAACCCGCTTTGCAGGAGCCCAGAGCCATGACCGTGGGAGAGACGAAGCTCCGGCTCTCACTCCTCCTGAGGCAAGTGTTTCTGATGTTTCTTCCTGGGGCTGGCAGCCAGGTGTCCCGAGCCTTCACCTTGAGACGGCAGACGGGCGTCTCCCAGAGGCCTGGCCGGATCTGTACCAGCTCCTATGCTAGCTCACCTCCCCCAGCCCCACCCGCACACACCCCAGCAACCGGTCTCAGCTCAGGTTCTCCTCTGATCAACCTCACTCTAACGACCTTGGCTTTTCACTCTTCAGGCTTGCAGCCAGGAAATATGACTCCAGCGATGAGCTCTTAGGAACACAAGGATGTCCTCCCTTTAAATCAATGGTTTCACACAAAAGGTCCACTTTTATTTTGCCCGTCTCCATTCCTATAGCATCTGCTATAAAACCCAAATTGTTGGGGATAGTACTTGGTCCCTGTTCCTGGACCCCTAAAAGGCCTGCCTTTGCAGAGTTAGGTGTTGGCAACATGTCCATCTTTGGTTGAACATTTCCACCCAAATCAGCATCATGAAACCCATTTATGCCTTTGCTGCAACAATGATAGTAAGGTCAGTGGTCATGGGCACCCTCAGGGTCCACCATCAAAAACCCCTCCTGAAGACTGGCTCTGAGAGTTAAGTGCTAGAGCTGCCTCAGGTTCATCATGAAAATGAGTAGAAAAAAGGAAGAAAAGGAGAAAAGAAAGGAAGAGAAAGAAAATACGAGCCGATAAAAAATATGACTACTTTGCCACTTCAAGTATATGGTTCTGTCCTCCTCTCTGAAAGTATCATTCAAGTATTCAACAAAACTATATGGAATACCTGCCATATACCAGGTGTGGTCCTTGACACTTGGGATCCAACAGCAATCCAAACAGAAAATGATGCTCGCACATGGTATTCTAGTGGAAGAAGACAGACAATGAAACAGTGAGTATTAGCCAGATAAAGTGTCTCATTTGTAGTTCATAAATAAATGTATTACTATAGACTCTCCTATAGAACCTCCTATGTGCTGTATAAAGTATGTAATATTTGAAGTATACAATATAGCTAACAAATCATCCCTTCATGTTAGAAGATAAAATGGGACATCATAGGGCTTCCCTTGGTGGTCCAGTGGATAAGGACACCGCCTTGTAGTGCAAGGGGCGCCGGTTCGAGCCCTGGCCTGGGAAGATCCCACGTGCCGCGGAGCGGCTGGACTGATGTGTCTAATCACCAAGCCGGAGCTCTGGAGCGCATGCGCCCAGAGCCGGTGCTCTGCAACAACAGACGCCACCGCGATGGGAGGCCCGCAGGAGCCAAAGAACAAAGGCGAGTGAAAATAGAGAAATGAAAGACCAATAGAAGTGGCCCGCCCCCTCCCCGCCCTCCCCAACCCGACCCCCGCCCAAAATAAATAAATAAATAAATCTTTAAAAAAAAAATGGGACATCATAAAAGCAAAGACAAAAGGAGACTGGGACTGCAGGAGGAAGCAGGAAGAGGCGGGCTCCAGCATCAGGAGCAGCCGTCAGGGTGGATCTCCTGGAGGAAGTGAAACGGAGCAAAGACCTGAAGGATGTGAGGCATCGGTGCCACGTAACCTGCTGTTTCCCTGCCTTTTTGATGTCCAGGAAAACCAGCACCAAATCTGAGACTCAAATCCAGCACACTAGCGGGCTCCAGGTGTGCAAACGTGGAGTCGTTTGTCCCTTGGAGAGGCAGGACAGGACAGTGATTAAGGACAAGGAGTTCCAAAGCCAAAGTGGATTTAAACACTGGCTCTACAACTGACTGACTACATGACTTTGGGCGGCATATTGAATCTCGCAGAGCCTTGGTTCACTATATCCCCAAATAGAGACACTAACAGCCCCTGCCCTCTATGACTCTTTTAAGGATTAACTGAGATAATGTACGCCAATTCCTCTGCAAGCCGGAAGAACTCAATAAACATCAGCTGCAATGATTAAGCCTTGGTCTTGTTTCCCAAAGTTTATTTACATTTTCCTTGGTCCTGCTTCTCTGTTGTTATTGATATTTTAACATTGTTTTATGGTTTCTACTCCTGTGGTAAGCTACCTCAAGTCCTTTGTGGATTGGGGTGGGTTATAAATAAGTCAGTAAATAAATAAAAATCTGGATAGGGGAACATTTTCACTGAAGCAAAGCATTTCATTACTGATAGAGTAAACTGGAAGGGAGGTCAAAAGCAAGAAATATTGACTCTTACCATCCATCAAAAACCACCAGCAAGACACTCTGGTTACTCAGACTCTTTCTCTCCCAAACCCCTCTTCCTCCCTGCAACAAGAAAGGGTAAGTGAGTCACACAAAATGAGTCAAGAAGCCTAAATCCACCCAACCTCACAACTGCTTCACTGCTGGCGACTTCAGAGAACACGCCTTCTTCTCCATCACAGAAGAGAAAGGAAATCGATGGGGTTGCTTCTCATGGTGATGAGATTAAGGAAGACAGGTGCTGGCTGAGCACAGAGTCAGACATAGGTTAGAATCTCATTACTGCTGTTAATTAGCGAGTGCTGTGGCCATAGGGAAGTCCTCTGACCTCTCTGTGCCTCAGTTTCCTCCCTGACAGTAAAAGAACCTCCCTTTCAAGGGGCTTGTGAAGAGGAGTGAGTGCATGCAAGTAACATGGCTGGCTGATTTGT
This sequence comes from Tragulus kanchil, assembly GCA_022376925.1. Classification (NCBI taxonomy): domain Eukaryota; kingdom Metazoa; phylum Chordata; class Mammalia; order Artiodactyla; family Tragulidae; genus Tragulus; species Tragulus kanchil. The sequence goes on along the minus strand of JAIOJX010000006.1, from coordinate 64,971,830 downwards.
AAAGCCCTCAGTACATGTTAGACTTTCTTTCCTTACCTATACCCAGGGCAGCCCTCAATGAACTATAGGACTCTGAAACATTTAAATAAGAAAATGTACAGGGCAGAAACGGGCTGAGAAGACAGGTTGGGCGTATTCCCATGTGACAGAAACCCTCTACAAGAAGCAAAGGAGAAAGATCCTTTTTGATTCCCTAGTATCCTTCCTTTCTATAACTCCTTGAGATGGGCATTGTTATCCACATCTGACAGCTAGACTGGGCTTTGAACCCAGGGAGGAATGCTTAGGAGGCAGTTCTGGCCTTCCAAAGGTGACTTTATGAAGGGCAACAACTCTCCACCACTATGGGACATTGCAGGTATCACCAACAGAAATCAGCAAGGGCCCCTCACCACCCTGAGCCATGCTCTGCGACTCCCGAGCTGGCTTCGATGAGCTTGGGCTTTGAAAGTAGCTAGATCTTAATTTGAAACACATACCCTTCTTACATCAACTGTGGGACCATAAGGAAGTCCTCTCTTCTGGTTATAAATAAGTCAGTAAATAAATAAAAATCTGGATAGGGAACATTTTCACTGAAGCAAAGCATTTCATTACTGATAGAGTAAACTGGAAGGGAGGTCAAAAGCAAGAAATATTGACTCTTACCATCCATCAAAAACCACCAGCAAGACACTCTGGTTACTCAGACTCTTTCTCTCCCAAACCCCTCTTCCTCCCTGCAACAAGAAAGGGTAAGTGAGTCACACAAAATGAGTCAAGAAGCCTAAATCCACCCAACCTCACAACTGCTTCACTGCTGGCGACTTCAGAGAACACGCCTTCTTCTCCATCACAGAAGAGAAAGGAAATCGATGGGGTTGCTTCTCATGGTGATGAGATTAAGGAAGACAGGTGCTGGCTGAGCACAGAGTCAGACATAGGTTAGAATCTCATTACTGCTGTTAATTAGCGAGTGCTGTGGCCATAGGGAAGTCCTCTGACCTCTCTGTGCCTCAGTTTCCTCCCTGACAGTAAAAGAACCTCCCTTTCAAGGGGCTTGTGAAGAGGGAGAGAGTGCATGCAAGTAACATGGCTGGCTGATTTGTAAAGCCCTCAGTACATGTTAGACTTTCTTTCCTTACCTATACCCAGGGCAGCCCTCAATGAACTATAGGACTCTGAAACATTTAAATAAGAAAATGTACAGGGCAGAAACGGGCTGAGAAGACAGGTTGGGCGTATTCCCATGTGACAGAAACCCTCTACAAGAAGCAAAGGAGAAAGATCCTTTTTGATTCCCTAGTATCCTTCCTTTCTATAACTCCTTGAGATGGGCATTGTTATCCACATCTGACAGCTAGACTGGGCTTTGAACCCAGGGAGGAATGCTTAGGAGGCAGTTCTGGCCTTCCAAAGGTGACTTTATGAAGGGCAACAACTCTCCACCACTATGGGACATTGCAGGTATCACCAACAGAAATCAGCAAGGGCCCCTCACCACCCTGAGCCATGCTCTGCGACTCCCGAGCTGGCTTCGATGAGCTTGGGCTTTGAAAGTAGCTAGATCTTAATTTGAAACACATACCCTTCTTACATCAACTGTGGGACCATAAGGAAGTCCTCTCTTTCTGGTTCCTCTTCTGAAAACGGTGTTGTCACAATGCCTGCCCCACAAAGGTGCCTGAGGATGAAACCGAGCATTGAAACCACACAAGACAGTGGCCTGCACACACTAAACAGTCAGTTATGGCAGCTGCTATTGTTACACTGGCCCTGTCTGGGGAAATCAGCCTTATGCTGAATGGCGGAGATGATACTTTCCAGGAGAGAAAGTGGGCTCTTGAGCACTAGCTGACACATCTACCCATGCTTTCCCAGAGACCAAGCTTCAGGGCCTGCTTATCTGACATTTGATCCTCCTCCCCCACCTCACAAGAAACGACTTGAGGATAAGACCCAGCTGGGTTCTGTGCCCCTCCTAGCAAAAATTAAGACTAACCAAGGCCCAGCCCAGGGCTTCTCATTCATTGCCCTGGATCCATAAGGTCCTGATGAACTGTGCTGGAAACTGGAGAGAGAGAGGAGAGGCCCAGGACTTCACAGTGCACTTGGGGAAAAGGACAAGGAACCCTTATTTACAGCAAACAGAAAGGATGAGGGCTGACTCCTTGGGAATATGAGAGAAGGCTCCAAGGAGGAGGAGACGTTTGAACTGGAACTCAAAAATTAGGTAAGACATGGGAGGACGGTACTCCAGGCTGAAAGCACAGCATGAACAAAGGCTAGAAATGGTGAAAAGCAGTCCGTTTAGAGAACAGAGTGGTAAGGCTGGAGAACTAGGGTGCCAGAGGGCTAAGGTGAGATTTGAAAGTGAAGGGCCACAGAACCTTACTGGCTGGGGATACATAAAGGTCGGGACCACCATGGAGAAAATGGCGGAAGTGGGTCTACGTTTAAAATAGAGTGGTCACAGTTGGCCTGTTTGAGGTGGCACATTTAAGAGGTAAAGGAGCAAGCCGTTTGACTATCTGGGAGAAGTTTCCAGGCAGAGAAATGAACAGTGCAAAGGTCCTGAGGCACTGGGTGGCTTCCCTTGCTGGTGATGCATTAAAAAGGACCATGGGACTGGAGTGGTAGGAAGTGAGGTCACTGCGTTAAATAAAAAGAAGCCAGTTCAGAAGAGGTCTTGTAGGCCATTGCAGGGGCTTTAGCTTTCACTTGAATGAATGGAGAGCCATTAGAAGATTTCCAGTAAAGGAACAACGAGATCTGACTTACGTTTCAAAGGATACCTGTGACTGCTTCGGAGAGAATCAACTGCAGGGGGCCAAGGGTGGCAGCGGGGAGACCAGGAGGGAGGCTATTGTAGAAACCCAGGCTGAAGAGGGCGGCTGCTGGAACCGGGGTGGAAGCTCCGAGACGGTGCGCCTCGGTTTCGCCCCTGTAAAAATGTAGCTTAGGATCCGGACCCTGTGTGTCCCTCTTGGGACGGAATGCCGGGAACCTCTGGCCAGAGGGGTCCAGCCTGAGCAACGTGGGACTGCGGGGCGCGGGGGCAGCTCCTGGAGCGTCCGCTTCCCGCGTGCCCTCCATAAAGCCTAGACAGATGCGCGCCGCGTGACGCGGGCCAGGACGGTGAAACCTGGCGGAGGAAGGGCTTACTCCTCAGAGACGGAGCAGGGAGGGGTGGTAAGGCGAGGGCCTCCACCGTCAGTCCTGGAGCGGGTCCCGGGCATCCGACAGTGTGCGCCCCGGTTTGCCACCTTCTGCTTGTGCAGGTGTGACAATGACATCTTGCAGGCGTCACGCAGGGAGCGCCACAGCACTCTCCATGCAATTCTCCCCACCCCACCAGCCCCGGCTATGACCCTTTGTCTCGCAAAAGCAGTCCGTTTAGAGAACAGAGTGGTAAGGCTGGAGAACTAGGGTGCCAGAGGGCTAAGGTGAGATTTGAAAGTGAAGGGCCACAGAACCTTACTGGCTGGGGATACATAAAGGTCGGGACCACCATGGAGAAAATGGCGGAAGTGGGTCTACGTTTAAAATAGAGTGGTCACAGTTGGCCTGTTTGAGGTGGCACATTTAAGAGGTAAAGGAGCAAGCCGTTTGACTATCTGGGAGAAGTTTCCAGGCAGAGAAATGAACAGTGCAAAGGTCCTGAGGCACTGGGTGGCTTCCCTTGCTGGTGATGCATTAAAAAGGACCATGGGACTGGAGTGGTAGGAAGTGAGGTCACTGCGTTAAATAAAAAGAAGCCAGTTCAGAAGAGGTCTTGTAGGCCATTGCAGGGGCTTTAGCTTTCACTTGAATGAATGGAGAGCCATTAGAAGATTTCCAGTAAAGGAACAACGAGATCTGACTTACGTTTCAAAGGATACCTGTGACTGCTTCGGAGAGAATCAACTGCAGGGGGCCAAGGGTGGCAGCGGGGAGACCAGGAGGGAGGCTATTGTAGAAACCCAGGCTGAAGAGGGCGGCTGCTGGAACCGGGGTGGAAGCTCCGAGACGGTGCGCCTCGGTTTCGCCCCTGTAAAAATGTAGCTTAGGATCCGGACCCTGTGTGTCCCTCTTGGGACGGAATGCCGGGAACCTCTGGCCAGAGGGGTCCAGCCTGAGCAACGTGGGACTGCGGGGCGCGGGGGCAGCTCCTGGAGCGTCCGCTTCCCGCGTGCCCTCCATAAAGCCTAGACAGATGCGCGCCGCGTGACGCGGGCCAGGACGGTGAAACCTGGCGGAGGAAGGGCTTACTCCTCAGAGACGGAGCAGGGAGGGGTGGTAAGGCGAGGGCCTCCACCGTCAGTCCTGGAGCGGGTCCCGGGCATCCGACAGTGTGCGCCCCGGTTTGCCACCTTCTGCTTGTGCAGGTGTGACAATGACATCTTGCAGGCGTCACGCAGGGAGCGCCACAGCACTCTCTCCATGCAATTCTCCCCCACCCCACCAGCCCCGGCTATGACCCTTTTGTCTCGCTTTCCCCTACCCCATCTATCTGCCTGTCCATCCTGCACTGGCTTCTGTGTACACAGCCCTGCCGGGGTCCCTCTGGCGGCCGCCGTAGCGGCGCAGCCCGGGCCCGGGGCTCCCGAGAGGAGAAAATCATGAATGAAATGAATGCGGTGCTCCCGCTCCCCCGCCCTCCCTGTCCAGGCAACCTCTGCGCGGGGGCGGTGTCTGCGAGGACTCCTAGGGGAGTTGCGAGGTAGGGGCGCCCGAGATCAGGGTCAGGGATGAGGGTTCTGTGATCCGGCCCCGAATTGGGCCCTGGACGCCGCCGGAGCTCCCCGCCCCCAGCCCGCCAGCCCCGCGGGCCCTGCGCAATTCCCGGGGAGCGGCGCAAGCCCGCCCGGGGGCGGGGCGGAGCCGGGGCTGAGGGTGCCGAAGCGACCCGGCGGCTGCGCCCGAGATTCTGCAGCCGAAGCGCCTTTGGAGAGGCGGCCAGGCAAGGGAGCGCGCACCGAGCGCGGGACGGAGCGCAGAGCAGACGGATCGACGGACAGACGCCCCCGCACACGCAGACGCACTAAGCTCGGCGAGGTCCCCGTCACATACACACACGCGCGCACACACACAGGGACACACTCACACTCTCGCGCGCACATCCTCCCGCCAGCCTGCCCGCCAGCTCGCCGGCGCCCGGAGCCCTCTCTGGCCGGTAAGTGCGGCGCCTCCGTCTGCGCCTTTGTGTGGGGAGCCGGAAGGTGGAGGGCTCAGGGTCCCTCCCAGGGAGGCCCGGCAACTGAGACCTCCTTCAAACCCCCAGGCGGAGAAGCGGGGCGCCCGCCCCCGCCACGCCCCCATGGGACTCCCGACGCCCCCGGACTGGGGGAAGGGTCCTTCGCGGCTGGGAGGGGTCCTCCTCGCCAGGGAGGGAACTCGGAGCTGGGTAGAGCGGAGGGAGCAGCAGCCACTCCCCACGAAGCCCGTGTGCAATTCCAGGGAGCGCTGGGAGGGAGCGGGATGGCGGACCCTGGTCCGAGCCTCTGCTGTTGTGGCTGGCGTGCAGCTCTTGGCTGCGTTACCTCTCCAGGGTCCGAAGCTCCGGGGGGAGGTTGGAGATGGCCGCTCGCCTGCTGTCCTGTTAACCGTGTGGCTCCCAGCCTTCTCTTCGCCTCCCCTGACCATGTAGCTTAAACCACCAGATCCCCCACCCACCCCCAAAATAAAAACCCAGCGTGTTCCCATCCCCCAGCATGCCCCTACTGCTCAGTGAGGCCCAGACTCCTGCAAAACCTGGAGATTGCCAGGGTCAGAGCTTTGAGGGTCTTCCCTTACCAGGGATCATGTGGCAATGAGGGTCAGGACCAGGTGAACCTTGGAAATTCATGTAACTCTCTCCTACGCATGGAGAAACTGAGGCCCGTTGAGGTGGCTTGACCAAGGTCACAGGAGGGTTCAAGGCAAAGCCTGCATTAGAATCTAGCGTCCCTGGCTTTCGTACTTACTTTCTCTCCTATACAATTCCATCCTTATCCTCACTGAAGCCCTAGAACATAAAAATTTACCCCGGTGTATCAGGAAAGTCGTTGTAATTCCAGCCCTGCCCCCCGCCCTTTGGAGCGGCAGGTGCCATTCATTCGCTACCATACTTAACTGTTAAAAAAAAAAAAAAAAAGACTGTCCTTCAATTTGCCTCTTTCAGCCTCAGAGATCTCTCTTAAGCAGCTACTTCAGGTCTGAGATGTAGTTTGGGAGAACGAAGCAAACCTGGAAGGGAGACCAGATTCCAGGGTGTTCGTTTCTGTTCCCCAGGAATCACTGAATCTGTGTCCTCAGTTGGACCAGTTGATGTCCTGGGTGGTCGAGGAGCCATCACCTCCCCCACCGCTTTGACCTGACCACAAGCCTTCCCTCTCACAGCCCCTCCTCCTTGAGGGCCTCCTGATCCCACCAGGCTCCCTTCGTCATCCCTTTATAGGGGTCTCCAAGGCCTTCCTGCCCGGCCATCTCTCCCTCCTGGATGTTTGTTGTGTGCAGCCTCTTGATGTGGCTGATAGAGCTGCTGGGGAAGCTTGAGTTATAGCCTCACTAGGCTCAGGTGGTAGCTCAGGGCAAGGCTCTCTCAAGGGCAGCTGGGTGTCCCCAAAGCTGAACCTAATGCCTGGTACCCCAAGAGGTATGTTGATGGACTGCAAGCTGGATGACGAATGGATGAAGTCAGTCACCTTTGAAAACACTCTGTTGAATGGGAGAATGGGCAAGGACAGCGTTCAGTCTCTAGGGGTCTGAGGCTGTTGTCTCAAGAGGTTCCTTCTTGAGGGAGCAGCCTGGCAACAAGCAGAGACGGGGTGACCAGCTGGCATCATTCCAGGGGCCACCACTCACGTTGTTGGACTTGGAAATGGCATCATGTTCCAGAAGCACCATTTGCATAGACTTCATAATGAGAGGTGCCTCTGAGTTGCAGTTGCAATGCCAAGTCTCTCACCCTCAGGGATCTGGGTTCCAGGTCTCCTCACTGGCTGGGCAGCTTCAGTGAATGCTTAAGTGAATGTTTATAACCTCTCGGGGTCTCAATGTCTCCACTGGAAAAATACCATCATTGGATTGGAGATTTTCAGGGTAGCTTTCAGGTCTGAACTGTTGGTGTTGGGGGTGGTGGAAGAGGGGGGCACTTATTTATACAACTGCTGTGGGCCTGGTTTTCCTCTTCTATTACTCTGTGATGAGATCATTTGTGTAGGGTACTTAGCACAGTGCCTGGGGCATAGAAAAAGCTTCAAATAGGTAGCTATTAATACCATTTAGGCCCCGGCCTCATGGATATACCCTCCACTTTGTCTCTTCTTAAGACTGCTCAAGGACGTGAGATATTAGATCCCGAAAGGCCCTCTCTCAAGAAAGCCCTCCTCCACTGATCTATTCCTGGACGTAGGGCTCAGCCAGTACAGGACATCCCTGAAACTCCCTGGGAGAAGTCCCATTTTTGTTTGTTATTTCACACCTAAGGGTGATTGAATTAGATCCTTTATATATATAGTCAAAGCTTTTCTTATTGGCTGTCATTTATATATTTGATCCTCATAACACACCTATGATATCAATAGCATTATTATTCTCATTTTATAGATGGGAAGGTTCCTGCCCGGCCATCTCTCCTCCTGGATGTTTGTTGTGTGCAGCCTCTTGATGTGGCTGATAGAGCTGCTGGGGAAGCTTGAGTTATAGCCTCACTAGGCTCAGGTGGTAGCTCAGGGCAAGGCTCTCTCAAGGGCAGCTGGGTGTCCCCAAAGCTGAACCTAATGCCTGGTACCCCAAGAGGTATGTTGATGGACTGCAAGCTGGATGACGAATGGATGAAGTCAGTCACCTTTGAAAACACTCTGTTGAATGGGAGAATGGGCAAGGACAGCGTTCAGTCTCTAGGGGTCTGAGGCTGTTGTCTCAAGAGGTTCCTTCTTGAGGGAGCAGCCTGGCAACAAGCAGAGACGGGGTGACCAGCTGGCATCATTCCAGGGGCCACCACTCACGTTGTTGGACTTGGAAATGGCATCATGTTCCAGAAGCACCATTTGCATAGACTTCATAATGAGAGGTGCCTCTGAGTTGCAGTTGCAATGCCAAGTCTCTCACCCTCAGGGATCTGGGTTCCAGGTCTCCTCACTGGCTGGGCAGCTTCAGTGAATGCTTAAGTGAATGTTTATAACCTCTCGGGGTCTCAATGTCTCCACTGGAAAAATACCATCATTGGATTGGAGATTTTCAGGGTAGCTTTCAGGTCTGAACTGTTGGTGTTGGGGGTGGTGGAAGAGGGGGGCACTTATTTATACAACTGCTGTGGGCCTGGTTTTCCTCTTCTATTACTCTGTGATGAGATCATTTGTGTAGGGTACTTAGCACAGTGCCTGGGGCATAGAAAAAGCTTCAAATAGGTAGCTATTAATACCATTTAGGCCCCGGCCTCATGGATATACCCTCCACTTTGTCTCTTCTTAAGACTGCTCAAGGACGTGAGATATTAGATCCCGAAAGGCCCTCTCTCAAGAAAGCCCTCCTCCACTGATCTATTCCTGGACGTAGGGCTCAGCCAGTACAGGACATCCCTGAAACTCCCTGGGAGAAGTCCCATTTTTGTTTGTTATTTCACACCTAAGGGTGATTGAATTAGATCCTTTATATATATAGTCAAAGCTTTTCTTATTGGCTGTCATTTATATATTTGATCCTCATAACACACCTATGATATCAATAGCATTATTATTCTCATTTTATAGATGGGGAAGTTCAGACTCGGGGGTTTCACCGGAGCTCTTTCTTCTCTGTCACATTGCCTGTCCTCTCCTGACACCTGTCCTGAGAGAGAGACAGCCGGCCCCTTGGACAGAGCCGAGACGGAGGGGGTTGTTCTCTTGGAAGAGGAGGAGTGGCTTCTTGGAGAATCTCAGTAGCATCCGAGCCGGGTCTGCATGATTTGTACGGGAAAGGAAGGAGGAAAATATTACAGTAAGAGCAGAGAGCTGCCAGTGGGGGCTTCTGGGACGAGTTCATTCCCACTGAAGCAAAAAGGATGAAAGAGGAGTGAGAAGGAAGGCTGGATGGGACAGTGGAGGCCCTGGCTAGGACGGGAGTGTCAAACCGAGGGATTGGCCTTTAGTTTTTGAGTAGGGGAGAGACGTGGTCAAACATGGGCATTAGGAAAATTCATTCTGGCTGCACAGAACCGTCGGGAGGGTGAGAGCCTGCAGGCAGGGAGCTCAGGCAGGAAACAGTGGCAGCAGTGGTGGGTGTGTGGGAGGTTGTAAGAACGAAGAAAAAGAGGAGTTGTTGGTACGGGAGGCCACAGTGTCACCAGAATCAGCGGTGCATTGGAAGTGGGAGCAGCGGGAGGGAGGAGTGAGAAAAGACCGCAAGGTTTGGAGCCTGAGTGGCTGAATGTCCACTCACAGACAGAACCCAACAGGAAGGCGGCGGGGGGAGGCTCAGGAATGCGGGCTATGGGGCTTCCCTGGTGGTCCAGTGGGTAAGGACACCGCCTTGCAGTGCAAGGGGCGCGGGTTCGAACCCTGGCCTGGGAAGATCCCACGTGCGCGGAGCGGCTGGACTGATGTGTCCAATTACCGAGCCAGAGCTCTGGAGCGCGTGCTCCCAGAGCCGGTGCTCTGCGACAACAGAGGCCACCGCGATGGGAGGCCCGCAGGAGCCAAAGAACAAAGACGGATGCAAATAGAGAAATGAAAGACCAATAGAAGTGGCCTGCCTGCTCCCCTCCCTCCCCAACCCGACCCCCACCCAAAATAAATAAATAAATCTTTAAAAAAAAAAAAAAGAGAAATGGGGGCTATGATCTGATAGGGTACCAGAACAACTCCTGCAGAGCTGGCTCACCGAGCACCCCCAAACTGCCCAGACCCTACTTCATTCATTATCCACATAGAAACATCTGTTGGGTGAGGTTGTTGTAGACCCTAGAGATCCATTGCTGACAAAGATGAACTACCTGCCCAAGCTCTACCGAGAGAGAGAAAAGAACACATAAGCAAAGTGTAACATTTCAAGAAGTGAGCAACACTCTGGAAACGGGTAAAGCCCAGTAAGGGGTGACAGGGGGCAAGAGATTGACCTATAAATAGAATTGTCTTCAAGGACGTGGCATTTGAAAGTCTTCAATGAAGCGAGGAGGAGACCTTGGGGAAGAGCGTTCTAGAAAGAGGAGACGGAAGTGCAAAGGCCCTGGGGTAAGAATAGCTTGGTGTTTTTCAGGGAATAGAAAGTGTGGCTATAAAACACAGGTCAAGAGGGGAGGTGAAAAGGAAAAAGGTAGGACAAAGGGCAGGCCCAGATCACACAGGCCTGAGGAATAGGAAATCCCATGATGAACTCTCTGACCCAAGAGACCTGGAGTCCTATTCTCCATGTGTGTTTCATGCTGACAGAACCAACTCAGCAGTGGCTCCCTAAATAGCTGTCTAACAAGTAAATGTTGGAAAACTTCATTGTCGTTTGGTTTTTGTTGTCGTTGTTCAGTTACTGTCATATCCCACTCTTTGTGACACCATGAACTGCAGCACGCCAGGCTCCTCTGTCCTCCACTGTCTCCCAAAGTTTGCTCAGATTCATGTCCATTGAGTTAATGATGATGTCTAACCTTCTCTTCCTCATATCTTGGACTAACTAAAGGTATTGTAGCATAGTAAGGAAAGGGCATAGTAAGTTGTGTATAATCCAAATGATAAAGCTCAGATGCTTGGAGTACCTATGATGTCATTCAAGCATGAAAGCTTGAGTCACGTCTGCATATTCAGTATGACTGTTGACTAAGATGAAATAGTAAAACATACCTGAAATGAATGTAAAACAGTTAAAATGTTAACCTTTTATGGTCACTCCTCATCCCCTTTACAGTGCAAATCTACAGCTTTTGGTTTCATTTCAGATTTTCCCTTGTGCAACTCATGCCATAAGCCATTTCCCTTGTAGAGACTTTAAAGAACCGCATCTCTAGCTCAGAGGCCCGTATTGGCAGGACAAGGAATAACCATCTTCTGCAATAAATTGGCAGATTCCAAAGAAACTAGAGAAGGCAGTGGGGACACAGAAGATATTTATACAAGGATAAATTCTTCAAGCACCTAATTAATTGTTTAAATGGATCTACAAGTGGGAATGGCAAAACTCCAGAAGATGGTTAATCGTTTAAAGCTTTTTGTCTGCATTAAGTCGACCACAGGCTATGTGTGAACATTTCAAAATAGGTGGCACCCTTTACCAAAAATTGAACCCACACAGCGGGAAAGATGTTCTTACCAGGGTGGGTCAACACAGCCATCTGTGTGTAGGAACCGGTTCCATCTGAAGCTCACTCAGGGTTACAGGAACTCTTTCCCTGTCTCCAAGATGGAGGGCTTGGGTTTCTAGGGCCCTTGAGGCACTAAACGCTATGATCTGTGGTATCTGTAGGCCCACACTGTGGTCTTCCTGGAGGGCAGTACTGGTGTCACAGTGTGGTGGTGTGGCCTTGAGGTGATTTAGTGAATGGGAGACAGACAAGTGGTCCTGTCACAGAGGGGATGGGGTGCTTCCATGAACAGACAGAGCCAGATACCACATTCCAGGTACTAGGCTTCACCTGTTGAGGGGAAAAGTTGACAGGTAGGTAGTCTAAATCTTCTAGGAAGCATAGACTCTCTTTAGGTGCCCTGGTCCAAATTCCATCTGATTTCAGCTTGTCTTATCACCTCTAGGAACTGGAAACTCAGATCTGCCAAAGGAAAAAACCAAACCCTTTTAGTTTCCAGAGCATACTATCACCAAAAAGCTCTTCCTTACCTTAAGCCATGGCATTGTGAAAAATAAGGTCTTCCCCTATTCTTCAATATCATCTCCATCTTTTCTGCATCTGGTAAGATTTGGATGAGTACCTTGGAGTACTATGTCAAGGGCTTGAGTCACGTCTGCATATTCAGTATGACTGTTGACTAAGATGAAATAGTAAAACATACCTGAAATGAATGTAAAACAGTTAAAATGTTAACCTTTTATGGTCACTCCTCATCCCCTTTACAGTGCAAATCTACAGCTTTTGGTTTCATTTCAGATTTTCCTTGTGCAACTCATGCCATAAGCCATTTCCTTGTAGAGACTTTAAAGAACCGCATCTCTAGCTCAGAGGCCCGTATTGGCAGGACAAGGAATAACCATCTTCTGCAATAAATTGGCAGATTCCAAAGAAACTAGAGAAGGCAGTGGGGACACAGAAGATATTTATACAAGGATAAATTCTTCAAGCACCTAATTAATTGTTTAAATGGATCTACAAGTGGGAATGGCAAAACTCCAGAAGATGGTTAATCGTTTAAAGCTTTTTGTCTGCATTAAGTCGACCACAGGCTATGTGTGAACATTTCAAAATAGGTGGCACCCTTTACCAAAAATTGAACCCACACAGCGGGAAAGATGTTCTTACCAGGGTGGGTCAACACAGCCATCTGTGTGTAGGAACCGGTTCCATCTGAAGCTCACTCAGGGTTACAGGAACTCTTTCCCTGTCTCCAAGATGGAGGGCTTGGGTTTCTAGGGCCCTTGAGGCACTAAACGCTATGATCTGTGGTATCTGTAGGCCCACACTGTGGTCTTCCTGGAGGGCAGTACTGGTGTCACAGTGTGGTGGTGTGGCCTTGAGGTGATTTAGTGAATGGGAGACAGACAAGTGGTCCTGTCACAGAGGGGATGGGGTGCTTCCATGAACAGACAGAGCCAGATACCACATTCCAGGTACTAGGCTTCACCTGTTGAGGGGAAAAGTTGACAGGTAGGTAGTCTAAATCTTCTAGGAAGCATAGACTCTCTTTAGGTGCCCTGGTCCAAATTCCATCTGATTTCAGCTTGTCTTATCACCTCTAGGAACTGGAAACTCAGATCTGCCAAAGGAAAAAACCAAACCCTTTTAGTTTCCAGAGCATACTATCACCAAAAAGCTCTTCCTTACCTTAAGCCATGGCATTGTGAAAAATAAGGTCTTCCCCTATTCTTCAATATCATCTCCATCTTTTCTGCATCTGGTAAGATGTGGGATGAGTACCTTGGCCAACAATGTCTGGCAATGCTCCAGAAATGCCAGATTCTTAACAGAAAGCTTTTCCCACTCTGCTGTGGCTCATAGAATAAAAGCCACCCTCCTTCCTGCACCCTCCTTGAAGCGGCCTTGACTTGAGTTTCCATAGCTGGGATACGGCATGTTGAGTTGGGAAGGAATCCCCTTGAGCTAGATGCAGGGCATCCACAATTTGTAAGCCAGAGAGCATCTTAGTAAGAATTCTTAACTTTGGGCTAACGAAGGGGATCGACTATTCTTGACTGTACCTGGTTACTGTGATGGCAAAATATAAATCTTTGTGTGCTGAAGGGTTGGCTGAGATACCTAGAGAGACACACTATACCAACCTTTAAGATGCCTTTCTTAAGAGTGGAAATGTTCCTCTTCTCCCCGCAACTCTCTGAGAGGCACTCTGGAGGGCTTAGTGGACTTCAGTAGTGAGCAGCATGTGGCTAGCTGGAGTGGACCCAGTTTGTATATATCATCTGCCTAAGAGTATGGTCCAGTCTTTAAAAAATAAATTATACTGGGGACTTCCCTGGTGGTCCAGTGGTTAAGAATCCACCTTTCAATTCAGGGAACACAGGTTCGATCCCTAGTCTAGAAGCTAAGATCCCACATGCCATAAGGTGACGAAGCTTGCATGCCTCAACTAGGACCCAATGCAGCCAAATTAAAAAAAAAAAAAAAGATACACATTTAAAAAAATCTTTTAAGAAAATAAATTATGCTGTAAAAATAGCACACCCATACCGTAGAACCGATGTAAGGTGAACCATGATTTTATATGTCCAATTCTGTTTCTTCCATAGATCTGTATCTTTTTTTCCCACATATATTCAGCTTTATTAGATATAGCCAAAGAGTCTTCAAAGTGCTAATAACAATTTACACTCCCACCAGCAGAGTGCAAGGGCTCCAGTTGCTCCACATCTTTGTCAACACCTGGTGTTGTCCGTCATTTTCACTTTAGCCATCGGATAGGTGTCTAGAGGTACAGCGTTTTGGTTTCTGTTTGCAAGTTCATGATGACTAATGAAGTTGAGCACCTTTTCACCTATTTATTGGCCATTTGCCTATCTTCTGCCCAGTGTTTATTCTTAACTGCCTGATCTATCAGTTTTTGAGAGACACATAAAATCTCAGGTGAAATCTGTGGGGCTTTCCATTTTTTGTGGTGATTCTATCAACTTTATCTTTATATGTTTTGAGTTGTATCTTTTTGTTAAAATCACTCCTTTTGTGACTAACTTGTGTATTTATCTTACTTTTACAGTTCTGTTGTTTACTGCCACACATAAACCCGAATCAGTCATAGGTATACACATGTCCCCTCCTGTCTCCCTCCCCATCCCACTCTTCCAGGTTGTTACAGAGCTCCTGTGTAAGTTCCCTTAGACTTACCGCAGATTCATGTTGGTTGTCTATTTTACATAAGGTAATATAAGTTTCTGTGTTACTCTTTCCCTGCATCTCGCCCATTCCTCCCTCCCCGCAATGTACATAAGTCCATGCCCTTGGGGCTAGTGAGTCAGCATGTGGCTAGCTGGAGTGGACCCAGTTTGTATATATCATCTGCCTAAGAGTATGGTCCAGTCTTTAAAAAATAAATTATACTGGGGACTTCCCTGGTGGTCCAGTGGTTAAGAATCCACCTTTCAATTCAGGGAACACAGGTTCGATCCCTAGTCTAGAAGCTAAGATCCCACATGCCATAAGGTGACGAAGCTTGCATGCCTCAACTAGGACCCAATGCAGCCAAATTAAAAAAAAAAAAAAAGATACACATTTAAAAAAATCTTTTAAGAAAATAAATTATGCTGTAAAAATAGCACACCCATACCGTAGAACCGATGTAAGGTGAACCATGATTTTATATGTCCAATTCTGTTTCTTCCATAGATCTGTATCTTTTTTTCCCACATATATTCAGCTTTATTAGATATAGCCAAAGAGTCTTCAAAGTGCTAATAACAATTTACACTCCCACCAGCAGAGTGCAAGGGCTCCAGTTGCTCCACATCTTTGTCAACACCTGGTGTTGTCCGTCATTTTCACTTTAGCCATCGGATAGGTGTCTAGAGGTACAGCGTTTTGGTTTCTGTTTGCAAGTTCATGATGACTAATGAAGTTGAGCACCTTTTCACCTATTTATTGGCCATTTGCCTATCTTCTGCCCAGTGTTTATTCTTAACTGCCTGATCTATCAGTTTTTGAGAGACACATAAAATCTCAGGTGAAATCTGTGGGGCTTTCCATTTTTTGTGGTGATTCTATCAACTTTATCTTTATATGTTTTGAGTTGTATCTTTTTGTTAAAATCACTCCTTTTGTGACTAACTTGTGTATTTATCTTACTTTTACAGTTCTGTTGTTTACTGCCACACATAAACCCGAATCAGTCATAGGTATACACATGTCCCCTCCTGTCTCCCTCCCCATCCCACTCTTCCAGGTTGTTACAGAGCTCCTGTGTAAGTTCCCTTAGACTTACCGCAGATTCATGTTGGTTGTCTATTTTACATAAGGTAATATAAGTTTCTGTGTTACTCTTTCCCTGCATCTCGCCCATTCCTCCCTCCCCGCAATGTACATAAGTCCATGCCCTGTGTCTGTATCTTTTAATAGTTGAAATCAGTCCATATCTGGTTTTGTACCCCAGCATTTTTCACTTCACATTTTCTCATAGCGTCTGTGCTCATGTATGACCTTCTTTTTATCCTCAATGGCTTTCCCACAATTTACTTAATCATTTCTTTTTTATATATAATTTTAGAAATTTTTTGACCTCTTTTACTGGTTTTTTATTTATTTATTTTCATCCATCTTTATTCTTTGGCCTGTATGGGCCTCCCATTGCAGTGGCCTCTCTCATTGCAGAGCACCGGCTCTGGGCACATGTGCTCCAGAATGATGGCTCCTAATTGGACACACCAGTGCAGCCACTCCGCAGCACGTGGCATCTTCCCAGGCCAGGGATTGAACCAGTTCCCCTTGCACTTCAAGGCAGACTGTTTACCCACTGGACCACCAGGAAAGCCCCTTTATCATTTCTTAATTGGTGGACAGGCTCAGTAGTGGACATCTTCACCAACACAGCTTCGCCATCTCCGATTTTCAAGGCATCGATTGATTTAACCATCCCCAAGAGGGTGTGACAGGACTGGGGAGGGGAGGGGAAGAGGAGCAGAGTCAAGGAACATGTTGCCTGTGGACGGATGCAGATTGACTTCATGGATGACCTGGCCCTGGATCCTGGGGCAGAAAGAAGACAGTGGACCAGGGCTGGAGCCAGGGAGAGGCTGGGAGGGAGATGTTGGGCCAGGAGGCCAAAGTCACAGGCATTGAGGGTGTGACAGAGGGGTGCCCGATTTCAGATGGAGTCCCTCCAGTGTTTTGATGATTTGGGGTGCCTTTTGAAAATTAGGAACCAGCACATAAGCTTTACTGTTTTAACCATTTTAAGTATATAGTTTAGTAGCTTTAAATACAGTCATACTGTGCCACCATCATTACCGTCTATCCATAGCACTCTTCATATTGCAAAACTAAAACTCTGTAGCCATGAAACAATGACTCTTCATTCCCCCTACCCTGATCTCTGATTACCTCTTTCTACTTTCTGTCTGTAAATTCCCATGTTGTAGCTACCTCGTATAAGTGGAATCCTGTGTCCTTTCTCCTTTTGTGTCTATCTTATTTCATTTAGCATATTTTCAAGGTTCATATATGTTGTAACACGAGTCAGAATTTCCTTCCTTTTTAAGACTGATAGTAGTCTATGGTATGTATTGCCACCTTTGCTTATCCGTTCATCTTTTATGGACACTTGGGTTGCTTGCACCTTTTGGTTATTGTGAATAATGCTGTGGTGAGCATTGATATATAGGGGTCTACTTGAGCCCCTGCTTCCAATTATTTGGGGTCCATATCTAGAAGTAGAATTGCTAGATCAAGTAATGCGTCTATATTTAACTTTTTGAGGAATCACGGGGTGCTTTTTATTAAGGATTTTTGTGTACTCAGCAAAAAGACCACTAAATGAAGTCCTAGGAGTGAAGAGTCCCAGAAGAAACCATTAGTTTTTAAAGTAAATTTTGTGTAGGTTTCTCCCAGAAAAAGAATCCACCCTCCATTTCTGAAGAATTATTGTGATTTAGAGACTGTTTACCCACTGGACCACCAGGAAAGCCCCTTTATCATTTCTTAATTGGTGGACAGGCTCAGTAGTGGACATCTTCACCAACACAGCTTCGCCATCTCCGATTTTCAAGGCATCGATTGATTTAACCATCCCCAAGAGGGTGTGACAGGACTGGGGAGGGGAGGGGAAGAGGAGCAGAGTCAAGGAACATGTTGCCTGTGGACGGATGCAGATTGACTTCATGGATGACCTGGCCCTGGATCCTGGGGCAGAAAGAAGACAGTGGACCAGGGCTGGAGCCAGGGAGAGGCTGGGAGGGAGATGTTGGGCCAGGAGGCCAAAGTCACAGGCATTGAGGGTGTGACAGAGGGGTGCCCGATTTCAGATGGAGTCCCTCCAGTGTTTTGATGATTTGGGGTGCCTTTTGAAAATTAGGAACCAGCACATAAGCTTTACTGTTTTAACCATTTTAAGTATATAGTTTAGTAGCTTTAAATACAGTCATACTGTGCCACCATCATTACCGTCTATCCATAGCACTCTTCATATTGCAAAACTAAAACTCTGTAGCCATGAAACAATGACTCTTCATTCCCCCTACCCTGATCTCTGATTACCTCTTTCTACTTTCTGTCTGTAAATTCCCATGTTGTAGCTACCTCGTATAAGTGGAATCCTGTGTCCTTTCTCCTTTTGTGTCTATCTTATTTCATTTAGCATATTTTCAAGGTTCATATATGTTGTAACACGAGTCAGAATTTCCTTCCTTTTTAAGACTGATAGTAGTCTATGGTATGTATTGCCACCTTTGCTTATCCGTTCATCTTTTATGGACACTTGGGTTGCTTGCACCTTTTGGTTATTGTGAATAATGCTGTGGTGAGCATTGATATATAGGGGTCTACTTGAGCCCCTGCTTCCAATTATTTGGGGTCCATATCTAGAAGTAGAATTGCTAGATCAAGTAATGCGTCTATATTTAACTTTTTGAGGAATCACGGGGTGCTTTTTATTAAGGATTTTTGTGTACTCAGCAAAAAAAGACCACTAAATGAAGTCCTAGGAGTGAAGAGTCCCAGAAGAAACCATTAGTTTTTTAAAGTAAATTTTGTGTAGGTTTCTCCGTGGTGTTGGAGGGAAGAGAGACAAGGGAACAGAATACAAATGAATCCACCCTCCATTTCTGAAGAATTATTGTGATTTAGAGGCATCATGGAAAAAGATGCGTGGAAAAAGAAAGCTCTCAGGAGAGATCTTGCAGGATGGGACTCATTCATGCATGCAGGTATTTACTGCACCAGGAAACCAACCCAGCTTGAGGACCCTGCCCAAAAGGAGCTTGTGTGTGTCTGTTGGGGTCCCCAGTGAGCAGCCGGGCAACAGTGTTCTGTACGGATGCTCACTATGGTAATTGTAAGTGCCAACTTTTCTGAGTGGTTACTACATTGTCTCACTAATCTTTTATCACAGTTCTTTGCAGAAAGTTTTTATTATCCTCAGTTTATAGATAAGGAAACAGACTCCAAGAACTTAAGAAACTTGCCAGAAACACACAGCCAGGAAGTGGCAGAGCAGGAATTCACAGCTAGGTAGTAATTATTTGTGCTCTGGTGATAGGCTAAGGGCTGTGGGGAGACAGGAGAGGCACCTGCCAGGGTGGAGATCAGAGACGACTTCCTGAAGGAAGGGGAGAGGCGAGCATGTTGGTGTAAGTCGGCCATGTTCTTCTGTGGCTGGTGATTTCAGAACGTGGATTTTGGTAGGAACAGAGGCAGCATCTGGCTCTTCTTCCCAGTCAGCATCCCCGGTGCTTATCATGGAGGGTTGATAAGCATGGAGGACAGGGTGGGGCATGTCCTTTTCCCTCTGACATTTGCTGTCTGACTCTGTTAGTGGTCCTCTTACAATCGCTTCAGGGATGGCTTACAGGGACAGCCCAGGATGCCTCCCAGGCTCAGGCAGCGTCAAGCCAGTGGGCTGCTGCTGCCGCTGCCGCTGCCTAATGACTTGAGTCATGTCCAACTCTGTGTGACCCTATGGACTGCAGCCCTCCAGGCTGGTCTATCCATGGGATTCTCCAGGCAAGAATACTGGAGTGGGTTGCCATGCCCTCCTCCAGGCGATCTTTCCAGCCCAGGGATCAAACTCAGGTCTCCTGCATTGCAGGAGGATTCCCCACCACTGAGCCATCAGGGAAGCCCTGTGTGTCTGTGTGTGTGTGTGTACATATATACATATACGTGTGTGTGTGTGTGTGTGTGTGTGTGTATTTGAGACACCATGGACTGTAGCTCACCAGACTTCTCCATCCATGGGATTTTCCGGGCAAGAATTCTGGAGTGGGTTGCTGTTTCCTCCTCCAGCCACTGGGCTGGAGTTGGCCAAATACAAGGCCCATGAGAGGCAGTGGAGGTCATATGTCCACCTCTGTGTCACTTCAAACCCAAGATACCTGGATTCTGTGGGCACCTGTCGCCTCAAAGCCCCACCTTCCCAGAACCCAGATGTAGCCAGTCCTCTCTACTTCTTGAACCCTTTGTAACTCCCTGTGGCCCACAGCAGTGTTTCTCAACAAGGACCCTGCTGGCCTTTGGGTGGGGAGTTCTTGATTATGACAGCACCCCTGGCCACTCTCCTGAACATTTCCCAGAAGCACCCTTCAGTCATAATGACCACCGAGAATGCTCACACACATTTTAGGGTCTATTTTATGAGCAGGAAGACATGTAGAGCTTCAGCGTTCTGTTCAGCGACTTTTGATGATTGTATGCCGTGGAGGAACTGTCACTGGGATTAAGATGTGGGACATTCCATCACCTCTCCGAGTGCCGTCTTTCTCCTTCAGTCGGTACCCGCCCCCAGAGGGAACCGTTGTCGCCATGTCTGTTGCTGAAGATGAGTTTTATCTGTTCTTGATCTTGGTATAAATGGACTCAGGTAGCGTGTGCTTGGTGTCATGAGCAGTTTTTTAAATCCATCTGTACTGTTACACCCCCACGCTCCCGGACACATGCGGATCGCTCTATGCCAGCTCGAATGGTAGCCCCTGTCTTTATCCCACGGAGGCAAAGTGGGCTATGAGTTGAAGTCAGTGCGTGTTCGCCGGGTGCACAAAGTGCTCAACCGTGTGATAGGAGGCCCCCTCCTGCCCACTGTCCAGCCACACTGAGGTGCCTTCTCCCCACTTGCCTTTCCCTTTCACCTCTCTGGCCTTCCCCTCCTGCAGTGTTCCTTGCCGGGAATGCTCTCTGCACTGTCTGGTGAGCTCCCCTGGTCCTTTGGTCCCTGGGATGCTCAGACATCAATTCTCTGTGCAGCTTTCTGGATTCTCCCACCGTGCCCTGTCACGCACCTGCATCCCACAGCCTCCACTGACATTTAGCACTTGTTCAGCTCTGTTCACAGAACTGCAAGCTGTTTGAGGGCAGGGATGGGGGCTTAGTCACCTGTATATCCTCCCAGATCCAACACTCAGAGTCTGATAGTAAAGAAACAGATTTAGGGTGTGATGGCCTGGAGGGGTGGGATGAGGGGGACTTGGTGGGGAGGGTGCCAGGGATATGCATATGACTGATCTGGGAACATACATGTCTGTGAACAACAAAACTCTGTAAAAAATTTTTTAAAATAAAATTAAATAATAAAAAAGAAAAAAAGAAACAGATTTAAGATTAGGGCAGGTACCGTATCAAGATTACTTAGAGTTAAATTAGCACTAAAATAACTGTGCAGAATATATCCCCAAACCACCCTCTGAAATTGATCAAAGAAAGATGATTAAAAAAAAAAAGAGTATAATCTCTGACTACAAATGATAAATGTAGCATTAAACTCACTACCAGTGAGGCAGAGACCTCCAGCCCTTCCCCCGAGGACCTGGATTCATAGGAAATTGATGGACATTAATGAGTGCAAAGTAATACAGTTCAGGGAGCCAAGGGGATGACCGAACGAATAGAGTCAATCAGGGAGGGCTGCCTGGAGGAGGTGAATTTCAAAGGTTTTTCAAAGAGGAGTCTTTCGAGCCAGACAGTTACATAATCAAGGGTAATCTATAGGATGTTTTAAAGCATGAGCCAAAACAGCCTGGACCATGGTCTGATCTGTCCTCTTGTGACTGTGATCCTGAGTCTCACATAGGTACACTTCCCTCACCTTTCACTCTTTTACTCACTTCTTCCTTCCCTCTTTTTCTCCTATCTAATCTCCTTTCATCTTCTGAACAAACTTGAATGTGCAGAAAGAGCTGGATGTACATTGCCTGGCCTTCCATCCCATCCTCTCTGTACTGGACTCCCCGTCATGGGGGATATAGACGGAAGCCCATTCCTTGCCCCCTCCCAGCCTGGGCCACTTACAGACAGGTGGCACAGGAGACGTTTCTG
Organism: Tragulus kanchil; assembly: GCA_022376925.1. NCBI lineage: Eukaryota > Metazoa > Chordata > Mammalia > Artiodactyla > Tragulidae > Tragulus > Tragulus kanchil. The sequence goes on along the minus strand of JAIOJX010000006.1, from coordinate 64,950,289 downwards.
GTGCTCCCCCCACCCCTGCCCTGGTCCCCAGTGTTCCTTGCCGGGAATGCTCTCTGCACTGTCTGGTGAGCTCCCCTGGTCCTTTGGTCCCTGGGATGCTCAGACATCAATTCTCTGTGCAGCTTTCTGGATTCTCCCACCGTGCCCTGTCACGCACCTGCATCCCACAGCCTCCACTGACATTTAGCACTTGTTCAGCTCTGTTCACAGAACTGCAAGCTGTTTGAGGGCAGGGATGGGGGCTTAGTCACCTGTATATCCTCCCAGATCCAACACTCAGAGTCTGATAGTAAAGAAACAGATTTAGGGTGTGATGGCCTGGAGGGGTGGGATGAGGGGGACTTGGTGGGGAGGGTGCCAGGGATATGCATATGACTGATCTGGGAACATACATGTCTGTGAACAACAAAACTCTGTAAAAAATTTTTTAAAATAAAATTAAATAATAAAAAAGAAAAAAAGAAACAGATTTAAGATTAGGGCAGGTACCGTATCAAGATTACTTAGAGTTAAATTAGCACTAAAATAACTGTGCAGAATATATCCCCAAACCACCCTCTGAAATTGATCAAAGAAAGATGATTAAAAAAAAAAAGAGTATAATCTCTGACTACAAATGATAAATGTAGCATTAAACTCACTACCAGTGAGGCAGAGACCTCCAGCCCTTCCCCCGAGGACCTGGATTCATAGGAAATTGATGGACATTAATGAGTGCAAAGTAATACAGTTCAGGGAGCCAAGGGGATGACCGAACGAATAGAGTCAATCAGGGAGGGCTGCCTGGAGGAGGTGAATTTCAAAGGTTTTTCAAAGAGGAGTCTTTCGAGCCAGACAGTTACATAATCAAGGGTAATCTATAGGATGTTTTAAAGCATGAGCCAAAACAGCCTGGACCATGGTCTGATCTGTCCTCTTGTGACTGTGATCCTGAGTCTCACATAGGTACACTTCCCTCACCTTTCACTCTTTTTACTCACTTCTTCCTTCCCTCTTTTTCTCCTATCTAATCTCCTTTCATCTTCTGAACAAACTTGAATGTGCAGAAAGAGCTGGATGTACATTGCCTGGCCTTCCATCCCATCCTCTCTGTACTGGACTCCCCGTCATGGGGGATATAGACGGAAGCCCATTCCTTGCCCCCTCCCAGCCTGGGCCACTTACAGAAGTCCAGGTGGCAGACAGGAGAGCCAGGGAGCGGCCCAGCCTGGAGTGTGGTCCACTGCCAGGTACTGAGTTACAGGTCAAAACACTAGGGGAAGAGAGATCGGAGTGTGCTGGACTCCCTGGGGAGGCTTCCCGGAGGTGGCATGAGCCGCAGCGGGCCCTTGAGGGGCAGGAGGCCACGGCTCAGGGGAGGGGAGCGGGGGCTGTCCAGGAGGGAGAGCCAGGGCAGACATGGGCCGAGAAGCAGCAGCGAGCATGGTGGGGAGGCAGGGCAGGGTTCATGACGGAGGACGATCTGGAGGATCCCACAAAGTTGGATTTTTCACTTCCTGGTTCCCCAGCTTCCTCAGGGCTCTCCAGGGAATCCAGACACCGCCCAGGGCTCTCCAGGTAATGCCGGGCCCCCTTCATCCTCAGGTCGTCTCTCCTGCCTGGTGCTCATTAGCTCCAGGACGCCTGGCAGGGCCTGGGGAGAGAAGCAGCAGAGCTTTTTGTAGCTGATGGCACTGCCTGGTACGGAGGGCCCGAGCGGCTCCTGGGCAGGTTTGACTTGGAGGGCACCCGGAGAAGCAGCTTTGAGCCAGGTCAGCCAGGAGACGAGGCAGTCAGCCCCCGGTGGCCTCGTACGGGCTCTGCTTCAGTCACGTTCACTGTCTTTACCACAAGCTTGTGACCAGCAGCTCCTATTGCTTTCACGGCCCAGGGGAAGAAACCAAGACTCAGAGATGTCCGGCATAGGCCCAGGGCCCCGTGGCAGAGGGTGGCAGAGCACAGCATTTCATCCAGCTCATTGGACCATGGTCTGATCTGTCCTCTTGTGACTGTGATCCTGAGTCTCACATAGGTACACTTCCCTCACCTTTCACTCTTTTTACTCACTTCTTCCTTCCCTCTTTTTCTCCTATCTAATCTCCTTTCATCTTCTGAACAAACTTGAATGTGCAGAAAGAGCTGGATGTACATTGCCTGGCCTTCCATCCCATCCTCTCTGTACTGGACTCCCCGTCATGGGGGATATAGACGGAAGCCCATTCCTTGCCCCCTCCCAGCCTGGGCCACTTACAGAAGTCCAGGTGGCAGACAGGAGAGCCAGGGAGCGGCCCAGCCTGGAGTGTGGTCCACTGCCAGGTACTGAGTTACAGGTCAAAACACTAGGGGAAGAGAGATCGGAGTGTGCTGGACTCCCTGGGGAGGCTTCCCGGAGGTGGCATGAGCCGCAGCGGGCCCTTGAGGGGCAGGAGGCCACGGCTCAGGGGAGGGGAGCGGGGGCTGTCCAGGAGGGAGAGCCAGGGCAGACATGGGCCGAGAAGCAGCAGCGAGCATGGTGGGGAGGCAGGGCAGGGTTCATGACGGAGGACGATCTGGAGGATCCCACAAAGTTGGATTTTTCACTTCCTGGTTCCCCAGCTTCCTCAGGGCTCTCCAGGGAATCCAGACACCGCCCAGGGCTCTCCAGGTAATGCCGGGCCCCCTTCATCCTCAGGTCGTCTCTCCTGCCTGGTGCTCATTAGCTCCAGGACGCCTGGCAGGGCCTGGGGAGAGAAGCAGCAGAGCTTTTTGTAGCTGATGGCACTGCCTGGTACGGAGGGCCCGAGCGGCTCCTGGGCAGGTTTGACTTGGAGGGCACCCGGAGAAGCAGCTTTGAGCCAGGTCAGCCAGGAGACGAGGCAGTCAGCCCCCGGTGGCCTCGTACGGGCTCTGCTTCAGTCACGTTCACTGTCTTTACCACAAGCTTGTGACCAGCAGCTCCTATTGCTTTCACGGCCCAGGGGAAGAAACCAAGACTCAGAGATGTCCGGCATAGGCCCAGGGCCCCGTGGCAGAGGGTGGCAGAGCACAGCATTTCATCCAGGTCTCTTAGCCTCGGAATCTATCCTTTGTGCAGAGGACCGTGGCTGCCTTAAGGTGTGCGACCTCAGAACGGGCCAGTCTGGTGTGCTTCCGCGGATTCTGCCAGTGACGGAGAACAGTGACAGCCCGCCCCGGCCCCAGGTCTGCAGACCCGTTTCAACCTTGACTCCTGGCTTGCTTTTTCCCTTTTTCCCATTCCATTCAGCTTTCTGGCTCACACACTATGCTGCCTCCTAGCAAAGGTGCCTCACTCCCAGCTCATGTTTCCAAACAGCCTCCACCTTGCCTCCCTCAGGCCCTGCCTGTGACTCAGTTTGCCTGATTCTTTTACCAAACCGTGAAGGACCAGCCTCTTCCCAGCCTGAGCACAGAAGGGTGACATGACAGGCTGAGCAGGGGCCCTGAGGGAGGACTGGACCCCACAGTGAGGTGTGGCGGGAGCCAGAGCTCTCCCTGGCCACGGACAGGAGCAGACCTCGCTCTGTACCCAAGCCCTCTCCCCTCCCAGTGCACACGAGCCCTGTGAGAGGTGGTTTTGCAGGCAATGGAGAGCAGAGCAGATGCCAGACAGGATCTTCATGGATGATCTAGAGCAAGGTCCAGGCGGCCCTGGCCTCCTGGCGCAGGGTGGGCATCAGGGATGTCTAGGGCTAAAACCAGAGGCAGGTAGCAACCAGAAGCACAGAATCATTTGTGATCAGGGTGAGTATGTCACCAGCACTGGCCAGGTCAGGATTCTAGTTACGAGTGGAGGGACAGAGCTGCAAGAGTGGACAAGGCCTCGGTCCTAGAAGGAAGATGACCAAGACAGAGATTCTGCCAGGGCATCAGGTGGAAGGCCAGGTGCTGGGATGGGGCCAGTGTCAGAGCCAGCAGAGCAAGAGGGAGACTGAGTGTTGTAAAAAGAATAGTATGAGTTAACACTTAAATAGGCTTCCCTGGTGGCTCAGTGGTAAAGAATCTGCCTGCAGGAGGTGCGGGTTTGGGTTCAACCCCTGGGTCAGAAAGGTCCCCTGCAGAAGGAAATGGCAACCCACTCTAGTGTTCTTGCCTGGGAAATTCCAAGGACAGAGGAGCCTGATGGGCTGCAGTCCGTGGAGGTCGCCCAAGGGTCAGACACAGCCTAGTGACTAAAGAGCAACAGCAACACTTACGTATTGCGTTCTGAGCTAGGAGCTCTTCTAAGAGTTTTATGACTTCTCATCTCAAAACTAGTTTTAGTTAGGTACTACTACTGGTCCATTTCACAGATGCCCCGGCCCCAGGTCTGCAGACCCGTTTCAACCTTGACTCCTGGCTTGCTTTTTCCCTTTTTCCCATTCCATTCAGCTTTCTGGCTCACACACTATGCTGCCTCCTAGCAAAGGTGCCTCACTCCCAGCTCATGTTTCCAAACAGCCTCCACCTTGCCTCCCTCAGGCCCTGCCTGTGACTCAGTTTGCCTGATTCTTTTACCAAACCGTGAAGGACCAGCCTCTTCCCAGCCTGAGCACAGAAGGGTGACATGACAGGCTGAGCAGGGGCCCTGAGGGAGGACTGGACCCCACAGTGAGGTGTGGCGGGAGCCAGAGCTCTCCCTGGCCACGGACAGGAGCAGACCTCGCTCTGTACCCAAGCCCTCTCCCCTCCCAGTGCACACGAGCCCTGTGAGAGGTGGTTTTGCAGGCAATGGAGAGCAGAGCAGATGCCAGACAGGATCTTCATGGATGATCTAGAGCAAGGTCCAGGCGGCCCTGGCCTCCTGGCGCAGGGTGGGCATCAGGGATGTCTAGGGCTAAAACCAGAGGCAGGTAGCAACCAGAAGCACAGAATCATTTGTGATCAGGGTGAGTATGTCACCAGCACTGGCCAGGTCAGGATTCTAGTTACGAGTGGAGGGACAGAGCTGCAAGAGTGGACAAGGCCTCGGTCCTAGAAGGAAGATGACCAAGACAGAGATTCTGCCAGGGCATCAGGTGGAAGGCCAGGTGCTGGGATGGGGCCAGTGTCAGAGCCAGCAGAGCAAGAGGGAGACTGAGTGTTGTAAAAAGAATAGTATGAGTTAACACTTAAATAGGCTTCCCTGGTGGCTCAGTGGTAAAGAATCTGCCTGCAGGAGGTGCGGGTTTGGGTTCAACCCCTGGGTCAGAAAGGTCCCCTGCAGAAGGAAATGGCAACCCACTCTAGTGTTCTTGCCTGGGAAATTCCAAGGACAGAGGAGCCTGATGGGCTGCAGTCCGTGGAGGTCGCCCAAGGGTCAGACACAGCCTAGTGACTAAAGAGCAACAGCAACACTTACGTATTGCGTTCTGAGCTAGGAGCTCTTCTAAGAGTTTTATGACTTCTCATCTCAAAACTAGTTTTAGTTAGGTACTACTACTGGTCCATTTCACAGATGGAGAAACTGCAGCACCGAGAGTTTGAGCCAAACTTCACATTCGTAGCCTGACATCAGCCCCGGTGGGAGCGATTCCACCAGGGGAATTGGCAACTGCCACTAACTATGGTTTTTTATATTTTCATTCATTTTTCTTTTTCTGAGGACCAATTTATTAGCATACCACTACTCGTCCAGAGCCTCTATGAACCTCACCTACGGGTGAGAAGTCTTGTAGTAATTTAAAAGCAGGCAACACCTGACACATGAGATGATGATAGCCTTTTTAAGAGCTTACTGGACCCTGTCTAAGCCTTTTGCATGCATTTCATATGAAAGCTTCATGTAAGGATCCCCATTCGTTTATTCGCAAGAACCCTCTGAAGGGGAGACACTGCTTTCCCCCTTTCACACGTGAGGAAACTGAGGCACAGATACGTCAAGTACCTTGTCTAAGATCAGACAGTAAGGGAGCCTTGACTCAGACTTGTGCAGCCCAATCACAAAGCCTGTGCTTGGTGGAGTTTTTGATGAGCCGTTTATACACACTCAATCCCAAGCCCGATTTTAATTTATTTTTTCAAGAACAGATCTTGACTATCTCCCTGGTGCCAAAGGAGATAGGAACGTCCCCATCAGAGGCCATACACCTGGTGGTTTCAGTAAAGCCAGGGTCCGGGTGGAGGCAAACCTAGTTTGAAGCCTGCCTCTGCCACTTACCACCGAGGTGACTTGGAGCAAGTAACTCAGTCTCTCCAGCTCTTCATCTCTGCGTGGGTGGGAGAGGGGCTAACGACTGGGTTGAGCTCGAAGGGCTGGGGCCAGGGATGAGTGATATAACACGTATACAGTATTGGCATGGCATCCTGCACTCGGCAAGCACTCAATAAGAGGAGGCTGCCGTGATTACAGCCCACAGGTTTGTGTTTAGGTAGCTCCATGTGAGCGGCAGTGGGGGCATCAATAGATAATCACCGAGGGACTTCCCTGGTGGTCTAGTGGTTAAGAGTCCTCGCTTTCATCGCAGGGGACACGGGTTCAACCACTGGTTGGGAACGAAGATCCAACATGCCACGTGGCATGGCCGATAAAATTAAATACTAATTAGATTTTAAAAAATAATCACCAAATAGAGCGTGAGAACAGAGGCGGTAACCAGTTCTTTCTAAGGAAGTCAGAGAGGGTTCTGCTGAGAAGGTCACATTTGAGCAGCATCTTGAAAGGGTCTTAAAGAGTTTTCCAAGCTGAGAAGGGAAACGGGGGCTTTTCCCTGAAGGAAGAAGTGCATTTCGAGGCATCCTAAGTAGAAGCAAGCATCTAAGAGAATGGAAATATAAAGACATTCCCTCCCAAGGGGTGCGATCACGTCTTCAAGTTTGTAATCATCTGTTTCATCCTTGCAAATTAAACTGTATACCTGGGGAAGGTGGAGTGGAGAAAGAGAGGCCAGAAGGGAGAGCGTTTTTCAGAATCTTGGAGAGCAGAGGGTTAAACCAAATGACCTTTCAAGTGGGATTGAACCTCTTCTGGGCTCCTATCCACCACCCAGATAGGACAGTCGGCAGTAGATACTGATCCACGCAGCTGAAGTGGGCCTCAGTCAGTGACTGACTGGGGAGGGAAAGCCCTCCCCGCTTGAAGGTGGGGCAGCCTCTGCCCACCACCCGGGGACCAAGGCCTTGTTTCCCTGGTGCTGGGGGCGCCCTCTGCTGGTCGTCTGCTAATCCACCACCTCCGCCTCATCAAACCTTGATAGCCCCTTAAGACCGTAAGGAAAGGCCCTTAAAAGTCATTAAATTCAATTTCTTTGACTTTCACGTGTGGCTGCTGTGGCTCAGATTAGAGGAGGTGACTGGACCAAGGTCACTTGGTGGACTAGAGCCCACGGCTGCCATGCCCTTGGCTGTGAAGCGCATTTGTTCCTTCAGTAATGGAGCACGACTACCACTCTCACACACGCTCTACTCCAGCCAGTCTCCCAAGACGGGCTCCCTGGTGCTACGGCCAGTGGAGAAACCTGAAGGCAGGGTCCAGGGCAGGGCTTCCGGTCATTCTGTTCCTGGGAAAGACATACAGGTAATGGCCCCACAGCTGTGAATTCCTCACCTGCTGTATGAGTCTAGCAGGCACTTCACCACCTGAGTCTCAGTGTCTTCATCTATAAAATGGTGGTGCTACCCCCCAAAACCTACAGTGAGATTTTTTTTTTTTAAAGAACATCTAGGGACTTCCCTGGTGGCCCAGTGGTTGAGACTCTTGTGTTCCCAATGCAGGGGGCCCGGGTTTAATCCCTGGTCAGGGAACTAGATCCCACATGCCACAACTAAGACCCAGTGCAGTCAAATAAATAAATAATTTTAAAAAAAAAGTTTTTTTTTTTAAAAAAAAAAAAAAACATCTAAAAGGCAACTGCAGTAGACGACAGCAATTGATGTTCACTCTCTTCCTATTTTCAGTGTTAATTTCAACAAAGGCTGAAAGCCAGACAAGAAGAGAGCTGAGGACTATGGGAAGCCAGAAGCATACCTGTCGTTACTAGCTGTGTGCCCTTGGGCAGATCACTGCACTTTTCTGAATCTCCATTTTCTCATCTAGAAGCTACAGGTAATGAAAATATGTTCCTTCTAGGGCTGTTATGAGGATGGAGGTCTGCCTTATGTCTCTGGAAAGAAGGGGAGGGAGGAAGAAAACACGAAGGAAGAACGTGACAAATGAGCACCTCGGAAAATGCCCTTGTCGACACTCGCCACGTGACCTTGTCAGCCTGAATTTCTTTCCAGTCCTTGAGCATTCCCTGCTTTTTCTCAACTCCAGGCCCCATCACGGACCCTCCTTCTGCCTGGATCACCCCAGTGGCTCCTCTCTCGTTCCACAGCTCCCGACTCTCAGCCTTCCCTCCTGTCTCATCATCAGTTCCTTCCTGGGAATCTTCCCTGACTCTTCTATCTCCTTAGGGGCTTCACCAGCACCCCCTACACCCCGTACTTCTCCCATCAAACAGGCCACCTGTGTTGCATTGCCTTTTGCTTACCCGTACTCTCCTGCTGTGCTGTGAGAGCCTGTACTTCACTGCATCCCCAGGGCCTCACCCCGTGGCCCACACATAGCAGGTGTTTGGTAAGCACTAGTCAAACCCACGAAAGTTTCAGCCCCTGAATCAGACTCACATGAAAGATGGAAAACTCTATCGCCCCGCCCCCACCCCTTTGCAGCCTGGGCCTCTCTAGCACCCTTTCGTCTTCCCTTCCCTTGGGTGTCTGCCATGCCCACGTGCCTGTCTCCCACCAGCTAAGCAAGATGGAGAAGGAGTCATCATCATCAGGGCACATCCCAAGCAGAGAACACTCAGACCCTGTGTTTGGGATCCATAGCTCTCTGAGTTTGCAGTCTGCTCAGACGTGGGGACAGATGGCTGGACAGTGGACAGCTGGGCAGGAGGGTAGGCAGCTTGGCAGGATGGAAATAGCAGTGAACTAAGCGTCGGGAGTCCTGGGCTCAGAGCCTTTCTGTTCCACGAGTGTGCTGCATGCATCAGTCTGAGCTCTGCGGTTGCCAGCAACAGAAACTGACCAACGGACGGGAAGGCTGCTTGTTAGAAGGCTTTGGGGCATGACACAGGATGACAGGGAACTGACGTCTGGTCCTGGGCCCTCCCTGTGGCAGGGGACAGACAGAGCACCTGGGGAAGAGAGCGGCAACTCCCAAAAGGAAATCTGGATTTTTAACTATCTGAAAACAATGGTTCATACCCTTTATGACCTGAGGCAAGTACTTTATTTCCCTTGCCTCAGTTTCCCTCTTTGGATGTTCTAAATCTGGCCTCTCTCCTCCATTTACATCTCATGCACTCTGACCTGAGAAAACTTTCTGCCCTGGCCCCAGACAGCACCTTTCCCCCATCTGGACACCTGAGAGATGAGGAGGAGGGAGCGGGTGATTTTGGGGGGAAGCCTGTGCTTCTGCCTGGATCACCCCAGTGGCTCCTCTCTCGTTCCACAGCTCCCGACTCTCAGCCTTCCCTCCTGTCTCATCATCAGTTCCTTCCTGGGAATCTTCCCTGACTCTTCTATCTCCTTAGGGGCTTCACCAGCACCCCCTACACCCCGTACTTCTCCCATCAAACAGGCCACCTGTGTTGCATTGCCTTTGCTTACCGTACTCTCCTGCTGTGCTGTGAGAGCCTGTACTTCACTGCATCCCCAGGGCCTCACCCCGTGGCCCACACATAGCAGGTGTTTGGTAAGCACTAGTCAAACCCACGAAAGTTTCAGCCCCTGAATCAGACTCACATGAAAGATGGAAAACTCTATCGCCCCGCCCCCACCCCTTTGCAGCCTGGGCCTCTCTAGCACCCTTTCGTCTTCCCTTCCCTTGGGTGTCTGCCATGCCCACGTGCCTGTCTCCCACCAGCTAAGCAAGATGGAGAAGGAGTCATCATCATCAGGGCACATCCCAAGCAGAGAACACTCAGACCCTGTGTTTGGGATCCATAGCTCTCTGAGTTTGCAGTCTGCTCAGACGTGGGGACAGATGGCTGGACAGTGGACAGCTGGGCAGGGAGGGTAGGCAGCTTGGCAGGATGGAAATAGCAGTGAACTAAGCGTCGGGAGTCCTGGGCTCAGAGCCTTTCTGTTCCACGAGTGTGCTGCATGCATCAGTCTGAGCTCTGCGGTTGCCAGCAACAGAAACTGACCAACGGACGTGGGAAAGCTGCTTGTTAGAAGGCTTTGGGGCATGACACAGGATGACAGGGAACTGACGTCTGGTCCTGGGCCCTCCCTGTGGCAGGGGACAGACAGAGCACCTGGGGAAGAGAGCGGCAACTCCCAAAAGGAAATCTGGATTTTTAACTATCTGAAAACAATGGTTCATACCCTTTATGACCTGAGGCAAGTACTTTATTTCCCTTGCCTCAGTTTCCCTCTTTGGATGTTCTACATCTGGCCTCTCTCCTCCATTTACATCTCATGCACTCTGACCTGAGAAAACTTTCTGCCCTGGCCCCAGACAGCACCTTTCCCCCATCTGGACACCTGAGAGATGAGGAGGAGGGAGCGGGTGATTGGGCAAGCCTGTGCTTCCCTGCCGCCACCGGCTCAGGAAGGAGGGCAAGACCTCTCTGCTGCCAGCTCCAGAACACGTGACTCATCTGCACAAGGTGGTCAGCCTGGCTCTCCATGATGCCAGCATGTTCTCCGCCCCTGCACACTGAACATGCTGAAGAGAACCTGGATGGCATTATGGGTCTCTTTCTGGCCAGGAAATTGGCCGTCTTCTCCACACTGGGAAGGTTCTGGCAGGTTCTGCCTACTGAGAACCCCACCAAAGGACTACCCCCGCACACCCGGCCACTGCCCTCCGCGTGACCTTTAACATGGACATCAACAGGCTTGGACCCTGAGCACCTGGGATGCAGGGGAGGCTGAGGAGGTGAGCCTGCTCTCAAGGCACGGCTCGGGGAAGCAGGTGCACAAATGGCTCACTACACCAGCAGGAAAAGTCAGAGGCAGAGAGGAGTGTGAGCTGGCGGGGCATGGGGCAGAGAGGGGAGAGCTTCGTTCTTCCCGGGAGATCAGAGGGTGCTTCGTGGAAGAGGTGACGGGGAGAATTAGTAAGATTTGACAGGATTGGGGGCAAGAAACATCAGGCTGAGGGAACAGCACAGAGGCCCAGAAGCGGGGGTGGACAGGTTTGGTGCAGAGGACACGGGTGTGTGGAGGGACTGAAGCTTTGGGAGGGAGTTGAGCTCCGTGTTGGCAGTTCGGGATGTCTAGCGCAGAGGCGCCCAACCTTGTTGGCACCAGGGACCGGTTTCGTGGAAGACAGTCTCTCCACAAATGGGAGTGGGGGATGTTTCGGGATGATTCAAGCCCATTCCATTTATTGCGCACTTTAATATTATTACATCCACTCTGTCTCAGATCATCAGGCGTTAGATGTGCTCAAAGCCCGGGTCTGGATTTTTAACTATCTGAAAACAATGGTTCATACCCTTTATGACCTGAGGCAAGTACTTTATTTCCCTTGCCTCAGTTTCCCTCTTTGGATGTTCTAAATCTGGCCTCTCTCCTCCATTTACATCTCATGCACTCTGACCTGAGAAAACTTTCTGCCCTGGCCCCAGACAGCACCTTTCCCCCATCTGGACACCTGAGAGATGAGGAGGAGGGAGCGGGTGATTGGGCAAGCCTGTGCTTCCCTGCCGCCACCGGCTCAGGAAGGAGGGCAAGACCTCTCTGCTGCCAGCTCCAGAACACGTGACTCATCTGCACAAGGTGGTCAGCCTGGCTCTCCATGATGCCAGCATGTTCTCCGCCCCTGCACACTGAACATGCTGAAGAGAACCTGGATGGCATTATGGGTCTCTTTCTGGCCAGGAAATTGGCCGTCTTCTCCACACTGGGAAGGTTCTGGCAGGTTCTGCCTACTGAGAACCCCACCAAAGGACTACCCCCGCACACCCGGCCACTGCCCTCCGCGTGACCTTTAACATGGACATCAACAGGCTTGGACCCTGAGCACCTGGGATGCAGGGGAGGCTGAGGAGGTGAGCCTGCTCTCAAGGCACGGCTCGGGGAAGCAGGTGCACAAATGGCTCACTACACCAGCAGGAAAAGTCAGAGGCAGAGAGGATGTGAGCTGGCGGGGCATGGGGCAGAGAGGGGAGAGCTTCGTTCTTCCCGGGAGATCAGAGGGTGCTTCGTGGAAGAGGTGACGGGGAGAATTAGTAAGATTTGACAGGATTGGGGGCAAGAAACATCAGGCTGAGGGAACAGCACAGAGGCCCAGAAGCGGGGGTGGACAGGTTTGGTGCAGAGGACACGGGTGTGTGGAGGGACTGAAGCTTTGGGAGGGAGTTGAGCTCCGTGTTGGCAGTTCGGGATGTCTAGCGCAGAGGCGCCCAACCTTGTTGGCACCAGGGACCGGTTTCGTGGAAGACAGTCTCTCCACAAATGGGAGTGGGGGATGTTTCGGGATGATTCAAGCCCATTCCATTTATTGCGCACTTTAATATTATTACATCCACTCTGTCTCAGATCATCAGGCGTTAGATCCCAAAAGTGGGAGACCCCTGCTCTAGCGGACCCCGGAAGCCCCAGGAGCAGGAATCCCAAGGTAGAGGGTATGCCTGCCTAGGGGTGGATCAGGAGGTTCCTAGGGCTCAGCCTCCCACCCAGAGACCCTGGCTTCAGCATCCCAGCTCCTCTGGGAGAAGGGTGCAGGTTCCTCTGCCTCCCTCCCCAAGCCCATCCGCTATGTCTCTGCACACATCCTGGGCAAAACTGGCATCCACTCCAGGACACCTCCATGCAGCCGTCATTCCCGCCCGCAGGCAGAGGTAAGGTGCTCACAGTCCATCCCAGGCAGGCCTCCTTTAGCATGCTTCACCGCGCGCACAGGCTTACTTGATTGATCTGTCTCCCCTATCAGCCGTGAGCTCCACGAAGATAAGGTGGGCTGGTCCAGGCCGAGTCTCCAGCACCCAGCCAGGTACACGAATGGGCAAATGACACAGATGACATCTAAGCTTCCAGGAACCTAGGAGCCAACCACCTGATTTTATAGATGGAGCCTCAGAGGTCTAGGGTGAGAGAGGATTGCCCAAAGTCATAAGCAAATTGCGAGCAGGGTTAAAAGATGAATTTGGATCATAGCAGCACTACTCACAGTACCCGGAAGGTGGAAGTAATCCGGATGTCCATCAATTGATGAATGGGTGAGATGCAGTTTATCCGGGGAGTTGAATATTATCCAGAACATTAAAAGGAGTTAAGTACTGATGCGAGCTATGACTAGGATGAACCTCGAAAACGTTATGCTAAGTGGAAAGATCCAGACACCGAAGGCCACATATTGTATGATTCCATTTAGTTGAAATACACAAACCAGGCAAATCTTTGAGAGGCAAGAAGCAAATTAGTGGTTGCCAGGGGCTGAGGATGGGAGTGGCGCCTTCACGGGTTCAAGGTTTTCTTTCGGGGGTGATGAGACTCTTCTGGAACCAGATGATGACGGCAGTTGCACATTATGAATGCACTGAGTACCCCTGAATCGAAGGGGTTTTTTTTGGGGCGGGGGGCCACTTCTACTGGTCTTTCATTTATTTTCATCTTTGTTCTTTTGGCCCGTGTGAGCCTCCCATCGCAGTGCCCTCTCTCACTGCAGAGCACCGGCTCTGGGCACATGCGCTCCAGAGCTCTGGCTTGGTAGTTGGACACATCGGTCCAGCCTCTCCACGGCACGTGAGATCTTCCCAGGCCAGGGATCGAACTGGCGCCCACTTGCACTGCAAGGCGGTTTCTTCCCCACTGGGCCAGCAGGGAAGGCCTGACGTTTTTTAAAATGGTTAAACCTGGAGAAGAAAATGGCAGCCCATGCCAGTATTCTTGCCTGGGAAATCCCATGTACGAATTAGCCTGGTGGACTACACTTCACAGGGTCGCAAAGAGTTTGGCACGACTGAGTTCAAAATGGTTAAAATGGTGAATTTAATGTTATATGAATTCTACCCCGGCTGTCTCGGGGGTTTTTTGGTCCTAAGAGCAGCAGTGAGGGGCCAGCCCAGCAAGTAGCAGCCTGCAGTCCCAGGCCAGTTCTCTGCTCCTTGTCCCAGCGGGGAGAAGGGGAGAAAAGGGGAGAGGGAGCCTGCAGTAATCCACTGCAAGTAGCTGTTTCTGCTCTTGGCTGGGAGGTGGGAAGGCAGTGCCCAGAGATTGGACTTCTCTAGGCCGCCTGGATGCACCAGCTCTCCTCCTTGGAAATCTGATTAAAACCCTCCCCTGCAAGGCCTCAACATGCAGGTTTTGGCGAGGTTGCCTAGAGTCCTTCGACTGCGGGGCCCAGAGCAGGCTCTTGCTCCATTTTCCTCTCCAGATGAGAGGTGCTACTCTTTTCTGCTTTCCTGATGATGAAATTAGTCATTTTCTAGGAAGCTTATTTATAGAGTCCGCTGCACACATGCAGGGCTGAGCTATTCTGAACACGGCTTGGGCCTGGGAGGCTTGAGGTGTGAAAGCAGCGGTAAGTCACTTGTGGGTCCCCTTGCAGAGGTTTCTGGATATACCTGGGCTACCTTTTTGCCCTGAGCCAGGGGCCAGGCCATCTGGGCTGCCCTCCAGCTGGGGCACTCTTCAAGAGAAAGAAAGAAAAAGCTCCAGATAAGGAGGTAGGGGGGTAAGTATCCTCCATCCCCATCCACTAGCCACCCACTTGACATATAACCTGGGGCCAGATGGGCCTCTGCTGTCCATCTCTGTTTCCTCCGCTGCTCAGTGAGAGGCCTTACAGATGCGTGATACTGGGTCTGCTGTGGGCAGTAGCTGTGGAGGAGGGTTCACAAAGACCTGCTTTCATGAAATCAGCTCAGGTCACGGCCGTATTTGAGGTTCCTGAGTTGTTTTGTTGTTGTTGTTGTTGTTGTTGTTTTTCAAGATCAGGGCAACATTGACTTTTTTTTTTTTTAAGCTTTTATTTTACTTTTAACTTTTACCGAGTTTTGCTGTGACAACACTGACTTTTTCAACAAGTGATTGTTTGTTTATTGAACACCCACTAGGAACCAGGCACCATCCAAGACTTTCAAGCTCCCATGATAAATAAAACCAAAATGGTGGTTGGTACCCTTCTGCGACTTATAATCTAATGTTAGCCAAATAATGGCCTAAGGTAAAATGGAATTTCAAACCCTGTCAAATGCTGTGAGTAAAAAATACTGGGAATCAGACCTCAGGGGCCTGTCCAGGCAGGGAGAAAAGCATGTGCAAAGACGCCGTGTAGAAAAGAGCCTGTCCCGATAAAGCTAGAGTGCAGAGGTTAAAGGGGAAAAGGGTATGAAAAAAGACTGGAAGGATAAGCAGAGGACCGAAACCTCCTGCAAGGCCTCAACATGCAGGTTTTGGCGAGGTTGCCTAGAGTCCTTCGACGGGGCCCAGAGCAGGCTCTTGCTCCATTTTCCTCTCCAGATGAGAGGTGCTACTCTTTTCTGCTTTCCTGATGATGAAATTAGTCATTTTCTAGGAAGCTTATTTATAGAGTCCGCTGCACACATGCAGGGCTGAGCTATTCTGAACACGGCTTGGGCCTGGGAGGCTTGAGGTGTGAAAGCAGCGGTAAGTCACTTGTGGGTCCCCTTGCAGAGGTTTCTGGATATACCTGGGCTACCTTTTGCCCTGAGCCAGGGGCCAGGCCATCTGGGCTGCCCTCCAGCTGGGGCACTCTTCAAGAGAAAGAAAGAAAAAGCTCCAGATAAGGAGGTAGGGGGGTAAGTATCCTCCATCCCCATCCACTAGCCACCCACTTGACATATAACCTGGGGCCAGATGGGCCTCTGCTGTCCATCTCTGTTTCCTCCGCTGCTCAGTGAGAGGCCTTACAGATGCGTGATACTGGGTCTGCTGTGGGCAGTAGCTGTGGAGGAGGGTTCACAAAGACCTGCTTTCATGAAATCAGCTCAGGTCACGGCCGTATTTGAGGTTCCTGAGTTGTTTTGTTGTTGTTGTTGTTGTTGTTGTTTTTCAAGATCAGGGCAACATTGACTTTTTTTTTTTTTAAGCTTTTATTTTACTTTTAACTTTTACCGAGTTTTGCTGTGACAACACTGACTTTTTCAACAAGTGATTGTTTGTTTATTGAACACCCACTAGGAACCAGGCACCATCCAAGACTTTCAAGCTCCCATGATAAATAAAACCAAAATGGTGGTTGGTACCCTTCTGCGACTTATAATCTAATGTTAGCCAAATAATGGCCTAAGGTAAAATGGAATTTCAAACCCTGTCAAATGCTGTGAGTAAAAAATACTGGGAATCAGACCTCAGGGGCCTGTCCAGGCAGGGAGAAAAGCATGTGCAAAGACGCCGTGTAGAAAAGAGCCTGTCCCGATAAAGCTAGAGTGCAGAGGTTAAAGGGGAAAAGGGTATGAAAAAAGACTGGAAGGATAAGCAGAGGACAGAACATTCAGGAGCTAGTAAACCATGTCAAAGGATTATTGTGTTTGTTTTGAGTGTGATAGGATGCTATTCAAGTTTTTTTTTTTTTTTTTAATTAGTTGTATGATAAGTGTGAAAGAGTTTATTCTAGCTCAGGCCTGCCCTGTCCAGGTGTGCAGGTTGTAAACTGCACAATCTATGAAGCCATATGTCTTAGAACTGTACAGAGAAGGTTTTGGAGGCCCACCTGAGTGGATGCCAGAGACCAGTTAAAAGAATATCTCAGGGAGGAAGTTCAAGAGGGAGGGAACATATGTATACCTATGGCTGATTCATGTTGATGTTGGCAGTAAACAGCAAAACTCTATAAAGCTATTATCCTTCAATTAAGAAAAAAATGGGAAAAAATCAACTACGCACCAGTATAAAATAAAAATTAAAAAAAAAAAAATTACTGTCACAGTAATTTAGGCAAGAGATGCTGCCCAGGACCAAGATGTAGATGGCAGAGTGGCAAAAAAGAGGAGAGACTCAGGAGACATTTAAGGGGCCTTGAAGATGGCATTGTTTCTCTGCAGGAGAGCTGGACCCTGGGGTTTGGGATTCTCAGAGACCCTGCTGATTGGAGTGAGGAAAAAGTAAAACAGTTGCCAATTGAGAGCGGAAGATGTCAGAATCGAAAGGGTCATGCTTCACCCGACCTCGGTGCCCTTCACAGTTTCAGATTCGCAGCTGGGCCTGAAATCGGCCCCAGGACCAGTCCAAAAGGCAGGATTGAGGGGCTAATGGGTGGAGAGGCAGCAAACCTCTTGAACTTCTTGAAAATATTATGCTAGCAAGGCTATGCAGAACCATCAAAGATTTGCCCATGATAAATAAAACCAAAATGGTGGTTGGTACCCTTCTGCGACTTATAATCTAATGTTAGCCAAATAATGGCCTAAGGTAAAATGGAATTTCAAACCCTGTCAAATGCTGTGAGTAAAAAATACTGGGAATCAGACCTCAGGGGCCTGTCCAGGCAGGGAGAAAAGCATGTGCAAAGACGCCGTGTAGAAAAGAGCCTGTCCCGATAAAGCTAGAGTGCAGAGGTTAAAGGGGAAAAGGGTATGAAAAAAGACTGGAAGGATAAGCAGAGGACAGAACATTCAGGAGCTAGTAAACCATGTCAAAGGATTATTGTGTTTGTTTTGAGTGTGATAGGATGCTATTCAAGTTTTTTTTTTTTTTTTTAATTAGTTGTATGATAAGTGTGAAAGAGTTTATTCTAGCTCAGGCCTGCCCTGTCCAGGTGTGCAGGTTGTAAACTGCACAATCTATGAAGCCATATGTCTTAGAACTGTACAGAGAAGGTTTTGGAGGCCCACCTGAGTGGATGCCAGAGACCAGTTAAAAGAATATCTCAGGGAGGAAGTTCAAGAGGAGGGAACATATGTATACCTATGGCTGATTCATGTTGATGTTGGCAGTAAACAGCAAAACTCTATAAAGCTATTATCCTTCAATTAAGAAAAAAGGGGAAAAAAATCAACTACGCACCAGTATAAAATAAAAAAAAAAAAAATTACTGTCACAGTAATTTAGGCAAGAGATGCTGCCCAGGACCAAGATGTAGATGGCAGAGTGGCAAAAAAGAGGAGAGACTCAGGAGACATTTAAGGGGCCTTGAAGATGGCATTGTTTCTCTGCAGGAGAGCTGGACCCTGGGGTTTGGGATTCTCAGAGACCCTGCTGATTGGAGTGAGGAAAAAGTAAAACAGTTGCCAATTGAGAGCGGAAGATGTCAGAATCGAAAGGGTCATGCTTCACCCGACCTCGGTGCCCTTCACAGTTTCAGATTCGCAGCTGGGCCTGAAATCGGCCCCAGGACCAGTCCAAAAGGCAGGATTGAGGGGCTAATGGGTGGAGAGGCAGCAAACCTCTTGAACTTCTTGAAAATATTATGCTAGCAAGGCTATGTTAAGGTTTCTTCTGCTTGCCCCTTTCAGAAATCACATCCCACTGGCTTAAGCTAAAATGTTGGGATTTATTGGAAGGATCCTGGGGCATCTCATGGCCTTGACAGACCTGTCGCCCAGTCAAGACTCAGGATGGGCAAGAATGAAGCAGCTTCAAGGCCCTCAGCCACAGATGTCTCTGGACCTTCTCTCCAGGGCCCTGCGGCTGCCGTGGTCCGTCTTAGAATGCGTTTTAAAAGTGCAGGAGAGAGGTGCTGATTGGCCCAGGCTGGTGAGCTTGTCCAGCTGTGGCTCAGTCGGCTGCTGCTAGAGGTCGGACATGAAGGGCAGGCCGAGCTGCTGGAGCCCACGCTGCACAGCAGGCCATTCCCAAGGCAGAAGGAGCCCTGTGAACAAAGCAGGTACCCTCAGATATGTCAGACTACAGAAACTTCCTGAAAAATGAAGGTGAAAAGTGAAAGTTGTCTCCAACTCTCTGCAACCCCATGGAGCCCGCCAGGCTCCTCTGTCCATGGGATTCTTTGAGCAAGAATACTGGAGTGGGTGGCCATTCCCTTCTCCAGGGGAATCTTCGCGACCCAGGAATCAGACCTGGGTCTCCTGCATTTCAGGCAGATTCTTTAATCATCTGAGTCACCAGGGAACCCCCACAGAAGCTTCTCTGGGTCTGGCTAATCTCCAGCAACCTTTTTCCAGTTTACTGGGTAAAGGAGAAACGCTAAACCCCAGCATAGTCCTGGAAGGTACCCTGATGAGCTAGAAAGAGGGTTTTCTGGTTTCAGAAGGAAATGGAACATTTAGAATATGCAAACACACATACAGCTACTCTTTCTAGCTATTTCTAGAGAAGAGTTTTGCATGCCACTTTTTACTGCCTGAGGCACAGGAAATTTGTGAGATGTGAGGGGCTGGACACAGACGGAATGTCACCCAGATCTCTCTTGATCACCCATGGTTCAAACCCATAGGAACTGAGAGGCAGAAAGGCACGGCAGTGCAAGTGTGAACCTGGAGTCCTAGACTGTAATTTCACACCCAGCTCTACCCTAATGTGCTGTGTGATCTGAGGCAAGTTACTTGACTTCTCTGAGCCAGTGGTGCTCAGTCACTTCAGCTGGGTCCGACTCTTTGGGACTCCATAAACTGTTGTCCTCCAGGCTCCTCGGCCCATAGGGATTCTCCAGGCAAGAATACTGGAGTGGGAGCCAGTGGAATGATTCCTAATTCATGGGGTCCTGATGAAGACTCTGTGATAAACTTTGTAAAGTATTTGCAGGAAGTAAGCCCTCCTTCTCCAGTAGAGACGACGGGGGTTTTAGTGATGCTGCTGCCGGTTATTCCACATGGAAGACACCTGCAGTACTCTGCTCCTGCCTCTGCAGCCCGAGCCCTCTGTGGGTTGGTCCTTTCCTCAGGCCCCCGTAGTGGGGCGGGGTTACTCCAAAGGAGACAGTGCAAGGAAGGAAAGCTTCCTCTCTTCGCTCAGGGTTTTGTCTTGATCCCCGCTCATCAACAGCCTCATCTCCCATTTCTCGTTCTGCTGCAGGAGTGAGAGAGAACCGCACTGCTGATGACTCCGAGGGAGGGGCCCTGGACATGTGCTGCAGCGAGAGGCTGCCGGGTGAGTCCCCCCAGCCCCCGGGGGCCCCAGAGCTCTGAGGGTCCTGGGGCAGGGAGAGAACCTGAGTGGCCGTGCACCAGCCGGAGAGGAGTGACTCAGCTGGTCCTTAGGGCTTCGTTTCCGTGAGGATTTGTTTTTCTAATCCCTGCTGTCTTTCTGACCTGTTATCATTCAGAACTGCTCTTGGCTCCACTGGAGGGAAGAGCAGGCAGTTGAAGTTGTGGGGTGAGGGTGGAGAGAAGGGTGAGGAGGTAGGGAGCCCAGGCTTGACTGGGACATGGCCACTGGCCAGTGGTGTGCTGGGCGACTTCGAGAGGTGTGTAAGATGAGGAAACAGCCTGACCATGGCATGCACCAAGGGCAAGGCGGACAATGTGGAGGAACTCTGATGCACTGTGGAGAAACCTGGCTGTGAATGCCAGATTATACTGATTGAGTCCCATTGACCACACTCGCGGGGAGCCTGAGGTCAGAACCACGGCCCTTGCTGTCCGTCGGAGAGATGTTACCAAGGCACTCTCACCCACGGGGTGGCAGCACATCTTAGACCAAATACTCAAGTCATGATAAACAGCTTTGAAAGGAATGTAGGAAGGAGGGTGGGGGAAGTTTCTGGTGTGCTTTTTCCTTTAATGAAAGTTCTTATTTTTTTTCCTCCTTATAACACATATTCATGGTAGAAATATGAGAAGGGCTTCCCTGGTGGTCCAGTGGGTAAAGACACCGCCTTGCAGTGCAGGGGGCGCCCGTTCAATCCCTGGACTGGGAGGATCCTATGTGCCGCGGAGCGGCTGGACCGATGTGTCCAACTACCCAGCTGGAGCTCTGGGGCGCGTGTGCCCAGAGCCGGTGCTCGACAGCAAGAGAGGCCACTGCGATGGGAGGCCCACACAGGCCAGAGAACAAAAGATGAATGATGAAAGACCAATAGAAGTGGCCAAAAAAAAAAAAAGAAATATTAGAAATAAACATAAGTTTAAAAAAAAAAAAAGGAAAAGAAGAATCACCATAATCCTGTAACAGCACATACATTTTCATATCTCCCTTTCCAAACCTCTTTGTTAAGGAAAAAACAACCACTTTTGAATTCGGAGAGGCTGCCGGGTGAGTCCCCCCAGCCCCCGGGGGCCCCAGAGCTCTGAGGGTCCTGGGGCAGGGAGAGAACCTGAGTGGCCGTGCACCAGCCGGAGAGGAGTGACTCAGCTGGTCCTTAGGGCTTCGTTTCCGTGAGGATTTGTTTTTCTAATCCCTGCTGTCTTTCTGACCTGTTATCATTCAGAACTGCTCTTGGCTCCACTGGAGGGAAGAGCAGGCAGTTGAAGTTGTGGGGTGAGGGTGGAGAGAAGGGTGAGGAGGTAGGGAGCCCAGGCTTGACTGGGACATGGCCACTGGCCAGTGGTGTGCTGGGCGACTTCGAGAGGTGTGTAAGATGAGGAAACAGCCTGACCATGGCATGCACCAAGGGCAAGGCGGACAATGTGGAGGAACTCTGATGCACTGTGGAGAAACCTGGCTGTGAATGCCAGATTATACTGATTGAGTCCCATTGACCACACTCGCGGGGAGCCTGAGGTCAGAACCACGGCCCTTGCTGTCCGTCGGAGAGATGTTACCAAGGCACTCTCACCCACGGGGTGGCAGCACATCTTAGACCAAATACTCAAGTCATGATAAACAGCTTTGAAAGGAATGTAGGAAGGAGGGTGGGGGAAGTTTCTGGTGTGCTTTTTCCTTTAATGAAAGTTCTTATTTTTTTTCCTCCTTATAACACATATTCATGGTAGAAATATGAGAAGGGCTTCCCTGGTGGTCCAGTGGGTAAAGACACCGCCTTGCAGTGCAGGGGGCGCCCGTTCAATCCCTGGACTGGGAGGATCCTATGTGCCGCGGAGCGGCTGGACCGATGTGTCCAACTACCCAGCTGGAGCTCTGGGGCGCGTGTGCCCAGAGCCGGTGCTCGACAGCAAGAGAGGCCACTGCGATGGGAGGCCCACACAGGCCAGAGAACAAAAGATGAATGATGAAAGACCAATAGAAGTGGCCAAAAAAAAAAAAAGAAATATTAGAAATAAACATAAGTTTAAAAAAAAAAAAAGGAAAAGAAGAATCACCATAATCCTGTAACAGCACATACATTTTCATATCTCCCTTTCCAAACCTCTTTGTTAAGGAAAAAACAACCACTTTTGAATTCTAATTTTGAAGTCTCAGACCTGTAGCTTGTCAGAAACCTCATGATTGGCAAAGAATCTTCGAGTGTCGAGTCCTCAGTGACTCTCCTTAAGATAGACACACAAAATAACTAGGTCTGCCTCTAAGGGTGATTCTCTAAGCGGCTGTTTTATTCACACTGTGAGTGGGAGCCCCAGCTACGGACGAAGCAACTCCAGCCTCCCGTGAGCACTAAGCCCCTTGACGGGATTCATACATGTCTAGTGGCGGGGGAGGCGGGAAGGCATTGCTCAAAACACTTTTTTTTTTTAATTTTGGCCTCTTTTATTGTTTTTTTATTTGTTTATTTTCATCCATCTTTATTCTTTATTCTGTGGGCCTCCTCTCACAGTGGCCTCTCTCACTGCAGAGCACTGGCTCCAGGCACATGCGCTCCAGAGCACTGGCTCATAATTGGACACACTGGTTCAGCCACTCCGTGGCACATGGGATCTTCCCCGGCCAGGGGTCGAACCGGTGCCCCCTGCGCTGCAAAGCGGACTCTTTACCCACCGGACCACCAGGGACGCCCTCTCAAAACACCTTTGATGATCTGTTAAGATGGGCTAGGATGGAAGCCAGCCCACCAGTGCCCTTACGGCACCCAAAACAGCTATCTTGCGGAAAAGAATTCTCCAAATGGACAGGAGAGCTGTCTACACACATCTAAAAGGCTGTCTTGTGAAGGGAACGCATGTCCACTCTGTGGTCCAGTGGAAGACACCGCCTTGCAGTGCAGGGGGCGCCCGTTCAATCCCTGGACTGGGAGGATCCTATGTGCCGCGGAGCGGCTGGACCGATGTGTCCAACTACCCAGCTGGAGCTCTGGGGCGCGTGTGCCCAGAGCCGGTGCTCGACAGCAAGAGAGGCCACTGCGATGGGAGGCCCACACAGGCCAGAGAAAAAAAAATGAATGATGAAAGACCAATAGAAGGGGCAAAAAAAAAAAAAAGAAATATTAGAAATAAACATAAGTTTAAAAAAAAAAAAAGGAAAAGAAGAATCACCATAATCCTGTAACAGCACATACATTTTCATATCTCCCTTTCCAAACCTCTTTGTTAAGGAAAAAACAACCACTTTTGAATTCTAATTTTGAAGTCTCAGACCTGTAGCTTGTCAGAAACCTCATGATTGGCAAAGAATCTTCGAGTGTCGAGTCCTCAGTGACTCTCCTTAAGATAGACACACAAAATAACTAGGTCTGCCTCTAAGGGTGATTCTCTAAGCGGCTGTTTTATTCACACTGTGAGTGGGAGCCCCAGCTACGGACGAAGCAACTCCAGCCTCCCGTGAGCACTAAGCCCCTTGACGGGATTCATACATGTCTAGTGGCGGGGGAGGCGGGAAGGCATTGCTCAAAACACTTTTTTTTTTTAATTTTGGCCTCTTTTATTGTTTTTTTATTTGTTTATTTTCATCCATCTTTATTCTTTATTCTGTGGGCCTCCTCTCACAGTGGCCTCTCTCACTGCAGAGCACTGGCTCCAGGCACATGCGCTCCAGAGCACTGGCTCATAATTGGACACACTGGTTCAGCCACTCCGTGGCACATGGGATCTTCCCCGGCCAGGGGTCGAACCGGTGCCCCCTGCGCTGCAAAGCGGACTCTTTACCCACCGGACCACCAGGGACGCCCTCTCAAAACACCTTTGATGATCTGTTAAGATGGGCTAGGATGGAAGCCAGCCCACCAGTGCCCTTACGGCACCCAAAACAGCTATCTTGCGGAAAAGAATTCTCCAAATGGACAGGAGAGCTGTCTACACACATCTAAAAGGCTGTCTTGTGAAGGGAACGGCATGTCCACTCTGTGTGTCTCAGGAAGAGGGCATAAATCCAATACACAGACATTTAAAAGAGGGCTGTTGACGCACGCGATACAGAACTTTCTTTTTGACTCTGAAAGAACTGCAGTCACGGAGCTTGATAGCCCAAGAGAAAATGAGTGTTCCGTCACTGGAGGCCTTCAAGTGTCGTCTGGATAGACGCTGGAAATCTCCACAGAGGTGGGAGATGGAGATGACATCACAGGTCCTTTCAACTATTAAATAGTTCTGTGATTCAGATATGAGTCATAGCATTCAGAGATGGTTCTACAACCAGGGATGGCCCCACTGGCTAGAAAAAAATCCGGGGAAAATAGGACACAATGTAAAGGAATCCAGAGAGGAGCATGGTGTGAAGGAGAGAGCCTCCAGTCTGGCTTTTGAGTCCAGCCGTCCTGCATTCAGGCTGTGTGTTTATGGACAAGACACTCAGTCTTGCTGGGCCTCTAGTCCTTTATCTGCAAACAGTATATACATTTACCCTCACCAGGATGAAATAAATGGAGTCACGTGAGCAGTCATTCCACAAATATGAGTTGAGCACCTACTCTGCTCTGCTAGGAACAGAGTGGTAAATGTAACAGACACAGTCCCTGCCCAGCTTTGAGCTGCTTCTAGAAAATGGGATGAAGCCACCGCAGAGAGGCTACAGTAGTAAGCGTGGTAGGTTTAATTCCAAGCCTCTCTCTCATTCCTCCCCGAAACCAGCAACCAGCATAGAATGCAAAAGGGGTACTCATCATCCCCACTGGGCCTGGCACGTTGCCCACCTAGGACCGGGCACTGTGCTGAATGCTTTTACGTGGAGGCCAAGGGGCGGGGACACCAGCAGCGTACCTGAGGAATCAGCTCAGGCCTGGCCCTGTTTACCGGGAGAGAGCATCAGATTCCAAGGATAAAGGGCTCAGTCCCACGAGGATGCCGTCACTTCAGACGCCAATCGCGAGTCCCGGTTGTCACCTGCGCTTTTCACTGCCCTGCTACAGATTGGAGGTGCAATGACCCCTCCAACTCAGGAGGCCAGTCGCAAGCCCCGGCGGTCCCCTATGCTTCTGACCCACTGTCTACATATCAGGGGTTCCTGCAACCTCTTCCTCAGGTTCGGTGAATATGCTAGAATGGCTCTGAGAACTCAGAGAAACATTCTAGGCACTAGAGCCTCAGTTGATTCTAACAGGGTGTTAAAGGGTGCAGATGACCATCCAGATGGAAGGGCCGTGTGGAGCAGGGCGTGGGGAAAGGGCCCCGAGGCTCCATCCTCTCCCAGCACAGCTCTCCCCACACCCAAGCATTTACCAGCCCGGAAGCTCTCCAGATCCTGTCCTTCTGGATATTTCCAGAGGCGGCATTACATAAACACGATTGATTAAATCATTGGCCATCGGCAAATGATTCAGTCCCCAGCCTCTCTCCCTGGAGGTCGGGCTGGGACTGGAAAGTTCCAGTGTTCTAATTACATGACTGCCAGCCCCACCCTTGTGTGGAAGCCAAAAGTCACCTTCCCTGAAACATTTTCAGGGACTAAAGATGAGACCAAATAGGGTCCCACTCCTCTTCTAGCTCTGGAAATTCCAAAGATTTTAGAAACTGTGAGTTAGGAACTGTGAATGAAGACCAAGTATATATGATAAACAAATATTTTGGTCATCTGAATGACTGATTGTGTATTTCTTATAAATCCTAATATTGTGACATATCTCATGCACTTCTCTCTGCTGTCCTAGGAAATTAGGTATTATTTGCTCTCCATCTCCTGGAAGAAAGGGGCTTCTCTGATGGCTCAGCCATGAAAGAGTCTGCTGCAGTGCAGGAGACCTGGGTTCAGTCCCTGGGTCAGCAAGGTCCCCTGGAGAAGGGAATGACTGCCCACTCTGGTATTGTTGCCTGGCGAATTCCATGGACAGAGGAGCCTGGAGGGCTACAGTCCATGGGGTCGCATGGAGGCTTATATGACTGAGCGACTAACGCGTTCACTTTTCTCATAGAAGAAAGGACCAGCATCCAGGGAAGTTAGAGAATCTGTTAGGTTCATTTAGCCACTGTTTGGTAGAGTAAGGCTTCACTCCAGGCAGTTTCTTTCGAGAACCCAGGAGCCACTACCCCATCTGCTTTCCCTATCACTATTGAGCTCTCATCTTTGGGCACCCTGTGGACTGAGGCAGAAATAACTAAGGTGTGTATGTTTCCAGGGAGGAGTTAGGAAGAACTGGGTGATGTCACTGTGCCTGTCTCCATGTATGTCCTTCCTCTAGAAAGCCTGCCTTTCAGGGGCTAGGACATTGATATGCCTTTCTTGACACCCGTGACGCCCTCTTGATTGATAATGAGATAACTTTTTGTCTGTTTCCTCCATGAGGCCACGAGCTCTTGGAAGGCTGCCTCTCTCATCCATCGTCCATGGCAACATTCATTCACACATCTCTTCATCCATGTATTCACTAGTCATTGACCACTTGCATGTGCTGGGCACTCAGTAAGAACCAACCTGAGAAAAATTTTCCCCTCACAGGACAGGATCGTGAACTAGCTAAGAACAGGCCTTCTGGACCCAGGTGTGGCTCCAGTGTCCACCCCTGGGTTGATTGTGGGCAGGCTCCTTAACCTCTCAGTGTCTTCCATTTGCAAGATGGCAAAAATAACATTCACTCCCACATGGAGTTGTTGGAGGATGACATGAATGAATGGCGCTCAAAACAGTGCCTGGAATGTAGCAGGGAATACCTAGGCATTTGTGGGGCTTCCCTGGTGGTCCAGTGGCTAAGACTCCACACTCTCAATGCAGGGGCCAGGGCTTGATCCCTGGTCGGGGAACTAGATCCCACACGCTGAAACGAAGTGTTCACGTGACACAAGTAAAAAAGAGTCCACGTGCTCCAGTGAAGATCAAAGATTCTGCACGCTACAGCTAAGACCTGGTACAACCAAATAAATAAATAAAAATACATAGGCATTGCTACTAAGGGAAAGGAAGACCGTAAATAAGGACAATATGTCGTAGAGCAGATAGTTATAAGATACAGAGAAATTAAAGCCAAGAAGGGAGAGTCAGGAAAGAGCTGGGGCTGGGTGGGGGTAGAGGACGTCGGAGTTGGTATTACAAATAGGGTGATCCTGGAGCCTGGTAAGGAGTAGACTTCCACAGTGTTCATCAGCCAAAGCCACTAACTGGGAATTAACCTCTGTGGCTCAACGGGTAGAGATTCTGCCTACCATGCAGGTGTCTCTGGTTCAGTTCCTGATAGAACCATTGACCGAAGCTTCCACTTGGACCACAGAGGCGCTAGAGATGTACGGGCCGCAGACTCGGGACGCTGGGCCTTTAGAATAAGCCGCCGTTGCATAATGATGTAAAAATACAGCCCTTGAGTAATCTCTCCCCCTCCCAGCTGTCTTCCCTGCTGGGCAAGACTAAGAGGCAAGGCAGAGTGAGGACCAGCCTTGCCTGGGTGACTCACTCATTCCCACACACGCGCTGCCAGGCGGGAGTGACACGGCCAGAACTCCCGGGTCCGCGGTCACCCAGACCTGAGCCAGTGCCAGGCAGGTCATCCAGTCCTCCCAGATGGAGATTTCTGGGTGAAAGCCTCCTCTGGCATCCCCAACACCTGCAGGCAGCCCCCAGCGGCCCCCAAGGACAGGCAGGCTTGCTGGTGCCCCCTAGAGGCGGTCCATGTAGACACACGTGCGCTCGTGTTTGCTCTCACTTGTCACAGCCGCGTGCTCATCGATGCACCTGCACCTACCCACACGCAGCCCCCTGGGCGCACGCAGCACCCACAGCTGCAAGTCCTCTTCCGCTTGCACCCCCAAGACCTCTTAACTCCATCACCCCACCACCCGCCCCTTTCCACTAGAGTTGCTTCCCAGAGATGCACACCCTTGTGCACTGTTTCCTCTGTGGCTCTCTTTCTTTCCTGCCACCACGCCCTCTTCTCCTGGTTCCGGGAACTAAGATTCCCACACCCGCTGAAACGAAGTGTTCACGTGACACAAGTAAAAAAGAGTCCACGTGCTCCAGTGAAGATCAAAGATTCTGCACGCTACAGCTAAGACCTGGTACAACCAAATAAATAAATAAAAATACATAGGCATTGCTACTAAGGGAAAGGAAGACCGTAAATAAGGACAATATGTCGTAGAGCAGATAGTTATAAGATACAGAGAAATTAAAGCCAAGAAGGGAGAGTCAGGAAAGAGCTGGGGCTGGGTGGGGGTAGAGGACGTCGGAGTTGGTATTACAAATAGGGTGATCCTGGAGCCTGGTAAGGAGTAGACTTCCACAGTGTTCATCAGCCAAAGCCACTAACTGGGAATTAACCTCTGTGGCTCAACGGGTAGAGATTCTGCCTACCATGCAGGTGTCTCTGGTTCAGTTCCTGATAGAACCATTGACCGAAGCTTCCACTTGGACCACAGAGGCGCTAGAGATGTACGGGCCGCAGACTCGGGACGCTGGGCCTTTAGAATAAGCCGCCGTTGCATAATGATGTAAAAATACAGCCCTTGAGTAATCTCTCCCCCTCCCAGCTGTCTTCCCTGCTGGGCAAGACTAAGAGGCAAGGCAGAGTGAGGACCAGCCTTGCCTGGGTGACTCACTCATTCCCACACACGCGCTGCCAGGCGGGAGTGACACGGCCAGAACTCCCGGGTCCGCGGTCACCCAGACCTGAGCCAGTGCCAGGCAGGTCATCCAGTCCTCCCAGATGGAGATTTCTGGGTGAAAGCCTCCTCTGGCATCCCCAACACCTGCAGGCAGCCCCCAGCGGCCCCCAAGGACAGGCAGGCTTGCTGGTGCCCCCTAGAGGCGGTCCATGTAGACACACGTGCGCTCGTGTTTGCTCTCACTTGTCACAGCCGCGTGCTCATCGATGCACCTGCACCTACCCACACGCAGCCCCCTGGGCGCACGCAGCACCCACAGCTGCAAGTCCTCTTCCGCTTGCACCCCCAAGACCTCTTAACTCCATCACCCCACCACCCGCCCCTTTCCACTAGAGTTGCTTCCCAGAGATGCACACCCTTGTGCACTGTTTCCTCTGTGGCTCTCTTTCTTTCCTGCCACCACGCCCTCTTCTCCTGCGCATGGCGATAGACAGGCACGTTCCTTCCCTCTGGTCCTCCACCCCGTCCCCAGCCCTTGTTGTACACAGTCCCTAGGTGCTGTGGCGGGCACAGGTGTGTCCCCAAGTCCGTGCACATGCACATGCAGGTTGTTCCCCTCTGGTGTGCACATGCTCTTTTTCACATGCTTGCCCTCCTTCTCTTGCACTTCCCCTCGCTTGCTCACTTCCTTGCTCATTTACTTGCTCACAGTCACCCAAACGCATTTATACATTCAAACTCACACTCCCCACCCGCCTTCCGTGTGTAGGTGTTCACATTTGCAAGGAACCAGGCAACCCCACCAATGCTGGGGCCTCGGCTCCTGCTGCACACCACCAGTGCAGGCCTAGCCTGGGACCAGCAGCTTCCTCGGGGGTTGGAGGCAGAGGAAGGAGGTGAATAAGACAGCAGCAGGGGCTTCCCTGGTGGCTCAGTGGGAAAGAATCCAACTGTCCATGCGGGAGACACAGGCTCAATCCCTGATCCAGGAGGATCCCACTTACTGTGGAGCAACTAAGCCCATGCGCCACATAAGCCTGCGCTCTAGGGCCAGGGACCTGCAGCTACTGAGCCCCAGCCCCCTAGAGCCGGTGCTCTGCAACAAGAGAAACCACTGCTGTGGTGGGACGCCGACGCACCGCCCCTGGAGGGTAGCCCTGCTTACCATAACTAGAGAAAAACCCACGCAGCAACAGACACCCAGTCCAGCGAAGAAGAAATACAGATAAAAATTATATTTTAAAAAGACAACAGTAAGTGCTGATGACGGCATGATGTCACCACGTGTGGCTCACAGCATCTCCAGCGGGCAGGTTTGTGAGCGGGCCTGCTCCTGACTTTGGCAGGGACCAAGGCCAGAAGGCAGGGGGACACCATGGCATGCGCACTCCTGCACTGTGAGGGCTCTTATGGGCACACACAGGGGCAGGTCAGTTCTTGCATGCAAGCATGGTCCACATTCTACCCTGCTAGCTGACCCTTGGCCACCCCTCAGACCTCAAGAGACCCTCCCGGAAGGCCATGTCTCCCCCCTCAGAAGGGTATACTTGCTTTCATGAAGGCTTCAGGATGTGTGGACAGAGGGTTTTGGGGTCCTCGTTATCAGAACATGGCCTAAAAAGATGGGCATGGGCAACAAACCTCTCGCCTCATGAAGAGTGGCATGGCCAGAGGTGGGGTGCAGGGCCCTGCTCAGCCTGGCAGTCTGAGGCTGACCCAATTATGGGGGTCTTTTTTTTTTTAATGTTCACTTGTTTATATGTGGCTGTTCTGGGTCTTCATTGCTGTAGGAGCTTTTCTCTAGTTACAGCCCGTGGCAGCTACTCTTTAGTTGTGGTGTGTGGGCTTCTCATTGCAATGGCTTCTCTTGTTGCACAGGCTCTAGGGTACCTGGACTTCAGTAGCTGTGGCATGTGGGCTTCAGTAGTTGCGGCTCCTGACCTCCAGAGGACAGGCTCAGTAGTTGGGGTGCACGGGCTTAGTTGCTCTGTGGCATGTGGGATCTTCTCAGCCCAGGGATCAAACCCACGCCCCCTGCATTAGCAGACGAGTTCTTTACCACTGAGCCTCCTGGGAAGCCCCAACCCCAGGGATCTTAATGGAGCCTGGTAAATCCTATAGGACTATCTATGGAGACAGTCACCAAGGCATGGAATCCCCATCCCCACCCCTTCCGCTGCAGAAAGCCAGTGAAATTCCTTACGTCGTGTTGGTGAACCAGTTCAGAGAAAGGGAGAGTTGGGGTCCTTGACAGTCAGCCCCGTTTCACTACGTCTGTGAATCATGGCGAGTCCTTTCTCTACACCTCCCCCAGCTCCGGGACGGGGAAGGCTTGAAGGGCCCTCTGCTTTCATTCCTGCTTTCCACATTGGACCTTGGCCCCACTTTCAGCTCAGCTGGTTTGTCTTTACCTGGGAGAGGAGAGGTAATGACGGCTGGTAGATTTAGGGCACTGTCAACCACACTCCTCTGCGAGTGGCCTGGGTATCTTCAGGGGTCCTCACAAGGCCCCTCTCTGGTTTCGTTCATTCGTTTTCCTCTTTTGTCCCCGCCCTGCCATGTCCCTTCTCTGTAGCTAACTGTTCTAACATGTTTAATGTATTTTTCCTTTATGCCTGCATGCTCTTGCAGAACGGGGGACAAGATCTTGCGTGTGGATTTTTCAAATGTGTGTTTGTTGTGCTGGACTCATTCCTTTCATCAGCCCCGTTTCTGAGATCCTTGCATGGTGCCATGTGTCCTCTGACCCTTAGCTTCTGAGGGCTGCCGTGTATTCCCCAGGGCATCTCTGGACACGGCCTGCCAGCTCCCCCAGGTGATGGGCACGTCGATGCCCCCTCCTCCCACCCTCACCACAGGTCGCACAGGAGGGAACTTAGGCTCCTGTGTTTCCTAGGACTGTGCACAGATTTTTTTGAACAGAAGCACTCATTTTCAGAGTACTTCTACTTCCCAGATCAGCTTCAGCAGAGATTCTGGAAGAAACTGGAATACAGAAAACCAGGAGGAAGAGGCGTGGATGGAGGCTGGGGAGACACACAGCCGCATGCTGGGCCTGTATGGATGGCCATGGCAGGAATTTTGGTCTTTATCCCAAGAACAAATGAAAGCCATTGAACAAAACTGAAGCAGGGGCTTGGGGTTTTTTTTGTTTTTTTGCGAGCCTCCCTGGTGGAGGAATGTCTGCAGGCGGCTGCCTCTGAGGCCTGGGATTTGTCAGCTTATCTGCCCATGGGCAGGGAAGCCAGAGAACCTTGTGTCGCACTTGCTCACTTCCTATCCCCTTGACTTCCTAAGACCTCTGGGAGCACCTACCAGGCCCCACCAAGGGACCCCATGCCAGAACCCCGCCTCCTGCTTCCAGGAGGGAGGCCCCAGATGGTCAGACACTCACCAGTTCAGAGAAAGGGAGAGTTGGGGTCCTTGACAGTCAGCCCCGTTTCACTACGTCTGTGAATCATGGCGAGTCCTTTCTCTACACCTCCCCCAGCTCCGGGACGGGGAAGGCTTGAAGGGCCCTCTGCTTTCATTCCTGCTTTCCACATTGGACCTTGGCCCCACTTTCAGCTCAGCTGGTTTGTCTTTACCTGGGAGAGGAGAGGTAATGACGGCTGGTAGATTTAGGGCACTGTCAACCACACTCCTCTGCGAGTGGCCTGGGTATCTTCAGGGGTCCTCACAAGGCCCCTCTCTGGTTTCGTTCATTCGTTTTCCTCTTTTGTCCCCGCCCTGCCATGTCCCTTCTCTGTAGCTAACTGTTCTAACATGTTTAATGTATTTTTCCTTTATGCCTGCATGCTCTTGCAGAACGGGGGACAAGATCTTGCGTGTGGATTTTTCAAATGTGTGTTTGTTGTGCTGGACTCATTCCTTTCATCAGCCCCGTTTCTGAGATCCTTGCA
Organism: Tragulus kanchil; assembly: GCA_022376925.1. Taxonomy (NCBI): domain Eukaryota; kingdom Metazoa; phylum Chordata; class Mammalia; order Artiodactyla; family Tragulidae; genus Tragulus; species Tragulus kanchil. The sequence continues at coordinate 64,917,864 of JAIOJX010000006.1, read as the reverse complement.
TGGTGCCATGTGTCCTCTGACCCTTAGCTTCTGAGGGCTGCCGTGTATTCCCCAGGGCATCTCTGGACACGGCCTGCCAGCTCCCCCAGGTGATGGGCACGTCGATGCCCCCTCCTCCCACCCTCACCACAGGTCGCACAGGAGGGAACTTAGGCTCCTGTGTTTCCTAGGACTGTGCACAGATTTTTTTGAACAGAAGCACTCATTTTCAGAGTACTTCTACTTCCCAGATCAGCTTCAGCAGAGATTCTGGAAGAAACTGGAATACAGAAAACCAGGAGGAAGAGGCGTGGATGGAGGCTGGGGAGACACACAGCCGCATGCTGGGCCTGTATGGATGGCCATGGCAGGAATTTTGGTCTTTATCCCAAGAACAAATGAAAGCCATTGAACAAAACTGAAGCAGGGGCTTGGGGTTTTTTTTGTTTTTTTGCGAGCCTCCCTGGTGGAGGAATGTCTGCAGGCGGCTGCCTCTGAGGCCTGGGATTTGTCAGCTTATCTGCCCATGGGCAGGGAAGCCAGAGAACCTTGTGTCGCACTTGCTCACTTCCTATCCCCTTGACTTCCTAAGACCTCTGGGAGCACCTACCAGGCCCCACCAAGGGACCCCATGCCAGAACCCCGCCTCCTGCTTCCAGGGAGGGAGGCCCCAGATGGTCAGACACTCACAGGCAGCCCCGCCCCAACATTCCGTGCTGGCTCAGTAAGTGAGAGCCGAACCAAAAGGTTAAACACACGCATGTCCATCCTGGTTCGGCCTCTTACTCTCTGGACCTCCATTCCCCCATCTGTGCAATGGGAAGGCGGAGCAACAGGCTCTCTCAAGCCTGTGCCTCCCTCGCCCCATGTTTGCGCTTTCGTCTTGGGCACTTGGAACCTCTGGTACCCACCTCCTGGGGCCTCTCCCTCTGTTCTAGTTCTCACCGTGGGTGCGAGGGAGGAGGGCACTGCGCCCTCAGAGTTTCATTGACCCTTTTCACCCTTGTTCTTCTGGGCCTCCGCTCCAGAGAGGCACAAAGAACTGAGCCTTTGTTTGCAGCAACAAAGCTTTTGCAGTTGCAGATAGAACCATTTTATTATATCCCATCCAAAGAGTACTTGAGTTGCCTTTTGTTTTGAATACTTGTTAGCATTTCAGATTTAATTAACTGACAGAGACAAAGCTGCCCCTCTTCTGCCACCCCCAGCCCAGGCCCCTCCATCCACAAACCCCAGGTGCCAGGCCAGAAACCTCAAAGCCCCTGCCCACATGAGTGGCAGAGCCCCCACTGGCCCTGAGGGACTTGCCTGGCAGATGAAAGGAAGGTCCTGCTGCCTGCCCCTTGTGTTCCCCTCCTGTCTCCTCTCTCTAAATTCTACTGCTGTTTCCTGAGTGTTCGCCAGTGCCAGGGACCAGGCTAAGCACCGGGCATTTTCTACGTGACAGCATCCTCAGACCCCAGCTCGCAAGGCTCAGTGGATCTGTTGCTCACTTCCCCAAGGTCAGCTCCCCAAGGTCACACAGGTACTCAATGGCACCATCGGTCTTCAAACCTAAGTCTGGGTGACTCCAGAGCTCTTGCTGGGAGCTCACACAGAATGAACTTCCTCCCTAGAAACAAGCCACTTGTGGGGGCAGCCAGAGCCGCAGTGCGGACTGGATGGGGCTAGGTCCAAGAGAGAGTCCTTGTTAGAGGCATACCGCCTTTGACTACATTTGGCTTCACCGAGCTTCACAGATACTCCATTTGCCACAAATTAAAGGTTTATGGCAACCCTGTGAGCAACAGCATTTTTACAACAGCATTATTATTTTTTTTTTGGCCACTTTTATTGGTTTTTCATTTATTTCCATCTTTGTTCTTTGACCTGTGTGGGCCTCCCATCGCAATGGCCTCCATTGTCGCAGAGCACTGGCTCTGGATGCATGCACTCCAGAGCTCCAGCTCGGTAGTTGGACACATCGGTCCAGCCACTCCGCGGCACGTGGGATCTTCCCAGGCCAGGGATCGAACCAGCACCCCTTGCACTGCAAGGCAGTGTCCTTACCCACTGGACCACCTGGGAAGCCCACAACAGCATTATTTTTTAATTAAAGTTGTACTTTTTTTTTTTTTTTAGATATAATGCTACTGTAGCACACTTAATAGACTTCAGTAGAGTATAGGAATAACTTTTTTTTTTTTAAGATTTATTTATTTATTTTGGTGGGGGTGGGGTGGGGAGGGAGGGGAGCAGGTGGGCCACTTCTATTGGTCTTTCATTTGTCCATTTTTCATCCATCTTTGTTCTTTGGCCCGTGTGGGTCTCCCATCGCGGTGGCCTCTGTTGTCACAGAGCACCCACTCTGGGCGCTTGCGCTCCAGAGCTCCGGCTCAGTAATTGGACACATCAGTCCAGCCGCTCCGCGGCACGTGGGATCTTCCCAGGCCAGGGATCAAACCGGCGCCCCTTGCACTGCAAGGCGGTGTCCTTACCCACTGGACCACCTGGGAAGCCCACAACAGCATTATTTTTTAATTAAAGTTGTACTTTTTTTTTTTTTTTAGATATAATGCTACTGTAGCACACTTAATAGACTTCAGTAGAGTATAGGAATAACTTTTTTTTTTTTAAGATTTTTTTTTTTATTTTGGTGGGGGGGGGAGCAGGCGGGCCACTTCTATTGGTCTTTCATTTGTCCATTTTTATCCATCTTTGTTCTTTGGCCCGTGTGGGTCTCCCATCGCGGTGGCCTCTGTTGTCACAGAGCACCCACTCTGGGCGCTTGCGCTCCAGAGCTCCGGCTCAGTAATTGGACACATCAGTCCAGCCGCTCCGCGGCACGTGGGATCTTCCCAGGCCAGGGATCAAACCGGCGCCCCTTGCACTGCAAGGCGGTGTCCTTACCCACTGGACCACCAGGGAAGCCCCAGGCATAACTTTTTGTATGCACTGGGAAGCTAAACATTCCGTGTGACTTGCTTTATTGTGGTGTTTGCTTGATTGCAGAGGCCTAGAACTGAACCCATAGTGTCTCTGAGGTACTTGGAAATCTACTTTCCAAGAGCATCCACACACTGGTCCTATTCTCCCCTCTTGACGTGCCCCCCTGCCCTAGCACAGCCCCCTCAGGGGTCTGCAAACAGCACCCAGCCTCCTTTCTTTAAGCCCAGAGCTAATGTTTATAACAGTGTATCTTGCTGGAGGACATGTTTCCCCTTCTTAACTTGTACCTATGTTGTCTAAAGATGTACACTGTGGGTGTGGGTCTGATAAGACCTTTACCACCTTAAAATATTCTTTTGATCTATTGGTTATAACCAACTGAAAAAGTACAAAATGTCTCACCTGAATTACCTGCTTGGGGTACACTCCTACCCTCTTCCAGTGTCGTTTGCTGGAAGTGTATCCCTCTTTACTTAGCTGCACAAAGCTCTGAGTGACCAAAGCCACGAAGTGAAATTTTCTCCTTTGGAGGTCAGGAATCCTACCGTTTACCGTAAGCTGTCTACTTTCATCTATCAGACCTGTGTGTCTTGTGTCTCCTGCGGGTTCTTTACCCCAGTGCCACCTGGGAAGCCCATTGTTGAGGATACTAGGTTAATACATGTGGAGCCCTTAGATCTGCGCCCACAAGTGGTGAGCGCTCAGGAGGCACGAGCCCGTGGTGGTTCTGGCTCTGCCCATGGCTGGCTATTGACCTGTGGAAGCTGGCAAGCCTCTTCCCTTCTCGGCCTCAGTTTCCCCACCTGAGAAAGCAGTAGACTAGAGCAGGTGCCCTTGAGGGCCGGTCAGACTGCGCATCCATGGTTCTAGAAGCTCTGACAGGGCTGAATGTGATGTTCTTTTGGTCAGCGGCCCCCTGACTATGTGGGCACGGTGGAGAGTCCCTCTTAGCTGCGTTTGGGAAGGGAAGAAACGCTGACTGGAACAGGAGCACCCTTCTCGTGGCCACAGGAAAAGACTGAGCCAGCCTCTGGCTCCAGTTCTGGTGGCTGGCAGCGGCTCTGAGGACAAGTCAGCAGCGGAGCAGCCACGGGCTCTCCGGCTCGGGTGGCGCCAGCCTTGGGACACACCCTGGCTGCAGAGCTTAGTGGTGAGGTTTGGGGCCAGGTGACAAAACAGGGCTCCTGGTAAAGTCTCCAGGTGGTATACCTGGGTTCCCTTCCCAGAGCATCCACACACTGGTCCTATTCTCCCCTCTTGACGTGCCCCCCTGCCCTAGCACAGCCCCCTCAGGGGTCTGCAAACAGCACCCAGCCTCCTTTCTTTAAGCCCAGAGCTAATGTTTATAACAGTGTATCTTGCTGGAGGACATGTTTCCCCTTCTTAACTTGTACCTATGTTGTCTAAAGATGTACACTGTGGGTGTGGGTCTGATAAGACCTTTACCACCTTAAAATATTCTTTTGATCTATTGGTTATAACCAACTGAAAAAGTACAAAATGTCTCACCTGAATTACCTGCTTGGGGTACACTCCTACCCTCTTCCAGTGTCGTTTGCTGGAAGTGTATCCCTCTTTACTTAGCTGCACAAAGCTCTGAGTGACCAAAGCCACGAAGTGAAATTTTCTCCTTTGGAGGTCAGGAATCCTACCGTTTACCGTAAGCTGTCTACTTTCATCTATCAGACCTGTGTGTCTTGTGTCTCCTGCGGGTTCTTTACCCCAGTGCCACCTGGGAAGCCCATTGTTGAGGATACTAGGTTAATACATGTGGAGCCCTTAGATCTGCGCCCACAAGTGGTGAGCGCTCAGGAGGCACGAGCCCGTGGTGGTTCTGGCTCTGCCCATGGCTGGCTATTGACCTGTGGAAGCTGGCAAGCCTCTTCCCTTCTCGGCCTCAGTTTCCCCACCTGAGAAAGCAGTAGACTAGAGCAGGTGCCCTTGAGGGCCGGTCAGACTGCGCATCCATGGTTCTAGAAGCTCTGACAGGGCTGAATGTGATGTTCTTTTGGTCAGCGGCCCCCTGACTATGTGGGCACGGTGGAGAGTCCCTCTTAGCTGCGTTTGGGAAGGGAAGAAACGCTGACTGGAACAGGAGCACCCTTCTCGTGTCCACAGGAAAAGACTGAGCCAGCCTCTGGCTCCAGTTCTGGTGGCTGGCAGCCGGCGGCTCTGAGGACAAGTCAGCAGCGGGAGCAGCCACGGGCTCTCCGGCTCGGGTGGCGCCAGCCTTGGGACACACCCTGGCTGCAGAGCTTAGTGGTGAGGTTTGGGGGCCAGGTGACAAAACAGGGCTCCTGGTAAAGTCTCCAGGTGGTATACCTGGGTTCCCTTCCCAGAGCTCCTAGAGCTTGGCCGGGGTGCCGAGACCATGCCTTCCCGTGTGCCTCCCTTGCCTGTGACGCAGCCCTTGAGGAGCCCCACCAAAGCCTCACCACTGCCCCCACGCAGCTGGTTAGGGCTCAAGGATCCCCCAGACACAGGGACACCCTCCCTCCCTCCCTCCCTCCCTCCCAGGTTCTCACCATCTCCCTGCCTTTGCTGGAGTGACCCTTCCTTGAGGAGCAATTTTGCAAAGCAGAAAGATCAATTGGCATCAGGAAGGCCAGGGTGTTCCTCTCGGCTCTGCATGTACCTGGGCAAGCCTCTTAGCCTCGCTCAGCCCAATTTCCATGCCAGGAAGATCCCCTGCATCTGGTGCAGCAGGCCAGCCCGAGGGGAGCTGGGTGTTCTGTCCCTGCCAGCAGCCAGCTCTGAGTCAGGGCTCCATGCGTGGCAGCTCCCTCGCTGTGAACTGTTGAAAAGCCAGTCCTCGACACAAGCAGCCGCCTCTCACCAGCAGAACGGGGCTGATGAGGCGAATGCCTGCCTCACCAGGTTGCCGAGAGAAGCCAAGAGACCTGCCTGCGCACGGGCTCTCTGGGAGCTGCATGGGGCCTGCCCAGAGAGCTGGCATTCTCATTCCAGAGCAGGACAGCGAGTGGAAGGGTGGGCAAGGCGAGGAGAAGGGCCATGTGATCTCTAGGAGCAGGACCCAAGAAACAGAGGCCCAAGACCTCAGGGGTCCAGGTGGGCAGGCGCTGTGCTGTTCACGGCTGTCTGTGTCCACAGAGCCTAGCGGGTTGCTTGGCACAGAACTTTTTAGGGGTACCATGGTGAGGGGCACGGTGGAGAGTCCCTCTTAGCTGCGTTTGGGAAGGGAAGAAACGCTGACTGGAACAGGAGCACCCTTCTCGTGTCCACAGGAAAAGACTGAGCCAGCCTCTGGCTCCAGTTCTGGTGGCTGGCAGCGCTCTGAGGACAAGTCAGCAGCGGAGCAGCCACGGGCTCTCCGGCTCGGGTGGCGCCAGCCTTGGGACACACCCTGGCTGCAGAGCTTAGTGGTGAGGTTTGGGGCCAGGTGACAAAACAGGGCTCCTGGTAAAGTCTCCAGGTGGTATACCTGGGTTCCCTTCCCAGAGCTCCTAGAGCTTGGCCGGGGTGCCGAGACCATGCCTTCCCGTGTGCCTCCCTTGCCTGTGACGCAGCCCTTGAGGAGCCCCACCAAAGCCTCACCACTGCCCCCACGCAGCTGGTTAGGGCTCAAGGATCCCCCAGACACAGGGACACCCTCCCTCCCTCCCTCCCTCCCTCCCAGGTTCTCACCATCTCCCTGCCTTTGCTGGAGTGACCCTTCCTTGAGGAGCAATTTTGCAAAGCAGAAAGATCAATTGGCATCAGGAAGGCCAGGGTGTTCCTCTCGGCTCTGCATGTACCTGGGCAAGCCTCTTAGCCTCGCTCAGCCCAATTTCCATGCCAGGAAGATCCCCTGCATCTGGTGCAGCAGGCCAGCCCGAGGGGAGCTGGGTGTTCTGTCCCTGCCAGCAGCCAGCTCTGAGTCAGGGCTCCATGCGTGGCAGCTCCCTCGCTGTGAACTGTTGAAAAGCCAGTCCTCGACACAAGCAGCCGCCTCTCACCAGCAGAACGGGGCTGATGAGGCGAATGCCTGCCTCACCAGGTTGCCGAGAGAAGCCAAGAGACCTGCCTGCGCACGGGCTCTCTGGGAGCTGCATGGGGCCTGCCCAGAGAGCTGGCATTCTCATTCCAGAGCAGGACAGCGAGTGGAAGGGTGGGCAAGGCGAGGAGAAGGGCCATGTGATCTCTAGGAGCAGGACCCAAGAAACAGAGGCCCAAGACCTCAGGGGTCCAGGTGGGCAGGCGCTGTGCTGTTCACGGCTGTCTGTGTCCACAGAGCCTAGCGGGTTGCTTGGCACAGAATCTAATTGGTGTTCAGTGTGTGTTGAACTCATTGGCGAATGAGCAGACTAAAATCAGCCCAGTTCTCTACCACTCCCCTACTTCTGCCACCTGGTCACAGATGTCCACGCCCCATCCCTGAGATCAGGGGGTTCTTAACCTGAGGTCCGTGAACCCCCTCCAAGACTACATGCAGAATAGTGTGTGTGTGTGTGTGTGTGTGTGTGTGAAGATGTATCTTCCTGAGTAAAGACATGTTATATTTCTGCCCAGGAAAGGTTTTACATAAGCCCTGCTCTGAAAGATAGAGAACTCAGTTGGGTTCATCTGAACTCCAGGACTCCCAGGTACCCTGTGGGTTTAGGAAAAAAAAAAAACAGCCTCCACCCTCCTCTCTGAGAGGTGTATCCCCGCCAGCCTACGGTTTTTCTTCCAGCCCATAAGATGCCAGGCAGTCAACCTGCCCTCTTTGGTATGCAAAAGTGATGAAGGAGCACCGCGAAGGGACCAGTTTTCTGCGTGACTGCTCTCCTGCTGGGTGGGCCTCACAGAACCTTGGACTTACTCTCCCTCTCCCCAGTCGCTTCACGTGCATTTAGACGTGACAGGTGAGAGTCGGGGCCCTGTACCCACCCTGGAATATTAACCAGGCCTCATCATAGCTGAACTCATGACAGTGCCCTCCTTTTAAAAGTATTTTTCCTCTGGAGAAGGAAATGGCAACCCACTCCAGTATGCTTGCCTGGGAAATCCCATTGACAGAGGAGCCAGGTGGGCTACATCCATGGGGTCACAAAAGAATCAGACTTAATGACTGAATGACTAAACAAGACCCTGCTAAAAAATATATTTTCAAGAATAAAGGGTATTTTCTTATCTCCATTGTTGCTTTAAAAATAGCATTAAAAAAGATAAAATGAACCTGCCCAAACATTGTTAATAAAAGACAAAGCAACTGAAAGTTATTTTATATCCAGGACTTCTCTGGCAGGCCGACATTATATATTGGCTTCTAATTTAAAATTGTTCATTTTATCAGACATAATTTGCCTTCTATAGTTTACATAAAGCAAAGTTCATTTTTCTCAATTCTATGATTTAGATATTTCCCACATTGAGCAAACAGTAAAATTTGAATTTATACACAAAAAAAATTTTCCTCACTACCAGTATTGATAAATATACCTATGTGTGTGTGTCTGTGTTAGTCACTCAATTGTGTCTCACTCTTTGCAACCCATGGACTGTAGCCCACCAGGCTCCTCTGTCCAAAGAATTCTCCAGGCAAGAATACTGGAGTGGGTTGCCATTGCCTTCACCAATGTATATACATATATTATCTGCATATGTATGTGCTTATTTACTTACTAAAGGAAATTGAGAGAACATAAACAATGAAAAATTTCGCTCTGTCGTCCTCATCCTCCTAGAAACTATAGTTACTGGCCTGCTTCCGTCCTTCCTGTTTACCGTGGATGACGTTCATTGAGCACTTCCTGTGTGCCTGGTGTCCACTGTGCTACATGCTCTCTTGAGCTACTGTCTCAGCTTCTTTTAAAATTGTGCCTGTGATGGCTCTTCATAGAGGTACATGAGCTTCTCTAGCTGTGGCGCATGGGCTTAGTGGCCCTGAAGCATGTAGGATCTTAGTTCCCCAACCAGGGATCGAACTCTTATCTCCAGCATTGAAGGCAGATTCTCAACCACTGGACCACCAGGGAAGTCCCCAACCTCTCATCTTTCACTGGGAATTCTCCACCGTTTTATATGCATGTTTATGCTTAAATTTTGAGGCCAAGCATAGCAGGCTGATTTGTATCCTTGCCATTCTTACTCCACACCATCGAAATTTCTTTCCCTGTTACTAAATATTCATCTACAGAGCAATTTCTAACAGCATCATGATGATGATTTATTACAGGCAGGTTCTAGGTTTCTCCGACTGGGGTGCATGCACCCCTTAGGGCAAAGCCACAGGATAAATGTAGAACATTTTCCCGAAGCATAAATTTGATTCCAAGCTTTGGAAGGGGAAAAAAAATATTAAGATCAAAACAAGCACAGGTATGCCATAGCATAGACTAAAGAACACCCACACATTTAAAAACAAAGCAGCAAAGTCCAGCATCATGGGACTTGCAGTCTTTTCCCAAGACCCATGTCTGCTCCGCTCTGAGAATGGGAAAAACATCTGAGAAGCACTGAGTTCTCCCTCTTCTTACAGTCAGGGGCACTGAGACCCAGAGAGGAGAAGGGGCTGCCCAGAGTCCGCAGTGTGTGTGTTACGAGCCAAACCAGGTGGCCTCTGAGCTGCACCTGTCCCCCGCAGCTGTATTTGTGTCTCACTCTTGCAACCCATGGACTGTAGCCCACCAGGCTCCTCTGTCCAAAGAATTCTCCAGGCAAGAATACTGGAGTGGGTTGCCATTGCCTTCACCAATGTATATACATATATTATCTGCATATGTATGTGCTTATTTACTTACTAAAGGAAATTGAGAGAACATAAACAATGAAAATTTCGCTCTGTCGTCCTCATCCTCCTAGAAACTATAGTTACTGGCCTGCTTCCGTCCTTCCTGTTTACCGTGGATGACGTTCATTGAGCACTTCCTGTGTGCCTGGTGTCCACTGTGCTACATGCTCTCTTGAGCTACTGTCTCAGCTTCTTTTAAAATTGTGCCTGTGATGGCTCTTCATAGAGGTGCATGAGCTTCTCTAGCTGTGGCGCATGGGCTTAGTGGCCCTGAAGCATGTAGGATCTTAGTTCCCCAACCAGGGATCGAACTCTTATCTCCAGCATTGAAGGCAGATTCTCAACCACTGGACCACCAGGGAAGTCCCCAACCTCTCATCTTTCACTGGGAATTCTCCACCGTTTTATATGCATGTTTATGCTTAAATTTTGAGGCCAAGCATAGCAGGCTGATTTGTATCCTTGCCATTCTTACTCCACACCATCGAAATTTCTTTCCCTGTTACTAAATATTCATCTACAGAGCAATTTCTAACAGCATCATGATGATGATTTATTACAGGCAGGTTCTAGGTTTCTCCGACTGGGGTGCATGCACCCCTTAGGGCAAAGCCACAGGATAAATGTAGAACATTTTCCCGAAGCATAAATTTGATTCCAAGCTTTGGAAGGGGAAAAAAAATATTAAGATCAAAACAAGCACAGGTATGCCATAGCATAGACTAAAGAACACCCACACATTTAAAAACAAAGCAGCAAAGTCCAGCATCATGGGACTTGCAGTCTTTTCCCAAGACCCATGTCTGCTCCGCTCTGAGAATGGGAAAAACATCTGAGAAGCACTGAGTTCTCCCTCTTCTTACAGTCAGGGGCACTGAGACCCAGAGAGGAGAAGGGGCTGCCCAGAGTCCGCAGTGTGTGTGTTACGAGCCAAACCAGGTGGCCTCTGAGCTGCACCTGTCCCCCGCAGCTGTATTTGCCATCGTATATGACCCGCTGTTTCCACGGGTGTGGGTGGAAAACCTGACACTTGAGTAAACGACCTTCTGCTTACCCATATGAATAATCAGTGGAAACTCTCGGCTTCCTATGTGATCCATCTCTTAACAGTGGCTTTTCCTTTTTCTTCCTGCTGGCCAGGATCTCAGGTGCCTGCTCATGTGGTTAGTAACAGTAGCCTCCCTGGGCAAAGGCAGAAGCCCTTAGGCTCCAGTAGTACTTCAAATTTTCACTTAATGCACTGTATTAAATACAAATCCACTGGCCTGTTGTACCCAGAGGACTTGAGCCTGTTGAAGGCAGGAGTATATTTGGTTATTATTATTATAATCTGATGTGTTTTGAGCACCTACTAGGTGTCAGGTGCCAAGTTGGATGTTTCATCTATAGTATCTACTGCCTTCATCTCAGCTTCTTTTCTTTCTTTCTTTAGCCACTTATTTGGTTGCACTGGGTTGCAGTCGTGACGCATGGACTTTCCAGTTGTGGTGCATGGGCTCAGTAGCTGCAGCACGCAGACAGTGCAGCATGTGGTATCTTAGTTCTCAGACCACGCATTGAACCCACGTCCCCTGCATTGCAAGGCAGACTCTCAACTCCTGGACCACCAGGGAAGTCCCCATCACAACTTTTCAAATGCATTATTATCCTTGTCTATCCTTTGTTCATCATCATCATTCACTCACTCGGGAAACACTTACTTCACGCACCTGGACTGGTGCTATAGGCTGTGGACGGTTGTAATGAACAAAACCACACTGCTCTTCCTGTCATGGCACTTAGAGAGGACAGGGGAAGATGATATGCTACAGATTATTTTGACAAACTGTAGGGAGTGGAGTATAGCTCATGAGCCTGTCTGGGTGGCTTAGTTCAAACCCACCTGGGCCACATACTAGCCTCTCTGCACCTCATCTTCCTCTCGTAAAATGGGATAACAGGAGTGCCAACTTGGTAGGGTCCCAGGAAAAAGGAATAGATTCACATGTGCAGAGCACTCAGAGCAGGGTATTGTCATTGCTGGTCATACGAAGGAGAGGTGTGGGTTACCAGGTGTGATAAGGGAGGACTTGCTTTAGACAACAAATGATTGAGTTCTACATGATCAATGGGAGTTAGCTTCGCAAAGTGTTTTGGAGGCGGAGGAGGGGAGCCGGATGTTGGCGGGATGTTCCTGGCAGAGGGAACAAGATATGCAGAACACGGGGTGTGGGCTCACCTGAGGAACTGCCAAGGCGTGTGGCTGGACCACAACAGGTGGAGAGCCATAGAGGGTCAGGTCTGGAAAGAAAGAGAAATATTGTAATAGAAGTACAGCTGTCTCCAGGGCCCAGTTCTCCAAGCCATGCTGTTGATCCAGGCCATGGGAGATGCTCAGTAAATATTTATCGAATAAGCAATCAAGCATCTAGATACAGGGTGTGTGAGAGTTCCACGTCTCCCATCCAGAAAAGGAGTCTGTTGTCCCATATACATAATCTGTGAACTCTCCCAACCATACCGTCAAACTATACATGTCTGGCTTTGGGGGGGCACACCACGTGGCATGTGGGATCTTAATTCCCGACTAGGTATTGAACCCATGCCCCCTGCCTTGGAAACACAGAGTCAACCACTGGACCACTGCCGGGGAAGTCCCAAGGCCCCGCTCTTCTTGGTAGTAGGCTCGACGGTTTTGGTTTGGATGGAGAGTTCAGCAAGCTGGTGCTGCTGGAATCCCCACACTGCACGGGGACCTCAGATATAGGCCAGTGCTGTTCAGACTTGTTTACTGGTGGCACCTTGTATTGAAATCATCTTAGAGGAAACCCAGTATACACTATGGAACAGCTTCCACAGCTGAGGCTCAGACATGGGCCAATATGTGGACGGTTGTAATGAACAAAACCACACTGCTCTTCCTGTCATGGCACTTAGAGAGGACAGGGGAAGATGATATGCTACAGATTATTTTGACAAACTGTAGGGAGTGGAGTATAGCTCATGAGCCTGTCTGGGTGGCTTAGTTCAAACCCACCTGGGCCACATACTAGCCTCTCTGCACCTCATCTTCCTCTCGTAAAATGGGATAACAGGAGTGCCAACTTGGTAGGGTCCCAGGAAAAAGGAATAGATTCACATGTGCAGAGCACTCAGAGCAGGGTATTGTCATTGCTGGTCATACGAAGGAGAGGTGTGGGTTACCAGGTGTGATAAGGGAGGACTTGCTTTAGACAACAAATGATTGAGTTCTACATGATCAATGGGAGTTAGCTAAAGTGTTTTGGAGGCGGAGGAGGGGAGCCGGATGTTGGCGGGATGTTCCTGGCAGAGGGAACAAGATATGCAGAACACGGGGTGTGGGCTCACCTGAGGAACTGCCAAGGCGTGTGGCTGGACCACAACAGGTGGAGAGCCATAGAGGGTCAGGTCTGGAAAGAAAGAGAAATATTGTAATAGAAGTACAGCTGTCTCCAGGGCCCAGTTCTCCAAGCCATGCTGTTGATCCAGGCCATGGGAGATGCTCAGTAAATATTTATCGAATAAGCAATCAAGCATCTAGATACAGGGTGTGTGAGAGTTCCACGTCTCCCATCCAGAAAAGGAGTCTGTTGTCCCATATACATAATCTGTGAACTCTCCCAACCATACCGTCAAACTATACATGTCTGGCTTTGGGGGGGGGCACACCACGTGGCATGTGGGATCTTAATTCCCGACTAGGTATTGAACCCATGCCCCCTGCCTTGGAAACACAGAGTCAACCACTGGACCACTGCCGGGGAAGTCCCAAGGCCCCGCTCTTCTTGGTAGTAGGCTCGACGGTTTTGGTTTGGATGGAGAGTTCAGCAAGCTGGTGCTGCTGGAATCCCCACACTGCACGGGGACCTCAGATATAGGCCAGTGCTGTTCAGACTTGTTTACTGGTGGCACCTTGTATTGAAATCATCTTAGAGGAAACCCAGTATACACTATGGAACAGCTTCCACAGCTGAGGCTCAGACATGGGGACCCAGAGCACGGGGTCATAGCCGACGTACCAGAGAAAAATGCCAGGGCTCTGTAAGCCACAGTTAGAAAACCAAGGCGGGGGTGCCCTGTCCCCATTTTCAAGGTGTGGAAACTGAGGTCCAGAGGGGCGGCAGTGAGTCTCTCAAGGTCGCACATCCAAGGACAGACTCAGAACTGGATCCCAGACATTTGACGTCAGTTCTGCTACACCGAGACTTTCCTCCACAGCCTCCTGACTACCCTCTACTCCCCTCAGTGTGGGGTCTTAAGGTGGGGCAGGGGCACGGGGCCGTGACCTTGTCAAGTCAGGGCACAGAGCACGAGTGACAGAAACCTGGAGGACAGGCGTGGGTGGGCTGTTCAGGGTCACGGCCTGGTTATGCCGTGCCTTTCCCCCCTCTCTCTCTCTTTTAATTGAGTTTGAGGTGGTTGTTTTTTGTTTCCTTAAGAAATGGGAAAAGAATGAAGCTGCGTAAACATTGCACTGTTAACTCCCTGAAAAGCCTCCTGCCATTTTAACTCTGTTACTGGAGAAATAAAAGAGAAATAATTTGTCCACCCACACTTAGCTCTTTCTGACGAAGGTAGGTGAATATTGCTTTGCTAATCGAGGGTGACTGCAGGAAGTGGAGCCTGGCTGACTGATTCCGGACAGAGAGGAAGCCCCAGCAACCCCAGAAGGAGCTGCCCGCGGGGTCCAGCCCCGGTCACCTGCCGCATTGCCGCCTTCCACAGGTGTCCCCCCGCCGGTAGGAATGGAGTCGCTGGACCAGGCCGAGGGGCCCGCAGGCGCACGGGGAGAGATGCCACCGCCCCCATCGCCTTCACCGCCCTCAGAGCCAGCTCAGAAGCCGCCACCTCGAGGCACCGGGAGCCACTCCCTCTCCATCAGGAGCAGCCTGTGCCTGTTGGCTGCCTCCCAATTCCTGGTAAGGACATCACAGGCCTCTCAGGGCCTGGAGGGAGCCCGGGGTGAAGGAAAGCACGGGACCTCAGATATAGGCCAGTGCTGTTCAGACTTGTTTACTGGTGGCACCTTGTATTGAAATCATCTTAGAGGAAACCCAGTATACACTATGGAACAGCTTCCACAGCTGAGGCTCAGACATGGGGACCCAGAGCACGGGGTCATAGCCGACGTACCAGAGAAAAATGCCAGGGCTCTGTAAGCCACAGTTAGAAAACCAAGGCGGGGGTGCCCTGTCCCCATTTTCAAGGTGTGGAAACTGAGGTCCAGAGGGGCGGCAGTGAGTCTCTCAAGGTCGCACATCCAAGGACAGACTCAGAACTGGATCCCAGACATTTGACGTCAGTTCTGCTACACCGAGACTTTCCTCCACAGCCTCCTGACTACCCTCTACTCCCCTCAGTGTGGGGTCTTAAGGTGGGGCAGGGGCACGGGGCCGTGACCTTGTCAAGTCAGGGCACAGAGCACGAGTGACAGAAACCTGGAGGACAGGCGTGGGTGGGCTGTTCAGGGTCACGGCCTGGTTATGCCGTGCCTTTCCCCCCTCTCTCTCTCTTTTAATTGAGTTTGAGGTGGTTGTTTTTTGTTTCCTTAAGAAATGGGAAAAGAATGAAGCTGCGTAAACATTGCACTGTTAACTCCCTGAAAAGCCTCCTGCCATTTTAACTCTGTTACTGGAGAAATAAAAGAGAAATAATTTGTCCACCCACACTTAGCTCTTTCTGACGAAGGTAGGTGAATATTGCTTTGCTAATCGAGGGTGACTGCAGGAAGTGGAGCCTGGCTGACTGATTCCGGACAGAGAGGAAGCCCCAGCAACCCCAGAAGGAGCTGCCCGCGGGGTCCAGCCCCGGTCACCTGCCGCATTGCCGCCTTCCACAGGTGTCCCCCCGCCGGTAGGAATGGAGTCGCTGGACCAGGCCGAGGGGCCCGCAGGCGCACGGGGAGAGATGCCACCGCCCCCATCGCCTTCACCGCCCTCAGAGCCAGCTCAGAAGCCGCCACCTCGAGGCACCGGGAGCCACTCCCTCTCCATCAGGAGCAGCCTGTGCCTGTTGGCTGCCTCCCAATTCCTGGTAAGGACATCACAGGCCTCTCAGGGCCTGGAGGGAGCCCGGGGTGAAGGAAAGCCTCCACTTCCTCCCCAAGATGGCCGTCTGGGGCACACAGCAGGACGAGGGGCCTTCTCCGGGTCGCTTGTGACTCTGGCTGGCGGGACGAGAAGGCTGGAGTTCTGAGCTGCGGTCTTGAGGGCTGAACCCCTCAGACCCTGAGCTCAGAAGCTGGAGCACGGGCCCGGGCTCAGCCCCCTGGCCCTGGGGGGTCCATCTGAGGGCTCCCTGTCTCTGGAGGCGCCTCTTGGAGACTCTGCCTGTGATGCGTATGCCTGGTGGGGTGGAGGGCTCGCCTCTGCGAAGGCTCCCCTTTCTTCAGGGATAGCCCCGGGCCCTTCCCTCTGCTGCACAGGCTGGACTTGAGGGTGGGGGCACAGGGTGAGGCTGCAGGTGAGCTCTTGAGGGTGGGGGCTGGGAGAGATGGGGCAAGGAGGCCAGGCTGCAAACTCAGTGCTCCGCCCCTGGCCACCCCAGCTGGCCTGCGCCTGCGGGACGCTCTGGCTCAGCGGCTACGGCCCCGTCTGGTCCCAGAACGCCACAGACGTCGCCTCCTCCACGCTCAGGCTCCTGGAGCGGCTGGGACTCTCGGTGAGTAAGCTCCAGGGAGCCCCAGGGTAGGAGGGAGAGCCTGGGGGCCTGTGGTCCCACCAGCCCACCTCTGGGTCTTCTTTGAGTTCAAACGATAATCCTGAAATGCTTCTTCCCGTCCTCCACCCAGACCCGGTGCAAAGTTTTCAGTCTCTGTTTTATTAATGGTATCGCTGTTGAAGCAGATGCGAACGCCCCGCTCCACCCCCATCACCCTGAGCTGTTTGTCTGACGTTCCCCAGGCCTGGCTGGGCGTGGGCACCTGGGACGTCCCCAGTCTGCTGCTGATCTCTCTGTCTGTGATCCTGGTCACCACCCTGGTAAGGCTCCTCCTGACCCGACCTTGGTCCTCCCCTCCTGTAACCCCAAGGCCCGGTCCCACCTTCTCCCCTTTGACCTACAGACTAGATGTTCTGCACAGGGCTCTGAATGGTGTACCTTTCTCCGTCCACCAATGTGCCAGGGCCAGGGGGAGAGGTACCTTCTTTCTCAGAATTGGTGTGCAGCGTTCTTAGCTGGGGAAAGGAGCTGAGGCAGGGAGAAGACCAGAGTCAGAGCCCCCACCCCACCAAGAGAGCTTCAGTCCACAAGAACCTGAAGCCTTGGGGAGGAGGAGGGCCGGGAGGACATGGTGGGGGGTCGCCTCCCACCTAGGTGAGTGGTGGTACCATGCAGACAGCTCCCAGGAGAGCAGAGCTGTTCCAGACACATGGAGGAGCCGGGGGCTCGAGCCATGGCAACGCCATCCCCCGGGGCTACGGCTGGCATGGTCCTAGGTCCATGATGCCCTCTGCCCCCAACTAGGTGTGGCTCCTCCTGAGGACTCCCCCAGAACCACCCACCCCACTGCCGCCCGAGGACAGGCGCCAATCAGTGAGCCGTCAGCCCTCCTTCACCTACTCGGAGTGGATGGAGGAGAAGGTCGAGGATGACTTCCTGGACCTGGACCCCGTGCCTGAGACGCCTGTGTTTGACTGTGTGATGGACATCAAGCTTGAGGCCGACCCCGCTTCCCTGACCGTCAAGGCCATGGGTCTGCAGGAGAGGTGAGTGTGGTGTGGTGGGGAAGGGGCGGGTTATGGGCCTGGAGCTCTCAGCTCCCCATCAGAAGGGCAGACGCCTGACTCTGCCTGGGGCCTGTGGTCCCACCAGCCCACCTCTGGGTCTTCTTTGAGTTCAAACGATAATCCTGAAATGCTTCTTCCCGTCCTCCACCCAGACCCGGTGCAAAGTTTTCAGTCTCTGTTTTATTAATGGTATCGCTGTTGAAGCAGATGCGAACGCCCCGCTCCACCCCCATCACCCTGAGCTGTTTGTCTGACGTTCCCCAGGCCTGGCTGGGCGTGGGCACCTGGGACGTCCCCAGTCTGCTGCTGATCTCTCTGTCTGTGATCCTGGTCACCACCCTGGTAAGGCTCCTCCTGACCCGACCTTGGTCCTCCCCTCCTGTAACCCCAAGGCCCGGTCCCACCTTCTCCCCTTTGACCTACAGACTAGATGTTCTGCACAGGGCTCTGAATGGTGTACCTTTCTCCGTCCACCAATGTGCCAGGGCCAGGGGGAGAGGTACCTTCTTTCTCAGAATTGGTGTGCAGCGTTCTTAGCTGGGGAAAGGAGCTGAGGCAGGGAGAAGACCAGAGTCAGAGCCCCCACCCCACCAAGAGAGCTTCAGTCCACAAGAACCTGAAGCCTTGGGGAGGAGGAGGGCCGGGAGGACATGGTGGGGGGTCGCCTCCCACCTAGGTGAGTGGTGGTACCATGCAGACAGCTCCCAGGAGAGCAGAGCTGTTCCAGACACATGGAGGAGCCGGGGGCTCGAGCCATGGCAACGCCATCCCCCGGGGCTACGGCTGGCATGGTCCTAGGTCCATGATGCCCTCTGCCCCCAACTAGGTGTGGCTCCTCCTGAGGACTCCCCCAGAACCACCCACCCCACTGCCGCCCGAGGACAGGCGCCAATCAGTGAGCCGTCAGCCCTCCTTCACCTACTCGGAGTGGATGGAGGAGAAGGTCGAGGATGACTTCCTGGACCTGGACCCCGTGCCTGAGACGCCTGTGTTTGACTGTGTGATGGACATCAAGCTTGAGGCCGACCCCGCTTCCCTGACCGTCAAGGCCATGGGTCTGCAGGAGAGGTGAGTGTGGTGTGGTGGGGAAGGGGCGGGGTTATGGGCCTGGAGCTCTCAGCTCCCCATCAGAAGGGCAGACGCCTGACTCTGCCTCCCAGCCCCTCCAGTGCGGACACGGGATCGTCAGGTCCGATTCATGTAGATCCAAATGCACCAAAGTGAATGCTAAGAAATGTTACTGCACGCAAACACATAGGCATACACAGGTGCACACACGTGCATGCTCACACATACACGTGGTTCGGATAGCTTTGTTTACTGCAGGACTTGTCGAAGCCTTTAGCACACTTGTAGTCACTGTAGATTGACAAGGGTTCCTCTGTGGCTTGGACCACAGAGCCCGGCTTTGATAGTGTCTCCACAGAGCACGCCTGGGGAGGTGTCCACCTCCTCTTTTCAGAGCCTGGCTGGGGAAACCAGGTCACACCAGGTTGAGTTGTCCACACGACGAAGTGGACAGAACACTGGACGAGGAGTCAGAAAACCTAGCTTTTTGTTTCAGCTCCCCCACCTCATTACTATGCTTGCTTGGGCAACTCTTGTCCCCTCTGTGGGACTCAGTTTCCCTTTCTAGATAGTGAGGGCTTTCCTGTTCTGGGCCATTAGTCACTGAACACAGCAGGGTCTCCTCGGTCTGTTCCTCCTTGCTGCCACCTCTGCCTCTGGGACTCTGTCTTTCCCAGGCCTCTCCTGGATGAGCTGTCCTTGGAGACTGCGGCCCAGGGGCTGGGGTACAGAGGATGGCCCTGCTTCTCTGCTCTAGGCAGGCACCCTCTCAGCGAGCTTCCCGGGGCGACAGGGCTGGGAACTGCCTCTGGCAGGGGCAGGGGAGAGCGCAGGGAAGGGCTGTGCTGAGAGGCCTCGTGTGGAGCCTTTGGATCTGGGACCTGAGCCTGCACTCAGTTAGCGACTCGGCTGCAAGAGGGTGGCAGGCTTAAGCCTGGGCCTGAGCCTGGCATTCTCTGTGTTGGGGTGACATCCTACACACTCCTCTCCCTGGAACCCGTCTGGTTCCTGCCTTTTCTCCCCCTCCCTCATCCTCCTGCTCCCAGGCCCCCAGCTGACGGCCCTCCCTGCCCCTGATGCTCACCACCCCACTTTCCGGTCCTTCCAGAAGAGGCTCCAACGTCTCGCTGACCCTGGACATGTGCACGCCCGGGCTGCAACGAGGAAGGCTTCGGCTATCTCATGTCCCCACGCGAGGAGTCGGCCCACGAGTACCTCCTCAGTGCCTCCCGCGTGCTCCAGGCCGAGGAGCTTCACGAGAAGGCCCTGGACCCCTTCCTGCTGCAGGCAGAGTTCTTTGTGAGTCCCCCCAAGCCAGCTAGCCAACAGGAGCCAGCCCTTTGTGCTCATGTTGGTCTCCCCAGCAAGGCTTTGGAGCAGAGTTCCCCAAACTCAGCATCCAATGAACATCATTTCGTTCTTACCTCTCCTGCTGTCTTGGGCAAGCTGCTTCCCCTCAGGGCCTCAGTTTCTCATCCAGAAAATGGGGCTAAAGTAACAGGGGTTCTGCAAGGATTCGAAAGTTACAGAATGTGTGCAAAGTGCCCATCAGGTGATGGGTGTCTGTGACATTCTCAAGTCCTCGCCGCCTAGGACTGGGCTCTGAAAGCCTTGAACGGCCTTCTCTTCCTTATTTGGGTGCTGCACCATGTGGCACCAAGGACTGAACACACCCAGCAGTGAGAGTGCTAAATCCTATGCCCCAGCCCACCAGGGAATACCTGAGACCCCTCTCTCCTGACTCTCCCAGGCCTCTCCTGGATGAGCTGTCCTTGGAGACTGCGGCCCAGGGGCTGGGGTACAGAGGATGGCCCTGCTTCTCTGCTCTAGGCAGGCACCCTCTCAGCGAGCTTCCCGGGGCGACAGGGCTGGGAACTGCCTCTGGCAGGGGCAGGGGAGAGCGCAGGGAAGGGCTGTGCTGAGAGGCCTCGTGTGGAGCCTTTGGATCTGGGACCTGAGCCTGCACTCAGTTAGCGACTCGGCTGCAAGAGGGTGGCAGGCTTAAGCCTGGGCCTGAGCCTGGCATTCTCTGTGTTGGGGTGACATCCTACACACTCCTCTCCCTGGAACCCGTCTGGTTCCTGCCTTTTCTCCCCCTCCCTCATCCTCCTGCTCCCAGGCCCCCAGCTGACGGCCCTCCCTGCCCCTGATGCTCACCACCCCACTTTCCGGTCCTTCCAGAAGAGGCTCCAACGTCTCGCTGACCCTGGACATGTGCACGCCGGGCTGCAACGAGGAAGGCTTCGGCTATCTCATGTCCCCACGCGAGGAGTCGGCCCACGAGTACCTCCTCAGTGCCTCCCGCGTGCTCCAGGCCGAGGAGCTTCACGAGAAGGCCCTGGACCCCTTCCTGCTGCAGGCAGAGTTCTTTGTGAGTCCCCCCAAGCCAGCTAGCCAACAGGAGCCAGCCCTTTGTGCTCATGTTGGTCTCCCCAGCAAGGCTTTGGAGCAGAGTTCCCCAAACTCAGCATCCAATGAACATCATTTCGTTCTTACCTCTCCTGCTGTCTTGGGCAAGCTGCTTCCCCTCAGGGCCTCAGTTTCTCATCCAGAAAATGGGGCTAAAGTAACAGGGGTTCTGCAAGGATTCGAAAGTTACAGAATGTGTGCAAAGTGCCCATCAGGTGATGGGTGTCTGTGACATTCTCAAGTCCTCGCCGCCTAGGACTGGGCTCTGAAAGCCTTGAACGGCCTTCTCTTCCTTATTTGGGTGCTGCACCATGTGGCACCAAGGACTGAACACACCCAGCAGTGAGAGTGCTAAATCCTATGCCCCAGCCCACCAGGGAATACCTGAGACCCTTCTCTCCTGACTCTCCCATGTTCCCATCCTCCCCTTGCCTGGCCTCACCAAGCATGGTTCATCCTCTGAAATCTCTCCGTTCCATGGCTCCAGCTTAGGGTGGTCCTGATCACCTCCCCTCGAGACCCCTCGACTCCTACAGCAGCCTCCAACTGCCTCCTGCTGGACTTGAGGGGCCCACAAAGGACCCTCCTGTTTTACCTGCCTGAACACTCAGCCAGTTAGGAGCTAAGACATCGAAGATCACAAAACCACCTTTATTTTTGCTGATAAAGGCTGGGTGATTCCTGTTGTTTGTTTATTCTGGCTGTGCTGGGTCGTTGCTGCAGTGCCCAGGCGTTCTCTGTGGCCGGCAGGCTTAGTTGATCCGTGGCATTTTGGACCTTAGTTCCCCAGTCAGGGATGGAACCTGCGTCCCCTTCATTGGAAGGCGAATTCTTTATCCCTGGACCACCGGGGAAGTCCCAAGGCTAGGTTTCACATGAGAATGAGGTAGGGATGGAGCAGTGCCGAGCTTCCTAATACCAAGCACCAGAATGAACAAACCTTCCACCCACCCCCGGCGGGGCTGGCACGTCACCGGCCTCACCCCATCAGGGTGCCCTATAATTCTTTCTTAGCAGGAAGGCTGGGAGAGGAGGAGGAAGGAAGGAGCTGGGGCCCAAAAGTTCAGTTCCTTCATCAAACACCTCCTCAGGTAGGTCGCCCACCTCTGTGGGCAGGAACAAGCCAGGGAGAAGCCAGGGGGATGGAGACCCAAGTGTGTCCCGCACAGCTCCCCTAGCCCCGGGCCACCGGGCTCCCTACCGGAACCGGATGGCTCTCGCCTCTGGGTAGCCCTCTGTCACCCAGACCCACTGCTCCAAATTCCCCAACTCGTGGCCCAGCCTGCCTCACCTGAGTTGAGCAGGCCTTAGACCCTTTTTCCAAACTTAGGCCACCATCTCTGGGCGACTGCCCACTGCAGATTTGGCCCTCTCCCCTCAGCCCCCATGCCTTCACAGTCACGATCCCTGACCCTGGAAACCCCTAGGACGCCTTCCTGAACACACCCAGCAGTGAGAGTGCTAAATCCTATGCCCCAGCCCACCAGGGAATACCTGAGACCCTTCTCTCCTGACTCTCCCATGTTCCCATCCTCCCCTTGCCTGGCCTCACCAAGCATGGTTCATCCTCTGAAATCTCTCCGTCCATGGCTCCAGCTTAGGGTGGTCCTGATCACCTCCCCTCGAGACCCCTCGACTCCTACAGCAGCCTCCAACTGCCTCCTGCTGGACTTGAGGGGCCCACAAAGGACCCTCCTGTTTTACCTGCCTGAACACTCAGCCAGTTAGGAGCTAAGACATCAAGATCACAAAACCACCTTTATTTTTGCTGATAAAGGCTGGGTGATTCCTGTTGTTTGTTTATTCTGGCTGTGCTGGGTCGTTGCTGCAGTGCCCAGGCGTTCTCTGTGGCCGGCAGGCTTAGTTGATCCGTGGCATTTTGGACCTTAGTTCCCCAGTCAGGGATGGAACCTGCGTCCCCTTCATTGGAAGGCGAATTCTTTATCCCTGGACCACCGGGGAAGTCCCAAGGCTAGGTTTCACATGAGAATGAGGTAGGGATGGAGCAGTGCCGAGCTTCCTAATACCAAGCACCAGAATGAACAAACCTTCCACCCACCCCCGGCGGGGCTGGCACGTCACCGGCCTCACCCCATCAGGGTGCCCTATAATTCTTTCTTAGCAGGAAGGCTGGGAGAGGAGGAGGAAGGAAGGAGCTGGGGCCCAAAAGTTCAGTTCCTTCATCAAACACCTCCTCAGGTAGGTCGCCCACCTCTGTGGGCAGGAACAAGCCAGGGAGAAGCCAGGGGGATGGAGACCCAAGTGTGTCCCGCACAGCTCCCCTAGCCCCGGGCCACCGTGCTCCCTACCGGAACCGGATGGCTCTCGCCTCTGGGTAGCCCTCTGTCACCCAGACCCACTGCTCCAAATTCCCCAACTCGTGGCCCAGCCTGCCTCACCTGAGTTGAGCAGGCCTCAGACCCTTTTTCCAAACTTAGGCCCCCATCTCTGGGCGACTGTCCACTGCAGATTTGGCCCTCTCCCCTCAGCCCCCATGCCTTCACAGTCACGATCCCTGACCCTGGAAACCCCTAGGACGCCTTCCTGAACCACCACCTTCCGCTGCCGTTCCCACAGCCGCACTTCCCCTTGAGGAAGGGGCATGCCTGCCTGGTCATCTCCAGGTCAATCGGTCACTGTCCGTTCTGCCCTGAGAGACTGGAAGTGGGGGTGCCCACACACCCACCCCATAGTGCTTCTGCGTGTGTTTTGTCTTCTTCTGATTCTCACAACGACCTGAGAAAATGAGTAGTGTGATCCTCACTGTACCAAGCACACACCTGGTGTGTCCACAGGAGCACAGTGAAGCCCTGTGAAGTCGAGTGCTGAAGTGTGGGGACAGAGGGGCGGTGGGAAGAGAAGACAGGCGCTGAGAAGTCATCCAGGAGGATGTGGGGGGAGCAGTGAGAAGGATTGAGGGTGACGAAGAGAGGAGGGACCAGTGCTCCCCACAGTCAGAGTGCCGTGCACTCAGATGTGGAAGCTGGCCAGAGAATGACAGACTAGCCACAAGGAAGAGACGGGCACAACAGGAGGGCAGGACTCTTAAGAGCAGCTGGTGGTGAAGAGTAGGCCAGCTCCGAGAAGACCTCGCAGTCCAGGCAGAGGAGTTCAGACGTGGTGCTCTTGACATGGACAGTGACTGAGAGGTGCAAATACAACTCTGGGAGGCCCAGAAGGAAGCACCTTTCCTGCTGGAGAATCAGGGAAGGCTTCTCGAAGGAGGTGGCATTTACGGTGGACAGTAGGGCATAAGAAGTTGAGAATGGCATGCATGTTACTACAGAGCCAGCAGCATGACCCAAGGTCCTGAGGTTGGGACACCCAGGGTAGGAACACAGGTCAGCAAAGCCACTCTGTGGCTGCCTTGCAGGGTGCAGAAGAAGGCAGTAACTGGGCAGTCCTACCGTATGCCAAGTGTGTCCCGCACAGCTCCCTACGGCCCCCCTTAGCCTGCCCCCCACCCTGAGACCCACTGCTCCAAATTCCCCAACTCGTGGCCCAGCCTGCCTCACCTGAGTTGAGCAGGCCTCAGACCCTTTTTCCAAACTTAGGCCCCCATCTCTGGGCGACTGTCCACTGCAGATTTGGCCCTCTCCCCTCAGCCCCCATGCCTTCACAGTCACGATCCCTGACCCTGGAAACCCCTAGGACGCCTTCCTGAACCACCACCTTCCGCTGCCGTTCCCACAGCCGCACTTCCCCTTGAGGAAGGGGCATGCCTGCCTGGTCATCTCCAGGTCAATCGGTCACTGTCCGTTCTGCCCTGAGAGACTGGAAGTGGGGGTGCCCACACACCCACCCCATAGTGCTTCTGCGTGTGTTTTGTCTTCTTCTGATTCTCACAACGACCTGAGAAAATGAGTAGTGTGATCCTCACTGTACCAAGCACACACCTGGTGTGTCCACAGGGAGCACAGTGAAGCCCTGTGAAGTCGAGTGCTGAAGTGTGGGGACAGAGGGGCGGTGGGAAGAGAAGACAGGCGCTGAGAAGTCATCCAGGAGGATGTGGGGGGAGCAGTGAGAAGGATTGAGGGTGACGAAGAGAGGAGGGACCAGTGCTCCCCACAGTCAGAGTGCCGTGCACTCAGATGTGGAAGCTGGCCAGAGAATGACAGACTAGCCACAAGGAAGAGACGGGCACAACAGGAGGGCAGGACTCTTAAGAGCAGCTGGTGGTGAAGAGTAGGCCAGCTCCGAGAAGACCTCGCAGTCCAGGCAGAGGAGTTCAGACGTGGTGCTCTTGACATGGACAGTGACTGAGAGGTGCAAATACAACTCTGGGAGGCCCAGAAGGAAGCACCTTTCCTGCTGGAGAATCAGGGAAGGCTTCTCGAAGGAGGTGGCATTTACGGTGGACAGTAGGGCATAAGAAGTTGAGAATGGCATGCATGTTACTACAGAGCCAGCAGCATGACCCAAGGTCCTGAGGTTGGGACACCCAGGGTAGGAACACAGGTCAGCAAAGCCACTCTGTGGCTGCCTTGCAGGGTGCAGAAGAAGGCAGTAACTGGGCAGTCCACTCATTCTTCTTTCTTTATCAACCATTTCCTGTTTCCTATGTGCCAGGCTGGCCCTCCATAAACAATAGTGGTGATAACATTTATTAGGCACTTCCCTGGTGGCTTACATGGCAAAGAATCTGCCTGCAATGCAGGAGACCCCAGTTCAATCCCTGACTCAGGAAGATCCCCTGAAGGAAGGAAAGGCTAACCACTGCAGTATTCTTTTTTTTTTTTTTTTTAACAGTTCTTTTCTTTTTTTTTTATTAAATGGTTTCTTTTGTGGGGGAGAGCGGGTTGGGGAGGGAGCAGGGTGGGTGGGCCACTTCTATTGGTCTTTCATTTATTTATTTTTCATCCATCTTTGTTCTTCGGCCCATGTGGGCCTCCCATCGCAGTGGCCTCTGTCATCACAGAGCACCGGCTCTGGGCGCATGCGCTCCAGAGCTCCAACTCAGTAATTGGACACATCGGTCCAGCCGCTCCACGGCACGTGGGATCTTCCCAGGCCAGGGATTGAACCAGTGTCCCTTGCACTGTAAGACGGTGTCCTTACCCACTGGACCACCAGGGAAGCCGTATTCTTTTTTTATTATTCTTTTTTTTGTTTGTTTTGCCTCTAAGCTATCATTTGTTTTCATCCATCTTTATTCTTTGGCCTGTGTGGGCCTCCCATTGCAGTGGCCTCTCTCGTTGCAGAGCACCGGCTCTGGACACATGCGCCTAGAGTGCTAGCTCGTAATTGGACACACCGATCCAGCCGCTCCATGGCACATGGGCTCTTCCCGGCCAGGGATCGGACCAGGCAGAGGAGTTCAGACGTGGTGCTCTTGACATGGACAGTGACTGAGAGGTGCAAATACAACTCTGGGAGGCCCAGAAGGAAGCACCTTTCCTGCTGGAGAATCAGGGAAGGCTTCTCGAAGGAGGTGGCATTTACGGTGGACAGTAGGGCATAAGAAGTTGAGAATGGCATGCATGTTACTACAGAGCCAGCAGCATGACCCAAGGTCCTGAGGTTGGGACACCCAGGGTAGGAACACAGGTCAGCAAAGCCACTCTGTGGCTGCCTTGCAGGGTGCAGAAGAAGGCAGTAACTGGGCAGTCCACTCATTCTTCTTTCTTTATCAACCATTTCCTGTTTCCTATGTGCCAGGCTGGCCCTCCATAAACAATAGTGGTGATAACATTTATTAGGCACTTCCCTGGTGGCTTACATGGCAAAGAATCTGCCTGCAATGCAGGAGACCCCAGTTCAATCCCTGACTCAGGAAGATCCCCTGAAGGAAGGAAAGGCTAACCACTGCAGTATTCTTTTTTTTTTTTTTTTTAACAGTTCTTTTCTTTTTTTTTTATTAAATGGTTTCTTTTGTGGGGGAGAGCGGGTTGGGGAGGGAGCAGGGTGGGTGGGCCACTTCTATTGGTCTTTCATTTATTTATTTTTCATCCATCTTTGTTCTTCGGCCCATGTGGGCCTCCCATCGCAGTGGCCTCTGTCATCACAGAGCACCGGCTCTGGGCGCATGCGCTCCAGAGCTCCAACTCAGTAATTGGACACATCGGTCCAGCCGCTCCACGGCACGTGGGATCTTCCCAGGCCAGGGATTGAACCAGTGTCCCTTGCACTGTAAGACGGTGTCCTTACCCACTGGACCACCAGGGAAGCCGTATTCTTTTTTTATTATTCTTTTTTTTGTTTGTTTTGCCTCTAAGCTATCATTTGTTTTCATCCATCTTTATTCTTTGGCCTGTGTGGGCCTCCCATTGCAGTGGCCTCTCTCGTTGCAGAGCACCGGCTCTGGACACATGCGCTCTAGAGTGCTAGCTCGTAATTGGACACACCGATCCAGCCGCTCCATGGCACATGG
The DNA here is from genome assembly GCA_022376925.1 of Tragulus kanchil. NCBI lineage: Eukaryota > Metazoa > Chordata > Mammalia > Artiodactyla > Tragulidae > Tragulus > Tragulus kanchil. The sequence continues at coordinate 64,890,671 of JAIOJX010000006.1, read as the reverse complement.
GCTCTTCCCGGGCCAGGGATCGGACCAGTGCCCTTTACACTGCAAGGTGGACTCTCTACCCACTGGACCATCAGGGAAGCCCCACTCCAGTATTCTTGCCTGGAGAATCCTATGGATAGAGGAGCCTGGCGGGCTGCAGTTCATGGGGCCACAAAGAGTCAGACATGACTGAGCGACTAACACACACACATAGACACGTAGCATGTACCAGGACTGTTCTAGATGCTTTTTATGTGCATTAACTCACTTAATTGTCGATGTTGGTTGAATGAATGCATTCAAGCCAGTTCACTGCTGCTCTCACGCCAGTGTCTCCCTCCTGCAGGAGATCCCCATGAATTTTGTGGATCCGAAAGAATACGACATCCCTGGGCTGGTGCGAAAGAACCGGTACAAGACCATCCTTCCCAGTGAGTGGTCGCTGCCCTCACCTGGGTGCCCTTTCACCCCGAGGAAGGCCTAAAGCCCAGTGTGGGCCTCCTGGGTCACCAGGCAAAGAGACAGAGGGTGGGGGTGCCCGGTGAAAGGAAGTACTCCCTTTAGAGGACAGAGGGCTCTTGGTTCCTTCATATGACACTCTCCAGACCCTGGCCAGGCATTGTGCTGAGCTCTGTAAACCCAGAGAGAAGGAGGAACAGTAACCACAGCTCCTAGACCATGCGTGGTGGCTGAAAAGTGTTGTCCCACCCCTGGTCTCTTCAGAGTGGGCAGATTTTAAAAAGAGGACATTAAGGCTCAGAGAGGTTAAGCGGCTCATCCACTATCACGCAGCTAAGAGGTACACAGCCAAGTGTGAAACTGGGCCTCTGTGACCCCCAGAATTGAGCTTTTTGGTCTACCTGGAGTTCGGTTTGGCTAGATTAGGAGTCCTCTAGTAGACAGCATCACCCCAGAAGGGAACGAGCTGCCTGTCAGATAGTAAGCTCCCCATCAGTCAGGGTATTCATACTAGACTGCTGAGCCGCCTGGAAGATCTGATAGGGTTTCCCCTGGGGATGGTTAAACCAGGTAGTAAGCCTACGGCTCTGGACACATGCGCCAGGTCAGGAATGACACACCGATCCAGCCGCTCCATGGCACATGGGCTCTTCCCGGGCCAGGGATCGGACCAGTGCCCTTTACACTGCAAGGTGGACTCTCTACCCACTGGACCATCAGGGAAGCCCCACTCCAGTATTCTTGCCTGGAGAATCCTATGGATAGAGGAGCCTGGCGGGCTGCAGTTCATGGGGCCACAAAGAGTCAGACATGACTGAGCGACTAACACACACACATAGACACGTAGCATGTACCAGGACTGTTCTAGATGCTTTTTATGTGCATTAACTCACTTAATTGTCGATGTTGGTTGAATGAATGCATTCAAGCCAGTTCACTGCTGCTCTCACGCCAGTGTCTCCCTCCTGCAGGAGATCCCCATGAATTTTGTGGATCCGAAAGAATACGACATCCCTGGGCTGGTGCGAAAGAACCGGTACAAGACCATCCTTCCCAGTGAGTGGTCGCTGCCCTCACCTGGGTGCCCTTTCACCCCGAGGAAGGCCTAAAGCCCAGTGTGGGCCTCCTGGGTCACCAGGCAAAGAGACAGAGGGTGGGGGTGCCCGGTGAAAGGAAGTACTCCCTTTAGAGGACAGAGGGCTCTTGGTTCCTTCATATGACACTCTCCAGACCCTGGCCAGGCATTGTGCTGAGCTCTGTAAACCCAGAGAGAAGGAGGAACAGTAACCACAGCTCCTAGACCATGCGTGGTGGCTGAAAAGTGTTGTCCCACCCCTGGTCTCTTCAGAGTGGGCAGATTTTAAAAAGAGGACATTAAGGCTCAGAGAGGTTAAGCGGCTCATCCACTATCACGCAGCTAAGAGGTACACAGCCAAGTGTGAAACTGGGCCTCTGTGACCCCCAGAATTGAGCTTTTTGGTCTACCTGGAGTTCGGTTTGGCTAGATTAGGAGTCCTCTAGTAGACAGCATCACCCCAGAAGGGAACGAGCTGCCTGTCAGATAGTAAGCTCCCCATCAGTCAGGGTATTCATACTAGACTGCGTGAGCCGTCCCCTGGAAGATCTGATAGGGATTTTCCCCACTTGGGGATGGTTAAACCAGGTGCACTGATATCCCTCTCTTAGCCTACGGTGTCATTTTTAGGTAACGTTCATCAACCCCCGTCTGCCTGTCCCCTCTGCCACGTTCCAGCCCCAGGTCCCTGAGCTAGCTTGGGGGTGACTTGTTGAAAGCGAATCCCCACAAACCTACTCCACTCACTTGATGGAGTAACGAGGCTTTAAAAAGGCAGTTTTGCCATCAGCATCTCCAACAACATGTAAGATGTCATGACTTATTTTTAACTTTTAAAATATCGACTTGTGGTTACTATGGTTACACAGTGTCTAGGTAGTTCCGGTTAAACAAAGCCCCATTTAAGGCCAGGATGCAATATTCAGGGCTGCTCCCCTCTTCCTTCCTCTCGCTCTCCCTCCACCCCCCCAGCTGGAGGGCGAGGATCGGGTACCCCACAGTCTCGGGCTTTGCTGGCCACTCAGAATAGCCACTGGGGGCGTTTATGGGAGCCAGGCCATCACTCCATCTGGTCCCCGTGCATTCCTGAGAGGGACCCAGCCTCCACCCATGCCCTGAGCCCCCAGGCCCCCCGAGCCCAACAGAGAATCTACTCTGTGGCCCGCAAGAATTGACCCTGTGCCCTCAGAGACTGGGCAGGGGCGGGTGGCAGAGCGCCCGCTCATATCAAGGCCACCCTGAGGCTTGCGTTCTCATTTTTTCGGAGGCCACTTCTGGCTCCTAATCTGGGCAGGCGCCATGAGAAGAAGGGAGGCGACCCACGCAGCGCAGCCCATTCCTCCCTCCTACTGGTCACTGAGGGCCCCCTTCCGTGCACCCTCACTCTCTCCAACGCCCGACACTCCTCCATGCCCCTCTCCACCTGCCCTACCCTGCCCCTCCCTTCCCAAACCCACCTCCCAAACCTCAGGCCCCGAGGCCAGGGCATGAAAGGAGCGAGAGCGGAGGACTTGCCATGTCGTATTCCAGGTTTGGGGTCCTCCTTTGATCTGCTACCATACAGCGAATCTTGTCCTGAGGGCAGTAACAGCACTGACTTGCTCGCGGTGTGCACTGTGTGCTGCCCGAGTTACGGCCCTCAGGACGCGTTAACTCCACTCTTGAACACTTAAGGGAGGACGGAATGAGTGAGGTTGTGTTGGAAGGAATGTTCCCAGTTTACGGAGGAGGCACAGGAGTACTGAGTGAACGGCCTGCACTGACACTGCCGGGACCCCAGGCTCGCTGGTCAGCGGCGTAGGCTCCTCTGACTGCTTCTCACGTGGCCTTTCAGAGTCCCATAGCGGGCGCCCTGGCGGGGCCTTTAGTCCAGCCCTCCTTCCACCACGGAGACCCTGGGGCCCAGAGAAAGGAGGCGTCTTGAGCCAGTGATAAAGCTAGACCAGAGCCCCAGGCTCCAGGCGCCTCCTGGTTGAGTCCCCGCCTCTGGGCCTCCCGGGACAGACTAAGTCAGTCCAGGGAGGCTCCAGCTGGAACAGAGCACACCCGACTCCAGGAGGAGGAGCAGGGCATGGGAGCATCTGCTGCCATGGGATTTGACATGTGCATAGGTTGGGGTGAGAGGGGGGGTCCCCTTGTGCACACGTGAGTCGTCCCATCTCAGACACGAGACTTTACTCCTTTCATTGAGATGTCCTCCCCCGGCGTCCTGCTCGAATCTTAGCTATAGAGTGCGTCACAGTTGACATAGCACTTCACCTCTGTTTTCTCAGGTATCTTCCCAACAATCCTGGGAACTAAGCATCTTTACCCCCATATTACAGATCAGAAAACGGAGGCCTAAAAAGGCCATGTGCTTTACAAGCTTACACAGCACGTGGACAATGTATGCTCAAAGTCTTGCTGGCCCTGCTGTCTAGGATGTGTCCCCTAGGGAATTTCTTACCGTCTGAGCTTCCTCCTCCACAGAACCTGAGGCACGGAGAGGATTGGGCAGCTTAAGGGCTACAGGCTGGCGGGTAGCATGGATCCTACAGAGGGAGAGACCCAAGGCCTCTCCATGTACCATTCTCTGCAGCCTTGGTCCTCACCTGCCTCAGGGAGCCATGGGCAGGGGTCAGTGTTTTGCTTCTGGGCAAGGGAAGAAGGAACTTCCGGTCCCAGAAGCAATGTAGCTGCCCTGGCCTGGGTCAGAGAAGGTGGGCCCACACAAGGGGGGTTGCACGTTTAGATCCCAGCTTCTTTTGTCTCCCCACCCCAGACCCTCACAGCAGAGTGTGTCTGACCTCCCCAGACCCTGATGACCCTCTGAGTTCCTACATCAATGCCAACTACATTCGGGTACGTACACCCATCCCAAGGGTCTCTCCCTGAAAGGGAGGTCCGGGTCAACGGGTTCCACCTGCTAGGCTTGTCCCTATGTCCGTGCGGCCCCTACCAGCCCCCAGAAGGAGCCCGAGTCGGGGAAATGGGCCCCAGGAGCACAACAGCTGACCCTGATGGCCTGGACTCGGCTGGCCGCAGGGCTATGGTGGGGAAGAGAAGGTGTACATCGCCACTCAGGGGCCCATCGTCAGCACAGTCGGCGACTTCTGGCGCATGGTGTGGCAGGAGCACACGCCCATCATTGTCATGATCACCAACATCGAGGAGATGAACGAGGTAAGCCCCGCTCCACCTCACCCGGTGTCTGCTGCTGCGTGCCCTGTGCTAAGCATCTTGTCTCCATATTTTCTTTTTTTTTTAAGGGGGGGGCAGGTTGGGGAAGGAGCGGGGTGGGCGGGCCACTTCTATTGGTCTTTCATTTATCTATTTGCATCTATCTTTGTTCTTTGGCCTGTGTGGGCCTCCCATCGCAGTGGCCTCTGTTGTCCCAGAGCACCAGCTCTGGGCGCATGCACTCCAGAGCTCCGGCTCGGTAATTGGACACATCGGTCCAGCCGCTCCACGGCCCATGGGATCTTCCCAGGCCAGGGATCGAGCCGGCGCCCCTTGCACTGCAAGGCGGTGTCCTTACCCACTGGACCACCAGGGAAGCCCTTGTCTCCATATTAATCCTTACAGTAGTCTTGGGAGGTTGGTATGTTCACCTTGCTGCCTGACCAGGAGAGGAAATGTGAGGCTCAGAGAGGGTACGTTGGTTGCTGAGAGCGACACAGATAGAGGCAGAGCCTGGCACTGGCCTGTCTGCCTCCAGAGCTCACGATTGTGAGCACGCTGCTCTGATGCCACCCAGCCTGCCAGGGCCGATGCTGGCTACTTCTGTCCTCATCACGTCCCACTTAATTGAAGACCCATAAAAGTCCTTTAAACTGGGGATTACTTCCATTTTCCAGATGAGGAAACTGAGACTCAGAAAAGGGAGGTAACTTACAGGTTATGAAGCTGCGATTTGAGCTCTCTCACTGCACACCTACTGCACTGTTATCTGTCTCCCCGCTGGCCTGGGACGGGCACTGGGGAGAGCGTGGTTGGGGCACTGGGAGTATCACAGCCTGATCTGGGCCCCTGCAGAAGTGCACCGAGTACTGGCCGGAGGAGCAGGTGGTGTATGACGGCATGGAGATCACTGTGCGGAAAGTCATCCACACTGAGGATTACCGGCTCCGACTCATTGCCCTCAGGGTGAGGCCTGGGCCTGGGCTGGGCTGGGCTGGGCTAGGCTAGGGGAAGGGGGACTCCACAGCCAGCAGGGTCCCAGAGGCCTCGATAGCGGGTATGAAGGCTTGTGTCAGTCCAGGCTTTACTGATGAGCAGGAATGAGGGGAGAAGTGGTGAGTAGTCTTGTGGACCAGAGGTAGGACCAGACCCCCAGTGCATTTCATGTGGTTGGGCTCTGTCCATCTACATTGTCATTCATAACGTCTTCCAGCTCTGCTTCAAATGTACCCAAGGCCAGCACTGTCCTTACTCTGCCTAGAAACATCCCTTCACCTGGGATGTTGGGCTTCCGGCATGTAGTACTGAATCTGTCCACTAGAGGACAGGCGCTTCTTGCTGCATTTGGGTTGGACAGGGAGGTTGTGGTTAAGCTTCCTTTCTCCCCTGAAAGAGAGGCTGGGATTGCCTCCTCTTCTCAGTGCTGTGGGAGTGGTTAGGGAAGAACTGCGACCACCTGGGGACTGGGGGCATTTACTTCTGTCCATAAGCCTTTACAAGCCCTGGCCCTGAGGCTGGTTCTGGGTTGGGTACTGGGAAAACACAGAGCTGTCCAAAGCCTGGACTGTCTCCTCAAGGAGCACCTGTAAAATGGTAAGTATTGACCTAGAAATAAAGAAAAGCACAGAAGAAGGCCACTTTGTCAGTTAGGGTGCTCAGGGTGGGCTTCCAGAAAGTGATGAGGCTGAATGAGGTTCCGAAGGATAAGAGTTGGCCAGGGGGCAGATAAGTGGAGAGAGCATTCCAGGCAAAGAGAAACTAAAAGTAAGGGCACCCAAGATAGAACAGCTCTGTGTGTTTATGTGCTGGAGGTAGGGGAAGCAGAGGTTTGATCCGCAAATCATTTGGAGTGCAAAAGCATGAAGTACAAGTTCTCAGGAGCAGGAGCTGAGCCTGGAGGGGTAGACCCTATACCCCGTGTCTTATTTGCCCTGCTAAAGACTTGGGGAGGGCGGGTCTTATTCTAAGAGCAACGAGAGCTGTCAAAGAATTCTGAGCAGGAGAGCAGCCTGGGCTATAGACAGACCCTTCTGACCACTTTGGATCTGAGTGGCCAGAGAGAAGGAGGGAGGATCTCACGCAGTCAAGAGATGGTACAGCACCAAGTGGGGGTGGCAGAGAGGGTAGCACTGGGGCGCTGGTGGGGGGCACCCACACCACTTGCTTGGGGTGGCAGTGGGCAGGAAAGTATGCTGAGGCAAGGGGAAGGGTCCCAGGGCTCTTGTGAGATGACTGGGCTGTGTGTGGAGAGGTGGCCAAGAGACAGAAGTGGAGAAGGGACTCTTCTTCTCTCTTGGACGATCCTGGAGTCGCTGGGGCAGAGCCCATGTGAAGACCCGTGCTCACGGTGCTCACCAGCCCCTGCTACCCAGCCCACTTTGGGTCTCACAGACTCCCTTGCGTCATGAGGTGTAGATGGCCGAGCCCCAAGGCCCCACTCCTGGTGGCCTTCCTCCTCTGTTTCCTTCTCTCCTTCCCTCTCCATCTCTGAGCTGGTTTCTGGGCTCAGAGAATTCACATGTATCTGGGGTGGGCCTCTGTCTCCTGGCCAGAGTGGGACAGAAGAGCGAGGCCTGAAGCATTACTGGTTCACGTCCTGGCCCGACCAAAAGACCCCAGACCGGGCGCCCCCACTTCTGCACCTGGTGCAGGAGGTGGAGGAGGCAGCCCGGCAGGAGGGGCCCCGCTGCGCCCCCATCGTGGTGCACTGCAGGTGGGTCCTCCCAGACACCCACGAGGGTGGGGTGGGATCCCCCGCAGCCCACCCCTCACCCCTCATGCCCTCGGCCCTCAGCGCAGGGATTGGGAGGACGGGCTGCTTCATCGCCACCAGCATCTGCTGCCAGCAGCTGCGGCACGAGGGCGTGGTGGACATCCTGAAGACCACATGCCAACTCCGTCAGGACAGGTCAGCCGAGGGCGGGGCAGGTGGCAGCTAGAGCCGGGGGATTGGGGTATCAGAGAGAGACTGACACGTGCATACGGTGAGGGTTGGGGGACATAGCCCGTGGGCACTGACCTGTGGACAAGTAGGAAGGACAGATGGGGAGGGGAACCATATCCAGACTGCTGGCTGGATGCAGAGGGGAGAGAAGCAGACAGAGGCGGACAGAGGGGCAGAGGCTGAGTGCTGGGTCATGTCACCTGTGTCTCCGCTGCCTGTGCCCGGGCTGGGAGGGATAGGAGGGGCAGAGGGAAGTGGCTAGCTAGCCGGGCCTGACCTCTCTCAGCTGCGCAGTCCCTGCCATGCTAATGGATGACCAGTACTCTGGGGTGTGGGGATGGCTCTGCAGCCGTCCTTCCATGACCGCATTCCTCCTGTGTGTCCGCCCCCAGGGGCGGCATGATCCAGACGTGCGAGCAGTACCAGTTCGTGCACCACGTCATGAGCCTCTATGAGAAGCAGCTGTCCCGCCAATCCCCGGAGTGACCACACTCCTCCCCAAGGTCCTCTGGGTCCCATCCAGCCTGAGTCGGGGCCCTCCTCCCAGCCCCTCCCAGGGCCCTGCCTCAGGTCCCGGCCTGCACCCTGTCCCTCACGCTTCCTTCTCTTCAGTTTGCTCCCCTCCCCTTGCCACCCCACCACATAGCTCTTCCTACTGTACATATTGGGGAGTGGGGCCGGGTGGGGGAGGGGTGTGCCAGGCCAGGCCTGGGGCCCCAGGGCCTGATCCAAACTGCGTGACCTGGGGCCTCAGTTTTTAATGATGGTTCCATTGCGACTGGATTCAAAACCTGTCTGTGCTGCACTCCACGTGTCCAGCTGCAGTGTGTCCCGTCTGTCCATCCCTCTCTGCTGTCTGTACCGAACACTGTGTCCCCTCAGCCCGGGAGAGGGGTCCTGAGCTCCAGCCCCGGATTCCCAGCCCCACTTCTCCCAACAGACAGACTGAATTTTGCTCCTAGGTATTGGAACCAGGATGGGAAGAAGGGGTCGAGGTCAGGCACAGGGAGCTCCCGAGGGATTGGCAGAAAGCTCTCAGCTGGGGAGAGGTCTCGGGGTTGGGAAGGAGGATGGCATCCAGGGGGGCCCCTGGGCGTCAGCCACCCTCAGCAGGCAGCGACTATCCTGTGGGGCAGTGGTGAGGAAGGGACCCATAGAGGGCAGTGAACACAGGGGACTGGCAGTGGTGGGAGAAGGGAAGCTCCGAAGCGGGTGTGGATTCTCAGCCCCAGACCCGTGTGAAACATTTTCCTGTGTCGCTGTGGGAAACCCCTCCCGGAAGTCTTGCTGTATGTAGCTCTGCGTGTGTCCCGTGTCCATGCGTGTGTTGAGAGCCCGTCAGTAGGGCGTGCATGACTCTTTGGCAACATGTGTTATCTTGGAGCCACGTGTTTTTATTGGTGACTTTAAATATTTATTCCATGGCAGACAGAGACATTTGGTGTCTTTTTATAATTTGCTCGTGGTCATTGAATAGAGCAATAAATGGAGCATTTGGAGCAAAACAAGCCTCCTGGGTCTGTGTGATTGCCTCTCCCCTCCAGCCCCTGCCTTCGTGTACCCCTGTCTTTGTGCCCCTGCTCCTAGCACAGGTGTGTGCAGGTACACACACACACCCAGGCCCCCGAGATCCTTAGCGCCCCCATTGTGGAGTTTGGGATATGGCATGAATCCAGATTTGAAAATCCAAAGTTCATTGAGCAGGATTCTCACACACCCACTCCCACACCCTCACACCCAACCAGGAGCCTGGGCCGCTTGGAGCCACAAGGACAGGTGCTGGAGGAGAAGTGACTGGCAGGCCACCACAGATGGGCCGGAGAGGCCAAGGCCAAAGCAGGGGACCTTCAGGTCACACAGGACTCTCCCATTGGCCAGCCCGGTTATCCCATGTTAGCCCTGCAGGTCCCAACAGCAGCTGCAACCGAGCACTTTGCTTCGTAAGGCCTGAGCTGAGAGGAACCTGGAGAATCTTCCCCTAGGCGAAGATCCTGTGCCTCCCAGACACTCCTGCTCTATTCTTACCCCATTCCCCAGAGATGCAGCACAAGTAGCCTGTTCTCCAGTCACCTTCCAATAAGAGGATGCACAGATTAGGGGGTTGGGCAGTAGGAGTGGGCTGAATAAGAAGAACTAATATTTCACCTTCTCTCCCAGGGCAGCCCCATGAGGCCACTCGGGCTATGCAGGCACTGTGTGTAGAGCACGACATAAACAGCGCCCCTGGATTCGTGCAAAATGACAGACCTGCCAGATTCTCCCCAGCTCACCCCCTCCTGGTCCCTGGAGAGCAGAGACCTATTGCTTTGCTCCGCAAGCCTTGTTGGACACGCACGCGCGCGCACACACACACACACACACACACACACTACACTGAACCTCTCAGCTCAGAGAGGTCCCACCTACCAGCAGTGAGAACCAAAACCTCACACAAGGGGACAGAAAAGTACCCAGGACCACCACCTTTGGCCACCTGTCTACCCAGGCCCCTGCACTTCCTCCTGCCCTGGCCCCACCCTCTGCCCACATCCCCTAAAGCAGTGTGCCAGCTCGCTGGGGCAGCTGTGCAGCCCGAGTAAGTGATCACCCCCAGGAGCCAGGCATTTAAGGAACCAGTGATTCCTGGTGGCCCCATTGCTGGGGCAACAAAAGAAGGAGACTGGTCAGCCCACAGCTCAGGCACCAGCTGGGCCTCCAAAGTCGTGGGTTAGAAGGGACCAGTGACGCAAAGGTAAGGCTTCCCTCTTCCCCGAGGAAAGGGGCAGAGTCTGCTTTCTTCTGAGCTCAGAGGGGGACAAGAGGAGGTGGGACTGTGGAGAGGTCTCAAAACTCAGAGGGACCATGTAGAGAGAGGTCATGGGATGAATGGGGTAGAGTTTAGCCCCAAACCTTCTAGCCCGGAAGAAGACTTTGAGGCCCCCTGAAAGGGCACTGGACTAAGAGTCAAAAGGCCAATATTCTAGTCCAAGCAGCCCTAAATGGATTATTTCTCAGATGTCACCTTCTCATAACAAAATAGCAGTTTAAAAACTGCCAGTCTGGTTAAATAAAAGATGATATTTACACCCATTTGATGGAATGCTATATAGGTGTTAACAAGAATGGGAAAACTTTATAAGGGGATGGAAAGATCTCCCAGATGTGTAAAGTGAAAAGAGGGCTGAAGGGCATGTGTTATAGGCTATTACGTGTAAAAAGCGGGGGATGAAGACAAAACATATTCATATTTGCATGAAGGAGCTCCAGAAGGAGCATAAAGACCACAAGCAGTTACCTGTTGGGGAGGACTAGGGGGAGCCTTGGGAGCAGGAGGGAGCCTCTTCACAGAGATGGTTATATTGTTTGGTTTTTTCACTATGTGATTGAATGACCAGTTCAAAAAAAAAAAGTACGAGAAATAAAAGCTCAACCTCCATCTTTATAATATGGCAGAGGAGAGCAGAGCTATAGGAATGTGTTGTCATCTGTCTCAGCATTCCCCCAAGGCCAGAGCTCCCAGGCCCAGCAAGAAGATCCACCATTTCCTTTCAAAGTCTGCTCTAGTGTGGCTTAGTCAAGAAGTTCCTTCTCAGGTCTGACGTCATTCCCTCCTGATGAAACCTCCAAGACTGTTGCCCTAGTTCCATATAGCTATCAGTAGGTATCCCCAACTCCCTCCAGACCTTACTGGATTCACTGGATAAGTTTAAACCCTACCTCCTCCCCCTCCAAGAATATGGAATGGTTTGGAATTACTCAGTGAGGAACAGGTCCGTTGGGCCTTATAGCCAACCAGGGAAAAGGAGATACCAAGGGAAGAGAAGAGAAGCCAGAGAGAAGGCTTGCTGCCCAGCCTCTCCTCACCCTCCCTCTGAACAGCCATCTCTCTCTGTGTCCAACTGTCCTGTCCCTTCCCCACTCCACCCCCTAACTCACACACGTAAAAACATCTCTGAGTCTCCCTACTGCTCCCTTGCTTGTCCTTCCTGGCCTCATCCTCTCGCTGGTCCTCCCAGGTGACTGCCCACGCCTGTTGTCACCATGACGACCATTCAACACAAGCAGATGCTCCAGGAGCACGTGTCCATGGACTTCTCCAGCTCCACCACCCACATGCAGACCTTCTCCCGGACAACCAAGATCGTGGGAGGCAAGTAGAGTGGGAGGGCTGGTGGCAAGTAGAGTGGGAGGGCTGGTAAGAGGGTGGAATTAGGTAGGGGCGGCCTTTCTCCCTCCCATCTTTGCGATTGCTGGGTCCCTCAAAGATCCCACCGACAACCCTCCCCACTTGTGCTGCTAATCTGTGCTTTGATAAAGCTGAGTCAGCTGGATGATTGCCTGCATATGCTATCTCTAGGAAAACAGCTTAGGAAAAATCAATCACATGGGTGTGTGCGAGTGATTGATGAACTCTTAATTGCCTGAAATCAAAGCCATAAGCAAATGCACACATTTCTGATGGTAGAATTCCATGCATGGAGGAAGCCAGGGATGTAGCAACCTTATCTACCTATGAGTAATGCTGGCCCTGCTCCACATAAGAAAGAGAAGACTTGGAGCTGCCAGTGGAGTGAGGATGGACACATAAACAAGTGACTTGAGCTTCCAGACGTTCAGACTTAGGGGAGGGCAGATCCAAGGGCAAGCTGAGAAATGGTCTCAAAACAGACTGTTCTAGTCATGTCTCTAGAGGGAAACGATTAAAAGACGGCCAGGGACCAGGATACCGAATACCCATCCTCCTAATCATCATTCCTTCAGAGTCCTCTGTGCACAGAGGTCAAGGCCAGATAAATACCATCTCCCCTTGGCCGGTGAGTCATAGCAAGTGACTCAAGACCAGAAGCTGCGAACTCAAGTGACTATAATTAGTGATTCTCAGCCCTGATGACATACCAGAATCACCTTACTGTATGGGTGGAGAAGGGAGTGAAAAAAGAGCAGCGATATGTGAGTCTTACATCAGACGATTAAATCTGGTGGTGTTTCCTTTAAGATCTCTAGGGATCCTGATCTGCAGCCAGAGTTGAACACCACTGGCTGATAGTGTCCAGCAGGGAACGTAAATGCAGCAAAAAAGACTGAGGTGAAGCAGACAGGATGTAGCCTGTCTAAAGGGACAGTCACTCGTCACCTCCCACTGACTGTTGCCATGGAGGAATATGAATTCAGCGTTGAGGAGCCAGAAATATGAATTTTTATGTGAAATCTCACAATTTTTAGGTGTAGGGCTACTCTTTATTGAAATATTATAAAGGTCAACTAAAAAACATCTGTAGGCCAGTTGCAGCCTGTAGACCTCTGTCACTATTTAATGCTACTGGGCTACCAGAGCTTCCAGGAGAGAAGCCAAGAGACCCATGAAATCCCAAAAAGAAATTTCCTTCTAATAAAGGGGAAAAAAGTACAACTCAGGACCTTGCCCCAGTAAAGAGTGATTGTTGAGGGATGGACGAGGTGGTGGCTCCCCTAAGTGGCTGCAATCTGCCAGGACACAGTGACCCGTCAGCTCTAAGGCCCTTGCTTCTTGGCCAAAGCGTTTCCTGCCCTCCCTGACCTAAAGTGGTGCACTGTCCCCTCAAGGAAAGGTCAGCTTCCCAGTCCGAGGGTAGGCTCTGCCTGGAGACCCTGCTGACCTCCCGGGCCTGCAGCCACCGAGGAAGTTGTGAGGAGGAAGTCCTCCGGCTCAGCAGAAGTTTTTCAGCTTGGTGACTCAAGAGTTCAACTATCCCTGCTGGCGAGAGCATCCGCAGTTCGTGGAGAAGCCTCCGCCAGTCGCCTCACCCGAGGGTGAGTCTCCCTGAACCTCCCCAAGCCCATAGGGGCTTCCCTTTCGTCCCCAGTGCGCCAGCCTTGCTGCTGCTGCTGCCACCGCGACTGCCACCCCCATTATCCCCCCAGCACATCATCACTGGTGAAGATAGGCCGAGGGTCTCTCCCCAGCCCAGAGCTAGGAGCCAGCAGAGGTGCAGCTTCCATGCTACGAGGCAAAAACAGGTCCTGTGCCCACCGCAGGGAATAAAGCCCTGTTCCAAGTCCAGGTGCAAGGAGAACCCTAAACCCAACGTCTCCTGAAAGAGGGAGAGCGGTATCTCCATCAAGGAGTCTGTCAAGATCTTCCATGACAGCGTGAGCAAGGAGCACATGCTAAAGGTGCAAGGTCCAGTTACCCATGAGGCCCGAGACCGGGCCCCTGGAATGGGCCCCAGGACTCCTCACAGCCAAGAGATCCATAACATAGACCCAAGAGCTGGGAGATGGGGAAAGGGGCTCGCGTTGCCCTGGAGGAGGGACAGGATAAGAGTCAGGAGCTGGGGCATTGTTGCCAGGGTGAGCAAAGGACCAAAATTATGGGTGGGGCAAAGCAGAGCTAGGACAATGCCAGAACAAGGTGGAGGCAGGACCAAATGGAAGAGAGAGTTCCAGTGGGTGAATGAGCCCGAGAGGAACGTGAGATCAAAGCTATGGGTGTGGCTAGAAGTGGGGTGAGACCGTGGACGGTGGAGCCAGGCTGGGATAAGGCAGAATTGACATGAAGGAAGGGGTTGGTCATAGAGTGGAGGTGAGGGAAACTTTCCAGAAGAGCAGTGCCTAGGGCTGATCATCCTAAAGTCTAACAGTCTTCTGTAGCCTCTGGGTCTAGACCTGTTGAGTAAAGGGCGGGATGGGTCCCTGGAAGACCTAGGCTTATAATTACTTCTGTTCCTGGATCTGCCCCGACTTCCCACGATTAAAGGGACAGAGCCTCCCCTCTCCCTGCAGATGCCAGTTGCTTCTTTCTCCTCCCAAACACCCATCATGGGGCCCTTAGTGCCCCACAGCACACACAGCTGCCCTAGAGTCTCCTCCTACCCACTCCTTACACAAACTCATTCATTCAACAAGCACTTTTGGGGGATCCACTGGTAGGTAATCACATTTCTACAGGTGCCAAGGCAGCCTTGTTCACCCTCATTTCTTCAGAAAGTGTGTTTGAGAAGTGTTAGTTGCTCAGTCGTGTCCAACTCTCTGTGACCCTATAGACTGTTGCTCACCTGGCTCCTCTGTCCATGGGATTCTCCAGGCAAGAATATTGGAGTGGGGGCTTCCCTCATGGTCCAGTGGGTAGAGAGTCTGCCTTGCAGTGCAAGGTCACGGGTTTGATTCCTGACCCAGGAAGATCCCATGTGCCATGGAGCAGCTGGACCGGTGTGTCCAATTACAAGCCAGCACTCTGGAGTGCATGCGCCCAGAGCTGGTGCTCTGCAATGAGAGAAACCACTGCAATTGGAGGCCTAGACAGGCCAAAAAATAAAGATGGATGAAAATGGATAAATAAAAAACCAATAAAAGAGGGCAAAATTAAAAATAAACAAAAATTTTTAAAAATAAGCATAACATAGACCAAGAGTGGAGGGGGAAGGGGGGAGGACAGGATAAGAGTCAGGAGCTGGGGCATTGTTGCCAGGGTGAGCAAAGGACCAAAATTATGGGTGGGGCAAAGCAGAGCTAGGACAATGCCAGAACAAGGTGGAGGCAGGACCAAATGGAAGAGAGAGTTCCAGTGGGTGAATGAGCCCGAGAGGAACGTGAGATCAAAGCTATGGGTGTGGCTAGAAGTGGGGTGAGACCGTGGACGGTGGAGCCAGGCTGGGATAAGGCAGAATTGACATGAAGGAAGGGGTTGGTCATAGAGTGGAGGTGAGGGAAACTTTCCAGAAGAGCAGTGCCTAGGGCTGATCATCCTAAAGTCTAACAGTCTTCTGTAGCCTCTGGGTCTAGACCTGTTGAGTAAAGGGCGGGATGGGTCCCTGGAAGACCTAGGCTTATAATTACTTCTGTTCCTGGATCTGCCCCGACTTCCCACGATTAAAGGGACAGAGCCTCCCCTCTCCCTGCAGATGCCAGTTGCTTCTTTCTCCTCCCAAACACCCATCATGGGGCCCTTAGTGCCCCACAGCACACACAGCTGCCCTAGAGTCTCCTCCTACCCACTCCTTACACAAACTCATTCATTCAACAAGCACTTTTGGGGGATCCACTGGTAGGTAATCACATTTCTACAGGTGCCAAGGCAGCCTTGTTCACCCTCATTTCTTCAGAAAGTGTGTTTGAGAAGTGTTAGTTGCTCAGTCGTGTCCAACTCTCTGTGACCCTATAGACTGTTGCTCACCTGGCTCCTCTGTCCATGGGATTCTCCAGGCAAGAATATTGGAGTGGGGGCTTCCCTCATGGTCCAGTGGGTAGAGAGTCTGCCTTGCAGTGCAAGGTCACGGGTTTGATTCCTGACCCAGGAAGATCCCATGTGCCATGGAGCAGCTGGACCGGTGTGTCCAATTACAAGCCAGCACTCTGGAGTGCATGCGCCCAGAGCTGGTGCTCTGCAATGAGAGAAACCACTGCAATTGGAGGCCTAGACAGGCCAAAAAATAAAGATGGATGAAAATGGATAAATAAAAAACCAATAAAAGAGGGCAAAATTAAAAATAAACAAAAATTTTTAAAAAATAAGCAAGAATATTGGAGTGGGTTGACCTTTCCTCAGGGGCTCAGCCCAATACCTGGTGCAAAGCAGTAAGTCTGGGTTAAATACAGGAGTACTCTGCCCAGTGCCAGAAAATTGCAGATAAAGTGGCAACTCAGAGGAAGTCACTGTCTTCCAGGAGCTCACAGCCAAGGGGGAGAATCCAATGTGGAATCAGGCTTTAGACAGACACATTCATACTGACTGCTCCCTGCCACCTCCCAATCATAGAGGCAGTGCAATCCTCTACACATACATCCAACACTTAGCTCCTCCCCCGGCCCCTCAAACACCCTCCTTTCCTGTCCCTCAGAAAGTCTCCCTGTGGTTCCCTCCCTACCCCCTACTCTGATCCAGCTGGAGCCACTGACCTTGGACGACTCTGACGATTACAAGTGCACTGCAAGCAATGACCGAGCGGATTCCATCTACACTCTGTCCTTGCTGGTGACCGAGGGTCAGCCAGCCCTGTTCTCCCAGTCTTTCTTCTTAGGAGCCAAACTCCCCCTGTCCCCCTGTCCCTCTCTCTGTCCTCAGGTCAAGAAGCATTGAACTTCAAAAAGATGTTGAAGAAAAGGTGAGAACTAGGAGGCTTCTCTGCCCAGGATATGGTCCCTCCCACCCTCCAGGCTAGAGCTTCTGGAAGGCCTTTCATCAAGAGGGCCCTGACTTAATGGCCCAGCCTCCAAGAATCCATAGAATAGGAAAGAGCATCTCAAGGTTGGGAGAGCCTCCTTCTGTGTTCTGAGAAAGGCACTAAATCCAGGCTTGGCATCCACTTCTTTCCAGGGGGCCCCCTGCTCCCAAGAAGAAGCAGGAGAAGGTGATAGATGAGAAAAAGATGTTGGAAATTTTATCCAAGGTGCCCAAGAAGGACTTTGAGAATGGTCTGCATGTAATTTGGTTTTATTGAGTTCTGCAGACTGCTCAAGAAGCTCAAAGGGATGAAGAAAGTGGAGGTGGAGGTCAGTGTCCATCAAGGGCCAGGGGGCTGCAGACCAGGGGCTGGGCCTTGCCGAGAGTGGAGTGCCTGTGGGACTCATGGTGGCAAGCTCTCCCCACGCTGCCCGTGCCTAGTCAAGAGTCTTCTCTACTACAAGGGCAGGTCACCTTCCTTCTGTCTCTTTTCTCTTCACTGTTGCCTAATGTTTCATGGACTTTGGAATCATAAAGACCTCAGTTCAAAGTCTAGTTCTACGGCCTTATTAACTGAGTGAACTTGGGAACCTCTCTTCATCTGCAAAATGAAAATTCTACTTTGCATTTGTTTTTATGTTGTTCTTACTCAGTCACTCAGTCAGCTCATAAGTGTTAAATATCTACCGTGGAATTAGAGGCCCTACGTCATGGGCCCAGGCATTCAGTGACTGTTCTGCAAATGGTGGTTCCTTTTTCTCCCCGTATCATATCCATTTCCCCCTAAATCTTCAAGCTGTTCCATGTGAGGGGAAGGGGAACACAGTTATCTAATCAGCCTAGTCATTTCTCCCGAGACCCTGAGGGAGCTTCTCCAGGACTGAGGACACAGACTGGGCAGATTACAGATGCCTCTGACACCTGTGGTGTTGTTACCACAGTCTCTCAGGTCATCGGGATTCTGAAGCCTCTGGAAGTCATAACAACCAAGGTGGATGCCACAGTGGTCTTTGTGTCATGGAGCTGAAGGACTCCAATGTCAAAATGCTATGGGTCGGGGCTTCCCTGGTGGTCCAGTGGGTAAGGACACCACTTTGCAGTGCAAGGGGCACCGGTTCGATCCTTGGTCTGGGAAGATCCCACGTGCCGTGGAGCGGCTGGACTGGTGTGTCCAATTACGAGCCAGAGCTCTGGAGCACATGTGCCCAGGGCGGGTGCTCTGACAACAGAGGCCACAGCGATGGGAGTTGGCTCCACTTCTTTCAAAAAAGGGGCCCTTTTGGGCCCTCCCAAGAAGAAGCAGGAGAAGGTGATAGATGAGAAAAAGATGTTGGAAATTTTATCCAAGGTGCCCAAGAAGGACTTTGAGAATGGTCTGCATGTAATTTGGTTTTATTGAGTTCTGCAGACTGCTCAAGAAGCTCAAAGGGATGAAGAAAGTGGAGGTGGAGGTCAGTGTCCATCAAGGGCCAGGGGGCTGCAGACCAGGGGCTGGGCCTTGCCGAGAGTGGAGTGCCTGTGGGACTCATGGTGGCAAGCTCTCCCCACGCTGCCCGTGCCTAGTCAAGAGTCTTCTCTACTACAAGGGCAGGTCACCTTCCTTCTGTCTCTTTTCTCTTCACTGTTGCCTAATGTTTCATGGACTTTGGAATCATAAAGACCTCAGTTCAAAGTCTAGTTCTACGGCCTTATTAACTGAGTGAACTTGGGAACCTCTCTTCATCTGCAAAATGAAAATTCTACTTTGCATTTGTTTTTATGTTGTTCTTACTCAGTCACTCAGTCAGCTCATAAGTGTTAAATATCTACCGTGGAATTAGAGGCCCTACGTCATGGGCCCAGGCATTCAGTGACTGTTCTGCAAATGGTGGTTCCTTTTTCTCCCCGTATCATATCCATTTCCCCCTAAATCTTCAAGCTGTTCCATGTGAGGGGAAGGGGAACACAGTTATCTAATCAGCCTAGTCATTTCTCCCGAGACCCTGAGGGAGCTTCTCCAGGACTGAGGACACAGACTGGGCAGATTACAGATGCCTCTGACACCTGTGGTGTTGTTACCACAGTCTCTCAGGTCATCGGGATTCTGAAGCCTCTGGAAGTCATAACAACCAAGGTGGATGCCACAGTGGTCTTTGTGTCATGGAGCTGAAGGACTCCAATGTCAAAATGCTATGGGTCGGGGCTTCCCTGGTGGTCCAGTGGGTAAGGACACCACTTTGCAGTGCAAGGGGCACCGATTCGATCCCTGGTCTGGGAAGATCCCACGTGCCATGGAGCGGCTGGACCGATGTGTCCAATTACCGAGCCAGAGCTCTGGAGCACATGTGCCCAGAGCCAGTGCTCTGCGACAACAGAGGCCACCGCGATGGGAGGCCTACACAGGCCAAAGAATAAAGATGGATAAGAATAGATAAATGAAAGACCAATAGAAGTGGCCAGCCTGCCCCCCCACCATCCCTCCCCAACCCACACCCCCCCAAAAAAATAAATAAATATTTTTTTAAAAAATGCTATGGGTCAAGGTGGGGAGAACCCCTAAGCAGGGACATCCTTGGAATATTGTTTTTTCTCTGCACCTCTTTCCTTGCAAGACCCTCTCGTCACCCATCAGCCTCTGTTCTCTTCTCCATCCCATCTAAAGGATGCCATCTGGAACAGTGGAAACAGGCTGGGAGATGGGCTTTATTCTTAGGTGTTCCACCAGTTTGTTGTTTGGTCTGAGACACTTTCCTTTCTCTATGCCTCAACCTACCCATCCAAAAAGGCTGAATTAGATAGTCCTGAAGGATACTGATGATCTGGACCTCTAAGAGAAAGCATTTAGTGAATTCATGCATATTAACACTCCAGGGGCTTCCCTGGTGGTCCAGGGGGTAAAGAGCCCACCTTACAGTGCAAGGGGAACTGGTTTGATCCCTGGCCCAGGAAGATGCCACATGCCACACAGCAGCTGGACCAGTGTGTCCAATTACCAGCCAGTGCTCTGGAACGCATGTGCCCAGAGCACGTGCTCTGTAGTGAGAGAGGCCACTGCAATGGGAGGACCACACATGCCAAAGAATAAAAAGAAGGATGAAAATAAATATCAATAAATTTTTTTAAAAAAGGCATAATGGGGAAAAGAAAAAAATGAAAAAAAACACACAAAAAAACTTCAGGCTTTACGGGAGACAGGGACCCTGGATCCCACCAAGCCAGATAATGAGGCTAGGAAGCTCTTAGGGACTCTGACTGTGTTTGAGGGAATATGGCACCATCCAGCTCAGGCTGGCCTTTCAGAATGGAATAGAAATCTCCTCCTAAACCCCTTCATCAGCTTTTCTACCTATTTCATGAGGCAGGATAATGAGCCCCTGAGGATCCAGCACTCTGTGGGCAAGTGTGATGTGAAGCAGATGGGCACCAAGTACCTGCTGGTCATTACCAACATGAACATTAATGATGCAGGCACCGATAGCATGTCCGTGGGCAACAAGCAGATGAGTGCAGAGCTCACGGTGCTGGGTATGAGTGTGGGCACCAGAAGGCACAAAGAGGACACGGTCAGGGTCAGGGCAAAAGTAACCGAGGGCGTGGCCCATGGGGATATGGGAGGAAGGACTGTGGGGCTGTATAGAGTTGGCAGTCAATGCTCGAGAGAAACATGGGGCATATGGAGAGGACTAGGAGGTAAAGTGCCATGAGGCAGTGTAGCATAGTGGTTAAGAGTACAGCCTCTGGTGTTGAACTACTGGAGTTCAAATCCCACCATCTGTCACTTATGAGCTGTGTCCTGGGGGCAAGTGATTCAACTTCTCTTTGCCCCAGTTTTCCCATCTGTAAAATGGGAAATAATAGTAGAATCTTCCTCTGTGAGAACTGGATGCTTTAATTGTGCCTGGCACATGTCTAAAGTCACATAGATATATATTCTTTCTAAAACTGCTGTTAGTATTATTGAGGAGGAGACCGTATGAACATCACGGGAGGGGACTGCAAGATTCACAAGCAAAACAAAAGGAAAGTATGGTTTCCCCAACTATGGGCTACCAGAGGCCAGTGACGCCTGAGTCTTTATGCCCCAGTGCCTTCACTATCCCACCCCTCAGGAGGGACCAGGGATGCAGCACATGACTGCCCCTCCTACTCTCTGCTGCAGATGAGCCGCTGAAGTTCTTAAGAGAGATGAAGCCAGGGAAGGTGACAGAGTGCCAGACAGCTGTGTTTGAGATCCACCTCTCTAAGAAAGTGCCTGACTTTGTGTGGAAGTTCAATGGAAAAGAGCTGAAGAGACCCTGGATCCCACCAAGCCAGATAATGAGGCTAGGAAGCTCTTAGGGACTCTGACTGTGTTTGAGGGAATATGGCACCATCCAGCTCAGGCTGGCCTTTCAGAATGGAATAGAAATCTCCTCCTAAACCCCTTCATCAGCTTTTCTACCTATTTCATGAGGCAGGATAATGAGCCCCTGAGGATCCAGCACTCTGTGGGCAAGTGTGATGTGAAGCAGATGGGCACCAAGTACCTGCTGGTCATTACCAACATGAACATTAATGATGCAGGCACCGATAGCATGTCCGTGGGCAACAAGCAGATGAGTGCAGAGCTCACGGTGCTGGGTATGAGTGTGGGCACCAGAAGGCACAAAGAGGACACGGTCAGGGTCAGGGCAAAAGTAACCGAGGGCGTGGCCCATGGGGATATGGGAGGAAGGACTGTGGGGCTGTATAGAGTTGGCAGTCAATGCTCGAGAGAAACATGGGGCATATGGAGAGGACTAGGAGGTAAAGTGCCATGAGGCAGTGTAGCATAGTGGTTAAGAGTACAGCCTCTGGTGTTGAACTACTGGAGTTCAAATCCCACCATCTGTCACTTATGAGCTGTGTCCTGGGGGCAAGTGATTCAACTTCTCTTTGCCCCAGTTTTCCCATCTGTAAAATGGGAAATAATAGTAGAATCTTCCTCTGTGAGAACTGGATGCTTTAATTGTGCCTGGCACATGTCTAAAGTCACATAGATATATATTCTTTCTAAAACTGCTGTTAGTATTATTGAGGAGGAGACCGTATGAACATCACGGGAGGGGACTGCAAGATTCACAAGCAAAACAAAAGGAAAGTATGGTTTCCCCAACTATGGGCTACCAGAGGCCAGTGACGCCTGAGTCTTTATGCCCCAGTGCCTTCACTATCCCACCCCTCAGGAGGGACCAGGGATGCAGCACATGACTGCCCCTCCTACTCTCTGCTGCAGATGAGCCGCTGAAGTTCTTAAGAGAGATGAAGCCAGGGAAGGTGACAGAGTGCCAGACAGCTGTGTTTGAGATCCACCTCTCTAAGAAAGTGCCTGACTTTGTGTGGAAGTTCAATGGAAAAGAGCTGAAGAGAGATGAAAAAGTACGAAATCACAGTGTCTGAGGATGGTTTGACCCACATGCTTGATTAAGAGTGCCAGACTCAGGGAAAGTGCCGAGTTGTCTGCCAAGGCAGGAGATCTGGTTCAGGAAGTTCTGCTCACTATTGACCCTGTGTGCTTGGGCGAGAGCCTGAGTGGTGGGCTTCATGCCTCAGCAGGCTCTACATGAGCATCCATCCATCCATCCATCCATCCATCTATCCATCCATCCATGTGTCTATCCATCTCCTCCTTACAAGGCCCATTGATAGACAGTAGAAAGATAGAGAATTTTCCTCTCTGCTAACTCTTAATCTAGTGGGAGGGGCTGGTGTGGAAACGGGATTAGAACAAGTTCTTAGGCAAGGAGTCAAAACACACTAGGATCTTACTATCCGTTGGGACATCATGGGCCAAGAAATTATTCGCCTGGGTGGCTTTAGTATCATATATCGCAGCCCACAGCTCTTGACCACATACATTCTTATAGCTAGCATGGAGAGGCACACATGATGGCAGGTCACACACGTGAGCCACTCTTGGCACATGTGACATGGAATAAATCATTGGTGCGATGGATGCTGACACAGTGGCTGTGGGAACCCAGAGAAGAGGTGCCCCCTAGCAGTGTGAGAGAAGAGGTTATGAGATGATGGCAGAGCTTTACCAAGAAAAATAAAAAGGAATTCGGTTTTCAGAGAAGGGGCAAGAGAAGAGAACATTCTCAGCAGAAGAAACAGCATGTGTGAAGGCCCAGAGACGATAGAGAGCTCCAAGATGCAAGATTCACAAGCAAAACAAAAGGAAAGTATGGTTTCCCCAACTATGGGCTACCAGAGGCCAGTGACGCCTGAGTCTTTATGCCCCAGTGCCTTCACTATCCCACCCCTCAGGAGGGACCAGGGATGCAGCACATGACTGCCCCTCCTACTCTCTGCTGCAGATGAGCCGCTGAAGTTCTTAAGAGAGATGAAGCCAGGGAAGGTGACAGAGTGCCAGACAGCTGTGTTTGAGATCCACCTCTCTAAGAAAGTGCCTGACTTTGTGTGGAAGTTCAATGGAAAAGAGCTGAAGAGAGATGAAAAAGTACGAAATCACAGTGTCTGAGGATGGTTTGACCCACATGCTTGATTAAGAGTGCCAGACTCAGGGAAAGTGCCGAGTTGTCTGCCAAGGCAGGAGATCTGGTTCAGGAAGTTCTGCTCACTATTGACCCTGTGTGCTTGGGCGAGAGCCTGAGTGGTGGGCTTCATGCCTCAGCAGGCTCTACATGAGCATCCATCCATCCATCCATCCATCCATCTATCCATCCATCCATGTGTCTATCCATCTCCTCCTTACAAGGCCCATTGATAGACAGTAGAAAGATAGAGAATTTTCCTCTCTGCTAACTCTTAATCTAGTGGGAGGGGCTGGTGTGGAAACGGGATTAGAACAAGTTCTTAGGCAAGGAGTCAAAACACACTAGGATCTTACTATCCGTTGGGACATCATGGGCCAAGAAATTATTCGCCTGGGTGGCTTTAGTATCATATATCGCAGCCCACAGCTCTTGACCACATACATTCTTATAGCTAGCATGGAGAGGCACACATGATGGCAGGTCACACACGTGAGCCACTCTTGGCACATGTGACATGGAATAAATCATTGGTGCGATGGAGGGAGACACAGTGGCTGTGGGAACCCAGAGAAGAGGTGCCCCCTAGCAGTGTGAGAGAAGAGGTTATGAGATGATGGCAGAGCTTTACCAAGAAAAATAAAAAGGAATTCGGTTTTCAGAGAAGGGGCAAGAGAAGAGAACATTCTCAGCAGAAGAAACAGCATGTGTGAAGGCCCAGACATCAGGGAGACAGTGTAGTTATGACTGGAGCTCCAAGGGGACCTCAGAGGTCCTGACTGCAGTGCTGGGAGGAGGTAAAAGCCATTGTCCTGTTTTTCGTATGAGGAAGCAGACATAGGAAGTGAATATGCTGCTTCAGTCAGCTAGCAAATAAGAAGCAGAGCCAGGAGTCTCCCTGTAGGTACTTCTGTGAGTCAGATACACACTGCATGTCACAAGACCCTGGGGTTTCTGGGGTCAAAAAGAAGACCACAGCAGCATCTAGCTGCAGAAAAGGATTGTAGGAGGTTGGGAGCAGAATCAAGTGTCTGTCTGCCCACAGGCGTCCCTATAAAGTTTGTGAACACCTTCAAGAATCTATGTGTGAATGAGAGAGGCCGTGCATGCCTTGAGTGTGGGCTGACCGCCAAGGATGCGACTTGTGCTGGAAGAAGGATGGGCAGTGGCTGGTGCGAAGCTCCAAGTACAGCGTGAACCACAAGGGCAAGCAAGCAGAGCTGTTCACTGAGGATGCACAGCTCAGTGACGGTGGCGAGTACACTGTGCTGGCCATACAGGACGGGGACCCCACTGAATACTACAGCGCTGCCACAGTCCCCGTGGAAGGTAGACACCCACCCAGTCAGTCCCCTCTAACCAAGCCCCCACTTTCCTACTGTGGACACCCATCAGTCCCCCAACAGACATCAGCCCTCCTCCAGACCTCCCTCGTCTCCCAAATCCTAACCATTTCTACCTCCTAAACCTGATCATCCTTCATCTTTTGAACTCTGTCTGAAGCCCCTTGACCTCATCCATTTTCCCTTGGCTTTAGTATCATATATCGCAGCCCACAGCTCTTGACCACATACATTCTTATAGCTAGCATGGAGAGGCACACATGATGGCAGGTCACACACGTGAGCCACTCTTGGCACATGTGACATGGAATAAATCATTGGTGCGATGGAGGAGACACAGTGGCTGTGGGAACCCAGAGAAGAGGTGCCCCCTAGCAGTGTGAGAGAAGAGGTTATGAGATGATGGCAGAGCTTTACCAAGAAAAATAAAAAGGAATTCGGTTTTCAGAGAAGGGGCAAGAGAAGAGAACATTCTCAGCAGAAGAAACAGCATGTGTGAAGGCCCAGACATCAGGGAGACAGTGTAGTTATGACTGGAGCTCCAAGGGGACCTCAGAGGTCCTGACTGCAGTGCTGGGAGGAGGTAAAAGCCATTGTCCTGTTTTTCGTATGAGGAAGCAGACATAGGAAGTGAATATGCTGCTTCAGTCAGCTAGCAAATAAGAAGCAGAGCCAGGAGTCTCCCTGTAGGTACTTCTGTGAGTCAGATACACACTGCATGTCACAAGACCCTGGGGTTTCTGGGGTCAAAAAGAAGACCACAGCAGCATCTAGCTGCAGAAAAGGATTGTAGGAGGTTGGGAGCAGAATCAAGTGTCTGTCTGCCCACAGGCGTCCCTATAAAGTTTGTGAACACCTTCAAGAATCTATGTGTGAATGAGAGAGGCCGTGCATGCCTTGAGTGTGGGCTGACCGCCAAGGATGCGACTTGTGCTGGAAGAAGGATGGGCAGTGGCTGGTGCGAAGCTCCAAGTACAGCGTGAACCACAAGGGCAAGCAAGCAGAGCTGTTCACTGAGGATGCACAGCTCAGTGACGGTGGCGAGTACACTGTGCTGGCCATACAGGACGGGGACCCCACTGAATACTACAGCGCTGCCACAGTCCCCGTGGAAGGTAGACACCCACCCAGTCAGTCCCCTCTAACCAAGCCCCCACTTTCCTACTGTGGACACCCATCAGTCCCCCAACAGACATCAGCCCTCCTCCAGACCTCCCTCGTCTCCCAAATCCTAACCATTTCTACCTCCTAAACCTGATCATCCTTCATCTTTTGAACTCTGTCTGAAGCCCCTTGACCTCATCCATCCTTTCCTTCCAGACTCTGACCACCCCCAACAAACCTGCTCATCCCACACCTCTTAACCTTGACCAGCCCCTACTCACTATCCCTGACCATTCCTCACTGACCCTGACCACCCTCAACTCCTAATAAACCCTGGACATCCCACAGACTAACATACCACAGCTAAATACCCCAGCTCCACTAACCACCCACATCCCACCATCTAGCCCCCTTCTTCACTAGCCATCTCCCAGAATTCCTGGTTGTCATTTCCCAATGCCACTGACTTTTCCCCAAGCCCCACTACCCATGCTAATCACCCCACTGACCATTACCCACTTGCCCATTTCTAAACATCCTGCTCATCATAAACAACTCTGGTAGACGCCACCAGCCCTCTTCCAGTTAAGTTTCTTCCACCCCATACCCCAACCCAGCCCCTGCCCCACTTTCTCTTCAGAGCCGCTGGCCACCGTCAAGAGCGGGATGTCTGACGTGCACGCGGCTACTGGGAGTCCAGCTGAGCTGTGCGTACTGCTGAACGACGAGAAGGTGAGGGCTTGGGGCTGAAGGATGGTAAGGAGGTCCGTGAAGAAAGACGAAGGGGCCAGCCAGGCACGCATTTGCACTCAAGCCTATGCCTTGCCCAGCAGATCACGGGCTTGCCTGGCGTCCAGATCTTACACAAACTCATCTTCCCCAGTAAGGCGCCCGAGCTCGAGGGCAAATACACATTCAGGGCCAAGGGTGCAGAGAGCTAAGCCTCGGTATTTATAGCAGGTAAGTTCTCCACCAGCTCTAGACAAACCTAGACCACGCCTGCCCCGCCCACCTACTCCTGGCCCCTCCCCCATCCCTGCAGGGCCTGCCTTCCCTGCCACCCTGCCTTGCAGATCCTCTGACCCGCGACCCATCGGTATTGGAGGCACTGGCCGCACACCCGTGACAGTGAAGGTCGGCCACACCTTCAGGGTGAACATCGGCGAACATCAAGGTGCCTTTCCGCGCAAAGCCACTGCCCAAAGTGACGTGGCATGGGCATGGAGGTGACAGAAGAGGAACGCGTGTCCTTGTAGCGTGGGGACGGCAAGGCACTGCTTACCATTTCAAACAGCGTGAGCGAGAACAGCAGCTGCATCCTGCTTAGGCCAAAGCGACGCTGCACCTAAGCTGGGTGAGAGCAGGATCCTGACTCGCCAGGCTGAGGGCACCCGCTACCCTGGGCTCAGGGCACCATGCAGGCTCAGGAGAGAGTTGGAGATGGAGTTGAGAATGGATTGAGTGCTGGCTTTGCATCCAGAAGAAGCCACATCCTAAGGTGGCCACATTCCTAACTAGGTGGCCTTGGGCAAGTCGGTTAACTTTCCTGAGCCTCAGTTTCTCATCGTGACAGGGTGGTTTTCTAGACTGCCTATTTCGCATTATCATATGACATCCCTTTTATGTGGATTCTAAAAAGAAATGCTACAAATGAACTTATTTACAAAACAGAAAGAGACTCACAAACTTAGTAAAACAAACTCATGGTTGCAGCGGGAAGGGGATGGTTGGGGACTTTGGGAAAGTCAAATAGACACTGCCATGTTTCAAATGGATAACCAGCAAAAATCTATTGTACAACTCATGGAACTCTGCTTAATGTTATGTACCAGCCTGGATGGGAGTGGGGGTTGGGGGAGAATAGATACATGTATATGTATGGCCAAGCCCCTTCACCCTTCACCTGAAACTATCGCAAAATTGTTAATTGACTATACCCCGATAAAAATATTTTTGGTGTAAAAAAATAAATAAATAAAATAAAGTGCCCGTTTCTCGTGAATTCCAAGACTACAGCAGAGTACACAGCACATGATTGACCTTCAAATGTTACTTAAGTATTGTAATTGATTTGGTGATGAGGACATGGTTGAAAGTAAGATGGAAATGAGGTGACAGAGAGGTGGGATTTAGGGATGAAAGTGAGGTTCATTGGGGCACTGGAAGTGAAACAGCATGAGGGGAGGTGAGACAGGATTGAGGATAAAATGAAGCTGGAGATGGAATTGGGGTAGAAATGGGATTTGGGTTGGGTCTGAACATAAAGTTAAGGAAAGAGATGAGGACCTGGTCTTAGTGAGCTCATATCCAGCATGCAACACACACACCATCACAACCTCCTCCGCTTGCGTCTCCTGTGCAGCTGTGGGTTGGGATGGCTTGCGTTTCAATTCTGTTCAGCAGCATGACTGAGCACCTCCTCCATTCTCAGTGCTGCGGACACAGGGATGAATTATCCCAGCAGTTCCTCAACCTAAAAGGGATAAAAACCAGCAGGTAGAATTTTATAAAAATAAACTGTAATAACAGTAATCATAATAAAGGTTTTGGGAGGAAAGGAAAGCAGGAGGCGGCTGGGCTGCCAGAACAAACCAGGTTTATTCAGGAGGACAGGGCTGCCTCTGAAGGAGAGAACAGCCCTTAGTGAGTTTTGGGTCTCATCGTGACAGGGTGGTTTTCTAGACTGCCTATTTCGCATTATCATATGACATCCCTTTTATGTGGATTCTAAAAAGAAATGCTACAAATGAACTTATTTACAAAACAGAAAGAGACTCACAAACTTAGTAAAACAAACTCATGGTTGCAGCGGGAAGGGGATGGTTGGGGACTTTGGGAAAGTCAAATAGACACTGCCATGTTTCAAATGGATAACCAGCAAAAATCTATTGTACAACTCATGGAACTCTGCTTAATGTTATGTACCAGCCTGGATGGGAGTGGGGGTTGGGGGAGAATAGATACATGTATATGTATGGCCAAGCCCCTTCACCCTTCACCTGAAACTATCGCAAAATTGTTAATTGACTATACCCCGATAAAAATATTTTTGGTGTAAAAAAATAAATAAATAAAATAAAGTGCCCGTTTCTCGTGAATTCCAAGACTACAGCAGAGTACACAGCACATGATTGACCTTCAAATGTTACTTAAGTATTGTAATTGATTTGGTGATGAGGACATGGTTGAAAGTAAGATGGAAATGAGGTGACAGAGAGGTGGGATTTAGGGATGAAAGTGAGGTTCATTGGGGCACTGGAAGTGAAACAGCATGAGGGGAGGTGAGACAGGATTGAGGATAAAATGAAGCTGGAGATGGAATTGGGGTAGAAATGGGATTTGGGTTGGGTCTGAACATAAAGTTAAGGAAAGAGATGAGGACCTGGTCTTAGTGAGCTCATATCCAGCATGCAACACACACACCATCACAACCTCCTCCGCTTGCGTCTCCTGTGCAGCTGTGGGTTGGGATGGCTTGCGTTTCAATTCTGTTCAGCAGCATGACTGAGCACCTCCTCCATTCTCAGTGCTGCGGACACAGGGATGAATTATCCCCAGCAGTTCCTCAACCTAAAAGGGATAAAAACCAGCAGGTAGAATTTTATAAAAATAAACTGTAATAACAGTAATCATAATAAAGGTTTTGGGAGGAAAGGAAAGCAGGAGGCGGCTGGGCTGCCAGAACAAACCAGGTTTATTCAGGAGGACAGCCGGGCTGCCTCTGAAGGAGAGAACAGCCCTTAGTGAGTTTGTTGGGGTTTTTTTTTCTTTTTTTTTTTGACCGCTTCTAGTGATCTTTCATTTATTTATCTTTGTTCTTTGGCTCCTGTGGGCCTCCCATCGCAGCGGCCTCTCTCGTTGCAGAGCACCGGCTCTGGACACACGCTCCAGAGCTCCGGCTCGGTGATTGGACACATCAGTCCAGCCGCTCCGCGGCACGTGGGACCTTCCCAGGCCAGGGATCGAACCGGCGCCCCTTGCACTGCAAGGCGGTGTCCTTACCCACTGGACCACCAGGGAAGCCCCTTCAGTGAGTTTTACAGCAAGGGTTATATACCTGATCTGGATGGGAAAAGCTAGGCGAGGCGGGGAAAGCTAGGGTGGAACATTTTTTTTCATAGGTCAGGTGGTATCATTCTAGGAAGGGGGTCTTCTCAGAATCAAGAGCCTGATCAGGTGCCTCAGCAGGATGTACACCACCAGCTTGTTGTGATGCGCTATTCCCCTTTTTATCAGACTTGCAGTCTTGTAAGAGGGGATGGGACCTCAGCAGGGGAATGGGACCTTAGCAGGAGCATACATGTTTTGCAAGGGTGATGGGGCCCCCCGGCAGTCCTGACAGTATGGGAGTTCTGGAAGCTGAGAGAAGGAAAGACCTTAGAAGAGGACAAGTGGGAATCAGCAGAGGTAGGGCCTCTCAGACCTCCCGCTCACCTATTCCTAGGCAGACGAAAGTCTCGGGGGGGCAATGATCAAGCCACTTGGGCAAGTCTTAAGAGAAGAGTGACCCAGAGAAGGATAAGAAAGATGTAAAACTCAGAATCTAGTCATGTCCCAGTCTGATGGACCTCTGACAAGCGGGATAAAGCCCTTCCGGTCCTTTGTTCCTAAGCCCCATTCTGATGCTATCTTCTTTCCTCAGACCACCTCACGCCTCCCCAAGGCCAGGTGGAGTTCCTGGAACTCTCAGGGAATTGTGTGCACATGAAGTGGAAGGCCCCTAGGTGGGATGTCTGTAACACAGTTCATGGTGGAACGGAGGGCAGTCAGCAAGAAGTCCTAGATTAAGATTGGCGAGGTGGACAGCAAAGTCACCAAAATCCCCTCCAACCAGGTGGAAGAAGGGAAAGCCTACCAGTTTCATATCCTGGCTGTCAATTCAGAAGAAGGGAGTGAGCCACTGGAGACAGAGGAAGTGTTTGCAGGAAACACTATTGGTCACTGCGAGGCCTGTGCTCACTGGGGACCAGAGAGGCCAGCATGAGGGCCTTTGGGGTGAGGAATGCTGGCTGTGGGGGATTCCACACAGTCATCTCTAGCTACCCCACAAGACAGATGGAGTCTAGAGTCAGAGCAGAACATCAGTCTGGGTGGGAATTCTCAACGTTCTTCAGTCTGGTCACTTGTACAACACACTCCTGTGTATAGATCCAGAACTATGCACAATTGCAGAAAAGTCATTCCACATGTTCCTCCATTCCAGAAATCACCCCATATCCAAGGGAGAGTGATGTTACTTTAGGGATAACCTTGAATCCATTCTAATTGTTTTTCCAGAGAAAACTCTTGACAGCATTGGCATTTCAATCGCTAGTTAATTACTTGCTACAGGCCTCCCAATTGATCTCCATGTTTCTGTGTGTCAAGACAGTAGATGCCTGGTCTCGACCCTAGGCCAATTGAATTAGAATATCAGGAGACAGGACCCAGACACCAGTTGTTGGATGGGTGTATTGTGGGGTTTTACTCCTGACAGTATGGGAGTTCTGGAAGCTGAGAGAAGGAAAGACCTTAGAAGAGGACAAGTGGGAATCAGCAGAGGTAGGGCCTCTCAGACCTCCCGCTCACCTATTCCTAGGCAGACGAAAGTCTCGGGGCAATGATCAAGCCACTTGGGCAAGTCTTAAGAGAAGAGTGACCCAGAGAAGGATAAGAAAGATGTAAAACTCAGAATCTAGTCATGTCCCAGTCTGATGGACCTCTGACAAGCGGGATAAAGCCCTTCCGGTCCTTTGTTCCTAAGCCCCATTCTGATGCTATCTTCTTTCCTCAGACCACCTCACGCCTCCCCAAGGCCAGGTGGAGTTCCTGGAACTCTCAGGGAATTGTGTGCACATGAAGTGGAAGGCCCCTAGGTGGGATGTCTGTAACACAGTTCATGGTGGAACGGAGGGCAGTCAGCAAGAAGTCCTAGATTAAGATTGGCGAGGTGGACAGCAAAGTCACCAAAATCCCCTCCAACCAGGTGGAAGAAGGGAAAGCCTACCAGTTTCATATCCTGGCTGTCAATTCAGAAGAAGGGAGTGAGCCACTGGAGACAGAGGAAGTGTTTGCAGGAAACACTATTGGTCACTGCGAGGCCTGTGCTCACTGGGGACCAGAGAGGCCAGCATGAGGGCCTTTGGGGTGAGGAATGCTGGCTGTGGGGGATTCCACACAGTCATCTCTAGCTACCCCACAAGACAGATGGAGTCTAGAGTCAGAGCAGAACATCAGTCTGGGTGGGAATTCTCAACGTTCTTCAGTCTGGTCACTTGTACAACACACTCCTGTGTATAGATCCAGAACTATGCACAATTGCAGAAAAGTCATTCCACATGTTCCTCCATTCCAGAAATCACCCCATATCCAAGGGAGAGTGATGTTACTTTAGGGATAACCTTGAATCCATTCTAATTGTTTTTCCAGAGAAAACTCTTGACAGCATTGGCATTTCAATCGCTAGTTAATTACTTGCTACAGGCCTCCCAATTGATCTCCATGTTTCTGTGTGTCAAGACAGTAGATGCCTGGTCTCGACCCTAGGCCAATTGAATTAGAATATCAGGAGACAGGACCCAGACACTAGTTGTTGGAGGGGTGTTTTGTGGGGTTTTTTTACTCCCCACTTAACATTAATGTGCAACCAGAGTTAGCTAAGAATCATTGGCTTAAGGTTTTTAAGGAGGAACTCAGAGCTCAGCATGGGGTGCACACGTATCTATAGGACTCTCTCTCTGCCACAGAGCCCTCTGGTCTTGCCTCCCAGCCTTAAGTGACTGACATGACCATAGAGGCCATGACCATCACACAGAATGCCCCCACACAAAATGGGGGGGCCCCAGTGCTCGGCTACATTGTGGAGTGGAGAAAGAAAGTCAGTCACCTGTGGATGCCAGTCAATAAGGACCACGTTCAGGGTGAGATCCTAGGAACAAAGGCCCAGGAGGGACCAAGGGAGACTTCACTGGGTGGACCCATGCACCCCTGATGCTCAGAACACACTCCCTCCTCCTATTCTCATGATTCCCTCTTTCACAGCCACTCATGCTATGGCCTCCTACCAGATGGACACCTCCCCTGGCCTCATGACTCCTTAAATTCCAATTTTAGGCATCAAGTACACTGTGGATGGCCTCCTGAATGACACAGAATATGAATTCCAAGTTGTAGCTATGAATAAAGCAGTCCCTGGACAGCCCAGTGTGCCATCCGACTCAGTGGTATCCAAGGACCCTGTCAGTGAGTACCGGGCTGCCGGGCCTCAGCACATAGTGGAATTAGCCATTTGAGGTAGAAAGAGAATTTCTTCCTGGGAAGGTCTACTACTCTCTGGGAGCTCCACTCTCTGGAGCTGCCAGACTGATAGAGGGACAATATTCACACCAAGGAGAAAGCCAGCAAATACAGATAGTCAGAGACAGCAAGCAAGTGGGTGAGAAAAGTTTTTAGCAAATGTTGACTATGTCTGGTTAGGTGAGATGGGAGAGGCATGTGTGAGGTTTGAGCAGGATGGGGGTCAATGGCTAGGTAGCTGAGCTTTGGCAGTGAGACAGGGACCTTGCACAGGAACGGATGTGATGGAGACAGCTGGGCTAAGCCTGGAGTTTTGAATAGAGAGGGTTTGAGTATATAGTACATATTGAATTTGGAGTATTGACTTCAAAGGTGAAAGTATTGAGTCAGTGAGAAAACTGAATTTGGAGGTTGCAGAATGTGCAAGGCTGGGTACTGAATGCGTTAACTCTGAGTGTTGAAGAGTTGTAGAGGCAGTGAAAGTTAGTTTTCAGGGGTATTGAGCTTGGGATGAAGTAAGAGGATGAAGTGGGAAGAGTTTGGGAGCTGATGAGTTGTCTGCATCACCCAGAACCCCTAGGCCTGGTGCAGGGCCTGCATGTCTGATACCTCTGAAGTTAGCTTGCTCAGAGGCCCAGTGGAGAAAGAAAGTCAGTCACCTGTGGATGCCAGTCAATAAGGACCACGTTCAGGGTGAGATCCTAGGAACAAAGGCCCAGGAGGGACCAAGGGAGACTTCACTGGGTGGACCCATGCACCCCTGATGCTCAGAACACACTCCCTCCTCCTATTCTCATGATTCCCTCTTTCACAGCCACTCATGCTATGGCCTCCTACCAGATGGACACCTCCCCTGGCCTCATGACTCCTTAAATTCCAATTTTAGGCATCAAGTACACTGTGGATGGCCTCCTGAATGACACAGAATATGAATTCCAAGTTGTAGCTATGAATAAAGCAGTCCCTGGACAGCCCAGTGTGCCATCCGACTCAGTGGTATCCAAGGACCCTGTCAGTGAGTACCGGGCTGCCGGGCCTCAGCACATAGTGGAATTAGCCATTTGAGGTAGAAAGAGAATTTCTTCCTGGGAAGGTCTACTACTCTCTGGGAGCTCCACTCTCTGGAGCTGCCAGACTGATAGAGGGACAATATTCACACCAAGGAGAAAGCCAGCAAATACAGATAGTCAGAGACAGCAAGCAAGTGGGTGAGAAAAGTTTTTAGCAAATGTTGACTATGTCTGGTTAGGTGAGATGGGAGAGGCATGTGTGAGGTTTGAGCAGGATGGGGGTCAATGGCTAGGTAGCTGAGCTTTGGCAGTGAGACAGGGACCTTGCACAGGAACGGATGTGATGGAGACAGCTGGGCTAAGCCTGGAGTTTTGAATAGAGAGGGTTTGAGTATATAGTACATATTGAATTTGGAGAGTATTGACTTCAAAGGTGAAAGTATTGAGTCAGTGAGAAAACTGAATTTGGAGGTTGCAGAATGTGCAAGGCTGGGTACTGAATGCGTTAACTCTGAGTGTTGAAGAGTTGTAGAGGCAGTGAAAGTTAGTTTTCAGGGGTATTGAGCTTGGGATGAAGTAAGAGGATGAAGTGGGAAGAGTTTGGGAGCTGATGAGTTGTCTGCATCACCCAGAACCCCTAGGCCTGGTGCAGGGCCTGCGCATGTCTGATACCTCTGACTCCAGCATTTCCCAGGCTTGGCAGCAGCCTGCAGGAGGAGACCCAGCCTCTGGTCACCTCCTGAAGATGTGGGCTGAAGACATCAAGGAGTGGTCCAAGTGCACAAAGATCCCCATCTCAGGCACCTGCTACACAGTGGGAAGCCTCACCAAGAGGCAGAAGTACATCCTCCTAATCAGGCTGTGAATGAGGCTGGGGTGGGGGAGCCTGTAGAGCTGGAGGAGGGGGTCCGTGCCATGTCACCACCAGGTGAGAGATGCAGAGAAGGCTGGGGTTTAGGATCCTAGCTCCTAGCTCCACCCCTTCCTCTCTGGGACCTCATCCCAGAGGAGAAAATTGGGCAATGCTGTGATCAAGAAAACGGCATCCATACTTTTGCCTGGACAGAATTAGGGATAACCCCATGGGCTTCCCCACCAAAAACAAAACAAAATAAAAAACTGCCAAAATAACACACACACCCCATCTGTGCCAGATAGGGTCTAGTGTGCGTCCAAGGAAGAGGTAGGGATATAGAAAAAAAAGAAAAGGATCTGCCCTAAAGAGTCTTACATAATAATGGAGAGAGACAGATGAGGAGAAAAGTAATGCTTCACAGCACTGCAGGGTTCTAGACGTCTGTCTGACCTATCATGAGCGCACGAAGGGGAAGAGGTTGGGAAAGGCTTTGGAGGGGAGGCTTACAGATGAGTCTTCTGAAGAGAGCCACACTCCCATCTCTGTCTTTTCCATCTCAGCTGCTCCCAGGTTTGACCTCAGAGCCTGGCTGAAGAGTCACATGGTGGTTGGCGCTGGGGCAGCCCTCTGCATCCACGCCACCTTCTCTGTGAGATATTCCCAACCCCGACCCCCAGATGCTCATCACTTAACCAAGACGGTTGCTATAACTCTGCCCCTCGCCAGACCGCTGGCATCAGAGCCTGATAGGAGACTGCTGGACAATGGGATGGCGCCTGCCCCCAAATGCCAGCCAGGTGACCCCTGTTGCCATCTGTTGTCACCTCCCAGGGCTCACCACCACCCAAGGTGATCTGGCTGAAGGATGGCATCCTCACCAAGGGCAGGGAAGCTATCACCAAGAGCAAAAACTACTCCAAGTTCCTCATCAGCAGCACCAAGTGCTCCAACTCAGGGGTGTACCGCATCTTGCTCCAGAATGGGTTTGGAAAGGCATGCCATGACATCTGTGTGCGTGTGGCAGGTACAACAATGAGTAGAGGCCTGGGGAGACTCCCTGCACACACTCTCTCTGCTGCTGGAGTCCTACCCCTGAGATGTTGGGTCTTAAGGTAGTCAAGGCTCCTTTGGCACCAATGGGCAAGACGCTGAGCCTTTGCCTTACTGGGCACAGTTGTTTCCACTTTTTCTCAGCATCTTGAAACCCCAGAGGCATCGAATTAGACCAAGCCCTTCTTTCAGTTTCTGCAATCATATCTGGCAAGCTTCGGGGCATGTGCAGAATAGGGTCAGTGGGCAGAGAGAGAGCAGAGAATAGGTAAGAGGCAGGAGAGACAGATGGAAAGGAATCCATTTAAAACTGGGGTAGCTGACCTGTGTATTACTGGAATACTTTTGAAGTTTGTAATGTGGTCCCCTAAAAAGTCCTTTGGGGAAACCACAATCCCACAGTGTCACTGCCATAGACCTTCATTAGAATTCCTGAACCAGGGGCTTCCCTGGTGGTCCAGTGGGTAAGGACACCGCCTTGCAGTGCAAGGGACGCTGGTTCGATCCTTGACCTGGGAAGATCCCACGTGCCGTGGAGCAGCTGGACCGATGTGTCCAGTTACCAAGCCCAAGCTCTGGAGCGCATGCGCCCAGAGCTGGTGCTCTGCGATAACAGATGCCACCACGATGGGAGGCCCACATGGGCCAAAGAACAAAGATGGATGAAATTAGACAAATGAAAGACCAGTGGAAGTGGCCCACCCACCCCCCTCCCACCCCGCCAAAATAAATGAATGTTAAAAAAAAAAAAAAGAATTCCTGAACCACAGCTGAAAGGAGCCTCCTATTATTTTTAGTCCCCCAGATACCATTTAGAACTTTAATGATAAAGGTGGTGGGTAAAATTTAAGAAAGAGCCTTTTCATTATCTTAGGTTGCAGGAAACTGCAGGTTTTGAGGTTTAACACATTCTGTATTCCTAAACTGACATTAATCACTATGCTAAACAGTTTGTGAAACATTGTTTTGCACAGATGCATTTTGTACCTCCCTCCATTAAAAGCATAACACCCCCTTCAAACTGGGGTGACCTCTTAAAAAGGGCTGGAAGCTTTATAATAAAGCCCAAGGCAAGGGTGACATCCTGAATGTGCGTGTCAAACATGAGTAGAGGCCTGGAGACTCCTGCACACTCTCTCTGCTGCTGGAGTCCTACCCCTGAGATGTTGGGTCTTAAGGTAGTCAAGGCTCCTTTGGCACCAATGGGCAAGACGCTGAGCCTTTGCCTTACTGGGCACAGTTGTTTCCACTTTTTCTCAGCATCTTGAAACCCCAGAGGCATCGAATTAGACCAAGCCCTTCTTTCAGTTTCTGCAATCATATCTGGCAAGCTTCGGGGCATGTGCAGAATAGGGTCAGTGGGCAGAGAGAGAGCAGAGAATAGGTAAGAGGCAGGAGAGACAGATGGAAAGGAATCCATTTAAAACTGGGGTAGCTGACCTGTGTATTACTGGAATACTTTTGAAGTTTGTAATGTGGTCCCCTAAAAAGTCCTTTGGAAACCACAATCCCACAGTGTCACTGCCATAGACCTTCATTAGAATTCCTGAACCAGGGGCTTCCCTGGTGGTCCAGTGGGTAAGGACACCGCCTTGCAGTGCAAGGGACGCTGGTTCGATCCTTGACCTGGGAAGATCCCACGTGCCGTGGAGCAGCTGGACCGATGTGTCCAGTTACCAAGCCCAAGCTCTGGAGCGCATGCGCCCAGAGCTGGTGCTCTGCGATAACAGATGCCACCACGATGGGAGGCCCACATGGGCCAAAGAACAAAGATGGATGAAATTAGACAAATGAAAGACCAATAGAAGTGGCCCGCCCGACTCCCTCCCTCCCCAACCCCGCCAAAATAAATGAATGTTAAAAAAAAAAAAAAGAATTCCTGAACCACAGCTGAAAGGAGCCTCCTATTATTTTTAGTCCCCCAGATACCATTTAGAACTTTAATGATAAAGGTGGTGGGTAAAATTTAAGAAAGAGCCTTTTCATTATCTTAGGTTGCAGGAAACTGCAGGTTTTGAGGTTTAACACATTCTGTATTCCTAAACTGACATTAATCACTATGCTAAACAGTTTGTGAAACATTGTTTTGCACAGATGCATTTTGTACCTCCCTCCATTAAAAGCATAACACCCCCTTCAAACTGGGGTGACCTCTTAAAAAGGGCTGGAAGCTTTATAATAAAGCCCTAAGCCCCCAAGGGATGAAGGGGTGAAATCTTAGTAAACTGGCACTTTAGCCAGCGCTCCTATGATAGTCATTGTTGGCCTTATTTTGCAAGTGAGAAAATGGGTAAAAGTTCACAGGGCTAGTAAAAGACAGGTCTACACTTCATAAATAGTTGGACTTTTTTTTCCAAGACTCTGGTTGCCTGAGACTTAAAACAAGGTGAAGGAGCCCCATTCCATTCTCCTTAGGCTTGGCAGGTGGCTGGTGTGCTGGCACAATCCTTCAGCCCCCAGGGTGGTTGATGAATCTTCGGACCCTTCCAGACTTTCTGCGGCCAACTACAAACCTACAGCTGTTTGATTTGAGGAGGTCCCCAACACTTAACTCTGACCTGGAACCACAGCCCCAAGGTGCAGAAGCCGGGGGAGGCCCACTATGTCCTCCTGAAGCGGGACGCCAGCACCAGCCCCTGCCACCTGGTCCGCCGCGACCGACCACGTCTTCAGCAACAAGTACACGGTGACTACTTCCGAGTGCTGGTCCCAGGACGAAATCGGTGACTCCAAGGATGCCTGGCTCGTCAGCAAGGACAAGAGTGAGTCTGGGGACTTAGGGGTTCAGGTGTGAGATCCCTGATGGCGGGGATGAAATAAGGATTGCCAGGGGCATCCAAG
The DNA here is from genome assembly GCA_022376925.1 of Tragulus kanchil. Classification (NCBI taxonomy): domain Eukaryota; kingdom Metazoa; phylum Chordata; class Mammalia; order Artiodactyla; family Tragulidae; genus Tragulus; species Tragulus kanchil. Next base: position 64,851,964 of record JAIOJX010000006.1, on the reverse strand, counting down.
AGTCGAGGTCAACTCTGGGATACGTTGAGGTGGAAGGGTTAACGTTGAGGTGGTCGGAAGCCCAGAGGAGGAGATTCCTTCCGGGGACTCTGAGGGGTGGGACTAACAAGGAGATGGGGTGACCCCCTGGGGCGGGGGTGCCGCAGGGAGGAAGGGCAGGGATGTGCAGCCGAGGTGCCCTCTGAGCTGAGGGGCTGACTGAGGATTCAGAGAAGGAACAAGGAGCGGAGATGACGTCCAGATACCCAGGAAGCAGGGGATTAAGGGTAGGGTCAGCTGCGGGGAAAGCTGAAATGCGTCTAAATCCGAGAGCGCGGAGACGGTGGCGGCTGTGATGACGGTGGGAAAAGCTTCGCTGGAGAGTTAAAAGCCAGGCAACAGCTCGGGTCCTGGGAGCTGTGGGAAGAAGTCCAGGATGCCGAGGGTCTGGAAAAGCGGAAAAGTTCACGGACCTGGTTTAGGTCTTGGAACCCAGCTGTGTCAGTGGTACAGTGGTGGAAAGGGGACCTTAGGAACCAGTAGGAAGTCGGGGCCCCAGAGTCGACAGTCTTCAGGGTTTCGTGAGCTGAGTTTCCGGGGCTTCGGAGCTCTAAGCGGGAGCGCGGTGTGTGGGGACCTTGGGGTGCGCTCACCGCCCGCCGCATCACACCCCCGCCCCCCGCCGCCTCACCCCCGCACAGCCGGGGACCTGAGCGCCAAGCCGAAGCCGTACTCGCCAAAGGATTGCCGCCATGCGCCACTGACCCCGCTCAAGCCACACACCTTGCTGCACCGCCAGGACTGCACCAAGCCTTGCGCCTTCCTGGGGGACGCGCGGCCCACCATCACTCTCTACAAGGGCGACGTCAGTATCACGGCCAACTCCAAGCTCTGATACAACTCCGCCAGCGGCGCGTGCACCATCGTCATCCTCACCTACACACTCAAGGACAGCAGCGAATACAGCGTGCTGGTGGAAAACAAGTGGGCAAGGACCGCAGCCGCTGCAAGCTCACCGTCTACGGTGGGAGTGCCGTGCCTGCCCGCAGGCTCGGGAAGGTGCAGACGCCCGAGCTGCGTCCTGTCTGGGGCAGGCGGAGGAGCAAAATGGCAGTCTTGTGGAGGTTGATGTATTCTTTTCCTAAAGCTGACACCATCTTTTATTTAATCTGCCATCGGGTGGTGTAAATATTCTCTATGTGACCGCAGTTCAAACCACTCTGTCATCATCTGGCTATCATGTGTCATGTACCTGGCCCCTGCAGAGGTGGGAGTTGGCAGTCCCTCAATAGTCTGTAGTTAGCAACCTTTGGTGGGCCTAAACGAGCGCTTGAAAATGATAGCAGTGATCAGGTCTAAACTAGACTTGCCCAGCACAATCTCCCTGGCAGGGTCCTAGAAGGAATCTTTATGCTGACAAGATTTTGTAAAATAGTCTGATGTGCAACCAAGACAAAACTACTGGTCTAGGATTAGGACAGACAGGAGGCCTTAAAGGAACTAAAGGCTTCCCAGAAGGTGCTAGAGGTTAAGGAAAAAAAAAAAAAAACCTGTCCGCCACAACAGGAGAGCAGAGTTCAAACCCTGTGTGGGGAAGATCCCCTGGAAGAGAGCATGGCAACCCACTCCACTATTCCTGCCTGGAAAATCCCATGGATACAGGAGCTTGGTGCGCTACAGTCCATGGAGGTGCAGAGTCAGGTACGACTGAAGCGATTTAGCACACGTGCACCTACAGAGGGAGTAAGCATAGCAGGGAGGCCCTCCTGCACATACCAAGAGTTTGGTCCATACCCACCACACGGCGAGTGGCCAGTCCCCTTTGGGCTGGGGCCATGCCCTGCTTTCCCCTTCTCCATAGGTGCACTGTACCCTGCCCCCCACCCCCCCCCAAGGCTAATGGTGGTAGTTTTCATCCTTCTCCCCACCCTGCCCTTCCCATTCTTCACTCCAACCAGGTCTTTCTTCAGTTCTGCGATTTGAAGGAATCAAGACCTTGCCTCTTTCGTGTCCAAGGGTCCTATTATTTGGGCTTTCCAGGGGCTCCGTGGTAAAGAATCCACCTGCCAGTGCAAGAGACCCCAGTTTGATCCGTGGGTTGGGAAGATTCCTGGAGAAGGAAATGGCAACCCATTCCAGTATTCTTGCAGGCTCAGGGGGTCGTCCTGTCTGGGGCAGGCGGAGGAGCAAAATGGCAGTCTTGTGGAGGTTGATGTATTCTTTTCCTAAAGCTGACACCATCTTTTATTTAATCTGCCATCGGGTGGTGTAAATATTCTCTATGTGACCGCAGTTCAAACCACTCTGTCATCATCTGGCTATCATGTGTCATGTACCTGGCCCCTGCAGAGGTGGGAGTTGGCAGTCCCTCAATAGTCTGTAGTTAGCAACCTTTGGTGGGCCTAAACGAGCGCTTGAAAATGATAGCAGTGATCAGGTCTAAACTAGACTTGCCCAGCACAATCTCCCTGGCAGGGTCCTAGAAGGAATCTTTATGCTGACAAGATTTTGTAAAATAGTCTGATGTGCAACCAAGACAAAACTACTGGTCTAGGATTAGGACAGACAGGAGGCCTTAAAGGAACTAAAGGCTTCCCAGAAGGTGCTAGAGGTTAAGGAAAAAAAAAAAAAAAACCTGTCCGCCACAACAGGAGAGCAGAGTTCAAACCCTGTGTGGGGAAGATCCCCTGGAAGAGAGCATGGCAACCCACTCCACTATTCCTGCCTGGAAAATCCCATGGATACAGGAGCTTGGTGCGCTACAGTCCATGGAGGTGCAGAGTCAGGTACGACTGAAGCGATTTAGCACACGTGCACCTACAGAGGGAGTAAGCATAGCAGGGAGGCCCTCCTGCACATACCAAGAGTTTGGTCCATACCCACCACACGGCGAGTGGCCAGTCCCCTTTGGGCTGGGGCCATGCCCTGCTTTCCCCTTCTCCATAGGTGCACTGTACCCTGCCCCCCACCCCCAAGGCTAATGGTGGTAGTTTTCATCCTTCTCCCCACCCTGCCCTTCCCATTCTTCACTCCAACCAGGTCTTTCTTCAGTTCTGCGATTTGAAGGAATCAAGACCTTGCCTCTTTCGTGTCCAAGGGTCCTATTATTTGGGCTTTCCAGGGGGCTCCGTGGTAAAGAATCCACCTGCCAGTGCAAGAGACCCCAGTTTGATCCGTGGGTTGGGAAGATTCCCTGGAGAAGGAAATGGCAACCCATTCCAGTATTCTTGCCTGGGAAATCCCAGGAACAGAGGGGCCTGGCAGGCTACAGTCCATGGGGTCATAGAGCTGGACGCAACAAAGTGACTGAGCCCACATACACGCATATTCCTACAATTTGAGAATTAGAGAATCTGAAAGCTAGAAGGGATTGGTCATGCAGCTCACTAGGTTTCAAACCTGTTTGGGGGCAGAAAGATTTTCCTTAAAAAAATCTTAAGCTGGTGGGCTTGAAACGAGGATGGGTCTCTCTGAGCTTCCCTTTTCTACTTTATCCTTGGTGCTAGCTCCCACCATGGATCTCTACACAGACCTTAGTTTGAAAATTACTGATTGATCCAGAACGCACGGGGCGATTGAGCCTATCCCATCCCCACAATTGTACAACACCTCCACCGGTGGTGTGCTCATCAGCACCCACTTCCCTTTTTACTTCTGGGTCAGGGGTGCTGCCCGTTAGGATGAAAATGCCCCTGGAATTGGGTGACAGGTTATTCTGCCTGGGCTTTGCATCTAAAGCATGAATCAATCTCATCTCATTCCTCCCAGCTGTTCAACTGGGCCCAGACTCCAGGAAGAGGAGCATGAAGGGAATCTGGATCATTCTGGAGCAGGCAGCAGCTCTGGAGTGGGAAGGGACAAGGGCGGGTGGCAGTAGATGCCACCAGGTAAGGAAGAGTCACCAAAGGCGCGTGGTACCTTTGCACAGATGTAGATGGTGGCAAAGACTACCCCTCCCCCATCCTCTTGAACGACACCCTCACCCACACACACAACCAGGAAGGGGATCCACTCCCACCAGCCCAGTGTCACCAGAGCCAGGGAGCCAGCCTGGCACCAACATGCACTGGCCAGGACCGTGACCCAGGCTGTGAGGACATTCAGGGACCCTGGCACCCTGCCCTCACCCCCGCCTCTCCAGGACAGGCACGTGCCACACAGGCAGACAAGCAGGGCAGCCAATGACTCCTGGTTTTTATTTTATTTTGTATCACATGAGCAATAGGATGTAGTCCCATCCTTGCGCCCTTGCATTGAATGTGCCTTGGGTCTTATGACCCGAGAGTGTTGTTGGAGCCCCTTCCTCTCGCTCCCAGTGCAGGAGGGGCAAGGAGGAAAGAACTGAGAGTGGTGTGTACATGGGGGGCGTCCCAGCTCTCTGAGCCAGGCTTGGCACCCCCACGGCAGCTCCCTGAGGCCCTCTTCCTATATAAGACTTTGACGCACAGCAGGTCAGAGACGGCTGGCAGAGTAAGACATAGATAGGCTAAGAGACAAACCACACAAGACTCACACACAGACATACACACAGGCTGGCCCCTTCCTTTGGCATGGTTCACCCTAGCCCAGGGGATAGGGTCCGAGGGTGGCAGTGTGGGGCCTGAGCTCTGGGATGGCCTTTGAGAGATGGGACCAACTTGAATCCCTGGTGCCCAGAATTCCCAGGCCAAAGTAACCCCCCGTCTTGCCTACCTGGACAGACACCCCTCCACCTTCCCACCCAACACTTAGACATTAAGATTGTTCAAGTAACAAGGATAGATGCGGGAAAGGGAGACTCCACCCTCATCCAATCTTTCCACCTAGGGGTCTGTGAAAGGGGCTTCAAGCCGGGGCATCTCAGCACTGGCCATTCCCCTTCTCCCTCCACTTTGTGCAAATCAGAAAGAGTGGAAGTGGGTGAATCAGACCCTTCATCTAGGAGAAGTGGGGGAGGTCAAGAGGCTGGGCACCACAGCCCTCCAGAAGGGCTCTGACAGTCCAGATGGCGTAGAGGTGGGGGGATACCTTCTGGCTCTGGCAAGGAGCCTTCGACTGGCTCTTCTGAGATCACAGCATGGTCCTGGACCACTAGCTTTGCTAGAAGGAGCCTTTGCCTGCTTATCCTCTCAACCTTGTTTATTTCACAGGCGCGTGAAATTCTCAACCCAGATCCGGCAGGCTCCCAGGTTCTGGAGCCCAGCCGCAGAAAAGAAGAGTGACCGGAACCTGGCCACTCATCTGGCCCTGCTCCGTCGGTAGTCCTCCACTGGCTCCCGATTCTCGACAACAGACAGGGCGATGAGCATCTGGGCAGCATAGTAGGTGGCCATGATGAGAGCCCGCGAGTAGGGCACAGGAAAGCAGAACTTGTTGAGGGCGATGGTCAGGTCTGAGACGATAAAGAGCACGGCACCACTGCCTGCTGCCAGCTCCGTCCAGCGCCAGGCTGCCCCGACCAGCCGTAGCCCCGCCATCGCTCGCCAGCCCATGAAGCTGAGGAGGATCATGTAGACCCCCACCAGGTAGGTGGAGGCACCCGTGAGGCTTGGGTAGAGGAGGGCATAGCACAGGCCTGCCAGTCCTGCCACCACCAGACCTGTCCGGAGATCCAAGGGCCGCATGCCAAAGGCGGAGGCGTAGAGCACGTGGGTCACGGCAAACATCAGCAGACCTGGGAGGGACGGGGGAGCATGGGATGTGGAAGGCCAGTTCCGGGGAGTACTGAGCCACAGGAGGTGGTGTGGGAGTGGAGTCCTTTGGATAACCCAGGAGCTCTCGATACCCGGAACCCTCCTGTGGTCTTCCAGAACTGGGCACTGTATCACCCGCAAGATCATCCAGCCGCAGGGGCTCCAACAGTCTTCAGTCCCAGAACCCCTCCAATTCCCCATATTCTTGTTAAAAAAAAAAATTCTCTTTCCCGAATCCCTGGCCCCTCTCCAGGGTCCTCTAAGCCCCCCAACCCCAGGAGCCCTCCCAGGTAGCGACTGGGATGACTGACCGTGCTCGAAGTAGCCCTGGTCCTGCCAAATGAGGAAGGCATCGCCTACAGCGGAGAAGACGAGCCCCACAAGGATGCGGGTGGCACTGGGGTGGCTCAGCAGGAACCCCAGGCCATGGGCCAGAAGGAAGAGCCAGAGGCAGAAGATCGGCAGGCACTTGATGAGGGCGCTGAACCACGATGGGCTGGAGGAGGGCAGCCAGAGCACAAAGTACACGCAGGTGGCCTTGAAGAAGGGCACCAGCTTGGGACCCTCACTCTTCACCTGGAGGACAGAGGACAGGGGCAGCATTCAGCGTGGGAACTCTGAAGCCCAGAGCGGGGCTCAGAGCAGCATCCTCCACCCAGGCATCCACCCCAGACACAGTCCCGCCGCCAAAGCAGGAAGGAGCCACACAGAAGCCCTGTTTGACCTGCCCCACGCAGCCAGTATAGAAAAGCCCATCCCCACCCTGAGGCGTAAATGATTAGGAAGACAAAGGGCTCCAGGGCTCCTGCTAGTCCTGTCCCATTCTTGCCCTTGGGGCAGGACCAGAATAATCACCCACCCGACAGAAAACAAACTTTGGGACAGTGCCTCGCCCTGCAGCCCAAGGCTTCTCCCTTCATGTCCCTTCCTTCTCCCCCAACAAAGCCCCTTCAACCTCTCTCGGGCAGCATCCGTCCCCAGCTGTCTGGAATAGAGTGGAATCAGCAGCAAACCACAGAGATGCCACCCCTGGCCAACTCGTGATCTTCAGCACGGGGGCCCAGACACAGGCCCGGCAATACCAGGTGAGTGTCAGGAATGCGTGAGAATGGGCACTGTCAACCATCTCAGCACCCACAGGCTCTCTCCTCGGTCAGTCTACAACCATCCTAGCTGCCCTAGCCTAAAGGTACCATCGAGGGCAAAGAGACAGGGTCGCTGTCTAGAGAAATGGACCCGTGAGTGGGGAGCAAGAAAACTCTCCCTGAATTACCCGCCATCTCAGGGATTGCGGCGTTGGAAAGGGTGTCAGTCAATCTCATGTCCCAGAGAACAAGAGCAGCTCAAGGCACATCAGAAAGAGAGGCAGGAAGGGGAGGGAGGGGTTCTCTTCCCAGCTTTTGATCTGAAGCCAGAAGTCAGGCTGGGAGGAGATGAGGAACTGAGAGGGGGAAGTTAGAGCAGCTGTCTGGGTCTCAGCTGGATTAAGGGGGAGGGCAGCTGAAGAAGGGTTGTGTCCCATGCCACGCAGGCACTCTGCAAACTCAGGGAGGGGGCTGCTGCAGAGATTCTGATTCCAGGATCTGCTGCAGCTCTTTTTCTTGGACATCTGGTACTGGGGTTCAGACAGTGATTCGGAGCAGCTGAGGTTCCCAGTCTAGTGCCCAAGTGATAGGTCTCTGGTGCGGTGAACTGCCCAGCACAGGGCTCTGGGTCCACACTCAGACTCTCCGACCTCCAGTCCATGGTTACCTGGCACTGAACAGGCTGTGAGGGAGGAGGTTGGGAAGAGGCAGAAGGTGGGTCCAGGGTCTAAGCCTGCCCTTGTTCTGCCAGGGATGAGAGCAGTGAGAAGAGATGAGAAAGATCCTTCTTATAGAGACCCACCCCACTCCACCCCCGCCATGCTGGCTAGTCCAGGGCAGGGACCTGGGCAGAGGAGGACAGAGCTTATTCTCACGGTCCCCAGATCTCCCCAGCCTCACCTACCAGTCTACTCCACACCCCTCCCCTAGGCCCTTATTTCCTAGAAGGAGAAACGGCAGTAGTAGCTGGGGAGGCTTTGACAGTCATAGACAACCCAGTGCTAGGAGCAGGAGAGAGGAGGAAGAGAGACAAAGGTTCAGGTGAGAAAGTCTGAACAAGGGGTGTCAACCCTTTCCCCTTTAACGCGTGATCAAGGCTGCCTAGACTTAGAAGCGTCCTCTACACCGCCCCAGACTTCTTTATAAGACCAAGACAGGGAGGAAACAAATTTGGAACAAGATTCCCAGGAGGATGCAGCCACCCTCCTGCTCTCCCCCGCCCCGCGGTGGTCTGCCCACGCACAAGCCAGCGGCCCGCTGCCTTCCCCTTCCTCTGTCAGGCAGCGACCCAGCCGACCCGCGCCAGACCCACAGTGATCAACAAAGTCACGCTTCCGAGTCACGTGCCCACTGTTTTCCTCCCTCCCGCGGGCCGGCGGGGGACGCGCGAAGGAGGGCGCCGGGGTTTGGGATGGGGGGGGGCCGCCAGGAGATGAGGAACTGAGAGGGGGAAGTTAGAGCAGCTGTCTGGGTCTCAGCTGGATTAAGGGGGAGGGCAGCTGAAGAAGGGTTGTGTCCCATGCCACGCAGGCACTCTGCAAACTCAGGGAGGGGGCTGCTGCAGAGATTCTGATTCCAGGATCTGCTGCAGCTCTTTTTCTTGGACATCTGGTACTGGGGTTCAGACAGTGATTCGGAGCAGCTGAGGTTCCCAGTCTAGTGCCCAAGTGATAGGTCTCTGGTGCGGTGAACTGCCCAGCACAGGGCTCTGGGTCCACACTCAGACTCTCCGACCTCCAGTCCATGGTTACCTGGCACTGAACAGGCTGTGAGGGAGGAGGTTGGGAAGAGGCAGAAGGTGGGTCCAGGGTCTAAGCCTGCCCTTGTTCTGCCAGGGATGAGAGCAGTGAGAAGAGATGAGAAAGATCCTTCTTATAGAGACCCACCCCACTCCACCCCCGCCATGCTGGCTAGTCCAGGGCAGGGACCTGGGCAGAGGAGGACAGAGCTTATTCTCACGGTCCCCAGATCTCCCCAGCCTCACCTACCAGTCTACTCCACACCCCTCCCCTAGGCCCTTATTTCCTAGAAGGAGAAACGGCAGTAGTAGCTGGGGAGGCTTTGACAGTCATAGACAACCCAGTGCTAGGAGCAGGAGAGAGGAGGAAGAGAGACAAAGGTTCAGGTGAGAAAGTCTGAACAAGGGGTGTCAACCCCTTTCCCTTCAACGCGTGATCAAGGCTGCCTAGACTTAGAAGCGTCCTCTACACCGCCCCAGACTTCTTTATAAGACCAAGACAGGGAGGAAACAAATTTGGAACAAGATTCCCAGGAGGATGCAGCCACCCTCCTGCTCTCCCCCGCCCCGCGGTGGTCTGCCCACGCACAAGCCAGCGGCCCGCTGCCTTCCCCTTCCTCTGTCAGGCAGCGACCCAGCCGACCCGCGCCAGACCCACAGTGATCAACAAAGTCACGCTTCCGAGTCACGTGCCCACTGTTTTCCTCCCTCCCGCGGGCCGGCGGGGGACGCGCGAAGGAGGGGCGCCGGGGTTTGGGATGCGGGGGACCGTGACAGCGCCACCTCCCGCCGGGGCACGCGGGCCGCCGCGGGATCCCTGCCGTTCCTCGGTCCATGGCGGCCTCGCCTGCCGCAGCTCAGTCCCCAGGCCAGTGGGCTCCGGCTCGCTGGACACTGACCCGCTCGCTCGCTCACACACTCACCACAGTGACCGGGGACACCATGGCGGCGGCGGCGGCACCGGCTGGCACCCAGCTCCGGGCTGCAGCGGCCGGGACGCGCCGCAGGTGAGGAAGGAACGACGTAACAAAGCCTTGGTGACGGACAAATACCTCCCGCGCCCCGGGCGCTGGGGTTTCTCTCTGCGATCCCCACGACGTCACCGCAGACACAGCCAATGAGAGGGCTTGAGTCGGGCGGGGGAGCAGGGAAGGAGGGTGGCTGGCGATTCAGAATAGGCCCCGCCCCTCATCCCCTATCCCCACCCAGCCCTCGCCCCACCTCTTCTGTCCTGCAGAGTCTGGGGGCGGGATGGGGTGGGGGGCTACTCAGTCCCCGCCCCTCTAGGAATCCGTGCCAAAGCATCCTTGAACCTAACTGACCCCAGGCGCTGAGGGAGGACAGAGACTGACCAAGAGAAAAGCACGTGCTGGTCCTGGACTCGGGGCTACGCATGTTTCTCGTAGAAGTGGAAGTGTTAGTCACTCAGTCCTGTGAGACTTTTCGTGACCTCATACCCGCCAGGCTCCTCTACCCATGGGATTCTACAGGCAAGAATACTGGAGTGGGTTGCCCTTGCCTTCCCCAGGGGACCTTCCTAACCTAGAGATCGAACCTGGTCTCCTATATTGCAGACAGATTCTTTACCATCTGAGCCTCCAGGGAAACCTCATAAGCCGGAATAAAAGGCAAAGACAGATTCCCTTCAGCTTTTAATCATGCAGTCTACAGGGACACAGTTACAGTTAGACCCACTACCTTCACTGTGTACAAAAACACATCCAAATGGACACATGATGGTCAGCAGATGTACAACTTTTAACATGAGAAGAGACATACAGCAGTGCCTACACCCGTGTGTGTGGCACAGTCATGTCTGACTCATTCGGACCCTTTAAACTGTAGCCCTCCAGGCTTCTTTGTCCTTAGGATTCTCCAGGCAAGATATACTGAGGGAGCTGCCATGCTCTTCTCCGAGGACCTTCCCAACCCAACCTTCCCTCTTTACCCACTAAGCCACCAAGGAAGTCCTCCCCACCAAGATCCTTACTTATGCACAAACATACAGGATCACAATTACCCTTAGGCACCAAACATATACACAGACACAAAACTGATAGCCCTGGGCTTCCCTGGTGGTCCAGTGGGTAAGGACATCGCCTTGCAGTGCAAGGGACGCCGGTTCGATCTCTGGCCTGGGAAGATCCCATGTGTTGTGGAGCGGCTGTACCGATGTGTCCAACTACCCAGCCGGAGCTCTGGAGTGCATGCGCCCAGAGCCAGTGCTCTGTGATGAGAGAGCCCACTGCGATGGGAGGCCCACACAGGCCACAGAACAAAGATGGATGAAAATTAGATAAACGAAAGACCAATAGAAGTGGCCCGCCCACCCCCTCCCTCCCCAGGCCACCCCCCCAAAAAAAGTAAAAAAATTATAATAATAAAAAGACTGACAGCTCCAGATGGACAGATATGCCTAAAAGACCCCAGGCGCTGAGGGAGGACAGAGACTGACCAAGAGAAAAGCACGTGCTGGTCCTGGACTCGGGCTACGCATGTTTCTCGTAGAAGTGGAAGTGTTAGTCACTCAGTCCTGTGAGACTTTTCGTGACCTCATACCCGCCAGGCTCCTCTACCCATGGGATTCTACAGGCAAGAATACTGGAGTGGGTTGCCCTTGCCTTCCCCAGGGGACCTTCCTAACCTAGAGATCGAACCTGGTCTCCTATATTGCAGACAGATTCTTTACCATCTGAGCCTCCAGGGAAACCTCATAAGCCGGAATAAAAGGCAAAGACAGATTCCCTTCAGCTTTTAATCATGCAGTCTACAGGGACACAGTTACAGTTAGACCCACTACCTTCACTGTGTACAAAAACACATCCAAATGGACACATGATGGTCAGCAGATGTACAACTTTTAACATGAGAAGAGACATACAGCAGTGCCTACACCCGTGTGTGTGGCACAGTCATGTCTGACTCATTCGGACCCTTTAAACTGTAGCCCTCCAGGCTTCTTTGTCCTTAGGATTCTCCAGGCAAGATATACTGAGGGAGCTGCCATGCTCTTCTCCGAGGACCTTCCCAACCCAACCTTCCCTCTTTACCCACTAAGCCACCAAGGAAGTCCTCCCCACCAAGATCCTTACTTATGCACAAACATACAGGATCACAATTACCCTTAGGCACCAAACATATACACAGACACAAAACTGATAGCCCTGGGCTTCCCTGGTGGTCCAGTGGGTAAGGACATCGCCTTGCAGTGCAAGGGACGCCGTTCGATCTCTGGCCTGGGAAGATCCCATGTGTTGTGGAGCGGCTGTACCGATGTGTCCAACTACCCAGCCGGAGCTCTGGAGTGCATGCGCCCAGAGCCAGTGCTCTGTGATGAGAGAGCCCACTGCGATGGGAGGCCCACACAGGCCACAGAACAAAGATGGATGAAAATTAGATAAACGAAAGACCAATAGAAGTGGCCCGCCCACCCCCGCCCCCCCCAGGCCACCCCCCCCAAAAAAGTAAAAAAATTATAATAATAAAAAAAAGACTGACAGCTCCAGATGGACAGATATGCCTGAAGGTGAAGAGAGAGACACATACATAGGCACGCAGCAACCTATAGACCCATAAAAAGCACAGCTCCTCAGTCACCCTTGGGCACACAGCCATCACAGCTGATACGCCGTAACAGGGGCAAGAACACACAAGTAATGATAGGCAGACCTGAACATGTTTAGGGACCCAAAAGAGTGTGAACTAACTCTGCCAAAAATGCAATTTAAGCAGATTTAATGCTGATAGTACCCAGACTGAAGGTACACAGGCACATTTGGAACCAAACATGTGCAAAATCATGGGCACTGCATAAGAGAAATGCGAGGCAGTCAAAGGGACCAGAACCTAGTTCAGTTTTCCCACTTCCATGCTGTGTGGTTGGATGAATCACTTACCCCCTCTAGTCTTGATTTCTTCATATATGAGTGGATGATCCCCAGCGTTCTTCCCAAGCGCAACATGTGTAGCATGGGGAAGGGCAGGGGCTGCTGGTGTGAGATTTAAGTCTAGGGAAGTCCCTTAGACCTAGGTCCTAGGCCACTTCACTCCTCTCATGTCATTCCCACAATTCTGCACATGCTTGGTTCCACACGTGCCTGTGTACCTTTAGCCTGTGTAATAGCAGCATTAGTTTCAGATTTCAGAAACACCTTAAAGGATGTCCTGGTTGGGCTCCCCTGGTGGCGCAGATGGTAGAGGATGTCCTGGTGGTCTTTGATCTGCTGCAAACTCTGGGAGATGGTGAAGGACAGGGAAGCCTGGTGTGCTACAGTCTATGGAGTGGCAGAGTCAGACACCACCTAATGACTAAAGAACAACAGCAAAGTAGCTGTGTGTCAGTCTTTGGGAATTGGGGTTGGGTAACCAGTCCTACTTAGCTTTAGTTAGCAGTCATAAAGGCATTTTCAACATCATGGAAGGGTGACACCTAGGCCCTCAGGTTGAGTTCTTCTTTGTGCTGGCTGAGGAGAAGCCCACAGACTGAGATCTCCTGTGGGCCCCTCCCAAAATGGGGGCCTCTTCTTTTTTTTTTTTGACCCTCTACTTTAGTAAGCCCAAAAAGTAAAAATTATAATAATAAAAAGACTGACAGCTCCAGATGGACAGATATGCCTGAAGGTGAAGAGAGACACATACATAGGCACGCAGCAACCTATAGACCCATAAAAAGCACAGCTCCTCAGTCACCCTTGGGCACACAGCCATCACAGCTGATACGCCGTAACAGGGGCAAGAACACACAAGTAATGATAGGCAGACCTGAACATGTTTAGGGACCCAAAAGAGTGTGAACTAACTCTGCCAAAAATGCAATTTAAGCAGATTTAATGCTGATAGTACCCAGACTGAAGGTACACAGGCACATTTGGAACCAAACATGTGCAAAATCATGGGCACTGCATAAGAGAAATGCGAGGCAGTCAAAGGGACCAGAACCTAGTTCAGTTTTCCCACTTCCATGCTGTGTGGTTGGATGAATCACTTACCCCCTCTAGTCTTGATTTCTTCATATATGAGTGGATGATCCCCAGCGTTCTTCCCAAGCGCAACATGTGTAGCATGGGGAAGGGCAGGGGCTGCTGGTGTGAGATTTAAGTCTAGGGAAGTCCCTTAGACCCTAGGGTCCTAGGCCACTTCACTCCTCTCATGTCATTCCCACAATTCTGCACATGCTTGGTTCCACACGTGCCTGTGTACCTTTAGCCTGTGTAATAGCAGCATTAGTTTCAGATTTCAGAAACACCTTAAAGGATGTCCTGGTTGGGCTCCCCTGGTGGCGCAGATGGTAGAGGATGTCCTGGTGGTCTTTGATCTGCTGCAAACTCTGGGAGATGGTGAAGGACAGGGAAGCCTGGTGTGCTACAGTCTATGGAGTGGCAGAGTCAGACACCACCTAATGACTAAAGAACAACAGCAAAGTAGCTGTGTGTCAGTCTTTGGGAATTGGGGTTGGGTAACCAGTCCTACTTAGCTTTAGTTAGCAGTCATAAAGGCATTTTCAACATCATGGAAGGGTGACACCTAGGCCCTCAGGTTGAGTTCTTCTTTGTGCTGGCTGAGGAGAAGCCCACAGACTGAGATCTCCTGTGGGCCCCTCCCAAAATGGGGGCCTCTTCTTCTTTTCTTTTTTTTTTTTGGACCCTGCTAACTTTCTTGAAAGCATGTGTTGGCCATGTGACACCTTCTCAGAGTGAGGAGTAGCCCTTTTCTAGAGAAAGAACTGACAGAGATTCAGAGCCTGGGCAATAAAGGTAAGAGGCAAGGCTTGAGGCTGAGGCTCACTCATACCCTTTCCCCACCGCCTCCAAGCTCTTCCTACACAGAGTTCCAGTGGCCAGTGAACTCTTCTTTCCAGTCAGGAACTGTGGGGAAATTCACCTTACTAGAATGGGAGACTAGAATCACAGCCCTCAGTAGCTTTATCACACACACACACACGCACACACAACACAAGCATTCCTACAAGGTGTGCTGCCTGGAAAGAAAGTGAAAGTGTTAGCCACTCACTCCTGTCCAGCTCTTTGGGGATCCGTAGTCTCTGTCCACAGAATTCTCCAGGCAAGAGTACTGGAGTGGATTGCCATTCCCTTCTCCAGGCGATCTTTCCCACTCAGGGATCGAAACTGAGTCTCCCACATTGCAAGTGGATTCTTTACTGTTTGAGCCACAAGGGAAGCCTGTAAAGAATGTTGGATTAAAAGTTACAGAAACAGAACTTCATTCTAGTCCTTCCTCCTCTGTGACCTACTAGTTATATAACTGGGCAACATCACTCCATTTTTGTTTTCTCATCAGTTTTCTTATCAGTAAAAGGGAGAAATTGGGCCAGAAGATATTTGCAAATGTGTCAGTTTTCCAGTCAAATCCTTTAATATAAGGAATAATTCTCAGAGAGTGGACAAGTCAGGGTATTTTTCATTTCTCTGGGAATTTTTTTTTCACCATAAAAATGAGAGGGTGAGATGGACTATCACAGTGGTTCTCAACAAGTGGAGCCAATCAGTTCCTTGGGAAGCTTTTAAAAAACATAGATACCCTTGCCCCATCCTGGAGCTACTAATTAAGTGGCACAAATAGTAATAAACTTGAATATAGCAACACCTAAAAAGATAAAACATGAGACCTAGAATTGTAATCCACAGGGCTGTATCAATGTCTGATTACTGAATAGGCAAGAATCAATTAAGCCCACAGACTGAGATCTTTCCCTCCAAAATGGGCCTCTTCTTTTTTTTTTTTGGACCCTGCTAACTTTCTTGAAAGCATGTGTTGGCCATGTGACACCTTCTCAGAGTGAGGAGTAGCCCTTTTCTAGAGAAAGAACTGACAGAGATTCAGAGCCTGGGCAATAAAGGTAAGAGGCAAGGCTTGAGGCTGAGGCTCACTCATACCCTTTCCCCACCGCCTCCAAGCTCTTCCTACACAGAGTTCCAGTGGCCAGTGAACTCTTCTTTCCAGTCAGGAACTGTGGGGAAATTCACCTTACTAGAATGGGAGACTAGAATCACAGCCCTCAGTAGCTTTATCACACACACACACGCACACACAACACAAGCATTCCTACAAGGTGTGCTGCCTGGAAAGAAAGTGAAAGTGTTAGCCACTCACTCCTGTCCAGCTCTTTGGGGATCCGTAGTCTCTGTCCACAGAATTCTCCAGGCAAGAGTACTGGAGTGGATTGCCATTCCCTTCTCCAGGCGATCTTTCCCACTCAGGGATCGAAACTGAGTCTCCCACATTGCAAGTGGATTCTTTACTGTTTGAGCCACAAGGGAAGCCTGTAAAGAATGTTGGATTAAAAGTTACAGAAACAGAACTTCATTCTAGTCCTTCCTCCTCTGTGACCTACTAGTTATATAACTGGGCAACATCACTCCATTTTTGTTTTCTCATCAGTTTTCTTATCAGTAAAAGGGAGAAATTGGGCCAGAAGATATTTGCAAATGTGTCAGTTTTCCAGTCAAATCCTTTAATATAAGGAATAATTCTCAGAGAGTGGACAAGTCAGGGTATTTTTCATTTCTCTGGGAATTTTTTTTTCACCATAAAAATGAGAGGGTGAGATGGACTATCACAGTGGTTCTCAACAAGTGGAGCCAATCAGTTCCTTGGGAAGCTTTTAAAAAACATAGATACCCTTGCCCCATCCTGGAGCTACTAATTAAGTGGCACAAATAGTAATAAACTTGAATATAGCAACACCTAAAAAGATAAAACATGAGACCTAGAATTGTAATCCACAGGGCTGTATCAATGTCTGATTACTGAATAGGCAAGAATCAATTACGTAGGTCACCCACAAAGCAGAGGCATCTCCCCTCCATACTGATTATTCTGTTTGCCCTTCTACCACTCAGATCCATTCCTGGTCCTTCTCCACCTTGACCCTGGAGGCCGACCTCTATGAACTATATCCCCATGGTTCTCTTGTCCTCTGGCTTCCGAGCTCAGTTAATGAGAGGCAGAGGCTGGCCTGTGGTTGGGAGAGAACATGGTTGAAACGCCCCTGCCACTCAGCTGCTGGGTGAGTCTGAGTTTCCAGTAGTGGCTGTGCTCCTGGATGGCTGCAACTCCAGGTTCCCACCCTCGACCTCAGGCCCTGGGTTGGCAACAGCTTCCTGCTGTTGCCAGTCTTCAACCCTGGCTGAAGAGTCACCACCAGTGACTCTTCCGCTCTGACTAGTTTCTTTAACCCTGCCCACATCTCTGCCATTTCATAAGCTATATCCTTGCATGTGTCGGCAATGTGATTGATTGTCATCAAGGAATAAGAGGCATTGCCCTCTTCCCTGAGAGAAAGATCTTATCTAATTTCATTCCTATGAATAAGATTTCTCTGTAAAATAAAGTTCTATTTACTATGTAGTATTTTTATGCTGCTTGCATATTATAAGAGGCAGAAAATAACATCCCTTCCTCTCTGTACCTATAGCTACCGATTTCACACAACTTTGTAATTTTCTCTCTGTTTGCTTTGTCTCCCCTATCAAAGTTTGAGTGTGTTCATCCATTCATTCAACAAATGTTTACTGAGCACCAAGGATATCCTAGCCACTTTGTTCGATGCTGAGGTTTAAACATTTTAGGAAGATACAGGTTCTAAGAATTTCCTGGTGGTCCAGTGGTTAGGACTCCACACTTTTACTGCTGAGGTTCCAGGTCGAATCTCTGGTCCAGGAAATAAGGTCCCACATGCCAGGCGATATAACTAAAAGAAAAATAAATACAGATTCTGTCCGCATGGAGTTCAGCTCAGGCAGGCAAGTAAAAAATAATTTTGGAGTGTGTAAAAACAAACAGCATGAGACCTAGACTTGTAATCCACAGGGCTGTATCAATGTCTGATTACTGAATAGGCAAGAATCAATTACGTAGGTCACCCACAAAGCAGAGGCATCTCCCCTCCATACTGATTATTCTGTTTGCCCTTCTACCACTCAGATCCATTCCTGGTCCTTCTCCACCTTGACCCTGGAGGCCGACCTCTATGAACTATATCCCCATGGTTCTCTTGTCCTCTGGCTTCCGAGCTCAGTTAATGAGAGGCAGAGGCTGGCCTGTGGTTGGGAGAGAACATGGTTGAAACGCCCTGCCACTCAGCTGCTGGGTGAGTCTGAGTTTCCAGTAGTGGCTGTGCTCCTGGATGGCTGCAACTCCAGGTTCCCACCCTCGACCTCAGGCCCTGGGTTGGCAACAGCTTCCTGCTGTTGCCAGTCTTCAACCCTGGCTGAAGAGTCACCACCAGTGACTCTTCCGCTCTGACTAGTTTCTTTAACCCTGCCCACATCTCTGCCATTTCATAAGCTATATCCTTGCATGTGTCGGCAACGTGATTGATTGTCATCAAGGAATAAGAGGCATTGCCCTCTTCCCTGAGAGAAAGATCTTATCTAATTTCATTCCTATGAATAAGATTTCTCTGTAAAATAAAGTTCTATTTACTATGTAGTATTTTTATGCTGCTTGCATATTATAAGAGGCAGAAAATAACATCCCTTCCTCTCTGTACCTATAGCTACCGATTTCACACAACTTTGTAATTTTCTCTCTGTTTGCTTTGTCTCCCCTA
Organism: Tragulus kanchil; assembly: GCA_022376925.1. Lineage (NCBI taxonomy): Eukaryota > Metazoa > Chordata > Mammalia > Artiodactyla > Tragulidae > Tragulus > Tragulus kanchil. The sequence continues at coordinate 64,833,919 of JAIOJX010000006.1, read as the reverse complement.
TCAAAGTTTGAGTGTGTTCATCCATTCATTCAACAAATGTTTACTGAGCACCAAGGATATCCTAGCCACTTTGTTCGATGCTGAGGTTTAAACATTTTAGGAAGATACAGGTTCTAAGAATTTCCTGGTGGTCCAGTGGTTAGGACTCCACACTTTTACTGCTGAGGTTCCAGGTCGAATCTCTGGTCCAGGAAATAAGGTCCCACATGCCAGGCGATATAACTAAAAGAAAAATAAATACAGATTCTGTCCGCATGGAGTTCAGCTCAGGCAGGCAAGTAAAAAATAATTTTGGAGTGTGGCAGTTGAAGTAATTGAGGTATGAAGGTATGTCTCCTGTGACATCAAAAAGACATCAGAATCGGGCTTCCTTGGTGGTCCAGTGGGTAAGGACACCACCTTGCAGTGCAAGGGGCGCCGGTTTGATCCCTGCCTGGGAAGATCCCACATGCCGTGGAGCAGCTGGACTGATGTGTCCAATTACCGAGCCGGAGCTCTGGGGCGCATGCGCCCAGAGCCGACGCTCTGCGACAACAGAGGCCACCGCGATGGGAGGCCCACAGGAGCCAAAGAACAAAGACGGATGAAAATAGAGAAATGAAAGACCAATAGAAGTGGCCCGCCCGTCCATCTCCCTCCCTTCCCCTACCCCCCAAAAAGATAAATAAATAAAAAATAAATGTTAAAAAAAAAAAAAGACATCAGAATCACTCAGCGTGTCTTGAGGAATTGAGAAAGCTGAGGCTAAATCTGCAAAAATGAGTTGGTTTTGGCTGAGTAGAAACTAATGTTCTTGGTGCCAACTAAAAACTGTCACTTGCCTTCTGCCTGTACAAGGTCACTAGCCACTGTACTCGCTGACCTTTACCATACTCTGAAAGGAGATCAAGGTGGAGATTAGGAATCTCCACCTCTGTGCTCTGGAAAAAACTGGCAGAACAGGCTTTCAGACAGTTAGACATTTTCAGCAGATTTTATGACCCTAGTTTCTTGCATCTTCTCATATCTAGAACAGCACTGGTATCAATAACAGAGATATCTGCTCCTCATGACTAGCACTTTCTTTTTACTAGCTACCGATTTCACACAACTTTGTAATTTTCTCTCTGTTTGTTTTCTCCCTATCAAAGTTTGAGTGTGTTCATCCATTCATTACTGTTACGACACCAAGGATATCCTAGCCACTTTGTTCGATGCTGAGGTTTAAACATTTTAGGAAGATACAGGTTCTAAGAATTTCCTGGTGGTCCAGTGGTTAGGACTCCACACTTTTACTGCTGAGGTTCCAGGTCGAATCTCTGGTCCAGGAAATAAGGTCCCACATGCCAGGCGATATAACTAAAAGAAAAATAAATACAGATTCTGTCCGCATGGAGTTCAGCTCAGGCAGGCAAGTAAAAAATAATTTTGGAGTGTGGCAGTTGAAGTAATTGAGGTATGAAGGTATGTCTCCTGTGACATCAAAAAGACATCAGAATCGGGCTTCCTTGGTGGTCCAGTGGGTAAGGACACCACCTTGCAGTGCAAGGGGCGCCGGTTTGATCCCTGCCTGGGAAGATCCCACATGCCGTGGAGCAGCTGGACTGATGTGTCCAATTACCGAGCCGGAGCTCTGGAGCGCATGCGCCCAGAGCCGGCGCTCTGCGACAACAGAGGCCACCGCGATGGGAGGCCCACAGGAGCCAAAGAACAAAGACGGATGAAAATGGAAAAATGAAAGACCAATAGAAGTGGCCCGCCCGTTCCCCTCCCTCCCCACCCTACCCCCCAAAAAGATAAATAAATAAAAAATAAATGTTAAAAAAAAAAAAAGACATCAGAATCACTCAGCGTGTCTTGAGGAATTGAGAAAGCTGAGGCTAAATCTGCAAAAATGAGTTGGTTTTGGCTGAGTAGAAACTAATGTTCTTGGTGCCAACTAAAAACTGTCACTTGCCTTCTGCCTGTACAAGGTCACTAGCCACTGTACTCGCTGACCTTTACCATACTCTGAAAGGAGATCAAGGTGGAGATTAGGAATCTCCACCTCTGTGCTCTGGAAAAAACTGGCAGAACAGGCTTTCAGACAGTTAGACATTTTCAGCAGATTTTATGACCCTAGTTTCTTGCATCTTCTCATATCTAGAACAGCACTGGTATCAATAACAGAGATATCTGCTCCTCATGACTAGCAGCAGGGTTTTGTGACTAGCAGCCACCCTTGGCCCAGATGTGTGTGTGACTGCACATGTCCCTCTCCACTAAAACCATGTATTATACTCCCCCTCATCTTTGGAGCAGTTCCTCAGATCTGTCTGAAACACTGTATCCCAGGCTATAGTCTTCATTTTCCCTCAATAAAATTTAACTCAAACTCTCACATTGGGCGTTTTTGTTTTTACTTCCCATTCCACATAGGACAGGAGGGATCACGTGTGTACGAGGAAACACAAGAGACACACTGAATGCACAGGGAAATACCTGTCATCCTGGGGAAAGCAGGGAAGTAACAATCATGAACCTGGAGAAGTAAGAAGGAGGCAGGCCAGAAGGGATCTGAAGGTTCTGCCAGCCAGTTTGGACTTGACCTAGTAGATGGCAGGAAGCCAATTGTCCTCTGTTCCTTAGTGTCTGTGATTGTTTTCAGTTCTCACACACCAGACACATGGAGGATACACAGAAATAGTGACCAAGCATCTTCCTGGACTTGCCTTGCTTCCTCTTGTGGGGCTTTTGCTCACCAGTAGCCTCCTCCATCTCTGAGTGCCATGGTTTTGCCCTAGGATATTTTCTCCTTATTCAATTTGCCTCATTTGGCATTGTAACCCAGCTCTAAACTTTTTACCTGATTTCAGACCTACCGCTGGATCTCAGTTAATTTCTCCACATCTATTCCAGATTCCCAGAACACTTCTAACCAGCTCTCACAAACACCCCACCCCATCCCACCACTGCCCCCCTTGCAAGATCTGGTGAGGAAAATCAGACAATGATGAATAAACATTAAAGAGGGTGTGACAAGTTTAGATGTTCTGATAGCAATGCAGGGGGAATGAGTTGAATGTGTGTGCCAAGTGGGAGGAGTCAGTTACCAATATGGAGCTCAAAACGTAGACTTGGAAGTCATAGCCGTTCTGAAGACTGTATGGAAACAATTAACCCGGGAAGTCTTGACAGAGTAGAGAAAAGGAACTAGACCAAGCCCTGAGGGTCACAGTATTTCAGAGTAAAGAAAAATAGGAAGAATCAGAAGACAAATACAAAGGTCAACAGACATGTCAAAGATGTTTCTGATGCCTCCAGTACACTCACCTGAAAGAGACAGACACACCCAGAGAAGCATCTGTTCACACAGCTGATCTACAGCATTTGTGGTTTGGCTTCCTCCTTCCAGAACAGGTGACAGATGGTGGTTCTGTTTCCTCATTGGAGCAGGCAGGTCAGAAGCTTTGAAGACAGAGGGAGGACAATGACACATCTTCATTCCTGACCATGAGCTCCAACAGTTCATGGTCTGTTGTGAGGCTCCATTCTCTCAACCATAGCCCAGGGCATTTCTGCAGGTCTCTCCTGCCCCCTCTGCTTACAGGAGTCAACCTAGGAGTACCAAATCCTAGTGGTAACTCATCCTTTGAAGATACTGGTTCCAGAATGCTTCTTTCCTGCTTGACCCCACTTGAACCCAGCAGGGGAGCCCTGCAGTAGATGATATAACCCATGATTCATGGTCTGCTTCTGGAACCTTTAGGAAAAGGACAAGGGTTTTTAGTAAAATTCACCTTTCCAAAACCTCCATTATGGCTAAATTTTAATGTTATCTTGAGATACCCTGTGGGTCACTGTCCCTAAGGACATTCTGGGCTCTTTGTTTGACTTCTGAACTTGAGGCTGGACACACCCGGGTTCCTGTCCTTCTTTCCTTTCCTTTGTCTATTGACAGGGACATCATTAGACCTTAGCCACAAGTGGATTTCTCTAACTGTAAAACTACTAAATCAAGGGTCTCCTAATAGGGTTAAATGCCAGAGATGCCTCAGGGGGGATTCCTAATTTTGGTGGGGTATGTGGGAGTAGATCACCTCCAACGCACGAAGCATCTAACGTTCCAAACTCTGTGACTTCCAAGAGTTTTACTCACTCCTTGTACTGGGGTCAACCAAGTTCAGCTGTCACACCACTAGCCTCAGTCCTCCCCTCCATCCAGACCCTCAGTGCTCTGGGTTGCACAGTTGGGTGACTCCTTCCTCAGTGTTGGGAAGTTAGTATGAGGAAATAGAAACAAGAAAAGGAAGTGACTTGAGGGTTGAAAAAACAAAGCCCTGAGGGTCACAGTATTTCAGAGTAAAGAAAAATAGGAAGAATCAGAAGACAAATACAAAGGTCAACAGACATGTCAAAGATGTTTCTGATGCCTCCAGTACACTCACCTGAAAGAGACAGACACACCCAGAGAAGCATCTGTTCACACAGCTGATCTACAGCATTTGTGGTTTGGCTTCCTCCTTCCAGAACAGGTGACAGATGGTGGTTCTGTTTCCTCATTGGAGCAGGCAGGTCAGAAGCTTTGAAGACAGAGGGAGGACAATGACACATCTTCATTCCTGACCATGAGCTCCAACAGTTCATGGTCTGTTGTGAGGCTCCATTCTCTCAACCATAGCCCAGGGCATTTCTGCAGGTCTCTCCTGCCCCCTCTGCTTACAGGAGTCAACCTAGGAGTACCAAATCCTAGTGGTAACTCATCCTTTGAAGATACTGGTTCCAGAATGCTTCTTTCCTGCTTGACCCCACTTGAACCCAGCAGGGGAGCCCTGCAGTAGATGATATAACCCATGATTCATGGTCTGCTTCTGGAACCTTTAGGAAAAGGACAAGGGTTTTTAGTAAAATTCACCTTTCCAAAACCTCCATTATGGCTAAATTTTAATGTTATCTTGAGATACCCTGTGGGTCACTGTCCCTAAGGACATTCTGGGCTCTTTGTTTGACTTCTGAACTTGAGGCTGGACACACCCGGGTTCCTGTCCTTCTTTCCTTTCCTTTGTCTATTGACAGGGACATCATTAGACCTTAGCCACAAGTGGATTTCTCTAACTGTAAAACTACTAAATCAAGGGTCTCCTAATAGGGTTAAATGCCAGAGATGCCTCAGGGGGGATTCCTAATTTTGGTGGGGTATGTGGGAGTAGATCACCTCCAACGCACGAAGCATCTAACGTTCCAAACTCTGTGACTTCCAAGAGTTTTACTCACTCCTTGTACTGGGGTCAACCAAGTTCAGCTGTCACACCACTAGCCTCAGTCCTCCCCTCCATCCAGACCCTCAGTGCTCTGGGTTGCACAGTTGGGTGACTCCTTCCTCAGTGTTGGGAAGTTAGTATGAGGAAATAGAAACAAGAAAAAGGAAGTGACTGAGGGTTGATCAAGACGAGGGTTTTGAGAAATAAATAAAAACCTAGAAGATCCCATGTATCAAGCCTCAGGACCCCGAATGAGTAATTCTGTCCTCAACATCAGCTCCTTAAGGACCAGTCTTAGAGTAACAGTCCAGGGGAGACCTTTCAGTCTCTTCCTCTCAAAGACTCCATCTTGACCCTTCTCCTAGTTACCTTGCACAGATACAATCATTTGTTCATGTAACTGGTATTTATCAACCACTTAGAGTGGCCAAACTGGATCTGGGACCCCAGATATGCACAAAACAGAACTTTCCTATCCTTGTGGAGCTCATGGTCCAGCAGGAGAGGCTAGTGAAGTGACCATAGACTCAACTTCCTACCTCCACCCCACCCCAATCTCCTAGGTCTCCAAGACCAGAACACTGAGCAGGGACAGCGAGGGCTGGTTGAACCTTTCCAAAGCTTCCTCCTAATTGGGTGGGAAGTGAGGCAAAGCCAGTAAGGCTGCACCCTTTGCAGGGGTCCAGAGAGTCATGTGTGTTACGCCAGCCCTCTCCAAATCCTTTCCTAGTCCAGCTTGGCTTCCTGTCTCCCATCCAGAGAAGAGTGGACATTGGGAACATGTAATACACAGGTGAACTGAGAACATCCAGATGTACAAGCTGGGTTTAGAAAAGAGAGAGGAACTAGAGGTCCAATCACCAACATTCACTGGATCATAAGGAAAGCAAGAGAATTCCAGAAAACATCTACTTTTGTTTCATTGACTATGCTAAAGCCTTTGACTGTGTGCATCACAACAAACTGTAGCAAATCCTTAAAGAGATAGGAATACAGACCACTTTACCTGCCTCCTGAGAAACCTGTGTGAAAGTCAAAAGCAACAATTAGAATCAGACATGGAACAAATGACTGGTTCAAAATTGGCAAAGGAGTACAACAAGGCCATATGTCATCATCCTGCTTACTTAACTTGTATACAGAGAACATCATATGAAATGCCTGAATGAATTAATCACAAAGTGGAATTAAGATTGACAGAGGAGGACTGATTTACCCTGGTAGGTCAGTGGTAAAGAGTTCACCTGCCAATGCAGGAGGCATAGGTTCGATCTCTGATCCAGGAAGATCCCACATGCTGTGGAGCAACTAAGCCCTTGAGCCACAACTATTGAGCCTGCACTCTAGAGCCTCAGAGCTGCAACTATGAGCCCATGTGTCACAGCTACTGAAGCCCTAGAACCTGAGTTCCACAACAAGAGAAGTCACAGCAACAAGAAGCCTGTTCACCTCAACTAGAGAGTAGCCCCCACTCTCTGCAACTAGAGAAGAACCTGTGGCAGCAGAGAAAGCCCAGTATAGCCTAAAATAAATAAATACAAGGAAAACTATCTTAAAAAAACAAAGATCATAAAAATATAAAAGATTGCTGGAAGAAATATCAACAACTTCAGATATGCAGATAATACAGGACATTCCTAATGACAGGAAGTAAAGAGGAACTAAAGAAGCTTTGATGAGAGTGAAAGAGGAGAGTGAAAAGTCTAGCTTAAAACTCAACATCCAAAAAATTAAGATCATGGCATCCTATCCCATTGCTTCATGGCAAATAGAGGAGAAATAGTGGAAACAATGACAGATTTTAGCTTCTTAGGCTCCAAACTAACCGTGGATGGTAACTGTAGCCGTGACAGTGAAAGGCTCTTGGTCCGGGAAGGAGAGCTATAACAAACCTAGACAGCATATTAAATAGCAGAGACTTTGCCAACAAAGGTCTGTATACTCAAAGCTATGGTTTTTCCAGTGGTCCTATACGGACGGATATGACCGTTAGACCATAAAGAAGGCTGAGTTCCAAAGAAATGATGCTTTCGAATTGTGGTGCTATAGAAGACTCAAGAGTCCCTTGGGGACTTCCCTGCTGGTTCAGTGGTTAAGAATCCGCCTGCCAAAGCAGGGGACGAGGGTTTGATCCTTGGCCTGGGAAAATTCCAGATGCCGTGGAACTAACCCTGTGCACAGGGGCAACTAGCCCTGGCACTGCAATTGCTGAGCTTGTGTGCTACAACTACTGAAACCTGAGCACAGTAACTGGAGTAGCTTTCGTCACTTCAACTGGAGAAATTAATTAATTCTTTAAAAATGGTCCCTTGAACTGCAAGGAGATCAAACCAGTCAATCCTAAAGGAAATCAACCCGGAATATTCATTGGAAAGACTAATGCTGAAGCTGAAGCTCCAATACTTTGGCCACCTGATGCAAAGAGACAACTCCTTGGAAAAAGCCTGATGTTGAGAAGAACAGAAGGCAAAGGAAGCCCAGTGCGGTGCAGTCCACGGGGCTGCAAAGAGTCAGACACAACTCAGTGACTGAACAATAACAAATACACATGTATTGCAACAGGATTTAAACTGTAAATTAAAACAGCACTGCACTGAAGGCTTCCTGCCCCCAGACTTCTGCAGCAGTCCTTGAGAAGGTTGGAAAAGATCCAAACTGGAGTAGTGGACTTAGAGCGTAGAGAGAGGATTTTCATGAAGTCCTTTCCCATATGAGAGTTCTGTCATCCCAATGTGGTCTTTTACAAAGCTTAGGGATAAAATTTGTCTATGAGGCTCTTAAAAAGAATCTCTTTTAATTGTGAAAGTAATACATATTCATTATGAAAAGTATGGAAAAGATAGAAAAGCATTAATAATAAGAATCACCTATAAGGCCACAGTTTTTTAGAGTAAACAATGACCAGATTTTAGCTTCTTAGGCTCCAAACTAACCGTGGATGGTAACTGTAGCCGTGACAGTGAAAGGCTCTTGGTCCGGGAAGGAGAGCTATAACAAACCTAGACAGCATATTAAATAGCAGAGACTTTGCCAACAAAGGTCTGTATACTCAAAGCTATGGTTTTTCCAGTGGTCCTATACGGACGGATATGACCGTTAGACCATAAAGAAGGCTGAGTTCCAAAGAAATGATGCTTTCGAATTGTGGTGCTATAGAAGACTCAAGAGTCCCTTGGGGATTTCCCCTGGTGGTTCAGTGGTTAAGAATCCGCCTGCCAAAGCAGGGGACGAGGGTTTGATCCTTGGCCTGGGAAAATTCCAGATGCCGTGGAACTAACCCTGTGCACAGGGGCAACTAGCCCTGGCACTGCAATTGCTGAGCTTGTGTGCTACAACTACTGAAACCTGAGCACAGTAACTGGAGTAGCTTTCGTCACTTCAACTGGAGAAATTAATTAATTCTTTAAAAATGGTCCCTTGAACTGCAAGGAGATCAAACCAGTCAATCCTAAAGGAAATCAACCCGGAATATTCATTGGAAAGACTAATGCTGAAGCTGAAGCTCCAATACTTTGGCCACCTGATGCAAAGAGACAACTCCTTGGAAAAAGCCTGATGTTGAGAAGAACAGAAGGCAAAGGAAGCCCAGTGCGGTGCAGTCCACGGGGCTGCAAAGAGTCAGACACAACTCAGTGACTGAACAATAACAAATACACATGTATTGCAACAGGATTTAAACTGTAAATTAAAACAGCACTGCACTGAAGGCTTCCTGCCCCCAGACTTCTGCAGCAGTCCTTGAGAAGGTTGGAAAAGATCCAAACTGGAGTAGTGGACTTAGAGCGTAGAGAGAGGATTTTCATGAAGTCCTTTCCCATATGAGAGTTCTGTCATCCCAATGTGGTCTTTTACAAAGCTTAGGGATAAAATTTGTCTATGAGGCTCTTAAAAAGAATCTCTTTTAATTGTGAAAGTAATACATATTCATTATGAAAAGTATGGAAAAGATAGAAAAGCATTAATAATAAGAATCACCTATAAGGCCACAGTCTAGAGATAATCACCGGTGAATATTTTTGCATATTTTCTTCCAATTGTTTGACACGTACACTTTAAGTTTTAAAACATAAATTAACTATAATTTAATTTTCCCATATTGCTGAACATGTATATGTTTTTTCTAATATAAATGACACTGTAATGAGCATATTCCACACAATTCTTTGCCCACATCTTTGGTTATTCTCTTAGGAAAAAATTCTTACAAGTAAGATGATTAAGCCAAAGGAAATTATTATATTTATGATTCACCAACATCACTCCAGCTAAATAGCCCAATTATTCTCCCAAAAAAAGCCTCTGTTTTTGTGATGGCTATGAAGCACAATAGTTCATCTGGGAAATAAACATGTAAATTCTTCACTTAAGCCTGATACAAAGATCACATTTTTGTTTCAATCAATTTCCTATAAGCTCTACTTCCTGTATTAATAATAAAAAATGTTTTCAGTGTTTTCTCTCTATATGCTAGACACCGTATTGGGTGCTTTGCCTATATATATATCTTTTAATAATTCAGTTTATTTAGTTATTTATTGTTGATTTGATTTTTTTGTTTGGCTGCTTGGCTTGTGAGATCTTAGTTCCTTGACCAGGGATCAGACCCATGCCCTCCGCAGTGGAAGCTCAGAGTCTTAACCAATGGACTTCCGGGGAATTCATTCCTGGTATATATTTTAATTCTTACAATATCTTTTTTTATGCAGGCACTATTAATGTCTCCATGAGGAACCTGAGGCTCAGAGAGGCTACGAGACTTGACTTAGGTCACATAGGAGGAAACAGAAATTACAAACACCCCAAAATTCTTTAGTTAACATTGACCAGAAATTATATCTAAAGCCAGAGAGCACAAGCTTTAATTTGCCCTTTAACGAGGATTCTCGAAGAGAATCAGGTGTCTGTTGACACAGCTGCTTGGAGACAAAGTTTTCAGCTGGCCTTACATCCTGGATAGATAATTTAAAGAGTAGAGAATATTTACATGTCATTATCATAAAATATATGCTAAATCTATATTAATTTATTGCTTGTCATTATAGAGTTGAGCTTCTAAATTTGTTTGCTAAGAGGCAAAGAACTTCCTTGTAATAGGACAGGTTGTTTTCCATGGCTTCAAGGATTGCTGACTAACAACATTTAGCCCGTAAATATTTTTTGAAGAAATTACTCCTATTAAGATGTTTTTTGTATGAAACTGGGTTCTTTAATCAAGACTATAGACTGTATTTGTCATAAGGCATTGCATTCATCAGTCAACTTGTAATGATTAACTCCCTATGACTTCCTTAACGTAATTAAGTAAATTTACTAATAAAGGTGACTGAGCTTGTTTGTTGCACAACACCATGACCACTGCCTTTGATATCTGTTCCCATGGTGCCTTCATCAATTTGTTCTTTTACAGCTGTCATCTCGATTTATAAATATGGGCACAATTAATGAGACTATTTGATTAACTTTTCCCCCACTGGATTAGAAGTTCCATAAGAGATGAGACCACGCCTGTATCTGGTCACTATTGTATCGCCAATGTTTAACACAGAGCCTGGCACATGGCAGATATTCAATAAATATTTGGCAAATAAATGAGTGAATGCCTGATTAATCACACCATACAGCCTGTGGGGATCCCACTGAGTGAGGAGAGCTAGAAATGATGAAAAGGGAGAAATAGAAAGACTGAGGATTGTGGCCACAGGATTAAAAACCCACTGGTAACGAGGTGGGCGGAAATCAGAAAGTTCAGAGTCTTAACCAATGGACTTCCGGGGAATTCATTCCTGGTATATATTTTAATTCTTACAATATCTTTTTTTATGCAGGCACTATTAATGTCTCCATGAGGAACCTGAGGCTCAGAGAGGCTACGAGACTTGACTTAGGTCACATAGGAGGAAACAGAAATTACAAACACCCCAAAATTCTTTAGTTAACATTGACCAGAAATTATATCTAAAGCCAGAGAGCACAAGCTTTAATTTGCCCTTTAACGAGGATTCTCGAAGAGAATCAGGTGTCTGTTGACACAGCTGCTTGGAGACAAAGTTTTCAGCTGGCCTTACATCCTGGATAGATAATTTAAAGAGTAGAGAATATTTACATGTCATTATCATAAAATATATGCTAAATCTATATTAATTTATTGCTTGTCATTATAGAGTTGAGCTTCTAAATTTGTTTGCTAAGAGGCAAAGAACTTCCTTGTAATAGGACAGGTTGTTTTCCATGGCTTCAAGGATTGCTGACTAACAACATTTAGCCCGTAAATATTTTTTGAAGAAATTACTCCTATTAAGATGTTTTTTGTATGAAACTGGGTTCTTTAATCAAGACTATAGACTGTATTTGTCATAAGGCATTGCATTCATCAGTCAACTTGTAATGATTAACTCCCTATGACTTCCTTAACGTAATTAAGTAAATTTACTAATAAAGGTGACTGAGCTTGTTTGTTGCACAACACCATGACCACTGCCTTTGATATCTGTTCCCATGGTGCCTTCATCAATTTGTTCTTTTACAGCTGTCATCTCGATTTATAAATATGGGCACAATTAATGAGACTATTTGATTAACTTTTCCCCCACTGGATTAGAAGTTCCATAAGAGATGAGACCACGCCTGTATCTGGTCACTATTGTATCGCCAATGTTTAACACAGAGCCTGGCACATGGCAGATATTCAATAAATATTTGGCAAATAAATGAGTGAATGCCTGATTAATCACACCATACAGCCTGTGGGGATCCCACTGAGTGAGGAGAGCTAGAAATGATGAAAAGGGAGAAATAGAAAGACTGAGGATTGTGGCCACAGGATTAAAAACCCACTGGTAACGAGGTGGCGAATGGCCTGACTAAAACAGAAGCAAAGACTTTCAAACCATGTTCCTACAGAATTTCAGTGGTTCCTTAATGTTCTGTGAGTTGGCCTTTATACCACTTAAAATAATTCTAGACTTGTTTTCAATTAAACTTTCTCAACCTTAAATTTTTATTTCATGTGTTTTTTTAAAAAAATAAAATTTCAAGTTTTACTTATTTATATATATATTTGGCTGTGCAGGGTCTTAGTTGCAGCAGAGGGGTCTTTTAGCTGCAGTATATGGGATCTAATTCCCTGACCAGTGTTTGAACCCAGGCCCTCTCCATTGGGAACATGGAGTCTTAGCCACTGGTCCACCAGGGACGTCCCTTTGTGTGTTTTTCTTAACTTGTTGATAACTGCTATTCGCTGTCTATACAAAGACCTAGCATATTGTGGCACGTTATGTAACATACAGTCAGCTAAAATTTAATGTATTAATGCATCATAAAGTTCAAAAATAATAATATGACAGCTTATTTGAAAAAATCTGGGGAAGAGGGTTGCAGATGGTAGGATTTGTGTTTAGGTGGCAAGGGCTAGGAGACTCCATACTAAAGTTTTGAAACACCTTAGAACTGTGTTGTGGGCAATGCCTAGATAGAATGTTGTCCCAGGAAAACTTAGATCTGACCAGAGAAAAGTCAGCTCTTTTGTGACTGTCTTGTCCCACCAGCTTGGGCTAATCTTCTGGTTAATTAAATATAACCACAATATTTTCAAAATATTTTCTTCTATCCTTTGACTTTGTAATTTGCAGGGATCTAAATTCAGGATTTAGCATTTTTCCTCTTATGCTTAATCCCTGCTGATTCTTGTCCATGGCACCTCTGTGGGTCCAGATTTTGGCAATGAGTTCCATGGGTTCTGCCCATCCTCCCTGCTAAGGACTGAATCGTGTCTCTTCTCAAAGATTAAAGCCCTGACCCCCAGTATGACAATATTTGGAAATAGGGCTTTGGAGAGGTATTTAGGGTTAGATGCAGTCATGTGGGTGAGGTTGTCTTGATGGGATTAGTGACCCTCTAGAAGAGACACCAGAGAGGGTGCCCTCCCCCTTGCTCTCCCCCTCTCTGCATCTTTCTCCCCACCAATGATACAACAGCTAGAAGACACCCGTCTTCAGGCCAGGTAGAGCACCCTCACCAGAACCTGACCATTCTGGCATCTTGATCTTAGAGTTTCAGCCTCTAGAACTACTCTTTCAGCCACCCAGCCTATGGCATTTGGCTACAATAGCCTAAGTCAATTAAGACATTCTCCTTTACCCCATTATCTCATAACTCCATTATCTTCACCTCTCCCCTTCTTTATTATCCAGTCCCATCATCAAGTTACATAATTACTCAAGTCCAGATGCCCTTACACTTGCTCCACAAGCTACCCTAGGTCCCACTTGACCTCTATCCATCCCAACTGCAACAAAATTGAATATGTCCTCCTCTGAGGTTCTCACCTCTCTATAAATCAAAATATGGATGGCACAGAGAGCCACTAACATTTAGCAAATCAATTCAAAACATAGTCTCTGAGGTTCAAGTCCCAATCTACCATGTTAACTTTCTGACCGTAAACTGAGGCACTTACCTGTGCCTCAGTTAGCTCATCTATAAAATGAAGTGATGACATGGGTTAATATACCTCTAGTACTTGGAATGGTATCTAGCCCATAACAAGGACTCAGTTATTACTACTCTGTCCCAGGTCCAGTGCTAAGTGTTTCGTATGTCGTCTCTTACGTAATCTTTACAACGATCCTGTGAAGTAGGGATTACCATCTCCTTCTACACAAAAGCAGCATGCCTGGTCACTCTAACCTTTTATCCTATTTTATTGTCTTTTAGCATCTACTACCTTTCCCACAAGACATTATCTATTAGTTTTCTTGTCTGTCTCCCCAACACCTCTTCATACCTTCTAAAATGAAAGCTCTTGGACATAAGGGATTCTTCTTGTTCATCACGAAATTCTAGTACTTAGTAAGTTCTTAATAAATATTTTTGAATAACTAGATGATTGATTGATTGAATGAATGAATGAATGAAAATAAGCAGCTTAGGCACAGAGAGGTAAAGCTGCTAGGCCACACAGCAAGTAAGTGGCAGAGCCAGGCTTAAGACATCAGGTTCAGCTGGCTTTAAATACGTGTGCTGTCCATGTTGCTTCCCAGAGCAGCAGACATAAGCACAGGCAGAGGAAGATGCTGGGCAGACAGAGTTAGGTAAGAGTTAGGGAGAGTTCAGCTCCCTGAGTCAGCTTCCTTCCTCTCTTCCCACAGGTCCAGTCATGCTTCACAGCTGGTAAAATCCATGTAGACATCCAGAAGCCTTCGGGACTTCTGTCCCCTGACTACCTTGTCTCTGTGAGAGGCATGTGTGGGATTTCACAGAGAGAAAGCCTCAAGCTATAGGAATGACATCAGCTCAGGAGCACAGAAGCCAAGACTAAATTCCGGTTTCGCAAGTTAACTACCTAATGTGAGAACAAGCTGCTTTTTCTGTGTGTTGGGGAGGGGCATGTCAAGGCTTGCAGAATCTTTAGTATATGTCCCTCACCTGGCTAAGATGAGTGACTTGTCTTGCTTATCAATGACAGGTTTATTATGGCTCTGATCAGTTATCTCTGAAAATGAGATTTATAGAGATATTCTATCACAGAATTTCTATCCCTTTACTTATTTAATTTTTGGTCACATCAAGTGGCTTTCCAGATCTTAGTTCCCCAATCAGGATTCAAACTGAGGCCCTGGGCAGTGAAAGTTCAGAGTCTTAATGACTGGATGCCAGGGAATTCCTGAGAGCATGCCACTGAAACTTTCTTAACCTTTCTATGCCTTTTTTTCATTTGTGTTAATGGTGTGATTTTACTGACACAAATTAACAAACAAACTCACCAAAAAGAAAGTCCTACTTTAGTGATAGTTGCTCAGTTGTGTCTAACTCTTGGTGACCACGTTGACAGTAGCTTGCCAGGCTGCTCTGTCCATGGAATTCTCCAGGCAAGAATACTGGAATGGGTTGCCATTTCTTTTCCAGGGAATCTTCCCAACTCAGGAAACGAACCGGCATCTCCTGCATTGCCAATTATTTGTCAGAAGGCTGCCTTAGCACTAATTATGCCTAAATTTTAACTTGCTGAAATTTGACAGGAATTCTCCAAAATTTAAGTGGCAGGAATTCTCCAAAAGGTTGTAATGAATGGCCAACTAATTCAGCTACTCTGGTTACATTTGGGTGTATATTTTGGTAAGGAAATATAAAATGATTTTTTTCTGATAATTAAACCAAAGCTCAGTTTTCCTTAAAAACTGTTTTTTTTTAAATTTGATGTTAAAGTAACTGGATTGTGAAATTTTCACTTCACATTTTGCATATTCTCTTACTGTCTTTGTATGCAAAATAATGGTGTTTCAGCACTTTCTTTGAACTTTAGTTTCTTCCCTTTCAGACACGGGACAATAATTCCTACTTCACAAATACTTTGAGAAATTCACACAGAATGAAGTGTGTTAGACATTTAGAACAGAGTGTAATACATAGTACACTTCTAACAAAAGATACTTGTGTTAGTTTTCTATTTCTCCATAACATATTACCTTTGAACTTCAAACAACAGGTATTTCTTATTTCATAGTGAGGACCAGGAATGCAGAAGTCACTTAGCAGAGATGATCTGAATCAATCTTTTAAGAGATTGCAGTCAAGCCTAGGGCTGCTGTTATCTCAGGGCTCAAACTGGGCTGAAGAATCTTCTTCCAATGTCTCTCACATGGTTGATAAGATTCAGTTCTTAGCTACACAGAGGCTTTTAGTCCTTGCCTAGGGTGTGTGGGTGCATGCTAAGTGAAAATATTCTATCACAGAATTTCTATCCCTTTACTTATTTAATTTTTGGTCACATCAAGTGGCTTTCCAGATCTTAGTTCCCCAATCAGGATTCAAACTGAGGCCCTGGGCAGTGAAAGTTCAGAGTCTTAATGACTGGATGCCAGGGAATTCCTGAGAGCATGCCACTGAAACTTTCTTAACCTTTCTATGCCTTTTTTTCATTTGTGTTAATGGTGTGATTTTACTGACACAAATTAACAAACAAACTCACCAAAAAGAAAGTCCTACTTTAGTGATAGTTGCTCAGTTGTGTCTAACTCTTGGTGACCACGTTGACAGTAGCTTGCCAGGCTCCTCTGTCCATGGAATTCTCCAGGCAAGAATACTGGAATGGGTAGCCTATCTCTTTTCCAGGGAATCTTCCCAACTCAGGAAACGAACCGGCATCTCCTGCATTGCCAATTATTTGTCAGAAGGCTGCCTTAGCACTAATTATGCCTAAATTTTAACTTGCTGAAATTTGACAGGAATTCTCCAAAATTTAAGTGGCAGGAATTCTCCAAAAGGTTGTAATGAATGGCCAACTAATTCAGCTACTCTGGTTACATTTGGGTGTATATTTTGGTAAGGAAATATAAAATGATTTTTTTCTGATAATTAAACCAAAGCTCAGTTTTCCTTAAAAACTGTTTTTTTTTAAATTTGATGTTAAAGTAACTGGATTGTGAAATTTTCACTTCACATTTTGCATATTCTCTTACTGTCTTTGTATGCAAAATAATGGTGTTTCAGCACTTTCTTTGAACTTTAGTTTCTTCCCTTTCAGACACGGGACAATAATTCCTACTTCACAAATACTTTGAGAAATTCACACAGAATGAAGTGTGTTAGACATTTAGAACAGAGTGTAATACATAGTACACTTCTAACAAAAGATACTTGTGTTAGTTTTCTATTTCTCCATAACATATTACCTTTGAACTTCAAACAACAGGTATTTCTTATTTCATAGTGAGGACCAGGAATGCAGAAGTCACTTAGCAGAGATGATCTGAATCAATCTTTTAAGAGATTGCAGTCAAGCCTAGGGCTGCTGTTATCTCAGGGCTCAAACTGGGCTGAAGAATCTTCTTCCAATGTCTCTCACATGGTTGATAAGATTCAGTTCTTAGCTACACAGAGGCTTTTAGTCCTTGCCTAGGGTGTGTGGGTGCATGCTAAGTCACTTCAATCATGTCCAACTCTGTGCCACCCTATGGACTGTTGCCTGCCAGGCTCCTCTGTCCATGGGATTCTTTAGGCAAGAACTCTGGAGTGGGTTGCCGTGCCCTCCTCTGGGGGATCTTACCGATCCAGGAGTGGACCTTGAGTTTCTCATGTCTCCTGCATGTTCATGGCCTTATCTGGAGTACATATTCTGAGAACCACTGTTTTCATTCTAAATTCTCTCTCCTGGGCTAAACTTCTTCCGTTTACCCATTTAGCACCTATCCCTACTTCTGGCCTCTCTTTCTCTTCTTTCTTCCCTTCCTGTTAATATTCTAGGACTCTACTGTAAGCAGCATCAAAAACCCCAGTGGGACTTCCCTGGTAGCTCAGTAGTGAGGAGTTCGCCTGCCAATGCAGGAGACACGAGTTTGATCCCTGATCTGGGAAGATCCCACATGCGCGGAGCAACTAAGCATGTGAGCCACAACTATTGAGCCTGTGCTCTAAAGCCTTGGAGCCACAACTATTGAGCCCATGTGCCGCAGCTACTGAAGCCTGTGTGCCCTGGAGCCCAAGTTTCACAACAAGAAAAGTCACCGCAACAAGAAGCCTGCTCACCTCAACTAGAGAGTAGCCCCCACTCCCTGCAACTAGAGAAGAGAGCCTATGGCAGCAGTGAAAACCCAGAATAGCCATAAATAAATGAATAATTAAAAAACAAACAAAAAAAAACCGTGACTGGGCTTCCCTGGTGGCTCAGTAGTAAAGAATCAGCCTGCCTATACAGGAGACCTGTATAATCTGTATAACCTGTTCAATCACTGATCCAGGAAGATTCCACATGCCTTCTAACAAAAGATACTTGTGTTAGTTTTCTATTTCTCCATAACATATTACCTTTGAACTTCAAACAACAGGTATTTCTTATTTCATAGTGAGGACCAGGAATGCAGAAGTCACTTAGCAGAGATGATCTGAATCAATCTTTTAAGAGATTGCAGTCAAGCCTAGGGCTGCTGTTATCTCAGGGCTCAAACTGGGCTGAAGAATCTTCTTCCAATGTCTCTCACATGGTTGATAAGATTCAGTTCTTAGCTACACAGAGGCTTTTAGTCCTTGCCTAGGGTGTGTGGGTGCATGCTAAGTCACTTCAATCATGTCCAACTCTGTGCCACCCTATGGACTGTTGCCTGCCAGGCTCCTCTGTCCATGGGATTCTTTAGGCAAGAACTCTGGAGTGGGTTGCCGTGCCCTCCTCTGGGGGATCTTACCGATCCAGGAGTGGACCTTGAGTTTCTCATGTCTCCTGCATGTTCATGGCCTTATCTGGAGTACATATTCTGAGAACCACTGTTTTCATTCTAAATTCTCTCTCCTGGGCTAAACTTCTTCCCGTTTACCCATTTAGCACCTATCCCTACTTCTGGCCTCTCTTTCTCTTCTTTCTTCCCTTCCTGTTAATATTCTAGGACTCTACTGTAAGCAGCATCAAAAACCCCAGTGGGACTTCCCTGGTAGCTCAGTAGTGAGGAGTTCGCCTGCCAATGCAGGAGACACGAGTTTGATCCCTGATCTGGGAAGATCCCACATGCGCGGAGCAACTAAGCATGTGAGCCACAACTATTGAGCCTGTGCTCTAAAGCCTTGGAGCCACAACTATTGAGCCCATGTGCCGCAGCTACTGAAGCCTGTGTGCCCTGGAGCCCAAGTTTCACAACAAGAAAAGTCACCGCAACAAGAAGCCTGCTCACCTCAACTAGAGAGTAGCCCCCACTCCCTGCAACTAGAGAAGAGAGCCTATGGCAGCAGTGAAAACCCAGAATAGCCATAAATAAATGAATAATTAAAAAACAAACAAAAAAAAACCGTGACTGGGCTTCCCTGGTGGCTCAGTAGTAAAGAATCAGCCTGCCTATACAGGAGACCTGTATAATCTGTATAACCTGTTCAATCACTGATCCAGGAAGATTCCACATGCCTTCAGAACAACTAAGCCCATGCACAGTAGCTATTAAGACAACATTCCAGAGCCTGAGGGCAAAACTAGTGAGCCCACAGGCCACAGCTACTGAAACCCACACACCTTAGAGCCTGTGCTCCACAACAAGAGAAGCCACCGCCATGAGAAACTTCTGCACCACAACTACAGAGTAGCCTCTGCTCTCTGCAACTAGAGAAAAGCTGGCGTAGTAATGAAGACCCAGCACAGTCAAAAATAAATAATAAAATTATTTTTAAAAATAGAAAACAAAAAACAGTGGCTCACATGACCAAAAGCTCTTTGTGAAACCAAAAACTTGATGACTCAGACTCTTACTTGAAGCGAAGTACCCAGTTGAGGAGAGGCTTCAGGGCTGGCCTCTCTCATCCACAGTTTGTAGGAGTCAGCCCCTCCACCATACCTTGAGTACAGAGATTGTAGGCACTTCTCTAGCTCACAGCAAGGAGTCCAGGCATCTTAGGAAGCAGAGGCTTTTCCGTGTGCTCTGGACAGAGCTGCCCAGCTCACTGACGCCTCATGACTCACCCATTGCCCAGGGGCTAGACTATTTTTCTTCTCCAATCTCATTTTTTGACACATTGCCTTCTACCTCTCAGTCTGACTTTGACATTCTTTGTTCCTTCAAATTTCTTGTTGTGTTGTTGTTTAGTCACTAAGTCTTCTGCAATCCCAGAGACTGTAGCCCACCAGGCTCCTTTGTCCATGGGATTTCTCAGGCAAGGATACTGGAGTGGGTTGCCACTTCCTTCTCAAGGGAAATTTTTATTCTTTCCAATTGACAAAAAATAAAAATTAGTTTTCTTCCAATCCCACCGCAACAAGAAGCCTGCTCACCTCAACTAGAGAGTAGCCCCCACTCCCTGCAACTAGAGAAGAGAGCCTATGGCAGCAGTGAAAACCCAGAATAGCCATAAATAAATGAATAATTAAAAAACAAACAAAAAAAAACCGTGACTGGGCTTCCCTGGTGGCTCAGTAGTAAAGAATCAGCCTGCCTATACAGGAGACCTGTATAATCTGTATAACCTGTTCAATCACTGATCCAGGAAGATTCCACATGCCTTCAGAACAACTAAGCCCATGCACAGTAGCTATTAAGACAACATTCCAGAGCCTGAGGGCAAAACTAGTGAGCCCACAGGCCACAGCTACTGAAACCCACACACCTTAGAGCCTGTGCTCCACAACAAGAGAAGCCACCGCCATGAGAAACTTCTGCACCACAACTACAGAGTAGCCTCTGCTCTCTGCAACTAGAGAAAAGCTGGCGTAGTAATGAAGACCCAGCACAGTCAAAAATAAATAATAAAATTATTTTTAAAAATAGAAAACAAAAAACAGTGGCTCACATGACCAAAAGCTCTTTGTGAAACCAAAAACTTGATGACTCAGACTCTTACTTAAAGCGAAGTACCCAGTTGAGGAGAGGCTTCAGGGCTGGCCTCTCTCATCCACAGTTTGTAGGAGTCAGCCCCTCCACCATACCTTGAGTACAGAGATTGTAGGCACTTCTCTAGCTCACAGCAAGGAGTCCAGGCATCTTAGGAAGCAGAGGCTTTTCCGTGTGCTCTGGACAGAGCTGCCCAGCTCACTGACGCCTCATGACTCACCCATTGCCCAGGGGCTAGACTATTTTTCTTCTCCAATCTCATTTTTTGACACATTGCCTTCTACCTCTCAGTCTGACTTTGACATTCTTTGTTCCTTCAAATTTCTTGTTGTGTTGTTGTTTAGTCACTAAGTCTTCTGCAATCCCAGAGACTGTAGCCCACCAGGCTCCTTTGTCCATGGGATTTCTCAGGCAAGGATACTGGAGTGGGTTGCCACTTCCTTCTCCAAGGGATCTTCCCAAATTTCTACATTATTTCAAATTTGTAAAGGTAATACCAATGTGTCATTCAAAAAAACTAACAAGTAAAACTGATAGAATGGGTAGTAACTTTCCTTCCCATCCCAGGTCCCCCAGCTTTCTCTGCCACCCACCTATTATGGATGGTTTCTTGTATGTCCTTTCAAAAATGTTCTGTGGATTTATAAATATGTCTCATTCCCTCTCTGTTATAAGCAAATTGAAAAAAAGAAAAAACTCTATGCTGGTCTGCATATTGCTTTGTTCACTTGGCGAAATACCTTGGAGTTTTTTTTTAATTATTGCTTTATTTTAATTTGGCTGCACTGGATCTTAGTTGCAGCATGTGGGTTCTAGTTCCCTGACCAGGGATCGAACCCAGGCCCCCTGCATTAAGAGCACAGAGTCTTACCCACTGGACCACCAGGGAAGTCCCCTACCTTGGATTTTTTAACTTATCAACATATATGCCTACAGCATTCTTTAAATGATTCCATAGAATTCCATTATCTGAATATGTTATTTATTAATCATGTATCTTTGCATGAATGTTTAGGCTATTTGTTTGTTTTGGTTTTAGCCATTACAGCAATACACATCTTTATGTGTTTGCACTATATAAAAAATATTCAAACATTAGTTAAAGGCTACATGTAGGGGCTTCCCGGTGGTCCATTGGGTAAGGAGTCTGCCTTGCAGTGCAAGGAGCACTGGTTCGATCCCTGGGACGGGAAGATTCCATATGCCACGGAGCAGCTGGACCGGTGTGTCCAATTTCAAGCCACCACTCTGGAGCACATGCGCCCAGAGCCAGTGCTCTGCAACCAAATAGGCCGCTGCGATGGGAGGCCCACACAGGCTAAAGAGTTAAGATGGATAAAAATAAATAAATGAAGGATCAATAAAAGAGGCCAAAATGAAAAAAAAAAAAAAGGCTACATGTATTTTTAATTTTTATATTAATCCAAAGATGATATGCTGGTCTCCACCCACATAGTATTTTCTCACAATTTCATAGCATTGAGTTTTATTAATCCTTCTGATATTTTCATTTTTGCCAATATAAGAGTTGGAAAATATTTCAGGTTTATTCATTTAATTATGAATGGGATTGAGTTTTCATGTTTATTTCAAATTTGTAAAGGTAATACCAATGTCAAAACTAACAAGTAAAACTGATAGAATGGGTAGTAACTTTCCTTCCCATCCCAGGTCCCAGCTTTCTCTGCCACCCACCTATTATGGATGGTTTCTTGTATGTCCTTTCAAAAATGTTCTGTAGATTTATAAATATTTCTCATTCCCTCTCTGTTATAAGCAAATTGAAAAAAAGAAAAAACTCTATGCTGGTCTGCATATTGCTTTGTTCACTTGGCGAAATACCTTGGAGTTTTTTTTTAATTATTGCTTTATTTTAATTTGGCTGCACTGGATCTTAGTTGCAGCATGTGGGTTCTAGTTCCCTGACCAGGGATCGAACCCAGGCCCCCTGCATTAAGAGCACAGAGTCTTACCCACTGGACCACCAGGGAAGTCCCCTACCTTGGATTTTTTAACTTATCAACATATATGCCTACAGCATTCTTTAAATGATTCCATAGAATTCCATTATCTGAATATGTTATTTATTAATCATGTATCTTTGCATGAATGTTTAGGCTATTTGTTTGTTTTGGTTTTAGCCATTACAGCAATACACATCTTTATGTGTTTGCACTATATAAAAAATATTCAAACATTAGTTAAAGGCTACATGTAGGGGCTTCGGTGGTCCATTGGGTAAGGAGTCTGCCTTGCAGTGCAAGGAGCACTGGTTCGATCCCTGGGACGGGAAGATTCCATATGCCACGGAGCAGCTGGACCGGTGTGTCCAATTTCAAGCCACCACTCTGGAGCACATGCGCCCAGAGCCAGTGCTCTGCAACCAAATAGGCCGCTGCGATGGGAGGCCCACACAGGCTAAAGAGTTAAGATGGATAAAAATAAATAAATGAAGGATCAATAAAAGAGGCCAAAATGAAAAAAAAAAAAAAGGCTACATGTATTTTTAATTTTTATATTAATCCAAAGATGATATGCTGGTCTCCACCCACATAGTATTTTCTCACAATTTCATAGCATTGAGTTTTATTAATCCTTCTGATATTTTCATTTTTGCCAATATAAGAGTTGGAAAATATTTCAGGTTTATTCATTTAATTATGAATGGGATTGAGTTTTCATGTTTATTAATCACGAATAGGAGAAGGAAATGGCAACCCACTCCAGTATTCTTGCCTGGAAAACTCCACAGATAGAGAAGCCTGGCGAGCTATAGTCCATGGGGTCTCGAATATATATATATGGGGCTTCCCTGATGGCTCAGTGGTGAGGAATCTGCCTGCGATGCAGGAGACCCGGGTTCCATCCCTGGGTTGGAAAGATCCCCTGGAGGAGGGCACGGCAACCCACTCTAGTGTTCTTGCCTAGAGAATCCTAGGGACAGAGGAGCCTGCTGGGCTGCAGTCCATGGGGTCACACAGTAGGACGCGACTGAAGTGACTGAGCAGCAGCAACAGTCATGAATAAGTTGTTTTTTTTCTGAGGTGTGTGTTTTTCCTTTTGTGATTGGATTTAAAATTCTAGTCCTGCTGGCCAGCAGGCATAAAGCATTCCCAGGTCTGGGGTCCAGACACCCTCAGCACGCCTACCCCGTCCTACTCAGTCCTCTACTGCCGCCTAGTGACAGGGGTTGGATTTACCACCGACTCCCCCTCGCTAATTGCCTACTCCTCCCTAGGGCTAAGGCCCTGTGCTGGAATAATGCCCTTGGTTCCTAGGTGCATCTTTAAGTACATCTTTAAGTAAATTAGAATGCAAGATCTCTAGTTAACATGAACATCAGATAAATGACAACTTTTTAGCTGGTTCATACTTGTACTAAAAAGTTACTCGTGGTTTATCTGAAATCCAAATTTAACTAGGGGTTGTGTAATTTATCCTGCAGTCCTATTCCAGAACTTCTAAAATCTGAGTTCCCAGCCTCGCCATGCTTTATCTCCCTTATTCTCAGAAAGGTCTACTGTACCACATTTCACCCCAGTGTCTTTCAAGATGGCGGTTGCAGGTGATACAGGAATTACTGTGTTTAGAAGAATTTAAATACAGGATTTAGGGCTTCCCCGGTGGTCCAGTGGGTAAGGACACCACCTTGTAGTGCAAGGGGCGCCGGTTCGATCCCTGGCCTGGGAAGATCCCACGTGCCGTGGAGCGGCTGGACTGATGTGTCCAATTACCGAGCCCGAGCTCTGGAGCGCATGCGCCCAGACCCGGTGCTCTGTGACAACAGATGCCACGGCGATGGGAGGCCCACACGGGCCAAAGAACAAAGATGAATGAAAATGGACAAATGAAAGACCAATAGAAGTGGCCCGCCTGCTCCCTTGCCTCCCCACCCCACCCCCACCAATAAATAAATACATAAATAAATCTTTAAAAAAAAATAAATACAGGATTTACAATCCTAGCTCCAGCCCCTTACAATGTGTGCTATCTCATGAAAGTAACATCCTCTCTGGTGCCTCTGTTTCCTCATAAGAAGAAGAATATTTCCCTCATTGTGTTGTTCTGATGATTTATAATGTTAAAGCTACCATTCGTTGAGCACTAAACACTTCACATGTGCCAATTCCTATTCTCCAGGCAAGAACACTGGACTCGGGGACTTCCGTCCAGTGGCTAAGACTCTCGGTTCCCAGTGCAGGGGGCCTGGGTTCAATCCCTGGCTGAGGAACTAGATCCCACATGCCACAACTAAGAGCTCACTTGCCATAACTAAGACCCAATGCAACCAAATAAATAAATCTATACCAAAAAAAAAAATACTGGAGTCGGTAGCTGTTCCCTTCTCCAGGGGATCTTCTTTACCCAGGGATCAAACCCAGGGCTCCTGCTTCACAGGCAGAAACTTCACCATCTGAACCACTAGGGAAGCCCCCTATTATCATTATTAGAGCAAAAAAGACAGAAATTACGGAACATCTCTGGTGATTCAGTTGCTAAGGTCCCAGACTTTCACAGCAGGGGATCCGGGTTGGATCCCTGGCCAGGGAACTTGATCCCAGATGTGGCAATTGAGAGTTCACATACGTGCCGTATCTAAAGATCCTGTATGCTGCAACGACAACTGAAGATCCCGTGTGGCACAACTAAGACCTGCTACAGCCAAATAAATACTTCAGAAAAGACAGAAGTTATAAAGATACTATTTAGATATGTAAAAGTTAAATACTAGGAAGGCATCCAGAAGGGTAGAGGGTGGTTGCTCGGGTGGGCACCCTGGAGAGTATGGAGAGGAAGTGAAAGTGAAAGTGTTAGCTGCTCTGTCTTGTCCGACTCTTTGCAGCCCCATGGACTTCTGGTGGACTTCTGGTGGACTTTGCAGCCCACCAGACTTCTCTGTCCATGGGACTTCCCAAGCAAGAATGGGTTGTCATTTCTTTCTTTGGGAGATCTTCCTGACCCAGGACTCCCACATTGCAGGCAGATTCTTTACCATCTGAGTCAGAGGAGTGAGATAAAAAACTATTCTTATTAAAAATAATTTTACTATTTAAAATTTAAAACCAAATGCACACATGCGTTGTGCTATTTCATCTGACTCTTTGTGACCCCATGGGCTATATAGTCCACTAAGTTCCTCTTTCCATGGGATTTCCCAGGCGAGGATACTGGAGTCCGTTGTTATTTCCTTCTTCAGGATCTTCTCAACACAGAGATCGAACCTGCAGCTCCTGCACTGGAAACTGGATTCTTTACCACCGAGCCATCTAGGAGGTAAGACTCTCGGTTCCCAGTGCAGGGGGCCTGGGTTCAATCCCTGGCTGAGGAACTAGATCCCACATGCCACAACTAAGAGCTCACTTGCCATAACTAAGACCCAATGCAACCAAATAAATAAATCTATACCAAAAAAAAAAATACTGGAGTCGGTAGCTGTTCCCTTCTCCAGGGGATCTTCTTTACCCAGGGATCAAACCCAGGGCTCCTGCTTCACAGGCAGAAACTTCACCATCTGAACCACTAGGGAAGCCCCCTATTATCATTATTAGAGCAAAAAAGACAGAAATTACGGAACATCTCTGGTGATTCAGTTGCTAAGGTCCCAGACTTTCACAGCAGGGGATCCGGGTTGGATCCCTGGCCAGGGAACTTGATCCCAGATGTGGCAATTGAGAGTTCACATACGTGCCGTATCTAAAGATCCTGTATGCTGCAACGACAACTGAAGATCCCGTGTGGCACAACTAAGACCTGCTACAGCCAAATAAATACTTCAGAAAAGACAGAAGTTATAAAGATACTATTTAGATATGTAAAAGTTAAATACTAGGAAGGCATCCAGAAGGGTAGAGGGTGGTTGCTCGGGTGGGCACCCTGGAGAGTATGGAGAGGAAGTGAAAGTGAAAGTGTTAGCTGCTCTGTCTTGTCCGACTCTTTGCAGCCCCATGGACTTCTGGTGGACTTCTGGTGGACTTTGCAGCCCACCAGACTTCTCTGTCCATGGGACTTCCCAAGCAAGAATGGGTTGTCATTTCTTTCTTTGGGAGATCTTCCTGACCCAGGACTCCCACATTGCAGGCAGATTCTTTACCATCTGAGTCAGAGGAGTGAGATAAAAAACTATTCTTATTAAAAATAATTTTACTATTTAAAATTTAAAACCAAATGCACACATGCGTTGTGCTATTTCATCTGACTCTTTGTGACCCCATGGGCTATATAGTCCACTAAGTTCCTCTTTCCATGGGATTTCCCAGGCGAGGATACTGGAGTCCGTTGTTATTTCCTTCTTCAGGGGATCTTCTCAACACAGAGATCGAACCTGCAGCTCCTGCACTGGAAACTGGATTCTTTACCACCGAGCCATCTAGGAGGCCCTCTTTCCCTCCTATTATTTTAAAGGCCTGCACCAAGAGATGACAGAGCCTGATTGTATTATATTATATTTTGACCATATTATGGTTTTCACGGGCCACAGGCATCTTTTACTTCATGGTTCCTTTCTTGCATTAAAATAATTTATATTATTTTTTACAGTTTTATTGTTTTCTACCACACATAGACCTGAATTCACCGCAGGTATACATAGGTCCCCCTGCCCCAAGCCTCCCCCCGCATTATACAGAGTGAAGTATGTCAGAGAGAGAAAGATAAATATTGTATACTGACACATATATATGGGATCTAGAAAGATGGTGCTGATAAATGAATATACAGAGCAGCAATGGAGAGATGGAAATAAAGTGATTTTTAATTGTATTTTGTGACTTCACTGATAGTAAAGATGGATAAAGAAATAGTATGTATTGTAGTCTTCTCTTCAAAGGCCATGATAAAGTGCACGGTCTTTCTTCTGTGTATTCGTGAAGAGTCTCAACCTCTCCTTTTAAGGACACCATTCCTATGGGATTAGGACTGCACTCTTATGACTTCATTTAACTTCAATTACCTCCTTAAAGACTATCATCAAATACAATTACACTGGAGATTGGGAATGGATTTTGGGGAGTACACAATTCAGTTCAGAACATCTTTTTTTTAAAAAAATATTTACTTATTTGGCTGCACCCACTCTTAGTTGCAGCAGTCAGTCTTTCAGTTGCTGCATGTGTGTTACCAGGTTCAAGCTCACTCTACTCGCCACACAACAGGCCAGTGAATCCGAGAGAGGAGGTGCTGAGGCAAGGAAAACGACTTTATTCTGAAAGCAGCTGACTAAGACAATGGCAGGTTAGTGTCTCGAAAAAAACCATCTTACTGGGATTTGGACGCCAAGTTATTTTATAGATCAGAGATGGGGGAGATGGGGGGAGGTGAGGAAGCAAAGCAAAAAGGCCATTAATCTTGCAAACATCTCTCAGAATGGCAAGCCTTAGGCAGGGGAAGTATTAACTTCTGTGTCCCTGCCTTCTACAGGTAGACAGGATTCTTGAACAAATGCACTTTACACTCAAGCAGAGGGGCAGGGTCCTCGAAGCAAGTCATTAAGTATGATTATAATAATAAAAACAACAGAAAGCAAGTCAAAGAAACAAGTTTGCAACAGTGGAATATTATTTTAAAGGCCTGCACCAAGAGATGACAGAGCCTGATTGTATTATATTATATTTTGACCATATTATGGTTTTCACGGGCCACAGGCATCTTTTACTTCATGGTTCCTTTCTTGCATTAAAATAATTTATATTATTTTTTACAGTTTTATTGTTTTCTACCACACATAGACCTGAATTCACCGCAGGTATACATAGGTCCCCCTGCCCCAAGCCTCCCCCCGCATTATACAGAGTGAAGTATGTCAGAGAGAGAAAGATAAATATTGTATACTGACACATATATATGGGATCTAGAAAGATGGTGCTGATAAATGAATATACAGAGCAGCAATGGAGAGATGGAAATAAAGTGATTTTTAATTGTATTTTGTGACTTCACTGATAGTAAAGATGGATACACGAAATAGTATGTATTGTAGTCTTCTCTTCAAAGGCCATGATAAAGTGCACGGTCTTTCTTCTGTGTATTCGTGAAGAGTCTCAACCTCTCCTTTTAAGGACACCATTCCTATGGGATTAGGACTGCACTCTTATGACTTCATTTAACTTCAATTACCTCCTTAAAGACTATCATCAAATACAATTACACTGGAGATTGGGAATGGATTTTGGGGAGTACACAATTCAGTTCAGAACATCTTTTTTTTAAAAAAATATTTACTTATTTGGCTGCACCCACTCTTAGTTGCAGCAGTCAGTCTTTCAGTTGCTGCATGTGTGTTACCAGGTTCAAGCTCACTCTACTCGCCACACAACAGGCCAGTGAATCCGAGAGAGGAGGTGCTGAGGCAAGGAAAACGACTTTATTCTGAAAGCAGCTGACTAAGACAATGGCAGGTTAGTGTCTCGAAAAAAACCATCTTACTGGGATTTGGACGCCAAGTTATTTTATAGATCAGAGATGGGGGAGATGGGGGGAGGTGAGGAAGCAAAGCAAAAAGGCCATTAATCTTGCAAACATCTCTCAGAATGGCAAGCCTTAGGCAGGGGAAGTATTAACTTCTGTGTCCCTGCCTTCTACAGGTAGACAGGATTCTTGAACAAATGCACTTTACACTCAAGCAGAGGGGCAGGGTCCTCGAAGCAAGTCATTAAGTATGATTATAATAATAAAAACAACAGAAAGCAAGTCAAAGAAACAGTTTGCAACATGGAACCAGAATTGGTTTTCTCGCTGCAACATGTGGAATCTAGTTCCTGCGTTATGTTCAAGCCCAGTCCTGTCTGACTCCTTTGCAACCCCATGGACTGTAACCCAGGCTCCTCTGTCCATGGAATTTTCCAGGCAAGAACACTGGAATGGGTTGCCATTCCCTTCTCCAAGGGATCTTCCTGACCCAGGGATCAAGCTCAGGTCTCCTGCGTCTCCTGAACTGCAGTCAGATTCTTTACCACTAAGCCACCTGAGAAGCCTGATCAGGGACCAAGCCTGTGCCCTTTGCATTAGGAGCCCGATGTCTTAGTCACTGGACTACCAGGGAAGTTCCCATAACATTTATTAAAGCGTATTCTATAACCTAAAAGGTTTTTTTTTTCTTTTGATTTTAGAAAAAATTAAGATGTTTTTATGTGCTCATGAAAAGACTGTGTACCCAAGGTATTGCACTCAGCCTAAGGAATACATATTTCTGCTTGATTGGTTTAGGCCTTTTAATTTAATCACTTGGAAACCCGGGGGCAGACAGCGCTGATTGGGTCGTGGCACTCACTTATGCTGACAGTAAGGTCACCCCCAGATGGAATTTCTGTTAACACCGTGGGAGAGGGAGTGGAATGGAAGCCAGCAAAATCATCAAAATATCCATTGCAGATGTGAACAATTTACAGAAGAAAAAGAAAAACAAATGACCAATTAGCATATGAAAAGACATTCCCTAGTAATTGAGAGTGGCAAAAATAAGACAACAAATATTTTTAACCCATCAAATTGGCAAAAATTTAAGTCTGATACTATTCAGATCTGACGTATAGAGGAAAGGTGCTTCAATGCATTATTGATGGCAATCTAAATTGGCGTGTGCGTGGTAAGTCGCTTCAGTCCTCTAGACTCTAGACAACCCTACGGGGAAGTAGGCCACCAGGCTCCTCTTGCCCCGTGATTCCCTAAGAATACTGGAGTGGGTTTTCATGCTCAGGGGATCTTCCTGAGGGATCGAAGTCACATCCCCTGTGTCTCCTGCATTGTAGGCAGATTCTTTACCCCTGGGCCACCAAGGAAGCCCATCTAAATTGGTACATACAATTAATTAGTAGGGACAACAATTAAATAGTAGTAACTATCAAAGTTTTAATTGTGCTTATACTTCCCAGGTATCCCTCGTGGCAAAGAACCCTCCTGCCAATGCGGGGGACATAAAGACAAGGGTTTAATCTGTGGTTCGGAAAGATCCCCTGGAGGAGGACATGGCAACCCGCTCCAGTATTCTTGCCTGGAGAATCCTCATAGACAGAGGAGCCTGCCAGGCTACAGACCATAGGGTCACAAACAGTCAGATATGACCAAAGCAGCGTAGCACATAGCACAGCATACAGGTCCTCCCAGCAATCTAGCTTCTAGGTATCTAAATATATAGCACAGGAAAACATGAGGGATATTTATTTGCACATTAAAGCACGAATGGCCCCATGAAATCCACGGGGTCGCAAAGGGTCAGACATGACTGAGCAACTGAACTAAACTAAATCTCATATGAGGATATTCACTGCAGCATTACTTAGGATAGTAAAAATTTGCTAGAAGGCTTTCAGTTCATAAATAGAACTGTGATTAAATAAACTCAACTAAATACATATTATAAAATATGATTTTTTAATTTTTAAAATTTATTTATTTTTAATTGAAGGATAATAGCTTTATAGTATTGTATTGGTTTCTGCCATAAATACACATGAATCAGCCATGTGCATGCAATACGATTTTTTTTAATAAAGTAAAAAGTTCAGGGGCTTCCCTGGTGGTCCAGTGGGTAAAGAGTCCACCTTGCAGTTCAAGGGGCACCGGTTCAATCCCTGGCCTGGGAAGATTCTACATGCTGAGGAGTGGCTGGACCAGTGTGTCCAATTACGAGCCACTTCTCTGGAGCGCATGTGCCCAGAGCTGGTGCTCTGCAACAAGAGAGACCACTGCAATGGGAGGCCCACACAGGCCAAAGAATAAAGATGGATGAAAATAAATAAATAAAAACCCAATAAAAGAGGCCAAAATTAAACAACAACAACAAAAAGTTCAATATGTACTGTTAAAGGGAAAATCCCCAAATGGTGTCATTCGTGCCATGATACCAAATCTAGATTTAAAACCTAACCTAATTGTAGTTTTGACTTTCACCAGAAATGAAATCTTAACAACTCTTTGGAATGTTCTGGTCAGCACACAAAAGTTATCACCTGGGACGCCTACATTCACATCCTCCTCCCGTAAGAGGAGGCAGTTTACATGATAAAGACCTGTCCCGATATTGGCCCCACCTCCCAAAAGAAGACATCCTGGCTTTAAAAAAATTTTAATTTTTACTTCTGCTAATAGCTCCCTTGCCCCACCCTTCTGTCTATAAAGACCTTCCAGTTTGTGACAACCGCCCCTGAGAGCGCCTGTCTACTCATAAGATAGGATACTGCCTAATGGTTGAATCACTGATTAAAGCTAATTAGATCTTCAAATTCCCTTGGTTGTAGTTTTTCAACAGTACTGACAGGAAAAGAGCTTTACCATCTATTTTAAAGATTTATTTATTTATTTTGGGCGGGGGTCGGGTTGGGGAGGGAGGGGAGCGGGCGGGCCACTTCTATTGGTCTTTCATTTCTCTATTTTCATCCGTCTTTGTTCTTTGGCTCCTGCGGGCCTCCCATCGCGGTGGCGTCTGTTGTCGCAGAGCGCCGGCTGTGGGCGCATGCGCTCCAGAGCTCGGGCTTAGTAATTGGACACATCAGTTCAGCCGCTCCGCGGCACGCGGGATCTTCCCAGGCCAGGGATCGAACCGGCACCCCTTGCACTGCAAGGCGGTGTCCTTACCCACTGGACCACCAGGGGAAGCCCCTACCATCTATTTTAAATTGAAAAAAAGATTACATATCCATATATTCACACAAAGAATGGTCTCATTCCTGTAAATAAACCAAATAGTATGTTTCCAAATATATTCAATCTAGATTTGTGTTGATATGAAGATATCGTATATTATAGATAGATATCTAGATTATGACAAATACAGGTGTATTACCTATATATTGTACCAAGAGAGACCACTGCAATGGGAGGCCCACACAGGCCAAAGAATAAAGATGGATGAAAATAAATAAATAAAAACCCAATAAAAGAGGCCAAAATTAAACAACAACAACAAAAAGTTCAATATGTACTGTTAAAGGGAAAATCCCCAAATGGTGTCATTCGTGCCATGATACCAAATCTAGATTTAAAACCTAACCTAATTGTAGTTTTGACTTTCACCAGAAATGAAATCTTAACAACTCTTTGGAATGTTCTGGTCAGCACAAAAAAGTTATCACCTGGGACGCCTACATTCACATCCTCCTCCCGTAAGAGGAGGCAGTTTACATGATAAAGACCTGTCCCGATATTGGCCCCACCTCCCAAAAGAAGACATCCTGGCTTTAAAAAAATTTTAATTTTTACTTCTGCTAATAGCTCCCTTGCCCCACCCTTCTGTCTATAAAGACCTTCCAGTTTGTGACAACCGCCCCTGAGAGCGCCTGTCTACTCATAAGATAGGATACTGCCTAATGGTTGAATCACTGATTAAAGCTAATTAGATCTTCAAATTCCCTTGGTTGTAGTTTTTCAACAGTACTGACAGGAAAAGAGCTTTACCATCTATTTTAAAGATTTATTTATTTATTTTGGGCGGGGTTCGGGTTGGGAGGGAGGGGAGCGGGCGGGCCACTTCTATTGGTCTTTCATTTCTCTATTTTCATCCGTCTTTGTTCTTTGGCTCCTGTGGGCCTCCCATCGCGGTGGCGTCTGTTGTCGCAGAGCGCCGGCTGTGGGCGCATGCGCTCCAGAGCTCGGGCTTAGTAATTGGACACATCAGTTCAGCCGCTCCGCGGCACGCGGGATCTTCCCAGGCCAGGGATCGAACCGGCACCCCTTGCACTGCAAGGCGGTGTCCTTACCCACTGGACCACCAGGGGAAGCCCCTACCATCTATTTTAAATTGAAAAAAAGATTACATATCCATATATTCACACAAAGAATGGTCTCATTCCTGTAAATAAACCAAATAGTATGTTTCCAAATATATTCAATCTAGATTTGTGTTGATATGAAGATATCGTATATTATAGATAGATATCTATATTATAACTAATACATGTGTATTACCTATATATTGTACCTTAGATATAATTGTGCATATAAAAACATCTCAGAAAATCTCCAGCAACATGATATGATAGTTTCCTCTGGTAAGGGTTGGGGTTGGGAGATTGCATAGGGGGCTTTTATATTATTTGAAAATTTTTCACATCAAGTACTGTATTCAAATACTATGCAAGGCAGGGAAAGATGGGGAAGGGATAGACAGGGAGTTTGGGATGTACACACTGCTATATTTAAAATGGATAACCAAGTGCATAGCACATGGAACTCTGTTCTGTGGCATCCTGGATGGGAGGGGAGTTTGGGGGAAGAATGGATCATGTATATGTATAGCTGAGTTCCTTCACTGTTCACCCAAAATTGTCACAACACTGTTAATCAGTTAAACTCCAATACAAAAGGAAAAGACAAAAATAAAATGAAGTTTTAAAAAAATATTCTTTTTAAAACCCCAATACTGTGCATTCATAAAATAAAATAAAACAGTAACTGGCCTAAGGACCTGCAGCCTTTCCAAGGCAGAGCCAAGATGAAAGTCTAGACTTGCAATTGGCAAGGACCGTTCATGCGGTCATTCCCTGTCCACACAACCTCTCCAAGTCTCCTTTCCCTCAATAGCCCCCACCCTCCCCTTCATTCCTGCATGTGTCTCACCTTTTCTTCATTGCCAAGTGTCTTCAAATCCCAAAGTCATCCGTTCTTCTTCCCACCTCACTAACCCCCAGTCACTCTGTTCTCCTCAGGTCACATGGCTGGAACTGCTTATTAAAACCTTGCCGTCAGGTTGGGTTTCTTTAATTACTGAAGGAACTTTCAGTGCTGAGACAGCCAAACACACTGGCCTGCGCAGCTCAGGCCTCTGCCTCTCATGAACGACAATAAAAGCACCACTGCTGTGGCTCAGCACTCCAGAGGCGCCATTACAGAAGGTGCCTCTGAAAGAGTAGCTCCTGTCTGCGACATGACTCTCCAGAAAGCGATCAAGAAGGCTTTCCTCGAAGACCATTCGAGCATCAGAGACATTCGTGAATTTGAGTCCACGTTATAAAGTAGAGAATGCTACAAAACTATTGACAATGTTATGATTTTACTTTGTTTTGTAAAACCTGGGGAAAAAAAGGTATGTTTTTGAAAAATGCATCAGGAAAAAACAGTCAAATGTTACCAAAGAGAATGAGTTGGAAAGAAAACCATCTTTTCTTCCTCCCACCAGTGACTGACTTTCCCAGGGAAGCAATCATTTTATATATATATATATATATATATATATATATATATATATATATATATGGAGAGAGAGAGACAGAGAGAGAGACAGACTATATATATAGTCTCTCTGTCTATATATATATATAGACTGTGCTGGGTCTTAGCTGTGGCCTGTGGGATCTTTAGTTGCAGCATGTGGCATGTCAGATCTAGTTTCTTGACCAGGCATTAAGTCTGGGCTCCCTGCTTTGGGAGCATGAAATCTTAGTCACTGGACCAACAGGGAAGTCCCAAAGCAATCATTTTCTAGCTCCTCTTCTTGGCCCCCATCCCTTCAGGTATAATCTTTATATATACGAGCTTATGTGTGTATGATATCTACATTTACTATTTTTTTTAACCCCAGCAGGGGCACACATTGTTCTAAGTCTTGCTCTTTTCACCTGACACCTATCTCAGAGTTTATTCCACATGTGTACATATAGATATGTCTTGTTCTTTGTAAGGGCTGCATAGTTTTCCACTCTAAGGCTGTACCAAAATGTGTTTAATTAGTCCCCTACTAATGGACATTTAGATTGCTTTTTAAACAACGTACAGCAAACAATGTCCTTCCAGTGTCTTTGCACACATATGTGACTATTCTGCTAGGACATCTTTCTAGAAAGGGAATTTCTATGTCAGAAATTGCATTTGAGAAATTGCATTTGAGAGTTTTGACTCATGGGGCTAGGATATTGTAGCAGAGCACAGACTGGAATCAAGTGCTGGCTTCTCCTCTTATTAGTTGGATGAACCTGGACAAATCCCATATCCATCCAACCTCCAAAGCCACAGTTTCCCCAACACTAATAGGACCTCCCCTATAGGGCTGTTGTGAGAATTCAGTGAATTAACATTTAAAAAAAAAAAACCCAAAAACTGCAGAGAAGACCACCTGGCACACAATAAAGAGCACTAGCCTTTATTATATTACTTTGTCATATTGCCTTCTAAGAGGTTAAAGTAACATGTTCACGCCACAGTGTCTTATTTCCCTGCCCCTCACCAACACTGCTCATTTTCAGACTTTTGAATTTGGTCGATCTGATGGGTGAAAGGGCATCTCATTGTGATTTTAATTTTTCTTTTCTGTCCACGTAGAAAACTGAAGTATAATATGTTGTTAGTTTCACATGTACAGTAAAATTATCCATATATACATATATATATTACCTATTTTGCATAAAAATAGGTTAGTACATGATATTGAAGATCGTTCCTTGCACTATACAGTTGGTCTTTGATGTTTACCTATTGTATACATAGTGGTGTATATATGTTAATCACAGGCTCCGAATGTATCCCCCACATTCCCTTTGTTTTCTGTGACTCTATTTCTGTTTTGTAAATAAGTTCACTACTACCTTTTTTTTTTTCTTTAAGAATCCATGTAGGGCTTCCCTGGTGGCCCAGTGGGTAAGGACACTGCCTTGCAGTGCAAGGGGCACCGGTTCAATCCCTGGCCTGGGAAGATCCCACGTGTAGCAGAGCGGCTGGACCAATATGTTCAACTATCAAACCAGAGCTCTGGAGTGCAGGAGCCCAGAGCTGGTGCTCTGCAGCGAGAGAGGTCACTGCGATGGGAGGCCCACACAGGCCAAAGAACAAAGATGGAAACAAAAGAAAGACCAATAGAAGTGGCCAAGAGAAAGAAAAACAGAATCCATGTATAAGTGATGGGCTTCCCTTGTGGCTCAGCTATAAAGAATCACCTGCAATACAGGAAATGCGGGTTCAATCCCTGGGTCTAGAAGATAAAATAGAGAAGGAAATGGCTATCTATTCCAGTATTCTTGCCCGTAAAATCGGATGGACTGAAGAACCTGGTGGACTATAGTCCATGGGGGTTGCAAAAAGAATCAGACACAACTTACCAACTAAACAATACTCTAAATGATATTATATGATTTATGTTTTCATATAAAAATTCAATTACTGAATTTAGTGACCTTCTGTGTCTTATTCATATGGAACTTCCTCATAGCATTTGACATTTGAAGACTAGACCTATTAGATTGTCCTCTCTTCCTGGGTAAGTCTTCTCTAGGGCCTCCTGGAACACTGCACTCTACTCCTGTGATCCTCTTGCTGCCTCTCTGATTTTTTTTTAATTAATTTTTTATTTGGCTGCACCAGGTCTTAGCTGCAGCATGCAGGACCTAGTTCCCTGACCAGGACTCGAACCCGGCACCTCAGCCAGGTTCTTAGACACTCAGAGTCTTAGCCACTGCACTACCAGGGAAGACCTCTGATTGGTCTTTTACTGTCTCCTCTTCCTTTTTCTCTTCTGCCTTGGCTCTTAAGACCTTCTCAACATGGGTTCACCTATTTATGTGACCTTTGTATTAGTTGATCAGTTGCATTAGTCCATCAGTTGTATCTGACTCTTTGTGACCCCATGGACTGTAGCCCACCAGGGTGCTCTAGAGTTCATGGAATCCTCCAGGCAAGAATACTGGAGTGGGTTGCCATGTCCTACTCCAGGGAATCTTCTCACCTCAGGGATCGAACCCGGGTCTCGTTATTTTCTTCTAAATACATCTCCTACTTGTTCTCTGAATACTTTTTGTATGCTTTTCTTTGTTCATGCTTGGAACTGCAATGCCTCTAGGGTTGCCAGATAAAGTCCAGAAAACGCAGTTAAATTTGAATTTCAGATAAACAAATTGTTTTTAGTGTTTCAGATAAATATTTTATTTGCTAAATCTGGCAACCCTACCCCCAGTAACTTGTGTTGCTAACGCAGTAACACTTTGTCTGACTAGATCATTGTATCTGGTGTTCATACAAGAGTGAGACCCCAAGCCAAGCAAAGGCTGGGCCTTTCCTCTCTCTGTATTATATGTAAGGCTGAGCACACAATTGTTTCTCAGGAAACACTTGCTGAATTCTGTGATATAAATTTTCTTTGGTACAAGATAATTGTTCCTTTTTCTTATTTCTTACCTCATTCTCACATACTATAGTTAGACTAAACTAAAGTCCATGGGGTTGCAAAAGAATCAGACACAACTTAAACAAAATACTCTAAATGATATTATATGATTTATGTTTTCATATAAAAATTCAATTACTGAATTTAGTGACCTTCTGTGTCTTATTCATATGGAACTTCCTCATAGCATTTGACATTTGAAGACTAGACCTATTAGATTGTCCTCTCTTCCTGGGTAAGTCTTCTCTAGGGCCTCCTGGAACACTGCACTCTACTCCTGTGATCCTCTTGCTGCCTCTCTGATTTTTTTTTAATTAATTTTTTATTTGGCTGCACCAGGTCTTAGCTGCAGCATGCAGGACCTAGTTCCCTGACCAGGACTCGAACCCGGCACCTCAGCCAGGTTCTTAGACACTCAGAGTCTTAGCCACTGCACTACCAGGGAAGACCTCTGATTGGTCTTTTACTGTCTCCTCTTCCTTTTTCTCTTCTGCCTTGGCTCTTAAGACCTTCTCAACATGGGTTCACCTATTTATGTGACCTTTGTATTAGTTGATCAGTTGCATTAGTCCATCAGTTGTATCTGACTCTTTGTGACCCCATGGACTGTAGCCCACCAGGGTGCTCTAGAGTTCATGGAATCCTCCAGGCAAGAATACTGGAGTGGGTTGCC
The DNA here is from genome assembly GCA_022376925.1 of Tragulus kanchil. Lineage (NCBI taxonomy): Eukaryota > Metazoa > Chordata > Mammalia > Artiodactyla > Tragulidae > Tragulus > Tragulus kanchil. The sequence goes on along the minus strand of JAIOJX010000006.1, from coordinate 64,795,651 downwards.
ATGTCCTACTCCAGGGAATCTTCTCACCTCAGGGATCGAACCCGGGTCTCGTTATTTTCTTCTAAATACATCTCCTACTTGTTCTCTGAATACTTTTTGTATGCTTTTCTTTGTTCATGCTTGGAACTGCAATGCCTCTAGGGTTGCCAGATAAAGTCCAGAAAACGCAGTTAAATTTGAATTTCAGATAAACAAATTGTTTTTAGTGTTTCAGATAAATATTTTATTTGCTAAATCTGGCAACCCTACCCCCAGTAACTTGTGTTGCTAACGCAGTAACACTTTGTCTGACTAGATCATTGTATCTGGTGTTCATACAAGAGTGAGACCCCAAGCCAAGCAAAGGCTGGGCCTTTCCTCTCTCTGTATTATATGTAAGGCTGAGCACACAATTGTTTCTCAGGAAACACTTGCTGAATTCTGTGATATAAATTTTCTTTGGTACAAGATAATTGTTCCTTTTTCTTATTTCTTACCTCATTCTCACATACTATAGTTGTTCTTGGTGGTTTTGAGTAACCACATATTAATTATCTAATCCAACCTCTCTTATATGATCCTATTGATATCTCTCTCTTAGATTATCCAGTTTCACATATATTGCGTTGGCTAAAAAGTTCATTTGGGACTTTCCAGAAAATGTGCATGGATTAATTGAAATATAAAGAAATCTAGGGACTTCCCTGGTGATCCAGTGGCTAAGACTTCACACTCCTAAAGCAGGGACCCCAGGCCAGGAAACCAGATCCTGCATGCCCAAACAAGGACCTAACACAGTCTAAATTAACTAATTAATTAAAAAGAGAGAGAGAGAGACAGTCCAGCATGGTGGTCAATCTCTTACAGATCTAAGTCTTGGCTCGCCTATTGACCAATCAGTTGTACAATATTAGCTCAAATATTTCACCTCTTTGAACCTCAGTTTTTTCATCTATAAAATAGAATCAAGTGCCTTACTACAGGCACTTCTGATTAAATCAAATATGAACATAGTGAACATTGAGGGCTTTCATTAATTTGACCAAAATGTGATCTCTTTAAATGGTAGATCTTTTTTCTTTTTTCAAATTGTGGTAAATTGACATAAAACATTATAAACATTTCAGGTGTATAATGACTCAGTACTTCTATATATTGTGAAATGATCACTGCTGTAAGTCAAGTTGACATCCATCACCATACATTCTTATGAACATTTTCTTTGTTCATGCTTGGAACTGCAATGCCTCTAGGGTTGCCAGATAAAGTCCAGAAAACGCAGTTAAATTTGAATTTCAGATAAACAAATTGTTTTTAGTGTTTCAGATAAATATTTTATTTGCTAAATCTGGCAACCCTACCCCAGTAACTTGTGTTGCTAACGCAGTAACACTTTGTCTGACTAGATCATTGTATCTGGTGTTCATACAAGAGTGAGACCCCAAGCCAAGCAAAGGCTGGGCCTTTCCTCTCTCTGTATTATATGTAAGGCTGAGCACACAATTGTTTCTCAGGAAACACTTGCTGAATTCTGTGATATAAATTTTCTTTGGTACAAGATAATTGTTCCTTTTTCTTATTTCTTACCTCATTCTCACATACTATAGTTGTTCTTGGTGGTTTTGAGTAACCACATATTAATTATCTAATCCAACCTCTCTTATATGATCCTATTGATATCTCTCTCTTAGATTATCCAGTTTCACATATATTGCGTTGGCTAAAAAGTTCATTTGGGACTTTCCAGAAAATGTGCATGGATTAATTGAAATATAAAGAAATCTAGGGACTTCCCTGGTGATCCAGTGGCTAAGACTCCACACTCCTAAAGCAGGGAGCCCAGGTCAGGAAACCAGATCCTGCATGCCCAAACAAGGACCTAACACAGTCTAAATTAACTAATTAATTAAAAAGAGAGAGAGAGAGACAGTCCAGCATGGTGGTCAATCTCTTACAGATCTAAGTCTTGGCTCGCCTATTGACCAATCAGTTGTACAATATTAGCTCAAATATTTCACCTCTTTGAACCTCAGTTTTTTCATCTATAAAATAGAATCAAGTGCCTTACTACAGGCACTTCTGATTAAATCAAATATGAACATAGTGAACATTGAGGGCTTTCATTAATTTGACCAAAATGTGATCTCTTTAAATGGTAGATCTTTTTTCTTTTTTCAAATTGTGGTAAATTGACATAAAACATTATAAACATTTCAGGTGTATAATGACTCAGTACTTCTATATATTGTGAAATGATCACTGCTGTAAGTCAAGTTGACATCCATCACCATACATTCTTATGAACATTTTCTTCTTGTGATGAGAACTTTTAAGAGCTATGCTTTTAGCAGCTTTCAATTACGTATACCCTAGTGTTCATCACAGTTGCTATGTGCTCCAGCAGGGAACTGAGGTGGTGACAGGAACAGTAATGGATAAAATAGGCTTGGCTCCTGTTTTCATGGATCTTATAATCTAACATGAAAGAAAGCCAGCTGCTAGAAAGAAAAACACAACTATATAAGTGCAAACTGTGAAAGGTTATACACAGGAAAATACTGGGAGCTGCAAGAATTTACAAAACTGAGCTAGGTCACAGAGAGCTCTGTTGAGAAATCATACCTGACATTTATTGAATACTCACCATATGCCAGTTATTACTTTGCCAGGGCTACTGTAACAAAGTACCACAGGCTGCATGGCATGAACACCAGAAATTTATTTTCTCACTATTTTTGAGGCTAGAAGTCTGAGATCAAGGTTTCAGCAGGGCCAGTTTCTTTTGGGCCTTTCTTCTTGGCTTATAGCTAGTCATCTCTCCCCATGTCTTCTCTCTGTTCTTGTGTCCACAGTTCCTCTTATAAAGTACAACAGTCATATTGGATTAGGGCCCACTCTAATGACCTTATTTTAACTTAGTTATGTTTTTAAAGAGCTGGTCTATTGCATTTCAGTGTTTTGGCTAAAACGAAGTGAAAACAATTGGTCCACAGGGATCTCTCTGGTGGTTCAGTGGTTAGGACTCCACACTTCCACTGCAGGGGACACAAGTTAGAGCCCTCATCAGGGAACTAAGCTCCTACAAGCTATGTAGCATGTGTAAAGAAAAATTTAAGAGAAGATTTTCTTTTTTTAAAAGACCATATCTAGGGGCTTCCCTGTTGGCTTGCTGCTGCATAGTCACTTTAATCGTGTCTGACTCTGTGTGACCCCATGGATTGCAGTCTGTCAGGCTCCTCTGTCCATGGGGATTTTCCAAGCAAGAATACTGGAGTGGGGCTTCCCTGGTGGTCCAGTGGGTAAGGACACTGCCTTGCAGTGCAAGGGGTGCCAGTTCGATCCCTGGCCTGGGAAGATCCCATGTGCTGTGGAGCGGCTGGACTGATGTGTCCAACTACTGAGCCGGAGCTCTGGAGTGCAAGCGCCCAGAGCTGGTGCTCTGTGATGAGAGAGGCCACTGTGATGGGAGGTCCACACAGGCCAAAGAACAAAGATGGATGAAAATAAATAAATGAAAGACCAGGAAATGTCCCCCGCCTTCCAAAAAAAAGAATACTGGAGTGGGTTGCCATGCCCTTTTCCAAGGGGATCTTCCCAACCCAGGAATGGAACCTGGGTCTCCTGTAATGCAGGCAGATTCCTCACTACTGAACCATCAGGGAAGCCCTATATATGTATGTGTATATATATATATTTATATATACTTGAGACCCCATGGAAGCTCGTCAGGCTTCTCCGTCCATGGAATTTTCCAGGCAAGAATACTGCAATGCTTGTCATTTCCTTCTCCTCCTGGTGGCTTAGTAGCAAAGAATCCACTTGCTAATGCAGGAGACATGGGTTTGATTCCCGATCTGGGAAGATCCCCCATGCCACAAAGCAACTAAGCATGTGCACCACAACCATTGAGCCTGCACTCCACAACAAGAGAAGCCACTGCCATGAGAAGCCTGCACATCACAACTAGAGAGTAGGCCCAGCTCACCACTAGAGAAAAGCCTGCACAGCAAAGAAGACCCAGTGTACCCCAAAATAAGTAAGTAGTTTTTAAGCAAGAACCAAAAGCTTCACTTCTCTTTAAAAATAAAAGATCATCTGCAATATGATCATCCTTTAAGATCTTGAGAGCTAGGACGCCAAGATATTGATGGAAGAAATTTTCAGATATTGAGGTGTGGGAAAGTCATCCTGACTTATACATGATTTAATTTAAACTTTATGCCAATTAAACATACACTGTAATCTGCTCTAACCATTAAAGAAAAGAAAACATCGTCCAGAAGTAAAGAATGTGTTTTGAAGACAGAGATAAATGCCTCCCTTCCTGGGACATCAGAACTGGTGATTCTTTGATGATAAGGCTCCCTCCCCAGGCGCTACAGCCAGGCTGCCTTGCTGTGTATCTGCTCATCTCTCACCTGTGAAGGAATGTATCCTGTGATGTTTCATGTTCATTGCTCTGACAGGATACAAAACTGTGCTAAAAACCATGCTTCTTTGGAACAGTTCCTCAGAGCTACTTGAGAGACTGTCTCCTTGGTTAGCATCCTCAGTTTAGCTCAAATAAAATTCTTTTCTATTCCAATTACAGATAGTTTGTTGCTTATTTCTGTCAATGACATGAATTTGAGAACACAGTCCATAACAGCCAGGTACTAATCTACAGTCCTTACGTGAATTATTTTACAGCAATCCTACCATTGCTACTTTACTATCATAGATTAAACTGAGGGACACAGAGAGGTTAAGCACTTGCCTAAGGTTATGATCATACCTATGAATCAACAAAGCTGGCCCTTGAACCCTGATAACCATCACCATCTGCATATGGAGTGCTAAACAAGTTGGAGCTGGCCCAGCAAAGGTTACAGCACACATATCAGGCAGATGGGATCCTGCAGAAAGTGCCTGGGGTAGAAGAGAACTTCATTCTTCTAACAGAACGAAAGAATCTAGCTGATGATGTTAAAGGTGAGGGCAAGGGTAAACCAGAGCAGTCCTTTTGGACCATGACAGGATTAAGATATTGGTCTTTATCCTAAGAACAATGGGAAACCAATGAAGGAGGACTTTGCTGAACAGAGAACCACTTAAAGAAAATTTTTAAATCTTCATTTGTAATGGATAAGGAATCTGATATGTTAGTTTTTTCAATATATTGATATTACACCCAAGTTTCCATAAAACCTACAATCCTCTGAGGGTGAAATATTTGTAGAGTTGGCCTCCTGCAAGTATGAACTACTTAAGGTTGGTACGTATTTGAAAGGAAATAAGACAAAGGTCCATATAGTCAAAGCTACGGTTTTTCTAGTAATCATATCCATATGTTAGAGTTGGACCATAAAGAAGGCTAAGTACTGAAGAATTGATGTTTTTGAATTGTGTCCCTTGGACTGCAAGATCAAACCAGTCAATCCTAAAGGAAATCAACCCTGAATAGTCATAGGAAGGAATGATGCTGAAACTGAAGCGACAATACTTTGGCCACTTGATGTGAAGAGCTGACTCATTAGAAAAGACCCTGATGCTGGGAAAGATTGAGGACATGAGGAAAAGGTGAGGACAGAGGATGATATGGTTGGACAGCATCACCGAGTCAATGGACATGGGTTTGAGCAAGCTCAGGGAGATGGTGAAGAACAGGGAAGCCTGATGTGCTATAGTCCATGGGGTCACAAAGAGTTGGACTCAACTTTGTGACTGAACAATATGGCATTATGTTGGGCTCCCCAGCACAGCACAGCTGAAAACTGCAGTTCTGTTACTGGACAAAGTCTTAATTCGGGTCTGTTGTCTGGGTAACCTTAAACAGAGAAATGTAGTCAGGACCACACCACAGCATTAAAACTTAAATGAATAAAGAAAATAAAACTAAAAAAAAAAAACTTAAGAGGCTCTGCCTAATATTTTTATGTTATTTTTTCATTTTCAAATGCATCACTTTATTTTCCTTGTAAGGCAGCCATACATTTCACTCCTTAAGCACAAGACAGTCACATGATTCTTTCAATAAGCCCTAGGGCTTCCACCCCTTTCTTGGGGCCTAGAGCCCAGAGTAGTCCTATGGAGTTAAATATTAAAGCTTTCTCCACAGACACACGTTCCTTTGATGTTTGGGTTATTGAACACAAACTCACCAGATAATTTGTCTTCAGCATAGTCATGATAAAAAATTTTAGAAAAGGGTAACTTTGCTGAACAGAGAACCACTTAAAGAAAATTTTTAAATCTTCATTTGTAATGGATAAGGAATCTGATATGTTAGTTTTTTCAATATATTGATATTACACCCAAGTTTCCATAAAACCTACAATCCTCTGAGGGTGAAATATTTGTAGAGTTGGCCTCCTGCAAGTATGAACTACTTAAGGTTGGTACGTATTTGAAAGGAAATAAGACAAAGGTCCATATAGTCAAAGCTACGGTTTTCTAGTAATCATATCCATATGTTAGAGTTGGACCATAAAGAAGGCTAAGTACTGAAGAATTGATGTTTTTGAATTGTGTCCCTTGGACTGCAAGATCAAACCAGTCAATCCTAAAGGAAATCAACCCTGAATAGTCATAGGAAGGAATGATGCTGAAACTGAAGCGACAATACTTTGGCCACTTGATGTGAAGAGCTGACTCATTAGAAAAGACCCTGATGCTGGGAAAGATTGAGGACATGAGGAAAAGGTGAGGACAGAGGATGATATGGTTGGACAGCATCACCGAGTCAATGGACATGGGTTTGAGCAAGCTCAGGGAGATGGTGAAGAACAGGGAAGCCTGATGTGCTATAGTCCATGGGGTCACAAAGAGTTGGACTCAACTTTGTGACTGAACAATATGGCATTATGTTGGGCTCCCCAGCACAGCACAGCTGAAAACTGCAGTTCTGTTACTGGACAAAGTCTTAATTCGGGTCTGTTGTCTGGGTAACCTTAAACAGAGAAATGTAGTCAGGACCACACCACAGCATTAAAACTTAAATGAATAAAGAAAATAAAACTAAAAAAAAAAAACTTAAGAGGCTCTGCCTAATATTTTTATGTTATTTTTTCATTTTCAAATGCATCACTTTATTTTCCTTGTAAGGCAGCCATACATTTCACTCCTTAAGCACAAGACAGTCACATGATTCTTTCAATAAGCCCTAGGGCTTCCACCCCTTTCTTGGGGCCTAGAGCCCAGAGTAGTCCTATGGAGTTAAATATTAAAGCTTTCTCCACAGACACACGTTCCTTTGATGTTTGGGTTATTGAACACAAACTCACCAGATAATTTGTCTTCAGCATAGTCCATTTCTGTTCCTAACAGTGTTGGCTGTGCTTTCTTCTCGATGAACTCTCTTGAACAACTTCATCAGAGTCTCTTTGTCTTTGTATATTCTAAAGTGTAGGAAAGGCCATTTCAACCCCTGGTTCAGACATCAACTTTCACACCAACACGTTCAGGCTTATCTTTAAGAAGCTGTTTATCTTGTTATTGCTGAAGGTGTCAGGGTAAGGGTGGCAATGGGTGGGCTGATGCTTCCTCCTGCTCATGGCCAGGACAGTGGCCTGGACTAAAGCCGACATCCTCATTGTCCTGGTGCCCTGGTGCCTAGGGCTGGAGCTCTGTGGCCTCAGCCTCACTCCATGGACATAGCAGGTGCCCGCCTAATACTTTTAAACGGTTTTACTGAGGTAATTTACACACTGTAAAATTGATTTGTTTTAAGGGCACGATGTTTTGTTTTGTTTTGTTTTTTAAAAAAATTACACCCCAGCCATCAGTATATCCAGTTTTGGAGCGTTTCCATCACACCACAAAGATCCCTACTGGTTTGTTGCAGTCGATTCTTGCCTATTCTTACTCACAGCCAGTTTGCCTCATTAGTGTATTTTACACTTATCAGAAATGATCTTACGGACCTAAATAACCCTTAAGAGGAACGCAGGACTGAGCTCCCAACACATATGAAATTGAGGCATGTATGTACATTTTGATCAGTGCACCAAATATATCCAGGCTAAGTCTGGGAGAAATTCCTCCATTCATCCGCTAAAGAAAACAGCTGCCTGCCTGCCCTACGTGGGGCTTATTAGCGAAAATGAGGCAAAAGCAGTAAGCCGGCACCTCTATACATCACACGCGTATATCTGTGTGGACGGTGAGCACACACCCTATGCCTGGACGCGGTGAGTAACGTGAGCCCAAGACAGAGGACCAGTCTGCGTCGTCTTCATCTGCGCAGCCTGGCGAGTGCCTACAAACGCCTAACTGCTCGAAACATGTCGGTTCTGCTGTTGGGGTACCGCCATCTCGGATCTGAGCGTCCAACCGTGACACCCAGAGAACCCAGACTTGGTTGCTAAACCCTCACTCCCTCGCTCCCCTATCCCAGAGCTCACAAGAAGCTCCGAAACAAGCCACGCTCCAGGGCCGCGAGAAAACCAGCTCCCTCGCTTGGCCACGCCCCCCGGTTTATTAGGTCGCGTCTCCTTGGTCGGGGAAGGGCTTAGCTCCGCCCCCTAGAGCTGACGCCAGCAGTCACGTAGCACGTTTCTACGTGTCTCCAGCCTAAAAGCGGAAGTTACGCCAAAGGCTCGCGAGGTATGCGTCGTACCTGAAAGGACACTGGCCTCTGGTGGGGGAAGTGGGCGGGCAGAAGGCATTGGCAGGCGCCGGAAGTGGTCGTGCTGAGGAGGGGTGGGAGAGCGGCTGGCCAGGCAGATTATTCTGCTGTTGCTGGTCGCCTCGGTAAGGCGCGCTTCCACTTCTCTCCGAGAGCCTGGCCCAGTCCTCCGTCTTGACCAGAATGGACTTCAGGGAAATTCTCCTGATAGCTTCCAAAGCACAGGGTGTCAACAACGTGCCGGTAAGTACCAGCCGGGGCGCGACTGTAGGAGATCCTGGTCTTCAGGTTCCGAGTATGTGGTCCCTGGAACTTCCAGGAATCAGCATACCGGCTCCGGGAGGGGAAAGATCTGAACCCCGCATTTTTTCCCCTCTTTTGGACATGTACATCTGGATACTGAGGGGTGAAGTTACTGGGGGCTTGAGATGAGAGTCGGGAGCCTACTGACGAGCGGATTTGACTTGTTTCAGCTTAGTTACCCCTGCAACTTGTACTTTGCGTTCTGGGTGTTTTAAGAGTTGCGTGAAAGCTAGTGAGTAGAGAGCCGTGCCTGGTACATAGTGGAATCCAATGCTCGTAGTTCCTAGCTTCAGCATAAACTTTAACCCAGACGTTGAGGAGTTAAGGAATTTTAGGGGCTTCGGCCTGATAGTTTTTGAGCTGATTTTCCGCTGATCTTTGGTCAAACGTTTTGCGATTTCCCAAACAAGTTTTTGACTTGTGGCCCCACCCACTCAGCCAACCAGGTGATTGAATCATCCATCACCTTCCTAGGAGAGAGTGGGGGCGGATTCCACGAACTCCTTGGCCAACAGAATGAGTAGAATAGTTTGAGCTTCCATTTACTTGTGGTCTTCCAGATTTGTTGTTTGAAATCTAAGTCCCATTTACTGTGTGAGATTTGCTAATTCGCTAATATGCGCAGAGTGGTGTAAGACTTTAATATCTAAATGCGGTAGTGGTGGTAAGTGTCTGGTTTGCTAGGGTGTAGCTGTTTTGCATAAACTAATCATTTCTGGATCCTCAGATGGTACCACAGCCCAGCTGTAAACCGACAATTGCGTTGTGATACCTGCGGTTTGAGCGATGAGGTGTAGTGCTCAAACGGCGCCCTTTTAAAGTCAGTTCAGCTGGATCTTATTGAACTCATTATGTGTTCTGGATTTCTTAGATTTTTGTATATTTACAATGTTTTTCCTCTCGCGCTCATTCTTTTACTCTTTTGAAGATACTGATCTAAAAATTGTAAAAATAACTGGTAAATAAAACCGATATTCGTCAGTTTGTTATATTCATATCACATCCCAAATACTCTGAATGATCTTGAAGTTATGAAACCTTGAAAGGCAGAATTATTTTCTGCATCTGTAAATTTCCTAGACAAGTCGATATTGGCTTTAGTAACATTCATCTTTGAATAATTAGGTCCATATTAAATTCTACATCTTCCTCAGTTTCAGGTGGAGGTCAGAGAAAGTTAATATTTGGCCTGATGCCCAGAGCTCTTCTGTGGAGGAATCAAAAGCAAGTTATTTGTTTCTTATTCGAAAAACCAAAGATCGCTGACAGAAAAGTAGATATTTCTACAGTGGGATATTTCAAACTGTGTGTGTGTTTCAGAATATATACATTATTGATCTCTGATTGGAATAACAAAGATTGGAAGCAAAAAGGAAAATGGGTAAATTGATGACATTATTTAAAACTTAATAGATGAATATTGGCATATACTTCATGAAAGCATGTTTTTCCCTCCCACTCACCACAAAAGCTAATAAGCCTGAAGGTTTGATTTAGTTATCAGCATTATAATCCTTAGCTTTTTACTTCAGATGAAAGTAAATCATGAAATAAACTATTTAGGACTAGATTGTATTAAATTTAACCCACGGTCTTGTTTTAACTTGATTCATCTAATTATTTTAAGTTATTTTCGTTTGTTTTTTTTTTTAAAGATTTATTTATTTATTTACTTATTTATTTATTTTGAGCGGAGGTCCGGTTGGGGAGGGAGGGAAGCGGGCGGGCCACTTCTATTGGTCTTTCATGTCTCCATTTTCATCCTCTTTGTTCTTTGGCTCCTGTGGGCCTCCCATCGCGGTGGCGTCTGTCATCACAGAGCACCAGCTCTGGGCGCATGCGCTCCAGAGCTCCGGCTCGGTAACTGGACACATCAGTCCAGCCGCTCCGCGGCACGTGGGATCTTCCCAGGCCAGGGATCGAACTGGCACTCCTTGCAGTGCAAGGCGGTGTCCTTACTCACTGGACCACCAGGGGAAGCCCTAAGTTATTTTCTTGATCAACTCCAAGTGAAAGCCTTTTGGAGCACATTATCAGTTGTGAAATCTAGCATATTGTACAGTATAAGAGTGCTACAAAGCAAGTGTCCTTATAAACCAACATATGAGTCAAGAAGCAGCATTTCAAGCTACACACAATACGTGCACAGCCCACACACCCTGCTTCACAAATTTTATTTACAGTCTGAGAACCACAGAGGCTTTGCTGCAATTGACAGATATAACTCCATCCCTCTCTAAGACTTGGTTTGTATTTCTCTTTTAGCTATCTTTGTCCCTACCTTCCATTTGGATCCTAACATAGCTGGCTTTCAATTTCAGTCACCAAGTTCCCGTGTCACACCTCTGTTACAGAAAGGAAACACACTAGCATTTGGTAGACAAAAATCCAAGGGAGGCTAAAATCTGAAACACCTGTACTACCACTTCGAACCCTTTGTTTAAAGAAGTGTCTACTGTAACTGACTTCAAAAGTGATAAACAGTTCCCATTTGGGACAGCTTTCTTTTATATTGTTTCTTTTTAAGAGAAATAGTTATCTGTAAAAGGTTTTGGTTAAAACAAAAGAAGGATTGCATCATGCCTAGAAATATTAGGCATGCTATCATTTCCCAGGGGAAAACTGAATACAAAAGAACACACACAGCTGATCAAGGTGATGTAATCAGTCACTGTTATTAGCTGTGTTTATATATAAAGGAGAAAAGGTATTTTTGGTAACCTTACTCTTAATATTTTTCTCATTGGGTTTTTCTAGCAAAAGCAGGTTTCAAGTAACCATAATTGATGCCTTGGGGTGCACAAGACAAGTTGCATGGTTTTTCTTACAGTCAGACTGAAAACCATCCCAGGCAAGATACTCTAGCTGTGGTATGACCCTCAAATCAAAAAATAACGAGGAATTAGATATATAAGGATTTGGGAGGGCTATGGACCCTTGAGGTGAACAGTAAAGTGATTCAATTATACATAAACATGTATCCACTCTTTTTTATTTATTTTTTTTTCCTGCCTTCTAGGCATTGGGATTTATTGAAAAACTACATACATATTAAAACATCTTTATACACATTTTCACCAAGATAACAAATATACAAATATAAATTCCAGCCAAGTCAGCATCTTGTTTATTAGAAACAACTGTAGAAAACCTATATCCTAATTCCATCAGTTAAACTGGCACTCCTTAACTACCAGGAAAAACGGGCACCACTCACCCATCTTTTTCCACATAGGTCATTATAGAGTACTAAGCAGAGTTCCCTGTGCTATATATGCATGCCTAGTTACTCAATTGTGTCTGACTTTTTTGCGACCCCATGGACTGTGTAGCCTGCCAGGTTCCTCTATTCATAAGATTCTCCAGGCAAGAATACTGGAGTGGGTTGTTATTCCCTTTTCCAGGGAATATTCCTGACCCAGGAATTGAACCTGACTCTCCTGCATTGCAGGTGAATTCTCTACTGTCTGAGCCACCGGGGAAGCCTGTGCAATACAGTAGGTCCTCATTATCTATTTTATGTGTAGTAGTGTGTATATTTCAACTTCTTTGTCCCCTTGTAAAGAAGTGTCTACTGTAACTGACTTCAAAAGTGATAAACAGTTCCCATTTGGGACAGCTTTCTTTTATATTGTTTCTTTTTAAGAGAAATAGTTATCTGTAAAAGGTTTTGGTTAAAACAAAAGAAGGATTGCATCATGCCTAGAAATATTAGGCATGCTATCATTTCCCAGGGGAAAACTGAATACAAAAGAACACACACAGCTGATCAAGGTGATGTAATCAGTCACTGTTATTAGCTGTGTTTATATATAAAGGAGAAAAGGTATTTTTGGTAACCTTACTCTTAATATTTTTCTCATTGGGTTTTTCTAGCAAAAGCAGGTTTCAAGTAACCATAATTGATGCCTTGGGGTGCACAAGACAAGTTGCATGGTTTTTCTTACAGTCAGACTGAAAACCATCCCAGGCAAGATACTCTAGCTGTGGTATGACCCTCAAATCAAAAAATAACGAGGAATTAGATATATAAGGATTTGGGAGGGCTATGGACCCTTGAGGTGAACAGTAAAGTGATTCAATTATACATAAACATGTATCCACTCTTTTTTATTTATTTTTTTTTCCTGCCTTCTAGGCATTGGGATTTATTGAAAAACTACATACATATTAAAACATCTTTATACACATTTTCACCAAGATAACAAATATACAAATATAAATTCCAGCCAAGTCAGCATCTTGTTTATTAGAAACAACTGTAGAAAACCTATATCCTAATTCCATCAGTTAAACTGGCACTCCTTAACTACCAGGGAAAAAAACGGGCACCACTCACCCATCTTTTTCCACATAGGTCATTATAGAGTACTAAGCAGAGTTCCCTGTGCTATATATGCATGCCTAGTTACTCAATTGTGTCTGACTTTTTTGCGACCCCATGGACTGTGTAGCCTGCCAGGTTCCTCTATTCATAAGATTCTCCAGGCAAGAATACTGGAGTGGGTTGTTATTCCCTTTTCCAGGGAATATTCCTGACCCAGGAATTGAACCTGACTCTCCTGCATTGCAGGTGAATTCTCTACTGTCTGAGCCACCGGGGAAGCCTGTGCAATACAGTAGGTCCTCATTATCTATTTTATGTGTAGTAGTGTGTATATTTCAACTCTAGTCTTCCAGTGTATCCCTCCTCCCTCGTCCCTCCAATAACCATCAGTTTGTTTTCATCTGTGATTCTGTTTCTGTTTTGTAAATAAGTTCATATGTACCCCCCATTTTTTTTAGGTTCCACGTTTATCTCATGATACCTGTCTTTCTTTGTCTTGACTTCACTCAGTATGATAGTATCTAGGTCCGTCCATCCTGCTGCAAATGGCATCATTTAATTCTTTTTATGGCTAAGAAATGTTCCCCTGTATCCACTCCTCGATCCACTTCTCTGTCAGTGGACATTTAGCTTGCTTCCATGTCTTGGGTGTCGTAAACAGTGCTGCAGTGAACACTGGGTGCATGTATCTTTTTGAATTGTGGTTTTCTCTGAATATGTGCCCAGGAGTGGGATCGCTGGATCATATGGTAATTCTATCTTTAGATTTTTAAGGAACCTCCAGACTGTTCTCCATAGTGATCATACCAGTTTACCAACAGTGTATCAGGGTTCCCTTTTCTCCACACCCTGCCTAATATTTATTGTTTATAGACTTTTTTGATGACGGTCATTCTGGCCCATAGGAGGTGATACCTAATTGTAGTTTTGATTTACATTTCTCTAATAATCAGTGCTGTCAAGCATCTTTTCATGTGCTTTTTGTCCATCTGTAACACTGTCCCACAGAGATTCTGTTATTTCCCTTCCCATCACTACCTAGATAATATCTTTATAAATACTAAGGATCATAACAACCATTAGCATTTATAATGCTTACTTTGTGCCTGGCACTGTTCTAGGCCCTTTATATGTATTAATCTAATCAACATAATAACCATATAAGGAAGGTTGTTTTACAGATGAGGAAACTGGGATGCAGGGAGATGAAGAAATGTTCCCAAAGTCACACAGCTAAGTGACAGGGCTAGTAATGGCAGAGCAGAGAGCCTGGTCCAGGCAGAGGCTCTGGAGTTCTTGCTGTTAATTGTGAGCGTATGGCGAATGAGCGGAGTCTATTGGAAATGGGGTGGTGAGGAAGGTTGTCATCTATAAAGTCTGAATCCCTCTAGCTCCGTACCCCCAGCTCCAACCTAATATAGCCTTAGGCAGTAACCCCGTTGTTGTTTTTTTCCGACATCTCTTCCTGTACAGTAAAGTCTGGCAGGAGAGAAATTTAAAGGCCAAGCTAACAGCATTTGGAAACTGGTGGACAGAGATTTACAGCCTGTTTTGGAGAGTGCCAGCATGGTTAACAGAAGTGGAGTCTGAGGTTGGGGAAGGTTCCGTGTTGGACCTGTCTGGAGGAATGATACTTTCTGGGAGGCAGGTGAAAGTCAAGGAACGGCACTTAAGAATGAGGTTAGAGCTAGAGGTGAAAGTGTTGGAATTAAGTTAGTAGTGAGGCATGTTGCAATGGGAACACTTTTGCCCCCAAGTCAGGGGATCAGGATTCTGATTCAAACTCTGCTACCAATGGTACAAGTGACTGCCAGGAAATACACACCTGTCGTTTGGGGGCCATTTCTAACATGAGGTTGAACTCGAGACTCTGAGGTATCTATCTAGCTACAGTTTATAATCAAGTAGAGTTTTATAAACACAGTAAAAATATACAGTTGACCTCATAACAGTCTTGAATAGCATACTTTTTGGTGGTTTTATTTTCACTCTCTTAGCCACCCAGCTAAGCAACTCCAGTGCATATCTGTGGTTTTCCAGGCCTGGATTCATTTTGAGTGGATTATAGAAGTTGTGTAGTCATTGAAGTTAAGGATATATTCTTTGAATATTTCTAACTCCGATTTCTAACCAACCATAAACCTCTAAGTTATATAAAATCATCAGAATATTTATTTTCTACAATTAAAGCAATATATTATCTCCCGAGTAAAGAACAGCTCTCAAGAAGGAATTGCTGTTGATTCCAGTATGTTAATAACAAGTGAACATGTATTTCCACACTGAAAGCACCTCATTTTCTTAATCTGACTGTGACATGATAGTTTCAATGCAAGGAACACATACGTTTAAAGTGACTTAATATTTTCTAAGTCTCTTGATTTCAGAATTACAGATCTTGGCAAAATCTCTGATACTGTATTTAGATAGGATAAGCTTCACTGTTGTGGATCATTCACTGGGGCCCAGCAGAATGACTGAGTTGGCTTGCAGTATAATCAAATGGATACACTTAGGATAAAAGAAACTCTTGTCCAGCTGCTTTTCATGAAGCTCAAACAATAAAGCAGCCTGGTGCCTTGAATCAGATTTAGAATTGATGGGTGCATCTTGATGTGTTGTTGCTAGAGCTAAATGTGACCATCTGATGTGGGAGAAAGTGCCAAGTCTCTCTCCTGCCTTATTAAATGGAATACAGTATAATCCAGCCTAAAGCTTTCTTTTTAAACATGCTTCTCTGCTGGGCGACCTTGTGGGGGAAGGGGACTGTCTAGTAAAATGTTCTGTTACAGCAAATCTTCTAATACCAGGGTCTGACTGCAACTCTTTTTTCAAAAGTCTATTTTGGGATTATGTATAGCTGTGAACAACAAAACACTGTAAAAGACGTATAACAATAACTTCGCTGTACACCTGAAACTGATACAACAGTGTAAAACAACCAAACCCCAATTAAAAAAAAAAAGTCTAGCCAGCTCAGTCTTAAGACGGTCTATAGTAATAGACTGAAGAGAAAGGAAACGTGTTCACAGAAAAATTTGTACAGAAATGTTCACAGAGCATTATTTGTGACGGCCAAAAGGTAGAAACAATCTAAGTATCCATTAACTGAAGGATAATATTATAATAATATGGATAATAGAATCCACTATATCCATATAATGAAATATTATTCATCCAGAAAAGGAGTAAAGTACTGACATAGGTTACAACATGGGTCTTTAAAGCATTATGTTACGTGAAAGCAGTAAGGTATTAAAACAAAAGACCACTACAGCAGTCAGGATTCTCTGGAAAGACAGATTGGTAGGATCTGTTTTAGGAAATTGGCTCACATAATTGTGGGGACTGGTGAGTCTGAAATTTGTTGGACAGGCTGGAAACTCAGGTTGGAGTTCATGCTGTATGTAGTCTGTTAGAAATGGGGTGTGAGTAAGGTTTGTCCATCTAGCTCCCTACTTGAACTGATAAAGCCTTGGGTAATAACTCTGTCATTTTTTTTGATGACATGTCTCAATGTAAAGTCTGATGGGAGAGAGTTTCTCATAGAAATTCTGGAGCAGATGGAGAAAAAAAAATGTTTTTTGAATTGAAAGTCCTAGATACTTTGAAAAATCACTTATCCATATAATCATGTTTCTATGGCTTTATTTTATGATGCATATCAGTTACTGTGTAATGATACACTGGGTGCATGATTTCATTTACATGAAATGTCCAGAACTGGCAAATCCACAGATGCAGAAAGAAAATTAGTGGCTACCAAGGACATAGGTGAGGGGAATGGGAATGACGCTGAAGCATAAAGAATTTCTTGTGGAGGTAAGTAAAGTGTTCTGGAATCAGAGTGGTGGTGGTTGTACAACTCTGCAAACAGACTGGCACACATTAAATGGCTGGATTTGATGGTTTGTGAATTACATCTCATTAAAAATGTTTTAAAAAAAGATCATAATCTCTGAAGACCAAGCATCCCCCCCCTTTTTTCCTTCCCCCGATCTCTTGGTTTTGGTCCAAATTTTGCCTACGAGAAAATTTTTATATTCTCCTGGCCACTGCTGTCGTGTGCATCAAGCTACAGAGGATGTAAGAAACGATTAATTATGACTCAGCTCATGTCAGTAAATAAGATTGTCTCATAAAGTATGACCTTGTTCGACTTAAATTGTTTTGCAGAAGACCCCCCCAAATAAGACATTTTATAGTTTTATTGAATTCCTTCTCCATCATAGGGACAGGACAAGGACAGTAGAATTGTTGGGCTGAATGTGAAGCCAACTTAGTAAATATCCTTAAGGATTGAAGGTGTTTTAAAAAGCTGACTTAAAATTGGCATGTGAATTGATGAGAATAGGTGTATGCTTTGAA
Organism: Tragulus kanchil; assembly: GCA_022376925.1. Lineage (NCBI taxonomy): Eukaryota > Metazoa > Chordata > Mammalia > Artiodactyla > Tragulidae > Tragulus > Tragulus kanchil. The sequence continues at coordinate 64,778,069 of JAIOJX010000006.1, read as the reverse complement.
AAAAGCTCAAAGTCATCTTTGGGATTCTTTTCTGAGTGAATCCAATTCCTGAGCCCCCCTCCCTTGTTTCTTTCTTGTGTTCCACCTTTCTTTTGTTTATGTTCCTCAGTTAGTGTTTCCCAAAGTGCAGTACACTCGGGTTGTAGTCTGTGGCTGGAGTAAATGGGGTGTGGAGTAAGGTTTGTTTTCCATCTAGCTCCCTACTTGAACTGATAAAGCCTTGGGTAATAACTCTGTCATTTTTTGATGACATGTCTCAATGTAAAGTCTGATGGGAGAGAGTTTCTCATAGAAATTCTGGAGCAGATGGAGAAAAAAAAATGTTTTTTGAATTGAAAGTCCTAGATACTTTGAAAAATCACTTATCCATATAATCATGTTTCTATGGCTTTATTTTATGATGCATATCAGTTACTGTGTAATGATACACTGGGTGCATGATTTCATTTACATGAAATGTCCAGAACTGGCAAATCCACAGATGCAGAAAGAAAATTAGTGGCTACCAAGGACATAGGTGAGGGGAATGGGAATGACGCTGAAGCATAAAGAATTTCTTGTGGAGGTAAGTAAAGTGTTCTGGAATCAGAGTGGTGGTGGTTGTACAACTCTGCAAACAGACTGGCACACATTAAATGGCTGGATTTGATGGTTTGTGAATTACATCTCATTAAAAATGTTTTAAAAAAAGATCATAATCTCTGAAGACCAAGCATCCCCCCCTTTTTTTCCTGCCCCAGATTTCTAGGTTTTGGTCTAAATTTTGCCTAAGAGAATATTTTAATATTCTCCTGGCATCTGCTTTCGTGTGCATCAAGCTACAGAGGATGTAAGAAACGATTAATTATGACTCAGCTCATGTCAGTAAATAAGATTGTCTCATAAAGTATGACCTTGTTCGACTTAAATTGTTTTGCAGAAGACCCCCCCAAATAAGACATTTTATAGTTTTATTGAATTCCTTCTCCATCATAGGGACAGGACAAGGACAGTAGAATTGTTGGGCTGAATGTGAAGCCAACTTAGTAAATATCCTTAAGGATTGAAGGTGTTTTAAAAAGCTGACTTAAAATTGGCATGTGAATTGATGAGAATAGGTGTATGCTTTGAAAAAAGCTCAAAGTCATCTTTGGGATTCTTTTCTGAGTGAATCCAATTCCTGAGCCCCCCTCCCTTGTTTCTTTCTTGTGTTCCACCTTTCTTTTGTTTATGTTCCTCAGTTAGTGTTTCCCAAAGTGCAGTACACCTATTTCTGGCTGTACCATAATCTTAGGCAATTCACAAAGATTTTTATTCTCATAGATGTGTGTGTGTGTGTGTGTGTGTATATATATATATAATTTTTATTTTATTTTTTGCTTTTACAGAGTTTTGTTGTTTACAGATATGTATGATACCAGATTAGTCATATGTGTATCCCCCCCCAGTTTCACCCCTCCAGGCCATCGCACAGCGCCCCTGCAGGATCCCTTTTTCTCACAGTGCAATGACAATAGCTGTTTTTTTTCACATACGATAGTATAGGTTTTCATGCTACTTCCTTTACACCTCTCGCCTACTGTTCATTCCCCACAAAGCTGCATATATATATTTTTAATTATATATTTTGATGTGTGTTAGTTGCTCATTCGTGTGTGATTCTTTGTGATACCATGGACTGTAGTCCATCAGGCTCCTCTGTCCGTAGAATTCTCCAGGGAAGAATACTAGAGTGGATAGTCTGTCCCTTCCCCAGGGGATCTTCCAGACTCAGGGATCCAACTCGGGTCTCCTGCATTGCAGGCAAATTTTTACCATCTGAACCACCAGAATTTGGAAAAATATAACTAGCCTTTCAAGCCTGTTGTTTCATGTGTATTATTACCTGAGGTAAAGAGGTCATAATAAAGTGATGGTGTTTGATCTACATATTTTCTTAAAATTAGTAAATAATAATACAGTTGGCAGACTAAAAGTAAAAATCATGACAGTTATATGGGAATGATTGAAACTTAGTAAACACGGCATTAAACTATGTCCCATTGACACTGTTTTTCTTCTATGTCTTTGTCAAGAATAGTTTTATTGAATTCCTTCTCCATCATAGGGACAGGACAAGGACAGTAGAATTGTTGGGCTGAATGTGAAGCCAACTTAGTAAATATCCTTAAGGATTGAAGGTGTTTTAAAAAGCTGACTTAAAATTGGCATGTGAATTGATGAGAATAGGTGTATGCTTTGAAAAAAGCTCAAAGTCATCTTTGGGATTCTTTTCTGAGTGAATCCAATTCCTGAGCCCCCCTCCCTTGTTTCTTTCTTGTGTTCCACCTTTCTTTTGTTTATGTTCCTCAGTTAGTGTTTCCCAAAGTGCAGTACACCTATTTCTGGCTGTACCATAATCTTAGGCAATTCACAAAGATTTTTATTCTCATAGATGTGTGTGTGTGTGTGTGTGTATATATATATATAATTTTTATTTTATTTTTTGCTTTTACAGAGTTTTGTTGTTTACAGATATGTATGATACCAGATTAGTCATATGTGTATCCCCCCCCAGTTTCACCCCTCCAGGCCATCGCACAGCGCCCCTGCAGGATCCCTTTTTCTCACAGTGCAATGACAATAGCTGTTTTTTTTCACATACGATAGTATAGGTTTTCATGCTACTTCCTTTACACCTCTCGCCTACTGTTCATTCCCCACAAAGCTGCATATATATATTTTTAATTATATATTTTGATGTGTGTTAGTTGCTCATTCGTGTGTGATTCTTTGTGATACCATGGACTGTAGTCCATCAGGCTCCTCTGTCCGTAGAATTCTCCAGGGAAGAATACTAGAGTGGATAGTCTGTCCCTTCCCCAGGGGATCTTCCAGACTCAGGGATCCAACTCGGGTCTCCTGCATTGCAGGCAAATTTTTACCATCTGAACCACCAGAATTTGGAAAAATATAACTAGCCTTTCAAGCCTGTTGTTTCATGTGTATTATTACCTGAGGTAAAGAGGTCATAATAAAGTGATGGTGTTTGATCTACATATTTTCTTAAAATTAGTAAATAATAATACAGTTGGCAGACTAAAAGTAAAAATCATGACAGTTATATGGGAATGATTGAAACTTAGTAAACACGGCATTAAACTATGTCCCATTGACACTGTTTTTCTCTTCTATGTCTGTTTTGTCAAGAATAGTTAACCTGTTACCAACCTGTTTAAGTCCCAGGTTCAGAAGAAAGGTATTTACCCTGAAATCAAATTAGGAAGTGGTCACTTGCTGTTGTAATATCTAGATAGCAAACCAATCCTATTTTAAGTAATTAGCATTGGTGTGTATATTAGCATTCCGGGACAGGGACAGCCCTGTATTAAGCTTTGATTAGGCAGGTGAATCTGGGCTATATAGTTGGAAGAGAGAGAGAAAATATTTTAACCTTGGCAGCACAAATCCGCCCTTCTTCTCACGTATCTACCTGATGTGTGTGAGTGTGTGCCTCCGCTTATGAGTTTATGTGTCTTAGGCAACTTGAATCATCTTCGGTACCCCTTCTATTAAGAAAATGTGAGTTCCTTGTGGATGTTTGAGGTTCTTGTAAACCACAACAAATTTTATGTACCTATATAATCAAGTGAGTGATGCTCTCTTTCTCCTACCTTCCTTTCCCTCTCCTTTGAATATTGGGCCCCAGTTCATTATGGAAAGGGCCTGAACTAAATTTACAAAGGCAGGGACCTATTCTAGAGAGTTTTATTATGACAGCCAAGCTGACTGGGGCAGGAATCTGGATGGGATTCCTCTCTATGAGGGACGTGTCAGGTCTCAAGCAGTACTATCACACAGGATTTTCAGGTTGGATTAGGCCTGTCTTCTTGGCCAGCTGCTACATTCGTAGACTAACTTAGCTGGACCTTCCAGCCTGTTTCAAGATGCCTTCTGTTTGTTTGCTGTATAGTAAGCAGGAGTTCTTTGGCTTTCCTCCAGGAATTCCATTCACATTTTGGGAGTCACTTTTTTGGTTCATTAGTAGCTCAATTTGCTCTCATAGGTTTACGTTTCTTTTTAAACTAGCCCAGCAACAAGGTTGAGTGAATAAGAATTTCATCTGCCTAGGATGAAAGAAGGAGAGCGTTAAAAAATTCTTATTTCTTAGCCCATAAGTTTAGTGTGAAATGGTCCTAGAGATGAATCATGTTATTTTTTGAAATTGTCAAAAGTAAAAATCATGACAGTTATATGGGAATGATTGAAACTTAGTAAACACGGCATTAAACTATGTCCCATTGACACTGTTTTTCTCTTCTATGTCTGTTTTGTCAAGAATAGTTAACCTGTTACCAACCTGTTTAAGTCCCAGGTTCAGAAGAAAGGTATTTACCCTGAAATCAAATTAGGAAGTGGTCACTTGCTGTTGTAATATCTAGATAGCAAACCAATCCTATTTTAAGTAATTAGCATTGGTGTGTATATTAGCATTCCGGGACAGGGACAGCCCTGTATTAAGCTTTGATTAGGCAGGTGAATCTGGGCTATATAGTTGGAAGAGAGAGAGAAAATATTTTAACCTTGGCAGCACAAATCCGCCCTTCTTCTCACGTATCTACCTGATGTGTGTGAGTGTGTGCCTCCGCTTATGAGTTTATGTGTCTTAGGCAACTTGAATCATCTTCGGTACCCCTTCTATTAAGAAAATGTGAGTTCCTTGTGGATGTTTGAGGTTCTTGTAAACCACAACAAATTTTATGTACCTATATAATCAAGTGAGTGATGCTCTCTTTCTCCTACCTTCCTTTCCCTCTCCTTTGAATATTGGGCCCCAGTTCATTATGGAAAGGGCCTGAACTAAATTTACAAAGGCAGGGACCTATTCTAGAGAGTTTTATTATGACAGCCAAGCTGACTGGGGCAGGAATCTGGATGGGATTCCTCTCTATGAGGGACGTGTCAGGTCTCAAGCAGTACTATCACACAGGATTTTCAGGTTGGATTAGGCCTGTCTTCTTGGCCAGCTGCTACATTCGTAGACTAACTTAGCTGGACCTTCCAGCCTGTTTCAAGATGCCTTCTGTTTGTTTGCTGTATAGTAAGCAGGAGTTCTTTGGCTTTCCTCCAGGAATTCCATTCACATTTTGGGAGTCACTTTTTTGGTTCATTAGTAGCTCAATTTGCTCTCATAGGTTTACGTTTCTTTTTAAACTAGCCCAGCAACAAGGTTGAGTGAATAAGAATTTCATCTGCCTAGGATGAAAGAAGGAGAGCGTTAAAAAATTCTTATTTCTTAGCCCATAAGTTTAGTGTGAAATGGTCCTAGAGATGAATCATCCTGGTCTGAGTTAGTTGCTCTGTTTATCATACTTCTCTGATGATAGTTATGAAATGAAAGTATTTGTCGTTCACATTATTTTAGTTTTAGTCATTTTCCAGAACAGTTACATAAAAATTAAAGCCCAGAGAAATATCATCTGTTTCAGGGTAATGTTAGTGGTTTCAGGGTGATATGGAAACCTGTGTGAAAGGGTGAAAGGGTTCTTGTAGCAAATAAATATTTGATGAACATAGAGCTACACTTAAAGGTTACAGAGACTTGGGCCCTTCAGATTTCTCTGAAACGGCTTTTCGCTATGGTTTGCTACCAGCTTTGCCTAAGGTCAAAGTAGAATCTCAATATTGCGTGTTGTAAGCAAAGCAGCATATTACAAGCTGCTGTGAACATCCTCTGGAGGAGCGAACTCAGGAGGAAAACAGTTGTGGTAGATTTTTCTGTCACAGACTAGGAAAGTTCTGAAGAAGGATAATCTATTAAATCAGAATTCTGAAACATTCAGCTTGCTATATAGGGAATTTTTTTCACTTCCGCAGTCCAGTCCAGGTACATATTTTTAGGGAAAAAGCTTGAAAATGGTGTTTTTGTAAGTTGTTCATTTATGTATTGTTACAATTGTTCAAAGAAACTTTACACTTAAAAATAATCATGTATAATTATATTTAGCTTGAAATTTTATAGCTAACCTTTTATAGGAGTTATGTGGTCTCTTAATTATTCAGAATAGATTTTTCAGTCAGCTGAAATCTCTCTATAGCTTCTAAGTTAACTGTGTGTAACTTTTACTCTTGTTTTTATTTTCAGAAAAGATATAGTCTGGCAGTGGGGCCTCCCAAAAAAGACCCAAAAGTTAAGGGTGTCCAGTCGGCAGCTGTCCAGGCTTTTCTCAGAAGAAAAGAAGAGGAGCTCAGACGAAAAGGTGTGACTCTATAACCTTTTCTCAATTTTAAAGTCTTCTGTCTTCATGACTGGTTTGTAACTATCCAAGGGATGTTTGTAACAGCATAACAGGCTAATGGATTTGTTGTGTATGTGTCTGACTCAACTATATTTGTAGCATTGCATGTGTTCTTATATTGGTCATTTGTATAGATATTATTTCTTATTTTCTTATTTTCTCTTAAAACCTTTTCGGGAATAGTGACCGTATCTTCTAGTTGATCATATTAGCGCTCCAATAAGAACTCCAGTCTTTGACCTTGATTCTTTTTTTTTGCAAATTTTGTTTTTTAAGTGATGTGTAGTTGATTTGTAGTGTTGTACCAATCTCTGTTGTACAGCAGAGTGACTCAGTTATATCCATACAGATATTTTAAAAATATTCTTTTCCACTATTTTTATTTTGTTTATACTGTGCAGCCTATGAGATCGTAGTTCCACAACTAGGGATTGAACCTAGGACCTTAGGAGTGAAAGTGCTGAGTCCCAACCACTGGACCACAGGGAACTCTCCCTTGACCGTAGTTCTGAATCTGTTTCTATCTACTCTGTATTTAAATTTTTTTAAATATACAGAGTATTATCTGAAAGGTTAAAATAGGGACAGTTTTTGAAAACTGGTAAACTCAAGCAGTTTTACTTCATGTGAATTACAAGGAAACTGATTCAGTAAGTTTGAATATTCATTGGTTCATAATTAATAACAGCTAGGAAGAGGGTACTGATATTCTCTTAACTTGATATATTTATTTGGTGTGAACTATTTTCTGTATTTAAAGCTAGAAGCTAAGACTTCCTTGCTTAGTCATATAGAAAAACCCATATGTGACCCACTCATTATGTAAAAATGACTCATTGATACTTACTTGAATGACTTCCTCATTTGATTCTTAGATGTCTTCAAATCTCTTCAAACAGTAGTATGAATGTTGCTTGGTTTCGGCCACCTACTAATTTCAGATAAGCATACAGTTTTATTGAGACCTTGAAATAATGTGTTGTTTTGTCTCTTTCAGCCTTAGAAGAGAAGAGGAGAAAAGAAGAGCTAGTGAGAAAACGAATTGAGCTAAAACATGACAAGAAAGCAAGAGCCATGGCAAAGAGGACAAAGGATAATTTCCATGGTTACAATGGGATTCCTGTTGAGGAAAAGTCAAAGAAGAAGCAGGCAATGCAAAGCCACACTAGCCAGGGAAGAGATCAGGAGTATGAGATGGAAGAAGAGGATGAATTCTTCGAATACAATCAGGCCGAGTCAGAGCAGGAGTACGAGGAAGAGCAAGAACCTCCCAAAGCTGAAAGCAAACCAAAGGTCCCCCTTAAAAGTGCCCCACCACTTATGAACTTCAACGATCTACTCAGGTTGGCTGAGAAAAAACAGTATGAACCGGTGGAGATCAAGGTTGTGAAGAAGACAGAAGAACGACCTATGACCGCAGAAGAACTTAGGGAGCGAGAATTCCTTGAACGTAAGCGGAGGAAAAAGACACCTGAGAGAGATGCAAGATTACCTCCCACCAAAAGAGTACCCCCTCAGAAAGAAAGTGTGGGCATAAAGCTTAGCAAAGGTTCTGGAGACACGCATCCTTCCAAGGGTACTGTCCTTCCTCTTCCAGAGAAGAAATCCAGGCACAGCACAGCTGAGGAGAAACGCTTGCGTTTATCTTCGTCCAAATCCATGCCAGGCGAGAGGACCAAAGTAGTCCCTGGCAATTGCTCCCAACCCTCACTTCATGAGGGCCGTGAGAGACCTGTTTTGAATGGGGCTGGAAAGCCCCAGTCCAGCACCTATTCACCAAGTGTCCCAAAGACTAAAGGGCCTCAGAAATCTGCTATTGAGCACAAAGCCAAAAAATCTCCTCCTCATCCTAGCCATTCCAGGCCTGGACCCACGGCCACTCCACACGGTAAGGCCAAGAGTCCGGGTGTCCGACCGCCAGGCAGCAGCTCCAGCTCAGCCCCTGGGCGGCCTAGCACAGGGACTGCCCGGCCCATGGTTAGTTCTGGCACCGCGCCCAAGCGCCAGAATGGCAGCTCCAACTCAGGACCTGAGCGATCAGTCAGCGGGAACAGGAGGCCAACCAGTGACATAAATCCCCCAGCACGGACAGTCAGTGGTACAAGTGGCCTTGGTCGACCTACAGGCAGCTCAGGTGGCCCTGGGCGACCTGTCAGTGGCCCCACTGGTTCTGGGCGACCCGTGGGCAGCACTGGTGGCCCTGGGAGGCCTATAAACAGTCCCCATGACCTTCGACGACCAGTGAGTGGCTCATGTCCCCCTGGGCGGTCTGTCAGTGGCCCTGGGCGGTCCATCAGTGGCCCAGTTGGACGACCTGTCAGCAGTCCAGGCCCTGGTAGACCCATGAGCAGCTTGGGACCTGGGCGAACAGTTACTACCTCAGGTCCCTCTCTGAAGCCCAAATGCACAGTTGTCTCAGAAACAATTTCTTCCAAGAATATAATCAGCCGGCCCAGCAATGGACAGATGAATGGAATGAGGCTGTCCTTACCTGGCTACAGATCTGCCCAAGGTAAGATTTACCCTCGCCCTCAATGTATTTCTCACTAGGAAAGTGGAAAGAATGCTTTGTTTTACAGAACCAAAGGCCCTGTGAACTCTGATGTGTGCTTTTAAATATATTCTTGTGTTGATAGAATCCTCATGTTTTGTCTTTCCTGTGCCAGAGAGTTCCTTTAGTAACTGTGGCTTGAAGAAGTCCTTAGAAAGAGACTTATCTGGGGCCTTCTGTCTTCACCCCTGTAATGTCTCCAAGTGCAGTAACTTAGCTATGGAATTTATAAGACAGGGTGAGTGTATGTGCCTTTTGTGGCCCAATGAATGAATTCATCTTTACCTCTTCATAAAGACTGTAAATACCTGTCTTCAAGGACTGGAGTGTATTTATAAGCTTGAAGCCTTTTGGTGCATAATTAGCCATCAGATATTTGTTGAGCACCCACAATATGGCAGGAACTGTTTCAGACTGTCCTTGTGTTTCTGCTCCTCATAGTTGTGCCTAGCTGCCAGTCTTATGGAAATCTACTGTCCCAAGTTATGGAGATCATTGATGGCACCTATTAACTGCTAGGTCTTAGTTTCTGCGTGCAAGTAAGGGTTTGTTGAAGCACTTGTAAGACACCGTGGAGAATATAAAAAGAAACAAAGGAGGGTATTCCATGCGTTGAACTTCCTACCTTCGTCAAAACATTGGTTCTCAACCAAGGATGATTTTGATCCCCAGTGAACATTGGGCAGCATCTAAAGACACTTTTGATTGACCCAGTGGGAATGGGATGCTTCTGCTATCTGGTAGATGGAGGCCATGGACGCTGTTACCCTGCGCTGCACAGGACAGCTTCCTCACAACCAACCACAATGTCAGAGCGCTGAAGTCAAGGAACTCTGAGCTAAGGAGACATAGTAAAAACCATTGTAGAACAACAAAGGCAGTGTCTGTGCTCAAGGACTAGAAAGCACTTGTTCCCAGATACTGGTCTATTGATCAGTGCCTGTCTTTTGCAAAATTTTTAATCAGTCTTTTGGCAAAATGACAAACGTAAGGATGGTATGATGAGTTTTCCCTTTGAGTCAGACTTGCTCAATTTGAACAGCTATCCATATCTGAGAGTTTTTCATGCTTCATTGGACTTATAAAATCTTTAATGAAATTATGGTGGTAATAGGTGATAGGTTATTATCTTTGGTGTCTTTTCTCAGAAAGATTAACATTAGTGATCCTGGGGCTTCCATGGTGGTCCAGTGGGTAAAGAGACCGCCTTGCAGTGCAGTGGGCACAGGTTTGATCCCTGGCCCAGGAAGATCCCACGTGCCGTGGAGCAACTGGACCAATGTGTCCAGTTACAAGCCAGCACTCTGGAGCACATGTGCCCAGAGCTGGTGGTCTGCAACAAGAGAGGCCACTGCAATGGGAGGCCCAGACAGGCCAAAGAATAAAGATGGATGAAAATGTATAAATAAAAAAACAATAAAAGAGGCCAAAATTAAAAAAAAAAAATAGTGATCCTTCAGTGATTTGTAATTTGGTTTTTTGTTTGTTTGTTTTTAAGAAATTTTACTAGTCTTATAAATCCAAAAAAATAGGAACTGCTAAGCTAGAAAATGTAGCAGTTTTGTAAACCATGGGATAGACAGGAACTCTGTTCCTTGTGGGTACTATGAAGCAGCAGGGGTGATGTAGTGGGGAGTTCACACTGGGGGCTGCCACTTAATGAGTTCATAAAGTCTCAGCCAATAGGACTTTGTTGGGACTCTTACACCGTGGAGAATATAAAAAGAAACAAAGGAGGGTATTCCATCGTTGAACTTCCTACCTTCGTCAAAACATTGGTTCTCAACCAAGGATGATTTTGATCCCCAGTGAACATTGGGCAGCATCTAAAGACACTTTTGATTGACCCAGTGGGAATGGGATGCTTCTGCTATCTGGTAGATGGAGGCCATGGACGCTGTTACCCTGCGCTGCACAGGACAGCTTCCTCACAACCAACCACAATGTCAGAGCGCTGAAGTCAAGGAACTCTGAGCTAAGGAGACATAGTAAAAACCATTGTAGAACAACAAAGGCAGTGTCTGTGCTCAAGGACTAGAAAGCACTTGTTCCCAGATACTGGTCTATTGATCAGTGCCTGTCTTTTGCAAAATTTTTAATCAGTCTTTTGGCAAAATGACAAACGTAAGGATGGTATGATGAGTTTTCCCTTTGAGTCAGACTTGCTCAATTTGAACAGCTATCCATATCTGAGAGTTTTTCATGCTTCATTGGACTTATAAAATCTTTAATGAAATTATGGTGGTAATAGGTGATAGGTTATTATCTTTGGTGTCTTTTCTCAGAAAGATTAACATTAGTGATCCTGGGGCTTCCATGGTGGTCCAGTGGGTAAAGAGACCGCCTTGCAGTGCAGTGGGCACAGGTTTGATCCCTGGCCCAGGAAGATCCCACGTGCCGTGGAGCAACTGGACCAATGTGTCCAGTTACAAGCCAGCACTCTGGAGCACATGTGCCCAGAGCTGGTGGTCTGCAACAAGAGAGGCCACTGCAATGGGAGGCCCAGACAGGCCAAAGAATAAAGATGGATGAAAATGTATAAATAAAAAAACAATAAAAGAGGCCAAAATTAAAAAAAAAAAATAGTGATCCTTCAGTGATTTGTAATTTGGTTTTTTGTTTGTTTGTTTTTAAGAAATTTTACTAGTCTTATAAATCCAAAAAAATAGGAACTGCTAAGCTAGAAAATGTAGCAGTTTTGTAAACCATGGGATAGACAGGAACTCTGTTCCTTGTGGGTACTATGAAGCAGCAGGGGTGATGTAGTGGGGAGTTCACACTGGGGGCTGCCACTTAATGAGTTCTTAAAGTCTCAGCCTACATAGGACTTTGTTGGGACTCTTTAAGTTTCAATATTTATATATATAATGGCTTTTGTATTCTTAGGTCCTCAAAGGCTTCCCTTTCCTGGTGGTTACAAAAGGCAGCGAGAATATGAAGAGGAGGAAGACGAGGAGGATGAATATGACTCTGAAATGGATGACTTTATTGAAGATGAAGGAGAACCTCAGGAAGAAATATCCAAGCACATTCGAGAAATCTTTGGCTATGACCGAAAAAAGTAAGGCTAAAGATGATTTATTTAGATATATATATTGAATAACCCATTCTATGAGGAAAAAATAAACATTAATAGGAGAGGCATTGAATATAGTTCTTAATTAGGAATCCTTCGATGATTGTTTAGATTTATTTTTTTGGTACCTAGTATGTAAGAACTAATGTAGGATTATTTATGCAGTTACTTGTATAAGGACCAAAAAAAAAAACCTCTTTTGAACTGCTGTCCTTGTGAGATGTGTATTTGATAAGAGTGAAGCAGCTTGGGGAGGTAGAAATGGATTGGCTTTGAAATCAGAAAGCCACCCACAGATTGATTTTGAAAGCCAGTCTGATCGGACACTTGCTTTTCTTTGGCGTAAAAAAACAGAAGTGTGGTTCTTGAACAGCACTGTGGGACCAACAGCATTGACATCACCTGGGAACTTGTTAGAAATGCAAGCTTTCAGGCCCCACCTCAGATCTGAATCCAGATTAGCTTTATAAGATTCCCAAGTGATTCATGTGTACCTTAGTGATTGAGAAGCACTGATGCAGAGGAAAAGATCAAGTTTGAATGACAGTTCCACACTAGCTGGGTCAACTTGAGTAAGTTATTTTTCAAATCATATTTGGGAGGATGAAATGAGGTAATACACAGTTGACCCACAAAATCGTGTGGGGGGTTAGATAAAGTCCACACATAACCAGCCCTCTGGATGTGTGATTCCTCTGTGTACCAGTTCTTACCCATTCATGGTGCCCTGTGTGCAGATTCAGGCCCTTGTGGCCTACTATGAAGCAGCAGGGGTGATGTAGTGGGGAGTTCACACTGGGGGCTGCCACTTAATGAGTTCTTAAAGTCTCAGCCTACATAGGACTTTGTTGGGACTCTTTAAGTTTCAATATTTATATATATAATGGCTTTTGTATTCTTAGGTCCTCAAAGGCTTCCCTTTCCTGGTGGTTACAAAAGGCAGCGAGAATATGAAGAGGAGGAAGACGAGGAGGATGAATATGACTCTGAAATGGATGACTTTATTGAAGATGAAGGAGAACCTCAGGAAGAAATATCCAAGCACATTCGAGAAATCTTTGGCTATGACCGAAAAAAGTAAGGCTAAAGATGATTTATTTAGATATATATATTGAATAACCCATTCTATGAGGAAAAAATAAACATTAATAGGAGAGGCATTGAATATAGTTCTTAATTAGGAATCCTTCGATGATTGTTTAGATTTATTTTTTTGGTACCTAGTATGTAAGAACTAATGTAGGATTATTTATGCAGTTACTTGTATAAGGACCAAAAAAAAAAACCTCTTTTGAACTGCTGTCCTTGTGAGATGTGTATTTGATAAGAGTGAAGCAGCTTGGGGAGGTAGAAATGGATTGGCTTTGAAATCAGAAAGCCACCCACAGATTGATTTTGAAAGCCAGTCTGATCGGACACTTGCTTTTCTTTGGCGTAAAAAAACAGAAGTGTGGTTCTTGAACAGCACTGTGGGACCAACAGCATTGACATCACCTGGGAACTTGTTAGAAATGCAAGCTTTCAGGCCCCACCTCAGATCTGAATCCAGATTAGCTTTATAAGATTCCCAAGTGATTCATGTGTACCTTAGTGATTGAGAAGCACTGATGCAGAGGAAAAGATCAAGTTTGAATGACAGTTCCACACTAGCTGGGTCAACTTGAGTAAGTTATTTTTCAAATCATATTTGGGAGGATGAAATGAGGTAATACACAGTTGACCCACAAAATCGTGTGGGGGGTTAGATAAAGTCCACACATAACCAGCCCTCTGGATGTGTGATTCCTCTGTGTACCAGTTCTTACCCATTCATGGTGCCCTGTGTGCAGATTCAGGCCCTTGTGGCCTACTGTAGCATGAAAAAGAAATCTCTGTGTAAGAGGACCTACTTAGTTCACGTCCGTGTTATCTGTATAAATTAGTCAACACTTGTTTTCTCCTTTGAAGTCACAGATACGAGAAATTAAAAGGCAGTAGTCAGAAAAGGGGGGCTTCTCAGGTGGATCAGTGGTAAAGAATCCACCTGCCAGTACAGGAGACACAAGATATGTGGGTTCAGTCCCTTGGTTGGGAAGATCCCCTGGAGTAGGAAATGTCAACCCACTTGAGTATTCTTGCCTGGGAAATTCCATGGACAGAGAAGCCTGGTGGGGTACAGTCCATGGGGTCTGAAAGAGTTGGACAAGTCTGAGTGAGCACAACAATAGTAAGAAAAAGATTTTTAAAAAATTAAGTAGAAGAAAGAGCTGGATTAAAAATCAAATCTGAAAACCTGATCTTGGGAGTCCCCTGGTGGTGGAGTGGCTAAGACTCTGTACTCCCAACGCAGGGGACCTGGGTTCAATCCCCTGTCAGGGAACTAGATACCACATGCTGCAACTAAAGATTCCACATACCACGACTGAAAACCTGATCTTAAGCCAGCAATATGTTTTCGGTCAAGCCATTATCCTCTTTTAGTCTCCTCTGTTCTGAATCCATGAAGCTCTTATGAGATTTAACATTTACAAGACAGTTTTTCATGTATAGTGTGCTTTTACAATTTTAATATATAAACTTTCATGTAAGTAGAGGTGAGTGAGTGGAGCAAACATTATTGGTGGGTACTGTCATCAGCAGTGGATTCATGAATAGTTGCCTTCTGGAAGTATTAAGGACTCATTTACCTTTCCTCACCTTTACCCACCTCACTTCCCTACAAGTGAGGAGGAATAATCCTAAATGTATGTTTAATTTAGTTATAAAGATGTTGATTTGAAAAACAAGACGATGTAGTTCATTTAGAAAATTGGATTTTTCTTTTTTTTAACGACTTTGATTTTTTTCTTACCAGATACAAAGATGAAAGCGATTATGCCTTACGTTACATGGAGAGCAGTTGGAAGGAGCAGCAGAAAGAAGAAGCAAAGAGGTAAGCACAAGCACATGTTTGTGCAGAAATTCCTGAAAATTTTCTGTTTCCTGCTTCATTTGCATCCTCAGGAGCAGGGATTTCAGAGCACACTGTTTAAATTCCAACCCTGCTTACTTGCTGTGGGCATAATTCCTTAGCCTTTTAAATGTTTTCCCATTTGTAAAATGAGAATACACCGTTTTTACTCACTGAGGCTTTGTGAGGATTAAGATAATGTGTACACATTGCCCAGTACAATGCTTCGCCTGTGTAGGTGCACAGAAAATGCTAGAGGGCTCCCCTGATTCCATCATTGGCATGTTGTTATTTTTCTTTTCCCATCCTCAGTTCCGAACTTCCCACGTCACAGCGTTTCACGTCTCAGTCTGGCTGCTGGCCTCAAAGACCTGATAAAGGATATGAAATTCCTTATGTTGGATTCCTGTTTGGCTATTTGATATCAAACAAATGATCATTTCATTTGGGTAGATGAGTGATTTCTTTGTTTATAGTGTTAACCTGGTGAAATAACTCGCCTCACTCTCAACCAGTATTAACCCCCTTTCTCCCTCTTGCTCTCCCCTCCTTTAAGTAGATAAAATACCAAACTAAAGTGTTGGGAAGAGATGAGAATAGAATTGTATTTATTGCATAAATGTTTCTTGTTCTTTATTTTTGAAAGCTGATGAGAGAATTTGTATTTATTAGTGTAATGGGAATCTTATGGTGTTTTCTGTTGAGTTGTTTGTAAGGTCTTTTTTCCACTATAACTTGAGGCAGTGGATCCTGGTGAAAAATATTCCTGCTTAGTCTTATTTTTGGTGGTAAAGCCTTGAGGCATTTTTAGTGCATCAGCTCATTCCATGTAAGCTCCCAGTTGAAATTTCATTCTTGCTTTTCTAAAGAGTGGTAATTTCATGTGTATTGACAAACTCCCCCGCTTTTTTCCCCTGACAGCTTAAGACTAGGTATGCAAGAAGATTTAGAGGAAATGAGACGTGAAGAGGAAGAACTGAGGCGTCGAAAAGCCAAGAAGCTGAAGAAGCGTTAGCTGCTGCTTTTATTTATTTTTGTGAACTTCTGAAGACAGTCTGCTGCAAGGAAGTCCTGCTTTCAGACTGAAGAAGTCCCTTATCATTTTAGAATTCTACTTGGGTACTCAAGGAGAAGGAATGCAAACTGTTATCTATCTGCAGGATGTCGTTAGAGCAGAAAGTATTTTCAGATACTTTTCAGGGTGAAATCTGTAATGCAGATGACAATGTCCAGTGGGTACGCCTAGGAAGCTAACTGTTCACAGGTGCCAGCCTTGATCCTGATGAGCTATGCACTCTCATGTGGGGCCGCTCACAATTCAGCCAATCTTATTTTATCCCTTTGCTACTCTAAAAAGAAAGGATTGTTCCTTTTCTTGTATAAGTCTGCTCTACATGAGCACGGCTCCCACAGTTACTTTGTCTTTTGATGCGAAACCTGGCCCTTCCATGAATGCTGCCAGCAATAAAGTGACCTGTCCTAATCCATTTATTTGGAACTTGAAAATGTAGCGTAGGTGTTATCTGGATGTCATTTCTGTGACTTTGAAGTAAAAAGTAGAATAAATTATATTCTGCATTATTCATGGATTGGATGCTGAGCATTCTTATTCACTAATTTAGGTGATTAGGCAACTAACAAGAATTTTTCCAAGTTAAAATACAAGTTACGCCATCTTGTATAAGAATATTCTTTTCAGGTTTTACTTTCAGATTTACTTTTTTGTTGGTGTAAAATAGACAAGGTCACTGTGCTGTTTTAATTTTTCTTTAAAAAATTTCATTTTTATATTGAAGGAAAAAGAAACTTATTTCATCCAAACATTAGATTTGGAAGAGTAATAGTTTAAAAAGTAAGGAAGTGACATGTGAGGCGCCCCCCTCTCTTCCCCATTCCACTCCATTATAAGGATATTTTGGAATTCAAGGTGCCCCATACCTTTTTGTGTTAATGACTCTGTATTTTTATCTTAAATTCTTCAGAAATTAATGGGAAAAAAAAAAAACCCAAAACTAATTCATGTGTATCAAGGCCACCACTCTTCTTACCCATGTTGCACTTTTATTTCAAACTATGCACTGTGAAGAGATTTTTGCCCAAGTAGACAAGGATGTTTCCTGTTACTAGTGTTTACTGGGCTGTGAAACATCTTCATTCTTAACCTTTCTTCAAGTTGTATCTATAGACTTGCTATATCTCTTAAGCCTCAAGTCCAGGCAGTTCCAATCAGGGTGACCTGGGTTCTGACTGGGGAGAAGCCAAGTCTCAAGGAAAGTCAGCAATAGGAAATGAGGTATGATGATACCAGAGAGCATGTGTCCCTGACCACGAATGGCAGGTTGAGGATAGTGGGACATGCTTGTAGAAAATTCTGTAATAAACCTTGCGGCTTTCTTAAGCCATCTGTCAGTGGGGATCAGAAAGTAGGAGAGGTTATCCTACAAGAGTCCTTACTCTTTAGCAGGTCTAAAAGTTGTTTCTGTGTGTTTTTTATCCATAGAGATTTTGGTTTTCCCTCAACAATGAGGTGTTAGAGATGACCACTATTAGCCTTCCTTAAAGGGATGACCCATCTCACAGGATGACCAGTCCTTTAAGATGTTTGACTCAAATTGAATTTCAAACTTTAAAAATGCAAGGATTTAACTTTTGAAGTTGAATCCTATGAAAGATATCCTCACTACTGGGAACAACACCCTTTCAGTGATAACATAGGACTGTTAAAACACTGGTGGAAGAAACGCCTATAGACTGCCTCTCAACTATCTCAAATACCTTTAATGATTCAAGAGTTTCATTTTATATTGAAGGTTGGTGTAAAATAGACAAGGTCACTGTTTTAATTTTTCTTTAAAAATTTCATTTATATTGAAGGAAAAGAAACTTATTTCATCCAAACATTAGATTTGGAAGAGTAATAGTTTAAAAAGTAAGGAAGTGACATGTGAGGCGCCTCTCTTCCCCATTCCACTCCATTATAAGGATATTTTGGAATTCAAGGTGCCCCATACCTTTTGTGTTAATGACTCTGTATTTTGATCTTAAATTCTTCAGAAAGTAAGGGGAAAAAAAAATATCCCAAAACTAATTCATGTGTATCAAGGCCACCACTCTTCTTACCCATGTTGCACTTTTATTTCAAACTATGCACTGTGAAGAGATTTTTGCCCAAGTAGACAAGGATGTTTCCTGTTACTAGTGTTTACTGGGCTGTGAAACATCTTCATTCTTAACCTTTCTTCAAGTTGTATCTATAGACTTGCTATATCTCTTAAGCCTCAAGTCCAGGCAGTTCCAATCAGGGTGACCTGGGTTCTGACTGGGGAGAAGCCAAGTCTCAAGGAAAGTCAGCAATAGGAAATGAGGTATGATGATACCAGAGAGCATGTGTCCCTGACCACGAATGGCAGGTTGAGGATAGTGGGACATGCTTGTAGAAAATTCTGTAATAAACCTTGCGGCTTTCTTAAGCCATCTGTCAGTGGGGATCAGAAAGTAGGAGAGGTTATCCTACAAGAGTCCTTACTCTTTAGCAGGTCTAAAAGTTGTTTCTGTGTGTTTTTTATCCATAGAGATTTTGGTTTTTTTCCCCTCAACAATGAGGTGTTAGAGATGACCACTATTAGCCTTCCTTAAAGGGATGACCCATCTCACAGGATGACCAGTCCTTTAAGATGTTTGACTCAAATTGAATTTCAAACTTTAAAAATGCAAGGATTTAACTTTTGAAGTTGAATCCTATGAAAGATATCCTCACTACTGGGAACAACACCCTTTCAGTGATAACATAGGACTGTTAAAACACTGGTGGAAGAAACGCCTATAGACTGCCTCTCAACTATCTCAAATACCTTTAATGATTCAAGAGTAGTGTAATAAAAAAGGTTTGGAACATTATTTCCTTTGCTGTCACTTATGTGATATTTTTCCCCCTCAAAAGTTTGCTTGAATATAGGTTTTTTCAATATTCAGACTCAAATATGTAATTACAATCAAGTGCTTGTCATAACTGAAAGATTTCTGGTGGCTTAACACTTAATAGCACTTTATTCAATGATACTGTGCAGTTATTTGTACAGAAAGACACCATTGTGCTTGCTAAAATTTCCAGAACTTAGAAAAGATCAGGTTTTGTCCTAAAGTGTAATTACTTCTGGGTGCATTCTCCTATGATACAGATGTTGATTTCAGTTTTCTTCAGCATCAACATTATAAAAGAGCCCTTCTATAGCCCATGTAAAAAAAAAAGGTTCTGAATCTTTTAATCTTGGTATTGTTTCAAATCCTGTCTTCCATTTGTTCTGCAACTCCTGATCACTCTTATAAAAAGCTCACAAACCTTTGAAGAAACTGGAATAGGCTGTTATTTTATCAAGGTTTACAAATTTAGTGCTTGGTTTTTAATGTATCCCCTATTACTTTGATTTTCAGATTTTATTAATATTTGAAGATGTGCCTTTTATTGGGTAATGTTAAGTCACGAATGTAGTAATGTTATTCCAGTATTGTAATAATGTTACGTGATCATGGATGCAGCGTTCTCAAACACGATGTGAAGGAAAAGGAGTTTTCGTAAAACTCATGAGCTCGGATTGCACAGTCCACTTGCTTTAGATGTTGCTATGTCAAAGCAGGGGCACTTTCTAAAAGCTACTTTCAGAACTTGTCTTTGTATTTTCTCTGAACTACAAATGCAACGTCATTGGAGGCATCCATAGAGATTTTGGTTTTCCCTCAACAATGAGGTGTTAGAGATGACCACTATTAGCCTTCCTTAAAGGGATGACCCATCTCACAGGATGACCAGTCCTTTAAGATGTTTGACTCAAATTGAATTTCAAACTTTAAAAATGCAAGGATTTAACTTTTGAAGTTGAATCCTATGAAAGATATCCTCACTACTGGGAACAACACCCTTTCAGTGATAACATAGGACTGTTAAAACACTGGTGGAAGAAACGCCTATAGACTGCCTCTCAACTATCTCAAATACCTTTAATGATTCAAGAGTAGTGTAATAAAAAAGGTTTGGAACATTATTTCCTTTGCTGTCACTTATGTGATATTTTTCCCCCTCAAAAGTTTGCTTGAATATAGGTTTTTTCAATATTCAGACTCAAATATGTAATTACAATCAAGTGCTTGTCATAACTGAAAGATTTCTGGTGGCTTAACACTTAATAGCACTTTATTCAATGATACTGTGCAGTTATTTGTACAGAAAGACACCATTGTGCTTGCTAAAATTTCCAGAACTTAGAAAAGATCAGGTTTTGTCCTAAAGTGTAATTACTTCTGGGTGCATTCTCCTATGATACAGATGTTGATTTCAGTTTTCTTCAGCATCAACATTATAAAAGAGCCCTTCTATAGCCCATGTAAAAAAAAAAGGTTCTGAATCTTTTAATCTTGGTATTGTTTCAAATCCTGTCTTCCATTTGTTCTGCAACTCCTGATCACTCTTATAAAAAGCTCACAAACCTTTGAAGAAACTGGAATAGGCTGTTATTTTATCAAGGTTTACAAATTTAGTGCTTGGTTTTTAATGTATCCCCTATTACTTTGATTTTCAGATTTTATTAATATTTGAAGATGTGCCTTTTATTGGGTAATGTTAAGTCACGAATGTAGTAATGTTATTCCAGTATTGTAATAATGTTACGTGATCATGGATGCAGCGTTCTCAAACACGATGTGAAGGAAAAGGAGTTTTCGTAAAACTCATAGAGCTCGGATTGCACAGTCCACTTGCTTTAGATGTTGCTATGTCAAAGCAGGGGGCACTCTCTCTAAAAGCTACTTTCAGAACTTGTCTTTGTATTTTCTCTGAACTACAAATGCAGTTACGTCCATTTGGAGGCCAGGGTACCACATGTCACAGGCAGCCTTACGTGTGTGCCGTGAGCAGGTTCAAAGACTGTTATCAAGAAAGTCTATGGGAACGCGAAATTTCATTTTTTAATGTAATCCCCAAGATCTTCTCCAAGAAATACATTACTGTTTTGTATTTTATAATCTAAAAGCAGCTATTAGTACATTTCTGAGATATAGCAGGAGACCAAAACATGTTTGGAAAGAGAATAAGTATATGAAGAGAGACTGGTTGTTTTATTTTCAATGTGCTGAATATATTAGACTACTATTTATTTTGTGAGTGGATGTGATGAAATAAATATTCGGGTGTTAGTGTATGATTAAGAATGGGATATAGATATCTTTGAGGTTATTACATCCATGTCTTTTACGTAATGGACAAATCAAGTTTAAGGAAACATTTACATAGGATAGCTTGTTTTCTGGTGCTGTTGACCTGCAAGAGAATCTACTTTTGCATATACAGATAAGAGTTTTGCAATTTATGTATAAAATAAATTGTAGGCATTAAAAATATTTTATTGATATTTTCATTGGTTTGCATTTCTTTACCAAAACTCATATTCTTTATTTCATCATCCTGAATATTACTCCAGTGAGAAACCCCAGCAGACTCACCGGCCTTCAGAGATGGATTTACCTCCTTAATACACACACCTCAGGTCCTTCTCCCTTACACAGTCATATCTGCCCAGCTCCTGCCCCTGAGAGCTTTTCCCTTTTGTCCCACCAGCTTAGAGGACTATTCTCTCAAACACACAGAGCAGTTGGGAAGGAGAATGGGGTATAGAATTCCTCTTTTCAAGAAATCTGAGTGGTTCTATACGATAGCTACAACATGGAAGCAACCTAAATGTCCATCAGCGAATGAATGGATACAAAAGCTCTGGTACATATATACAATGGAATACTACACAGCTGTAAAAAGAAATGCAGAAGAATCAGTCCTAATGAGGTGGCTGGATCTAGAACCTATCATAAAAAGTGAAGTCAAAAAGAACAAGTACAATATACTAACATATATATGGAATCTAGTAGGATGGTAATGATAACACAGTGAAGGGATGGAAAAATAGACATGGACAGGAGACATATGGACATTGTGGGGAATGAACAGTGGGTGGGAAGTGTAAAGGAAGTAGCGTGAAAACCTATATTATATGTGAAGAAAATAGCTATTGTCATTGCTCTGTGAGAAAAGGGGATCCTGTAGGGGTGCTGTGCAACGGCCTGGAGGGGTGGGATGGTGGGGTATACATACATATGACTAATCTGGGATCATACGTATCTGTATACAACAAAACTGTAAAAGTAAAATAAGAATTAAAAAAAAAAGACAAGTATACTGACATACAGAATCTAGTATGATGGTAATGATAACACATGCAGTGAAGCAATGGAAAAACAGAACAGACATGGACATTGTGGGAATGAACAGTGGGTTCGAGGCATAGAGGAAGTAACATGGAAACCTATACTATCATATGTGAGAAAGATAGCTGTTGTCATTGCTCTGTGGGAACGGGATCCTGCAGGGGCGCAGTGCGATGGCCTGGAGGGGTGGGATGGAGGGTACTGGAAGAGGCGTGGAGGAGGGAGGGGGCCAGGGACACACGTATGACTAATCTGGGATTATACATATCTGTAAACAACAAAACTCTGTAAAGTAAAATAAAATAAAAATTTTAAAAAGGGAAAAAAAAGGTAATCTGAGTGGTTCCCATCCTGTATAACAAAAAGAGCCTGAGACAGCTGGGAAGATGAGTCCCTAAGAATCTACGAGGCAGGTGGGGGCAGTCATGCAGCCAGAGAATGCATGCACTCAGTGGAATGTGTTGACTCTAGGTCACACAAGTATCATACAAGATGCAAGTATCCTAGATTTAGAAATCACAGATTTCTGCTTATGAATTTTGAATTCCCTTTTTCTATTAAAAAGGGTAATTCATTCAGTGCATAGAGGCACTTAAAAAATATGTAAGCACACATACCAATTAGTCATATAACAAAATGCTGTCTACATAACCCAAAGATTTACCTTGTTGGTAAAGGTGCACTTTTTTTTTTTTTTTAAAGATTTATTTATTTATTTATTTTGGGCGGGGGTCGGGTTGGGGAGGGAGGGGAACGGGCGGAGCAGGCGGGCCACTTCTATTGGTCTTTCATTTCTCTGTTTTCATCCATCTTTGTTCTTTGGTTCCTGCGGGCCTCCCATCGCGGTGGCGTCTGTTGTCGCAGAGCACTGGCTCTGGGCGCATGCACTCCAGAGCTCTGGCTCGGTAATTGGACACATCGGTCCAGCCGCTCCGCGGCACGTGGGATCTTCCCAGGCCAGGGATTGAACCGGCGCCCCTTGCACTGCAAGGCGGTGTCCTTATCCACTGGACCACCAGGGGAAGCCCAAAGGTGCACTTTTGAACAATGAAAGCATTAGTCATCCCCAAGCAACCACAGGATGGGAGCAGTTCCATATAGTAAATATTTGCTCCTATTAGATTTTCTTTCTTTTTTAGCGTCAGAAAGCTCAAACCATGTTTAGAGAGCTAATTAGGAGTATCCTGGGGTCAGACACCCAGATTAATAACATAGGTCTTATACAGGAATCCACCTGCAATGCAGGAGACCCTGGTTTGATTCCTGGGTCAGGAAGATCCCCTGGAGAAGGGAAAGGCTACCCACTTCAGTATTCTTGCCTGGAGAATTCCAAGCGTTGCACAAAGAGTCAGACGTGACTAAGCCACTTTCACTACACAAGAATGGGAATCTTTTCTTGGTCTCATGAGCTCAAACTGCATCATATTGATTGCTGGGCAGTAAGCTTTTGTTTCTACACGTGCTGCCTGGGTCAGCAGCAGTCACTGATAAGAGAAAAGGCAACCGCTTGGCTTTTCAAAAGATGAGGAAAACATTTGAACCAAGAGGCGGTCAAGATCTTGGAAAACCCAGCCTATCCTGCTTGGCTGTCTTCCTTGGCATGTAAAAGCATGGCAAGAAGGCCTGGATCTTCATCTTGACTCTGCTACACAGAACTGTGTGGGTTGGTAAGGTACGTAAGCCTCTCAACTTCATTTTTGCCATTTGTAAAATGTGGCTAAGAAGGTTACTACAAGGATTAAAATACTGAATAGTATCTAGCACCCAATGTTAAAATTCCCTTTCCCCCGTATGGTGTAAGCTTTGGGTTCTTAAGGATAGCTGTGGAAAGGCCACAGAAAAAAAAACCCAGAGAATAGGCTTAAAGTTGCTGCAACATTTCACCCTTTCTGTAACATTTTTTTCACTTCTGCCTGGACCCTGGAGAAAGGTATAACATGAGGAAGAGGCCTAAAGAGCTCTACATGATTTCTCTCCTTAAGGTATAGAACAGGGGACGAACTGATCTTGGGATCTTAGTCTTTTTTTTTTTTAATTTTTTTTGGGGGGGCCTCTTTTATTGGTTTTTTATTTTTCATCCATCCATCTTTATTCTTCACCCTGTGTGAGCCTCCCATCGAAGTGGCCTCTCTCCTTGCAGAGTACCAGCTCTGGGCACACCCGAGGCATGTGGTATCTTCCCAGGCCAGGGATCAAACCGGTGCCCATTGCACCGCAAGGCGGACTCTTTACCCACTGGACCACCAGGGAAGCCCTGATCTTAGTCTTAACGCCAGTCTTACAGACTATGGAACAGAGAGGACCCAATCCCTCCCATTCCCCCAGCTACCTCCCGACCCTCCATCTCCCTGTTTTGAGCTAACAGAATACCTAGTCTTCATTCTTCTTTAGAAGTGTGGCAACTTGTTACATAAAATATGACAGAAGAATGTGCAATTACTTTATGACACCATCAGGAGCTGTACAGCTGGCTGGGAAAGCTTCAGAGTTGCATTACTTCACCAGGATCATCTTTGCTTATTTCCATCGGGATCTAAGGGGAGAAAAGAGTGGCAAGTGGGTCTTGCCTGGTGCTGGCCAGGGGGTGGGGCTGAGGGAACTGCCCTCCTTCCCAAGGGCAGGCAGGGGCAGCCGCCTCCCCTTCTGTCTCCTCCTATTGCCTCCAGTCCCAGCTGCCACAGGGGATTAACAGCGTGGGAGCCGACAAGAGGCAGAGAAAGACAGACATCCAAGCTCTCACAGGAGGAGAGAGGAAAGACATCTGTCAGCGGGTCCATTTTATAGACTGCTGTTTACAGGATGAGGGACAGTTAAGTGTGGGTTGCTGACATGGGCTAATTTGTAAAATGTGGCTAAGAAGGTTACTACAAGGATTAAAATACTGAATAGTATCTAGCACCCAATGTTAAAATTCCCTTTCCCCCGTATGGTGTAAGCTTTGGGTTCTTAAGGATAGCTGTGGAAAGGCCACAGAAAAAAAAACCCAGAGAATAGGCTTAAAGTTGCTGCAACATTTCACCCTTTCTGTAACATTTTTTTCACTTCTGCCTGGACCCTGGAGAAAGGTATAACATGAGGAAGAGGCCTAAAGAGCTCTACATGATTTCTCTCCTTAAGGTATAGAACAGGGGACGAACTGATCTTGGGATCTTAGTCTTTTTTTTTTTTAATTTTTTTTGGGGGGGCCTCTTTTATTGGTTTTTTATTTTTCATCCATCCATCTTTATTCTTCACCCTGTGTGAGCCTCCCATCGAAGTGGCCTCTCTCCTTGCAGAGTACCAGCTCTGGGCACACCCGAGGCATGTGGTATCTTCCCAGGCCAGGGATCAAACCGGTGCCCATTGCACCGCAAGGCGGACTCTTTACCCACTGGACCACCAGGGAAGCCCTGATCTTAGTCTTAACGCCAGTCTTACAGACTATGGAACAGAGAGGACCCAATCCCTCCCATTCCCCCAGCTACCTCCCGACCCTCCATCTCCCTGTTTTGAGCTAACAGAATACCTAGTCTTCATTCTTCTTTAGAAGTGTGGCAACTTGTTACATAAAATATGACAGAAGAATGTGCAATTACTTTATGACACCATCAGGAGCTGTACAGCTGGCTGGGAAAGCTTCAGAGTTGCATTACTTCACCAGGATCATCTTTGCTTATTTCCATCGGGATCTAAGGGGAGAAAAGAGTGGCAAGTGGGTCTTGCCTGGTGCTGGCCAGGGGGTGGGGCTGAGGGAACTGCCCTCCTTCCCAAGGGCAGGCAGGGGCAGCCGCCTCCCCTTCTGTCTCCTCCTATTGCCTCCAGTCCCAGCTGCCACAGGGGATTAACAGCGTGGGAGCCGACAAGAGGCAGAGAAAAGACAGACATCCAAGCTCTCACAGGAGGAGAGAGGAAAGACATCTGTCAGCGGGTCCATTTTATAGACTGCTGTTTACAGGATGAGGGACAGTTAAGTGTGGGTTGCTGACATGGGCTAATTTAAGTAGTGAGATTGAAGCCCGAGCATATAAAGTGTCCCATAAGCATGAGACTAAGGTCATTCCTGTCAGAGAGCATTGGGCCTGAAATATCTTTACCTCTGTACCCTCAGTTTCTTTTTTTTTTCTTTTTGGAAAGACACTGAAGAACTTTAAAGACTGAGGAAAAGGTTTATAAAAGGTGACATCAAAGACCCAGGGAATTCTCTCAATTCTAAGTAGACAGACAGTGAATAACAACAGAAGTAGGTATGCTACAATAACTTTTTTTTAACAAAGAAGAGAGTATTTGTTTCTAAAGTTGGATTCTGATGCTTAGTTCATTTGTCCTGGGGAATATATTTTACAGTAGGAAGAGAGAACAAAACTGAAGGCACACTTACTCCTCCTGGGGGATATTTGTATCCCTTCCACATTGTTCCAGCAATGAGAAGCATCCATAAGACAACAATCATTGCAGGGCTTCTTAGCTTGGTGGGGTGTGTGGAGGGAAACAGGTGGTTCTGAAAGGCGTGCTGTTCTGTGCCCTGAGTCCTGGAAACTGGACTGTCTTCATTCAAGACACGATGGTAGATGGCGGATGGTCCAGCCTGGTTAGCTCTTGCCCGAGGAGCTCCGTGGTCTAGTCTGGCTTGAAGTGGCGTGCCAGGGCTCTGTGGGGGGCAGAGCTCAGACGCCAATTATGACATCAACTCTTATGACCTTGAGGACCAGAGTGATTACCTATGGGATAGCTGGCTAGGATGCCAGGTGGGTAGGGGCTAAAGACCTCCTAGTAGGAGGACCCTGTGGTTTGGTGACTATGTGGCTAGGATCTAGCTGGCATCTTTATTAACTCCTTACCTACCGACATTTTGACTATTTGCTTTATGTAATCAGATGCAAAAAGCATAGCTGTGAACAAAACACACTTGGATTAACTGGGAGGAGTGGCTGGCTATGTCCACTATAAGCAACTACATAAACAACATAACTATTGACTATCGTTAGGGTATTCAAGGAAGAAAAATCTTGCATTTTGCAAAACGGCACAGTTAAACCATCATCATGCAGGGAAAGCCTCCTCTCAGCTTTGCTGAAAAGAGAAGAGAAGGAAGATGGGCTAATCTGCTCATTTCACAGTTGGAGAAAAGGCACAAACAAATTTCGGTGGTTTGGTCAGGATCACACTGTGGCAGTGGCTCAGGCTAAGCAGGTGCCCAGTGACTCCATCTGCGTCCCCACCTTGCGGAGGTCTGACTGCTGGGCCAATACTTTTTCATAGAAATTCTGGAGCAGGTGGAGGAAAAAAAAAAAAAAAAGAACCACCAGCATGCCATTCTCCTAGGCTACCTGGGGCTGGGACTTGCTAGATACTCATGCTTCTTCCCAGAAAACCTGCTCCTGTCCTCGGTATAATACAAGACTTGTTAAGAGTTACGTTTCTTTACATCTTAGAAAAAAACAATCTGACTGAAATACAGTGGGATTCGAGAAACCCAGGAGATGGTCTTTCTCAAGGACACTGTTACTGTTTCCTTAGGCAGTCAAGTGGAAGGAGTGAGAGAGGTATTAAGTCCAGAGATCTGTTTGCACCCTGGCTTCACAAATGGGTTGGTTTTTGTGGCCCTGGGTATAAAGCTGAGGTCAGAGTCACGTCAGTGTCTTTGTCAGCTGGGTCAGTATTTTGTCTAGTTTAGCATTTACTAAATGTTAATTGTCAAGTTTTTCGCATTAAATGCTTTACATGAATTCCCAAGTGTAATCCTCACAAAAAACAGAAAGACACTGGGACATCATCATATGGATGAAGAAACGGAAGTTCAGGGAGATTAAACTTTCCCAAGGTCATAGGGCTAGGAAGTTGCATAGTCAGGACTTGAACTCTAATTTACATTAACTCCAGTCTCAGAATCTGCCAGAAGGGGCTTTAAAAACGCTAGTATAATTTATTATACACTTTGTGTGGAGAGAATAATAGATGGAACAGTCTTTGAGAAGAATACCCAAGAGGTACGGTTATTAACAGATCTTTGAATCAGGGCTTGCTGTCCTCAGCAGTGTGCTGAAACCCCCCTTCCACAGTTTATTTTCCAGAGGAAGTAAACTTTCCATGGAGATTTCAGGGTGCCGCCAAGTTCTCTGGAAAGGGAGGAATCCAGCCCAGCAGACCGTCATGGCCACTCACAGTTGCAGATCTTCATCCAAAATCCACTCCTCCAGGTGTGTCTTGCTCTCCTGAGCAGTCCACCTCTCCTTCCACTTCAGAGTTGGAGGCTGAGGCCAAGAGAAACTCAAAGGCAGAGCTGACCCTACACGTTCCTCCAGTAGGTCACCACTTCCGTGTGTGACTGGATGGGTGGCTGAAATGTCCACCAATACCCATACCCCCTTTCCTCCCAGAGACCACTGATCCACTTGGCCTGAAATCTAGAAGTCAGGCAATGTCTCTAGCCCTTGTAAGTTCCATCCTGCTTTGAAATAAGTGATGTTAAGTAAGCAAGTGGAGGGGTCAAAGGTTTAGAGATGTCCCCGTGGGATGGGAGGTAGCCTGGGAAACCAACTTTGTTCCTACCACATCCTGACCTCTTAGTAGCGGGGGAGACCTCAACCATCTTTCCTGTTTGGTCAGAAACCCCAGCTGGGAGGGTGAGCCAGAGCCAGGACTGACTACCAGGGGCTAACGGGCTAGGTCAGTACTTACCACGACCTCTGGAAATGTGCCCATGTAACATGCAAATCCAACAAAAAGCATCCAGCCAAGCACGATCATGATAACGAGTTTTAAAACAATGTCTAAGGCACGATTGCACCTCAAAAGGCTATTCCCTAAGGTCTTGACAAAGGAATTGCTCGTGAAACCCTCAGTTGGTAGATGTCTTGCATGTCAGTTCCAGTCCTGAGCTCCAAAGGATCCGTAACTCCCCAGTGGAGAAGCTGAAGTCTAGGAGGGCTTTGTGACATCATTGAGCATTATCTCACAGCAACAATATGAAGTAGGTACTATTACTTACCCCATTATACCAATGAGAAAACAGAGGTTTCCGAAACCCCAGTGACCTGCATTAGGTCATACAGGTGATGTTCCATGGCCCGGTTTAGGTATAATACCCAGAGGTGTTATTAACAGATCTTTGAATCAGGGCTTGCTGTCCTCAGCAGTGTGCTGAAACCCCTTCCACAGTTTATTTTCCAGAGGAAGTAAACTTTCCATGGAGATTTCAGGGTGCCGCCAAGTTCTCTGGAAAGGGAGGAATCCAGCCCAGCAGACCGTCATGGCCACTCACAGTTGCAGATCTTCATCCAAAATCCACTCCTCCAGGTGTGTCTTGCTCTCCTGAGCAGTCCACCTCTCCTTCCACTTCAGAGTTGGAGGCTGAGGCCAAGAGAAACTCAAAGGCAGAGCTGACCCTACACGTTCCTCCAGTAGGTCACCACTTCCGTGTGTGACTGGATGGGTGGCTGAAATGTCCACCAATACCCATACCCCCTTTCCTCCCAGAGACCACTGATCCACTTGGCCTGAAATCTAGAAGTCAGGCAATGTCTCTAGCCCTTGTAAGTTCCATCCTGCTTTGAAATAAGTGATGTTAAGTAAGCAAGTGGAGGGGTCAAAGGTTTAGAGATGTCCCCGTGGGATGGGAGGTAGCCTGGGAAACCAACTTTGTTCCTACCACATCCTGACCTCTTAGTAGCGGGGGAGACCTCAACCATCTTTCCTGTTTGGTCAGAAACCCCAGCTGGGAGGGTGAGCCAGAGCCAGGACTGACTACCAGGGGCTAACGGGCTAGGTCAGTACTTACCACGACCTCTGGAAATGTGCCCATGTAACATGCAAATCCAACAAAAAGCATCCAGCCAAGCACGATCATGATAACGAGTTTTAAAACAATGTCTAAGGCACGATTGCACCTCAAAAGGCTATTCCCTAAGGTCTTGACAAAGGAATTGCTCGTGAAACCCTCAGTTGGTAGATGTCTTGCATGTCAGTTCCAGTCCTGAGCTCCAAAGGATCCGTAACTCCCCAGTGGAGAAGCTGAAGTCTAGGAGGGCTTTGTGACATCATTGAGCATTATCTCACAGCAACAATATGAAGTAGGTACTATTACTTACCCCATTATACCAATGAGAAAACAGAGGTTTCCGAAACCCCAGTGACCTGCATTAGGTCATACAGGTGATGTTCCATCAGGGCCCAGTTGCCTGTTAGGATGGTGAGCTCTTTAGACTGAGGCAGAGGTTGGGAAAGGTGTGGTCCCAAGTCTGTGACAGCTGTCAATGAAACAAAACTGAATTCTAGGAAAATGAGAAGTCTCTTTATTTCTGTCCCCTCAACCCCTCCCCTTCCATCTCCTCTCATCCTCGTTTTATAGCATTCTTCAACACTTTTGACCAATTTCTGTCTCTTTCCTTGGCCTTCCAGAAGCCACAAGCATTCTTTTCCTCTCCTCACAAAAACTTCCAATTAATGCTGTGGCTCTCCATCCCCTTTTTCAAAATAGGTTTATCTATTTAAAAAAAAAAATTGGCTGCAGTGGATCTTTGTTGCTGTGCACGGGCTTTCTCTAGCTGCAGTGATTGGGGGCTGCTCTCTGTTGCAGTGTGTGGGCTTCTCACGGCCATGGCTTCTCTTGCGGAGCCCAGGTTCTAGATGTGCAGGCTTCTGTAGCTGGAGCGCTGGCTCCACAGTTGTGGCGCACAGGCTACTGCCCTGCAGTAGATGGGATCTTCCCAGACCAGGGATCGAGCTCATGTCCTTTACACTGCAAGGTGGATTCTTAACCACCAGGGAAGCCCCATGTGGCTCCCTTCTTAACTGTCCTGTTTCTTAAATTGCCTTTTACAAACTTTCTGAACAAGTGGTCCAGACCCAAAGCCTTTCTTTCCAGTCTGCACTTTACTTCCATTTGTCACATCCTGATTTCTGCCCCTACCCCACTGCTCAGATGTTCTCTCAGAGGTTATCAAAGATCTCCTTTCTGTCAATTTTAATGATCCCCTCAGCACTGACATGGACCCTTCCCTCTATCTACCAGAGTTCTTCCTACACACACATCTCCCTATTATTATTTTTTAAACAAATGTTTAGTTATTTATTTGGCTGTGCTGGGTCTTAGTTGTGGCATGTGAGACCTAGTTCCCTGACCAGGGATCGAACCTGGGCTGCCTGCATTGGGAACACAGAGTCTTAACCACTGGACCACCACAGGAAGTCCCTTCCTATTATTTTGATATCCCCTTTATTTTCATAATTTTTGAAATCATGAAAATCATGGGTGTTCACTGTAAAACATGAAATCATCCAAAGATATATAAAGACAAATGTAATATTCTGGGGCCTTTCTTGGTGATCCAGTGGTTAAGAATCCATCTGCCAATGCAGAGGTCTTGGGTTTGATCCCCGGTCTGGGAAGATCCCACATGCCATGGAGCAACTAAACCCATGTGCCCTAGAGCCCGTGCTCTGCAACAAGAGAAGCCATGGCAATGAAAAGCCCATGCACTGCAACTAGAGCCCTGGCTCACCACAACTAGAGGAAGCCTGCATGCAGCAACAAAGACCCAAGTGCAGCCAAAAATAAATAAATGAATGAATAAATCTAAAAAAAATGTAATATTTTCCCCTTTTTAGCCCCATGATGTAACAAGTGTTATAATCTAGTGTGTATTCTTCTGCCAAAGACTTATCCAGGAGCTTGCAAATATCACTAGACATACAGAAGGATAGAGGAGGGGGTTAGTGCTGTCTTATTAAAGGTGATTCTACTACATATGCTACTATGCATTAGGTTGGCCAAAAAGTTTGTTTGGATTTTTTCTATAAATTGTCACTGGACCCACCCTGTTTTCCCTGAAGGAACATTCCTAAGGCTCAAGGGCTAGTACCCCTGAGGAGTGGGGGCCCAGGTCTCAACCCCGTCCCCGACAAAGTTGCCACATCTAACATTCCCGCTGCTTCCATGTGTGGGTGAACAGAAGTGGAGGCGGGGGCCCATGGAGCGCCCTGCAAACCCCTGTGCCTGTATCTAATATATAAATATAGAGATGTGTCTATGGAAAAAAAAATTGTCACTGGAAAAACTGAATAAACTTTTTGGCCAAACCATAACCTCAAGTATGCAGATGACACCACCCTTATGCCAGAAGGCAAAGAGGAACTAAAGAACCTCTTAATGAAGGTGAAAGAGAAAAGTGAAAAAGCTGGCCTAAAACTCAACATTCAGGGCTTCCCTGGTGGTCCAGTGGGTAGGGAAACCGCCTTGCAGTGTAAGAGGCACAGGTTCAAGCCTTGGCCTTGGAGGATCCCGTGTGCCACAGAGTGGCTGGACTGATGTGTCCAACTACCGAGCCAGCACTCTGGAGTGCATGTGCTGGGAGCCAGTGCTCTGCAGCAAGAGAGGTCACTGTGATGGGAGGCCCACATGGGCCAAAAGAACAAAGATGGAAATAAATGAAAGACCAATAGAAGTGGCCAAAAAAAAAAAAAAAAAACCCTCAACATTCAAAAGAAGAAGTCATGGCATCTGATTCCATCACTTCATAGCAAATAGACAGGCAAACAATGGATGCAGACAGACTTTATTTTCTTGGGCTCCAAAATCACTGCAGATGGCAATTGCAGCCATGAAATTAAAAGACATTTGCTCCTTGGAAGAAAAGCTACGACAAACCTAGACAGCGTATTAAAACAGCAGAGACATCACTCTGCCGACAAAAAGTCCATATAGTCAAAGCTATAGTTTTCCCGGTAGTCATGTGTGGATTGTGAGGGGCCGGGGAACCAGCTTGATACATGTTTTCCCTGAAGGAAAACATTACAGAAGGATAGTGGAGGGGGTGAGTGCTGTCTTATTAAAGGTGATTCTACTACATATGCTACGATGCATTAGGTTGGCCAAACAGTGTGTTGGGATTTTTTCTATAAATTGTCACTGGACCCACCCTGTTTTCCCTGAAGGAACATTCCTAAGGCTCAAGGGCTAGTACCCCTGAGGAGTGGGGGCCCAGGTCTCAACCCCGTCCCCGACAAAGTTGCCACATCTAACATTCCCGCTGCTTCCATGTGTGGGTGAACAGAAGTGGAGGCGGGGGCCCATGGAGCGCCCTGCAAACCCCTGTGCCTGTATCTAATATATAAATATAGAGATGTGTCTATGGAAAAAAAAATTGTCACTGGAAAAACTGAATAAACTTTTTGGCCAAACCATAACCTCAAGTATGCAGATGACACCACCCTTATGCCAGAAGGCAAAGAGGAACTAAAGAACCTCTTAATGAAGGTGAAAGAGAAAAGTGAAAAAGCTGGCCTAAAACTCAACATTCAGGGCTTCCCTGGTGGTCCAGTGGGTAGGGAAACCGCCTTGCAGTGTAAGAGGCACAGGTTCAAGCCTTGGCCTTGGAGGATCCCGTGTGCCACAGAGTGGCTGGACTGATGTGTCCAACTACCGAGCCAGCACTCTGGAGTGCATGTGCTGGGAGCCAGTGCTCTGCAGCAAGAGAGGTCACTGTGATGGGAGGCCCACATGGGCCAAAAGAACAAAGATGGAAATAAATGAAAGACCAATAGAAGTGGCCAAAAAAAAAAAAAAAAACCCTCAACATTCAAAAGAAGAAGTCATGGCATCTGATTCCATCACTTCATAGCAAATAGACAGGCAAACAATGGATGCAGACAGACTTTATTTTCTTGGGCTCCAAAATCACTGCAGATGGCAATTGCAGCCATGAAATTAAAAGACATTTGCTCCTTGGAAGAAAAGCTACGACAAACCTAGACAGCGTATTAAAACAGCAGAGACATCACTCTGCCGACAAAAAGTCCATATAGTCAAAGCTATAGTTTTCCCGGTAGTCATGTGTGGATGTGAGAGCCGAACCATAAAGCAGGCTGAGCACCAAAGAATTGATGACTTTGCACGGTGATGTTGGAGAAGGTTTTTCAGAGTCCCTTGGACTGCAAGGAGATTAAATCAGTCAAGCCTAAAGGAAATCAACCCTGAGTATTCATTAGAAGGACTGATGCTGAAGTTGAAGCTCCAATACTTTGGCCACTTGATGTGAAGAAATGATTCATTGGAAAAGACCCTGATGTTGGGAAAAACAGAAGACAGAGGAGAAGGGGATGACAGAGGATGAGAAGGGGATGACAGAGGATGAGAATGGCATCCTCTGAGTCAATCAACATGAGTTCGAGCAGGCTCCAGGAGATGCTGAAGAACAGGGAAGCCTGGTGTGCTACAGTCCACGGGGTCACAAAGAGTTGGACACAACTGAGCAACTGAACTGAACTGAACTGATAACTTGCTTTTCTCCAGTAAGAGTACATCTGGTCAACTGAGAAAAAAATCTAAACACATTCCTTTTTCTAATAATGTTTGGGTTTTTTTTGATTCAAACACGCTTTATTTTTCATAGGTAGAACCTGCAAACAACTCTACATTCACTAACAATTATGGATAGACAATGTCATTACGTTCACACACAGGGAAATACTAGTCCAACACAAAAAGGAATAACATATGGATAGTCCCGACACCAATAAATAATCAGAAAACAGTTAGCGTTTAATCACAGAAGGTAGGAAGAAAAGAAAAGACCTCATCGTATATTACACGTATATAAAATGCTAGAAAAGGCAAACTAATATGAAATAAAACATCAATTGTCATATGCGTAGGAGGGAGGGACAAGAGGATAAGCTCATGAAGACATACGAGGCAACCTTTGTGGGTAATGATATGCTGTTTAGTCACTTCACACTTTTGTGACCCCATGGACTGTAGCCCACCAGGCTCCTCTGTCCACGGGATTCTCCAAGCAAAAATACTGGAGTGCGTTGCTGTGCCCTCCTCCAGGGTAATAGTAAGTTTTGTTGAGGTATAAAACTCTTTTCATTTTTAGTGTACAGTTGATACAATTTTTAAAATGTATCAGTCTTGTAACTCCCACCACTATCAGGATACAGAAAAATGTGATCATCTCCAAAAACTCCCTGTACCCTTCTGCACTTGATCCCTTCCTCCTAAATCCCTTCGTCCCTGGTGACCACTGATCTGCTTTGGCATTTTCCAGAACTTCATATAAATGGAGTCACAACCTCATTCCACTTGCTTCTTTCACTTAGCATTAATGCTTTTGAGATTCATTCATGTTATACAACAGTCAGTTCTTTCTTATCGAATACTACTCCATTGTGTGGATGTATGTTTGCCAATTTCCCTGTCAAAGAGCATTAGGGTTGTTTCCAGTTTTGTGCTGCTTTGAATAGAGATGTTATAAATATTTGTGTACAGCTTTTAAAGGGAACATAAGTTGTCACTCTTCTAGGCTAAATCTTAGGAGGATTTTCAGATCATAGGAAAAGTGCCTGTTTAAAAGTTCCTTTATCACTGATTTTCAGCAATTTGATTTTACTTTGTGTAATTTTCATGCAAATTTTTGATTTTACTTTGTGAACACATTCCTTTTTCTAATAATGTTTGGGTTGTTTTTGATTCAAACTCGCCCTATATTTCATAGGTAGAACCTGCAAACAACTCTACATTCACTAACAATTATGGATAGACAATGTCATTACGTTCACACACAGGGAAATACTAGTCCAACACAAAAAGGAATAACATATGGATAGTCCCGACACCAATAAATAATCAGAAAACAGTTAGCGTTTAATCACAGAAGGTAGGAAGAAAAGAAAAGACCTCATCGTATATTACACGTATATAAAATGCTAGAAAAGGCAAACTAATATGAAATAAAACATCAATTGTCATATGCGTAGGAGGGAGGGACAAGAGGATAAGCTCATGAAGACATACGAGGCAACCTTTGTGGGTAATGATATGCTGTTTAGTCACTTCACACTTTTGTGACCCCATGGACTGTAGCCCACCAGGCTCCTCTGTCCACGGGATTCTCCAAGCAAAAATACTGGAGTGCGTTGCTGTGCCCTCCTCCAGGGTAATAGTAAGTTTTGTTGAGGTATAAAACTCTTTTCATTTTTAGTGTACAGTTGATACAATTTTTAAAATGTATCAGTCTTGTAACTCCCACCACTATCAGGATACAGAAAAATGTGATCATCTCCAAAAACTCCCTGTACCCTTCTGCACTTGATCCCTTCCTCCTAAATCCCTTCGTCCCTGGTGACCACTGATCTGCTTTGGCATTTTCCAGAACTTCATATAAATGGAGTCACAACCTCATTCCACTTGCTTCTTTCACTTAGCATTAATGCTTTTGAGATTCATTCATGTTATACAACAGTCAGTTCTTTCTTATCGAATACTACTCCATTGTGTGGATGTATGTTTGCCAATTTCCCTGTCAAAGAGCATTAGGGTTGTTTCCAGTTTTGTGCTGCTTTGAATAGAGATGTTATAAATATTTGTGTACAGCTTTTAAAGGGAACATAAGTTGTCACTCTTCTAGGCTAAATCTTAGGAGGATTTTCAGATCATAGGAAAAGTGCCTGTTTAAAAGTTCCTTTATCACTGATTTTCAGCAATTTGATTTTACTTTGTGTAATTTTCTGCATGTTTCTTCTACCTGGGGTTTGATGAACATTTTGTGTCTGTGGGTTTACAGTTTTCAACAAATTGGAAAAATGTTTGACTACTGTTTCTTCAAACAGTTTTACTGTCTCCCCTTTCTCCCCCTGGGGCCTCTCCGTTACATGCGGATTCTGTCTCACAGCTTTCTGCTGCTCTGCTTGTTTCTCTTCTCTGTATTCCACTTTGGATATTTTCCATTGCAGTCTTTTTCAAGTTCACTCATCTTTTCCCCTAATCTTCTAACATTCTGTTAATCCCATAGAATATATTATTAATCTGATGTTGTATTTTTTATCTCTTAGAAGTTCAGTTTTTTTAAATGCTATCTTTCATTTTTCTCCGTATCATGTTCATGTTTTCCTTTACATCACTAAACATCTTTTTTTTTTTTAACTTTTTTTATTATTATTATTTATTTATCTTTTAGGGGGTGGGGTGGGGAGGGAGGGGAGCAGGCGGGCCACTTCTATTGGTCTTTCATTTCTCTATTTTCATCCGTCTTTGTTCTTTGGTTCCTGTGGGCCTCCCATCGCGGTGGCCTCTGTCGCCGCAGAGCGCCGGCTCTGGGCGCATGCGCTCCAGAGGTCTGGCTCGGTAATTGGACACATCGGTCCAGCCGCTCCGCGGCACGTGGGATCTTCCCAGGCCAGGGATCGAGCTGGCGCCCCTTGCACTGCAAGGCGGTGTCCTTACCCACTGGACCACCAGGGGAAGCCCGAGTGCAGGATTTTGTTGCATTCTTTTCAATAGTGTTGGGCTTTCTTCTGGCCTTCAGTTAAGCTACCTGAGATCAGTCTGGTTCTCTGAGGCCTGTTTTAAGGTTTGATGAGTCAAGAGCAGCCTTTACTCTTAAGTATAATCATCCCCATTACTGAGCTATGGCCCTTCTGAACACTCTCCCTGACACCTATGGTATTAAGTCTTCCAGTCTGGAATTTCTTTTCTTTTTTTTTTTTAAAGATTTATTTATTTATTTTTTTTGG
This sequence comes from Tragulus kanchil, assembly GCA_022376925.1. NCBI lineage: Eukaryota > Metazoa > Chordata > Mammalia > Artiodactyla > Tragulidae > Tragulus > Tragulus kanchil. The sequence goes on along the minus strand of JAIOJX010000006.1, from coordinate 64,740,519 downwards.
GCGGGGGTCGGGTTGGGGAGGGAGGGGAGCAGGCGGGCCACTTCTATTGGTTTTTCATTTCTCTATTTTCATCCGTCTTTGTTCTTTGGTTCCTGTGGGCCTCCCATCGCGGTGGCCTCTGTCGCCGCAGAGCGCCGGCTCTGGGCGCATGCGCTCCAGAGGTCTGGCTCGGTAATTGGACACATCGGTCCAGCCGCTCCGCGGCACGTGGGATCTTCCCAGGCCAGGGATCGAGCTGGCGCCCCTTGCACTGCAAGGCGGTGTCCTTACCCACTGGACCACCAGGGGAAGCCCGAGTGCAGGATTTTGTTGCATTCTTTTCAATAGTGTTGGGCTTTCTTCTGGCCTTCAGTTAAGCTACCTGAGATCAGTCTGGTTCTCTGAGGCCTGTTTTAAGGTTTGATGAGTCAAGAGCAGCCTTTACTCTTAAGTATAATCATCCCCATTACTGAGCTATGGCCCTTCTGAACACTCTCCCTGACACCTATGGTATTAAGTCTTCCAGTCTGGAATTTCTTTTCTTTTTTTTTTTTTTTTTAAGATTTATTTATTTATTTATTTTTTGGGCGGGGGTCAGGTTGGGGAGGGAGGGGAGCAGGCGGGCCACTTCTATTGGTTTTTCATTTCTCTATTTTCATCCGTCTTTGTTCTTTGGTTCCTGTGGGCCTCCCATCGCGGTGGCACCTGTCGTTGCAGAGCACTGGCTCTGGGCGCATGCGCTGGACCACCTGGGGAAGCCCCTAGTCTGGAATTTCTCGCAACCTCTAGCCCTTCGGGGAGTTCCAAGAAGTGTTCAGCCTGCTGTTTCCGGGTGGTTCTTTCTCCCAGCCTTATGGAGTTTTTAACATCACTATGCACAGACAGAACTCAGCCAAAGATTCACAAGAATCTCCATGAAGATCTCTAGAATGGGGCTTCCCTGGTGGTCCAGTGGGTAAGGACACCGCCTTGCAGTGCAAGGGGTGCCAGTTCGAGCCCTGGCCTGGGAAGATCCCATGTGCCGCAGAGCGGCTGGACTGATGTGTCCAACTACCGAGTTGGAGCTCTGGAGCACATGTGCCCAGAGCCGGTGCTCTGCAGTGAGGGAGGCCACTGTGATGGGAGGCCCACACGGGCCAAAGAACAAAGATGGATGAAAACAGATAAATTAAAGACCAATAGAAGTACCCCCCCCCCGGCCCCCCCACCCTGCAAAAAAAGATCTCTAGAATGCTTCCTCTATAGAATCGTCTCTTCTCTCAGGACTCCATCCTGAAAACTACTGGCACTCTGGCTTCCTTGGTACGCCACTATCTTTCTTTTTGACTTGGTTTGGTTTGTGTAACCCATCTCTATGCTGCAATCTGAAAACTGCCTCCAGGTGGTAGGCTGGGGCAACTGGGAGGCTCAGCTCTCTTGTTCCTTTCTTTCAAAGTTCACGATCTGGTGCTAGCCCTCAGGCAAGACATGAAAATAATTATTTCATATAGTCTGTGGGATTTTCTGTTTGTTTATGGAGAAAACGTAACTCTTGTAGAAGTTAATTGTTCACAGACAGAAGCAGAAGGCTAACTTATTTTTTATTCTTGTATAATATTCCACATGTATTTCGTCCTTCTCTCTCTCTTGCTCTTTCTTTTTTCTCTGCCCACACAGCACAGCTTCCCCGATCAGGGATCAAACCCAGTCTCCAGCAGTGAAGGTGCCACTCCTAACCACTGCACTAGCAAAGAGTTCTCTCATCTATTTCCTAATAATAGATATATCAGGCAAGATCTAGTCAGAAGACAGAAACCACAATAATTCGGAGAATGTTCAATAAAAAGAATTATTAGGGCTTCCCTGTTAGCTCAGTGGTAAAGAGTTCGCCTGCCAATGCAGGAGACACAGGTTCGATCCTTGATCCGGGAAGATCCCACATGCTGCGGAGCAACTAAGCCTGAGAGCCACAACTATGGAGCCTGTGCTCTAGAACCTCAGAGCTGCAACTATGGAGCCCATGTGCTGCAACTACTGAAGCCTATGTGCCCTGGAGCCCGAGTTCCACAACAAAAGAAGTCACCGCAATAAGAAGCCTGTTCACCTCAACTAGAAAGTAGCTCTTACTCCTGCAACTAGAACAGAGCCTGTGGCAGCAGTGAAAACCGAGAATAGCCAAAATAAATAAATAAATAAAAATTTAAAAAAAGAATTATTAATTAGGAACAGGAGATTAATGGAAGAATGCGAAGTTATTATTTAATGGGTACAGAGTTTGTTTCAGAAGATGAAAAGATTTATGGGGACAGATGGTAGTGATGGCTGTAAAACATTATGGGTGTAATTAATACCACTGAACTGTATACTGAAGATGCTTGAGATGGTAAATTGTATGTTATGCATATTTTACAATTAAAAAATGTATTTTAAGAAGTAAAAAAATGATAGGGCTTCCCTGGTGGTCCAGTGGGTAAGGACACTGTCTTGCAGTGCAAGAGGTGCCGGTTCGATCCCTGCCTGGGAGGATCCCATGTGCCGTGGAGCAGCTGGACTGATGTGTCCAACTACCGAGTTGGAGCTCTGGAGCACACGCGCCCAGAGCCGGTGCTCTGCAGCGAGAGAGGCCACTGCGATGGGAGGCCCACACAGGCCAAATAACAAAAAGATGGAAATAAGTGAACTACCAATAAAAGTGGCCAAAAAAAAAAAAGAAGAAGCAAATGATAAGGATACATTTGCTATAGTCAGAATACCAAAGTTTTAGCCCTAAACAATGGGTCTGATAGGACCCATAACTATGAAAGCAAAATATAAACAGAGATAGAAGCAGAGCACCAATAAGATTCTAATTTTAAACAGCTATTCTTGTGATTTTTCTCAAGCTATAAACAAAGGCGCAGAATATACAACTTTGCCCATTGCTTAGCCTGGGGGCTTCCCCCCACCTTTAATATAATTAACATATTTGTACAAACATCCTGGGTATTTTTATTTCTGCAAGACAAATTCTCCAAAGGGGGGTTAAAACTAGTACCTACTTAATCTTTGTAATCTTTTCTCCCTCAAAACATTGTCAGTAATATGTGTTTCATTCAATAGGATCTCGGAAACAAGGAAATAGATAATAGTTCACTAAACCCCAGTTTGCTTATCAGTAAAAGAGATAAAAAGGGATAACAATTCCATCTAAGTCACAAGTGTTTTGTGAAGATTAAATGCAATAGAGCATATAAAATTTAGCAATGTACTTTTCACATAGGAAACGATAGCATGTGCTCACACACACACAGACACACAGGCATAGTGTTCCTAGTACCTATGATCCATCCATAGCAATTAAGTCAGAAGAGAATTGGTGGTTTAGATGGAAGGCCTCCTCCATTAAAGGTTCTTTCATAAAAGATTGAAGAACCTTGCTCAGGCCTGACTTCTAACTATATAACTTTTCCTTGATTAATGGATTTCTTTGTTGGTTTTTTTATTTGATTTTTGGCCACTTTTATTGGCCTTTCGTTTATTTATTTTCATCCATCTTTGTTCTTTGGCCTGTGTGAGCCTCCCATTGCAGTGGCCTCTCCTGTAGCAGAGCACCAGCTCTGGGCACATGTGCTCCAGAGCGCTGGCTCCTAACTGGACACACAGGAGCAGCTGCATTGCTGCACGTGGGATCTTCCTGGGCCAGGGATCGAACCCGCGCCCCGGCACTCCATGGAATACAAGGTGGACTCTTTACCCACCTTACCACCAGGGAAGCCCTGATTGGATTTCTGAAAGGATTGGTGAGACCTTAGAATCCCTGGAATCCGCAGTCCTGAGGTGTGTTAGATCTGGGTGACTCTAAATAGGTCTCCTCCTTCAGCTTTCTCACCTCCTCCCTGTCTCCAGGCTTCCCCTCCCCGGCTTCCGAAGCGTCTTCGCTGTGAAGCAGTCTGGCTTACTCTTTCACAGCTCAGTCAGATCACATCACTGCTCTGTTCAAAACCCTCCAATGGCTTTCTCCTTCTCTCAGAGCACAAGTTTAAGAAAGAAAAAAGCAGCCTCTGACATCTGAGAACTGAACTAGAACCCAGCTAGGCCTCAGGGTTGCTGGAAGATGACCTGGCCTCACAGCCAGGCGCCTGTTATCTCTTGTCGGATATAAACAATCTCAGAGCACCGACATCAGCCAGGGCAGACCATGATAATAAAATGAGACAAAACAAGGCCTCCTCATAATTTCGTCTAAGCAGAGACAAAAAACAAGGTCACCAAGTCACCCGGGAAATACCACGCATGCTCTTCTCTCTGGGAATGCGACTACTGCTTCCTTACTAATCACGGCCCTAACCCTGCGCCAGTTTGGCCATCTGAGAGCTAATATTGATTGAGATACCCAATCATACAATTGTCCCTGCCTTCTGACAGCACCCAATCCCAAGTAAAGCGTTGATTCCGTAAGCCCTCTCCCAAATCACCCAGAACCCAAATCCTGAAATAGGTTCTTCCCATGCACTCAGGGGTTCTTACGTCTCCAGACGATCTTATCCACGAATCTACCGATTTTTGTCTTCAAAATCTTTTTGTCACCGGACTTTGCCTCTGTCTGCCACCAACGTGGTCAAGCTCTGCCCCGCCTCCAAAGGCTACCCCTTCCTCCACGCTGCACCACCCTCCCTCGGCGTCTCATCCCCCAGGGTTGACAAGGTTCCTCCAGCTCCGTTTTCCTTTCGATTCTCCCGGAGAATTTGCTTCTGAAGTTCCATTACCTCTTCCTTCCTCAATGCATCTACAACTTGGGGTCTAGATCTTCCTCGATACTCTGTCCCATTAAACACGTCCTTCCCGAAACTCTTTCCCAGAACAGCGCCAAGGTCTTCCACCTCCTTTACTGCCTCTCCTCGGCTCCCTCCTCCTCCTCTCTTCATCGATGCCCCGGTGTTTTCCTCCAGCAAGCAGGGTCGCGGCCCCCTGGGCGCTCCCGGTTCGCGGGGCAGCGGTGGTGAGACTCGGGGCGGAGCCGGGGCTGAGGACGCTGGTGACTCACGGAGGCGGGGAAGGGGCGCGGCCTCGGACGCTCGGGAAGTTTGGTCCTCCGCAGCCGCCGTCCACGGACGTGCGGAAGGAGACGCTGCGGCCGGGGTCGCAGAGCTAGGGTCGCAGAGCTGGGCTCGCGGTCCTTCCTGGAGATGGAGTTCGACAGCGAGGGTCTCAGGCGACTCCTTGGCAAGGTGCGGGCAGCTGGCCGGGCAAGGTCTGGGGTGCCGGGGTCCGGGGTCGTTTCCAGCTCTGGCCGGCCCACCGTCTCTGGGCGTTTTCCCGTCTTTTCCTGGACGTTTACCGGATTTTTCTCCGGGTTTGGAGCCGTGGTAGGCTGGCCTGAAACCGGCTGCGGGGAATGGGTGCAAGGGGCCGCGGCTCTGGCTGTTCCGGCGGGGTTCGCCCAACTTCCACCCAGTCGGAGACCGTCTCACGCCACCAGCTTTTCTGGAGAAAAAACCCAATCATACAATTGTCCCTGCCTTCTGACAGCACCCAATCCCAAGTAAAGCGTTGATTCCGTAAGCCCTCTCCCAAATCACCCAGAACCCAAATCCTGAAATAGGTTCTTCCCATGCACTCAGGGGTTCTTACGTCTCCAGACGATCTTATCCACGAATCTACCGATTTTTGTCTTCAAAATCTTTTTGTCACCGGACTTTGCCTCTGTCTGCCACCAACGTGGTCAAGCTCTGCCCCGCCTCCAAAGGCTACCCCTTCCTCCACGCTGCACCACCCTCCCTCGGCGTCTCATCCCCCAGGGTTGACAAGGTTCCTCCAGCTCCGTTTTCCTTTCGATTCTCCCGGAGAATTTGCTTCTGAAGTTCCATTACCTCTTCCTTCCTCAATGCATCTACAACTTGGGGTCTAGATCTTCCTCGATACTCTGTCCCATTAAACACGTCCTTCCCGAAACTCTTTCCCAGAACAGCGCCAAGGTCTTCCACCTCCTTTACTGCCTCTCCTCGGCTCCCTCCTCCTCCTCTCTTCATCGATGCCCCGGTGTTTTCCTCCAGCAAGCAGGGTCGCGGCCCCCTGGGCGCTCCCGGTTCGCGGGGCAGCGGTGGTGAGACTCGGGGCGGAGCCGGGGCTGAGGACGCTGGTGACTCACGGAGGCGGGGAAGGGGCGCGGCCTCGGACGCTCGGGAAGTTTGGTCCTCCGCAGCCGCCGTCCACGGACGTGCGGAAGGAGACGCTGCGGCCGGGGTCGCAGAGCTAGGGTCGCAGAGCTGGGCTCGCGGTCCTTCCTGGAGATGGAGTTCGACAGCGAGGGTCTCAGGCGACTCCTTGGCAAGGTGCGGGCAGCTGGCCGGGCAAGGTCTGGGGTGCCGGGGTCCGGGGTCGTTTCCAGCTCTGGCCGGCCCACCGTCTCTGGGCGTTTTCCCGTCTTTTTCCTGGACGTTTACCGGATTTTTCTCCGGGTTTGGAGCCGTGGTAGGCTGGCCTGAAACCGGCTGCGGGGAATGGGTGCAAGGGGGCCGCGGCTCTGGCTGTTCCCGCAGCTCTGGGATTCGCCCAACTTCCACCCAGTCGGAGACCGTCTCACGCCACCAGCTTTTCTTGTTCTCAGCTTCCAGCACTCGCCCGTCTTCCCTTTAACCACGCCTTTCTCTCTGCAGGAATCGCCTGCCCCCACCCCACCCGCTTTTTTTTTTTTTTGATTTGCTGTGCTCATCCTTTGTAAGACTCAACTCTGATATCACTCCCTAGAAGATAGAATCATTCCCTCCTCTCTCCTTGCTCTCAGAAATGTCAATTATCACATCGTGGAGTAATTATGTATCTGCAGACCTCTTTGACAGCAGAGACAGTGCAGTTTTATTCCCTTCATCTAGTCCTGTGCCTGACAATGACAGGGGTGATAAGTAATTGCAGTGAATGAAAGACTTGTGTAGATCAGGGAATGAAGACAGGGTCCGAAGGCCCAGAAGGGATCCTCTTAACGTCGAAAGGTTGAGTGGGAGGGCCGACCCAGAAGTCTGACCTGCATTTTAGGGCATGACTAAGGCCCGTTTCCATGTTACACCAGGCTCTAGTCCATGCTCTCTGATTCCCGCCTCCCCCAACCCCCACCCCGAGCGCAGTGTGCCTTTTCCACCAGGTTTCTTAGTTAAGTGATTCATAACGCTGCTAAAAACTTCTGTATGTGGAAACCGTATAGTTAATGACGTTTTTGTTGAATTTGTGTCTTTGAGACAGTTTGTACACCCTTGGGGGTTTTGAAACCTTTTAATTTAAATTGTTTATATACTTGATTTGAATAGTTTTATCTGCTATGACAGGTGTGTAGGTCTTGTAGGAAAAGGAGTATCATCCTGCATAGGATTACACCCTTTCTGGCTCTTCTTTTTTTTTTTTTTTTTTAAATTATTTATATTTATTTGGCCGCATTGGGTCTCAGTTGTAGCATGTGGGCTCTAGTTCCCTGACCAAGGATCGAACCTGGGCCCCTTTCATTGGGAGCACAGAGTCTTAGCCACTGGACCACCAGGGAATTCCCCTGGCTCTTCTTAAAAGAACATGAAATTAAATGAACCACTCTGTCAAGTTTTTCAATGAGGAGAGCATGATGCATCCAGGGGGAATAATTGCTAAAGTTGAGAATAGAAAAAGAACTTCATAATTTTGGTAGGTCTAGAATGCAGGAAAAAGACGAAAAAATGATTTTCTCAAGGTTGGGAGCAGAATAGTTGAGGAGGTTTTTTGTTTTTATCGTTAGTGCATCGCATAGACTCTGGCACATCAGTGCTTAAAAATACATGTCTGTTGGATGTGTAAATTAAGGAAACCAGTTAGAAACAAGTCAGTCCAGATATTTTCAAAGTTCCTTAGCCGTTGACATAGACAAATAATATAACTTAATATTTAGAAATAATTTTGATGCTGAAAATTTTGTGAACAGTACATTAAAATCAAGCAGCCGTAGGGAGAACATGAAAAATCTTTTTGAAAACAGAGGAAACCTAATAAGTATTCCGACTTCATGGATGTGAAGATATGTACTCTCTTCAGATTGATCTACAGAGAGTCAATGCAATTCTAATTCAGAATTCTAACAGGGCATTTTGCAGATTTTACATACTGATTCTTAGATTCATTTGGTAGGACAGAAGGCCAAGAATAATCTTAACATTCTTACAGAAGAAGAATAGGTTTTGGGCTTGCTCAACAAGATATCAAGGCTAGTAATGGAGACTCAGTACGGTATTGGTATAGGATAGGTAGCCAAAAATAAATTTAAAAAAACAGATCAAGATAAAATGTAGGGAAGAATCTTCATGGACTCAGAGTATGCAAACATTTTTTAAATAAGATGTAAAATACTCAAAGAAGAGACTGGTAAGTTTGCATTCAAATTAAGAACTTTTATGTATAAAAACAGCTGCTGCTTCGTAGAAACATCAAATGGCGATGAAGCTGGTGCTTCGGGAGGGCCCATAGGCGACAGGGGCCCTGGAATGGGTGGCCGCGGAGTCTTTGGCAGTGGCGTCTGGGGCCGGGGTCACGGCCGGCGCAGAGGCCATGCAGCTCACAGAGGCAAGGCCGAGAACAAGGAGGGGCTCCCCATTACCAAGCTGGGCCGCCTAGTCAAAGACAGGAAGATCAAGTCCCTGGAGGAGATCTACCTCTTCTCTCTGTCCATCAAGGAATCTGAGATCATCAACTTTTTCCTCGGAGCATCTCTCAAGAACGAGGTGTTGAAGATTATGCCCGTGCAAAAAGACCTGTGCCAGCCAGCGGACCAGATTCAAGGCGTTTGTCGCCCTTGGGGATTACAACGGACCTGTCGGTTTGAGCGTGGAGTGCTCTAAGGAGGTAGCCACTGCGATCCAAGGGGCCATCATCCTGACCAAACTCCATTGTCCCCGTGCGCCGCGGCTACTGGGAGAACAAGATGGGCAAGCCCCACACCGTCCCATGCAAGGCGACCAGCCACTGTGGCTCGGTGATGGTGCACCTCATCCCTGCCCCTAGGGGCACTGGCATTGTTTCAGCCCCTGTGCCCAAGCCCCTGATGATGGCCAGCATCGACGACTGCTACACCTCCGCCAGAGGCTGCACCGCCACCCTGGGCAACTTGGCCAAGGCCACTTTCTTTCTTTTTTTTTTTTAGAGTGAGAGGAATGTAAAGTTTATTAGAGTAGGCGAAGGAAGAGTCACTGCCAGTACAGTGGGCGGGCTCAAGGGAGAGCCAATGACAAGGCCACTTTCGATGCCATTTCCACAACCTACAGTTATCTCACCCCTGATCTCTGGAAAGAGACCGTGTTCAGCAAGTCTCACTATCAGGAATTCACTGACCGTCTTGTGAAGAATAGGTTTTGGGCTTGCTCAACAAGATATCAAGGCTAGTAATGGAGACTCAGTACGGTATTGGTATAGGATAGGTAGCCAAAAATAAATTTAAAAAAACAGATCAAGATAAAATGTAGGGAAGAATCTTCATGGACTCAGAGTATGCAAACATTTTTTAAATAAGATGTAAAATACTCAAAGAAGAGACTGGTAAGTTTGCATTCAAATTAAGAACTTTTATGTATAAAAACAGCTGCTGCTTCGTAGAAACATCAAATGGCGATGAAGCTGGTGCTTCGGGAGGGCCCATAGGCGACAGGGGCCCTGGAATGGGTGGCCGCGGAGTCTTTGGCAGTGGCGTCTGGGGCCGGGGTCACGGCCGGCGCAGAGGCCATGCAGCTCACAGAGGCAAGGCCGAGAACAAGGAGGGGCTCCCCATTACCAAGCTGGGCCGCCTAGTCAAAGACAGGAAGATCAAGTCCCTGGAGGAGATCTACCTCTTCTCTCTGTCCATCAAGGAATCTGAGATCATCAACTTTTTCCTCGGAGCATCTCTCAAGAACGAGGTGTTGAAGATTATGCCCGTGCAAAAAGACCTGTGCCAGCCAGCGGACCAGATTCAAGGCGTTTGTCGCCCTTGGGGATTACAACGGACCTGTCGGTTTGAGCGTGGAGTGCTCTAAGGAGGTAGCCACTGCGATCCAAGGGGCCATCATCCTGACCAAACTCCATTGTCCCCGTGCGCCGCGGCTACTGGGAGAACAAGATGGGCAAGCCCCACACCGTCCCATGCAAGGCGACCAGCCACTGTGGCTCGGTGATGGTGCACCTCATCCCTGCCCCTAGGGGCACTGGCATTGTTTCAGCCCCTGTGCCCAAGCCCCTGATGATGGCCAGCATCGACGACTGCTACACCTCCGCCAGAGGCTGCACCGCCACCCTGGGCAACTTGGCCAAGGCCACTTTCTTTCTTTTTTTTTTTTAGAGTGAGAGGAATGTAAAGTTTATTAGAGTAGGCGAAGGAAGAGTCACTGCCAGTACAGTGGGCGGGCTCAAGGGAGAGCCAATGACAAGGCCACTTTCGATGCCATTTCCACAACCTACAGTTATCTCACCCCTGATCTCTGGAAAGAGACCGTGTTCAGCAAGTCTCACTATCAGGAATTCACTGACCGTCTTGTGAAGACTCACACCAGAGTCTCCGTGCAGAGCCCAGGCTCCAGCTGTAGCCATCACATAATTTTATATGAGGAAATAAAGTGAATGAAGCTGGTTGAAAAAAAAAAAAAACTTTTGTGTATAAAAGCACACTATGAAGAGAGTATGGCATGTGGGCTCAGTAATTGCGGCTCTGGCTCTGGAGCACAGGCTCAGTAGTAGTGGCACACTGGCTTAGTTGCTTGTGGTAGGTGGAATCCTGGATCAGGGATCCAATCTGTGCCTCCTGATTGGCAGGCAGATTCTTTACCGCTGAGCCACCAGGGAAACTCCAGTCTTACTGATTTTCTGTGATAGTATAGTTGTTTTAGTTTTAGGATTTCACAGGCCAATTTTCCTCTTTAGTTTCTTGCCTGCACCCTTGAAACACAAGGCCTTGTCTGAGTCATATACCTTAGAGAATGTTAGGCTTCTATTAAGTAGTATAGGAACAGTAATGGAATATATGTGTTAATATTACATTACAAAGATGTTCTTTGTAATATTACATTACAAAGATGTGTTAATATTACATTACAAAGATGTTTCACATAGACTTAAAGTGACCTGATTTTGGTGGGGAGGCGGGGCCATGCTGCAAGGCCTTAGTTCTCGGATAGGGGATTGAACTCAGGCCCATGGCAGTGAGAGCGTGTTGTTGTAACCACTGGAGGACCAGGGATTTCCTGTGATTTTCTTTCTTGTTTTTTTAAACAGATAAAATAAGTCTTTTTTGTCAAGAAAGAAAATCACATTCTTGACTAGTAATGATATTTGGGTTTTCAAGACCTAACAGTGCTTCTGCCCTCTTTTGACAAACTTTCATATTAGTGTTGCTAGTATATATTCCTATGCAACAATGGTCATCACATTCTCAGAAGATGTTAAGGATGTAAAAAACAGTGTATAATATCAAGTAGAAAACAAAAAACATGATATGGTTCATAATAAATGTATATTCCAGATGACATCAGTGCAGCCTTCTGTATATTTATGTAGTGTTTAGAGTTAGGGTGATTTCATTGACTCTTGATTTCACTGAATTAGGAATGCTGAATCTGGGACTCATTTTTTACCCTGCTGTAGTTAATTGGGTTGATTCTTAGTGATGAATGCTCAGTCCTGTGGATCATAATTCCTGTCTATATCCACTCATGAATTTGCCTCTTTGCTAACTCATCCAATTAGCCACATTTGTTACTGTCAAGAGAGTATGGCATGTGGGCTCAGTAATTGCGGCTCTGGCTCTGGAGCACAGGCTCAGTAGTAGTGGCACACTGGCTTAGTTGCTTGTGGTGGGAATCCTGGATCAGGGATCCAATCTGTGCCTCCTGATTGGCAGGCAGATTCTTTACCGCTGAGCCACCAGGGAAACTCCAGTCTTACTGATTTTCTGTGATAGTATAGTTGTTTTAGTTTTAGGATTTCACAGGCCAATTTTCCTCTTTAGTTTCTTGCCTGCACCCTTGAAACACAAGGCCTTGTCTGAGTCATATACCTTAGAGAATGTTAGGCTTCTATTAAGTAGTATAGGAACAGTAATGGAATATATGTGTTAATATTACATTACAAAGATGTTCTTTGTAATATTACATTACAAAGATGTGTTAATATTACATTACAAAGATGTTTCACATAGACTTAAAGTGACCTGATTTTGGTGGGGAGGCGGGGCCATGCTGCAAGGCCTTAGTTCTCGGATAGGGGATTGAACTCAGGCCCATGGCAGTGAGAGCGTGTTGTTGTAACCACTGGAGGACCAGGGATTTCCTGTGATTTTCTTTCTTGTTTTTTTAAACAGATAAAATAAGTCTTTTTTGTCAAGAAAGAAAATCACATTCTTGACTAGTAATGATATTTGGGTTTTCAAGACCTAACAGTGCTTCTGCCCTCTTTTGACAAACTTTCATATTAGTGTTGCTAGTATATATTCCTATGCAACAATGGTCATCACATTCTCAGAAGATGTTAAGGATGTAAAAAACAGTGTATAATATCAAGTAGAAAACAAAAAACATGATATGGTTCATAATAAATGTATATTCCAGATGACATCAGTGCAGCCTTCTGTATATTTATGTAGTGTTTAGAGTTAGGGTGATTTCATTGACTCTTGATTTCACTGAATTAGGAATGCTGAATCTGGGACTCATTTTTTACCCTGCTGTAGTTAATTGGGTTGATTCTTAGTGATGAATGCTCAGTCCTGTGGATCATAATTCCTGTCTATATCCACTCATGAATTTGCCTCTTTGCTAACTCATCCAATTAGCCACATTTGTTACTGTCTTTTTTATTGTAGCCTTTTTTTTGTTGTTCTTTTGGCCACTTCTATTGGTCTTTCATTTGTTTGTCTTTGTTCTTTGGCTTGTGTGGGCCTCCCATCGCAGTGACTTCTGCTGCAGAGCACTGGCCCTGGGCACATGCGCTCCAGAGCTCTGGCTCAGTTGTTGGACACATCCGTCCAGCTGACGTGAGATCTTCCCAGACCAGGGATCGAACCAGCGCCCCTTGCACTGCAAGGCGGTGTCCTTACCCACTGGACCACCAGGGAAGCCCAGTATCCTGTCTTTTGATTATAGTATGAATCTTCTGACTTTTTTTTGTTTTTCTTTTTAAAGTTTGTTTGACTGTGTTCCTTGAATTTCCATATGAATTTTAACATCAGTTTGTAAATTTTTGCAGATGAGCAAAAAATGTCAGGGTTATATGGATTATTTGATTGTTGAATCTTTTACAAAACACTTTTGCGGGGGGGGGGCAGTTGGGGGGGGCGGGCCACTTCTATTGGTCTTTCATTTCTCTGTTTCCATCCATCTTTGTTCTTTGGCCTGTGTGGGCCTCCCATCGCAGTGGCCTCTGTCGTTGCAGAGCACCGGCTCTGGGCGCATGCGCTCCAGAGCTCCAGCTCGGTCATTGGACACGTCGGTCCAGCCACTCTACGGCATGTGGGATCTTCCCAGGCCAGAGAGTGAACCAGCGTCCCTTGCACTGCAAAGTGGTGTCCTTACCCATTGGACCACCAGGGAAGCCCTGATTGTTGAATTTTTTGGGGACTATTGTCATCTTAACAATATTAGGTCTTCTGATTTAGCAACAAGGGATGTCTGTTCAGATCTTTAATTTCTTTCAACAGTGTCTGTACTTGTTAGAGTCTGTTTTGCATCTTGGGTAAATTTATTTCTAAGTGTCTTATTCTTTTTGATTGTTTTCTCAATTTAGTTTTCTGAATGATAATCGACTCTTTAGCATACTTTTTTTTTTGTTTGTTTGTTTCCATTTAATCCCTAGCCCAAGTCTAAGAGGTGGAAGCTAGGAGTCTCATTCTCTTTGTGAATGAGAAAAGTTCAAGAAAGTTAAATGATTTTGCCCAAAGGGGAACCAAGGTAGTATTTCTTAGACTACATCTGGATGAATGAGGAGGCAGTTCACTCAGCTTGACTGCAAACTTTTACGTGCTTTCTCTCCTCTCTTTGAAAGGCAACTGCAGTACCAGGAAGGAAAATTCAAGGCATATCAAGTGAGTAAGGTTTTCAGGCTTGAGAGGTGGATTTTTTTTTTTTTTTTGCCTTTGAGTCATCATTCATTTATTTTCATCCATCTTTTTTTATTCTTTGGCCTGTGTGAGCCTCCCATTGCTGTGGCCTCTCTTGTTGCAGAGCACCGGCTCTGGGTGCGTGTGCTCCAGAGTGCTGGGTCATAATTGGACACACCAGCCCAGCTGCTCCACTGGAATCTTCTTGGGCTAGGATTCGAACCAATGCCCCTTGCACTGCAAGGCAGACTCTTTACCCACTGGACCACTGGGGAAGCCGGAGAGGTGGATCTTTTAAGAGTAATGTCAGGAGTGTAATTTCACATAAAGGCCCAGGCACTGGGTTTGATCTCTGCCTTCACCTGCTGTCTCACTCTGCAGGTTATTTTGATTCTTTAGCTTTCATTTTCCTCTTCTGTAAAGTTGAGCAGTTATAAGCCCTACCTACATCACAGTCCGTTCAGTTCAGTTGCTCAGTCATGTCTGACTCTTGGTGACCCTGTGGACGGCAGCACACCAGGCTTCCCTGTCCTTCACCATCCTTGGAGCTTGCTCAAACTCATTTCCACAGGGCTGTTATTAAAGAGATGAAGTCAGATACTGTTCATGGTTGTAGAAAACAGAGCCCAGGGTAGATGTTCAGTTAAATCTTCACTTGTGATTGTTTTGTTGTTTATAGTTTTATTCTTATTCTGTGTTCATTTTTCTCTTTTCAGTATAAGTTCAGGGATGTAACTGTGGAAGAACTGAAGAACGTAAACATGTTTTTCCCACATTTCAAATATTCTATGGATACCTATGGTAAGAATCATTTCCTCTAGTTTTTGCTGCATTGTTAAATTAGGTATTTGTTCTTATAGAGCTATAACTTTATTATAATTTCTCATTTCTCTTATCCTCTGATCTTGAACTATACTTTTTTTTCTTTTTAATTTTTTAATTTTTTTACAGTTTTGTTGTTCACATACATGTATGTTCCCAGATCAGTCATATGCCTATCCCTATCCCCATCCCCTCTCCTACCCCTTACCTGAACATACTTTATGACCTGTGGTATTTAAGGAAACTTAAAGTCAATGAAAAATTTATATTGTTTTAGTTCTGTATTGCTACTGTAACAAATTAGCGCACAGTTAGTGTCTTGAAACAAATTTATTCTTTGGCCTGTGTGAGCCTCCCATTGCTGTGGCCTCTCTTGTTGCAGAGCACCGGCTCTGGGTGCGTGTGCTCCAGAGTGCTGGGTCATAATTGGACACACCAGCCCAGCTGCTCCACTGGAATCTTCTTGGGCTAGGATTCGAACCAATGCCCCTTGCACTGCAAGGCAGACTCTTTACCCACTGGACCACTGGGGAAGCCGGAGAGGTGGATCTTTTAAGAGTAATGTCAGGAGTGTAATTTCACATAAAGGCCCAGGCACTGGGTTTGATCTCTGCCTTCACCTGCTGTCTCACTCTGCAGGTTATTTTGATTCTTTAGCTTTCATTTTCCTCTTCTGTAAAGTTGAGCAGTTATAAGCCCTACCTACATCACAGTCCGTTCAGTTCAGTTGCTCAGTCATGTCTGACTCTTGGTGACCCTGTGGACGGCAGCACACCAGGCTTCCCTGTCCTTCACCATCCTTGGAGCTTGCTCAAACTCATTTCCACAGGGCTGTTATTAAAGAGATGAAGTCAGATACTGTTCATGGTTGTAGAAAACAGAGCCCAGGGTAGATGTTCAGTTAAATCTTCACTTGTGATTGTTTTGTTGTTTATAGTTTTATTCTTATTCTGTGTTCATTTTTCTCTTTTCAGTATAAGTTCAGGGATGTAACTGTGGAAGAACTGAAGAACGTAAACATGTTTTTCCCACATTTCAAATATTCTATGGATACCTATGGTAAGAATCATTTCCTCTAGTTTTTGCTGCATTGTTAAATTAGGTATTTGTTCTTATAGAGCTATAACTTTATTATAATTTCTCATTTCTCTTATCCTCTGATCTTGAACTATACTTTTTTTTCTTTTTAATTTTTTAATTTTTTTACAGTTTTGTTGTTCACATACATGTATGTTCCCAGATCAGTCATATGCCTATCCCTATCCCCATCCCCTCTCCTACCCCTTACCTGAACATACTTTATGACCTGTGGTATTTAAGGAAACTTAAAGTCAATGAAAAATTTATATTGTTTTAGTTCTGTATTGCTACTGTAACAAATTAGCGCACAGTTAGTGTCTTGAAACAAATTTATTATCTTACGGTTCTGTAAAAGAGTTTCTTTGGGCTCCAAGGACTAGAGCACTGGACATCTTCGGAGGCCATTATTTTACCTACCATATATAGGGTTGCTGATAAATAGTCAGCTTAATATAGAGAGTCAGGTTACCTGAGAAAGATTTTACTTTTTTGTCATTCTGAGTTTCTGACCCCAACCCACACTTGGAAATACATATTATATCATGACCCCATGTGTACATATCTAAAATATGATGTACACTCTGGCATTTTATCTTCCATCCCATTTAAAAACAAATGGTGGGGCTTCCCTGGTGGTCCAGTGGATAAGGATACTGCCTTGCAGTGCAAGGGGCGCCGGTTCGAGCCCTGGCCTGGGAAGATCCCATGTGCCGCGGAGCGGCTGGACTGATGTGTCCAATTACTGAGCCGGAGCTCTGGAGTGCATGCACCCAGAGCCGGTGCTCTGCGACAACAGAGGCCACCGTGATGGGAGGCCCACACGGGCCAAAGAACAAAGATGGATGAAAACGGACAAATGAAAGACCAATAGAGGTGGCCCGCCTGCTCCCCTTCCTCCCCACCCCACCCCCACCAAAAGTAAATAAATAAATAAATATTAAAAAAAAAAAAAAAAACAACCAAAAAACCAAATGGCGATTAAGACTCACTAAACTGATTTCAGGACTCATGAGTTAGTCAAAACACACAGTTTTGAAGAACTTCTTTATTTGACATGAATATTTTATATTTGAATTAGCTTAAGAAAATATATCTAATTCAGATTGATATGTTGCAAAATTTGAGATGTTACAGAAGTGTTTCTTAGGAATAGCTAATTTTATGTGTGGGTTAGATTCTGGCACACCTGTGTCTGGTCTCTCGAGAAACACCCCAGCATTTGGTGCAACAATGCCTGAAATGGGGGATTGAACAGCTCCTATTTGTTGAACACCAGATATGCTTCCAATGTTTTGTCTATGTTATTTTATACCTGTGGTATTTAAGGAAACTTAAAGTCAATGAAAAATTTATATTGTTTTAGTTCTGTACTGTAACAAATTAGCGCACAGTTAGTGTCTTGAAACAAATTTATTATCTTACGGTTCTGTAAAAGAGTTTCTTTGGGCTCCAAGGACTAGAGCACTGGACATCTTCGGAGGCCATTATTTTACCTACCATATATAGGGTTGCTGATAAATAGTCAGCTTAATATAGAGAGTCAGGTTACCTGAGAAAGATTTTACTTTTTTGTCATTCTGAGTTTCTGACCCCAACCCACACTTGGAAATACATATTATATCATGACCCCATGTGTACATATCTAAAATATGATGTACACTCTGGCATTTTATCTTCCATCCCATTTAAAAACAAATGGTGGGGCTTCCCTGGTGGTCCAGTGGATAAGGATACTGCCTTGCAGTGCAAGGGGCGCCGGTTCGAGCCCTGGCCTGGGAAGATCCCATGTGCCGCGGAGCGGCTGGACTGATGTGTCCAATTACTGAGCCGGAGCTCTGGAGTGCATGCACCCAGAGCCGGTGCTCTGCGACAACAGAGGCCACCGTGATGGGAGGCCCACACGGGCCAAAGAACAAAGATGGATGAAAACGGACAAATGAAAGACCAATAGAGGTGGCCCGCCTGCTCCCCTTCCTCCCCACCCCACCCCCACCAAAAGTAAATAAATAAATAAATATTAAAAAAAAAAAAAAAAACAACCAAAAAACCAAATGGCGATTAAGACTCACTAAACTGATTTCAGGACTCATGAGTTAGTCAAAACACACAGTTTTGAAGAACTTCTTTATTTGACATGAATATTTTATATTTGAATTAGCTTAAGAAAATATATCTAATTCAGATTGATATGTTGCAAAATTTGAGATGTTACAGAAGTGTTTCTTAGGAATAGCTAATTTTATGTGTGGGTTAGATTCTGGCACACCTGTGTCTGGTCTCTCGAGAAACACCCCAGCATTTGGTGCAAAAATGCCTGAAATGGGGGATTTAACAGCTTCTATTTGTTGAACACCAGATATGCTTCCAATGTTTTGTCTATATTATTTTATACATTCTCTTACAAGCAAAGCCGTGAGGTGAGTATTATCATCTTCATTTTTCAGATAAAGAAACTGAGGCTCAGAGAGTTTAAATAAGTTGCTTAAGATCACACAGCTAGTTAGGCACGGGGTTAGAGTGTGTGCTCTTGTTGATCTTGCCCTCTGCTTGAATAATATGTGTTCTTATAGTGTCTTACTTTACTTATAGATTTAAAGCTTTGTTACACCAGTTAATTCTTTTTTTTTTCTTAAGTCTTTATTGAATTTGTTACAATATTGCTTCTTCTTCTTCTTTTTTTTCTTTTTTTGGATGTGAACTCTTGCCATTTATTTGCCTTGGTGGTAGTTTAGTCGCTAGGTTGTATCCAACTCTTTGAGACCCCATAGCTGGCCAGGCTCCTCTGTCCATGGGAATTCCCAGGCAAGAATACTGGAGTGGATTGCCAATTCCTTATCCATGGTTCTTCTGTTTTATGTTTTTGGTTTCTGGACCAAAGGCATGTGGTAGTTCTCCGACCAGGAATCGAACCCACACCCCCTGCATTGGAAG
Organism: Tragulus kanchil; assembly: GCA_022376925.1. Classification (NCBI taxonomy): domain Eukaryota; kingdom Metazoa; phylum Chordata; class Mammalia; order Artiodactyla; family Tragulidae; genus Tragulus; species Tragulus kanchil. Next base: position 64,721,684 of record JAIOJX010000006.1, on the reverse strand, counting down.
GCAAAGTCGTAACCACTGGATTACGAGGGAAGTCCCATATACCAGTTAATCCTTAAGCTCTTTTCTTCCATCAGGAGGTGTGAATTCTGGTGCCATTAAACCCTCAAGCTATAGGATTAATATTATCAATCTACATTTTGTTACTGAAGACAGTGTTGGTCACATATTATAATCATTTCTCTTTTGGCTTTTTGAATAATTCATTTAGACAATGACTGTTTACAGCTGTAGCTTCTCTACCACATTTCCAGGTTGTTCCATTTCCTTGAGAAACAATCTCTGTTTTCCTCTGCCCATTGTAGTTTTTGCCTTGGGATGACCCAGCACCCAGTGTTACCTTTCACTTCTATAGTTCAAGGTAAATACGTGTGCTAATGTACACTCTTAGCCTTGAGTTTTCTGCCAGCCTAGCTTTTCCTCTTCTCTCTGATAGGTCATCAAATCTATTTAGACTTTTTTCTTTCACTGCCCAAGTAGTATAGTTAACTGCTGAGGTCCTGAAAAGACTGTGTTCTAATGCAATTTGACAGTTTGAAACCAGATGCAGAGTTTTTTGTATCCAGTTCAGAAACTAGGCATTTGCTCTCCATCAGTGTGTCCCCGTTATTGAAGGGTAAGTTGAAACATCAGGGATGTGAAGACTGAAGAAAGGTGGAGAATAATGGAGTTAGAGAAATCAAAGGTTATTATTAATCTTTCTAGAAGGTCACTTTCAAAAACTCAATTTATAATCTGATAACTAAAAATAATTATAACTGATGTTACTTACATGTGACAATTATTTGATAGTGTCCATACATTTTATAATCCTTTACTTCTTATTATGGCTTTTCACACCATCTCATTTGATCCTAGTGACAGCTTTGGGATGCAGTCTTTCTTGTCTGTCTATATTTTATAGGTGATGAAACCAAAGGTCAAAGGGGTTAAAGTAACCAGAATCGTATGCCTCTGTTGATGGAAATAATCAGTAAACAATCTATAATAGAAATAGAAAAGATTTTTTTTTAATTTAGTTAATTTTTTTAGTTATGGCTGTGCTGGATCTTGGTTGCTTTGCGTGGACTTTCTCTGGTTCTGGTGAGTAGGGCTACTCTTCCTTGTGGTGTGCGGGCTTCTCAGACTGTGGTGGCTCCTCTTGGTGCGGAGTGCAGGCACTAATCATCCCGGCTTCAGTAGCTGCAGCACTCGGACTTGGTAGTTGTGTCCCGAGGGCTCTAGAGTGCAGGCTCAGCACCGGTGCACAGGCTTAGTTGCTCTGTATCATGTGGAATTCCTAAACCAGGGACTGAACCCATGTCCCCTGCGTTAGCAGGTGGATTCTTAGCTACCACACCACCAGGGAAGTCCAGAGAAGAGTTTTATTCAAGCCAAACTGAGGATCACAGCCAAGGAGATAGCCTCTCCTGTAGTTCTGAAGAGTTAGTCCGAAGAAGCATGGTTTCTAGCACAGTTTTGTATCTGTCACAACAAAGAACATCAAATGTGACAGGGGGTGCATTCCTTCAAGGTTTCAAAGAAAGTCAACATGAGCATGCACACCATGAGTGTACGTAGCCTTGACACTTGTGAAGGGAACGTGATCATTCAAGGAGAGGTAGCGTTGGTGTTTTAGGAAGGGACGCGTTTATCTCTGTCTTCAAAAGAGACATTCTTTGCTTCTGGACAATGTGCCCTTTCATTGTTAAAGCAGATGTATCACCATGTATGTTTAAGGAGCCACAAAACTGGCTATTCTAGTTAGCATAAAGCTTAAGTTAAATAATGTATAAGCCAGGATGACTTCCTCATATTGCAATATGTGAATGTTTCTTCCGTCACCTCTACATAGGAAAAGCAGACTAAGAACTTGGGATTTCAGCATCAAAGTCCTATGTACTTTTAGCTACCTGCTCTTCTTTCTAAGAGAACATCATGTAATACTTTGCCCTTGTGAACGTATTTACTGATTCCTAGATGACAGTATTTATGAATAGTGTGTTTCTGTACGTGTGTATGTACACGCGCATACTTTATTTAATAATACTTCTGATTGCACATTCTGGGACTTGTTTTTTTTTCTAGTTTTCAAGGACAGTTCCCAGAAAGACCTACTGAATTTCAGTGGCACTATTCCTGTGATGTATCAGGGTAAGTATGGACATTGGGGAAAGTATGGAAATGGGATTTTCTAAAAGAGCAGTTTTATTAGAATTTGTATTTGTTTAGTTCCATAACATTCTCAAAGTGCTTTTTCTTTAAAGAACATTTTTAAAAAGCTGGTCAATTTTAATTGAGTAATTATTCATTTATTTTAAAATAAGTTTTGTTTTTTTCTTTGACCATGCTGCTTGGCTTGCAGGATCTTAGTTTTCCTGACCAGGGATCAAAGCTTGACCCCCAGCAGTGGAAGCTTGGGACCCTAAGCACTGGACTGCCAGGGGATTCACCTCACAGTGTTTGAGCCTGTGTATTATCTGTACTGAACGTTAGTGCATGTAAGAGAATGTGTTGAGGCTGTAAGGACACTTTTTCTCCTGTTACCCATTCTTTAGAGACAGGTACCGTCTCAGTGAGATGATACCCATCTGAACTTTAGAGCTAACTTAAATTGTATTTTTATGATATAATTACTTTAAATCTGAGGACTTTATCAGGGATTCTGAATCTTGGATAATGAATTACTGAAAGTATATGGGCAGGATAGAGAGGCAGGGCATTTGTTGGCAGAAAGGAATGAGAAAGAAGGAAGGAGGGCAGAGAGAATACCAGTAGTGAAATCTTATAAGTTACAGGCATGGAAATCAAGCTCACCCCCTGCTTTGCCCCAAGTGTGGTATGAAAAGGCATGAATGTGGCTGGGGGGGACACTCATGCAGGCAACTGATCCTTGATCAACAAGGACAATCCCTTCAGTGAACATGGGCTCCCTTTTCTGTAAGGAGTAGTGATTAACGTTAGAAAATGGCTCCATTGAGACTGGGACTGCCACTCTAAAGCAAAAACATTGCATGGGGCTTCCCTGGTGGTCCAGTGGGTAAGGACACCGCCTTGCAGTGCAAGGGGCGCCGGTTCGATCCCTGGCCTGGGAAGATCCCACGTGCTGCAGAGCGGCTGGACCGATGTGTCCAACTACCAAGTTGGAGCTCTGGAGCACATGCGCCCAGAGCCGATGCTCTGCGACAACAGAGGCCACCGCAATGGGAGGCCTACACGGGCCAAAGAACAAAGACGGATGAAAATAGACAAATGAAAGACCAATAGAAGTGGCCCGCCCGCTCCTCCCCCTCCCACCCACCCATAAATAAATAATAAATAAATCTTTAAAAAAAAACAAAAAAAACATTGCATGGCCTCAACAGTGGATTTTAAATGTTGATTGTGACCTACAATAAGAAATGCTTTTGTATGCATAGTATACATGGGTATAACTGAAATTCCATTCCACCTGCCATTGTATTTTTCTGTCTAATTTCATTTAAGAACTTTAGTGTTATAGTCCAGTGAATTAATTTCATGAGGTATTTATTGTGACCTGCATTTGAAAAACACAGGTCTAGAGTAAATAGCGTTAGACAGAGTGACTTCTGGAGGAATGTGACCATGTGTCTCAGTACTTGCCGGTCACTTTGTGGGGTTGTGATCACATGACATTATAATCCTAAAGTTCATTTCAAGCCAACAGCTATATCTGTAACCATACCTATAATTACTTTAAATCTGAGGACTTTATCAGGGATTCTGAATCTTGGATAATGAATTACTGAAAGTATATGGGCAGGATAGAGAGGCAGGGCATTTGTTGGCAGAAAGGAATGAGAAAGAAGGAAGGAGGGCAGAGAGAATACCAGTAGTGAAATCTTATAAGTTACAGGCATGGAAATCAAGCTCACCCCCTGCTTTGCCCCAAGTGTGGTATGAAAAGGCATGAATGTGGCTGGGGGGGACACTCATGCAGGCAACTGATCCTTGATCAACAAGGACAATCCCTTCAGTGAACATGGGCTCCCTTTTCTGTAAGGAGTAGTGATTAACGTTAGAAAATGGCTCCATTGAGACTGGGACTGCCACTCTAAAGCAAAAACATTGCATGGGGCTTCCCTGGTGGTCCAGTGGGTAAGGACACCGCCTTGCAGTGCAAGGGGCGCCGGTTCGATCCCTGGCCTGGGAAGATCCCACGTGCTGCAGAGCGGCTGGACCGATGTGTCCAACTACCAAGTTGGAGCTCTGGAGCACATGCGCCCAGAGCCGATGCTCTGCGACAACAGAGGCCACCGCAATGGGAGGCCTACACGGGCCAAAGAACAAAGACGGATGAAAATAGACAAATGAAAGACCAATAGAAGTGGCCCGCCCGCTCCTCTCCCTCCCCACCCCACCCCCCCATAAATAAATAATAAATAAATCTTTAAAAAAAAACAAAAAAAACATTGCATGGCCTCAACAGTGGATTTTAAATGTTGATTGTGACCTACAATAAGAAATGCTTTTGTATGCATAGTATACATGGGTATAACTGAAATTCCATTCCACCTGCCATTGTATTTTTCTGTCTAATTTCATTTAAGAACTTTAGTGTTATAGTCCAGTGAATTAATTTCATGAGGTATTTATTGTGACCTGCATTTGAAAAACACAGGTCTAGAGTAAATAGCGTTAGACAGAGTGACTTCTGGAGGAATGTGACCATGTGTCTCAGTACTTGCCGGTCACTTTGTGGGGTTGTGATCACATGACATTATAATCCTAAAGTTCATTTCAAGCCAACAGCTATATCTGTAACCATACCATAAGTAGACACCTGTATGCGAACTGGTGTAACTAGGCTTATTGTGGTGATTGTTTTGCAGTATATACAAATAATGAATTGTTATGTTTTATACCTGAAGTAAATATATCAGTTACATCCAAATAGAAACAAATTTTTAAAATACTTAGATAGGGCTTCCCTGGTGGTCCAGTGGGTAAAGAGTCCTCCTTGCAGTGCAAGGGGCACTGGTTCGATCCCTGGCCCAGGAGGATCCCACATGCTGAGGAGCAGATGGGCTGGTGTGTCCGATTGCAAGTCAGTGCTCTGGAGCACATGTGCCCAGAGCCGGTGCTCTGCAGCAGGAGAGGCCACTGCAGCGGGAGGCCCACACAGGCCAAAGAATAAAGATGGATGAAAAATAAACGATGACTTAGAGGCAAAAGTAATAATAATAAATAAATTAAATACTTAGATAAATTAAAAGAGGAATATGTTTCTGAGAATGGCTGGTATAAAATAGTAGAAATCAAACAACAAAACTCTGTAAAAGTAAAAAGTAAAATAAAAATTAAAAAATAAAAAATCATGCTAGGACATTTCTATTATGTACTGACTTTCAGTCCTTTAGAATTACATGGGAAGCTTTTAAAAACTGCTGCCCAGACCTTGTTCTGTTGAATCAGAAACTTTGGGGGTAGGGTCTGGCTATTGTTGTGTTTAGGAACTCCTAAAGAGTGTCTAGTATGCAGGCAGAGCTGAATATCATTGTGCTTAGGGGAGAAGGAAGCAAGATGGAAAAAGTAGAGGGTATCCTTAGAAAAGATTGCAGTAGAGGAAAAAACTTTTTACCTATACTTTGGTTATTTCCAAACTGGGTTTGGAGAAAATTTTAAAAATGCCAACCCATTGTGGTACTTACTGAGCTTCCCAGGTGGCTCAGTGGTAAAGATTTCTCCTACCAGTGCAGGAGTCTCAGGTTCAGTCCCTATGTTGGAAAGATCTCCTGAGAAGGAAATGGTAACTCCAGTATTACAAAACACAGTGCACCTGGTATGCTCAGTACTTGCCGGTCACTTTGTGGGGTTGTGATCACATGACATTATAATCCTAAAGTTCATTTCAAGCCAACAGCTATATCTGTAACCATACCATAAGTAGACACCTGTATGCGAACTGGTGTAACTAGGCTTATTGTGGTGATTGTTTTGCAGTATATACAAATAATGAATTGTTATGTTTTATACCTGAAGTAAATATATCAGTTACATCCAAATAGAAACAAATTTTTAAAATACTTAGATAGGGCTTCCCTGGTGGTCCAGTGGGTAAAGAGTCCTCCTTGCAGTGCAAGGGGCACTGGTTCGATCCCTGGCCCAGGAGGATCCCACATGCTGAGGAGCAGATGGGCTGGTGTGTCCGATTGCAAGTCAGTGCTCTGGAGCACATGTGCCCAGAGCCGGTGCTCTGCAGCAGGAGAGGCCACTGCAGCGGGAGGCCCACACAGGCCAAAGAATAAAGATGGATGAAAAATAAACGATGACTTAGAGGCAAAAGTAATAATAATAAATAAATTAAATACTTAGATAAATTAAAAGAGGAATATGTTTCTGAGAATGGCTGGTATAAAATAGTAGAAATCAAACAACAAAACTCTGTAAAAGTAAAAAGTAAAATAAAAATTAAAAAATAAAAAATCATGCTAGGACATTTCTATTATGTACTGACTTTCAGTCCTTTAGAATTACATGGGAAGCTTTTAAAAACTGCTGCCCAGACCTTGTTCTGTTGAATCAGAAACTTTGGGGGTAGGGTCTGGCTATTGTTGTGTTTAGGAACTCCTAAAGAGTGTCTAGTATGCAGGCAGAGCTGAATATCATTGTGCTTAGGGGAGAAGGAAGCAAGATGGAAAAAGTAGAGGGTATCCTTAGAAAAGATTGCAGTAGAGGAAAAAACTTTTTACCTATACTTTGGTTATTTCCAAACTGGGTTTGGAGAAAATTTTAAAAATGCCAACCCATTGTGGTACTTACTGAGCTTCCCAGGTGGCTCAGTGGTAAAGATTTCTCCTACCAGTGCAGGAGTCTCAGGTTCAGTCCCTATGTTGGAAAGATCTCCTGGAGAAGGAAATGGTAACCCACTCCAGTATTCTTTGTTTTTTTTTTAATTTTGGCCTCTTTTTTTTAACATTTATTTTATTTATTTATCTTTTGGGGAGGGGGAGGGAGGGAGACGGGCGGGCCACTTCTATTGGTCTTTTATTTCTCTATTTTCATCTGTCTTTGTTCTTTGGCTCCTGTGGGCCTCCCATCGCAGTGGCCTCTGTCATCGCAGAGTGCCGGCTCTAGGCACATGCGCCCCAGAGCTCCGGCTCGGTAATTGGACACATCAGTCCAGCTGCTCCGTGGCACATGGGATCTTCCCAGGCCAGGGATCGAACCGACGCCCCTTGCACTGCAAGGCGGTGTCCTTACCCACTGGACCACCAGGGAAGCCCAATTTTGGCCTCTTTTATTGGTTTATTTATTTATTTATTTTCATCCATCTTTATTCTTTGGCGTGTGTGGGCCTCTCATCGCAGTGGCCTCTCTCACTGTAGAGCACCGGCTCTGGGCTCATGCACTCCAGAGTGCTGGCTCATAATTGGACACCACCAGTCCAGCCACTCTGCGGCACATGGAATCTTCCCAGGCCAGGGATCGAACCAGTGCCCCTTGCACTGCAAGGCAGACCCTTTACCCACTGGGCCACCAGGGAAGCCCCCACTCCAGTATTCTTACCTGAGAGCCCATGGACAGAGAAGCCTGGTGGACTATGTAATTCATAGGGTTGCAAAGAGTTGGACACGACTTCACAACTGAGCATGTGGTACTTACCATATCGTGTATTATTCTAAGCATTTTATGTACCTTAACTAATTTTATCCTCATAGCAATCCAATGAAGTTGCAGGTTTTGTTATTCTTTTTTTGTAGAGGAAGGAATTGAGGCACAGAGAAGTTAAGTAACTTGCCTGAAATCATATAGCTAGTAATGTGTGAAAGTAGGATTTGAACCTAGGCACTCTTGCTCCTGAGCAGCCATGTTTTAAATACACTGGAAGACATGCACTATGGAATAGGAAATGGTCAACCCACTCCAGTAGTCTTGCCTGGAAAATCCCATGAACAGAGGAGCCCCTTGGGCTGTAGTCCTTGAAGTCGCTATGAGTCAGACACAACTGAGCGACTGAGAATACACATATGCAGTAAGACCATGGAAGCAGGAATAAATATTGGGAGATATAATAGAATGGTTAAGGTAATTGATCAAATTTCTAGCTTAGGGTTTGTTTTTGCACTTAGGTTTAACTTTGGGCTTCCTGTAAATAGAAGCAGTCAGAGCATTTGACTCTCACTAGGCGTGATGTACACAGTTACATAGCACATGGTGCATGGTTACATGGTACGTGTACATGGAAGAGCTTTCTCTTGGGTTCCTGTCTCAGCACACTAAAATTAAAGAGCCTTTGAATAAGATGACTCTTAAGGGTATTTTCATCTCTAAGTTATAAGCATCTAACCCAGTTTGTATGTTATAATGTCTTTCATTAATGAACAAATTGAGGGCTACTCTCAAATTCATTTGTTTATTCATTCATTCTTATTTATATAAGAAACTTTTATTGAACATTCAGTATGTTAGGCACTATAGTAGGGGACATGGAAATGAATAATACATGATCTCCTCTGGACATTTATAGTGTTAAAGGAGAAAGAGACTTGTAAAAGAGTAACTTGAGTGGAGCAAAGACTGTTACATAGAGAAAAGGTTGTATCCCATATACTCCTAGCACAATATGTCCTATAAATACTTACTGAATTGAATTAAATAAGCTGGCCTTTGTCTTGATTAAATTTCCTCAAATGTTATACTGGTGATTTAATGAGAACATATTTCCAGTGTGAATGTGGCTAAATATAGGGAAATAGACCTCAGTTTACATAAATCCATTACCCATAGACTTGACTAGACTTGTGTCTTAAAATGCCACATTGTCATACCATAAATATAATGTGTTCTTTTCATTATTGTTTAAAGATGTGTTTGTTTTGTCTCAAATAGGTAATACATATAACATACCAATTCGTTTCTGGATTTTGGATTCTCATCCTTTTACTCCCCCGATTTGCTTCTTAAAACCAACTGCAAATATGGGAATCTTAGTTGGAAAACATGTGGATGCTCAAGGCAGAATATACTTGCCCTATCTCCAAAACTGGAGTCATGAACAGAGGAGCCCTGGCTGTAGTCCTTGAAGTCGCTATGAGTCAGACACAACTGAGCGACTGAGAATACACATATGCAGTAAGACCATGGAAGCAGGAATAAATATTGGGAGATATAATAGAATGGTTAAGGTAATTGATCAAATTTCTAGCTTAGGGTTTGTTTTTGCACTTAGGTTTAACTTTGGGCTTCCTGTAAATAGAAGCAGTCAGAGCATTTGACTCTCACTAGGCGTGATGTACACAGTTACATAGCACATGGTGCATGGTTACATGGTACGTGTACATGGAAGAGCTTTCTCTTGGGTTCCTGTCTCAGCACACTAAAATTAAAGAGCCTTTGAATAAGATGACTCTTAAGGGTATTTTCATCTCTAAGTTATAAGCATCTAACCCAGTTTGTATGTTATAATGTCTTTCATTAATGAACAAATTGAGGGCTACTCTCAAATTCATTTGTTTATTCATTCATTCTTATTTATATAAGAAACTTTTATTGAACATTCAGTATGTTAGGCACTATAGTAGGGGACATGGAAATGAATAATACATGATCTCCTCTGGACATTTATAGTGTTAAAGGAGAAAGAGACTTGTAAAAGAGTAACTTGAGTGGAGCAAAGACTGTTACATAGAGAAAAGGTTGTATCCCATATACTCCTAGCACAATATGTCCTATAAATACTTACTGAATTGAATTAAATAAGCTGGCCTTTGTCTTGATTAAATTTCCTCAAATGTTATACTGGTGATTTAATGAGAACATATTTCCAGTGTGAATGTGGCTAAATATAGGGAAATAGACCTCAGTTTACATAAATCCATTACCCATAGACTTGACTAGACTTGTGTCTTAAAATGCCACATTGTCATACCATAAATATAATGTGTTCTTTTCATTATTGTTTAAAGATGTGTTTGTTTTGTCTCAAATAGGTAATACATATAACATACCAATTCGTTTCTGGATTTTGGATTCTCATCCTTTTACTCCCCCGATTTGCTTCTTAAAACCAACTGCAAATATGGGAATCTTAGTTGGAAAACATGTGGATGCTCAAGGCAGAATATACTTGCCCTATCTCCAAAACTGGAGTCATGTAAGATCAATTTGGATTTTCAGTTATTATTTTTCTAAATGCATATCTTTGGTCCTAATGGTACAAATAAATTACTAAATTTTCTTTCAGTGATATTCTTCTTATAGTCTTTAAAATACTTGGAAATTGAACTCCTTAGGGGTGACCCAAGTCCTAGAGCCCTGGTGACAGCAGCCTGCATGAGTCTGCTCTCTCCAGGTCTGGGAGCCAAGAACTGTTTGCTCCTTCCCTTTTTGCTGTTGTTTGCTGTTTGATTAAGCAAATGAAGAGTTACTAGCAAAATACTGAGGCATTATTTCCTAGTTCCTCCCTAGTAAGGATTCTTTTGTAATAGGTGTGTTTATCTGTAGCTTTGCCTGCTTTTAGCTTTATGTAAATTTAATCATATTGTATATAATCTTCTATTCCGTGCCTTGTTTTAACTGAGCATTAAGTTTCAAAAATTCACCCCAGTGATGCATGAAACTGTAGTTTATGTATTTAATAAGCCTTCACAAGGACTTCCCTGGTGATCCAGTAGATAAGACCCTGGGCTTCCACTGCAGGGAGCACAATTTCTAGGCACGAATCCTGCAGGTCATGGGACACGACCAAATAAATAGATAAAAAGTAAAACAATACAAATAAATGGCTCAGGCTTAAAACACAAAAATAAGCAAATAAAAACAAATCCCAAGATTATGAAGTTTTCTATTCTGCATAAAAGGGTGATGCTTCCCCACCTTCTCTTGCACAGGCTCAAGAGCGCATGGGCTCAGTAGTTACGGCACGTGGGCTCAGTAGTCCCAGCTCTTGGACTCTAGACCACAGCCTCGGTAGTTGTGGCACATGGGCTCAGTAGTCCCAGCTCCTGGGCTCTAGAGCAGCCTCAGTAATTGTGGCACATGGGCTCAGTTGCTCCATGGCATATGGAATCTTACCAAATCAGGGATCGAATCTGTGTCTCCTGCATTTTCAGACAGATTCTTTACCACTGAGCCACCAGGGAAGCCCCATATTCAGTATCTTGTAATAACGTATAATGAAAATAATCTGGAAGAGAAAAAAATATATATATATATCAATATACTTATTTATCTAAATAATCTATATTACTAATGCATATCTTTGGTCCTAATGGTACAAATAAATTACTAAATTTTCTTTCAGTGATATTCTTCTTATAGTCTTTAAAATACTTGGAAATTGAACTCCTTAGGGGTGACCCAAGTCCTAGAGCCCTGGTGACAGCAGCCTGCATGAGTCTGCTCTCTCCAGGTCTGGGAGCCAAGAACTGTTTGCTCCTTCCCTTTTTGCTGTTGTTTGCTGTTTGATTAAGCAAATGAAGAGTTACTAGCAAAATACTGAGGCATTATTTCCTAGTTCCTCCCTAGTAAGGATTCTTTTGTAATAGGTGTGTTTATCTGTAGCTTTGCCTGCTTTTAGCTTTATGTAAATTTAATCATATTGTATATAATCTTCTATTCCGTGCCTTGTTTTAACTGAGCATTAAGTTTCAAAAATTCACCCCAGTGATGCATGAAACTGTAGTTTATGTATTTAATAAGCCTTCACAAGGACTTCCCTGGTGATCCAGTAGATAAGACCCTGGGCTTCCACTGCAGGGAGCACAATTTCTAGGCACGAATCCTGCAGGTCATGGGACACGACCAAATAAATAGATAAAAAGTAAAACAATACAAATAAATGGCTCAGGCTTAAAACACAAAAATAAGCAAATAAAAACAAATCCCAAGATTATGAAGTTTTCTATTCTGCATAAAAGGGTGATGCTTCCCCACCTTCTCTTGCACAGGCTCAAGAGCGCATGGGCTCAGTAGTTACGGCACGTGGGCTCAGTAGTCCCAGCTCTTGGGCTGTAGAGCAGCCTTGGTAGTTGTGGCACATGGGCTCAGTAGTCCCAGCTCTTGGACTCTAGACCACAGCCTCGGTAGTTGTGGCACATGGGCTCAGTTGCTCCATGGCATATGGAATCTTACCAAATCAGGGATCGAATCTGTGTCTCCTGCATTTTCAGACAGATTCTTTACCACTGAGCCACCAGGGAAGCCCCATATTCAGTATCTTGTAATAACGTATAATGAAAATAATCTGGAAGAGAATATATATATATATCAATATACTTATATCTATAATCTATATATCTGTATATCTATATCTGAATGACTTTGCTGTACACCTGAAACTAGCACAACATGGTAAATCAACTATATTTCACTTCAAAAATGTGATTTTATGATATTAAAAAATGTTACATTAAGTCCCACATGCAGTTGAAATGGTTTTGTATTAATATGATTATGTAGAGTTTTGGAGCTGGAAGGAATCTAGAGGCCATCTAGGCCAAAGATTCCAGACATTATCCCCAAGAGATTCAGTATGCTGCATTAGGCCTACAGAATTTTGTTTGAACAGCAAAGAGATTTCATTTTGCTTTGTTTTGTTCTTAATATAAATTTGAGTGACTATACATGTAGTCTTTCCAATTTGCCACAGTGACCATTTCCCCCAAATTTTCTTATACCTGACAACTTTGTATACTAGGTTATCTGCTTGGTCTTTAAAAGTATTTGAGTGTTTTTATTCTAATGGCTTAAACATATGAACCAACATATTCAAATTATGTTGAGTGTAAAGTATATGTTTATTATTAAGGAATATTTAAATATAAATGAGCGGGCTTCCCTGGTGGTCCAGTGGGCAAGGACACCGCCTTGTAGTGCAAGGGACGCTGGTTTGATCCCTGGCCTGAAAAGATCCCACGTGCTGCGGAGCGGTTGGACTGCTGTGTCCAACTACCGAGCTGGAGCTCTGGAATGCACGCGCCCAGAGCCAGTTCTCTGCAGCAAGAAAGGCGACTGCGATGGGAGGACCACACAGGCCAAAGAATAAAGATGGAAATAAATGAAAGACCAATAGAAGTGGCCAAAAAAAAAAAAATTAAAATAAAATAAATATAAATGAGCAAGCCACTTAAATATTCTTTATAGTAATAATACACAATACACATACATTTTACACTCATAACATAATTTGCAAATGTTAGCTCATTTATTTCTCATCTTAATTGGGGTTTATTATTTACCTTATATTGCTAATAATACCGAAGCTCAGAGAGAGTCATTGTGTCACCTGCATTTTCAGACAGATTCTTTACCACTGAGCCACCAGGAAGCCCCATATTCAGTATCTTGTAATAACGTATAATGAAAATAATCTGGAAGAGAATATATATATATATCAATATACTTATATCTATAATCTATATATCTGTATATCTATATCTGAATGACTTTGCTGTACACCTGAAACTAGCACAACATGGTAAATCAACTATATTTCACTTCAAAAATGTGATTTTATGATATTAAAAAATGTTACATTAAGTCCCACATGCAGTTGAAATGGTTTTGTATTAATATGATTATGTAGAGTTTTGGAGCTGGAAGGAATCTAGAGGCCATCTAGGCCAAAGATTCCAGACATTATCCCCAAGAGATTCAGTATGCTGCATTAGGCCTACAGAATTTTGTTTGAACAGCAAAGAGATTTCATTTTGCTTTGTTTTGTTCTTAATATAAATTTGAGTGACTATACATGTAGTCTTTCCAATTTGCCACAGTGACCATTTCCCCCAAATTTTCTTATACCTGACAACTTTGTATACTAGGTTATCTGCTTGGTCTTTAAAAGTATTTGAGTGTTTTTATTCTAATGGCTTAAACATATGAACCAACATATTCAAATTATGTTGAGTGTAAAGTATATGTTTATTATTAAGGAATATTTAAATATAAATGAGCGGGCTTCCCTGGTGGTCCAGTGGGCAAGGACACCGCCTTGTAGTGCAAGGGACGCTGGTTTGATCCCTGGCCTGAAAAGATCCCACGTGCTGCGGAGCGGTTGGACTGCTGTGTCCAACTACCGAGCTGGAGCTCTGGAATGCACGCGCCCAGAGCCAGTTCTCTGCAGCAAGAAAGGCGACTGCGATGGGAGGACCACACAGGCCAAAGAATAAAGATGGAAATAAATGAAAGACCAATAGAAGTGGCCAAAAAAAAAAAAATTAAAATAAAATAAATATAAATGAGCAAGCCACTTAAATATTCTTTATAGTAATAATACACAATACACATACATTTTACACTCATAACATAATTTGCAAATGTTAGCTCATTTATTTCTCATCTTAATTGGGGTTTATTATTTACCTTATATTGCTAATAATACCGAAGCTCAGAGAGGTTAAGTGCATTAGGTTGCTTTAACAGTTAAACAGTAATGGATTAAATAAATATTTTATTAGTATTATTTTTATGATTTGATAATGGTTATATAGGACAATGTTTTGTTTTTTTCTTTTAGGAAATATATGCAAAAGTATTTAGGGGTGAAGTGGTATCATATCTTCAGTTTATTCTCAGTTGATTCAGAAAATAAAAGGAAAGGCACTACGAAAGCAAATGTGGTGAAATTTGAGTAATCTGTGTGAAATTCTTTGTACTGTTTTTTTACCCACTTTTCTGTGAGTCTGTAGTTATTTCAAAATAAAAAATTGTCAATGTGAATATGCTGTAAGACTAAGGGGACTTGCACGGGAGCTATTCTACAACCTGGAGGGGTGGGATGGGGGGTTTCAGGTGGGAGGGAACAAGGGGAGACCCATGACTGATTCTGGTTTATGTAGAGCAGTAAACAACAGAACTATGCAAAAGGAAAATAAAAATAAATAACTTAAAAAAAAGTTGTTAAAAGGCAGATAGACAAGACCATTCCCACATATAGGTACTTTACTAGTAAGTACATTTATGCTGTTTTTGTGCTTTTTGGAGATGTAGGTGTAGCATTTATCCCTGTATTTTTTAGTTAAAAGAATTAAGTAATTTTTTTTTCAGTTAAAAGTACTGTATAATTTGTATAGTAGTTTTCAAAAAATGAGAGCATTGTGCAGTACTTTCTTTTGGCTAACTGTAGCAATGTATAGGTTAATATGGTAGTATTCCTTAGCAAAAGTTTTGCATAATTTTTCGCTTTGTGTGTATTCTGTAGCCTAAATCTGTCATTGTTGGCTTAATTAAAGAAATGATTGCCAAGTTTCAAGAGGAACTTCCCCTGTATTCTCAGTCATCATCTGACGAGGCACGGCAGGTAGACTTGTTGGCCTACATTGCAAAGATCACTGAGGGTTTGTATTTTTGTTAATAATAGCATTATCAGTTTACAATTTCTCACTAATATCCTTTGCTCTCTGCTACTTGCTTTCTATAAATACATGCTTGTATATGTATGTAACTGTTGAATCAAAAAATTCCTATATATTTATCAAAGGTAAGTATTATCATCTAGTTCCAATGAATATGGTTTCTTTTTTTTTTTAAATATGGTTTCTTAAAATGTAAAAGATTACTTTTATCCTGACAGATAAAATAATTTATGTTTTGTTCAAAACCACTTGATATATATTAATGATCCCAAAGCATTTTCATTATATGTGTATGTGGCTTTTTGCCTCATTTAGTTTATTGGACCAGAGAATCTATGACTCTCATTGTTCTTCATTGAGGATAAAGCAGAATACCCATACTTGCAAAATTTAGTAAGCTTTAAACATTTTTTTCATTGTAGACTAGAGCAGTAAGAATCACAGTGTTTTTCAAAATTATGGAAACCCTTTTTTTTTTTTTAAGAGTCTTTTTTTAAAAAAAAACCTTATTTTCTTTTTTAGTAGAATATTTAATATGAGATTCCTGTCTTTCCTTTTTTTGTTTGTTGATTTTTTTCCCTGTCTTTCTTGCATTTCATTTGTTCAGACATGTTTTTGTTTTGTCTAACATATTATGGAGCACGTAGTACCATTTTTTTTTCTGTCCAGGTTATTGAAGTTTAGTAAACTTTTTTAATGCTAAAAATTTTTTTTTGTGATGTTTATTTTTCTGAGTCTGCCATCTTTTTTTTTTAACATCAAAAACATTTTTTTTGATTTTTTTTTATTTTTGGGGGGTGGTGTTTGGGGGGGGTGCGGGGTGGGTGGGCCTCTTCTCTTGGTCTTTCGTTTATCTATTTTCATCCATCTTTGTTCTTCGGCCCATGTGGGCCTCCCATTGCAGTGACCTCTGTTGTCGCAGAACACCGGCTCTGGGTGTATGCACTCCAGAGCTCTGGCTCGGTAATTGGACACATCGGTCCAGCCGCTCCGCGACGTGGGATCTTCCCAGGCCAGGGATCGAACTGGCGTCCCTTGCACTGCAAGGCTGTGTCCTACCCACTGGACCACCAGGGAAGCCCCCAAAGCATTTTTATTGGGGTATAACCAATTAACACTTTTGTGATAGTTTCAGGTGAATAGTGAAGAGGCTTGGCCATACATATACATGTATCCATTCTCCCCCAGTACCGTCTCCCATCCAGGCTGGTACATAACATTAAGCAGAGTTCTGTGTGCTGTAAATAGATTTCTGTTGGTTATCCATTTCAGATATGGCAGTGTGTATTTGACTTTCCCAATATCCCCAACCATCCTCTCCCCCGTAGCCATCCTGACAGATAAAATAATTTATGTTTTGTTCAAAACCACTTGATATATATTAATGATCCCAAAGCATTTTCATTATATGTGTATGTGGCTTTTTGCCTCATTTAGTTTATTGGACCAGAGAATCTATGACTCTCATTGTTCTTCATTGAGGATAAAGCAGAATACCCATACTTGCAAAATTTAGTAAGCTTTAAACATTTTTTTCATTGTAGACTAGAGCAGTAAGAATCACAGTGTTTTTCAAAATTATGGAAACCCTTTTTTTTTTTTTAAGAGTCTTTTTTTAAAAAAAAACCTTATTTTCTTTTTTAGTAGAATATTTAATATGAGATTCCTGTCTTTCCTTTTTTTGTTTGTTGATTTTTTTCCCTGTCTTTCTTGCATTTCATTTGTTCAGACATGTTTTTGTTTTGTCTAACATATTATGGAGCACGTAGTACCATTTTTTTTTCTGTCCAGGTTATTGAAGTTTAGTAAACTTTTTTAATGCTAAAAATTTTTTTTTGTGATGTTTATTTTTCTGAGTCTGCCATCTTTTTTTTTTAACATCAAAAACATTTTTTTTGATTTTTTTTTATTTTTGGGGGGTGGTGTTTGGGGAGGGAGCGGGGTGGGTGGGCCTCTTCTCTTGGTCTTTCGTTTATCTATTTTCATCCATCTTTGTTCTTCGGCCCATGTGGGCCTCCCATTGCAGTGACCTCTGTTGTCGCAGAGCACCAGCTCTGGGCGCATGCGCTCCAGAGCTCCGGCTCGGTAATTGGACACATCGGTCCAGCCGCTCTGCGGCACGTGGGATCTTCCCAGGCCAGGGATCGAACTGGCGTCCCTTGCACTGCAAGGCGGTGTCCTTACCCACTGGACCACCAGGGAAGCCCCCCCCCCAAAGCATTTTTATTGGGGTATAACCAATTAACACTTTTGTGATAGTTTCAGGTGAATAGTGAAGAGGCTTGGCCATACATATACATGTATCCATTCTCCCCCAGTACCGTCTCCCATCCAGGCTGGTACATAACATTAAGCAGAGTTCTGTGTGCTGTAAATAGATTTCTGTTGGTTATCCATTTCAGATATGGCAGTGTGTATTTGACTTTCCCAATATCCCCAACCATCCTCTCCCACCTGTAGCCACGAGTTTGTTTTCTAAGTTTGTGACTCTCTTTCTGTTTTTGTAAATAAGTTCATTTGTATCATTTCTTTTTAGAATCTACATAAAAGGGTTGTCATATGATATTTCTCCTTCTCTGTCTGACTTACTTCACTTAGTATGACACTGTCTAGGTCCATCCATACTGCTGCAAATGGCATTATTTCATTCTTTTTTTTTTATTTTAAAAAATTTTTTAAAAATTTTATTTGACTTTTAACTTTTACAGAGTTTTGTTGTATACAGCTATGTATGTTCCCAGATTAGTCATATGTATATCCCCCCCATCCCACTCCTCCAGACCGTCACATAGCGCCCCTGCAGGATATTTCATTCTTTTAAATGAATGCTAAAAAGATTTTTAATCTTACTTTTAAATTAGGATGATCTGCTTTTCTTTTTAGGTGTCTCAGATATAAACTCAAAGAACTGGGCAAATCATGAGAATAAAACAGTCAATAAAGTTACTGTGGTTGGAGGTGGAGAACTGGGAATTGCCTGCACTTTAGCAGTTTCAGCAAAAGTATGTAAGCATGGTGGTTATAAATATATCTGTCATATTCCTACACTTTTAGACAGTTTCTGTTTAACATACAAGAAATCGTGACTTCGTTTTGTCATGTGGGAAAACCTCATTTTGCCTTAAAATATATTTAGTAAGTTGACAAAAAAATCACTGAAAGCTCTCATCAGTAATGTTGCTTCTTAATTAGTAGTTAGACGTGGAAGAGGCTTTGAAAACATGGTTTGAACAATGGGCTCACTATCCTAATCCAAGGGAACCAGGGGACCTCAAGTTGATGTTCATCTGACTTAGTCACAAATTCTTTTGTGTTTTCTGAGTCATGCTGCTTTAATTAAACTCTTATTTAATATAATACTTCACTTAGCTCTATCTAAAATTAGCCTTTTTTTAAATTGCCTTTTCTTGTGTAATTACTCCACTTTCTTTTAGGATCATAGTTCCTGGTTTAATATATTACAGTGTGTTGAGATTTCTGTTGGTTATCCATTTCAGATATGGCAGTGTGTATTTGACTTTCCCAATATCCCCAACCATCCTCTCCCACCTGTAGCCACGAGTTTGTTTTCTAACTTTGTGAGTCTCTTTCTGTTTTGTAAATAAGTTCATTTGTATCATTTCTTTTTAGAATCTACATAAAAGGGTTGTCATATGATATTTCTCCTTCTCTGTCTGACTTACTTCACTTAGTATGACACTGTCTAGGTCCATCCATACTGCTGCAAATGGCATTATTTCATTCTTTTTTTTTTATTTTAAAAAATTTTTTAAAAATTTTATTTGACTTTTAACTTTTACAGAGTTTTGTTGTATACAGCTATGTATGTTCCCAGATTAGTCATATGTATATCCCCCCCATCCCACTCCTCCAGACCGTCACATAGCGCCCCTGCAGGATATTTCATTCTTTTAAATGAATGCTAAAAAGATTTTTAATCTTACTTTTAAATTAGGATGATCTGCTTTTCTTTTTAGGTGTCTCAGATATAAACTCAAAGAACTGGGCAAATCATGAGAATAAAACAGTCAATAAAGTTACTGTGGTTGGAGGTGGAGAACTGGGAATTGCCTGCACTTTAGCAGTTTCAGCAAAAGTATGTAAGCATGGTGGTTATAAATATATCTGTCATATTCCTACACTTTTAGACAGTTTCTGTTTAACATACAAGAAATCGTGACTTCGTTTTGTCATGTGGGAAAACCTCATTTTGCCTTAAAATATATTTAGTAAGTTGACAAAAAAATCACTGAAAGCTCTCATCAGTAATGTTGCTTCTTAATTAGTAGTTAGACGTGGAAGAGGCTTTGAAAACATGGTTTGAACAATGGGCTCACTATCCTAATCCAAGGGAACCAGGGGACCTCAAGTTGATGTTCATCTGACTTAGTCACAAATTCTTTTGTGTTTTCTGAGTCATGCTGCTTTAATTAAACTCTTATTTAATATAATACTTCACTTAGCTCTATCTAAAATTAGCCTTTTTTTAAATTGCCTTTTCTTGTGTAATTACTCCACTTTCTTTTAGGATCATAGTTCCTGGTTTAATATATTACAGTGTGTTGAGATTTGCCTGTTTTTTCATCAGTTCGTTTTTACTGGTTCTTTTCTATATAAATTATTTTTAGACAGGCTTAAATCGTCCCCCAGAGAGGCTGACAGATGCTCCAGGGCCCAGTGTTGTGGTTAAGAACGTATCTGTGTCAATATAGCCCCAAACAGACTAGCTCTCCCTTGATATATTTATTTGGTGGCTGGTATTTGAGTTTCTTTTCTATTGAAGTTTGATTGATTGCCATGTAAACTCTTTCTATTTAAGATTCACATATGTCTTGGAGGTTGGTTTTATTTCAGCAAAGAGTGAAGGGAGCTAGAAGATTTTAAAAGCGGACTATTGAGGACAAAATATGCTAACTATTGACTTATTATAGTTTCGTTTCCTCCATCCTCTATCTGAATGCACTCTTCTTCTTTATTGAAATTTGAAATGACTGCAGATCTGTTGTTACTAAATGGAATACTTGTATAAATATTGCCTTACAACAAGTTGCTAATTTTCTTGTCTGAATTTACTAATGAATCAAAGGCATGGATGATTTTTATGGTAGTTATGACATATTGCTAGATAGCTCTTCAGAAGGGCAGAACTAATTTATGCTGCTAATAAAAATGTACACCTCAACCTCATTTGGGCATTCTTAACAGTACTGAGTTTTATAAATTTTATTTGTTTTTTGTAAGTGTAGGAAGACCCCTTCAAAGTCATATTTAACTGTTAGAAGTCTCACTGTCAGTATTTGTCTGTGAACTGTCTAGATGGAAAGTTTTTTCTGTTTTTCCTTTCAAACCTTAATATTTTGAAGAATTCTCTGGCATTCCAGTCATGCCAATGCAGAGGGGACAAGTTTCATCCTTGGTTGCGGAACAAAGATCCCATATGTTCACGCACAGCATAAAACATGGTTTGAACAATGGGCTCACTATCCTAATCCAAGGGAACCAGGGGACCTCAAGTTGATGTTCATCTGACTTAGTCACAAATTCTTTTGTGTTTTCTGAGTCATGCTGCTTTAATTAAACTCTTATTTAATATAATACTTCACTTAGCTCTATCTAAAATTAGCCTTTTTTTAAATTGCCTTTTCTTGTGTAATTACTCCACTTTCTTTTAGGATCATAGTTCCTGGTTTAATATATTACAGTGTGTTGAGATTTGCCTGTTTTTTCATCAGTTCGTTTTTACTGGTTCTTTTCTATATAAATTATTTTTAGACAGGCTTAAATCGTCCCCCAGAGAGGCTGACAGATGCTCCAGGGCCCAGTGTTGTGGTTAAGAACGTATCTGTGTCAATATAGCCCCAAACAGACTAGCTCTCCCTTGATATATTTATTTGGTGGCTGGTATTTGAGTTTCTTTTCTATTGAAGTTTGATTGATTGCCATGTAAACTCTTTCTATTTAAGATTCACATATGTCTTGGAGGTTGGTTTTATTTCAGCAAAGAGTGAAGGGAGCTAGAAGATTTTAAAAGCGGACTATTGAGGACAAAATATGCTAACTATTGACTTATTATAGTTTCGTTTCCTCCATCCTCTATCTGAATGCACTCTTCTTCTTTATTGAAATTTGAAATGACTGCAGATCTGTTGTTACTAAATGGAATACTTGTATAAATATTGCCTTACAACAAGTTGCTAATTTTCTTGTCTGAATTTACTAATGAATCAAAGGCATGGATGATTTTTATGGTAGTTATGACATATTGCTAGATAGCTCTTCAGAAGGGCAGAACTAATTTATGCTGCTAATAAAAATGTACACCTCAACCTCATTTGGGCATTCTTAACAGTACTGAGTTTTATAAATTTTATTTGTTTTTTGTAAGTGTAGGAAGACCCCTTCAAAGTCATATTTAACTGTTAGAAGTCTCACTGTCAGTATTTGTCTGTGAACTGTCTAGATGGAAAGTTTTTTCTGTTTTTCCTTTCAAACCTTAATATTTTGAAGAATTCTCTGGCATTCCAGTCATGCCAATGCAGAGGGGACAAGTTTCATCCTTGGTTGCGGAACAAAGATCCCATATGTTCACGCAGCCAGAAAAAGAATAGTTGATATTTTGACACAAAGTATACCATACAGATTGTGCAGCAGCATTCAGCTAGTGCAGTAGTGGTCATAACAATGGCAGTGGTTTCGGCGCTAGCAGCAGTAACTAAGCTTTACAGAAGCTTGTCAGGTGCCAGGCACTCAGCTAAACGCTTGATTCATTTTTACAACACCTTATGGCTTAGGTACTGTTATTTTACAGATGAAGAAACCAGAGTGTAGTGAGGTTACCCAGTTTGCCCAAAATCATACTGTTAATAAAAGGAGCCAGGGTTTGAGGCTGGCTAGTCAGTTTACAGATCTTCTATTCTAGATCCTTATACCCAGTGTGTGGCATTGGCATCATCTCAGATCTTATTAGAAATGCATAATCTCAGGCCCTACTCCAGGTCAAAGGAAGTAAGTCTGCAGTTTAACAAAGTCCC
Organism: Tragulus kanchil; assembly: GCA_022376925.1. Lineage (NCBI taxonomy): Eukaryota > Metazoa > Chordata > Mammalia > Artiodactyla > Tragulidae > Tragulus > Tragulus kanchil. Next base: position 64,699,357 of record JAIOJX010000006.1, on the reverse strand, counting down.
TGGTGATCAGTGCGCTTCACTGATCAGTTAAATGGTGACCCCTTAAAGCTTGGGAAGCTCTAAGTTAGGAGAGATGCTCAGGTCCTTTACTTCTTTGGAAAAATGACTCTCGCAAAGGTCAATTGACTCTTAGGAGTTTCCATGCCGTCATTTACAGTCAGCCCACCATGGCACCAAGGGAGCTGACTACAGCTCCCTTGTGGTGTGTTTTCCATGAGATCTCTAGGGGAGAGGACTGCATAGTAATTGGTTTTGTTTTAGACCTATGCCTGCTATCTTTTTTTTTTTTTTTAAGAGAAACTTGGCATTAATGTTGACTTTCGTGGTAGAAATAAGGTGCTAAAATAGACTGAAAAAATCACTGTAAATTCCTTAGAATGGAAATTATGACAAAACAGAAACAAACTCAAAAAACAATAGCAACCATACTGAGTGTACTATGTCATCTTTATTACTCAATATCCTATCAAAAGAAACCTGTAATTTGTGACTTTCAAGTTAAACCATGTTAGAACATAGTTTCTAGTTAAGCCTGAAGGATCACATTATTCAAGTCCATAATCTTATTTTCTTGCTTGCATGTCCCTTTTATTGCTGTTTTGTTACTTCCTTCGTAAGAGGGTACATAATGCCTATGGTCTTCCCAGGTTGGTGCAGTGGTGAAGAATCCACCTGCCAGTTCAGGAGATGCAAGAGATACAGGTTTGATCCCTGGGTTGGGAATATCCCCTAGAGTAGGAAATAGTAATCTGCTCCACTATTCTTGCCTGAAAATTTTCATGGACAGAAGAGTCTGGCAGGCTACAGTCCATGGAGTCGCAAAGAGTTGGACACAACTGATCAACTGAGCAGACACACACGGACACACACACACACTTTCTTTAGCTCTTCTGAATGAAATTTTAACTGAGTAATGGGTCATGTTTGGTTTAATGCTGTTCTTTTTCTTCTGGTTCTGTACAGGGCATTGCTGACAGACTGGTCCTTTTAGACTTCTCAGAAGGCACTAAAGGAGGAATGATGGACCTAGACATCTTCAGTCTGCCTAATGTGGAGATCAGCAAAGGTCTGCTTCAAAGATTTGTGCTTTGTTTGCCCTTGTGTTTGAGTCAGTTTTTCTGTAGGCTATATTTTTTAGAGCAGTTTCAGGGTACTGTTGCGCAGAAAGTACAGATGTTTCCTGTATACCTCCTGCCCGGAACATGGCATGGGCTTTGCTTTGTCAATATTCCCAACCTAGTCCTGGGGGAGAGTCGCGCGGGTTTTCCCGCTTCAGCAGTGCTTGAACGGAACCCGACTGCTCGTCCCCATCTCGGCCGGCCACTCAGAGCCAGCCCTCGTCACCACCTCACAGAGCCCTCCGACCGCTCCAAGGTTCCCGCCACTGCTCCAGCACCACGCAGCCGCCGCCACTGCCGCCACCGCCACTTCTCAGCCGCCCGCCATGACGACTGCCTACCCCTCACAGGTGCGCCAGAACTACCACCAGGACGTGGAGGCCGCCATCAACCGCCAGATCAACTTGGAGCTCTGTGCTTCCTACTCTTTGACCATGATGATGTGGCTTTGAAGAACTTTGCCAAGTACTTTCTTCACCAATCTCATGAGGAGAGGGAACATGCTGAGAGACTAATGAAGCTGCAGAACCAGCGAGGTGGCCGAATCTTCCTTCAGGATATCAAGAAACCAGACCGTGATGACTGGGAGAATGGGCTGAATGCAATGGAATGTGCGCTGTGCTTGGAAAGAAGTGTGAATCAATCACTACTGGAACTGCAAACTGGCCATTCAGGAGATGCAAGAGATACAGGTTTGATCCCTGGGTTGGGAATATCCCCTAGAGTAGGAAATAGTAATCTGCTCCACTATTCTTGCCTGAAAATTTTCATGGACAGAAGAGTCTGGCAGGCTACAGTCCATGGAGTCGCAAAGAGTTGGACACAACTGATCAACTGAGCAGACACACACGGACACACACACACACTTTCTTTAGCTCTTCTGAATGAAATTTTAACTGAGTAATGGGTCATGTTTGGTTTAATGCTGTTCTTTTTCTTCTGGTTCTGTACAGGGCATTGCTGACAGACTGGTCCTTTTAGACTTCTCAGAAGGCACTAAAGGAGGAATGATGGACCTAGACATCTTCAGTCTGCCTAATGTGGAGATCAGCAAAGGTCTGCTTCAAAGATTTGTGCTTTGTTTGCCCTTGTGTTTGAGTCAGTTTTTCTGTAGGCTATATTTTTTAGAGCAGTTTCAGGGTACTGTTGCGCAGAAAGTACAGATGTTTCCTGTATACCTCCTGCCCGGAACATGGCATGGGCTTTGCTTTGTCAATATTCCCAACCTAGTCCTGGGGGAGAGTCGCCGCGGTTTCCTGCTTCAGCAGTGCTTGAACGGAACCCGACTGCTCGTCCCCCATCTCGGCCGGCCACTCAGAGCCAGCCCTCGTCACCACCTCACAGAGCCCTCCGACCGCTCCAAGGTTCCCGCCACTGCTCCAGCACCACGCAGCCGCCGCCACTGCCGCCACCGCCACTTCTCAGCCGCCCGCCATGACGACTGCCTACCCCTCACAGGTGCGCCAGAACTACCACCAGGACGTGGAGGCCGCCATCAACCGCCAGATCAACTTGGAGCTCTGTGCTTCCTACTCTTTGACCATGATGATGTGGCTTTGAAGAACTTTACCAAATACTTTCTTCACCAATCTCATGAGGAGAGGGAACATGCTGAGAAACTGATGAAGCTGCAGAACCAACGAGGTGGCCAAATCTTCCTTCAGGATGTCAAGAAACCAGACCGTGATGACTGGGAGAATGGGCTGAATGCAATGGAATGTGCGCTACACTTGGGAAAAAGCGTGAATCAGTCACTACTGGAACTGCGCAGACTGGCCACAGACAAAATCGACCCCATCTGTGTGACTTCATTGAGGCTCATTACCTGGGTGAGCAGGCGAAGTCTATCAAAGAATTGGGTGACCACGTAACCAACCTGCGCAAGATGGGGGCCCCCGAATCTGGCATGCCAGAGTACCTCTTTGACAAATACACCCTGGGGAGCAGCAGCTAAGCCTCAGACTGGCTTTCCGTTGCCACAGGGGTGACTTCCCCGGTCACCAAGGCAGTGCATACATGTTTGGGTTACCTTCACCTTTTCTATAAATTGTACCAAAACAGCTACTTAAGTTTCCTTAGTACCATTCCTTTAGATAAAGTAATTTATTATCCCCCTCCACAAAGAAATACTCCCTTCCTAAGTGGTACAATCGACCAACCTCCCTGGACACATCACTGTAATCCAAAATCCATAGTTTACCTTAGGATTCAATCTTGTCTTTGTATAGTCTGTGAATGCAAACAAATCAAATGTGTATTTACCATTGTACTTGCAAACTGAGTAGCTTCACTCTCTTAAAAATTCTCTGTGCTCTACCTAGAGTCCTAGAATTTTAATACTGAAAGCACCTTAAAGATACCCTAGTCCAAGTCCCTCATTTTACATATTGGGAAACTAAGATTCATATGAAGTAGGAGACATACCTGAAGTCTCACACAGAGATTGCAACTAATTATGTTAATAAGAGTCAGATTAATAACATTCATATTGGTTGGAAGGATTTATTCTTGGTCTCTGGCTCAGACCTTAGTATCAATTATTTATTTTCTCTGATAGCTTCCTTTTTCATAATATATTGGTTAAGAACACTGTTTTTAGAGTTAGACAGATGAAGGTTTGCCTACTAGCTCTGCCATTTGTCAGATATGATCTCTCACAGTTCAGTCTTACCATCTGTGAAGTGGAAGTTAACATATACTTTTTGGTATATATCAAAGTGCTCAACCAAGACTTTTTTTAAAAAAAGATTGAATTCACATTGCTTTCACTAAAAATATATTGTTTTAGTAAATTTTAATAAGAACAAAAAGAGAGCTTATATCATTAATAAATGAAATTTAAAATGCTAAAGGCAATTTTTATTTCCTATTTTTAATTCAGAAGATGTGCATATATTTAACTATGTAATATATTAGCACAGGTATATATATATGTAGGTAAATACAAGCTTGGGGATTAAAATTATTTTATTTCAAGTATTTTTTTTTTAATTTTGGTCTCTTTATTGATTTTTATTTTTAAAGATTTATTTTTTTATTTATTTTGGGCGGAGGTCGGGTTGGGGAGGGAGGGGAGCAGGCGGGCCACTCCTATTGGCTTTCATTTCTCTATTTTCATTCGTCTTCGTTCTTTGGCTCCTGTGGGCCTCCCATCGCGGTGGCGTCTGTTGTTGCAGAGCACCGGTTCTGGGCGCATGCGCCCCAGAGCTCCGGCTCGGTGATTGGACACATCAGTCCAGCCGCTCCGCGGCACGTGGGATCTTCCCAGGCCAGGGCTCGAACTGGCGCCCCTTGCACTGCAAGGCGGTGTCCTTACCCACTGGACCACCAGGGGAAGCCCCTATTTAGTTATTTTTAATCCATTTTTATTCTTCAGCCTGAATGGGCCTTCCATTGCAGTGGCCTCTCTCCTTGTAGAGCACCAGCTCTGGGCGCTTGCGCTCCAGAGTTCTGGCTCTAATTGGACACACCAGTCCACTGCTCCTCAGCACGTGGGATCTTCCTGGGCCAGGGATCAAATCAGTGCCCCTTGCACTGCAAGGTGGACTCTTTATCCACTGGACCACCAGAGAAGCCCTAAAATTATTTCATTACCAGGGATACATGATCAAAAAAATTGGAAGACCATTGAACAAAGCAGGATTTAGCTAGAGTCAGATTGTAATATGCTATAGTTGCTTAGCTTTCCTTTGCCTTTCCTTACTCAGGTCTCCAGTATACTTAGCCATATTTTCCAAGTGAAATATTGAGACATGATTTCACAAGCTTGAATATCCTAAGAACTACAATGGGTCAGAAAAGTTGAAGTTACACCTATAGGTTATAAACATTGGATAAAGTAGTTCTGTTAAGCCTCTAGATCCCTGTAGGATACAATGGACTTATTTTCCTTCTCTGGAAAGAGTACAGTAGTTGCTTTAATGATCCTTTTGTAGGCCTTGTAGAGCGGATCCTTCAGGGGGCTGGATATTCTCTTGTTCCTACTCTTTCCAGGTACTGAAGTTCTTAAGGGACCCCATAACTCTTCCAGATCTCTCCAGAAGAGACTGTTTAGTACATGGACCCTAGAGGTTGTGAAGCCATTTAGGACCTGAGGAAGTTATTTCTTCCTACATGTCTCATTAACCATCAATAACTATTGTTTCAGATAATTGAAAGAATACAGTCCTTGGAGTAGATATATAAGGCTTGGTGTTTTCATCAAATAAGGAGTTTTGAATAAATGAATACTGTATTGGGGTAATATTCCTGTTCACCTTATTAATTTTGATTAAATATTCCTGATAACAATTTAATTACTATTACAGGAGGTAATTTAATGTTACTAGCATCTCAAATATGTTCTATGGTATGGAAAAGCATTAATAATTTTGAAAAAGTGAGCTCATTTGGAAATTTTAGTAATGTCCCCTCATGGCAGGCATTGGTGATCATCTTAGAGCTGTACTTTGCTCCATTTGGATTTTTAAAATAACTACTAAAAGACTTTGAGAGAGATATACATGTGTGTATATGAGCCTGCAAATGTGCATATTATATATACATAAACAGCCAGTGTGTGCATAGACTTAATCTGGAGAAATACTGAGGAATTGTTACAGAGTAGCTACTTTTCACTCCCCTCTTTTCCCCTCTCCCTAGGCCCTGGCCATCACTGACAGGTTCTGTGGCTTTGCCTCTTCTGGATATTTCATATGAATGGAATTATACAACATGGGCCTTTTGTGCCCGGCTTTTTTCACTTAGCCTGTTGTTTTCAGGGTTCATCCATCCTGTAGCATGTATGAGTACATCCTTTTATAGCTGAATCATATTGAGACATGATTTCACAAGCTTGAATATCCTAAGAACTACAATGGGTCAGAAAAGTTGAAGTTACACCTATAGGTTATAAACATTGGATAAAGTAGTTCTGTTAAGCCTCTAGATCCCTGTAGGATACAATGGACTTATTTTCCTTCTCTGGAAAGAGTACAGTAGTTGCTTTAATGATCCTTTTGTAGGCCTTGTAGAGAGGATCCTTCAGGGAGCTGGATATTCTCTTGTTCCTACTCTTTCCAGGTACTGAAGTTCTTAAGGGACCCCTTAACTCTTCCAGATCTCTCCAGAAGAGACTGTTTAGTACATGGACCCTAGAGGTTGTGAAGCCATTTAGGACCTGAGGAAGTTATTTCTTCCTACATGTCTCATTAACCATCAATAACTATTGTTTCAGATAATTGAAAGAATACAGTCCTTGGAGTAGATATATAAGGCTTGGTGTTTTCATCAAATAAGGAGTTTTGAATAAATGAATACTGTATTGGGGTAATATTCCTGTTCACCTTATTAATTTTGATTAAATATTCCTGATAACAATTTAATTACTATTACAGGAGGTAATTTAATGTTACTAGCATCTCAAATATGTTCTATGGTATGGAAAAGCGCATTAATAATTTTGAAAAAGTGAGCTCATTTGGAAATTTTAGTAATGTCCCCTCATGGCAGGCATTGGTGATCATCTTAGAGCTGTACTTTGCTCCATTTGGATTTTTAAAAATAACTACTAAAAGACTTTGGAGAGAGATATACATGTGTGTATATGAGCCTGCAAATGTGCATATTATATATACATAAACAGCCAGTGTGTGCATAGACTTAATCTGGAGAAATACTGAGGAATTGTTACAGAGTAGCTACTTTTCACTCCCCTCTTTTCCCCTCTCCCTAGGCCCTGGCCATCACTGACAGGTTCTGTGGCTTTGCCTCTTCTGGATATTTCATATGAATGGAATTATACAACATGGGCCTTTTGTGCCCGGCTTTTTTCACTTAGCCTGTTGTTTTCAGGGTTCATCCATCCTGTAGCATGTATGAGTACATCCCTCCTTTTTATAGCTGAATCATATTCTGTGGTGGGGATATGCCACATTTTATTCAGCTGCTTGTCAGTTGCTATACATCTGGGTTGCATCTTTTTGCTATTTGCATAGAGCGGCTATGAGCATTTATGTACACATTTTTATTTGAACACCTCTTTTCAGTTCTTCTAGATATGTACCCAGAAGTGGAATTGTTGGATCATATGGCAATTCTGTGTTTAAGTTATTGATGAATTTATAGTATCATTTTGAAGATCATTATTAACAGCACATGGAGATCTAAATAGCTCCATTTCTTTGAACAGCTTCATAGTAATATTCCATAGTATGGATGTCTGTCTCTATTGGTAGACATTTAATGTTTTTTTGTTTGTTTTTTGGTGATTACAAATTATGCTACAGGGAATATTGTAATGTACAAGTCTTTGTGTATTTCTCTACCCAGTAGGATAAAGAAGAATTACTGGGTCAAAGTGTTTTTATTTATTTTAATTTTTTAAAGAATTTTGACTCTGCCATGAAGCGTGCAGAATCTTAGTTCCCTGACCAGGGATTCAACCTGTATCCCCTACAATAGAAGCATAATTCTCTTTCTGGAGGCAGACTTCAGCATTTTGTATCCTTCCTACAGAGATGGGATCAATCCGCAGACCACCATGCTAAAAGCTGTCTAATTGGAGAAAAGAAAAACCTGATCATCATGAACAAGAACTTGGTTAAAACCTGTATCTTGAGCTCAGACTGTTTCTTTTTATTCATTAGATTTGTCTGCCTCTGCTCATTCCAAGGTGGTGATCTTCACAGTCAACTCTCTGGGTAGTTCTCAGTCCTACCTTGATGTAGTGCAGAGCAATGTGGACATGTTCAGAGCCCTTGTCCCAGCTCTGGGGCATTACAGTCCCCATGCCATCCTGCTCGTGGCATCTCAGCCAGGTATGAGGTTTTATTTTAAACTAATCTGACGGCCCAGCACCTCCACAGAATTGCCATTTCTAATAAAAGTCATAGGACAAGGTTATATAGGCACAGCGAGAGTATTCAGTTGAACTGCTCTTTTGATGAATAAGGCAGTATTTTCCATACCCTGTCAACCAGTTACTTCTGCCTGGCATTAAGTAGAAGGTTACAACTTACAGTCTTTTTTTTAATAACTTAAGAGTTTTTAATTAATCTATTAGTGTCTTAATAGATTAATGTATTAATGTACTAATCAGCTGTTAATATGTTCCAGGTTGTTAGCTATGCCTTTCTCAGTAAGAAAATGGTTGAACACTCAAGAGAAAGATGCAGTAGTATATAGGAAGGATCTTTTGTTAACTCTGAAGCATCATAAAATGCTAGTGAGCACGCCAGAGTGCATTTTTAACATTTTTTAAATTTTAAATTGTTTCTCAGATTACTTGATATATATTTTTTTTCTTTTTAAAGTATTAGGTGATATTGAACTTAAATTGGTGAACAGATTTTTTTTAAAAATGTACCCAGTAGAGGAGTATGCTATACATTTCATTTGTTTGCCTATAGTAATTGATTGAAGGACATTGGTCTCTTTAATTCTCTTTCTGGAAAGGGCAAGTTTATTTAATTTTTAAAGAATTTTGACTCTGCCATGAAGCGTGCAGAATCTTAGTTCCCTGACCAGGGATTCAACCTGTATCCCCTACAATAGAAGCATAATTCTCTTTCTGGAGGCAGACTTCAGCATTTTGTATCCTTCCTACAGAGATGGGATCAATCCGAGACCACCATGCTAAAAGCTGTCTAATTGGAGAAAAGAAAAACCTGATCATCATGAACAAGAACTTGGTTAAAACCTGTATCTTGAGCTCAGACTGTTTCTTTTATTCATTAGATTTGTCTGCCTCTGCACTCACTCCAAGGTGGTGATCTTCACAGTCAACTCTCTGGGTAGTTCTCAGTCCTACCTTGATGTAGTGCAGAGCAATGTGGACATGTTCAGAGCCCTTGTCCCAGCTCTGGGGCATTACAGTCCCCATGCCATCCTGCTCGTGGCATCTCAGCCAGGTATGAGGTTTTATTTTAAACTAATCTGACGGCCCAGCACCTCCACAGAATTGCCATTTCTAATAAAAGTCATAGGACAAGGTTATATAGGCACAGCGAGAGTATTCAGTTGAACTGCTCTTTTGATGAATAAGGCAGTATTTTCCATACCCTGTCAACCAGTTACTTCTGCCTGGCATTAAGTAGAAGGTTACAACTTACAGTCTTTTTTTTAATAACTTAAGAGTTTTTAATTAATCTATTAGTGTCTTAATAGATTAATGTATTAATGTACTAATCAGCTGTTAATATGTTCCAGGTTGTTAGCTATGCCTTTCTCAGTAAGAAAATGGTTGAACACTCAAGAGAAAGATGCAGTAGTATATAGGAAGGATCTTTTGTTAACTCTGAAGCATCATAAAATGCTAGTGAGCACGCCAGAGTGCATTTTTAACATTTTTTAAATTTTAAATTGTTTCTCAGATTACTTGATATATATTTTTTTTCTTTTTAAAGTATTAGGTGATATTGAACTTAAATTGGTGAACAGATTTTTTTTAAAAATGTACCCAGTAGAGGAGTATGCTATACATTTCATTTGTTTGCCTATAGTAATTGATTGAAGGACATTGGTCTCTTTAATTTCTGACATCTTTTTGACACAGAAGAAAAAAATAGTTGTTTTCATTGATAATACTGTACTGCATGGTAGTGGTATATGAATCAGTATTTCAAGATAGAAATGCAGCTTTAGCTAGATATAGAAGAGAACTTGATCAATGAAAAAAAAATATTTTCTGATTTATCTATACCCAGTTTTCATTTTTCATCCTTAACTGCTCTAGGGGATGATCTGTTTTCCAGTCTTAAAAATTTATATTTAACAACAGAGTTACGTAAAATCATGCTGCAACCTTGTTAGTTGTTTTTAATTGTTAATTAAAATTAAAATAAATTTATATAATATAATAAACTTAAAGATATATAATGCTTCATACTGTATTTAAAACCTAAGAAGAATATATATATATATAGGTTATACATGGTTATTAAAATTATATTTTGTTTAGGAAGTAGGCAAGAAGTATATTTTAAGAAATAATTTATATTTTCCCCTTATATGTAATATTTAGTGGAAATCATGACCTATGTGACTTGGAAACTGAGTGCATTTCCTGCAAACCGAGTGATTGGAATTGGGTGCAATCTGGATTCACAGAGATTACAATATATTATTACAAACGTCTTGAAGGCCCAGACTTCAGGAAAAGAAGTATGGGTTGTTGGTGAGCAGGGAGAAGACAAAGGTAAGAAATACCTGTTTATTAGTTACCGTATGTTGATAGCCTACATCACTGGAGACCATAGTATGCATGATGTGCACAGTTCTGGGCACTCCAGCACTGTGGACCCTGGTTGGTTTTCCTTCCATGTTTGAGTGCCTTTTGTGTGACGGGCTCTGTATTGTGAATAGACTCTGCAAAAACGTCATTCTAATTGTACTTACTTTTCGGTAAGTAAACGGCAAGACCCCTTAGGTTAATTGTTTTTATTTCTCTTTTTATATTTTATATTTGAATTTCAGTATCCAAGATCAATTGAAAAGTTTAATTTTCTGGAGAGCAACATTTAAATAAATCCTAAAGCATATAAAGGGATTCCCTTGTGGCTCAGACAGTGAAGAATCAGCCTGCAATGCAGGAGACCCAGGTTTTATCCCTGGATCAGGAAGATCCCCTGGAGAAGGCAATGGTTACCCACTCCAGTATTCTTTTTTTCTTTTTTATAAAAATTTTGGCCATTGTATTGTTTTCTTTTGTCTTTTTTCATCCATCTTGCCCCCATTGCAGTGGCCTCTTTTGTTGCAGAGCATTATATACAGATATTTATAAAAAATATCAATAAAACTTAATAGCATTCTTTACTCTAGGGATGATCTGTTTTCCAGTCTTAAAATTTATATTTAACAACAGAGTTACGTAAAATCATGCTGCAACCTTGTTAGTTGTTTTTAATTGTTAATTAAAATTAAAATAAATTTATATAATATAATAAACTTAAAGATATATAATGCTTCATACTGTATTTAAAACCTAAGAAGAATATATATATATATAGGTTATACATGGTTATTAAAATTATATTTTGTTTAGGAAGTAGGCAAGAAGTATATTTTAAGAAATAATTTATATTTTCCCCTTATATGTAATATTTAGTGGAAATCATGACCTATGTGACTTGGAAACTGAGTGCATTTCCTGCAAACCGAGTGATTGGAATTGGGTGCAATCTGGATTCACAGAGATTACAATATATTATTACAAACGTCTTGAAGGCCCAGACTTCAGGAAAAGAAGTATGGGTTGTTGGTGAGCAGGGAGAAGACAAAGGTAAGAAATACCTGTTTATTAGTTACCGTATGTTGATAGCCTACATCACTGGAGACCATAGTATGCATGATGTGCACAGTTCTGGGCACTCCAGCACTGTGGACCCTGGTTGGTTTTCCTTCCATGTTTGAGTGCCTTTTGTGTGACGGGCTCTGTATTGTGAATAGACTCTGCAAAAACGTCATTCTAATTGTACTTACTTTTCGGTAAGTAAACGGCAAGACCCCTTAGGTTAATTGTTTTTATTTCTCTTTTTATATTTTATATTTGAATTTCAGTATCCAAGATCAATTGAAAAGTTTAATTTTCTGGAGAGCAACATTTAAATAAATCCTAAAGCATATAAAGGGATTCCCTTGTGGCTCAGACAGTGAAGAATCAGCCTGCAATGCAGGAGACCCAGGTTTTATCCCTGGATCAGGAAGATCCCCTGGAGAAGGCAATGGTTACCCACTCCAGTATTCTTTTTTTCTTTTTTATAAAAATTTTGGCCATTGTATTGTTTTCTTTTGTCTTTTTTCATCCATCTTTATTCTTTGGCCTGTGTGGGCCCCCCATTGCAGTGGCCTCTTTTGTTGCAGAGCATCGGCTCTGGGCACATGCGCACTAAGGCACTGGCTTGCAATTGGACACATCAGTTCAGCCACTCCGTGGCACGGGGGATCCTCCCAGTCCAGAGATCGAACCAGTGCCCCTTGCACTGCATGGCGGACTCTCCACCCACTGGGCCACCAGGGAAGCCCCCACTCCAGTATTCTTTTTCTTTTAATTTTGGCCGTTTTATTATCTTTTTTTTTTTTTCATCCATCTTTATTCTTTGGCCTGTGTGGGCCTCCCACCACAATGGCCTCTCTTGTTGCAGAGCACCGGCTCTGGGCACATGCGCACTAAGGCACTGGCTTGCAATTGGACACATCAGTTCAGCCACTCCGTGGCACGGGGGATCCTCCCAGTCCAGAGATCGAACCAGTGCCCCTTGCACTGCATGGCGGACTCTCCACCCACTGGGCCACCAGGGAAGCCCCCACTCCAGTATTCTTTTTCTTTTAATTTTGGCCGTTTTATTATCTTTTTTTTTTTTTCATCCATCTTTATTCTTTGGCCTGTGTGGGCCTCCCACCACAATGGCCTCTCTTGTTGCAGAGCACCGGCTCTGGGCACATGCACTCCAGAGAGTTGGACACATCAGTCCAGCCACTCAGCGGCACGTGGGATCTTCCCAGGCCAGGAATTGAACCTGCGCTTCTTGCACTGCAAGGCGGTATCCTTACCCACTGGACTACCAGGACAGCCCACTCCAGTATTCTTGACTGGAGAATCCCATGGACAGAGGAGCCTGGCAGGCAACAGTCCCATTTTGTCACAGAGGGTTGGATATGACTGAGCAACATTCACACACACACAAAGTATATACAGAACTCTTTCCTTTACTCTCCCATCCTTCCGTCTTGCTTACCTTTCCTAAGTACAGACTTTCTCCCTAGGCATATACCTCATGTCTGTTTCTCACCTTTTTAAACAGAATTTGCACCTTTATGGCTCTTTTTCTTTTAACCAACTATTTGCTCTGTGCTCTCTTCCTACCGTAGAAACCATTCATAAAATCTAGTCCCCCTGGATTTGAAAGCCCTTTTTCCTATTGCAAAAGAATGCTTTCCCTAGTTGACTCAGTAATCTTTTTTCCTTTATTATTTTCCTCATGCTGTAAAGTCAGGTTGGTCAGGTGATAAAAGTACGTTATCCTAAGTTTGCTCATTCTTATTCATTTAAACAAGTGTATCTACTCACTACTGTATAAGATGTCAGTGTGATCCTAAAGAGGCATAGAGCACAGCCTCTTCCTTCAATATAGGTAAAAATTATTTTGGGGACTTCCCTGGCTGTCCAGTGGTTAAGACTTTGCCTTCTAATGCAGGAGGTGTGGGTCCAGTCCCTAATCAGGGAGCTGAGATCCCACATGCTTTGGGGCCAAAAAAAAACCAAAATATAAAATAGAAACAATATTGTAACAAATTAAATACTTTTAAAATGGCCCCATATCAACGAATCTTTTAAAAAATCATTTTAGAGCAGTAAGATATTTTGACTAACAATAAAAGTATAGGATGTGATTTGATTAAGTGCCAGAGTGAATATATTTTAGACTTACAGTGCTTAGACCCCTTATGAGTAAACATTTAACATGGGTCAAAATGACTGGAGAAAATTTTATGCAGGCCATCATTGAATTGTACTCTAGAAGAATGAATAGGATGCAAATAAATAACAAAGAGTGAGAGAGACATTCCGGGAATGGGGAAACAGGCAAAAGCACATACTTAGGTATGACATGTTCATGGAATAAAAAAATCTAGACTGGGGGCTTCCCTGGTAGCTCAGCGGTGAAGAGTTCACCTGCTGATGTAGGAGACACAGGTTCGTTTCCTGATCCGGGAGCATCCCACATGTTGCAGAGCACCTAAGTCCATGAGCCACAACTCTTGAGCCTGTGCTCTAGAGCCTCAGAGCCACAACTATGGAGCCCATGTGCCGCAACTACTGAAGCCTGTGTGCCCTAGAGCCGGAACTCCACAGCGGAAGTCACCACAACAAGAAGCCTACTTGCCTCAACTACAGAGTAGCCCCCACTCCCTGCAACTAGAGAAGAGTCTGCAGCAGCAGTGAAAACCCAGAATAGCCATAAATTAAAAAAAATAATAATCTAGACTAGTTGTTGCAGAGTTTCAACCAGATAAACTTGGATGATAGCTCATTTTGGAGATTACTGAATACCTGACAAACGTTGGAAAGATTATCAGGCAGAAGGGAACTATTAAAGGCATTTGAGCATGCAGATGATACGCTAAAAAAGGTAAATCTGGGTGAAATTAATCATTTCTTCCTCATTTAAAGTGTGTTATTGTACCAGTTGCTAAGTTGCATCCAACTCTTAAAGTGTATTATTACCAGTTTATTCATCCTTTAGGTGCTGGGGATAGAGCACAATGTAGAAAAGAACTCTGCTTGTGAGGAATTGATCATTTAACTAGAGAACTGGAGGAAGATTTAAAATCTGTATAAATCTGCACTGGCTACCTAGAAAGTACAGTACTAGAAAGAGTCAGGCAATAGATTAACCTTTATAAAGCTTGACTGTGTGATTCAATCAGACATAGCTTTTCCAGCTCAAAATGCTTACTGACACTTAAGACTAATCAATAAAATGAGAAAAGGGGAGCATATAAGAACATGGAGCAAGCGTATTTGAATAACAGGTGTCTAGGGTTCAAACAAACCCAAGACCCCACTTAGGTTTACTCACTACTTCCATATGAGTTCTGATCCATGTTGATCTTTTGCTTGACAGATCATTGTGAATCTCCCGCTTCATTTGCCCTATAAATGATGCTAAACTAATAATGATATTAGCTAAAATGTACAGCTTGCAGTATGTTTCCCATATTAATTCAGTCTTCCTAAATCACATTCCTCTTTTCAAAAACTTCACAGGCTTCCTCTGACCCAGTTAATAAATTCTTTTGCTTGCCATTCAGGTAGTCTCAAAATACAGTCCTAATCTTCCTTCCCAATTATGGAGTCAGTTATGAGACTTCCAGCTAGAGAACTGGAAGCCACTCAAAGGGTCATCGATTACATTTTGTTGTAGGAGTCAGCAACGAATGCAGCAATAGTAGGAGTGACCTCTCCAAGAGCCTACAGCTTTTCAGGTCAAAGAAGGGCTAAGACCCAGGTCTTGTGCATCTCGGCCCCACCCCACAGCTTTGCTTCAGCCACACAGATCTTTGCCCATTGCATTTACTTTTTTCATAATCCCTTCTCCTTCTCACGCAGCATATTCAAATCTCATTCTTCGAGGTCTAGGTCAAGTCCCGCTTAACACTTTGAAGCTTTTCCTGATCATACCGTCACACAGATTCCTTCATTCCTTTGAGTTAAGAGCTTTTGCTAGCTGAATGTAATTAGCCTCAAGATGTTTATTCTTTTGTTAAACTGCTGTTTTTTCTGATATAATTTGAATTCTGTGTGTGTACCTTCTCCTTACTGAAAGTGTAAATTATTAATCTGTTCTTTTAGTTGAAACAGTCTTACATTCACATTACAAAAAAATTAAATAGTACAAAAAAGATAATGAAAGATGTCTCCCTTCTATGCCACATACCTAGTCCCTCCCTCTAGACCAGTGCCACCTGTCAGAAGTGTTCTGTGTAAGAACAAGCACATGAAATAGACATCATAGTCATTCTTCACCTTGCCCTTTTTCTTATTGTTTATGACCTGGAAATAATTGCATAATATCATATATAGATCTCATTCATTCATTTAACCAGTCCCCTAATAAATTATAATTTTTGAATGAATAAGGACATTTTGCATGACAGTTATATTAATATTGCAAACTGTAAAGAGAAAGTAAGGGATGGTGTGTGGTTTGATACGTCAACCTAAAGTCCTGTTCTGATTGCTGTTGAAGCTATGTAAGTGACTATAATAAAAGGCAGTGTTGATGTGCTGTCAGGTCCAAGGGAAGCAGGATAAAAGCACAAGGAACAGGGCTTCCCTGGTAGTCCAGTGTTTAAGAATCTGCCTCGCAATGTGAGGCACACCAGTTCCATCCCTGGTTCAGGAAGATTCCACGTGCCCTGGAGCAACAAAGCCCGAGAGCTGCAATTCCTGAAGCCCTTGCGCCTAGAGCCCTTGCACTACAAAGAAGAGTGGTCCCTGCACCTAGAGAAAGCCTGCCTGCAGCAGAGCCACCACTGCCAGTAAATAAATTAATGAGTAGATCTTAACAACAACAAAAAAGCACAAGGGAGAGAGCTTTCAAGTAGTAGCTAGAAACAGATGTAGGTGTATGTGAATTGATGTTACTTACATATAATTTATGTAATATTTACATATACAGAGAATATACATAATGTATATGCATGTTTTAAAGCATAATAGAGCAAACATTCATGAATCCATCCTCAGTTAGGAACATTATGAATACCAGTGAAACCACTTAGTACTCCATAACCCATCTCCCTGTGTCCAGTCTTGTCATGTGTTCATGTTCAGTCATGTCTGATTCTTTGCAACCCCATGGACTGTAGCCCACCAAGCTCCTCTGTCCATGGAATTTTCCAGGCAAGATACTTGAGTGGGTTGCCATGTCCTCCTCCAGGGGGTCTTCCCAACCCAGGGATCAAACCTGAGTCTCCTGCATCTCCTACATTATAGTTGGACTCTACCACTGAGCCTTGGACTGCTATCAGATCCCTTTTTATCATGTCTTCCACTTTGTTTCAGAGATAATTATATCCACTGATAGGTGGGCTTCCCTGGTGGTTCAGATGGTAAAGAATCTGCCTGCATTGCAAGAGACTTGGGTTCCATCTCTGCATTGGGAAGATCCCCTGGAGAAGGGAATGGCTACTCCCTCTAGTATTCTTGAGCTTCCCAGGTGGCACTAGTGGTAAAGAACCAAATCTGTCAATGTAAGAGACATCAGAGATGCTGGTTGGATCCCTGGGTTGGGAAGATCCCCTGGAAAAGGGGATGGCAACCTATTCCAGTAATTTTGCCTGGAGAATCTAGTGGACAGAGGAGCCTGGTGGGCTACAGTCCATAGGGTCGCAAAGAGTCAGACACGACTGAAGTGGCTTAGCAGGCCCGCATGCACTGGTAGTCTTATCTTGGATTAGAGGCTCCTTCTGCTGGTTTCATATGTAGATACCAATGGGTTATATCCTTGCATTTGGTGACACCATAGCAAAATTAGAATTCTTTTTTATTGAGTGCTTAGTATGTGTATTAAATACTTTATATATCTCATTTAAATTTTAAAAATAGCTCATGAAGGAGGTGCTGTTTTTCCAAATCAATATATAAGGAAGCTTAAGACTCGGTGAGATTAACAACTTGTCCAAGATTACACATTTAGCGAGGGCAGAACTGAGATTTGATCCCTGGTTTGACTCCAAAGCTGTACTATTTCTTGCTGTAACAGATAATTTCTCTTAAGCATTTAGTACAGTCTCTTCTTACCCAGATAAAGAGTAAATGGTAGCTGTTACAACAGTGATCAAGATGGCAAGATGGTGATGAATACAAAATTGGCAAAAGGAACATGGAAAACTATACTTTGAAATATGGCAACATGAAGATATAGAAACAGTTATAGGGCTTCCCTGGTGGTCCAGTGGGTAAGGATACCACCTTGCAGTGCAAGGGGCACCAGTTCGATTCCTAGCCTGAGATCCCATGTGCCGCGGAGCGGCTGGACCGATGTGTCCAATTACCGAGCCGGAGCTCTGGAGTGCATGCTCCCAGAGCCGGTGCTCTGTGACAAGAGAGGCCACTGCGATGGGAGGCCCACACGGGCCAAAGAACAAAAGATAAATGAAAATAGATAAATGAAAGACCAATGGAAGCGGCCTGCCCGCCCCCCTCCCTCCCTACCCCATCCCCACCAAAATAAATAAATAAATAAATATTTTTTAAAAAAAGAAACAGTTATAATAGACGTGTATGCAAAATTATTCTCTAGTTATTTCAGAGACAAATGACAATTACAGTGTGGGGGAAGAATTACGTTACATATAAGACCCTTTAGAATCTGATTCCTGCTTCCTTCCTCAGCCTCATCTTCTGCCGTTCTGACAAGCATTTCATGCTGATCCAGATGGTCAGCTTGCAGCTTCTGAGTGGCTCATGCACTCTCATGTCTCCTTGCCTTTGCGCCTGATGTTTACTTTCTCTCAGCATTCATTCATTTGGCTAACTCCTGCTTAACCTTCAAGATTGGGCTTGAATGCCACGTCTCCCAGGAAGCCTTCCCTAATTTGTTATAATCCTTATCACAGTGTTGCAATTGCCTGTCTCTTCACCCTACCATACTGTAAACTCCTTGACACTGGAAATGACCTCAATAAATATGTTTTGAAATGAATGAATGATCCTGATACGATCTTATTGTAACCATAGATCATTCATATTATGCTCCAGCAAATTTGTCCGTAGAACCTGTGCTTTGGAGCAGCTATTTTTAGCTGTGGTATTGAAATCATATGTAAACTGGACCTCAAAACAGAGTGTTAGATCATCTGCTGTGGGCATCAGTCTTGCCCAAGCAGTAGGTGTTATATGTAATAGAAAAGAAATATCCTATGGTCATTTTCTCATTAAAATTTTTGGGGCCAGAGGATAGCTAGTCTTAAGGAATGGAACCAGGAAGATTAGGATTGATGAGATGCAACATTTGAAAGGGATCCTTAAACTAGGATAGATATACATTTAGGCAGTGTGAAGGGTGGGGCATTAAGTGAACAACAAACGAAATAGTTAAGTCTGTCTAAACTTAACTGAAAATCCTAATGACTGTGTGAGAAGCAAATTTGAACACAGTGAAGCTTTCTTCCTCTCTCTGAAGATTGTTTTCTCATGGCTTCTATAAGTCTAAACTCAGGGAGGAAAGATAAAACATGTGATTATGTGTGTAATGTATAATAGTAGTAATAATCATAATTAAATTCCAAACTTCTGTGTGTCCTTTGTCCTTTCCTGTACCTACCTTGCCCTTTTTATTTATCTTCTTAAGGTCTGTAAATGCTCCTTCATTTAGCAGACGTTTCATGCAATTTCATGTGTATTGTGAGTTTACTGTGTCAGAATTTGTTTTAGAAAATCATGTATAATCCTTCTTTTCAAGTGAAACATTAAAAAACAACCCTTAATTTGTCCACATGTATTTAAATTTTTTATGTAACAATCTTTGGTTTTGCTTTTTTTAAAACTTAAGATAAAATCTTAACCATTCCAGGTATGTTTTCCTCTTTGTTTAATATAATTATGGATTGTGTATGAGGTTAGCTTTGTATTATCTCCTGTGCATTCTTTACTGTGGTGAAGAATCTATGTGAGAGAGAGCAAAAGAAGAATACATGATCCCTGCCCCCCTGGAAGCTTATAATCAGTTTGAGGAAGGGAAGGTGTCCTTTGTTGCTGATACTGACGCATCACTAACTGGCTTAATTGTTAATGCAGTTTAGTAGAGTTGTGGGAATCCCCTGGCAGTCCAGCAGTGGTTAGAGCTTGGTGCTTTTACTGTCAGGGCCTGGCTTCAGTCCCTCATCAAGGAACTAAGACCCTACAAGCCTCATGGCGAGGCAGGAAAAAAAACACACACACACACAAAGAAGACAACTTATATCTTTAAAAAAAAAAAATTCTTTTTATTTATATTTATTTTGGGCTATTCTGGGTTTTCACTGCTGCCACAGGCTCTTCTCTAGTTGCAAGGCGTGAGGTTTACTTTCTAGTTGAGGTGAGCAAGCTTCTTGTTGTGGTGACTTCCCTTACTGTGGAACTCAGGCTCCAGGGCACACGGGCTTCAGTAGTTGCAGTACATGGGCTCCATAGTTGCGGCTCCAAGGTTCTAGAGCACAGGCTCAATAGTTGTGGCTCACAGGCTTAGTTGCTCCACAGCATGTGGGATCTTCCCGGATCAGGGATCGAACCCGTGTTTCCTGCATTGGCAGGTGAACGCTTTACCACTGAGCTACCAGGGAAGCCCAAGACTTGTATCTTAAATGTAAAACAATCTTACATATCTGAATGGATTTTTATTTTGCCTACCCAAATAAAGATTTGCATCAAAGAATGTCTTCACAGTGAGGAGAAACTGATGACTATTAGAAAGGTTTTAAAATATTACTTTCAATTTAGTATTAATGGCACAGATACCTACTTCAATGTGTACAGCTTTGAGTTTTTAAATTTTTTTTATAAACAGTGTAGTGAGAGGAAATAGAAAACCTAAATATGCTCCTCTTAGAAAACAGGGCCCTGCTTCTGTTTACTGCTGTGGAAGTCTAATCCAGAGTAAGTGACCAGATTATTCCTCATCTGGTAAAAGAAATTAGTCTATATGGTTGCCAGTGAAGCAAATGTCAAGCGCTTGCAACACGTGGGCGCTTATTTCACAGTGCCTGCTGGGAAAATCTTTTTACTCAGTAAAATGAGCCAATGTTGTTGAGAGAGAACAGGTAAGGGGCTGCAAGTAGACTTTGGGCTCATGTTTTGGGGGGAGCTGCAGCTCAAAGTCTTCTTACCCCAGTCAGTACAGCACGGTTAGTACCACCAGTGGAAGTACGTAACTCTATCTAGAAGGAGGGAAATGTTTAAACTTTAGCACAGGTACTCTTGATTGAAAATGATCCTTTATCTTACTCTGCAGAGTTATTGCCAAGATATAATCAAATTTTCATTTAAATTTTAGTTCCCATATGGAGTGGCCGAGGGGAAGTAACGAGTAATGACTCTCAGGTGCAGCTGTCCAACAGGTAAGGCGGAGTGTGGATTTGCATTTATCCAACTAAAAACCACACACTTCAAACTAACATAACAGCTGTTTGTACAGCATGTACTTACCAGACTTCTGCAAACTCAAGTAGCTAGTAATGACAAATCCAAAGTACACGGGAGCAGTGTTTTCTGTTCTTTGATCTCTTGTCTTAGAGTAGATCTTCGAGTGCTTTGCAGACTTAATGTTTAGATACACAGTTGACTTTCTAAAGGGTAGAAGAGGCTCCTTATTTGTAGGCAGTGACTTACCATTCCTATATTTAAGATACAGGATCCTGTATCTGAGGATATTGGTAATTGTCTTAAAGGTGGAGGAGAATTTGTCCACATCACTTAAAAATAAGTCTGTATTAATCACACGTAAATACATTTGAAAATCAGTCTAATGTGAATGGATAAGCCACATTATAAGTTCAGGCAAAGAAAAAAAAGTAGAAAGTGAAAATCAGGGGTAATTCCATTCTCCAGAAATAACCACTATTAACAGTTTAGCATCCATGTGTCCAAACATTTTTTCTAAGCATCTGTAAGGATTATCATGATTATTATTGTTTTTATAATAAATTTATGCTACTCATATTATCTTATAACTTGCTTTGTTTTCTTGATAATTAATCTTGGATATTTCCCCATATTGTACACATAAATCTACTTTATGTTCTTCTCAAGAGCTATATGGTACTATATTTGGCATTGATTTATTTAACAAGCCCTCTTTGAATGAATTGTTTCCAATTTTTTTTCTGTCTCCAACAAGGCAAACATATTTGCACACTTTAGCGTATTGCTGTAGGACAAATTCCTAGAAGAGTAATTTCTAGATCAGGTGTTGCCAGATCTTCCTCTTAAAAACTGAATAATTTGGGGACTTCCCTGGTGGTCCAGTGGCTAAGACCTCACACTTTTAGTGCCGGAGGGCAGAGTTAGATCTCTGGTCAGAGAACTAGATCCCACATACTGCAGCTAAGACCTGGGGCATCCAAATACATAAATAAAAATAAATGTTAAAAATAATCTCATTAAAAGATAAAATAAAAATTGAATAGTTTAGCTCTCTGAATAGTTCCCATATGGAGTGGCCGAGGGAAGTAACGAGTAATGACTCTCAGGTGCAGCTGTCCAACAGGTAAGGCGGAGTGTGGATTTGCATTTATCCAACTAAAACCACACACTTCAAACTAACATAACAGCTGTTTGTACAGCATGTACTTACCAGACTTCTGCAAACTCAAGTAGCTAGTAATGACAAATCCAAAGTACACGGGAGCAGTGTTTTCTGTTCTTTGATCTCTTGTCTTAGAGTAGATCTTCGAGTGCTTTGCAGACTTAATGTTTAGATACACAGTTGACTTTCTAAAGGGTAGAAGAGGCTCCTTATTTGTAGGCAGTGACTTACCATTCCTATATTTAAGATACAGGATCCTGTATCTGAGGATATTGGTAATTGTCTTAAAGGTGGAGGAGAATTTGTCCACATCACTTAAAAATAAGTCTGTATTAATCACACGTAAATACATTTGAAAATCAGTCTAATGTGAATGGATAAGCCACATTATAAGTTCAGGCAAAGAAAAAAAAGTAGAAAGTGAAAATCAGGGGTAATTCCATTCTCCAGAAATAACCACTATTAACAGTTTAGCATCCATGTGTCCAAACATTTTTTCTAAGCATCTGTAAGGATTATCATGATTATTATTGTTTTTATAATAAATTTATGCTACTCATATTATCTTATAACTTGCTTTGTTTTCTTGATAATTAATCTTGGATATTTCCCCATATTGTACACATAAATCTACTTTATGTTCTTCTCAAGAGCTATATGGTACTATATTTGGCATTGATTTATTTAACAAGCCCTCTTTGAATGAATTGTTTCCAATTTTTTTTCTGTCTCCAACAAGGCAAACATATTTGCACACTTTAGCGTATTGCTGTAGGACAAATTCCTAGAAGAGTAATTTCTAGATCAGGTGTTGCCAGATCTTCCTCTTAAAAACTGAATAATTTGGGGACTTCCCTGGTGGTCCAGTGGCTAAGACCTCACACTTTTAGTGCCGGAGGGCAGAGTTAGATCTCTGGTCAGAGAACTAGATCCCACATACTGCAGCTAAGACCTGGGGCATCCAAATACATAAATAAAAATAAATGTTAAAAATAATCTCATTAAAAGATAAAATAAAAATTGAATAGTTTAGCTCTCTGAATAGCAGTTATGGGAATGCCTGTTTTTCTGTAGCTTCTACAAAAGTAGTTGTCAGCTGTTTTATTCTTTACCCATTTTTTTTTCTTTACCCATTTTGATGGGCACAACTGATGCATTTGTTGTTTTAGCTCATATTTAGTAAGTATTAGTGGTGGTAAGCATCTTTTTATATTATTAGGCCATTTGTATTAACTCTTTGTGGACTGCCTGACATTTTAAGAAAAGCTTAATTACTGGGCCGTGCCTTGGTTTTCCTGACAATTGCCATTTAACCTCTCCTGTGTCATAAAAATGTCTACTTGATACCTTAAACAGAAGCTAAAGCTAAATGTACATATTTTGCACATTTTTTGAAATCATGATTTGTGCGTTTCGTTTTTGCTTTTTATATCCTAGAGCCATGGAACTATTAAGAGTAAAGGGCCAAAGATCCTGGTCTGTTGGACTCTCAGTAGCTGACCTGGTGGACAGTATTGTGAATGATAAAAAGAAAGTGCATTCTGTATCAGTTTTAGCAAAGGTAACCGCTATTCTCATTCTCTCATCATATTTTAAAATATTTATATTATTAATACAACCAGAAAAAGTGCTCTTCACACTGTAACCTGGTGTCTTCAGTATCACTGACTTTTAGAGTAACATGTGGGAGAAGACAGTTTGGTCTAAGCCCTATCTTGTTTGACTGTGGGAAGTCTGGACTTGTACCAGGTTGCCCTTCACTCTCATTAATTTTTGGAACCCCCAAGAAGCATTTATGTATTCCGTAAACTTCTGGTTGTCTTTTATCTCCTAAACCAGCCAGGTCACTTCAGGTTGACATGCCAACTGGTCTTAGCTGGTTATCAGTCTGCTTCTCCAGTTCAGTTTGTCCTTGACTGCTTTATCCCTAAAGCACAGCTAAGATGAGGCACAGATGCTTAACCAAATGTTTGTAAAAACTTAGGAATACCAGAAGGGAAATAAAACATGGAAGGAAAAACTGAAAACAGGTTACTAAATTTGACTGCATTCAGAGCCCATGTTGAGCCCTTCCCCTGGGAATCCACTCTAATAATTTTATTTTGAGAGTTTGCTTTATTATTGTTGTTGTTGTTTTACAACGAAAACAAATAGTTGTGGTCTCAGTAAAACTGAGAATTTAAAAAGGAAAAAAAAAGGGCTTCCCTGGTGGTCCAGTGGCTAAGGACATCGCCTTGCAGGGCAAGGGGCGCCAGTTCGATCCCTGGCCTGGGAAGATCCCACGTGCCGTGGAGTGGCTGGACCGGTGTGTCCAATTACCGAGCCAGAGCTCTGGAGCACATGCGCCCACAGCCCATGCTCTGCGACAACAGAGGTTACCGCGATGGGAGGCCCACATGGGCCAAAGAACAAAGATGGATGAAAATGGACAAATGAAAGACCAACAGAAGTGGCCTGCCTGCTCCCCTCCCCCCCCCCCCCCCCCCCCCCAAAAAAAAAAATAAAAAAAACTTTAAAAAAAAAAGAAAAAATCAAGGGTCTCAAGGAAGAAAGATATAAACATATCTTTCATTTCTTCAATAAAACCCTTCAAAATTTACTCTCCCATCTTGTAAGGCCCACGTTTCCTCTAAGGATCAAACCCATAGCCTTTGACATTGCCTAATTTACTTTACCAAGGAACTAAAACCATGAACCAAAGCTTGCTGCTCAGTCCCTCTGTGCTGACCTTCCCCATGTCCAGGAAGGGGAGTGGGGACGATGAAATACAGAGAGGAGGAGACAGTCAGGGTACATTTGGGAGATGCAGGAGCACCAGCATTAATGGAAGTAAAGCCTGTTTTACATCGGGAGCTCAGAAAGTTGGTCTTTGATGTACTGGGACACAACAGGTCACCTGTTTCCACTACATCCCTGGATTTTTCTCCTCCTCTGATCTAGGTATCAAACCAATGATAGTCTTTTTTCTTCACCTCCAGCCTGCCTCCCATGTTACAGGGTGCTAGCTTAACTCCCATAAAGGGACTGCCTTTGACCACATTCTTCTATCTCACAGAAATTACCTGAAAACAGTAACTGGAGTTTAGAAAATTAATTAACAAATTTTTAAAAAATTTTGCTTGTATCAGTGTATAATGCTAGGACCAGAAAAGCAAGAAAATATTTATGGTATTCACTTTTGCTTAACCAAATGTTTGTAAAACTTAGGAATACCAAAAAAACTGTGTAGGTTCCCTTCCTGGGAATCCACTCTAATAATTTTATTTTGAGAGTTTGCTTTATTATTGTTGTTGTTGTTTTACAACGAAAACAAATAGTTGTGGTCTCAGTAAAACTGAGAATTTAAAAAGGAAAAAAAAAGGGCTTCCCTGGTGGTCCAGTGGCTAAGGACATCGCCTTGCAGGGCAAGGGGCGCCAGTTCGATCCCTGGCCTGGGAAGATCCCACGTGCCGTGGAGTGGCTGGACCGGTGTGTCCAATTACCGAGCCAGAGCTCTGGAGCACATGCGCCCACAGCCCATGCTCTGCGACAACAGAGGTTACCGCGATGGGAGGCCCACATGGGCCAAAGAACAAAGATGGATGAAAATGGACAAATGAAAGACCAACAGAAGTGGCCTGCCTGCTCCCCTCCCTCCCCACCCCACCCCCCTGAAATAAATAAATAAATAAATCTTTTTTAAAAAAAAAAGAAAAAAATCAAGGGTCTCCAAGGAAGAAAGATATAAAAAAATATCTTTCATTTCTTCAATAAAACCCTTCAAAATTTACTCTCCCATCTTGTAAGGCCCACGTTTCCTCTAAGGATCAAACCCATAGCCTTTGACATTGCCTAATTTACTTTACCAAGGAACTAAAACCATGAACCAAAGCTTGCTGCTCAGTCCCTCTGTGCTGACCTTCCCCATGTCCAGGAAGGGGAGTGGGGACGATGAAATACAGAGAGGAGGAGACAGTCAGGGTACATTTGGGAGATGCAGGAGCACCAGCATTAATGGAAGTAAAGCCTGTTTTACATCGGGAGCTCAGAAAGTTGGTCTTTGATGTACTGGGACACAACAGGTCACCTGTTTCCACTACATCCCTGGATTTTTCTCCTCCTCTGATCTAGGTATCAAACCAATGATAGTCTTTTTTCTTCACCTCCAGCCTGCCTCCCATGTTACAGGGTGCTAGCTTAACTCCCCATAAAGGGACTGCCTTTGACCACATTCTTCTATCTCACAGAAATTACCTGAAAACAGTAACTGGAGTTTAGAAAATTAATTAACAAATTTTTAAAAAATTTTGCTTGTATCAGTGTATAATGCTAGGACCAGAAAAGCAAGAAAATATTTATGGTATTCACTTTTTTGGCATTGATTCAGCTCTAATCCCCATTTTTTTCCTTTCAGGGATATTATGATATAAATAGTGAAGTGTTTCTAAGTTTGCCTTGTATCCTTGGAACCAGTGGGGTGTCTGAAATCAACAAGACCACAGTGAGAGAAGAAACAGTGACTGAGAAGCTCCAAAGCAGCGCATCCTCCATCCATGGTCTCCAGCAACAGTTAAAACTTTGAGTCTGAAGTTTAGAGTTACCTACCTAAAAGGAAAGGTCGTTTACCAACATATATATATATATATATAGGGTCAAGAACTTCTGTATCTTATTATTTATCCCTACACATTGCTTGATTAAAGTTGGTGGTTCTTGGTTGACCTTGTAATTTAAATCCTTAGGTAGTTAGATAAGAATGCAAAAACAAATCTAACTTTTTCTTTGGTTCTTGAGATACGTATACTGTTCTTTAAACTTACAGCAGAGATAAACATTCATTTGTAATATGCATCATTTAAAAATTTTGTATCCTCAGCGAGCACATTTAGCACTTTGGGAATATTTTGAAAATCATACAGTTTTAAAAGAAAACTACCCTTTGACTCTTATAATAAACATCATAAGCTGAAGGCGCAGGATGAATTTCAAAATCTATACTAGCTCTACACTCAAAGGATCTAGTTTATATTATTAATATTTCTCCTTTAAAATACTGTTGGTAGTAATGGTA
Organism: Tragulus kanchil; assembly: GCA_022376925.1. Lineage (NCBI taxonomy): Eukaryota > Metazoa > Chordata > Mammalia > Artiodactyla > Tragulidae > Tragulus > Tragulus kanchil. Next base: position 64,672,421 of record JAIOJX010000006.1, on the reverse strand, counting down.
ATGAAGCATTCTGTTTTCCCTCTTCAAATTAATCAGCTACCAAAGAAATGGAAGAGAATTGTTTCCACTACATCCCTGGATTTTCTCCTCCTCTGATCTAGGTATCAAACCAATGATAGTCTTTTTTCTTCACCTCCAGCCTGCCTCCCATGTTACAGGGTGCTAGCTTAACTCCCCATAAAGGGACTGCCTTTGACCACATTCTTCTATCTCACAGAAATTACCTGAAAACAGTAACTGGAGTTTAGAAAATTAATTAACAAATTTTTAAAAAATTTTGCTTGTATCAGTGTATAATGCTAGGACCAGAAAAGCAAGAAAATATTTATGGTATTCACTTTTTTGGCATTGATTCAGCTCTAATCCCCATTTTTTTCCTTTCAGGGATATTATGATATAAATAGTGAAGTGTTTCTAAGTTTGCCTTGTATCCTTGGAACCAGTGGGGTGTCTGAAATCAACAAGACCACAGTGAGAGAAGAAACAGTGACTGAGAAGCTCCAAAGCAGCGCATCCTCCATCCATGGTCTCCAGCAACAGTTAAAACTTTGAGTCTGAAGTTTAGAGTTACCTACCTAAAAGGAAAGGTCGTTTACCAACATATATATATATATATATAGGGTCAAGAACTTCTGTATCTTATTATTTATCCCTACACATTGCTTGATTAAAGTTGGTGGTTCTTGGTTGACCTTGTAATTTAAATCCTTAGGTAGTTAGATAAGAATGCAAAAACAAATCTAACTTTTTCTTTGGTTCTTGAGATACGTATACTGTTCTTTAAACTTACAGCAGAGATAAACATTCATTTGTAATATGCATCATTTAAAAATTTTGTATCCTCAGCGAGCACATTTAGCACTTTGGGAATATTTTGAAAATCATACAGTTTTAAAAGAAAACTACCCTTTGACTCTTATAATAAACATCATAAGCTGAAGGCGCAGGATGAATTTCAAAATCTATACTAGCTCTACACTCAAAGGATCTAGTTTATATTATTAATATTTCTCCTTTAAAATACTGTTGGTAGTAATGGTAATGAAGCATTCTGTTTTCCCTCTTCAAATTAATCAGCTACCAAAGAAATGGAAGAGAATTGTACACACACTTTAAAATAGTAAAAAGGAAAATGAAATTTTTATATATGTGAACAAAAAGTGTAGCTTACTATCCGGTGAGACTGTCCTTTCTGGAATTTTCTGTAATCTCTTCCGGGGCTATATTATAATGTTGATCACCAGCATTTCAAGAACACACTGTGCCATAAGTGGAACCGTAGAGAAATCTGTATTTTCAGTGGAAACAGATTATGAATGAGAGCCAAGCTGTTTACTTTAAAGCTGAGATATGAGGCTTTCATAAAAGCCATCGGTCTTAGGGCAGTGGCTGAATGGGCTGACTGTCCTGAGCGTATCCTTTAACTCCTCCTGCAGAAATGATCCAGGGTGCTTACAGTGTGGTGATGAGTCGGTAACAACACCTTCCTTTGTGAAAGACAGCATATTATTATGAGTGTGACACACAACTGCTAGCAACAACTAATGTCAACACTTCTGTATTTCAGGCAGTGTGATGAGCACTTTATTGTTTTATTCCTCAGGATTATTTATTCATCCTCATGGTAAGACACTGAGGTATGGACTGTTAATCATCATTTATTTAGTGCCCAGGATCTCATGACTGAGGGACACTTACCATATAGCCTCTACTTTTTCTAAACACTAGAAGATGAAAAAGGCCTAAGAGCCAAAATAAGTTACCACAGGAGCCTAAACCTGGGGTTCTATACTCATATTCTCAAGTAGAATATGAGTAAGGTCTTTTTTTTCCTTCAACATAGTTTTTACAAGACTCATTCTTTGACGTCCCAGACCAGTCCTCAGCAAACAGCCTGGTGGAAGAGACTGTGGGCACTGACATAGGTGTTATTTAGCCATTCAGATAGGATAGACTGGGAGCCTGCTGTAAACCAGGTGCCATAGTAGGCACTGCAGGTACAGTGGTGAGTAAACCTGGACTTGGTACAGGCCCCCATGGTGCTTATAATCTAGAACGGGGACATAAGGATCAACTATCACAAGTGTACACTTGCAAGTATAATAAGTACTGTGTTATGAAGAAGTCCTAGGTGCTTTGAAAGCATATTATAGGTGAACCTAAGCCTGGTCAGGAGCTAGAAGCCAGTGGATTTTAAGGGCAGAGATATCTTGGGCAGAGAGCAAATAGTCAAACTAATGCTGATTTAGAATAATAATGGATGCTTATAATGATGGGCTTAAATCATAAAGTGAAATTATATTCAGTGTTCCATGTTTAAGATAATAGAAAAATAATATGCTGGCAAAGTTATAAAAACATTGGACATTTGAAGAAATGAGCATTATTCTGTGTAATTTTACTACGTGGGTAGGCTATTTTGGTGTTAATTATTATAGTATATCCTCATGGTCCTTTTGTATAGGACAATAGGAAAGTAAAACTAAAAGGACCATTTCTTGTGTTTTTAAACTAGCCTTTTCTAATACCAGAGACCTAATTATGCTCTTTAACCATAACCTAATTACCAAATACGGTATTAATGAACTGAATTAAATACATTATTTTTTTTTCGAATTTTTCATCTTCCTAAACTGAAACTCTCCCTATTAAACACTAACTCCTTATTCCACCTCCCCTGCCCCTGCCCCCTTAAATACATTATTTATAAAAGGCACATGTCAGTACAGTAACACTGAGTCTACTGTTATTCTAAGTATTGTGTTAGAATCTGAGCAGTCAAAGATGAGGAGTCGTAGTCCTGGCGCTGCAGAAGCCCACAGTAGTTCTATGAGATATTTCCTTGAATGTTCAGTTGTTGTAAGTTTATATGTAAGTCAGGAAGTAGCACCACCACCACCTCATTGTGAATTGGAGTTAATTGACATTCGTGATGCTTCTATTAACTTTCATTTTTTTCATCTTTCCAAAATCATGCATTCCCTCGTTAAGATTTTTAATGGGGCTTGGATTAAAATGCTTCTTTGATATTAGATAAATGCTTCTTTGATAATAGAGATAAATATTTTATTTTCCAATTTATACTGTATCAATAATTATTCTTAACTATAAAAAATAATGAATAAAATAAATTCTAACTTGAAAACCACCAAAAGATTCCTAATTTATTGAATGGAAGGAAATTTATTAAGATTGAGGAGACAGATTTCATAATGATTCATACAGTCCCCAGGACATAAGGATCAACTATCACAAGTGTACACTTGCAAGTATAATAAGTACTGTGTTATGAAGAAGTCCTAGGTGCTTTGAAAGCATATTATAGGTGAACCTAAGCCTGGTCAGGAGCTAGAAGCCAGTGGATTTTAAGGGCAGAGATATCTTGGGCAGAGAGCAAATAGTCAAACTAATGCTGATTTAGAATAATAATGGATGCTTATAATGATGGGCTTAAATCATAAAGTGAAATTATATTCAGTGTTCCATGTTTAAGATAATAGAAAAATAATATGCTGGCAAAGTTATAAAAACATTGGACATTTGAAGAAATGAGCATTATTCTGTGTAATTTTACTACGTGGGTAGGCTATTTTGGTGTTAATTATTATAGTATATCCTCATGGTCCTTTTGTATAGGACAATAGGAAAGTAAAACTAAAAGGACCATTTCTTGTGTTTTTAAACTAGCCTTTTCTAATACCAGAGACCTAATTATGCTCTTTAACCATAACCTAATTACCAAATACGGTATTAATGAACTGAATTAAATACATTATTTTTTTTTCGAATTTTTCATCTTCCTAAACTGAAACTCTCCCTATTAAACACTAACTCCTTATTCCACCTCCCCTGCCCCTGCCCCCTTAAATACATTATTTATAAAAGGCACATGTCAGTACAGTAACACTGAGTCTACTGTTATTCTAAGTATTGTGTTAGAATCTGAGCAGTCAAAGATGAGGAGTCGTAGTCCTGGCGCTGCAGAAGCCCACAGTAGTTCTATGAGATATTTCCTTGAATGTTCAGTTGTTGTAAGTTTATATGTAAGTCAGGAAGTAGCACCACCACCACCTCATTGTGAATTGGAGTTAATTGACATTCGTGATGCTTCTATTAACTTTCATTTTTTTCATCTTTCCAAAATCATGCATTCCCTCGTTAAGATTTTTAATGGGGCTTGGATTAAAATGCTTCTTTGATATTAGATAAATGCTTCTTTGATAATAGAGATAAATATTTTATTTTCCAATTTATACTGTATCAATAATTATTCTTAACTATAAAAAATAATGAATAAAATAAATTCTAACTTGAAAACCACCAAAAGATTCCTAATTTATTGAATGGAAGGAAATTTATTAAGATTGAGGAGACAGATTTTTCATAATGATTCATACAGTCCCCAGGATATTTACTTACTTCATTTTAAGTGACTCAACTCCACGATGAAGAGAACAGATTTTGTTAATTCTTTTCAAACTTTAAAAAATTATATTTAACAAGAAAACCTTTTGAAAAATGTATCTTCCAGTTGATAAAAGAAGAATTACTCTGCTTGAAGGTGCTTCAGGGTAAGCTGTGGCTTTAAGAATAGTTTGAAAACCACATATTTTTTAATGACAAAGAAGAGGTGTAGGGAAGGATAGACTGTCCTATAGTTTGGTCTGACTAAAACTGTATGCTTAACTAACCCAGTGTCCAAAGAAAGATACCTGTTAGACTGTTTCTAATACCAGATACCTAATTATGCTCTTGAACCGTAACCTAATTACCAGATACTGTATTAATGAACTGAATTAGTGTGTGTCAGTAAGTGTGAAGATATGTGCATCCACATATCTTCAGTTAGGCCCTCTTTGTTTATGTCATCTTCATTTAGATGCCAATTTAGAAGAAAATTAATACCACAGCCTGTTCCACAGTAGCACTAATAAGCATACTTCACGCAGTCAAACCCAAGTACCCTGGATGGCAGTGTACTTAGAAAAGTGGTGCTGATGTCCAATAATGACTAATACAAATGACCACGAGGAACTTTTAAGAGGTGATAGAAATTCAGTTAAGATAGAGTGCCTACTCTTTTTTTTTTTAAAAGATTTATTTATTTATTTATTTTGGCGGGGGTGGGATGGGGAGGGAGAGGAGCAGATGGGCTACTTTTATTGGTCTTTCATTTGTCTATTTTCATACATCTTTGTTCTTTGTTTTCCCATCGCCGTGGTGTCTGTTGTCGCAGAGCACTGACTCCGGGCGCATGCGCTCCAGAGCTCCGGCTCGGTAATTGGACACATCGGTCCAGCCGCTCCGCGGCACATGGGATCTTCCCAGGCCAGGGATCGAACCGGCACCCCTTACACTGCAAGGCGGTGTCCTTACCCACTGGACCACCAGGGAAGCCGAGTGCCTACTCTTGCACTGTACAAGACAAGGAGGATCTGAAACTGAGCCTGCCCTCAAAGACTTGGACTTTCATAGTAGAAAGGCTAGTACACACACCAAGGACAAGGAAGAAGTTAGCCTATAGTCTAGGCACAGTGGAGTTAATGACTTAGGCAATGGTTTCTTGTAAAAGAAATTACTGCCTGGCTTCCCGTGAAATGAGGGCTCTGCGCTTAGCCCTTGCCAATGTAGTTGGAAAACCACATATTTTTTAATGACAAAGAAGAGGTCTAGGGAAGGATAGACTGTCCTATAGTTTGGTCTGACTAAAACTGTATGCTTAACTAACCCAGTGTCCAAAGAAAGATACCTGTTAGACTGTTTCTAATACCAGATACCTAATTATGCTCTTGAACCGTAACCTAATTACCAGATACTGTATTAATGAACTGAATTAGTGTGTGTCAGTAAGTGTGAAGATATGTGCATCCACATATCTTCAGTTAGGCCCTCTTTGTTTATGTCATCTTCATTTAGATGCCAATTTAGAAGAAAATTAATACCACAGCCTGTTCCACAGTAGCACTAATAAGCATACTTCACGCAGTCAAACCCAAGTACCCTGGATGGCAGTGTACTTAGAAAAGTGGTGCTGATGTCCAATAATGACTAATACAAATGACCACGAGGAACTTTTAAGAGGTGATAGAAATTCAGTTAAGATAGAGTGCCTACTCTTTTTTTTTTTTTTAAAAGATTTATTTATTTATTTATTTTGGCGGGGGTGGGATGGGGAGGGAGAGGAGCAGATGGGCTACTTTTATTGGTCTTTCATTTGTCTATTTTCATACATCTTTGTTCTTTGTTTTCCCATCGCCGTGGTGTCTGTTGTCGCAGAGCACTGACTCCGGGCGCATGCGCTCCAGAGCTCCGGCTCGGTAATTGGACACATCGGTCCAGCCGCTCCGCGGCACATGGGATCTTCCCAGGCCAGGGATCGAACCGGCACCCCTTACACTGCAAGGCGGTGTCCTTACCCACTGGACCACCAGGGAAGCCGAGTGCCTACTCTTGCACTGTACAAGACAAGGAGGATCTGAAACTGAGCCTGCCCTCAAAGACTTGGACTTTCATAGTAGAAAGGCTAGTACACACACCAAGGACAAGGAAGAAGTTAGCCTATAGTCTAGGCACAGTGGAGTTAATGACTTAGGCAATGGTTTCTTGTAAAAGAAATTACTGCCTGGCTTCCCGTGAAATGAGGGCTCTGCGCTTAGCCCTTGCCAATGTAGTGTGCTGAACTTTTAAGCTTAAAAATGAAAACCGGAGAGACCCTGGGCACTGCCGAATGCAAACCTTTCGTCTTTAGCATCGGAAAAAACCTGAAGCCCGAGCTAGCCGTGTGCTTGCCCTCTATTATCACAAGGGCAAGTCAGTGACAGAACAGCTTTCTGACACCAGTCCAGAGTCTTCCCACTTATTGAATCAGTCGTTAAAGGTCACGGCAAGGTCTTCGTACTTCTTCCCTTCCCTGTGCCTGTTCTTTTAGTGTAAGGGCAACTGTGAAAGATCTGCCGATCTTACCAGGGTCTAGAATTTCCACCCACGGAACAGGGTTCCCTAGATCACGTTTGTCCTTATTTTCAAAACCTAAGCTAGCCTGCCAAGCCCTACCTACGGCTGACCTCGGAAGTGACGTAACGGAAGCGGAAGCGCTGGCGTGGAGGCCGACTTCCTGTTGCTAGAGGTGGGGGGGTGGGGGGCCGGTTTGTCTGTGTGCGATTGTGCGGGGCGGCCTGGGGCGGCCCCGGAACGGCTGACCCTCTCTTTGCGGGGACGGGAGTCGTGAGGCGGCCGCCATGGCGGGGTCGGAGAGCCAGCTCAAGAAAATGGTGTCCAAGGTGAGACTGCGGCGCGCCTGCCTCTCGGCGCGCACCCACCACTCCCTCTCGCACCGCTGGGGCCTGCCCGACCAGCCCAGCGAGGCTCCCGGGCGGGCCCGAAGCCTCAGGCAGCCCCCGGCCGCCGCCGCTGCCCCCAGGCCCGGGGCGCCTGTCGCCCGGGGCCGGCTTCCTCGCGCCGGGGTCCGCGGGAGGCGGCGACGGTCCACAATGGAGCGGAGCCGAGGCCGCCCGCCACCTGCCGCCCGCCCTCTCTTCGCGGAGAGAGTTTGTAGCAGTCTGTGGGGCAGGATAGTTTTCGTCTTAGTTTTTTTATCAACACAGGGAAGGGATTGTGGTTAAATCTCGGTCTTGGGCACTCCTCCACTCGTCTCCCAGTGTAACGCGCTTCCTCCTTCGCCCTTCCCTCCCGGCTTTCTGAGATTGTGACCTTTTCAGTTTATATTCTTCACGCAGCTCCATAGCCGACCCTGCGGGAGATAGTAACCATTGGTTGAATTGGCTCAATTATAAATAACAACGTCCTGAGACGCTCACTATCTCTGGTGAAATGAAAGTTCATTACCATTTTAGAGACTTTGACTTGCTTAGAGTAATTACCTTTAATTGTATGCTGCTTGTAAAGCCAGTTTATTTGCTTTGAAATTTTTCATCTTAACAGTTCAAGACCGGTGCGTATTTTCCCTTTTAAAAAAATGCATGTAGGCATTTTGTCTCTAAAGCCGTGAATTATTTTGACAGCTACGTAAAATATGGCACCTGATACCAAGGTGAACTGGGTGGTTTTATGGTTTTATGTTTTTTCAGTTTATCAGAACCAACTGGAATAAGATGCATATGAAGCAGTTGAGAGTTCAGTATCTTCCAGTTAAACAAGTTAGCATTAGATACTTTTGTTAAAATAAGAGTGGTAGAAAGTGAAGTAGTTTAAACAGTTTTCAACATTATTAAAACACATTATTACGTGTGAACGTATTTCTTTGAAAAATATACTTTTTCCTCCAGTAAAATCGTCCCCATAATGTTTTGATCGAAGAGCAAATAATCTAAAGCGAAATGGATGATTTTTGAAATAAAGCTTCTTTTGATTTTTCTAATCGTTTCTTCTAGGCATCTGATTTTCTTTTTTTTTTTTTGTAATTGAGATGTAGTTGATTTGATTTTCTTAAAGTAGAATTGTTTTTAATTGTATAGGAAATTATAAACAGCTCTAGGAAATTGGGGCCCAGAGCTATATTGTAATATTTATATATTACTTTTTAATAAGTATGTTGTTTGATGTAAATGGTTCCATACCATTTTTTAAAAATCTTTCAATTGATAGCATTGCACTAAGGTTTATTCCCTCATGTATTTGTATGAAAGTATCTAGACAAGGACAAGAATATTCGAGTATTGGTTTTGGATTTTAAAAGCTATAAGTTTCCTAAACTTTCTTTGCCATCAAAGACAGAGGCAAGACATCTTTGAAAGATAGTTTATACCTCCATTTGCCATCTCCTCCCTCCACCCCCTTTATAAGCAAAGAACAGAAAAGGGCAGAGGTGGGAAAGAGCATTTGTGTTTCATTTGGTTCTTGATCCAATATCTGAAAAATGGAGTCTCTCACAAGTGGTGATGTCACTTCTGAGATCTGGCATCTTTTCTGTCCAGCTTGTTAGTAGATAGATAGGTGGGAATAGTAAGTGGGATCATAGAGGCTATTTGTGGAGGTTTTTGTCCTAGTGGCAGACAAGCTTCAGTTTAGCCTTTCAGTTGGATGTGTCCAGCACAGGCATTGGTAGTTGGGACCCTGTACACGTTGCTAGGATGATGGTCCTTTACTCTTAGCTGACTGTGGGATCTCCACCACCCGTCATATTACTTTGGGACACCTGCTTTGACTTGCATCTTTTTTGAAGTGCAATTGACATACTACATTACATTATCTTTTAATATATTATTAAAAGTTATTTTTTTCCTTTTCAGCAACTTTTTTAGCTTCCAACTTAAATAGAGCTTTGAGTTTAACATCCTTCTCTGTCATCATCTTTGTAATGCATTTCACACTGTTTTAGATTCTAGGGATACAATAGTGAACGGTCAGACAAAAAACTCTGTAGCTCTGGAATTTCAGTTCTCATAGAAGGCAATAAACAACTCAGTAAGTGCATTAAGTAACATGTTAGAGGGGTTTAAGTAGAAAAGCAGAGCAAGAAAGGGTGATGGAGTGCTCCCATGTGAGGGCAATTCTATAGAATAGTGAAAGAAGATCTTCCTGAGGTCTGTCTGAGCGGAGACCTTTTCTTAAAGTAGAATTTTTTAATATTTAAAACAGCTCTAGGAAATTGGGGCCCAGAGCTATATTGTAATATTTATATATTACTTTTTAATAAGTATGTTGTTTGATGTAAATGGTTCCATACCATTTTTAAAAATCTTTCAATTGATAGCATTGCACTAAGGTTTATTCCCTCATGTATTTGTATGAAAGTATCTAGACAAGGACAAGAATATTCGAGTATTGGTTTTGGATTTTAAAAGCTATAAGTTTCCTAAACTTTCTTTGCCATCAAAGACAGAGGCAAGACATCTTTGAAAGATAGTTTATACCTCCATTTGCCATCTCCTCCCTCCACCCCCTTTATAAGCAAAGAACAGAAAAGGGCAGAGGTGGGAAAGAGCATTTGTGTTTCATTTGGTTCTTGATCCAATATCTGAAAAATGGAGTCTCTCACAAGTGGTGATGTCACTTCTGAGATCTGGCATCTTTTCTGTCCAGCTTGTTAGTAGATAGATAGGTGGGAATAGTAAGTGGGATCATAGAGGCTATTTGTGGAGGTTTTTGTCCTAGTGGCAGACAAGCTTCAGTTTAGCCTTTCAGTTGGATGTGTCCAGCACAGGCATTGGTAGTTGGGACCCTGTACACGTTGCTAGGATGATGGTCCTTTACTCTTAGCTGACTGTGGGATCTCCACCACCCGTCATATTACTTTGGGACACCTGCTTTGACTTGCATCTTTTTTGAAGTGCAATTGACATACTACATTACATTATCTTTTAATATATTATTAAAAGTTATTTTTTTCCTTTTCAGCAACTTTTTTAGCTTCCAACTTAAATAGAGCTTTGAGTTTAACATCCTTCTCTGTCATCATCTTTGTAATGCATTTCACACTGTTTTAGATTCTAGGGATACAATAGTGAACGGTCAGACAAAAAACTCTGTAGCTCTGGAATTTCAGTTCTCATAGAAGGCAATAAACAACTCAGTAAGTGCATTAAGTAACATGTTAGAGGGGTTTAAGTAGAAAAGCAGAGCAAGAAAGGGTGATGGAGTGCTCCCATGTGAGGGCAATTCTATAGAATAGTGAAAGAAGATCTTCCTGAGGTCTGTCTGAGCAGAGACCTGAAAGAGGTGAGGAAGCAAACTGGTACAGTCTGGAGGAAGAACATTCCAGGAAGAAGGAAAAACAAGCTCAAGGGCCCTGAGACCGAAGCTTGTTGGGCATGATAGAGAACAACAAAGGGAAGTAAAGGGACTGGGCTGGAGTGAGCAAGGGCAAACTGCTGCTGGATAAAGGGGTGGTGGGTTTTGGAGGGTCATGCAGGCCACTATCAGCATTTTGGCCTGTGTGTGGAGTGTAGTGGGACTGCTTCAACAGGATGTCTCAAGCTGCTGTGCTGAGACCAGACTGAGAGGCTTCAGGGGAATGGAGCGAGAGGCACCTCTCAAAAGGCGGTTGTATACTGAGAACCTCAGTGTATCTATGAAGGTAGTGAGAAGTGATCAGATTCTGGAGATTTTTGAACATAGAGCTAATGGGATTTTCTGACGGACTCACTGTGGATGTGTAGGAAACAGAGGCATCCAGTTTAATGTCAGTTTTTGTGCTGAGCAGCTAGAAGGATATAGATACGAAAGTATGTAAGAGACAGACTTGAGCAGAAGATAAAGGGTTCAATTCTGATGATAAGTTTGACTTTCATTAGACATCTCAGTGGAGATATCAAATTAGCAATTGCCTAAACATGTCTGGAGTTGAGGAAAATAGAATTTTTAAGTTTGGGAGTTGTCAGTCTATAAAGGGTATTTTGAGCCATGCATGGAGGTCACCACTGGAGAGAGTTTAGACTAAGAAGAGGACCAGGGACTGAGATTATTAAAAGTTATTTTTCCTTTTCAGCAACTTTTTTAGCTTCCAACTTAAATAGAGCTTTGAGTTTAACATCCTTCTCTGTCATCATCTTTGTAATGCATTTCACACTGTTTTAGATTCTAGGGATACAATAGTGAACGGTCAGACAAAAAACTCTGTAGCTCTGGAATTTCAGTTCTCATAGAAGGCAATAAACAACTCAGTAAGTGCATTAAGTAACATGTTAGAGGGGTTTAAGTAGAAAAGCAGAGCAAGAAAGGGTGATGGAGTGCTCCCATGTGAGGGCAATTCTATAGAATAGTGAAAGAAGATCTTCCTGAGGTCTGTCTGAGCAGAGACCTGAAAGAGGTGAGGAAGCAAACTGGTACAGTCTGGAGGAAGAACATTCCAGGAAGAAGGAAAAACAAGCTCAAGGGCCCTGAGACCGAAGCTTGTTGGGCATGATAGAGAACAACAAAGGGAAGTAAAGGGACTGGGCTGGAGTGAGCAAGGGCAAACTGCTGCTGGATAAAGGGGTGGTGGGTTTTGGAGGGTCATGCAGGCCACTATCAGCATTTTGGCCTGTGTGTGGAGTGTAGTGGGACTGCTTCAACAGGATGTCTCAAGCTGCTGTGCTGAGACCAGACTGAGAGGCTTCAGGGGAATGGAGCGAGGCCCCTCTCAAAAGGCGGTTGTATACTGAGAACCTCAGTGTATCTATGAAGGTAGTGAGAAGTGATCAGATTCTGGAGATTTTTGAACATAGAGCTAATGGGATTTTCTGACGGACTCACTGTGGATGTGTAGGAAACAGAGGCATCCAGTTTAATGTCAGTTTTTGTGCTGAGCAGCTAGAAGGATATAGATACGAAAGTATGTAAGAGACAGACTTGAGCAGAAGATAAAGGGTTCAATTCTGATGATAAGTTTGACTTTCATTAGACATCTCAGTGGAGATATCAAATTAGCAATTGCCTAAACATGTCTGGAGTTGAGGAAAATAGAATTTTTAAGTTTGGGAGTTGTCAGTCTATAAAGGGTATTTTGAGCCATGCATGGAGGTCACCACTGGAGAGAGTTTAGACTAAGAAGAGGACCAGGGACTGAGCCCTGGGGCTCAGTCATACTAAGATCAAAGGTCAGGAGAAGAGAAGGAGCCAGCAAAGACACTGAGAAGGGGCAGCCACAGAGATGGGGAAAAAGAATGTTTTGTTTCTCCTCTCATTTTTTTTTTTAAAAGTGCATGAGTTCTTTCTTGTCTAAGTGTTCTTATTTCATAGCTACAATATCATTTGTTCTTTCTTTGACATTTTTAATACTGGTTCTTTTTGAAGTTTTCTTCTATTCCTTGCATTATTTTTATTCTTAGTTCCTTCTTTTCTGTTTGTTTCGGTCTGTAACATGCTTCTTGGAAACTTCCTTTTGGAATAGCTGACTGTTCCTTTTTAGGAGAGGAACGCTAAAAGCTGGTTAAAAGCTTTGTGTGCATGAATGGAGCTTGTCAACTGGAGCTTCAGGGTGTTGTGAACAGATGGGGATCCCCATCTCTTGATTTCCTAATCTGCTCAGAGCTGTAAGCAAGCTTCTTAGATTTCCTGGACTGGAGTGGTACAAGGCAGGGGCATGAGAATACAATACAGCACATGCTAAATTGCAGAAGAGTTGGTATTAACAGTATATGCTAGAGAGAGATCCTTAGGGGCTAAAGGGAAAGAGATGTGATTTAGGTCTTTGAGAGTGATTGCGATTTGATTTAGTGGAGAGCATTTTTTGACTTGGAAAAAGACCTCAAATGGAGATAAAGTTTTGAATAGGTGAGGAGAAAGCTACTGATGTTCTTTCAGCCTTTATTGTTACTGATTAGTCAGAACCATTATACTTTTAAGAAAAATACTATTAAGAAAATAAGTTAAAAAGTTAAACTAGCAGTGTAATTTGTGCATTGGTTTTAAACTAAATACATTTTTGATTTTTCCTTTTCAGTACAAATACAGAGACCTAACTGTACGTGAAACTGTTAACGTTATTACTTTATACAAAGATCTCAAACCTGTATTGGATTCATATGGTGAGTTTATATATAAAAATGTCGAGTCAGAGTTTACTCTTTCTGTTAATAATTGTAGATTTCCCATTTTCCTTTTGAGTTTGTTGGTTTTTTCATTGTGGAACTGAACCTTCACCTAAAAAAAGTATTGGGGGCATAGGAAATGACAATATTTAGAGGTGTTTTTTAATCGTTCTGGCCCCACCAATCCTAATGTAATCTTTCCAACCCTGTCTCCTTATATACCCCTACTGTGCCAGGGCCTGGGGATACCCATGCTGCCTCCTGCCATTTGTGAGGCCCCTGGCTAGGAGGGCAGAGAGTTGACTTCTGTAGCTGAGATTCACTCTAAACTCCATCCACCCCAAGGGTTTTGTAGACAGGAGCCTGGTGGAGAGCTGGTAGGCAGAAGAAGGGGACTCAATCCTGAACCTCCTGAACAACAAAAGTCAGCAGTCCTCTCCCAAACTAGAGCCCAGGTCTCCCTCCTGTCTACATGCTGCACTGTGGTATATAGATCTGCAGAAAGATTAGAATTGATTTTAAAATGGCTTCATTGGGGTGATAAAGTGACTAAGGCTAGAAAGTTATGCTAAGTGTATAGTTTCTATTGAATACTGAAAGAATAAATGATCAAAAGTGACAAAGACTGCAACATCATTGACCAAATAGCTCTGTGTAGCTGGACCACAGTCTAAACCATTGTCATCAGTATGTTTATAGAGTAAATGTAATCCTAAAATTAAATAAGGTAGTCTTTTTAAAACACAAAATCAGAGTAAATTATAACACGTTATAAGTGTTGATAGTTGGTAAAAGGACTGAGGTCAGTGGTATAGACCTGTGTTCTTGTACTGTACATTATAGCTTTTTCCCTGTGTAGTACAGTGTTAACTCCAAATTGTTGTTATAAAAAATAGCAGTCCATGGAATAAAAATTATGTGCCCTGTTTATTGAGTCTGTTACAGGTAAGAAAACTTGTGTGATATAAGAAATAGTTGAATTTTAAAAAGATGTGTGGGGCTTCCCTTGTTTCTCAGTGGATAAGAACCCGTCTGCCAATGCAGGAGACACAGGTTTGATCCCTGATCCGGGAAGATCCCACATACCTCAGAGCAGCTAAACCCAAACATCAGCAAAGACCCAGCACAGCCAAAAATAAATAAATTAAAAAAAAAAAAAAAAAAAGATGTGTGAAAACTTTCTTCCTCTTTAATACTGTAGGATACTACATTTGGATTGAGAATGACAGTTGAGTGGGAGTAAACATCTGAGAAATCCGAAATTTAATGCTATTAGGTTAATATTTTTAAAAGTGAAAATATTCATCGTTCAGTCGTGTCCAACTTTGTGACCTTATGGACTATAGCCCTCCAGGCTCCTCTGTCCATGGAATTCTCCAGACAAGAATACTGGAATGGGTTGCCATGTCCTCCTCCAGGGAGTCTTCCTGACCCAGAGATTGAACCCAGGTCTCCTGCATGCAGGTGGATTCTTTACCAGCAAAGCCACCAGGGGAACAATTACTGGTGATGTTTAAGTCATGTTGGTTAGGGACTCAGAGCTCATATTTATTGATATTGAGCATTCACATATATTTTCCCAGGTAATTCATAGTATCTTTACTCATGCAAAAACTGATCCCATTAAGTGCATCTACACAGGATATCTTATTATTGGAAAAAATGTTTGAACATTAGCACATTAGTGCCTTTCAAGGATAATAATGCATTTTAGCCATTGTTTCTGAAAGAAACTTATGTGGGAGTATCTGTCAAAATGCTTATTGACTAACTCATTATTCTCACCTTCCAGTTTTTAATGATGGCAGTTCCAGGGAACTAATGAACCTTACTGGGACAATTCCTGTGCCTTATAGAGGTAAACGCTGTATGTGATTTGTGTTTCCAGCATAGATCCATTTTAATTCATTATTTAGTTGCCAAAGAATTGTATGTAAATTAAGCTTGCTTTCTTGTGACTTTCATGATAATACAGAAACTTTAACTTCTGATTGAACTTCATTTGGTGGCAGCACCTAACATTTTCAGCCCCCTACCCCTTCCTTGCAAAGATATATCAACAAATAAGTGCCAGGAGCACTGTGTTTTATAGAATCAGAGGATCTTAGAACTAGAAAGGGATCTTAGATGGCTCCTAGTTGAGCCTCCCATCCTATTCAAGCTTATCTGACAGTGGGAAGCTGAATAATGTAGTGAGTAAGAAAGAGGCTTTACAGAGCAGAGTAGGGTTTTAGTTCTTGCTTTATAATCTTAGCTTTGTGGCGGTGGGCATCTATAACATTTGGATGATGGTTCTAACTCAAAGATCAATTCACTTGTAATAACATATGTTGTAAAGAACTTAGCACAGAGGCTAGTGTATAATAAACAGATATCAAGATTAGCTACTATTATGGCTACAGTACTGATGGTGGATAATTACGTCTCGGTTAGCCAGTCAGCCATCCTCTGCTGGAATACTTAAAACTATAATGGAGTATTCAGCTCTGTAAGCAACTGTCTTGTTTTTGGAGAGCACTGTTGGGTAATTGTTCCTTGCGACTAGCTAACACTGTGCCTGTGACCTACCCATTGATTTTGTATGGTACCCGCTCTGCATAGGGGTAAAGGCTAGAGATACAAAGGTGGATAAAGGATATACTGCCTCTGGAAGAGCACACACAAATAGAGGAAACGGGGGATGAATAGATATTTCTACTATTCTCTACCTGCTATAGAATAAGAAAATGTAAGTGTGCTGTGAGATTACAGAGGAGAACAAGAACATGTAGGAAGGTCATCGAGAAATGATGTTCAAACTTGGTAGTAAAGAAACAGTCAGCTGTTCCAGGCAGAAGGAGAAAACACTTGAGCATTAGCATTTTATGGAACGGGTGTGAATAAAGTTCAGGATGACTGACTTTACCTTTGCCCCAGGAAGTAAGTTCTGGGGAGGAAATAGGTATGTGTGGAAAGCAGGAGGCAGAAAACTATTGTAGACATAATTAAAGACCTTATTTTTTTCTTCTAGTTTTATTGAGGTGTTATTGATACATAGCACTGTATAAGTTTAAGCTGTACAGTGTAATGATTTGATTTCATATATCAAGAAATTACCACAGTAAGTTTAGTGAACATCCATCATCTCATAGATAAAGTTAGAGAAATCCCTTGTGGTGTGTACTCGCTTAATTTTCATGTGTAAATACAGCAGTGCTCAGGACATGTATCTTGTACCTTACTTTCCTAGCTACCTTTTTACTCCATAAGCTTATCTGACAGTGGGAAGCTGTTAGTGAGTAAGAAAGAGGCTTTACAGAGCAGAGTAGGGTTTTAGTTCTTGCTTTATAATCTTAGCTTTGTGGCGGTGGGCATCTATAACATTTGGATGATGGTTCTAACTCAAAGATCAATTCACTTGTAATAACATATGTTGTAAAGAACTTAGCACAGAGGCTAGTGTATAATAAACAGATATCAAGATTAGCTACTATTATGGCTACAGTACTGATGGTGGATAATTACGTCTCGGTTAGCCAGTCAGCCATCCTCTGCTGGAATACTTAAAACTATAATGGAGTATTCAGCTCTGTAAGCAACTGTCTTGTTTTTGGAGAGCACTGTTGGGTAATTGTTCCTTGCGACTAGCTAACACTGTGCCTGTGACCTACCCATTGATTTTGTATGGTACCCGCTCTGCATAGGGGTAAAGGCTAGAGATACAAAGGTGGATAAAGGATATACTGCCTCTGGAAGAGCACACACAAATAGAGGAAACGGGGGATGAATAGATATTTCTACTATTCTCTACCTGCTATAGAATAAGAAAATGTAAGTGTGCTGTGAGATTACAGAGGAGAACAAGAACATGTAGGAAGGTCATCGAGAAATGATGTTCAAACTTGGTAGTAAAGAAACAGTCAGCTGTTCCAGGCAGAAGGAGAAAACACTTGAGCATTAGCATTTTATGGAACGGGTGTGAATAAAGTTCAGGATGACTGACTTTACCTTTGCCCCAGGAAGTAAGTTCTGGGGAGGAAATAGGTATGTGTGGAAAGCAGGAGGCAGAAAACTATTGTAGACATAATTAAAGACCTTATTTTTTTCTTCTAGTTTTATTGAGGTGTTATTGATACATAGCACTGTATAAGTTTAAGCTGTACAGTGTAATGATTTGATTTCATATATCAAGAAATTACCACAGTAAGTTTAGTGAACATCCATCATCTCATAGATAAAGTTAGAGAAATCCCTTGTGGTGTGTACTCGCTTAATTTTCATGTGTAAATACAGCAGTGCTCAGGACATGTATCTTGTACCTTACTTTCCTAGTACTTATTTTATATGTGGAAGTTTGTACCTTTTGACTCTCTTCGTGCAGTTTACCCCTTCCCCTAATCCTCACCTCTGATACCACAAGTCTGATCTCTTTTTCTGTGTTTGTTTGCTTATTTGTGTGTGTTTGAAGAATAATTATGAAGAATTATTTGTTTGAAGAATATTAATGTTATAATAATACAACATGTGTTTGATATTTCCATACATTTCAAAATAAGATAGATGGTAAGTCTAGTTCCCATCTGTCACAATACAGAACATTGTATAATCATTGACTTCATCGCCTCACTATACATTTCATACCCATGACTGATTTATTTGTGGCTGGAAGTTTGTACCTTTTGATCTCCCTCACTTATTTCTCTCCTCCCACCTTTCTCCCCTCTGGCAGCCGCCTGTTTGTTCTTTGTATCTATGGATCTGTTTCTGTTTTGTTTGTACACTTGTAGTGTTTTTTTCAATTCCACATATAAGTGAAATCATCCAATACTTGCCTTTCTCTGCTTGACTTAGTTAACATAATATTCTGTAGGTCCATCCTTGTCACAAATGGCAAGATTTTATTCTTTTTTACAGCTCAGTAATATTCCATTATATATTTTTATGCCACAACTTTATCCATTAATCTATCAGTAGATATTTAGGTTGCTTCCGTATCTTGCTGTTGTAAATAATGTTGCAGTGAAATTGGAGTGCATATAGCTTTTCAAACTAGTGTTTTCATTTTCTTAAGATAAATACCCAGAAGTAAAATTGCTTGATTGTTTTGGTAGTTCTGTTTTTCATTTTTAAGGAATCTCCATACTGTTTTCCATAGTGGCTGCACTAGTTTATGTTCCTACCAATACACAAGGGTTCCCTTTTTTAATGTAAATTTTATCTAAACTAAACTTTTGTTCCCTTACTATTTTTTGTATGGGCGCAGTTTTATAAACATAGCACTGTATAAGTTTAAGCTGTACAGTGTAATGATTTGATTTCATATATCAAGAAATTACCACAGTAAGTTTAGTGAACATCCATCATCTCATAGATAAAGTTAGAGAAATCCCTTGTGGTGTGTACTCGCTTAATTTTCATGTGTAAATACAGCAGTGCTCAGGACATGTATCTTGTACCTTACTTTCCTAGTACTTATTTTATATGTGGAAGTTTGTACCTTTTGACTCTCTTCGTGCAGTTTACCCCTTCCCCTAATCCTCACCTCTGATACCACAAGTCTGATCTCTTTTTCTGTGTTTGTTTGCTTATTTGTGTGTGTTTGAAGAATAATTATGAAGAATTATTTGTTTGAAGAATATTAATGTTATAATAATACAACATGTGTTTGATATTTCCATACATTTCAAAATAAGATAGATGGTAAGTCTAGTTCCCATCTGTCACAATACAGAACATTGTATAATCATTGACTTCATCGCCTCACTATACATTTCATACCCATGACTGATTTATTTGTGGCTGGAAGTTTGTACCTTTTGATCTCCCTCACTTATTTCTCTCCTCCCACCTTTCTCCCCTCTGGCAGCCGCCTGTTTGTTCTTTGTATCTATGGATCTGTTTCTGTTTTGTTTGTACACTTGTAGTGTTTTTTTCAATTCCACATATAAGTGAAATCATCCAATACTTGCCTTTCTCTGCTTGACTTAGTTAACATAATATTCTGTAGGTCCATCCTTGTCACAAATGGCAAGATTTTATTCTTTTTTACAGCTCAGTAATATTCCATTATATATTTTTATGCCACAACTTTATCCATTAATCTATCAGTAGATATTTAGGTTGCTTCCGTATCTTGCTGTTGTAAATAATGTTGCAGTGAAATTGGAGTGCATATAGCTTTTCAAACTAGTGTTTTCATTTTCTTAAGATAAATACCCAGAAGTAAAATTGCTTGATTGTTTTGGTAGTTCTGTTTTTCATTTTTAAGGAATCTCCATACTGTTTTCCATAGTGGCTGCACTAGTTTATGTTCCTACCAATACACAAGGGTTCCCTTTTTTAATGTAAATTTTATCTAAACTAAACTTTTGTTCCCTTACTATTTTTTGTATGGCGCAGTTCCTAAGCCTCAGTAATTATGGAAAAATCATTTTCATAAGCAAAGAATACTAGGTGGTGGAAATAAAGTTATGTTTTTATATATTAAGATATATCCTATTGGAGCTTTTTTTTTCATTTTAGAAGTAAAACATTTGGGGTAAAAATTAAATCTTAAGTCTCATTAACTGATTTCTTCAAGAGAATTATACTTGTATGAAATGACACTGTTTCTAAGCGAGAGAAATGTGTCTGAATTATGTTAGGTGTTTCATATTGTTGCTTGGGACATTGGGCTTTGAGTTTAGTAAGAAAAGTCTTTGATTTATGTTCAGTAAATTAACTCTGTTGAATCCTTTGAAACACTCTTCATTTTGACTATATGTAGTCAAATTTCTCAACTGAGAGAGATTCTGTTACATAAAGCAAAGAGAAGGACATGTCATCATTGATTCTGAAACTACCTCTGAAAAGCCATACTCACTGGTCAGGCTCTGACTACCAGTCAGCATCTGTCTGACAGTTGGATTAGGTCTTAGAGTCTGACCTTTGGCAGGGCAGTTACAAGTGTAGCTTATATTGCTTTCTGATAAGACTCCATTATCTCTGGTCTTTCCAGTGAATTTTATTAACTGAAGTGACAGAAGTCAAATAACAAAGAATGCCTCGAACGAAAAGATAATTTGTCAGTAGTATTTTTACAGCAGTAAGCAGACACTGTAGAGTAGTTATCAGTTGACTCCTTATTCCTTCTCATGTATTTTACAAACTGAACATTTGAGGAACTGATCTTAAACAGAACTTTGAAACATACACTATTTGCTGTGATTTTTTTTTTAAAGTGTTGCTTAGTTGTAGCTGTTGCTTGCTTACCTAGTAAGGCATTATTGAAAAATAATAAAAATAGAGTAACTGAAGTTTCTCTTTCTCTTTCAGGTAATACATATAATATTCCAATATGCCTGTGGCTGCTGGACACATACCCGTATAATCCCCCTATCTGTTTTGTTAAGCCTACGAGCTCAATGACTATTAAAACAGGAAAGCATGTGGATGCTAATGGGAAGATATATCTTCCTTATCTACATGAATGGAAACATGTGAGTATTAATGGTATTCTGTGAATTCCTTGTATTTTGTATATTTGTTCATGAGCATCTGCTTTATGTTAACACTCAAGGAGGATTAAAGGAGGATAAATTCATATCAGATTAACTAATCACCAAGCTGGGTAATTGAAAAAGACTTTAAAAGAAACATGTCTTATATTCCTATAGAGCTTGGTAGTTTACAGAACATGTATAGTCACTATTTTATTTGCTTGAGTTGAACCTTTATAAATACTTGATAGAATTAACATATGGGAAGTACATTTTAAAAAATAGTATACCTGTGGCATTTATTTGTGACACTGTTCACATCTCATTACTCAAAGTGTTCAAGTCTAGAAGTGATAGGAAGGGTTTCCCTGGTGGTCCAGTGGGTAAAGAGACCACCTTGCAGTGCAAGGGGCACCAGTTCAATCCCGGCCTGGGAAGATCCCACATGCCACAGAGCGGCTGGACCAGTGTGTCCAGTTACAAGCCAGCACTCTGGAGTGCATGCGCCCAGAACCAGTGCTCTGCAGCAAGAGAGGCCACTGCCATGGGAGGCCCACACACGCCGAAGAATAAAGATGGATGAAAATAAACAAATAAAAAACCAATAAAAGTGGCCAAAATTAAAAGAAAAAAAAAATAACAGGAAGAAACTCCTGATGGTGTAGCTCTGACAACTTCTATCCAGAAAACAAACAAACAAAAAGCTAGCAAAGCCAAACGAAGTACAACCACCATCTGTGGAAGGCTGTAGAGGACAATAAGGCGATGAGGACTGGAAGGGCCAAGGTTCTATGGAGAAGGAAGCTGCAGAGAGATGAATCAGCATTCTGCCAGTTTTCCCTAAGGGTGTTTACTGATTGTTAGTGCAAAGTGAGAGTCCGAGAATCTGGGCAGAGGGTTTTAGCCAGAAGCAAAGAGGACTGAAGAGTTTCTGACAGTCTCTCAGGGCTCAGAAGACCACAGTTGTATGTCCTCTGCAAGCACTTTAGGAGCCAAGATTTAAGAGAAAAGGAAGCGCTTCTACAAAGAAGTGAGCCATATCATCTGAGCTTCCCTCTCAAGGCATCGGCTGAATTCCTAAATTTCAAAGATGTGATGTTAAAGCTAGGCAGAGAGTGCCACTGAAAAATAGAGCCAAGTTCTCAGCAGTCTTAGAATGTGGAAGCAGTAGGAGTTGGAAAGCTTATTGAAGAGGAGGGGTAGAAGTAAACACCGTAGATTATTTTCTGGGGGGGGCGGAGTTGAGGAGGGAGGGGGCCAAGCGGGCCACTTCTATTGGTCTTTCATGTATCTATTTTCATCCATCTTTGTTCTTTGGCCCACGTGGGCCTCCCATCGCAGTGGCCTCTATTGTCACAGAGCACTGGCTCTGGGCGCATGCGCTCCAGAGCTCCGGCTCGGTAATTGGACACATCAGTCCAGCCGCTCTGTGGCACGTGGGATCTCAGGCTAGGGATCGAACCGGCGCCCCTTGCACTGCAAGGCAGTGTCCTTACCCACTGGACCACCGGGGAAGCCCCACCCTAGATTCTTAGTTGGCACACTGGAGGAGCACACCCTGTGAGAACTCAGGCCGAATCAGCTCTGTGAAACTCCAGCCTTGAATCAGCTCAGGCCCTCAGTATATTAAGGTGATTTTCACAATATGTGACAGCTATAAGATAGAGTGGACTGTAGCTGGAGGAAGATAGTATATAGAGCCTGTATTGTTATTTATGAACGGTGTCCAGCATAAATTTAAAATTATCACGTACGTCAAGAGATAGGACAAAGAGGGAGAAAGACAGTAGAAATAGACCCCCGGACCACCCCCAGGTAACAGTTACCTGACACAGACTTGAAAATGGTTGTGATTAGCGTGTTCAAGATGGAAAATTATATTACTATAATTATATTAAAAGTGAACCAGTAGAAATTTTAGAACTGAAAAATAGAATAATGGACACTTAAAAACTTAATAGGTGGGTTTAGTAGCAGATTGCACTCAGAAGAACAGAGAATAAAGGAACTATCATGTGAATACTTATATTTTTAATGCTAGAAATAAATCTTACAAAAGATGTACATGTCCATTATGGAGAAAATTTTAAATTTTATTGAGAGATAGCAAAGAAGACATAAGTCAAAAGGAGGATAAATTCACATGAGTTAAATAATCACTGAGCTGGGTAATTGAAAAGAGCGCTTTAAAAGAAGCATGTCTTAATGAATACAAAAGTTCTGTTACATGTATACAATGGAGTACTTTTCAGCTGTAAAAAGAAATGCAGAAGAATCAGTCCTAATGAGGTGACCGGATCTAGAACCTATCATAAAAAGTGAAGTAGGTCAAACAGAAGGACAAGTACAATATACTAACACATATATATGGAATCTAGTAGGATGGTAATGATGGCACATGCAGAGAAGTGATGGATAAACAGAAATGGACAGTGTGGGGAATGAACAGTGGGTAGGAGGCGTAAAGGAAGCAGCATGAAAACCTGTACTATCATATGTGAATAAAATAGCTATAGTCATTGCTCTGTGAGAAAAGGGGATCCTGCAGGGGTGCTGTGTGACAGTCTGGAGGGGTGGGATGGAGGGATATACATATGACTAGGAACATACATCTGTCTGGGAACATACATATCTGTAAACAACAAAATTCTGTAAAAGTTAAAAGTAAAATAAAAGTTTTTTTAAAAAAAAAGAAGAAGCATGTCTTACATTCCTATAGAGCTTGGTAGTTTACAGAACACATGTAGTCACTATTTTATTCTTGGATGGGAAGACTCAGTATTATACAGTCTCTTCAGTTTGTAGTACCTCTACAAACTGAACTATTTCCTACGGGAAGTTTTTGTTTATGTATTTGTTTCTTAATTTTGTGCACTTGATAAGCTCAATCTAAAATTTATGTGGAAATTCAAAAGAATAAAAATAGCCAAGAATAAGATGGAAGGGACTTGTCCTACAGATATCAAAATGTTAGTAATTAAGATGGCATGCGATTGTCAGAGAAATAATCAAATGGACAGATGGAACATAATAAATAAACCAGAAGAAAGGTCTACCATGTAGGCATATGTTGGAGGTGTTGCAGACTTGATTCCATACCACTGCAATAAAGTGAAATATTGCAATAAAGTAAGTCACACCAATTGCATGATTTCCCAGTGCATATAAGAGTTTGTTTATACTCTACTGTGGTCTGTTAAGTGTGCAATAAAATTATGTCTAAAAAACAAATGTTTGTACCTTAGTTAGATAGACTTTATTGTATCCTATAATAGGGCATGATAGAATATGAGAAAGGATTCTATGTATGCATAACTGAATCATGTTGCTGTATTGCAAAAATTAGCATTGTAAATCAACTACAAGAAAATAAATTTTTAAAAAATGTTTTCTTGTTAAAAAATGTCTACTATTACCTTACAACACAGGGTTGCCATAAACCTTCAATTTGTACAAATTGCAATATCCATAAAACACAAGAAAGCTAAATAAGCACAGTAAAAAAAAAAGTTATGCCTATGTAGAAACACTTGATGTAGAACTGTGGTGTTATAGCAGATCAGTGGGAATAAGATTAGCTTCATTAGTGGAATTGGGACAGATTCCTATTTGTATAATATACAAAAATCAATTTCAGGTAGACTGTGAAAGGCGAAAAAGTAAAAGTTTTAAAACAGTATAGGAGACTGGCTTCATGATCGTGTAATAGTTGAGGTTTTGTTTTTAAGAAGATGCAGGGCTTCCCCTGGTGGTCCAGTGGGTAAGGACACCACCTTGCAGTGCAAGGGGTGCCTGTTCTATCCCTGGCCTGGGAAGATCCCACGTGCCGCGGAGCAGCTGGACTGATGTGTCCAACTACCAAGCTGGAGCTCTGGAGCGCATGCGCTCAGAGCCGGTGCTCTGCGACAACAGAGGCCACCGCGATGGGAGGCCCACACGGGCCAAAGAACAAAGACGGATGGAAATAGAGAAATGGAAGACCAATAGAAGTGGCCCACCTCCCCTCCCTCCCCAACCCAACCCCCGCCCAAAATAAATAAATAAATAAATCTTTAAAAAAAAAAAAAGAAGATCCAAAACTTTTACTATAAAGAAAAAGACTAATAAATTTTATCTTGAGTTTACGCAAATGAAGAACTTCTATTCATTAAAGACACAATAAAAGGTGTGAAGACTAACCACAAACTGAAAGAATATGCTTATCACTCACAGTATAATACCCAGAACATAAAAATAACTTTTGAGAATCATTAAAAGAAATAAGCCCAATAGAAAAATAGATGAAACTCTTAAACAGGTATTTCACAAAAGAGAAATCCTGATGACGAGTAAATATATGGAAAGTTTCAATCCTGCTAGTAGTGAGGGAAGTATATAATAATTTTAAATCATGCTGAGATACCCTTACATGCTCAATTAAATTTGCACTACCAGTTGACAATACCAAGAGTTAGAATGTGGAACAAAGGCACCTCGTAGACAGGGCTGATGGAGGGAATACTGACACAGCTCCTCTGGAAGTTAACTGGGCATTACCTAGTGAAGTTGTAAGTGCCCATGCCCTTTGTCCTGGCAGTTCTGCTCTTTGGTTCAGCTCCACACTGGAGCAGGGTTTCTCAGCCTCAGTGCTACTGGCGTTGTGGATAGGATAATTCCTTACTTTAGAAAGGCTGTCCTGTTCATTACAAGATGTACAATCCAAAAAAAAGTTAGCCTATGGAACATTATTAGAATTTGGAATTGGGACAGATTCCTATTTGTATAATATACAAAAATCAATTTCAGGTAGACTGTGAAAGGCGAAAAAGTAAAAGTTTTAAAACAGTATAGGAGACTGGCTTCATGATCGTGTAATAGTTGAGGTTTTGTTTTTAAGAAGATGCAGGGCTTCCCCTGGTGGTCCAGTGGGTAAGGACACCACCTTGCAGTGCAAGGGGTGCCTGTTCTATCCCTGGCCTGGGAAGATCCCACGTGCCGCGGAGCAGCTGGACTGATGTGTCCAACTACCAAGCTGGAGCTCTGGAGCGCATGCGCTCAGAGCCGGTGCTCTGCGACAACAGAGGCCACCGCGATGGGAGGCCCACACGGGCCAAAGAACAAAGACGGATGGAAATAGAGAAATGGAAGACCAATAGAAGTGGCCCACCCGCCCCCCTCCCTCCCCAACCCAACCCCCGCCCAAAATAAATAAATAAATAAATCTTTAAAAAAAAAAAAAGAAGATCCAAAACTTTTACTATAAAGAAAAAGACTAATAAATTTTATCTTGAGTTTACGCAAATGAAGAACTTCTATTCATTAAAGACACAATAAAAGGTGTGAAGACTAACCACAAACTGAAAGAATATGCTTATCACTCACAGTATAATACCCAGAACATAAAAATAACTTTTGAGAATCATTAAAAGAAATAAGCCCAATAGAAAAATAGATGAAACTCTTAAACAGGTATTTCACAAAAGAGAAATCCTGATGACGAGTAAATATATGGAAAGTTTCAATCCTGCTAGTAGTGAGGGAAGTATATAATAATTTTAAATCATGCTGAGATACCCTTACATGCTCAATTAAATTTGCACTACCAGTTGACAATACCAAGAGTTAGAATGTGGAACAAAGGCACCTCGTAGACAGGGCTGATGGAGGGAATACTGACACAGCTCCTCTGGAAGTTAACTGGGCATTACCTAGTGAAGTTGTAAGTGCCCATGCCCTTTGTCCTGGCAGTTCTGCTCTTTGGTTCAGCTCCACACTGGAGCAGGGTTTCTCAGCCTCAGTGCTACTGGCGTTGTGGATAGGATAATTCCTTACTTTAGAAAGGCTGTCCTGTTCATTACAAGATGTACAATCCTTGCCCTTTATCCACAAGATGCCAGTGGCTTGAAACACACAGTTGTGACAACTATAAATGTCTAGACATTTCTGAGTGTTCACTAGTGGGCTAAAATAGCACCCCCAGTTGAAAACCGCTACGCAGGAGTAACCCTTGCACATATATACTATCTCTCACATAGCAAGAATGTTCATGACAGCATAAATAACCAAGGACTGAATACCACCCATATAACTGCTGGCAATAGGAGAGTGGATAAAGAAGTCGTGTATTCATTCAGTGGAATACCATACAGCAATCAGAATGAATTTATAACTATACTCTTTAACAAGAATGTATCTTACAAACATTGCTGAAGAGATGTCTGAAGAGAATACACAATTTGATTTAATTCATTTGAAGTTCAGAAATAGGAATAAGCATACTATTTAGAAAATTGTTTATAAGATATATTATGTTTAAAGAAAATAATTATCCACTAAGTCAGAGAAGTGGGGAGCATCTGTGTAGAGCAGATAGACGGGGATGCAGTCAGGAACTTCTGAGTTTCCGGTGATCTTCTTAACTTGGATGATGGCTACCCAAGTATTTTCTTTATTGTTACTCTTTAAAGTTACATTTGTTATATATTTATCTATCTATGGTATATTCCACAAGTCTAACAAGACATAATTGTAGCCAACTTTGGTATGGTATTCAAGGTTTTATCATGGAAGATCCTGGTTTAGCTTTTTCCTTCATGGAGTCATTTTGCTGTATGGTATTCAAATTGTAGTGAATGTATGCTGAGATACCTTACATGCTCAATTCAATTTGCACTACCAGTTGACAATACCAAGAGTTAGAATGTGGAACAAAGGCACCTCGTAGACAGGGCTGATGGAGGGAATACTGACACAGCTCCTCTGGAAGTTAACTGGGCATTACCTAGTGAAGTTGTAAGTGCCCATGCCCTTTGTCCTGGCAGTTCTGCTCTTTGGTTCAGCTCCACACTGGAGCAGGGTTTCTCAGCCTCAGTGCTACTGGCGTTGTGGATAGGATAATTCCTTACTTTAGAAAGGCTGTCCTGTTCATTACAAGATGTACAATCCTTGCCCTTTATCCACAAGATGCCAGTGGCTTGAAACACACAGTTGTGACAACTATAAATGTCTAGACATTTCTGAGTGTTCACTAGTGGGCTAAAATAGCACCCCCAGTTGAAAACCGCTACGCAGGAGTAACCCTTGCACATATATACTATCTCTCACATAGCAAGAATGTTCATGACAGCATAAATAACCAAGGACTGAATACCACCCATATAACTGCTGGCAATAGGAGAGTGGATAAAGAAGTCGTGTATTCATTCAGTGGAATACCATACAGCAATCAGAATGAATTTATAACTATACTCTTTAACAAGAATGTATCTTACAAACATTGCTGAAGAGATGTCTGAAGAGAATACACAATTTGATTTAATTCATTTGAAGTTCAGAAATAGGAATAAGCATACTATTTAGAAAATTGTTTATAAGATATATTATGTTTAAAGAAAATAATTATCCACTAAGTCAGAGAAGTGGGGAGCATCTGTGTAGAGCAGATAGACGGGGATGCAGTCAGGAACTTCTGAGTTTCCGGTGATCTTCTTAACTTGGATGATGGCTACCCAAGTATTTTCTTTATTGTTACTCTTTAAAGTTACATTTGTTATATATTTATCTATCTATGGTATATTCCACAAGTCTAACAAGACATAATTGTAGCCAACTTTGGTATGGTATTCAAGGTTTTATCATGGAAGATCCTGGTTTTTAGCTATGGATTTTTATCCCTTAATAGGCAGTTGGGAGTCATTTTAGAACTTTGAACAGAGTAGGGTATTAAATGCAGTGAATATCAAGTATAACATAATATCTGAAGTATGCTAGATAAATACATTAATTAGCTTTCAGACGGAAAATCACTAGCTGCTCTAAAGCATGCTACAGACGTACCACTGGAAATTTCTTGCCCACATAATAGTCCAGTAGAAGTCTACCTCGCAGGCAGGCAGCTTTCCTTCACTAGAACTTCGGGTATCAGGCTCTTTGCAATTTGTGGTGCCACCATCTGCCAGCGTTTCAGAGTCTTCTGCATCAAGGAAGACTAGCAAAGAGGGACTGGTGAAGGATAGCCTTCTTGTGCACCTTGGCTTAGAAGTTCAATCTCTTCTGCTTATGGTCTGTTAGAAAAAACTAGTTGCAAGGACTGGAAAATACAGTTCTTGCCTAAGCAACTGATTCTCAGCAACAACTCTGTGTTAGGGGAGGGGGCATAAACTTGTATAGAACATCCTCTCAGTCATAATAAGTAAAACTAGAAACCGCACAGGAGGAGATGGCAGTAGTCTAGCATGACACAGAACAAGAACGAGGGCTAGGGTCATTTATCTTGATTTTACCAATTAAATTGCTTAGTAATCTGAATTCTGAACATGTTATCATGCACTGCTTAGACTATACACTCTAACCTTTTTAGTGCTTGCTGGAAAAGCAAACAAAAAGGGACAGAGAATGAAGCAGTTTTGCTCTTTGCAGGGTTTCAGTAGGAAAGCAGTTTTATAAAGATATGTTTCAGTTGACCTTTAGGCATTTGAGCTAAAACAAAGTAATACTCTTGCTACTTTTTTGGTATCCTGCATTGTTCTGAATTAGTCATTTGTCTTCTGACATATTCATGACCTGTTGCTTTATAATAGGCCTGGAAGTAGATATAAACAATTTTCCTTTCATCAAACACTTTAATGTGAAAGGTATGGTATGATAAATAACTAAAATAAAACTTGTCTTCACAAAATGATGGTTGTAAAACTGTATAAATGAAGTACTTATGCATACTACAACATGGGTGAACCGTTGGAAATATGCTAAGTAAAAAATACCAGACATGTATTATATTAATTCCATTTACATGAAATGTCCAGAACAGGCAGATCCATTGACAGAATAGATTAGTGGTTACCAGGGGCTGGAGGGAGAGGGAAATTGGAAGCGATCACTAATTGGTACAGATTTCTTTTGAGGATGATAACAATATTCTGAATTAGATAGTGATGATGGGAAAAAAAAAACACTGACCTATATATCTTTAGATGGTAAATTTTATAGTATGTCTCAGTTTTTAAATTACATGATTTTAAAATCATTTTATGATTTAGTTTGGGAGTTTTGTTGAACTAAATAATTAATAGGAGATTAAATTTCATGATTCTCAGTAGCAGCCCCCTCCCCCTGCAGTCGCGATCTCCAGCCCATGATCCTCAGTGCTACAGATACTTCACATACTCTCAGTCTCCACAAGTAAGTTCACAAACATGAGAAGGAATAGTGAGAATCAGTTAGTTTTCATAAGAAACTTCCTGAAGTGTTATCTTTTGTCATTGTCCATACATTGGGACAGAAGTAAACAAAATTGGTGCTTTGGAAAGTTGAAAAGTGCTAGTAAACTCTTCTGTCAGACGAGAAGATGATGAGCTGATCAAAGGACTAAGTAATCCTTTAGAAGGCAATGAACTCATGAATAAAGTGTATGAGATGAGATACACACAAAATACAGTAAGGGGTGGAAACAGGACCATCAGATAAGTCAGTTTGAGCAACTTTCCCCAGCATTGTTTGTCTTAAATTAGTGATCTATAAATATTTGAGAAAAAAGTTTAGCAGCCTTTATGGGATATCGCACTGTCTTTGTGACGATGGTATTTTAAGAAGAGATCCTTTAACAATTTGTATCTTTTAACATCTACCAATAACTTAAAAGTTCATAATGCAATCTTTAATAAAAATTAATTGAGGAATATGGGTTTTCAAGGAAACATTGTTATCTTTTAAAGGTCGTAAGTTTTAATTGTCGCTATTGCTTACATCAGTCCCTGAATTTGTACCAAAATCCTTAATTGTCCTCTGGAAATACAATAAGTTTTGGTTAGCTGTATGGAGTCAAATAAACAATACTGTCTGAATTTTGCAGTATACTGCTTTAGCTGGTGCTGTTTTTATATACATGAAACAGTAACCTTGCTACACATAAGTAATAAGTAGAAATGACTTATCTCTGTTAATTAAATGGAGTTTTCATGTTAGGGGTCCTACAGAGAAAATTGTTGAGCTGAGTTGAAAACAGATAAGAAGTGGCCAGATTTTTTTGAAGATATTACAATTTCTGAATTAGATAGTGATGATGGGAAAAACACTGACCTATATATCTTTAGATGGTAAATTTTATAGTATGTCTCAGTTTTTAAATTACATGATTTTAAAATCATTTTATGATTTAGTTTGGGAGTTTTGTTGAACTAAATAATTAATAGGAGATTAAATTTCATGATTCTCAGTAGCAGCCCCCTCCCCCTGCAGTCGCGATCTCCAGCCCATGATCCTCAGTGCTACAGATACTTCACATACTCTCAGTCTCCACAAGTAAGTTCACAAACATGAGAAGGAATAGTGAGAATCAGTTAGTTTTCATAAGAAACTTCCTGAAGTGTTATCTTTTGTCATTGTCCATACATTGGGACAGAAGTAAACAAAATTGGTGCTTTGGAAAGTTGAAAAGTGCTAGTAAACTCTTCTGTCAGACGAGAAGATGATGAGCTGATCAAAGGACTAAGTAATCCTTTAGAAGGCAATGAACTCATGAATAAAGTGTATGAGATGAGATACACACAAAATACAGTAAGGGGTGGAAACAGGACCATCAGATAAGTCAGTTTGAGCAACTTTCCCCAGCATTGTTTGTCTTAAATTAGTGATCTATAAATATTTGAGAAAAAAGTTTAGCAGCCTTTATGGGATATCGCACTGTCTTTGTGACGATGGTATTTTAAGAAGAGATCCTTTAACAATTTGTATCTTTTAACATCTACCAATAACTTAAAAGTTCATAATGCAATCTTTAATAAAAATTAATTGAGGAATATGGGTTTTCAAGGAAACATTGTTATCTTTTAAAGGTCGTAAGTTTTAATTGTCGCTATTGCTTACATCAGTCCCTGAATTTGTACCAAAATCCTTAATTGTCCTCTGGAAATACAATAAGTTTTGGTTAGCTGTATGGAGTCAAATAAACAATACTGTCTGAATTTTGCAGTATACTGCTTTAGCTGGTGCTGTTTTTATATACATGAAACAGTAACCTTGCTACACATAAGTAATAAGTAGAAATGACTTATCTCTGTTAATTAAATGGAGTTTTCATGTTAGGGGTCCTACAGAGAAAATTGTTGAGCTGAGTTGAAAACAGATAAGAAGTGGCCAGACTTCCCGTGTTTGTCAAAAAGTAAATCTGTAACCGATTTAAATTTGTTTTCTGTTCTTAGCCGCAGTCTGACTTGTTGGGGCTTATTCAAGTCATGATCGTGGTGTTTGGAGATGAACCTCCAGTCTTTTCTCGTCCTACTGTTTCAGCATCCTATCCACCATACCAAGCAACAGGGCCACCGAATAGTAAGTAGAATTGAGACTGGATTTTTAAGCTCATATAAACAAAAGAAAATCTTGTAAAGAAAATTTTGTTATTGACTTCACTTTGCTTTTTTAGCTGATGAAGTTAGTGGAAGTTTTGGAGGTATTCTGAGGCCCCACATCTGCATGTACAGATTCCCAACAAAGACTGGCATCTGGGCTTTCGTTTGTGGGTAGAAATCTAATTATGGGTGTGCTGGATTTCAGAATGGTGGAGAGAGAATGCTGGAATGGAGCTGGAGGTTTTTTTTGTTTTGTTTTGTTTTAATTATGCATGCCATGGAATAGCTTTATTTGATCTGTTGGGAAACAGATAAAACTTGAAGGCAATATGACCTTTTCTTCAAAACTCCAGGATCAATATTGTCGATAAAAATCAGTTATAAAGTCACCTGTGTCATTCACGTTCAGCTATTCTGGGCATGCACAATGACCGTCTGGCTCTCAGCTTTCTTCTCTTGCGTACAGCCAAGTCTTGATTTTACTTTGAGTCAGTGGGGTGGGGTATGGAGTCAGTATCAATTCTCCACTAATTGGTGTACATTATTTCTGTTATTTCTGTCTTTGTTTTGTTTTTAATAATCCTTACTGACACTTTAAAATCACCCTAGATTATTGAGAGTTGGTTGTACTTGTTTTGATGTTCCTCAACTTGTTCATTGTGTTTGGAGCTGTGTGTTTTTTTTTATTATTTTTGGCAAATTTCGTTTATAATTAACCCAACTTATAAGTTGGATTACATGAGCTTTCGTTTTCCTTCTGCTGAAAACTATCTTCTCTTTTTTTAAATCCTCTTCCTTTTAATTTCATTCTGTCTTGAGAAGCATCTTGACTTACAAGCTGAGTGGGAATCTAACAGAACTTTCTGAATCCTTTTCCTTCCCTGCTTTCCAAGAATAAGCTTGGCTGTAGTATTTTGTAGCTCTTTTAATAAAGTAGATTCTAGGGATTCTTTTGGACCAGAAATTTGTTTTCATCTTAATTCTGTTGACTTTAATACCCAAGATTAGATGATCTTGCTCATCTAAATTTGAAATGCCAAATACTTCCTAGCTCATCACTCATATTTATTTGCTGAAATAACATACCCAGTGACCACTAAGGGTAAGAGTGACCTTTTCAGAAAGTTAATCTCGTAAACAACATTTTTTCTGTAAATTTCTTCTAGTTTTATATTAGCATTTGTAAGTGCAGCATTCTAGAAAGAGATACTACTACAGAGGTTGCTACTACAGTTCCATTTTGCACTCAACTCATTGTAAATCACTAAACAGACTAGAGATAATATAAGTAAATTACTAAAAGAGACCAACTTACTGTCTGTCCATTACAGTTTCAATACCTTTTATACATTTAAACAGTATTCTTTATTATTAGGTATGACTGCAAAGAAATGAAGGTCTGAGTTTTGTCCTATACACATACATCAAGGAATAGCCCAGAAATTTGGATCAATACTTAGATACAGTCTTCTAGTTGAAAAATTATATACTTCTATTATCATTACTGTAAATATTTTTGATCTCCGTGTTTTAGATGACTTTTGAGTTAGGTATAAGTCACACCAAAGAAGTGTATTATGGCTAAACCTCATTTTTTGGCAGTCATAGCCAACACTTAGTGGTAGCTATTGAGACATGGCTGAGTATTTCATATTAGTTCTTATTTAATCCTTATAAATGACCCCATATGATATGCTTACTTGTGTTCTATTTCTGTCTCTGAAATTATTTCACCTCATTATCTGCTTATTTACAGTCTTGGGCTCAAATAACTTTCTGAATCCTTTTCCTTCCCTGCTTTCCAAGAATAAGCTTGGCTGTAGTATTTTGTAGCTCTTTTAATAAAGTAGATTCTAGGGATTCTTTTGGACCAGAAATTTGTTTTCATCTTAATTCTGTTGACTTTAATACCCAAGATTAGATGATCTTGCTCATCTAAATTTGAAATGCCAAATACTTCCTAGCTCATCACTCATATTTATTTGCTGAAATAACATACCCAGTGACCACTAAGGGTAAGAGTGACCTTTTCAGAAAGTTAATCTCGTAAACAACATTTTTTCTGTAAATTTCTTCTAGTTTTATATTAGCATTTGTAAGTGCAGCATTCTAGAAAGAGATACTACTACAGAGGTTGCTACTACAGTTCCATTTTGCACTCAACTCATTGTAAATCACTAAACAGACTAGAGATAATATAAGTAAATTACTAAAAGAGACCAACTTACTGTCTGTCCATTACAGTTTCAATACCTTTTATACATTTAAACAGTATTCTTTATTATTAGGTATGACTGCAAAGAAATGAAGGTCTGAGTTTTGTCCTATACACATACATCAAGGAATAGCCCAGAAATTTGGATCAATACTTAGATACAGTCTTCTAGTTGAAAAATTATATACTTCTATTATCATTACTGTAAATATTTTTGATCTCCGTGTTTTAGATGACTTTTGAGTTAGGTATAAGTCACACCAAAGAAGTGTATTATGGCTAAACCTCATTTTTTGGCAGTCATAGCCAACACTTAGTGGTAGCTATTGAGACATGGCTGAGTATTTCATATTAGTTCTTATTTAATCCTTATAAATGACCCCATATGATATGCTTACTTGTGTTCTATTTCTGTCTCTGAAATTATTTCACCTCATTATCTGCTTATTTACAGTCTTGGGCTCAAATAACTTTTGTTGTTTCCCAAAATAAAAATTTAAAGATTTTAGTCAAATTGCTAGCTTTTCAGGAACTTAGAAAAGGAAGATTGCTTATAATTATGAGAAAATTGCTTATATGAAATGTCATTTGTAGGTGTGTGAGAGAAACTGGCATGGAGAAAGAAACTAGTAATTGACTATACAAGTGGCTGACACCTGATAGTGGCCTGTCTTTTGATGTTCATAAAGATCAACTATGCTTTGACTCAGGAAGACGTGTTCTGTGTGATTTAACAGTTGTCACATTTTGGAAGGTTTTTTCCCTTTCTGAAATAGCATTGAACATCATCCTTAGCTTTATTGGACTTAAGAAAATATTTAGGTAGGGTACCTGTAGATTCATCCTTACAAGGCTCCTGTGGACACTGACACTTGGGGATGTAAGCTCAGCGCTCTGACAGAGACTTAAGACCTAGCGTCAGAGGCCAGTACACTTCTCCCATCTGCTTGCATCATGTGCTTTCAAAGTTTGTTTCTCAGGTTCCACCTCTCTTCAGGCCTCAGTGTACCATTCATCTACTCAGTCACTGTTGTTTACCACAACCTCCTGCATTTAAACGAGCTCCCTGCTGGACAATTCCATGTGTATCACTCTATACTTCCCCTGTCACAGCACTTACCCCTCTGTATTGTGACTCCTTTCTTGTTTATCTCCCAGTGAGGTTGGTTATAAGTAGCTGTAGGCCAGGGAAGTCTTTTTTTGTTTGTTTCATCTACTGCCTTTCTAAAATATTGATTGAATTAGCAGCTAATTCATCATTATATTTAGTGAAAAAATTTTTCACTGAGGGTAATTTAATTCTCAGATAAGTCATTCTAGGTAAGGCAAAAATTAACTTCTGTTTTTCTTCCTCCATGTTGGTTAGCCTCTTGGCACCACTGACAAGTTTCTATGTCATTAGAGTTCTCTTCAAATTATATGTAAAGAATTCTTTAAGCATGCTAGATTTGCATCTTTTCCCTCCTAGTATTTCCAAGCTTTTGTTTGTTTTAACTAATCTAGGTGAGTTTAAGTTTTGTGTAGGACTTCTTTTAGTAATCTAAAGTCCTTTAAAGTCCCCACTCAAGTGAACAAAACTAGCTGTGGTAATTGGTCAACATAATCTTATAAGAAGTATCAAAAGATGTCTTAGATATAATAAAGAGGTTACTTTGTAAGAAACTAACCTTGGACCCTTCCTCCAGATTCCAAACTGAAATTGGCTCCTGTCTCAGGTTATAGACTCTTTGAGAGCTTGAAGAGCTAACCAGGTTGACCTGTTCGCCGGCTGTTGCTTGTTGAAATTGTCATGTGTGTTGTCATAACTCATGTTAATGCTCTTAGAGTTATGTGATTTGAGGACATAGTTGTGGTAAACAACTAATATGGGTGGTATGTTTGCTTTGTTTTGGTGCTGAGATTTGAACTCTTTTTCTCTATGAAAGTTTGCTGTGGCTTGATGGTGATGTATGTCTTATTTGATAACCTTGTATATCCAGGACTGTGCATTTTATTTTAAAATGTTAAAAATTATTTTTAGCTTCCTACATGCCAGGCTTGCCAAGTGGGATTTCTCCATACCCATCTGGATACCCTCCCAATCCCAGGTAATGAAAAAATATCTTTTGGGTAATTGTATTAGCAATCCTTTTAGATCTCGAATAAAATAGTGGGTACTAACTAGGGTATTAAAGTAAAGTTGGTTGCAATTAAATAGAAAGTAGAAGTCAGTTTATTGGTGGAGTTTTATGGTATATACATAGTTGAACAGGAATTTTTCTCATTCTAAGGAAGTGCAGCTACATTCTGTTTACAGAGAGAAAAGGGGTGGGGAAATGACAATGATCTTGATTACTTTTAGACCTCGAAATCCTTCTTTCTTTCCTTTATAGAACTTTGTATATCTGTTATATATAGGTTAAAGATTAATGGAATACTAATTATGATGATCTCAGCCATGGGGAAAAGTATCTTAATATCCTTTTTAAAAAACTGACTTTTTCTGTAAACTACAGGGAATGAATTAATAGTTCATATGATGGGGTCAGTCTTGTCCCTGTGATATATATTTATTCAGTTAATAGGCTAATGTTTATTACCAACCTTTATTATCCATATGATAATAACATAACAGAGGTAAATTAATAGCAAAATCAGTCTGTGAACAAAACACATTAGAAAAATCAATAAGAAATTATAACCCATGTTTTAAATGAATGACTGTTCCAGTGGTAATCTCAGAATAGTTTCCACTCCTTGGGGCTAATTTAGGATACAAGGTGGTCTTGGGACTAACTTAGAACTCAGGATTGGCATATATTTGTGCCTAGATGAAATTTCCAGCTGCTTGAAGTTAATGAGAATTAACAAGAAAAATTTAACCTTAATTCTTCTTAGCTTCAAAGAACCCTCACAGATAAATGCAGCCATATTTCGTCAACACCTATCATAAATATATGTATATACATATATAATATACCAGATCTTATGTGTTAAATTTAGCAAACATTTATTTGGAAGCCTTTCTTAGTTTTAGGGATTAACTTTATAAGGTAGTAAATATTCTGTCACATTTAGATGAGTAAGCAGAACATTTGTCAGAGACGAGAGAAGAGTCCTATGGTTGTTACATATAAACAAGTTATAAGTTTTAGATTTCTTAAAGCTGTTAGTTTGCCAATTAAGTTGTAGAAATGGAAGTCCATCTGAAGCCTTGACATTGTAAGCATTTATAATCAAAAGTTTCTAGTAAGAACAAACTTTGGGTATGTTAGAAGCAAATAAGGAAATGGATTTCTTAACAGTAAAGCTATTTCAAAAAACTTGTAAATAAAAAGGAAGGCTGAAAATATTAACAAACATAAACCTTACTCACTTTTTTACATGACTTTCAAAGTGTCTTTTGTAAGATTATTTGTAAGAAGTTCCTTTTAAGGCATCTGTTTTTCAAAGACTTATTGGGGTTGTGTGTAACTTTTAATCTTATTACATGCTGGTGAATTGTTAAGGGTAACTGTATTCAGATTGTTGTCTATATCTTTCTGCGTCTGAAACGTCTTGGCAGAAGAGCCTCAGAACCTCTTCCCTTCCCCTTTTCTCCTAAAGGAGAATTGATAAATCAGTATCTTAATATCCTTTTTAAAAAACTGACTTTTTCTGTAAACTACAGGGAATGAATTAATAGTTCATATGATGGGGTCAGTCTTGTCCCTGTGATATATATTTATTCAGTTAATAGGCTAATGTTTATTACCAACCTTTATTATCCATATGATAATAACATAACAGAGGTAAATTAATAGCAAAATCAGTCTGTGAACAAAACACATTAGAAAAATCAATAAGAAATTATAACCCATGTTTTAAATGAATGACTGTTCCAGTGGTAATCTCAGAATAGTTTCCACTCCTTGGGGCTAATTTAGGATACAAGGTGGTCTTGGGACTAACTTAGAACTCAGGATTGGCATATATTTGTGCCTAGATGAAATTTCCAGCTGCTTGAAGTTAATGAGAATTAACAAGAAAAATTTAACCTTAATTCTTCTTAGCTTCAAAGAACCCTCACAGATAAATGCAGCCATATTTCGTCAACACCTATCATAAATATATGTATATACATATATAATATACCAGATCTTATGTGTTAAATTTAGCAAACATTTATTTGGAAGCCTTTCTTAGTTTTAGGGATTAACTTTATAAGGTAGTAAATATTCTGTCACATTTAGATGAGTAAGCAGAACATTTGTCAGAGACGAGAGAAGAGTCCTATGGTTGTTACATATAAACAAGTTATAAGTTTTAGATTTCTTAAAGCTGTTAGTTTGCCAATTAAGTTGTAGAAATGGAAGTCCATCTGAAGCCTTGACATTGTAAGCATTTATAATCAAAAGTTTCTAGTAAGAACAAACTTTGGGTATGTTAGAAGCAAATAAGGAAATGGATTTCTTAACAGTAAAGCTATTTCAAAAAACTTGTAAATAAAAAGGAAGGCTGAAAATATTAACAAACATAAACCTTACTCACTTTTTTACATGACTTTCAAAGTGTCTTTTGTAAGATTATTTGTAAGAAGTTCCTTTTAAGGCATCTGTTTTTCAAAGACTTATTGGGGTTGTGTGTAACTTTTAATCTTATTACATGCTGGTGAATTGTTAAGGGTAACTGTATTCAGATTGTTGTCTATATCTTTCTGCGTCTGAAACGTCTTGGCAGAAGAGCCTCAGAACCTCTTCCCTTCCCCTTTTCTCCTAAAGGAGAATTGATAAATCAGTGACTCAAGAATCTTTATTTTAAACAGTGAATATGAAAGTTTATTCTTGCTATAGAAAGTTCGACTAGATAACCTCTAAGTTCTCTTTCAAATTTTAAGACCTTCTGATAGTTTTATTTAGCATGGGTAGCATGTATATATGGAGAATGAAATGGCAACCCACTTCAGTATTCTTGCCTGGAAAATTCCATGGACAGAGAAGCCTGGTTAGCTACAGTCCATGGGGTCTCAAACGTGTGTGTGTGTGTGTGTGTGTGTGTGTGTGTGTATACACATACAGGGCTTCCCTCATGACTCGGTGGTGAGGAATCTGCCTGCAGTGCAAGAGACCTGGGTTCTATCCCTGGGTTGGGAAGATCCCCTTGGAGAAGGGCATGGCAGCCCACTCCAGTGTTCTTGCCTGGAGAACTCCATGGACGGGGGAGCCTGATGGGCTGCAGTCCATGGCGTCACACAGAGGCAGACATGACTGAAGTGACTACAAGCAAGCAGCATGTATACAGTGAAACTAAAAAGTATGTCAAGAATAGTTGTTGCAGTTTTGGTATATATACTAGCAAGCGTGTTATTAGGAAGTGGTTCATGATATCAGAAAAGACAGAAAATGCTAATTGCTGTGATAAACAGAGCTTTAAAGGAGAGGTCACATCTGATTTGCATGTGGGAGCTTAGAGATAGCTTCATAAATGAAGGCACTGGTTTGTGAGGATGACCATAAGAGGAAAAGTAAGTATTTCGAGGTGGAGGGAGCAGCAAACATTTTACAACTGAGAAGAAAACTTACCGGTCATCAGGTTCAGCCATACTCATTTTTATGTAGATTTGAAAACCAAAAAAAAAAGAAAAGAAAAGTCCCAGGAAAGAACAAAGAAATACTCTAATATGGCTGGAAAATATAGGGTTATGAATAGGAGAATTGAAGAGAATAAAGGAGCAGCTTTCATAGAATATGAGTGAAAAGGAATTGGAACAAAAAATTCTCACAAAATATTTGTTTCTTTCAATTCTGATACTTTTAGATTTTTCCGAAAAACTCGAATTGCTTTCTGCCATCTAAAGGATGAATTGATAAATCAGTGAACATGCAAGAATCTTTATTTTAAACAGTGAATATGAAAGTTTATTCTTGCTATAGAAAGTTCGACTAGATAACCTCTAAGTTCTCTTTCAAATTTTAAGACCTTCTGATAGTTTTATTTAGCATGGGTAGCATGTATATATGGAGAATGAAATGGCAACCCACTTCAGTATTCTTGCCTGGAAAATTCCATGGACAGAGAAGCCTGGTTAGCTACAGTCCATGGGGTCTCAAACGTGTGTGTGTGTGTGTGTGTGTGTGTGTGTGTGTGTGTATACACATACAGGGCTTCCCTCATGACTCGGTGGTGAGGAATCTGCCTGCAGTGCAAGAGACCTGGGTTCTATCCCTGGGTTGGGAAGATCCCCTTGGAGAAGGGCATGGCAGCCCACTCCAGTGTTCTTGCCTGGAGAACTCCATGGACGGGGGAGCCTGATGGGCTGCAGTCCATGGCGTCACACAGAGGCAGACATGACTGAAGTGACTACAAGCAAGCAGCATGTATACAGTGAAACTAAAAAGTATGTCAAGAATAGTTGTTGCAGTTTTGGTATATATACTAGCAAGCGTGTTATTAGGAAGTGGTTCATGATATCAGAAAAGACAGAAAATGCTAATTGCTGTGATAAACAGAGCTTTAAAGGAGAGGTCACATCTGATTTGCATGTGGGAGCTTAGAGATAGCTTCATAAATGAAGGCACTGGTTTGTGAGGATGACCATAAGAGGAAAAGTAAGTATTTCGAGGTGGAGGGAGCAGCAAACATTTTACAACTGAGAAGAAAACTTACCGGTCATCAGGTTCAGCCATACTCATTTTTATGTAGATTTGAAAACCAAAAAAAAAAGAAAAGAAAAGTCCCAGGAAAGAACAAAGAAATACTCTAATATGGCTGGAAAATATAGGGTTATGAATAGGAGAATTGAAGAGAATAAAGGAGCAGCTTTCATAGAATATGAGTAAGAATTAAATAGTGTTTCCCGACATGCTGGGAAATCAGAATGGAAAAGTTCTCACAAAATATTTGTTTCTTTCAATTCTGATACTTTTAGATTTTTCCGTAGAAAAACTCGAATTGCTTTCTGCCTATGTGAATGTAGCCCTCAAATAACCTGGGCCAAGGGACTTCCCTGGTGGCCCGGGGTTAAGACTCTATGCTACCGCTGTAAGGGGCACAGTTGATTGGGGAACTAAGATCCTTCACGCCGTGGGCAAAAACAAAAAGGCAAACAGACAAAAACCAGGGCCTAGAGTCTTTCATTAAGAGTAAATCCAGTGTCATTAATGGAATTTTTGTAGAACTTTGCTTAAATAGACGCCTGTAGCTCTAAAACTGTGAAGTCATTAGCTGGTAAAACAATGGAATATCAAGCTGAGCTTTCTGGGGTTCTTAAAGATACAGTGGAGTTTGGGCCTTCCTAACGTTTCATGTTTTCTCTTCTGTTCTTTAGTAGTTACCCTGGCTGTCCTTACCCACCTGGTGGCCAGTATCCTGTCACAACAAGCTCCCAGTACCCTTCCCAGCCTCCTGTGACCACTGTTGGTAAGTCCCCTTCAAAATTGTATTTCTCCACAAAAAGAAATTCAGAGTCTGCTGTTGTCAGAAGTGGATTTCATGTTTGTTTGTTTGTTTTAATTTTATTTATTTATCTTTTGGGGGTGGGGAGGGAGGGGGATGGGCGGGCCACTTCTATTGGTCTTTCATTTCTCTATTTTCATCCGTCTTTGTTCTTTGGCTCCTGTGGGCTTCCCATCGCGGTAGCCTCTGTTGTTGCAGAGCACCGGCTCTGGGCACACGTGCACCAGAGCTCCGGCTCGGTAATTGGACACATCGGTCTAGCCGCTCTGCGGCACGTGGGATCTTCCCAGGCCAGGGATCGAACCGGCGCCCCTTGCACTGCAAGGCGGTGTCCTTACCCACTGGACCACCAGGGGAAGCCCCATGTTTGTTTTTAATTGAGTAAGTTTGACATGTAACGTTGCGTAAGTTCAAGGAACACAGTGTGTCATTTTGATAGATTTGTATTATTATGATTACATTATAGCAGTATTAGTTACATAACTATCACACAGTATTATTTTCTATATCCATTGTACTTTGTATTAGATCTCCACGGTTTACTTCTGCTATTGCTGCTGCTTAGTCGCTAAGTCATGTCTTGACTGTTGTGACCCCATGGACTGGCATAGCTTGCCAGTCTCCTCTGTCCGTGGGATTTCTCAGACAAGAATACTGGAGTGGGTTCCATTTCCTTCTCCAGGGCATCTTCCCATCCTAGGGACAGAATCCTTATCTCCTCTGTTGGCAGGTGGATTCTTTACCACTGAGTCACCAGGGAAGCCCCTGTGGTTTATTGTTAAAAGTTTGTAACCCTTAAGTACTATCAATTTTATCACCCTTCCCTCATTGAACTTTTACATGTGAACTGTTAAAATACTTTCTAGGGCTAAAACTCTTTATGGTCATTGTGCTATACTCTAAAACTTGAAGTGATTTATTTTCATATAAATGAGCCTTCTACCAAAGCATAAAAATAAGTTTAATTGATTTTTATCACTTTTTACTGTGTTTTTATTGGTAAACCTTATATGTGTTTAACTATTAACAGATGCTTGGGTTTTCCAGCCTGGTTATGTGTAAAGGTAGATGAGCATCTTTAGGAGAAGAAAGCACCACTGGGAAAAATGAGTGGGTCAGATAAGAAAGATTATTGCAGACCAGTAGTTCTTGCTTATATATATATGGTGCTTATTTAGAGTTACCTGAAATGTAATTTTCTTCAACTGAAAAACTGAAAGCCGTGTAGGAACTTCTGCAGACTCCCACCACCCTACCTATCAGCCACCACCTGCACCACCATATCTGCCTTCTTCGTGTTCTTAACACAACAGGTACAATGATCCTGTTAAAGGATAAATTACATCGTTTCTCTACTCAAAACTTTCCAAGGTCTTCACTCAGAGTTCAGTCCAGATCTAAGGCTTAGAAGGCCCTTTTGTGTTCCTGCTTTTCTTCCCATTACTTCTGACCTCATCTGCTCCTCTTCTGTTTTAGGCTTTGTCTACTGCCTGTTTCCTTTGCGAGGAGCAGTCAGGCCTACCCTGAGCCCACATGTACATACATTCCAACATCTAGGAAGTCCATGCAGGTGTTTCTGTAAGATGAGAAAATCCAAATTGAGCTTTTTGGCCACCCCAATAGATTCTTGTGAAGTTTACTTTTCTGTTATATTTTCTGAAAAATTGTAACCATACTGGTATCTGTTGTAAATATCCTTCCCTCCAAAAGGGTATTTTCCTCAGTTGTTCTTGTCATTGATACATTCTAGTTACTGAGATTCTAGTGGTAATGGTTTGTTTGTTTGTTTTTTTTTAATATTCTCATCCTTCTGTAATATAATGCAACTGGGTTTTTTTACACTGTAATTTTATTTATTCTTGGTTGTGCTGGGTCTTCACTGCTGCGTGCAGGCTTTCTTTAGTTGTGGTAAGCCAGGGTTACTCTTTGTTGTGGTGCACGGGCTTCTCATTGCAGTGGCTTCTCTTGTTGAGGCGTACAGGCTCTAGGCACAAGGGCATGTAGTTGCGACTTGG
Organism: Tragulus kanchil; assembly: GCA_022376925.1. Lineage (NCBI taxonomy): Eukaryota > Metazoa > Chordata > Mammalia > Artiodactyla > Tragulidae > Tragulus > Tragulus kanchil. Next base: position 64,628,528 of record JAIOJX010000006.1, on the reverse strand, counting down.
AGGCTCTGGAGCACAGATTCAGTAGCTATGACTGAGTCTGTCACTGACTACTGGCTTAGTTCCTCTGCAGCATGTCCAGAATCTTCCCAAACCAGGCATCAAGCCTGCGTCCTCTGAGTTGGCAGGCACAGTTCTCATCCACTATACCACCAGTGAAGTCCTACAATGTAATTTAAATGCTTGAGTTAGAAACCTGATGATGGGAGATCTTTCATCCACAAGCAAAACATTCTAATTCTTGTTAAAGCTCTCCATTTTGACTCAGGCATCATCAGTAAATTAGGAATAGTGCTGTTTGTTACCCTGTTTCTCATTGAGATGATGGTATTTGATTTGTAGAGAACCTCCATTTCCAAAGATTTTTTAAATATAAACTCAATATAATAGGTGTGAAGCATTTTATAGCCTAGAATAAATGATATACATGCAACATAAAAATAGGAATATGGGCAAAATGGTATCTTTTAAGTCACATCTTATGTTTGTTTTTAGAACAAGTTATCAAAGCAATTAATGAAACGCTAGAAACTAATTACCATTTTATGATAATCTAGAGTATCCTTTAATGAATGTTGTTTTTCTACTCTTTGTTGCTTATCTACTTGATTTTTTTCCATTATATTTTAGTAATACATTGTGTAAAACATTGTTGAATTTCAAAATTTTTAAAGGAAAGCAGAAACATAAAAGTATCATTTGAATATCAGAGATCACAAGTAGTCACCATTTTCTCAATCTGTCACTGGTCGTCAGGATTTGTGCTATTATTTCTGTACTATGGCCATGAGAAAGAATGAATGTGCTTATTTATCCTTTGTGGAACCTGATAGTTTCACTTGAAAGATTTTGATTTTATGATGTAAAACATCTGTTTCAAGGCATCGTTAATTAACTCATATCTTATTATTAATGTGGATGCTTGTGCAGTATTGAACAATACTGAAGTAAAGAACCACTTAAAATGAATTAATAGAGATTACAGTCTTTAATGCAATCCTTCTGAAATAATGCAGAAGACTGAGAATTGATGGAGATCTTGGGGTTTAAAACAGCTCTTTCCAACTCAATTTCGTGTAGATTTTGAACACGATGTAAAAGAAAATAAGAGAATTTATTTTGTCATCTCATTTTATAACTTTCTTGTTACCTGTCAGACAGCTTCCTGCCTAACCTGACTTTTTGTTTGTTTGTTTCCCTCACCACCCCCTCACCTGACTTTTAAAACCACCTTCATGAGGTCGGTGCTCACTTGAGGGCATTAACCAAGCAGTGACAGTGGCTGTTGAATAATGAAAAAACTTTTGATGGTGCTTTCTATCAGGTCTGGGCAATTGTCATGGTATTTTAATACATTTATATTACAATTCTTTCTTGAAGTTACTGTAAAACCAGGTGTATTTTTTGGGTGTCATCTTTTCAAGTGACTGAAACATTTTCTACTGGAAGATCAGTGGGAAAAGATACGAAATTTGCATGGTTTTTCTTAGATTTTCTGCCCATTACAGTCATTGTTTATCAACAAAAGCATCCAAGGAAGATAAACTTTTCTTGATATCTAAAACAACTTAAAATTTTTCATTCCCGTTTCTTCAGATTCAAGTATATGTTTTTTAAGATGGAAACCGTTTAGGACTGGGCATATAACTTTTACCAAACTGGCATTGCCAAAACTAGAAGAGAATTTGAACTCTGATTTTAAAGGTTTAAAACTACTTGACATCACCAAATTATAAAGGATAAGTATTTGTTCTCTTAATAGCAGATCCAAGGAAAAAGTGGAAGCAGGTATGTGGCCATTTGTATGCTTCAGGGCTGAAAAACAGGCCCTTTGAAAAGCTTTGGTCCCTAGCAGGGCATTCCCATGCAGAATGCAAAACTCTGTTGGAGAGGGAAGAGTGGCATGATGCGGGACCAGTCACGTCCACCTTGATTCAGGCATGGCATCTCTGTCAGACCCTGATGTGCTTGCTGGTGGTGCACCCAGGTGGCAGTCATCTAGGAGGGAGGAAGTTGTTGGATATCATGGTCCAAATTAAGAAGTTTCAGGTTTATCAAGCAGATGTGCACAGGAAAGTGTGCACTACTCAATGAAACCTCTACATGTTTTGAATATCATGTAAAGAAAGTCAGTGGACATACTGGTTCCTTTATGAAGTTCATTAGAAGATGTACTGTCAGTACATCATACACAGGCATCTGAACACACATTTTCTTTACCTGCTCATCTACTTTTTCAGTTATTTGTTTATTAATTTGGTCATTTAATATATAATTACTGAGTGCTTGCTACATGCCAGGAATAAGAACCCCACTGGGAACAACACAAAGTAACTTCCTGCTTTTGTAGAGTTTACATTCCAGTGAGGGAAGGCAGGAGACAAACTAATAGAATAATACACTGTGCGCCAAGTGGAGATAAAGCTACCTAGGAGCATTCAAATTGAAGAGGGCCACAGGAGGACCTGGAGGGCAGGGCTGCCTCCTGTTCTCGCCTCCTCTGTATCCGTCTTGCTGACACCACAGGCCTCCTGCGGCTCCGTGAGCAGCAGACACTGCTTTGCTGTTTCAGCCCACCCGTGCTCTGCTTGCTTTATGGTGACCTGGAGATCTCTTCACTGCTGTTACCACTGCCTGAAGAATTCTCCCGAAGACTGGAAAAGGGCTTCTTCAGATTCAAGTATATGTTTTTTAAGATGGAAACCGTTTAGGACTGGGCATATAACTTTTACCAAACTGGCATTGCCAAAACTAGAAGAGAATTTGAACTCTGATTTTAAAGGTTTAAAACTACTTGACATCACCAAATTATAAAGGATAAGTATTTGTTCTCTTAATAGCAGATCCAAGGAAAAAGTGGAAGCAGGTATGTGGCCATTTGTATGCTTCAGGGCTGAAAAACAGGCCCTTTGAAAAGCTTTGGTCCCTAGCAGGGCATTCCCATGCAGAATGCAAAACTCTGTTGGAGAGGGAAGAGTGGCATGATGCGGGACCAGTCACGTCCACCTTGATTCAGGCATGGCATCTCTGTCAGACCCTGATGTGCTTGCTGGTGGTGCACCCAGGTGGCAGTCATCTAGGAGGGAGGAAGTTGTTGGATATCATGGTCCAAATTAAGAAGTTTCAGGTTTATCAAGCAGATGTGCACAGGAAAGTGTGCACTACTCAATGAAACCTCTACATGTTTTGAATATCATGTAAAGAAAGTCAGTGGACATACTGGTTCCTTTATGAAGTTCATTAGAAGATGTACTGTCAGTACATCATACACAGGCATACGAACACACATTTTCTTTACCTGCTCATCTACTTTTTCAGTTATTTGTTTATTAATTTGGTCATTTAATATATAATTACTGAGTGCTTGCTACATGCCAGGAATAAGAACCCCACTGGGAACAACACAAAGTAACTTCCTGCTTTTGTAGAGTTTACATTCCAGTGAGGGAAGGCAGGAGACAAACTAATAGAATAATACACTGTGCGCCAAGTGGAGATAAAGCTACCTAGGAGCATTCAAATTGAAGAGGGCCACAGGAGGACCTGGAGGGCAGGGCTGCCTCCTGTTCTCGCCTCCTCTGTATCCGTCTTGCTGACACCACAGGCCTCCTGCGGCTCCGTGAGCAGCAGACACTGCTTTGCTGTTTCAGCCCACCCGTGCTCTGCTTGCTTTATGGTGACCTGGAGATCTCTTCACTGCTGTTACCACTGCCTGAAGAATTCTCCCGAAGACTGGAAAAGGGCTTCTATGCTTCCACCTTATTCTTTGAAGGTGGACGCGTGTTTATGGTTTGGGGAACAGCAGTGAGGCCAGTGGTGTGAGTTTTGATTTTTTGTTTGTTTTGATTTTTGGTTGCAGAGGAGGAGGGCTTTTTTTTTTTTTTTTTTTTTTTGCTTTAGGTTTCCTTGACTGAGGAAGCATATGCAGAAAATATTAAGACCGGTGTCAGAACAAATGTTTTTTTAACTTTTTCTTACAGTTGTATTTAGATATAATTGATATGTAGTACTGTATAGGTTTTAAAATGTACAGTGTAATGATATGACTTACATACATCATGAAATGATTACCACAGTAAGTTTAGTGAACATTCATCATCTTCTATAGATAAACAAAAGAAACAAACATTTTTTCCTTGTGACGGGAACTTTCTAGGATTTACTCTTAACTTTCCTATTTAGCAGTAGCAACCAGTGTTAATTATATTAATCATGTGTACATTATTTTCCTAGTACTGCCTGTGTTTTCTTCTAGGAGCCTTATGGTTTCAGGTCTTACATTTAACTTTAATTCATTTTAGTTTATATTTGTATATAGTGTGAGAAAGTAGTTCAGTTTGACTCTTTTGCCTGAAGCTGTCCAGTTTCCCCCAAACCATTATTCTTGCCTCCTTTGTCATAGATCAGTTGACCATGTGAGTGTGGGCTTATTTCTGGGCTGAGTGTTCAGTCCCATTAATCTATGTGTCTGTATTTATGCCAACACCATAGTGTTTTGATTACTGAAAAGCTTTGTAGTATAGTCTGAAATCAGAGAGCTTGATACCTCCAGTTTTGTTCTTTAACATTATAGATTTTTTTTTTTTTTGCCACTTCTATTGGTCTTCCATCCATTCATTCTCATCCATCTTTGTTCTTTGGCCTGTGTGGGCCTTCCATCACAGTGGCCTCTCTCGCTGCAGAGCACCGGCTCTGGGCGCATGCTCTCCGGCTCAGTAGTTAGACACATTGGTCTAGCCACTCCGCAGCACACAGAATCTTCCCAGGGCAGGGATCGAACCGGTGCCCCTGGCACTGCAAGGCTGTGTCCTCACCCACTGGACCACCAGGGAAGCCCTGTTACAGATTTTTAAATTGTTCTCTTTCACAAAATTTTTTTTTTTTTAAGATTTATTTATTTATTTTATTTTTGGGCGGGGGTCGGGTTGGGGAGGGAGGGGAGTGGGCAGGCCACTTCTATTGGTCTTTCATTTGTCCATTTTCATCCCTCTTTGTTCTTTGGCCTGTGTGGGCCTCCCATTGCAGCGGCCTCTCTCGCTGCAGAGCACCGGCTCTGGGCGCATGCTCTCCGGCTCAGTAGTTAGACACATTGGTCTAGCCACTCCGCAGCACACAGAATCTTCCCAGGGCAGGGATCGAACCGGTGCCCCTGGCACTGCAAGGCTGTGTCCTCACCCACTGGACCACCAGGGAAGCCCTGTTACAGATTTTTAAATTGTTCTCTTTCACAAAATTTTTTTTTTTTTAAGATTTATTTATTTATTTTATTTTTGGGCGGGGGTCGGGTTGGGGAGGGAGGGGAGTGGGCAGGCCACTTCTATTGGTCTTTCATTTGTCCATTTTCATCCATCTTTGTTCTTGGGCCTGTGTGGGCCTCCCATTGCAGCGGCCTCTATTGTCGCAGAGCGCCGGCTCTGGGCACATGCGCTCCAGAGCTCCGGCTCGGTAATTGGACACATCAGTCTAGCCGCTCCGCGGCACGTGGGATCTTCCCAGGCCAGGGATCGAACTGGCACCCCTTGCACTGCAAGGTGGTGTCCTTACCCACTGGACCACCAGGGGAGGCCCGCACAAAATAATTTAAGGAATGACTTTGATTCTGGTCCTTTTTTTTTTTCTTTAAGGATGGAATCTGTCCTTCAGATTAATTGGCCTTTGTGCTTAATTTTAAGCCTTGCTAGTAGCATCTTTCATTATTAAGATAGTAGCACCATTTCCTTTTTGAAGTAGTTACTAGTTTGGTGTCCTGTTTTAATAAGGTTTATACTTAACCTCCACTTTTGAAACCTTGAACTGTTATGTACATTAATTTAAATCTTTCTTCGTGCTGTGTGTTTATTTTCAAGAAGTGTAAACCTGCTCATGTTTACTTTTTTTCTCCTTGTGGTTATATAAACCTTTTAGAGCTTAAATAGAATATTGCTCTAATAGTGTTTAAAAAAAAAATAAATAAATAAGGTCCCTGATTTCTTTGGAAGAAACTTCCATGACCTGCCCAGAGGCTGGACAGTAGTAGTAGAAGCTTACTTGTTCATAGGCTATAAATAAAAATCACTTTGTAAGCAGCTTACTGAATTTGCCTGATTCGTGTTTAATAAATGACTTTATTCATATAGTTGTTTGAAATGTTTGTTTCAGAGAGTGACCTATTTTTTTGCTTTTATTATAAAAGGAATTAATACGGGCTTGATCCAGAGATCCGCAGGGGCTTGACCTAGTTTCTAAGTAGACAGTGAGCTTCCGTTTCAGATTGCTTAGGCTCCATAATTTGCTCTGTAGTGCAAATGCTATTATGACTGAAGACCACTGTGTGGGTCTTGAGCAGGTAAAATCAGAAATAAAAATGCTGGAGGGGCAAGTGATTCACTTTTGCTGGTTAGATGTGAGGTCAGAAAAACTACTGTTTAGTTATTTTCTATTTTTCTTTGGAGTTACCAAGGATTCTTTGTCTAATATAAATGAGCTCCTTTTTGTGTTGTAGGAAGTAGTGATCATCATTAAGTATTGTTAGGAGATACATAAAACTGATTATCTTTAAGTGTTTTAAAATGGTTCTAAGTCAGGAAGTGCACTTTATAGATATCTGAATTATCAGATTCACTGAGTATTGGTTTCCTAATAGTAGAAACATTGTCTTATTTCCTAAGGATTTAGTGATTGAATCCTATCTGACATTTAAATAAAGTTTTGTTTAGGACTGTTTCTCAAAATCTGTGTTACCCTTTCAATTGCTGCTAATCTGGAGTTGTAGAAGGGCACTTCTGAAATCTGATTCTGCATGAGTAAAGGTCAGTGTGTGGGAACTTGAGGTATGCCATTTTGCTGCAAACTATTAATCCAGTGCTCGTTATAGCAGAAATTAAAGTTTCTCTTAAGACATTTGAGATAAAAAAAAAGATTTGTTTGAAAAGTAATTAGGAAGAAGAAAAGAGTTTTCTACCAAAATTTTTTGTTTATATAAACGATCTTTTAAAATGTATTTTATTTTTATTTTTTAATTGGAATTGCTTTACAATGACGTGTATTGGTTTCTGCTGTATAACATCAGTGATCACTGTGTGTGTGTATATTTATATGTATCCCCTCCATCTGGGGCCCTCCTCCCACCCGCCTGTAAGTGATCTCTTAAATGTCATGGTTCATTTAATTTTGAATTTTAATCTGGATTTTTCTCTTAACATTCATGTTTTAGGTATTAATTACAGTTATTTTCTTCTGTTTACAAAGTAGATGAATTTAAAATGTTCAGATATAGTCTATAATGTCTGTGTGTGAAAAGGAAGAGGACTAGGTTTAGCCTTGGCATTTCTAGGCTCCTCGAGTGAACTGTGACCTTTATAGAAAGCCGAGTGACTGCTGCCTCAGCTTGCTTCCCATTTTCAATGTTAATGGCTTTAGCTGGAAACTTATTTGGAAAGACTTACTTGGTCCTGTATGGTAGCATTTCATTTGCTCTCACGTATTTTATAAGAGAAACAATGTAAATTCAGGATTTAAATTTTTTCAATTGGGATTTGAAAATTTAGCATCAGTATAACGTAATCCATCTTAAAGTAATAGTTTTAACAAAGTTGTTGATATGTTTGTGTATAAAAAGTCCAGACTAGTTATAAAAAGACCCTTAAGTCTGTATTAGTTCAGATAACTTCTGCACAGTAAATGGGACACTTGACTGCATATATTTATGGACCACACATTTGAATGCCTAACCATATTCATACTGTTTGGGTCCCTGATCTCTGGGAAATGCTTTGTCGTATTTCACAGGAATCATAATAACATTTCGTATGGGTTGTAATAAAATTCTTTGAAAAAGTTTTAAAATTGATTTTGTTTAGGACTGTTTCTCAAAATCTGTGTTACCCTTTCAATTGCTGCTAATCTGGAGTTGTAGAAGGGCACTTCTGAAATCTGATTCTGCATGAGTAAAGGTCAGTGTGTGGGAACTTGAGGTATGCCATTTTGCTGCAAACTATTAATCCAGTGCTCGTTATAGCAGAAATTAAAGTTTCTCTTAAGACATTTGAGATAAAAAAAAAGATTTGTTTGAAAAGTAATTAGGAAGAAGAAAGAGTTTTCTACCAAAATTTTTTGTTTATATAAACGATCTTTTAAAATGTATTTTATTTTTATTTTTTAATTGGAATTGCTTTACAATGACGTGTATTGGTTTCTGCTGTATAACATCAGTGATCACTGTGTGTGTGTATATTTATATGTATCCCCTCCATCTGGGGCCCTCCTCCCACCCGCCTGTAAGTGATCTCTTAAATGTCATGGTTCATTTAATTTTGAATTTTAATCTGGATTTTTCTCTTAACATTCATGTTTTAGGTATTAATTACAGTTATTTTCTTCTGTTTACAAAGTAGATGAATTTAAAATGTTCAGATATAGTCTATAATGTCTGTGTGTGAAAAGGAAGAGGACTAGGTTTAGCCTTGGCATTTCTAGGCTCCTCGAGTGAACTGTGACCTTTATAGAAAGCCGAGTGACTGCTGCCTCAGCTTGCTTCCCATTTTCAATGTTAATGGCTTTAGCTGGAAACTTATTTGGAAAGACTTACTTGGTCCTGTATGGTAGCATTTCATTTGCTCTCACGTATTTTATAAGAGAAACAATGTAAATTCAGGATTTAAATTTTTTCAATTGGGATTTGAAAATTTAGCATCAGTATAACGTAATCCATCTTAAAGTAATAGTTTTAACAAAGTTGTTGATATGTTTGTGTATAAAAAGTCCAGACTAGTTATAAAAAGACCCTTAAGTCTGTATTAGTTCAGATAACTTCTGCACAGTAAATGGGACACTTGACTGCATATATTTATGGACCACACATTTGAATGCCTAACCATATTCATACTGTTTGGGTCCCTGATCTCTGGGAAATGCTTTGTCGTATTTCACAGGAATCATAATAACATTTCGTATGGGTTGTAATAAAATTCTTTTAGAAACAAGTTTTAAAATTGATATTGTTAATGCATCTTTATCATAAAATGAAGGCTTAGTGAGATACCATCTCTACTAGTCTTTATTTTGTAAATCACCTTTTGGGCACAAAATTCTAAACTCTTCTACAAGTTACCTTTTTATGCACTCAGAACTTAAGATAGTGCAATATAAAAAACTAGAGATTTTAATTTGGCATAAATTCTGTCCAAATAAAGTCTTATTCTTAAAATTTAGTTGATTTACAGTGGCAATTACTATTGTATAACCAGGTGACTCAGTTATATATATATATATATATATATACACACACACACATTGTTTTTCATATTCTCTTCCATTATGCTTTATCACAAGGTATTGAATATAGTTCCCCAGTTTGCATCCGCTAATTCCAGATTCCCGGTCCATCCCCCCTCCTACTCCCATCCCCCTGGCAGCCGCCAGTCTGTTCTGTCATTAATTCTGTTTCATAGATAGGTTCATTTGTGTCATATTTTAGATTCCACATGTAAGTGATGTCATATGGTATTTGTCTTTCTCTTTCTGACTTCATTTAGTATGAGAATCTAGTTGTATCCATGTTGCTGCAAATGGCATTATTTCATTGTTATGGCTTAGTACTAAGTAGTCTGTTGTATATATAGCATATATTCTTTATCCATTCATCTGTTGATGGATACTTAGGTTCTTTCCATGTCTTGTGAGTAGTGCTGCTGCGAACATTGGTGTGCATGTATCTTTTTTTTTTTTTTAAAGATTTATTTATTTATTTATTTTGGGCAGGGATCAGGTTGGGGAAGGAGGGGAGCAGGCGGGCCACTTCCATTGGTCTTTCATTTCTCTATTTTCATCCGTCTTTGTTATTTGGCTCCTGTGGGCCTCCCATCGCGGTGGCGTCTGTCGTTGCAGAGCGCCGGCTCTGGGCGCATACGTTCCAGAGCTCCGGCTCGGTGATTGGACACATCAGTCCAGCCGCTCCGTGGCACGTGGGATCTTCCCAGGCCAGGGATCGAACCGGCGCCCCTTGCACTGCAAGGCGGTGTCCTTACCCACTGGACCACCAGGGGAAGCCCTGTATCTTTTTTAATTATAATAATTTTTCCTGGGTACATGCCCAGGAGTGGAATTGCTGGATCATATGGTAATTCTATTTTTAGTTTTCTGAGGCACCTCCATACTGTTTTCCACAGTGGCTACACCCACAGTGTAATAGGGTTCCCTTTTCTCCACAATCTCTGTAGTGTTTATAATTTGTAGACTTTCTAATAATGGCTATTGTGACTAGTGTGGGTTGATACCTCATTGTAGTTTTGATTTGCATTTCTCTAATTAGTGATGTTGAGCATCTTTTCATGTGCCTGTTAACTCCTCTCTATTTCTTCTTTAGGTCTTGTCCTCATTCTTTCTGTTGGATTGCTTATCTTTTTGTTCTCAAGGTGAATGAGCTGTTTGAATATTTTGGGAATTTTAAGCCCTTGTTGGTCGCATCATTTGCAGATATTTTCTCCCATTCTGTGGGTTGTTTTTTCATTCGGTTTATGGTTTCCTTTGCTCTACAAAAGCTTTTAAATTGATTAGGTCCCATTTGCTTATTTTCATTTTTATTTCTATTGTCTTGGGAGAATGACCTAAGAAAACATCAGTACAATTTATGGCAGAAAATGTTTGCTTAAAACAGTCTTTAAGTCATACTGAGAGGAAAGCAAGTTGTCTTGCTGAGAAAGGGAGGTGAGTCCTTTTGAATGGTGAGGGGTCAGGCACATAAGTAAAGGATTAGGATTCTTGCTTCAAAGCAGAATGGGAGAAGAGGGGAAAACTCCCATCTGGTAGTTTCAGTCTTTGAAGATGTTCTGAGGACATTTTTTTTTTTTTTTTTTTTTGCTTTTATGAGAAGGTGGTAAAAGAAGGCTTAGGGCTTTAAGAAAGAATCCAAAGGACTGAGAATTTGGGTTAGGTTACGGCAGGTAAGGCCTTTGGAAGGTGCCTGGTGACCTGACAGAATGAGAGCGGCTGCCTGTGGTCAGGACTAAGAGATGGGCAAGGAGTTGGGAATGAGGGGAGGTACTCATGGGAGCAGGAGTGGAAGAAACAAGAAGCCAGACGTATAGAAAGGGAAGAGTGGAGATATGGACTGATGAGTCGGGGGAGGTTGTTAAGAGTCATCCTGGTGTCTGTACAGGAGGATGTGAATAAGGAGGTGCCTGGTGAGGAAGATCGTAGGAAAACTTGAGGGGAATGAGCCCAGAGGTGATTCAGCAGCTGGTAAAAAGTCAGGTATTAAGAGGTCAGGGATGTGAAAAACAAGACTTCAAGTTGCCCTCTGATTTTACAACTCTGGATTCCAAAGCAGAACGTCTAAAGTTAATAGTTTTGCTTCTCAGAAATGTGAGATAATAAGCTGACATACTTTAGTAAAATAAGAAGTAAATTCTGAGAAGCATGTATGGATTTGTATATTAATATTCAGAAGTATTAATTTCCTCTTTGTAAATTCTGGAGGATGGTTACTGTTTGGGCTCTTCTCAGCAGGAGGTTCCTAATAGGAGAGAAGGAGACTTAGCAGGAGACTCCATATTGCGCATTTCTTTTCACCCGGTACAAGCAAGTGTCCATAGCACAGATGGACTAAGGACACTTCTCAGAAAAACCAAGTCATGGGAGGCACTGTCGTTGCTCATTTTCACTTGCAAGAAGAATAGCACCCCAGTCAAAAGACAGAAACAGTTTTTCTGTGGTGGCAACAAAAAAACGGGGCGGGGAGGAACAGAACTGTAGATTTGAACTCTTTTTTTTTTTTTTTTTAAGATTTATTTATTTATTTATTTTGGGTGGGGGTTGGGTTGGGGAGGGAGGCGAGCGGGCGGGCCACTTCTATTGGTCTTTCATTTCTCTATTTTCATCCGTCTTTGTTCTTTGGCTCCTGTGGGCCTCCCATCGCTGTGGAGTCTGTCGTCGCAGAGCGCCGGCTCTGGGCGCATGCGCTCCAGAGTTCCGGCTCGGTGATTGGACACATCAGTCCAGCCGCTCCGCGGCACGTGGGACCTTCCCAGGCCAGGGCTCGAACCGGCGGCTCTTGCACTGCAAGGCGGTGTCCTTACCCACTGGACCACCGGGGGAAGCCCTAGATTTGAACTCTTAATTTTGAAGCCTGTAACCTCTGAGGACGCCACGGTCTCCCATTGTTATTTCCAACAGCCCAAAAAAGTCCTCAGGGTATCCTGAACGAGCTTCTGGGAGAAAACCACTTTACTAATCGAAAACTAAAATGTGACCAGATCAATGTGTGGAATAGCGAGAGTTATGATCCACTAGAACAGTGAGGAGCACAGGGGTGCTGGCCGCCATGTAGTTGGGACAGTGCAGTTTCCTTTTAGAAACAGCGCACTCTGCATAGGACCGGGAAGGGGCCTGTAATGGATGAGAACATGAGTGGTGAGACTCTGGGTAACATTTTCACTAACTGACTTAAGGAGTCCCCCCCTCATGGGAAAGTAGAACTCAGCATCAGTGTGATAAGAGTGTTCAGCTCAAGGTGGGGGTGATACTGTTAGTCTGTAATCATCCTTTATTCATTGAAAGCCATAAAGTATAATTTCCCCCATGGTTATTCTGTCATCAAACATAATTTAAAATCAAAATACTGTTAATTTGCTGATTTATAACCCTGACTGAAGAACATTGATAGTGATAAAAAGTATCTATACTTACTATGTTAAAGGGAGGACCTTTTTGAAGAAAATATCTGAGGGGAAAGTTTTATATACCACACTGATTAGTACGGTAAAGAGTGAAGAATCTGAGAATGGAAGTTTATCAGCTGAATTTTGGGGATGCCATTCCTTTTTTGCACATCTGTTCTTTCCTGTTTTTTTGGTAAAGGAATAAACACAGAAGGGAAGCCATATTAATCAGAGTTTAAGGAAACTCTGTCCATTCTCTGTCCTACTGACCTCTAGGTTCCTTTTCCTTCAGCTTAACTAAGTCAAGCCTGAGAATGGACCTAAATCAAATGTTTTTCCTTGGTGTAAATTATTATCCCATTTGTTGGAGATTTAGGAATAATTGTAATCTGTACGGATATGGCCTCAGCCTCATTGAGAAAATAGCCAGTTGTTTGGGCTGTAAGCCAAGAAAGTGGGTAAATATGGATTAATAGTAATCTCAAGTTGTGGTGCTGGAGAAGACTCTTCAAGTCCTGCAGACAGCAAGGCGATCAAACTAGTTGATCCTAAAGGAAACCAACCCTGAATATTCATTGGAAGGACTGATGCTGCAGTTCCAGTATTTTAACCACCTGATACGAAGAGCCAACTCGCTGGAAAAGACCCTGATGCTGGGGAAGATTGAGGCAAAAGGAGAAGGGGGCAGCAGTGGATGAGATGGTTAGATAGTATCACCAACTCAGTGGACATGAATTTGAGCAAACTCTGGGAGATAGTGGAGGACATAGTGGAGATAGTGGAGGGCCTGGCATGCTACAGTCCATGGCGTCACAAAAAGTTGGAAACAACTTAGCAACTGAACAACAAGAAGTAACCTCTCATGGGGAAAGTATTTCTGAATCAGCTCTGATTTTAATGTTATGTTTAATGAAGTTGTAACACAAAAATTTTTATTTCCTCATACTTTGAAGTGTTGACTCATATTTTGTCCTGTTTTATGAGGATTCCTGTGAAAAGAATAGGAAGAGTTTGGGAAATAAGCAAATGTTCCTGCCTTTCTTCCTGCAGGTCCCAGCAGGGATGGCACAATCAGCGAGGACACTATCCGAGCCTCTCTCATCTCAGCAGTCAGTGACAAACTGAGATGGCGGATGAAGGAGGAAATGGATCGTGCCCAGGCAGAACTCAATGCCTTGAAACGGACAGAGGAAGACCTGAAAAAAGGTCACCAGAAACTCGAAGAGATGGTTACCCGTCTAGATCAAGAAGTAGTAAGTAATTCATTCAACAGCTGCACTGTTTCATTGTAGCTGTGGTAGAATTCTCTGTATGTACTATGGCTACCCTGAATATTGTAGGTATAAGTTAAGAGTTCAGAAAATTGTACACACCTTTAAGCACTTGAACATAGCTTCTCTACACCTTTGTTTAAAAAACGGAGCCTATGGGTAAAATGTAGTCTTTGATGGGGAAGTGGATGTATTTAGGATTTTTTTGCTTGCAGGTTAATGCTGGGGGATAATGTTGTGACCCAAAGGACTGTTTTTTGAGTGTTGATGTTAACCAGTTACCCAGAAATAAGAATTTGAGAGAGTTCTAAGCCATGGTAAAGATCTGTAGACCCTGGGTGAAAACTCTTACGGGTCAGTTCTTTTTTGTTTCCAAACTGTTGCTGTGACCTGAAGAGTCAGTGTAAGTCAGCCCTGTGACTTCTCTTGTTCAGTGATGACGTAGGGGCACTATCATAATTGGAGCGCCAGCTTCACTCTTCACTTCTCGTTAGGAAGACTTTGTTGCAGGAAGTATGCATTCTTGATGAAAGGGTAGAGAGTTACTGAGTGTTTGAGGGCTTTAGAGACAATAATCTGTATGTACACATTAGTCTACCAAAATGGTTCTAGTGTGTAAAGTGAGCTGCTCAATAGCCAACTATTTTCAAACATCGAGGAAAGTGGTACCAGTACAGTTCAGAGCCTGAAACCACCACCTGCTGAATCTTGGGACTAGAGTTTGCGTGTTTGGAGTTCTGAATGTTTTTTTTTTAAAACACAAAAATTTTTATTTCCTCATACTTTGAAGTGTTGACTCATATTTTGTCCTGTTTTATGAGGATTCCTGTGAAAAGAATAGGAAGAGTTTGGGAAATAAGCAAATGTTCCTGCCTTTCTTCCTGCAGGTCCCAGCAGGGATGGCACAATCAGCGAGGACACTATCCGAGCCTCTCTCATCTCAGCAGTCAGTGACAAACTGAGATGGCGGATGAAGGAGGAAATGGATCGTGCCCAGGCAGAACTCAATGCCTTGAAACGGACAGAGGAAGACCTGAAAAAAGGTCACCAGAAACTCAAGAGATGGTTACCCGTCTAGATCAAGAAGTAGTAAGTAATTCATTCAACAGCTGCACTGTTTCATTGTAGCTGTGGTAGAATTCTCTGTATGTACTATGGCTACCCTGAATATTGTAGGTATAAGTTAAGAGTTCAGAAAATTGTACACACCTTTAAGCACTTGAACATAGCTTCTCTACACCTTTGTTTAAAAAACGGAGCCTATGGGTAAAATGTAGTCTTTGATGGGGAAGTGGATGTATTTAGGATTTTTTTGCTTGCAGGTTAATGCTGGGGGATAATGTTGTGACCCAAAGGACTGTTTTTTGAGTGTTGATGTTAACCAGTTACCCAGAAATAAGAATTTGAGAGAGTTCTAAGCCATGGTAAAGATCTGTAGACCCTGGGTGAAAACTCTTACGGGTCAGTTCTTTTTTGTTTCCAAACTGTTGCTGTGACCTGAAGAGTCAGTGTAAGTCAGCCCTGTGACTTCTCTTGTTCAGTGATGACGTAGGGGCACTATCATAATTGGAGCGCCAGCTTCACTCTTCACTTCTCGTTAGGAAGACTTTGTTGCAGGAAGTATGCATTCTTGATGAAAGGGTAGAGAGTTACTGAGTGTTTGAGGGCTTTAGAGACAATAATCTGTATGTACACATTAGTCTACCAAAATGGTTCTAGTGTGTAAAGTGAGCTGCTCAATAGCCAACTATTTTCAAACATCGAGGAAAGTGGTACCAGTACAGTTCAGAGCCTGAAACCACCACCTGCTGAATCTTGGGACTAGAGTTTGAGTGTTTGGAGTTCTGTGTGTGGAACTGTCTGTATAGACGGGGGAAGGTTGTTCCTCTGAGGCAGATGCCCACTTGTTTTTAAAGAGGACCACTTTTATGATTCTCATATAGGGACCTGTTCTGGAAGGCGTCTTGTCTGATGGCTTAGTTTGCAATGTCATTTATAATGACAAGCTAAGTGACAAGCTTATTCCTGCCCCTATAAGTGCTCAGCTCAGCATCCCCTGTTGTCATGTTAGAGCACACCTTTTCCTCTAACTTGGACTAATGTGTATATTAAACATGAACCTCATCCAAGAGTTGCTTCTCTGAAGTTGAATTGTAGATGTCTGACAAATAGATAATTACAGAGAGTATAAAATCATCATGCTTGGATTATTCTGTTTTCAGGCTGAGGTTGATAAAAACATAGAACTTTTGAGAAAGAAGGATGAAGAACTCAGTTCTGCTCTGGAGAAAATGGAAAATCAGTCTGAAAACAATGATATTGATGAAGTTATCATTCCCACAGCCCCACTATACAAACAGATCCTAAATCTATATGCAGAGGAAAATGCTATTGAAGACACTATTTTTTACCTGGGAGAAGCCTTGAGGCGGGGAGTAATAGACCTGGACGTCTTCCTGAAGGTACGTCGTCCTCCGTTTGCTTTCCAGGGTTTTGGAACCTGTGTATTGGAGACAGTAATACTGAAAACCACAAAGCAAGAGGGCTTCTCTGTAGGAGATGAGTTAAAATTCTTTTTCTTTCCAAAAGTGGGCAAAAGTGGTTTAAATGGTTGTGAGCAGTGTATTCCCACCTACAGAGAAGGCTGAGGATCATCTGAGTAAGGGAAGAAAAGTGGGCTAGTGGCGCAGTTCCCTACCCCAAAGGCAGTGTCAAGCTGGATGTAGTTCTTTTTACTACTACACCCTGGGAGGGAGGTGCATCACAAGGCACAGTCAGATTTGCATTCTTTCAGGTCCCACCATCTAAATAGCCAACTATTTTCAAACATCGAGGAAAGTGGTACCAGTACAGTTCAGAGCCTGAAACCACCACCTGCTGAATCTTGGGACTAGAGTTTGAGTGTTTGGAGTTCTGTGTGTGGAACTGTCTGTATAGACGGGGGAAGGTTGTTCCTCTGAGGCAGATGCCCACTTGTTTTTAAAGAGGACCACTTTTATGATTCTCATATAGGGACCTGTTCTGGAAGGCGTCTTGTCTGATGGCTTAGTTTGCAATGTCATTTATAATGACAAGCTAAGTGACAAGCTTATTCCTGCCCCTATAAGTGCTCAGCTCAGCATCCCCTGTTGTCATGTTAGAGCACACCTTTTCCTCTAACTTGGACTAATGTGTATATTAAACATGAACCTCATCCAAGAGTTGCTTCTCTGAAGTTGAATTGTAGATGTCTGACAAATAGATAATTACAGAGAGTATAAAATCATCATGCTTGGATTATTCTGTTTTCAGGCTGAGGTTGATAAAAACATAGAACTTTTGAGAAAGAAGGATGAAGAACTCAGTTCTGCTCTGGAGAAAATGGAAAATCAGTCTGAAAACAATGATATTGATGAAGTTATCATTCCCACAGCCCCACTATACAAACAGATCCTAAATCTATATGCAGAGGAAAATGCTATTGAAGACACTATTTTTTACCTGGGAGAAGCCTTGAGGCGGGGAGTAATAGACCTGGACGTCTTCCTGAAGGTACGTCGTCCTCCGTTTGCTTTCCAGGGTTTTGGAACCTGTGTATTGGAGACAGTAATACTGAAAACCACAAAGCAAGAGGGCTTCTCTGTAGGAGATGAGTTAAAATTCTTTTTCTTTCCAAAAGTGGGCAAAAGTGGTTTAAATGGTTGTGAGCAGTGTATTCCCACCTACAGAGAAGGCTGAGGATCATCTGAGTAAGGGAAGAAAAGTGGGCTAGTGGCGCAGTTCCCTACCCCAAAGGCAGTGTCAAGCTGGATGTAGTTCTTTTTACTACTACACCCTGGGAGGGAGGTGCATCACAAGGCACAGTCAGATTTGCATTCTTTCAGGTCCCACCATCTAAATTAAGATCATTGACTGCCCCACCCTTGTTGCCTTTTTCCCCCCTGTTAATTCTTAGACTTTCTTTTTTATACCTATTTCCCCAGATTGCAGAGTAGTGGGCTTGCCCTGCTGGCAAGAGAGCCCTTCTAAGTGAAGGTTATTTCAGGCTTAATGCTACTGTACAGACATGGAAGATTTGTGAGCTAAGTATGGCTCCTGTTCTCTGTGGGGTCAAGAGGAGCGTGGCTTTAGGGATTAACAGCAGCCACCCTCTGCGGATTCAGCACAGCTGCTGCTGATGCTTCAGTGCACCTGCGAGGCTGATCAGCTTGCTCGCTGATCTTGCCCATCTCTCTAGGAACGTGTGGCCACACCCCTCTTGAACCTAGTGTGAGCACATGAATAGCTGGGACCCAAGCGAGGACTTCCTTTCTGTACACTCTTCCCTGCTTTGGTGACATAGCTGGGGGGAAGATACACATGGAGGAGCAAGAGAAGAACACTGTTTGCTAGGTACTGGACACACGCTGGCTTCATGCTGCTCATCCCTGTCCTTCCCTTATTTTAGCTAAGTAGGGACAAACGGTTATAAAAGTCTTTTGTTAGGATCACAGTACAAGTTTCCGTGGAGTATGTGTTGTCTCAAGATGTAGCTTAAACTCCTGAGCCAGATCCTGCAGTGTGGTGCTTTCCCTGTGACTCGTTGTAGGGTCTAAGAAGACTACTTTCCGTAACACAAGTGTGTTTAGTTGCTCAGTCGTGTCTGACTCTTTGTGATTACGTGGGCAGTAGCCCACCAGGCTCCTCTGTCCATGGAATTCTCCAGGCAAGAATACTGCAGTGGGTTGCCATGCCACCTTCCAGAGGATCTTCCTGACTCAGGGATTGAACGCAGGTCTCCTGCACTGCAGGCAGATTTTTTTACCATCTGAGCCACCAGGAAAGCCTCCACAGGTTCCTTAACACAGCCTGCCAGCATCAATCCAGTGAGTTTAAAGAGCCACATGTAATGCAGTGTTGGCTCCAAAGGAACGTTGATGAGTTTTAGATTCTTAACTCCCATCTTGGTTACAAACTGTCTGCTGGTTTATGCCTGGACCTGGATAATAGCCAGTCTAAACTGTTTAAACTTCTTCCCCCTCACAGCATGTACGTCTTCTGTCCCGTAAACAGTTCCAGCTGAGGGCACTAATGCAGAAAGCAAGAAAGACTGCCGGTCTCAGTGACCTCTACTGACTTCTCTGATACCAGATGGAGATTGAGCTCTTCTGAAGTATTCTTTTCTTCTCTTCCTTTCTCTTATATCCGTAGGTGCCCAAAATAAGTTATTGCAGTTTATCATTCAAGTGTAAAATATTTTGAATCAATAATATATTTTCTGTTTTCTTTTGGTAAAGACTGGCTTTTATTAATGCACTTTCTATCCTCTGTAAACTCTTTTTGTGCTGAATGTTGGGACTGACTATGCTAAATAAAATTTGTTGCATAATTTTTCTCTTCTTTACTGAACATCTTTAAGAAAAAATATATGAAACCTTAATAGGAAACTCAGCTTTTAATTTAGTAAAGTATAATATTGATTATGAGTTGAAATTTAGCATTATTCTCTAGCATATAAAGTGAATTCTACTCAGTATGGGATATAATACATAGATATCTAAATTGTCAAGTGTTTTGGTGAATTTGAGTGACTTTTTCTATGAAAGGCCCTCATACCCTCCTACCAGTTCCTGCCTAGATTTGTATCCTTTCCAGACCTAACAGAATCAGAACTGTTGTCATCATAAAAGGAGCAGAGTGGCCAGGGCCAGGCTACCCTCTGAGAACTCATGTTTACCTGGTGTACACTGCCTCTCTGCATTTATTGTCACTTGCAGTCAGTCTTCCTGGTGAGTGATTTCTGTAGCTAAGATTGTGGTCATCCACCCATTGATCCATATGTCCTATAAAGCTCATCTAGCAGAACAGAACTTTGTCTGTCAAAATGAGGCTAGAAGGTTCATGAGGTTATAAAAAACAAACACTAATTTAAAATGTTTTAAGGTGTTTAGGAAACGAAGCAGCCACTCTCTGTATAATCCAGGGAATAAAGAGCCACATGTTAAATGCAGTGTTGGCTCCAAAGGAACGTTGATGAGTTTTAGATTCTTAACTCCCATCTTGGTTACAAACTGTCTGCTGGTTTATGCCTGGACCTGGATAATAGCCAGTCTAAACTGTTTAAACTTCTTCCCCCTCACAGCATGTACGTCTTCTGTCCCGTAAACAGTTCCAGCTGAGGGCACTAATGCAGAAAGCAAGAAAGACTGCCGGTCTCAGTGACCTCTACTGACTTCTCTGATACCAGATGGAGATTGAGCTCTTCTGAAGTATTCTTTTCTTCTCTTCCTTTCTCTTATATCCGTAGGTGCCCAAAATAAGTTATTGCAGTTTATCATTCAAGTGTAAAATATTTTGAATCAATAATATATTTTCTGTTTTCTTTTGGTAAAGACTGGCTTTTATTAATGCACTTTCTATCCTCTGTAAACTCTTTTTGTGCTGAATGTTGGGACTGACTATGCTAAATAAAATTTGTTGCATAATTTTTCTCTTCTTTACTGAACATCTTTAAGAAAAAATATATGAAACCTTAATAGGAAACTCAGCTTTTAATTTAGTAAAGTATAATATTGATTATGAGTTGAAATTTAGCATTATTCTCTAGCATATAAAGTGAATTCTACTCAGTATGGGATATAATACATAGATATCTAAATTGTCAAGTGTTTTGGTGAATTTGAGTGACTTTTTCTATGAAAGGCCCTCATACCCTCCTACCAGTTCCTGCCTAGATTTGTATCCTTTCCAGACCTAACAGAATCAGAACTGTTGTCATCATAAAAGGAGCAGAGTGGCCAGGGCCAGGCTACCCCTCTGAGAACTCATGTTTACCTGGTGTACACTGCCTCTCTGCATTTATTGTCACTTGCAGTCAGTCTTCCTGGTGAGTGATTTCTGTAGCTAAGATTGTGGTCATCCACCCATTGATCCATATGTCCTATAAAGCTCATCTAGCAGAACAGAACTTTGTCTGTCAAAATGAGGCTAGAAGGTTCATGAGGTTATAAAAAACAAACACTAATTTAAAATGTTTTAAGGTGTTTAGGAAACGAAGCAGCCACTCTCTGTATAATCCAGGGGAATAAAGACCAATTTGATCTCATCACTGGAGAATTTATACAGCTTAAATCTGAAAAAGTTAATATTCCACTTGTAAAAATTATCAGAATAAAAACTATCAAAGCTTAATTTAGTGTTAAGATTGAAGCTAACATTTAAATAAGTTATTTTTGTGTATACATACTTTCATTTTTACATGGTAGAGGAAGTTACAGCTTTTTTATAGCATATAAATGAATGTAGGTATATCAGCCAGCCAGAACAAAAGAATAAGCATATACCTGAAGCATCAATTTGTAAACACAATAAACATGTTTCATACATTCTTTTGGACCAGATGGCAACTGTATATGTAATATACAAGGCAAGTACTGGTATATCAGAGGCACCAAAACACCTTTTTTTTGACAGTCACTTAGGAATTATGCATCCACGTGTTGGATGATAACTAAAAGAGCTAAAGGGCTAAACAGAGGAGTCATGCTGCCCCCTTAATTTTTTTCCAAAACTATAAGGAATTCAGGTTTATTCAGAAGTTTGGCATATGTAATCCTATATCTACCATCTCTTTTTCGATACCCTCAGAATGGTAGTTTTAAGCAGCTTTAAAGCTTGAGCTCCCTCTGAATTTCCCAGAGTTTCAAATGGGCCTCCTCTTCAGGGGTCAGCTTTACCTTTATAAGGCCTGTAATGCCATTCTCTTCCAGGATACATGGAACACTAAGGTATATTCTTCATTTGTTCAATAGTGACCCTGCAAGTACCAACTTAAAAATTACTCCTTTTTCTTTTCATCTAATAAAGGTCTCCAATATGAGGAACAACAGTCGCTGGGTGAATAAGTTTTTAATGGATTTGTAGCATGAATTGTGGCAGATAAAAAGGACCCCCAGGAAAGAACAATTTAAAACAGATCACTAGACATATTTATTGTTCAGATGTATCTGCCATCTTTCCACACAGGCCCCAGCCTCTTGCCATGTTTGTTGGGACTGGCCCTCTTCCTTTCACCTTGCCAGACCACTTCCTGTAAGGAACCACTTCAAAACTTATTTACTTTACTCCTAGTGATTTAATTTCATTTTACTTTACCCTCTCCAATTCAAAGTAGCAGAGGCACGTTACCCAGGCCCCAGTTTCCCCCCCTGCAACAGACTGACTCTTAATACCTTTGTGACCCATGATGATTTCTTAGGTCTTTTATTGGACCAGTTGAAACAGAGAACAGCTTGAAATGTTGTAAGACCAACCCATACTGTGGTTCCCAGTGTTACTAGATATTCATAGAGCTAGTTCACTTAATTAAGTAATAATAATGCATTAAAGCTTACTTTCATCCAATCAAATATAATAAGACGTATATCACACTAAACCAGGAGAAAGGTCTACAAAGGCAGGTCTCTTCTTCCTCTGCCACCCATCCCTTTATATGTCTCTCTTCAGCAGCAACAAAGAATAGATTTTAGGAAAAGGGGTGTTTCTCCAGGGGTGTTTCCAGCTTCAAAAATTATCCCTTTTATTTTTTTTTTTGATAGGCAAGAAATAGATTTATTAAGATAGGACGCTTGTAAGAGGTACAAGCGGGCAGGCGGGAAAGCTCTGCCTGCCTTTCATCTCTTATTTTATGTTGATGTTAAATTTTTTTCCAAGCATCCTGCCTTACTCCTGGTGGAAACTGGTTGATCTCCTAACATTGTTCAATAATACTTGCAGTTAAATCAGCAAAGATAGAACAGCACCCTATTTCTCTTTAATCAGTCTTACAGCCACTAAGAAGTTGGAAGCACTCATGAACATGAGTTGATTTTGGAAGAAATACGTGTCTTTGAACATCCACATGTGGCAGCCTGACAGTGCCACAAATCTGAAATGTTTCTATCAGTAGTTTATCCTAGGAATTTCTTAAAGGAGTTGGTTAAGGTAGAAAAACAAGAGTTATGAGGGTAAGTGCAGAGATCCAGAAACTGTGAAATCAATTTTACTATTAACAGTAAAGACTGTATAGCAACAATTTGAAAGAATATATTGTCGGGGCTTCCCCTGGTGGTCCAGTGGGTAAGGACACCGCCTTGCAGTGCAAGGGCCGCCGGTTCAAGCCCTGGCCTGGGAAGATCCCACGTGCCATGGAGCGGCTGGACTGATGTGTCCAATCAGTGAGCCGGAGCTCTGGAGCGCATGCGCCCAGAGCTGGTGCTCTGCGACAGATGCCACCACGATGGGAGGCCCACAGGAGCCAAAGAACAAAGACGAATGAAAATAGAGAAATGAAAGACCAATAGAAGTGGCCTGCCCGCTCCCCTCCCTCCCCAACCTGACCCCTGCCCAAAATAAATAAATCTTATAAAAAAAAAAAAAGAATATATTGTCAGTTAACAAGTAAGAGCCAATAAAATGGTAAATACAGGGTGAGGCTCAGCAGCGCATGAGAAAGACTGACCCTCTTACTGCTTCAGAGTATGTTATCTGCTGAATATGATCACACAGAAATAAAAAGTGCTAATGAAAGAAAAGTACAGGAGATATAACAACATATACTTAAGGGACCCAAATCTCATTTTAGGAAAAGGGGTGTTTCTCCAGGGGTGTTTCCAGCTTCAAAAATTATCCCTTTTATCTTTTTTTTTTTGATAGGCAAGAAATAGATTTATTAAGATAGGACGCTTGTAAGAGGTACAAGCGGGCAGGCGGGAAAGCTCTGCCTGCCTTTCATCTCTTATTTTATGTTGATGTTAAATTTTTTTCCAAGCATCCTGCCTTACTCCTGGTGGAAACTGGTTGATCTCCTAACATTGTTCAATAATACTTGCAGTTAAATCAGCAAAGATAGAACAGCACCCTATTTCTCTTTAATCAGTCTTACAGCCACTAAGAAGTTGGAAGCACTCATGAACATGAGTTGATTTTGGAAGAAATACGTGTCTTTGAACATCCACATGTGGCAGCCTGACAGTGCCACAAATCTGAAATGTTTCTATCAGTAGTTTATCCTAGGAATTTCTTAAAGGAGTTGGTTAAGGTAGAAAAACAAGAGTTATGAGGGTAAGTGCAGAGATCCAGAAACTGTGAAATCAATTTTACTATTAACAGTAAAGACTGTATAGCAACAATTTGAAAGAATATATTGTCGGGGCTTCCCCTGGTGGTCCAGTGGGTAAGGACACCGCCTTGCAGTGCAAGGGCCGCCGGTTCAAGCCCTGGCCTGGGAAGATCCCACGTGCCATGGAGCGGCTGGACTGATGTGTCCAATCAGTGAGCCGGAGCTCTGGAGCGCATGCGCCCAGAGCTGGTGCTCTGCGACAGATGCCACCACGATGGGAGGCCCACAGGAGCCAAAGAACAAAGACGAATGAAAATAGAGAAATGAAAGACCAATAGAAGTGGCCTGCCCGCTCCCCTCCCTCCCCAACCTGACCCCTGCCCAAAATAAATAAATCTTATAAAAAAAAAAAAAGAATATATTGTCAGTTAACAAGTAAGAGCCAATAAAATGGTAAATACAGGGTGAGGCTCAGCAGCGCATGAGAAAGACTGACCCTCTTACTGCTTCAGAGTATGTTATCTGCTGAATATGATCACACAGAAATAAAAAGTGCTAATGAAAGAAAAGTACAGGAGATATAACAACATATACTTAAGGGACCCAAATCTCATCCCTTTGGCACAGTTCAGGCTTACAGCTAACTTTCAAAACACCAGAAATGCAAAACTACCATACTACTACCCTGGCAACTACTTCTTTGTGGACCTTTTCCTACTGCTCAGATCTGTATCAGTTCCTTTATCTGAGTTTAGATCCTTCAGAAAGACCCCATCAGCATTCATTCCACTCCATACAGGAACCAAGAAAAAGATATCCCCAAATCCATTTATTGCACAGAATGATACAGCAAGGTGGTTTTTTTTTTTTTTAACCTTAGCAAAACCTTTTAAATTGCTCTGAGTGGTTTACAATTTAGGAATGCTCAGCAAAACTCAACAAATTCAAATGTCTTAAGTCCTACCCCAAATCAGCCAAATGCAAATAGTCGGGCATAGTGCCCACAATTCTGTTATCTTGGCAGAGATATGCCAAACAAGAAAGTGACAGTTTGGAATTTTCAACTATAAAGTACATTTTAACTTTCATCACTTCAACTCCTTTCCATTGTCAGGGTTTGTATTAGATTTCAAGGGTTCTTAGCCAGAAGAAACAAAGATAAAAAGGACTACTATTACATTAGCACCCCCTCCTCCCTTCCCTTTAATTTTCTCTAGTTAATAAGAATAATTCACATTACCTGAAGTAAATACTACCTTTCTGAACTAGAGTATCCCAAGTTAAATATAAACTACATTATGTTCCTTAGTGCTGTGTTAATAAGAAAGCCTTATAATCTTAATCATACATATGTAGGATTATAGTAACATTCTCATTTTTTTCAAAATTTCTGTTATTTTATTATAAAAACAATGTGCTGGGGTTCCCTGGTTGTCCAGTGGGTAAGGACACTGCCTTGCAGTGCAAGGGGCGCCAGTTCAGTCCCTGGCCTGGGAAGATCCCACGTGCTGCGGAGCAGCTGGACCGATGTGTCCAACTACTGAGCCAGAGCTCTGGAGCGCATGCGCCCAGAGCTGTTACTCTGCAACGAGAGAGGCCACTGCGATGGGAGGCCCACACAGGCCAAAGAACAAAGTTGGATGAAAATAGATAAATGAAAGACCAATAGAAGTGGCCAAAAAAAAAAGTGCTAAAATTTTAAACACTACCCAAAGGGCCTAAAATAGAATAAAAGTCCTTTTTTTCCCCACCGAGGTATTTTGTGATTAAATATATGATCAATATAGTCTAAATACATTTCAGAGAATGTGTAGGGCTCAGTGGCATTTTTAGGCATATAGCTTGAGTCTCTGTGCTCTAAAAGGACAAATATAACAACTTTTAGAGTGGACACCGAGCCTCTGCCCAGTCAACAAAAGGAAAAGAGCAGTGGCCACTTAACCTGCTCCAATATAACAGTTTTGGAGAAATCCTCTTAACTTCCACACTACAAAATATTAAGGTAACCAATGACAGGAAAAAATTCAAGTCAGGAAAAGTTCTCATCTAAAATGATAAGCATCTTTACATTTATCTAAATTAAAACTGTTAAGTCTGATATTTCATGGTGGGGGAAATCAGTTCTTTATCTATCTTCAGATATACCATAGTTTCAACAATATCTACCCAGTAGGAATAAATTACAGAAAACTTACATCACTGTTTTTGCATAGGATATTGTGCAGAAGTACACGCACTTATTCTATAAAACATTAAATAATATCCCTTATCAAGTCTTTGAAATAATTTTTCTCAGAGAATAATCTATTTAGACCAAAAGCTTAGCTAAGAGGGAAACAAAAACAAGTATACATGGAACATAACTGTCAGGCAAAACATAATCAGGCTTTAGTCCCACTAGACAAGGAAAAAAATTGGCATAGTCTGATATTTTGGATATGTGAACCATTTTAAACAATTTTTATCAGAATATTTTTCTTACTAGGTTTAAAAAGTGGTAATTGTTAGGAGGTTAGTGGAGATAGAGTAATGGAAAACAAAATAGAATTTTCAATAATAAGGCATTAATAAGGATAAATGCTACATAACAATATATGAAACAATCCAACAGTGTATACTAATCATGAACTTAGGGCTTCCCTGTGGCTCACTGGTAAAGAATCTGACTGCCAGTGCAAGAGATAGACAGGGTCCATCCTTGGTCTGGGAAGATTCCCACATGCTGTGGAGCAACTAAGCCCATGGGCCACAACTACTGACCCCTTGGCTCCAGAACCTGGGAGCTGCAACTACTGAAGTCCACTACTGAAAAAAGAGAAGCCACCGGAATGAGAAGCCCATGTACAACTAGAGAGTTAGCCCCATTTGCCAAAACTAGAGAAAAGCCTGTGCAGCAATGAAGAGGCAGTGCAACCAAAAATAAACAGATTATTTAATATAATCATGAACTTAGATACAACTCATGAAATGCCCTTAAAATGTATTGGGGAAAGACTGGGAAATGCTAGGTAGATTTAATTAACTACTTTTATTAGAAGTTGATAGATCAGCAGTAATTAAAAATTAGTAATTTCGTAAACAAAATCAGTAAGTGACTAGACACAGAAGATCATCCAATTAAGTCTTTCCCCCTCCCCCAAATACATAAGGAATGTTTACAAAAACTGTCTACTACCTAGGTCACAATGTAAGCCTTAACAGATTTTAAAGGATGTTAGGTAGATGTTAACTCCCATTTCTGTTATCTCAGTTCAGCCAAGTTAGAATCAACCACAATATAACACATTTTAAAATGTATCAAAGCTAAATGGATGCTCTTAAATGACTCACTGAATTAAAGAGAGGATAAGACTAGGAATTACAAAATATTTATACCTGAATGACAGTAAAAGTACCCAAAACAACAAAAAAAGTGGTACTGTTATGTTTATATTCTTAAATGCATTTTTTTAAACAAGAAACATCAAGGATAAGAGTATTAATCATAAAGGAAGTTATAAAAATGAGCAAAAAGTAGATTAAAAATACCAGTATCAATAAAACAGAAAGCTAATTCTTGGAGAGAGGAAGACTCATAAATTAGAAAAATATGTAGCAAAACTAGGACACAATGTCTCCAACAATATTAGGAAACAAGAGGTAAGCAGATAAAGCAGAGGTTTCGTGCTGTCCACGAAGCCGTTCAGCCCGGCCGGAGCCCTGTTCCCCTGCGGCCCCGCGGGCCCCGCGGCCGGCTCGGCGCTGGAAGGAAAAAGGCCTGTGTCTTATCAACACTTACCTAGCAGCATGCTACAAAAGAGGAACTATGAGAATTTTATTGGAAACACACATTATCGACCAAATGACAAAAAAACTTGATTTCCTATTTTGGGGATGAAAGGTCTTGATGGATATCAATGTGTACTCTCCATGAAATCAAATTAGTTCATCCTTCGAGAAAGCAAATGTTGAAAGCTACTGAAATAAGCTGTGATTGTACTGTACATACACATTAAGGAACACTACGGTTTTGTAAAGTTGTTCTGTTAACTTTTGTACCAAATAGCAATAAAAAAGCCTATAGTTGGAAAAAAAAAAAAAAAAAAAAACTCATGAAACACATGCTAATATATTTTAAACTTGGATTAAATGGACAACTCTAGAAAATTTTCTCAAGAATGACTTCGGGGCTTCCCTGGTGGTCCAGTGGGTAAAGACACTACCTTGCAGTGCAAGGGACGCCGGTTTGATCCCTGCTCTGGAAGATCCCACGTGCCGAGGAGCAGCTGGACCGATGTTTCCAACTACTGAGCCAGCACTCTGGAGCACGTGCACCCAGAGCTGCTGCTCTACAGCGAGAGAGGTAAAGGAAATTTGTTAGGTAGATGTTAACTCCCATTTCTGTTATCTCAGTTCAGCCAAGTTAGAATCAACCACAATATAACACATTTTAAAATGTATCAAAGCTAAATGGATGCTCTTAAATGACTCACTGAATTAAAGAGAGGATAAGACTAGGAATTACAAAATATTTATACCTGAATGACAGTAAAAGTACCCAAAACAACAAAAAAAGTGGTACTGTTATGTTTATATTCTTAAATGCATTTTTTTAAACAAGAAACATCAAGGATAAGAGTATTAATCATAAAGGAAGTTATAAAAATGAGCAAAAAGTAGATTAAAAATACCAGTATCAATAAAACAGAAAGCTAATTCTTGGAGAGAGGAAGACTCATAAATTAGAAAAATATGTAGCAAAACTAGGACACAATGTCTCCAACAATATTAGGAAACAAGAGGTAAGCAGATAAAGCAGAGGTTTCGTGCTGTCCACGAAGCCGTTCACCCCGGGCCCGGGAGCCCTGTTCCCCTGCGGCCCCATGGCCCGCTGGCCTCGGCGCTGGAAGGAAAAAGGCCTGTGTCTTATCAACACTTACCTAGCAGCATGCTACAAAAGAGGAACTATGAGAATTTTATTGGAAACACACATTATCGACCAAATGACAAAAAAACTTGATTTCCTATTTTGGGGATGAAAGGTCTTGATGGATATCAATGTGTACTCTCCATGAAATCAAATTAGTTCATCCTTCGAGAAAGCAAATGTTGAAAGCTACTGAAATAAGCTGTGATTGTACTGTACATACACATTAAGGAACACTACGGTTTTGTAAAGTTGTTCTGTTAACTTTTGTACCAAATAGCAATAAAAAAGCCTATAGTTGGAAAAAAAAAAAAAAAAAAAAAACTCATGAAACACATGCTAATATATTTTAAACTTGGATTAAATGGACAACTCTAGAAAATTTTCTCAAGAATGACTTCGGGGCTTCCCTGGTGGTCCAGTGGGTAAAGACACTACCTTGCAGTGCAAGGGACGCCGGTTTGATCCCTGCTCTGGAAGATCCCACGTGCCGAGGAGCAGCTGGACCGATGTTTCCAACTACTGAGCCAGCACTCTGGAGCACGTGCACCCAGAGCTGCTGCTCTACAGCGAGAGAGGCCACTGCAACGGGAGGCCCATACAGGCCAAAGAACAAAGATGGAAATAAATGAAAGACCAATAGAAGTGGCCAAAAAAAAAAAAAAAAGTGACTTCAGAATGGAAAATCTGAAACAAATTACATCTATGAACTTTTATTAAAAAATCTAGCCTCTCACCCTTTCAGCTGTTTTACAAACAAGTTTTATCAAAATTTCAAGGAACAGTTCATTCCTATCTCATGAAACCTATATTATTAGATAATATGAAAAAAAATTGGTGGGGACATACATAGTAAAACCTTGATATCAAAGCTGAGTCAAGACCACATGAAAAATAGTAAATCTTATTACTCAGTATTCAAAAAATGAAGATCATTGCGTCTAGTCCTAAAACTTCATGGCAAATAGATGGGGAAACAATGGAAACAGTGATAGACTTTATTTTCTTGGGCTCCAAAATCACTGCAGATGGTGACTGCAGCCATGAAATTAAAAGACACTTGTTCCTTGGAAGAAAAGTTATGACAAACTTAGTGTATTAAAAAGCAGGGACATTACTTTGCCTACAAAGTTTCATATAGTCAAAGCTATGGTTTTCCCAGTAGGCATCTACAGACGTGAGAACTGGATAATAAAAAAGGCCAAGTGCCAAAGAATCAATGCCTTGAAGAACTGTGCTCAAGAAGACCCTTGAGAATCCCTCAATTGCAAGAAGATCAAACCAGTTAATCCTAAAAGAAATCAACCCTGAATATTCATTGGACGAACTGATGCTAAAGCTACAATACTTTAGCCTGCTGATGCAATGAGCTGACTCATTGGAAAAGACCCTGATGCTGGGAAACATTTAGGGCAGGAGGAAAAGAGGGCGACAGAGGATGAGATGGCTGGATGGCATCATCAACTCAATGGACATGAGTTTGAGTAAACAGGAGATAGGGAAGAACAGGGAAGCTTGACACACTACAGTCCCTGGAGTCACAAAGTTGGACATGACTTAGTGTTAAACAAGAACAAGTAATTAAAATGGTACCTTAGAAACTATCCCCCTTTTTTTTTTTTTTTTTTTTTAAACCTTTATTTTACTTTTAACTTTTACAGAGTTTTGTTGTTCACAGACATGCATGTTCTCAGATTAGTCACATGTATATCCCCCCCTTCCCTCCCCTCCCGACCATCACACAGCACCCCTGAAGGATCCCCTTTTCTCACAGAGCAATGACTAGAGCTATTTTCTTCACTTATGATAGTACAGGCCTTCATGCTACTTCCCTTACGCCTCTCAACCACTGTTCCTTCCCCACAATGTCCATATGTCCACTGTCCATGTCTGTCTTTCCGTCGCTTCACTGCATGTGCCATCATCACCATCCTACTAGATTCCATATATATGTGTTAATATACTGTATTTGTCCTTCTCTTTTTGACTGACTTCACTTTTTAGGATACGTTCTAGATCCAGCCACCTCATGAGGGCTGATTCTTCTGCATTTCTCTTTACAGCTGTGTAGTATTCCATTGTATATATGTACCAGAGCTTTTGGATCCATTCGTTCGTCGATGGGCATCTAGGTTCCTTCCATGTTCTAGCTATTGTATAGAGAGCTGCAATGAACATTGGGGTACAGGTGCTTCTTTCAGTTTTGATTTCATCAGGGTATACACCTAAGAGTGGGATTGCTGGGTCATATGGTGCTTCTATTTTTAGTTTTTTAAGAAATCTCCAGACTGTCTTCCATAGAGGCTGTATCAATTTACACTCCCACCAGCAATGCAGGAGGGCTCCCTTTTCTCCGCAGCCTCTCCAGCATTTATTGTCTGTCGATTTGTGGATGATGGCCATTCTGACGGGTGTGAGGTGACATCTCATTGTAGTTTTGATTTGCATTTCTCTAATTATTAGTGAAGTTGAGCATTGTTTCATGTGTTTTTGGGCCATCTGTATGTCATCGTTGGAGAGGTGTCTGTTTAGGTCCTTTTCCCATTTTTTGATTGGGTTGTTCGTTTTTCCAGTGCTGAGTTGTCTGAGTTGCTTGTAGATTTTGGAGATTAATTCTTTGTCTGTTGTTTCATTTGCTATGATTTTCTCCCACTCTGTGGGGTGTCTGTTGAACTTTTTTGTAATTTCTTTTGCTGTACAAAAGCTTTTAAGTTTCATTAGGTCCCACATGTTCATTTGTCTTTTTAGTTCCACTATTCTAGTAGGTGGGTCAGAGAAGATCTTGCTTTGATTGATGTCCTTGAGGGTTTTGCCTATATTCTCCTCTAAGAGTTTGATGGTTTCTGGCCTTACATTTAAGTCTTTAATCCATTTTGAGTTGATCTTTGTGTATGGTGTCAGGGTATGTTCCAATTTCATTTTCTTGCATGTAGCTGTCCAATTTTCCCAGCACCATTTGTTGAAGAGGCTGTCTTTGTCCCATTTTATATGTTCGCCTCCTTTGTCAAAAATAAGGTACCCATAGGTGCGTGGGTTTATCTCTGGGTTCTCGATCTTGTTCCATTGGTCGATATTTCTGTTTTTGTGCCAGTACCATACTGTCTTGATGATTGTTGCTTTGTAGTAGAGTCTGAAGTTGGGGAGGCTGATCCCCCCAGCTCCATTCTTCTTCCTGAGGATTGCTTTGGCTATTCGAGGTCTTTTGTGTTTCCATATGAACTGTGTTATTCGTTGGTCTAGTTCTGTGAAGAATGTTATTGGAAGCTTGATAGGGATCGCATTGAATCTATAGATGACATTTGGTAGTATGGTCATTTTCACAATATTGATTCTCGACCCAGGAACACGGAATATTTCTCCAATTCTTACTGTCTTCCATAGAGGCTGTATCAATTTACACTCCCACCAGCAATGCAGGAGGGCTCCCTTTTCTCCGCAGCCTCTCCAGCATTTATTGTCTGTCGATTTGTGGATGATGGCCATTCTGACGGGTGTGAGGTGACATCTCATTGTAGTTTTGATTTGCATTTCTCTAATTATTAGTGAAGTTGAGCATTGTTTCATGTGTTTTTGGGCCATCTGTATGTCATCGTTGGAGAGGTGTCTGTTTAGGTCCTTTTCCCATTTTTTGATTGGGTTGTTCGTTTTTCCAGTGCTGAGTTGTCTGAGTTGCTTGTAGATTTTGGAGATTAATTCTTTGTCTGTTGTTTCATTTGCTATGATTTTCTCCCACTCTGTGGGGTGTCTGTTGAACTTTTTTGTAATTTCTTTTGCTGTACAAAAGCTTTTAAGTTTCATTAGGTCCCACATGTTCATTTGTCTTTTTAGTTCCACTATTCTAGTAGGTGGGTCAGAGAAGATCTTGCTTTGATTGATGTCCTTGAGGGTTTTGCCTATATTCTCCTCTAAGAGTTTGATGGTTTCTGGCCTTACATTTAAGTCTTTAATCCATTTTGAGTTGATCTTTGTGTATGGTGTCAGGGTATGTTCCAATTTCATTTTCTTGCATGTAGCTGTCCAATTTTCCCAGCACCATTTGTTGAAGAGGCTGTCTTTGTCCCATTTTATATGTTCGCCTCCTTTGTCAAAAATAAGGTACCCATAGGTGCGTGGGTTTATCTCTGGGTTCTCGATCTTGTTCCATTGGTCGATATTTCTGTTTTTGTGCCAGTACCATACTGTCTTGATGATTGTTGCTTTGTAGTAGAGTCTGAAGTTGGGGAGGCTGATCCCCCCAGCTCCATTCTTCTTCCTGAGGATTGCTTTGGCTATTCGAGGTCTTTTGTGTTTCCATATGAACTGTGTTATTCGTTGGTCTAGTTCTGTGAAGAATGTTATTGGAAGCTTGATAGGGATCGCATTGAATCTATAGATGACATTTGGTAGTATGGTCATTTTCACAATATTGATTCTCCCGACCCAGGAACACGGAATATTTCTCCATCTGTTTAAGTCTTCTTTAATGTCTCTCATGAGTGTCTTGTAATTTTCTGTGTACAGTTCTTTTGTTTCTTTGGGTAGGTTTATTCCTAGATATTTGATTCTTTTGGTTGCGATGGTGAAGGGGATTGCCTCTTTGATTTCATTTTCTGATTTTTCATTGTTTGTGTATAGGAATGCCAGTGATTTCTGTATATTGATTTTGTATCCTGCGACTTTGCTGAATTCGCTGATTAACTCTAGTAGTTTTGTAATAGTGTCTTTGGGATTTTCTATGTATAATATCATGTCATCTGCAAATAGAGAGAGTTTGACTTCTTCTTTTCCAATCTGGATTCCTTTGATTTCTTTCTCTCTTATTGCTATTGCTAGAACTTCCAGGACTATGTTGAATAGTAGTGGTGAAAGTGGACACCCTTGTCTTGTTCCTGATCTTAGAGGGAATGCTTTGAGTTTTTCACCATTGAGGATAATGTTCGCTGTGGGCTTCTCATATATGGCTTTCACTATGTTAAGATAAGTTCCTTCTATGCCCATTTTTTGAAGAGTTTTTATCATAAATGGATGCTGTACTTTGTCAAAGGCTTTTCTGCATCTATTGAGATGATCATTGGATTTTTGTCTTTCAATTTGTTGATATGGTGTATCACATTGATTGATTTGCGAATGTTGAAGAATCCTTGCATGCCTGGGATGAACCCAACTTGATTGTGATGAATGAGCTTTTTGATGTGTTGCTGAATTCTGTTTGCTAGGATTTTGTTGAGGATTTTGGCATCTAGATTCATCAGTGAAATTGGCCTATAATTTTCTTTGTTTGTGTTGTCTTTCGCTGGCTTTGAAAAATATTGTGCCTTTAAAGTAGCTGCCCAGCTCCATTCTTCTTCCTGAGGATTGCTTTGGCTATTCGAGGTCTTTTGTGTTTCCATATGAACTGTGTTATTCGTTGGTCTAGTTCTGTGAAGAATGTTATTGGAAGCTTGATAGGGATCGCATTGAATCTATAGATGACATTTGGTAGTATGGTCATTTTCACAATATTGATTCTCCCGACCCAGGAACACGGAATATTTCTCCATCTGTTTAAGTCTTCTTTAATGTCTCTCATGAGTGTCTTGTAATTTTCTGTGTACAGTTCTTTTGTTTCTTTGGGTAGGTTTATTCCTAGATATTTGATTCTTTTGGTTGCGATGGTGAAGGGGATTGCCTCTTTGATTTCATTTTCTGATTTTTCATTGTTTGTGTATAGGAATGCCAGTGATTTCTGTATATTGATTTTGTATCCTGCGACTTTGCTGAATTCGCTGATTAACTCTAGTAGTTTTGTAATAGTGTCTTTGGGATTTTCTATGTATAATATCATGTCATCTGCAAATAGAGAGAGTTTGACTTCTTCTTTTCCAATCTGGATTCCTTTGATTTCTTTCTCTTCTTATTGCTATTGCTAGAACTTCCAGGACTATGTTGAATAGTAGTGGTGAAAGTGGACACCCTTGTCTTGTTCCTGATCTTAGAGGGAATGCTTTGAGTTTTTCACCATTGAGGATAATGTTCGCTGTGGGCTTCTCATATATGGCTTTCACTATGTTAAGATAAGTTCCTTCTATGCCCATTTTTTGAAGAGTTTTTATCATAAATGGATGCTGTACTTTGTCAAAGGCTTTTTCTGCATCTATTGAGATGATCATGTGATTTTTGTCTTTCAATTTGTTGATATGGTGTATCACATTGATTGATTTGCGAATGTTGAAGAATCCTTGCATGCCTGGGATGAACCCAACTTGATTGTGATGAATGAGCTTTTTGATGTGTTGCTGAATTCTGTTTGCTAGGATTTTGTTGAGGATTTTGGCATCTAGATTCATCAGTGAAATTGGCCTATAATTTTCTTTTTTTGTGATGTCTTTGCCTGGCTTTGGTATCAGGGTGATGGTGGCCTCGTAGCATGTGTTTGGAAGTGTTCCTTCCTGTGCAGTTTTTTGGAAGAGTTTTAGAAGGACAGGCATTAGCTCTTCTTTAAATGTTTGGTAGAATTCACTTGTGAAACCATCTGGCCCTGGGCTTTTATTTTTGGGTAGATTTTTGATCACAAGGTCGATTTCTGAGCTTGTGATTGACTTGTTCATAGTTTCTATTTCTTCCTGGTTGAGTCTTGGAAGATTAACCTTCTCTAAGAAACTGTCCATTTCTTCCAGGTTGTCCAGTTTGTTGCCATATAGTTTTTCATAACAGTCTCATAATCCTTTGTATTCCTGCATTGTCTGTTGTAATCTCTCCTATTTCATTTTTGATTTTGTTCATCTGGTTCTTCTCTTTCTCTTGATGAGTCTGGTGTGTCGATTTTATTGACTTTTTCAAAGAACCAGCTTTTTGTTTTATTTATCTTTACTATTGTTTCTTTTGTTTCTTTTTCATTTATTTTTGCTCTGATCTTTATGATTTCCCTTCTTCTGCTGGCTTTGGGGTGTTTTTGTTC
Organism: Tragulus kanchil; assembly: GCA_022376925.1. Classification (NCBI taxonomy): domain Eukaryota; kingdom Metazoa; phylum Chordata; class Mammalia; order Artiodactyla; family Tragulidae; genus Tragulus; species Tragulus kanchil. The sequence continues at coordinate 64,592,746 of JAIOJX010000006.1, read as the reverse complement.
TTCTTTCTCCAGTTGTTTTAAGCGTAAGGTAAGGTCGTCTGTTTGAGATTTTCCTAGTTCCTTGAGGTGGGATTGAATTGCTATAAACTTCCCTCTTAGGACTGCGTTTGCAGTATCCCATAGGCTTTGCACTGTCGTGTGTTCACTGTCATTTTCTTCTAGGAATTGTTTTATTTCTCCTTTGATTTCCTCAATGATCAGTTGGTTTTTTAGGTACGTGTTGTTTAATCTCCATGTGTTTGTGTCTTTAGCGGTTTTTGTTCCTGTAGTTGATCTCTAGTCTCACTGCATTGTGGTCCGACAAGATGGCTTGATAGAATTTCAGTTTTCTTGAACTGACTGAGGTTTGATTTGTGGCCCAAGATGTGGTCTATCCTGGAGAATGTTCCATGAGCACTTGAGAAGAAAGTGTATTCTTCTGCTTTTGGATGGAAAGTCCTAAAGATATCAATGAGGTCCATTTCTTCTAGTGTGGCATTTAAGGCTTGTGTTTCTTTATTAATTTTCTGTTTGGATGATCTGTCCATTGGTGTGAGAGGAGTGTTAAAGTCTCCTACTATGATTGTGTTGCTGTCAATGTCTTCTTTTATGTCTGAAAGTGTTTGTCTTATGTATTGGGGTGCTCCTGTGTTGGGAGCATAGATATTTATGATTGTTATGTCTTCTTCTTGGATGGATCCCTTAATCATGATGTAGTGACCTGCCTTGTCTCTTAGAATCTTCTTTACTTTAAAATCTATTTTGTCTGATATGAGGATTGCTACTCCAGCTTTCTTTTGATTTCCATTTGCATGGAATATCTTTTTCCAGCCTCTCACTTTCAGTCTATGAGTGTCTCTAGGTCTGAAATGAGTTTCCTGGAGGCAGCATATGTATGGGTCGTGTTTTGGATCCATTCAGCCACTCTGTGTCTTTTGGTTGGGGCGTTTAGTCCATTGACATTCAAAGTAATTATTGATACAAATGATCCTATTGTCATCTTCTTAGATGTTATGATGGGTTTGTTTCGTGGATCTTCTCCTTTTATACTTGTTGTCTATATAAGTCCCTTTAACATTTGTTGTAAGGCTGGTTTGGTGTGACTAAATTCTTTTAATTTTTGCTTGTCTGTAAAGCTTTTGATTTCTCCATCAATTTTGAAGGAGATCTTGGCAGGGTAGAGGATTCTTGGTTGCAGATTATTCTCTTTCAGCCGTTTTAAATGTGTCCTGCCATTCCCTTCTGGCCTGCAGAGTTTCTGTTGAAAGATCAGCTGTTAAACGGATGGGCTTTCCCTTGTATGTCACTAGTTGCTTTTCCCTTGCTGCTTTGAGAATTCTATCTTTGTGTTTAATTTGTGTTAACTTCATTAATATGTGTCTTGGTGTGTTTCTTCTCGGATTGATTCTGTTAGGTACTCTTTGTGCTTCTTGGACTTGATTGACTATTTCTTTTCCCATGTTGGGGAAATTTTCAACTATAATTTCTTCAAAAATTTTCTCATAGCCTTTCTTTTTTTCTTCTTCTTCTGGAACCCCTATAATTCGAATATTGGTGCGTTTGATATTATCCCAGAGGTCTCTGAGGCTGTCCTCTGCTCTTTTCATTCTTTGAGCTAGAGTCTGTTTTTCAGCAGTTACTTCCACCATTTTATCTTCCAGCTCACTTATCCGGTCTTCTGTCTCAGATACTCTGCTCTTGATTCCTTCTACAGTGTTTTTCAGTTCAGCAATTGAGTTGTTTGTCTCTGTTACTTTTTTGGTAAGTTCTTGTATTTCTTTATTCAGTGTGTTAGTTGTATCTTGCAATTTCTCTGAAATTCTGTTTTCAGTGTCTTTGATCATCTTTACTATCATTCTTCTGAAATCACTTTCAGAAAGTTTGTCCAAATTCTCTTCATTAATTTGATCTTGTGTGTTTGTTGATTGTTCCTTCGCTTGTGTGGTATTTCTCTGCCGTTTCATTGTTATTATTAATTTTTTAAAACTGATTCTGTTTGGGATTTCCTTTTCCCAGACTTTGAGTTACGTCTGTTGGTGTTTGTTGTTTGGATGGGGCTTCTTATTCTGGGTGATGCTGGTGATTGGGTGATGTCAGGACTTGTATACAAGTGATTACCTTTGCTGGCGTTCTCACTTGTATACTGCTCTTTAGTGTTATGCGTTCTCTAGTATTGTAGTTTTGGAGTCAGTGCACCCTCAAAACCCCGTGGCTTGTTGCCTGACCAGGGAATGAAGATTTCACGGCTGGTTTGTTATGGCATTAAATGATATTAAAACATATATATGCAAATGAGAAACAGAAGGTATACCTTTGACAAATGGCAATTTAAAAATTATGCAAGTACTATCTAGCGTATTGAATTATACACATAAACATATACAGCTATAACATAACCCAAGCATTCCAATCAAAAATACAGTACAATACGTTAGCACGGCGAATAGAGAAAAGCAAGAATGATATCCACAAGTTAATAAGCAAACTAAACCGTATGTCACTAGTTGCTTTTCCCTTGCTGCTTTGAGAATTCTATCTTTGTGTTTAATTTGTGTTAACTTCATTAATATGTGTCTTGGTGTGTTTCTTCTCGGATTGATTCTGTTAGGTACTCTTTGTGCTTCTTGGACTTGATTGACTATTTCTTTTCCCATGTTGGGGAAATTTTCAACTATAATTTCTTCAAAAATTTTCTCATAGCCTTTCTTTTTTTCTTCTTCTTCTGGAACCCCTATAATTCGAATATTGGTGCGTTTGATATTATCCCAGAGGTCTCTGAGGCTGTCCTCTGCTCTTTTCATTCTTTGAGCTAGAGTCTGTTTTTCAGCAGTTACTTCCACCATTTTATCTTCCAGCTCACTTATCCGGTCTTCTGTCTCAGATACTCTGCTCTTGATTCCTTCTACAGTGTTTTTCAGTTCAGCAATTGAGTTGTTTGTCTCTGTTACTTTTTTGGTAAGTTCTTGTATTTCTTTATTCAGTGTGTTAGTTGTATCTTGCAATTTCTCTGAAATTCTGTTTTCAGTGTCTTTGATCATCTTTACTATCATTCTTCTGAAATCACTTTCAGAAAGTTTGTCCAAATTCTCTTCATTAATTTGATCTTGTGTGTTTGTTGATTGTTCCTTCGCTTGTGTGGTATTTCTCTGCCGTTTCATTGTTATTATTAATTTTTTAAAACTGATTCTGTTTGGGATTTCCTTTTCCCAGACTTTGAGTTACGTCTGTTGGTGTTTGTTGTTTGGATGGGGCTTCTTATTCTGGGTGATGCTGGTGATTGGGTGATGTCAGGACTTGTATACAAGTGATTACCTTTGCTGGCGTTCTCACTTGTATACTGCTCTTTAGTGTTATGCTTCTCTAGTATTGTAGTTTTGGAGTCAGTGCACCCTCAAAACCCCGTGGCTTGTTGCCTGACCAGGGAATGAAGATTTCACGGCTGGTTTGTTATGGCATTAAATGATATTAAAACATATATATGCAAATGAGAAACAGAAGGTATACCTTTGACAAATGGCAATTTAAAAATTATGCAAGTACTATCTAGCGTATTGAATTATACACATAAACATATACAGCTATAACATAACCCAAGCATTCCAATCAAAAATACAGTACAATACGTTAGCACGGCGAATAGAGAAAAGCAAGAATGATATCCACAAGTTAATAAGCAAACTAAGTAGAGTACCAATTGGAGAATAATGCTAGAGCAGGATCCCCGTTGGGGATAAGGCAATGAGGACAGAACAGACTAAGAAATATAGTGGGGAAAGGGAAAAAGAGAAAGGGAGGATAGAAGAGAAATATAGAATAATATTGCAAAGTTAAATATAGGGAGATAAAGATTTGTATGTATTAGAATTTAGTGCTATAGGAAAGGAGCTTCAGAGAAAGCAAAGAATTATAGAGGAGGTAGTAGTACAAATGAAAAAATTATTAAAAATTAAAAGATCTAAATTTTATAGAAAAATATAGAAAAACAAAGCAAAAAGAATAAAAACAAACAAAGCCCCCACAGAACCTTAAAAGGGCAACTGGGAACCAGAAGGTTATACCAAAATAAAATGTGTGGTTTAAAAGAAAAAGAAAAAAAAAAAAAATTATGTAAACTTGAATATATTCAGTCTTACTGATAAGATTAGTAGCTTCAATAGAATTCAGTGAAGGAAATGAACACACCCACTCTCTCTCTCACATACACCCCTCAAAAAAAGAGAAAAAAAATAAAAAGCGGTGGGTGCACTGAGTGGGTTTGGAAAAAAGAGAAGAAAAAAAAAATTGAAACAAAGTAATACAATACAAAAAATGAAATTTTAAAGTCCAGCAGTAACTCCAGCTTCAGACAAAACGTGAAAATAGTGTTTATGTTCTTCTGTCTCTTGCTGACTGTTCAGGAATTATCAGTCTTTTTCTTGCCTCTGGCAGTGGTTGGATCTGAAGACCTCTTTGACTGCTTGTTTTGGCCTATTCCAGTATTAAAGGCCCGCCCAGGCTGGCCCTGGGAGTTTCTTAATCCAAATCTTTTCTTGCTGGGTGGAGCTACACCATGCATAAGATTTCACGGCTGGTTTGTTATGGCATTAAATGATATTAAAACATATATATGCAAATGAGAAACAGAAGGTATACCTTTGACAAATGGCAATTTAAAAATTATGCAAGTACTATCTAGCGTATTGAATTATACACATAAACATATACAGCTATAACATAACCCAAGCATTCCAATCAAAAATACAGTACAATACGTTAGCACGGCGAATAGAGAAAAGCAAGAATGATATCCACAAGTTAATAAGCAAACTAAGTAGAGTACCAATTGGAGAATAAGGATAGAGCAGGATCCCGGTTGGGGATAAGGCAATGAGGACAGAACAGACTAAGAAATATAGTGGGGAAAGGGAAAAAGAGAAAGGGAGGATAGAAGAGAAATATAGAATAATATTGCAAAGTTAAATATAGGGAGATAAAGATTTGTATGTATTAGAATTTAGTGCTATAGGAAAGGAGCTTCAGAGAAAGCAAAGAATTATAGAGGAGGTAGTAGTACAAATGAAAAAATTATTAAAAATTAAAAGATCTAAATTTTATAGAAAAATATAGAAAAACAAAGCAAAAATAATAGAAAAAAAAAAAACCCACAGAACCTTAAAAGGCCAATGGGGAACCAGAAGTTTATACCAAAATAAAATGTGTGGTTTAAAAGGAAAAGAAAAAAAAAAAATTATGTAAACTTGAATATATTCAGTCTTACTGATAAGATTAGTAGCTTCAATAGAATTCAGTGAAGGAAATGAACACACCCCCCCTCTCTCTCACATACCCCCCCAAGAAAAGAGAAAAAAAATAAAAAGCGGTGGGTGCACTGAGTGGGTTTGGAAAAAAGAGAAGAAAAAAAAAATTGAAACAAAGTAATACAATACAAAAAATGAAATTTTAAAGTCCAGCAGTAACTCCAGCTTCAGACAAAACGTGAAAATAGTGTTTATGTTCTTCTGTCTCTTGCTGACTGTTCAGGAATTATCAGTCTTTTTCTTGCCTCTGGCAGTGGTTGGATCTGAAGACCTCTTTGACTGCTTGTTTTGGCCTATTCCAGAATTAAAAGGCCCGCCCAGGCTGGCCCTGGGAGTTTCTTAATCCAAATCCTTTTCTTGCTGGGTGGAGCTAAGTTCCCTCCTGTAGCTTGACCAGCAGCCCTGCAGTTTGACCAGCAGCCAAACTACAGTAGGGAAAATGGCGTCTGTCTCACAGAGGATTTATTCCCACACGCTCTATGGGAAGCACTTCCACAGTGCCCCCGACCCTGCTGCAGGCCACTGTCGACCCCCGCCACCACGGGAGACGTCAGGTTACTCAGAGGTGAGTCTGGCTCAGTCTCATGCGGGATCGCTATTCCTCTCTCCCGGATCACAGTGCGCAGAGACTTTCCAGTCCTCTTCGGCGACTCTGTGATCGGGTTAATGGTAACCTCCTCCAAAGGGAACTGAGTGCCGCCCTTCCGAGGCCTGCTCAAGGGCACTTCTAGCTCAAGGGCACCTGGACCCTCCAAAGCAGGTCTGGCTCAGTCCCTTGTGGGTGTTAGTGCTCCTCACCGGGTTTTGATCTGCAACAGGCTTTGCGGCTTTGGGCCGCCCAGCCGTCCCCGCGGGTCTGAGGTTGGACTTTTAAAAGTGCGATTGCACCCTCCTACCGTCTTGATGCGGCTTCTCCTTTGTTCTTCGATGTGGGGTGTCCTCTGTGATCAGATCCAACCTCCTTTCGTCGATGGTTTCCCAGGAACTCGTCGCAATTCAGGCGATTTTGCAGGAGAGATGAGTGCACGTCCTTCTACGCCGCCATCTCAGAAACTATCCCCTTAATGCAAAAAAAAAAAAAAAAGTAAAGGACGAACTGAGAAACAAAAGACAAAAAGAAAAAATAGCAAAATGGCAGGTGTAAATCCAAACAATCACAATAACATTAAATGTGAATAAACTAAACAGTCCACTCAAAATGCAGAGATTTTCACACTGTATAAAATGAGATCTATATCACTCTCTATTCTAAAAATTATTTATTTATTTATTTATTTATGGCTCTTGTGTGTTTTCACCACTGCCACAGGCTCTTTAGTTGCAGGGAGTCAGGGCTACTCTCTAGCTGAAGTGAGCAGGCTTCTTGTGGTGACTTCTCTTGTGGAATTCGGGCTCTAGGGCACACAGGCTTCAAAAGTTGTGGCACAAGAGCTCAATAGTTGCAGCTCTTGAGGCTCTAGAGCACTGGCTCAGTAGTTATGGCTCACAGGCTTAGTTGCTCCGCAGCATGTGGGATCTTCCCAGATCAGGGATCAAACTCGTGTCTCCTGCACTGTCAGGCAAACTCTTTACCACTGTAGCCCCCTATTGGGAAAGGGTCACAGAGGATTTATTCCCACACGCTCTATGGGAAGCACTTCCACAGTGCCCCCGACCCTGCTGCAGGCCACTGTCGACCCCCGCCACCACGGGAGACGTCAGGTTACTCAGAGGTGAGTCTGGCTCAGTCTCATGCGGGATCGCTATTCCTCTCTCCCGGATCACAGTGCGCAGAGACTTTCCAGTCCTCTTCGGCGACTCTGTGATCGGGTTAATGGTAACCTCCTCCAAAGGGAACTGAGTGCCGCCCTTCCGAGGCCTGCTCAAGGGCACTTCTAGCTCAAGGGGCACCTGGACCCTCCAAAGCAGGTCTGGCTCAGTCCCTTGTGGGTGTTAGTGCTCCTCACCGGGTTTTGATCTGCAACAGGCTTTGCGGCTTTGGCCCGCCCAGCCTCTCCGGCGGGTATGAGGTTTGACTTTTAAAAGTGCGATTGCACCCCTCCTACCGTCTTGATGCGGCTTCTCCTTTGTTCTTCGATGTGGGGTGTCCTCTCTGTGATCAGATCCAACCTCCTTTCGTCGATGGTTTCCCAGGAACTCGTCGCAATTCAGGCGATTTTGCAGGAGAGATGAGTGCACGTCCTTCTACGCCGCCATCTCAGAAACTATCCCCTTAATGCAAAAAAAAAAAAAAAAGTAAAGGACGAACTGAGAAACAAAAGACATATAGAAAAAAATAGCAAAATGGCAGGTGTAAATCCAAACAATCACAATAACATTAAATGTGAATAAACTAAACAGTCCACTCAAAATGCAGAGATTTTCACACTGTATAAAATGAGATCTATATCACTCTCTATTCTAAAAATTATTTATTTATTTATTTATTTATGGCTCTTGTGTGTTTTCACCACTGCCACAGGCTCTTTAGTTGCAGGGAGTCAGGGCTACTCTCTAGCTGAAGTGAGCAGGCTTCTTGTGGTGACTTCTCTTGTGGAATTCGGGCTCTAGGGCACACAGGCTTCAAAAGTTGTGGCACAAGAGCTCAATAGTTGCAGCTCTTGAGGCTCTAGAGCACTGGCTCAGTAGTTATGGCTCACAGGCTTAGTTGCTCCGCAGCATGTGGGATCTTCCCAGATCAGGGATCAAACTCGTGTCTCCTGCACTGTCAGGCAAACTCTTTACCACTGAGCTACCAGGGAAGCCCCCCTCCTTTTTTTTTTTTCTTCTTTTTTTTGAGTATGATTTCCAAAGTCTTAGACAAGCACTAAACCCATCTGTCCTTGTCTGCATCCAACCATGAGTCTTTACATGTCAAATTGGTGGAGGGCCTTTGTTCTGAACACCAAAGCAACCTAATTAATTTGATGAAAACAAACAACTAGGGAAATGGATAGCCTCTGTTAAATTACTAGAGAAAAGAAAAATCTCTCATGGTTGAAGTTGGATGATAGTTAAGGACTATGGCAAAGAATCTCAGGCCAAGGATGTCATCAAGTATTTCAAATTTAAGAAATGAATGAGGGCTTCCCCTGGTGGTCCAGTGGATAAGGACACCGCCTTGCAGTGCAAGGGGCGCAGGTTCGATCCCTGGCCTGGGAAGATCCCACGTGCCGCGGAGCGGCTGGACTGATGTGTCCAATCGGCGAGCCGGAGCTCTGGAGCGCATGCGCATAGAGCCGCTGCTCTGCGACAACAGAGGCCACCGCGATGGGAGGCCCGCAGGAGCCAGAGAACGAAGACAGATGAAAACAGAGAAATGAAAGACCAATAGAAGTGGCCCGCCCGTTCTCCTCCCTCCCCAACCCGACCCCCGCCCAAAATAAATAAATCTTTAAAAAAAAAAAAAGAATGAATAAAAAACTTAGTCCTTATTCCTCAAAAAAGAAAAAGAAATCATAAGAGAAATTTAGTTAATATCCGAAACAAATGAAAACAAAAACACAACATAACCAAAATTTATGGGATGCAGCTTATACAATGCTTAAAGGGAAACAGAAAAAAAATCAATGCCTATTGGGACTTCCCTGGTAGACCAGTGGCTAAAACTCTGCTCCCATTGCAGGGGGCCCTGGTTTGATCCCTGGTTGGAGAACTAGATTCCACATGCTGCAGCTAAGAGTCTGCATGCCACAACAAAGATGGAAGATTCCATGTGCCACAACTAAGACCTGGCACAGCCAAATACATTAATTAATTTTAGAAATGCCTGTAAATGCCTAGTAGAAAATAGGAAAGGTCTCAAATCAATAACCTATCTATCTTTAGAAACAAGAAAAAGAAGAGCACCCCAAATGCAAAGAAAACAAGAAACATTAAAGGCTAGAATGGAAATAAAATAAAAAGCTGACAGAAAATTAATGACATCAACAACTGGTTTCTTTGGGCTGAAACACCCCAGCTCTGCCCAGGCACTCCACTCGCACTGCAGCCCCTGCCTCGAGTGTGCAACTCTCAGCCCCAGGTGAGCACTCCTCACAGCCACCACTGTCGCCCTTGGGAATGGCCAACAGGGGACCTGCCTACGGCCTGAGCTGGGAAGTGCAGCAGAAGATTGAGAAACAACATGATGCTGACCTGGAGCAAATCCTGATCCAGTGGATCACCAGCCAGTGCCGCAAGGATGTGGGCCGGCCCCAGCCCAGGGGAGAGGACTTCCAGAACTGGCTCAAGGATGGGACAGTGCTGTGTGAGCTCATTAATGGGCTGTACCCCAAGGGATAGGCCCAAGTGAAGAAGATCCAGGCCTCCACCATGACCTTTAAGCAGATGGAGCAGATCTCCCAGTTCCTGCAGGCAGCCGAGCGATACGGCATCAATACCACTGACCTCTTCCAGACTGTGGACATCTGGGAAGGAAAGAACACGGCCTGTGTGCAGCAGATGCTGATGAACCCGGGCGGGCTGGCCGTAGCCCAGGATGTGGGCTCTTCTCTGGGGATCCCAACTGGTTTCTCAAGAAATCCAAGGAGAACCCTTGGTACTTCTAGGACAACCAGCTGCAGGAGGGCAAGAATGTGATGAGCTTACAGATGGGGATCAACTACAGGCCTTCTCAGGCAGGCATGACCAGCTATAAAAAAACTAACCAATTATGGGATGCATTATACAATGCTTAAAGGAAACAGAAAAATCAATGCCTATTGGGACTTCCTGGTAGACCAGTGGCTAAAACTCTGCTCCCATTGCAGGGGGCCCTGGTTTGATCCCTGGTTGGAGAACTAGATTCCACATGCTGCAGCTAAGAGTCTGCATGCCACAACAAAGATGGAAGATTCCATGTGCCACAACTAAGACCTGGCACAGCCAAATACATTAATTAATTTTAGAAATGCCTGTAAATGCCTAGTAGAAAATAGGAAAGGTCTCAAATCAATAACCTATCTATCTTTAGAAACAAGAAAAAGAAGAGCACCCCAAATGCAAAGAAAACAAGAAACATTAAAGGCTAGAATGGAAATAAAATAAAAAGCTGACAGAAAATTAATGACATCAACAACTGGTTTCTTTGGGCTGAAACACCCCAGCTCTGCCCAGGCACTCCACTCGCACTGCAGCCCCTGCCTCGAGTGTGCAACTCTCAGCCCCAGGTGAGCACTCCTCACAGCCACCACTGTCGCCCTTGGGAATGGCCAACAGGGGACCTGCCTACGGCCTGAGCTGGGAAGTGCAGCAGAAGATTGAGAAACAACATGATGCTGACCTGGAGCAAATCCTGATCCAGTGGATCACCAGCCAGTGCCGCAAGGATGTGGGCCGGCCCCAGCCCAGGGGAGAGGACTTCCAGAACTGGCTCAAGGATGGGACAGTGCTGTGTGAGCTCATTAATGGGCTGTACCCCAAGGGATAGGCCCAAGTGAAGAAGATCCAGGCCTCCACCATGACCTTTAAGCAGATGGAGCAGATCTCCCAGTTCCTGCAGGCAGCCGAGCGATACGGCATCAATACCACTGACCTCTTCCAGACTGTGGACATCTGGGAAGGAAAGAACACGGCCTGTGTGCAGCAGATGCTGATGAACCCGGGCGGGCTGGCCGTAGCCCAGGATGTGGGCTCTTCTCTGGGGATCCCAACTGGTTTCTCAAGAAATCCAAGGAGAACCCTTGGTACTTCTAGGACAACCAGCTGCAGGAGGGCAAGAATGTGATGAGCTTACAGATGGGGATCAACTACAGGCCTTCTCAGGCAGGCATGACCAGCTATGGGATGCCACGCTCGATCCTCTGATCTGCTCTGTAGCCCTGCCCCTGCCCTCTGTGAATGGTTAATATATATGCATTTTTTTAGCATTGACCTTCCCTGAGAGCCCCCTGGAGCTCTCATGCTCCCCTCTGCCACGGGGGGGCCTGACCTGTCTCCTCTGGGGGTGCCCAAGGATGGCCTCCCTCCTCTGCTTACTAATACACTCCTTTCTCCAAACCCACCAAAACTGGACCAACTGACCTCCTTTACCCTGGGACCAAAATTGTGGTGGGCTCACCCCCTCTCCCCACCATACCTCTTCTCTTTCCCTCTGGCCTCTTCACTCTGAGCCCTGCACCCTAATCCATTCCTTGGCTGGGAATCAAGGATGCTGCCTGATGGCCTTCGCCCCACCACCCCCAACAAGTATGCCTGACCCACAGCTGTGGCTGCAGGGACGTAATTTATAGGTAGGGGCCTGTGGGGCCACCACTCCAGCCCCAGCTGGGCAGCCCTCACCGCACTTCAGAGGCAGCCTGCCCCAGCAGACGTCCTCGGGCTTCTCATTTTCCATTCCCCTCTCTGTGGCTAAGAGGTAGGGGTGAGGGGGCCTGGTAGGGGAGGCTTCTCATCCTGGGCTGGGGCTTGAAGAATCGGAGTTCGCTAATTTAAATAAAGAATCTCTTTTTTTTTTTTTTTGAAAAAAGAAAAACTAGTTTCTTGGAAAAGATCAACAAAGTTGAAAAATCTTGATTAGCCAAGCTAGACTGACCAAGAGAAAAACAGAGGAGTCAGATTATTTATACTAGGAATGAAAGGGGACATAACCATTACTGATTTTAGAGAAATAAATAGAATTATATGGGAAAACTATGAGCAGCTATAAGTCAATAAAGCAGACAATTTAAAAAAATTAAAAGTCCCTCACTAAGTCTTTCCAGCAAATGGAAAATGGAATACTTCCCTATTCATTCTTTGAGGCCAGTATTACCCTGATATTACAGGACAAAGACATTTCTAATAAACTACAGACATTTTTGCTAAAGAATATAGTTGTGGAGACTTCCCTGGTGGTTCAATGGCTAAGACTCTTAAGCTCCCAGTGCAGGGAGCCTGAGTTCAGTCCCTGGTCAGGGAACTAGATCCCACATGCTGCAACTAAAGATTCCAAGTGCACAATAAATATCAAAGATCCTGCATGCCACAGCAAAGACCCAACACAGATGAGTAAACAAATAAAAAAGATATATGTATAAACGAATATAGTTCTGAATATCTTTAATAAAATGACAGCAAACCAAATCCAGCTACATTAAAATAGATTATACATAATAAGTGGGAGTTTAGCATTCAAAAATCAATCGGTGTAATACATTAGTTTTTAAAATGTAAAATACAAAAATGATTATCTCAAAAGATGCAGGAAAATCATTTCACAGAAGTCCAACACCCACTCATGATTAAAAAAAAAAAATCCTCAACAACTAGGAATAGAACATCCTAGTATGATAAAGAGCATCTATGAAAAATACTCAGCTAGCCTTACACACAATGATGAAAGACTAAATGATTTCCTCCTAAAACTGGGAACAAGACAAGAAGGCCCACTCTCACCACTTCTACACAGCACTGTACTGTAAGTTCTAGCTAAGGCAAGAAAGAATTTAAAGGTATCCAGATTAGAAAGGAGAAATAAAACTATATTCACAGACCACATGGTCTTGTAAATAAAAAATCCTAGAGGTTTAACTATACCTGTATAAACAGGCATTTGGTTTATTGTTTATTTTTAATTATTACAATAAATGTTTTTTAAAAAACCTTTCCACCATATGTGGAATATAGACATTTTTATTGATTCAGCTTCATCCCTAGACATGATAGAAGTTGATTTCAGTCTTAACTAGCTGGCAATTTAGTGTCCAAGAGTGTCCTGTAACAAGTCATTTGAATAAAAATAGTAAAAGAAGTAGATCCAGAATTTAAGTGCAAAGCACTTTTATTTAATCTAAGTTATTAAAATAGTCTGGTAGATATATCTTGGGATATGAAAGGTTGTTTTTGTGACCACACCCAATATAGAAATTGGTGCCATTGTTGCAGAAGGCTATTTTAAAGTGTCTGCTTTTTATAGCTGTGATTATTGGCTCTTTTCTTTATAATGTTGTGAAGTTTTGGTTCTACTAATAATAAACCAGCTTTACAGTTACTGAGTTGGGGAAAAGTGTATAGGATCTATTTTGAACTATCTTCTCTTTTTTTCCTAAGGCTACGGGTGGGAAGAATTAAAATATTGGAATTTACATAGTTCTCCTGGCTTATTATGTGATATATTCTTGGATGAATTTATATTTTACTGACTCACATTTATGAATTCTAAATTACATGTTTTGAAAGTAAAAAAAAATCCTAGAAATCTACTAAATGAACTAATGAGTCGGGGGCTTCCCTGGTGGCCCAGTGGATAAAGCGTCCTCCCTGCAGTGCAAGGGGTACCGGTTTGATCCCTGGCCCGGGAAGATCCCACATGCCGCAGAGCAACTGGACCGGTGTGGCCAATTAGGTACCAGCGCTCTGGAGCGGATGTGCACAGAGCCAGTGCTCTGCAACGAGAGACCACTGCAATGGGAGGCCCACACATGCCAAAAGAATAAAAATGGATGAAAATAAATAAATAAACAAGGGCTTCCCCTGGTGGTCCAGTGAGTAAGGACACCGCCTTGCAGTGCAGGGGGCACCAGTTCGATCCCTGGCCTGGGAAGATCCCACGTGCCGCGGAGCAGCTGGACCGATGTGTCCAATCACAGAGCCGGAGCTCTGGAGCGCATGCGCCCAGAGCCAGCGCTCTGCAACAACAGAGGCCACCGCGATGGGAGGCCCACAGGAGCCAAAGAGCAAGACGGATGAAAACAGAGAAATGAAAGACCAATAGAAGTGGCCCGCCCGCACCCCTCCCTCCCCAACACGACCCCCGCCCAAAATAAATAAATAAATAAATAAATAAACAAACCAATAAAAGAGACCAAAAGTTAAAAAAAAAAAAAAAAAAGCTAAAAACAAAACAAAGTAATGTGTCTGGCAAAATAAGACACATGATCAAAATAAGTCAACTGCCTTACTCTAATACTTGCAAGGCACAGTACAAAAATGAAATAAAGAGGGCTTCCCTGGTGGTCCAGAGGGTAAGGACACCGCCTTGCAGTGCAAGGGGTGCAGGTTCGATCCCTGGCCTGGGAAGATCCCACGTGCCACGGAGCGGCTGGACCGATGTGTTCAATCACCGAGCTGGAGCTCTGGAGCGCATGCGCCCAGAGCTGGCACTCTGCAACAACAGAGGCCACTGCAATGGGAGGCCCATGTGGGCCAAAGCACAAAAGATGGATGAAAAATAGATAAATGAAAGACCAACAGAAGTCGCCCGCCCGTCCCCCTCCCCCCATCCTCCCCTCCCCGCCAAAAATGAAATAAACAATTCCATTCACAACAACATCTAAAAGAATAAAACACTTAGGAATAAATTTAATGAGGATAGTGCAAGATTTATACGGGGAAGACTATAGGCATTACTGAAAGAAATTACAGATGACCTAAAGAAGCTGTAAAGACATCTTGTAGGGATTGACAGCAAGACAATATTGATAAGATAGAAATATTACCAAAAAATTCCAGAGATTCAACGTACTCTCTATCAAAGTCTCCACAGGGGTTTTTTTTTGTTTGTTTGTTTGTTTTACAGAAATTGGCAAGCTGATTTTAAATTCATGTGGAAATGAGAAGGATACAGTACACCTAAAGCAATCTTGAAAAAGAACAAAGTTGAAAGACTTAACATCTCCTATTTCAAAACTTATCACAAAGCTACAGAGTAATCAACAAATCTCTAAGCACTCATATGGAGTGATCATCGTGATATATTACTAAGACTGAAAACAGAAGATAGAGAAATATTTATAAACAATAAACCATTAATGAGACAATGTAAATTTAAATGGTTCCATAAAAAGAGGCTATATGGGGCTTCCCTGGTGGTCCAGTGGGTAAGGACACCAACTTGCAGTGCAAGGGGTGCCGGTTGGATCCCTGGCCTGGGAAGATCCCATGTGCCGCGGAGCGGCTGGACCAATCTGTCCAACTACCGAGCCGGAGCTCTGGAGCGCATGTGCCCAGAGCCAGTGCTCTGTGACAACAGAGGCCACCGCGATGGGAGGCCCACACGGGCTAAAGAACAAAGACGGATGAAAAAATAGATAAATGAAAGACCAATAGAAGTGGCCCACCCACCCCGCTCCCCACCCACCCCACCCCCCAAAAAAAGGAGGCTATATGGAAAGGGGACAGGGGTAGAACCTGAACTTTTTGAATAATTCTTGTACTCTAGATTTGATGCTGGAAATATTTATAATATTAAAATATTTATAATATTTTATAAAATTATAAAACAAAATTTAAATAGCAGTTCCTCAGTATCAAAATTTAAATGAATAAACATAATCATGTAGTCAAGTTTTGGCTTGTCTACAGAGAAAAACTATTCCAAATGACTTCAAAATATAGTAATGTGGCTGAATGTCACAACATAGATTTCTGAGCTCCAGACTCATAATCAGCTACCAGTTACCTGTTTGCTATTTCCTTGTAAATGTCTTTTAGTATATCTCAGGTTGACATGCCCCCACTGGAAAATCTTGGTTTCTCTCGCCTAAACTCAGTACTTCCTCCTACTTCCTTCAGTGACTCCCACCTACTTGAAAGCATTCTAACCCAGGTAAACAGAACGACCAGCCAATCAATTTCTCAAGGTAAAATCCAGAAGTCATTTTTTACTCTTCCCTATTCCTCACTGTACAAATCTATCATTAGTCCTGTATTTTATTTCCAAAGTGTAATTTGCCCACACACCAGTGAGGAATCTAGTATAATTTTGGAAAGTTAGTCCATAAATTATTGTGTTTTCACTTCAGCACCCTCAGCAATCTGGAAAACAGCTCAGGTATGAAAGTTTTTGAGTGTAGAACCAAAAAGTCATATGACCAAGTCAATTATCTATTCATATATGCTAGTATTTTGAAAATCTAAAAATTAATTGGAGTGATCATCGTGATATATTACTAAGACTGAAAACAGAAGATAGAGAAATATTTATAAACAATAAACCATTAATGAGACAATGTAAATTTAAATGGTTCCATAAAAAGAGGCTATATGGGGCTTCCCTGGTGGTCCAGTGGGTAAGGACACCGCCTTGCAGTGCAAGGGGTGCCGGTTCGATCCCTGGCCTGGGAAGATCCCATGTGCCATGGAGCGGCTACACTGATGTGTCCAATTACCGAGCCAGAGCTCTGGAGCGTGTGCACCCAGAGCCAGTGCTCTGTGACAACAGAGGCCACCGCGATGGGAGGCCCACACGGGCCAAAGAACAAAGACGGATGAAAATAGATAAATGAAAGACCAATAGAAGTGGCCCACCCACCCCGCTCCCCACCCACCCCACCCCCCAAAAAAAGGAGGCTATATGGAAAGGGGACAGGGGTAGAACCTGAACTTTTTGAATAATTCTTGTACTCTAGATTTGATGCTGGAAATATTTATAATATTAAAATATTTATAATATTTTATAAAATTATAAAACAAAATTTAAATAGCAGTTCCTCAGTATCAAAATTTAAATGAATAAACATAATCATGTAGTCAAGTTTTGGCTTGTCTACAGAGAAAAACTATTCCAAATGACTTCAAAATATAGTAATGTGGCTGAATGTCACAACATAGATTTCTGAGCTCCAGACTCATAATCAGCTACCAGTTACCTGTTTGCTATTTCCTTGTAAATGTCTTTTAGTATATCTCAGGTTGACATGCCCCCACTGGAAAATCTTGGTTTCTCTCGCCTAAACTCAGTACTTCCTCCTACTTCCTTCAGTGACTCCCACCTACTTGAAAGCATTCTAACCCAGGTAAACAGAACGACCAGCCAATCAATTTCTCAAGGTAAAATCCAGAAGTCATTTTTTACTCTTCCCTATTCCTCACTGTACAAATCTATCATTAGTCCTGTATTTTATTTCCAAAGTGTAATTTGCCCACACACCAGTGAGGAATCTAGTATAATTTTGGAAAGTTAGTCCATAAATTATTGTGTTTTCACTTCAGCACCCTCAGCAATCTGGAAAACAGCTCAGGTATGAAAGTTTTTGAGTGTAGAACCAAAAAGTCATATGACCAAGTCAATTATCTATTCATATATGCTAGTATTTTGAAAAATCTAGTATTTTGCACACACTGATTACAACTGTGCAAAATACATGTTAAATTAACAAAAGAGGATGTGATTCTGGTTATATCAGTAGTTTAGAGATCAGTGCTCATTATTTTTCCTAGCAAGTTACTAAACCCATTCCCATTAAAAAAAATTATTATTCACCAAACAGCCAAAATAAAGGTGACCTGGACTGGAAACAATAAT
The DNA here is from genome assembly GCA_022376925.1 of Tragulus kanchil. Taxonomy (NCBI): domain Eukaryota; kingdom Metazoa; phylum Chordata; class Mammalia; order Artiodactyla; family Tragulidae; genus Tragulus; species Tragulus kanchil. The sequence goes on along the minus strand of JAIOJX010000006.1, from coordinate 64,575,286 downwards.
TAGTTGGCAATGCAGACTGCCTTAGATAATACTGGAAATCATTAAGCTTGGACACATTTCTCTGGATTAAATCAAGGTATGTTTCTCCATCTGGTCATCTGCTATAATAATCACTAGGTCAAGTCTGTAGTGACAAAGTAATCTGGGAAAAGATTTGAATAGAAAACAGATTATGGGAGGAAACATCAAGTACACATTTCCTGTTCAGCTCAATAACCAACTTCTTACTCAAAAGTAGGCTCCCGTAGATCTACTATGCCCATAGCATTCTTAGTTTCAGGAAATTAGTACAAAATTTTCTTTGTACATTTAACAAACTCCTAACATGCCTCTTGCACTTTATTAAAAGATCAAAATTTACACTGTTCTGGTAAATGAGAATGTTTACCCAGGTATGTTTACTTAAGAGACAAACCTGGACAGTGTATTAAACATCGGAGGCTTTGCTGACAAAGGTCTGTGTAGTCAAAGCTATGTGAGAGTTGGATCACTAAAGAAGCCTGAGCACTGAAGAATTGATACTTTTGAATTGTGGTGCTGGAGAAGACTCTTGAGAGTCTCTTGGACAGCAAAGAGATCAAATCAGTCAATCCTAAAGGGAATGAATCCTGAATATTCATTGGAAGGACTGATGCTAAAGCTCCAATACTCTGGCCACCTGATGAGAAGAGCTGACTCATTGGAAAAGACCCTGATGCTGGGAAAGATTGAGGGCAGGAGGAAAACGGGATGACAGAGGATGAGATGGTTGGATGGCATCACCAACTCGATGGACATGAGTCTGAGCAATCTCTGGGAGATAGTGGAGGAGAGAGGAGCCTGGTGTGCTGCAGTCCGTGGGGCTGCAAAGAGTCAGACACGACTTACTGACTGAACTCCACCACTTAGAGACAGACGTGGTGCGAGGGGGCCCTTAAATGGGGAGATACTGGTTCATTCACTTGTTCACACAGTTATCTCCTGGGTGCCATGTAAAGTACAGTAGTTAAGGGCATAGGTTTTCAGTCAACTTAACTGGATCAAATCCTTACTCCATCACTTTTATTTAACCTTGGTGTGCAGGCACATCATTGGTGAAACATCACAGAATTATTTTGAGATTATTAAATAATATATGTAAAGCACTCATTTAGCACAGTGGCTGGCACAAAATGAGCAGTCAATTAACAATTATTGTCATGATAATTACTATTACTGCTGCTCGCAAGAACTCAGTCTGGTGCTGTAGAAAACGCTGTGAACAAATTAAGTACAACCATGTTATAAGAGACTACAGAGGGCTTCCCCTGGTGGTCCAATGGGCAAGGACACCACGTTGCAGTGCAAGGGGCACCGGTTCAATCCCTGGTCTGGGAAGATCCCATGTGCTGCGGAGCGGCTGGACCGATGTGTCCAATTACCAAGCCGGAGCTCTGGAGTGCATGCGCCCAGAGCCGGTGCTCTGCAACGACAGACGCCACCACGATGGGAGGCCCAGAGGAGCCAAAGAACAAAGACGGATGAAAATAGGGAAAAGAAAGACCAATAGAAGTGGCCCGCCCACTGCCCTCCCTCCCCCCGCCCAAAATAAATAAATAAAATAAATGTTCTTTAAAAAAGAGACTACAGAGTAGGAAACAATCAGCCTTGTAAGAATTGGGGAAGTCATGATAAATGAAAATAAAAATATTTTGGATTTATTTTGTACTATTAGAATATTTCATGAATCCTGAATATTCATTGGAAGGACTGATGCTGAAGCTCCAATACTTTGGCCACCTGATGCGAAGAGCTGACTCATTTGAAAAGACCCTGATGCTGGGAAAGATTGAGGGCAGGAGGAGAAGGGGATGACAGAGGATGAGATGGTTGGATGGCATCACCAACTCGATGGACATGAGTCTGAGCAATCTCTGGGAGATAGTGGAGGAGAGAGGAGCCTGGTGTGCTGCAGTCCGTGGGGCTGCAAAGAGTCAGACACGACTTACTGACTGAACTCCACCACTTAGAGACAGACGTGGTGCGAGGGGGCCCTTAAATGGGGAGATACTGGTTCATTCACTTGTTCACACAGTTATCTCCTGGGTGCCATGTAAAGTACAGTAGTTAAGGGCATAGGTTTTCAGTCAACTTAACTGGATCAAATCCTTACTCCATCACTTTTATTTAACCTTGGTGTGCAGGCACATCATTGGTGAAACATCACAGAATTATTTTGAGATTATTAAATAATATATGTAAAGCACTCATTTAGCACAGTGGCTGGCACAAAATGAGCAGTCAATTAACAATTATTGTCATGATAATTACTATTACTGCTGCTCGCAAGAACTCAGTCTGGTGCTGTAGAAAACGCTGTGAACAAATTAAGTACAACCATGTTATAAGAGACTACAGAGGGCTTCCCCTGGTGGTCCAATGGGCAAGGACACCACGTTGCAGTGCAAGGGGCACCGGTTCAATCCCTGGTCTGGGAAGATCCCATGTGCTGCGGAGCGGCTGGACCGATGTGTCCAATTACCAAGCCGGAGCTCTGGAGTGCATGCGCCCAGAGCCGGTGCTCTGCAACGACAGACGCCACCACGATGGGAGGCCCAGAGGAGCCAAAGAACAAAGACGGATGAAAATAGGGAAAAGAAAGACCAATAGAAGTGGCCCGCCCACTGCCCTCCCTCCCCCCGCCCAAAATAAATAAATAAATAAATCTTTAAAAAAAAAAGAGACTACAGAGTAGGAAACAATCAGCCTTGTAAGAATTGGGGAAGTCATGATAAATGAAAATAAAAATATGATTTTCCTGGATATTTATTTTTGTACTATTAGAATATTTATAGTATTTAGCCATGACATTAATCTTTGAAAACTTTGGAAAAAATATTTAGGATTTTCATGAAAAGGCTGCCACGTTGCACACCCACTGTCTCAACCATCAGTTTGCCTTCATCAGCATCCACAAAGGCAAGTTCATCACTTAAGCCCTAAAAAGTGTCCCTAAAAAGGGACATCTGGATTAACTGGATAATGAAAGAAAAGTTTTATAGTGGCAGTCTACATTTGTGTTATAAATTATTAGACTCGGGGAAGACATAAATCTGTTCAACATCTCATCATTATATAAAACTCCAAGCAAGGGCTTCCCTGGTGGTCCAGTGGGGTACCTCATATTATTACACATGATTGAAAGTGAACTGACAACGTGCTTCCACATAGAGACACTTCTAACACAGAGAGGATGCCCTAAGAACTAGAAACTCAGCCCCTCTCTGGATGGAACAATCAAAAACAGCTCCTGTTCCTCTGGGTTAGGCCAGCAGGGGCTGGATAGGCCCCCACTCACCTCTTGAACTTGACACAACCTGCACAACCATATGCGGTGGTCTTGCCTCCAACTGAGGAAAGCCTGGTTAACCCAATAGCACAGAGCACATACCTTATTTGGGAGGGGTCAGACTTTTAATAACAACTTTTATCACCAGGTTAGGCCATGCAGTTACAAAATAGAAATTTCTGAAAAGGATATATATTTCTTAAATTTTGGCCTCTTTTTTTGGTTTTTCATTTATTTATTTTCATCCATCTTTGTTCTTTGGCCTGTGTGGGCCTCCCATTGCAGTGCTCCCTCTCATTGCAGAGCACCGGCTCTGGGCGCATGCGCTCCAGAGCACTGGCTTTTTTTTTTTTTTTTTTTTAAAGATTTATTTATTTATTAATTTTGGGCAGGGGTCGGGTTGGGGAGGGAGGGGAGCAGGCGGGTCACTTCTATTGGTCTTTCATTTCTCTATGTTCATCCGTCTTTGTTCTTTGGCTCCTGTGGGCCTCCCATCGCGGTGGCGTCTGTCGCTGCAGAGCGCCGGCTCTGGGCGCATGCGCTCCAGAGCTCCGGCCCCGTGATTGGACACATCAGTCCAGCCGCTCCGCGGCACGTGGGATCTTCCCAGGCCAGGGCTCGAACCGGCGTCCCTTGCACTGCAAGGCGGTGTCCTTACCCACTGGACCACCAGGGGAAGCCCGAGCACTGGCTTTTAACTGGATACACTAGTCCAGCCGCTCTGCAGCACGGGGGATCAAACCGGTGCCCCTTGCACTGCAAGGCGGTGTCTTCAACCACTGGACCACCAGGGAAGCCAGAAAGGATATTATTGTTTAAAAAACAAAACAAAACCTGGGACGTCCCTGGTGATCCAATGGTTATGACTTCACCTTCCAATGCTGGGGGTGTGGGTTTGATCCCTGGTCAGAGTGCTAACATCCCACATACCTTGCAGCCAGAGAAACCAAAAAAATAAAAAATAAACCGGAAGCGATATTGTGACAAATTCAATACAGATTAAAAAAAAAAAAAAAAAACCTCATTCTTACATAAATAATATCTAAAGCTTTGTTGGGACACAAACACGACAGCAGGTTGTTTCCAGCCCACTGGGAAAGAAGCCATGCACAAAAGACGAGGCTTCTACAAGAGGACACAAAATCAGGGTGAGTCAGGGCCTCTGGAAGTCTCAGAATCCCCAGCCAGACTCCAAAGACGCAAGTGGTTTTCCCTGGGACACCCTGCTTGAGTTATTGTTCAATTAGTCAACACAATGGATCTTCAAAAGAGGACAATTAACATAAGGAGGTGACTGCATTCTTTGGACTATGTGTCGTAATTGTGGTTAGCAAATTCTAACATCCTTAACAAAAACAGCCTCCATAATTTGCAGGTATGAAGACAATAATTCTCTACGGCTATTTATTTTTGCTGGATACTCTAAGAATCGCAAAGACACGATTGGACAGCAAGCTGTTAGGGAAAGAGCCTATTTGGGAAGAGTTCCCGGGTGAGATCCACAGGTCCAAGAGGTGGGCCAGTGAAGTCACGCCCCAGAGATGAAACGAGGAGGTTTTATTTGGGAGGAGAAGGGGAAAGAAAGGGGAGGGGGACCCTTTAGAGCAGGTGCAGAAACGAAGTCTTTGTCTAAACTGAGTGGGAAATTAGTGATGAGTCTGCTGTCCTTGAGTTGTCTGTGGGCATGGGGGTGTGAAGTTCTTGTCACTTTCCAGATGTAGTGGAGAATCTTTATGGCCAAGGCAAACTCTTTTATCGCTGGCCTTGAGAGACTCCCAGGGGCCAGCAGATCAGCAACCGGCCCTATGATGCTGACCCTTTAGGGCCGGGGAGTTTGCAACTGCTGTATTAACCCTTTAATAGCCCATAAACCTAACAGATACAATATGAAATTGAGAAATTTCTATCATGATACTGTTTTACATTTTTCATTTATTATGTGTAAAAGCACTCATTTGAGTCAAGGTTAGGCTTGTTAAGTGATTAAAGGCAATTTTATTAAAGTGACATGTAATTATTTTATTCTAGAAGAATAAAATACAAAAAGAGAAGGTTTCTTGGTTTGTCTGAAATCTGCCAAAAGCTGAATTATTTTGCTGACGTAAAATACCACTTGAGGGCCACTATACTTCTGAAAACACCATATACCTGCTTCTTAAATGTGTCAAGGCACCTGACAGACTAGTGCAGAGCTGAAGCAACAAGCAACTGGCTGCTCTTGGACCACGGCTTCCTTCCTGGGGCCACAGCTGACTGTGCTAAGAATCCTGGAGCTGGTGGCCATTTCCTTCTCCAGGGGATCTTCCTGACCCAGGAATCGAACCCTGTCTCTCAAGGTCTCCTGCATTGGCAGTTCAGTTCAGTTGCTCAGCTGTGTTCAACTCTTTGCGACTCCATGGATTGCAGCATGCCAAGCTTCCCTGTCCTGCACTGGCAGGCAGATTCTTTACCCCTAACCCGCCACTGGGGAACCTCCACGCAGATGGAGAAAGCTTTTTATTTAAAGGTGAAATGCCCAAGTGGCTCTCTGGCATAGCTAATTTCTACTATCCCGTATTAGCTTATGTATGATCCCCTAAACTTAATTTTTTCTTCTTAAGGGGCTGACTGGATTGACTTGTTTGAGAATGGTGTATAACTTACTTTTAATAAGAGGCTGACAGCACAGGCGTAGAAGGGATCTACTTCCTACAGTGACCGCTCAGTGAAACTTCCTTCTTGGACCCTTTAGAGCAGGTGCAGAAACGAAGTCTTTGTCTAAACTGAGTGGGAAATTAGTGATGAGTCTGCTGTCCTTGAGTTGTCTGTGGGCATGGGGTGTGAAGTTCTTGTCACTTTCCAGATGTAGTGGAGAATCTTTATGGCCAAGGCAAACTCTTTTATCGCTGGCCTTGAGAGACTCCCAGGGGCCAGCAGATCAGCAACCGGCCCTATGATGCTGACCCTTTAGGGCCGGGGAGTTTGCAACTGCTGTATTAACCCTTTAATAGCCCATAAACCTAACAGATACAATATGAAATTGAGAAATTTCTATCATGATACTGTTTTACATTTTTCATTTATTATGTGTAAAAGCACTCATTTGAGTCAAGGTTAGGCTTGTTAAGTGATTAAAGGCAATTTTATTAAAGTGACATGTAATTATTTTATTCTAGAAGAATAAAATACAAAAGAGAAGGTTTCTTGGTTTGTCTGAAATCTGCCAAAAGCTGAATTATTTTGCTGACGTAAAATACCACTTGAGGGCCACTATACTTCTGAAAACACCATATACCTGCTTCTTAAATGTGTCAAGGCACCTGACAGACTAGTGCAGAGCTGAAGCAACAAGCAACTGGCTGCTCTTGGACCACGGCTTCCTTCCTGGGGCCACAGCTGACTGTGCTAAGAATCCTGGAGCTGGTGGCCATTTCCTTCTCCAGGGGATCTTCCTGACCCAGGAATCGAACCCTGTCTCTCAAGGTCTCCTGCATTGGCAGTTCAGTTCAGTTGCTCAGCTGTGTTCAACTCTTTGCGACTCCATGGATTGCAGCATGCCAAGCTTCCCTGTCCTGCACTGGCAGGCAGATTCTTTACCCCTAACCCGCCACTGGGGAACCTCCACGCAGATGGAGAAAGCTTTTTATTTAAAGGTGAAATGCCCAAGTGGCTCTCTGGCATAGCTAATTTCTACTATCCCGTATTAGCTTATGTATGATCCCCTAAACTTAATTTTTTCTTCTTAAGGGGCTGACTGGATTGACTTGTTTGAGAATGGTGTATAACTTACTTTTAATAAGAGGCTGACAGCACAGGCGTAGAAGGGATCTACTTCCTACAGTGACGCTCAGCTCTTCTGAAGTGAAACTCTTCCAAGTTCGCACTTGATGGCCGCCATCTGGAGGAAAAACTGCAAAGCCCCTTCAGATTTGGAATTGGCCAGCAGTGAGAGGGGGCATGCAGAGGGGGCACTTCCGTGGCCCCAGTGGGGATGGAGGTGCTGTGGGCATGCAGGGTATGACAAAGACGAGCAGTGGAGCAGCTGGATACTTTCTGGCCTGCAGTCCAGCATCCAGGAGACAAACCAAGGGGAAGAAAAGCACAAAAGTACAGTGGGGTTAAGCAGGAATGAAGGAAGGAAAAGGGGCTGCTCCACCAAAAGTGAGACCTACCACCGTGAAGGCTCTCCCTCCCATCCGCCCTCCCCTCCTCTTAGCAACAGGACAGAACCCTGCCTCCGTGAGTGGCAGTCCACAGGCCCCGGGTCCTAGAACGTCCAGGCGCAAGGTACTTCGGCCCACCTTCACACCGCGTGAAGCGCCAGCCTCCCCAGAGATGGATGCATGCCACCGGCCAGGAGGGAACACAGAGTTAACGCCAGGGAAAAGAAATTCACTCCCACAGCCCCCACTGTCCCACTGCTTCACACGACTTGGCGGCCCACTTAAAAGGAAGAGGAAACTGGAGGAAAGCAGAGAGAAAGCTGGCTGAAGCCATTGGCTACTGAGGCTGCGCAAGGTGGTGCCCAACCCATGCAGACCTCGCGGTATGCATACCAAGCACACCTGGTGCAGCAGGTGGGCTGAGGCACTGCACCTGCGCCTGTTACCTGTTACCTGCATGCCCATTGCAGGTTGACATTTCTGGCTTGGAGGGCCTCTGAAGAGAGGCTTGCTGGACTTCAGGCGCAGCAGGTGTAGCAAACGCACTGAACTAAAAGGCCTCATCTATCAAACGGAGCATTCCTTGCCCAGAATCCATCGACAGGGGAGCCCAAGTAAAGATATTTCTAACCAAACCTCATCTGAATGTACAGGATACAGAAAGGGCTTTTTGACTCTTGATTCAGAAAGGTTTCCTGGACGACCCACTCCAGTGTTCTTGCCTGGAGAATCCCATGGACAGAGGAGCCTGGTGGGCTACATTCCATGAAATCGCAGAGTCACGACTGAGTGACTAACATGTTCACTTTCACTTTTTCACTGGGGATTTTTCACCAGGACTGTGGGAGAAAGGGATCTCAGGGCTACTTTTTACCACCCACAACTATGAGCTGAAGCAAAAAAAAAAGTTAAACCCTCTGTGCAAAGGAGATTTCTTTTTAATAAGATGCAAAACTAAGACTTTGATCAGGGTAGTACTAATTGATACCACAGATACAACTGATAACCATTTCTACACTTCTTTATTTATGTAGCCTGTTACATGTAGAATCTAATAATATCTCCCTCTCATTCCTTAGTTTGGGATAAACCAAGGTTTCTACTTTTCCCATCACATTCTGCTCAACTGTTTTCTACTTCATTTGTGAATCATAAAACATAATACACATCTGATAAGTGCTTTTACAAAACGCAGAGCAGTGTTTCTCAACCTTTTTTTCATTATCTTTTCCTCAAAAGCTTCTTCAGACATTACCCCTAAACTGTTCAGCTCTCTCACCCATCCCTCACATCATGAAATTTAAATACCATAGGATGAGATTTCTGTCTGGTAGGACTGAGCTTTAGGAAGCCAAGCCTTTGTAATATCAAAGATTTCTTTTCACCAGCCTCCCATCCAAGGACCTTTCACCCCTTAGGACAATAATGGTCCAGTTGAGAACACACGATGCACAGCAATTTTATTCCCAAGAATCTTCCATGTAGAAAGTATATTTTGCAGCCTTTCAATCTCTGTAAGGTTTTCCTAAAATGAAGTTTTAATTTGATATATAAAAGGAACTTCAAAAAAAACCCGTAAAATCCACAGAAGACTCCCCTCTTCCCCATCCTAATTAAACCTGCATGATGATATTTTGTACATTCAAGGGAGTAGGTGAAAAAAAGGAAAGATAACAAAATAATGGGGAAACTACCATGTTCAGTAGTACACGACTGAAATGAAAGCTATTAAATAGCAAGACTAACAAGAAAATGAACCATAACTCTGACCAAATGGGCTTGCCTAAGTCCCCGGGGCCGGCATCTAGGCCTTCTCATCTTCCCACTGGTTCTGTCCTAGTCTAATTTATAAATGACCTTAGTCCTGATTTTTTCAGTTTTTATTTCACTGTGTAATTCCTATAGCTGCCTTAAACGTTTTGGGGGATCAAGGAAATATATATTTTTGTATGAAGTACACGTACTCCTATGCTGGACACCAAGAAAGAGCTACTAATGGACTGTTACCAAGCACCCACCAATAACCAGTTAGATGAGGCACCCCTAAATACTTACTCTGAGATACTTGAGGGCAGAAACTACGGCATACTGACCTCATAGCCATAACGCAGCAAGCACAGCTGGAGTGTGCTAAATGAATACCCTAGAGGATGCTCTAAACTCCCTGGGTGGTACTACAACAGTGCGACCAGATCAACTATTTGAATTTATACTAACCGGTATTGCAAGGTGAGGATATTTAAATTTTTTTATACTATAAAGCTTTATTTCTATTTTCTTTCTGATATACATTGATATTAAATATAAAGATTATATGTAAACTCATGAAGTTACTGAAGCAATATAAAGTATGCTGATGCCCTAATGGAAGAAAGCACAAGATGAAATTTCAGTACTAAAAATTCTGTTGTTTTATGAGAATTGTAAGTTCTATATTAAATGGATTATTATACATATTCTACTAAGCCTGAAGGCCACTATTACATTTATGGCACATGTCAGAAGTCTAAGTTACATCTGTACAGGCTGACTATCATTAGAATAGAGTTATAAGAGATTCACAGAGGGGAGCAATTCCTTTACCATTTCCTTTTTCTAGTCTTAAGAGACTGGAGTTATGTCATAGGTTCAATGTTTTTTTTATTTTTTTACAGGTTAGGTGAAAATACTTTTAAAATGTAAAATATACAGTCTACTATCTTCCGTTCTATAAAACACAGAACATTACAAGGTTTTAAAATTTCAGGTCTTTTTGGACATCCCAAAGTGTGCTTGCACTCTTCTTTAAAAGGGCCTCTTCCTCAGAATTCAAGTTAACTTTCACAATACCTGAGACACCACATCGCCCCAGGACACAAGGGATACTGAGAAAGATTTCTTCTTTTATTTCATATAAGCCCTAAAAGGCAAAATTAGGTTATTATTCAGTAACTTGATATGAAAAAGCTGCTATGCAAGAGAGCTTCAGAACATGAATATACAGAGACTAAGGAACCCAAGAAGAGTCACTGAGGGCAGTGGAGTGATGGTCAACGACAGCAAGAGCATCCTAAGGTCTTATGACCTCGTAAGAGCTTCTGGTCAATGACACGAACATGCCAGAGGCCTTCACAGGGACCAAGAGAGGCACTGTCTACTCTGCCCCTTATCTCTCTCTCTCTCTCTTTTTTTTAAAGATTTATTTATTTATTTATTTTGGGCGGGGGTCGGGTTGGGGAGGGAGGGGAGCAGCGGGCCACTTCTATTGGTCTTTCATTTCTCTATTTTCATCCGTCTTTGTTCTTTGGCTCCTGTGGGCCTCCCATCGCGGTGGCGTCTGTTGTTGCAGAGCGCTGGCTCTGGGCACATGCACTCCAGAGCTCTGGCTCGGTAATTGGACACATCGGTCCAGCTGCGGTGGGATCTTCCCAGGCCAGGGATCGAACCGGTGCCCCTTGCACTGCAAGGCGGTGTCCTTACCCACTGGACCACCAAGGGAAGCCCTTCCCCTTATCTCTATCATATTTCTATGCAAGGGGAAGGATTCCAGGCAGTCTGATAAAGGACTGTGAGATCACGCAGCCTGTGTTTGGTGTAAAATAATCAAGAGAACAGTGCAGGCAGCAGTATGAAGTGGCTAGAAATGCAAAGATTTGCTAGATTATGCAAGGCAGATTATGCTCTGCCTTGCGTAATCTTTACACCAAAGGATGCCACTGAGTTCGGACAACAGATGGTGGCTTCTCAAGCTTTCAGAGGTAAAGCCTTCAATGGAGCCTAAGGTTATAGGCACTCTCACATGTTCAGCAGGGTTTATGTAATTCTCCTGCCAGTCACCAATGGAATATATTCCTGCCCTCCTGCGTAATCCCCTATGTGCAAAGTGTGCTTGCACTCTTCTTTAAAAGGGCCTCTTCCTCAGAATTCAAGTTAACTTTCACAATACCTGAGACACCACATCGCCCCAGGACACAAGGGATACTGAGAAAGATTTCTTCTTTTATTTCATATAAGCCCTAAAAGGCAAAATTAGGTTATTATTCAGTAACTTGATATGAAAAAGCTGCTATGCAAGAGAGCTTCAGAACATGAATATACAGAGACTAAGGAACCCAAGAAGAGTCACTGAGGGCAGTGGAGTGATGGTCAACGACAGCAAGAGCATCCTAAGGTCTTATGACCTCGTAAGAGCTTCTGGTCAATGACACGAACATGCCAGAGGCCTTCACAGGGACCAAGAGAGGCACTGTCTACTCTGCCCCTTATCTCTCTCTCTCTCTTTTTTTTAAAGATTTATTTATTTATTTATTTTGGGCGGGGGTCGGGTTGGGGAGGGAGGGGAGCAGCGGGCCACTTCTATTGGTCTTTCATTTCTCTATTTTCATCCGTCTTTGTTCTTTGGCTCCTGTGGGCCTCCCATCGCGGTGGCGTCTGTTGTTGCAGAGCGCTGGCTCTGGGCACATGCACTCCAGAGCTCTGGCTCGGTAATTGGACACATCGGTCCAGCTGCGGTGGGATCTTCCCAGGCCAGGGATCGAACCGGTGCCCCTTGCACTGCAAGGCGGTGTCCTTACCCACTGGACCCCCAAAGGGGAAGCCCTTCCCCTTATCTCTATCATATTTCTATGCAAGGGGAAGGATTCCAGGCAGTCTGATAAAGGACTGTGAGATCACGCAGCCTGTGTTTGGTGTAAAATAATCAAGAGAACAGTGCAGGCAGCAGTATGAAGTGGCTAGAAATGCAAAGATTTGCTAGATTATGCAAGGCAGATTATGCTCTGCCTTGCGTAATCTTTACACCAAAGGATGCCACTGAGTTCGGACAACAGATGGTGGCTTCTCAAGCTTTCAGAGGTAAAGCCTTCAATGGAGCCTAAGGTTATAGGCACTCTCACATGTTCAGCAGGGTTTATGTAATTCTCCTGCCAGTCACCAATGGAATATATTCCTGCCCTCCTGGCTGACACCTAACTTCTATCCAGGCCCATTCATGATGTGCAGGGCCATGGAATAGCTGCAGCCATGGTCACCACCCTATCCTGAGGCCATGGAACCTTCAATCAGGAGCCCTGATATTCCCTCCACTCTGGCAGCAGAAGCCAAGGCTGTACAAGCAGTTGCCAGAGCCTATTAGAACCTGGGTAATGTACACAAAGCCTACACGCCCACACACCAGCCGCCACCTTCTCCCTGGAAAATAAGAAGACCCAGTAGATCTCTCACACCTCTCTGCTTTCCACCACCCATTGCTTTTTCCTACCCCACCATTTGGGGTTGAAGGAAGAGTTAGAGAAGGCAATGGAAAGGTCTTGTTCTTCCTCCAGATCTGACTGTAAAGTTACCTGGAGATAGCACTGAGCAAGGAAGAGGCTCCTTGTCTCTGGAGTGGTGCCTCCCAGCTTCCCATGATATAGTTCAGAGTCCAGAGGCACTACTCAACCAAGTCTCCCTCTCACCACTCTCTAGAGGCCTCCTCAGGAGCTCACTGTTCCTGTTTTACTCTAGTGGCCCACAGGAGGATTCCCTAGCCACCTCCTCCACTGCAGTCCAACTCCCTTATTTTCTTAGCCACTTTATACTCAGCCTCATGATTTCCTCAAACCCATTACATGTCTTCTCAGGGTTCTCTGCCAGGCTCTACTCATGTTCCCTTCACTCGGGTCTGTGCCTAGCCATGGAAGGCCACTGGCCCACCACTGTCAGCCCACATTCCCTCCCTAGCCACATTCTAGTTCCAATTACACTGGCCTCCTCTGACTTCCCTTTCCTGTCCTGATCCTTCTGTTGCTACCTCTGTGTAGCACAATGCCTTCTGGAGCTTTAACATGAGCTTCCAGGGGTTGGGTGGCATGAGGTACAAGGCCAATGTGTCTGGGGCAGAGGCCTTTCTCCTCCCCTGCTAGTGTTTCAGGCATTTGTTCCCTCTGCTATCACTATCACTGTATGTCTTCCTACTAGAAGAGGCTTCTTAGATAGAACTGGAAATGTGTGTCCATCCCATTTGAAGGCTGCTGGGTGACTAGAAATAAAGCCCTACCCTGGCCTATACCTGTATGCTGACCATGACCTGCTGCTACCTCCTCAGCCTACCCTCTTCCCTTGAAGTGTCACGCCTGGCTGTCAAGATGACCCCTGGATGCACTGACATTTGCTCCCCTGGCTCCTCGACTGGCCATGAAGTGAGGAAATGGTTAAAGATAATTCCCTACTTATTTGAGAAAAATCAAGTTAATATATTAATGTTAAATAAACTCTATTGTCAACTTTATTTGCTGAAAATGTGAAATAATAAATGAACTGGGAAAAAGAATAAGAGCATACAACTGATTCTGCTCTTTATGTCAAATGCTTAAGTATACCCTATCAAATATAACTTGTCTATTGACTTGTTTAGTAATGACTATGAAATTCCCATATTGCTCACTCTCTTTTGAGGAGCCTTCATTTGATCCTGACTCTTCTTCAGGAAGTAGGGGTAACACTGAGATTGCCCCTTTCTGGAGTGGTGCCTCCCAGCTTCCCATGATATAGTTCAGAGTCCAGAGGCACTACTCAACCAAGTCTCCCTCTCACCACTCTCTAGAGGCCTCCTCAGGAGCTCACTGTTCCTGTTTTACTCTAGTGGCCCACAGGAGGATTCCCTAGCCACCTCCTCCACTGCAGTCCAACTCCCTTATTTTCTTAGCCACTTTATACTCAGCCTCATGATTTCCTCAAACCCATTACATGTCTTCTCAGGGTTCTCTGCCAGGCTCTACTCATGTTCCCTTCACTCGGGTCTGTGCCTAGCCATGGAAGGCCACTGGCCCACCACTGTCAGCCCACATTCCCTCCCTAGCCACATTCTAGTTCCAATTACACTGGCCTCCTCTGACTTCCCTTTCCTGTCCTGATCCTTCTGTTGCTACCTCTGTGTAGCACAATGCCTTCTGGAGCTTTAACATGAGCTTCCAGGGGTTGGGTGGCATGAGGTACAAGGCCAATGTGTCTGGGGCAGAGGCCTTTCTCCTCCCCTGCTAGTGTTTCAGGCATTTGTTCCCTCTGCTATCACTATCACTGTATGTCTTCCTACTAGAAGAGGCTTCTTAGATAGAACTGGAAATGTGTGTCCATCCCATTTGAAGGCTGCTGGGTGACTAGAAATAAAGCCCTACCCTGGCCTATACCTGTATGCTGACCATGACCTGCTGCTACCTCCTCAGCCTACCCTCTTCCCTTGAAGTGTCACGCCTGGCTGTCAAGATGACCCCTGGATGCACTGACATTTGCTCCCCTGGCTCCTCGACTGGCCATGAAGTGAGGAAATGGTTAAAGATAATTCCCTACTTATTTGAGAAAAATCAAGTTAATATATTAATGTTAAATAAACTCTATTGTCAACTTTATTTGCTGAAAATGTGAAATAATAAATGAACTGGGAAAAAGAATAAGAGCATACAACTGATTCTGCTCTTTATGTCAAATGCTTAAGTATACCCTATCAAATATAACTTGTCTATTGACTTGTTTAGTAATGACTATGAAATTCCCATATTGCTCACTCTCTTTTGAGGAGCCTTCATTTGATCCCTGACTCTTCTTCAGGAAGTAGGGGTAACTCCTTCTTCTCCCACAGCCCCTGGTCTCCCCAAAAGAGGAAGACTGTGGACTCCACTGTATACTCCTCATTGTCTCTTCCAAAAGGTAATTCCTTGCTCTCTTAAAAAAGACAAAAAAAATTCCCCCTATTTTTTGAGCCTCAATTCTTCATCTCTACTACTATTATCCTCTCAGTTCTGAGCTAATACATAGCCTCTTCCCAAGTTTACCCACCTCTACTCTCGTCCCTTTCAAGTTTGTTCCGTCTATCACAACCCCAGGTATCTTTTTAACATCAAAGACTGTAAAACCAGTTCCTTTCTTAAGTTCCTTTAGTGGCTTCCATAACTCTTATAGTAAGGACCAAAACCTCTTTATCAGAGTTGTAACACTTTCAGTGGCCTGCCCCTGCTTACTCCCTCCAGCCTTATCATGCACTTCCCTTTGTTCCCTGTGCTCTGTGCACTTCAATAACTGACCTTTATTTTAATTCTGGTTCTCAAGTGCCCTCTACTTATACCCACCTCAGGTCCCCTGCACATGTGTTCCCTCTGCTTGGATTATTAGTCCAGCCCAAATCAACTCCTAGTCATTATTCGGATTAGGTCACATTTTAATTTCTTAAGAAATCTTGCCTACCTACCACCAATGCACCCTCCCCAGAGTAGTTAAATTCTCTTCTTGGATAGTCTAAGAACTTTGCAGTTTGTCATCATGGCACTTAACAAAGTGCGTTATTATTTAGCTGCTTTTGTAATTGTTTTATTACGTTCCTATCCTTTTATTAAACTCTTTGAGGTCAGGGCTTCTGTCTATTTTGTTGACCAATATATTCCCTACTTATTTGAGAAAAATCAAGTTAAATAAAAACTCTATTGTCAACTTTATTTGCTGAAAATGTGAAATAATAAATGAACTGGGAAAAAGAATAAGAGCATACAACTGATTCTGCTCTTTATGTCAAATGCTTAAGTATACCCTATCAAATATAACTTGTCTATTGACTTGTTTAGTAATGACTATGAAATTCCCATATTGCTCACTCTCTTTTGAGGAGCCTTCATTTGATCCCTGACTCTTCTTCAGGAAGTAGGGGTAACTCCTTCTTCTCCCACAGCCCCTGGTCTCCCCAAAAGAGGAAGACTGTGGACTCCACTGTATACTCCTCATTGTCTCTTCCAAAAGGTAATTCCTTGCTCTCTTAAAAAAGACAAAAAAAATTCCCCCTATTTTTTGAGCCTCAATTCTTCATCTCTACTACTATTATCCTCTCAGTTCTGAGCTAATACATAGCCTCTTCCCAAGTTTACCCACCTCTACTCTCGTCCCTTTCAAGTTTGTTCCGTCTATCACAACCCCAGGTATTTTTTTAACATCAAAGACTGTAAAACCAGTTCCTTTCTTAAGTTCCTTTAGTGGCTTCCATAACTCTTATAGTAAGGACCAAAACCTCTTTATCAGAGTTGTAACACTTTCAGTGGCCTGCCCCTGCTTACTCCCTCCAGCCTTATCATGCACTTCCCTTTGTTCCTGTGCTCTGTGCACTTCAATAACTGACCTTTATTTTAATTCTGGTTCTCAAGTGCCTCTACTTATACCCACCTCAGGTCCCCTGCACATGTGTTCCCTCTGCTTGGATTATTAGTCCAGCCCAAATCAACTCCTAGTCATTATTCGGATTAGGTCACATTTTAATTTCTTAAGAAATCTTGCCTACCTACCACCAATGCACCCTCCCCAGAGTAGTTAAATTCTCTTCTTGGATAGTCTAAGAACTTTGCAGTTTGTCATCATGGCACTTAACAAAGTGCGTTATTATTTAGCTGCTTTTGTAATTGTTTTATTACGTTCCTATCCTTTTATTAAACTCTTTGAGGTCAGGGCTTCTGTCTATTTTGTTGACCAATATATTCTCAACATTTTGTATAATGTCTGGTACATAATAGGACTCAGCAGTATTACAAGAATAATAAGTAAAAATTCTATTTAAGCCTACCTTAACCATAGTGGAAACTGGATGCACTCTCCTAAGATTTTTCAAAATTGATCTTGCCAGATCTGTCACAGACAGTCCAATAGCCCAAGAAGTATACCCTTTCAGCTTGATAATCTCATAGGCACTACAGTTGTGGAAAGTAATAAAACCAAATTCATGAGAACTGATTCAGAGAGAACATATTTTTCAAGCATCCATTCTAAAGCAACTCACATGACAATACCATTCTTAATTTTCTCATAGTTGTGTTCAGCTCTTTGCAACACAATGTACTATAGCCCACCAGACTCCTTTGTCCATGGGATTTCCCAGGCAAGAATACTGGAGTCGTTTGACATTTCCTTCTCCAGGGGATCTTCCCAACTCAAGGACTGAACCCATGTCTCCTGCATTAGCGGGCTGATTTTTCACCAATGAACCACCAGGGAAGTCCTTCAGAGATCTCTTCTTGAAATTATTTACGACTAGGCAATAAAAATTTCTATGTTATTCTCTTGGGGCTTCCCTGGTGGTCTACTGGGTAAAGAATCTGCCTTGCAGTACAAGGGGCACCAGTTCGATCCCTGGCCCAGGAAGATCCGACGTTCAGTGGAGTGGCTGGACCGGTGTGTCCAATTAGGAGCCAGCACTCTGGAGCTCATGCGCCCAGAGCCAGTTCTCTGTAGTGAGAGAGGCCACTGCAATAGGAGGCCCGCACATTCGAAAGAATAAAAACATGGGTGAAAATAAATATAAATTAAAAAAAAGAGGCATGATAGGGAAAAGAAAAAAAATTTTTTTTAACTTCATTATTCACTTTAAACAGTAATTTACCCTTCGTTTACCATAAAGGCAGAATACTAGGCTATTTGTGCCACTTAAAATGAAACTTAGTTTTAAATTGTTTGTGTTTTTGCTTAACATATAGAATCTGATCATTTTGAAAGTTAACATATATATATTCCTGACCACATAAAATTGTTACTAGGGCATCAATGTAACTTTAAACTTTATAAAATTATAAGCCAAAATAAAATTATAAGCCAAGTTACATATTTTACTAAGAACATATTATTAAATCAACAATATATTAAAGTTTAGGGAAATGTTTATATTTTCAAAGGAAAAAAAAGAGCATAATCCTAAATATTATGTAATTTCTTAAAAATTTTTTTTTTCTTTTCCCCATCATGCCTTCTTTTATTTATAATTATTTTCATCCATCTTTTTGTTCTTAGGCATGTGTAGGCCTCCCATTGTAGTGGCCTCTCTCACTACAGAGCACCAGTTCTGGGTGCATGCACTCCAGAGTGCTGACTCGTAATTGGACACACCAGTCCAGTCGCCCCATCGCACGTCGGATCTTCCTGGGCCAGGGATCAAACTGGTGCGCCTTGCACTGCAAGGCAGACTCTTTACCCAGTGGACCACCAGGAAGCCCCCAAATACTATGTAGTTTCTTATCTCAGGCTTATAAAAAACATAATATACTTTTATAAGAATTTTAGAATTATATCTATCCACCAAATAATTAATAGTAATTATTTCTGAGTAACAGGCTTACTATAGTGACATTCTCTTATTTATGCTTATGAACTGTCTTATTTTCTATAATAAATATGTATTTCATTTTTGCACTGCCAACAAGAGCAATCTCGAGTTTGGATTGATAGTAAAAATCAAAGGACAAATGGGTTTTAACTTAGAAGATCTGAGTTTATACATTTTTGAGAAAAGGATCCAGAATAATAAACACAGAATGTACAACATCATTATTTGTATCAGTCATTCTTGTAACCATGTAGGAACAGTTTCAAAGCCTCAGAATTGCACACAACACAACTCAATAGCAAAAGATAAGACTGATGTATGTGTAAATGGATGAGCTCAACACAGGAAATCATGGTCGATATTCATGTGGCATCCTGTGATTTGACTATCAATCCAAAATCAGGGGCATTATTAGAGGCTATGAAGGTGTCAAAACTTAAAATGAAACTTAGTTTTAAATTGTTTGTGTTTTTGCTTAACATATAGAATCTGATCATTTTGAAAGTTAACATATATATATTCCTGACCACATAAAATTGTTACTAGGGCATCAATGTAACTTTAAACTTTATAAAATTATAAGCCAAAATAAAATTATAAGCCAAGTTACATATTTTACTAAGAACATATTATTAAATCAACAATATATTAAAGTTTAGGGAAATGTTTATATTTTCAAAGGAAAAAAAAGAGCATAATCCTAAATATTATGTAATTTCTTAAAAATTTTTTTTTTCTTTTCCCCATCATGGCTCTTTTATTTACATTTATTTTCATCCATCTTTTTATTCTTTGGCATGTGTGAGCCTCCCATTTCAGAGGCCTCTCTCACTACAGAGCACTGGCTCTGGGTGCATGCGCTCCAGACTGCTGGCTCCTAGTTGGACACACCAGTCCAGTCGCCCCATCGCACGTCGGATCTTCCTGGGCCAGGGATCAAACTGGTGCGCCTTGCACTGCAAGGCAGACTCTTTACCCAGTGGACCACCAGGGAAGCCCCTAAATACTATGTAGTTTCTTATCTCAGGCTTATAAAAAACATAATATACTTTTATAAGAATTTTAGAATTATATCTATCCACCAAATAATTAATAGTAATTATTTCTGAGTAACAGGCTTACTATAGTGACATTCTCTTATTTATGCTTATGAACTGTCTTATTTTCTATAATAAATATGTATTTCATTTTTGCACTGCCAACAAGAGCAATCTCGAGTTTGGATTGATAGTAAAAGTCAAAGGACAAATGGGTTTTAACTTAGAAGATCTGAGTTTATACATTTTTGAGAAAAGGATCCAGAATAATAAACACAGAATGTACAACATCATTATTTGTATCAGTCATTCTTGTAACCATGTAGGAACAGTTTCAAAGCCTCAGAATTGCACACAACACAACTCAATAGCAAAAGATAAGACTGATGTATGTGTAAATGGATGAGCTCAACACAGGAAATCATGGTCGATATTCATGTGGCATCCTGTGATTTGACTATCAATCCAAAATCAGGGGCATTATTAGAGGCTATGAAGGTGTCAAAACTAAGATTAACTTTCAGATTCTCAGTATATCCAAGATTCTGTAGATTAAGTAAAAAGAAAGGAAGAAAAGTGGTGCTGCTTGAGTTGAAGAAAGCTTTGCAGTAGATAACTGGGGACAAATCTTAATAGTGGGATCTAGAGGCTATGTACTGTGGTACTGGAGAAGACTCCTGAGAGTCCCTTTGACAGAAAGGAGATCAAACCAGTCAATCCTAAAGGAAATCAACCCTGAATACTCACTGAAAGGACTGATGCTAAAGCTGAAGCTACAATACTTACGCCACCTGATGCAAAGAGACAACTCATTGGAAAAGACCTTGATGCTGGGAAAAATAGAAAGCAAGAGGAGAAGGTAACAACAGAGACGGCTGGATGTCAACACTGATGTCTCTGAGGCTGAACTACTCCTCCCTGGAGTATTAAGATGCTTGGTGCTGGTCAGTGAACCTCAAGCTAAAAGGCTGGCCACTGAGAAACTACAATGCACGGACAGACCCTGTGAAGTGGGGTCAGGAGAAGAGCCTACCTGGGAGTGTTGTCTGTGTATGTCAGTGAAGGTTTGTACCGTTGATCCATGGACTTTACTATAATGTGAGTTTCTGCCTTGCGAATAATTTATTTCTCTTTTATTTCCTTACAGTTATGTTTTATTATGATACTATTTCCAAATTACCTGGCTGCCCTATGCTAGAAACTAGTCATTACTATAGTGACATTCTCTTAGCTTATGAACTGTCTTATTTTCTATAATAAATATGTATTTCATTTTTGAACAGCCAACAAGAGCAATCTCGAGTTTGGATTGATAGTAAAAGTCAAAGGACAAATGGGTTTTAACTTAGAAGATCTGAGTTTATACATTTTTGAGAAAAGGATCCAGAATAATAAACACAGAATGTACAACATCATTATTTGTATCAGTCATTCTTGTAACCATGTAGGAACAGTTTCAAAGCCTCAGAATTGCACACAACACAACTCAATAGCAAAAGATAAGACTGATGTATGTGTAAATGGATGAGCTCAACACAGGAAATCATGGTCGATATTCATGTGGCATCCTGTGATTTGACTATCAATCCAAAATCAGGGGCATTATTAGAGGCTATGAAGGTGTCAAAACTAAGATTAACTTTCAGATTCTCAGTATATCCAAGATTCTGTAGATTAAGTAAAAAGAAAGGAAGAAAAGTGGTGCTGCTTGAGTTGAAGAAAGCTTTGCAGTAGATAACTGGGGACAAATCTTAATAGTGGGATCTAGAGGCTATGTACTGTGGTACTGGAGAAGACTCCTGAGAGTCCCTTTGACAGAAAGGAGATCAAACCAGTCAATCCTAAAGGAAATCAACCCTGAATACTCACTGAAAGGACTGATGCTAAAGCTGAAGCTACAATACTTACGCCACCTGATGCAAAGAGACAACTCATTGGAAAAGACCTTGATGCTGGGAAAAATAGAAAGCAAGAGGAGAAGGTAACAACAGAGACGGCTGGATGTCAACACTGATGTCTCTGAGGCTGAACTACTCCTCCCTGGAGTATTAAGATGCTTGGTGCTGGTCAGTGAACCTCAAGCTAAAAGGCTGGCCACTGAGAAACTACAATGCACGGACAGACCCTGTGAAGTGGGGTCAGGAGAAGAGCCTACCTGGGAGTGTTGTCTGTGTATGTCAGTGAAGGTTTGTACCGTTGATCCATGGACTTTACTATAATGTGAGTTTCTGCCTTGCGAATAATTTATTTCTCTTTTATTTCCTTACAGTTATGTTTTATTATGATACTATTTCCAAATTACCTGGCTGCCCTATGCTGGTTTTGTTTGTTGCTTGATTGTTGTGTGTGTATGTTTGTTTTGCTTTTTGTTTCTTTTAAGGAGTGGTCAGGAGATAGGACCGTATATCTGTTGTTTATACTATGTATAAGGCAAATTGAGTCCCAGGTGGCTCAGAGGTAAAGAATTCGCCTACAGTGCAAGAGATCCAGGCTTGATTCCTGGGTTGGGAAGATCCCCTGGAGAAGGGAAATGGCAACCCACTCCAGTATTCTTGCCTAGAGACTCCCATGGACAGGGGAGTCTGGCAGGCTACAGTCCATGGGGTCACAAAGAGGTGGACACGACTGAGTGACTAAGCACAAGCACAGCAGTATCCCGAAGAGTCTTTTTTTTTTCAAGCATATTTTTTTAATTGAATATATTTAATTGTCTTTTTTGAGAGAAACTTAGGGAGAGTGTTTGTTTGTTTGTTTTTTGGCCACTTCTACTGATCTTTCATTCATTTATCTTTGTTCTTTGGCCTGTGTCGACCTCCCATCGCAGCAGCCCCTCTCGTTGTAGAGCACCAGCGCTGGGCACATACGCTCCAGAGCTCCGGCTCGGTAGTTGGACACATCGGTCCAGCCGCTCTGTGGCACGTGGGATCTTCCCAGGCCAGGGATCAAACCGGCGCCCCTTGTACAGCAAGGCGGTGTCCTTACCCACTGGACCACCAGGGAAGCCCCCCAGGAGTCTTTATAACTGCAGATCCTCTGCTAAATGAAAAAGGAACAAAGTAACTTAATTTTGGACATTGCTGAGAGGACTAACTGGAATACTCATTACTGATCTGTAATCTATTACAGTATTAAATCACACAGGGCTTCAGTGGAAATGTGATCTTAATCACTACTCCCTTACAGCAATAGTGTTTCAAATGAAAAAGAAACTAAGAGTCCCTATAGCAGGACTTCCCTGGTGGTCCAGTGGTTAAGACTCTGTGTTCCCAATTCAGTGGGGCCTGGGTTCAATCCCTAGTCAAGGAACTAGATCCCACATACTGCAACTATTGACCCAGCGTAGTCAAATAAATAAATAATTTTTTTACAAAAAGTTCCTATAGCACAATTATCAGGGACTGGGCAGAAGAAAGTCTAACACTATGACGTCCCTATAACGATGGGCTACTCCATGATGTCTGGAAACCGGTGCCCTATGCTGGTTTTGTTTGTTGCTTGATTGTTGTGTGTGTATGTTTGTTTTGCTTTTTGTTTCTTTTAAGGAGTGGTCAGGAGATAGGACCGTATATCTGTTGTTTATACTATGTATAAGGCAAATTGAGTCCCAGGTGGCTCAGAGGTAAAGAATTCGCCTACAGTGCAAGAGATCCAGGCTTGATTCCTGGGTTGGGAAGATCCCCTGGAGAAGGGAAATGGCAACCCACTCCAGTATTCTTGCCTAGAGACTCCCATGGACAGAGGAGTCTGGCAGGCTACAGTCCATGGGGTCACAAAGAGGTGGACACGACTGAGTGACTAAGCACAAGCACAGCAGTATCCCGAAGAGTCTTTTTTTTTTCAAGCATATTTTTTTAATTGAATATATTTAATTGTCTTTTTTGAGAGAAACTTAGGGAGAGTGTTTGTTTGTTTGTTTTTTGGCCACTTCTACTGATCTTTCATTCATTTATCTTTGTTCTTTGGCCTGTGTCGACCTCCCATCGCAGCAGCCCCTCTCGTTGTAGAGCACCAGCGCTGGGCACATACGCTCCAGAGCTCCGGCTCGGTAGTTGGACACATCGGTCCAGCCGCTCTGTGGCACGTGGGATCTTCCCAGGCCAGGGATCAAACCGCGCCTTGTACAGCAAGGCGGTGTCCTTACCCACTGGACCACCAGGAAGCCCCAGGAGTCTTTATAACTGCAGATCCTCTGCTAAATGAAAAAGGAACAAAGTAACTTAATTTTGGACATTGCTGAGAGGACTAACTGGAATACTCATTACTGATCTGTAATCTATTACAGTATTAAATCACACAGGGCTTCAGTGGAAATGTGATCTTAATCACTACTCCCTTACAGCAATAGTGTTTCAAATGAAAAAGAAACTAAGAGTCCCTATAGCAGGACTTCCCTGGTGGTCCAGTGGTTAAGACTCTGTGTTCCCAATTCAGTGGGGCCTGGGTTCAATCCCTAGTCAAGGAACTAGATCCCACATACTGCAACTATTGACCCAGCGTAGTCAAATAAATAAATAATTTTTTTACAAAAAGTTCCTATAGCACAATTATCAGGGACTGGGCAGAAGAAAGTCTAACACTATGACGTCCCTATAACGATGGGCTACTCCATGATGTCTGGAAACCGGTACCAGCTAAAGCATGTTCTTTAGTGACAGGGTTACAGTTGTCCATTAGATAAGATAGATGCCTTCATTTACTGGGGAATGGTTTTTACTAGCCTTTATTAGAGGAAATATATGGTATATGGGTAAGGGACATTTTTGTTGAGAAAGATATGAAATTATTCTGTAATATTAACACAGGTTTCATTTGGTAGGCATTAGTTTAGTCTCTTATCCCAAAGCTATGTGGCATAAGAAAGATTTGTAGGTCTCCTGCAGGAAATTTAAGGAAATGAAACATATCAATAACCACCATCAAAGTTAAAAGATATTTGGGATATAGACCCGAAATTTCCAGTTCATGTGGGAATAGTTTGACTAGAGAGGAAATAAGTTTGGTTTAGAGAAATGGAACATACAATTAAATGCATATATCAAATAATTTTAATCAGGTACTATTAAAGTTATAAATAAAATAAATAAAAGGCAAAAATAAGATACTCAATTAAGAATTACCAAAACATCTGGTGAGAGATTTTGGTTACCTATTTTATCTTATAGATTCTGGTGATTAAAGGTATATAAGCTTGTTTTTTTCTGTGTGTAAAATATTATAACATGCTTGTCACAAGATACATGATACAAAGATAATCACCCAGGTCATGGTGAGCTTGCAAGGTAAAAGGTTAACAGTAGGTATGAATCTTTTCCAGAAAGGCAGGAGACTTAAATGAATAAGAGGACTACTGGAATACTCATTACTGATCTGTAATCTATTACAGTATTAAATCACACAGGGCTTCAGTGGAAATGTGATCTTAATCACTACTCCCTTACAGCAATAGTGTTTCAAATGAAAAAGAAACTAAGAGTCCCTATAGCAGGACTTCCCTGGTGGTCCAGTGGTTAAGACTCTGTGTTCCCAATTCAGTGGGGCCTGGGTTCAATCCCTAGTCAAGGAACTAGATCCCACATACTGCAACTATTGACCCAGCGTAGTCAAATAAATAAATAATTTTTTTACAAAAAGTTCCTATAGCACAATTATCAGGGACTGGGCAGAAGAAAGTCTAACACTATGACGTCCCTATAACGATGGGCTACTCCATGATGTCTGGAAACCGGTACCAGCTAAAGCATGTTCTTTAGTGACAGGGTTACAGTTGTCCATTAGATAAGATAGATGCCTTCATTTACTGGGGAATGGTTTTTACTAGCCTTTATTAGAGGAAATATATGGTATATGGGTAAGGGACATTTTTGTTGAGAAAGATATGAAATTATTCTGTAATATTAACACAGGTTTCATTTGGTAGGCATTAGTTTAGTCTCTTATCCCAAAGCTATGTGGCATAAGAAAGATTTGTAGGTCTCCTGCAGGAAATTTAAGGAAATGAAACATATCAATAACCACCATCAAAGTTAAAAGATATTTGGGATATAGACCCGAAATTTCCAGTTCATGTGGGAATAGTTTGACTAGAGAGGAAATAAGTTTGGTTTAGAGAAATGGAACATACAATTAAATGCATATATCAAATAATTTTAATCAGGTACTATTAAAGTTATAAATAAAATAAATAAAAGGCAAAAATAAGATACTCAATTAAGAATTACCAAAACATCTGGTGAGAGATTTTGGTTACCTATTTTATCTTATAGATTCTGGTGATTAAAGGTATATAAGCTTGTTTTTTTTTCTGTGTGTAAAATATTATAACATGCTTGTCACAAGATACATGATACAAAGATAATCACCCAGGTCATGGTGAGCTTGCAAGGTAAAAGGTTAACAGTAGGTATGAATCTTTTCCAGAAAGGCAGGAGTTATCTGTAAAGATGACTTTGAGTAAGCTTTTTCACAAAACAGTTGTCTTGGTTTAAAAACCTAGTTAAATATTGGAGGATTCTAGGAAGATGGAGAGGTAGGAATTACCAGGAATCTATCTCCCCACCTAGACAATAATTGCAATGCCAGACTCTGTCTGATATAACTTTTGGGGAAACTCCAGCGTCTTCTGAAAGCTTTTAACTTCCAAAGGAAAGGTTGTATGTTAAACTGTGATTAATTTCAGCTCTTAGCAGAGTAGCAGCGGTTCACATGTACCCAAAGCAGTTTTTGCACAGTCTGTGAAAAGGACTCTTTTCTGCAAATATCAGAGGTCTCTTTTCTAAAACCTGATTACTGCTTCTGATGACAGAGGTGGAGCCAAACAGGTCAAAGCCACTGTTGTTGCATTGTTGCTGCACCTTCCCATAGCTGTTGCAAGTTTCTTCCCTTGTGACTAAAGTGGCCTCTGGGAATGTAACGGGCAGTACCCTTTTCCTCTTCCCTTATTATTTCTTTTTTCCTCTTGGGAGCCAGACATTGAAGACCAGAACATACAGAAGCAGTTGTATATTTGGAGGAAATTAGAAAGTAACTACCTATGTGCAGGGAAAAGCACAGGCTTAGAAACAACCTCAAAGACCACAAGATTACAACTCAGGCTGGTCTTCGGCACAGAACCAGCCTTCAACAATCAAGACAAAAGTAACAACAAGAACAAAAACTCATCAAACCCTGGGGAACGGATAGACGCTGATATCTGAAGTTGCCACAGTATTAGATTCAAACATCTAGCTTTCAATAACAACAACAAAATCACAAGGCATACCAAGAAATATATATGTATGGCCCATTCGAAGGAATAAATGGCTCTACTGGCAGCTTCCAATGGCAGGATGTCTCACAGGAAGTTTTCTGCTCCCAGACATGGGTCCCTGGGCTTCCTGCCTCGGAAGCACAGCAGTCAGCACTGTGGGAAGGTGAAGAGCTTCCCCAAGAATGATTTTTCCAAGCCCGTGCCCCTCACTGCCTTCCTTGGCTACAAGGCTGGCATGACCCACATTGTGAGGGAGGTCGATAGGCCAGGGTCCATGGTGAACAAGAAGGAAGTTGTGGAGGCTGTGACCATTGTGGAGACCCCACTCGTGGTGACTGTGGGCATCATGGGCTATGTGAAACATCCCGACGCCTCCAGACCATTAAGACCATCTTTGCTGAGCACATCAGTGATGAGTGCAAAAAGCACTTCTATAAGAACTGGCATAAACCTAAGAAGAAGGCCTTCACCAAATGCTACAAGAAGTGGCAGGATGTAGATGGCAAGAAGCAGCTGGGGAGGGCCTTCAGCAACATGAAGAAGTCCTGCCAGGACAACTGCATCATTGCCCACACCCAGATGCACCTGCTTCCTCTATGCCAGAAGAAGGCCTGCCTCATGGAGATCCAGGTGAATGGAGGTACGGTGGCTAAAAAGCCTGACTGGGCCCTAGAGAGGCTCAAGCAGCAGGTCCCTGTGAACCAAGTGTTTGGCCAGGATGAGATGATTCATGTCATTGGGGTGACCAAGGGCAAAGGCTACAAAGGGGTCACCAGCCATTGGTACACCAAGAAGCTGCCCCGTGAGACCCACTAAGGGCTGTGCAAGGTTACCTGTATTGGAGTGTGGCCTTCTCTGCACGGGTGGCCATCTCTGTGGCTCGGGCTGGGCAGAAAGGCTACCATCACTGCACCATGATCAATAATATCTACAAGATTGGCCAGGGTTACCTCATCAAGGACAGCAAACTGATCAAGAACAATTCCTCCACTGATTACAATCTGTCTGACAAGAGCATCAACCCTCTGAGTGGCTCTGTCCACTAAGGTGAGGTGACCAACAACTTTGTCATGCTCAAGGGCTGTGTGGTGAGAACCAAGAAGCGAGTGCTCACCCTGTGCAAGTTCCTGCTGGTGCAGACCAAACGCCTGGCCCTGGAGAAGATTGACCTCAAGTTTATTGTCACCACCTACAAATTTGGCTATGGCTGCTTCCAGACTGTGGAGGAGAAGAAAGCCTTTATGGGACCACTTAAGAAGGACCGAATAGAAAAGGAAGAAGGGGTCTAATATAATAGGTTATACAGCTGGTAGAATCTCAATAAAATTATTTTCCAGTGGAAAAAAGGAAAAAATGAATCAACAGACACTGTCTCTGGGGCAAAAAACTGATGGCAGATACACTGGACAAAGACTTTAAAACAGCTGTATTAAAGATGCTCAAAGAACTAAAGAAAGCTACAGAGAAAGTCAAGAAAATGTTGAGTGAACAAATGGAAATATCATAAAGAAACATAAAACCTAAAAAGAAACTCCATGCTCCAAATCCTAGAGCTGAAAAGCACAGTAAGTGAAATGAAGAAAATCAACAGATGGATTAAAAAACAGATCCGTGCAGGAAGAAGACAGAATCAGCAAACTTGAAGACTGGAAATTACTGAGTCTGAGGAACAGAAGGAAAAAAGATTAAAGTGAAAAATAAGATCATCAGCAGACTTCTCACCAAAAACTTTGGAGGCCAGACAGCAGTGGGCATATATATTTAAACTGACAAAAAGAAAACAAATCTCAACCAAGAATCTTTCATCTGGCAAAATTGTTCTTCAAAAGTGAGGGGAAAATGAAGACACTACACAAGCAAGGAGCTCTGAGGGAGTTCATCACCACTAGCCCTGCCCTGCAACAATTCCTCAAGGCAGTCCTGTGGGCTGAAATTAACAGTAGCATGAAGTCATGTGAAAAATAAAGATCTCAATAAAGGTAAATGCATGGAGGTTATAAAAGCTAGTTATATGGCAACAATAATTTCTACTTCCACTTTTTGTTTTCTACGTAATTTTAGAGGCTAATACATTTTAAAACAACAACTGGTCTAAAAGCTAGTATCACCGTGACTTTGCTATGTAACTCTCATTTTCAAATTTAAGAAACAACTGCATTTAAAGGAATTATTAGCTTATATTTTGGGGCAAACCGTATAAAAATGTAACTTTGTGACATTAACAATCAAAAGGGATGAAAAAGGAACTATGAAGAAGCAGAGGTCTTGCATATTACTGAAGTTTAGCTGGTAGAAATTCAAATAAATGTGTGATAATCTTAGGGTGCTAAGGTAATCCTCTATGGCAACCAAAATAAAAAATAACTATAATAGCTGTAAGATATATACAAAAGAAAATGAGGAAGGAATTTCAATATTTCACTACAAAAAATAAACACAAAAGAAAACACTATAGGAAATGAGGAACAAAAGTCTCTAAGCATATAGAAAACAAACAGCACAATGACAGAAGCCACTCCTTATCAGTAACTATTTTAAATGTAAATGAATTAAACTCTCCAATAAAAGAGATGGACAAAATGGATAAAAACACATGAACCGACCGCATGCTATCAACATGAAACGCCAAAGCCAAAGATACAAAAAAATGTTGAGTGAACAAATGGAAATATCATAAAGAAACATAAAACCTAAAAAGAAACTCCATGCTCCAAATCCTAGAGCTGAAAAGCACAGTAAGTGAAATGAAGAAAATCAACAGATGGATTAAAAAACAGATCCGTGCAGGAAGAAGACAGAATCAGCAAACTTGAAGACTGGAAATTACTGAGTCTGAGGAACAGAAGGAAAAAAGATTAAAGTGAAAAATAAGATCATCAGCAGACTTCTCACCAAAAACTTTGGAGGCCAGACAGCAGTGGGCATATATATTTAAACTGACAAAAGAAAACAAATCTCAACCAAGAATCTTTCATCTGGCAAAATTGTTCTTCAAAAGTGAGGGGAAAATGAAGACACTACACAAGCAAGGAGCTCTGAGGGAGTTCATCACCACTAGCCCTGCCCTGCAACAATTCCTCAAGGCAGTCCTGTGGGCTGAAATTAACAGTAGCATGAAGTCATGTGAAAAATAAAGATCTCAATAAAGGTAAATGCATGGAGGTTATAAAAGCTAGTTATATGGCAACAATAATTTCTACTTCCACTTTTTGTTTTCTACGTAATTTTAGAGGCTAATACATTTTAAAACAACAACTGGTCTAAAAGCTAGTATCACCGTGACTTTGCTATGTAACTCTCATTTTCAAATTTAAGAAACAACTGCATTTAAAGGAATTATTAGCTTATATTTTGGGGTAAACAGTATAAAAATGTAACTTTGTGACATTAACAATCAAAAGGGATGAAAAAGGAACTATGAAGAAGCAGAGGTCTTGCATATTACTGAAGTTTAGCTGGTAGAAATTCAAATAAATGTGTGATAATCTTAGGGTGCTAAGGTAATCCTCTATGGCAACCAAAATAAAAAATAACTATAATAGCTGTAAGATATATACAAAAGAAAATGAGGAAGGAATTTCAATATTTCACTACAAAAAATAAACACAAAAGAAAACACTATAGGAAATGAGGAACAAAAGTCTCTAAGCATATAGAAAACAAACAGCACAATGACAGAAGCCACTCCTTATCAGTAACTATTTTAAATGTAAATGAATTAAACTCTCCAATCAAAAGAGATGGACAAAATGGATAAAAACACATGAACCGAGTGCATGCTATCAACATGAAACGTTAAAGCCAAAGATACAAATAGATTAAAAGATACTTTATGCAAATAGTAACCAAAAGAGCAAAGGTGACTATGCTAATGTCAGACAAAACAACCTTTAAATCAAAAAGTTAACAATGGACAAAGGACATCATATAAACACTCTTATCTCCCATGCTAATAAGGTCATGCTTAAAATTTTGCATGCCAGGCTTTAGCAATTACATGAACCAAGAACTTCCAAACATCCAGGCTAGGTTGAGAACAGGCAAAGGAACCAGAGATTAAATTGCCAACATTTGCTGGATCATAGAGAAAGCAAGGGGATTCTAGAAAAACATATACCTCTGTTTCATCAACTATGCTAAAGCCTTTGACTATGTGGATCACGACCAACTGTGGAAAGCTCTGAAAGAGATGGGAATACCAAGCCATCTTTCTTGTCTCCTGAGAAACCTGTATGCAGGTCAAGAAGCAACAGATAGAGCCCTGCCTGGAACAGCAGGATTGTTCCCTGTATGGAACCCTGTATGGGACAACATGCCTGAGAAAGGAGTCAGACAGGACTGTCTGCTGTCCCCTGTTTGTTTAACCTATATGCTGAGCACATCAGGAGAAATGCGGGGCTGGATAAGTTACAAGCTGGAATCAAAATAGGTGGGAGAAACACCAACAACTTCAGATATACGATGATACCACTCTAATGTCAGAAAGCAAAGAGGAACAAAAGAACCTCTTAATGAAGGAGGAGGGTGAAAAAGTCAGCTTAAAACTAAATATTAGGGCTTCCCTGATGGTCCAGTGGGTAAAGAGTTTGCCTTGCAGTGCAAGGGGCACCTGTTTGATCCTTGGCCCAGGAAGATCCCATGGCTGGCCTGGTATGTCCAATAAGGAGCCAGCACTCTGGAGTGCATGCACCCAGGGCCAGTGCTCTGCAATGGGAGAGGCCTCTGAAATGGGAGGCCCACACATGCCAAAGAATAAAAAGATGGATGAAAATAAATATAAATAAAAAAGAGGCATGGTGTGGTAAAGAAAAGAAATAAAAGACTAAATTTCAAAAAAAAAAAACCCTAAATATTAAAAAAACTAATAAGATCATGGCATCTTGTTAGTTCATAGCTCCATTACTTCATGTCAAATAGAAGGGGAAGAAATGTAAGCAGTGACAGATTTCTTCTTCTTGGGCTCTAAAATCACTGCAGATGGTGACTGCAGCCATGAAATCAAAAAGTTAACAATGGACAAAGGACATCATATAAACACTCTTATCTCCCATGCTAATAAGGTCATGCTTAAAATTTTGCATGCCAGGCTTTAGCAATTACATGAACCAAGAACTTCCAAACATCCAGGCTAGGTTGAGAACAGGCAAAGGAACCAGAGATTAAATTGCCAACATTTGCTGGATCATAGAGAAAGCAAGGGGATTCTAGAAAAACATATACCTCTGTTTCATCAACTATGCTAAAGCCTTTGACTATGTGGATCACGACCAACTGTGGAAAGCTCTGAAAGAGATGGGAATACCAAGCCATCTTTCTTGTCTCCTGAGAAACCTGTATGCAGGTCAAGAAGCAACAGATAGAGCCCTGCCTGGAACAGCAGGATTGTTCCCTGTATGGAACCCTGTATGGGACAACATGCCTGAGAAAGGAGTCAGACAGGACTGTCTGCTGTCCCCTGTTTGTTTAACCTATACGCTAAGCACATCATGAGATGCTGAACTGGATAAGTTACAAGCTGGAATCAAGATAGGTGGGAGAAACACCAACAACTTCAGATATACGATGATACCACTCTAATGTCAGAAAGCAAAGAGGAACAAAAGAACCTCTTAATGAAGGAGGAGGGTGAAAAAGTCAGCTTAAAACTAAATATTAGGGCTTCCCTGATGGTCCAGTGGGTAAAGAGTTTGCCTTGCAGTGCAAGGGGCACCTGTTTGATCCTTGGCCCAGGAAGATCCCATGGCTGGCCTGGTATGTCCAATAAGGAGCCAGCACTCTGGAGTGCATGCACCCAGGGCCAGTGCTCTGCAATGGGAGAGGCCTCTGAAATGGGAGGCCCACACATGCCAAAGAATAAAAAGATGGATGAAAATAAATATAAATAAAAAAGAGGCATGGTGTGGTAAAGAAAAGAAATAAAAGACTAAATTTCAAAAAAAAAAAACCCTAAATATTAAAAAAACTAATAAGATCATGGCATCTTGTTAGTTCATAGCTCCATTACTTCATGTCAAATAGAAGGGGAAGAAATGTAAGCAGTGACAGATTTCTTCTTCTTGGGCTCTAAAATCACTGCAGATGGTGACTGCAGCCATGAAATCAGAAGATGACTGCTTCTTGGCAGGAAAGCTATGACAAACGTAGACAAGGTGTTGAAAAGCAGAGACATCACTTTACCGACAAAGGTCCATATATAGGCAGGGTCTCCCCAGTAGTCACATACAGTTGTGACAGCTGGACCATAACAGAGCATCAAAGAATCGATGCCTTCAGACTGTGGTGCTGGAGAAGACTCCTGAGAATTCCCTGGACAGCAAGAAACTCAAACCAGTCAATCTCAAAGGAAATTAACTGTGAATACTCATTGGAAAGACTGAGGCTGAAGCCGAAGCTCCAAGGTCGAAGAGATATTTGTACATGCATGTTCACAGCAGCATTATTCACAGCAGCTAAGCCGTGGAAGCAACACAAGAATTTATCAAGAGATGAATGAATAAGCAATATGTGGTATATTTACATACAACAGAATATTATTCAGTCTTAAAAAGTAAGGAAACTCTGACAAATGTTATAACATGGATGAAATCTTAAGGAGATTATGCTAAGCAAAATAAGTTACAAAGAGACAAATACTGAATGATTCCACTTATATGATATACTTAAGTCAAAGTCATAGAAACAGAAAGTAGTACTTACTATCTTCTTTTCTGTTCAAAAAATGTCTCCCCGAAGAAAGCTGTGCATTATGTAAGTCTGACTCTGGAAATTTTCAGAATCTTAAACCTCACAAAAAGCAAAAATCAACTTCTATACTTTTTGTCTATAAAATACATTGTTACGATTGCTTATTAAGGCACTAAGAGAGTGAATAATTACTGTTACCTTTCAACAACTTCCTTATGGATATTTTTCCAATGGTCCTTGTCTGAATCAGTTCCTAACTTAGTGTTTAGACTCTTCAGAGCAACACCAGCAACATTTACTCCACTCCATAGAGGCACTAGAAGAAATAAATCTCAGAATGAACTCCTCTTCCCAGGACTACAGTTGTTTAAGTTCAGCGTTTTCTTTTTTTAATCCAGGTGTTAGCTTTATCATATTGTATTAATTTATACATATACGGTAAATTCAGTGGTATTTTTTTCTTTTTTTACAAATTTATTTGAATTAGAAGATAGTCGCTTTACAACGCTGTGTCAGTTTCTGCTATAAAACAATGTGAATCAGCTATAAGTATGTTCCCTCCCTTTTGAACCTCTCTCCCACCCCCATCCCACCCTTCTAGGTCATCACAGAGCACTAGGCTGAGCTTCTATCTTATACAGCGGTATTTTTAAGAATAAAGTTAGGTTACTACCTTGTGCCATATATAAAAAAGTTTCAAACAGACAAAAGAGAAACGTAAAAAATAAAATTATAAAGGATTATAAAAGAGGTAATAGAATTTATTTGTAATTTGTAGTAAGGAGGCATTTTAAAGCAAGATACAAATATAGAATCCACAAAGAAAATAATCTATAAGAAATGACAAAATATTATCAGAGGGAAAAGAGCAATAAAAATACCATACTATTAAACCATAGAGAGGTTTTTTAAAAAAAATTATGGAATATTAAATGGGAGAAATTAAAACATCTCTGGGAAAATTACCATTAATGATTTTCAAGAGCTAAGACAATAACAAAAGCCAACAGGGTCAAATTAAGGCACTGATCAAAGAACTATGTCTATAAATCAAATCTAAAATATTTATTATACTATGACCCTTGAAGTATGGAGAAAAGAGGAGGACTTACTAAATATTTTGAAAAAATGGATGGTTGAATGAAGGAATAAATGGTGTCTAATCTCAATGGATCTACTGGCATTATGGAAAGAAGATTTATACACATGACATAATTCAAGAACACTGTAAGTATAAAGTTCTAATTGTGTAACAGAGATTAAATGTTTAAGAACCAAGACATATCACCTAAGTAATAGTTTAAATCACCTATTAATTTTATTTCTGTAAAATGTCAGGGAAAAATAAGTCTTATTAAGGCACTAAGAGAGTGAATAATTACTGTTACCTTTCAACAACTTCCTTATGGATATTTTTCCAATGGTCCTTGTCTGAATCAGTTCCTAACTTAGTGTTTAGACTCTTCAGAGCAACACCAGCAACATTTACTCCACTCCATAGAGGCACTAGAAGAAATAAATCTCAGAATGAACTCCTCTTCCCAGGACTACAGTTGTTTAAGTTCAGCGTTTTCTTTTTTTAATCCAGGTGTTAGCTTTATCATATTGTATTAATTTATACATATACGGTAAATTCAGTGGTATTTTTTTCTTTTTTTACAAATTTATTTGAATTAGAAGATAGTCGCTTTACAACGCTGTGTCAGTTTCTGCTATAAAACAATGTGAATCAGCTATAAGTATGTTCCCTCCCTTTTGAACCTCTCTCCCACCCCCATCCCACCCTTCTAGGTCATCACAGAGCACTAGGCTGAGCTTCTATCTTATACAGCGGTATTTTTAAGAATAAAGTTAGGTTACTACCTTGTGCCATATATAAAAAAGTTTCAAACAGACAAAAGAGAAACGTAAAAAATAAAATTATAAAGGATTATAAAAGAGGTAATAGAATTTATTTGTAATTTGTAGTAAGGAGGCATTTTAAAGCAAGATACAAATATAGAATCCACAAAGAAAATAATCTATAAGAAATGACAAAATATTATCAGAGGGAAAAGAGCAATAAAAATACCATACTATTAAACCATAGAGAGGTTTTTAAATAAAATTATGGAATATTAAATGGGAGAAATTAAAACATCTCTGGGAAAATTACCATTAATGATTTTCAAGAGCTAAGACAATAACAAAAGCCAACAGGGTCAAATTAAGGCACTGATCAAAGAACTATGTCTATAAATCAAATCTAAAATATTTATTATACTATGACCCTTGAAGTATGGAGAAAAGAGGAGGACTTACTAAATATTTTGAAAAAATGGATGGTTGAATGAAGGAATAAATGGTGTCTAATCTCAATGGATCTACTGGCATTATGGAAAGAAGATTTATACACATGACATAATTCAAGAACACTGTAAGTATAAAGTTCTAATTGTGTAACAGAGATTAAATGTTTAAGAACCAAGACATATCACCTAAGTAATAGTTTAAATCACCTATTAATTTTATTTCTGTAAAATGTCAGGGAAAAATAAGTCTAGAGTCACAAAGTAGATTAATGGCTGCCAGAGTGCAGGAATGGGAATTCTTGGGGGTGATGAAAATTTTCTATATTAGACTTTAATGATGGTGACACAGCTTTGTGAATAAAAAGCCAGTGGATTATACACTTTAAACGGATAAAGTTTATGGGATGTGTATTATATCTTACTACTTCTGTCCTTAAAACAACAATGAAAGTGCTGCAGACAAACAAGAAAAATGCTCATTGACTTTTAAAACAGCTCTATGCTCTATGCACTGTTTTGTACGAGGTAGCTAACTCAATGACACAAAAGACTGAAAGTTAAGGAACAGAAAAAGTAAAATGCTAATAAAATGAAAGCTGTACCACTATATTTGTACCATAAAACATACTTTAAGGAAAATAAGCATTACTGAAGATTAAAAAAAAGTGCTTATAATGATAATGAGTTTTTACTTACCACTAGAATCACCATGTTCCCCAATAATCCAACCATGGCAGCTTGTGGGATGCACACTCAACTTCTCTCCAATTAGGTAACGGAAACGGGCAGAGTCTAGATTACAACCACTTCCAATTACACGAGCTGCAGGTAAACCACTTAACTTCCAGACGACATATGTCAAAATATCCACTAGAAAGAAAAATTTCTTGTTAGAAAAAGACTGATAGTAACTGCCTCTTACAATTTGATTTTCTGAATAGATAGACCAATTAATTGTATTAAAGTCAAATATACTCATTAGAGTTCAAAATGAAGCAAGTCAACAAGGAAAAAAACATTATCTCTCAGATGGGTTTAAAAAGATTAAATGATCCACCATCAGAATTTTAAAACAAAAGATTCTTTTTTGAAATAACGTATGTGCCTACCTGTATATTTAATAATTAGTGAACTATATCTCTTTAAGATAACCTAGATTTTTCCTCTCCATCACCATGGCCTCATGTAAACTATCAGAATCTCCTAGCTAGAATAAGGCCACATGCATGCTTAGGGCTGAATGCAGGTGTGTGCAGGCTTAGGAAAAAGACCCTAAGCTTTAGTTCTCTAACCATGACATTCTATGAAAGCAGGAAGTAAAGGCTAATACAGTTATAAACTGTCTGGCTAAGTGTTGAAAGGATGTGAGACTTGCACACAGAGCCCTCCAGCAAAGACTGGGAGATACCTTTTGGTTCCAAATATTTAAGGAAAGTTCTGTCCAACCACTGGTGAATCACTAAAGAGATGAAACAAAGACCTCTGACTCCATGTATAATAAAGAACACAGACTTGACAGAATTACCTCATGAAAGTCACAAAACAAACAACAAGCATCAGCAAAGCAAACCCTGAGAAAGAAGGATTTCATCTACTATTACACTTTTTAAAAATTAATTTATTAACTTTTGGCTATTCTGGGTTTTCACTGCTGCCACAGGCTCTTCTCTAGTTGCAAGGAGTGGCGGCCACTCTCTAGTTGAGGTTAGCAAGCCTCTTGTTGTGGTGACTTCTGTTGTGGAACTCAGGCTCTAGGGCACATGGGCTTCAGTAGTTGTGGCACATGGGCTCAATAGTTGCAGCACCCAGGCTCTAGAGCACAGGCACAATAGATGTGGCTCACAGACTTGGTTGCTCCACAGCATGTGGGATCTTCCTGGATCAGGGATTGAACCTGTGTCTCCTGTATTGGCAGGTGAACTCTTTACCACTGAGCTACCAGGGAAGCCCTATTATACTTTTTGGGGCGGGGGCGGGTTGGGGAAGGAGGGGGCGGGCAGGCGACTTCTATTGGCCTTTCATTTCTCCATTTTCATCCATCTTTGTTCTTTGGCCCACGTGGGCCTCCCATCGCAGTGGCCTCTGCTGTCGCAGAGCACCAGCTGTGGGCGCATGTGCTCCAGAGCTCCGGCTCAGTAATTGGTCCAGCCGCTCCGTGGCACATGGGATCTTCCCAGGCCAGGGATCGAACCAGTGCCCCTTGCACTGCAAAGTGATGTCCTCACCCACTGGACCACCAGTGAAGCCCCTGACAAATCTTTACTCAGTTACTCTGGCTAGAATTTCCAGCATGATACTGAAGAGAAGTGATGAAAGCAAGATTCACTGCCTCAAGTTCACTCATTCTTTCACCATCCAGACAAGGCTAGCTGGGAGTTCTCATAAATATCTATTATGAGGTTGAAGAAACTTCTATTCATGAGGTAATAAGAAATTACTTTTTTATTTTTTTAAATCATAATTCATTGTGGAATTTTAATGCCTTTTCTGTATCTATTAGCCTATATAATATTAATATAATATATAATATTATGTATATAATATTCTTGTCTGTAGCAATTTCGTGCTAAAGTCTAATTTCTGTGATGTTAGTATAGCACTCCAGCTCTCATTTGGCTCTTGTTTGTATGAAGTACCTTTTTCTATCCTTTTACTTTCACCTTATCTGTGTCTTGTTTTTTCTCTTTTTAATTAAAAATTTTCCCAATTTTTATTGTAGTATTGTGCACGTGTGCTCAGTTGTGTTCAACTCTTTGCATTCCCATGGGCTGTAGCCTGCCAGTCTCCTCTGTCCATGGAATTTTCCAGGCAAGAATATTGGCATAGGTTGCCATTTCCTCCTCTAGGAGATCCTCCTAATCCAAGGATCAAATCTGCGTCTCTTATGTCTCCTTCACTGGAGGCGGATTCTTCCACTGCACCACCTGCACCACCTAAAATTCCCTTTTTGGAGTACAGTTGATCTATAATGTTGTATTAGTTCAGGTATACAGCAAAGTGAATCAGTTATACATACACATGTATCTACTCCTTTTTTTTAAGATTCTTTTCCCATATAGGCCATTACAGAGTATTGATTAGAGCTCCCTGTGCTGTCAGCATTATTAGTTGCCTATTTTATATGTGATGGTGTAATATGTCAGTTTCAGTCTCCCAATTCATCCCTTCCCACCCCTATCCTCTAGTTACCACAAATTTCTTTTCTACATCCATGAATCTATTTCTGTTTTGTAAATAAATTCATTTGTGTCTTTTTTAGAGGGATCGAACCAGTGCCTTGCACTGCAAAGTGATGTCCTCACCCACTGGACCACCAGTGAAGCCCCTGACAAATCTTTACTCAGTTACTCTGGCTAGAATTTCCAGCATGATACTGAAGAGAAGTGATGAAAGCAAGATTCACTGCCTCAAGTTCACTCATTCTTTCACCATCCAGACAAGGCTAGCTGGGAGTTCTCATAAATATCTATTATGAGGTTGAAGAAACTTCTATTCATGAGGTAATAAGAAATTACTTTTTTATTTTTTTAAATCATAATTCATTGTGGAATTTTAATGCCTTTTCTGTATCTATTAGCCTATATAATATTAATATAATATATAATATTATGTATATAATATTCTTGTCTGTAGCAATTTCGTGCTAAAGTCTAATTTCTGTGATGTTAGTATAGCACTCCAGCTCTCATTTGGCTCTTGTTTGTATGAAGTACCTTTTTCTATCCTTTTACTTTCACCTTATCTGTGTCTTGTTTTTTCTCTTTTTAATTAAAAATTTTCCCAATTTTTATTGTAGTATTGTGCACGTGTGCTCAGTTGTGTTCAACTCTTTGCATTCCCATGGGCTGTAGCCTGCCAGTCTCCTCTGTCCATGGAATTTTCCAGGCAAGAATATTGGCATAGGTTGCCATTTCCTCCTCTAGGAGATCCTCCTAATCCAAGGATCAAATCTGCGTCTCTTATGTCTCCTTCACTGGAGGCGGATTCTTCCACTGCACCACCTGCACCACCTAAAATTCCCTTTTTGGAGTACAGTTGATCTATAATGTTGTATTAGTTCAGGTATACAGCAAAGTGAATCAGTTATACATACACATGTATCTACTCCTTTTTTTTAAGATTCTTTTCCCATATAGGCCATTACAGAGTATTGATTAGAGCTCCCTGTGCTTGTCAGCATTATTAGTTGCCTATTTTATATGTGATGGTGTAATATGTCAGTTTCAGTCTCCCAATTCATCCCTTCCCACCCCTATCCTCTAGTTACCACAAATTTCTTTTCTACATCCATGAATCTATTTCTGTTTTGTAAATAAATTCATTTGTGTCTTTTTTTTAGAGTCCACATATAAATACGATAAATATCATACGATGGGCTTCACTGGTAGCTCAGTGGTAAAGAATCCAGCTGCTACTACAGGAGACACAGGTTTGATCTCTAGATAAGAAAGATCCTCTGGAGAAGGAAATAGCAACTCACTCCATTATTCTTTTTTTTTTATTTATTCTTTATTTTAAAGGTTTTACAGAGTTTTGTTGTTCACAGACATGTATGTTCCCAGATCAGTCATATGCATATCCATGGTCCCCACCCAGATCCCCATCCCACCCCTCCAGACCTTCGCCCCAAGCCATTGTAAGCACTCCTATTCCCTTAGCACTATGACACTAGCTATCTTTTCCACACATAACACTATAGGTTTCCTTGTTACTTCATCCATGCTTCCCCCTCCCTATTTCTTTGCCACGATGTCCCTATGTCTATGCTCTGTCTTTTTTTCCATCACTCCATTATTCTTACCTGGGAAAAGCAATGGACAGAGAAGTCTAACAGGCTACAGGCCATGAGGCTGCACAAGAGCTGGGCACAACTTAGCAACTAAACAACAATGCACAAAACTTAACATGTTAATTATATATCAATAAAGCTGGAAAAAAACTCAAGTTTTGTGTACTTTGGATGGGTGTGGTTTATGCTGATAAATTTGCCTAGATGACACTATTTTAAAAAGAAAAAAAGGAATGGTATGGAAACATCATCCTTATGCAGTTAAAGGGAGTAGAAAAGTCTCACCTGGATTTGCAACAACAAGCATATTACAGTCAGGACTATTTTTGACTATGGCAGGGATGATTGATTTCATGATATTCACATTACGTTGGACCAGGTCAAGACGACTTTCTCCCTCCTGCTGCCGTGCACCTGCTGCAATAATAACTAATTTGGAGTTTGCAGATACAGTGTAATCTAAAGAAAGAAACAAAAGAAAATATTTGTATCAAGACAGCAATAGTCACTGAGTCTTAATTCTTTAAAAGTCTGTTGTATGGTGATGGTATTAAAGTACTCCACTACCATCATGCCTGGCATTTGCAAGTGAACAGATTTTTCACACAGTGATGTTACCTTAGTTGTGTCTGATTCTTTGGGACCCAGTGGACTATGGCCCACCAGGTTTCTCTGTCCATGGAATCCTCCAGGCAAGAATACTGGAGTGGGCAGCCATTCCCTTCTCTAGGAGATCCTCCTGACCCAGGGATCAAACCTGCCGTCTCCTGCACTATAGGTGAATTCTTTACTGTCTGAGCCACCAGAGAAGTCATGAAATTAAAAGACACTTGCTCCTTGGAAGAAAAACTATGACAAACCTAGACAGTGTATTAAAAAGCAGAGACATCACTTTGCCAACAAAGTTCCATACAATCAAAGCTATGACTTTTCAAGTAGTCATTTTTAGATGTTAGCGTTGGATCATGAAAAAGACTGAATGCCAAAGAACTGATGCTTTCAAACTGGGGTGCCTGGAGAAGACTCTTGAGAGTCCCTTGGACTGCAAGGAGATCAAACCAGTCAATCCTAAAGGAAATCAATCCTGAATATTCATTGGATGGACTGAGCTGCAGCTGAAGCTCCAAAATTCTGGCCACCTGATGTGAAGAGCTGACTCATTGCAAGACAGAGCAAATAAACATTATCTTGTATAACCTGAAGTAAATCTTGTCACTATGACTTACCAATGTTCATGCTGCTTTTTAAAAAAACAACAAAAGAGAGCTTCCCTGGTGATCCAGTGGGTAAGGACACCGCCTTGCAGTGCAAGGGGCGCCGGTTCAATCCGTGGCCTGGGAAGATGCCACGTCCCGCGGAGCGGCTGGACTGATGTGTCCAATTACCTAGCCGGAGCTCTGGAGCGCATGCGCCCAGAGCCAGTGCTCTGCGACAGCAGAGGCCACTGCGATGGGAGGCCCACACGGGCCAAAGAACAAAGATAGATGAAAATAGATAAATGAAAGACCAGTAGAAGTGGCCCGCCCACCCCCTCCCTCCCCAAACCGCTCCCCCCACAAAAAAACAACAAAAGAACCTACCATCCCTTTTAGCTCAAATTCTCATTTGTTAGTAATACCTGAGGAAGTGCAAGTCAACTCTTTGGATTCTTAGAATTTTCATATGAATCAGAAGGTTAGAACTCCTGAGAATTTATGTGTGTTTCAGGATTCAAAGAGTGAAAATGTATTATAATTTATCAGGGCCTGTGCTTGAGATTACAAAAAGTTCTTAATTCAGACAAGAAAATTAATTAACTTTCTACATTTTATGACCAGTTGTAAAATATTTCATCTATTAAACCCAACAACACAATGCTCACTATTCCATGTTGGGCTTTTAAAATAGTAATACAGGGCTTCCCTGGTGGTCCAGCGGTTAAGAATCAGCGTTGCCTGTGCTGCCACCCATGACCCTTGAGGCTCACAGGGACTGGGATCCCATGCAGAGAGCCCTTTGTCCTGAAACACAGAGCACGGTCAGGAAAGGAAAGGAGGCTGTCCCCTCACCCAATACACACCACGTGTTCCTGGGAACCTGGTGCTAAACCATCCCTAGATGACCTGCTTCTGGGTCTGAGTTTCATAGGTAAGCAGAGTAGCTCCTTCACTGCAATCTACTGAAAGTCCTATCACCCTACAAGGGTTTGTTTTGTTTGGTTGGTTTTGTTTTGTTTTGTTTTTAAAAATCCACCATCGAATGCAGAGGAATCCGTTCCATCCCTGCTGCAGGACCTAATACCTCACATGCCCGGGGCAACTAAGCTTGGCCACACATTAAAGGTATCATGCCACTGTTTTCAGATTTCACTGCTGCTGTTGATAAGTCAACCGATCAACCCTCCCTTTCTTACAGGTAATTTGTTTTCTGATCATTTAAAAATTCTCTTTGGTTTTAGTGTTCTCTAATTTCACAAAACTGTGTCTAGATGGGGATTTTTATTTACCTTTCTTGAATTCAAAGTGCTGAATCAAAATCTTTTCAACTAGTTCCTCTGCCTCATTCATTTTTCTGATTAGAAGTATTTTACACTTTCTTACTCTATCCTCCATGATTCTTAACCTGTCATATTTTCTACTTCTTGATATCTCCTGGGTAACTGCTTAGACTAACCACTTGTTTCTTCAAATATGTCTGCTCGATTATTAAATCTATCAATTTTTATTTCATTCTATTTCACAAAGTTATATTAATATTTGGTTATTTCTAAAAATCTCTTCTTGTTCATATAGTTTCCTATCTCATACTGATATTTCCAAGATTGTGCTTTATTTCTTTAAATAATCACAGTTAAATTATAATTTCTGCTTGATAATTTCTTTATCTGAAATCTACTGTGGCCTTTGCAGGTTCTTGCTCATTTTTTCCTTGTAGATTTAATTATTTTTACTGTGAGGTGTTTATTTTCCATGAAATTTTATTTGGGGAAATTCTTTTTTTTTTTTAATATTTATTTATTTATTTT
Organism: Tragulus kanchil; assembly: GCA_022376925.1. Taxonomy (NCBI): domain Eukaryota; kingdom Metazoa; phylum Chordata; class Mammalia; order Artiodactyla; family Tragulidae; genus Tragulus; species Tragulus kanchil. Next base: position 64,531,703 of record JAIOJX010000006.1, on the reverse strand, counting down.
GGGGGGGTGGGTTTGGGAGGGAGGGGGTGGGCGGGCCACTTCTATTGGTCTTTGATTTCTCTATTTTCACCCATCTTTGTTCTTTGGCTCTTGTGGACCTCCCATTGCGGTGGCCTCTGTTGTTGCTGAGCGCCGGGTCTGGGCGCATGCGCTCCAGAGCTCTGGCTAGGTAATTGGACACATTAGTCCAGCCGCTCCGCGGGACGTGGGATCTTCCCAGGCCAGGGATCAAACAGGCGCCCCTTGCACTGCAAGGCGGTGTCCTTACCCACTGGACCACCAGGGAAGCCCTGGGGAAATTCTTTGAGGCCTTAAATATATTTCCTCCAAAGACTATCTTAAGACTGCTAAGTTTTTTTTAGAATTTAAGGAACACCTTGTGGCTCCAAATCCTTAGTAGCCACTTCCAGCTTTTACTAAAGCATTTCTGAGACAGTCAATTTTACATGCAGTTCCCAGAGATAAGGAGAAATGAATTATTTCCAGGCCATCTTTAAGACACTGACAATGAAGGCTAACAAATCAAATCTGTTCTACTACCTGTTTTTGTAAATAAAGTTTCATTGGAACATAGCCACACTCATCTACTTAAGTATTCTCAATGGCTACTTTAATACTACAACAGAGCTGCAAGTTTTGACAGAGACTATGTAGCTCGCAAAGCCTGAAATACTATGTGACTCTTTACAGAAAATCTTTACTGATCCCTGGTGTAGTCCACTGAGATCTTGGCTTTGTGGGATTATTTCCTATGCAACTCCCAAATTAGGATCTGTCTCCAGCTGCTTTAAATGTTATTTTTTTATATTTAATGCTCAAATTTCTTCAAATATGTCTGCTCGATTATTAAATCTATCAATTTTTATTTCATTCTATTTCACAAAGTTATATTAATATTTGGTTATTTCTAAAAATCTCTTCTTGTTCATATAGTTTCCTATCTCATACTGATATTTCCAAGATTGTGCTTTATTTCTTTAAATAATCACAGTTAAATTATAATTTCTGCTTGATAATTTCTTTATCTGAAATCTACTGTGGCCTTTGCAGGTTCTTGCTCATTTTTTCCTTGTAGATTTAATTATTTTTACTGTGAGGTGTTTATTTTCCATGAAATTTTATTTGGGGAAATTCTTTTTTTTTTTTAATATTTATTTATTTATTTTGGGGGGGTGGGCGGGCCACTTCTATTGGTCTTTCATTTCTCTATTTTCACCCATCTTTGTTCTTTGGCTCTTGTGGACCTCCCATTGCGGTGGCCTCTGTTGTTGCTGAGCGCCGGGTCTGGGCGCATGCGCTCCAGAGCTCTGGCTAGGTAATTGGACACATTAGTCCAGCCGCTCCGCGGGACGTGGGATCTTCCCAGGCCAGGGATCAAACAGGCGCCCCTTGCACTGCAAGGCGGTGTCCTTACCCACTGGACCACCAGGGAAGCCCTGGGGAAATTCTTTGAGGCCTTAAATATATTTCCTCCAAAGACTATCTTAAGACTGCTAAGTTTTTTTTAGAATTTAAGGAACACCTTGTGGCTCCAAATCCTTAGTAGCCACTTCCAGCTTTTACTAAAGCATTTCTGAGACAGTCAATTTTACATGCAGTTCCCAGAGATAAGGAGAAATGAATTATTTCCAGGCCATCTTTAAGACACTGACAATGAAGGCTAACAAATCAAATCTGTTCTACTACCTGTTTTTGTAAATAAAGTTTCATTGGAACATAGCCACACTCATCTACTTAAGTATTCTCAATGGCTACTTTAATACTACAACAGAGCTGCAAGTTTTGACAGAGACTATGTAGCTCGCAAAGCCTGAAATACTATGTGACTCTTTACAGAAAATCTTTACTGATCCCTGGTGTAGTCCACTGAGATCTTGGCTTTGTGGGATTATTTCCTATGCAACTCCCCAAATTAGGATCTGTCTCCAGCTGCTAAATTCTATTAGGCAGGGAAAACCAAAATTCAAGTTCACTAGGTTTGGCTAATGTTAGTTAGTGAAAACTAGCAACAGTGCTGTTTAACTGTATAATTTCCTGCCTTTATTCAGTGCCTGCTCTGAAAATGTCTTACTTTGTTAAGAATATATCAGTGCTTTAAGTATTTGTATTTAATCTTTCACATTTTATGCATAAGTTTCATTATTTATAGCAAAAGGACGGATTCAGGTACTTCTCCTGGTATACTATTAGAAATTAAAAGCTGAATGATTTTTTTGTTAAATTTTGGCCTCTTTTATTGTTTGGGTTTTTTTTTAATTTTTTTGTTGTTCTTTTTATTTCTTTATTTTCCATCCATCTTTATTCTTTGGCCTGTGCGGGCCTCGCATGGCAGTGGCCTCTCGTTGCAGAGCACCGGCTCTGGGCACATGCACTCCAGAGCGCTGGCTCGTCATCGGACACACCGGTCCAGCTGCTCCGCGGCACCTAGGATCTTCCCAGGCCAGGGATCGAACTGGCGCCCCTTGCACTGCAAGGCGGACTCTCCGCCCACTGAACCACCAAGGAAGCCTTGTGTGTTTTTTTTAATTTATTTATTTTCATCCATCTTTATTCTTTGGTATGTGTGGGTCTCCCAGTGTAGTGGCCTCTCCCATTGCAGAGCACTGGCTCTGGGCGCATGTACTCCAGAGTGACGTCTTGTAATCGGACACACTGGTCCAGCTGCTCCACAGTATGTGGAATCTCCCTGGGCCAGGGATTGAACCAGTGCCCCTTGCACTGCAAGGTGGACTCTTTACCCACTGGACCACCAGGGAAGCCCCAAGCTGAATGATTTTTTAAAGTATTTTAAGGTAGGAGTAGCTCTTTTAACTTGACTCTACTCCACAAATTCAATAGATAAACTGATGTAAAACACTGATACCCAAGGCACACTGAACACTCAACTATTAATTGTAGATAGCTTCATACATCTGTATACTTCTGCTCATGAGTTGCATATCAAGGTACATATCAAGAATTTGTAATGTTTACACCCAAATGTATTTATGATAGATATATCTATTAATTATATAATATGATGTAAATCACTAAAATATGAAGGTGAAAGAAATACATGGTAAACACTACAGTCAGGATTGAGATGTGAATGTATTCAACACAGAGAATGTATGTCAAATGAATTGGTAATGTTTTATTTCTTTTGCTATGTGTTGGATACACTGATGTTTGTTATACTTAAGCTCATTTTTTATAGCTCAAGTATTCATAGTTAATTTTTTGATATTATTTATTTTATTTTTTTAATTGAAGGATAATAGCTTTACAGAGTTTTATTGCTCATTTCCAAACATCAACCTGAATCAGCCATAGGCATACACATGTCCCCTCCCTCTTGAACTTCCCTCCCATCTCCCTCTCCACACCACCCCTCTAGGTTGTTACAGAGCCCCTGTTTGAGTTCCCTTTGTCTTATAACAATTTTCCATGGTTATCTATTTTAAATATTCATAGTTAATTTTTTAGTGCTTGTTACTATGAAAATTAAGTTGAATGCTTTAGAAAGACACGTTAAAATAAAGTTGTTTAAAAATCTTCCTTTCAGTTATGAGAGAAGTAAAAATGAAGAAAAACCATAAAAATTTATTAGTTTTGTGATTAGATTGCTTCATGAGTATCTTTAATTATAGTACTTTAAAGAAACAGAAATTATTACTAGTGGTATCCTATTAAAAAATACTGCAAAACTACAGTAAGCTGAGCCATACTCAAAGGCCTTATCCTACAGTTAGAAAAGCAGCAAATGAATTTCTTGTACACTCATATGTTTTAGGTCAATACACAGTTTTATGATAGTTCTTTCTAAGAGGCACTTTAAAAGTTAAGTAACCACTTTCAATTCCAATCATGTTAGATAAGAGGGCTTCTAGGAGAAACTATATCTATTGAATCACATTACCAAAAAAGCACACTATATATAATATTTTATGATGAAGTAATTGCTTTTCCTAATTCTATAAGGCTTCTTAGTTGGCCAAAACATGATTCTAAAGCTAATGGGACTAAGCGCCCCATTTCCTCTTCTATAGCCTCAAACTACACCCTGAAATCTGGTTCTCTAAAAACATGGGTTAAAATATACAGACACACACATCAGAAAAAGACAGACTAAAGGATATAGATAAATGTATCAATAATATTACAAAAACTATTCAAGACTGCAAATCCTTGGGAAAATATAAACGACTTAATGACAAGTTTAAAAAGCATTTATATAATGTCAGTTGTGTAAAAAAATAGAAAAAAGAAAGAAATACACAAAACCATTAATAGGAGAGATTTTTAAAATTTTATACTGTTTCTGCACTTACCAAATTTTCTCCCGTTAGAATGGATGCTGTTTTTTAAAAAATATTAACCTTCTAAATTTTATGTCCTAATTACAATGGTGCTATTTTTTAATTTTAGACTGCTGACAACAGTTTGACAAACTTCATTACTTTTTTTAAAGTTTTGAAAATAATGTTATAAAACTAACCTTTTCCAGAGACAATCTTTGAAGTATTAAAGAAAAGACTGCCATGCTGAAGATCCATCGTTTCTCCCTTCAGTTTGTCTGTTGCAACATCAATAAGGGCAAGCTCATCAGCTAAATCCTAAAATACATGAAAGATCTGAATAAAATATTCCCCTGTCAAGTTTAGGAAAAAGAGAAAAAAATTTATGTGGTTATTACATAATCAAAGAAGTGTTACATTTTTAGTGGAAAATTGGTATAAAAAAACATTCTTTACAGTTCTCTGGTGGCCTAGTGATTAGGATTCTTTCATTGCCATGGCTTGGGTTCAATCTCTCAATCCCCGATCAGGAACTGAGATCCTACAAGCCCCAAGACATGGTCAAAAATAAAAAAAAGTCTTTTAATGTGTCTAAAGCCACCAGAAACTAAGGTAAACAACAGAATGCAGCAAAAAGTATTAATTGTTTTGCCTTCATGTAATTGTTAAGATTTTTAGAATTGTTTTTTTTTTCTCTATTTCAGGTAACAGTTTAAGACAAATTAAAAGTTATAAAATTCTTTCAAAGGATTTTATTATATTTAACCCTTATGCCTAATTTATAAATTGACTGAAGCTGGTTTTAGTATGAATCCTTAATGAAAGGTAGCCACCTGTGAAACCATTTCACGTGGCTCCATATGTTACAATTAACGTTGGTTCTCCAACTTAGGAGTAGATAAACATATACCAGGCCCAACCCATTGTTCCATTCTTCCTTCTGGACTCAGCAATCAGTTCACAAGTGGGCATCCAGCGTTCTAGGTAGAACATGGGTTAAAATATACAGACACACACATCAGAAAAAGACAGACTAAAGGATATAGATAAATGTATCAATAATATTACAAAAACTATTCAAGACTGCAAATCCTTGGGAAAATATAAACGACTTAATGACAAGTTTAAAAAGCATTTATATAATGTCAGTTGTGTAAAAAAATAGAAAAAAGAAAGAAATACACAAAACCATTAATAGGAGAGATTTTTAAAATTTTATACTGTTTCTGCACTTACCAAATTTTCTCCCGTTAGAATGGATGCTGTTTTTTAAAAAATATTAACCTTCTAAATTTTATGTCCTAATTACAATGGTGCTATTTTTTAATTTTAGACTGCTGACAACAGTTTGACAAACTTCATTACTTTTTTTAAAGTTTTGAAAATAATGTTATAAAACTAACCTTTTCCAGAGACAATCTTTGAAGTATTAAAGAAAAGACTGCCATGCTGAAGATCCATCGTTTCTCCCTTCAGTTTGTCTGTTGCAACATCAATAAGGGCAAGCTCATCAGCTAAATCCTAAAATACATGAAAGATCTGAATAAAATATTCCCCTGTCAAGTTTAGGAAAAAGAGAAAAAAATTTATGTGGTTATTACATAATCAAAGAAGTGTTACATTTTTAGTGGAAAATTGGTATAAAAAAACATTCTTTACAGTTCTCTGGTGGCCTAGTGATTAGGATTCTTTCATTGCCATGGCTTGGGTTCAATCTCTCAATCCCCGATCAGGAACTGAGATCCTACAAGCCCCAAGACATGGTCAAAAATAAAAAAAAGTCTTTTAATGTGTCTAAAGCCACCAGAAACTAAGGTAAACAACAGAATGCAGCAAAAAGTATTAATTGTTTTGCCTTCATGTAATTGTTAAGATTTTTAGAATTGTTTTTTTTTTCTCTATTTCAGGTAACAGTTTAAGACAAATTAAAAGTTATAAAATTCTTTCAAAGGATTTTATTATATTTAACCCTTATGCCTAATTTATAAATTGACTGAAGCTGGTTTTAGTATGAATCCTTAATGAAAGGTAGCCACCTGTGAAACCATTTCACGTGGCTCCATATGTTACAATTAACGTTGGTTCTCCAACTTAGGAGTAGATAAACATATACCAGGCCCAACCCATTGTTCCATTCTTCCTTCTGGACTCAGCAATCAGTTCACAAGTGGGCATATGCCCCAGGCGTAACAAACGAGCACAGTGTCTATGAGGTTAGAAAATAGAAGTGAATTCTGGCCCTTTCACCTACTAGGCATTCGACCGTGAGCAAGCTCTTTAACATATGTGCTTCAATATTTTCAGTTATAAATGGAAATGATAATAGTACCTCCCTCCTAAGGTTGTTATAAATATTAAATGATACCTTTAAAATATTTAGAGAGATGTAAAACTTAACATTGAGAACTACAAAACTGCTGAAAGCAACTAAAGAAGAAACAAACAGACATCCCATGTTCATGGACTGGAAGACTAAGTATTATGGAGATGTCAATCTTACTTAAAACAATCTTCAGATGTAATGCAACTGTTACCAAAATTCCAAAGGCATTTGGTTCAAGAAATAGAAAAATCCATTCTAAAATTCTTAGGGAATCTCAAGAGACTCTGCATAACCAATCTTGAAAACAAATAAAGCTGGTGACCTCAAGCTTAATTTCAATACTTACTACAAAGCTATTGTAATCAAAACAGTGTGGTACTGACATAGAGATATAGGCCAATGGAACAGAAGAGAGTCCAGGAGGGAAAACCCTCACATACATGGTCAGATATTTTTTGACAAGAGTGCCAAGATCATTCAGTACTGAAAGGACAGCATTCTCAACAAAGGGTACTGAGATAATGATTTTTACATGCAAAATGATAAGGTTGTACTGTCTACATTATACCCTACATAATATTAACTAAAAATGGATCAATGAACTAAATGTAAGACCCCAAACTACGAAACCCTTAGAAGAAAATATAGAGGGAAAGCTTCATAACATTGGATTTGGCAATGACCATGACACCAAATGCATAGTAACAAAAGTAAAAAGATAAACTGAACTGCAAAGTAGGTTCAAAAGAGAAAAATGAATATTGTATATTAATATCTATATATGGAATCCAGAAAAATGGTACTGATGAACCTATTTGCAAAGCAGAAAAAAAGAAACAAATGTAGAGAACATATGGACATCAAGGGGGAACATACAGAGAAGGGGGTGGGATGAACTAGGATTGATACGTATACACTATTGATACCGTGCATAAAATAGATAACCAATGAGATCCTACTGTATAGCACAGGGAACTCTACTCAGTGCTCTCTGGTGACCTAACTAGAAGAAAATCCAAAAAAAAAGAGGAGATATATGTATATGTATAATTGATTCACTTTGCTGTACAGCAGAAACTGGTACATATATACAATGGAATACAACAGAGCTGTAAAAAGAGGGCTTCCTGGTGGTCCAGTGGGTAAGGACACTGCCTTGCAGTGCAAGGGGCGCCGGTTCGATCTCTGGCCTGGGAAGATCCCACGTGCTGCGGAGTAGCTAGACCGATGTGTCCAATTACCGAGCCGGAGCTCTGGAGCACATGCACCCAGAGCCGGTGCTCTGCGACAACAGAGGCCACTGCGATGGGAGGCCCACATGGGCCAAAGAACAAAGATGGATGAAAAGAGACAAATGAAAAACCAACAGAAGTGGCCCGCCTGCTCCCCTCTCTCTCCACCCCACCCCCCCAAAAAATAAATAAAATGAATCTTTAAAAAAAAAAGAAAGAAATACAGAAGAATCAGCCCTAATGAGGTGGCTGGATCTAGAACCTATCATAAAAAGTAAAGTCAGTCAAAAAGAGGACAAGTACAATATACTAACACATATATATATGGAATCTAGTAGGATGGTGATGATGGTACATGCAGTGAAGCAATAGAGAAACAGACATGGACAGTGGACATATGGACATTGTGGGGAATGAACAGTGGGTGGGAGGCGTAAAGGAAGCAGCATGAAGGCCTGTACTATCATATGTGAAGAAAATAGCTATAGTCACTGCTCTGTGAGAAAAGGAGATCCTTCAGGGGTGCTGTGTGATGGTCTGGAGGGGTGGGATGGGGGTGGATACACATGATTAATCTGGGAACATACACAGCCATAAACAACAAAACTCTGTAAAAGTTAAAAGTAAAATAAAAGTTTAAAAAAATAATAATAATAATAAAAAGATTTCCTAAAAAAAAAGAAAAGAAAGAAAGAAACTAACAACACTGCAAAGCAACTATATTCCAGTAATTTTTTTTAATTTAAAACTTCTGTGTATCAAAGGACACAACCAACAGAACAAAAAGGAAACCCAAGGAATGGGTGGAAATATTTACCTAATAAGCAGTTAATATTTATAATATAAAAAGTATTCCTATTACTCAACAACAACAAATAACTGGATTTAAAATGGGCAAAAGATTTGAAACAGACACTTCTTCAAAGCTACACAAATAGCCAACAAGCACATGAAAGATATCTGGAAATAGTAAGGAAAATTAAAGGACTTCCATTGTTACTTTATCAAATTTCATACTTTTCATGGGTTTTTTTTGTTGTTGTCCCATTAACAGCATCCCCGCCCTCCCTGGCCCATGCGTTATACTTTCGTTTTATACTGAGCATGTAAGGTTTATATAATTTTTAAAAATTAAGTTTAAGCCATTAAGAAATATGATTTTTACACATTACTCTTCAACGAAGGCAAAGTGATGAATCACTTTAGCGGAAAATGTTATAATATTAACAAAATAATGTAGTCACTGTGTCTCCTATGAATAAATTTAAATAGTCTAACAATGGCTTACACATGCGTGTGCTCAGTCGCATCCAGCTCTTTGGGACCCTTTGTACTGTAGCCCCCAGGGTCATCTGTCCATGGGATTCTCTAGGTAAAAATACTGGGGTGGGTTGCCATTTGGCCTTACCTCCCCTCACGTATATGGAATCTAGTAGGATGGTGATGATGGTACATGCAGTGAAGCAATAGAGAAACAGACATGGACAGTGGACATATGGACATTGTGGGGAATGAACAGTGGGTGGGAGGCGTAAAGGAAGCAGCATGAAGGCCTGTACTATCATATGTGAAGAAAATAGCTATAGTCACTGCTCTGTGAGAAAAGGAGATCCTTCAGGGGTGCTGTGTGATGGTCTGGAGGGGTGGGATGGGGGTGGATACACATGATTAATCTGGGAACATACACAGCCATAAACAACAAAACTCTGTAAAAGTTAAAAGTAAAATAAAAGTTTAAAAAAATAATAATAATAATAAAAAGATTTCCTAAAAAAAAAGAAAAGAAAGAAAGAAACTAACAACACTGCAAAGCAACTATATTCCAGTAATTTTTTTTAATTTAAAACTTCTGTGTATCAAAGGACACAACCAACAGAACAAAAAGGAAACCCAAGGAATGGGTGGAAATATTTACCTAATAAGCAGTTAATATTTATAATATAAAAAGTATTCCTATTACTCAACAACAACAAATAACTGGATTTAAAATGGGCAAAAGATTTGAAACAGACACTTCTTCAAAGCTACACAAATAGCCAACAAGCACATGAAAGATATCTGGAAATAGTAAGGAAAATTAAAGGACTTCCATTGTTACTTTATCAAATTTCATACTTTTCATGGGTTTTTTTTGTTGTTGTCCCATTAACAGCATCCCCGCCCTCCCTGGCCCATGCGTTATACTTTCGTTTTATACTGAGCATGTAAGGTTTATATAATTTTTAAAAATTAAGTTTAAGCCATTAAGAAATATGATTTTTACACATTACTCTTCAACGAAGGCAAAGTGATGAATCACTTTAGCGGAAAATGTTATAATATTAACAAAATAATGTAGTCACTGTGTCTCCTATGAATAAATTTAAATAGTCTAACAATGGCTTACACATGCGTGTGCTCAGTCGCATCCAGCTCTTTGGGACCCTTTGTACTGTAGCCCCCAGGGTCATCTGTCCATGGGATTCTCTAGGTAAAAATACTGGGGTGGGTTGCCATTTCCTCCTCCAGGGGATCTTTTCGACCCAGGGATTGAACCTGCATCTCTTGTATCTTCTGCATTACACGTAACATTCTTTACCAGCTGAGCCACTAAGGAAGCCCATAATAGTAACAAAATTATTTTGTTAAGATTACACTATAGGGGGCTTCCCTGGTGGCCCAGTGGGTAAGGACACTGCCTTGCAGTGCAAGGGGTGCCGGTTCGATCCCTGGCCTGGGAAGATCCCACGTGCCGCGGAGCGGCTGGACTGACTGTCCAATTACCGAGCTGGAGCTCTGGAGTGCATGCGCCCAGAACCGGCGCTCTGCGACAACAGAGGCCACCATGATGGGAGGCCCACAAGAGCCAAAGAACAAAGACGGATGAAAATAGACAAATGAAAGACCAATAGAAGTGGCCCGCCCACCCCCTCCCTCCCCAACCCGGCCCCTCAAAATAAATAAATAAATAAATGTTTTTAAAAAAAAAAAAGATTACACTATAGCGCTTCCCTGGTGGTCTAGTGGGTAAGGACACCGCCTTGCAGTGCAAGGGGCGCCAGTTCGTTCTCTGGCCTGGGAAGATCCCACGTGCCGCGGAACGGCTGGACCGATGTGTCCAATTACCGAGCCGGAGCTCTGGAGCACACGCCTCCAGAGCAGGTGCTCTGCAGTGAGAGAGGCCACTGAGATGGGAGGCCCACACGGGCCAAAGAACAAACATGGATGAAAACAGAGAAATGAAAGACCAATAGAAGTGGCCCGCCCACCCCCTCCCTCCCCAACCCGCCTCCCTCAAAATAAATAAATAAATAAATGTTTTTAAAAAAAAAAAAGATTACACTATAGCGCTTCCCTGGTGGTCTAGTGGGTAAGGACACCGCCTTGCAGTGCAAGGGGCGCCAGTTCGTTCTCTGGCCTGGGAAGATCCCACGTGCCGCGGAACGGCTGGACCGATGTGTCCAATTACCGAGCCGGAGCTCTGGAGCACACGCCTCCAGAGCAGGTGCTCTGCAGTGAGAGAGGCCACTGAGATGGGAGGCCCACACGGGCCAAAGAACAAACATGGATGAAAACAGAGAAATGAAAGACCAATAGAAGTGGCCCGCCCGGCCCCTCCCTCCGCAACCCGCCCCCACCACCACCCCCCAAAAAATTACACTATAATCTTAACAAAATAATGTCATTGGTGTGTCTGCTACGAATAAATTTAGTCTGACAATGCCTCACACATGGTAAACTCTAAATAAATGTTTCTTAAATTAAGTAAAAAATCAGATGACACTTCTTTGCTGTCAAGGGATTAACCCTGCAAACCTGCCCTCAATAACATCTACAAGACCTTCCAGTGCTTACTTATTTTCAGCCACAGTATAGGCTGTGACTTACCTTCAACAAGACACATATTGCACAAGCCATGCCTACAGCACCACTTCCAATAATGGTGACTTTACTCTGGGAGACTTCATCTTCCTCAATTAGACTTTCAATAAGCTGCTCCTTGACAGATGACATTTTGAGAACCTGATAGAGATAATGTAATTTCAGTGGAATCAATCTCCTTGAACTAATCAATCACTTTCACACTTACCGATGTACTAAAACTACAGTGAACATCTAAGGAACTGTCTCTTGAGTTTGCAGAAGGCTGGACAAGGGAAGCCAAAGAAGAAAATATCTGGCCTCAGGGTGTGGAGGGTAGAAAACCAGCCAGTCTATCATCCTTAGGTATTCCGGCGCCAACAGGTTTTAAACATTTCTCCCCGCCCCAAACCACCAGTTTAGCGCCAGTCCCAGTCACTCACAAACGCTTAGCGCGGCGCAGCTCAGTACAGACGGCTGGAATGCACAACGGAAGTCCTTTAAGTTGCTTTTTAAAGATACACACAAAAAAAGAAAGAAACAAAAATGCACAACAACGCTAGTTCAGGCGTGAAGCCCTGTGACCGTTAATCTGAACAGTTAAGCACGCACGCTCACGCACGCTCCTACGCATGCACGCACGCCACTCCTCCGTCAGCACGCTAGCTCCGCCCCCGGCTGGCTAGGGCAAGGCGCACTTGAGCTGTGGTGTGAGTGGGTCCGTGGGTTCTTGCTGTTACGTTCTCGTAATCTCTGTAAGGAATTCTAGATGGTCTCGAAGAGTGGGCAAGAGAGGATATTGGTGTGTTGTTTCATTTCCTTCATCCGGTCTAGGCCTCAGACTGATTTAAGAGCTGAAGCTTTGAGACCAGACCCACGTGGTGGGTAGGGGCCAAACTCGAAGCCTTCCTGGAAAGAACTCTCCTGGGAATACCTCTTGTTCTCCAGTGGGCCAGCTAAAATGAGACACTATAATCTTAACAAAATAATGTCATTGGTGTGTCTGCTACGAATAAATTTAGTCTGACAATGCCTCACACATGGTAAACTCTAAATAAATGTTTCTTAAATTAAGTAAAAAATCAGATGACACTTCTTTGCTGTCAAGGGATTAACCCTGCAAACCTGCCCTCAATAACATCTACAAGACCTTCCAGTGCTTACTTATTTTCAGCCACAGTATAGGCTGTGACTTACCTTCAACAAGACACATATTGCACAAGCCATGCCTACAGCACCACTTCCAATAATGGTGACTTTACTCTGGGAGACTTCATCTTCCTCAATTAGACTTTCAATAAGCTGCTCCTTGACAGATGACATTTTGAGAACCTGATAGAGATAATGTAATTTCAGTGGAATCAATCTCCTTGAACTAATCAATCACTTTCACACTTACCGATGTACTAAAACTACAGTGAACATCTAAGGAACTGTCTCTTGAGTTTGCAGAAGGCTGGACAAGGGAAGCCAAAGAAGAAAATATCTGGCCTCAGGGTGTGGAGGGGTAGAAAACCAGCCAGTCTATCATCCTTAGGTATTCCGGCGCCAACAGGTTTTAAACATTTCTCCCCGCCCCAAACCACCAGTTTAGCGCCAGTCCCAGTCACTCACAAACGCTTAGCGCGGCGCAGCTCAGTACAGACGGCTGGAATGCACAACGGAAGTCCTTTAAGTTGCTTTTTAAAGATACACACAAAAAAAGAAAGAAACAAAAATGCACAACAACGCTAGTTCAGGCGTGAAGCCCTGTGACCGTTAATCTGAACAGTTAAGCACGCACGCTCACGCACGCTCCTACGCATGCACGCACGCCACTCCTCCGTCAGCACGCTAGCTCCGCCCCCGGCTGGCTAGGGGCGAAGGCGCACTTGAGCTGTGGTGTGAGTGGGTCCGTGGGTTCTTGCTGTTACGTTCTCGTAATCTCTCTGTAAGGAATTCTAGATGGTCTCGAAGAGTGGGCAAGAGAGGGATATTGGTGTGTTGTTTCATTTCCTTCATCCGGTCTAGGCCTCAGACTGATTTAAGAGCTGAAGCTTTGGAGACCAGACCCACGTGGTGGGTAGGGGGCCAAACTCGAAGCCTTCCTGGGAAAGAACTCTCCTGGGAATACCTCTTGTTCTCCAGTGGGCCAGCTAAAATGAGCATCCTGAGGACCATGCTTTGAAATGCTGAATTGAGAGAACAAGGTAGTTATGAAAAGGAAAGGCCATGGTGAGTTTTCTAAGGTGATTTTAATTTACGCCAAGATCTTCTAACTTGTAGGAGCAGACGCAACCAACCTCTCTGTCATCTTTTGTCATCACTTGCGTCTGACTCCTTTTCAAAATCTAAAGGATTATCCATTGTCTGTATCAAAGGCAGTAGTTTTTTTGTTTGTTTGTTTTTTTAGTGTGGTTTAGATCATGCAATAAGTCTGCTTAAAATCCTTCAGTGGCTTTCCATTATACACAGTTTTTACCACAACCTAAGAAATGTTCAAGACATGACCGCATCTCAAGCTTCATCTCAAGACACCACACTTCGCTCCAGCTTTTGAACAGCTTTTTTCCTAGTTCAGGACTTTTTACTGTTTCATATATCTGGAAAGTTCTTCCCCAGCCCTTCTCAAAGCTGGTTTTTCTGTTTTCATCATAGATGGCACTTCCTTAGCTTTCCTTGACTAATGGACTGGTTACCATCCCCTCCCCACATCTCTCCTGTTTCTCTTATGGCATGTTTCACAACCTACTATGAGCCCCAAGCAAGGGCTTCTCAGGTGTGGCAGTGGTTAAGGATCCTGTAGGAGCACTTGCTTGTGTGCATTCTTCGACAGCGCCTTCTGGCCCTCATACTTCATTTAGGAGGGACTGAGAGGGAGATAGTGCTGACTTGGATGGCCTCCAGTTCAAGCTCTACACTGACAGGCCAAAGGAAGTGTCATTTTCATAGTGCTCCAACTTCTGCCATAGGTGAAGAAAGAGGTAGGCTCTTCATACCTGCCCAAGTCACATGTTCCGAACATCTCCCTTGCTTTCCCCACTAACTGGCAACTTGTTTAAAATGGGGCTAAGGCCTGCTTAGGCCTTAACTTCCCAAGGTTATTAAGACAAAATGAAATCATATTCCATTAAAAATAATCAGGGCTCCTTGCAGAGTTGGCCTTCCCTTGCCTAGGGCAGGAAGATATGAAAGAGTTAATGAGCAGACTTGGTATGGAGGCCAGCGGTTTCCAAGGAGGAGGAGGCAAATCATTTCCTAGCCAAACATCTTGCCTTGATAAGGATCTGCTCTCCTGGAAAATAACTGGAGGTATCCTTATTGTTTTATGGATGCAAAATATTTCACTTGGAATGTCTCATCTAGTTTTATTGCTAATGACGTCTGGAGAGCATCCTTTGGCTAATCATTATCTCAGGATATCTGTTGCGGGTGCAGGTCTAGCAAGACCTTTACAACCTTAAGATATCTTGTTAATAACCAACTGAAAAAGTACATAATGCCCCACCTAAACTAGCTGAGAAGAGTACTCTCCTACCCCTTTTCAGTGCTTTTTGCTGGAAGCTTTCTCTATCCCTTTTTACTTTAATGAAACTTATGCTGCACGAAGCTCTGAGTGACCAAGTCACAAATCTTAGTGACCATCTCAAGCTTCATCTCAAGACACCACACTTCGCTCCAGCTTTTGAACAGCTAGTTCAGGACTTTTTACTGTTTCATATATCTGGAAAGTTCTTCCCCAGCCCTTCTCAAAGCTGGTTTTTCTGTTTTCATCATAGATGGCACTTCCTTAGCTTTCCTTGACTAATGGACTGGTTACCATCCCCTCCCCACATCTCTCCTGTTTCTCTTATGGCATGTTTCACAACCTACTATGAGCCCCAAGCAAGGGCTTCTCAGGTGTGGCAGTGGTTAAGGATCCTGTAGGAGCACTTGCTTGTGTGCATTCTTCGACAGCGCCTTCTGGCCCTCATACTTCATTTAGGAGGGACTGAGAGGGAGATAGTGCTGACTTGGATGGCCTCCAGTTCAAGCTCTACACTGACAGGCCAAAGGAAGTGTCATTTTCATAGTGCTCCAACTTCTGCCATAGGTGAAGAAAGAGGTAGGCTCTTCATACCTGCCCAAGTCACATGTTCCGAACATCTCCCTTGCTTTCCCCACTAACTGGCAACTTGTTTAAAATGGGGCTAAGGCCTGCTTAGGCCTTAACTTCCCAAGGTTATTAAGACAAAATGAAATCATATTCCATTAAAAATAATCAGGGCTCCTTGCAGAGTTGGCCTTCCCTTGCCTAGGGCAGGAAGATATGAAAGAGTTAATGAGCAGACTTGGTATGGAGGCCAGCGGTTTCCAAGGAGGAGGAGGCAAATCATTTCCTAGCCAAACATCTTGCCTTGATAAGGATCTGCTCTCCTGGAAAATAACTGGAGGTATCCTTATTGTTTTATGGATGCAAAATATTTCACTTGGAATGTCTCATCTAGTTTTATTGCTAATGACGTCTGGAGAGCATCCTTTGGCTAATCATTATCTCAGGATATCTGTTGCGGGTGCAGGTCTAGCAAGACCTTTACAACCTTAAGATATCTTGTTAATAACCAACTGAAAAAGTACATAATGCCCCACCTAAACTAGCTGAGAAGAGTACTCTCCTACCCCTTTTCAGTGCTTTTTGCTGGAAGCTTTCTCTATCCCTTTTTACTTTAATGAAACTTATGCTGCACGAAGCTCTGAGTGACCGAAGTCACATCTTTTGATCCAGAAGTGAAATTTTTCTCCTTCAGAGGTCACGAATCCAGCACTGTTCACAGTAAGCTATCTACCATCATCAGATACGTGGTGAACATGGAACATATAATGCGCCAGAAAATCAGGAAGCTTTACAAGATTAAATCTGAAAATTCGTGAAATATTTAATACATCTGTTAAGTGTTTTATGTTGATATTGGCAAATTTATTGTTTCGATACCAAATAAAGGTAAATACATTTTTTTAAAAGACTGAAGGAGCATCAGAGTCTACAAAAGGCTGCAGGAATAACTGCATATTTCTTTGCAGGGTAATTACAGTTCTTAGATAGTGATAGTTGCACAACTATATGAATCCACAGAATTGTGCACTTTAAAAGGGTGAATTTTGTGCTATTAATGTATCTTAAAGCTATTAAAAGTCTAAAGGAAAGCAGGTCCTATTATAATAGCTAATTGTCAAGCCTATGCTCATTAGTATTGTCCTTCCACATTTGAGACACATTAAAAATATAGTTCCTAACTGGCTCCCAAGAAGTAAACTCTGGGGAAAATTCTGCAAAAATGATGACCATAAAGTTGTAGTTAACCTCTAAGAAGTATGATTTTTAGGCCTGAAGAGGGTCATAATTGTAGAAATATTTTGAGGAAAATCTAAAGAAAAATTTTGAATAGATAACCATCAGGACTATTTGGTTTAGAATTAAGTACCATGAGATGGTGGAGTTAGGGGGCTCAAGACATCTTGCTGATGATCTGCTCTCCTGGAAAATAACTGGAGGTATCCTTATTGTTTTATGGATGCAAAATATTTCACTTGGAATGTCTCATCTAGTTTTATTGCTAATGACGTCTGGAGAGCATCCTTTGGCTAATCATTATCTCAGGATATCTGTTGCGGGTGCAGGTCTAGCAAGACCTTTACAACCTTAAGATATCTTGTTAATAACCAACTGAAAAAGTACATAATGCCCCACCTAAACTAGCTGAGAAGAGTACTCTCCTACCCCTTTTCAGTGCTTTTTGCTGGAAGCTTTCTCTATCCCTTTTTACTTTAATGAAACTTATGCTGCACGAAGCTCTGAGTGACCGAAGTCACATCTTTTGATCCAGAAGTGAAATTTTTCTCCTTCAGAGGTCACGAATCCAGCACTGTTCACAGTAAGCTATCTACCATCATCAGATACGTGGTGAACATGGAACATATAATGCGCCAGAAAATCAGGAAGCTTTACAAGATTAAATCTGAAAATTCGTGAAATATTTAATACATCTGTTAAGTGTTTTATGTTGATATTGGCAAATTTATTGTTTCGATACCAAATAAAGGTAAATACATTTTTAAAAGACTGAAGGAGCATCAGAGTCTACAAAAGGCTGCAGGAATAACTGCATATTTCTTTGCAGGGTAATTACAGTTCTTAGATAGTGATAGTTGCACAACTATATGAATCCACAGAATTGTGCACTTTAAAAGGGTGAATTTTGTGCTATTAATGTATCTTAAAGCTATTAAAAGTCTAAAGGAAAGCAGGTCCTATTATAATAGCTAATTGTCAAGCCTATGCTCATTAGTATTGTCCTTCCACATTTGAGACACATTAAAAAATATAGTTCCCTAACTGGCTCCCAAGAAGTAAACTCTGGGGGAAAATTCTGCAAAAATGATGACCATAAAGTTGTAGTTAACCTCTAAGAAGTATGATTTTTAGGCCTGAAGAGGGTCATAATTGTAGAAATATTTTGAGGAAAATCTAAAGAAAAATTTTGAATAGATAACCATCAGGACTATTTGGTTTAGAATTAAGTACCATGAGATGGTTGGATGGCATCACTGACTCAGTGGATAGGAGTTTGAACAAACTTCAGGAGATGGTGAAGGACAGGGAAGCCTGGTGTGCTGCAGACCATGGGGTTGCAGAGTTTTTCACAACTTAGCAACTGAACAATTAATGTTACTGGCCTCCAGAGAGTAAACATTCTTAAATTTTTGTCCCCCTGTAGTGGCACAGTACCACTGCTTATGTTCAGTGGCAAATGTTTTTTACACTCACATACAGAACGTTACCTATGTGAATTGTAGGGTATCAGTTATAATTAGCACTATACTCAAATTATCTCATAATATTTGGGGGCTTAGTATAACAATTGACTACAATGGAAATGGTAACAACACAGCTTAGCCAATCTAATCACACCCTTAACACAATAGTTCTCTTTTTTTTTTTTTTTTGTGAGGGGCAGGTGGGCCACTTCTGTTGGTCTTTTATTTATCTATTTTCATCAGTCTTTGTTCTTTGGCCCACGTGGGCCTCCCATCGCAGTGGCCTCTGTTGTTGCAGAGCACCGGCACTGGGCGCATGCGCTCCAGAGCTCCTGCTCGGTGATTGGACACTATCCGTCCAGTCACTCCGCGCCACGTGGGATCTTCCCAGGCCAGGGATCGAACCGGCGCCCCTTGCACTGCAAGGTGGTGTCCTTACCCCCGGACCACCAGGGAAGCCCAAACAATAGTTCTTAATAAAGTCTGGTCATTAGTAAATAGTACTCTTTAAAAAGTCACTGTTAATACTGCCCAATAACCGAATGGCTCCCATTTATGTAATGAACAAGTAACAGCTTTATGATTTTGTATCTTATTAAGTTACCAGAGCAATCACTGTTCAAGCTTTATTTATTGTTTCAGTTGGTTTAACATAGTTGGCTGCATTATTTATATAATTTTTCCTTTTTTTATAGTATATGGCAATGTACACTATCCTGATACATACAGTACATAAGATTCTTTAGAACAGTTATGCACAAGACATGCAATACCGGATTTATACATTGGATCCCAGGATGGGATTAACTCGGAGGGCAAAAAAAAAGTTGGACTAGGCACCTTGGCTAAAGGAACCAGAGGTTATGTAACCCAGGGTAAACACACATCTGGTTTGAAGGGCAACTGCAGCATCTGACCGTGGGCGGCCGTAGCCTTTGAGGAAGTAGAATTATCTGACACGAACCAATTTAGGATGACACAGGGGAAGTGCCAGTCAGCATCAGGGTTTTATGAACCATTCCTATTTCTAACATTAGGAAATTGATTTTTCGGAGGCTGTCTTAACATTACTGCTTTCGTTACCGATCAGGTATCAAGGACAGGATGCACAACCTCCAACTAAAATCCTGGGTAGGCTAGACAGTGAAGGGATACAACATTAGAAGACTTTAAAACTGCAGTTCTTTCTGGATCCCCCAAAGTGTATCTGCACTCTTCTTCAAACAGGCCTCTTCCTCATGAGTCAGAGTCACTTTCACAACGTCTGAGATTCCATTCTGTCCCAAGATGCAAGGAACACTAAGGAAGACATCTTCTTTTATTCCATAGAGACCCTGAGGATGAAATGAAACATTATTGTGTTCTATGGCCCACGTGGGCTTCCCATTGCGGTGGCCTCTGTTGTTGCAGAGCACCGGCACTGGGCGCATGCGCTCCAGAGCTCCTGCTCGGTGATTGGACACTATCCGTCCAGTCACTCCGCGCCACGTGGGATCTTCCCAGGCCAGGGATCGAACCGCGCCTTGCACTGCAAGGTGGTGTCCTTACCCCCGGACCACCAGGGAAGCCCAAACAATAGTTCTTAATAAAGTCTGGTCATTAGTAAATAGTACTCTTTAAAAAGTCACTGTTAATACTGCCCAATAACCGAATGGCTCCCATTTATGTAATGAACAAGTAACAGCTTTATGATTTTGTATCTTATTAAGTTACCAGAGCAATCACTGTTCAAGCTTTATTTATTGTTTCAGTTGGTTTAACATAGTTGGCTGCATTATTTATATAATTTTTCCTTTTTTTATAGTATATGGCAATGTACACTATCCTGATACATACAGTACATAAGATTCTTTAGAACAGTTATGCACAAGACATGCAATACCGGATTTATACATTGGATCCCAGGATGGGATTAACTCGGAGGGCAAAAAAAAAGTTGGACTAGGCACCTTGGCTAAAGGAACCAGAGGTTATGTAACCCAGGGTAAACACACATCTGGTTTGAAGGGCAACTGCAGCATCTGACCGTGGGCGGCCGTAGCCTTTGAGGAAGTAGAATTATCTGACACGAACCAATTTAGGATGACACAGGGGAAGTGCCAGTCAGCATCAGGGTTTTATGAACCATTCCTATTTCTAACATTAGGAAATTGATTTTTCGGAGGCTGTCTTAACATTACTGCTTTCGTTACCGATCAGGTATCAAGGACAGGATGCACAACCTCCAACTAAAATCCTGGGTAGGCTAGACAGTGAAGGGATACAACATTAGAAGACTTTAAAACTGCAGCTCTTTCTGGATCCCCCAAAGTGTGTCTGCACTCTTCTTCAAACAGGCCTCTTCCTCATGAGTCAGAGTCACTTTCACGACATCTGAGATTCCATTCTGTCCCAAGACGCAAGGAACACTAAGGAAGACATCCTCTTTTATTCCATAGAGACCCTGAGGATGAAATGAAAAACATTATTGTGTTCGTTCTATGCATTCTGGGATCTCCCAAGATTCTCTACAATTATGAAGCTTACTTAGTACAACTTGACAAGTAGAAATTCCTTCCCAGATTTTCACTTAGGATGAACAGTGTGAAAGGAAGTCAGTAAAATAGCAAGACTTCCATTCTAAAAGAAAATCTAAGTTATTGCCATTATCCATCATATTTTCCAAGTTTTATTGTATAACCCTTTGGTAACTTTAACTTAAGTGTGATTTCTGTTTTTTCCAAAGGAAAAAAACTTGTGTCTTTTATAGTCTTCCACTTATCTCAACAAAACTGAATAGAATCAATAGATTAGCAAGCATCTAAGTGCTAACCACAGTACTAATAAACATTAATCCTAAATCTCAACCATGTCTTTTCAGGAAAGGAAGGTGCAAGTGTACTATTTCACTTAAATCAATGATTGAGGACTGACATTAATTGCTTTCTGAGAAGAATTTTTTTAAAAAAACAAGGAATAATGGCATTCAAGTATACCATTTTACTCCACAGACCTACCTTAATCATGGTAGAAATTGGATGTACCCGTCTAAGATTCTTCATTATAGTTTCTGCCAAATCTGCCACAGATAGTCCAATGGCCCAGGATGTATAGCCTTTCAGTTTGATCACTTCATAAGCACTATGGGATAGGGAAGTGTAGGGAAGGAAAGGAAGGGCAGAAAAAAAATAGGGTGGGAGGAATAAAGAAGAACAAACACTAAGCACATGCTTTATAGGAAATCATTTATACGATAAATAATACTGTGTATGAATAAAGTTGCATTATATATCAAAATGTAACCCTTGCCATGTATGACAACCCGTGACATGTATGCCACGATATAATGTATAGGGTATTTACAACAGTACTGTTGGCATTAGCAAGAACCTGGCAACAGCCCCAAGGCTCTCCAATAGGAGAACGGATAAACTGTACATAGCTGTCAAATAACTATGGCCCAAGCAACAAAATAGACGATTCTTATAAATGCAATACTGAATTTAAAAAAAAATGAACACTAAGGAAGACATCCTCTTTTATTCCATAGAGACCCTGAGGATGAAATGAAAAACATTATTGTGTTCGTTCTATGCATTCTGGGATCTCCCAAGATTCTCTACAATTATGAAGCTTACTTAGTACAACTTGACAAGTAGAAATTCCTTCCCAGATTTTCACTTAGGATGAACAGTGTGAAAGGAAGTCAGTAAAATAGCAAGACTTCCATTCTAAAAGAAAATCTAAGTTATTGCCATTATCCATCATATTTTCCAAGTTTTATTGTATAACCCTTTGGTAACTTTAACTTAAGTGTGATTTCTGTTTTTTCCAAAGGAAAAAAACTTGTGTCTTTTATAGTCTTCCACTTATCTCAACAAAACTGAATAGAATCAATAGATTAGCAAGCATCTAAGTGCTAACCACAGTACTAATAAACATTAATCCTAAATCTCAACCATGTCTTTTCAGGAAAGGAAGGTGCAAGTGTACTATTTCACTTAAATCAATGATTGAGGACTGACATTAATTGCTTTCTGAGAAGAATTTTTTAAAAAAAACAAGGAATAATGGCATTCAAGTATACCATTTTACTCCACAGACCTACCTTAATCATGGTAGAAATTGGATGTACCCGTCTAAGATTCTTCATTATAGTTTCTGCCAAATCTGCCACAGATAGTCCAATGGCCCAGGATGTATAGCCTTTCAGTTTGATCACTTCATAAGCACTATGGGATAGGGAAGTGTAGGGAAGGAAAGGAAGGGCAGAAAAAAAATAGGGTGGGAGGAATAAAGAAGAACAAACACTAAGCACATGCTTTATAGGAAATCATTTATACGATAAATAATACTGTGTATGAATAAAGTTGCATTATATATCAAAATGTAACCCTTGCCATGTATGACAACCCGTGACATGTATGCCACGATATAATGTATAGGGGTATTTACAACAGTACTGTTGGCATTAGCAAGAACCTGGCAACAGCCCCAAGGCTCTCCAATAGGAGAACGGATAAACTGTACATAGCTGTCAAATAACTATGGCCCAAGCAACAAAATAGACGATTCTTATAAATGCAATACTGAATTTAAAAAAGCAAACCCAAGAACATAATGCATACTTGACTTTGGATTATCTCAAGAGTGTGTAAGTGAGGGTTGGGGGCGGAGAGCGGTAGTGAGAAGAGCACAGAATTCACTCATTTCCAAGGGCCGGCAGACTAGCAATGCTGACTCAGCAAACCCTACAGTTAGCTGAGAGTCACTGTCATTCTTGGGTTAGATGATGGGTTCATAGGTTTTAACAAATACAAGTCAGAGGGCCTTACTTAGACCAATCATGATTCATTCTTCAAATCCATAAACCTGACGTCTACATATGACTACCTTATTCAAAATAAATAATGCCAGTAAGTTGAAAGTTTCCCTATTTAAACAATTTCTAGCAGTTAATTATTTTCATTTTTTGTACCGTGGTGAATCTCTGTCTTGCTTAAAACTTTATAATCATCTGAATAAAGCAGCAGCTAGCTGTGTTTCTATTCAGATTATTACAAAAGCTTCGATTTAGAAATTCTTATTCCGAACTAAATGAATCATATATACTTTTGAAGTAAAGACTGAAACTCAAATCAGGTAGACTTAATCTACCTGCTTACAGGTAGATTGTTTTATCTTAGTTTACAAATACAGGAAGATTTATCATACCAGAAATTGAGAATTATGGCAAATAAAGATGGACTGTAGCATTAATAAATACCTGCAGTAGCTAATATCTTTATGTGTTTTATAGTATGAGATTTAACAAAGCTTTAGAAAACAAGTTTTCTGACAGAGTAACCAAATGCAAATGCTATTAGAATTTTAATCTTTTTTCTTTTTGGCCATGTAGGGGGCTTGCCAGATCTTAGTTCCTCAACCAGGAATGGAACTCACAAGCTCAGCAGTGAAAGCTCAAGTCCTAACCACTGGACTACCAGGGAATTTCCAAAAACCGATAAATAATACTGTGTATGAATAAAGTTGCATTATATATCAAAATGTAACCCTTGCCATGTATGACAACCCGTGACATGTATGCCACGATATAATGTATAGGGGTATTTACAACAGTACTGTTGGCATTAGCAAGAACCTGGCAACAGCCCCAAGGCTCTCCAATAGGAGAACGGATAAACTGTACATAGCTGTCAAATAACTATGGCCCAAGCAACAAAATAGACGATTCTTATAAATGCAATACTGAATTTAAAAAAGCAAACCCAAGAACATAATGCATACTTGACTTTGGATTATCTCAAGAGTGTGTAAGTGGGGGTTTGGGGGGCGGAGGCGGTAGTGAGAAGAGCACAGAATTCACTCATTTCCAAGGGCCGGCAGACTAGCAATGCTGACTCAGCAAACCCTACAGTTAGCTGAGAGTCACTGTCATTCTTGGGTTAGATGATGGGTTCATAGGTTTTAACAAATACAAGTCAGAGGGCCTTACTTAGACCAATCATGATTCATTCTTCAAATCCATAAACCTGACGTCTACATATGACTACCTTATTCAAAATAAATAATGCCAGTAAGTTGAAAGTTTCCCTATTTAAACAATTTCTAGCAGTTAATTATTTTCATTTTTTGTACCGTGGTGAATCTCTGTCTTGCTTAAAACTTTATAATCATCTGAATAAAGCAGCAGCTAGCTGTGTTTCTATTCAGATTATTACAAAAGCTTCGATTTAGAAATTCTTATTCCGAACTAAATGAATCATATATACTTTTGAAGTAAAGACTGAAACTCAAATCAGGTAGACTTAATCTACCTGCTTACAGGTAGATTGTTTTATCTTAGTTTACAAATACAGGAAGATTTATCATACCAGAAATTGAGAATTATGGCAAATAAAGATGGACTGTAGCATTAATAAATACCTGCAGTAGCTAATATCTTTATGTGTTTTATAGTATGAGATTTAACAAAGCTTTAGAAAACAAGTTTTCTGACAGAGTAACCAAATGCAAATGCTATTAGAATTTTAATCTTTTTTCTTTTTGGCCATGTAGGGGGCTTGCCAGATCTTAGTTCCTCAACCAGGAATGGAACTCACAAGCTCAGCAGTGAAAGCTCAAGTCCTAACCACTGGACTACCAGGGAATTTCCAAAACTTTTAATCTTTTAAATAAAAATAATAAATTTTAACCTTCTGTGTTACAAATTTTGAGACCTCTTACCTGTCGACCACCTGCTTGTGAACCGTTTTCCACTGTTCCTTATCTGCATCAGTGCCTAATTCAGGGTGCAGAGTCTTCAGGGAGACACCTGCAACATTCACGCCACTCCACACAGGCACTAAACAAAATAGCACAGAATATATTTATTCCCAAGCGCCAGCCAGCTGACTAGGAATTCTGACCCATTCTCTGAAAACTGTGTTTTCTTATCTGACAGGGATTATCTCCTTTGGGTAGGTGATCAAGACTACCAATACTCTTAAATTTTCGTTGATTAGATTATGTAAAGCTAAGAATTTTCACTGGATGCTAATCTGTTTTCCTAATCTACTGAAATGAGATATTATGAAATCGTAAGAGGAATTTTCTTGCTATAGCAACTGGGAACTCTGCACAAATTGTAACATCTTTCAACTGTGATAATAACAGATTATTTTCTCATCCACTCCATTTGGACTGGCTGACCTTTTCAGGAACAAGCAGTCTGAATATAAACAGCTGTGATATTAAGAACTACTATCTTATTTAATGTGCCCATTATAATCAATAAATTTCATTTCCCATCCCTTATACCAAAATATATCACACAAAATGGCTACAATCTTTTGTAAATGGCTACAATCTTAATAATTCTAGCATACAATTATACTAAGAGAGATTTCTGGAAACCATGTATCCTAATAAATGGTTACTGATTTAGGCTCTGATTTAGTAACGATATTCCTGTCAATTTTTTACACAGTCTTTTTGAAAATAGTAAGAGATGATAAGTTATGCTTACCACTGGAGTCACCATGCTCCCCAAGGATCCACCCATGGCAGCTCAGTGGGTGAACTCCCAGCCTTTCCCCCATGAGGTAGCGGAACCGGGCTGAGTCCAGATTACAACCACTTCCAATAACACGGTTTTTGGGAAAGCCACTTATCTTCCAAGCCACATAGGTCAAGATGTCCACTGTGGGGAAAATATTTAGACAGAGATACTATATGAACTGGGCTTCTCTGATGTTTTCAGTAGGTAAAGAATGTGCCTGCAATGCAGGAGACCCAGGTTGGATCCCTGGGTCAGGAAGATACTTCTGAGAAAGGAATAGCTACCCACTCTAGTATTTTTGTCTAGAGAATCCCATGGACAGAGGAGCCTGGCAGGCCACTGGGGGTTGCAAAGAGTCGGACACAACTGACCGACTAACACTTTCACTATGTGAATCATTAGCTAATGATGGACCACTCAAAATTCATGGCTCTGTACAGATCTTGATGTTGATCATGACTAATCCATATTTCTGTTTTAAGGGCTTTGGGTAGGTGATCAAGACTACCAATACTCTTAAATTTTCGTTGATTAGATTATGTAAAGCTAAGAATTTTCACTGGATGCTAATCTGTTTTCCTAATCTACTGAAATGAGATATTATGAAATCGTAAGAGGAATTTTCTTGCTATAGCAACTGGGAACTCTGCACAAATTGTAACATCTTTCAACTGTGATAATAACAGATTATTTTCTCATCCACTCCATTTGGACTGGCTGACCTTTTCAGGAACAAGCAGTCTGAATATAAACAGCTGTGATATTAAGAACTACTATCTTATTTAATGTGCCCATTATAATCAATAAATTTCATTTCCCATCCCTTATACCAAAATATATCACACAAAATGGCTACAATCTTTTGTAAATGGCTACAATCTTAATAATTCTAGCATACAATTATACTAAGAGAGATTTCTGGAAACCATGTATCCTAATAAATGGTTACTGATTTAGGCTCTGATTTAGTAACGATATTCCTGTCAATTTTTTACACAGTCTTTTTGAAAATAGTAAGAGATGATAAGTTATGCTTACCACTGGAGTCACCATGCTCCCCAAGGATCCACCCATGGCAGCTCAGTGGGTGAACTCCCAGCCTTTCCCCCATGAGGTAGCGGAACCGGGCTGAGTCCAGATTACAACCACTTCCAATAACACGGTTTTTGGGAAAGCCACTTATCTTCCAAGCCACATAGGTCAAGATGTCCACTGTGGGGAAAATATTTAGACAGAGATACTATATGAACTGGGCTTCTCTGATGTTTTCAGTAGGTAAAGAATGTGCCTGCAATGCAGGAGACCCAGGTTGGATCCCTGGGTCAGGAAGATACTTCTGAGAAAGGAATAGCTACCCACTCTAGTATTTTTGTCTAGAGAATCCCATGGACAGAGGAGCCTGGCAGGCCACAGTCCACGGGGTCGTAGAGAGTCGGACACAACTGACCGACTAACACTTTCACTATGTGAATCATTAGCTAATGATGGACCACTCAAAATTCATGGCTCTGTACAGATCTTGATGTTGATCATGACTAATCCATATTTCTGTTCATATTTTTAAGCCTCTATGCTATACATAATATAGCAAAACACTAAGTATTCAAGAATAGTTTAATGAAAATAAGTTGTGCAATGAAAGTAAGTTATTCATAAACTTATTCATTATCTAAGATCCTCCCAAGCAAAGTAACAAATTTTATTTTTTTATTTTTTATTTTTTTTTTCTGGTCCAAAGGACAGTTTATTTAAAACAAAGGCGACAAGGTGAAGGAAGGCGGGAGAAGAACAATTCTAACATAAAATCACATAGGAAGCATCTCAATTATTTTTCAAAAAAGCAATGGAGGAAGCTGCCTCATCCATATACAAACTGCTGGCCTCGATTGATTATTTACATCCAAACTTTATAAAACAGCATTTCAAGTCAGCACTTGAGCCAGTGTTATTCGTTTTTGTTACAAAAAGTTAAAGCTACAAACTTCACATTTTTAAGCTGTACATCTGCAACAGTATTTAAGCTTTTCTTTTTTCTTCCAAGTTGGTCCGAGTGCAAGCTGGTAGAAGAGATATCCCCGCCCAAACACAAAAAAAGTACATGGATTCCAAACACAGTGACCTGATGAAACCACAGACACAGTGCTTGAGAAAGGATGGGGTGAGAGGATGTGCCCTGGGCAGGAACAATTTTCTGGTAAAATAAGGAGCTGTGATCTTTAGAGGCAACGTGGTATGCTAGAAAGGGCACTAGAAGAAGGATCAGAAGACCTGGGTTTGAATTCTGGTTCTGCTGTGGTTCAGGCAGTTAAGAATCTGTCTGCAGTGCAGGAGACCCGGGTTCCATCCCTGGGTCAGGAAGATCTCCTGGAAAAGGGAATGGTAACCCACTCCAGTATTCTTGCCTGGAGAATCCCATGGGCAGAGGAGCCTGGTGGGCTACAGTCCACAGGGTCTCCAAAATGTAGAACATGATTAAACAACTTTCACTGTATTCTAGCTGCCTGACCTTGAGCAACAGACTTTACCTCTCGGAGTCTTGGTTTCCTTTTCTATAAAATGAGGACAAGGAGACTTACAGCTCTCAGAGCTATTAAGTTTTAGTAGACGTTGGACTGTTCAGATTATTTCCTTTGTCTTCAGTGAGATTTGGTACTTTGCATCTTTCAAGGAATTTGTCCATTTATTAAAGTTGTCGATAAAATCGCTATTAGCCTTTTAATATCTGTAGGGTCTATTCTGATGTCACCTCTCTCATTCCTGATACCAGTAAGTGCTACTGAGTTTGAAATGGTTTAATAAATTTCTGGCAGCAGGGACTAAATCAGTGTTCCCTGGATGAGAATCTGCAGTTTCAAGGAATCAAGGCCATAGTTCTTAAGTTGCTTCAGAGTACTGGTTCTGTCTATATCCATTTATCTATTGAGCCATCACACCAAACATTCATCTACTAGTCCATCTGTCTATCCAACTGTGGTTGGGAGAAGACAAGGAAAAAGAGAAACAGAAATTTGCTTCAAAATTACCTATGAAGAAGCAGTAACGATAGTCCTGGAGGATTGGAGATGTTTAAAAGACACAGTGAGGTCTGGATTATTATTTCTCCCATCCAAGTACTAACCAGACTCAATCCTGCTTAGCTTGGGTAATTGTTTCTTAGGAGAAAACAAGTGAGAGGCTCAGAGTCCCCTGGAGGCTGGAGTCACAAAGCTCCAAGGCTCAACGGGAGGCCAGATGACCTATCCTGCATACAGTATTCAAGGAGAAAAATGATGAGGATTTGCCTCTCTGCCTTCCTGTCACAAGAAAATAAACACACCTTGCCGGGAAATCTATCTCATCCTCATCCAAAATAAACTGACTTCTGGCCACAGGGCCCTGTCTAGCTTGACTGGAGAGTGATGCAGCAAAGTAACAAATTTTAAAGGCCAACTATATTAAAGGCATTATATCCCCTTTGAGGTTTTAAAATTAACTATTTTACAAAAGCACAAATTCACTCTCGGGGAAAATGAAAAATAGGAGAAACAAATACATATACAGATTATAATACATACTATTCATTTTAGTCTAGCTCATCTATTTTTATGTCATTAAAAGTCTCACCTGGATTGGAAACAACAAGCAACTTGCAGCTTGGACTGTATTTTACAATATTAGGAATGATGAACTTAAAGATGTTCACGTTGCGCTGGACCAGGTTCAGACGGCTCTCTCCTTCTTGCTGACGTGCCCCGGCTGTGATAATAACCAGCTTGGAGTTTGCTGTCACACTATAGTCTAGACAAGAGAGATAATAACTAGATTAAGACGTAGGAAAACTCCACCAAAAATGGACAGTTTTATTAGCGTTTTGTGTATGTGGCCAAGAAATGCCCAGATTTCTCCTTTATTTTTTGGAATTTTATCACTGCGGCCACTTACATGGAGGAAGACTACATCAACATCTTCCTTGTATTCTGGTGTTAGTTATGTTGTAGCTTTATATACCTATAACTGGGGAGTGGTAGCTAAAAGGGATCAAATTTATTTCATTTGCTTTTTTAATTTTTTAAATTTTGGCCTCTTTTATTGATTTTCCATCTATTCATTTTCATCTATCCTTATTTTTTGGCCTATATGGGCCTCCCACTGCAGTGGCCTCTCTTGTATCAGAGCACCTGCTCTGGGTACATGTGCTCCAGAACACTGGCTCTTAATTGAACACACCGGTCCAGCCACTCTGTAGCATCTGGGATCTTCCCAGGCCAGGGATCAAACCGGTGCCCCTTGCACTGCAAGACAGGCTCTTTACCCACTGGACCACCAGGGAAGCCCTCAAATTTATTCCATACACATATCATATGAGACACACACTCCAGTTTTTTTTTTTTTTTGGTCACCTGAGCTTAATGCTCACACTTTTTCAAACTCCTATTTCTACTGAATTGTGGTCATATCAGCTCAGGGCGGGCTTTTTAGCAGAGCCAACTTCACACACTTATCAAGCATGGCACAGGATGGTTAACCCAGGGGGTTTAAGCTAATTAAAGGAGTCACCCATCGGATAAATGGTCAGTGGTTTTCAAGTGTCAAAACAGACTATTTTGGCCCATGTCTTTTTCCTGGCTGGTTCTTGTAAAGTGTGACAAGGTCAAGCCAAGAATATTTGCTCAACAGGCTCATTTACCCTAGTCTAAGTAAGTATATTTAAATATATGAAGCAATGTGGTAAAATATGAAGACAACAACGCAACTTGCAGCTCGGACTGTATTTTACAATATTAGGAATGATGAACTTAAAGATGTTCACGTTGCGCTGGACCAGGTTCAGACGGCTCTCTCCTTCTTGCTGACGTGCCCCGGCTGTGATAATAACCAGCTTGGAGTTTGCTGTCACACTATAGTCTAGACAAGAGAGATAATAACTAGATTAAGACGTAGGAAAACTCCACCAAAAATGGACAGTTTTATTAGCGTTTTGTGTATGTGGCCAAGAAATGCCCAGATTTCTCCTTTATTTTTTGGAATTTTATCACTGCGGCCACTTACATGGAGGAAGACTACATCAACATCTTCCTTGTATTCTGGTGTTAGTTATGTTGTAGCTTTATATACCTATAACTGGGGAGTGGTAGCTAAAAGGGATCAAATTTATTTCATTTGCTTTTTTAATTTTTTAAATTTTGGCCTCTTTTATTGATTTTCCATCTATTCATTTTCATCTATCCTTATTTTTTGGCCTATATGGGCCTCCCACTGCAGTGGCCTCTCTTGTATCAGAGCACCTGCTCTGGGTACATGTGCTCCAGAACACTGGCTCTTAATTGAACACACCGGTCCAGCCACTCTGTAGCATCTGGGATCTTCCCAGGCCAGGGATCAAACCGGTGCCCCTTGCACTGCAAGACAGGCTCTTTACCCACTGGACCACCAGGGAAGCCCTCAAATTTATTCCATACACATATCATATGAGACACACACTCCAGTTTTTTTTTTTTTTTGGTCACCTGAGCTTAATGCTCACACTTTTTCAAACTCCTATTTCTACTGAATTGTGGTCATATCAGCTCAGGGCGGGCTTTTTAGCAGAGCCAACTTCACACACTTATCAAGCATGGCACAGGATGGTTAACCCAGGGGGTTTAAGCTAATTAAAGGAGTCACCCATCGGATAAATGGTCAGTGGTTTTCAAGTGTCAAAACAGACTATTTTGGCCCATGTCTTTTTCCTGGCTGGTTCTTGTAAAGTGTGACAAGGTCAAGCCAAGAATATTTGCTCAACAGGCTCATTTACCCTAGTCTAAGTAAGTATATTTAAATATATGAAGCAATGTGGTAAAATATGAAGCTAAGAAGTTTTGCTAGTTACATTGTAATTCAGATGCTTTCCACATCATGAACAAATTGGATTTCTATTTTAAAACATTTCCTGGGAATTCAAACATTGATATCTATAGGTACGAATGCAAAATTGTTCAAAGGCTCTCTTATCTATAAAGAAGAAATCTTTGAAGACTTATGATTTTCAAGTCTGATAAAGAATTAAATCTAGGGCTTCCCCTGGTGGTCCAGTGGGTAAGGACACTGCCTTGCACTGCAAGGAGCGCTGGTTCGATCCCTGGCCTGGGAAGATCCCACGTGCCGCGGAGCGGCTGGACCAATGTGTCCAATTACCGAACCAGAGCTCTGGCGCGCGTGCACCCAGAGCCGGCGCTCTGTGACAACAGAGGCCACCGCGATGGGAGGCCCACAGGAGCCAAAGAACAAAGACGGATGAAAATAGAGAAATGAAAGACCAATAGAAGTGGCCCGCCCATCCCCCTCCCTCCCCACCTCTCCCCCCAAAAGATAAATTAATTAATTAATTAATTAAAAAAAAAGAATTAAATCTAACAGATAATGTAATATTAACTTCTTGAAACCAACCTTTGCCAGAGACAATTTTTGGTGTTCTAAGGAAAAGGCTGCCATGTTGGAGATCCATCATTTCTCCCTTCAGTTTGTCTTCCATGACATCAACAAGAGCAATTTCATCTGCCAGCTCCTAAAAGACATTAAAATTTTACTTCAGTGGAATATTAAAATTTCCAAATTTCTAGAGAGGTATTTCTGGCATAGGAGAATTCTGCTACTTTGTTATTATCAGGACATGCGTCATGTAGAGGCAGGCCCTTCGTTTAAGAGCTGAATCACAGATGACCCGTACATAAGAAAAAGATCTGACCCTCTGTTCTCATTGGAGTAACCTCTGTAGGAGTTCCAGCATTGCTGTACAGAAACAATACTGAATAACACCCAGTTATGTAAAACTGCTTTATTTTCAATATATTTATTTTTAATTGATTGATGATTGCTTTACAATATAGTTTGATTTCTATCCTACATCACATGAACTAACCAGAGGTGTACATATATCCCCTCCCCTTGAATCTCCCTCCCACCTCCAACCCTTTCCCACCCCTCTAGTTTACTTCAGAGCCCCAGTCTGAATTGAGCCCCAGTTCCTGAGTCACACAGCAAATTTCCATTTCAAATTCAGTTTTACATATTGATGTTAGGTTGTTAGTCCTTCAAGAGGTGATCTTGACTAGTATTAAGACCTAAAAAGTGACATTCTGAATCATTGCCTGATTACATGTTTTCCATATATTAACCCACACAAACAGTGCTGCTACATATACACAGATTTGTGCATAACAAAATGTTGGTGAAAAATATTCTCTCAGATGAACCTATAAGAGTTCATAAGCGGGGCTTCCCTGGTAGCTCAGTGGTAAAGAGTTCACTTGCCAATGCAGAAGACACGAGTTTGATCCCTGATCTGCGAAGATCCCCATGCTACAGAGCAACTAAGCCCGTGAGCCACAACTATTAAGCCTGTGCTCTAGAGCCTCAGAGCCACACCTATTGAGCCCATGTGCCACAACTACTGAAACCCATGTGCCCTGGAGCCCGAGTTCCATAAGAGAGGTCACCACAACAAGAAGCCTAGTCACCTCAACTAGAGAGTAGCCCCTACTCCCTGCAACTAGAGAAGAGCTTGAGGAGGCAGTAAAATCCCAGAATAGACAAAAGTAAATAAATAAATTTAAAAAAAAAAAGAGCATTCATAAGCACATCTCAGACAAAAAGCACCAACAACAGCTTTAAGACAAATAGAATGTGTACTATCATAACCAAAGAAGTTACTACACAAGCCGAGTTGCAGATCTACCCTTAATCCTCTAGAGTACAGTGAGTGGTCTGGCAGTTACTTTGAGCCACACCTGAGTCAGGGGCATCACAGAAGAAGACCACAGATGGTTCAGTGGTTTAAGAAAAATAAGTGGCATCAATTTCTGATTCAATGGGAAAGGAACAGAGTTTGCCTAACATGTGGTCTCTTTTAAGACACACAGAGCAACCCGTGTGGTTATCAGACTCCTGCGTAGTTCATGTGCCTTCAGTCCTTTCTCATTTCAGTCCTTTTCTGCTGGGAATCCAGAATTCATCTCTTTTACTCTCTTATCAGAACTCCAAGTCTGAACTTAGAATATTTTAATATTGTAAGCTTTCTCAATTACTTTCATATAAATCAGGCTTGAGTGCTGTACAATGTGCAATTACCTTTTTGTCATACTAAAATTCAGTTTTACATTGATGTTAGGTTGTTAGTCCTTCAAGAGGTGATCTTGACTAGTATTAAGACCTAAAAAGTGACATTCTGAATCATTGCCTGATTACATGTTTTCCATATATTAACCCACACAAACAGTGCTGCTACATATACACAGATTTGTGCATAACAAAATGTTGGTGAAAAATATTCTCTCAGATGAACCTATAAGAGTTCATAAGCGGGGCTTCCCTGGTAGCTCAGTGGTAAAGAGTTCACTTGCCAATGCAGAAGACACGAGTTTGATCCCTGATAAGGGAAGATCCCACATGCTGCGGAGCAACTAAGCCCGTGAGCCACAACTATTAAGCCTGTGCTCTAGAGCCTCAGAGCCACAACTATTGAGCCCATGTGCCACAACTACTGAAACCCATGTGCCCTGGAGCCCGAGTTCCATAAGAGAGGTCACCACAACAAGAAGCCTAGTCACCTCAACTAGAGAGTAGCCCCTACTCCCTGCAACTAGAGAAGAGCTTGAGGAGGCAGTAAAATCCCAGAATAGACAAAAGTAAATAAATAAATTTAAAAAAAAAAAGAGCATTCATAAGCACATCTCAGACAAAAAGCACCAACAACAGCTTTAAGACAAATAGAATGTGTACTATCATAACCAAAGAAGTTACTACACAAGCCGAGTTGCAGATCTACCCTTAATCCTCTAGAGTACAGTGAGTGGTCTGGCAGTTACTTTGAGCCACACCTGAGTCAGGGGCATCACAGAAGAAGACCACAGATGGTTCAGTGGTTTAAGAAAAATAAGTGGCATCAATTTCTGATTCAATGGGAAAGGAACAGAGTTTGCCTAACATGTGGTCTCTTTTAAGACACACAGAGCAACCCGTGTGGTTATCAGACTCCTGCGTAGTTCATGTGCCTTCAGTCCTTTCTCATTTCAGTCCTTTTCTGCTGGGAATCCAGAATTCATCTCTTTTACTCTCTTATCAGAACTCCAAGTCTGAACTTAGAATATTTTAATATTGTAAGCTTTCTCAATTACTTTTCATATAAATCAGGCTTGAGTGCTGTACAATGTGCTTTTTATTCATTCACAAGTCTTCTAATTAAATGTTAGCTCCCTAACTGATACTAAAACTGCTACCCAGAGGGGATTAACATAGCAGAAGACTTCCCACATTCAGTTTAATTTTACCATGTATACGTGTCAATTTCCATTCAAAAATTACTTTTAAGTAATCTTAAGCTTGCTTAAAGGCATGGACTCTACTTCTTCATTTGTAGGCCTCTAATGCAGGTTATTAAAGCACAGTGGATTTAAGGAACTGGGTCCCCAGTCTAGAAACCTTTCAGTTTTGTAGTTTCGATACTCTTTTGGTATAGCATCATGCTTTAAAAGTTTGTTTCACATAAAGTTCTTTGAATGAGTGCATGAACTTATATATACATATATGTGTATATGCATACATACACACACACACTATGATAATGCAATTCTTGGAGAGCGAGTGGGGGACAGATGGAGTCAGGGTATCCTTGGCTTGCAAAGTGATAGGCTCTCACTTACCTTCATTAAGATGCTGATTGCACAGGCCATGCCAACAGCACCGACCCCCACAACTGTGATCTTATTCTGGGGCACATGCTCTTCCTTAAGGAGATTGTGAATCAGCTGATCCTTGAGACTGGCCATCTTGGGTTTAGAACCTGAAGGAATCTACAGGGGGAAAACATGCAATGTCATTCGCGTCCTTCTTTAACACTTAACAACCAAACACCGTTCCGAAAAGTTGCTTTTGCTTCCTTTTAGGGTGCTTGCCACTAAAAAAAAAAAAAAAAAAATCACAAGAAATGACTGAAAGAGGGGAGGGGAAAACCTAAAGGTAGGTAAAGGAGAGCTGAAAAGCCTAATACCAGGGTCTGGTCTGAGGAGGTCTTGGTGTAAAGTTCCTCACCTTGGCGTGGAAAAATAATATGGACGTGTGCGTATAAGTACAGCCTCCAGAGGGCTCACCCATCTTGACTTATTAACTCCAAACGGAGCTGGCTTTTCCTTAAACAAGATGACCGTGACTTCTCCCGTCACCAGGACTCGTGCCAAGCCCTTAAGGACCACAGGTCCCGCTCTACTCCAGCCAGCAGGACTCCTGCCACAAGCCCCGCCAAGGACCACGGTTACAGGCTTTTAACGGCCACACGGGCTACTCAGAACTCGTGTGAGCCCTGCTCGTGTGCGGCTCTAGCCCTGTCTCCCTCTTCCCACCCCCGCCCCCGGAGCAGCGGAGGCTCCTAACCGTCCAGTGCGCAGGACCCGCGGACTTTACGCCCCGCCCAGATCCGGAAGATTAGCAGCAGCCCCTTCCCCCGCCCACGTACCCAGCCACTAATCTTGTGCGCAAGCGCATTCCAGATTGCTGGGCGGAGGCCAGAGGAGGGTGCTTAGTGGCAGCTACCTAAGGAGAGAGGGGTCCCAGCCCCGACAGCCCCACAGACACTTCCGAAGCCCCGCCTGTAAGCAGACGTGATGAGCCACAAGCCTGCTCTGTGGGTCAGTGCGAGGTTGGAATCAGGCTTTAGATTTACGTGGTTCTCCCAAGCACACTTGAACAACGTGAAGCCCGGCTGGCAGCCTCCCGGCCTGTAGTGCTGCCATAGCCAGATTTTAAATCGTGATACTAGGAACCAGGGGCTGTTAACCAACCCACAGGGAGGCACCTTGGGTGACTTCTGGCCGTGGTCCTTGTTGCAAAGGCATGAGGCCCGGTATGAGAAAATTTTGTTACTACAGAAAGGGCAGCAGTAGCTGCAGAAAGCTGAAGCCTGGAGCCCTAAAGTTAATAAAGTTCCACTTGGGGGAACCCTCGAATTCCAGAGCCGAGAAGGGGGGGGCCCTCGAATTGCTTTTGCTTCCTTTTAGGGTGCTTGCCACTAAAAAAAAAAAAAAAAAATCACAAGAAATGACTGAAAGAGGGGAGGGGAAAACCTAAAGGTAGGTAAAGGAGAGCTGAAAAGCCTAATACCAGGGTCTGGTCTGAGGAGGTCTTGGTGTAAAGTTCCTCACCTTGGCGTGGAAAAATAATATGGACGTGTGCGTATAAGTACAGCCTCCAGAGGGCTCACCCATCTTGACTTATTAACTCCAAACGGAGCTGGCTTTTCCTTAAACAAGATGACCGTGACTTCTCCCGTCACCAGGACTCGTGCCAAGCCCTTAAGGACCACAGGTCCCGCTCTACTCCAGCCAGCAGGACTCCTGCCACAAGCCCCGCCAAGGACCACGGTTACAGGCTTTTAACGGCCACACGGGCTACTCAGAACTCGTGTGAGCCCTGCTCGTGTGCGGCTCTAGCCCTGTCTCCCTCTTCCCACCCCCGCCCCCGGAGCAGCGGAGGCTCCTAACCGTCCAGTGCGCAGGACCCGCGGACTTTACGCCCCGCCCAGATCCGGAAGATTAGCAGCAGCCCCTTCCCCCGCCCACGTACCCAGCCACTAATCTTGTGCGCAAGCGCATTCCAGATTGCTGGGCGGAGGCCAGAGGAGGGTGCTTAGTGGCAGCTACCTAAGGAGAGAGGGGTCCCAGCCCCGACAGCCCCACAGACACTTCCGAAGCCCCGCCTGTAAGCAGACGTGATGAGCCACAAGCCTGCTCTGTGGGTCAGTGCGAGGTTGGAATCAGGCTTTAGATTTACGTGGTTCTCCCAAGCACACTTGAACAACGTGAAGCCCGGCTGGCAGCCTCCCGGCCTGTAGTGCTGCCATAGCCAGATTTTAAATCGTGATACTAGGAACCAGGGGCTGTTAACCAACCCACAGGGAGGCACCTTGGGTGACTTCTGGCCGTGGTCCTTGTTGCAAAGGCATGAGGCCCGGTATGAGAAAATTTTGTTACTACAGAAAGGGCAGCAGTAGCTGCAGAAAGCTGAAGCCTGGAGCCCTAAAGTTAATAAAGTTCCACTTGGGGGAACCCTCGAATTCCAGAGCCGAGAAGGGGTGGGGGGCGGGTGGCTTCGACTCTGCACTGAATTCACTGGAGATTTTCATAGATTGCATCCCAAAAGCACTTAGTCTGATCTTGACACTCCTCCAAAGGGCAAAAATACCTGAGAGGACTTCCAGGCAGGCAGCCCGGAGTCACCGAGCTGGAATCGAGTCTCTCCTTACAAATCACTGCTATTTCTAGACAGTCTTGATAGGTTTCTGCAGGCTGGCAGGGGGAAGGGAGTTCGTTCTGCAGACATCTCCTGATTTCCACCAAGACCTAAGCTCTGGGCTCCAGCGCTCCCTTCAAAGTGAGGATAAGGATGGGAGTGGAGGAGCCCTAAAGAAAAAAGGCTTACCCCCAGCTCTGCCGGTGACCTTAGAGATATCCTCATCAGCCTTAGGATTGTTTCCCCGTTAAAAGGAGAGAAAGGGACCAGATGATCTCCTCTGATTATACTGAGACGCGGGCGAGTTGGTACTCTTCCTGCTTCCTATTTGCATGCACCACTTACAGCTCAGCGACCGAGACAGCCGCAGTTTGCTTAACAAAAGTAGTTTGCGCAAAGAGCGCCCCATAATCCGCAGGCAGCGGCTACCCCAAGGAGCCCGCTGGGATGAAAAGGCGACCCAAGCGGCACCCAACGAGTTTCCGGCTTCCAGGAACCCGCCCCAGGTTGCTAAGATTTCTTCGGTTCCATGGGCTCCGGGAACCTCACTGCGAGCTCTGAGCGGTTTGCTCATTTCGAGCCCGGGGAGGTATGCTCCCTTCCCTACCAGATCAGTCGCCTCCTAATCCTTCTGCATCCACCCGAACCTTCGACCCCAAATTAGGTGCGCCCACCTCCTTGGTTCCCCAGCCCGGCTAAAGGTCACCGTGCCCACTTGGAGCAGAAGCGGGGTTCAGCCGGCCCCCGAGACCATCGGTAGCGTGGGCCACCGCCCAGGTCTAGGGCTTATGCCTCTGGGCAGCAGCGCCTACCGCTCCCAAGGGCGGGGACCCTTCGCGGGCAGCGCTGGGCCAGCGAAGCCCGAAGCAATTCGCTCTCCCCCTCGGGCGCAGAGCGCGCCGGGCCGGACCATACCGGGAGTGCACGTCGAGCCGGCGGACGTCGGAGGCGCTCGGCGTTAGGTCCGGACTTGGCGGCGGCGGCTCCAAGACTCAGAGTGGGGCGCGGGAGGGGCCTTAAATGGAACCGCGAGGCTGACGTCAAGGGGGAGCCGGGCGGACGTGCGAGAACCCACGTGTGCTTTGGGCTGGGGGCGGGCTCCCAGCCGGGCGGCGCGCGCAGCCGGGGGACCCGCAGGCGGACCGGCCCCTGTGTGCCGCGACCTCAGGAGGACTGCCCAGAGCCACGCTACCTCCAGCAGAAAAATCCGGGCCAGAGCCATAGACCGGGCCCAAGCCGGCCGTCAATTTCCTCTTCCATAAAGTGTGGAAGTTACTCTCAAGGAAGGCTCGGCCTCAGTTTTTGCCGCTGTTGCTCACTGCCCACTTCTAGCACGCGGCAGACACTCGATATTTTTGAAAGAAATAAAATGCCTAACACAGCGTCAGTTTACTTACCTAAGTCGAGTGGTTTCCAAAACATGACCCTGCCTGTCCCCTTACGGCTAAACCTTCCAAGTCTCGCAATGCAAAGTTAAAACCTCAGCCTCCGGATTGCACACCCTGCTGCCCTGTGCCCCAGTCACGCCCCAAAACAGTCTGCGCCTTTTGTTTGTTTTTTGTTTATAACATATCATATTTTTTACCTGCACGCCTTGGTTCACCCTGGTTCCTGGCCGGCCTTCTGCCATCTCTTTCAGCTGTACCCACTTTCTGGCCCTCCCTCCTGCCCCCCAGCTCCCACCCCCACAGAGTTGGTACCCCGCTCCTCTCTGCTTCCACCGCACCAGTTTGTGCATCCTTCAAACCGCTTTGCAGTAGAGGTGTGTGCGCCTCTGCTCTCCTACCTGTCCGTGAATCTCTTAAGGCCGTAGGTGGGTCCACTCTCTGCTTGCACCTGGGGCACCGATTTAGCCGCCAGCTGTGAAAAAAATCCTTAATCGTGGGTTCCTTGGTTTTGAAGGGAAGGCTCTAACCTTAGCTCCAGAAAACAGGGCAGCTTTTTAGCACATCCTAACAGGTTTCCCGGGTTTTCTAGGTGGCTTAGTGGTATAGAATCTGCCTGCCAGTGCAGGAGACACAGATTCGATCCCTGGGTCGGGAATATCCCCTGGAGAAGGAAATGGCAACCCACTCCAGTATTCTTGCCTGGCAAATACCATAGATAAGAGGAGGCCAGTTATAATCCATGGGGTCTCAAGAGTCGAACTCGACTTAGCCACTAAACAACAACAGCGTTCCCATCACTCCAGGAGGCTCAGAAGTCTAGGTTGTCTCCCCAGATGCACGGCTGGAGGTGCTGAGGGCCTGCCACAGGTTCCCCAGGGTTCCTCTGAGCAGGGAAGATTGCAACAGTGTCTGTGCTTCTCAGTCTTTGCAACAATGTCTTAAGGACTCCGGCCAGTCTAGTTTTCCTTATAAAGTGTGGAAGTTACTCTCAAGGAAGGCTCGGCCTCAGTTTTTGCCGCTGTTGCTCACTGCCCACTTCTAGCACGCGGCAGACACTCGATATTTTTGAAAGAAATAAAATGCCTAACACAGCGTCAGTTTACTTACCTAAGTCGAGTGGTTTCCAAAACATGACCCTGCCTGTCCCCTTACGGCTAAACCTTCCAAGTCTCGCAATGCAAAGTTAAAACCTCAGCCTCCGGATTGCACACCCTGCTGCCCTGTGCCCCAGTCACGCCCCAAAACAGTCTGCGCCTTTTGTTTGTTTTTTGTTTATAACATATCATATTTTTTACCTGCACGCCTTGGTTCACCCTGGTTCCTGGCCGGCCTTCTGCCATCTCTTTCAGCTGTACCCACTTTCTGGCCCTCCCTCCTGCCCCCCAGCTCCCACCCCCACAGAGTTGGTACCCCGCTCCTCTCTGCTTCCACCGCACCAGTTTGTGCATCCTTCAAACCGCTTTGCAGTAGAGGTGTGTGCGCCTCTGCTCTCCTACCTGTCCGTGAATCTCTTAAGGCCGTAGGTGGGTCCACTCTCTGCTTGCACCTGGGGCACCGATTTAGCCGCCAGCTGTGAAAAAAATCCTTAATCGTGGGTTCCTTGGTTTTGAAGGGAAGGCTCTAACCTTAGCTCCAGAAAACAGGGCAGCTTTTTAGCACATCCTAACAGGTTTCCCGGGTTTTCTAGGTGGCTTAGTGGTATAGAATCTGCCTGCCAGTGCAGGAGACACAGATTCGATCCCTGGGTCGGGAATATCCCCTGGAGAAGGAAATGGCAACCCACTCCAGTATTCTTGCCTGGCAAATACCATAGATAAGAGGAGGCCAGTTATAATCCATGGGGTCTCAAGAGTCGAACTCGACTTAGCCACTAAACAACAACAGCGTTCCCATCACTCCAGGAGGCTCAGAAGTCTAGGTTGTCTCCCCAGATGCACGGCTGGAGGTGCTGAGGGCCTGCCACAGGTTCCCCAGGGTTCCTCTGAGCAGGGAAGATTGCAACAGTGTCTGTGGTTCTCAGTCTTTGCAACAATGTCCTCATTCAGCCAGGGCTGGGCCCCTGCCTTCCTAACAGTGCAACCACAGTGGTCAGGAGGAGGAGGCAGAGTGGGGAGAGCAGAAGTAGACTTCAACAGGAGGCTTTTGGGACGACCTCTGAAGATAATTGAGGCAGAAAGCTTGCCGACCTCTCAATTGAGGCACCTAACAGCAGCTCATTCCAAGCACAGTTTCCTTCTTTTTCTGTAGAAGAGAAGCTTCTATTTAACTCTACAAATATGAATCAAACAAATACTGTTTACTTAGCACCTCCAGTGTGTCGGGCAGCAAGCTAGACCATCCCCATACTCATCTTCACTTTAATTCTTTGCAGTAGGCATAATTATCACCAATTTCCAGATGAAAAAAACTGAGGCGCAGAGATTATGGGCTTTGCCGAAGTCCCACAGCTAATAATTGATTTCAGCTGGTATTTTAATCCAGGCTGATGACACCAGACTGTGAGTTTTTTTTCTCTACAGAATGTTATTTCGCCCCTTCCCCCTTCCCCCACCCCACTTCCACAAAGGTTAAGAAATTATGTAGGAGGCCCAAGCCAGTCCCAGGTTCAGGTTCAGAAAGTTCTGTTTTCAGTGAGAGACAGTGGGTGCCAGTGGGTGTCTCTGCCGTCTGCTTGAGCTGAGACCTCCGTCTCCGCATCCTCAGGCTGAGACACCATTGACACTCTGCTTCTCAGGCCTTTGGCTGGGACTGGAATGTATACCACCTGCTTTCCGAGGTCTCCGGCTTGCAGACAGCAGATCGTGGGACTTCTCAGCCTCCATAATCGCATGAGCCAGTTCTTTAGAATACCTCTCATTTCATATATAAATATTCTTTCTCTGGAGAACCCTGACTAATACAGAATCCTGAGTAATGCTGTGCAAAAGGAGAAATCTCTGTACTAAAGCCAAAGCTAAGGGCGGGGCAGGAAACTGTTTCAGAAGGCAGAATAGACTTCTCACCCTGACAAAGTGATTTTTTGGGGGGAGGCGGGGGAAATATCTTTAAACGGGAAAATCTCACAAAGAGGTTTGATCACGGGAGAGGCTGGTTATTCAGCAGAGAATGAGTACTGTTCAGCACCCAATCTAAGATTTTCCTAAAGTGACTGTGGCCAGAGAATGGTGTCTACCAACACACACATCATTCCTTCATCCAGTAAGTATTTATTATCTTCTTCCTCAAGAGCATTTAGTGGCCCCTCCGTCAATGGCCTCCAGAATAAAATCCAAATTCCTTGAAAAGGCACAGTAGGCTTTCTAAGGTCCAATACCCGCATCCCCTCGCTGGCCTTATCTACTGTTTTCCTTCATGTCCGTCCCAAGGATACTTACCACCTTCCCTAAGTATGCCACCCACTTCCACCTAGGCAGTTCCTTCAGCCTGCATGATCCCCCTTGCCAGCACCCCTGCCCAGCCAAGTCCCACACCTCCCTCAGTCAAGTACTATTCCTTCGACTTTATGTTAAATTATTTCTTATTACTGTACGTCTATTTCTTTCACTAGACTGTAAGCTCCTAATGGATAGAAACGTTCTCATTCATCTGTCTCCATATCACCAACACTTCCGTGTTTAATAAATACATTTCAAATTATGTGCCTGCTATAGAAAGTGCTTCATTCTAGGTGCTGGGGATATAAAGGTGAAGAAGACAAATGTGCAAGCCTTCAAAAGCATCCCCCTCTAGAGTTAAAGTGCAAAGGAAAATGGAGCCCTGATACAAAAGAGAAAAAATAGTGCTCTAGCATTCAGACAAGACAGAGGTCTTTTGGCCAGGATACCTGTGAAGACTTCCAGAAAGAGGTAGGATCTGAGCTCAGCCTAAA
The DNA here is from genome assembly GCA_022376925.1 of Tragulus kanchil. Classification (NCBI taxonomy): domain Eukaryota; kingdom Metazoa; phylum Chordata; class Mammalia; order Artiodactyla; family Tragulidae; genus Tragulus; species Tragulus kanchil. The sequence continues at coordinate 64,488,245 of JAIOJX010000006.1, read as the reverse complement.
AAAAGAGAGACTTGAATTGATGAAGATCAGGTGTTGAGAAAGCAGAAAACAAATGCCTGGAAGCCAGAAGTTCAAGGTATGTCTGGTGAATCTTTAGCTTTAAATGCCAGGCTAAGAGATTTGGAGGTTTGCTTTTTGGTAGTCACTAGAAGTCACTGAAGTCTGGGACTAGCGGGGGAGAAAGGGTGAAAGCGTGCTGGTTGAGGGTCCTGAACAAGGACGTGGTTGCATGCACACAACAGAAAGCTCAGGACACATACAACTCCAACCACTGCTGGATGAAATAGTTCCTTCTCTGACACGTTGTGCACGTCCCCGCAGCACCGCCTGAACACCCACGGACAGCCTGACCTTTTTTTCACCTTTTTCATGGGAGCACAGCAGATGGCTTTCCTGAGTTGCAGGGTTCAAGGTGTAGAGAGTCTTATTGGTCTCCATCTCTGACAGGCCGGGGCTGCTGTGTATGGGCCAAAGCCAAAGCTCCCTCTCTCTGGGAAGAGAGCAGATGCCTCCCCTGGGAGGTTGCTTCATGTCCTCCTCCCAACCCCATCAGTCTCTCTCATGATGGAAGCGGAGGCTGAAGACTCCACCCTGACTCCTGGAATACTCCTGGGGGCCATGTCTTCTGGTGCCCTGATGTCTCCCTACTCCCAGCTCCTTCTTCTCCCCTCCTTCAAGCTGGGCTCATCCTCAGCACTAGATGCTGCCTCTATTTCTCTTTTTGACTTAGATCGTCATTCCCTCCTGAATGACTTGGCCTCCTAATAGAATTCCCTCAGAAATTCCAGATACCCTTTGCTGTATCCTGAACACTTGTGTCCCACCAAAGTCATACGTGAACCTAATCCCCAATATACTAGTACTGAGAAGTGGGGCTGTGAGGAGGTGATTAAGTCATGAAGGTAGAGACTTAGTGAATGGAATTAGGGCCCTTACCAAGGAGACCCTAAGAACGCCATGTTTTCAGGGCCAATGGGTTTACTCTGCCATGGCCTACACTCTGTCTGTGGAGTGTGCTTTCTCTGAATCTGAGTAAATCCATTTCTTACCTAAAAAAAAATAAAATAAAGGAGACCCAAGAGAGATCCCTTGTCCCTTCTGCCATGTGAAGACACAGCACAAAGATTTCCATCTATGAACTTGAAAGCAGATCCTCACTAGAAACTTGCCAACATCTTGGTCTGGGGCTTCCAGTCTCCAGAACAGTCAGAAATAAGTTTCTGTGGTTTATAAGCCATTCAGTCTATGGTCTTTTGTTATAGCGGCCTGAACAAACTGAAGCGTTATTAGCCCTTTAGCCACTCTCTACCCCAAGAAAAAGATAAGACCTGTGCCGTTTTGTCGTCATCCTTCCCTGACAAGGAATTGTGGTTGTTCGACCCCATGGACTGCAGCACACCAGGCTCCTTTGTCCTCCACTCTCTCCTGGAGTTGGCTCAAATTCATATCAGTTGCCTCAGTAGTGCTATCTAACCATCTCATGCTCTTGCCTGGAGAACTCCATGGACAGTATGAAAAGGCAGGGAGTCAGGCTTCAAGATTTCCATTCCATTGATGGGTTCCAAGGCGAAGACTGTCACCAAAACATAAGTGGCTTCCACACTGAGACCTTCTGAAATCAGTGCTGCAGAGGGAGTCCCAGGACCTCTCCTAGCCGGCCAGTTCCCATTGTAACAGAGCATGTGCCTTATCTGATCATAGCCGGCCAGGGGGACAGGGTGGGAGGGGTGGCGGCGGGGGCAGATGGGGGGTACCTTGGGAAGCCCTGATAGTGTTTCCTGCTGTCAGGTCGGGCGGCAAGGATGGGACCATCATGGCTTAGCAAAGATGAATGAGTAGCCTGATAGAAAGGCAACACTGACCTGGGGTTCTCACTGGAGCTTTCATGAGCGTTGTGGGTGACATTCCCACTGTAATCTCAGCATCCCTGACTGTAAACAGAAGAGGGTCTCTCTCTTTCAGTTCAAACATCCAGGGAGGCTCTGAGCTAGGGAATTGAGCCTCCACACACACCTTCATGTTTACAGTTTTGCTCACGACTCAATGGCAAGATTGCTCCCTATTTTGGAGAGTCCTTAGGGCTGCTCTGGGGCTGGAGGCAGACATTCAAGGCCCCTAGCTCCACTCATGGCAACAGGAAATCCACACCTGACATTCTCTTGTCCCCATGTTATTTCTAAAATGAGATTCCAACATTCCTAAGGTGCTGGTGGGTATTGGGTTTGTTAATAAAAACAGTCTCACAGGACTTTGAAAGTGAATCACTGATAACAGGAACCCATTTTCTCTCTGATTTCTGGGTAGATATTTCAAACCTTTAAACCTCACCAAATGGAGAATTACATTCCAAAACGTACCTCAAAAAAGAAGGGCAATTTCCTCCAAAATTCCAAGAGGATCAAGCCAGTTGTAAATAGGAATGCAGCCAGGGAAGTGTATTGGTAATTTCCTGGGACTGGCTGAGGGAAATGAATGGAGGTCTTTTTAGCCGTGCAGCTGTGGACTGCAGGACACCCTCAGTGCCTGGGTCCTAGGTTTTTGTTTAGACTGGGGTACACAGGCACTCATTGAGCTACACCTTACAAAGCAGGTTCTCCCAGAGGAGACTCTCTGCCCTGTTATCTGAGCCTGCTCAGAGGACCCTGAGCTGAAAAGTTAGCCCACTTCATTTTCCTAGGATGGGTTCCAAGGAAGACTGTCACCAAAACATAAGTGGCTTCCACACTGAGACCTTCTGAAATCAGTGCTGCAGAGGGAGTCCCAGGACCTCTCCTAGCCGGCCAGTTCCCATTGTAACAGAGCATGTGCCTTATCTGATCATAGCCGGCCAGGGGGACAGGGTGGGAGGGGTGGCGGCGGGGGCAGATGGGGGGTACCTTGGGAAGCCCTGATAGTGTTTCCTGCTGTCAGGTCGGGCGGCAAGGATGGGACCATCATGGCTTAGCAAAGATGAATGAGTAGCCTGATAGAAAGGCAACACTGACCTGGGGTTCTCACTGGAGCTTTCATGAGCGTTGTGGGTGACATTCCCACTGTAATCTCAGCATCCCTGACTGTAAACAGAAGAGGGTCTCTCTCTTTCAGTTCAAACATCCAGGGAGGCTCTGAGCTAGGGAATTGAGCCTCCACACACACCTTCATGTTTACAGTTTTGCTCACGACTCAATGGCAAGATTGCTCCCTATTTTGGAGAGTCCTTAGGGCTGCTCTGGGGCTGGAGGCAGACATTCAAGGCCCCTAGCTCCACTCATGGCAACAGGAAATCCACACCTGACATTCTCTTGTCCCCATGTTATTTCTAAAATGAGATTCCAACATTCCTAAGGTGCTGGTGGGTATTGGGTTTGTTAATAAAAACAGTCTCACAGGACTTTGAAAGTGAATCACTGATAACAGGAACCCATCTCTCTCTCTGATTTCTGGGTAGATATTTCAAACCTTTAAACCTCACCAAATGGAGAATTACATTCCAAAACGTACCTCAAAAAAGAAGGGCAATTTCCTCCAAAATTCCAAGAGGATCAAGCCAGTTGTAAATAGGAATGCAGCCAGGGAAGTGTATTGGTAATTTCCTGGGACTGGCTGAGGGAAATGAATGGAGGTCTTTTTAGCCGTGCAGCTGTGGACTGCAGGACACCCTCAGTGCCTGGGTCCTAGGTTTTTGTTTAGACTGGGGTACACAGGCACTCATTGAGCTACACCTTACAAAGCAGGTTCTCCCAGAGGAGACTCTCTGCCCTGTTATCTGAGCCTGCTCAGAGGACCCTGAGCTGAAAAGTTAGCCCACTTCATTTTTCTAGGCTATAAGAAGGAAGCCTGGGATTGTGACGAGGGTTTACCTGGTGGCCTGCAATGTAGGAATCTGCCTACATTGCAGGAGACCCAGGTTCGATCCCTGAGTCAGGGAGATGCCCTGGAGAAGGGAATGGCACTCCATTCCAGTATTCTTGCCTAAAGAATCCCATGGACAGAGGAGCCTGGCGGGCTACAGTCCATGGGGCCACAAAGAGTTGGACACGACTGAGCAACTAACACACCTATTTGTGTTAAGAAGAATAAAAGAGTGCTTCTTTGAAACCCAGGGGGGACCAAAGGCTGTGACGGGTCCAGATGTGGAGAAGGCCTCCTTACAGCTGATTAAAACTCACTGGGTCCTTTTTTATGTGTAGCTTGTGGGGCGGAGGGGTGTGTGTGTGTCAGACCTTCATATCTATTCTCTGAAGGTTTTCCCCTCAACCAAGAGAGGAAAGCAGAACAAGAATTTTGACCTGGTTCACTGGCGAGACTGCCAGACCTCAAAAATGTCATGGCTCTAGGCCTTGTAGCTTGAAAGCAGTCAGGTGGATTTCAAATCCCTGCTCTAGTCTTTCTTCTCCTCCACTGCTCTGTGCCTCAGTATTTCCTGGGCTGACTCATAACCTGGAAGGCAGTTACCCCTTTGCTCCCTGAGTATCAAAGGGCAAATGTGATAAATCCTCCCCAAGGCCCCCCATCCAGGACTGCCAGAAGACAGCTCACCTGTCCCTGGGATGCTTCAGGGCCCTACCTCATAAGCCTCCCTCTTCTTAGGTCTCCATTATCCTTGCTGAGCCCACGTGTGCAGGGCCAAGCTCTGCCCTTTGCACAAACACACTTGCAGCGTCAGGCCGTCTTAAAGGACATGTTAACTGAGCTCATCCACCAGTTTTAGCCGCAGAAGAGACTGCAGGACACCCTCAGTGCCTGGGTCCTAGGCTTTTGTTTAGACTGGGGTACACAGGCACTCATTGAGCTACACCTTACAAAGCAGGTTCTCCCAGAGGAGACTCTCTGCCCTGTTATCTGAGCCTGCTCAGAGGACCCTGAGCTGAAAAGTTAGCCCACTTCATTTTTCTAGGCTATAAGAAGGAAGCCTGGGATTGTGACGAGGGTTTACCTGGTGGCCTGCAATGTAGGAATCTGCCTACATTGCAGGAGACCCAGGTTCGATCCCTGAGTCAGGGAGATGCCCTGGAGAAGGGAATGGCACTCCATTCCAGTATTCTTGCCTAAAGAATCCCATGGACAGAGGAGCCTGGCGGGCTACAGTCCATGGGGCCACAAAGAGTTGGACACGACTGAGCAACTAACACACCTATTTGTGTTAAGAAGAATAAAAGAGTGCTTCTTTGAAACCCAGGGGGGACCAAAGGCTGTGACGGGTCCAGATGTGGAGAAGGCCTCCTTACAGCTGATTAAAACTCACTGGGTCCTTTTTTATGTGTAGCTTGTGGGGCGGAGGGGTGTGTGTTTTCAGACCTTCATATCTATTCTCTGAAGGTTTTCCCCTCAACCAAGAGAGGAAAGCAGAACAAGAATTTTGACCTGGTTCACTGGCGAGACTGCCAGACCTCAAAAATGTCATGGCTCTAGGCCTTGTAGCTTGAAAGCAGTCAGGTGGATTTCAAATCCCTGCTCTAGTCTTTCTTCTCCTCCACTGCTCTGTGCCTCAGTATTTCCTGGGCTGACTCATAACCTGGAAGGCAGTTACCCCTTTGCTCCCTGAGTATCAAAGGGCAAATGTGATAAATCCTCCCCAAGGCCCCCCATCCAGGACTGCCAGAAGACAGCTCACCTGTCCCTGGGATGCTTCAGGGCCCTACCTCATAAGCCTCCCTCTTCTTAGGTCTCCATTATCCTTGCTGAGCCCACGTGTGTGCAGGGCCAAGCTCTGCCCTTTGCACAAACACACTTGCAGCGTCAGGCCGTCTTAAAGGACATGTTAACTGAGCTCATCCACCAGTTTTAGCCGCAGAAGAGATGAAAGCTTAGGAGAGGCCCTCTCAGCCTGGGCTCTCCTTTGCCCACTGAATCAGAGGGAGAGCAGCCCCTCACACACACTTCCCCTGCCAGCTCCTGTCAGCAATCCGACTGGCCTGCAGGGAAGCCCTCACTGTGCCCTGGGAAAGTAGCGCTGGGAGCAGGGAAGGGCAGGGAAGGGCAAGAAAGCACTCTTGACACTCTCCGTGTTTCAGAGTGGTGACTAAGAAACAGGAACCGTCTCACCAGTCTAGCACTGTCTCCTCTGCCCCAGACACTGTGGCCTTCTCTATCAGCCTGGGCTCTTTCCGGGCACTCTGGGTGTGGCTTCACTCCCAGCTGGACGTCTGGGGTTTTTCCACTGGAGCAGAGCCTCTTCCAACAGCCCTGACTTGGGACTGGCAGCCTGACAGAGAGAGCTTGCTCTGCAGGAGGCCACACCCAGCTATTAAAGTCCCAGGATTGGCAGGAGGCCATCTGAGTGGAGCAGGGCTCCCAGCCTCAGCCTCCTCTGCAGTCCTCTCAGTTGAATTCGTGATGTCACAGACCCTTCCCCCAGCTGAGCTCATTCTCAAGCAACCAAATGTCTCCTCCTCCTTTCCTAAGGGAGACTGTCTGTACGCCACAGATGGGCCCAAGCTGTGCCAGCATCTCCATGGTAACCAGGAGCCACAGCTTCCTGCCTTGGGCGATGATCCAGAGCCCTTGGCAGGGCTCCCCTGCAGACCCCAGAGGGACTGGCTGTTGCTGCGGGCCCATCACACTGTGCTGTCATCCCTGCCACTTAGGAACAGTCCAGGGAAGAAGCCCTCTGAGTTTTACTGGAAGACCTCTCAGGTCCAGTGGGAGTTCATTGAGAGAAGTCCTGGAACAGGGTGGGCTGCGAAGGCTCTTCACCCTCTCTCTCCCACATGGAATTGATTTCTCAGGGCAGATGTGGGGCTCTGGTGCTAAACCTTCTTTAGGGTAATGGGTGGAAGTTGACAGTTTCAGTGTGTTCGGTGCTTTAGAGTTTGCTCTCCCTGGCAGAGGGGTTGGTGGTGGTGCGGGAGATATTTGTAATGGATTAGGCAAGAATCCCAGATCCGTGCTACCCACATCAGATAAATGGGCCCAGAGGCAGTTGAGGACCTGGCAGGCTCTGAGCCAGGTGGAGGTTTATCCATGTGGAGTGAAAGCCTCCAGAGAGAGAGGGAGGGTGGAGTGGGAACCCTGGCTGTAAAGAACTGGGGAGGCCTCTTCCTAGAGATTCTGTTTCTAGGAGAAAACCAAATTAGAATGCAAAGTAGAACTGCTTCTGGTTCCACCGGCTTCTCCTCTCAGTCCTCTGCGCATCTCCAGCAGGGAACCTGAAATTCAGTCCTGAGGATACTGTACAGCTGTATAGGCGAGGTTCAAAGCCTTCTCTGCTTCCTGGGGAACTCCTTCTCCTGGTCTGTTTCTTTTCCCCAGTCTCAGAGGGGAGTTTGGTTTTTGCTCATCTTGTTCCTTGGGCTTTTGTAATGCAGAATCAATAGCTGGTTGGGGAAGATTTTGTGTGTGGACTGATACTGAAAAGAAGAATTTGGGTCTACAGCGTATTAATCTATATAATAAAGAGAAAGAGAAACTGTCTCGAGGGAATTTCAGAGGCAGTGAAGGTGGGAGATTGGAAGAGAGTTGCTCTAACTTTTGCTGACCAATGAGAGGAGATTTTAGAGGACAGAGAATTCTTGATCAACGCTGCCGTGGACATCACCGTCATCTCACCTTTCACTCTGCCAAAGGACACATCTGAGATTTCAGCTGTTTTGAAATTACTTGTGATTGCCAAATGGGGCTTCCTGGTCAGTGCTAGGACACCAAACCTAGTGGGCCTTGACTTTGTGAAGATTGTAATAATCACTCTCATGTATATGGAACATTTAATATGTATGTGCCCAGCAGTTCTTGCTGTTGTTGGTTAGGTGCTCAGTTGTGTCTGACTATTCTGTGACCTCATGGATTGTAGTCCCCTAGGTGCTTTTGTCCATGGGATTCTCCAGGCAAGAACACTGGAGTGAGTAGCCATTTCCTTCTCCAGGCATCTTCCAGACCAGGGACTGAACCGATGTCTTCTTCATTAGCAGCTGGATTCTTTAGTGCTGAGCCACCAGGAAAGCTCCCCAGTCCTCCTACTAAACCATCTAAATGCATGGTTTGATTTTATCTTCCTAGCTGCCCTGTGGAGTAGAGAACATCATTATTCCTATTATCTAGAAACAGAACTGAGTCTTAGGGCAGTTGAAGCACTTTCCCAAAGTCCCACAGCAGCCAGATGTGCTGTAGCCCGGCTTTGAACACATGATATCTGGGTGGCACCTGGGCAGGTTCTTTGCAGGAAGACCAGGTGCAGCTACTGTCCCTGTGGGGAGTCCCTCTCAGGAAATTGCTAGGCTGTGCTGAAGAGGGCTCTCTGTGGAAGTCGCAGCCTCTCGCAGACAATCAATCAAGTCGACAGGAGGCATCACTGTGTCGAGGCTGCTCCCTTGCGGCTCTGAATGGCAGGAATGTGCCGGGGGCTGATGTGATCCCTGGGAGGGTTCTTGTCGGCCTGCTTTCCTGACATTTTGTTTGTCCCGGGAGGTAGGTGGGCAGGGAACACAAAGCCCAGATTGACCCCATCTGAGGAGGGCCCTGTCTACCTTTCTGTCCAGGCTTTTCAGCAGACAGACATCCTCTGCAAGCTCCCAACACTTGGAGAGAGGCTCTTCACATCTGCTAAGGGACGTGGAAGGGCAGATGGGGCCTTCATCCACACGGCTTTCCTCTGCTGCGCTGAACTTACTGCCCTTCAGGAAGAGAGTCTCCGTAGGAGCCTCAGGTTTGGGAGTCAGTGGGTTCAAACCCTGGCCTGACTCCAACTGGACAAGTCACTTTCTCACCTTATGCATCTGTGAGATAGAAGAATTAGCAGTACCCACCTAATAGGCGTAAGGCAAACAAAGTGACTTGACACAAGGAAATTGCTCAATAAGCCGTATTCCTATCTCAGGAAATGAGCTGAGGAGAGAGGCGAGTTTGTGGTCACAGGTCTGACAGTTTGTTTTATCTGTTTGGGACTCTAATTGGTTCTGAGCATTCTTCTTGGCCCTGCACCCAGGCCCAGCCTGATCCTTGCCTCAGGTAAGGCTTGTCCAGAACCTGCCCATAAGGCCTGCCTTATCCAACCTTTTCTAAAACATGTCAATTCTTTATTATCTAGTACTGCAGTTGGTTGTATATGCAAGACTGAACTGGTCAGGGAGGGACTACATGTTTCCCTGGTTTTTGTGGCACACTTAGCTCATGATGTAAAGCACGTGATGGTTATTTCTGGCTACCCTACACTGGTCACGCTGCTTGGCCATTGCCACATAAGGCTGGCCTCTGCCCCTTGCATGGATTCAGAAAGGCAGCCCCTGCCCATGAGACCCTGGCCTCCCTTAGTTGTGTGTTTCTCACAGTTCGGAAAGACAGGCATCCGTGCAATGTCCACCCAGCATCAGGGTAAGGCCCTTGTCTCCAGGGGAAAGTCCTGCTGGTGTTTCTCTCTCGGGTCGCTCTTTGCTTTGGCCTCACACTGCTCTGGGTTTGACTTCTGGATCAGCACCTCACCATGAGAACTTGAGCAAATTACCACTTCTCATGGAGCTTCTGTAAAATGGGATAGTATCGCTTTCATAGGTTGTGAGATTTCAATGTAAAGTTTCCAGCACCTTGTAGGGACCCAATAAAAATGAGCTCTCTTTTCAATCCCTGGGGAACAATCTGGAATGTTGAACTGAAGACATCTCCCAGGAGTTTCCTTGGTGGCTTAGATGGTAAAGAATCAGGATACACAGGTTCAATCCCTGGGTTGGGAAGACGCAGCTGGAGAAGGAAATAGCAACCCACTCCAGTATTCTTGCCTGGAGAATTCCATGGATGGAGGAGGTTGGTGGGCTACAGTTCATTGGGCCACAAAGACATAAAGTCTGCTCTGTCGCAGACATGACTGAGCAACTAACACTAGGAAGCTCTCAAGAGCTCTAGTCTAAGGAGAGGCTGGCCCCCTGGAGCTGGGGGAGACCTTTGACCTCCTGCCTCCCCACCCACGCCGCCTCACCTGATCACCTGAGCAGGAACTGCTTCAGGGCGGTCCTGAGACAAGTGAGCGGCCTCCCTGAGGCTGGGAACTGGATAGCCCAGCTAACTGTCCCTTACCAGCCCCACCCACGTGCTCAGGCCGCATCTCACAGCTGCAGGAGCAGAGGTTCCAAGGAAGGGAGGTCTCTGGGGGCAGAAATGCAGCTCAAAGAGGGAGGCCACTTCTGCAGGCCTGCTTGACTCTTTTAGTTCCACACGCAACTCACACCTGGCTAACTCCAGTCCAGTTGGAAGGATTTCTACCCTCATTCCACAAAAACAAATAGTGAGATGCCCACAGAGGACAATCCTTAGTTTCCATTCCAACTGGGAGAAGAGCACAGGCCCCAGGGCTTTTTCCACATAAGGCTGGCCTCTGCCCCTTGCATGGATTCAGAAAGGCAGCCCTGCCCATGAGACCCTGGCCTCCCTTAGTTGTGTGTTTCTCACAGTTCGGAAAGACAGGCATCCGTGCAATGTCCACCCAGCATCAGGGTAAGGCCCTTGTCTCCAGGGGAAAGTCCTGCTGGTGTTTCTCTCTCGGGTCGCTCTTTGCTTTGGCCTCACACTGCTCTGGGTTTGACTTCTGGATCAGCACCTCACCATGAGAACTTGAGCAAATTACCACTTCTCATGGAGCTTCTGTAAAATGGGATAGTATCGCTTTCATAGGTTGTGAGATTTCAATGTAAAGTTTCCAGCACCTTGTAGGGACCCAATAAAAATGAGCTCTCTTTTCAATCCCTGGGGAACAATCTGGAATGTTGAACTGAAGACATCTCCCAGGAGTTTCCTTGGTGGCTTAGATGGTAAAGAATCAGGATACACAGGTTCAATCCCTGGGTTGGGAAGACGCGCTGGAGAAGGAAATAGCAACCCACTCCAGTATTCTTGCCTGGAGAATTCCATGGATGGAGGAGGTTGGTGGGCTACAGTTCATTGGGCCACAAAGACATAAAGTCTGCTCTGTCGCAGACATGACTGAGCAACTAACACTAGGAAGCTCTCAAGAGCTCTAGTCTAAGGAGAGGCTGGCCCCCTGGAGCTGGGGGAGACCTTTGACCTCCTGCCTCCCCACCCACGCCGCCTCACCTGATCACCTGAGCAGGAACTGCTTCAGGGCGGTCCTGAGACAAGTGAGCGGCCTCCCTGAGGCTGGGAACTGGATAGCCCAGCTAACTGTCCCTTACCAGCCCCACCCACGTGCTCAGGCCGCATCTCACAGCTGCAGGAGCAGAGGTTCCAAGGAAGGGAGGTCTCTGGGGGCAGAAATGCAGCTCAAAGAGGGAGGCCACTTCTGCAGGCCTGCTTGACTCTTTTAGTTCCCACACGCAACTCACACCTGGCTAACTCCAGTCCAGTTGGAAGGATTTCTACCCTCATTCCACAAAAACAAATAGTGAGATGCCCACAGAGGACAATCCTTAGTTTCCATTCCAACTGGGAGAAGAGCACAGGCCCCAGGGCTTTTTTGGAAAGAAATGTGCTTCTTAAGTCTCCTTTCTGAATCACGTAGCACTAACCAGTTGTAGCTGAGCAGCACTGGTGTTGAGCCAGTATCAGTCATTGTCACAGCGTTTGCCATTCGCAAATGGCACCTACACTAGCCTATTCAACATGCTTGTTTAAATTGACTATCTCACATAGCTTCATCCTTAGCAACTATATGCCTGACAGACCAGTTACATTTATTCTACAAAATATATATATAACTATACAATCAGAATTTTTTGAAATGCTCAGTCATTTGATCCTTGCTCAACCTCCTTGGGGGTGTGCTAACCACACCTTAGAACACACTAGGGTAGTGAACAACCTAGCCATGGGGTCATGGGACAAGGTCACACACACTGCGGGAGAGAGCAGGAGCTCCATAACTCGGGCTGTTCTATCACGAGGCCCTGAAGATTGCTACCAGGCCTTTGGATTGTGGACCAAGAATACCACTGGCCAAAGCAGTCAACAAAGGATGTTGTGGCCATCAAGTCATCAGCGACTGCAACCACACCCAATGGTGTTCCCTGAGCAGATGAAAAAGAACAGGATGCTGAGCTCAGATAGCTGAGGCGCCTGTCAAAGGAATAATTTTCTCAAGAATCTTGAATCTTCCCTTACAAAGTGCTAAATTCATTAGCTTCAGATGTTTGTTTTTTCTTTAAATAGCAGAAATCTTTTAGCGGTCAACTATTTGGTTTGATTTTTTGCAAAATTCCTGTGCATCCTGCCTCCTCCCTGACCTCTTCAGAATAGTCCTTCAGAGCTGAGATGTTGTCTCTTGGGCGTATGTCCTTAGTACGTCTGCTGAATAAAACATAATTCTCAGCTTTTTGGATGTGCTTCCGCCCAACCCTGATTTAATGCAATCATCTTACAGAGCCTCTAGCCATGAAATGCTGACCCTTCACCTTGACACTAGAATCAGACATCATCCAAATTCAGTAGTGGATCTCTGGTTAAACGTGGTGGGTTGAATTCATGTGTTTATCGTAGCTCCTTCCCCAGATCCCACTAAAGTAAAGGGAAAAAGATAATCACACAGAGACCAAGAGACTGGAAGAGGAGACTGCAGCAGAGGAGGTCTACCAACCACATTTCAGAAAGTCAAAATAAGTGTGACTAACACCAGAGGAAAAGTGCCCATGGAGGAGCAAGCTGGAGAAATGGAAGCTGATTCGCCTTGCGAAACACTAGACACGGGCTTGGGAATTGGTAGGAGTGCAGTGTGGGGCTGAAACAAGGGATATGAGGCAGTTAAACTCTGAGATTCCATCCCTACATTGCAGCAAAATGATCGCCTCCTGCCTCTACCCTCACTGAAAATAGGGGGGTTTATTTTCTGAGGAAATGGAATCAGGATGAGCCACAGTGGTGAGAGGTACTTGGTAAAGACAGATGTCCAAGAGAATGTCTGCAAATGAGCAGAGAAGCCCCCTTTTTAAGGCAAATTTCAGAGAGTCATTATTGGACTTACACTCCTGGATAGGGACACAGAGCTCCTTCTCTGGAAAGGTGAATGGCCTCAAAGAAACATTCCCCGAATACTGACTTTTGAGAGAATTGGGTGGCAAAGCAGCCTCCCCTGGTACCCTTCTGGAAGCCCTTTACAGCCCTTTGACAGACCTGCCTGTGCACACTGTGCTTCTAACCCACTTGAAAGCAACTTGCTCAAATATAAGGGCCATGACTGAGGGGTTTCAGAGTCTGTCTTTCAGAGTTTGAAGTAGCCATAGGTGTGTTAGAAGATACACTTTAAATAGCAGAAATCTTAGCGGTCAACTATTTGGTTTGATTTTGCAAAATTCCTGTGCATCCTGCCTCCTCCTGACCTCTTCAGAATAGTCCTTCAGAGCTGAGATGTTGTCTCTTGGGCGTATGTCCTTAGTACGTCTGCTGAATAAAACATAATTCTCAGCTTTTTGGATGTGCTTCCGCCCAACCCTGATTTAATGCAATCATCTTACAGAGCCTCTAGCCATGAAATGCTGACCCTTCACCTTGACACTAGAATCAGACATCATCCAAATTCAGTAGTGGATCTCTGGTTAAACGTGGTGGGTTGAATTCATGTGTTTATCGTAGCTCCTTCCCCAGATCCCACTAAAGTAAAGGGAAAAAGATAATCACACAGAGACCAAGAGACTGGAAGAGGAGACTGCAGCAGAGGAGGTCTACCAACCACATTTCAGAAAGTCAAAATAAGTGTGACTAACACCAGAGGAAAAGTGCCCATGGAGGAGCAAGCTGGAGAAATGGAAGCTGATTCGCCTTGCGAAACACTAGACACGGGCTTGGGAATTGGTAGGAGTGCAGTGTGGGGCTGAAACAAGGGATATGAGGCAGTTAAACTCTGAGATTCCATCCCTACATTGCAGCAAAATGATCGCCTCCTGCCTCTACCCTCACTGAAAATAGGGGGGTTTATTTTCTGAGGAAATGGAATCAGGATGAGCCACAGTGGTGAGAGGTACTTGGTAAAGACAGATGTCCAAGAGAATGTCTGCAAATGAGCAGAGAAGCCCCTTCTTAAGGCAAATTTCAGAGAGTCATTCTTGGACTTACACTCCTGGATAGGGACACAGAGCTCCTTCTCTGGAAAGGTGAATGGCCTCAAAGAAACATTCCCCGAATACTGACTTTTGAGAGAATTGGGTGGCAAAGCAGCCTCCCCTGGTACCCTTCTGGAAGCCCTTTACAGCCCTTTGACAGACCTGCCTGTGCACACTGTGCTTCTAACCCACTTGAAAGCAACTTGCTCAAATATAAGGGCCATGACTGAGGGGTTTCAGAGTCTGTCTTTCAGAGTTTGAAGTAGCCATAGGTGTGTTAGAAGATACAGCCCCCTGTGTGGGCCTGTGAGCTGGCTGTGTCCCTGAACTCCTGTCTTTCCTGGAAACTACTTCTTTCTGTCGCCTCATCAGGCCTGGGACTGGTAACTAGGATGCCACACTATAAGTTATGGTTTCGTGGTACTCTGTCTACACCTTGGGAAGCCATCCCTTTATTAATCTCTTCTAATTATCCAGTTTGAGGGTCCCATTTTCTTGCTAGGACCCTGACATGAAGCACCAAAGAACATTTACATAATCAAAATGTGAAAAGTGTTGATTACTAGAGAAACCTGTGAAATAATTATATTGAGAGGCTGGAGAAAGGGAAATGGGAATAATGATCTAAGAACACTAAATCCTTAATTGCCATAATAGTAGTGAGCATTGTGGTTATCAATATTCATTATAATTTATCATCAAGAAAACTGATAGAGAATGGTATAAGCTAAAGGAGTTGAAATTGATTCTTTTTTTTTTAAATGACAACTGTTATATAGTTCTTTGATAAACAGAAAAAGAACATGTACATTTTTTTGTTGATGTTAACTGTTCTTCAAATCATAAAAATAAGCTATCCCATGTTTGCTACTAGGCTTCATTACAATGACTTAATTACTAAAACATTTTAGATGACTGCATATTTTCAAGAATTAACACTACACTATAGATCTGATGGAAATATTTGACTGTGCTCAAAGTTTCCTGTTTAAAATGTCGATTTTGTTTGCTCTTTCAGTCAACAATGGTTTTCACGGCACTGATCCAGGGGACAGAGCAGGGAATAACAGAAAATTCCTGCTCTGAGAGCTTCCTTATAATGAGGGAAAACAGACAACAATTAGATAAAAGCCCAATAATTGGGCTTCCTTTGTAGCTCAGTGGTAAAGAGTTTGTCTGTCAATGCAGGAGACATGAGTTTGATCCCTGATCTGGGAAGATCCCACATGCTGCAGAGCAACTAAGCCCGTGAGCCACAGCTATTGAGCCTGTGCACCAGAGCCTCGGAGCTGCAACTATGGAGCCCATGACTGAGGGGTTTCAGAGTCTGTCTTTCAGAGTTTGAAGTAGCCATAGGTGTGTTAGAAGATACAGCCCCCTGTGTGGGCCTGTGAGCTGGCTGTGTCCCTGAACTCCTGTCTTTCCTGGAAACTACTTCTTTCTGTCGCCTCATCAGGCCTGGGACTGGTAACTAGGATGCCACACTATAAGTTATGGTTTCGTGGTACTCTGTCTACACCTTGGGAAGCCATCCCTTTATTAATCTCTTCTAATTATCCAGTTTGAGGGTCCCATTTTCTTGCTAGGACCCTGACATGAAGCACCAAAGAACATTTACATAATCAAAATGTGAAAAGTGTTGATTACTAGAGAAACCTGTGAAATAATTATATTGAGAGGCTGGAGAAAGGGAAATGGGAATAATGATCTAAGAACACTAAATCCTTAATTGCCATAATAGTAGTGAGCATTGTGGTTATCAATATTCATTATAATTTATCATCAAGAAAACTGATAGAGAATGGTATAAGCTAAAGGAGTTGAAATTGATTCTTTTTTTAAATGACAACTGTTATATAGTTCTTTGATAAACAGAAAAAGAACATGTACATTTTTTTGTTGATGTTAACTGTTCTTCAAATCATAAAAATAAGCTATCCCATGTTTGCTACTAGGCTTCATTACAATGACTTAATTACTAAAACATTTTAGATGACTGCATATTTTCAAGAATTAACACTACACTATAGATCTGATGGAAATATTTGACTGTGCTCAAAGTTTCCTGTTTAAAATGTCGATTTTGTTTGCTCTTTCAGTCAACAATGGTTTTCACGGCACTGATCCAGGGGACAGAGCAGGGAATAACAGAAAATTCCTGCTCTGAGAGCTTCCTTATAATGAGGGAAAACAGACAACAATTAGATAAAAGCCCAATAATTGGGCTTCCTTTGTAGCTCAGTGGTAAAGAGTTTGTCTGTCAATGCAGGAGACATGAGTTTGATCCCTGATCTGGGAAGATCCCACATGCTGCAGAGCAACTAAGCCCGTGAGCCACAGCTATTGAGCCTGTGCACCAGAGCCTCGGAGCTGCAACTATGGAGCCCATGTGCAGCAACTCCTGAAGTCCGTGTGCCCTAGAGCCTGAGTTCCACAGCAAGAGAAGTCACTGCAACAAGAAGCCTGCTCAGCTCAACTAGAGAGTAGCCCCTAGCCCCTGCAACTAGAGAAGAGCCTGTGGCAACAGTGAAGACCCAGAATAGCCAAAAATAAATAAATAAATACAAATTTAAAAGAAAACAATAATACAGAAAAAGATCATGCACCATGATCAGCGGGATTTATTTCAGGAAAGTGATTAATTCTCCAAAGAGGGAAGTTGATGGATATGATGTTTTAGAAGGTAGCTCTACTCACCACTACACAAGCACTGTTGCACGGTATCATGTTTTGGTATGTAACTTTTAGTGGTTTTGATTTTTTAAATTATGAGCATGAATAAATTTGAAAAAATTGATTTTTATAAAGTAAAATGTCAGGAGGAAACAGGATAGTGAAAATCTTTGAATTCTTCTGAGGATCTAGCACATAACGGATGCTTAGGCACCCAAAGCAGAGCTGGACCCTGGATGGTTCTCTCCTGGGGCTTCAGAGCCAAGCATCTGTCTGTCACTATACTTGAGGAAAATGAAGCCATCTGTGCTTGACGGTGTGTGGCCTGATACCAGGGTGGCGAGACAACACAAGGTGATTAGGGAGAGAGGGCAATAGTTCGCAGGTGCATAGATTTGCTTTGAGGAGTTGAGCCTGAATCTTAGCTCTCCACTCTCAAATAGAAGTCAGGGTTCTAAGAGAAGTCATTTCACCTCTCCAAGCCTCAGTTAAGTCCTGGGAGGGCACATCTTTTCCTGATCAGAGACTTTGTATGGTAGGGGCTGTAGAGTGATGCATACGAGCTTGATAAACAATGGAGTGGATCCTCAGCTATAAAGAGGAACACATTTGAGTCAATTCTAATAAGGTGGATGAACCTGGAGCCTATTACACAGAGTGAAGTCAGTCAGAAAAAGACCAATATTGTGTATTAACACAGATATATGAAATCTAGAAAGATGGTACTGATGATTCTGCTTGCGGGGCAGTAAAGGAGTCACAGGCATTTTGGACACAGTGGGGGAAGGAGGGGTTGGGACGATATGAGAGAACGGCATTGAAACGTATGTATACCATATGCAAAATAGACAGCCAGTGGGAGTTCAATGTACGATGCAGAGAACCCAGAGCCAATACTCTATGACAACCTAGAAGGGGTGAAAAGGGAGAGTGGTAGAAGGGGGTTCTAGAGGGAGGGGACATACGTACACCTATTACCAATTCATGTTGATGTATGGCAAAACCCATCAGAATATTGTAATTATCCTCTAATTTAAAAAATAAAATATAAAAAAATAGTTGAGTGAATCCTATGGATGAAGAAGGTTCACATACATGGCAAATATTTCGTAAACAGATCTAATAAACATTAATTTTTTTCTCTTACTCTCTGTCTCAGTTCCCTATCAATGTTGATATGAATCTGCTTTGAGCTGAAGTCTGAAAAAGGTACATAATAAATGCTACAAAGCACAGTTACTGAGTGCTTAATTTGTGCCCTGTAGAATGTATGTGCCTTGTATATGTATATTTCTTAATTTATTCAGCTTTCAGTCTGCAAGTACTCTTACCACGTCCATGCTACATGTGAGGACCCTGAGGCCTGGGCAGTGAAGAAGTGGTATAAGTAGCACCCAGCGGGGCTGGGATTTGAACCCCAGCAGCTCAGCTGTAAACATGAGCACTTGCTCATTTACTAGGCTGTTACTAACCTATTCCTGTAGCCTAGAAAATGCATCACTATTAGGTTTTTAAGGAAATGTCTTCTTGCCTAAGCAATACTTGTGACATGCAGCTATCCAGACAACAAATCACGTTTGGGCCTGGGGAAGTGTTCACTGAAGCCCGTTAGTGACCAAGTTTTGAAGAAGAATCCGTTTGCCTATTTTATGAAGTTTCAAGGTTCCTCTCCGATTAATTCAGCAAGTCTTCCTTTCTTTTGATCCTAACCTCTTCTTAAAAAAGACAGTTTTATGTACTAATGTATTTGGCTGTGCTGGGTCTCGGTTGCTGCAGGGACTTTCTCCGGTTATGGGGAGCAGAGGCTACTCCCTAATTCTGGTTTGAGGGCTTCTCATTGTGGCGGCTTTCTCTCGTTTCAGAGCACAGGCTCTGGAGTGCTGACTCAGTGGTTATGACACACGAACCTGGTTGCTCTGCAGTATACGGGACCTTCCCAGATCAGGAATTGAAGCCATGTCTCCTGCATGGGCAGGCTGATTCTTTGAGTCACCAGGGGAGCCCTCAACCTCCTTTATCCAAAAACTTTAGTGATGTATAGTTGATTTACAGTGTTGTATTAGTTTCAGGTGTATAGCAACGTGAATCAGACACACAAATATCCACTTTTTTATATTCTTTTCCCATATAGGCCATGACAGAGTATCGAATATCGAGTTCTCTGTGGTATACAGTAGGTCCTAATTAGTGATCTATTTTATATAGTGTGTCTATGTCCATTCCAGCCTTCCTGTTTCTCACTCCTCTTGCTTATCTCCTGCTAACCATAAGTTTTCTTTTCTTTTCTTTTTTTTTTTTGTGTTTCTTTTTACATAGATTCCAACCTGTTTTTAAGAAAACAATTTAGCAAGTAGTTAAAAGGTAGTTAAGATGTGCTTCCTTTCCCATTCCTACTAATCAAAAAAAAAACCTTTCTTCCTTAAATATCACACATCAGATATGAAATGAAACATTCATTTAAAACAAATTTTGGATTCTGATTTATAGTATCCTTTAACCTACACTTGCCCTTTGATCTGTATTTCACATTTTAAATCCCAGAGAAGAACACAGGAACATCCTCTTCACGTTCTCAAGAGTGGAAAGAATTTATTGCATAAATACTGCAACTGAAGTGCGAAATCATAAGCATATATATGAAATTATAAGCAATTTCATATACATATATTAAAGTAATTTGAAGAAGTTAGGGCACCACAAAAAAGCGACTCTTAATAAATCTACTAAAGATACGCCATGAAAATTAGACTTGGCAGTTTGGGGGCAGGGTAAAAGTAGAAAACGCATCACCTCTATTGTTCTTTGAGGGAATTTTATTCCATTCAGGTTTCTAAACAATGAACTCAAGAAGATGCTGCCTCTCACTGTGTGGCTCCGTGAAACCCAGGTCAGCATTGAGGACAGCAGACACTCACCTGGCACGTGTCCTGTGTTGGACTCTGTCCCAAGTGTCTTGTATACACTGTTATCCTCACAGTAGCCCTATCAGTTAAGCGCCACTGTAACACTTTACAGAGGAAGAAGCTGACACACAGATTAAGTCACACAGCTAGTGAGTTACAGGGCTGGGTCCTGAACCCAACAGTGTGGGTTCAAAGTCTGTGTTCTGATGACTCTGCTCCCCTGTGTCTGCCACTGCTGAGGTGGCAGTCACTCTTGGGAGGGCCGGATATAACTACTTTTTCTCTGCTTACATCTGTGGGTCTTAGGGGACAAGAATCTGATTGCACAAGTAAAATTCTGAGGAACTTTAGTCTTCAGGCCAGACGTAGCCTGTTCTTCCGGATAACCAGGCACCAGAAATAGCACACTAATGGGTAAGACCAAAATTCACAAAATGTAGCTGATAGGAAGGGGACCGTGAGTGGCTTTTCTAAGGACACAAGCCCTGTTGTCAGGGTTTATCTTAAAGGGTATAAATGTGTTCACAGGTGTTTCTTTGCTAGAAAAATCTGATTGTATGTTAGAAAAATAATTTTAAGTGCAGGGAAAAATGTCTGGGAGAAAATACACCAAGCACTATCTTAAGAGAACAAGACTTAGGGATAAGGATATAGAAATATTTTCTGTATATAGTCAGTACTAATCAAACCTTAAAATATTATACTTTTGTAATAATTTAAAAATGGACATTAATGGTCAGTGATGTGTCACTTCCTTTTCACTGCTCTGTCCACCACTCAGCTACTTGAACCAGAGAAATATACATTTGAGTAAAAGAGGTCTTTGAATTCTAACACCTAGTGAACCTGAATTTGACACGAGGGGAAGGCAAATGCTCTCACGCCAAATGAGGGGTAAGTGCAGACATTTCTGTGTCTACAACTAGCTTATAGTTGGACCTTGTTTTTCAATCCAGTCTGACAATCTATCGTTTACTGTTGTCTGTTTTAATTGCTAGTGAGGTGTGTGCCAGGCTGCCCTGGTGGCTCAGACGAGTAAAGAATCCACCTGCAATGCAGGAGACTTGGGTTAGATCCCTGGGTTGGGGAGATCCCGTGGAGAAGGGAATGTCTACACACTCCAGTATTCTTATTTATTTATTTAGGGCCACTTCTATTGGTCTTTCATTTGTCTATTTTCATCCATCTTTGTTCTTTGGCCCGTGTGGGCCTCCCATCGCAGCGGTCTCTCTTGTTGCAGACCACCGGCTCTGGGCGCATGTGCTCCAGAGCTCTGGCTTGGTAATTGGACACATCGGTCCAACTGTTCTGCAGCATGTGAGATCTTCCCAGGCCAGGGATCGAACCAGCGCCCCTTACTGCAAGGCGGTGTCCTTACCAACTGGACCACCAGGGAAGCCTCACTCCAGTATTCTTGCATGGAGAATCCTATGGACAGAGGAGCCTGGCGGGCTACATTGCATGGAGTCACAAAGACTTAGCCAATGGACAAGGTGGGTTTAAGCCTATCATTTTGCTATTAGCCAGCCTTATCTTATGTTTCCACTTAAACCCACCTTTTAAGAGAATTTTTATATTTTGGTCACACACTGGGCTAATAGGATCTTGGTTCTCAGACCAGGGATTAAACCCTGGCAGTGAAAAGCCAAGTTTTAACCACTAGGCAGCCAGGGAATTCCCTTAACCTACTTCCGTTATCATCCATCCCAACAAACACACCAGGTTATCAGGTGGCCAGAGAGGGTATAGGTTTTTCATGCTGTATTGTTAAGAATGGGAAGAGCTGCACCTCTGGCTCTACCTCAACAGCTATGATTCCACATTTGTCATTTTAGGGATTCTGGGAAAGACTATAAAAAGTGGACCCTGAACTTGTTCCCCAAGGCTTTTCTGTGACATAAATACATACCCAGTCAAGGTTACGGACTACAAACCAAGTCTTACCATCCTTGAACCAAGTTCTAGGCACTGCTCCAGCTCTGGCTGATTTGACAGCTGAAAATAACTAAGATGCCCCCGGCCTCAGAAACTGGGAGAACAGCTGAGTCTTGAAGAAGCTAAACTGGGAAAGGGCAGAGGTAAATGCACTGAGGAATCCCATGCAAGTCCTGACACTGGAAACTGCAAATCTAAGTTTAGACCGGGCAACTTTCCATCCCAGGGCTACTGTGGCTCCAGACGATACTTGCACCAACAGGAAATCACTTTTTGGGGGTTAAGCCTCCACCTGGATGAGTGGGTTACCTCTCTAAGTTACGGATGTTGAAAACCCGGGCATCTTTGGTCTTCATTTGCATTTCTCCACTTTGTTCTTTGGCCCGTGTGGGCCTCCCATCGCAGCGGTCTCTCTTGTTGCAGACCACCGGCTCTGGGCGCATGTGCTCCAGAGCTCTGGCTTGGTAATTGGACACATCGGTCCAACTGTTCTGCAGCATGTGAGATCTTCCCAGGCCAGGGATCGAACCAGCGCCTTACTGCAAGGCGGTGTCCTTACCAACTGGACCACCAGGGAAGCCTCACTCCAGTATTCTTGCATGGAGAATCCTATGGACAGAGGAGCCTGGCGGGCTACATTGCATGGAGTCACAAAGACTTAGCCAATGGACAAGGTGGGTTTAAGCCTATCATTTTGCTATTAGCCAGCCTTATCTTATGTTTCCACTTAAACCCACCTTTTAAGAGAATTTTTATATTTTGGTCACACACTGGGCTAATAGGATCTTGGTTCTCAGACCAGGGATTAAACCCTGGCAGTGAAAAGCCAAGTTTTAACCACTAGGCAGCCAGGGAATTCCCTTAACCTACTTCCGTTATCATCCATCCCAACAAACACACCAGGTTATCAGGTGGCCAGAGAGGGTATGGGTTTTTTCATGCTGTATTGTTAAGAATGGGAAGAGCTGCACCTCTGGCTCTACCTCAACAGCTATGATTCCACATTTGTCATTTTAGGGATTCTGGGAAAGACTATAAAAAGTGGACCCTGAACTTGTTCCCCAAGGCTTTTCTGTGACATAAATACATACCCAGTCAAGGTTACGGACTACAAACCAAGTCTTACCATCCTTGAACCAAGTTCTAGGCACTGCTCCAGCTCTGGCTGATTTGACAGCTGAAAATAACTAAGATGCCCCCGGCCTCAGAAACTGGGAGAACAGCTGAGTCTTGAAGAAGCTAAACTGGGAAAGGGCAGAGGTAAATGCACTGAGGAATCCCATGCAAGTCCTGACACTGGAAACTGCAAATCTAAGTTTAGACCGGGCAACTTTCCATCCCAGGGCTACTGTGGCTCCAGACGATACTTGCACCAACAGGAAATCACTTTTTTGGGGGGTTAAGCCCTCCACCTGGATGAGTGGGTTACCTCTCTAAGTTACGGATGTTGAATCAACCTTCTGTTGTTCAGATTCAAACAGGTAACACAAGTGATCCTACTCATTTTGTAGTTCAAGTCCAAAGTTAAACCAACACTAATTTCTGTTTTCTAGGAGAAACTCCTCTGGGGCACAAGCCTTTCCTATGCTAGTATATTTTATAGCCCTTTGGGTTAATGGGCCCTGCTAAGCAGACCCCACAATGTTACTTGCCGTAAAAGCAGCACGCAATAGAACTGGAGGCAGGAATGACTGACAGGACAAAGGAAACACTGGGCCAACAGAAGCCTGGGCTGGGGAATATAAGCTTCCGATTTCACAATTATCTTATTTAATCTGAGTAACTGCTGGAGCTCAGCAGTTGAGGGGATGCTCTGCCACTTACAGGGGCCAATTACTTACTATCAAAACCCTGTCTAGGGCTTCCCTGGTGGTCCAGTGGGTAAGGACACCACCTTGCAGTGCAAGGGGCGCCGGTTCGATCCCTGGCCTGGGAAGATCCCACGTGCTGCGGAGCAGCTGGACTGATGTGTCCAATTACCGAGCCGGAGCTCTGGAGCGCATGCGCCCAGAGCCGGCGCTCTGTGACAACAGAGGCCACCGCGATGGTAGGCCCACATGGGCCAAAGAACAAAGATGGATGAAAATAGACAAATGAAAGACCAATAGAAGTAGCACGCCTGCTCCCCTCCCTCCCCACCCCCCCAAATAAACAAACAAACAAACAAAAAACCTATCTAAAGATGCTTGGCACAGTGCTGGTTTATCACCACTCTCAATCGCTGGTGGCTGCTCTCTTCCACCATGAAGAAGGTGGGGCCACAGGAGGCCTGAACAGTTGGCAAAGTTCATTCCGAAAGGCTTCTCAGAATCAAGTGTGTACTTCAAATTGAGAGCTACTTCTGGTGAAGTCTCCTGTAAATCCGTCAGTCCTTATGACGCTGAGTCACACAGCTTATGAAAGCCTTTCAGTTCCCTCCCATTTATCGACACTCCACTTAATTTGGACCTAATTTCTTGTCTGGATTGTTCCAGAGCCTTGTTGGTTTTGTGATCCCTAATTGCTGGACTTTTTAAATCTACAAACCAACCAACCCACCAACCAACCATTAATTCCCTCATAGAAACAACTTAATTACTTAAAAATGCTTATTTTTGACTGTACTTAGCCTTTGTTGCAGCATTTGGGATTTGTGTGTGTGTGTGTGTGTAGCATCCTGATCTTTAGTTGCAGCATAGGAATTCTGAGCTGCAGCATGTGAGATCTAGTTCTCTGATCAGGACTCAAACCTGAGCCCCCTGCACTGGGCTTTCAAAGTCTTGGCCATTGGACCACCAGGGAAGTCCCAAGGTCTAAATTCCTTACTTTGGCATACAAAACCCATTTGCCACCTGAATTAAACTGATTTTCTTTGGCCTCGCCACTTCCAACTTTCCAACCCAACACTGTTTCCCTGACTTACTGGGGTCTTTCAAAGCCTTCATACCTCCTCATGCCCTTCCTTGTTCAACCTTCAAGGCTGAGCTAAAATGTCAACTCTTTACTGAAGCCTGCCCAATTCCCCCAATGGTTTCTTCCTTCAGGTTTCATTATACTTTTCACTTACTCTTTGATAAAGAACTTAACAGGGCATTTTACTTTTTTAGGCCTTCCTTTCCCAACAGACATACTCTTCTATTTCAAACATATTTCTATCTGCTCCATTGCTATTGCTTATAAAGTAGTTGTAACAGTAATATATTTAAGTGACTTTGTAAAACTGGAACAGACTATCATTATACTGACCTGGAAGAGAAACACTAGGACTGAAGCAGAAGAGTGGGGAAAGATAACCAGCTCGTATAATGGTTTAAAAAACAATAAGCAGCCTTTGGGCAGCCCACCCAAGTAAGCACCACACATACGGAGCATCTACGAGATGTGCTGAGGTTAAAAGAGCCGCCTATAAAAAGTTTTACATTTTCCTCTAACTTTCAATACAAGACTTCTAAACTCTTGGATAAACAGTGAGTTGATCCTATTAGGAACAAAATATGGCAGGAATTCAAAAACACAAACCGTTAATTTTTTCCCTTGCATCTGGGCTTTCAGTCACTATGCAATGATTATAAACTTTGCCAACAGTCAGATACTGGATAAAAAGAGATATGAGAAACGTCTTTTATTTTTTTTCTAAAGAGGTGAAAATAAGATTTTATATTTCTCACTCATACGATTTTTAAACTCTTAAAAATGCAATTTCCTCTTTTCAAAGCACATGCCATCTTAAAAAAAAATCTGAGCAATGTACATTTGCACTCAACGAAAAACATGCAGCGCCATTGTCCTCTGACAAAATTCTGCATAAAAACCTCACACAACTTTCTGCAAATCTATCCCCTCTTTATCATTTAGGGATTCCAAGCCACAAATATTCAGTGCAATATTTATTGTCTCTTATTTCCGTAGGAAACACAGGATCATGGATGTCTTCTGACTACAACTGTTTTTGGATGGCTGAGCAACAGTCTCCCTCTGCTTTAGAATACTCTAACTTGCTGATGTAAGGTACAACTAGAGCCCAGCAAAATGCCCCAGTGGAAGATGGAGGAGTTTCTCTTTTGGCTGAGCTAAAATGTCAACTCTTTACTGAAGCCTGCCCAATTCCCCCAATGGTTTCTTCCTTCAGGTTTCATTATACTTTTCACTTACTCTTTGATAAAGAACTTAACAGGGCATTTTACTTTTTTAGGCCTTCCTTTCCCAACAGACATACTCTTCTATTTCAAACATATTTCTATCTGCTCCATTGCTATTGCTTATAAAGTAGTTGTAACAGTAATATATTTAAGTGACTTTGTAAAACTGGAACAGACTATCATTATACTGACCTGGAAGAGAAACACTAGGACTGAAGCAGAAGAGTGGGGAAAGATAACCAGCTCGTATAATGGTTTAAAAAACAATAAGCAGCCTTTGGGCAGCCCACCCAAGTAAGCACCACACATACGGAGCATCTACGAGATGTGCTGAGGTTAAAAGAGCCGCCTATAAAAAGTTTTACATTTTCCTCTAACTTTCAATACAAGACTTCTAAACTCTTGGATAAACAGTGAGTTGATCCTATTAGGAACAAAATATGGCAGGAATTCAAAAACACAAACCGTTAATTTTTTCCCTTGCATCTGGGCTTTCAGTCACTATGCAATGATTATAAACTTTGCCAACAGTCAGATACTGGATAAAAAGAGATATGAGAAACGTCTTTTATTTTTTTTCTAAAGAGGTGAAAATAAGATTTTATATTTCTCACTCATACGATTTTTAAACTCTTAAAAATGCAATTTCCTCTTTTCAAAGCACATGCCATCTTAAAAAAAAATCTGAGCAATGTACATTTGCACTCAACGAAAAACATGCAGCGCCATTGTCCTCTGACAAAATTCTGCATAAAAACCTCACACAACTTTCTGCAAATCTATCCCCTCTTTATCATTTAGGGATTCCAAGCCACAAATATTCAGTGCAATATTTATTGTCTCTTATTTCCGTAGGAAACACAGGATCATGGATGTCTTCTGACTACAACTGTTTTTGGATGGCTGAGCAACAGTCTCCCTCTGCTTTAGAATACTCTAACTTGCTGATGTAAGGTACAACTAGAGCCCAGCAAAACTTGAGCATCCAAGTGGAAGATGGAGGAGAAATACTTAAGGTGTACCCTGTGCCATAAACTTAGGAAGAAAATTTACACAGAAAACAAAACAAAACAAAGGAAAAAACCCTCAGATTTTATCAATGCACCCTTTTAAAAAGTGCTTTTTTTTTTTTTTTAAATTTCTGAAAGCAGCTCAATGTGGATCAAAAGCAGTTCCTGAGTAACTGCAGTAAACAGTGTCTTTTAAAAATGTATATATATGTATGTGTATACATATGTGTACATGTGTACACATATATTTGCAACTTAGCTCATTTTGGTTCTGCCTTAATTTACTTCCCCAGCTTTTAGTTTAATCACAGCTCCTTTCCTTTCAGTTCTCAATGTGCAAGTACAATAGCATCAGCTCCGAGAGTCGGTGTGGTGCAGATGTTTCTTGTCACTTCCTTGTGATGGCCTGCAAGTCTTTTAGGCCAGGTTTCCAGAGTCCCTGCAGGCCACGGTTCTCTCAGTCCCACAAGACCCGTGAGAGCTGCAGACACTTCATGTCTTCTTCATCAGACGCCGTGACTGCCATGTGTGGAGCTTGTTGTAGGCTGTCTGAAGCATCTCCTCTATGTGACTTACCAACTGAAAAAAGACACAGTAAGACACTTTAGCAACAATGGGGGTAAAGGCCGGGGACGCTAATGCTTCTGACTCAGGCCTGGTACATACTTCAGAGTGGAGTTGCCAAGCTCTTTATTAATTCCCCAGTGAGGTCACAAAAGCACACTGGGAAGGTATTATCAGATACATTTTCTATGGAAAGGTAAGAGGGATGGGGGAGGGTATATCAGAGGCTAGAAATCCACTGCTCTGCTGGGGCTTTATGTCTGCCTTATCATTATCCAGTCATAGGACACTAGGAAAGCCTGCGTTATAGGCCTGTTTTTTCTGGCAAATTAAAGAGGGGGACTAAATTGGTGATTTTGAGATTTAAACATTAGCTTTCTGAGTTAAGATTGAGAGGGGAGCATCCACACTATCTCAGAGAAAATCTGAAGAATGCCCGACTCCCCTGAGGATCCTGAGGCAGCAGATCTGGGATGAGACCCAGGAATCTTTTGATTTTCAAAAGTGTCTGTGCTTAGTTCCGCTGCACAGTCAAGTTTGGGAAGTACTTTTCTATGTTCTCTAGGTCTTTTCCAGCTCTAACACTTCAGGATTTCCACATAACTCAGTAGATTATACAAAAATCTAAATGGTCTCAAAGCTCCACACAAGTACTAGATCACACTTTAGGTCAGGACTATGTACCTAAGAACAAACAATTCTGACTAGAAAAACCTTTTGCCCTCATTGTAGACATACCTAGATGTCAACAGGACCATATTGATCTAAGCTGATAAGACTCCTGAGGTAGAATGTTTTTAGATTATTGGTTTCCTTGGAAGTGGACAGTGTAATTTACACAACTGGAAGTAAAATTTCTGTAGTCTGCAGGTCAATTTTGGCAGCATGGGGACAGAGACCAGTTGAAGGCCTAAATCCCTGAAGCACGCCAACAATTCAGATTCAATCTGAGGCAGAGTTAAAAACAAAATAAAACAAACCCTTATTTACCACATCTAGGGTGTGTGTGTGTATGTATAGGGGAGTTTTAAGTTATGTACTGCTGTTGCTACATCATTCACTCTGCTTGATGGGTCACAACGGCGCCACACCACAGCCTCCTGTACAGGAGGCCTCAGGATCCTTATCACAGTGCTCCAGGCAGTCACAACCAAGAAGGCCCATGGACTAAAACCTATCTGTCACCCATGCTCTGCTATGGGAAAACATGTCAAGTTTTTTTTCCTGATTAAAACTAATATGATTTGAGAAAAAAAATAGAATAGAATGTTTAGAATAAACATACAATAAACAATAAAACTTACTAAAAATATTACTGATGAAGATTTTTCAGCTTTCAATTGTGAAACTGTTTTTATTATCCTGCTTACTGAAACACTGAACTCTAAGCTTGTATATACTATTTTTTCCTAGCCATCTCTGGAAAACTTGCAGTACACACAGACACACCATCTTGTGTGGTTGCTCTAGCCTTTCATTAAAAACATTAGAAGTCCTGGGTGCAAGGCGACACTTCTCACTCACCGCCTCACCCACTGCCCTGCCCTGCTGTCCACCAGGGATGCTGAAGGCAGGCCACAACCGAGGAATTTTTCAGCTTACTCACATAGAACGGCAGTTCTGCCTTCCTTTGCATTGCTAGAATTATACGTATTACTCAGGTTTTCAAAACAAATATTTTTAGGAACATATATCTAGGTTGTAAATCTATTTTAAAAAAGCATGAAGATGACTACTACAAACGCCTGGTTGGATGCTGGCCTTGCTAAGTGTGAAGCAGTGTAGGCAAGTGGACAGGACACTCAGGGTACTGGCTCAATTTCTTACCATGCTGGGTGGGTACAGAGATACGTGCTTTACTGTTTAAAAAAAGCAACTGTAGTTTATATACTTCTGAATTATGAAATATTTTACAATTAAAAAACAGTATTCCCAGTGACAGAAAAAAATAACATATATACTCAATTATAGTAACAATTAATTGTTACTCAATTAACAAAGTTAATTTTATTACTTTACTAAACAGAGGGAAAAAATTGCTGCCTTACATTTGTGCTTAAATACTGTCTCCGAATTTTTTCTTGGAATGGGCAGAGCTTTGTAACTTGGAATCGTTCCAAATTACTTTTCATTTTCACTACCTAAAAAAGATGAGAGAAATAATGAATTGCAGACTCTCAAGAATCTATAGAAATCAAGGAAAAATACCATAAGGTTACTTTATTTCTTTTTTTAAGATTTACTGGCTCCACCAGGCAGAGAGAAGCAGTATTTACTTTATTTAGATTCTTTTAGTTCATAATTCCTATCCTTCCTAGTATTTTTTGGTACATGTGTAAAATGTGTATATGGAAAATACACAGTATATACTATCATAAAATTCCACTTGGTTTAATGTGAATATCTTTATGTCATCAAATATTAAGTCATCATTTAAAATGGATGTATTTTTAACCAGTCCCCTTCTTGTAGATGTGGACCATTTCTACACAGACAGTGGTAGAGAAACATCTCTATGGCTCAACAGTGGCATCATTTTTAATAATTTGCCAATATGGATCATTTCAAATTCTTTATTCTTTTGCAAATTATAGATGAAAATGGTGCTTTTCCTGTAGATTTAAAGATAATTTAAATCTATGAGATTTCTTATGTTTACTGGATCACTTACACTCTTTAGTGAACTATTAAAAGTCTTCTGCCTATTATTTTAAATATGGTATTTATCTTTTTCTGAAAGACTATTTTTGGGCCATACGCCAAGGCATGTGGAAGCTTGGTTCCCCAACCAGGAACTGAACCCGTGCTTCCTTGAAGTGTGAAGTCTTAACCACTGGACCACTGGGGATGTCCCTATTGTTTCTAGTAGTGATTTATAGAGTAAAGCTATTACAAATTTTTTTAAATTGAAGTACAGTAGACTTACAATATTGTACCAGTCTATGGTGTACAGCAAAGTGATTCAATTAAGTTTTAAGATGTACAATTATTAGATATGGAACTGATCTGGATCTAAAGTTTCTTTACAAAAGGTATCAATACCTATTCCATCAGGATGCTGTGAGGATTAAATGAAACAATACAGGCAAAGTAGTGTTTGGCACATGGTAAACATTCAATAGTTTTCCAACTTCAAGATAACACCTCACTAAACCACACTATCACAATAGCTGGCTATGTTTGGAATCAGTTCTAACCTTTTCTTCTAGGAATGGCGTATTAACAGGAAAGCAGGACCAGAAGTGCCGTAGAAGTTCCCCAACAGCCACATATAGGTGTTTCAATTCAGACTGAATATCATTTGGCACCATCTCTGCAGAAGAAAAAAAGGTCCACAGAAAAAGCTATTTTCCCACATGTGTAGCCTCTGAGAGAATGACCACTCCCAGAATAGATCTGAAAGTGCACTCTGCCAATGCTAAACCAGGATGTGCTCTTCTGAGGTAAGTTTGTGACTCTGTGGCTGACAGATCACAGAATTTAAATTCCCTTGGGATTTTGGAGGAATGGGGGCCAGTTGACATATGAATATCTTTATTTTTTCATCAAATATTAAGAAAAAGAAAACCATCCTTCTTGTAGATGTGGACCATTTCTACACAGACAGTGGTAGAGAAACATCTCTATGGCTCAACAGTGGCATCATTTTTAATAATTTGCCAATATGGATCATTTCAAATTCTTTATTCTTTTGCAAATTATAGATGAAAATGGTGCTTTTCCTGTAGATTTAAAGATAATTTAAATCTATGAGATTTCTTATGTTTACTGGATCACTTACACTCTTTAGTGAACTATTAAA
This sequence comes from Tragulus kanchil, assembly GCA_022376925.1. Taxonomy (NCBI): domain Eukaryota; kingdom Metazoa; phylum Chordata; class Mammalia; order Artiodactyla; family Tragulidae; genus Tragulus; species Tragulus kanchil. Next base: position 64,457,291 of record JAIOJX010000006.1, on the reverse strand, counting down.
AGTCTTCTGCCTATTATTTTAAATATGGTATTTATCTTTTTCTGAAAGACTATTTTTGGGCCATACGCCAAGGCATGTGGAAGCTTGGTTCCCCAACCAGGAACTGAACCCGTGCTTCCTTGAAGTGTGAAGTCTTAACCACTGGACCACTGGGGATGTCCCTATTGTTTCTAGTAGTGATTTATAGAGTAAAGCTATTACAAATTTTTTTAAATTGAAGTACAGTAGACTTACAATATTGTACCAGTCTATGGTGTACAGCAAAGTGATTCAATTAAGTTTTAAGATGTACAATTATTAGATATGGAACTGATCTGGATCTAAAGTTTCTTTACAAAAGGTATCAATACCTATTCCATCAGGATGCTGTGAGGATTAAATGAAACAATACAGGCAAAGTAGTGTTTGGCACATGGTAAACATTCAATAGTTTTCCAACTTCAAGATAACACCTCACTAAACCACACTATCACAATAGCTGGCTATGTTTGGAATCAGTTCTAACCTTTTCTTCTAGGAATGGCGTATTAACAGGAAAGCAGGACCAGAAGTGCCGTAGAAGTTCCCCAACAGCCACATATAGGTGTTTCAATTCAGACTGAATATCATTTGGCACCATCTCTGCAGAAGAAAAAAAGGTCCACAGAAAAAAAGCTATTTTCCCACATGTGTAGCCTCTGAGAGAATGACCACTCCCAGAATAGATCTGAAAGTGCACTCTGCCAATGCTAAACCAGGATGTGCTCTTCTGAGGTAAGTTTGTGACTCTGTGGCTGACAGATCACAGAATTTAAATTCCCTTGGGATTTTGGAGGAATGTGCAGGTTTTGCATAAGAGGTAAAAGAGGAAAGAAACCCTTTTAGTGTGACACAGCAATGTGCCATTGTCTGTAATATTAAAACATACTGAAACCTAAGTTCTTGTCTAGACAGTTTCAGAAATGTTCCAAAGGAAAACCAATACAACTTTAGCACTCTTCTCAAACTGCTCCCGAGAGCTGGCGTAGGTAACGGGTAGCAACGGGAGGCTAGCACGTACGGTTTATGGCTTGCTGTGTCCCTCCCTGCATCAGGGCTCCTCCAGGTGACAGGGCTGTGATGGTACTGCTGGCAGCGCTACTTGAAAGAACCTGGAATAAATTAGGAAAACATCTCAGTTCTATAGCAAAATGTCCACTCCTGTGTACACAAAAATGGATGTACAGCCACAATTTACAACCAGAGTGAACTACTTTCCATTTCCATAAGGCTAGAAATATAGTATGTGCAGAAACAGAATACCTGCCAATCTTCCAGGAATACTAGACAAGTTCACAGGTACCTCAAAATACACACCCTTTTGTCTAGTCAAGCTTCCCCGCCTTTTCTTTTTTTCTTCAATTTTGGCCTTTTTTATTGATTTTTTATTTATTTTCATCCACCTTTATTCTTTTTATTTATTTATTTATTTATTTATTTATTTATTTAGGACGGGGTCGGGTTGGGGAGGGAGGGGAGCGGGTGGGCCACTTCTAGTGGTCCTTCATTTCTCTGTTTTCATCTGTCTTTGTTCTCTGGTTCCTGTGGGCCTCCCAACGCGGTGGCGTCTGTCATTGCAGAGCGCCGGCTCTGGGCGCATGTGCTCCAGAGCTCCCGCTCGGTGATTGGACACATGGGTCCAGCTGCTCCGCGGCACGTGGGATCTTCCCAGGCCAGGGATTGAACCGGCGCCCCTTGCACTGCAAGGCGGTGTCCTTATCCACTGGACCACCAAGGGAAGCCCCACCTTTATTCTTAATTCCATGAGCAGAGGAGCCTACTGGCTATAGTCCATAGGGCTGCAAAGAGTCGGACATGACTGGAGCAATTCAGCATGCTCACCAAGGGATCTACTTTCAAAATCGGTCAGAATACGTGTACAACTTCTTGCAAATCTGTAATTATTTCAAGGTAAAAAGTAAAAAAAAAAAGGCACCCATATGTGATAATCACTACAAATACAGGCATGAATTCAGTGTCTGTTTATGAAAACAGAGAAAAGAGAAAAAATAAGTCACTACTGGGCATGTTGAGGACTGCTTTACAGAGGTAATGGAAGGTGAACTATCTTGAATTATTATTAGCTCCTAAACACAGAAAAAGGCAAAGTAACAAGACAGAAAGTATGAGCAAAACCACAGGAAACATGTAAACGTTATGATGGAAAAGCTCTGGGTAATTTACAGTGTGTTAGGCTGGAGTACAAGAGCTTGGTCAGGGGCTTCCCTGGTGGTCCAGTGGGTAAGGACACCGCCTTGCAGTGCAAGGGGCGCCGGTTCAATCCCTGGCCTGGGAAGATCCCACATGCCACGGAGCGGCTGGACTGATGTGTCCAATCACCGAGCTGGAGCTCTGGAGTGCGTGTGCCCAGAGTTGGTGCTCTGCGACAACAGAGACCACTGCGATGGGAGGCCCACACGGGCCAAAGAACAAAGATGGATGAAAATGGATAAATGAAAGACCAACAGAAGTGGCCTGCTCCCCCCACCAAAAAAAAACCCAAAACCAAAAAAACCAAACTCAACTGACATGCAGAAAATCTGAATAATAATAATTAAAAAAAACAAAAACAAAAACAAAACAAGAGCTTGGTCAGGTGGGGAAGCAAGTGGGGAAGATACGGCTGGACCTGGGACTGGAGATGGGGGTTAGGGCTGGTCTGTAGAGTTTGGCAAATAAGACAAGAACATCCAGACAGTTACTGTGGGTAGAAAAGGAGGGAGGTTTTTAAAGAGCAGTGATGTGTTCAGAATCATGTTTTTATCAAAATAACTTGCAGTGGCAGTGCTGAAAACCCGTCTTGTTTGTCTAAGGCAAGCTGATGGAGATAAAAAATCCTGAACTGACAGAACTTGTTCATCAACTGAAATATGTCTAAGGGCAGGCAAAAATAAAGAATATTTAGAGAGTGATGGCCAGAATTTTTACGGAAATCTGGAAGATTTTTCCAATAAAACTATAAATCGAAGAAAAAAAAATCAGCAACCACAAAACTCACTGTCTTACTTTTCATTACCATTTTATCTTCAGGCATGCCAAATATTTCTCTTTACGGCTTTGATTTTTTACAATTTATTAAGCAGAAATATGTCAAGTGAAGCATTAGTTTTACAAATTTCAACGTGCTCATAACACTGCAGAAGTTAACACTGCAGAAGTTAACTGTGGAAGTTAACAGAGAATTCTGTTTTCAAACAGTACTAGTCACCTACCTGAGTTAATCTGGGTGTATAAGCTTCCATTTCTTGTCTAATACTTTGAAAAGCTCTGGGTAATTTACAGTGTGTTAGGCTGGAGTACAAGAGCTTGGTCAGGGGCTTCCCTGGTGGTCCAGTGGGTAAGGACACCGCCTTGCAGTGCAAGGGGCGCCGGTTCAATCCCTGGCCTGGGAAGATCCCACATGCCACGGAGCGGCTGGACTGATGTGTCCAATCACCGAGCTGGAGCTCTGGAGTGCGTGTGCCCAGAGTTGGTGCTCTGCGACAACAGAGACCACTGCGATGGGAGGCCCACACGGGCCAAAGAACAAAGATGGATGAAAATGGATAAATGAAAGACCAACAGAAGTGGCCTGCTCCCCCCACCAAAAAAAAACCCAAAACCAAAAAAACCAAACTCAACTGACATGCAGAAAATCTGAATAATAATAATTAAAAAAAACAAAAACAAAAACAAAACAAGAGCTTGGTCAGGTGGGGAAGCAAGTGGGGAAGATACGGCTGGACCTGGGACTGGAGATGGGGGTTAGGGCTGGTCTGTAGAGTTTGGCAAATAAGACAAGAACATCCAGACAGTTACTGTGGGTAGAAAAGGAGGGAGGTTTTTAAAGAGCAGTGATGTGTTCAGAATCATGTTTTTATCAAAATAACTTGCAGTGGCAGTGCTGAAAACCCGTCTTGTTTGTCTAAGGCAAGCTGATGGAGATAAAAAATCCTGAACTGACAGAACTTGTTCATCAACTGAAATATGTCTAAGGGCAGGCAAAAATAAAGAATATTTAGAGAGTGATGGCCAGAATTTTTACGGAAATCTGGAAGATTTTTCCAATAAAACTATAAATCGAAGAAAAAAAAATCAGCAACCACAAAACTCACTGTCTTACTTTTCATTACCATTTTATCTTCAGGCATGCCAAATATTTCTCTTTACGGCTTTGATTTTTTTCAATTTATTAAGCAGAAATATGTCAAGTGAAGCATTAGTTTTACAAATTTCAACGTGCTCATAACACTGCAGAAGTTAACACTGCAGAAGTTAACTGTGGAAGTTAACAGAGAATTCTGTTTTTCAAACAGTACTAGTCACCTACCTGAGTTAATCTGGGTGTATAAGCTTCCATTTCTTGTCTAATACTTTGAAAAGAATTAATAATGTCCTGACTTGTTGCATACTGCAGCGACTGGATTGGAGTTGGACCATGATAATACCTGAAGGTTAGCAAAGAAGAAATTAATAATCACATAAAGTGCTCAATGTCTGTCTTTCAAAAATTTTAGCAGTCTCCATATAACATTCCCTTCAAAGTAAAGAGTTAAAGGAGTATCTATTAAGTAAGTTAATTCCTGTAAGGATAACAGAAGAAAAAAGCACAGGTAAGTCAAAATGTATTTTCTGGGATTCAATCATTTAGGATCTTTTCCTGAGATGCATGAAGTTTAAGGGAATATAATATTGTACTTTATGGTACCAAGCTGATTAAAACTTGAGTTCTACACATGCAGAATATATCCCACACCGACTTGTGATAAAGAACTGTTTTGTTTCAAATTAATTTCATAGTCACCAAACTTACCTATCTGACTTCTTGAGGTTTAGTGCAATTGTTTTTACGGAATTATTTTTCCCCAAGTCTTCATATTCAATGGACTCTTGTAACTTTGCCTATAATTATCAACACAACAGTTTTTATTGTAAAGTTCCCTGGCAAAAGCAGTGAGCATGACTAAAAAAGTAAAACTATACAGAGGGTAAAATATGAAGTCTTCTCACCATGAGTCTCACTTCTTCGATATGTCCCCTCTATACAGCCGAACCTATTTTTTCACTAACCACTTGAGGACCTGTTTTCCTACACATTGACTACACTAGCATTATCTAACCTTCAATATTTGAAAATCTGATACATGAAAATGTGTACCTTACTTGAAATAAGTTAAAAAATTAACTTTATTACATGGTTCCAAGTATTTTTTATTTCAATTTGGTGTTTCTCAGTTTTAATTATTCCTTTGGTGCTTATTCTTCTGTGGATTATTTTTTTCTTAAATCTTTGATCCACTTAGAATTTATTTTGAAATAAGGAGTAAGGTAGGGATCAGTTTTTTAAAAGGTATTAATTAATCAGTCCAATACCATTTGTAGACTAATGTCTTTCCCCATTGATTCTGAAATACCATGTTTATCATATGTGTATTTAATCCCTCCATGTATTTGGGTTTACTTTTGCATTCTTTATTTTGGTTTTACTAATGTGTTTTCTTCTGGACTAGTAACAAACTGATGTATCTCTAAATCCTTATCATAAAAACACATTAATCGTAAGATGCAGGACGACAATCTATGTAAACATTTGATAAAATAATTTCATAATATTTCATTCCTACATAGCTATGGAATTCATCTGGTCAGCTCTCATCTGTAACTTTCCAGACTCAGATCAAAACATTTAAAATATAAAATACATTGCAAAAAATGATCAATCTGAAAACAGTACTTTAAAGTGCCTCTCTTTTTAGAGCCTGAATACTCTCTTTGTAGTACAGGAACAAACCTGACTTCAGCATGCTATTCAGTTTAATGTATTAATCAGTCCCGCCTCACCCAGACTCAGCCCATTTTGACTACTTTCTTAGCTCTACACGCTCAGTCAACTTCAAAGCATATTGACTGATGTCTTCACTACCTTTCCCATATGTCAAGCTCATTCCTACTCCTGTTGTTGCCCTACCTAAGTCATGCCCTGACTCAACCCCTTACATAAATTCAAATCCTAAACCTCTGCCAAGGCCTCGTTATTCACCTAAACCTGAAAGCTCCATGAATAGAAGGATTCTGTTACTACTCTCTAGTCACAGAAGGACAGATTTCATAAACTTAATTGTATCATATTAGCTTATTCTGCAAAATTTTTTCTACTTATTCTCTGGTTCTGACTGTAAACAATTACCATACTTTAAATTCTGTTTTATAATTATAAAGGATTTCTTGTTCTATAAACCCCTTGTAGAACACACAGCAGAAAACTACTGATGTGAATATCTTGAATTAGTTTATCACTGAATATTGTGAAAATGCACACCATGATTTTTGACAATTCTGTCACTACCAAGAATCAAGGGTCTCACTGCAATACTACAAAGAAAAGCATCATTTCTAGATTTCTTTTCACCATCTTTCTTTAACATCAAACCCCTTATGTATTTTTATTTCAATTGGTTTTCTAATGTGTTTTCTTCTGGACTAGTAACAAACTGATGTATCTCTTATCATATGTGTATTTAATCCTCCATGTATTTGGGTTTACTTTTGCATTCTTTATTTTGGTTTTACTAATGTGTTTTCTTCTGGACTAGTAACAAACTGATGTATCTCTAAATCCTTATCATAAAAACACATTAATCGTAAGATGCAGGACGACAATCTATGTAAACATTTGATAAAATAATTTCATAATATTTCATTCCTACATAGCTATGGAATTCATCTGGTCAGCTCTCATCTGTAACTTTCCAGACTCAGATCAAAACATTTAAAATATAAAATACATTGCAAAAAATGATCAATCTGAAAACAGTACTTTAAAGTGCCTCTCTTTTTAGAGCCTGAATACTCTCTTTGTAGTACAGGAACAAACCTGACTTCAGCATGCTATTCAGTTTAATGTATTAATCAGTCCCGCCTCACCCAGACTCAGCCCATTTTGACTACTTTCTTAGCTCTACACGCTCAGTCAACTTCAAAGCATATTGACTGATGTCTTCACTACCTTTCCCATATGTCAAGCTCATTCCTACTCCTGTTGTTGCCCTACCTAAGTCATGCCCTGACTCAACCCCTTACATAAATTCAAATCCTAAACCTCTGCCAAGGCCTCGTTATTCACCTAAACCTGAAAGCTCCATGAATAGAAGGATTCTGTTACTACTCTCTAGTCACAGAAGGACAGATTTCATAAACTTAATTGTATCATATTAGCTTATTCTGCAAAATTTTTTCTACTTATTCTCTGGTTCTGACTGTAAACAATTACCATACTTTAAATTCTGTTTTATAATTATAAAGGATTTCTTGTTCTATAAACCCCTTGTAGAACACACAGCAGAAAACTACTGATGTGAATATCTTGAATTAGTTTATCACTGAATATTGTGAAAATGCACACCATGATTTTTGACAATTCTGTCACTACCAAGAATCAAGGGTCTCACTGCAATACTACAAAGAAAAGCATCATTTCTAGATTTCTTTTCACCATCTTTCTTTAACATACATTTTAACTTCACTTGGCTTAGTTCATAAAAGAAACATTTTGTTACTTTCAAAGGTACATATCCCTGTATAAACATATTAAGTGACTGAAATACATAAAAGACCCATAATCTTTTAAAGTCCATAAACTCAACTGTATCATACTAGTTTGTTCTGCAAAATTTATCTACTTACTTATTCTCTGGTTCAGAATGTAAATAAACAATTACTATATTTTAAATTCTGTTTTATAGTTATTCTTTCCATTTTGTTTTACCTAAGTCTTTCAAGGACAAAAACCCAGTCTTATTCATTTTTATTTCCTACCACCTAATATGGCATGTAAGGCAACTAAAAACTGTTTCTTTAATTTTAATGAAGTGAACAACTGTCATGGTACATGTGAACTCTTTTTAATTCAACATATCATTAACCCTTTACAGTTATTAATTGCTGCATGCATCAATTTCCACTGTATGGATGTATCATGAATATTAGAATGTTTGCTACTTTCTCAATTATAATACTGTCATGCATATTAGTATCGATATCTTTGCAGATATCTTTATTTAAAAAAAAAATGTCCAAAGTGAAGTAAGTCCAGAAGAATAAGGGCACAGACCTTTAAAAACTTAACACACTGTATCGCCTGACTGCCCTCTAAGAAAACCTTATCATAATTTATTTTTGTAACTAGGGAAGAAGGAACTTAAAACTGAAGGACAGAGAGGCTTGGGAAAGTTCAAGAGAGAAGAAATACACAAATAGGTAACTCTTCATACTCCCTCACAGTCTATTGTCAGTATTTAATGAAAGACGTTTCCAGTTCTGAAATGTTAGGTTTAACATGAGGGCCGACACCTTTTAAAATTGCATACATAATAGTTTCTTCTTTCTGTCATAATGCCTTTGCTGAATACTCTGCCCAGAAAATAAAACTACGGGTTAACATGTGTCTGTGTCTACAGGTGAAGCAGAAAAATAAAACTGATTTGAGTCTGTGGAAAGCAGGTTAGCAAGCCAAAACTGAGGATGTACTCTTCAAAATGTTCTACAATTTAAGCCAAATATTTAACAACTTGATCAGAAGAACGAAGCCATCTGAACTTATCAAGGGTCAACTTAAGGTGCAAGCAGTTATATACGTCTAGCTGGAGAAGTCTGAGTCGTACGCATCCCAGCCTGTTCACCCATACCCTTTTGATTGCTGGCTGAAAGCCGTCATGCCTCCAGAATTCCCATCAGTGCTGCTGGGCTCACCATTCTGCTCCTTCTGTGCTTCTCTGGAAACAAAGGGAAAAACAATTAATGTTAAAAACCACAGAAGAACAATAAAATTCCACAGGCTAGCATGGAAAACCCAGTTACTGCACCTCTGCAGGAGTACTTAACTGTTTCCTGAGACCTGCTGCCAGGACCATGGCACTGTGGTGGTTAAATCTCTTGATGATGGCAGCATTGCTATTCTCTCTTATGGATTTCAAATTAGAAGTAGATGGCATGGAAGAAATGCCATAGCCCTGTGAGAAACAGTTTAGTAGAGACATGTTGAGTTGAAAAGATTTTCTGGATGATAGGACTTACAAAATATTTACAGGGAAAAATATTAAAAATTAGTAATATTATACACACACACAAAATGAAAAAAAAAATACCACGAATTGCTTTCAATATCACAAAAATACTTTAACTGTTAACTACTGCATTTTTTGCCTAAAGAGCAATTTTGGACCTAGTAAGCAAAACATTAAAATACTAGTTAGTGGGATGCTTGTCTGTAAGCCATTATACTAAAGTTAAAAGTACAGGTGCTATGAAAGAAGTGGTCAATCCCATTAGTGATGGGGGCAGTGGTGGAGGGTCAGAGAGGCTTGGGAAAGTTCAAGAGAGAAGAAATACACAAATAGGTAACTCTTCATACTCCCTCACAGTCTATTGTCAGTATTTAATGAAAGACGTTTCCAGTTCTGAAATGTTAGGTTTAACATGAGGGCCGACACCTTTTAAAATTGCATACATAATAGTTTCTTCTTTCTGTCATAATGCCTTTGCTGAATACTCTGCCCAGAAAATAAAACTACGGGTTAACATGTGTCTGTGTCTACAGGTGAAGCAGAAAAATAAAACTGATTTGAGTCTGTGGAAAGCAGGTTAGCAAGCCAAAACTGAGGATGTACTCTTCAAAATGTTCTACAATTTAAGCCAAATATTTAACAACTTGATCAGAAGAACGAAGCCATCTGAACTTATCAAGGGTCAACTTAAGGTGCAAGCAGTTATATACGTCTAGCTGGAGAAGTCTGAGTCGTACGCATCCCAGCCTGTTCACCCATACCCTTTTGATTGCTGGCTGAAAGCCGTCTGCGTCTCCAGAATTCCCATCAGTGCTGCTGGGCTCACCATTCTGCTCCTTCTGTGCTTCTCTGGAAACAAAGGGAAAAACAATTAATGTTAAAAACCACAGAAGAACAATAAAATTCCACAGGCTAGCATGGAAAACCCAGTTACTGCACCTCTGCAGGAGTACTTAACTGTTTCCTGAGACCTGCTGCCAGGACCATGGCACTGTGGTGGTTAAATCTCTTGATGATGGCAGCATTGCTATTCTCTCTTATGGATTTCAAATTAGAAGTAGATGGCATGGAAGAAATGCCATAGCCCTGTGAGAAACAGTTTAGTAGAGACATGTTGAGTTGAAAAGATTTTCTGGATGATAGGACTTACAAAATATTTACAGGGAAAAATATTAAAAATTAGTAATATTATACACACACACAAAATGAAAAAAAAAATACCACGAATTGCTTTCAATATCACAAAAATACTTTAACTGTTAACTACTGCATTTTTTGCCTAAAGAGCAATTTTGGACCTAGTAAGCAAAACATTAAAATACTAGTTAGTGGGATGCTTGTCTGTAAGCCATTATACTAAAGTTAAAAGTACAGGTGCTATGAAAGAAGTGGTCAATCCCATTAGTGATGGGGGGCAGTGGTGAGGGTAAGGTCCAAAAGAGCTTCATGGAGCACCGTAAGATGAACAGGTAGGTGCTTGCAAGGCAAACACTGAGAGAACACTTCAGGAAGAAGAAACTTCTTAAACAAAAGGTACAGGAGTAATGTAACACACACTGTATCATGGGTTTGTATGTATACCTAGAATGAGGCCTCAACTGAGGCAAAAGTAGGCAGAGGCCAAATTAACAAGAGCCTGGCAGGAGTTCTGATTTAATTCTAAGCTCAATGAGAAACCCCTGGAAAATTTTACACAGGGGAACATTATGATTTGGTTAATAACTCCTACTGCTAGAGAATAACAACTGTAGAGAACAAAAGTAAACATAAGATCAGTTAGGAGGTTAATGTGTCTATGAAAATAGCGGAGATGTAGACAGAGAGGCACTGAAGTGAACTTGCTGAGCAACTGAATGCTAGAGGTAAAGAAAGGGGGGAATCAAGAAGATTCCTAGGTTTTGGCCTGAAAAATTGAGTCAGTCCATGGCAAGGTTCTTTTTAACAACAACAACAAAAAAACTGACAGAGAAGACCCAGGAAGAAGTAGGTTTTTGAGGATGCCAATCAAACGTTCCACTGTGGACACGTTATGCTGAGGGTGTGAGTGACCTACCTAAATGAAGATACCAAGTAGGGAGTTGGGTATACTATTTTTGCCTTCTTGGGTTAGCCAGACCAGGACTAATTGGCAGTCAACATTATGTAATTAGTGTCGAGATTATTAGCAATGGAATGGAAAGAATGTAACTACAAGAAGCCCCATGCCTGGATCCTGGGACAGAACTTCTAGAGGACAACAGGGAAAGAAGAGGCACTAAAGGAAAAAATCAAACAACTATACCATTTTTATTAAAAGGATTGGTTTTATAAGTTTTATATATCCATGCAAGGGAATACTACATGGATAGAGTTTAAAAAATATAAATAATAACACCACTGTGTAAGTTTAACATTTATAATGTGTTGATTTCAGACTGCAACATGATTATCAGTGTAGCTAACACCTCGATCACTTCACATAACTATCATTTCTCTTGCTGAGAACTAAGATCTAGTCTCTCTGCAACTTGAGGTTTATGTATTCTTGACTATGCTGTGCATTAGGTCTACAGAAATTATCTACTAGCTCCAAGTCTGTATCCTTAAACAACATCTCTCCAAATTTCCTAGCCCTCCCTAAGGTCAGAACTATTAACCTCATTTTACAAGAAAACCGAGATTAGAAATATTAAAAAAAGACACTACAGTTTAAGCTAGGTAGTTTGGTTTTAAAGTCAATGTACTTGACAACTGTGTTCCACATTTACTTAGATTAATGTTAGATACAGCATAAAACACTGTTAAACCTTCATTAATACCTAGACAATTGTAGATAAGGGAGACAAAAATTCTTTTAAGAGCACTTTTGATAAACTACTCCAAATAACATTATTTTATCTTATCTTCTAACTAGTAGAACATCTATACTTAAGGCAATTTTAAAACTATACAAATGCTGAAGACTAGGAAAGGACTGTTTTCTTGTGTAAATCCTTTTACTACTACTTACCTCATCTAATGGTTTATCTTCCAAAGCTGTTAAATCAAGTAGCGGGTTTTTCACTCCTAATGAAACCATTGTTTTTAACCCTAGAGAATCAATGAAATAAGAAGTTGATCAAGTTTTACCTTTCTCAGAAATCAAAAAATCACTAATGGCACTGCTGACTAGAGAGCAGCGGGTTAAAGGCTAGACTGTGTCAGGGATAAACAGTTACCTTTCTCATCTATTTTGGCACATTCTGCAAAGAGATCCTTTGACCCTGTATTCAGCCGGTCCCTGTGGAAATAATGGGACTGAAAGAAACGTGTCCAGAATTCCTTTTCTGTCATGTTGTGGGGAACGTTTTCTGCATATTTCATTTTAACTGTGAATAAAAATCACAACAGTTACATACTGAAGTTCTAATTCTTAAAACCCCTCAAATTAGTTTAAAAATAGTCTAATAGCAAAACTAGATTATAAAAGTATTCAATTTTACAAACTGTATATAATAATTTAACTGTAAGTCACTTGAGCAATGAGGTGAGGCACTACCTTTATGAATCTTAAATTACAAACAAAACCTTTGCGCCAAGAAAATTAACAAGCTTCAAGTTTCAAAGTTCTACTGAAAACATCAAGATTCTTAGAGTGAGACCTGAGTTTGCCTATTTGATCATTTATATATCGGCACTTTTAATCCAAAGCCCTCCCTAAGGTCAGAACTATTAACCTCATTTTACAAGAAAACCGAGATTAGAAATATTAAAAAAAGACACTACAGTTTAAGCTAGGTAGTTTGGTTTTAAAGTCAATGTACTTGACAACTGTGTTCCACATTTACTTAGATTAATGTTAGATACAGCATAAAACACTGTTAAACCTTCATTAATACCTAGACAATTGTAGATAAGGGAGACAAAAATTCTTTTAAGAGCACTTTTGATAAACTACTCCAAATAACATTATTTTATCTTATCTTCTAACTAGTAGAACATCTATACTTAAGGCAATTTTAAAACTATACAAATGCTGAAGACTAGGAAAGGACTGTTTTCTTGTGTAAATCCTTTTACTACTACTTACCTCATCTAATGGTTTATCTTCCAAAGCTGTTAAATCAAGTAGCGGGTTTTTCACTCCTAATGAAACCATTGTTTTTAACCCTAGAGAATCAATGAAATAAGAAGTTGATCAAGTTTTACCTTTCTCAGAAATCAAAAAATCACTAATGGCACTGCTGACTAGAGAGCAGCGGGTTAAAGGCTAGACTGTGTCAGGGATAAACAGTTACCTTTCTCATCTATTTTGGCACATTCTGCAAAGAGATCCTTTGACCCTGTATTCAGCCGGTCCCTGTGGAAATAATGGGACTGAAAGAAACGTGTCCAGAATTCCTTTTCTGTCATGTTGTGGGGAACGTTTTCTGCATATTTCATTTTAACTGTGAATAAAAATCACAACAGTTACATACTGAAGTTCTAATTCTTAAAACCCCTCAAATTAGTTTAAAAATAGTCTAATAGCAAAACTAGATTATAAAAGTATTCAATTTTACAAACTGTATATAATAATTTAACTGTAAGTCACTTGAGCAATGAGGTGAGGCACTACCTTTATGAATCTTAAATTACAAACAAAACCTTTGCGCCAAGAAAATTAACAAGCTTCAAGTTTCAAAGTTCTACTGAAAACATCAAGATTCTTAGAGTGAGACCTGAGTTTGCCTATTTGATCATTTATATATCGGCACTTTTAATCCAAAGCACCTTAACTGAGTGCTGGGGAAATAAAAAGATCTCCATAACTCACTGGCCTATCCGTTCTGCACTCCAGAAGCTTATGTTGTCCAATAAGCAAAGACAGTAAGAGGTTACGGTCTCTTACGCCAGAGAGCCTAAGTTTAAAATCTAGGTCCACCACTGATTATCTGATGTGATGCCGGACAAATTACTTAACCTTTCTTTATCTTGGTTTCCTCATCTGTAAAAAGGGGGGTGGTGGTGGTTAGGACAGCCTACTTCATAGGTACTATTTGTGATGATTAAATGAGTGAACAACATAAAGGCCTTAGAACGGTGTCTGACACAGGGGAAACACTAAATTATGTTATCAGAAAGATAAGAAAATAATTATATTATAATGTGGTAAGACACACAGCCCTATAGGAGAAATGGGGAGGGCGACTACGCTGGCCTAAGGAAATCAGATTTTAAAGAAGTGACAATGAAGTAAGTGATGCTTGTGGTGAAACCTGTGGGGGAGGGACTGTTTCTTAAGGAGTAAAGGGGCAGAAGTTGAGGAAGCAGGAAGAGCCTGAGAGCTTTGTCTGGTCAGAAGAATGACTGAAGCGACTGCTCTCAACCTTGGCTGCACATCATAAATCACCAGAGATAGGATGAAAATGTTTATACTTCAGGTGATTTCTGCAAGGGAAATGATTTGTGGGTTAGAAAAGTCATTCTGGAGGCAGTATGAAGCATGACTGGAGTTAGTGCTATGGACACTCATTTACTGATACTTCTGGAGTATGTCATCTGACTCAGGTATGTTAAAGGGTAAATAAAGTTTAAGAACCACCAGTAGAAAGAATGGGAGTCATCATACCAATGGATCGATGTCAGCACATTACAGGCTAAGCTCTTAATATCTACCACAGGTCAGCCACTGGATAAAGTACTTTACATGTTTTATTGTACTTTATCAGGAACAAAGGTAAAGCCTTTTGGTTTTTCAGTATTTCACTGAATTCGTGCAAACAAATATTTTAACTACTTGAAAGAAGTGATTCTTCTTACCTGCTGGATAGGTCCTAAAAATGGATTCAATGATATCAGACGTTAAATTGTATCTCAGACCATTACATCCATCTGTTTGCGGACGGACATCAGCCTAAAATAAAGACCAAGTATATACTTGTATTTGTTAGAATATTGGGGGAAGACATTGAAGAACCTAATGGACACTAGAGACAGGTGGAAAAACAGACTCTCTAAATGAAATACAGAGACAGATAAATCCTTCACCTTCACTTTTGGCACAGAGACAGGGTACGAAGAAGTCTGACCTGGTTCACATAACGTAAGAGACTGGTAAAATCTGTTTTTTGAAAATATAACACGGTCAAACAGGCACATTTAAGTGTGGTCAAAGGCAGATATCAAGTGGAACTTTAACATAAAGCTGATACAGTTACTATGTAGCCACATATTATATGATTGGTTTCTTTAAGAAAGGCTTTATTAATTCAACTCACTGCTGGTCACTCAGATGCCAAACATGTAACTGGTACTCAAATTTTCGTTAAGAATATAAATAATGCTTTGGTTTTACCAGAGTATAGACTGTATCTTACTTTCTAATTTCATGAGCTGGGACGGGGTCTAAGGAGTAAAGGGGCAGAAGTTGAGGAAGCAGGAAGAGCCTGAGAGCTTTGTCTGGTCAGAAGAATGACTGAAGCGACTGCTCTCAACCTTGGCTGCACATCATAAATCACCAGAGATAGGATGAAAATGTTTATACTTCAGGTGATTTCTGCAAGGGAAATGATTTGTGGGTTAGAAAAGTCATTCTGGAGGCAGTATGAAGCATGACTGGAGTTAGTGCTATGGACACTCATTTACTGATACTTCTGGAGTATGTCATCTGACTCAGGTATGTTAAAGGGTAAATAAAGTTTAAGAACCACCAGTAGAAAGAATGGGAGTCATCATACCAATGGATCGATGTCAGCACATTACAGGCTAAGCTCTTAATATCTACCACAGGTCAGCCACTGGATAAAGTACTTTACATGTTTTATTGTACTTTATCAGGAACAAAGGTAAAGCCTTTTGGTTTTTCAGTATTTCACTGAATTCGTGCAAACAAATATTTTAACTACTTGAAAGAAGTGATTCTTCTTACCTGCTGGATAGGTCCTAAAAATGGATTCAATGATATCAGACGTTAAATTGTATCTCAGACCATTACATCCATCTGTTTGCGGACGGACATCAGCCTAAAATAAAGACCAAGTATATACTTGTATTTGTTAGAATATTGGGGGAAGACATTGAAGAACCTAATGGACACTAGAGACAGGTGGAAAAACAGACTCTCTAAATGAAATACAGAGACAGATAAATCCTTCACCTTCACTTTTGGCACAGAGACAGGGTACGAAGAAGTCTGACCTGGTTCACATAACGTAAGAGACTGGTAAAATCTGTTTTTTGAAAATATAACACGGTCAAACAGGCACATTTAAGTGTGGTCAAAGGCAGATATCAAGTGGAACTTTAACATAAAGCTGATACAGTTACTATGTAGCCACATATTATATGATTGGTTTCTTTAAGAAAGGCTTTATTAATTCAACTCACTGCTGGTCACTCAGATGCCAAACATGTAACTGGTACTCAAATTTTCGTTAAGAATATAAATAATGCTTTGGTTTTACCAGAGTATAGACTGAATCTTACTTTCTAATTTCATGCATAAGGTACTCTCAACTTTCCTTTCAAGATATATTTTATAAATCTTATCTATTTAATTAAAACAAACAGAACCCCCAACTTTTTGGTCACGTGACAAGGCATGTGAGATCTTACCTCCCTGACAGGAATTGAACCAGTGCCCCATGATTGGAAGCACAGAGTCTTAACTACAAGACTGCCAAAGTCTCCAAATTTGATTTTTTTATAACATGATGGTCCTTATACATTTAAACTTGCATTGTAAGTAAATTATTTAAATCATTCCAAAAAAAGAAAAAAAACCGTATCCGGAAGCCCTGACTTTAAAAGTATTAAGGGAAATAAGCATTAGTCCCATGGCTGAACGATTCATTTTCAAAAGTCAATTTGATTTTCAGAATACTAGCGTCAAGTCAAAAAACTAAGAAAATATAACCAGGGAAAAGAAATATAAATTTACAAGAATATTACGGCTACTGAAGTATGTGTTAATTTGCTTTGAGGAAATACTAAATTTTAAAGAAGAAATGGCATTATTAGCAGGGTACCCCTCTCCTTTAGAAATCTAGAAGGGTCACATACCAGAAATGCCGCAGAAATGCCAACATCCTGCTTATGATTGGACGTGGAAGAACTCTCTGCTCCATTCACATTTAAGCGATTGGCCCAGAATTCCTCAGCACTGATTACTTGACTCACGACAAGGTCTTTATAAAGCTGAAACAAAACAGGATCTTCTTGCAGCATTCTGGTGGTAGAATATATCAACATATTGAATTTTTAGAATAAAACACCATTTAAGTAACATTCAAAAAAAGACCTTAGCTACACAACACCCAATTTTCATTTTGTGATGACTGAGCAGCAGAGGTCATGTACTTTATTTGAAAGCAAACATCTCTGGAGGAAGAAGTCCAAGGGCAGACAAATGGACGACAGTTGAAGAAGTAAAGGCTAAAGTCTTGGAGGGCATGGATTTGCTCCTATTCATCCCTATATTCCAGTGACACAAAGGCTGTATTTGTACTATACTGTACTTTCTTTCACAAAAAGCTGAACGGGGAAGAGAGATTTTCCAGCAACTAGTTTTTCATGGCGATAAACACTTGGAGCACAGAAGGATCATTCATCTTGTCAGATGAAATTTACTTTATTTACTTTTTTGGCCGTGCCATGCAGCACACAGGATCTCAGCTCCCTGAGTAGGGACTGGACCTATGCCGCAGCAATGAAGTGTAGATTCTCAGCCGTTGGACTGCCAGGGAAGTCCCAGAAATTCTCATTATTTTAGATGCTTTCTAAACTTTTTTTACAGTATGACTTCTTTCAGGTTTACTACTAACAAACACACTTCTTAGTATCTTTTCTGTGAGAAAGAATTAAGGGACCTTGGCATCTCTGAATTACAATTCTACTCCTAATCTAGTTGAGGCTTGAGGCAGCTAGTTTAACTTCTGAGTTTATCTCATTTGCGGAAAGCCAAAGTTAGTTAAGATGCTGAAGTTAAGAATCAAACACAGTAAGCACCCAGTTGAGCTCCCTGTGGTATCGAGTAGCTTCCCACTAGCTATTTTACAGATGAGAGTGGATATATGCTGATACTACTTTCTCCACTCATAGCACTTTCTCTTCTTTCACTGTGTTCACAAGTTCATTCCCTATATCTGTGTCTCCATTCCTTCCCTGCAAATAGCTTCAGGAGGGGATATGCATATAATTATGGCTGCTTTGCACTGTACAGCAAAAAGCAAACAACACTGTAAAACCATTTTACTCTAATTAAAAAAAAAAAAGAACCAAACACAGTTAAAGATAATGAAGCCCATATTTTCCTATACTACACTATCAAAGAACAAGGGATGAGAAATACCAAACTATTACTTGACTGGTAAGAACCCAGTGTCTTTTTAAAGGCTATTCTTTTCCTCCTTCACCTGTTTTTCTCTTCCAGTTCTTTGTTCGCTTTCCTCTTGAATTTGGGTAATAGCTGCTGAAGAAGGTCTTTCACAGCATCCCGTTCTTTCACTGCTGTGCTTTCATTGGAAAAATGGAAGTTAGTTGTGTCCCCTGCATGCAGGACCAGCTGAAGCTGAATTTTGGCTTTTCCTTCTGGACTGATTTTCTGGCCTAAAAAAGAAGCATGAAGCTAATTAGATGAGGACACTTGCACTGTGGAAATAGTCACAGAGTAAGTTACTTCTCCTTCCAAGAAGACTCAGACTTTCTTTCGGTTTTAGTTGCCTTATTCCAACCTTGATGCTTGAGTAGAAATGCACTCTTCTACATTCCCTGACACCATGCACAAAGATCAACTCAAAATGGATTAAACACCTAAATTTAAGACCAGAAACCATCAAACTCTTAGAGGAGAATATAGGCAAAACCCTCAAGGACATAAATCAAAGCAAGATCATCTCTGACCCACCTACTAGAATAGCGGAACCAAAAAGACAAATGAACTTGTGGGACCCAATGAAACTTAAAAGCTTTTGTACAGCAAAAGAAATCACAAAAAAGCTGAACAGACAGCCCACAGAATGGGATAAAATCATAGCAAATGAAACAACAGACAAAGAATTAATCTCCAAAATCTACAAGCAACTCAGACAACTCAGCACAGGGAAAACGAACAACCCAATCAAAAAATGGGAAAAGGACCTAAACAGACACCTCTCCAACGACGACATACAGATGGCCCAAAAGCACATGAAACGATGCTCAACTTCACTTATAATTAGAGAAATGCAAATCAAAACTACAATGAGATATCACCTCACACCCGTCAGAATGGCCATCATCCACAAATTGACAGACAATAAATGCTGGAGAGGGTGTGGAGAAAAGGGAACACTCCTGCATTGCTGGTGGGAGTGTAAATTGATACAGCCTCTATGGAAGACAGTCTGGAGATTTCTTAAAAAACTAAAAATAGAAGCACCATATGACCCAGCAATCCCACTCTTAGGCTTATATCCTGATGAAATCAAAACTGAAAGAAGCACCTGTACCCCAATGTTCATTGCAGCTCTCTATACAATAGCTAGAACATGGAAGGAACCTAGATGCCCATCGATGAACGAATGGATCCAAAAGCTCTGGTACATATATACAATGGAATACTACACAGCTGTAAAGAGAAATGCAGAAGAATCAGCCCTAATGAGGTGGCTGGATCTAGAAGGTATCATCAAAAGTGAAGTCAGTCAGAAAGAGAAGGACAAATACAGTATATTAACACATATATATGGAATCTAGTAGGATGGTGATGATGGCACATGCAGTGAAGCGACGGAAAGACAGACATGGACAGTGGACATATGGACATTGTGGGGAAGGAACAGAAGGTGGGAGGCATAAAGGAAGTAGCATGAAGGCCTGTACTATCATAAGTGAAGAAAATAGCTATAGTCATTGCTCTGTGAGAAAAGGGGATCCTTCAGGGGTGCTGTGTGATGGTTGGGAGCGGTGGGAAGGGGGAGATATACATATGACTAATCTGGGAGCATACATATCTGTAAACAACAAAACTCTGTGAAAGTTAAAAGCAAAATAAAGGTTTAAAAAAAAAAAAAAAAAAGAAATGTACTCTTCTCATATAACTGTATGTGACCAGAGCATGGTTCAGCAAACTGTGAACACTGGGCTTCCTACTTCAGTATCCTTCTTCTGTGGCATGTCTCACCCATTGTTCCACCTCTGGACACTAAAGGGTTTTTGCTGCCACTCAACTGAGCAGATTTCCTTACATCTTTCTAAACAGTCAGCTCAGGGGTCCTGAATCCACCCTGAACATATGCTTCCAACTGACATTATCATCCATAAAAATGATTTGTCACAACTCAAAGAACTCTAAAACATAGCTCATAGCTTACCTACTAACTGCAAAGGAAAATACACAATTTTACATTTGAGAGATCAGGTGTTGCACTTTAACCAAGTGATCAAGCTTAGCCTCATTAAAAATGGAACCGACACTATGGGCTTTCTGAAGTGACAGGATAGGAAGTCAGCACCACCACTTCTGTTCTCTTCTTGGTGAAAATGTTTAACTTGAGTATAATCAAGCCAGTAGACTGGACTTCTAGTTTATAAGAAATACAGGAAATAATTAAATAAAACCTTGAGGAGACAACCAGACATAATCAGAATGTACGATATTCTACTAGCCCATACTCCTAAAGAAGAACCTAAAGAAGACTATATCTACATACATGAACTTAGACTAGATAGTGGTTTTAAGAAAATAAAAAGCTATGAAAACAATTTGTTTTTATTCTTGCATAACAATTTGTCTGGACAACTGGGAAAAAATATCCAATGATGGTCTGCACATTTATTAAAATTTTCTTGGTGTCATAATATTATAAAGTCATAGCATATGCACATAAACAAAGCAAATATAGTAAAACAGTAATACTTAAATGGGATACAATTACAGGTATACATAGTACTGTTCTTTAAATTTTTCTGTACCTTTGAAGATTTGCCTAATAAGCCAGGTCTGGAAATGTCAAAATAAACCTACATAATAGAAATCTTGTATTTTTATTTAAAATTTTTATTTATTTATTTATTTTTGGCTATTCTGGGTTTTCACTGCTGCTGCAGGCCCTTCTCTTGCTGCAGGCCCTTCTCTAGCTGCAGGGAGTGGGGGCTACTCTCTAAGTTAAGCTGAGCAGGATTCTTGTTGTGGTGACTTCTCTTGCTGTGGAACTCGGGCTCCAGGGCACATGGATTTCACTAGTTGCAGCACATGGGCTCAATAATTGCGACTCCGAGGCTCTAGAGCACAGGCTCAACAGTTGTGGCTCACAGGCTTAGTTGCTCTGCAGCACTTGGGATCTTCCCGGATCAGGGTTCTAACCTATGTCTCCTGCACTGGCAGGCGAACTCGTCATCACTGAGCTATCTGGGAAGCCCTGAAACCTTGTATTTTTAAAAAGTGGGCCTCATGGCTTGTCTTTTTCATAAGGGAACAGATGAAAGGGCTTTGTCTCACTAAATGGGTGATTCATGGTAGTGTGAACACATTACCTAGAGTTCCCTTCTAAATCAACCTTCTAACACTTAAATAAACAAACTTTTTCAGTTAAGATACTGCTTCCAAACCAACAGTTTAGATAAAATACTTCACTGCCAAAAGAGCAACATGAAGTCACATACACTGTCAGCCTGTTCCATTATTCCATTCCTCAAAAACAAACCATCACTGTAGATCTTTTCTCAGTCACTGCTTTATTCTTGTTCTACCTTAGCTCATGCCTCTGAGAGGCTTACTTCTGAAGTTTTTAAAACTGATTCTCACCTTAATAGTTTATTACTGAAAACTTTCAATGGCTTCCTCTAGAAATAAACATTCTTTTATTCAACTTAAGATGAAAACTAATCTCGTGCAGAGAGGGGGAACCCCCGATCGCTGCCCCTTTCCCTACTCAGGACTGTTGGGAGAAAAAAGCAACAAAATGGGGGTGGTACTTAAATAAACAAAACCCCCACAAAGACTGTATAAGCTGTTTTCTTATAAAATCACTAACAATACGACACACATCAGACCTTAGCACAGGTAACTTACATTTGATATCTGCATACATATGGCTGATGGTAAATCTATCTTTGCCTTCAGGTGCCCAAGCAATTCTTTCTGCCATGAGGTACAGAGCTCCATCCTGCTTCTTCTGTCGAACCTTCTTGACAATCAGCAAAACTTCTTCAGATGAAGTTGCCATGGTGGCTAGAAGGTGCTAAAAAACCCCAAAAAACAAACAAACAAAAGAAACAACCAGATTCCACATCTCAATTAGGGTTGAATTTGTTGATTTGAACCCCTTCTAAATCTGAGTAATAAGGAAGGGGAAAAAAATCGTTTCCCTCATTCAAAGTTGAAGTACTGTGTTATTCCTTTAAAATTAAATTTCACTTTAATGCTCCTACCACAGGTGTGAATTTACACAACACTTAAAGCTGACAACACCTGCCAGTTACCAAACCATTTCTACATATGCTAATAAAAGTACTTCTGATTTATTTTTATTTCCTCAGTTATATTCTTAAATCTTGAACCTATGATTTGACTACAAGTATGTGGTCTATAACCTATTCTCAGAATTGCACAACTTCAGATTTACACAGCACTCTACTGAATATTTAGTTCAAATCTGTTTCAACTGAAAAAAATGAAGGGCTACAGTGTTTGTACCCAGATCTAAAACCTGGTCTAAGTTTCTCCCTGAGTGTTTACAAATCAAACTGAAATAATTTAACACTTAACACTTCAGATACTATCTCCCCCATCTTTAACAATCAAATGTGTTTAACTGCTGGTTTCACTTGTATACGGCTTATCTGTTACCTAGGAAACAGCCTGGCGATTCCCTCAACTTCTCCCCAGTTCTGGGACTCTCAACCACCCAACTCGTTAACTTTTCTTATTAAAACTCAAAAACAATTACCCGACATTCTTTTATTCAACTTAAGATGAAAACTAATCTCGTGCAGAGAGGGGGAACCCCCGATCGCTGCCCCTTTCCCTACTCAGGACTGTTGGGAGAAAAAAGCAACAAAATGGGGGTGGTACTTAAATAAACAAAACCCCACAAAGACTGTATAAGCTGTTTTCTTATAAAATCACTAACAATACGACACACATCAGACCTTAGCACAGGTAACTTACATTTGATATCTGCATACATATGGCTGATGGTAAATCTATCTTTGCCTTCAGGTGCCCAAGCAATTCTTTCTGCCATGAGGTACAGAGCTCCATCCTGCTTCTTCTGTCGAACCTTCTTGACAATCAGCAAAACTTCTTCAGATGAAGTTGCCATGGTGGCTAGAAGGTGCTAAAAAACCCCAAAAAACAAACAAACAAAAGAAACAACCAGATTCCACATCTCAATTAGGGTTGAATTTGTTGATTTGAACCCCTTCTAAATCTGAGTAATAAGGAAGGGGAAAAAAATCGTTTCCCTCATTCAAAGTTGAAGTACTGTGTTATTCCTTTAAAATTAAATTTCACTTTAATGCTCCTACCACAGGTGTGAATTTACACAACACTTAAAGCTGACAACACCTGCCAGTTACCAAACCATTTCTACATATGCTAATAAAAGTACTTCTGATTTATTTTTATTTCCTCAGTTATATTCTTAAATCTTGAACCTATGATTTGACTACAAGTATGTGGTCTATAACCTATTCTCAGAATTGCACAACTTCAGATTTACACAGCACTCTACTGAATATTTAGTTCAAATCTGTTTCAACTGAAAAAAATGAAGGGCTACAGTGTTTGTACCCAGATCTAAAACCTGGTCTAAGTTTCTCCCTGAGTGTTTACAAATCAAACTGAAATAATTTAACACTTAACACTTCAGATACTATCTCCCCCATCTTTAACAATCAAATGTGTTTAACTGCTGGTTTCACTTGTATACGGCTTATCTGTTACCTAGGAAACAGCCTGGCGATTCCCTCAACTTCTCCCCAGTTCTGGGACTCTCAACCACCCAACTCAAATCCTCACGCCTTGAGTGTGGCTGTGTAGAATATCTGTCTGGGTTCAACAAGAAAGATGCCATGACTGATGAGGTCTGCCATGGGCTGGGATGGGAAAACTGATAGCACAAAGGGCATATATGCCATTTCTGGTGAAGCTATGACTTTAGTTTTCATTCTCGGGCATATATGCCATTTTGGTGAAGCTATGACTTTAGTTTTCATTCTCAAAGGAATGATTTAAAATATAGCTTAAAAATACTTCTTCAGGTATAAGTTATAATTTCAAAGAAGTTAGCACATGTAGGTGTTATAACAATAATTAAATCTCAGCAAACAAGTGAAGCTTTATTGTAGTATTTCTTATTCACTGAAATAGTGATTTAGTATCAAAAACACAAGTTAGGGCTTCTCTGGTGGTCCAGTGGGTAAGGATATCACCTTGCAGTGCAAGGGGCGCTGGTTCGATCCCTGGCCTGGGAGGATCCTACGTGCCGTGGAGTGGCTGGACCGATGTGTCCAACTACCGAGCCAGAGCTCTGCAATGACAGAGGCTACTGCGATGGGAGGACCACATAGGCCAGAGAACAGAGATGGATGAAAATAAATAAACGAAAGACCAGTAGAAGGCCAAAAAAAAAAACAAAACCCCACAAGTTAAAAAAAAAAAAGACTGAAATTTTAATTTCTCTGGACTACCTGAATTTTGATTAGCCAGATCTTCCCTTTCATAAAGGGATCTTCCCTTTCCTTTACAGGTTACTCCGCGCCCCAAATGGAAAGAACACATTTATTCAGTAGTTTCACACTGAGCCAAGGAGTCTAGGGATTATGACGAATGTCTGCCAGTAGCAATTTCTGCTTTCAGAAAGCTTCCAGTCTAGGGAGCAAGATGAATATGCGTGTGACTGTATACAAATTATAATGTGTAAAGTCTCCAAAGGGAGATTAAAAAAAGTTTTGATTTAGGACTCAGATCCAATTAACTTCTTCACATGAGAGGCTTTGTCATAGATACCTTATGGCAACTAAGAAAAATTCAGTTATAATTAACAAAACAACAAAATGCATAGTTCTTAGGTGTTATGTTTGATGCATTCTGACAACTGTATAAGCCTGTGCACCATTATCCAAAACTAGACAGAGAACATTTTTACCACTCCACTAAGTTCTCTCACGTCCCTTTCTAGTCAATTCTCTTCCTTCCACTCTCCTGTGATTCCTGTCACCACAGGTTAGTTTTTGTCTGTTCCAAGACTTCACAGAAATGGAATCACAAATTCACCATATTATCACATGTATCAGTGCTTGTTCTTTTTAATATGTAAGTTATTTATGAAGCGAGTCTTGAATGAGGGTTTTGACAAAGAAAATGAGTATTATAAGCAAAGGGAATGAATGGCTTGGGGCAAAGGTCTCGAGGCTTGGGGCTAGGAATGGTTACTTGTTTGCTCTGGATGTAGCACAAAGTTCATGAAGAGGATCAGTAGGATATGAAACTGGACAGTTAAGATGGCGGCATATAGTGGAAAATCCCTTGTGAGAACAGAAAACTTACTAAGATTCGAATGGGGCAGCAATTTGTATTGCAATGAGAGAGACTGAAGAGAGGAACCAGAAGGGTCTGAGCCACGCAGGGGGCAGAGAGGAAGGGACCAGGAGGAGAACTGAAGAGGCAGGAAGAATAGACACTGTGTTGAAGGGAGGGGTCACAGCTGCTTGCTCACACCCCACTTCTAAGCCTTACAGACGTGAGTACAGCGAAGTCACTTACAGAACGGTAAGAAGGAAAAACAAGTCTGAAAGTGAAGGCAAGGAATTCAGCTCTGAAAATGAGTGTGAGGTGCTGCTGAGTCATGCAGGTAGAGATAGTCTGTATTATGTAGGCATTTATAAATGCAGGGACAGAGCTTCATTAAGTCGAGTAACAAAAAAGGATTTAAAAAATGCCATGAATTAATCATCTTGTTTATTTGCCACTGAAAGCATTTTTCCATGTTACTTTACAACCTCCAGTTTTAATATGCATATATCAAATCATATATGATAAAAGACCAAAATTCTTAATATAGAATGCCATCTTTTAACCAATTTACTTATTTGATGTCCTCCTGAGATTCTGATTAAAGGATTACTGTCACTTAAAAAGTTTGAAAACCACTGTTTTATAGAAATGTTTCTTTTTTGGTTGTGCTGAGGCTGTGGGATTTAAGTTCCCTGACCAGGAGTTGAAGCAGGGCCATCGGGAGAGAAGGCGCACAATCCTAAGCACTGGATTGCCAGGGAATTCCCTAAAGGACTATTTAATGAGATAAAAAAACAAAAACAGGGCTTCCCTGGTGGTCCAGTGGGTAGAGAGTCTGCCTTGTAGTGCAGGGGGCACCATTCAGATCCCTGGCCCGGGAAGATCCCACATGCCGCGGAGCGGCTGGACCGGGGTGTCCAATTATGTGCCAGCACTCTGGGGCACACGTGCCCAAAGCCAGTGCTCTACAACGAGACTGCAGCAGGAGGCCCACACAGGCCGAAGAATAAAGATGGATGGAAAATAAATAAATAAATGAATAATCAATGAAGGAGGCCAAAATTTGAAAAGAAAAAAACCCCCAAAAACAAAAACAAAAATGGTTAGGTGATCAAAACAAGTAGAAAGAAAAGAAAGAAACCCACAGCTTAGTTATATATATATATATATATTGATTACATATTCTTAAATTTTAAAAAACTTATCTAAAATTTATTGAAAGGTTGTAAATAATTGCCAGAAATTGGGCTAAGTTCTTTATAGGCATTTCCTTATTCAGTCCCCAGTTAGCAATGGTAAGGTAGCGTCTATTATTAGTTCCATTTTGAAGCTAAAGGAAACTGGGTCTAAGAAATCAAGATGCTTTCCCAAAGCATCAAGAAGTAGAACTAGGTTTGAATCTGGGTCAGTCTGATCTTGGAGTTCCATTATGCCACTATGTATATATATACAACAGAAGAGACATAAACCCAACTTAACAATGGTTACCCACGGTGACGGGACTACAGATAATTTGAATGTTCTGTTTTCTGGACTATCTACAGTAAACATTGTATTTTGTAATGAAAAAAAGTTATTAAAAATGTCTTTCCTGGGACCTTCCTAGGTGGTCCAGTGGTTAAGACTTACGCCGCAACTAAGATCCAGTGTAGTCAAATAAATACTTAAAAAAAGAAAAAAAGTCTTTCCAAGAGTTCATGTTCTATCAAACCTCATCTGTAAGGTAACATGGGAAAGTGTTAGGGGTGTTCGTGTGGATAAGAATGAAGACAATCCTTATTCTGTAATATGTGTGCTATTTTTATTTTATTTTAATTTATTTATTTGTTTTTGGGTGGGGGTCGGGTTGGGGAGGGAGCGGGCGGGCCACTTCTATTGGTCTTTCATTTCT
The DNA here is from genome assembly GCA_022376925.1 of Tragulus kanchil. Classification (NCBI taxonomy): domain Eukaryota; kingdom Metazoa; phylum Chordata; class Mammalia; order Artiodactyla; family Tragulidae; genus Tragulus; species Tragulus kanchil. The sequence continues at coordinate 64,429,903 of JAIOJX010000006.1, read as the reverse complement.
CTATTTTCATCCGTCTTTGTTCTTTGGCTCCTGCGGGCCTCCCCCATCGCGGTGGCCTCTGTCGTTGCAGAGCACCGGCTCTGGGAGCATGCGCTCCAGAGCTCCGGCTCGGTGATTGGACACATCGGTCCAGCCGCTCCGCGGCACGTGGGACCTTCCCAGGCCAGGGATCGAACCGGCGCCCCTTGCAGTGCAAGGCGGTGTCCTTATCCACTGGACCACCAGGGGAAGCCCCTATTTTTTATATAGTACTAAAACTTTTAACTTACAGCAATATTTATAACATCTGTGCAACCATCAAATATTCTAACATAAATGTTATAACATTCATTAAATTAACACATAACTGTTAAACATTCAAAGGCCTATCTATACTATAAAAAATTAAACTGCATTACCACAAAACCACATTTTAGGAAACATGAATTAAAATCTGAGAAAGACAGGTGGGGAGGATGTGGGGAGCAGGATAAAAGATAATGACAGGGGAGGGGAGGGGGAGAGTGTGTATACATATATATATATATATATATATAAAAAGATAATGACAGGATAATTTTAAGTATGTCCAGATGTGTAGGAAAAGCAAGGACAACTGATAGTGCAAGTCCCCAATTAACCAGGCTTACAGGCACAAATAAAAGTGTCAGCTTTGGGGAAGAGCAGGAAAACGTTTCTGATATGGGACAGTAAGGAAGAACGATGAGACAGAGGAACTGTAAAGTGGAGAATAGATTAAAAGAACTATTAACAGTTGGCTACTTTAAATCAATTTGAAAAAAACAAAAGGTGAAACCATTCATATTAAAATCCATTTAGAGAGAGCTTTAAAAATACATCAGAGATAAGTTATTGAACAATAGGAATAACTAGTCAATTGTCTCATAGCTAACTTGCTTGGCAAATTTCCCTGGTCATCTGTAGCACTTCTGTTAATTATACAAGGACCAGTTTTAGGAAGTTTAACAGAACCGGTGGGACCATCCTACAATCGCATCTATGATTTTCAGGTTTCTCTTGATGGTGGCTCCTTGGGTGGTAAAAATATCTAGCAGAACTCTGTAAGAGGCACAGAATATACTGTTTATGAAGAATACTGATGCAGTTACATGTAAATAAAGCAGCTCGATGAAGATCTAGCTTTACTTAAGATTACTTTATGAAATAATCTGCCTCGAGACTTCTTTAAATAGCAAAATCCGCCAGTGAAGACATTAATTCACCTACAGTTAAACATTTACTTGTCTGAGGCTAAACGCACACTTGTGCCTTGCACTGAGCCTTGGCATTATTCTCCTCCCCTTCCATCAACTGGCTTTTCTTCATTTTTTTGGTCTCCTGTAAGTTTCAAAGTTACCAAGCAAGGCTTCCTATTCTTCTCTTTACAGCACTTATCACTACTGTAATTCATTTTTAAAGTTAATTCTTTAATGTCTGTCTCCTCCAAAGACCATAACCTTCATAAAGAAGGCAGAGGCTACACATGTTCATGACAATACAGAGCCCAGCAGCTTATTTAAACCCCAGGGAATAGTCCAATTAAACACCTGTGACAACTATGTAAGATCTCTGCTGTTAAAAAAAAGTTCAATCTTGGTTAAGAAATAAGAAACCTTTGCACATATATCCTGAACTATAAACCCCACAGATCAGGGTACCATTCCTCATAGATGCCAATAACTGGTTTAGAAGTAAACAAGGATAAGAAGAATTTGAAACTATTCAGCAGAAATCTTTAACTTGCCATTTCCTACATCCTGCATCTCTGCATTTTCATCTCCTTTTCCAATGTGAGAGAAAATGGGACAGAAAAAAAAGGCAACAAGTGAAATAAACTTATCACTCTCTAAAAGGAGGATTATTATTAGAGAAAGCGCTTTTGTGTCTGCCAGCATACAAAATGGCCATTTCAAAAAAGTACATTCAGCACCACGGGAATAAGACCTTGAAGTACGTACTGACTTTTTTAGTCAAGAAGTTATCTAGTAACTCATAGCTAACTTGGCAAATTTCCCTGGTCATCTGTAGCACTTCTGTTAATTATACAAGGACCAGTTTTAGGAAGTTTAACAGAACCGGTGGGACCATCCTACAATCGCATCTATGATTTTCAGGTTTCTCTTGATGGTGGCTCCTTGGGTGGTAAAAATATCTAGCAGAACTCTGTAAGAGGCACAGAATATACTGTTTATGAAGAATACTGATGCAGTTACATGTAAATAAAGCAGCTCGATGAAGATCTAGCTTTACTTAAGATTACTTTATGAAATAATCTGCCTCGAGACTTCTTTAAATAGCAAAATCCGCCAGTGAAGACATTAATTCACCTACAGTTAAACATTTACTTGTCTGAGGCTAAACGCACACTTGTGCCTTGCACTGAGCCTTGGCATTATTCTCCTCCCCTTCCATCAACTGGCTTTTCTTCATTTTTTTGGTCTCCTGTAAGTTTCAAAGTTACCAAGCAAGGCTTCCTATTCTTCTCTTTACAGCACTTATCACTACTGTAATTCATTTTTAAAGTTAATTCTTTAATGTCTGTCTCCTCCAAAGACCATAACCTTCATAAAGAAGGCAGAGGCTACACATGTTCATGACAATACAGAGCCCAGCAGCTTATTTAAACCCCAGGGAATAGTCCAATTAAACACCTGTGACAACTATGTAAGATCTCTGCTGTTAAAAAAAAGTTCAATCTTGGTTAAGAAATAAGAAACCTTTGCACATATATCCTGAACTATAAACCCCACAGATCAGGGTACCATTCCTCATAGATGCCAATAACTGGTTTAGAAGTAAACAAGGATAAGAAGAATTTGAAACTATTCAGCAGAAATCTTTAACTTGCCATTTCCTACATCCTGCATCTCTGCATTTTCATCTCCTTTTCCAATGTGAGAGAAAAATGGGACAGAAAAAAAAAAAAAGGCAACAAGTGAAATAAACTTATCACTCTCTAAAAGGAGGATTATTATTAGAGAAAGCGCTTTTGTGTCTGCCAGCATACAAAATGGAGACCTGGAATGCTGCTTGCCATCAGGCAATACTAAAAAATGTTAACAATTCAGCACCACGGGGAATAAGACCTTGGAAGTACGTACAGAGTGACGAAAATGCACTGTTTTAAGGATAGTCACACCCATAAGGAAGACATTACAGGGATTAACTGAGGTAGCAATTTTAAGGACAAATACTTTTCCATTTTTCAGCAGTGCAGGGAGAGGCAGGAGGAGGAAAATGCGACAGACATGTAAGATAGAAGGAAGCATCTGCTCATATTCATAATAAACACTGCATGCTGACCATAGTAGGATACTAAAACTGAGAAAAGAGCCATCAGCTGGTAATCAAATGGAGAAAGGAGGAAGGGACCAAAGATTCTTCCAGTAGCGGTACCCATGAAGGAGTAATAGTGGGAAAAGTGCTCCCAAAGCTCAAGGAACACCCCTGACAAGCTTTTCACGGTAAAAGAAAAGCCAGCCACACAGAAAAGCAGGGCTCAAAGATGTCAAGACAGGCCAGCGGGAAGAAGAGAGAAGCCCTGAGGGCAGGACATAAGAAGCAACCACAACTGACAGAAGCTGCTCATTGCATTGTTTTCACCCTGATGCCTCTCTTTGCCTCCCTCTTCCCAGATTTTTAAAGCGTCCTCTCTGCACTTGTGTGAATTTTGTCCCCACACTAGCACTATCGTACATATTTATTATTAATATCACCTAGGAGAGACTCAAATCATCCATCTGCTGCACTGCTGTGTTGGCTGAGAGTAGCAGAAAAGGTTTAATGGCTACAAATTCGCTCTCCCTCCTTTCTAAACTAGGGATTTTGGTCTGCTGAAATGTACAGAGTTCCTTCTAGAGCCCAGTCCTTTTGTGAGCCACAAGCCTGATGCCAGAGGTTACCTTTCCCCTCTGCAGTGACCTCTCCACCTTATTTCCTAGCCTTGAAAAAAAAAATAAAAAATTTATCCTAGGCCTGGCAACTTTGTTTAGTTACCAAACCTCAGTTCTGTGACTATTAAAATTGTGTTCCAAGATGGGTGGGGGGACGTGGTCCAAAGCAATACCGCCATGGCATCGCTTTTGTGTCTGCCAGCATACAAAATGGAGACCTGGAATGCTGCTTGCCATCAGGCAATACTAAAAAATGTTAACAATTCAGCACCACGGGGAATAAGACCTTGGAAGTACGTACAGAGTGACGAAAATGCACTGTTTTAAGGATAGTCACACCCATAAGGAAGACATTACAGGGATTAACTGAGGTAGCAATTTTAAGGACAAATACTTTTCCTTTTTTCAGCAGTGCAGGGAGAGGCAGGAGGAGGAAAATGCGACAGACATGTAAGATAGAAGGAAGCATCTGCTCATATTCATAATAAACACTGCATGCTGACCATAGTAGGATACTAAAACTGAGAAAAGAGCCATCAGCTGGTAATCAAATGGAGAAAGGAGGAAGGGACCAAAGATTCTTCCAGTAGCGGTACCCATGAAGGAGTAATAGTGGGAAAAGTGCTCCCAAAGCTCAAGGAACACCCCTGACAAGCTTTTCACGGTAAAAGAAAAGCCAGCCACACAGAAAAGCAGGGCTCAAAGATGTCAAGACAGGCCAGCGGGAAGAAGAGAGAAGCCCTGAGGGCAGGACATAAGAAGCAACCACAACTGACAGAAGCTGCTCATTGCATTGTTTTCACCCTGATGCCTCTCTTTGCCTCCCTCTTCCCAGATTTTTAAAGCGTCCTCTCTGCACTTGTGTGAATTTTGTCCCCACACTAGCACTATCGTACATATTTATTATTAATATCACCTAGGAGAGACTCAAATCATCCATCTGCTGCACTGCTGTGTTGGCTGAGAGTAGCAGAAAAGGTTTAATGGCTACAAATTCGCTCTCCCTCCTTTCTAAACTAGGGATTTTGGTCTGCTGAAATGTACAGAGTTCCTTCTAGAGCCCAGTCCTTTTGTGAGCCACAAGCCTGATGCCAGAGGTTACCTTTCCCCTCTGCAGTGACCTCTCCACCTTATTTCCTAGCCTTGAAAAAAAAAATAAAAAATTTATCCTAGGCCTGGCAACTTTGTTTAGTTACCAAACCTCAGTTCTGTGACTATTAAAATTGTGTTCCAAGATGGGTGGCTGGGTGGGTAGGACGGGTGGTCCCAAACGCAATACCGCCATGGCATGCTGCTTTTTATGTTGGGGGAGAGGGGGAGGGTTCTGATAAGAATTCACGAGGAAAAACTGTTCCACTGCTTTCCGGAGTCATTTCAAACCACACAGTGTTGGTATGTTTTTAAAACTGGGTCTGCGGATGGGCAACGGGTTAAGCTTTTATCGCCTTCTTCCCATCCCTACTCCACCCCCCCCCCCCCCCGCCGCATTTTATAGATCCTAAAACAGGTGTTTGAGAGTCAACCGAAAACGCTTTCTTACAATGCAGCCTCTGAGAACACCGGGGAATTTCTAAAATAATTACGTATTTCCATGTGTTGGTGCTTAAAGGGGATCAAGTCGGGCGCAGGTCAAAAGCTGGGTTGTGTGTGTGTGTATGTGCCGGGAATTGAGTGGCACACGTGTTCAGAAGGTTTTAAGAGGAACAGGACTGACAGATGAAGCAAAAGGTGTGTGACTACCAAAATGAAAGCTTTTTCCCTTCCAGAAACCGAAAGACTCCACGGCCCATTTTCTAACGGGAAGAGCTCCTCGGCCAGGGCGAGACCTCCACGTCGTTCACCCTCAGGAACCCAGTCCGATCCCGGCTTGGGGCAAATCTTTGAGTCCCTGTTCCAGTGCAGGAGCTGGCTTCCTACAGACACGCAGATTCGGGGTCGCCTCTTCCTCGCTTCTAAGTAATAAAGGGCTAACCGAGTCGCCAGGACTGGGAGTTGCAGCAACGGCGTCAGGGATACAGGGTAAGGGGCAGATTCCGCGCCGCGCTGCGGCCCCCAGGCCTGTCAGATCATCACCCACCCGTCCCCCCCCATTTTTCCGTCTAAACTTACCAGGTGGGAGATGGTCCTGGGCAGGGAGTAAGGAACCGCGCGGGGTCCAGCCGAGTTCCGCTGCGGTTCTTAGAGACGCTGCCGGAAAGAGTCTGAAACCCAGGAGCCGCCGCCGTTGCCACCGCCTCTGTTGCCGGGGGGTCTCGCCTCCATCGCTGGCTGCGAGAACTCTGCGGGCACGTGACCGGAAGTACCAGGGCGGGCCCGAGGGCACGTGACCCCAGAGCGCGCCGCCATGACACCTTCCGCTCGTTTCTCTCCCTCCCCCGCCGGTGCCCGCCTGTTTCATTTCCTCTCGCCGGCTTTAGGCGGTGAAGAGTCCCAGGATCGTGGCTGTCTCACCCCTATGGCCTAGCGCTCTTCCGTTCCCGTTCGGCGCGGCGTCTTCGGCCGGCAGCAGCCGGCGGCGAGCATATTCAACCACACAGTGTTGGTATGTTTTTAAAACTGGGTCTGCGGATGGGCAACGGGTTAAGCTTTTATCGCCTTCTTCCCATCCCTACTCCACCACCCCCCGCCGCATTTTATAGATCCTAAAACAGGTGTTTGAGAGTCAACCGAAAACGCTTTCTTACAATGCAGCCTCTGAGAACACCGGGGAATTTCTAAAATAATTACGTATTTCCATGTGTTGGTGCTTAAAGGGGATCAAGTCGGGCGCAGGTCAAAAGCTGGGTTGTGTGTGTGTGTATGTGCCGGGAATTGAGTGGCACACGTGTTCAGAAGGTTTTAAGAGGAACAGGACTGACAGATGAAGCAAAAGGTGTGTGACTACCAAAATGAAAGCTTTTTCCCTTCCAGAAACCGAAAGACTCCACGGCCCATTTTCTAACGGGAAGAGCTCCTCGGCCAGGGCGAGACCTCCACGTCGTTCACCCTCAGGAACCCAGTCCGATCCCGGCTTGGGGCAAATCTTTGAGTCCCTGTTCCAGTGCAGGAGCTGGCTTCCTACAGACACGCAGATTCGGGGTCGCCTCTTCCTCGCTTCTAAGTAATAAAGGGCTAACCGAGTCGCCAGGACTGGGAGTTGCAGCAACGGCGTCAGGGATACAGGGTAAGGGGCAGATTCCGCGCCGCGCTGCGGCCCCCAGGCCTGTCAGATCATCACCCACCCGTCCCCCCCCATTTTTCCGTCTAAACTTACCAGGTGGGAGATGGTCCTGGGCAGGGAGTAAGGAACCGCGCGGGGTCCAGCCGAGTTCCGCTGCGGTTCTTAGAGACGCTGCCGGAAAGAGTCTGAAACCCAGGAGCCGCCGCCGTTGCCACCGCCTCTGTTGCCGGGGGGTCTCGCCTCCATCGCTGGCTGCGAGAACTCTGCGGGCACGTGACCGGAAGTACCAGGGCGGGCCCGAGGGCACGTGACCCCAGAGCGCGCCGCCATGACACCTTCCGCTCGTTTCTCTCCCTCCCCCGCCGGTGCCCGCCTGTTTCATTTCCTCTCGCCGGCTTTAGGCGGTGAAGAGTCCCAGGATCGTGGCTGTCTCACCCCTATGGCCTAGCGCTCTTCCGTTCCCGTTCGGCGCGGCGTCTTCGGCCGGCAGCAGCCGGCGGCGAGCAGGCCGCAGAGAGCGTAATCGCGACCGCGGCCGGAGGGGGAGGGACCACGCGCAAGCCGGGCGTAACCCGTCACTTGACGAGGAAATGCCGTTACCAGCTTTGTCCCGGCGTCCCCGGCGCTGCGGGATGACGTATGCCTGGGAGGGGAGGAGCGGAAGAGAAGACTGAAGATCAGGTGCGGCGGCTAGTACGCGGTGAGTTCCCCGGCGCTGAGCCGGTAGAGAGCGTGTAACTCACTGAATGTTGAGGGCTGTCGGCATGGAGGTGGTGGAGAGGAGCTGAGACCTACAGGCTGTGAGCCTGGCTTTGAAAACTTGGTGACTAAGGCTTCTTTCAAGAGATCTGCATACAGTATTAAAGTTAACTGCTGTTAAAAAGTTAGGAGTTCCGCTAGGCAGGGAGTTGATGGTCAGAAAATGTCTCCAGTGGTGCGTGCAATGCATGTTGAGTACGTGAGTGAATCAGTCGCCATTTCTTGCTCTAAGGTGGAGAGTTGTTTCCTATGACTTGGTGCTTTAGTTGCTAAGTCGTGTCCGACTCTGCGACCCCATGGACTGCAGCACACCAAGCTTCCCTGTCCATCATTGTCTCTCGGAGTTTGCTCAAACTCATGTCCTTGAGTCGGTGATGCCATCCAACCGTCTCATCCTCTGTCGTCCCCTTCTCTTGTCCTCGGTCTTTCCCAGCATCAGGGTCTTTCCCAATGAGCCGGCTCTTTGCATCTGGTGGCCAAAGCGTTGGAGCTTCAGCTTCAGCATCAGTCCTGCGAATGAATACTCAGATTGATTTTCTTTAGGATTGACTGGTTTGATCTCCTGGCTGTGCAAGGGACTCTCAAGAGTCTTCTCCAGCACCATGGTTCGAAAGCATCAGTTCGTCAGCGTTCGGCCATTCTTAGAGACGCTGCCGGAAAGAGTCTGAAACCCAGGAGCCGCCGCCGTTGCCACCGCCTCTGTTGCCGGGGGGTCTCGCCTCCATCGCTGGCTGCGAGAACTCTGCGGGCACGTGACCGGAAGTACCAGGGCGGGCCCGAGGGCACGTGACCCCAGAGCGCGCCGCCATGACACCTTCCGCTCGTTTCTCTCCTCCCCGCCGGTGCCCGCCTGTTTCATTTCCTCTCGCCGGCTTTAGGCGGTGAAGAGTCCCAGGATCGTGGCTGTCTCACCCCTATGGCCTAGCGCTCTTCCGTTCCCGTTCGGCGCGGCGTCTTCGGCCGGCAGCAGCCGGCGGCGAGCAGGCCGCAGAGAGCGTAATCGCGACCGCGGCCGGAGGGGGAGGGACCACGCGCAAGCCGGGCGTAACCCGTCACTTGACGAGGAAATGCCGTTACCAGCTTTGTCCCGGCGTCCCCGGCGCTGCGGGATGACGTATGCCTGGGAGGGGAGGAGCGGAAGAGAAGACTGAAGATCAGGTGCGGCGGCTAGTACGCGGTGAGTTCCCCGGCGCTGAGCCGGTAGAGAGCGTGTAACTCACTGAATGTTGAGGGCTGTCGGCATGGAGGTGGTGGAGAGGAGCTGAGACCTACAGGCTGTGAGCCTGGCTTTGAAAACTTGGTGACTAAGGCTTCTTTCAAGAGATCTGCATACAGTATTAAAGTTAACTGCTTTTAAAAAAGTTAGGAGTTCCGCTAGGCAGGGAGTTGATGGTCAGAAAATGTCTCCAGTGGTGCGTGCAATGCATGTTGAGTACGTGAGTGAATCAGTCGCCATTTCTTGCTCTAAGGTGGAGAGTTGTTTCCTATGACTTGGTGCTTTAGTTGCTAAGTCGTGTCCGACTCTGCGACCCCATGGACTGCAGCACACCAAGCTTCCCTGTCCATCATTGTCTCTCGGAGTTTGCTCAAACTCATGTCCTTGAGTCGGTGATGCCATCCAACCGTCTCATCCTCTGTCGTCCCCTTCTCTTGTCCTCGGTCTTTCCCAGCATCAGGGTCTTTCCCAATGAGCCGGCTCTTTGCATCTGGTGGCCAAAGCGTTGGAGCTTCAGCTTCAGCATCAGTCCTGCGAATGAATACTCAGATTGATTTTCTTTAGGATTGACTGGTTTGATCTCCTGGCTGTGCAAGGGACTCTCAAGAGTCTTCTCCAGCACCATGGTTCGAAAGCATCAGTTCGTCAGCGTTCGGCCATCTATGTAGAAAGATCTCATTATGAGGAAAACTCCTACTTTCTCTTCGCTTAGTATGTTTAATTTTTCTTTCTGCTGTCTTGCCTTTTCTTCCGTCCACACACTAGTGGGGAAAAGGGAACGCTTACTTGCATTGGGTGTTTTCACAGCAAACACTGGTCCGTTAAAATGAATACTAGCCTGAAGAGAAAAAACTTGTTTTGATTCTATTACTCTTTTATGTTGCAATCTAAGCAATGCAGGAAATGGAAAGCTAGTTAGGTTTGGTCTCAAGATTTAGTGGATTCTAGTCTCAGCTCTGCTTATGAGCTGTGTGATCTTTGGCAAGCCAACTCTTCAAAAGTTTTTTTCGTTGACTTTATTAAGCATTTATGGCCACCCTTGATTTATTTTTGGCTATTCTGGGTTTTCACTGCTGGCACAGGTTCTTCTCTAGTTGCAGGGAGTCAGGGCTACTCTCTAGCAGAGGTAAGCAGCTTCTTGTGGTGGTGGTGACTTTTCTTATTGTGGAACCCGGGCTCTAGGGCACACGGGCTTCAGTAGTTGTGGCACATGGGCTCAATAGTTGTGACTCCCAGACTCAAGAGCGCAGGTTCAATAGTTGTGACTCAGGGGCTTAGTTGCTCCACAATATGTGGGGTCTTCCCGGATCAGGGATCGACTTGTGTCTCCTGCATTGGAAGGTGAATTTTTTTTTTTTTTTTTTAACATTTCTTTTTTTATTTTGGCGGGGGGGGCGGGTTGGGGGGGGGGAGGGGGTGGCGGGCCGCTACTATTGGTCTTTCATTTATCTGTTTTTATCCATCTTTTTTTTTTTTTTTAAGATTTATTTATTTATTTATTTTGGGCGGGGGTCGGGTTGGGGAGGGAGGGGAGCGGGCGGGCCACTTCTATTGGTCTTTCATTTGTCTGTTTTCATCCGTCTTTGTTCTTTGGCTCCTGTGGGCCTCCCATCGCTGTGGAGTCTGTCGTCGCAGAGCGCCGGCTCTGGGCGCATGCGCTCCAGAGTTCCGGCTCGGTGATTGGACACATGGGTCCAGCTGCTCTGTGGCACGTGGGATCTTCCCAGGCCAGGGATCAAACCAGTGCTCCTTGCACAGCAAGGCGGTGTCTTCACCCACTGGACCACCAGGGAAGCCCCTAACCAAACTTTTAAACAGTTATCAACATTCTGCTGTTCTTGTTTGAACAGCTTAAAAATTTATGGGTACTTTTTGTATTCATTGTTGAATTTGATTAATAGTGGCTGTCAATTCAGCTCAATTCTACTGTATCTGGACACTGACTGTTGTCATTGTTTAGCCACTAAGTTTTCTCTTTTGTGACCCTATGAGTTATTGCTCACCAAGCTCCTCTGTTCATGTGATTCTCTAAGCAAAAATATTGGAGTGGTTGAATCTTCCCAACCCAGGGATCAAACCCATGTCTCCTGCGTTGCCAGGTGGATTCTTTACTACTGAGCCACCAGGGAAGCCCAGGTACTAGCTAGGAAGATTATATTCATTTTGCTTGAAAATTTCTTCTGAGTTTTAGTTAACTTATTGCTCTGTTGAATCAAAAGTGTGACATGGCTACTTTAAAAACATACCGGGGAAAAAAAAAAATAAAACCCCTCTGATCCTCTTTTTAGGATGTAATATAGAAACTTAGTGTCCAGATTAAGGATGTTAGTTTTTCTACTCTGGTCTGGGTATCCAGATATTGACAAGTTTTTTAATATATATATTTTTCCTCCATCATGCCTCTTTTATTTTTATATTTGTTTTTATCTGTCTTTTATTCTTTGTCATGTGTGGGCCTCCCATTGTAGTGGCCTCTTTCTTGAAGAGCACTGGCTCGTAATTGGACACACAGGTCCACCTGCTTCGCAACACGTGGGATCTTTCTGGGCCAGGAATTGAACTGGTGCCCACTACACTGAAAGGCAGACTCTCTACCCACTGGACCACCAGGGAAGCCCTACTGACAAGTTTTATGTCCATTTCTCCACAGGACATGTTCAGGCAAATTAAAGGTTCTATTAGGAAGGCTTATCAGAACCAAGAGGAATTTGGAAATTGTCAGGTCAGAATGTTGAAGAACTGGGGTTGTTAAATTTTTAAAAGACCTCATGTTACTATTCAAATACTTAAGGTCTGTTTTGAAAGGAGTAAACATTTCCTTGGGCTTCCCAGGTGGCACTAGTGGTAAAGAACCAGGTCGCCAATGCAGGAGACACCAGAGACGCAGGTTTGATCCCTGAATCAGGAAGATCCTCTGGAAGAGGGCATGCCAAACCGCTCCAGTATTCTTGCCCGAGAATCCCGTGGAAAGAGGAGCCTGGCGGGTTACAGTCCATGGGATCATAAGGAGTCGGACATAACTGAAGCAACTTTGACAAACATGTAAACATTTCCTTAAACTGTAGAAGGCACAGTTGGGAATAAAAGCTCCAAGTCATCAGATTTCAACCCCATAGTAAAAAACGTACCTTATAATAGTGTGAGCTGTGGAGGAGTGGACCGAGCAGCTTCATGAGAGGGAGCACTTCCTTTCCCTTCCTTAAAATGTTCAGGGATCCAGGGCAAGGCCAATTTCTGAATCACATGCATTAGCGCACTGATCTATCTACGAGTCTTCCACTTTGAGAACTATGAGAAGCGGTACTTAATGCTAGGCCTGAAAGGCTGGGAAGATTTTGGTAAATGGGTCTGGAGGGAAAGGACTCTTTCCAGAGAGAGTAAGCGCTAAGAAGGGTATAAATTTGGAATTGGTGTAACACTCTCCTCTGCAACTTCTCTTGAGAACTGACACTGTATATGCTGGTCCTTCTTCTTTCTCATCTCCATTAGGTTTGTTTCAGAAACATAGAAACTAAGTTTTTTAACCCCATTAGGCCATAATATTCAAGTCATTCTCTCTTCTCTGAGGTCAGTGCCAAACGGCCTGTCTACATCAGGGTGTGTTGTAAGATTGCAAGTGGAAGACATAGCCACTGTGTTCCTGATGTCATTCCTTTTTATCTTCCTTAGGATCTTATGCAGTGATTTCATCTTCTTTTTCTTGTATCTTCAGCCCCTCTCATTGTAAACTCTGTTCTTTTAACTACTACCTACATATCTGTGTGAGTCTTCCCTACTCATAAGGTCAAGAGAGGTTTTCTCCTTTTTCACCAGATTTCTTGAGTAACTAAAAGGCCTTACTTTTAGTTCCTCACTTCATACTCCTTTTCGAGTCCTTGGTTTCTAGGGTCTGCTCATAGCACTTCACAGAAATTCTGTCCTCTCCCAACAATAAATCCTTCAATGCCTTTCTGTCGCTTACCGAATTACAGTTTGTTCAGGTTCCTTGGTTCAAGATACATAGTGCTTTCTAACTTGTGCCTGAATTACTGTCCAGCTTTATTTTTCATTATTCCATTGCTTATATCCTGTGTTTCAACCGAAGACTTAACTTATGTTCTCCAAATAAATCCTTTGATCTTCCAGTGCAGGAGACTCGGGTTCGATCCCCGAGTTGGGAAGATCCCCTGGAGAAGGAAATGGCAACTCACTCCAGTATTCTTGCCTGGGAGATCCCACGGGGAGAGGAACCTGGTGGGCTACAGTCCATGGGGTCTTAAAGAGTAGGACACAACTTAGCAACTAAATAATGACAACAAATACTTGGCTTATTGCAGCCCTCCCTGCCGCCCTTTCCCTTTTCCTTGTGGTAAAAGCCTCCTCAGCTCCAGTGCTACTTCCCTTAGGAAGTTTTCTGTAGTTACTTTTGTGATCCCTCTGTCCTCTGTGTTCCAACACAGTACTTTGCTTACGTTCCTCTTATGAGGTGTATATCTGTGTGTGTGTGTCTGTGATTTGTCTTTCTTCCTTAGTTGATTATAAAATGACTGATTTCTAGAATTATTCTGTTAGCATCACTGTGCTTCATATTTTACTAGAAACTGTTGATTTAGAGAAAAACATACAAGATAGGAACTACAATTTTAAGTTTTACTCAGGGTCTTGCCGAGGATGATAGGCTGGGTGATAGCCACTCTGTTAGCTCTGAGAAAACTTCTCTGAAGAGGTAGAGGAGAAGACAGTTTACATATGATTTGCAGCTAGGAAATAGGTACAGGCAGTCTCCATCTTGGTAAAAGATGACTGCTAATCCCAAAGAACAGGTTTTAGTACTTTTCTGTGTATGGGAAGGTGTAAAAATCTGGGGTGATTAAAATTCTTCCAGAGATGTACATCTAACTGTTTACCAGGCCTGCTTGTCCAAAGCAGAGGGCCTCAACCTGTTGACTTTGTTTCTTCTCAGCATACCCTGGCGGTCAGCAACTGCAGCCAGGTACGACTTAACCCTTGTAGAACTGGGGGGTGAGCAATGCTGTTTATCTTAGTGAGCCTGGTTTTTCTGTGTCTGTAATGTGTGTGTGTGTGTGTGCTGAGTTGCTTCAGTTGTGTTTGACTCTTTGCGACTCTATGGACCCTAACCCACCAGGAAGAATACTGGAGTGGGTTATTTCCTTCTTTAGGGATATCTATAATACTCAATAATATGAATGGGTAAAAGGATGAGAGAACGTTTTTTAAAAATATTTTCAGTATAGGAGGACTACCGAAGTTTTTTCTTTTTTTCCTCAGAATGCCACTCTTGCCTAGATCGAGCTGTGTTAAGAACAGCATTAGTAGCAGAAAATAAAACTGATGCCTGTATGGAGTAAGACATATTACAAACTTTTATATGTGTTTTGCTCATAGAGAGTGTGTTCCATGAACATTAGGACTTGTTTTGTCCTCTCTTATGACTATGGGACCTGGCACATCGTTGGTGCTATGTACATATTTGTTGAATAAATGAGTGAGTGCATTGGTTTCTGAAAAAAACAAACCCCCTCAAAGTATAAATAATTAAGAACAAGTACAAACCGTTATTTCTGAATTTTTTCTGTGGTATTTGCTTTTTATTTTCAAGTTGGTAGATAACTAAAGATTGAGGAAAAGTTAAAATTAATGGGTAGAATTTTCTCCCAATTCTTTTTCTTTTTTCTGGAAACTGGTATTATTTGACAAAAATATACACTTCCGTGTTGTTGAACAGATAAGAATGCTTGTGTTAATTTACGAAGTCCCCAGTAAGTAGTTGACATCTGCTCACTTGTATTCTTGAGGTAGAGGAGAAGACAGTTTACATATGATTTGCAGCTAGGAAATAGGTACAGGCAGTCTCCATCTTGGTAAAAGATGACTGCTAATCCCAAAGAACAGGTTTTAGTACTTTTCTGTGTATGGGAAGGTGTAAAAATCTGGGGTGATTAAAATTCTTCCAGAGATGTACATCTAACTGTTTACCAGGCCTGCTTGTCCAAAGCAGAGGGCCTCAACCTGTTGACTTTGTTTCTTCTCAGCATACCCTGGCGGTCAGCAACTGCAGCCAGGTACGACTTAACCCTTGTAGAACTGGGGGGTGAGCAATGCTGTTTATCTTAGTGAGCCTGGTTTTTCTGTGTCTGTAATGTGTGTGTGTGTGTGTGCTGAGTTGCTTCAGTTGTGTTTGACTCTTTGCGACTCTATGGACCCTAACCCACCAGGAAGAATACTGGAGTGGGTTATTTCCTTCTTTAGGGATATCTATAATACTCAATAATATGAATGGGTAAAAGGATGAGAGAACGTTTTTTAAAAATATTTTCAGTATAGGAGGACTACCGAAGTTTTTTCTTTTTTTCCTCAGAATGCCACTCTTGCCTAGATCGAGCTGTGTTAAGAACAGCATTAGTAGCAGAAAATAAAACTGATGCCTGTATGGAGTAAGACATATTACAAACTTTTATATGTGTTTTGCTCATAGAGAGTGTGTTCCATGAACATTAGGACTTGTTTTGTCCTCTCTTATGACTATGGGACCTGGCACATCGTTGGTGCTATGTACATATTTGTTGAATAAATGAGTGAGTGCATTGGTTTCTGAAAAAAACAAACCCCCTCAAAGTATAAATAATTAAGAACAAGTACAAACCGTTATTTCTGAATTTTTTCTGTGGTATTTGCTTTTTATTTTCAAGTTGGTAGATAACTAAAGATTGAGGAAAAGTTAAAATTAATGGGTAGAATTTTCTCCCAATTCTTTTTCTTTTTTCTGGAAACTGGTATTATTTGACAAAAATATACACTTCCGTGTTGTTGAACAGATAAGAATGCTTGTGTTAATTTACGAAGTCCCCAGTAAGTAGTTGACATCTGCTCACTTGTATTCTTGTTGTGTTTAGTCACTAAGTTGTGTCAATTCTTGCGACCCCGTGGATATAAATCCTTACTCCTGTTTTTTTCCTATCAGGTCTCTTACTGAAGATCTCGTTCCTCTTGATGTGCTAATTCCCGGCACCTGGCTTCTCACCTGCAGGCTGGAGGAAGCCATCCAGAGGCCCTTTCATATTAAGCACCTTCGAACTGTGGGCTCATAACCATTGGATGTAAGGAGAGAACTAAAGATACATGATTTACAGCTCAAAGAATTGCAGCTGGAGTTTTGTGTTTTATCACAGAGGAGTTTGACAGAATTTCCGCTTATATCCTTCAGTGTTTAGTGTATACTGTTAGACAAATAGAGTGGGATAGGATGGTGGAGGACCTTGAGAATCTGGATTTCTTTCTCGGGGAGTTTTATTATTATTAAGTTTTTTTGGGGGGTGGGGAGGGGAGGGCGGGTTGGGCAGGGAAGGGGGCGGGCGGGCCACTTCTATTGGTCTTTCATTTCTCTATTTTCCAACTTTGTTCTTTGGCCCGTGTGGGTCTCCCATCGCAGTGACCTCTGTTGTTGCCGAGCACCGGCTCTGGGCGCATGCGCTCCAGAGCTCTGGCTCGGTAATTGGACACATCAGTCCAGCCGCTCCGCAGCACCTGGGATCTTCCCAGGCCAGGGATCAAACCAGCGCCCCTTGCACTGCAAGGCGGTGTCCTTACCCACTGGACCACCAGGGAAGCCCTCGGGGAGTCTTAGAGTCAGAGAATGAGACAGGACAAGCTGACAGCCCTATATAATGTTACCTGTGTGTATTTTCTTTTCACCTAGATGCCAGGCAGCTCCAAGGTAGAGAGACTCCTTGTCCCTTTCTCATGTTTCCCTGTTTTCTCCACTTGCTACTGACTCTAAGCTTGCTCTGCTCACCGTGTGACAGGCCAGAAAATTGGAGACAGAAGCATTGGGGCAAGGAATAACTTTATTTGGAAAGGCAACTGACCAGGATAATGGCAGACTAATGTCTCACAATAATCCTATGGGGTTCTGGATACCAGGTTGTTTTATAAGGGTGGGGAGGACGGTGAGGAAGTAAAGTAAAAAGGCCACTAATCGGGGCTTTCCTGGTGGTCCAGTGGGTAAGGACACCGCCTTGCAGTGCAAGGGGCGCCAGTTCGATCCCTGGCCTGGGAAGATGCCACGTGCTGTGGAGCAGCTGGACCGACCTGTCCAATTACCGAGCCGGAGCTCTGGCACTCTGCGAAAACAGACGCCACTGCGATGGGAGGCCCACACGGGCCAAAGAACAAAGATGGATGAAACTAGACAAATGAAAGACCAGTGGAAGTGGCCCACCCACCCCCTCCCTCCCCACCCCCGCCAAAATAAATAAATAAATAAATGTTAAAAAAAAAAAAAGGCCACTAATCTTGCAAATATCTTCTTGAGTGGCCAACCTCAGGGAGGAGACTGTTAATTTCTTCCTTATTATAGCCATCTGCAGGTGGACAGGGTCCTGAACAAAGCCATTTTGGTTTAACATTCGGGCTGAGGGGTGGGGTTGCCCTGGCAGGCCATTAGTATGGATAGCTCTGGGAGCAAAGGTTGAAGTAAAAGCATCGGATCCAACACGGAGTCTGATTTTGTTCTTCCCTGTAACACAGCTGTTCATTAAATGCTTGCTGAAAGAGCAGTGAGCTTCTTAAATTATATCTTTGCAGGTTTTCTTTAGAATCACTGTGCCCGTCCCTCAACGTAGCATCGTCTCTCTGGATAAATGACTTCTGTGCCATTGATACCAGAGTCCTACAGCCATGTTCTTGCAGAATTTGAGTCTCTGGATCCATTACTTTCAGCCCTAAGGCTGGACTCTACCCACTTAAAGGTGATTTTCTTGATCCTTTTATCAGTTTTATTTTCATATTCATATTTTTGTGCACTCTCTGTTACATCCCCGCCTCCGCCACTATGTTATATAGAATCCTGGGTGTTTCCCTGTGCAGGTAATACTTCACATAGAAGTAGTGTGGTCTTAGAGCTTTCTTGATTTATTTTTCAAGCAGTCGTTTGAATTCTTCTTTCCCATCCTTTGCAACCATGATATTGATTACTGAATCCTCCAATCTTACTGGGGTTCTGGATACCAGGTTGTTTTATAAGGGTGGGGAGGACGGTGAGGAAGTAAAGTAAAAAGGCCACTAATCGGGGCTTTCCTGGTGGTCCAGTGGGTAAGGACACCGCCTTGCAGTGCAAGGGGCGCCAGTTCGATCCCTGGCCTGGGAAGATGCCACGTGCTGTGGAGCAGCTGGACCGACCTGTCCAATTACCGAGCCGGAGCTCTGGCACTCTGCGAAAACAGACGCCACTGCGATGGGAGGCCCACACGGGCCAAAGAACAAAGATGGATGAAACTAGACAAATGAAAGACCAGTGGAAGTGGCCCACCCCCCCCCCCCCCCCCCCCCCCCCGCCAAAATAAATAAATAAATAAATGTTAAAAAAAAAAAAAGGCCACTAATCTTGCAAATATCTTCTTGAGTGGCCAACCTCAGGGAGGAGACTGTTAATTTCTTCCTTATTATAGCCATCTGCAGGTGGACAGGGTCCTGAACAAAGCCATTTTGGTTTAACATTCGGGCTGAGGGGTGGGGTTCCCCTGGCAGGCCATTAGTATGGATAGCTCTGGGGAGCAAAGGTTGAAGTAAAAGCATCGGATCCAACACGGAGTCTGATTTTGTTCTTCCCTGTAACACAGCTGTTCATTAAATGCTTGCTGAAAGAGCAGTGAGCTTCTTAAATTATATCTTTGCAGGTTTTCTTTAGAATCACTGTGCCCGTCCCTCAACGTAGCATCGTCTCTCTGGATAAATGACTTCTGTGCCATTGATACCAGAGTCCTACAGCCATGTTCTTGCAGAATTTGAGTCTCTGGATCCATTACTTTCAGCCCTAAGGCTGGACTCTACCCACTTAAAGGTGATTTTCTTGATCCTTTTATCAGTTTTATTTTCATATTCATATTTTTGTGCACTCTCTGTTACATCCCCGCCTCCGCCACTATGTTATATAGAATCCTGGGTGTTTCCCTGTGCAGGTAATACTTCACATAGAAGTAGTGTGGTCTTAGAGCTTTCTTGATTTATTTTTCAAGCAGTCGTTTGAATTCTTCTTTCCCATCCTTTGCAACCATGATATTGATTACTGAATCCTCCAATCTTACTGTCTTCCCTCAGGAAGTAATGTTATTTGATTGAAAATAACATAGTATAAATGAGTACACCTCATTGTCTTTTGAGCAGCAGGAACCATTATGAAGTTCATTTCAAAACAAGGAGTTTGTTGCCCCCACCTGTGTTTTAGGGAATAGAGCTAAAAATTAGCATTACAAGGTTAGCTAAAAATTAGCTCTGTGGGAAAGAGAATGAACTTCTCTCAAGCTCTGAGTTCATTTGATAAGCTCAAGAATGACATGGTGAAGAACAGTCTCGTAACCAATTTCCCCTCCCCACAAGGCACCCTTCTAGCCTCTGAGCAAAGGGAGAGCAGGAAGTAACAGGCAAAGTAGTATGAGCAACATTTATGAGGGTTGATAGCAGGCCTTTTTTTAGCTGCAAGTTACAGAAAAGCTTCTCAGTAATGGCTCAAGCAATAAAGGTGTTTATAACCTGGGTGGAGGTCGTTGTTTCTGGGTTTAGTGTAGTAGCCACTGACACTCCTCAGGACCTAGGCTCTTGATCTTCCGCTTCTACCAGCATCTGTATATTGACTGTTGGTAATGTTTGCAAGATAAGGGACCTGCCTCCAAGTCTTGATCATCTCCATTAGCAGCTCCAGTGAGAGGGAGGTGGCTGAGGACAAAGGCTTTTTCCCCCTTCAGACTCCACCCTTTATCTGAGAGCTTTCCTGGAAATCCCTGCAGGACTCAGTCTCATTAGCTGGGCTTGAGTCACAAGGGCTCCCCCTAGCTGCAAAAGAAACTAAGTGAAGATTTGGGTTTTCCAGCTTCTTTGGAAAGCAACAAGGGTGAAGAGGATTGGAAATAGGTTTGTTTGCCAGCAGTAATTTTGCCACAGTGTAGTGGGGACAGCATGGCCACTGGCTTCTGTGATGGTAAGAAGGAAGGTGCGGGGAGGTATCATAGTTCAGTGACTTGCCTTTGTCGTCTGCGGTCTCACTCTCAAAGCTGCGGTGTTTAGTGTTCATCATACAGACGAGAAATGATTTACATGAACAGGTGATTAAAGTGGTCGCTTTATCTCCTGGATACTTACTTGATCTTCTATCATTGTGATCAGCATTGGAATGACTTCGCTGAATTGCCGAGAAGATCAAAGGGCTAGTAACTGACTTTTGCCAAGGGGAAAATACTCGTTTACACACTGGAGCCTATTCAGCCATTTTAAAATTCCATTAAAAATTTGAAATTCTGGGTCTTTCACTATTCTAGAATAAGAACTTACGTCCCATGATGTGGTGTCTAGCTGGGCAGTGGGTCAGGTGGTTGGGAGGAACCTGACAGATTCAGTGTCTGTTTCCCTCAGATAGTGGGTTTGGTAAGGGGCTTACCACCTCCCACATGTCTGTTTCTGTGTTTCTAGTGCACGAGCATCGCTGTGTCTCGAAAATGGTTGGCTCTGGGCAGCTCAGGAGGCGGACTCAACCTTGTTCAGAGAGAAGGCTGGACACACAGGCTGTTTCTTTCCCACAGGGTAAGATTAAGGGTTGCCCTGTCCAGTACCATCTGGAGTGTCTTTCCTAAATGTGAAATCCTCCATTATGACTGATCATTGGGAATGAAAGAAGCAGGTAAAACTTGAGATTTAATAGTAAGTTACCCTTTTTTGAGGAGCTGCCTAATATTTTTCCTTCTGTGCTTCAGGAAGGTGCAATTTCTCAGATTGCGTGTTGTTTACATGATGATGATTATGTTGCTGTGGCTACCAGGTGAGAAACTGTTTGAAAACTACCTGATCCTTTATTAGCAGCTCCAGTGAGAGGGAGGTGGCTGAGGACAAAGGCTTTTTCCCCCTTCAGACTCCACCCTTTATCTGAGAGCTTTCCTGGAAATCCCTGCAGGACTCAGTCTCATTAGCTGGGCTTGAGTCACAAGGGCTCCCCCTAGCTGCAAAAGAAACTAAGTGAAGATTTGGGTTTTCCAGCTTCTTTGGAAAGCAACAAGGGTGAAGAGGATTGGAAATAGGTTTGTTTGCCAGCAGTAATTTTGCCACAGTGTAGTGGGGACAGCATGGCCACTGGCTTCTGTGATGGTAAGAAGGAAGGTGCGGGGAGGTATCATAGTTCAGTGACTTGCCTTTGTCGTCTGCGGTCTCACTCTCAAAGCTGCGGTGTTTAGTGTTCATCATACAGACGAGAAATGATTTACATGAACAGGTGATTAAAGTGGTCGCTTTATCTCCTGGATACTTACTTGATCTTCTATCATTGTGATCAGCATTGGAATGACTTCGCTGAATTGCCGAGAAGATCAAAGGGCTAGTAACTGACTTTTGCCAAGGGGAAAATACTCGTTTACACACTGGAGCCTATTCAGCCATTTTAAAATTCCATTAAAAATTTGAAATTCTGGGTCTTTCACTATTCTAGAATAAGAACTTACGTCCCATGATGTGGTGTCTAGCTGGGCAGTGGGTCAGGTGGTTGGGAGGAACCTGACAGATTCAGTGTCTGTTTCCCTCAGATAGTGGGTTTGGTAAGGGGCTTACCACCTCCCACATGTCTGTTTCTGTGTTTCTAGTGCACGAGCATCGCTGTGTCTCGAAAATGGTTGGCTCTGGGCAGCTCAGGAGGCGGACTCAACCTTGTTCAGAGAGAAGGCTGGACACACAGGCTGTTTCTTTCCCACAGGGTAAGATTAAGGGTTGCCCTGTCCAGTACCATCTGGAGTGTCTTTCCTAAATGTGAAATCCTCCATTATGACTGATCATTGGGAATGAAAGAAGCAGGTAAAACTTGAGATTTAATAGTAAGTTACCCTTTTTTGAGGAGCTGCCTAATATTTTTCCTTCTGTGCTTCAGGAAGGTGCAATTTCTCAGATTGCGTGTTGTTTACATGATGATGATTATGTTGCTGTGGCTACCAGGTGAGAAACTGTTTGAAAACTACCTGATCCTTTCCAAATGCATATTAAGTTGAAAAATGTGGTTGTGTATTTATTTGGGTGACCAACTATCCTGGTGTGCCTGGGCCTGACCCTGTTTTAACACTGAAAGAGTCCTGTGTCCTGGGACCCCATTTAGACCCAAGTAAACCAAGATGGACAGTTGGCCACCCTAGGATTTGTGGAAAGTGCTAATATGAAGCAACATTTCTGAGACCTTAAAATAGAAAGGTAACATAATTTAGAACATCGATGTTCTCTGTTATATTGGATTGGTGAACTAAAGCAAGGAGATTCATACCTTAGTTTTCTACTTCCTTTTTTCCTAGAATTTGCTTATGGATTTAATATAGTTGATAATGTGAGGCCATGAAATTGTACCTTCTTCACCATTGCCAAAGATTTGCTTCTTTGTCTCAATTCTTGCAGTCAAGGTCTGGTAGTCATTTGGGAATTAAATCAAGAGCGTCGTGGGAAACCAGAACGAATTTATGTGTCTTCAGAACACAAAGGTCGAAAAGTTACAGCACTCTGTTGGGATACAGCTATTCTTAGAGTATTTGTAGGTGATCATTTGGGGAAAGTTTCTGCCATCAAAGTCAACACATCTAAGCAAGCAAAGGTGAGAACCAGTCCAATACTTTGAGTGGGTGGGTGAAATATAAGGTGTTCTCTTACAGAACTTCAAGTAAAGAGCACAGTTTGACCTACTGTATATCTTGGGGGAGAGTCTAAAGCTCAGACTATTAATTTTGAGAAAACTTGTTAGCAGGTAATATGTATGGTAGCTTGGTACTATTGCAGAATGGCTGTGAGCTAGCTGTCGTCATTTGCACACATTGTCTATCACATGACTCCATAATTCACCTGCATATTCCCACTTTCATAAAGCATTCTTTAATTAACTAGTCTGTCAAGAATAACAGATGCCTGTGTATTAACTGTGAGTAAAATGACAAACATGGAGAAATTGTACCAGTTGCCCAGGCTCTCCTATTCTCCTGGTCCCCATTTTGAACAGACTCATGGTTCCAGGAGTACTTTCTCTCAGGGTGAGTATAACTTGTGAATAGAAATACAAAAGGAGCCCCGTGGATTGTGCTCAGCAGTGTGGGTCCTAAGGCTTCCTGCCGCAGTTGCTGGAGTAGAAGAACTGGGTCTCAAGTTACCTTAACAGGATGCTCCAGTTTGTCATTAAAGCAGGCAGCCCGGTTCACACTGTCCTTCTCCTCCAAAACCCTTATATCAGAAGTAGGAAACTTGTCTCTCATTGGCTTCTTTCCATGGAGGATCATGACGGATTGGAAGAGATCGAAATAATTTCAATTAAAACACCAGAGTATTCTTGATGTGTTAATTAAATATTCACATTACCCATCAAAGTTACCACTTGATTTGTAATGTATTTTTTCTCCAAAATACAGTTGGAATTCTTAGCTCTAGTTTGTCTTTTTTTCCAAACGGAGAAGTACTGTCTACAGATGAAAAATTCTCTCACGTGTTCCAAAACTTACTTCATCTTTTTCATTTTAGCTTCTAAGAATAATCACAATCAGAGCCTTAAGAATTCTCCTTGGCAGATACATAGCAAGTTATTTCACAAGACGAGTGGTGAAACTTTGATAGTATAACAAGCAAATTAATTCCAGTTTATTTAAAATTCTTACTTTGCTGTCTAAGTGATTTTCATTTTAAAGGTAAAGAGAAGAGGATTGTGTGTACATAAAGATAAACTTTATTTCCCTGTCACATCCCCTTTAGGCAGCGGCTGCCTTTGTGATGTTTCCTGTTCAGACAATAACAACTGTTGACTCCTGCGTTGTCCAGTTAGATTATTTGGATGGAAGACTACTTGTATCTTCACTTACTCGTTCCTTCTTGTGTGACACTGAGAGGTATATTGACTAACCATGAGTCACTGGAAATACAGCATCTCGAAACTGGAAGGGGCTTAGAAGTTATCTTCATGTCTGGCTCAAATCCCTCAATTCAGTTATACAAACATGAATCAGGAACCAGCTCTGGGCATGCCAATGTTAGAGAGCAGAGAGGATATAGAGGAGAGTGAAACAGTCCAATGGGTGACTAATGACAAATATTCAATTAGCTCTACCAAGAAGCCTCGTCTAAGTACCGTGAAGGGAGGCTGAACAAAGGCCTGTCCCTGTATGGGGAGTCGGGGAGTCTTCTTTGATTGAGTTTGTTGTTGTTGAAACTGGCTGTGTGTGTGTGTTTTCTTTTGCTGGCAGAGCAAGAGTTTATTGGGAAGGGTTCCCAGGTGGAGAGCAAGGGAAGTGAAACCCAGGAGAACTGCTCTCCCACATGGCTCACTGTCTCAGGTTTTGTGATGATGAAGGATTTTTCTATGTATTTAATAGAATTTTACTAAAATTCTAAACTTGGATGAAGAACTTTGTGAAACTGACAAATATTTATTGAAATCTCAAGGGTGGAGCCAAATGTCCAGTGAATAGCAAAGAAGTCTGTTGGTGGTGGCTGTGAAATGTCAGAATAGAACAGGAAGTGGCTTGAAATGAATATATCTTGTCTATCACTGGGCTTCAGCTCCTCAGCCATTCTCCCTGCATAGAAATGGCCACTGTCCCCCACCTTTATTTCCTTCATTGGCCTTGGCCTGCTACCATTTTCCTCAGAACCTATCCCCTCTTTTAAAATGGAGAATTTTGAGCACACAAAAGAAGAGAGAATTGCATAATAACCTCCTGTGAGTAAGCTAGCCAGCTTCAGTGATTTGATGAGAATGTTTAGTAGGTGAAATTTAAAGGAAGAGGGATAACAGGGGAGAGGCTGTTCTAGTAGGAAGGTACAGCCTCTTGGGGGAGAGCAAGAAAGAATTAGGCATGTTCCAAGATGTGGCCATCTGGCTTGAGTGGGGAGTTGCTGAAGATCACGTTGGTGAATTAGCACCACACTGAGAGTGACAGCCGTACCCGTCACACTAATTAAGTGTGTGGGCTCTCAGATCATTTTAAGGAAGTGCACATGTGGAAGAGCAGGGTTTGGAAATTGATTTCCTCAGAACTATCCAGGATTGGAAACCTTTAATGTCTTTTGGGGGCTTCTTGTGTCTCCATGAGTAGACTGCTATTCTTGAAAGCAGGAGCCTATTGATTCTAAACGTTTTCCTAGGCTGTATGCTGATTGTCAGGGCTAGTAGAGGGAAGGGTGAGGAGAAGATGCACTTTGTTTTCTTGGGGTGAGAAAGTCATGTGGGAAGAAGACCACTCGTGGCAGGTTGCAGGTGTCTTGCATCAGAGAACCTAGCTGTACAGCCAGGGAGCTGTGCTTTGAGACACTAAGGATCAGTTTATCTGGAATTAGTAGGTAGGCTAATGTCCTTGATTCTGACTTCCTTCAGACTATGGATCAGTGATGAAGTTAGACCTACAAAACTGGACATCATCTAGTTGTTTTTTTTTTTTTAAATTTGGGGTATGGGGGCTGCTCCCACATGGCTCACTGTCTCAGGTTTTGTGATGATGAAGGATTTTTCTATGTATTTAATAGAATTTTACTAAAATTCTAAACTTGGATGAAGAACTTTGTGAAACTGACAAATATTTATTGAAATCTCAAGGGTGGAGCCAAATGTCCAGTGAATAGCAAAGAAGTCTGTTGGTGGTGGCTGTGAAATGTCAGAATAGAACAGGAAGTGGCTTGAAATGAATATATCTTGTCTATCACTGGGCTTCAGCTCCTCAGCCATTCTCCCTGCATAGAAATGGCCACTGTCCCCCACCTTTATTTCCTTCATTGGCCTTGGCCTGCTACCATTTTCCTCAGAACCTATCCCCTCTTTTAAAATGGAGAATTTTGAGCACACAAAAGAAGAGAGAATTGCATAATAACCTCCTGTGAGTAAGCTAGCCAGCTTCAGTGATTTGATGAGAATGTTTAGTAGGTGAAATTTAAAGGAAGAGGGATAACAGGGGAGAGGCTGTTCTAGTAGGAAGGTACAGCCTCTTGGGGAAGAGCAAGAAAGAATTAGGCATGTTCCAAGATGTGGCCATCTGGCTTGAGTGGGGAGTTGCTGAAGATCACGTTGGTGAATTAGCACCACACTGAGAGTGACAGCCGTACCCGTCACACTAATTAAGTGTGTGGGCTCTCAGATCATTTTAAGGAAGTGCACATGTGGAAGAGCAGGGTTTGGAAATTGATTTCCTCAGAACTATCCAGGATTGGAAACCTTTAATGTCTTTTGGGGGCTTCTTGTGTCTCCATGAGTAGACTGCTATTCTTGAAAGCAGGAGCCTATTGATTCTAAACGTTTTCCTAGGCTGTATGCTGATTGTCAGGGCTAGTAGAGGGAAGGGTGAGGAGAAGATGCACTTTGTTTTCTTGGGGTGAGAAAGTCATGTGGGAAGAAGACCACTCGTGGCAGGTTGCAGGTGTCTTGCATCAGAGAACCTAGCTGTACAGCCAGGGAGCTGTGCTTTGAGACACTAAGGATCAGTTTATCTGGAATTAGTAGGTAGGCTAATGTCCTTGATTCTGACTTCCTTCAGACTATGGATCAGTGATGAAGTTAGACCTACAAAACTGGACATCATCTAGTGTCGCCCTTTCATTCTTGCAGATCAGAAAGCCTACACCCAGTGAGTGATAGAGCTTGCCTGGCATCATGCAGCTGGAGGAGGCAGACTAGAATCTTTCTGTCTTGATTTTGTGCTTTGTCTGTACCTTGGTTACCTCTAGTGTGTTCTTTGACAGTGGACCATTGACCATTAAATCTACCCTTGAGGATTTTTTTTGTTTTTCTTTTATTGCTTATTTATTTATTTATTTATTTTCATCCATTGTTGTTCTTTGGCCCTTGTGGGTCTCCCATTGCAGTGGCCTCTCCCGATACAGAGCACCAGCTCTGGGTGCATGTGCTCCAGAGCGCCGGCTCGTAATTGGACACACTGGTCCAGCCGCTCCAGAGCATGTGGGATCTTCCCAGGACAGGGATTGAGCCGGTGCCTCTTGCACTGCAAAGCAGACTCTTTTCCCACTGGACCACCAGGGAAGCCCTACCCTTGAGATTTTGATAAAATATGAGTTAACCTTCCAAATTTCTTAAATATTCTTCATCTGTAGGTTTCCTTGTTTACTGAACAGTACAGTTCAGAAATTTGGTTGAAATTCTGACAAGAGGTCAGAACACTGGATTGAATTAACACCTTACTGGGGCTAGAGAATTTAGTGAAGTGCTGTAAAGAGCTAAATAAGTGGAGGTTTATTTTTTTCCTCTGTGCAATATAGTTGCTAATTATTTATATTACCATTTCACAAGATTGTGACTAGAGTTGGTTATGAGGCTAGCTAATGGCAAAAATAACATGTTTTAGAAATGGCTGCTTCATTAGCTCGAGTTCATTTTGGGGGGGACATGGATAGTACAGTAATTTAAACATTTTATTTATGTTAAAGTTTTAAGTTTGTTTTTTTGAAAGCTGTATTTCCTTCCAAACAAACTTTTTTTTTTCCCCAAACCGAGGTTCCTAATAACTTACCAAAGTGAGATATGTGGTTTCTTTTTTTTTTTTTTAAAGATTTATTTATTTATTTATTTTTGGGCAGGGGTCGGGTTGGGGAGGGAGGGGAGCGGGCGGGCCACTTCTATTGGTCTTTCATTTCTCGATTTTCATCTGTCTTTGTTCTTTGGCCCACGTGGGCCTCCCATCGCTTTGGCCTCTGTCGTCGCAGAGCACCGGCTCTGGGCGCATGCGCTCCAGAGCTCCGGCTCGGTGATTGGACACATGGGTCCAGCCGCTCCGCGGCACGTGTGATCTTCCCAGGCCAGGGATCGAACTGGAGATATGAGGTTTCTTTTCTGCTGCTGTCTGTCAGTGTTGTTAATGAGCAAGGTGACTCCCAGGAGGAAAAAGGATAAACATAAGCCAAAAATTGTATTAGTGAGCATTTGGGGTAAGGGAGCCTGACAATACAAGCTGCAGTTTCTAGTTCTGGCTCTTTTTAAACCTTGACACATGTCAGTTTCCCCATCCAGTATGTGGAGATAGTTTTAAGGATTAACTAGGATAATGTGTATGAAATAGCTAGCTGTGCCTGTCACATGTCATCTGGAAATTTGGAAAGCAGGATTAATGAGGAGACATGAGTTGACTGTTTTCTCAGGAAATGTTTATCACACTCCTTTGGAGTAGTAGGACTGTTGTTAAGCGCCAGAGAGGATGTAAAAGAAGCCAGAAGTGTGTTTTATTTCCCGAATAAAGAAGTAATGAAACCAGAACTTCTTGTATTGCTGTCTGCGTTTCACTTTCACATCCATATTCTTCTAGTAAAGCTCATGCTTTGTTTAATTCATGAAGCAAGTAAGTACAGAGTGTATTCATGGGTGCTCAGTCACTTGAGTCATGAAGTGCCTCTTTGCAACCCTGTGGACTGTAGCCCACCAGACTTCTCCACCCGTGGGATTCTCCAGGCAGGAGTATTGGAGTGGTCTGCCATGCCCTCCTCCAGGGGTCTTCCCACTCCAGGGATTGAACCTGAGTCGCTTATGTCTCGCACATTGGCAGGCAGGTTCTTTACAACTGGCGCCACCTGGAAAGTCCAAGTACATGGTATTTATTGAATATTCAAGGTCACATAGTGCGTTCATGCTGGAGAGCATATCAGGCCATTCTCCATTAAGAGTTCGAGTGTATGGAGCCTACAAGGCATTGAGTGCTTTCTGTGGGCCAGATGTTGTACTGTGCACTGGGAATTCAACTAAAGAAGAAATAAAAATGATCTGTCCTTTTTCAAATAGACACCTCTTCCAAATATAATGTGGTGAGTGCTTTGAAAACTTTGCATGGGAAGCATGTAATTCTGCTTATAGGAGTCAGAGAAGCCTGTCAGAGGAGGAATGATGGAGTTAGCTTGTGAAAAATAAGTAAAGGAGTGTTTGGGAAGAGACACCCTTGTTCTTACCCTCCATGTTCTCAGGCAGTTTTGTATGTGCTGTTCTTTTATGTATCTAGTTTGTATAATCCTAAGGGAACAGAATGTTCCAAGGTACAGACTTCCAGAAGAACTTAGCATTTTGAGAAAAGAGTGAGGCATTTACTGAGTATTTGTAGCAGAGGTGATTTGGGAAGCAACCAGTAGGATTGAAGGACGTAGGAGATGGTTTGGTAGCACTCGTTTTTTCATTTTCCATTCTGTTCTTTCCAGTAAATTGCTAATACGAAGAGAGGGAGGACATTGTGGGAGGGGTGTTATTACGACCTTGCCGATTTTTGTTGCCAGTGCTATTGACTTTCCTGTGAGTAAAGATGATTTCTCTTTCTTTTGGGGTGGGTATTAGAGAAAAATTTTGGAAAATTGGAAACAAGGAAAGAGACGGAGAATATGGAGCTTGTTTCTTTCCGGGAAAGTGCTCTGCAGGCCAGCAGCCCCTGATATACTGTGCTCGCCCTGGCTCCAGGATATGGGAAGTGAACTTTGATGGAAAAGTTTTAAGTACACATCAGTTTAAGAAACTCCTCTCATCTCCGCCTCTTCCTGTGATTAATCTAAGGTAATGACTTGTATGTTCAGTAGGGAGTGTTTGAAGAGCTTATGTGGAGGGAGATTGGGTTGAAACCTCTGATACTCTATATGTGTTAAGATTTTATCATGCCTGTTAAGAGTGAAGTAGAATTTTTATTAAAAGAGTCAGAGAAACCTGAAAGTTTTTTCTTTTTTCAGTTCTTGTTTTATTTCCTTTTGGATGCTAAATCGTGTTCGACTCTTGATCCCATGGGCTATCTGTGAGATTTTCCAGGCAGGAATACTGGAATGGGGAGAAACCTAAAAGGCTTTAATCAGTTACTTTTTTTTTTTTTAAAAAGATTTATTTATTTATTTATTTTGGGCGGGGGTCAGGTTGGGAAGGGAGGGGAGTGGGCGGACCACTTCTATTGGTCTTCCATTTCTCTATTTTTCATCCGTCTTTGTTCTTTGGCTCCTGTGGGCCTCCCATCACGGTGGCGTCTGTTGTTGCAGAGCGCCAGCTCTGGGCGCATGCGCTCCAGAGCTCCGGCTCGGTGATTGGACACATCAGTCCAGCCGCTCCGCAGCACGTGGGATCTTCCCAGGCCAGGGATCGAACCGGCGCCCCTTGCATTGCAAAGTGGTGTCCTTATCCACTGGACCACCAGGGGAAGCCCTTCAATCAGTTACTTTTCATATGATTAAAGCAAATTGAATAAGATCAGTTACAGTTAGGCTCTTGAGTTTGTTTTGAAGGCAGAAATTTTCTCTGTATAGAGAAAAAGATACTTTAATATTGTGATTAAATCATTAATCATGTTTACTTCCTAGGTCAGAACCTCAGTATGATTATACGGTTGGAGCCTCCCAATCTTTGTCTTTCCCCAAACTCTTACATCTTAGGTAAGTCTCCCTTTGATCCTTAAAAAGAAAAAAAAACTTAAATATTCCTTTGTTTCTTGTTCAGAGGCAGTTAGCTTTTTCTGTTTTTGTATTAAATCATTTTTTAGAAAATCAGGAAATGACTGTGTTATGTGAGGTGTTCTTTATATAGGAGGAATGAAAAAAAGTGAAGAAATATACTTCCGTTTCTGTTTTTAACTGACCTGAACTAGTTGGACACTTGATAGTTGTTGGGGAACTTCTGGCAATTAGTGCTCAGAGCTATAGGTGCACATTCTTTCATAACCTCCATCCCTGGTGGGATATTACAATGAAAGCGAGCCTCAGATTGAAGTCTACCACATATGTATGTTTCTTAGCAGCAAACACAAAAGTAGAACCTGTTTGCGTAAATGCAGTGACATTTTAGCTCCCTGTTCTTGAGGTGCTTTGAATGAAAGATCTGCTCAAGGGGGATCCAGCTGCATATTCTAATGTCAGAGCTTAGCTAGTCTTCTAGTTGGATTCGGTACAACAGAGTCTGCTAGTAAGTGGCAGCACAGAGTGCCACTTACAGCTGTCAGCTGCGGGACTTGCCAGTTCTTACAGCTTCTTCTACACGCATGGGAGTGCTCAGTGGATGACTTCCAGTCCGTCTGTGTATCTTGAACTCTTCTTATTTCAACAATGGAATATTATTTCTAATATCCCTTAGGCTAATTAGTAAGATCTTTAATGCAGATTCAGGGAATGTTACGTAGAGCTCTTATAGGGTACTCTGGGGTTTGGGTTCTGATTGAGTTTTTTCAAAGGCTAACTAACCAATCTTTGAATGTAATTAAAACCATTTGAAATGTTAACAAACTGCCCCTAACTAAAATATGTTTGTGTCACGCTACCTACACTGAAGTATTTGCAAGTCAGTTGTAAACAGTATAACTCTTGATAAATCCATAATTCATCCTGAACGTCACTGGAGAAAGCTTTTTATTTGCCCATAGTTAGATGAAGCATATTAAAAACTGTTTTTATAGCACTTACCTCAGTTTATAAATAGATATTCAAACAGTATGTGCACCTGTCTTATCCCTAGACAGAAAGGTCCATGAGGACTTGGTGTCTGTTTTATTCACTGTGTTATTCTCAGTGTTTGGCATAATGCCTGGCACATTCTGGACACTTAAACATTCGTCGACTATGGTGTGATGTGTGGGGTATGGAGAGGTCCTTTACCCAGGAGTATGTTTTTAATGGCAAGGCCTCTTGAGAAACCTGTAACGAACCAAACGTGGAACTACAAGCTGGTTCCAAATTGGGAAAGGAGTACATCTAGGCCGTATATTGCCACCCTGCTTATTTAACTTATTTAGCATCCTGCACAATGCCGATCTGGACGAAGCGCAAGCTGATATCAGCCTCAGATGTGCAGATGATACCACCCTTATGGAAGAAAATGAAAAGGGACTAAAGAGCCTCTTGATGAAGGTGAAAGAGGAGACTGAAAAGCCTGGCTTAAAACTCAATATTCAGACAACTAAGATCATGGCATCCAGTCCCATCACTTCATGGCAAATAAATGGGCAAAAAAAGGAAAGAGTGACAGACTATTATCTTGGGCTCCAAAATCACTCTGGATGGTGACTGCAGCCATGAAATTAAAAAACACTTGTTCCTTGAAAGAAAAGCTATGACAAACCTAGGAAGTGTACTAAAAAGCAGAGACATCACTTTGTCGACAAAGGTTTGTGTGGTCAAAGCTATGGTTTTTCCAGTAGTCATGTATGGATGTGAGAGTTGGACCATGAAGAAGACTGAGCACTGAGGAATTGCTTCCTTTGAACTGTGGTGTTGGAGAAGACTCTTGAGAGTTCCTTGGACTGCAAGAAGATCACACCAGTCAATCCTAAAGGAAATCAACCCTGAATATTGATTGGAAAGAGTGATGCTGAAGCTGAAGCTCCAGTGCTTTGACCACCTGATGCGAAGAGACAACTCATTGGAAAAGATCCTGATGCTGGGGAAAATAGAAGGCAGGAGAAGGGGACAATAGAGGATGAAATGGTTAGATAGCATCTCTGACTCAATGGACGTGAGTTTGAGAAAGCTCTGGGAGATGGTGAAGGACAGGGAAGCCTGGCGTGCTGCAGTCCCTGGGGTTGCAGAGTCAGACACGACTGAGTGACTGAACTGAACTGAACTGAACTGGTCATCTGCTTGGTTCTCCTGGTAGTGTTATTCTTTTGAGTTGAGCTATTTAAAGCTCTTGTTAGAATTCCTGAATAGCAAACAAAGCCCTGAATGATCGGGCTCTGCCTTCTCCTCAGCCTAAGCAATACTTAATGCCACTTCAAAGCCGTCAGTGACTGCTCCAGTGGCCGACATTAGACACTGCTCCCTTGCACCGCTGTCACATCTTGTTCGTTCCTCCATCACCATCCTGTTTCCCTGTACTGCGTGTATCCCTCCCAGCACCAGACTCAGGTCGTCTACTATTGACACAGTGCTGGGCACACAGAAGGTTCTCAAATAATGACTCAATTAAAGAGTTTTAGGAAGACTTTTGGAAAAAAAAAAAATCAGTAAGAGAGCTTTTGTTACTTTTTTCCCCAAAATTTAGTTTAGAGAGCCTCTTGATGAAGGTAAAGGGGCTGAAAAGCCTGGCTTAAAACTCAATATTCAGACAACTAAGATCATGGCATCCAGTCCCATCACTTTCTGACAAATAAATGGGCAAAATGGAAAGAGTGACAGACTATTATCTTGGGCTCCAAAATCACTCTGGATGGTGACTGCAGCCATGAAATTAAAAAACACTTGTTCCTTGAAAGAAAAGCTATGACAAACCTAGGAAGTGTACTAAAAAGCAGAGACATCACTTTGTCGACAAAGGTTTGTGTGGTCAAAGCTATGGTTTTTCCAGTAGTCATGTATGGATGTGAGAGTTGGACCATGAAGAAGACTGAGCACTGAGGAATTGCTTCCTTTGAACTGTGGTGTTGGAGAAGACTCTTGAGAGTTCCTTGGACTGCAAGAAGATCACACCAGTCAATCCTAAAGGAAATCAACCCTGAATATTGATTGGAAAGAGTGATGCTGAAGCTGAAGCTCCAGTGCTTTGACCACCTGATGCGAAGAGACAACTCATTGGAAAAGATCCTGATGCTGGGGAAAATAGAAGGCAGGAGAAGGGGACAATAGAGGATGAAATGGTTAGATAGCATCTCTGACTCAATGGACGTGAGTTTGAGAAAGCTCTGGGAGATGGTGAAGGACAGGGAAGCCTGGCGTGCTGCAGTCCCTGGGGTTGCAGAGTCAGACACGACTGAGTGACTGAACTGAACTGAACTGAACTGGTCATCTGCTTGGTTCTCCTGGTAGTGTTATTCTTTTGAGTTGAGCTATTTAAAGCTCTTGTTAGAATTCCTGAATAGCAAACAAAGCCCTGAATGATCGGGCTCTGCCTTCTCCTCAGCCTAAGCAATACTTAATGCCACTTCAAAGCCGTCAGTGACTGCTCCAGTGGCCGACATTAGACACTGCTCCCTTGCACCGCTGTCACATCTTGTTCGTTCCTCCATCACCATCCTGTTTCCCTGTACTGCGTGTATCCCTCCCAGCACCAGACTCAGGTCGTCTACTATTGACACAGTGCTGGGCACACAGAAGGTTCTCAAATAATGACTCAATTAAAGAGTTTTAGGAAGACTTTTGGAAAAAAAAAAAATCAGTAAGAGAGCTTTTTGTTACTTTTTTTTCCCCACTGGTGTTGTGATAACTTTCACTGTTACACCCACAAATCTCATGGGGAAGCAAATTTGTATGCTTAATTTCCTTTGGGGTACACTGATCTCATTTTCCTATCTTTAACTTAAAAAATTGTTTTTTAAAAATATTTTTATTTATATATTTACTTGACTATGCTGGGTCTTAGTTGTGGCATGGGGGATCTTTGATCTTCATTGCAGAATCTTCAGCTGCAGCATGTGAACTCTTAGCTGTGGCCTATGGAATCTAGTTCCCTGACCAGGGATTGAACCTGGGCACCCTGCACTGGGACTGTGGAGCCGCAGGACCACCAGGGAAATCCTTCCCTTCTTTAACTTTTTTAACAGTGTTGTTAGGCTTGTTGTTATTGCTTTCTTTTTGTTATCAGAGATGGGATAAGGGCTGTATAAATTACAAATTCTCTGCTCTTATGTAAGTCCCTCGTCCCCAGCTCCCAACCCATACCTATTATTAAGGAATTGGATCCAAGTTTAGTATGAAGTTCAGTATCAAAATCATGATCCTGTATCTCTGTATTCAAGGATCTTCTGGCCTCTGATTTTTTTTTTTCCCTCTGGCTCCTAAACATAGCCTTCCAGTTTTACTTTGGACCAGGATTCCAACCACTTCTTTGTTTTTTTTGTTTGTTTGTTTGGCTTTTTGTTGGTAGGGGCGGGTTGGGGAGGGAGAGGGGCGGACGGGCCACTTCTGTTGGTCTTTCATCTATCTATTTTCATCCGTCTTTGTTCTTTGGCCCACGTGGGCCTCCCATTGCAGTGACCTCTCTAGTCACAGAGTACCAGCTCTGGGTGCATGCACTCCAGAGTTCCGGCTCGGTAATTGGACACGTCGGTCCAGCCGCTCCGCAGCACGTGGGATCTTCCCAAGTCAGGGATGGAACTGGCGTCCCTTGCACTGCAAGGCGGTGTCCTTACCCACTGGACCACCAGGGAAGCCCCACTTCTTTCTTCTTTGTGACAAAGGTTATTTCCTACAGGGACAGTGATGTGATCTTACCTTTCTTTGCAAAATGTTTAATATTTACGTGAGGATCCAGTTCCTGTTAAATATCACTCTTGGTTTCATAACCACATGGTACCATTTGTAGTACTCTTGGAGGCATAAACTAAATAAAAGTCCCTGTTCTCAAGATCACAATTTTTCAAGAGATGCAGTTTATTTCTACAGAATGTTTAGCAACAATCAAAAGTAAGAGTTATGGGCTTCCCTGGTAGCTCAATGGTAAAGAGTTCGCCTTCCAATGTAGGAGACATGAGTTCGATCCCTGATCCAGGAGGATCCCACGTGCTGTGAAATAATGAAGCCCGTGAGCCGCAACTGTAGAGCCATGTGCCAAAACTACTGAAGCATGTGTGCCCTAGAACCTGAGTTCCATAAGAAGAGTCACTGCAATGAGAAGCCTGCTCACCTCAACTAGAGAGTAGCCCCCACTCCTTGCAACTAGAGAAGAGCCTGTGGCAGCAGTGAAAACCCAGAAGAGTCAAAAATAAAATTTTTTAATAAAAGTAAAGAGTTATGTCAGTGCAGTACATGACTTTTTTTTCTTGGCCACTTTTATTGGTCTTTCATTTTATTGATTTTCATCCATCTTTGTTCTTTAGTCCGTGTGGGCCTCCCATCACAGTGGCCTCTCTCGTTACAGAGCACCGACTCTGGGCGCATGCGCTCCAGAGCACTGGCTCATAATTGGACACACCGGTCTGGCCACTCCACGGCATGTGGGATCTTCGCAGGCCAGGGATTGAACCAGTGCCCTTTGCACTGCAAGGCGGTGTCCTTACCCACTGGACCACCAGGGAAGCCCTGCAGTACATGATTAAGTGTCATTTGAACAGAGTTGACAAGAAATAGGTTGCGTGCAGAAGGAAGAGTGATGACTGTTGGGGAGGATTTCCAAGGACAGTAAAACTGTGGCTGATGCTTGAGAGGTGCTGAGGATGGAAATGTTATATACAGAGGATGGTCTGACCAGCAGCAAGAAGCAGGGTTTACCAGTGGTGTATTTAAACAAACAAACAAACAATAGCAGCCTGGAGAGAGTAAATGAGACATGAGCAGAGGAGTATAGAAGGAAATGAGCAGAGCTGGAGAGTGCCAGAGGACTGGACAGGGAAGTAGATGCAGAAGCCGTGTCCAGAGACTAGGAGGGTGAGAAGGGTTGGACCCTGCTTGAGGATCAAGAAGAATAATGCAGAGGTAGGCCATTGGGTTCAGTGATTGGGAAATTTGTGACTTTTGGAGAATATAGTGAAGTGGAATGCTCAGGGTTCCAAGTAACAGTAGATAGGTCCCTGAGAATCAGTGAGGGTAGAAGTAGATTCTGTGAGGGGTGCAGGAAAAAGTCCAGATTCTGGACTCTTGGGATACATTTGGACTCTAAATTCATGCTTGATGGCCTTTAACATATTATTTATCTCTCTGGACTTCAGTTTTTCTTTTTCACAAAATAGGAATAATAGTTCTATCTTGATGAGTTGCTGCAAGGTTAGATAACATAGGTATAGCCTTTAATTAAAAAAATTAAACTCCCATAGTTGACTGGGAGTTTTCAACCTTTTATTGCCTGCATACAACTAAGGACATCAAAATATTACCCTCCCTAAAAGTAGCTCAGTAGAGCAGTGAGGGACGGTAAGATGTTATGTTTAGACTTTGTTTTAAATGGACTCCTGTCATACCAGATATGGGAAGTTTGGCTACTTTGACAAACATCAGGGAAGATATCCTCCTTTTATTTTTCTAGAAGGTATTTAGCATATCTGAATTTTTCCCACTTTGGCATTATGTTATTGCTGTCTTTCAGTGAGCTGTTGTTATAGACAGGAAAGAGGTTGTAGGACATGATTAGCTGAATCAACTGTTGTGCTTTCTTTATACAGGTGGATTTTGCTTAGTAGCTAATGTGAGGGTCTGAGTTCAGGAAATTATATCCTAAGCTTCTGATTCCAAGCAGACTAGCATTCTCTTGACTTCTTCCATATTCTCTTGCAGTGACCACCAGGGAAGCCCTGCAGTACATGATTAAGTGTCATTTGAACAGAGTTGACAAGAAATAGGTTGCGTGCAGAAGGAAGAGTGATGACTGTTGGGGAGGATTTCCAAGGACAGTAAAACTGTGGCTGATGCTTGAGAGGTGCTGAGGATGGAAATGTTATATACAGAGGATGGTCTGACCAGCAGCAAGAAGCAGGGTTTACCAGTGGTGTATTTAAACAAACAAACAAACAATAGCAGCCTGGAGAGAGTAAATGAGACATGAGCAGAGGAGTATAGAAGGAAATGAGCAGAGCTGGAGAGTGCCAGAGGACTGGACAGGGAAGTAGATGCAGAAGCCGTGTCCAGAGACTAGGAGGGTGAGAAGGGTTGGACCCTGCTTGAGGATCAAGAAGAATAATGCAGAGGTAGGCCATTGGGTTCAGTGATTGGGAAATTTGTGACTTTTGGAGAATATAGTGAAGTGGAATGCTCAGGGTTCCAAGTAACAGTAGATAGGTCCCTGAGAATCAGTGAGGGTAGAAGTAGATTCTGTGAGGGGTGCAGGAAAAAGTCCAGATTCTGGACTCTTGGGATACATTTGGACTCTAAATTCATGCTTGATGGCCTTTAACATATTATTTATCTCTCTGGACTTCAGTTTTTCTTTTTCACAAAATAGGAATAATAGTTCTATCTTGATGAGTTGCTGCAAGGTTAGATAACATAGGTATAGCCTTTAATTAAAAAAATTAAACTCCCATAGTTGACTGGGAGTTTTCAACCTTTTATTGCCTGCATACAACTAAGGACATCAAAATATTACCCTCCCTAAAAGTAGCTCAGTAGAGCAGTGAGGGACGGTAAGATGTTATGTTTAGACTTTGTTTTAAATGGACTCCTGTCATACCAGATATGGGAAGTTTGGCTACTTTGACAAACATCAGGGAAGATATCCTCCTTTTATTTTTCTAGAAGGTATTTAGCATATCTGAATTTTTCCCACTTTGGCATTATGTTATTGCTGTCTTTCAGTGAGCTGTTGTTATAGACAGGAAAGAGGTTGTAGGACATGATTAGCTGAATCAACTGTTGTGCTTTCTTTATACAGGTGGATTTTGCTTAGTAGCTAATGTGAGGGTCTGAGTTCAGGAAATTATATCCTAAGCTTCTGATTCCAAGCAGACTAGCATTCTCTTGACTTCTTCCATATTCTCTTGCAGTGAGCATTGTGTGCTGACTTGGACAGAGAGAGGAATTTATGTTTTCATTCCTCAGAATGTTCAGGTTCTTCTTTGGAGTGAAATCAAAGGTAATTATGTTTTTCTTCCTTATATAATTTTCAATCGCATGCTTATGAAAGATTTAATCATTGTAGGAGCATTCTCTTGCAGTGTAAGAAGTAGAAAGTAGAAAGAAGTGACATTTCTTTTAAAGCTTAGCATCATAGATGTATTCCATTATAAGATACTTCCCAAGTATACATTTGTGAATTTACATACAGTTATTTAGTTATTTAAATAAAATTTCCATTTATTCTTAAATATTAGCAACCACTGGTAAGGATTGAGTGGGTTAATTTTCCCCCTGTACTTATCCTTAATCTTTATTCCCGTTAGAAGCCTCAATTTAACCCCTTTTTTTATGTCTTAGTAATTTGGAGTTAACATATTAGAGAATCCCTAAGTTAATAAACACTCTGTGCGTGTAAAACCAAGAGCGGGGAGTATGGGGCGGAGGGGGGAAGAGTTTGAAAAGTGCTTGTGGGAACAAGAGCTGTGCGTGTAGCTGAGACAAAGACTGTTAGTCTCTGTGTTCTTCCAGTTTAAACTAGAAATGAGGGAAATAAATCTAGCATTTTTAGCGTGATTGCCCAGAGAGTATATCTTGACTTATGAGTTGTTTCCTACTTTGTAAAGACATAAAAAGGTAAAAAACCATTACTTCATGATCTGATCAACATTGATTTCTTGTGAATTAAGTTTCCTGATGGTCTCATATGAAAGCCAATGTTTTAGGTCCTTTCATGATGTTCTGACAAGACAGGTTTTTTGTTTTTTGTTTTTTTATGAACAGTTTATTGATTTACATATGCGCTGGAATCTGTTCATTGACATCAAGATTTGTAACTCTCAGAAATGTGATAGTCTGGTCTTGAAAGTGCCCTCTTTTAAAGTCCCAATTTCTTTTCATCCAGACATGCAAATAGCATTTTTAAATACAGGATTTTAGACAGATGTTTTTCTTATTGTTGACCTTTTTAGAATCATGTCTAAAATGGGATTTTCTCATTGAAATGAAAGTATGAAAATAGAGATGAAATTTGGTTAAACCAAACCCTATAAAATGAGTTTATTAAAGTAACTCAGGCTGATCACAGAAGTGGAAAAGGAGTACTTGGTTAGCTTTCTGTGCGTTCACCCCTGTGGATTTGTAGATATACAGGATGTGGCTGTCTGCAAGAACGAGCTGTTCTGTTTGCACCTGAGTGGGAAGGCGTCCCATTTCTCCCTGTTGTCTGTGGAGCGCTGTGTGGAACGTCTGCTAAGGAGAGGCCTGTGGAACCTGGCTGCTCGAACTTGCTGCCTTTTCCAAAATTCTGTCATTGCCAGCAGAGTGAGTCAGAGAGCTTACATATTCATGGATTGTTTAGATCGGTTTAGCTTGCGGGATTGTGCTACACAGTTGCTTGTCTTTATTAGCCTGCAGAGGGGTTCCCTGGTGGCTCAGTGGTAAAGAATTTGCCAGCCAGTGCAGAAGATGTGGGTTTGATCCCTGGGTTGGGAAGATCAAAAAGAGTTGGACGTAACTGAGCATCTGAGCACAGCACATTAGCTTGCAGATTAAACACCAATAAATCCCCAAAGGAAGCATGACCTATAAATCTGGAGTGGAAGTGGGGGTGAGAAAAACTGTTGGTGTGTGTTTTAGTCATTCATTCGTGTCCGACTTTTTATAGACCCCGTGAACTGACTGTAGCCCACCAGGCTTCTCTTTCTCTGGAATTCTCAAGGCAGGAGTTCTGGAGCGGGGATCTTCCTGACCCAAGGATTGAGCCTGGGTTCCCCGTATTGTAGTCAGATTCTTCACTATTTGAGGCACCAGGAAAGCCCCAAAATAAAATTTACCCACATATTTATTTTAGTTTCAAGCCTTGTTTTAAGTGAAATTATTATGTGTACAGTAACTCTTTAATTAAATGCTTAACTCCTAAGAGAATTCTCATTAAATCCTTTTTTTTTTTTAATTTTAGTGTTATTTATTGTATTTAAAAATTTTTTTCATGTATTTATTTTTTATTGTTCTGGGTTTTCACTGCTGCTGCAGGCTCTTCTCTAGTTGTAAGGAGTGGGGGCTCCTCTCTTGTTGAGGTGAGCAGGAGGTGACTTCTCTTGTTGTGGAACTCGGGCTCTAGGGCACATGGGCTTCAATAGTTGTGGCACGTGGGCTCAGTAGTTGTGGCTCCAGGACTCTAAAGCACAGGCTCAGTAGTTGTGACTCACAGGCTTAGTTTCTCGGCAGCATGTGGGATCTTCCCGGATCAGGATTGGACTCATGTCTCCTGCATTGGCAGGTGCTTTCTCCCTGTTGTCTGTGGGCGCTGTGTGGAACGTCTGCTAGGGGCCTGTGGAACCTGGCTGCTCGAACTTGCTGCCTTTTCCAAAATTCTGTCATTGCCAGCAGAGTGAGTCAGAGAGCTTACATATTCATGGATTGTTTAGATCGGTTTAGCTTGCGGGATTGTGCTACACAGTTGCTTGTCTTTATTAGCCTGCAGAGGGGTTCCCTGGTGGCTCAGTGGTAAAGAATTTGCCAGCCAGTGCAGAAGATGTGGGTTTGATCCCTGGGTTGGGAAGATCAAAAAGAGTTGGACGTAACTGAGCATCTGAGCACAGCACATTAGCTTGCAGATTAAACACCAATAAATCCCCAAAGGAAGCATGACCTATAAATCTGGAGTGGAAGTGGGGGTGAGAAAAACTGTTGGTGTGTGTTTTAGTCATTCATTCGTGTCCGACTTTTTATAGACCCCGTGAACTGACTGTAGCCCACCAGGCTTCTCTTTCTCTGGAATTCTCAAGGCAGGAGTTCTGGAGCGGGGATCTTCCTGACCCAAGGATTGAGCCTGGGTTCCCCGTATTGTAGTCAGATTCTTCACTATTTGAGGCACCAGGAAAGCCCCAAAATAAAATTTACCCACATATTTATTTTAGTTTCAAGCCTTGTTTTAAGTGAAATTATTATGTGTACAGTAACTCTTTAATTAAATGCTTAACTCCTAAGAGAATTCTCATTAAATCCTTTTTTTTTTTTAATTTTAGTGTTATTTATTGTATTTAAAAATTTTTTTCATGTATTTATTTTTTATTGTTCTGGGTTTTCACTGCTGCTGCAGGCTCTTCTCTAGTTGTAAGGAGTGGGGGCTCCTCTCTTGTTGAGGTGAGCAGGAGGTGACTTCTCTTGTTGTGGAACTCGGGCTCTAGGGCACATGGGCTTCAATAGTTGTGGCACGTGGGCTCAGTAGTTGTGGCTCCAGGACTCTAAAGCACAGGCTCAGTAGTTGTGACTCACAGGCTTAGTTTCTCGGCAGCATGTGGGATCTTCCCGGATCAGGGATTGGACTCATGTCTCCTGCATTGGCAGGTGAACTTCTTCACCACTGAGCTACCAGGGAAGCCCAAGAATTCTCATTAAATCTTTTCCTAGCTTTTAAAGCCCTTTTAAAGCACCTTTGAGATTTTATGTTCTCTTTTAGTCCTCTCAATGTGTTGGAAATTTGAATATAGATTTAGTTATAAATAGAAAGCTCTCCTATTGAGTTTCCAACTTATCATTTTTATTAGGGGAGAAAAACTTTGACTGTAGATAAATTGGAACACTTGAAATCTCAGCTGGACTTAACAACCCATGGTGATCTAATTTCCCAACTGGAAGAGTTGATCTTAAAATTTGAGCCTTTGGATTCAGCCTGTAGCAGCAGAAGAAGCTCTATTTCATCACATGTAGGTATTGTCACTTTTAAGAGTGTTTTGCTGTATTGTGTTATAAACATTTTAATTTTTCTTTAATTTCTTTCGTTTTTAGGAAAGTTTCAGCATCCTGGACTCTGGTATTTATCGTATCATTAATAGTAGAAGAGGCAGTCAGTCAGATGAAGACTCTTGTTCCCTTCACAGCCAAACCCTCTCAGAAGATGAGAGACTTAAAGAGTTCACCTCACATCAAGAAGAGGACCAGCCAGATCAGTACTGTGGCTCCCAGGGAAGTGAAGGTGAGGCAGGTGTTTTGTATTGGTTGCTGATGTGAAGCAGTTATTTTCTGTGACTTCTTCTTGCCGGGATTATCTCATACGTAGATTTTTCTACAAGGTGTTAATTATTGTCATCAAGTTGATAGACTTTTCACCCAGACTTACTGATCTTTTCACCATTAGAGGAATGGGTTTATGTTTAGTTGGAATTTTTCTCTCTCATATTTAGGCTAAATTTGGTAAAGTACCTAATTTTGATCTTATCTCAAAGTATGGGAAAGGTTAAGAGAAAGGAAGTCATTAACCAAAAGAGTGAAACGATTTTATCCTGACTAACCAAATTATTTTCCATTAGGAATGAAAAATTACTACAGTTTTGGGGGTCATTGCCTTCACTTTTCGATGTTCAAGTATTCCTGTGGCTGAACTGTTGAGAAGAGATTAATAAAGACTCTGTACTTCCTTTTTGACTTGTGGGGATTCAGGGTTAGTAGGAAAAATGAAGGTACCTGTCTAAGTGTTTTTATATGGGGACCATCTTGTACATCTTGTAAACCTGTGTTCCACTCATTTGTATCTGGGTCAGTTGTGATTTTGATATTCAGTCCTTTATTTCCTTTGGTTTATTCATTTCAGAATTTTAAAGATTAAAAAACTCTTCATGTGATCAAATTTTGTTTCTTTTCCCTGATTCCTTTCATCCAGACAACGTTTCTCATGCTTCAGTGACGTTTGAAACGGATAAGAACGAAACTTTCCTCCCCTTCGGCATTCCGTTGTCATTTCGTTCTCCGTCTCCTCTCATGTCTCTTCAGGCTGTCAAGGAAAGGTAAACTCTTTGGTCTTTTCATTCAGTCCCATTTCTGGCTTTACTTCTGTGGTCATATTAGGTACTTCTGTGCTGAGAGTGGGAAGACACTTTAAATGACTAAAAAGGAAGTCTCTAGGCGATTCCTCATATAGTCTGTTTATGAGGTTGTTAACTTCTCATTTCAGTTTTGGGGAGGTTAACTTCCCTCTTTGTTTGAGTAGCTGGATATTGAAGTTGTTACAAATGTGTCCCCCCTATCACCCAGATTGAGCAAAAGTTTTAAAAATCTTTTTCCCCCTCATCCCTGATAGGAACAATTTCCATATATCATTAGTCATTTCTTAATCATTTCTCAGTTGGGCTCAGAATTGGAGACTCCTCAGAAGGCTTTCTAGCTACTCTGGGGGCCTCAGGTTAGTGTTAAAAGAGAAAACTTTGTGCCAGTACTGCTAGTCTGAGGTCTGCTGGATACATATTTGCTTTTCAAGAAGGCTAAATGTGAAAAGTTAGCAGCTGAGTTTCATGAGGAAATTCTTTGACTAAGATGATCACATGCAGACACATTGCAGGCACAGCTAGACATAAAGACCTTTTCTTTAGGGCTGAATCAAAGTAGTTTAGTAAATGATGTGCATCCTTTTATATTATAAAATTTATGTAGGTTGTATATGAAATATGTAGTTTGATTAGTGAAGTTGCAGAAAACAAGAGTATTTTTAGTAAGTCCCAGTTGCCTTCAGTTACTAATAGGAGCATAGAGACTTTAGGTACTGAAATTATCATTCATGGCAGTAAAGAGGTTTTTTTCACGTTAGTTTATTGGTATTTGACTTCCAGTGTTTCTAGCTTTGTGCGTAAAACGACAGAGAAGATTGGCACCCTTCATACGGGCCCAGATCTGAAAGTGAGACCGGAACCCAGGGGCGATGAGCACTCGTGTGAAGAGGACGTGACTCCAGTCACTTGCCCAAAGGAGGAAGACACTGAGTAAGCCGTTGCAGAGAAGTCTGTATTCTAGAGGACATAGTTGTCAGTTTAAAGAGAGCCGTAAACCACATCCTTTTAAATAAGAAGGCACACAATGACTCTGTTTGTTGTAAGTTATTTGTGTAACTTATAAAAATTGTGAATACTACAAAGTGGGTATTGGAAAATTACATCAACCACTAGCGAGACTATTGAGGCAGGTTTTTTTTTTTCTTTTTTATTGCCATGCTGTGTGACCTGCAGGATCTTAGTTCCTCAGCCAGGTAGTGAACCCATGTGCCCGGTAGTGGCGAGTCCTAACCGCTGGGCGTCTAGAAGTCCGCCGAGTGCCCTGTGTTTTACTGCAGTAGCTGGATATTGAAGTTGTTACAAATGTGTCCCCCCTATCACCCAGATTGAGCAAAAGTTTTAAAAATCTTTTTCCCCCTCATCCCTGATAGGAACAATTTCCATATATCATTAGTCATTTCTTAATCATTTCTCAGTTG
Organism: Tragulus kanchil; assembly: GCA_022376925.1. Lineage (NCBI taxonomy): Eukaryota > Metazoa > Chordata > Mammalia > Artiodactyla > Tragulidae > Tragulus > Tragulus kanchil. Next base: position 64,385,231 of record JAIOJX010000006.1, on the reverse strand, counting down.
GGCTCAGAATTGGAGACTCCTCAGAAGGCTTTCTAGCTACTCTGGGGGCCTCAGGTTAGTGTTAAAAGAGAAAACTTTGTGCCAGTACTGCTAGTCTGAGGTCTGCTGGATACATATTTGCTTTTCAAGAAGGCTAAATGTGAAAAGTTAGCAGCTGAGTTTCATGAGGAAATTCTTTGACTAAGATGATCACATGCAGACACATTGCAGGCACAGCTAGACATAAAGACCTTTTCTTTAGGGCTGAATCAAAGTAGTTTAGTAAATGATGTGCATCCTTTTTATATTATAAAATTTATGTAGGTTGTATATGAAATATGTAGTTTGATTAGTGAAGTTGCAGAAAACAAGAGTATTTTTAGTAAGTCCCAGTTGCCTTCAGTTACTAATAGGAGCATAGAGACTTTAGGTACTGAAATTATCATTCATGGCAGTAAAGAGGTTTTTTTCACGTTAGTTTATTGGTATTTGACTTCCAGTGTTTCTAGCTTTGTGCGTAAAACGACAGAGAAGATTGGCACCCTTCATACGGGCCCAGATCTGAAAGTGAGACCGGAACCCAGGGGCGATGAGCACTCGTGTGAAGAGGACGTGACTCCAGTCACTTGCCCAAAGGAGGAAGACACTGAGTAAGCCGTTGCAGAGAAGTCTGTATTCTAGAGGACATAGTTGTCAGTTTAAAGAGAGCCGTAAACCACATCCTTTTAAATAAGAAGGCACACAATGACTCTGTTTGTTGTAAGTTATTTGTGTAACTTATAAAAATTGTGAATACTACAAAGTGGGTATTGGAAAATTACATCAACCACTAGCGAGACTATTGAGGCAGGTTTTTTTTTTTCTTTTTTATTGCCATGCTGTGTGACCTGCAGGATCTTAGTTCCTCAGCCAGGTAGTGAACCCATGTGCCCGGTAGTGGAAGCGCGGAGTCCTAACCGCTGGACGTCTAGGGAAGTCCCAAGACAGAATTTTCAGAGTGCCTCTTCTGTGTTTCCCCTACACAGCTTCCCTCATCTGGATCTCTTCAGACTTCTGGGGTGTTAATAAGGAAGGATTAGAGTTGGGTGACCAGGGATCTATGCCTTATTCTGGTTCTGCTTCTCATTACCATGTGATGTTGGCGATTGATGCTCTCTGGCCTGCAAGACGAGAGCACTGGCATCGATGTCATCATGTGCCTTCTTATCACATGCTGCTGGTACAGTCTTTATGTTGTGGACTTGTAGCTGAGCCCTTGGGCTGGCGTGGTCTATCTTTTCCATCTGGTCTCTGTCTTTTCTCATAGTTCAGATGAGCTGGGCACTGGAGGTACACAAGCTCAGTGCTCACCCAGGAATTGAGATAGACCCGCGGGGGCTGGTGTGTATTGGATAGTCAGAGGAGATAAAAGTGTTAGAATACCTAAGTTATGAAACCATACGCACACACACACACACGTACTGGAAAAAGTACAGATAGTGCTGTGGCATTTGTATTTAGGGTCTGGCCCTCAGTCTGACCTGAGCACGTCTTTCCAGCCTTATTTCCAACCATATCCTTCTAAGCACTTGAAATTTAGTTCAGTCAGAGAACTGGGTATGTACACCTCACTGCTTTTCTTCATGCCATTTCTCCCACCTGCAGTATTTTCCGCCATGTTTCCTAATGTAAATGGTGCCTCCTTGGGGAAGCTTCTCTTGATTGCCTGTGTGCTGTGCTAAGTTGCTTCAGTCGTGTGTGACTCTTTGTGACCCTATGGGCTATAGCCCGTAGGCTTCTCTGTCCATGAGATCCTTCAGGCAAGAATACTGGAGTGGGTTGCATGCCCTTCTTCAGGGGGTATTCCTGATCCAGGAATCGAACCCATGTCTCTTATGTCACCTGTATTGGCTGGTGAGTTCTTTACCACTAGTACCACCTGGGAAGCCCTCCTGATTACCTAGTCAGAGTAATTATTCTTTTTTCTGTGCCCAGAGCACAGTGCCTGTGCTGCTGTTTAAAATTCATTCTGTTGTCTTATAATGGAGTGGTTTTCCTGCCTTTCTTTCTGACTTGAGCTTACTTATCTTGAAGCCATGGACCATTTTTTTGTATTTTGTTTGGTTTGTGTAACATTAAGTACAATGCCTGCCATTTAGTGAGCACTTAGAAATATTTATCCAAGGAAACTGTAATCCCCTCTAACTCTTTACATACTTTTCTAGGGGAAAAGAAGAAATACCTAGTCAACCTCCAGAAGAGGACAAGTTCCAAGAGCTCAAAATGGCAACAGCAGAAACAATGTGAGTGCTTATGAATTAAGTTTTATAGTAAGTGGAAATGACTACTCAAGATCATCAGTAGTGGTCCTGAGACACTATGGGGCAGAGGTAGCTTCACTGGGAATTGAAATTCAAGAATTAGTATGAAGTTAATGTTCTCTTCATACTAAGATAATTGTTATTTAAAGAGTTGGAAAAAAAAAGTTGAAAAGTAACAGTTATTCACATAAGTAATATTGTATCTGTTACGCTTATTTAGCATGAAACAATTTGTTTTTAAAACACCACTAAGATGTAAGTGTCATTCTTGTCTGTCTTGTATAGGACCAAGCTACAGGACCCTCTGGTTTTGTTTGAGCCAGAGTCTCTGAGGACGGTTTTACAGGAGTGGCTTTCACAGTTAGAAAAAGCATTTGCCATGAAGGACTTTTCAGGCATTTCGGACACTGGCCACTCTTCCATGGAATCAAACCAGGATCCGCTATTGCTTGATGAGTCAAAAAAGGGAAGATTAGATGAAGAACATGAAAAAGAAGAAAGGAACTCTTTAGGCAATGAAGAAACTGTTGATCAAACAGCATGTGAATCTGTAAATAGTCTGAAGAAGCCCTTGAATGATGACCTTTTTCACATACGTTCTCCATGCAGTATAGCAGACAGTCTTCAGAAGGACCTGGCTGAGTTGACAACATTGTGTTTGGAACTGAATGTATTGAATTCTGAGATCAAAAGTGCGAGTGGGCATGATGACCACACTTTGCAACAGTGCACTCTTGAAATCCTGGCTTGTCAGTTCCTAAAGAAGTACTTTTTTCTTCTGGACTTGAAAAGAGCAAAGGAGAGCATCAAACTGAGTTACCCCAAAAGTCCTTGTGTTTGGGATACTTTTATTGAAGGATTACAAGGTAATAATCAGATTGTCTTACTAAAGATAAAATTTTATAGAGAGGATAATAGCACCTTGCCATTTTTTAAATTTATTTATTTTTATTTTTTTAATTCTTTATTTTAAAGGTTTTACAGAGTTTTGTTGTTCATCGACATGTATGTTCCCAGATCAGTCATATGCATATCCCTGGTCCCCTCTGACCAATTCCCCCCATCCCACCCCTCTGGACCATCGCCCCAAGCAATTGTGAGCACTCCTATTCCCTTAGCACAATGACAATAGCTATCTTTTCCACACATGACAGTATAGGTTTCCATGTTACTCCCTCCATGCCTCCCCCTCCCTGTTTTTTCCTCACAATGTCCATGTGTCTATTCTCTCTCTGTTTTTCCATGAGTTCACTGCGTGTGTTATCAAAACCATCCTGCTAGATTCCATATATATGTGTTAGTATACTGTACTTGTCTTCTCTTTTTGACTGAATTCACTTTTGATGATAGGTTCTAGATCCAGCCACCTCATCAGGACTGAGTCTTCTGCATTTCTTTTAACAACTGAGTAGTATTCCATTGTATATATGTACTCAGGTATAGGACCAAGCTACAGGACCCTCTGTTTTGAGCCAGAGTCTCTGAGGACGGTTTTACAGGAGTGGCTTTCAATTAGAAAAGCATTTGCCATGAAGGACTTTTCAGGCATTTCGGACACTGGCCACTCTTCCATGGAATCAAACCAGGATCCGCTATTGCTTGATGAGTCAAAAAAGGGAAGATTAGATGAAGAACATGAAAAAGAAGAAAGGAACTCTTTAGGCAATGAAGAAACTGTTGATCAAACAGCATGTGAATCTGTAAATAGTCTGAAGAAGCCCTTGAATGATGACCTTTTTCACATACGTTCTCCATGCAGTATAGCAGACAGTCTTCAGAAGGACCTGGCTGAGTTGACAACATTGTGTTTGGAACTGAATGTATTGAATTCTGAGATCAAAAGTGCGAGTGGGCATGATGACCACACTTTGCAACAGTGCACTCTTGAAATCCTGGCTTGTCAGTTCCTAAAGAAGTACTTTTTTCTTCTGGACTTGAAAAGAGCAAAGGAGAGCATCAAACTGAGTTACCCCAAAAGTCCTTGTGTTTGGGATACTTTTATTGAAGGATTACAAGGTAATAATCAGATTGTCTTACTAAAGATAAAATTTTATAGAGAGGATAATAGCACCTTGCCATTTTTAAGTTTATTTATTTTTATTTTTTTAATTCTTTATTTTAAAGGTTTTACAGAGTTTTGTTGTTCATCGACATGTATGTTCCCAGATCAGTCATATGCATATCCCTGGTCCCCTCTGACCAATTCCCCCCATCCCACCCCTCTGGACCATCGCCCCAAGCAATTGTGAGCACTCCTATTCCCTTAGCACAATGACAATAGCTATCTTTTCCACACATGACAGTATAGGTTTCCATGTTACTCCCTCCATGCCTCCCCCTCCCTGTTTTTTCCTCACAATGTCCATGTGTCTATTCTCTCTCTGTTTTTCCATGAGTTCACTGCGTGTGTTATCAAAACCATCCTGCTAGATTCCATATATATGTGTTAGTATACTGTACTTGTCTTCTCTTTTTGACTGAATTCACTTTTGATGATAGGTTCTAGATCCAGCCACCTCATCAGGACTGAGTCTTCTGCATTTCTTTTAACAACTGAGTAGTATTCCATTGTATATATGTACCAGAGCTTCTGTATCCATTCATTCGTCGATGGACATCTAGGTTGCTTCCATGTTCTGACTATTGTATAGAGGGCTGCAATGAACATTGGGTTACAGGTGCTTCTTTCAGTTTTGATTTCATCAGGATATAAGCCTAAGAGTGGGATTGCTGGGTCGTATGGTGCTTCTATTTTTTGTTTTTTAAGGAATCTCCATACTGTCTTCCATAGAGGCTGTATCAATTTACATTCCCACCAGCAATGCAAGAGGGTTCCCTTTTCTCCACACCCTCTCCAGCATTTATTGTCTGTCGATTTATTGATGATGGCCGTTCTGACGGGTGTGAGGTGATATCTCATTGTAGTTTTTTTTTTTAAACAGTTATTTATTTATTTATTTATTTATTTATTTTGGCGGGGGTGGGCGGGCCACTTCCACTGGTCTTTCATTTGTCTAGTTTCATCCATCTTTGTTCTTTGGGCCGTGTGGGCCTCCCATTGCAGTGGCCTCTGTTGTCCCAGAGCACCGGCTCTGGGCGCATGTGCTCCAGAGCTCCGGCTCGGTGATTGGACACATGGGTCCAGCCGCTCCGCGGCACATGGGATCTTCCCAGGCCAGGGATCGAACCGATGCCCCTTGCACTGCAAGGTGGTGTCCTTACCCACTAGACCACCAGGGAAGCCCTCATTGTAGTTTTAATTTGCATTTCTCTAATAATAAGCGAGGTTGAGCATCGTTTCATGTGCTTTTGGGGCCACCTGTATGTCCTCTTTGGAGAGGCGTCTCTTTAGTCTTTTTCCCATTTTTTGATTGAGTTGTTCGTTTTTCCTGTGCTGAGTTGTCTAAGTTGCTTGTAGATTTTGGAGATTAATTCTTTGTCTGTTATTTCATTTGCTATGATTTTCTCCTACTCTGTGGGGTGTCTGTTCAGCTTTTTTGTAATTTCTTTTGCTGTATAAAAGCTTTTAAGTTTCATGAGGTCCCACATGTTCATTTTTCTTTTCAGTTCTGCTATTCTAGTAGGTGGGTCAGAGAAGATCTTGCTTTGATTTATGTCCTTGAGGGTTTTGCCTATATTCTCCTCTAAGAGTTTGATGATTTCTGGTCTTACATTTAGGTCTTTAATCCATTTTGAGTTGATCTTAGTGTATGGTGTCAGGGAATGTTCCAACCTCATTTTTTTGCATGTAGCTGTCCAATGTTCCCAGCACCACTTGTTGAAGAGGCTGTCTTTGTCCCAGTTTATAGTTTCGCCTTTGTCAAAAATAAGGTACCCATAGGTGCGTGGGTTTATCTCTGGGTTCTCTATCTTGTTCCATTGGTCTATATTTCTGTTTTTGTGTCAGTACCATACTGTCTTGATGACTGTTGCTTTGTAGTATAGTCTGAAGTTAGGGAGGCTGATTCCTCCAACTCCGTTTTTCTTTCTAAGGATTGCTTTAGCTATTCACGGTCTTTTGTGCTTCCATATGAACTGTGTTATTCTTTGGTCTAGTTCTGTGAAAAATGTCAGTGGTAGTTGAATAGGTATTGCATTGAATCTGTAGATGACATTTGGTAGTATGGTCATTTTCACAATATTGATTCTTCTGATCCAGGAACATGGAATATCTCTCCATCTGTTTAAGTCTTCTTTAATTTCTTTCATGAGTGTCTTGTAATTTTCAGTGTACAATTCTTTTGTTTCTTTGGGTAGGTTTAGTCCTAGATATTTGATTCTTTTGGTTGCAGTGGTGAAGGGGATTGCCTCTTTGATTTCGTTTTCTGATTTTTCATTGTTTGTATATAGGAATGCCAGTGCTTTCTGTGTGTTGACTTTGTATCCTGCGACTTTGCTGAATTCATTGATTAACTCTAGTAGCTTTGTAATAGTGCCTTTGGGATTTTCTATGTATAATATCATGTCGTCTGCAAAAAGAGAGAGCTTGACTTCTTCCTTTCCAATATGGATTCCTTTTATTTCTTTCTCTTCTCTTATTGCTGTTGCTAGAACTTCCAGGACTATGTGGAATAGTAGTGGTGAAAGTGGACACCCCTGTCATGTTCCTGATCTTAGAGGAATGCTTTCAGTTTTTCACCATTGAGAATAATGTTATGAGGTCCCACATGTTCATTTTTCTTTTCAGTTCTGCTATTCTAGTAGGTGGGTCAGAGAAGATCTTGCTTTGATTTATGTCCTTGAGGGTTTTGCCTATATTCTCCTCTAAGAGTTTGATGATTTCTGGTCTTACATTTAGGTCTTTAATCCATTTTGAGTTGATCTTAGTGTATGGTGTCAGGGAATGTTCCAACCTCATTTTTTTGCATGTAGCTGTCCAATGTTCCCAGCACCACTTGTTGAAGAGGCTGTCTTTGTCCCAGTTTATAGTTTCGCCTTTGTCAAAAATAAGGTACCCATAGGTGCGTGGGTTTATCTCTGGGTTCTCTATCTTGTTCCATTGGTCTATATTTCTGTTTTTGTGCCAGTACCATACTGTCTTGATGACTGTTGCTTTGTAGTATAGTCTGAAGTTAGGGAGGCTGATTCCTCCAGCTCCATTCTTATTTCTAAGGATTGCTTTAGCTATTCACGGTCTTTTGTGCTTCCATATGAACTGTGTTATTCTTTGGTCTAGTTCTGTGAAAAATGTCAGTGGTAGTTGAATAGGTATTGCATTGAATCTGTAGATGACATTTGGTAGTATGGTCATTTTCACAATATTGATTCTTCTGATCCAGGAACATGGAATATCTCTCCATCTGTTTAAGTCTTCTTTAATTTCTTTCATGAGTGTCTTGTAATTTTCAGTGTACAATTCTTTTGTTTCTTTGGGTAGGTTTAGTCCTAGATATTTGATTCTTTTGGTTGCAGTGGTGAAGGGGATTGCCTCTTTGATTTCGTTTTCTGATTTTTCATTGTTTGTATATAGGAATGCCAGTGCTTTCTGTGTGTTGACTTTGTATCCTGCGACTTTGCTGAATTCATTGATTAACTCTAGTAGCTTTGTAATAGTGCCTTTGGGATTTTCTATGTATAATATCATGTCGTCTGCAAAAAGAGAGAGCTTGACTTCTTCCTTTCCAATCTGGATTCCTTTTATTTCTTTCTCTTCTCTTATTGCTGTTGCTAGAACTTCCAGGACTATGTGGAATAGTAGTGGTGAAAGTGGACACCCCTGTCATGTTCCTGATCTTAGAGGGAATGCTTTCAGTTTTTCACCATTGAGAATAATGTTTACTGTGGGCTTCTCATATCGGTTCCTTCTATGCCCATTTTCTGAAGAGTTTTTATCATAAATCGATGTTGTACTTTGTTGAAGGCTTTTTCTGCATCTATTGAGCATTTTTAAATTTAAAGAAAAATGATTTAAGTAGAAAATCACCTCTGTTCTGGTCAACCATCCATTTGTTAAAAATATTTGGCCTCTTTTATTGGTATTTTCCTTTATTTATTTTCATCCATCTTTATTTCTTGGCCTGTGTGGGCCTCCCATCGCAGTGGCCTCATTGCAGAGCACTGGCTGTGGGCGCATGCACTACAGAGTGCTAGCTCGTTAACTGGATACACTGGTCCAGCTGCTCCGCGGTTTGTGGAATCTTCCCAGGCCAGGAATCAAACTGTTGTCCCTTGCACTGCAAGGTGGACTCTTTCCATTCAGTTTAATTTCGTTTTCTGTTGAGATTGCTCCCTTTTTTAAAAAATTGAAGTATAATTTATCTACAGCTCAATTTAGTTATTAATAGTTCATAAGACACCTATTAGAAGAAATTAGTTTTATTTTTCTCAAAAACATTCAGAAAATGATATAGCAGTGTTGGAGAAGTTGGATTTAAGTAAAATTTCACAAATGTAGATGTGGGAAAACCAGAACATACTTCATGTAACTTATTGATACAGACATAATATGTATGTTTATTGAGTACTTACCATGTGCTAGATACGATGTTAAACACTTTTCTGCCATAATTTCATTTCCTCCTTATAACATTTTGGAGTATTTTTTTTAAACACTTTTCTGCCATAATTTATTTTAAGGGATTCCCTTTTATAGGGCTTTCTGTGTGTTGACTTTGTATCCTGCGAGTGCCTCTAGTAGCTTTGTAATAGTGCCTTTGGGATTTTCTATGTATAATATCATGTCGTCTGCAAAAAGAGAGAGCTTGACTTCTTCCTTTCCAATATGGATTCCTTTTATTTCTTTCTCTTCTCTTATTGCTGTTGCTAGAACTTCCAGGACTATGTGGAATAGTAGTGGTGAAAGTGGACACCCCTGTCATGTTCCTGATCTTAGAGGGAATGCTTTCAGTTTTTCACCATTGAGAATAATGTTTACTGTGGGCTTCTCATATCGGTTCCTTCTATGCCCATTTTCTGAAGAGTTTTTATCATAAATCGATGTTGTACTTTGTTGAAGGCTTTTTCTGCATCTATTGAGCATTTTTAAATTTAAAGAAAAATGATTTAAGTAGAAAATCACCTCTGTTCTGGTCAACCATCCATTTGTTAAAAATATTTGGCCTCTTTTATTGGTATTTTCCTTTATTTATTTTCATCCATCTTTATTTCTTGGCCTGTGTGGGCCTCCCATCGCAGTGGCCTCATTGCAGAGCACTGGCTGTGGGCGCATGCACTACAGAGTGCTAGCTCGTTAACTGGATACACTGGTCCAGCTGCTCCGCGGTTTGTGGAATCTTCCCAGGCCAGGAATCAAACTGTTGTCCCTTGCACTGCAAGGTGGACTCTTTCCATTCAGTTTAATTTCGTTTTCTGTTGAGATTGCTCCCTTTTTTAAAAAATTGAAGTATAATTTATCTACAGCTCAATTTAGTTATTAATAGTTCATAAGACACCTATTAGAAGAAATTAGTTTTATTTTTCTCAAAAACATTCAGAAAATGATATAGCAGTGTTGGAGAAGTTGGATTTAAGTAAAATTTCACAAATGTAGATGTGGGAAAACCAGAACATACTTCATGTAACTTATTGATACAGACATAATATGTATGTTTATTGAGTACTTACCATGTGCTAGATACGATGTTAAACACTTTTCTGCCATAATTTCATTTCCTCCTTATAACATTTTGGAGTAGTTGGTGTTATTCTATTTAATAGATGAGGAAACTGAGGCACAGAGAGATTATAATGGTTGACTAGGCCAAACTACTGTAATATCTCATAATAACTCAGATGTAATAGTTTCTTTCTTGCTCATATATCAACCCAGGACAGATGTCCCGAAAGACAGATTAGGGATACCAGTTCTAGAAAAAAACTGAGGAATTTGGCATTAATGGTACATATGTAATGTGTGTGTGTGTGTGTGTGTGTATACATATATATGTTCTATATGTAATATGGATAAAAAGAAGACTTTTTCAATAGTAATAGTCACTTACATATTGATTATCTGTTCCTTTGTCTTATTTATAACTTCCAGTATGCTTTGCCTCCCAATTTGATTTTAAGGTTCTTAAAAGCAGAGATTGTATCTTGTTCTTTTTTTGTCTCCTATAATGCTTTACAAATGTTGGGGCTTAAACACAGTAGGTTATGACTAGTGATGAATTAAATATATACAGCTATGAGATGAAGGGAAAAGGGTGTGCTTTGTCTTTTAGAAATGGCAAGTTCCAGTCCTACATATATAAAGATGGAAGAAGGAGACCTTCCAACAAGATTAAAGTTATTGGAGGACTCCATCCCTTTCGACAGTCCTTTATTGATTGCATATGCCACCGGGTGAGTGATCCAATATGTTGTTCATACGAACTAAACCATGGGCACTTTATGAGTCTTAGTCTCTGAAGTTTTATACTATTACATGTTGAGCAGCTTCTTGTTAGTATATTTATTTTCATTTCAATAAATACATAGATAATGTAAATGTGTTTTGTTTTTAAATGCAGGTTGTATAAGAAATTTGGAGACTCTGCCCTTCGATCCTTAATCAGGTTTTACCCATCCATTTTGTCTTCAGATGTCATGAAACTTTGTCAACATCATCCTGCACAGTTTTTGGCCTATTTAGACAGTCTGGTGAAATCGAGACCTGAAGATCAACGGTGAGAGAGAGAATATTTGCAGATTCTTTTTTTGTTTTGGACACAGAACTGAGGCCTCTGCTGTGGAAGAGGAGAATTTGGGCAGTCATATACTGTTCCACAGCACACATCACAGATGTGCACATAGCCACCCTTCTCTTTCCTGCGTCTCTCTCTCAGGGATTCTCAGGTCAACATTGTGAAATCAAATGCCTGCTTCACGGCCTAGGCTAAGACTGATGAACTTCCCTCTTGTCCCTGCCAGTGAGTGGATTTTCCGCTACCTAGTGTTGGTGATATTTCAGCTTTCTTTGGGTGATTCTCAGTTCCAGTTTTCAGCCTCCTGTCTCCACATGGCAATAAAAACCCATGTCCCTAGATTATTGAGAATAGCGACCCTCCCCCCTCCTCTTCGTCTGATTGGTTCACATTCGCTATACTGATACTTATTTCCTTTTCTTTTTGGTCCTTTGGTATTTTCTTTACTATCTTGAGGTTCACCTGGTCATTTAAAAAGCTATTAGATTTTCATCAGCATTTCTATACATGTTGTAGCAGAAGGTTTGTGAAGTTATTTCATTCACTGTATTGATCCCTAAATAATGTTTTCTTCACATCTGCACATTTTATCTTTCCTTTCTCATCATGAATATTGGTGATTTTTCTCTCCAACTTTCTCCTAGGCCATCCTTCCTTGAGTCCCTTCTGCAACCAGAGTCTTTAAGGTTGGATTGGCTGCTGTTGGCTGTCCCCGTCCCCAAAGCACTATGGATAAAGATGGGCCTTCAAAGTTAAGTTCTCCATCCCTTTCGAAGTCCTTTGCATATGCCACCGGGTGAGTGATCCAATATGTTGTTCATACGAACTAAACCATGGGCACTTTATGAGTCTTAGTCTCTGAAGTTTTATACTATTACATGTTGAGCAGCTTCTTGTTAGTATATTTATTTTCATTTCAATAAATACATAGATAATGTAAATGTGTTTTGTTTTTAAATGCAGGTTGTATAAGAAATTTGGAGACTCTGCCCTTCGATCCTTAATCAGGTTTTACCCATCCATTTTGTCTTCAGATGTCATGAAACTTTGTCAACATCATCCTGCACAGTTTTTGGCCTATTTAGACAGTCTGGTGAAATCGAGACCTGAAGATCAACGGTGAGGAGAGAGAATATTTGCAGATTCTTTTTTTGTTTTGGACACAGAACTGAGGCCTCTGCTGTGGAAGAGGAGAATTTGGGCAGTCATATACTGTTCCACAGCACACATCACAGATGTGCACATAGCCACCCTTCTCTTTCCTGCGTCTCTCTCTCAGGGATTCTCAGGTCAACATTGTGAAATCAAATGCCTGCTTCACGGCCTAGGCTAAGACTGATGAACTTCCCTCTTGTCCCTGCCAGTGAGTGGATTTTCCGCTACCTAGTGTTGGTGATATTTCAGCTTTCTTTGGGTGATTCTCAGTTCCAGTTTTCAGCCTCCTGTCTCCACATGGCAATAAAAACCCATGTCCCTAGATTATTGAGAATAGCGACCCTCCCCCCTCCTCTTCGTCTGATTGGTTCACATTCGCTATACTGATACTTATTTCCTTTTCTTTTTGGTCCTTTGGTATTTTCTTTACTATCTTGAGGTTCACCTGGTCATTTAAAAAGCTATTAGATTTTCATCAGCATTTCTATACATGTTGTAGCAGAAGGTTTGTGAAGTTATTTCATTCACTGTATTGATCCCTAAATAATGTTTTCTTCACATCTGCACATTTTATCTTTCCTTTCTCATCATGAATATTGGTGATTTTTCTCTCCAACTTTCTCCTAGGCCATCCTTCCTTGAGTCCCTTCTGCAACCAGAGTCTTTAAGGTTGGATTGGCTGCTGTTGGCTGTGTCCCACAATGCTCCCCCAAGCACCAGCACTATGGATGATGAAGGAAACCCCAGGTATAAAGGAGTCCTGTTTTTCAGCTCTGCTGCTTCTTTGGAATGGAGCTCGTTTAGTCACATATAATGTTCTGGGCTTATTTTAGGAACAGCTGTGGAAGAGAGTAACCCTGGTCATGTCAGTAGTCAGATTGAGTGCACTAGTAGTTCTGAACATTTGTTTGAATTACACAGCCCCTCTGAGAATCTGATGATTCCTGTCAAAAGAAATACATATGCATGCAAAGTTTTGCACATGATTTCAGAGAATTAAGCTGAGCCCATGAAAGTCTTTCATGGACCAGCATTAAGAACCCTTGATGATTAAACCTGTGTTAGAGAGAAGAATGTATGTGTGTGTGTGTGTCTGTGTGTATGTTTTCTTCCTAGAAATTTGTCAAGGGATTTCTAAATAGAACCTAAGTTAGAAAATATTTTGTTCTTTTTTAAATTATGAAAGTATGATAGCACCTTTACAGGAGCCTTGGAAAATACAGAACAAAGTTAACGTGTAGTTCCACTGTACAGTACGATTATTATTTTTTAGTTGGAGTTTCAGTATCAAACTCTCAAAAATTAATAGAATGATTAGAAAAGTAGAAGGATTTAGTAGACCTAAAGAGCACTATAAATGACTTCAACATAGTTAAGATTTATACAGTTTTCACACAACAGCAGGATACAGATTCTATCCAAGTTCCCAAAGACTGTAAACCAGGAGACACTGGACCATATCTGTGGACATAAAGTGTAAAAATTTCATGGTCTAGGGACTTCCCTGGTCATTAAGCTATTAGATTTTCCCTTATACATGTTGTAGCAGAAGGTTTGTGAAGTTATTTCATTCACTGTATTGATCCCTAAATAATGTTTTCTTCACATCTGCACATTTTATCTTTCCTTTCTCATCATGAATATTGGTGATTTTTCTCTCCAACTTTCTCCTAGGCCATCCTTCCTTGAGTCCCTTCTGCAACCAGAGTCTTTAAGGTTGGATTGGCTGCTGTTGGCTGTGTCCCACAATGCTCCCCCAAGCACCAGCACTATGGATGATGAAGGAAACCCCAGGTATAAAGGAGTCCTGTTTTTCAGCTCTGCTGCTTCTTTGGAATGGAGCTCGTTTAGTCACATATAATGTTCTGGGCTTATTTTAGGAACAGCTGTGGAAGAGAGTAACCCTGGTCATGTCAGTAGTCAGATTGAGTGCACTAGTAGTTCTGAACATTTGTTTGAATTACACAGCCCCTCTGAGAATCTGATGATTCCTGTCAAAAGAAATACATATGCATGCAAAGTTTTGCACATGATTTCAGAGAATTAAGCTGAGCCCATGAAAGTCTTTCATGGACCAGCATTAAGAACCCTTGATGATTAAACCTGTGTTAGAGAGAAGAATGTATGTGTGTGTGTGTGTCTGTGTGTATGTTTTCTTCCTAGAAATTTGTCAAGGGATTTCTAAATAGAACCTAAGTTAGAAAATATTTTGTTCTTTTTTAAATTATGAAAGTATGATAGCACCTTTACAGGAGCCTTGGAAAATACAGAACAAAGTTAACGTGTAGTTCCACTGTACAGTACGATTATTATTTTTTAGTTGGAGTTTCAGTATCAAACTCTCAAAAATTAATAGAATGATTAGAAAAGTAGAAGGATTTAGTAGACCTAAAGAGCACTATAAATGACTTCAACATAGTTAAGATTTATACAGTTTTCACACAACAGCAGGATACAGATTCTATCCAAGTTCCCAAAGACTGTAAACCAGGAGACACTGGACCATATCTGTGGACATAAAGTGTAAAAATTTCATGGTCTAGGGACTTCCCTGGTGGTCCAGTGGCTAAGACTCCCATGTTCCCAGTGCGGGAGGCCTGAGTTCAATCCCTGGTCAGGGAACTAGATCCCACATGCCGCAGTTCAGAGTTTGCGTGCTGTTAAAAGTAAAATAAAAGTTTTTGTTTTTTTTTTTTTAAAGAGTTTGCGTGCCTCAGCTAAAGATCTCATGTGCCACAACTAATACCCAGTCAACTTAAGCCCAACACAGATGAATAAATAAATAAAATAAACTTAAAAAAAAAATTTCATGGTCTAAAGGTATTGAAACCATACAGAATCTGTTCTCTTAACACTATGAAATTATATTAGAAATCAATGTCAAAAGATATTTGAAAATAACCCACATGTTTTCAAGTGCAATGTGACATTTACCAAGAGAGATCTATGATTCAGCCATTGGACACCTCAATAAAAGCTATGTGCCAATAAAGTTATAAGACAGAAAAAACATAGTGTTTGCAGAGGAGAAAGCATTTAAATGAGAAATTAATATCAAAGATACTTTTAAAACATCATGTATTTGGAAGCTAAATGTCCACTTTTGAATGATGAGTGTTTCACTTTCCATAACCGGGGAAAATTAGATGATTTGTTACAGAGTAAAAATGGAAAGAGAACAGCATTTGTTTGCAGCTGAAGTTGCTCAGTGCAGCTGTGTATAATATAGAACCTTGAGTAAGGTATTTCAAGAAAAACAGAATTCATAAAAAGTATACATTGATACTTGTAATTCATTAGATGTGTTCCTTATGTTTTCCTGTAAGAGAAACTGTAAAGTTCCCAGAATGCCTGTCTTACATGCCTAGATAAAAAGGTCTAAAAGGATACAAAATGGCTACTCTGGGAATGATGGAATTTTGAACTTTCTTTTGCTTTTGATTACTAAAATGTATAATTAAAAAAAAATAAACAGGTATTTGTCATAGAAAAAAGTAGTGATTTTAGTGTTTTGAAAGCCAAGTAGAAATGTTTGAAAAATGATGGAAAAAATTTAATTAGTCTCTATTCTTACCTATTAAATGATGAATAAGCATTTTTGTAGAGTTTATTTCCTAGCTAATTTACTGATATTTTTTCAATTCTCAGGCCTCATTCCCACTTGTTTTCCTGGGGTTACAGTCAGCTAATCCTTCATCTGATTAAACTCCCTGCAGATTTTGCAACAAAAGAGAAAATGACTGACACCTGTAGGTCTCATGGGTAAGTGAGGATTTTCCTAAACACTGAAGGAGTCATATTAGTTAATAATTTTGTAGTTAAGGTCCTGAACATACATGCTTTGTTGTTCTTTTCCCCCTATATTAAAGTGATTTTTAAGTGATACTAAACATCTTTTTTTTTGTTTTAAATTTTGAGCACATTTTAGTTTCTGTGTAGAAGAGACTGGTCCTTGCTTGTTCCCCTCTCCCTCTTCTGCTTCTTTCGTCACCCCTGTTCCCAGGTGTCTTTAGTTAAGTACCAGCCTCTGTGATACGAGTTGTAGTTGATATAGTTTCTGGGAAGGGAGAGACCTGAATGGGCTCAATAAAATTGCTGGTGAAGGATGCAGGGAACAGGTGAGACTTGGAGGTAAGCCCAAAGAACGGGGAGGGTTTGTATTTTAAAATGAGCCATACAGAAGGCAGACAGCTGAGACAAACAGGAAGATCAAGGCCATGAAAGACTGGCATGGCTTTTTATCCATACCACAGATTAGTATCTCATGTTACCTTGTGGCTTTACCTGGATTACAGTGTTTTGGAGATAGGAACATGTGTCTTCCTTTTCCCTCGGTGCATTAATTCATAAAGTGGTAGGCACTTGATACATACTTGTTCATTGGTAATGAGGGATGAGACTGGCCAGGTGGTGGGTCATGAGATCATACAGGACCTTCAAAGGTGGCTAGAAGAATTTATTACCAGTAGAGAGACCCTTTTAAACATTTTGGAACAAAAATGACATGATAAAATGGAAGCTTCTGGAGATCGTTTCTGGCTTCATGTCTGAGAAAGATTAGAGGCAAGAAAGGAAGGCCAGCTAGGAAGCTGATGTAGTAATTTAGGTACAACTGAGTTGATTCCAGGGCAACAGGAAGAGCACATCCAATGGGAAATTTCAAAGGAAAATGCAGTGGGAGCTGTAGATACTGGGTATACTAAATTAGGGAAGAGGAACAGTCAAGGAGAACTTCCAAAGTGTGACTGGGGAAGAAATATGCTAGTATTGTATTGAATCTTAAAGTTTATAAAGTGTATTATTAGCTTAAACATCTCATAATTGGGGCTTGGCCTTGCATGCATGCTTAGTCACTCAGTCCTGTCCAACTCTTTGTGACCCCATGGACTGAAGGTGCCAGGCTCCTCTGTGTAGTGTAAGGTTTTCCTAAACACTGAAGGAGTCATATTAGTTAATAATTTTGTAGTTAAGGTCCTGAACATACATGCTTTGTTGTTCTTTTCCCCCTATATTAAAGTGATTTTTAAGTGATACTAAACATCTTTTTTTTTGTTTTAAATTTTGAGCACATTTTAGTTTCTGTGTAGAAGAGACTGGTCCTTGCTTGTTCCCCTCTCCCTCTTCTGCTTCTTTCGTCACCCCTGTTCCCAGGTGTCTTTAGTTAAGTACCAGCCTCTGTGATACGAGTTGTAGTTGATATAGTTTCTGGGAAGGGAGAGACCTGAATGGGCTCAATAAAATTGCTGGTGAAGGATGCAGGAACAGGTGAGACTTGGAGGTAAGCCCAAAGAACGGGGAGGGTTTGTATTTTAAAATGAGCCATACAGAAGGCAGACAGCTGAGACAAACAGGAAGATCAAGGCCATGAAAGACTGGCATGGCTTTTTATCCATACCACAGATTAGTATCTCATGTTACCTTGTGGCTTTACCTGGATTACAGTGTTTTGGAGATAGGAACATGTGTCTTCCTTTTCCCTCGGTGCATTAATTCATAAAGTGGTAGGCACTTGATACATACTTGTTCATTGGTAATGAGGGATGAGACTGGCCAGGTGGTGGGTCATGAGATCATACAGGACCTTCAAAGGTGGCTAGAAGAATTTATTACCAGTAGAGAGACCCTTTTAAACATTTTGGAACAAAAATGACATGATAAAATGGAAGCTTCTGGAGATCGTTTCTGGCTTCATGTCTGAGAAAGATTAGAGGCAAGAAAGGAAGGCCAGCTAGGAAGCTGATGTAGTAATTTAGGTACAACTGAGTTGATTCCAGGGCAACAGGAAGAGCACATCCAATGGGAAATTTCAAAGGAAAATGCAGTGGGAGCTGTAGATACTGGGTATACTAAATTAGGGAAGAGGAACAGTCAAGGAGAACTTCCAAAGTGTGACTGGGGAAGAAATATGCTAGTATTGTATTGAATCTTAAAGTTTATAAAGTGTATTATTAGCTTAAACATCTCATAATTGGGGCTTGGCCTTGCATGCATGCTTAGTCACTCAGTCCTGTCCAACTCTTTGTGACCCCATGGACTGAAGGTGCCAGGCTCCTCTGTGTATGAGATTTCCCAGGCAAGAGTACTGGAGTGAGTTGTCATTTGCTCCTCCAGGGGATCTTCCCAACCCAGGGATTAAACCCAAGTCTCCTGCATCGCAGGTGGATTCTTTACCATCTAAGCCAGCAGGGAATTAGTATTTAACACTAGCTTTAATTCCTTTTTTTTTTCTCCCTCCCTCTAGTTCTAGCTAAGGCATTGAAAATATTCTAAAAGTATTCTATCACACTCTCCAGTATGGTAGCCACTAGTCACATGTGGCCATTAAATACTTGAAATGTGTATTGATAAACTGAAGAACTGAATTTTAAATTTTGTTTAATTTAAATGCAAATAGGGACTTCCCTAGCAGTCCAGTAAATGAGACTCTGTGCTTCCAAGGCGCAGGGAACATGGGTACCATCCCTAGTTGGGGAAATAAGATCCCACATGCCTCACAGCACAGCCAAAAATAAATAAGTGTAGGTAACCACATGTGGCTAATATGACTGTGTTGGGCCACACAATGCTGTATAAATTCACTGCCTTTTACTGTTCTCCAACTTTGGTCTCTTTAAAGTTTCTGGCCTGGGTATCTTATTCTCTGTTTGGAGCTGGAGAGAAGAAGAGAGGCCTTCACCAACATTGTGTATCTGAATGATATGAGCCTGATGGAAGGGGACAATGGTATGTATGTACATCCCAGTTGGTTACTCTTTTTTTTTTTTCCATCTTTTTTTTTTTTTTCCATCTTTTTTTTTTTTGGCCACTTCTATTGGTCTTTCATTCACTTATCTTTTGTGTTCTTTGGCCTGTGTGGGCCTTCCACCGTGGTGGCCTCTGTCACCACAGAGCACCGGCTCTGGGCGCATGTGCTCCAAAGCTCCAGCTTGGTAGTTGGACGCATCGGTCCAGCCACTCCACGGCACATGGGATCTTCCCAGGTCAGGGATGGAATCGGCACCCCTTGCACTGCAAGGCGGTGTCCTTACCCACTAGACCACCAGGGAAGCCCAGTTGGTTACTCTTTTTTTTTGAGGGGTGGGGCGGGTTGGGAGGGAGGGGGCAGAGCAGGTTGGGGAGGGAGCGGGGTGGGCAGTCCACTTCTATTGGTCTTTCATTTATCTATTTTTCATCCATCTTTGTTCTTTGGCCTGTGTGGGCCTCCCATCTCAGTGGCCTCTGTTGTCGCAGAGCACCGGCTCTGGGCACACGCACTCCAGAGCTCCAGCTCGGTAATTGGACACATCAGTCCAGCCGCTCCGTGGCATGTGGGATCTTCCCAGGCCAGGAATCGAGCCGACGCCCCTTGCACTGCAAGGCGGTGTCCTTACCCACTGGACCACCAGGGTAGCCCAGTTGGTTGCTCTTGGGTGTAGTATTTTAGAAGTCACTAGGCTTTCTAATACAGAAATTTGGTAAACATTTCAATGGTCATATTTGTTATTCTAGCGAGCTGTCAAATGTTTTTAGTATTTTTGATCCATACTGTTTGGTATATCATGAGATCCTAACTAGAAATAAACTGCAGGCAACTTTTCTGTTTCGTGAGTGCCTAACGTGTGAGGCTTTATACTAGATTTCTATCGCTCTTTAAATGAGTTAACAAACCTGTGGGATAGTTACTATTACTTCTGTGTCACAGAAGTAATCATTGAGGCCCAGCGAAGGGGACAGTTAGTTTCCTGACAGTTACTAGTTAATGCTGGAGCTGGTGTTCAGGCCAGGTCTGACCATCTCTAAAGCTTCTGCTTGGGTTTTATTCTCTGCATCATGTTGCCTTTTTCACAGCCCAAAGTTAGAGAGTGTTAAGATGAACTTAGAGTAGAATAGCAGTCAGATTTTCCTAAGCTTTTATAAGTATTTAGATCCTTTTTTTTTTTTTTTTAATTTTCATCAGTTCAGTACAGATAAAATGACAGTCAGGAGGCCAGGATTTTGACACAGTGGTATCTTAAACCTGAGAGTTCATCCTACACTCAGAGAGGTGGTCTTGGTCTGATTTGTTTTAGGCTCCCCCAGTCCAGTATTCTTGCCTGGAGAATTCCATGGCGTCACAGAGTCGGACACGGCTGAGTGACTTGACTTTTATGCATCTCAGTGTAGAGATGCCCACGGCCTGACATCAAGATCCTTCATGTAGCAATGTGACCTACAGCCTTTGTCAGCCCTGTTAGTGTAGAAGAAAGAAACCAGGAGACTGGCACGGGTTAGCTTCACATGTCACAGCTGTAGCAATGATAACTGAATCATCTTTGTTTCAGAAATGAAGCAAGAGGTTAGACAATTCTGTAGATCTAGAACTATAGACTTGTGTTCACTTCTGAGCAGATAACCAGAAAAGTTAAGATATAACTTAACATAAGCATATGATTGTTACAGGAAAAAAACTGAGAATCTAAGAAGAATGAAAAAAATACCGTCTAAAATTCTTCCCTCCCAGATAAAAGTACTCTTAGTGTTTTATTGATATAATAATAATGATAGCTATTCTTACCCTTGGAATATTAAATGAGGGTCTTTTCTTACCATTTCTCTCTCCTAACACATTATCACTTTAAAGCATGTTGATTTTATTGCCCAATATATATTTCATATCTACCTACTTTATTTTGTTCCACCACCATCGTTCTGGTCCCAGCTACTTGCCTAGGCAATAGTGCAGTAGTCCTGTAATTGGCCATCTGATTTCCATTCTTGCCCACTTTAATCCATTTTCCATACAGCAGCCAGAATGGGTCTTTTCTTTTTTAATTAAAACTGTTTTATTGAGGTAGCATTGGTTTATAACATACACATTTTATGTGTGCAACATTGTCGTTCCACTTTTTTAAATCATTTTTTTTTGTACTTTTTTTTTTATGGGGTGGTTTGGGGAGGGTGGGGGGCAGGCAGGCCACTTCTATTGGTCTGTCATTTATTCATTTTCATCCATCTTTGTTCTTTGGCCCGCATGGGCCTCCTCCAGAGCTCCAGCTCGGTAATTGGGCACATCAGTCCAGCCGCTCCGGAGCACGTGGGATCTTCCCAGGCCAGGGATCGAACTAGCGCCCCTTGCACTGCAAGGCGGTGTCTTTACCCACTGGACCACCAGGGGAAGCCCAACTATATGGTTTTTGTCCTTAGTTTTGTTAATGTGTTATCCTGTGAATTGATATGTGGATACAACCATCCTTGCTTCCCAGAACATGTGGGATCTTAGTTCCTTGACAGCCTCGAGTCCACACCCCTTGCGTTGCAAGCACACAGTCTTAGCCCTGGATCACCACAGATGTTCTCTCCTTTTCGAATTTTAAGCTCTTTCGTAAAGTATTCCTTTGTTGGTTAATTTTTTCCCCTCTGTTCGGTTTTATTCCTGAGTTCATTGAACTGCCTTTCTGTTTTTTAATAGTTCTGACTTTCTTCATGAAAACTGTTTTGAATTCTCTATCAGTTGGATAACAATATTCTGTAACTTTAAGTCTGGTTTCTGGAGAAATGTCATTTTTCTTTTGTGGTAGAGTGTTACTTTTCGTTCTTCATGATGTTTGATGAAATTGTTCTTCTCCTGGCACATTTAAAGTAGCAAGCAACCTTTCTGCTTGATTCTAATGATACAGTTATAGTTCAGTCATTCAGCCCTGTCCAACTCTTTGCGACCCAATGAACTGCAGCACGCCAAGCTTCCCGGTCCTTCACCATCTCCCAGAGCTTGTTCAAACTCGTGTCCACTGAGTCTGCGATGCCATCTAATCATCTCATCCTCTGTCATCCCCTTCTCCTTTTGCCTTCTGTTTTTCCCAACATCAGGGTCTTTTCCAGTAAGTCATCTGTTTGCATTAGGTGGACCAAGTATTGGAGCTTCAGCTTCAGCATCAGTCCTTCCAGTGAATATTCAGGGTTGATTTTCTTTAAGATTGATGGACTCTCAAGAGTCTTCTCCAACACCACAGTTTTATGTGTGCAACATTGTCGTCCACTTTTTAAATCATTTTTTTTTGTACTTTTTTTTTTATGGGGTGGTTTGGGGAGGGTGGGGGGCAGGCAGGCCACTTCTATTGGTCTGTCATTTATTCATTTTCATCCATCTTTGTTCTTTGGCCCGCATGGGCCTCCTCCAGAGCTCCAGCTCGGTAATTGGGCACATCAGTCCAGCCGCTCCGGAGCACGTGGGATCTTCCCAGGCCAGGGATCGAACTAGCACCCCTTGCACTGCAAGGCGGTGTCTTTACCCACTGGACCACCAGGGGAAGCCCAACTATATGGTTTTTGTCCTTAGTTTTGTTAATGTGTTATCCTGTGAATTGATATGTGGATACAACCATCCTTGCTTCCCAGAACATGTGGGATCTTAGTTCCTTGACAGCCTCGAGTCCACACCCCTTGCGTTGCAAGCACACAGTCTTAGCCCTGGATCACCACAGATGTTCTCTCCTTTTCGAATTTTAAGCTCTTTCGTAAAGTATTCCTTTGTTGGTTAATTTTTTCCCCTCTGTTCGGTTTTATTCCTGAGTTCATTGAACTGCCTTTCTGTTTTTTAATAGTTCTGACTTTCTTCATGAAAACTGTTTTGAATTCTCTATCAGTTGGATAACAATATTCTGTAACTTTAAGTCTGGTTTCTGGAGAAATGTCATTTTTCTTTTGTGGTAGAGTGTTACTTTTCGTTCTTCATGATGTTTGATGAAATTGTTCTTCTCCTGGCACATTTAAAGTAGCAAGCAACCTTTCTGCTTGATTCTAATGATACAGTTATAGTTCAGTCATTCAGCCCTGTCCAACTCTTTGCGACCCAATGAACTGCAGCACGCCAAGCTTCCCGGTCCTTCACCATCTCCCAGAGCTTGTTCAAACTCGTGTCCACTGAGTCTGCGATGCCATCTAATCATCTCATCCTCTGTCATCCCCTTCTCCTTTTGCCTTCTGTTTTTCCCAACATCAGGGTCTTTTCCAGTAAGTCATCTGTTTGCATTAGGTGGACCAAGTATTGGAGCTTCAGCTTCAGCATCAGTCCTTCCAGTGAATATTCAGGGTTGATTTTCTTTAAGATTGATGGACTCTCAAGAGTCTTCTCCAACACCACAGTTTTAATGATGCAATAGGTTAGAAATTAGAGGCTTTTCTTTTGTTTTCCAGTAGATGGCGCAATAGCTCAAGTTTTGGGTTTGTCTTAGCTGCGTCTGTTTCTATTTTAAAGTCTGCACTTTGTGCCCTCTGCCATCTCTGTCTGCACTGTGGATCGGTGCCCTCATTACAGCACTGCATCCTGGTGCACCGGGATGATGGGCTCTTCCCTCCTGTGCAGGATCCCTTGAGTGGCAGGTTCCAGTGCTGTTGGGGAGGAAGCAGGAAGTGGGGAGGAATAGCCACCTCCAGTGTTGGAAGATTCGTGGGCCCTGTGACTTCGAGCGAGGGACAGGTGACAGGCGTCTTGTGCACTGCCTCCCCTGCTGCTGCCAGCTTCTCTGGGGCTGGAGGGCTGGGAGGGCAGGCACCAGCTCCACCTCTCCCTTGGTTCTGCCCCCTCTGTGGGTTCCCGCCCACCATCTTTGGTTGTACATTTGTGTGGGAATGTCCCCCGTGTCTTGGTGTGTTAGACATTAGGCACCTTTGTTGTGTTGTGGATGTTTTACAGGTTGTAGGTTGAATAGGAGAGACGGAGGTAGCTTTTCACTTCCCCATGTTGCTGACTCTCAGAATGGTTCTTTCAAACAAAAATTGGGTTATGTGGCTCTCCTTCTTGAAGCTCCTTACACTAGATTCAAGGTCTACATTCTTAAGCTTTTCCTTTATGGCCTGGCACTGTCATCTCATTCTGAATCCTCACCGTCACCTGTGAGTTCCTCGAATTCATCTAGTTTCTTACTGTGTTATCTTTCATGGTTCCTTTGTCAAAAACGTAAGCGCTTTCACCCCTGTTCCTGACACCCTCCCTGAATGTTTGTGCACTTACGAGTCACATGCACATGCTTGGTAAACTTGTCTCATCTTTCAGCTCTCTGCTTAAATGTCACTGTCATAGAATCCTTCTATGATCCTCAAAAAAAAAAAAAAAAAAAGAAATCTCTCCAAAACTCACCAGTCTGTATAATGGCTCTTTGATGATTTATTTCCGTGTTGGCCTGAGCTCTGTCTCCTTTACTAGACCATGAGCTCCAGAGCAGTGCAGGGCTCATCATGTCTGCCTGTTCCTCATTCATACTCAGTGTGTAGCATGGGGGGGTACCCTGGGTAATTACTGCATGAACGAACAAAAGAATGTTGAAGCTAATTTTATGGCTTCTCCTTGTCACAAGCTGTTTAATCAACAGATATTCAGAAAACAGCTTTGTGCGAGGTGGTGATATTATATTCTTTAATATTTTTATGTTTTTGTGTGAAACATTTTCCCGAATGGTTTCTCCTGTATACGGGCAGAGTGCAGAATGGTGAGAGCCCACGTTGTGTCTGTGTGTTTGAGCAGGTTGGATCCCAGAGACTGTGGAAGAATGGAAGCTTCTCCTCCATCTGGTGCAGAACATGAGCACAAAGCGAGACCCGCCGCGATCACCGAATGGGAACTTCAGCGATGGGCCTTCGCCTGTCAACGTGGAGAATGTGGCCCTCCTGTTAGCCAAGGCCATGGGCCCGGACCAGGCCTGGTCCCTGCTACAGGAATGTGGTTTGACCCTTGAGCTGTCAGAGAGGTTCACCAGAACCTGCAATATCCTGAGAATTGCCGAGAAAAGGCAGAGGTAACGTCTGTCTGTCCTTCTCTGTCATGCCCTGGCCACAGATGCGTGGGGGTGAGGGGGTAGAATCCCACAGATTCTCAGAGGAGGGCAGGGCTGTTTGCATCACAGAGCCCCGGCCCCTCTCTCACAGATGGGGCAGAGACTCCTCTGTTGATTAAAGCGATTAAGGGAAGAGGCTAAAGTAATATTCTGTTCACAGTCATCACCAAGAAACTGTTTAGGTTAATGTGAATACCCAGACCTGATGTATACTCACTCCTTTAAGAATGTTATTTGTACCACATACCTAATCATCTCAGTCAGGGTTTGTTTTTGTAATTTAAAAAAATTGTGGTAAAATACAGATGACATCAACTTTACTGTCACCCATTCTGAAGTAGTAGTGTAAAGTATATTCATGGCATTCTGCAGTCAATTTCCAGAACTTTTTCATCTTACAAAACTGAAACTCTCTTGCACTAAACAACAACTATCCGTTTCTGCCTTTACTGAGCTCCTGGCAACCGCCTTTCTGCTTTCTGTCTCTGATTTTGACTACTCAAAATACCTCGTATAAGTAGGATCACACAGTGTTTGTCTTTTTGTGACTGGCTTATTTCACTTAGCATAATGTCCTTAGCCATGTTGGAACATTTGTCAGAGTCTCCTTGTCACAAGCTGTTTAATCAACAGATATTCAGAAAACAGCTTTGTGCGAGGTGGTGATATTATATTCTTTAATATTTTTATGTTTTTGTGTGAAACATTTTCCCGAATGGTTTCTCCTGTATACGGGCAGAGTGCAGAATGGTGAGAGCCCACGTTGTGTCTGTGTGTTTGAGCAGGTTGGATCCCAGAGACTGTGGAAGAATGGAAGCTTCTCCTCCATCTGGTGCAGAACATGAGCACAAAGCGAGACCCGCCGCGATCACCGAATGGGAACTTCAGCGATGGGCCTTCGCCTGTCAACGTGGAGAATGTGGCCCTCCTGTTAGCCAAGGCCATGGGCCCGGACCAGGCCTGGTCCCTGCTACAGGAATGTGGTTTGACCCTTGAGCTGTCAGAGAGGTTCACCAGAACCTGCAATATCCTGAGAATTGCCGAGAAAAGGCAGAGGTAACGTCTGTCTGTCCTTCTCTGTCATGCCCTGGCCACAGATGCGTGGGGGTGAGGGGGTAGAATCCCACAGATTCTCAGAGGAGGGCAGGGCTGTTTGCATCACAGAGCCCCGGCCCCTCTCTCACAGATGGGGCAGAGACTCCTCTGTTGATTAAAGCGATTAAGGGAAGAGGCTAAAGTAATATTCTGTTCACAGTCATCACCAAGAAACTGTTTAGGTTAATGTGAATACCCAGACCTGATGTATACTCACTCCTTTAAGAATGTTATTTGTACCACATACCTAATCATCTCAGTCAGGGTTTGTTTTTGTAATTTAAAAAAATTGTGGTAAAATACAGATGACATCAACTTTACTGTCACCCATTCTGAAGTAGTAGTGTAAAGTATATTCATGGCATTCTGCAGTCAATTTCCAGAACTTTTTCATCTTACAAAACTGAAACTCTCTTGCACTAAACAACAACTATCCGTTTCTGCCTTTACTGAGCTCCTGGCAACCGCCTTTCTGCTTTCTGTCTCTGATTTTGACTACTCAAAATACCTCGTATAAGTAGGATCACACAGTGTTTGTCTTTTTGTGACTGGCTTATTTCACTTAGCATAATGTCCTTAGCCATGTTGGAACATTTGTCAGAGTCTCCTTCTTTTCCAAGGCTGAATAGTATTTCGTTGTATGTATGTAACCACGTTTGTTTATCCACTCATTTTTTGATGGGCACTTGGGTTGCTTTCTTGCTGTCCTGAGCGATGCTGCTGTGAACATGAGGATACAAATACCTCTTTCAGTCTCAGAACTGAGACCCTGCTTTCAGTTCTTTTGGGGGTATACCCAGGTGTGGAATTGCTGGGTCAGATGGTACTTCTGTTTTTAATTTTTTGGGAAGCCTCCATACTATTTTCCATAGAGCTCGCATCATTTTCCATTCCTACCAGTGATACACAGGGTTCCAGTGGTCCACATCCCCACCAACACTAGTTATTTATTTACTAGTTATTTACTTTTGGTAGTAGTTATCCTAATGGGCATGAGGTGATACCTTATTATCATTTTTATTTGAATTTTCCTAGTGATTAGTGAGGGCTTCCCTAGTGGCTCCATGGTAAAGAATCTGCCTACAGTGCAAGAGACTCAGGTTCGATCCCTGGGTTGGGAAGATGCCCTAGAGGAGGGCATAACACCCACTCCAGTATTCCCGCCTGGAGAGTCCCGTGGGCAGAGGATCCTGGCGGGCTACAGTCCATGGGGTCATAAAGAGTCGGGCATGACTGAAGGGACTAAGCAGCAGCAGCAGTCATTAGTGATGTTGAACATCTTTTCTTATGCCTGTTGGCCATTTGAATGTCATCTTTAGACAAATACCTGTTCAAGTTTTTTGCCCATTTTTAAATTGCGTTGTTTTTGTCATAAGAGTTCTTTATCTGTTCTGGATATTATCCTCTCAGATACATGATTTACATGTATTTTCCCTTGTTGAGGACAAGGTGCTGTATTCTTAGGATGCCTTTTCACTCTGTTGATTGTGTCTTTTGATGCACAGAGCCCGTCAGCTTTTTGGATCCTTTACTTCTGAAAAGAATGAGCAATTACAACTAAACTTTCTTGTTTCTTTTCTTTGGGTTTTCAGAGCCTTGATACAAAGCATGCTTGAAAAATGTGATCGGTTTCTCTGGTCTCAGCAGGCCTAGCTGAAGAAGATGCAACAGGGTATCACGGCATTTGAAGAATAATGGAACCATACTCCTGAACTTGCTGAATGCAATTGTTATTGAAGGAAAGGCACCCCTCCACGCACAGGCCCTAAGATCCCTCTCACCTTATTGGGAGCACTTTCATTCCTGTCTGTGACCTCTTCATTTGTGACTTAATCTGCAACTCAGTGCTTTTCAACCAGAGTTGGATTTTGAAAGGAATCAGTCCTTGTGTGCTGAAACGGAATGCTCTGGAAGGAATCAGAATGGGAATATCCCCAGCTGTGCAGCCCCTATTCTGGACAGCAGTCTTGTTTGTTCCTTGCTAGTGGACTGGGGGGATTCTTTTCTTATTGTGACTGCCATACAGGAGCAAAGGTTTCTCATCCTGGTCACATGAAACATACCATGTAATTTATTTACTAGTTATTTACTTTTGTTAGTAGTTATCCTAATGGGCATGAGGTGATACCTTATTATCATTTTTATTTGAATTTTCCTAGTGATTAGTGAGGGCTTCCTAGTGGCTCCATGGTAAAGAATCTGCCTACAGTGCAAGAGACTCAGGTTCGATCCCTGGGTTGGGAAGATGCCCTAGAGGAGGGCATAACACCCACTCCAGTATTCCCGCCTGGAGAGTCCCGTGGGCAGAGGATCCTGGCGGGCTACAGTCCATGGGGTCATAAAGAGTCGGGCATGACTGAAGGGACTAAGCAGCAGCAGCAGTCATTAGTGATGTTGAACATCTTTTCTTATGCCTGTTGGCCATTTGAATGTCATCTTTAGACAAATACCTGTTCAAGTTTTTTGCCCATTTTTAAATTGCGTTGTTTTTGTCATAAGAGTTCTTTATCTGTTCTGGATATTATCCTCTCAGATACATGATTTACATGTATTTTCCCTTGTTGAGGACAAGGTGCTGTATTCTTAGGATGCCTTTTCACTCTGTTGATTGTGTCTTTTGATGCACAGAGCCCGTCAGCTTTTTGGATCCTTTACTTCTGAAAAGAATGAGCAATTACAACTAAACTTTCTTGTTTCTTTTCTTTGGGTTTTCAGAGCCTTGATACAAAGCATGCTTGAAAAATGTGATCGGTTTCTCTGGTCTCAGCAGGCCTAGCTGAAGAAGATGCAACAGGGTATCACGGCATTTGAAGAATAATGGAACCATACTCCTGAACTTGCTGAATGCAATTGTTATTGAAGGAAAGGCACCCCTCCACGCACAGGCCCTAAGATCCCTCTCACCTTATTGGGAGCACTTTCATTCCTGTCTGTGACCTCTTCATTTGTGACTTAATCTGCAACTCAGTGCTTTTCAACCAGAGTTGGATTTTGAAAGGAATCAGTCCTTGTGTGCTGAAACGGAATGCTCTGGAAGGAATCAGAATGGGAATATCCCCAGCTGTGCAGCCCCTATTCTGGACAGCAGTCTTGTTTGTTCCTTGCTAGTGGACTGGGGGGATTCTTTTCTTATTGTGACTGCCATACAGGAGCAAAGGTTTCTCATCCTGGTCACATGAAACATACCATGTAATTGACAGAAAGTGAATTCCTTTCTTTTATCTTCTCTGGGATACTTGAGAAGTTGCCAAAGTAAGACCTGGTAGAATGGAATTAATGCATAAAATAAGTGAAATACTGAAGATTCAGATTAAAGGTGTAAATGAAATGGCCCCATATTTTAAATGAGGTAATTTAGAATATTTTTTTTTCCAGTGCTTGATGTTTTTTAATCTGAACCTTATATATAACTAATTCATTACTAGAGATGTTTCACTCTAGTCATTCCTAAATAAACTAACCTGAAGGACTCCTGCACTTTTTTTCCCCTGCACTTCTAAAATTTGCTTTTTAAAGGCCATAATAAAGAAAGGCTGAGCGTTAATAAAGACTGCAGCAAGTGCTTGTATTATTTAAGGCAAGTACTAGATTGCCATTTTTTCAGGCTCCTGTGTATTTCCACAGCATGTTTTATTAACAACAAATATAAAATCTGATTAAAAGTGCTATTTGACGAGAATGTAGACATCAGTTCATTGTGAGTAATTTGCAGGAAAAGTGTGGTGTAAACTCTGTGGAATAAGGAAAGTGTTGGATACATTGAATGATTCACTTCTTTTTCTCCCCTTTGTAACACAGCCAGAGAACTAGAGACACAAATTGCTGTCATATTTCCACATGGCATTTGGGTATGAGGTAACTGGATTATCTGAAGAAGTTTCGGGGAAGGGAGGTTTCACAGAGCTTTAAAATTGGGGGAACTGTGGAAACCCCAACGGTTTTGGTCACTGGAGTGTGGCAGGGAGTGTGTGTGGTGTTTCCCCATGCTGGGCAATTCTCCAGCACCAGCTGGGTGTCCTTTCTACTCCTTTGAAAATTCAGCCTGGAAATGGCATGAATTCCGCAGTCTAAGGGTTCATTCCCACAAAACTGCTCCCACTGAAGACGCCAGTCACAACTCCAGGTTGTTAACTGCACAAGCATGCCTCTTTTCATTGCACTTTGTTTTATTGTGCTTTGCAGGTACTGTTTCTTGTTTCTTTTTTTTTTTAAAAATAAATTGGAGATTTGCGGCAACCCTGCATTGAAAGTCTATCAGTACAGTGTTTCCGATAGCAGTTCCAGACTTTGTGTGTCTGTCACATGTTTGTGATTCTTGCAGTATACAGACTTTTCCACTATTCTTTGTTACAGTGATCTGTGAGTGACCTTTGATGTTGCTGTTGCAAATGTGTTGTGGTGCCACTGCACCCGTCCAAGGTGGTGAACTTATTAGAGAAATGTGTGTTCTGACTGCTTCAGGTGATTATTCCCCGTCCCTCTTCCTTTCTTCCCTGACGCACAGCAGTATTGGAATTAGGCCAGTTAGTAACTTTATAATGGCCCCTTAAGTGTTCAAGATAGAAATGATGAAGCTATGTGAGAAAGGCAGGCTGAAAGCTAGAGTAGGCTGAAAGGTAGGCCTGTTGCATCACACTGCCAGATTGTGAGCGTGAAGACAGGAAGTATGTGACAGAAATTAAAAGTGCTACTCCAGTGAATACAAGAATGAGAAAAAGTGAAACGGCCTTATTGCTGAGATGGAGAAAGTTCTAGTAGTCCAGACGCTCAGACCAACCACAACATTCCCTTTAGCCCGAGCCTGGTCCACAGCAAGACCCTAACTCTTCTATCCCAAGAAGACTGAGAGATGAAGCTGCAGAAGAAGTGTCGAAAGCCGGCAGAGGATGGTCCATGAAGACTCAGGAAAGAAACTGTCTTCATCACGTTTGTGTAAGGTGAAGCAGCAAGTGTTGATGGAGAGACTACAGCAGGTTATCCAGAAGATTTGAGATTGTTAATGAAGGTAGCCACACTGAACAACAGATTTTCATTGTTGACCGAAAAGCCTTACATAGGAAAAGAATGCCATCTAGTACTTTTCAGAGCTAAGAGCCAAAGCCAATGCCTGGTTTCAAAGTTTCAAAGGACAGGCTTACTCTCCTGTTAGGGGCTAATGCAGGTAGTGGCTTTCGGTTGAAGCCTGTGCTTCATTACCATGGGGCAAGTCCTGAGGCCTTAAGACTTGTGCTCAGTCTGCTCTCCTGGTCTCTGTAACTGAAACAAAAAAATCCGAGTCATAGCACAAGTGTTTACAATGTGTTTTAATGAATATTTTAAGATTACTGTTGAGTTCTACTTATTGCTCAACAGTAGAAGAAAAGATTCTTTTCAAAGTATTATGCTTACTGACAGTACCTCATTGCCCAAGCTGGAGACATACCAATAAGATTAATGTTGTTTTCATGCTTGCTCACACATTCATTCTGCAGTCCCTGGATGAAAGAATAATTTCAACTTTCAGGTCTTATTTCTTAAATACATTTTGTAAGGGCAAAGTAAATTGAAAACCTTCTGGAAAGGATTCACCATTTTAGATGCCATTAAGAACATTCATGGGGAGAGGTCAACATATTGACGCTAATAGAAATTTGGAAGAAGTTGATTCCAACCTTCATAGGTGACTTTGAGAGGTTCAGGACTTCAGTGCGGGAAGTAATTGCACATGTTGTGGGAAGAATAGGAAAATTAGAATTTGAGGCAGAGCGTGAAGATAGGACTGAATTGCTGTAATCTTATGATAGAACTTTAATGGATGAAAAGAGTAGCTTCTTTTGGATGAGCAAAGTGACTTCTTTTTATTTTTTCTTTCTTTTCTTTTCCCCATGATGCCTCTTTTATATTTATTTTCATCCATCTTTTTACTCTTTGGCCTGTGTGGGCCTCCCATTGCAGTGGCCTCTCTTGCTGCAGAGCACCAGCTCTGGGGGCATGCGCTCCACAGCTCTGACTCCTAATTGGACACCCTGGTCCAGCTGCTCTGTGGCACGTGGAATCTTCCTGGATCAGGGATCGAATCAGTGCCTCCTGCACTGCACGGCGGACTCTTTACCCACTGGACCACCAGGGAAGCCCTGAAAGTGACTTTTTGAGATGAAATCTGCTCCTGGTGAAGATGCTGTGGAGATTGTTGAAATGACAACAAAAGATTGAAAATACTGCATAAACTTAGTTGATGCAGTAGTGGCAGCATTGAGAGAAAATTGAAAGAAGTCCTTCCCTGGGTAAAATGCTGTTAGACAGGATTGCATGCTACAGAGAAGTCATTTATGGGGGAGGAAGAGGAGGAAGATAGTGACTGCTCTCCTGGTCTCTGTAACTGAAACAAAAAAATCCGAGTCATAGCACAAGTGTTTACAATGTGTTTTAATGAATATTTTAAGATTACTGTTGAGTTCTACTTATTGCTCAACAGTAGAAGAAAAGATTCTTTTCAAAGTATTATGCTTACTGACAGTACCTCATTGCCCAAGCTGGAGACATACCAATAAGATTAATGTTGTTTTCATGCTTGCTCACACATTCATTCTGCAGTCCCTGGATGAAAGAATAATTTCAACTTTCAGGTCTTATTTCTTAAATACATTTTGTAAGGGCAAAGTAAATTGAAAACCTTCTGGAAAGGATTCACCATTTTAGATGCCATTAAGAACATTCATGGGGAGAGGTCAACATATTGACGCTAATAGAAATTTGGAAGAAGTTGATTCCAACCTTCATAGGTGACTTTGAGAGGTTCAGGACTTCAGTGCGGGAAGTAATTGCACATGTTGTGGGAAGAATAGGAAAATTAGAATTTGAGGCAGAGCGTGAAGATAGGACTGAATTGCTGTAATCTTATGATAGAACTTTAATGGATGAAAAGAGTAGCTTCTTTTGGATGAGCAAAGTGACTTCTTTTTATTTTTTCTTTCTTTTCTTTTCCCCATGATGCCTCTTTTATATTTATTTTCATCCATCTTTTTACTCTTTGGCCTGTGTGGGCCTCCCATTGCAGTGGCCTCTCTTGCTGCAGAGCACCAGCTCTGGGGGCATGCGCTCCACAGCTCTGACTCCTAATTGGACACCCTGGTCCAGCTGCTCTGTGGCACGTGGAATCTTCCTGGATCAGGGATCGAATCAGTGCCTCCTGCACTGCACGGCGGACTCTTTACCCACTGGACCACCAGGGAAGCCCTGAAAGTGACTTTTTGAGATGAAATCTGCTCCTGGTGAAGATGCTGTGGAGATTGTTGAAATGACAACAAAAGATTGAAAATACTGCATAAACTTAGTTGATGCAGTAGTGGCAGCATTGAGAGAAAATTGAAAGAAGTCCTTCCCTGGGTAAAATGCTGTTAGACAGGATTGCATGCTACAGAGAAGTCATTTATGAGAGGAAGAGGAGGAAGAGTCAGTGATAGGACAGACTTCAGCGCTGTCTTATTTTAAGAAATCACCATAGTGACCCAGCTTCAGCAAACACCCCCCAGATCAATGACTGCCATCACCACGGAGGTAAGACCCATCACCAGGAAAAAGATTGTAACTTGCGGAAGGCTCAGATGATGGTTAGCACTTGTTTAGTGAAATATTTTTAAATTAAGGTTTATACATTGTTTTCTAAGATGATGCTATTGCACACTTAGTAGACTAAGGTAGAATGCAAACATAACTTTTATATGTACCGGAAAACCAAAAACTCATGTGACTTGCTTTATTGCTGTGGTGTGGGGACCGAATCCACAGTATTGCCAAGGTATGCCTGTACTTCTGACCATTTGGCTATAAATCAGAGATTCCTGCCATCCGCTCCTTGAGTGCAATTAATTTGATAAGAGTGGCTTGCAGAACACTTCCGTGGATTAGGCTGTGGCTGGTCTGAGTGTCTTATCTGGACTACTAAATTCTCCATCTCAGCAATAAGGCCATTTCACTTTTTTCTCATTCTTGTATTCATCGGAGTAGCACTTTTAATTTCTCTCACATACTTAGTAAAAAAAAAAAAAAATCTATTTTTACTTAGATTATCAGTTTATTGTAAAAGGTAGGATGGAGGGGAAGGTAGGGGGATGGGCCCTCTCCCAGCGCCACTTCAGATGAATGGCCCACACGTTCACCAACCAGAAGCTCTAGATAAAGCAGCAGCAGCATTGAGAGGAAGATGGGCCAGAGGCTAAATTCAGTGGCCAGTGGCCCTTGTCAGAACTGAAAGTTCCAATCCTCTAATCACCTCATTAACAAGAGATTCCTTTCTCACTCTTATCACTTTGGAAATTCTAAGGGTTTTAGAAACTGCCAGGAAAGGAGATGAAGAGCAAATAATGGAAATCCCAGGAGGAGGAAACTACCTGAACTGGCACAATTGTGCAATCTTTTACCGGCACATCTTTCTGGGGCACATTACAGCAATCATTTACCAAAAGGGGACAGAATTTTCTAGCATTAAAAGGGAAAGAAAAAATTACCTGAATTTATTTTTCCAAGGAAAACAAACAAAAAACCCATTCAGTTAAACGTTTATAATTGAACCGTCTACTTGGATGTTAGGCAGTGTTTGCAGCTTGTAATCTTTAACTTGCCGTATGGTTGCCTTACTTTGACTCCTGCATCCAGACTTGACTGGTGCTGAATAGGGCTTCAGGTCAGCATGGTGGCTGAGAGCTTGGGTTTGCCCACTGGAGGAAAAAAGCACAATGTGAGGGTTGTGAGTTTTGTTTGGGGCAAGATGAGAACTAGCACCCAGGAGACAGTATTTCGGATAGGTCTAAGAAACTGGTCTGGAGAGGTAGGGGTGAGGTCAGTGTTAAAAATGATTATAGAGAAGGCAGATGATTGTACATGCCATCAAGCACACATTTTTTTTCCAGGTTTTATGTTTATTATACAACCATTAAAAGCACGTTGTTGATACATCTCTGGAGTATCTTGGTTCAGGCATATCTTCCATTTGATGGGTAAGGAAAATGAGGCACACAAAATCAGTATAATTTGTCCAGAGTTACAAAAAAATAGAGAAGAATTCTCCATCTCAGCAATAAGGCCATTTCACTTTTTTCTCATTCTTGTATTCATCGGAGTAGCACTTTTAATTTCTCTCACATACTTAGTAAAAAAAAAAAAAAATCTATTTTTACTTAGATTATCAGTTTATTGTAAAAGGTAGGATGGAGGGGAAGGTAGGGGGATGGGCCCTCTCCCAGCGCCACTTCAGATGAATGGCCCACACGTTCACCAACCAGAAGCTCTAGATAAAGCAGCAGCAGCATTGAGAGGGAAGATGGGCCAGAGGCTAAATTCAGTGGCCAGTGGCCCTTGTCAGAACTGAAAGTTCCAATCCTCTAATCACCTCATTAACAAGAGATTCCTTTCTCACTCTTATCACTTTGGAAATTCTAAGGGTTTTAGAAACTGCCAGGAAAGGAGATGAAGAGCAAATAATGGAAATCCCAGGAGGAGGAAACTACCTGAACTGGCACAATTGTGCAATCTTTTACCGGCACATCTTTCTGGGGCACATTACAGCAATCATTTACCAAAAGGGGACAGAATTTTCTAGCATTAAAAGGGAAAGAAAAAATTACCTGAATTTATTTTTCCAAGGAAAACAAACAAAAAACCCATTCAGTTAAACGTTTATAATTGAACCGTCTACTTGGATGTTAGGCAGTGTTTGCAGCTTGTAATCTTTAACTTGCCGTATGGTTGCCTTACTTTGACTCCTGCATCCAGACTTGACTGGTGCTGAATAGGGCTTCAGGTCAGCATGGTGGCTGAGAGCTTGGGTTTGCCCACTGGAGGAAAAAAGCACAATGTGAGGGTTGTGAGTTTTGTTTGGGGCAAGATGAGAACTAGCACCCAGGAGACAGTATTTCGGATAGGTCTAAGAAACTGCTCTGGAGAGGTAGGGGTGAGGTCAGTGTTAAAAATGATTATAGAGAAGGCAGATGATTGTACATGCCATCAAGCACACATTTTTTTTCCAGGTTTTATGTTTATTATACAACCATTAAAAGCACGTTGTTGATACATCTCTGGAGTATCTTGGTTCAGGCATATCTTCCATTTGATGGGTAAGGAAAATGAGGCACACAAAATCAGTATAATTTGTCCAGAGTTACATATAGAGAAAATAGTAAGTAGTGTAAGCACACATTTTGGCAGAAGGGTGCTACTGATCAGGAGGAGCAGATGTTGCGTTAATGAGTTTAGTGCTTTTCTAGATGTGGGGAGATGTGAGAACTGGACTTACCAACTCTTATGAAAATAACTATCTGAAGACTTTGTTCTGCCATTTTTCCCAGATCCCGGAGTGTCTCCTGCTTGATCTCCCCCCTGAATTCCTTTCGGGGCATGTTGAAGGTCAACAGCTCATGATCTAATCCCTGTAGAAGCAATTGGCAAGTGCCCATTTGTAGCTGGCAGGTTCGGAGGCAGACTGCAGTTTTGAGTGTCTGCTCTTTATCTAAATGACCTCGGGTAAGTTATTTTGTTTCTCCAAGTTTGTTTCCTCATCCTTGAAATGGGGTTAATAGAAGCACTTCCTTAGGCAGTTTGAGGATTAAATGAGATACTGAATGTGAAGCAGAGCTAACTTGTAGTAACAAAATGCAGAGCATAGCGCCTGTGGCATGGTGTTCGGGTAAAAAATAGTAGTTGTTATTTGAAAGATTTGGAATATCATTATTTCACCCAGTATTGATTAGACCTATGTAACTGATTTTCATGGATGGAGGAGAACAGGAAGACCAAAATTGAAATCATTTCCTTGTAAGTGTTTAATTTGTCACTGACCTGGTCAAGGCTCAAAACCTTATCTTCCTTGTCTCTTCCCCCTTCTTCAATTCTTACTTTCAATTACTAGGTAAATTCCCTGAATTCAGCATTGCTGGTGATTCCCAATAGTTACTTATTTTTCTATTCTCTGTTGCCACCAACCCACATTCTTGTTACTTCTTGCTGAGACAATTCTATTAGTCTTCAGGGAACTTTTCACTTCTGTTAAAAAAAACCAAAATTCAACGATAAATTTAAAGGTTCAGTGCTTTTGAATTGTGCTAGAGAAGACTCTTGAGAGTCCTTTGGATCACAAGGAGATAAAGTCCATCTATCCTAAAGGAAATCAACCCGAGCATTTATTAGAAGGACTGCTGCTAAAACTCCAATACTTTGGCCTCCTGATGTGAAGAGCCGACTCATTGAAAAAGACCCTGATGCTGGGAAAGATTGAGTGCAGGAGGTAAAAGTGGCAACAGAGGATGAGATGGTTGCATTGTATCACTGACTCAATGGACATGAGTGAGCAAACTCAGGAATATGGTGAAGGACAGGGAAGCCTGGTGTGCTGCAATCCATGGGGTTGCAAAGAGTCGGACATAACTTATCAACTGAACTATTGTTTACCCAACAGTTCATAAGTCAGGCAGCATCCCAGCTAACAACTAAAAGAGTGTTCTGAGGAGGTATACAAAGGAGAGGACTTTTATAGAAAGAAGGATGAGACAGGGTATTATTAGCAAAAGAAAAGAAAGGATTTTTTTAGGTCAGAATATTTTTGTGGGGCTTCCCTGGTGGCTCAGATGGTAAAGAAACTGCCTGCGATATAGGAGACCTGTGTTTGATCCCTGGGTTGGGAAGATCCCCTGGAGGAGGGCACGACAACCCATTCCAGTATTCTTGCCGGGAGAATCCCATGGGCAGAGGAGCCTGGCGGGCTACAGTCCATGAGGTTGCAAAGAGACAGGACTGAGCAGCTTTCATCTTCTTGTGGGAAAGGGGCCATCATGACTTTTTACTGTGGATCTCATCTCTTGGAGGTGGGGGTGGTGATAGGATGGCTGAAGAAGGTCCACATGCAGATTACGTCTTTGGTGCTGATCAGAAAATTCCACTGGTTAAGATTACATTCCTGGGAGAAGGTTGAAATTGCAACTAAGTCAAATATTATGTCTTGGTTTCATGGGCTTTAGCACCATTTTGGGCCTGTGGTCTTCTCTTTAACACATCTAAACACTGGTTTCCCCACCACCACCACGCAGGTCTCTGCACATTGCAGTGGACCCAACCTGCAGTATCACTCAGGTGATTCACACACTGGCCATGCATCAGAGTCCTCATGGGTCTTGTTTCAAATACAGGTGGGGTTGGCGGGAGAATGTATATGTATGGTCGAGCCCCTTTACTCTTCACCTGAAACTATCACAAAATTGTTAATTGGCTATATCACAATAAAAATGTTTTTGGTGTTAAAAAAAAGGAAAGGAAACAAATACAAATGGGGGTTTCTGCCTCAGACCTGAATTTGTAGACTTAAGGATTAATATACCCTTCCACTTGTCTCCTACCCCCACATTGTTCAGGTTATCCCAGTTTGTAGATAAACCTCAACCCCTGAGAAGGAGTGATTGATTTCTTGGGTCTCATGGAAAGTGAATTAGATAATCCTTATCCTCTGAGGCTTCCTTTGTGGTTCAAATGGTAAAGAATCTGTCTGCAATGAGGGAGATCAGGATTCGATCTCTGGGTTGGGACAATCCCCTGGAGAAGGGAAAGGCAACCCCCTCGAGTATTCTTGCCTGGAGCACCCCATGGCTTGTCCATGGCTCGCAAAGAGTCGGACAGGACTGAGCGACTTTAAGTATCCTCTGGGGCATAGCCGTAAGCCAGTTCCCAATCAGAAACTTTTGTAATTCCCCTTGAGCTTGGTATTTAAAATTGATGAAGCAAAACTATTTTAAGGCAGGACAAAAACAAAATTTAACATAAAACTTTCTCTGCCCTTTGAACCACTATTCCCTCCCTTTAGTATTCACTGTGCATCTGTGTTGCACATCAACTGGATTCCCTTAAAAGAAACAGACAAAAAGCGTGAAAAAAAAAAAAAAATTCCTCCTGGCACCATGAAGGTAACTCCTTAAGAGTTAACGTTCCCTTCCTTAATCCTGTAAGGAGTCAGTGACTCACTGCTCGCCTTGTTGGACTATGTAAACGGTCAGTGTGACACTTTGACATATAACCCTTTGTCTCAAAAACTTGTATAACTGCTTTGACTGCTAATGGGTGGAACTGTTTTCAGGGCTTTCTTCTTTTTTTAAAAAAATTATTTATTTTTGGCCAAACCCTAAAGCTTACCAAATCTTAGTTCCCCAACCAGGGTTCGGACCTGTGCCCTCAGCAGTGAAAGGGCACAATTCTAACCATTTGACCGCCAGGGAATTCCCTTCAGAATTTTCTGAAAGACTGTTTTCTGAGTTATAATCTTCATATTGGCTCAAATAAAATTCTTTTTCTTTAAAAATTTTTTTTTAATAATGTGGACCATTAAAGAAACTTTATTGAATTTCTTACAACATTGCTTCAGTTTTATGTTTTGTGTTTTTTTGTCTGCAAGGCATGTGAGATCTTAGCTCCCTGACCAAGGATTGAACCCATACTCCTGCATTGGAAGGTGAAACCTTAACCACTGGACAGGGAAGTCTCTCTCTCTCTTTCTTGATTGAGTATTGATTTAAATAAGTGGTCGACAAGGCGCTCTATGACTTGTCCCCAGATGCTTGTTCTCAGTTTCAGAGCCCCAGTTTGTCTCTTATCCTGGGCTCTCTGTTCTTTGATATGCTTTCCAATTGCTCAATGGTCATGCACCTGCTCAACCCTGACCCACCCTTTGCCCTAGGGCCCACCTGCTGAAATTCCACTAGGCTTCTGTCCCTTCAGGTTCCACATGTCAAGCTTTGGTTTTTTTTTTTAATTGTAAAATGCAGGTAATATAAATTTTACCATCCTAACCATTTTGTGGCACAACAAGGGACTTGAAATCATCCCTCATGCCAGAAACTTTAGGGTAAAGGTCAGAGCAAACCCCAGTTTATTTACCCCGTCATTTAGAAGAAATCTGGGTACCGTGAAACTTCCTGTGTCACAGTACAGAATTACAACACAGCACTGCTGTGCAGATGACCAGCCTGGAGTTTCCAGTCAACCCTGGTCTGGTAGATCAAATACAAACCGCAAGAGAGGCTGGAAAATTCCTGCTTGATATTTCTTCCCAGAGGACTCAGACAAATCTTGGCACTGCTCTGTCCTTAATACAGAGAATATTTTCCTGGATGGGGATTGTCCCCTGTTGCCCAGATAATAAAGCATTATTCCAGATGAACCACTTCAAATCAGTCTGAATATTCAAGTTGATAGATTCTTCTAGTGATCTAGGCTGATTTTATCTGATATTAATAGGCAAAGCCTGGGTTTTATGGCTTTATATCAGTGCTTTTAATTCCTTGAAGCGGCCCATCTTTGTGGCATGAGGGCCGTGCACCCATGCACAGCCCACGCCTTGCACAGCCCCGGGCTTGATTTAATGCCCTGGTTTCATCATCTTGAAATTTTTAATAATTTATGAACATTTTTATTTGGGACTGGAACCCACACATTATGTAACTAGTTCTGCCTGCTGTGGTAGGCCTGAGGTAGAGCTTGAGATTTTCATTTCTGGCAGAATCCCAGGTGATGACCATTTTACAGCTTGTTCTGTTCTCTTTATATTTAGGTTTAAATAAATTTTCTCTGGAGAAAGAACTTTCTGTGAGGGGTGCCTGGGAACTTGACTCCAACTGGGTCAAACACAAGCTCAGGCTATCTGGTTCCTCTCTTCCAGTGGTATTGGGTGCTGATAGGAATGAAAACTAATAATAATAATTATTATTTTAATTGAGATATAATTAACACATTAGTTTCAGGTATATAACAATGATTTGATATCTGTATATATTGTGAAATGATCACCTCAATAAGCCTAGTTAACATCCACTGCCATACACAATGACAAAATTTTTCTTCTTATAATGACAACTTTGACATACTTAAATATGGAATCTAAAAAATAAAGTAAACTTGAGTATAATGATAAGCAACAGAATCAGATATAGAGAACAATTAGTGGTTGCCAGTGGGGAGAGAGTGGGGGAAAGGACCTGACTGGGGTAGAGGATTAAGAGGTACAAACTACAAATAAATAAGCTACAAAGAGGCACAGGGAATATAGCCAATATTTTATAATAACCATAAATGTATAATTCTTAAAATTATGAATCCACTGTCTTGGACACCTGAAATATACATCAACTATACCTCAAATTTAAACAGGGGCCATACACCCCATGTTAACGGCATCATATCTACAGCAGTCAAGCTAGGGAAGCAAGCTAAATACCTAAATGTCCATCAAAAAAGGGGCAGAGTAATTCCTTGAAGCCTGGATGGGGATTGTCCCTGTTGCCCAGATAATAAAGCATTATTCCAGATGAACCACTTCAAATCAGTCTGAATATTCAAGTTGATAGATTCTTCTAGTGATCTAGGCTGATTTTATCTGATATTAATAGGCAAAGCCTGGGTTTTATGGCTTTATATCAGTGCTTTTAATTCCTTGAAGCGGCCCATCTTTGTGGCATGAGGGCCGTGCACCCATGCACAGCCCACGCCTTGCACAGCCCCGGGCTTGATTTAATGCCCTGGTTTCATCATCTTGAAATTTTTAATAATTTATGAACATTTTTATTTGGGACTGGAACCCACACATTATGTAACTAGTTCTGCCTGCTGTGGTAGGCCTGAGGTAGAGCTTGAGATTTTCATTTCTGGCAGAATCCCAGGTGATGACCATTTTACAGCTTGTTCTGTTCTCTTTATATTTAGGTTTAAATAAATTTTCTCTGGAGAAAGAACTTTCTGTGAGGGGTGCCTGGGAACTTGACTCCAACTGGGTCAAACACAAGCTCAGGCTATCTGGTTCCTCTCTTCCAGTGGTATTGGGTGCTGATAGGAATGAAAACTAATAATAATAATTATTATTTTAATTGAGATATAATTAACACATTAGTTTCAGGTATATAACAATGATTTGATATCTGTATATATTGTGAAATGATCACCTCAATAAGCCTAGTTAACATCCACTGCCATACACAATGACAAAATTTTTCTTCTTATAATGACAACTTTGACATACTTAAATATGGAATCTAAAAAATAAAGTAAACTTGAGTATAATGATAAGCAACAGAATCAGATATAGAGAACAATTAGTGGTTGCCAGTGGGGAGAGAGTGGGGGAAAGGACCTGACTGGGGTAGAGGATTAAGAGGTACAAACTACAAATAAATAAGCTACAAAGAGGCACAGGGAATATAGCCAATATTTTATAATAACCATAAATGTATAATTCTTAAAATTATGAATCCACTGTCTTGGACACCTGAAATATACATCAACTATACCTCAAATTTAAACATAAAAAGAGGAAAGATCCATACACCCCCATGTTAACGGCAGCATATTTACAGCAGTCAAGCTAGGGAAGCAAGCTAAATACCTAAATGTCCATCAGTGAGTAAGTGGATAAATTAAATGTGATATAGTGGAAATACGTTTTGTAATGTATTACCTTGACAAAAATTCCTTTTTTTTACTAGTTAGTTAAAAAAACTAAATTCTTTTAGTCATTCACTTGTTCAGTAAGTGTTGAAGTCCTGTTACATGCCAGATAGTTTGCTTACTGGTAGGTATTTAAAGTTAAATGAGACAGGAAGTGTTACAATCTAGGATTGAAGACAGACCAAGAAACCAATCAAAACAAACCAAAAATGCCCCCCCCCAACCCAAATAACAGAGAAAGTAAACTGAGAAATGAATAAAATCATTTCACATATTGATAATTGAGAGGAAAGAAGTAATAACCATGGTAGGCCACTCAGAGTGGCCAGAGAAGACCATCCAGAAGAGGGATTTCAAGTGAGAGGCACGGGAGAGACAGAAGCAGCCAGGCAGGTGGGAAGCATGTTCTAGGCGAGGGCAATAGTGTGTGTAGACACCCTGTAAGTTAGAGTTGGACTCATTGGTGGGACTGAGGGGAGACCAATGTGGCTGGAGAGCACAGAGCTGGTGTGGCATGAGATGATGCCAGAAGGTGACCAGGGAGTAGATCTGCTGAAGAGTTTTAAGTAGAAGGGACCCACAATCAGATTATGGTTTGCAAAGATCAGTCTGAGTGCTAGAGAGACAGGCCTATTTTGCCTGTAATAGGCCCAGTTTATTCCTGTCATCCTGGCATAGTTATTACTAAAGCCCCTTTTCATTCTGGAAAGTGACTTGGTGTAGGTGATAAATGACACAGCTTAAGCAGAGGGGGATACCATGAAGATGGGGAGACTAGTTGGCTGCTGGAGGAGCCCAGGTGAGAGATGATGTGGCCAGAAGAGTGGAGGTGCACATCAAACCAGGCTGGTGGACTAGAGAAGAATTTGGGAGGTAGAATGACAGAACTTGCTAGTAGATTGGATGTGGGGCAAAGGAAAGGGAAGCATCAAGCATATATCCCAGTTTCTGGGCTGAGTAGCAGAGGGAACAGCCATGTCATCTGCTGAAATGGAGAGGCCCGCGGGTGAAGAGTTCTGAGAGCAGATGAGAGTCCACTTTGGGACTGGCAGGACTGTGTGTGAGATCTCAGGAAGCCATCCAATCAGAGGTGTCCAGAGGCCCATCGAGTATTCAAGCAAAACTGGGAAAACAGGGTTCTGGGGGCATAATGTTCAGAGCCATCAGTGTGTAAGTACTATCTGCTGCACTCAGAGAAAGTATAGAAACATGAAAGGTGAGAGCCCTCGGATGGGACGGAGTGGGAGGTGGGAGGCAGGTTAAAGGGGGAGGGGACACATGTGTACCTATGGCTGACTCGCGCTGATGGATGGCAGAGGCCAACACAAGATTGTGAAGCAGTTTTCCTTCAGTTAAATAAGTTTGAGAGCAAAAAAAAGAGAAAAAAACTTCCAAGAGAAAGTGAGAACCCAGAACCAAGTCTGAGGCACCCTTAGGGTTTGGGGAGATGAAAAGACCCAGCTAAGGAGTTAAAGGAAAACTGAAGGGCAACAAAAACAGAATGTGGTATTCTGAAGCCAAGAGAGAACCTTCCAAGAGGGAGGGAGAGGAGAGCTGTCAGGAGAGGAACTTGTCAAGTGTCTTGGCAGCAGGGAGGTCAGCGGTGACCAGAGCTGCGTGGCTGAGTGGTGGAGACGGAGATCAGGCTGGTGTGGGTTCGAGTGTGAGCCAGAAGTGAGCAGTCAGAGAGTGCAAATGGGCAGACTTCCAATAAGCTTGACAACAAAGAGGAAGAGGAAAATGTGCAAAGTGAGGAGTGATGCAGATTGTAGCCTGGGTTCTTCAGTGTGGGAATTTGTTGGGGAAGCAGTTGCTGAGGGTCTGGGCTTGGCAAGGTGTGGCATGTACGATAGGAGCACGTTGTCCTCCCTGAGGTGGAGGTCCCTGGGTGTCCTGTGTGAGAGGAGCACCACAGGCACTGGGCGGAAGGAAAGCACTGACTGGGAAGGGTTTTGTCCCCCAGGGTCCCTCCAGCGCCCGGGACTGAGAAGGTCAGCACCGTGCCCAGCTGGCACCGGGCATGTGTTCATAGGTTCCAGCTCCAGTTTCACAAGCCGAGCAAAGAAAAGTGGGTGTGGAGCTCAGAGGAAGTAAACCGGCACACAGTTCTCTGAACGGGGTGGGTTGAGGGGCCCTCCTAAGGGGAGAAGATGAGTGGTAAAGTGATCTCTGCAGAGGAAAGACAAGTTCATTCCTTTGTCATGGAGGAAGAAAAAGTGTGGCTATAAGGTAGTGAGTCGCAAGAGAACCTTCTCATACAGGTTCCATCTGAAGGCATTGCCAGAGGTGTAGGCAGAAGAGGTTTAAGGCGGTTTATGGCTGTGTCTCAGAAAAGCGAGTCTGACACAGGAAAGGAGGGGCAGGACAACTGGGATTAAGTGGTGGCAGATGGGCTGCCGAGAAGAGGCTCAGAGCATGGCTGGGTTTAGGGTTTCGATGTAAGAATTTGAATAGACCCCAGGTTATAAGGAGACTCTTAAAAGAATGTTCACTGTTAGATCTCTATCACAGATGCTGAAGGTAAAGGATTTTGCAAAATGAGGGGAAAGAAAGGAAAAGTTAGAGAAAGGATGATTTGCAAGTGTGGATA
This sequence comes from Tragulus kanchil, assembly GCA_022376925.1. Classification (NCBI taxonomy): domain Eukaryota; kingdom Metazoa; phylum Chordata; class Mammalia; order Artiodactyla; family Tragulidae; genus Tragulus; species Tragulus kanchil. The sequence continues at coordinate 64,340,251 of JAIOJX010000006.1, read as the reverse complement.
AAGGTAGGCTTTCCAAATTTTTGTAAATAGGAAACAGTTAATAATCAGCATATTATTACTTCACATGAAAATTGGATAGAGAAGTCTATTCACCATTCTTTGAAGATTTACTTCTTGGAATCTGAAACATCCCTCAACAGTAAATCTGGGGGAAAAAAACCCAAAAAAACCTAAATACCAAAACCAAAGTTTTTTTTATCTGAGGAAGAGATTCTCGGTTTATCTAGGAATTTATAATTTACAGAGTCACTCCTAATTCTTGTGCTCTGTTCACCCAAGCTTCGTCTATAAGAGGCACGGTTTTCCTCAATAAGAAGAAACTGCTGCAGGTTCTCTTTGCTGAGAAAGGACCAGGGGGGGAAAACGACTTCCTCCCAAGGACATGAATCATATCTCATGCAAACAGAGCCTCCCGATAATGAGTTTTGATGTTGTCACTGTGCCATTTTTTTTGGCATGTTTGGGAACTTGTATAAGGCAAGGGAAACAGAGTGAAGGCAACAGCATTGGAGGTGGTTCTGGATGGCACAGAAACAAACTGGTTCATAGATGGGTTTGTAGGTGCTTCTGAGAAATGAACGGAAGATCAAGGTGGCATTGCTGAATCAGGCTTCCACCATCCAGTCTTCTTGGTGTCCCCTGTCCCCCCACAGAGAGCCCCAGGGACACGCTGAGGGAACGAGGCCCGGGGCAGAGAAGGTGACAGGACACAACCGTCATGGAGTTAGAAGGTCTGGACAGAGAAGAGCTGGAAATAGCCCCAGCGTAGCCAGAGGGGCTGGGGAGGAGCGGATCTGACGAGGACAAGGGCTGGAACAAGGGTCTGTCCCGTGTGAGGCCGAGATTGGGTCCTGGAGCCAAACACAGGCACACGCTCGGCCTTCACCTGGGTGTCCAGCCGTCCCCCTGGAACCAGCAGGCTGTCCTTATACCAAAGAAGGACACAGAGTTGTCAGCTTTCAATGTCTTAAGCATTTATTAGATCTGCTGGCTTCTGTGGGCAGAGAACTCGCTGGTGCAGTGTTCCTGCCCTTGGGTGGGATTTTGCAAAATGAGGGGAAAGAAAGGAAAAGTTAGAGAAAGGATGATTTGCAAGTGTGGATAAAGGTAGGCTTTCCAAATTTTTGTAAATAGGAAACAGTTAATAATCAGCATATTATTACTTCACATGAAAATTGGATAGAGAAGTCTATTCACCATTCTTTGAAGATTTACTTCTTGGAATCTGAAACATCCCTCAACAGTAAATCTGGGGGAAAAAAACCCAAAAAAACCTAAATACCAAAACCAAAGTTTTTTTTATCTGAGGAAGAGATTCTCGGTTTATCTAGGAATTTATAATTTACAGAGTCACTCCTAATTCTTGTGCTCTGTTCACCCAAGCTTCTCTATAAGAGGCACGGTTTTCCTCAATAAGAAGAAACTGCTGCAGGTTCTCTTTGCTGAGAAAGGACCAGGGGGGGAAAACGACTTCCTCCCAAGGACATGAATCATATCTCATGCAAACAGAGCCTCCCGATAATGAGTTTTGATGTTGTCACTGTGCCATTTTTTTTGGCATGTTTGGGAACTTGTATAAGGCAAGGGAAACAGAGTGAAGGCAACAGCATTGGAGGTGGTTCTGGATGGCACAGAAACAAACTGGTTCATAGATGGGTTTGTAGGTGCTTCTGAGAAATGAACGGAAGATCAAGGTGGCATTGCTGAATCAGGCTTCCACCATCCAGTCTTCTTGGTGTCCCCTGTCCCCCCACAGAGAGCCCCAGGGACACGCTGAGGGAACGAGGCCCGGGGCAGAGAAGGTGACAGGACACAACCGTCATGGAGTTAGAAGGTCTGGACAGAGAAGAGCTGGAAATAGCCCCAGCGTAGCCAGAGGGGCTGGGGAGGAGCGGATCTGACGAGGACAAGGGCTGGAACAAGGGTCTGTCCCGTGTGAGGCCGAGATTGGGTCCTGGAGCCAAACACAGGCACACGCTCGGCCTTCACCTGGGTGTCCAGCCGTCCCCCTGGAACCAGCAGGCTGTCCTTATACCAAAGAAGGACACAGAGTTGTCAGCTTTCAATGTCTTAAGCATTTATTAGATCTGCTGGCTTCTGTGGGCAGAGAACTCGCTGGTGCAGTGTTCCTGCCCTTGGGGGCCCACAGCCCGTCTCCTGAGCAGAGAGAGTGAGCTCAGTACTTGTCAGGCAGGCCTGGAGGTCGGAAGTGATTGGGGTCTTTGCCGCTCCGGCCCCATTCATTGGCAAACTGGTCGGCCTTCGAGTCCTCCCGGCCACGGCCGCTGTCTTGACCCTTCAACAGAGGGTCTGTGAATCTCTGAATATTCTCTCTGGCATCACTGGAAAGAAAAAGGAAGGTGAGGAGGGGATTAATCCAGGGCTGATGAGCCACAGCCCCACCCTCCCTAGGTCTCCTCTTTCCAAGGAATCAAGGACTCTGAGAGGAGCCGAGGAAAGAGGGGCTAAGCCCCCGAGGCTCCCTGGGCATAGCCCACCTCAGACCACAGGTGCCACTTATGCTGGGTGAACAGTACCCATGGGGGAAGGTGGAGAGTCACCTGTTCCACCAGCCTTGCTCTGCTTTTCAGTCACTCAGACCCCACACTGGGCATAGAGCAGGAGGCTGGGAGGAGGAGGAGGGTCCACAGCCCTCGGGAAAGTTCTCCAGGGCTTGACCCCTCCAGGTGGTCCATGGCAGCCAAGCTCTGCTCACCCATCCCTGCACCCCCAGGGACCCTGGCACCTGATCACTTTCGCCGCCCAGGCACCCCCCGGTCCCCTTTGGGCAGCGTCATAGTTCCCGCGGGCGTGGAAGTATTTGTCAGAATTTTTGAAGTTGGCTTCTTTCATGTCCCTGTAGGCTCTCCACATGTCCTTAGCCCCTGGAAGTAAAAGCAAATGATGAGATGAATATGATCATGTTTTGGCAAATAGAGAAATAAAACATTTTCCTCCCCCTGATTCCAGGTTTCAGCCTTTGACCAAGCCCTTGGAGATAATTACATTGACTTGAAATGAATATTTCTTTGCTTGTCACTTCCTTGATTTAAACTTGTGAAAATTACACTTGGTACTCGTTTCATTCTGTTTGATTCCATTCTAAGTGTGTCGATACTTTGTTTCAGTGTGTGATGTGTATGTGAGGAAGAGGCTGGATCCTCTTCAAGGGGCATTTGCTTGTGCAATGAGCCTCTACCTGGAAAGATGCAGGAAATGCTCTGACCAGAACTTGAGAACAAAGGCGATACTGGGAGGCTGTGGATATAGGATACGCCCAACCTAGTCAAGGGGCAACAATCCATCACCAGGTGTGAACCAAATGAGGACAACTGAGGCCAGTATATGTCTGAATACTCAGGTCATGTTTGGTACCTGGGCAACCATCAGAATTCTGTCAGCAGGTTATAAAGGGGAGTTCCTAAAGAGAGGACTAAAGAAACAAGGTATCAGATACAGAAAAGGGGCACTGACCCCCAGCTCTAAAGTTCAGTGTCCTCTCCATAGAATGGAGGAGTCCTGTCTCCTGCATACGGTGGTTATGCAGGAGGACTGAGGAAGTACAGGGTGAGTTTATAGAACATTGTAGGTGCTCAGTAGACTGCCATGCTCTGGTCCTTAGGAAGAGTAGGACACACAGGAAAAAAAAAAAAAATACAGGAACTAAAGTAGGATGAATCAAGGCATTATGGACAGAAAAACCTGACTTAGAATAAAATGGCAAAGGTTTAACAGATTAGGTAATTGGGAAACAGAGGAAAATATAATGTCAATTGTAATCATATTTATGTAGTATCTCTGTGAGATAACTTGTCTTCGCTTTAGGTATTACTTTCAGTGTTCAGAAAAACCATTTGGTTAAGGGGTATGATATTCTTGATATAGATATTCATCCTAAGTAACAGATTTAACTAGATCCCTGGAGTCTAGAGTTGCTTAATCAATACTTCCAAATGCATGACATATTTGTCACTTGGGGTACAAAACCAGAGGTAATGGTTCTCAATATTTATTGTGCACAAGATGAACTGGGGTGCTTAATAAAGGCCAGATTTGCAGGGACTGTGGCTCAGGAGATGGGTTTTGTGTGTATCCAGGCTCCTGCATTCCACAAAGCATCCCAGACCATGGGTGATTCTCATGCAAGGAGTCCTAGAGCCCCCCTTGAAAAACACTGACCTAAGAGAAGAAAAGATATTTTTAACTGGCTCTGTGTGACTATAGATAGAATTAACAGCAAACTCTTAGAACAATTATTCAGTGATTATCACAGAAAAATAGTAGCACAAAATAGTTTGCCATCTGTTCAGATAAACAGCAGGACATGTATTCACAAAACGTCACTTTGCCTCATGTACTCCTGTCCGGGAAGCAGTAGAAGAGCCAAGGTTCATTGCAAGGTTTGGGAGTTCAGCGTCATGGGTGAAATGCTGCTCTGCTGGAGGACTTTATTACTTGTCAGTTTCTGGTGTTTCAGGTCCTCTGTGAAGGGATAATGGTACCTACGCTGCAGGACTAAAGGGTTAAACCCTGAGGAGGAGACCAGCTCATTCATACATATAAGCTCTCAGAACAGTGTCTCGAAGGGATTAAAGGCTCAGTTGTTTTAGTTATAAGTTAGTGGAGAGCGTGGACCAACCCACTTCAAGGCTGCCTGAGACTTGGAAATGAGCTGTCTCCACTTGCCCACGAGGGGGCAGCAGAGCCACACTTGTATTTAGGAACATGCACCCCTGAACCCAGATCTCTTCCTCACTCCTGCAGAAAGCTGGGGCCCAAGCTTTATGTGACCTCGGGCTTGGGGATCCCCACAGAAGAGTACACAGCTGGCCAGAAAAGCCTGAGGAAGCGCTGCAAAAAAATCAAACTCCAGAGGGGTGTTGAAGTGGGAGGGGTAGAGGTAAACCTAAGCCTGATTCATGTTGATGTTTGGTAGAAATCAGCACAATACTGTGAAGCAATGATCCTTCAATTAAAATTAATTAAACTTACAAAAAGAAAGAAAATCAATCTCCTTTTCTGCCCATCTGTGGCCTTTGCCCTGTGAGGATGTACCCTGCTGCTAAAGGGAATTCTGGGAAGGGCAGACACAGCATCCCTTGGCCCATCCTTTGGTCCTTACCTTGACCAGCTTCCTTGAGGAATGTCCCCCATCTCTGGCTGCTGACACCCAGAATCAGGAAGCAGAAAATGATGCCCGTGGAAAGGTTCATCCTGCTGCGAGAGATGAGCAGATTCAATCAAAAACTTGGGGGAAGAAAAGATTTTAACTGGCTCTGTGTGACTATAGATAGAATTAACAGCAAACTCTTAGAACAATTATTCAGTGATTATCACAGAAAAATAGTAGCACAAAATAGTTTGCCATCTGTTCAGATAAACAGCAGGACATGTATTCACAAAACGTCACTTTGCCTCATGTACTCCTGTCCGGGAAGCAGTAGAAGAGCCAAGGTTCATTGCAAGGTTTGGGAGTTCAGCGTCATGGGTGAAATGCTGCTCTGCTGGAGGACTTTATTACTTGTCAGTTTCTGGTGTTTCAGGTCCTCTGTGAAGGGATAATGGTACCTACGCTGCAGGACTAAAGGGTTAAACCCTGAGGAGGAGACCAGCTCATTCATACATATAAGCTCTCAGAACAGTGTCTCGAAGGGATTAAAGGCTCAGTTGTTTTAGTTATAAGTTAGTGGAGAGCGTGGACCAACCCACTTCAAGGCTGCCTGAGACTTGGAAATGAGCTGTCTCCACTTGCCCACGAGGGGGCAGCAGAGCCACACTTGTATTTAGGAACATGCACCCCTGAACCCAGATCTCTTCCTCACTCCTGCAGAAAGCTGGGGCCCAAGCTTTATGTGACCTCGGGCTTGGGGATCCCCACAGAAGAGTACACAGCTGGCCAGAAAAGCCTGAGGAAGCGCTGCAAAAAAATCAAACTCCAGAGGGGTGTTGAAGTGGGAGGGGTAGAGGTAAACCTAAGCCTGATTCATGTTGATGTTTGGTAGAAATCAGCACAATACTGTGAAGCAATGATCCTTCAATTAAAATTAATTAAACTTACAAAAAGAAAGAAAATCAATCTCCTTTTCTGCCCATCTGTGGCCTTTGCCCTGTGAGGATGTACCCTGCTGCTAAAGGGAATTCTGGGAAGGGCAGACACAGCATCCCTTGGCCCATCCTTTGGTCCTTACCTTGACCAGCTTCCTTGAGGAATGTTCCCCATCTCTGGCTGCTGACCCCTAGGATCAGGAAGCAGAAAATGATGCCCGTGGAAAGCTTCATCCTGCTGCGGAGAGATGAGCAGATTCAATCAAAGATAATAGGTCTTGGGGGAGGATTGTAATGTTGATACATGCTTACATTGCAAACATAAATCCCACTGAGTCTTGTCTTGATAGATATATTGATACATAGATAGATAGATAGATAGATAGATAGATAGATGATAGATTGTATTTCAGAGGATCCAGTTCTCATTTCCATGTGAATCTTTGGAATCCCAATGATTTTCTGTGGGAAGGATTGCAGGGGTTTTAGTATAAACCACTTTCCAGTGCAGTCATCCTCTATGAGCCCCGAAACCAAGCTGCACTGCAAGTTTCCCAGGGGCACAGGAGTCTGCGCCTGATGCCTCTCTGATGTGAGGCGAGGTGAAGAACGCACAGGTATTTGTGGACCGCTGGATCACCCCAACACTGCCTTCACACAGAGGAAGCATCCGAGGAAAACCCTGCCCCTGTGCACTCACCTGGTGAATTCTAACTGTGAGAGTGGTAGATTCAGGAAGAAAGCCCAGAGAGGCGCTCAGGACAAGAACGCTGGTGAAGAGAGTCTCCAAAGAAGAGAAGTGTGGAAAGTTCTAGCACCTCACCTGGCCGTGTCGTCCTGCTGAGGCTCCTGGCGACGCTGGGCTGCCTGTGTGGCCTGCCTGGGAGGTGGGCTGGTGCTTTATATACTGACTCTCAGCTAGGGGAGCAAATGAGAAATGGGGCTGAAGTAAAAAAAGGAAAGAAGGAAATAAATTGTGTAGAAATCCTCTTGACCAGAACACAGCACCGGAAACAGCAGTGTGATTCTTTACTCACATCTAATTTTCCTTGATTGTGCAATCCTGTGGCTTTTGAAATGCACCATGTTGGGCCTTTTCCTGCCAGTTTCTAGTCTCACTCCAGGTGATGAAAGGATTTTTTCGTCCCCCAAAGTAGTGTGCTGACATTTGCTGTGAAGAGTGATCAACATTAGAAAAAGAGGGTTGAATAAAGAATGTGAGGATACAGGGCAAATGGAAGAGCAGAGGGGTCCATTCCAAGGGACAGCTCAGGATGATGCTGGGACCCGAGGATCAGGAGCAGGAGAGGAGGAAGATAGAAACCCAGGTAATCAAACTTCCAGCAGTCACGTGGGGGTGGACTTAGCACTTGGAAAGGGGAGTCCTCCAGAAGCAAGTGTATTCATGAGCTGACGCTATTGATGATTTTAACAGGTTATATTGAGAGGTCACTGTAACCCTAGGAAGGTTGAACTCTAGTGTAGAAATTTGCTATAATGTCATGTAGGAATGACACCATAAAAATGAACAGGAAAAGACCAAATGCTGTTAAATTATCAGCATAGAGAAAGCTGAGACTTAGCTCAAGAATGCTGGAGCGCATGATGTCAGAGCACAGCTGTTTCAATCAGAAAAGCAGAGCTGGGCTTTGTGAGTTCAGGAAGATAATCTTGGGAGGAAACTTCATGAAGGTGCTGTCACAGGGATGGAGTCTCTGATGAACTCCTGCCCTATCTCTGCCTCTTCATCCTACAGGGAAATGTCAAAAGTCACTGGGTTTCTCTAGAGGAGAAGGGAGGGTGCGTGGTAATATGTCAGAGATGGTGGGGGTGCCTGGAGGACATGGGAACTGCTCTTCCTGAGGTGGGACCCTGGGTTGGAAGCCTGAGGACAGAGGCAGTTCCTGTAAGGCCCAACCCAGGGAGCCCCACCTCAGGACTCTTGCCTGGAGTGTTTATAGGAGAAAGGGAACCTGAGAACTCTCTTAATAAGTGTAAAATAAACATTCAGAGTGATAAGAAAACTTATGTCTGAATCTAAATGGTAGCATCTTTTTTCTTGGTGGCGTATAAATAATAACGCACCTTTCAATCTAGGGAGTCCTAGACTCAGAGGAATGCAGTGTGACCCTTTTCTCCCCTTATAGTCTCACAGAGTATTCTCTGCTAACTTGACCCTCTAATAGGCAACAGAGTACTTTGGCAATCCAAAACATTCTTCTCTTTCTCCAAGGCTTCTCATCAGCTACTACAATGACTAACAGTTTATGTGCACATGGGGTTTCTAACATTATCAGAGTGTGGAAACCACTGCTAGTGAAAATTAGGTATTTTCTATGATGAAGTAGAATTATATCATTTTGACTGCTATCTTTGTATGATATGGGTACAGATGTAGCAGTCACCTCACTGTGAGTCGTTGCCACATTTTACAGTCCTATACCCTGTTTAGTTTCTAGCATCAGGGATAAGGGAAACTGGAAGATAAAAAAAAAAAACCCAGAGGGGTCCATTCCAAGGGACAGCTCAGGATGATGCTGGGACCCGAGGATCAGGAGCAGGAGAGGAGGAAGATAGAAACCCAGGTAATCAAACTTCCAGCAGTCACGTGGGGGTGGACTTAGCACTTGGAAAGGGGAGTCCTCCAGAAGCAAGTGTATTCATGAGCTGACGCTATTGATGATTTTAACAGGTTATATTGAGAGGTCACTGTAACCCTAGGAAGGTTGAACTCTAGTGTAGAAATTTGCTATAATGTCATGTAGGAATGACACCATAAAAATGAACAGGAAAAGACCAAATGCTGTTAAATTATCAGCATAGAGAAAGCTGAGACTTAGCTCAAGAATGCTGGAGCGCATGATGTCAGAGCACAGCTGTTTCAATCAGAAAAGCAGAGCTGGGCTTTGTGAGTTCAGGAAGATAATCTTGGGAGGAAACTTCATGAAGGTGCTGTCACAGGGATGGAGTCTCTGATGAACTCCTGCCCTATCTCTGCCTCTTCATCCTACAGGGAAATGTCAAAAGTCACTGGGTTTCTCTAGAGGAGAAGGGAGGGTGCGTGGTAATATGTCAGAGATGGTGGGGGTGCCTGGAGGACATGGGAACTGCTCTTCCTGAGGTGGGACCCTGGGTTGGAAGCCTGAGGACAGAGGCAGTTCCTGTAAGGCCCAACCCAGGGAGCCCCACCTCAGGACTCTTGCCTGGAGTGTTTATAGGAGAAAGGGAACCTGAGAACTCTCTTAATAAGTGTAAAATAAACATTCAGAGTGATAAGAAAACTTATGTCTGAATCTAAATGGTAGCATCTTTTTTCTTGGTGGCGTATAAATAATAACGCACCTTTCAATCTAGGGAGTCCTAGACTCAGAGGAATGCAGTGTGACCCTTTTCTCCCCTTATAGTCTCACAGAGTATTCTCTGCTAACTTGACCCTCTAATAGGCAACAGAGTACTTTGGCAATCCAAAACATTCTTCTCTTTCTCCAAGGCTTCTCATCAGCTACTACAATGACTAACAGTTTATGTGCACATGGGGTTTCTAACATTATCAGAGTGTGGAAACCACTGCTAGTGAAAATTAGGTATTTTCTATGATGAAGTAGAATTATATCATTTTGACTGCTATCTTTGTATGATATGGGTACAGATGTAGCAGTCACCTCACTGTGAGTCGTTGCCACATTTTACAGTCTATACCCTGTACAGCTCCCAACCCCCTTCCCTGTTCTGTCCACTTCTGAACAATACCTCTTTGTTGAGGCTGGCTCGACAATGAACAAACCCAAGGTTGTGGTGCTGCAGAAGATTAAAGAAAAACAAGACACAGAAATAAAGTGGGAATCAGGGGGCTAGTGTCCCTATTAGGTAGAAGCCCAGTACTGGCTCTGCTGATGATATTTATTGCTTCTTACTGCTTTCTTGTATGTGCATGCACATGCACACAAGACGTTTGTTTTCCATAATCACAAAAATGGGGATAGAGATATACAATGTGTAGACCTCCCTGTTCCTTTCATGTTTTATTCCTGTTTATCTCCTCTGGCCTGCAATGGCTTTGTTTATTCTTAGATCCTAGCAACTTTGTCTCCCTGAGCAACGTCCTTTCCCGCTTTGTATCTCCAGGACTCTGGTCCTGCGAACAGGTGCTGATGGCGGTTCATCAGTAACATTGGTATGTAAACACCTTGCGTTCAAGGTGTTTGATGTTGTCCTTGTTCGCAGCCCATCACCTCGGGTTCATGAGCAAATCATTGCCTTGTTCTTTCAGACTCCATATTGAGTCTCTGTTCATCCTTCCCATGTCTGCACTGCATATCCTACACCTCTTCTCAGGCTGTATTCATTCATTTTGCCAGATATTCCTAAAGCGATGACTATTCGGGAGGCTCTATTTCAGGCACTGTGAACACCAGGATGACACACAAGAGGAGAGACATGCCTCTGGCCGTGGGTGTCCTAGCTACTTGCTCTAAAGACAGACAAGAAAATGGGCAAGCACCTTGGAGTGGGATGAGCCCCAGGGACAGTCACCTGCAACAAGAGCAGGGACAAACGTCTTCTCGCAAGTTCCACATCCTCCTCTCAAATGTGTTGTTCCCCTGACCCCAATTTCTTCACCTTCCTTCCTTCCTTCCACAGAGCAAGAGAGGTTATTGCTCCATGGGTCAGTCACTTTTAGTGGACTTGATCCCTGGCTTCCTGCTTCCCATGACTCTATTATTCCTTCTTCGTATTTTTATTTTATCTATTTATTTATGGCCATTCTTGGTTTTCACTGCTGCTGCAGGCTCTTCTCTAGTTGCAAGAGTGGGGGTTACTCTCTAGTTGAGTTGAGCAGGCTTCTTGTTGCAGTGACTTCTCTTGTTGTGGAACCCGGGCTCCAAGGGCACACAGGCTTCAGTCATTGTGGCACGTGGGCTCCATAGTTGCAGCTCTGAGGCTCTAGAGCACAGGCTCCGTAGTTGTGGCTCACAGGCTTAGTTGCTCCGCAGCATGTGGGGTCTTCCCAGATCAGGGATCGAACCCGTGTCTCCTGCATTGGCAGGCAAACTCTTTACCACTGAGGCACCCGGGAAGACTCATCCTTCTTTGTATTTTTAGTGTCTCTCTCTTTCTTAGCTCTTTCCTGTTCCTTATAACTAGACTGTCTTTGAAAATGTTTTATTAATAAAGTAATAAATTAATTCAATCATTCCTTTTCCATAAACATTTCTTGAAATTGTATGTGCCAAGAATGATCATTCAGTTAGAAATAAGAAAGAAGTGATCACTTCTCTGACTGACTTTAGAATACAAGGGAGGAAGATGGACCAAAAGAAAATCCAAACAAAAATCAAAAGAATCAACAAAAGAATTATTAAAAGAACCCCCACATACTTGAAATTGGTAAAAAGAAAGGAATAACCAGGGTAGATCAGCCAGGATGATCAGGAAGATCTCTCTCAAGAAAGAGGGATTGGGCTTCCCTGGTGGTCCAGTGGTTAAAGAGTCCACCTTGCAGTGCAAGGGGCACTGGTTGGATCCCTGGCCTGGGAGGATCCCATGTACCGTGGAGCGGCTGGACCGGTGTGTCCAATTACGAGCCAGCGCTCTGGAGTGCATGCACCCAGAGCCGGTGTTCTGCAATGAGGGAGGCCACTGCAATGGGAGGCCCACACAGGCCAAGGAATGAAGATGGATGAAAATAAATAAAAGAAAACATCAGTAAAAGAAGCCAAATAATTTTAAAAAAAAAAGAAAAAATGTTAGAACTCATTAAAAAAAAAAAAAAGAAAGAGGGCTTTTAGGAAAGATTCACAGGTGAGTGGAGTCGTAGGGGGCATAAGCAGAAGACTGTTCAGCGTAAATAAAACGCTGTATGCAGAGGCCCTGAGCAAAGAAGAGTTCAGCTTGTTGGTGAGACGGAAGAGGGAGGAGCTTGGAAGGATGTGGCCTGAGATGATGCTGGAGGGTGGCCAGGGACAGATTGCACTGGATTATATTTTGAGGGAAATTAGGACCTTGAGCAAGGTCCTAAGAACTTATCTCTAAACCTCCTTTCTTCATCTAGGAAATGCAAAGACTTTGTGGTAGAGCAAATAAAGCCTGTAGAGTTAGCACATTTGTAGTGAAAGAAAACGGCAGCCTCTGTAATGACCATTCCTCAGCCTCCCACAGCTGGCAGAGTCTGGATGGCCATGGATTTGTGCTTCTGAGCAGGCCCTTATTAAACTGTGTTGGAAGTGTCTGCCTACATAACTGACATTCATTCTAGAATTGAAAATAGTCTTTTTTTGTTTGACCCAAAGATAGAATAAAGGTAAGGGAAACTCATCGGAGAATGACTTCTTAGGTAAAATGAGCTGCAACGAGTTAACCATTGAGTCAGGGGTAAGCTCTGGTACTGATGAGAAATAATTGGGGTCAAAGATGGCAGTTTCAGGACAGATGTCATGGGACTGGGCTTCCCAAAGCAATGAACCTTCTTGATTTGGAAAGAGATCCCTGAGGATAAGGCTGGGAGGGAGGCGGGATCTGAAGGCAACTGCCTGGGCAGGGCGGGTCTGGACACAGAGAGGCCTGAAGCAGCCACAGAATGGCGAGAGGTCTCGACATGGCCGGAGGAAGACGTGGGGGTGGCGCTGCCCCGGCCTGTGCCCGAGCCCGGCCTCCAGCCATGGAGGAGCCCAGTGTGATGGCCAGGCTCTCCCAGCTCAGGCCCACTCAGGAGGAGAAACCGGGGTTCTGCAATGAGGAGGCCACTGCAATGGGAGGCCCACACAGGCCAAGGAATGAAGATGGATGAAAATAAATAAAAGAAAACATCAGTAAAAGAAGCCAAATAATTTTAAAAAAAGAAAAAATGTAAAAACTAATAAAAAAAAAAAAAGAAAGAGGGCTTTTAGGAAAGATTCACAGGTGAGTGGAGTCGTAGGGGGCATAAGCAGAAGACTGTTCAGCGTAAATAAAACGCTGTATGCAGAGGCCCTGAGCAAAGAAGAGTTCAGCTTGTTGGTGAGACGGAAGAGGGAGGAGCTTGGAAGGATGTGGCCTGAGATGATGCTGGAGGGTGGCCAGGGACAGATTGCACTGGATTATATTTTGAGGGAAATTAGGACCTTGAGCAAGGTCCTAAGAACTTATCTCTAAACCTCCTTTCTTCATCTAGGAAATGCAAAGACTTTGTGGTAGAGCAAATAAAGCCTGTAGAGTTAGCACATTTGTAGTGAAAGAAAACGGCAGCCTCTGTAATGACCATTCCTCAGCCTCCCACAGCTGGCAGAGTCTGGATGGCCATGGATTTGTGCTTCTGAGCAGGCCCTTATTAAACTGTGTTGGAAGTGTCTGCCTACATAACTGACATTCATTCTAGAATTGAAAATAGTCTTTTTTTGTTTGACCCAAAGATAGAATAAAGGTAAGGGAAACTCATCGGAGAATGACTTCTTAGGTAAAATGAGCTGCAACGAGTTAACCATTGAGTCAGGGGTAAGCTCTGGTACTGATGAGAAATAATTGGGGTCAAAGATGGCAGTTTCCAGGACAGATGTCATGGGACTGGGCTTCCCAAAGCAATGAACCTTCTTGATTTGGAAAGAGATCCCTGAGGATAAGGCTGGGAGGGAGGCGGGATCTGAAGGCAACTGCCTGGGCAGGGCGGGTCTGGACACAGAGAGGCCTGAAGCAGCCACAGAATGGCGAGAGGTCTCGACATGGCCGGAGGAAGACGTGGGGGTGGCGCTGCCCCGGCCTGTGCCCGAGCCCGGCCTCCAGCCATGGAGGAGCCCAGTGTGATGGCCAGGCTCTCCCAGCTCAGGCCCACTCAGGAGGAGAAACCGGGGTTCTGAGAGTATCAGGGCTTGGTGCGGTCATGTGAGCCCAGGTCACCTGGGGGTTTCTGGGGCCTTACAGTCACAGGCTCAGCCTCCACAGAGCTTTAACCTTCTGTGTGGAGCCAGGTGGCCATTCTAACCAGAGTGTTTGCCTCACAGACTTCAGCTTCCATCACTATATTCAGTTTCACAAACATTTATTGGGCACCTCTGGGTACCTGTCTCAGTTCCTGGGACGACAAAGCTCAGTGACACCGTGTCCTTGTCTCGGGGGTGAGCTGTGTGGCTAAGAGCCTAGCCCCAAGAGGATTCTGCAGTCCAACCTTCTGTGACTGTGTCCCTTGCCCCCCCCACAGAGAGCCCCGGGGACACGCTGAGGGAACGAGGCCCGGGGCAGAGAAGGTGGCAGAACACAACCGTCACGGAGTTAGAAGGCCTGGACAGAGAAGGGCTGGAAATAGCCCCAGCGTAGCCAGAAGGGCTGGGGAAGAGCGGGTCTGACGAGGACAAGGGCTGGAACAAGGGTCTGTCCCGTGTGAGGCCGAGATTGGGTCCTGGAGCCAAACACAGGCACATGTCCCCCTGGAACCAGCAGGCTGTCCTTATACCAAAGAAGGACACAGAGTTGTCAGCTTTCAATGTCTTAAGCATTTATTAGATCTGCTGGCTTCTGTGGGCAGAGAACTCGCTGGTGCAGTGTTCCTGCCCTTGGGGGCCCACAGCCCGTCTCCTGAGCAGAGAGAGTGAGCTCAGTACTTGTCAGGCAGGCCTGGAGGTCGGAAGTGATTGGGGTCTTTGCCGCTCCGGCCCCATTCATTGGCAAACTGGTCGGCCTTCGAGTCCTCCCGGCCACGGCCGCTGTCTTGACCCTTCAACAGAGGGTCTGTGAATCTCTGAATATTCTCTCTGGCATCACTGGAAAGAAGAAGGAAGGCGGGGAGGGGATTAATCCAGGGCTGATGAGCCACAGCCCCACCCTCCCTAGTTCTCCTCTTTCCAAGGAATCAAGGACTCTGAGGAGCCGGGGAACAGGAGCTAAACCCTGGAGGCATACACTGGCGCTGCCCCTGCCTGTGCCCGAGCCCGGCCTCCAGCCATGGAGGAGCCCAGTGTGATGGCCAGGCTCTCCCAGCTCAGGCCCACTCAGGAGGAGAAACCGGGGTTCTGAGAGTATCAGGGCTTGGTGCGGTCATGTGAGCCCAGGTCACCTGGGGGTTTCTGGGGCCTTACAGTCACAGGCTCAGCCTCCACAGAGCTTTAACCTTCTGTGTGGAGCCAGGTGGCCATTCTAACCAGAGTGTTTGCCTCACAGACTTCAGCTTCCATCACTATATTCAGTTTCACAAACATTTATTGGGCACCTCTGGGTACCTGTCTCAGTTCCTGGGACGACAAAGCTCAGTGACACCGTGTCCTTGTCTCGGGGGTGAGCTGTGTGGCTAAGAGCCTAGCCCCAAGAGGATTCTGCAGTCCAACCTTCTGTGACTGTGTCCCTTGCCCCCCACAGAGACCCCCGGGGGACACGCTGAGGGAACGAGGCCCGGGGCAGAGAAGGTGGCAGAACACAACCGTCACGGAGTTAGAAGGCCTGGACAGAGAAGGGCTGGAAATAGCCCCAGCGTAGCCAGAAGGGCTGGGGAAGAGCGGGTCTGACGAGGACAAGGGCTGGAACAAGGGTCTGTCCCGTGTGAGGCCGAGATTGGGTCCTGGAGCCAAACACAGGCACATGTCCCCCTGGAACCAGCAGGCTGTCCTTATACCAAAGAAGGACACAGAGTTGTCAGCTTTCAATGTCTTAAGCATTTATTAGATCTGCTGGCTTCTGTGGGCAGAGAACTCGCTGGTGCAGTGTTCCTGCCCTTGGGGGCCCACAGCCCGTCTCCTGAGCAGAGAGAGTGAGCTCAGTACTTGTCAGGCAGGCCTGGAGGTCGGAAGTGATTGGGGTCTTTGCCGCTCCGGCCCCATTCATTGGCAAACTGGTCGGCCTTCGAGTCCTCCCGGCCACGGCCGCTGTCTTGACCCTTCAACAGAGGGTCTGTGAATCTCTGAATATTCTCTCTGGCATCACTGGAAAGAAGAAGGAAGGCGGGGAGGGGATTAATCCAGGGCTGATGAGCCACAGCCCCACCCTCCCTAGTTCTCCTCTTTCCAAGGAATCAAGGACTCTGAGAGGAGCCGAGGAAACAGGAGCTAAACCCCTGAGGCTCCCCAGGCTCAGCCTACCTCAGCACTGTGCTGGGTAAATAGTTCTTATAGGGGGAAGATGGAGAGTCGCCTGTTCCACCAGCCTTGCTCTGTCTCACTCAGACCCCACACTGGGCATAGAGCAGGAGGCTAAGAAGAGGAGAAGGGCCCACAGCCCTAGGGAAAGTTCTCCAGGGCTTGGCCCCTCCAGGTGGCCCAAGGCAGCCAAGCTCTGCTCACCCATCCCTGCACCCCCAGGGACCCTGGTACCTGATCACTTTAGCAGCCCAGACGCCCCCTGGTCCCCTTTGGGCAGCATCATAGTTCCCACGGGCGTGGAAGTATTTGTCTGAATTTTTGAAGTTGGCTTCTTTCATGTCAGAGTAGGCTCTCCACATGTCCTTAGCCCCTGGAAAGTAAAGCACGTGCAGGTAGGATTATCAGGTGGATATCAGGTGGAGAGAAAGCTGAAGAATCAAGGAATGAAGAATCTCCCAGTGACTCAGTTTCAGCCTGTGGTCCTAGCACCATGGATGCCATAGGGTGAGAAGAGCATTCCTTATGCCCAGTTGCCTGCTCCTGGTAACTTGAATGAGAGTCATGGGGATGCAGCGGCACAGCTGTTGGACCAGTTTATCTAACCTCTGTGAGGTTGTCTCTGTGCTGCCTCTCACCAAGGGTTCTACATGAGATGTTTAAAGAGAGAAGAGACTTATCACTATAGGACAGGACTCCTCAACATCATACTATTGAAAGTTGGGACCAGATACATGGTTGTTGCTCAGGGCTGTCCTGGATATTGTAACATGTTTAGCAGCATCCTTGACTTCTACTCACCAATGAGCAAACTATTCCCCAGCGTGACAGCCAAAAACATTTCCAAACGTCACCAAAAGTCCCCAGGACACAAGATTGCCCGGGGTCCAGAACCACTGTTGTAGAGGAAGCTGCATATGATAAGAATCAGGGCACTTGGGCGAGGGAGGAGCTGACATAGAGGACAGATTCTGAGAAATGGGCAGACATCTAGTACCTCTGCTCTGATGCCTAAGAATGTATTCCTGCTGCATGAATGGGCCAATTGTGACTTGATTCCCCTGCCTGTAAGGCCCGTGAATGGCACCTTGAGAACTTTCTAATAGATGGTGTGATGATGTGGGCTGTTTGAGGAAGTGGGTCTTTTCCTCAGCCTGGCTACACTTTCCAGTCAGCTGGGAGGAGATACTGGAAGTCCCCTGAGCCCTCACAGCTCAGACCAATCACCTCAACCTCTCTGGGCTGGCGCTCAGGCATCAGGAATCTTCACGGTCCCTCAGGTCACTCCCACCTGCAGCTGAGCTGGATAAGCCCCCAGCTTTGGGAAGTGGTGCTGGGAGAAGTCTGCTGGGTGAGAGCATTGGCCTCTTGCACGGCTGAGTTCTCAGCTCTGTCCTGCCACCTGCTGCTGGGCCTGTAGTCCCTGGCCAATGGACTGGGCTGCCCTAAGCCTTGGTTTTCTCCATTTCTGGTGGAGAAGATGCCTCCCTCAAGGAGCTGTTCTGCAGGTACCCCAGCTTGACCAGAACTGCCTCTGCTTTCCTGAAACTGCCCCAGTAAATGCTAAACATGTCCTGAAAACTTCCTCAGCTCTAGGCAAAACTGGAGAGTGGGTCACTCTGAATCATGTGAAAGGGCTGAATTCCTGGTGGAGGCATGATATATATTATTAGCTTCTCCCCTCCTCACACCTTTTTTGGGTCAGTTCAGCGGCTGGAAAAGGGTTGGAAGCAGACTATGAAGCAGGGACAGCATCACTGAGGATCCGGAGCACCAGCAAGACCTCAGCGGAAGGTCCCTGAATCACCCAACTAGGAAATAGAAGAAAAGAGGAAAGGGAGAAGGGATGGAGGGAGAGGAGAACAGATCAATCGCTTTCATCCTATTTGATGCAAGTGGTCTGAGGAAATTTCATTCCATTTCAGACTTATTTCATGTTGTCCATTCAGGCTGACATTCCAGTTGGAAATGATGATTACTCTTTCTCCAGTACCTGATTGACATAAATCCTGTATCTTTCGATCTGCTGCATGAATGGGCCAGATTGGCTTGAGAAATGGGCAGACATCTAGTACCTCTGCTCTGATGCCTAAGAATGTATTCCTGCTGCATGAATGGGCCAATTGTGACTTGATTCCCTGCCTGTAAGGCCCGTGAATGGAACCTTGAGAACTTTATAATAGCTGGTGTGATGCTGTGGGCTGTTTGAGGACGTGGGTGTTTTCCTCAGCATGGCTACACTTTCCAGTCAGCTGGGAGGAGATACTGGAAGTCCCTGAGCCCTCACAGCTCAGACCAATCACCTCAACCTCTCTGGGCTGGCGCTCAGGCATCAGGAATCTTCACGGTCCCTCAGGTCACTCCCACCTGCAGCTGAGCTGGATAAGCCCCCAGCTTTGGGAAGTGGTGCTGGGAGAAGTCTGCTGGGTGAGAGCATTGGCCTCTTGCACGGCTGAGTTCTCAGCTCTGTCCTGCCACCTGCTGCTGGGCCTGTAGTCCCTGGCCAATGGACTGGGCTGCCCTAAGCCTTGGTTTTCTCCATTTCTGGTGGAGAAGATGCCTCCCTCAAGGAGCTGTTCTGCAGGTACCCCAGCTTGACCAGAACTGCCTCTGCTTTCCTGAAACTGCCCCAGTAAATGCTAAACATGTCCTGAAAACTTCCTCAGCTCTAGGCAAAACTGGAGAGTGGGTCACTCTGAATCATGTGAAAGGGCTGAATTCCTGGTGGAGGCATGATATATATTATTAGCTTCTCCCCTCCTCACACCTTTTTTGGGTCAGTTCAGCGGCTGGAAAAGGGTTGGAAGCAGACTATGAAGCAGGGACAGCATCACTGAGGATCCGGAGCACCAGCAAGACCTCAGCGGAAGGTCCCTGAATCACCCAACTAGGAAATAGAAGAAAAGAGGAAAGGGAGAAGGGATGGAGGGAGAGGAGAACAGATCAATCGCTTTCATCCTATTTGATGCAAGTGGTCTGAGGGAAATTTCATTCCATTTCAGACTTATTTCATGTTGTCCATTCAGGCTGACATTCCAGTTGGAAATGATGATTACTCTTTCTCCAGTACCTGATTGACATAAATCCTGTATCTTTCGATCTGTCTGAAAAACATAAAATCTCCCCCAGTACCTGTCATATTCTACTGCATAGGGCACCACCACCTGGGACAGCAGCTCCAACCCTTGAGGGTGCTCAGGGTGAATCCTAGAGGCCCATAGCTGCCTCCCTCCCCCACCTTCACCTCTTGCATTGGCCTTACCTTCATAAGCCTCACCAAGGAAAGAATACCATTGACTGTGGACTCCCAGCACCAAGGAGCAGAGAAGGAGGCCTGTGAAGAGCTTCATTGTGCTGAAAGGAAAGGAGAGGTCAGGGAGCCATGG
Source organism: Tragulus kanchil (assembly GCA_022376925.1). Classification (NCBI taxonomy): domain Eukaryota; kingdom Metazoa; phylum Chordata; class Mammalia; order Artiodactyla; family Tragulidae; genus Tragulus; species Tragulus kanchil. The sequence goes on along the minus strand of JAIOJX010000006.1, from coordinate 64,320,786 downwards.
ACAAGCCAGTCGCCCCTCCCCCCTCTGGGATTTGTATGTCAGGAAGGGCCTGACACACAGCTCATTTCCCCCGTTCCTGTGAGTCTCTCAGTGGTCCGACCAGAAACACTGCAATAGGGCTTCACTTGCAGTCTCAGGTCATCAGTTCTCAATCCCCGAGTCCTGAACCCCGGACAGTCTAAGAGGTCACCAAGGTGGCTTTGGTGGAAGCAGAGGACAGTTGGGTCCAAGTCATGTCTTACTAATTAGTCTCATTCATCAAAAGCATTTCCCGGCACCCACTCCTCCAGCACTGACTGCATATAGGACGACTATAAACCAGAAGAATTAAATTTTAAAGCAAGTGTTCTCAAAGAAGTGACTCCTTGGAGTCATTCCTCACCTGATTCCCAGCAGAGTGGAGCTGCTGATCCCTGCCTGCTGTGGAGAGGTAGCTGCATTTATACTGAGCCATGGGTTGAGACGAAGGGCTGGGGGAGAAGCGGGGGAGAGTCCTTGCAGGTCACTTCTCCTACGAAACCACAAAGGATGGTTTACTGGACTCCGATATCTGTCCTCATCCACAGTTCATTTCCCTGGTTATGCAACCTTGACGAAACAGTTAGGCCTGACCTGCCTGGCGGCTGTTGTTCGGGTGAGAGGTGAGGCAGGGTCATCCGGGCTTTGCAGACGAAGAGTGTGGGAGCCCGGATGGACATTCCCAGGCTGTGGTTGGAAATGATGATTACTCTTTCTCCAGTACCTGATTGACATAAATCCTGTATCTTTCGATCTGTCTGAAAAACATAAAATCTCCCCCAGTACCTGTCATATTCTACTGCATAGGGCACCACCACCTGGGACAGCAGCTCCAACCCTTGAGGGTGCTCAGGGTGAATCCTAGAGGCCCATAGCTGCCTCCCTCCCCCACCTTCACCTCTTGCATTGGCCTTACCTTCATAAGCCTCACCAAGGAAAGAATACCATTGACTGTGGACTCCCAGCACCAAGGAGCAGAGAAGGAGGCCTGTGAAGAGCTTCATTGTGCTGAAAGGAAAGGAGAGGTCAGGGAGCCATGGACAAGCCAGTCGCCCCTCCCACCTCTGGGATTTGTATGTCAGGAAGGGCCTGACACACAGCTCATTTCCCCCGTTCCTGTGAGTCTCTCAGTGGTCCGACCAGAAACACTGCAATAGGGCTTCACTTGCAGTCTCAGGTCATCAGTTCTCAATCCCCGAGTCCTGAACCCCGGACAGTCTAAGAGGTCACCAAGGTGGCTTTGGTGGAAGCAGAGGACAGTTGGGTCCAAGTCATGTCTTACTAATTAGTCTCATTCATCAAAAGCATTTCCCGGCACCCACTCCTCCAGCACTGACTGCATATAGGACGACTATAAACCAGAAGAATTAAATTTTAAAGCAAGTGTTCTCAAAGAAGTGACTCCTTGGAGTCATTCCTCACCTGATTCCCAGCAGAGTGGAGCTGCTGATCCCTGCCTGCTGTGGAGAGGTAGCTGCATTTATACTGAGCCATGGGTTGAGACGAAGGGCTGGGGGAGAAGCGGGGGAGAGTCCTTGCAGGTCACTTCTCCTACGAAACCACAAAGGATGGTTTACTGGACTCCGATATCTGTCCTCATCCACAGTTCATTTCCCTGGTTATGCAACCTTGACGAAACAGTTAGGCCTGACCTGCCTGGCGGCTGTTGTTCGGGTGAGAGGTGAGGCAGGGTCATCCGGGCTTTGCAGACGAAGAGTGTGGGGAGCCCGGATGGACATTCCCAGGCTGTGGTTGGAAGGTTATGTAATTAGAGGATGCTCTTCCAGCCTGGACTTTTTTTTTTTTTTCTGGTCATTTCCTCAGGATGGTCGCTGCTGGGCTAGACAGGGATTATACATATCTATAAGCAACAAAACTCTGTAAAAACAAAAAAGCAAAATTAAAAAAATAGCAAAAAAAAAAGAAAAAAAGAAATTAAATCCTTTGAGCTCATGTCCAAAGCCCTTGAGCTTCAAAACGGACAGACCTGCCCCAATGAGTCTCATGCGTGGCTTGGGGTCCTTCCATCCCTCTGTGTGCCTGTGCTGAGCTCTCCGCTCCAAGGCAATAGAAAGCGCTCTTAGCTTTGAAGACAAGAGGTATATTATCTCAGATCCTGAGACAGGGGCAGTCCTAGCAGAGAGGAGTTTGTGCTTCCCCAAACCAATCCTGGAGATGCCTCAGAGTCGGAGGGAGAGTGTTTGGTGCAAGGCGCTAGTGTGTAAACTCTAAGACGCCCATCATAGGACAGAGTGGGAGAACAGCTGTTATGGAAAAAGGCAGCTCAACTGGGGAAGTGCCAGGCTCCCAGTCTGGGGCTGGTGGAGGAGAGCTCTTTGCTCTATTTTCCTGACAGGGTTTGGGGTCTCACTGTCTGCCCTCTTGTCATGGTGAGTCAAAAATATCAGCAGGGTCATCTTGGCTGATGAGTCTTGCAGGTATATATCACAGCCTTCAGCTCTCAAGAGAACATATTTCGGGCTTCCCTGCTAGCTCAGTGGTAAAGAGTTCGCCTGTCAATGCAGGAGACATGAATTCGGTCCCCGATACGGGAGGATCCCACATGCTGCGGAGCAACTAAGCCCGTGAGCCACAACTATGGAGCCTGTGCCCTAGAACCTTGGAGCCACAACTACTGAGTCCATGTGGCACAACTACTGAAGCCCGTGTGCCCCAGAACCTGAGTTCCACAAGAAAATTCACTGCAACAAGAAGATCCCACATGCTGCAGAGCAGCTAAACCCATGAGCCACAAGTATTGAGCCTGTACCCTAGAGCCTTGGAGCTGACACTATTGAGCCCACGTGCTGCGACTACTGAAGTCCATGTGTCCTAGAGCCCAAGTTCCACAATAAGAAAAGTAACTGCAACAAGAAGCCTTCTCACCTTGACTAGATAATAGCTCTCACTCTCTGCAACTAGAGAAGAGCCTGTGGCAGCAGTGAAAACCCAGAATAGTCAAAAGTAAATAAATAAAAAAATTTAAAAAGAGAACATATTCCTTGTGCCTCATCTTAACCAGAAACATTCTCTAAAGAGAATTCTGGAGAGTGCAGTTCAGTCAAGATGGTATTTGTTCTAAGTTGTCTAAAGACAGATCAAAGAAAGAATAAAAGGCTGATTCTCTGCCTGAAACCAAAGGAAGTTGATTCTCCTTTTCTTTGCTGGTTTCTTCTTTTTTTTTTTTTCTGGACCGGTCAGCAAGTCCTACTGTTTTTCTCTCCCCGCCATAAAAATATTTTCACTTTATTTATTTACCCACTTTTTACCACAAAATAGTTTTTTTTTTTTACTTTTTATTTTTACAGAATTCTGTTATTTACAGATATGTATGTTCCCAGATTAGTCATATGCATATCCCTGGCACCCTCACTCCCCACCCCCCCACAGTCCCCTCCACCTCCATCCCACCCCTCCAGGCCGTTGCACAGCGCCCTTGCTGGATCCCCTATTTCCACAGCGCAGTGACAATAGTTATCTGTTTCACATATGATAGTATAGGTGTCCATGTTGCTCCCTCTGCGCCTTCCATCCACTGTTCATTCCCCACAATGTCCATATGTCTGTTCTCTATGTCTGTTTCTCCATTGCTTCTCCGCGTGTGTTATCATTATCGTCTTATTAGATTCCATATATATGTGTTAGTATACTGTACTTGTCTTTCTCTTTTTGACTTACGTCACTTTTTATAATAGGTTCTAGATCCATCCACCTCATTAGGGCTGATTTTTCCACCATCTGACCCAGCAATCCCACTATTAGGATTATACCCTGATGAAATAAAAACTGAAAGTCCTACTCTTTTTAAACTCTTTCTCTGTTTAGTTAACCGTTATCTCCTGATTGTTTGCTAATATAAGGGAGATACAGAGTCTCAAACTCTTTTTTATTTTTCTGCAAAACATGGGACAGGGACCCAGCAAACTCTTGGTTTGAATGAAAAATTTTAGCATCTGGGAGAAGAGAGACATGCCAAGATTTTCTTTTGGTTTTACAGAGGTTTCATTTTTTGAGGGGTGGGGTGGGGTGCGGGTTGGGGAGGGAGCGGGGCGGGCGGGCCACTTCTATTGGTCTTTTATTTATCTATTTTCAACCATCTTTGTTCTCTGGCCCATGTGGGCCTCCCATCTCAGTGGCCTCTGTTGTCGCAGAGCGCCGTCTCTGGGCGCATGCGCTCCAGAGCTCCGGCTCGGTAATTGGACACATGGTCCAGCTGCTCCACGGCACGTGGGATCTTCCCAGGCCAGGAATCGAACCGGCGCCCCTTGCACTGCAAGGCGGTGTCCTTACCCACTGGACCACCAGGGAAGCCCTACAGAGGTTTCTCGTATATATTTATAGCACTTAGGAACAAAGGACGTCAGTGGCATCCATGATAATGTTGTCATCAGGGAACAAATCACTAGTGAAGACAACACAGCTGACTTCTTTTTAGAGATTAAAAAGTAGAGGAAATGCAAAGAATTGAAAAGTCCAGTTGCCTTATGTAACTATTTTTAAACACCTCTTCCAAGGACCAATTAAATGAGCAGAAACCATGTCTGTCTCATCACCTTTGTACATATGGGGCTCATCATGCTCTCTGGTAAATAACTGACTTTATGCATTCTACAGGTACTTGCTGGACAGTTCCTACACGTGCTGCATGTCTCTAGCCTCATGGTATTTACATTGTAGTGATCAGTCAATAGGTATATAACACAAAGAGTGACATCTCTCAAGAAGTCTAATCCATTTCTGACACTGTGTTGGAGAGCAGTGGTTTTGGGAGGGTCAGGGGTAGCAAAATTTTGATTTATCAATTATTTTACAAGAGAAAAGATAATATTTTAAATAAATAAAAATTAAAAATAGCGAATTTTTACAAATAGTATCAGAAATACTTGAAAACCTATTTAATAATCTATCAAGGATACCTATACAATATAAAACAATTAAAACACCAACTGCCTAATTATTTAATAATTAATGAGCCTATTAGTGGGTGTCTTGTGTGAAATCTACACTAATCTTTTGAAAGTTGGACACAAACTCTGATTTCTTTCTGTACTGCAACAAACATGCCCATAAGTTTTAAAGATTAAAACATTTGTTAAAGATAACACAAATCACCCTGCCTAATAACATATGCAAGAATGCTGGAGACAGAATACGTGGAAAGATGCACACCTCAGAGTCACCTCCGTCCAGATTCAGGGTGCTGGGTGACCCTTTTCTACTTGCACTGGAAATTCTGTATACAGATGGTTGTAAACAACGACCTGAAGTTATAGATGGTGCACTTACTGAGACACACACAGACGTGTCAAATGGATGTCTGTTTATATTACCTTCACTTTTGTCATCCTGATAGTATAAGACTATGCTTGCAGTAAAATTTTTGAATGGATATTCATGCTTAATGTGACTTGATCACTCATTGGAAATGGGTGTCCCAGTGTGGCCTAAGTGATAGGGATAGAGTAGAACAGGTAGAGTCCTAGTGGGGGACGATAGGTAGAAGGGTGAAACCTGGGAAAGGTTGGGAGGCCAGTAAGTTGATGATAACTCAATAGAGCTGCTCCTTGTTCAGTAAAGCAGGCTTGGCTGGGCATGGACAGCTGATGAAGGAGGAGCTGGTGAGGAAGGAATTAACAGTATGTGTCTTACACCTGTGTCTACTTGAGGGAGGCGGTCTTTTACCATCCTATATATTGCTGCCCATTCAGTCACGGGGGGAGCAGCAGAGCAGAACTTTCCCGCCTGCCCATTTGCACTGCTTACAGGTACCTCACTCTAATAAATCCTTTTCTTGTCTGTCACTCTGCTTCTCGCTGAATTCTTTCTGTGTTGAGGCACAAAGAACCTGAGCCTCAGTGGGTCTAGACCTTGGATTAAGTCCCGGCTGCGTGGGTTCGAGTCCCAGACAGGGTTTTGGCCGGGACTGAGTCCCGACTATGTGCATTCAGGTCCCAAGCAGGGTTTTGTCTGGGGTTGAGCCTTAGCCACGTGGGTTCGAGTCCCAAATGGGGTTTTGGCTAGGTTCAGGCCCCAGTCACATGGGTTCAAGTCCCAAACAGGGTTTTGGCTGGATTCAAGTCCCAGCAGCGTGGGTTGAAGTCTCAGAGTTCTGGCTGGCTTCAAGTCCTAAGCCAGGGATTGTGGGTTTGAGTCCCAAACAGGGTTTTGGCTGGAATTCAAGCTCCAGCCACATGGGTTCAAGTCCCAAGCAGGGCTCATTCAGGTCTGGGTTCTGGGTTCAAGTCTCAAATCGAGGTCAAACCCTTTCATAAGGTTGTGAAATGAACACACATTACATGCAGAAAAGACAGCAGAGTATCTGGGAATAACTGCAGGTAGATTCCTGTATTTGATAGTTGGAGCTTGTGAAAGTTTATTTCTGATTGCTTCAATTTTTCGGTGAAATAGGGAGCAAAGTCATCATCTGAGAGGAGGATGGAGGAGGAGGTGCTGGAAGTTTCAGGAGAGAAGTGAAAAATGATCGCCTAGGCGAATGGCACAGGGAAATGTGGTCGGATTGCAAGGTAGCTGGAGGTTAATGAGCATGAATTGAAACTGAGACTAGTCACTGTGGTTGTGTGTTCCTCTCTGACCACATTCAGTTGCCAAACTGCAGACCTGAAGTGGGCAACTGAATATCACCTCTCATTAAATACTTGCTGAGTTACTGAATGAATTAATGCATGTGTATACCGAAGGAGGACTCATTTAAAGAGGAGGCAAGGGAACTTCCCTGGTGTTCCAGTGGTTAAGACTCTGTGCTTCCACTGCAAGAGGCATGGGTTCAGTCTCTGGTTGCAGAACTAAAGTCCCGCATACATGGTCAAAAAATAAAGATTTGGGAGGGTTAAAGGATAGAGGGAGAGAGTTGAAACGGGAGAGTGCCTGAAAGTGAAAGGGCATAACCTGTGTGCCAAGGCCCAAGAATCCATTAGGATCACTGAGGATGTGGTTGCCCAGGTGTAGTAGAAGCAGATCTTTCTCTGATAAAGAAAGGAAAGGAGAGAAGATGTGGTATTTTGAGGAGAATAGAGGACGGAGAAAAACCAGGAATACCTGTCCTTTCCTTGTCACTCATCATTTTCTACCTATTTGTATTGCTAAGTCTGGCACAACATGCACAAAACTTGGGTGTAGCGATCTTGTCTGGCTTTTTCAGACAGTTTGCAGTATCTTTAACACCTAGAGTGGCACTCCACCCATAACAGGTTCTTTGTATTGACTGAACCAATGAGTGAATAAAAGAGGAGACTGATAGCGGCTGTGTGAAGGTGGAGTTCGAAGTTAGGGAGAGTGGGATCATCCATTGAATTTATATTTTACAGAGTCACAGCTAATTCATTCTTTCTCACATGTATACCAGATCTCCTGGGAATCTCTCTTTTACTTACTAAGGAACAACTGATTTCCATACAAATGAACTTATCTGCAAAACAGAAATAGAGTTACAGATGTAGAAAGCAAACTTATGGTTGCCACGGGTAGAGGTGGCGAGAGATAGATGGGGATATTGGGACTGACATGTACACACTGCTGTATATAAAATAGATAACTAATGAGGACCTATTAATACTATACAGCACAAGCTTCCCAGGTGGCACTAGTGGTAAAGAACCCTCCTGCTAAGAGACGTGGGTTTGATCCCTGGGTTGGGAAGATCCCCTGGAGGAGGGCACAGCGGCCCACTCCAGTATTCTTGCCTGGAGAGACCCACGGACAGAGGAGCCTGGCGGGCTACAGACCATAGGGTTGGACGAGACTGATGCGGCATAGCAGATACACCCCTACAGCACAGGAAACTCATCTCAATGCTCTGTAATGACCTATATGGGAAAAGAATCTTAAAACTATGTATATTTTAATTTGGATATATGTATAACTGATTCATTTTGCTGTACACCTGAAAATAATGCAACATTGGAAATCAGCTCTTCTCCAATAAAACATTTTAAAAAAGACACAGTCCACTTCCAAACTCCTTTCTGATGGAGAGGCTTTAGAGACTATAAATGACTCACTCAAGTACCAGAACCGAGGATGTACACAGTGCTCTTTCTACTCCAGCCCTTTGCCTCCATAACTGAATCCATTAGGATAAGAGGAAAGGAAAGGAGAGAAGATGTGGTATTTTGAGGAGAATAGAGGACGGAGAAAACAAGGAATACCTGTCCTTTCCTTGTCACTCATCATTTTCTACCTATTTGTATTGCTAAGTCTGGCACAACATGCACAAAACTTGGGTGTAGCGATCTTGTCTGGCTTTTTCAGACAGTTTGCAGTATCTTTAACACCTAGAGTGGCACTCCACCCATAACAGGTTCTTTGTATTGACTGAACCAATGAGTGAATAATAGAGGAGACTGATAGCGGCTGTGTGAAGGTGGAGTTCGAAGTTAGGGAGAGTGGGATCATCCATTGAATTTATATTTTACAGAGTCACAGCTAATTCATTCTTTCTCACATGTATACCAGATCTCCTGGGAATCTCTCTTTTACTTACTAAGGAACAACTGATTTCCATACAAATGAACTTATCTGCAAAACAGAAATAGAGTTACAGATGTAGAAAGCAAACTTATGGTTGCCACGGGTAGAGGTGGCGAGAGATAGATGGGGATATTGGGACTGACATGTACACACTGCTGTATATAAAATAGATAACTAATGAGGACCTATTAATACTATACAGCACAAGCTTCCCAGGTGGCACTAGTGGTAAAGAACCCTCCTGCTAAGAGACGTGGGTTTGATCCCTGGGTTGGGAAGATCCCCTGGAGGAGGGCACAGCGGCCCACTCCAGTATTCTTGCCTGGAGAGACCCACGGACAGAGGAGCCTGGCGGGCTACAGACCATAGGGTTGGACGAGACTGATGCGGCATAGCAGATACACCCCTACAGCACAGGAAACTCATCTCAATGCTCTGTAATGACCTATATGGGAAAAGAATCTTAAAACTATGTATATTTTAATTTGGATATATGTATAACTGATTCATTTTGCTGTACACCTGAAAATAATGCAACATTGGAAATCAGCTCTTCTCCAATAAAACATTTTAAAAAAGACACAGTCCACTTCCAAACTCCTTTCTGATGGAGAGGCTTTAGAGACTATAAATGACTCACTCAAGTACCAGAACCGAGGATGTACACAGTGCTCTTTCTACTCCAGCCCTTTGCCTCCATAACTGAACAAAACAAGGCTTCTCTTCTGAGAAGTGGCATGAGTCTTAAAAATATGAAGGATGGGTTATAGTAATTCCAGGTTGGATGATGTGGTTTGTGAGAACACCGCTGGATACCACAACCTCAGTTTCTGGCAGCAGAAGTTAAGACTTTGCCCATTCCATTTTCCCATGCTTATCTCTGATCTCATTACGCAACATAGGAACATCTTCCCAGTAGAGACTGTGCCACTACAGTGATTTCCCATCACAGACCCTAAAACCCGGCCACTTGGGCTTGGAGGCAGCATTAAGAGCCAAGCCTTGGTTTTGGGCACGCCCAGCATGACTTCTGCTTTGCCATATGCTCATACTGTGGAAGAGCATTTACTGATCTGGAGAAGCATAGTTAACCTTTAAGGGGAAAAGAGTGAAACCGAATATGGATCCAAGTTTGTTAAAAGACATTTCTCACTGTGAAATGTAACCTAGGAAGTTGCACATCAAACACTATCCGTGTTTCTAGGTAGTGGGAAGTGTTCATCTTAGTCTGGGTTTTGAGAATTTCCTACAATGACATGTTCATTCCTTCATCCAACCTTGAATGCATCCGCCACTAACTAGATGTTGGGCATATCTTGCAAGGAGAGGGGACAAAAAAATAACCTGATCCAGGCTATGCTTTCATGGAAATGAGACTTGTAATTGGAGATAAAATGATTATACATGCATAGAGAGAAAGCTCTTATTTTTTTGATGACAAAATCAGTTAGATTCAATGAATAAAAGGGAAAGAGTATGTACAAAAAGTGTAGGGAAAGAAAAGAGAAGAGAAGGCAAGGTGTTGCTAATCCCCCTAAGACTTTATCTCTCCTAAGGAATAACATCCTCAGAGGCTAGCTTCATTCCTCATTCCCATCCTGTCTGCCTTAAAATTCATAAAATTACAGCTGGCTCAGCCGTCAGAGATTTCCTGTCCCTTTTCTTCCTCCAGCCAGCAGGTTCTTTGTTACTGCAGTAGGGAGGATGGGAGAAATGGTTTTCCTCCTGTTTCTTCTGCTTAATAAGCTCACCATTACCCATGTAAAAAGACCAAAGATTTCATTAAGGATATGGACTCCTAATTCTGTTTGATGTGCATCCCTTCTTGCCATGCCCATACTCACTCACGCAGAGAGAACATGTTCTTATGAGCATAGAATCTGCATTCTCCAGGCACCAGGAAATCCCTGTCCGAACCTGTCTGCACTGAATTCTGAGTCTCTTCCCCAAAGGTTGTTGGCTGAGGCTGTTGCTCTTCTGAAACCTCCTGGATTCTAACTGATGGAGCAGATCAAGATGAAGGACCTGCAGGGGAGCACACTGGGGTTATGTCACCAGCCTGCCATCAGCAACAGCAGGGCCATGCTCAGAGCCAGCAACTGGTGGTGTCAACGTACAAAAAAGCTCTGTATTGTGTTTCAAGATACATTATTTTCTTTCTTTTTAGACCCTTGGCAAAAGAGAGTACTGAGTTATAAACAGTTGAAAACTCCAAATCTCTTATGGAATTGTGCAACATTGGTGAAACTAAGAACTTATTTTAACGTCAAAGTGTTAGTCCGTCAGCTGTGTCAGACTCTTTGCAAGTCGATGGACTATAGCCCGCCAGACTCCTCTGTCCATAGAATTCTTCAGACAAGAATACTGCAGTGTGTGGCCATTTCCTTCTCCAGGGGATCTTCCCAATCCAGGGATCAAACCTGGGTCTCCTGTATCGCAGGCGGATTCTTTACTGTCTGAGTCACCAGGTCTAGTCCAGAACTCATTTGGGGAGGGGAAATTTACTGTTGTTGTTTTTATTGAAGTAGAGTTGATTTACAATATTGCATTAGTTTATGGTACACACCAAAGTGATTCAGTTATATACCTATATTATATATATATATATATATATATGTACATACATTCTTTTTCATATCTTTTCCATTATGGTTTATTATAGAATGTTGACTGGTTCCCTGTGCTATACAGTAGAACCTTGAGTATTTTAATATAAGGTAGTTGTTTAGTCACCAAGTCCTGGTTGACTCTTTGCAACCCCATGGACTGTAGCCTGCCAGGCTCCTCTGTCCATGGCATTTCCCAGGCAAAAATACTGGAGTATGTTGCTATTTCCTTCTCCAGGGGATATCCCTGACCCAGGAACTGAACCTGCGTCTTCTGCAGTGGCAGGTGGATTCCTTATCACTGAGCCATCAGGAAAGCCCCACATAGAGTAGTATGTATCTGCTAATCCCATACTCCTAATTTATCCCTCCTTCTAACCCCTTTCTCCTTTTTTACCCATAAGCTTATTTTCCATATCTGTGAGTCTATTTCTATTTTGTAAATAAATTCATTTGTTTCGTATTTTATATTCCACACAGAAGTGATATCATATGGAAAGGGAAAATTTTTAAGTCTCAATATTTCTTCATTAGTTTAAATTTCAAGTGATTAACAATAAGTAAATCTTGTGAATCATATTAAGCCTTCTGTACTTGCTAGTCTCTTCAAATGTCTAGGTTATTAAACATGCTTTTCAATTTTATAAAATAGAAAAGGTTTTAATTCTAGAAGAACAATAAAATGTCATGTCAAAAAGAGACTCCCGGGCTTCCCTGGTGGTCCAGTGGGTAGAGTCTGCCTTGCAGTGGTTTGGGCGCCAGTTCAATCCCTGGCCCGGGAAGATCCCACGTGCCATGGAGCGACTGGACCAGTGTGTCTGATTAGGTGTCTGATTAGGGGTCAGTGCTCTGGAGCGCATGCGCCCAGAGCTGGTGCTCGGCAACGAGAGGCCACTGAGATGGGAGGTCCACACAGGCCAAAGAATAAAGATATGTGGAAATAAATAAATGAAAAACCAATAAGAGAGGCCAAGAGAGAGACTCCTTGTCCTTCCACATTCACTGGCAGGAAAACCTAATATGTGACATTTTCTGCTCAAGATCGAGCAAAGCCAAACTTCTACGTTTATGGAAGAGTCTGTCTCACTCTGATTAACTGGCAAAACACAGAGTGTTTGTTTAGCTCTCTGTGTCCTAAATATCCTGGAAGTCACTGGTTTCCCTTAATATTTCTTCTGAGAAATGTGATTTGTAACAGAGTGGTTCAATCAACAAAAGGTGTGTCCAGTTCCAAGTGATTTTCCATCCAATTTACTTTGAACTAAGTTGATTTTCTGCCTAGATGGAGATCCTCTCTCTCAGCACAGTGTGTCTTTCCATACCCCCAAGCAGTGCATTCTTAGGTCAGACCCGCTGGATGGCACCCTGCCCAAAGCAGAACCCCCACTTTTCTGAAGCCCCCAGACCAATTCGGGTGCTCCAGGCTCACCAGTTATTGCCAGGGATGGGGAGCTTACAGCGAGGAGATCTGCCCCTGGTCAGAAGGGAAGCTGGGGCAAGTGCCACTCAGAGAAAGACAGGGTGTGATGAGGATTTGAACCCCTGCCTGGCATACCTGCCCTTCTTGGCACAGAGAGGTGCCCACCTCCAGGACCTGGACACTTGAGAAAGGCCTGGAATTAGTGGCATTTGGACCAACGAGAAGGTTTCAGGGTCAAGGAAAAACAGCCCAGGTTTTCTGTGGTCCAGCTGGCTTCAGCATGCCCCAAATCTGATTCCCAACTTCCACCAGGACTGTCCCCCAATTCTAATCCCATGGGATTCCTCAGACAGATAGGGAATCATCATTTAGAGAAGGAAATACTTGGCGCTTGCTCAGACCTCTGCCCCAACCCCGTCCCATCTCCAGTGAGAGTTGACTTCCTGTAATGCCTCAGGGCTCACGCTTCAGCCTGCTTCTCAACTAGGATTCCTGCCTGGCTGACTCAAGAGGCTTCCCTTCCTATTGATGGTATGGATTATTTCTTTTTTTCTGATTTCGACATTTTGACTCTCTTTTCTGCTTGAAATACTTGTAAACAGTATGCTTTTTGTTTTAAGACATATATTTTATTATTATTATTCAGGTATGGCAAGGTCAACAGATCAGAAGGCAACTGACATTAAAAAGATATTTTGAGGCTTCCCTGGTGGTCCAGTGGGTAAAAAGTCTGCCTTGCAGTGCAGGGGACATCAATTCCATCCCTGGCCTGGGAAGATCCCATATGCCACGGAGCTGCTGGACCAATTACAAGTCAGTGCTCTAGAGCGCATGTCCCCAGAGCCAGTGCCCTGCAAGGAGAGAGGCCACTGCAATGGGAAGCCCACACAGGCCAAAGAGTAAAGATGGGTGAAAATAAATAAATAAGAAATCAATAAAAGAGGACAAAAATAATAAAAAAAGATCGTTTGTTACAGATCCCAGAAGCGGGGGGCACTCGACGCCAAGAGGAGGCCACACGAGAAAGCCCCCAGAGGTGAGGGGGCAGAACAGGTGGCAGAAACACGAGCAGATGCCTTTACTATGGTTTCCGTTGGAGAAAGAGTGAGGCAGGGTGAGTGGGTTCAGGGCTGGCTAGTTGGAACACTTTTAGCTGGCTGGCTCTTGGCGTCAATGCTGGTTCCTCGTTGTCTGGTACCTGGCTCTGGAGTGATTAGGGCAGGTGGTTAGTAACCCAGAGTGTGAGAGCCCCTGAAGGAGGTGGTTGCAGCACAGTTGGCTTGGTTGGTCTGCATAGGAAGGGCTCACTCACAGGTTAGTTTACATCACAGGTTACTTCTTTACTATCTCTAAGGACTGGTGACCTCTGGAAGAGACTGTCCCTCCAAGGGAAGGGAGTCCCCAGGTTGCAAAAGCATCAAAAACACAGAGAATGGAAAAAAGCAATTAATGCACCTTGTGAGGCATCCTTGGAGTGGGTCAGGCCTCCTGCTGCTGTCAGATGAGTCAGGCTGTACAAGGCTCTCACCGGTGGTTGTTGGATCTTGGCCTGACTTGCTTTATCATGTTGCACATCCCTGTAATCTCGACTCCTTGACCTACATGTCTCCAGTCTCAAACACCCAGGGGTCCACTCTTCCTCCTCTGCTGAGTAGTCCAGAACCACGCAGGTTCCGCTGTGTTCTACAGTTCCTGTCAGTCAAGGGCAAGTGCCTCCTCTCTTCTCAACTTTTATACATTTTCCCCCCCAGCCTGCCACTCTACAATCACTACCCAGACAGTGCACTTTCTAAGTCCTCCACCACCTGCCTGCATCCATTCCCAGAGAATCTTCCACTCTGCATGTGTTCCACCCACTGTTCAGACTGCTTTTCACTGGCCTGCACCATGCCTCAAGTAACAGATCTGTCCCCGGACGCCACAGAGCACTGGCCACCCTTCTTGTGCTGGTGCAGGAGGATGAGAGCGGTTGCCCACCGGCTCTTCACCTCAGGCCTGACATGGCAAAATTCCGGCTCTGTACCCATCTCACAAATGTGACTTTCCTGCTGGTCTATTGCTGGAGAGAATGAAGCCAGAGTGCAGGCAGGCATTGCTGCAAATTCATGATCGCTCATCTCAGCTGGATCCTCAATGTAGCTTGACAGCTTTTCTCTTCGTTCTAGAATAATTTTTATGATTCATTCATTCATTTGTGCGTGTAATGTCATTGGATTTGTACATTAGATCACTCTGAAACCTAATAGTTTGAAGGTGGGCATATAGAAATTGGTGATACCTATTGCAATTTGGAACTCTATACGTGGGTCATACTCCTACTTGAAGTCTGTCGGACTTCCTTGCAGCCTATAGAATCAAGGCTAACCTGTTTATTAGTGCGCACACAGAGCCGGCCCCTCCCTGCTGCCCTTAGTTCCTTGCCCTCCTATCTTCCTACTTTCTGGCCTATGAACTCTCAGCTGGTTTCCTTAACTCACCTATGCTGTTCACACTTCTGGATCTTCACTTTCACTGTTGTTGCTGCCCGAGTGCTAATCTCACTTTCTTCCATGAGCAAACTCTTCTTTTTTTAAGTTTTATTAATTGACTTCTTCATGGCTGTGCTGTGTTTTCACTGCTGTGTGGACTTTTCTCTCATTGCAGAGAACAGAGGCTACTTTTTGTTGCAGTGCACGGGCTTCTCATTCTGGTGGCTTTTCTCGTTGCAGAGCACAGATTCTGGGGTGTACAGGCTTCTGTAGCTATGGCGTGTGGTCTCAGTAGTTGTGGTTCCTGGGCTCCAGAGCACGGGTTCAGTAGTTTTGGTGGATGGGCTTAGTTGCTCCATAGCATGCGGGATCTTCTTGTCTCAGGGCCCAAAGCTGTGTCTCTTGTGTTGGCAGGTAGATTCTTTATCACTGAGTCACCAGGGAAGTCTGCCAAGTGTAAATTCTTACTCATACTGAAAGACTCAGGTCAAATGTCAATTCCTTCTGGTAGCCAGACCACTTTAGGGGTCGGGTGCCCCTCCACCAGGCTCCCATGGCACCCTAAGTATGTCTCTCTCACAGCACTTACTGATATTGTCCACTCCCCCCACCAGTCCATTGGTTCCCAGAAGACAAGGGCTGTGTCTTGTTCATCTGCTGGTCTATTGCTGGAGAATGAAGCCAGAGTGCAGGCAGGCATTGCTGCAAATTCATGATCGCTCATCTCAGCTGGATCCTCAATGTAGCTTGACAGCTTTTCTCTTCGTTCTAGAATAATTTTTATGATTCATTCATTCATTTGTGCGTGTAATGTCATTGGATTTGTACATTAGAAAGATCACTCTGAAACCTAATAGTTTGAAGGTGGGCATATAGAAATTGGTGATACCTATTGCAATTTGGAACTCTATACGTGGGTCATACTCCTACTTGAAGTCTGTCGGACTTCCTTGCAGCCTATAGAATCAAGGCTAACCTGTTTATTAGTGCGCACACAGAGCCGGCCCCTCCCTGCTGCCCTTAGTTCCTTGCCCTCCTATCTTCCTACTTTCTGGCCTATGAACTCTCAGCTGGTTTCCTTAACTCACCTATGCTGTTCACACTTCTGGATCTTCACTTTCACTGTTGTTGCTGCCCGAGTGCTAATCTCACTTTCTTCCATGAGCAAACTCTTCTTTTTTTAAGTTTTATTAATTGACTTCTTCATGGCTGTGCTGTGTTTTCACTGCTGTGTGGACTTTTCTCTCATTGCAGAGAACAGAGGCTACTTTTTGTTGCAGTGCACGGGCTTCTCATTCTGGTGGCTTTTCTCGTTGCAGAGCACAGATTCTGGGGTGTACAGGCTTCTGTAGCTATGGCGTGTGGTCTCAGTAGTTGTGGTTCCTGGGCTCCAGAGCACGGGTTCAGTAGTTTTGGTGGATGGGCTTAGTTGCTCCATAGCATGCGGGATCTTCTTGTCTCAGGGCCCAAAGCTGTGTCTCTTGTGTTGGCAGGTAGATTCTTTATCACTGAGTCACCAGGGAAGTCTGCCAAGTGTAAATTCTTACTCATACTGAAAGACTCAGGTCAAATGTCAATTCCTTCTGGTAGCCAGACCACTTTAGGGGTCGGGTGCCCCTCCACCAGGCTCCCATGGCACCCTAAGTATGTCTCTCTCACAGCACTTACTGATATTGTCCACTCCCCCCACCAGTCCATTGGTTCCCAGAAGACAAGGGCTGTGTCTTGTTCATCTGCATGCCTCTGGGCCTGGCACACAGAAGGGAATTGATCTGATCTGAACTGACCTACGATCACTAGGCTTTTCTAGTCATCTGTCTCTGGAAGTGACAATATCTCACCATTTCTCTTTCATGCCCTTAAGAGCAGCAGCCTCCGCTCCAAGAGGGGCAAGCACATTTCATTCCCACAGGCACTGCATGGGGTTTCCTGCACCGGCCACAGAGTGGATGTCTTACAGAGGTATTAGACACGCCACTCATTGGCTTCTTGGCCCACGCTCATCATCCCAGCTCCTAAAGTACCATCTGAGAGGTAGCCATCATCCGGCACTGAGATTCATGTCTCTCTCTCCATTGTGGTGCCACCCCCTGCTCCCAAATATGAAGGACTATTCTATTAGGGTGACTAATTTCCAAGGATACTATTTGTTCCTGATGTAAAATTGGTCCCCTGGCCAACAGTAGCCCAAACATGCTCACTAGGTGTGAACCCACAAGTCGGTGTGGCTTAGTTTTATAAGTAGGAACTCTTTCATAGGCTGTTGTGCATTCGCTAAGCTGACTCTTTGCAATCCTATGGACTTCAGTGTGTCAGGCTTCCCTGTCCTTCACCGTCTCCTGGAGTTTGCTCAAACTCATGTCCATTGAGTCCATGATGCCATTCAACCATCTCATCCTCTGACTCCCCTTCTCCTCCTGCCTTCAGTCTTTCCCAGAATCAGGGTCTTTTCCAGTGAATTGTCTCTTCACATCAGGTGGCCAAAGTTCTGGAGCTTCAGCTTCAGCACCTGTTCTTCCAATGAGTACTAAGGGTTGATTTCCTTTAGGATTGACTAATTTGATCTCCTTGATGTCCAAGGGATTCTCAAGAGTCTTCTTCAGCACCACAGTTCAAAAGCATTAATTCTTTGACACTCAGCCTTCTTTATGGTCCATCTCTCACATCTATACATGACTACTGGAAAAAACCATAGCTGACATCTCTCCTTTTTAGGAAGTTGATTCAAACACGATTTTTTTTTTTTGGTGGCCAATTAACTGACTTCTATTGGCCATTTATTTATTTATTTTCATCCATCTTTGTTCTTTGGCCTGTGTGGGCCTCCCGTTGCAGTGGACTCTGTTGTTGCAGAGCACTGGCTCTGGGCGCATGCACTCCAGAGCTCCAGCTCAGTAGTTGGACACGTCAGTCCAGCCGCTCCGCGGCACATGGGATCTTCCCAGGCCAGGGATTGAACCGGCACCCCTTGCACTGTAAGACGGTGTCCTTACCCAAGGGACCACCAGGGAAGCCCCAAACATGATTTTCGAGATTCAGAGAGGCTTACCTCCTTTTGGAGATCCTTGACTGATGAGTACTTGTCCCACCAAATGGTCCAGGGAGAGTTTCTGATCTGATGGAATTGTTTGTAGAACCTGGGCCACCAGTTAGTGAGAAAAGTGGGAGGGAGAAGTCTTCTCTCTGTGGACCTTTGAGTCTCAGGATTTTTTGCCGTAGAAGCCCTTGACACAGGAGCTTCTTTCTCCTTTTTCGCTAAGCTGACTCTTTGCAATCCTACTAGGTGTGAACCCACAAGTCGGTGTGGCTTAGTTTTATAAGTAGGAACTCTTTCATAGGCTGTTGTGCATTCGCTAAGCTGACTCTTTGCAATCCTATGGACTTCAGTGTGTCAGGCTTCCCTGTCCTTCACCGTCTCCTGGAGTTTGCTCAAACTCATGTCCATTGAGTCCATGATGCCATTCAACCATCTCATCCTCTGACTCCCCTTCTCCTCCTGCCTTCAGTCTTTCCCAGAATCAGGGTCTTTTCCAGTGAATTGTCTCTTCACATCAGGTGGCCAAAGTTCTGGAGCTTCAGCTTCAGCACCTGTTCTTCCAATGAGTACTAAGGGTTGATTTCCTTTAGGATTGACTAATTTGATCTCCTTGATGTCCAAGGGATTCTCAAGAGTCTTCTTCAGCACCACAGTTCAAAAGCATTAATTCTTTGACACTCAGCCTTCTTTATGGTCCATCTCTCACATCTATACATGACTACTGGAAAAAACCATAGCTGACATCTCTCCTTTTTAGGAAGTTGATTCAAACACGATTTTTTTTTTTTGGTGGCCAATTAACTGACTTCTATTGGCCATTTATTTATTTATTTTCATCCATCTTTGTTCTTTGGCCTGTGTGGGCCTCCCGTTGCAGTGGACTCTGTTGTTGCAGAGCACTGGCTCTGGGCGCATGCACTCCAGAGCTCCAGCTCAGTAGTTGGACACGTCAGTCCAGCCGCTCCGCGGCACATGGGATCTTCCCAGGCCAGGGATTGAACCGGCACCCCTTGCACTGTAAGACGGTGTCCTTACCCAAGGGACCACCAGGGAAGCCCCAAACATGATTTTCGAGATTCAGAGAGGCTTACCTCCTTTTGGAGATCCTTGACTGATGAGTACTTGTCCCACCAAATGGTCCAGGGAGAGTTTCTGATCTGATGGAATTGTTTGTAGAACCTGGGCCACCAGTTAGTGAGAAAAGTGGGAGGGAGAAGTCTTCTCTCTGTGGACCTTTGAGTCTCAGGATGGCTGGTGTTTTTTTGTGCCCAGATAGAAGGGAGGCCATTCTTGACACAGGAGCTTGCGTGTTTTAGCATTAAGCACCTTTAATATAGTTCTGCTAGTCTAGAGGAAAGAAATGAATTTCCAAGAATAATCAAATTTGCATTAAAACAGGACAGCACTGCAAGGCCCAAGGCTTGCAGGGTGGGGCTGAGTGCCTGGACTGCCCCAGAACAGAGGGAAAATGAGGAACAGCCACCAAGAGTGGTGTGGGCAAGAGTAAAGAGCTGGGCATTTGGGGTCTGGAGACTGGGGAGCCAGACCCAGCCTTAATGCTAAGTACTCAGTAGGCCCAGGACAGGTCAGTTAATATGGCCTTGCCTCACTTTCCTTGCTGTTTGGTGGGAACATTAACGTGTAGTCATACTTCCTACCTGAGACCCTGCCTGAGTTTACTCAATCACCATATGTTAGGCCATTTGTCAATACGGGGTGCTCACGTCCAGCTGTGGTGGTGAACTTTATGTGTCAACTTGACTAGGCTACAGGGTCTTCCCTGGCAGTCCAGTGGTTAGGACTCAGGACTTTCACTGTCATGGCCTGGGTTCAATCCTGGCTGGGAAACTAAGATCCCTTCTGAGCAGTATGTCTCCGTACTCCCACTCCTCCAACAAATAAATAAAAAATAAAATAAAGAAACCCACAAAAAACTTGGCTAGAGTATGATGCCAAATTTTTCGGTCAAACACTAATCTAGATGCTACTATGAAGGTATCTATGAAGGTAAATGACATTTATAATCTATTGACCTTAAAGGAATTACCCTTCATAATGTGGATGGGCCTCACCCAATTCGTTGATGGCTTTAAGAGCAAAAGATTTTCTGAAGAACCAATTCTGCTTCAAGATTGAAACACAGAAATCCTGCTTGAGTTCCAGCCCCGTGGCCTGATCTAGTGAGTTCATACCTTCTGCTGGTGTGAACCAATCCCTTAAAATCAGTGTCTATCTCTCTCTGTCTTTGTTTTCTTGGGAACCCTGACTACTGCATTGGCCAGCTGTGGTCCCAGTCCCCAATCCCATCTGTACCATTTACTAACCTGTGACCTTGGACACATCTCTTAACCTCCCTGATTCTCAATTTCTTGACCTATGAAAGAGATCTAAAAAGTACGTATTCTAAACAAATGTATTTCAGGGACTTCCCTGGCACCCTCGTGGTTACAGTGAAGTTATTGTTATACGTTTTTACAGTTTCCTTGTTTACAGGTATACATAATCCCCCAACAGTCATAGGTATATCCCTGATTCCTCTCTCCTGAGCCCTCCCTCCCTTTCCCCCCTTCCCACCCCCTTCAGGTTGATGCTTAGTCCCCATGTAGGTTCCTTTAGTCTTATAGCTTAATCGCAGTGGCAATCTCTATTACATATGATAGTGTGGGTTTCCTTGTTGCTCTTTCTGTACTTCTCGTCCAATCTTCCCTCCCTGCAATGGGATTTTCTGTTTCTCTCACTGATCTGAAGGAGTACTTTATTGTGAATACAAATCCTTTCATCAGTTATGTATTTTGTGAATATGTGGCTTGCCTTTTTATTTTCTTAAGGTATCTTGTAGTGAACAGAACTTCTTAACTTTTATGTAGTCAACATATATCAGTGCTTTCTTAAAACAGTTAGTACTTCCCTGGTGGCTCAGATGGTAGAGTCTGCCTTCAATGCAGAAGACCTGTGTTTGATCCCTGGGTCAGGAAGATCCCCTGGAGAAGGGAACAGCTACCCACTCCAGTATTCTTGCCTGGAGAATCCCATGGACAGAGGAGCCTCAGGCTACAGTCCACGGGGCTGCAAAGAGTCGGACACGACTGAGTGACTGACACACACACACACACATTTAAAAAATATTTTAAAGAGCTTCCTACTCCAAAGTCATGGAGATATCTTACCATTTTTTAAAAAATCTTCTGAAAGCATTATAGTTTTGCCTTTTACCTTAGGGACTTGGATATACCCAGAATTGA
Source organism: Tragulus kanchil (assembly GCA_022376925.1). Classification (NCBI taxonomy): domain Eukaryota; kingdom Metazoa; phylum Chordata; class Mammalia; order Artiodactyla; family Tragulidae; genus Tragulus; species Tragulus kanchil. Next base: position 64,299,508 of record JAIOJX010000006.1, on the reverse strand, counting down.
GCTCTGTTTAAAAGCCTGTATGACTACCTAATTGTTCCAGTAGCTAATTGTCACTGAAAAACTGTCTTTTGCCTGCCTTATCATGTATCAAGTGCTCATATAATACCAAGTTCTTTTTCTGGACTTCATTGAAGAGGTCTGTTGATCCATGGACCAATCCATACCGCTAGTACTATATAGTTTCATAACAAATCTTGATATTTTGTAGTAGGAGTCCTCTATGGTTTTCCTTCTGATTCTTCTTGTTCTTGTTCTTCTTTTCCTCCTCCTTCTTCTCCCTCTTCTTCTTGTAGTACACCTTGGCTGTTATCTTTAATGTGTCTCAATAAGTTTGGTAATTTTCTTTGTTAAAATCTTACACAGCCCTCTGGGTCTCGGTCCTCCATCTGCGCCCGCCGGAGCCTCTTCGTGTCCACCGACCAGGGTCCATGAATTCAACACTCCGAGCCAGTCCGGACGGCCCCAACCCCAGCTTTCTTTTTTTTTTTTTTTTTTTTTAAATTTTTATTTATTTATCTTTTTGGGGGGTAGGGTGGGGAGGGAGGGGGATGGGTGGGCCACTTCTATTGGTCTTTCATTTCTCTATTTTCATCCATCTTCGTTCTTTGGCTCCTGTGGGCCTCCCATCGCGGTGGCCTCTGTTGTCGCAGAGCACCGGCTCTGGGTGCATGCGCGCCAGAGCTCCGGCTCGGTGATTGGACACATCGGTCCAGCCGCTCCGTGGCACTTGGGATCTTCCCAGGCCAGGGATCGAACCGGCACCCCTTGCACTGCAAGACGGTGTCCTTACCCAATGGACCACCAGGGGAAGCCCGACCCCAGCTTTCTACCCTGTGAAAACACTAAGAATAATGTCCCTGAATCAGGTTTTACTAGAGCCAATCACCTGTCACTCCTGGAACAGGGATCGTACCCAGATCACCCTTAGCTCCAGTAATCATGAAGTCCACATCTATAAGAAGAACAGGACGCAGTGGGTGAAATCTCACAGACTCAAGGAGAACAACCAACTCATCACAGGTATAGACTGGGCTCCCCAGAATGAACGCACCGTCACTTGCAGGGCCAATTGCAATGCCTATGTCTGGAGTCAGAAAGATGGTGTCTGGAAGCCAACCCCAGTGATCCTGAGAATTTACTGTGTGGCCACGTTCATCAGGTGGTCCTCGCTAGAGAACAAATTTGCTGTAGGCAGTGGAGCGCGACTCATCTCTGTTTGCTATACTGAGGCTGAAAATGACTGGTGGGTGAGCAAGCACATTAAAAAGCCCATCCGCCCCACGGTCCTCAGCTTGGATTGCTATCCCAACAACGTCTTGCTGGCAGCAGGATCCTGTGACTTCAAATGCAGAGTGTTTTCTGCCTACATTAAAGAAGCGAACGAGAAGCCAGCCAGCACGCCCTGGGGCAGCAAGATGTCTTTTGGTCAGCTGATGTCAGACTTCTGAGGCAGCGGCACGGGCGGCTGGGTGCACAGGGTCAGCTTCTCCGCCGGCGACAGCCGCCTGGCCTGGGTCAGCCACGACAGCACCGTGTCCGCGGCCGACGCCTAGAAGAGCGTGCAGGTCTCGACTCTGAAGACGGAGTTTCTGCTGCTCCTGAGTGTGCCGTTCGTCTCGGAGAATTGCGTCGTGGCTGCTGGCCAGGACTGCTGCCCCATGCGCTTCAACTACGACGACCGTGGCTGCTTGACCTTCGTCTCCACGCTGGACATCCCCAAACAGAGCATCCAGCGCAACATGTCGGCCAAGGCGCGCTTCCGCAACATGGACAAGCGGGCCACGACCGAGGATGGCAACACGGCCCTGGAGACATTTATGTTTTAAATTTGTACAGAGTTTTGCTGTTTACAGACATGTATGTACCCAGATCAGTCATATACATATCCCTGGCCCCCTCCCAGTGCCTCCCATCCCACCCCTCCAGGCCGTCTCACAGCGCCCTTGCAGGATCCCCTATTCCCGCAGCGCAATGACAATAGCTATCTTTTTTCACATATGATAGTATAGGTTTCCAGGTTGCTCCCACTATGCCTCTCTCCCACTGTTCATTCTCCACAATGTCCATATGTCTGTTCTCTATGTCCGTTTCTCCATCGCTTCACTGAGTGTGTTATCATTACCATCTTACTAGATTCCATATATATGTGTTAGTATACTGTACTTGTCTTTCTCTTTTTGACTTACTTCACTTTTTATAATAGGTTCTAGATCCATCTACCTCATTAGAACTGATTCTTCTGCTTTTCTTTTTACAGCTGAGAAGTACTCCATTGTATATACCAGAGTTTATTTTTATCGATTCATTCGTCCATGGACATCTAGGTTGCTTCCATGTTCTGACTGTTGTATAGAGTGCTACAATGAACATGGAGTACAGGTGCCTCTTTCAGTTTTGATTTCATCCAGGTATAAGCCTAAGAGTGGGATTGCTGGGTCGTATGGTGCTTCTATTTTTAGTTTTTTAAGGAATCTCCTTACTGTCTTCCATAGAGGCTGTATCAATTTACATTCCCACCAGTAATGCAAGAGGGTTCCCTTTTCTCCGTATCCTCTCCAGCATTTATTGTCTGTAGATTTGTTGATGATGGACATTCTGACTGGTGTGAGGTGGTATCTCGCTGCAGGGTTGATTTGCATTTCTCTAATAATAAGTGAGGTTGAGCATTGTTTCATGTGCTTTTTGGCCATCCATATGTCCTCTTACATGTTTTAAAAAAAAAAAAAAACCTTCCACGACTCTTATTTATTCCCAGGTACTTCATATATTTTTTTAATTTTTCTTTTCCCCCATCATGCCTCTTTTATTTATATTTATTTTTCATCCATCTTTTTATTCTTTGGCATGTGTGGGCCTCCCATTGCAGTGGCCTCTCTTGCTGCAGAGCACCAGCTCTGGGCACATGAGTTCCAGAATGCTGGCTTATAATGGGATACACCAGCCCAGCCGCTCCACAGTACATGGGATCTTCCCAGGCCAGGGATCGAACTGGTGCCCCCTGCACTGCAAGGCGGACTCTTTACCCACTGGACCAGCAAGGAAGCCCTGCTTCATATTTTTGTTGTGATTCTAAAAGGTAGAATCTGCCTGCCATGTGTATGTGTGTGTTAGTAGCTCAGTTGTGTCCAGCTCTTTGTGACCTCATGGATTGTAGCTCACCAGCCTCCTCTGTCACTGGAATTTCCTAGGCAAGAATGCTGAAGTAGGTTTCTGTCTGTCATAGATACAGATAATTTTTCTATGTAGCTTTTATTTTTTTGTAGAATTCTTTGCCTGAAGTAATTTCCATCTACCTCATTAGAACTGATTCTTCTGCTTTTCTTTTTACAGCTGAGAAGTACTCCATTGTATATACCAGAGTTTATTTTTATCGATTCATTCGTCCATGGACATCTAGGTTGCTTCCATGTTCTGACTGTTGTATAGAGTGCTACAATGAACATGGAGTACAGGTGCCTCTTTCAGTTTTGATTTCATCCAGGTATAAGCCTAAGAGTGGGATTGCTGGGTCGTATGGTGCTTCTATTTTTAGTTTTTTAAGGAATCTCCTTACTGTCTTCCATAGAGGCTGTATCAATTTACATTCCCACCAGTAATGCAAGAGGGTTCCCTTTTCTCCGTATCCTCTCCAGCATTTATTGTCTGTAGATTTGTTGATGATGGACATTCTGACTGGTGTGAGGTGGTATCTCGCTGCAGGGTTGATTTGCATTTCTCTAATAATAAGTGAGGTTGAGCATTGTTTCATGTGCTTTTTGGCCATCCATATGTCCTCTTACATGTTTTAAAAAAAAAAAAAACCTTCCACGACTCTTATTTATTCCCAGGTACTTCATATATTTTTTTAATTTTTCTTTTCCCCCATCATGCCTCTTTTATTTATGTTTATTTTTCATCCATCTTTTTTATTCTTTGGCATGTGTGGGCCTCCCAATGCAGTGGCCTCCCTTGCTGCAGAGCACCAGCTCTGGGCACATGTGCTCCAGAGTGCTGGCTTGTAATTGGACACACTGCTCCAGCAGATCCACAGCACGTGGGATCTTCCTAGGCCAGGGATTGAACCTGTGCCCCTTGCACTGCAAGGCAGACTCTTTACCCACTGGACCAGCAAGGAAGCCCTGCTTCATATTTTTGTTGTGATTCTAAAAGGTAGAATCTGCCTGCCATGTGTATGTGTGTGTTAGTAGCTCAGTTGTGTCCAGCTCTTTGTGACCTCATGGATTGTAGCTCACCAGCCTCCTCTGTCACTGGAATTTCCTAGGCAAGAATGCTGAAGTAGGTTTCTGTCTGTCATAGATACAGATAATTTTTCTATGTAGCTTTTATTATTTTTTGAAAATGAAGAATGTCTTTAGGACTTTGCTGGTGGTCCAGTGATTAAAATTTTGCCTTCCAATGCAAGGGGCATGTGTTCAGTCCTTGGTCGAGGAAGATCTCACATGACATGAGGCAGCTAAGTCCATGTGTCACAATTATTAAGCCTGTGTTCCTTAGAACCTGTGTTCCACAACGAGAGAAGCCACAGCAATGAGAAGCCCGCACACAGTAACAAAGAGTACCTCCTGGTTACTGCGTCTAGAGAAAGTCCTCAAGCATAGATCCAGTGCAATCAAAGTCAATAAATTAATTTAATAAAATGAATTTAAAAAAAATCTTTGATAAGATGTTCACAGCATTGACTTTACCTTTCCCTCATTTATCTGGCTCAGTGATAGCTCATCAGTGAGAAAAGGATGCATTTTTCCTTTATGGAAAGTATCCTTCTATGGATTCAGAACAGTGATAACAAAAATTTAATCAGCACTTTGGAATGTGTTTCCTACCTTATTATCCTATTTAATCCTTGTAACCATCCCAAAGGTAAATATTTTAATTTTCATTTCACTAAATAGGATACAAGCTCAGAAACATAAAAAGACTTGCTCAGGATTCTTCTGGTGATCCAGAAGTTAAGAATCTGCCCTAAAATGCGAGGGATTCGGGTTTGACCCTTGATCAGGGAACTAAGATCCTCCCTCAATGCTGTAGAACAGTTAAGCCCAAATGTCACAACTACTGAGCCCACGTGCACAACTGAAAAAGAGACTTACTCAAGTTCTCTTGGCTTTCTTTAGTTCAAGTTCAGGACTGTTGACTTCAGTTGGTTCTTCCTCCTCTGCCCAGAGTTACCTTGCCTGTTAGCATCTTTGAAAATGTGGGGTTTTATTGTATCTGGCTGGAGTAAAATTTGGGGAGCCAGAGATGAGAATAGGCTCAGAAACCAAAACCAGTTTACATGGATGGACTAGACTTTTCATTTTCTGTTTAATAGTGGATACTGAGTTCTCTTTTATGAGGAACCATTACTCAGTCATCAGGTCGTAGTTCTTATTAAATTTGACTTCATATACACTTTCAATTTATAAATTAAACTGAATCCTAATAAACAATTACAGTTTTTCTTATTAAGTTGGAAGAGACTTGAAGGTATCTATTTGTATTTCTGATGACTTTTATAGAGTTTTAGGGAATAAATATTGCTGGATAAATTAACTTTTCCTCATGATTTTATAATTTATTAATAGAACCTTTACTCTGAAAGCTAAATGTGTAATACTCACATAAAGGGGTCCATATGTCACAATTATTAAGCCTGTGTTCCTTAGAACCTGTGTTCCACAACGAGAGAAGCCACAGCAATGAGAAGCCCGCACACAGTAACAAAGAGTACCTCCTGGTTACTGCGTCTAGAGAAAGTCCTCAAGCATAGATCCAGTGCAATCAAAGTCAATAAATTAATTTAATAAAATGAATTTTAAAAAAATCTTTGATAAGATGTTCACAGCATTGACTTTACCTTTCCCTCATTTATCTGGCTCAGTGATAGCTCATCAGTGAGAAAAGGATGCATTTTTCCTTTATGGAAAGTATCCTTCTATGGATTCAGAACAGTGATAACAAAAATTTAATCAGCACTTTGGAATGTGTTTCCTACCTTATTATCCTATTTAATCCTTGTAACCATCCCAAAGGTAAATATTTTAATTTTCATTTCACTAAATAGGATACAAGCTCAGAAACATAAAAAGACTTGCTCAGGATTCTTCTGGTGATCCAGAAGTTAAGAATCTGCCCTAAAATGCGAGGGATTCGGGTTTGACCCTTGATCAGGGAACTAAGATCCTCCCTCAATGCTGTAGAACAGTTAAGCCCAAATGTCACAACTACTGAGCCCACGTGCACAACTGAAAAAGAGACTTACTCAAGTTCTCTTGGCTTTCTTTAGTTCAAGTTCAGGACTGTTGACTTCAGTTGGTTCTTCCTCCTCTGCCCAGAGTTACCTTGCCTGTTAGCATCTTTGAAAATGTGGGGTTTTATTGTATCTGGCTGGAGTAAAATTTGGGGAGCCAGAGATGAGAATAGGCTCAGAAACCAAAACCAGTTTACATGGATGGACTAGACTTTTCATTTTCTGTTTAATAGTGGATACTGAGTTCTCTTTTATGAGGAACCATTACTCAGTCATCAGGTCGTAGTTCTTATTAAATTTGACTTCATATACACTTTCAATTTATAAATTAAACTGAATCCTAATAAACAATTACAGTTTTTCTTATTAAGTTGGAAGAGACTTGAAGGTATCTATTTGTATTTCTGATGACTTTTATAGAGTTTTAGGGAATAAATATTGCTGGATAAATTAACTTTTTCCTCATGATTTTATAATTTATTAATAGAACCTTTTACTCTGAAAGCTAAATGTGTAATACCTCGAAAGCCCACGAGGGGGCGTTCCAAGATTGTCTAGTGTGATACTTGCTGAAAAAGTTCTGGACGTGGAGACAAGGACATGAATTTTGATTTAAAAGGAGAACGCAAAGGGAGAAGAGAAAACACCTTTGGTCTTTGCATCCTTTGCATTCACAGTTAAGCTGTAGTCCGAGTATTGGCCACTTCTATTGATCTTTCATTTATTTATCTTTGTTCTTTGTCCTGTGTGGACCTCCCATCGCAGCAACCTCTCTTGCCACAGAGCGCCGGGTTTGTGCGCATGCGCTCCAGAGCTCTGGCTTGGTAGTTGGACTCATCGGTCCAGCCGCTCCACGGCATGTGGGATCTTTCCAGGCCAGGGATCGAACCGGTGCCCCTTGCACTGCAAGGTGGTGTCCCTACCCACTGGACCACCAGGGAAGCCCTCTGCTCTGGTTTTACTTAGGCATTTATGACTCCCCCATATTGATGCATTTCCTAGCTCCTCCAAGTCAGGGCTCTCTGAGGGTTTTTTTTGTACTCAGTGAAGCAGGTCTAGCACACTGTAGGAACCTGACAAACTCTTTTTTTTTTTTTTAATTTTATTGGATGGTTAGTCTGCTCTTTTTCTTTTTTGGGATGGGGTGGGGGCAGGTTGGGGAGGGAGGGGGACGGGCGGGCCACTTCTATTGGTCTTTCATTTATCTATTTTCATCCATCTTTGTTCTTTGGCCTGTGTGGGCCTCCCATCGCAGTGGCCTCTCTCGCCGCAGAGCGCCGGCTCTGGGCGCATGCGCTCCAGAGCTCTGGCTCGATTGGACATATCGGTCCAGCAGCTCTGCGGCACGTGGGATCCTCCCAGGCCATGGATCGAACTGGCACCCCTTGCACTGCAAGGTGGTGTCCTTACCCACTGGACCACCAGGGAAGCCCATTGACAAACTCTTGATCTCAGATGGCTAGCTCTGGCTGCAAGTCTGAACCCTGATAACTGTTCCCGGAATTAGGCTGGGCCTGCTCGGTTCCCTTTCTGGGCAGATTGTACCTGCTGCCCACGCGTCTTGGCTGACCGTTTTGGCTGGCTCCACTGGGCCACCTTGCTGCCCAGCAATCCCTCCATGGGTTCTGATGGACAGTTAGCCCCACATCCTGCAATAACTGTTTCAAACTTTCAGTTCTGTCCTCAGTCCTTCCTCCTGTTCCTTGTCACCCCTCCCTTTCAGGAGATAACCCCTCTCCCCCAATTCACAGACAAAAGACATCTTGTGAGGACTCACTCTGCTTCCTAACTCTGTACCTTTGAGTTTGCCCAGATTCCCATCTATCTCCTCTGCCCTCCTCTTATGATGCTCTTAACAGAACAGATGTCTTTCATGCCCACTTTTATTCTTTCATTTGTTTGTGTACCCTTTCTTCAGAACTTTTAAACATTATTACTATGTGCTAGGCTCTGAGAATGCAGTAGTGAGTAAAACCGACAAGGCCCACCCAGTTGGAGAGACAGCTGTTAAGTGACTAACCGACCCTCTCTTTGAGGTGGGGTCAATGTTTTCATGCTGCACTGAGACTTGAGATGTGCTAAGAAATCATGGCTTTCTAGTTCCTGTTACTGATATATCTTCCTCACCAGCTACTTGTGGTAGCTCAAATTTAGACCAAGGAGTCAGACCAAACTCACCTGGTCAGGCAATGCTGTCCAATAGAGTCGTCTTTACCTGCTGGGGCAAGCCCTGTATGGTGCTGTTTCAGTCGTGACCAACTGTTGTGACCCCAGGGACTGTAGCCTGCCAGCCTCCTCTGCCCATGGAAGTCTCCAGGCAGGAATACTGGAGTGGGTGGCCACGCCCTTCTCTAGGGATCTTCCCAATCCAGGAGTTGAACCTGTGTTTCTTATATCTCTGGCATTAACAGGCAGGTTCTTTATCACTAGAGCCCCCCGGAAAGCCTGGAGACAGGCCCCACTTGGCCCTAAAGGAAAGACTTTGCTGGACATGGTGGCAGGAAGACCCACCAAGAGGCTGGTGACCCTCGGGCTTCTCACGTGACACTGTCGTTGTGTTTGTGGTTCAGCTTCTCCCATAGGCTGTGTAGCTGGGGGGTGGACACGTGATGCCTTGATCCAGATTAGCCCCACATAACTGTTCCCGGAATTAGGCTGGGCCTGCTCGGTTCCCTTTCTGGGCAGATTGTACCTGCTGCCCACGCGTCTTGGCTGACCGTTTTGGCTGGCTCCACTGGGCCACCTTGCTGCCCAGCAATCCCTCCATGGGTTCTGATGGACAGTTAGCCCCACATCCTGCAATAACTGTTTCAAACTTTCAGTTCTGTCCTCAGTCCTTCCTCCTGTTCCTTGTCACCCCTCCCTTTCAGGAGATAACCCCTCTCCCCCAATTCACAGACAAAAGACATCTTGTGAGGACTCACTCTGCTTCCTAACTCTGTACCTTTGAGTTTGCCCAGATTCCCATCTATCTCCTCTGCCCTCCTCTTATGATGCTCTTAACAGAACAGATGTCTTTCATGCCCACTTTTATTCTTTCATTTGTTTGTGTACCCTTTCTTCAGAACTTTTAAACATTATTACTATGTGCTAGGCTCTGAGAATGCAGTAGTGAGTAAAACCGACAAGGCCCACCCAGTTGGAGAGACAGCTGTTAAGTGACTAACCGACCCTCTCTTTGAGGTGGGGTCAATGTTTTCATGCTGCACTGAGACTTGAGATGTGCTAAGAAATCATGGCTTTCTAGTTCCTGTTACTGATATATCTTCCTCACCAGCTACTTGTGGTAGCTCAAATTTAGACCAAGGAGTCAGACCAAACTCACCTGGTCAGGCAATGCTGTCCAATAGAGTCGTCTTTACCTGCTGGGGCAAGCCCTGTATGGTGCTGTTTCAGTCGTGACCAACTGTTGTGACCCCAGGGACTGTAGCCTGCCAGCCTCCTCTGCCCATGGAAGTCTCCAGGCAGGAATACTGGAGTGGGTGGCCACGCCCTTCTCTAGGGATCTTCCCAATCCAGGAGTTGAACCTGTGTTTCTTATATCTCTGGCATTAACAGGCAGGTTCTTTATCACTAGAGCCCCCCGGAAAGCCTGGAGACAGGCCCCACTTGGCCCTAAAGGAAAGACTTTGCTGGACATGGTGGCAGGAAGACCCACCAAGAGGCTGGTGACCCTCGGGCTTCTCACGTGACACTGTCGTTGTGTTTGTGGTTCAGCTTCTCCCATAGGCTGTGTAGGGGCGCAGAGCGGGGACGGGGCTGGGGGCAGAGTGGACACGTGATACCTATGGATTCTGGGAGCAACACAGGCAGGGCCCAGTGGGTTTTCGAGCCAGGACTGTGCCCCAGTTATTAAGTCCCAGGTGTTTTAACGTAAGGTTAAATGTTAAAGGGAGCCTTGCCCTGGTGGTCCAGTGGTGGGACTCCATGCTCCGAAATGCAGGGAGCCTGGGTCTGATTCCCACAGCTATAATTAAGAGTTTGTATGCTACAACTAAAGATCTTGCACTCTGCAATTTTAAAAAAAGTCTCACATGCCACAGCTAAAGATCCCACATGCCACAACAAAGATTGAAGATCCCACAAGGGAAAACTGCACAGTCAAATAAATACATACGGACACACACACACACACACACACACACACATATATGTATATACATATATATTTTAAGGCTACATGAGTCAGTGACTGAGGGAACTCATGGGTGAGGAGGTTGTGAGCAGATAGTGGGAAGGCAAGGTCTCGCTGAAGGGCTTCAGCTGTGGGATCAGAATCTGCTTCATAGTTCCCTAGTAATGATAGATGACGGTGGATGGATTACCATGAACGGTGGCGAATTCTTGATCTCCAACGGAGAAGAATTCACAGTGGGATCAGAAAGACTTGGCTTTGGTCACTCAGAACTTCATGAAATAAAAGTTTATTAAGAAAAAAGGCTAGAGAGAGAGCTTCCAGCACAGACACTGGAAGGGAGAAGAATTAGCAGTTCAGGCAAGACAATTGTATTGTCAGTCGTGACCAACTGTTGTGACCCCAGGGACTGTAGCCTGCCAGCCTCCTCTGCCCATGGAAGTCTCCAGGCAGGAATACTGGAGTGGTGGCCACGCCCTTCTCTAGGGATCTTCCCAATCCAGGAGTTGAACCTGTGTTTCTTATATCTCTGGCATTAACAGGCAGGTTCTTTATCACTAGAGCCCCCCGGAAAGCCTGGAGACAGGCCCCACTTGGCCCTAAAGGAAAGACTTTGCTGGACATGGTGGCAGGAAGACCCACCAAGAGGCTGGTGACCCTCGGGCTTCTCACGTGACACTGTCGTTGTGTTTGTGGTTCAGCTTCTCCCATAGGCTGTGTAGGGGCGCAGAGCGGGGACGGGGCTGGGGGCAGAGTGGACACGTGATACCTATGGATTCTGGGAGCAACACAGGCAGGGCCCAGTGGGTTTTCGAGCCAGGACTGTGCCCCAGTTATTAAGTCCCAGGTGTTTTAACGTAAGGTTAAATGTTAAAGGGAGCCTTGCCCTGGTGGTCCAGTGGTGGGACTCCATGCTCCAAATGCAGGGAGCCTGGGTCTGATTCCCACAGCTATAATTAAGAGTTTGTATGCTACAACTAAAGATCTTGCACTCTGCAATTTTAAAAAAAGTCTCACATGCCACAGCTAAAGATCCCACATGCCACAACAAAGATTGAAGATCCCACAAGGGAAAACTGCACAGTCAAATAAATACATACGGACACACACACACACACACACACACACATATATGTATATACATATATATTTTAAGGCTACATGAGTCAGTGACTGAGGGAACTCATGGGTGAGGAGGTTGTGAGCAGATAGTGGGAAGGCAAGGTCTCGCTGAAGGGCTTCAGCTGTGGGATCAGAATCTGCTTCATAGTTCCCTAGTAATGATAGATGACGGTGGATGGATTACCATGAACGGTGGCGAATTCTTGATCTCCAACGGAGAAGAATTCACAGTGGGATCAGAAAGACTTGGCTTTGGTCACTCAGAACTTCATGAAATAAAAGTTTATTAAGAAAAAAGGCTAGAGAGAGAGAGCTTCCAGCACAGACACTGGAAGGGGGATAGAAGGGAACCCCCTTAGCCAGTTCAGGCAAGACAATTTGTATTTTCCAGTTGGTTATTAAAACAATAGATCAAAAGACTATTTTAAGGTTGTAAAGGCCCTGTAGGCCTGCACCCACAGCATTAGCATAACATTCAGCTAGAGGATAGTCTCCAGACTTCAGGGCTAGGTGAGACAGTCTAATGCAAAGGCTTTGCTAGGCCCACAACATTAACATAAGACAATAAACTTAGTTTCAGTTTCAGCATTGATTCTTATCATAACAAACATTTCAGGCTAGAAAATGTTTGCCTTTCTTTTTCCTTTTTTTCCTCCCCCTCTCCTTCTTGGGACCCACTGACCTTCTTATCAGATCTTCCTATTAAACCCCTTTCAGTAATCTGTCATTCACGTATGCACCTCCACCATTAGCTACTTCTTCTGCCTCAACATCCCATCCTATGTGAAAAGGAAAGTGGAGTCTGGAAGAAGAACTACTCTCAGCTCTTATGTTCTTTCTGTCAGATTCAAATAACATTTCCTGAGTGCTTTTGAGATGCCAGAGACCACACCTGCTTTACCTCCTGCTATAGGCTGAGTGTATGTGTCCCTTCCCAATTCATGTGCTAAGTCCTGAGATCGAGGGTGATGGTGTTAGGAGGCGGGTGGGGAGGTCTTGAGGGTAGAGCCCTCATAAGTAGGATTAGGGACCTTATAGAGAGACCCCAAAGAGTTCTCTCGTCCCTTCCACTGTGTGAGGATACAGAGAGAAGGAGGCGATGACTCGGTGGTAAAGAACCTGCCTGCAATGCAGAGATGTAGGAAATGCAGGTTCAACCCTTGGGTTGGGAAGATGCCCTGGAGAAGAAAATAGTAACCCACTCCAATATTTCTGCTTGGAAAACCCCATGGAAAAAGGATCCAGGTGGGCTACAGTCCCCTAGGATCCTAAAGAATCAGACACAACTTAGTGACGGAGCACACACATGAACCAGGAAGGAGGCTCTCACCAGGTAGAATCTGCTGATACCTTGATCTTGGGCTTAACCAGTTTCCAGAATTGTGAGAAATAAATGTCGTTGTTCACGTCTATGGGACTTCTGTTATAGCACCCCAAGTGCACTAAAATGTATGTTAAAAATTTTGTGATGACTCTGTGAAGGTGGCCTCATTGTCTTTATTTTGCAGATGAGGAAACTGAGGTTCAGAGGGGTTGCCCTAGTCACATGGCTGGAAAGTGGTGTCCGGTTTCTGGCTCTGAGGTCAGTGCTCCTTCCTTTGTATTACATTGCCTTTATAGCCAGGGTATGCCGAGTTGTCATGTATTGAAAGGAAGCCCCCAGAATGTGGGCCCAAGATGAAGTAAAAATACCCCAGTGAGAGACAAGGCAATAAAACCTGACACATAGTGATGAATGGGGCCCCGCCAGCCTCTTCCTTGAACACCTCTGAACATGCCACACCAGTCGTAGGAGGCAGGAGGCAGTCCTCAAGTCTGGACAGTGTGGCGTATAAGGCATTTAGAGCTGGGTGTGACCCCAGAGAGAGAGCATGGGAGTGAAGAAGAAGAAATGGGCAGTTGTGGGAAGGCATCAAACCATAGCCTGCTGACTCCACTGTTTTACCCACTGCTGGCCCCATTCACGCCCCTCCATGACTCAAAACATCCTCTCAGCTGAGAGCTCTTATTATACCCAAGCTCCTAGGCCTAAGAATTTCATGGAACTGTAAAAATTCAAAAAATTAGGCAACGTAAGGGCAACAATGTCTTATTTGCTAAGAATCAAAACCCAGCAAAAACAATAAACTCTAACATTCACTCTTTCCAGCATGGAATTAAAAATTCTCTCGTCCCTTCCACTGTGTGAGGATACAGGGAGAAGGAGGCGATGACTCGGTGGTAAAGAACCTGCCTGCAATGCAGAGATGTAGGAAATGCAGGTTCAACCCTTGGGTTGGGAAGATGCCCTGGAGAAGAAAATAGTAACCCACTCCAATATTTCTGCTTGGAAAACCCCATGGAAAAAGGATCCAGGTGGGCTACAGTCCCCTAGGATCCTAAAGAATCAGACACAACTTAGTGACGGAGCACACACATGAACCAGGAAGGAGGCTCTCACCAGGTAGAATCTGCTGATACCTTGATCTTGGGCTTAACCAGTTTCCAGAATTGTGAGAAATAAATGTCGTTGTTCACGTCTATGGGACTTCTGTTATAGCACCCCAAGTGCACTAAAATGTATGTTAAAAATTTTGTGATGACTCTGTGAAGGTGGCCTCATTGTCTTTATTTTGCAGATGAGGAAACTGAGGTTCAGAGGGGTTGCCCTAGTCACATGGCTGGAAAGTGGTGTCCGGTTTCTGGCTCTGAGGTCAGTGCTCCTTCCTTTGTATTACATTGCCTTTATAGCCAGGGTATGCCGAGTTGTCATGTATTGAAAGGAAGCCCCCAGAATGTGGGCCCAAGATGAAGTAAAAATACCCCAGTGAGAGACAAGGCAATAAAACCTGACACATAGTGATGAATGGGGCCGCGCCAGCCTCTTCCTTGAACACCTCTGAACATGCCACACCAGTCGTAGGAGGCAGGAGGCAGTCCTCAAGTCTGGACAGTGTGGCGTATAAGGCATTTAGAGCTGGGTGTGACCCCAGAGAGAGAGCATGGGAGTGAAGAAGAAGAAATGGGCAGTTGTGGGAAGGCATCAAACCATAGCCTGCTGACTCCACTGTTTTACCCACTGCTGGCCCCATTCACGCCCCTCCATGACTCAAAACATCCTCTCAGCTGAGAGCTCTTATTATACCCAAGCTCCTAGGCCTAAGAATTTCATGGAACTGTAAAAATTCAAAAAATTAGGCAACGTAAGGGCAACAATGTCTTATTTGCTAAGAATCAAAACCCAGCAAAAACAATAAACTCTAACATTCACTCTTTCCAGCATGGAATTAAAAAATTGGGGGGCTTCCCTGGTAGCTCAGTGGTAAAAGAGTCTGCCTGCCAATGCAGAGGACACAGGTTCAATCCCTGATCCAGAAAGGTCTCACACATGCTGTAGAGCAACTAAGCCCGTGAGCCACAACTAGTAAGCCTGTGCCCTAGAGCTTCAGAGCCAAGATTATTGAGCCCATGTGCCACAACTACTGAAGACCGTGTGCCCTAGAGCCCAAGATTCCACACCAAGAAAAGTCACCGCAACAAGACACCTGCTCACCTCAACTAAAGAGTAGCCCCCATGTCCTGCAACTAGAGAAGAGCCTATGGCAGCAGTGAAAACCCAGAATGGCCAAAATAAATAAATAAATAAAGGAGAAAACTTTTAAAAAAAGATAAATACATTCTAATCTTTTTTTTTTTTTTAAATTGACACCAAGGTGGGAAGTATTAATAACAAAATAACCTTATACATTGAATGCATTTGGCTGAATGGACATTAATACAGTGTCCTGTTCTCTCATTTCGTTGTGAATTAACAGAGACGCCTGTAGATGAATATTTCAGAGTCTCTGCATTAGATAACTCCCCAGAGAAAGACTGCTGAGTCCAACTCTTAACTGCTCATTCAGTCCATTCATTTGTTTGATGAATGATGCGATTAAACGTGGATATGAGACACTTAGCCTAAAAAGGATCTTTCCAAAGTGTGCACTGTTAAAGGCAAGTCCTCTTTGGGGTAACACCTGAAATCCTCATGGAAAGTGGTGGAGACAAGTATCATATCTCTCAGATGATAAACACCATCTTAGTCTTCTCCCAGATCCGGGTCTAGAGTAGGAAAATTCCAGAACAGAGTTAAGGAAATGCATGCTCAACCAAAAGTGATAATGTGATTGAAGCTTATTTAATGAGGACCAAAACCCAGGGCATGGACTTTCTGACTGAAGGAGGCAGGTTGAACACACTCATTTATATCTACTCCCTCTTGAAACCTCCTAAAATTAACACTGGTAAGAGGACTTAAATAAAAGCACACATGCTTAAGGATGAATAGAGTAGGAAAGAGACGATAGAAACAAAGCTGTGGAAGATGGAAAAGAACCGCTACAAGTTTAGAAAGGAGGCACACTCCAGATGCTCTCCTCCAGCCACAAAGTCAGGAGATAGTTCATTCCTTCTCTGAAGAGATCAGAGAAGGGCGTCCACCCAACAGTGGTGTTGAAACAACTAGAACACGATGTCAGGAGTATGTGTGCATATGTTGACTATGGGAGGGACTAGTTGAAATTGGGAAGGATTGTGAACATTCTGGTGCTATTACTTCTTCTTTTTTTTTTTTTTCTCTGTAAATGGGTCACCTCAAGGCTGTGTGTCAGTATAAAGAGTCCTTGGTTCTTTTTCTGTTTTATACTCTTGCATTTTCCCAGTTTTCTATTACCATTTATGTTTCATTCCAGAGTCTCTTGACTTTATGGCTCTAAAGTGCTCTATCTGGAGTATTACAAAGCCACACATACTCAGAGTCATTGGTGAATGAGCCTGTTAAAATAGCTTACCATCTCAGACCTCCTTAGACCCAGATGCTCAGTGTAGCAATACTGACCCTACTAATAATAACTTCCAGAACTCCCTGCAGTTAAGATTCTGCATGTGACCTAGACGTGCCTTCTGAGACTCGGATGACAGAATGTAGGTGGTGGATGAGGCCTATTGGTGGCAGCCCTGGTGAGAGACTGGTTTTTCCTGGATGCTGTGGTGGAGCACCTGCTCTGGTCCCTGCTCCACAGATGTCAAGTGCTGGCAGCAACTGCTGTGGGGTTTCTACAAGAATAGTCTCCTGGTGGACTTGTGTGTGTCTTTTGAATGACTTGTCCTGAATTGGTAGCAGTCAGGCTTAGTTCTGTGTCTCCCAGAAATAACACTGTAAAGTCATTCTGTAACACATCCCTTTCTTCTCAAGCTAGCTAAAGTAGAGGAAATCTGAGAACTGTCTCTCTTTCTCTTACCCCTCCTTATGTTCTTGAATCCCCTGCTCTGGGCAAAGCCATCTGCCATGCTGTGAGCTACCCTATGGAGTGACCTATGTGGCAAGGAACTGAGGTCTCCAGCCAATAGCCAAGCCAGTGAGGAACAGATATTTGTCAACAACCAGAAGAATATGCTTGAAAGCAGAATCTTCAACCCCTGTCAACACCCTGGAAGTGATAGTAGCCCAGGCTTTCAGTTTTTTTTTTTTAATATTGAATTATTTTTATTATTATTATCTTTTTTAAAAAACCTTTATTTTACTTTTAACTTTTACAGAGTTTTGTTGTTTACAGATATGTATGTTCCCAGATTAGTCATATGTATATCCCTCCCTTCCCACCCCTCCCAACCATCACATAGCACCCCTGAAGGATCCCCTTTTCTCACAGAGCAATGACAATAGCTATTTTCTTCACTTATGATAGTACAGGCCTTCATGCTACTTCCTTTACGCCTCCCACCCTCTGTTCCTTACCTACAATGTCCATATGTCCACTGTCCAGGCTTTCAGTTTAAGGAGCATTTTGTGAGAGGCCTTAAGCTGCTTTCAGATTCCTGACAGTCTGAGACTCTGTGAGATAATAACTGCTAATTGTTTAATGAGCTAAGATTTGGAGCAATTTGTTCTCAAGCAGTAGATAATGAATACAGATTTTAGTTCCTGGAAATGGGGAGGTAATCATAACATAACCCTAAAATGTGGGTGTGCTTTTGGAAGCAGGCTATGGGTTTCGAAGAGAATGTTAGGGAAAGCATTCGCTGCACATGACTTGTAGAATTGGGAGCTTAAAATAAGGAAAATCTTATAGGAAACTTGAAGATGGAAAGATCGTCATTATGTAGTGATAAAAATCATTAGCAACACTGTTGCTGGCAGTAAGGTGGAAACTAGAAAAAATACTTAATGAAGTGGGTGATCTACTTAATAAGATTTTTAAGGAAAGAGTAGAAGGTGCCTCCTGATTTCTCCTGGCTGCTTATTGTGAATTTTGAGAAGAGAGGGAAACATCAGTGAGGCATTATTATGCAAAAAGAAGCTGGGATGTGAAGGTTTGGAGGATTCTCAACCTCTCACCAGATGGCATAGGGTGCTTACATAAGAAATGGCTTCTAAGTAGAGACCAGACCCACCACACTGCCAGGAAAACCTGAAGATGAAGCCAAGGGTGTGATTATAAGGTTTTGGTTAGGGCTGTAGAAATATCAAAGGTGGTGCCTCACAGGACCTTTTCACCGAGCCAAAGACCCCCTAGAAAGACTAAGGGTGCCTTACAGATCCTCTCAACCAACCAATGGGAAGCTTAAGAGTATGATTGCTCAATGGGTTCCATAGAAGTCCAAAGAAGAGAAGCACTCATCTCAAAGAGATTGTGAATGTGACTTTTTATGCTAATGGCATAAACCCCATTCCTGATACCAAATTTGGACTCTGTGTGTGTGTGTGTGTGTGTGTGTGTGTGTGTGTGTGTGTGTAAATGGATCTGTTATATGAATGTGATCTTATGTAATTGTGGGAGCTAGTTAAGAGCATCCTTCTCTGTAAGGATGCTCAGGAAGGATCCTTTTCATTCAAAACTGATAGTTGGGTTTCCCTGGTGGTCCAGTGGGTAAGAGTCTGCCTTGCAGTGCAAGGGGGCATTGGTTCGATCCTTAAGCTGCTTTCAGATTCTTAGATTTCCTGGAGCTAAGATTTGGAGCAATTTGTTCTCAAGCAGTAGATAATGAATACAGATTTTAGTTCCTGGAAATGGGAGGTAATCATAACATAACCCTAAAATGTGGGTGTGCTTTTGGAAGCAGGCTATGGGTTTCGAAGAGAATGTTAGGGAAAGCATTCGCTGCACATGACTTGTAGAATTGGGAGCTTAAAATAAGGAAAATCTTATAGGAAACTTGAAGATGGAAAGATCGTCATTATGTAGTGATAAAAATCATTAGCAACACTGTTGCTGGCAGTAAGGTGGAAACTAGAAAAAATACTTAATGAAGTGGGTGATCTACTTAATAAGATTTTTAAGGAAAGAGTAGAAGGTGCCTCCTGATTTCTCCTGGCTGCTTATTGTGAATTTTGAGAAGAGAGGGAAACATCAGTGAGGCATTATTATGCAAAAAGAAGCTGGGATGTGAAGGTTTGGAGGATTCTCAACCTCTCACCAGATGGCATAGGGTGCTTACATAAGAAATGGCTTCTAAGTAGAGACCAGACCCACCACACTGCCAGGAAAACCTGAAGATGAAGCCAAGGGTGTGATTATAAGGTTTTGGTTAGGGCTGTAGAAATATCAAAGGTGGTGCCTCACAGGACCTTTTCACCGAGCCAAAGACCCCCTAGAAAGACTAAGGGTGCCTTACAGATCCTCTCAACCAACCAATGGGAAGCTTAAGAGTATGATTGCTCAATGGGTTCCATAGAAGTCCAAAGAAGAGAAGCACTCATCTCAAAGAGATTGTGAATGTGACTTTTTATGCTAATGGCATAAACCCCATTCCTGATACCAAATTTGGACTCTGTGTGTGTGTGTGTGTGTGTGTGTGTGTGTGTGTGTGTGTAAATGGATCTGTTATATGAATGTGATCTTATGTAATTGTGGGAGCTAGTTAAGAGCATCCTTCTCTGTAAGGATGCTCAGGAAGGATCCTTTTCATTCAAAACTGATAGTTGGGTTTCCCTGGTGGTCCAGTGGGTAAGAGTCTGCCTTGCAGTGCAAGGGGGCATTGGTTCGATCCCTGGCCAGAGAAAATCCCACATGCCCCAGAGCGGCTGGACCAGTGTGTCCAATTACCAGCCAGTGCCTTGGAGTGAATGCACTCAGAGCTGGTGCTCTGTGGTGAGAGAGGCTGCTGCAATGGGAGACCCACACAGGCCAAAAAACAACAAAGATAGATGAAAATAAATATAAATAAAAAAGAGGCATGATGGGGAAAGATAAAAAAACCCTGATGCTTGAAGTCTTGAGGCAAACCGTCAGGATAGAGAGATGGATTTATAGAGAGGGAGAATAAAGAGTAAGAACAGGGCTTCCTTGGTGGTTCAGATGGTAAGGAATCTCCCTGCAATATGGCAGACCCATGTTTGATCCCTGGCTTGGGAAGATATCCTGGAGAATGAACTGGCTATCCACTCCAGTATTCTTGCCTGGAGAATCCCATGGACAGCAAAGCCTGGTGGGCTACAGTCCAGGGGCTCGCAAAGAGTTGGACATAACTGAGTGACTGGTGCACACACACGCATGTACAAAGAACAAGAACAGAGACTTCCCTGGTGGTCCAGTGGTTAAGACTCTGTGTTCCCAATTCAGTGGGGCCTGGGTTCAATCCCTGGTCAGGGAACTAGATCCCACATGCTCAACTATGACCCAGCGTGACCAAATAAATAAATATTAAAAAAAAAAAAAGAACAAGAACAAGTTGGCACTCAGGGAAGCTGGACCCACAAGGGTGGGCGGCAGCCCAGGAGTGCCTGTTGCCTTTGATCTTGAGGGAATGGGTGTCCTGCTGAAGCTGGGGCTTTTCTTTATGGCCCTAAAACTGCACCCAGCCTGTGAGTCAGAGAATCCTAAGGGAGTCCCAGGGTTGGTGGAGCAGTTGTAACTGTGGCCTCAGGCTGAGGAGGTGACCCAGCAGATAACTGACAACAAGTGGGGCTGCGCAATGGCTGCTTCCCCACTTCTGCCCTTCTCATCTTACATCAGAGCCTCCCTTGTGGCCCATAACTCTGGGAAATGTAGTTCAGCTCAGCCAAGTTGACACTTGACGAAGAAACCATATGGACATCTTATTTTGAAGAATTTCAAACCGGTTTTTAAAATACAGTACAATGAATACCCACGTGCCCTTCATCTAGATGCGTTCATGGCTTTGCTCTAGTCAGCTCTCAGTATTTATACGTTGCTGCAATATTGGACTGTACATTGTAGGTATCATGACCCCCTCTAAGTGCATCAGCCTCTGTCTCCAGAGAACAAAGACATTTGCCTACATAACTTACATAGCTACATTTGAGAAATTTCATAGGGGTACAGTAATATTTTATAACACAGACTCTCATGTTAAGTTGCTTCAGTTGTGTGTAACTCTGTATGGCACTCTGGACTGTAGCCTGCAAGATTCTCTGTCCATCCTGTTCTCCAGGCAAGAATACTGGAGTGGGATAACGTAGAATACATATTCAAAATTTCCCACTAGTTCAATCAGGATCTTTATACCTGTATTGTGGATCAGTTTTAATGATCTAAAATGGAATACTTTCCCTGCACAAGACACTGTTTAAGTGATTAATTCAATACACATTCCCTGACCACCAATATATATGAGACCTTTTTCCACTGAAGAGAACACAACTGGTAAGAATCCCTGCTTTCATTTTGCTTATATTTTAGAGCTATCCAGGAAGTATCAAATGCTTTGTAGGACTAAAGTCATAGAGAGCTATGAAGAAGAAGGGATGGGGGAGGGAGTGGGGATAAGAAGGTGGAGAGAGATGAACCTGACTAAGGTGGGTGGGCCTGTCCACACAGAGGAAGCTACTGTTTTCAGTAGGTTACTGGGGATGCCTTGATGTGAAGATGAACTTAGTAATGGACCCACAAGGGTGGGCGGCAGCCCAGGAGTGCCTGTTGCCTTGATCTTGAGGGAATGGGTGTCCTGCTGAAGCTGGGGCTTTTCTTTATGGCCCTAAAACTGCACCCAGCCTGTGAGTCAGAGAATCCTAAGGAGTCCCAGGGTTGGTGGAGCAGTTGTAACTGTGGCCTCAGGCTGAGGAGGTGACCCAGCAGATAACTGACAACAAGTGGGGCTGCGCAATGGCTGCTTCCCCACTTCTGCCCTTCTCATCTTACATCAGAGCCTCCCTTGTGGCCCATAACTCTGGGAAATGTAGTTCAGCTCAGCCAAGTTGACACTTGACGAAGAAACCATATGGACATCTTATTTTGAAGAATTTCAAACCGGTTTTTAAAATACAGTACAATGAATACCCACGTGCCCTTCATCTAGATGCGTTCATGGCTTTGCTCTAGTCAGCTCTCAGTATTTATACGTTGCTGCAATATTGGACTGTACATTGTAGGTATCATGACCCCCTCTAAGTGCATCAGCCTCTGTCTCCAGAGAACAAAGACATTTGCCTACATAACTTACATAGCTACATTTGAGAAATTTCATAGGGGTACAGTAATATTTTATAACACAGACTCTCATGTTAAGTTGCTTCAGTTGTGTGTAACTCTGTATGGCACTCTGGACTGTAGCCTGCAAGATTCTCTGTCCATCCTGTTCTCCAGGCAAGAATACTGGAGTGGGATAACGTAGAATACATATTCAAAATTTCCCACTAGTTCAATCAGGATCTTTATACCTGTATTGTGGATCAGTTTTAATGATCTAAAATGGAATACTTTCCCTGCACAAGACACTGTTTAAGTGATTAATTCAATACACATTCCCTGACCACCAATATATATGAGACCTTTTTCCACTGAAGAGAACACAACTGGTAAGAATCCCTGCTTTCATTTTGCTTATATTTTAGAGCTATCCAGGAAGTATCAAATGCTTTGTAGGACTAAAGTCATAGAGAGCTATGAAGAAGAAGGGATGGGGGAGGGAGTGGGGATAAGAAGGTGGAGAGAGATGAACCTGACTAAGGTGGGTGGGCCTGTCCACACAGAGGAAGCTACTGTTTTCAGTAGGTTACTGGGGATGCCTTGATGTGAAGATGACTTTAAGTAAAGTCTTAGTAGAGGTGAGGGAAGTAGGGCTTGCATGAAAGAAGAATAGCCAGAAGACTGAGTGAGGGAGAAGGGTGGGAAGTGAGGGTGGAGAGGAGGTGGGGCTGCACCAAGTGGAGCTCCATAGCTCAGCCTACAGCTCCAGCTTTGCACTGCTGGTTAGATGGAGCTTCTGGGGGTTTCCAGCAGAGGAGCAAGGTGGTCTGACTTCTGTTTCAGCAGAATTCCTCTGGTTGCCCATTGAAAGTAGATCATAAGGGTGCGAGGACAAAAGCTGGGAGACCATTTAGGAGGGTACAGTCAAAACCCAGGAAAGAGGGCTTCCCTTGTGGCTCAGTGGATAAGAACCTGTCTGCCAGTGCAGGAGACACAGGTTCGATCCCTGAACCAGGAAGATCCCATATACCGCAGAGCAGCTAAACCCACACATCAACAAAGACCCAGCACAGCCAAAAATAAATAAATAAAAGTTAAAAAAAACAAACCCAGGAAAGAGACGGTGACTTGGCCGGGGTGGTGGCCCTCCCTTCCTCTCTGCCTTCTTTCCTTCCTTCTTCTGTTCCTCCTTCTTTCAAACATTTATGTGCACGGCACCATGCTAGTCCTTTCACAAGGACACAGTTTATATAGTTCTCTAAGAAAGACTATTTTTCTAATTAAAATATAATTGGTTTACAATATTGTGTTCATTTCAGGTGTTGTTGTTCAGTCATTTGGTCATGTCCGTTAATTTCAATAAACCCACTAGTTCACGGATCTTTATACCTGTATTGTGGATCAGTTTTAATGATCTAAAATGGAATACTTTCCCTGCACAAGACACTGTTTAAGTGATTAATTCAATACACATTCCCTGACCACCAATATATATGAGACCTTTTTCCACTGAAGAGAACACAACTGGTAAGAATCCCTGCTTTCATTTTGCTTATATTTTAGAGCTATCCAGGAAGTATCAAATGCTTTGTAGGACTAAAGTCATAGAGAGCTATGAAGAAGAAGGGATGGGGGAGGGAGTGGGGATAAGAAGGTGGAGAGAGATGAACCTGACTAAGGTGGGTGGGCCTGTCCACACAGAGGAAGCTACTGTTTTCAGTAGGTTACTGGGGATGCCTTGATGTGAAGATGACTTTAAGTAAAGTCTTAGTAGAGGTGAGGGAAGTAGGGCTTGCATGAAAGAAGAATAGCCAGAAGACTGAGTGAGGGAGAAGGGTGGGAAGTGAGGGTGGAGAGGAGGTGGGGCTGCACCAAGTGGAGCTCCATAGCTCAGCCTACAGCTCCAGCTTTGCACTGCTGGTTAGATGGAGCTTCTGGGGGTTTCCAGCAGAGGAGCAAGGTGGTCTGACTTCTGTTTCAGCAGAATTCCTCTGGTTGCCCATTGAAAGTAGATCATAAGGGTGCGAGGACAAAAGCTGGGAGACCATTTAGGAGGGTACAGTCAAAACCCAGGAAAGAGGGCTTCCCTTGTGGCTCAGTGGATAAGAACCTGTCTGCCAGTGCAGGAGACACAGGTTCGATCCCTGAACCAGGAAGATCCCATATACCGCAGAGCAGCTAAACCCACACATCAACAAAGACCCAGCACAGCCAAAAATAAATAAATAAAAGTTAAAAAAAAAACAAACCCAGGAAAGAGACGGTGACTTGGCCGGGGTGGTGGCCCTCCCTTCCTCTCTGCCTTCTTTCCTTCCTTCTTCTGTTCCTCCTTCTTTCAAACATTTATGTGCACGGCACCATGCTAGTCCTTTCACAAGGACACAGTTTATATAGTTCTCTAAGAAAGACTATTTTTCTAATTAAAATATAATTGGTTTACAATATTGTGTTCATTTCAGGTGTTGTTGTTCAGTCATTTAGTCATGTCCGACTTTTTGCTACCCCATGGACAGCAGCATGCCAGGCTTCCCTGTCCTTCACCATCTCCTGGAGTTTGCTCAAACTCATGTCCATTGAGTTGATGCTGCCATCCAACCATCTCACCCTCTGTTGTCCCCTTCTCCTCCTGTCTTTAATCTTTTCCAGCATCAGGGTCTTTTCCAATAAGCTGGGCCTTTGTATCAGGTGGCCAAAGTATTGGAGCTTCAACTTCAGATTTAGCACAGTCCTTCCAATGAATATTCAGGACTGGTTTCTTTTACGATTGACTGGTTTGATCTCCTTGCTGTTCAAGGGACTCGCAAGAGTCTTCTCCAGCACCACAGTCTGAAAGCATCAGTTTTTCAACACTCAGCTTTCTTTATGGCCCAGTAGTTCAGTTTTTTGCATATTATATTTCATGATATGTTCTCACAAGCTGTTGACTATAGTTCCCTGTGCTATAAATCTTTATAAACCTCTATCGTTAATCTTTTTTATGCATGGTAGTATGTATTCTATTAATCCTATGCTCCTCATTAATCCTATGCACCCCACTTTCTTCTTTGGTAGCCATAGGTTTGTTTTCAATGTTATTGAGTCTATTTCTGTTTTGTATATAGATTCATTTGTACTACGCTGTAGATTCCATACATAAGTGATATGCTTTTGAACAGATTGCCTCATAAGCCTCTCATTTCTCATTTTAACATCCTCCTTTGGCAATTCCATCCTCAGCTGAGGATCAGTGATGGCTAATGGCCTCAAGTCTCCATCCCTAGTTCAACTCTGACCTCTAGAGCCCTGGACTCGAAGTCCACTGAGTATCTGTACTTGGATGCTCTGAGAGTTAAAATGACCCAGAGAGCTCAGCATCTCTCCTCCCACACCTGGGCCTCCTTCTGAGCTTCCAATATGTAGACTCTTCCAAACATACAGCCTTGGTCGTGCTTTTACACAGCTCACTGCTCTCTAATGAAGACTTTTTGTAAAATTCCTTATTTTGGCTTCTACCACTTACCACCCCCCTCGCATGCATTGGGTATTATCTTAAAAGAACTCCTTGCAGGACTTCTTGGGTGCTGGTGGCTGACTCCATGCTCCCAATGCACAAGGCCCAGGTTTGATTCCTTGTCAGGGAACTAGATCCCATTTGCCACGACTAAAGATGCCACATACTTCAACTAAGACCTGGTGCAGCCAGAAAAAAATAAGAACGTCTTACATTCCTTGTACTCATGCTCTCCCACGCCTAGACCTCACTCCTCTGCCCTCTTGCTCACACTCATCATTTGGACTCTGATTCCCGCGTAGC
Source organism: Tragulus kanchil (assembly GCA_022376925.1). Lineage (NCBI taxonomy): Eukaryota > Metazoa > Chordata > Mammalia > Artiodactyla > Tragulidae > Tragulus > Tragulus kanchil. Next base: position 64,273,841 of record JAIOJX010000006.1, on the reverse strand, counting down.
TCAGTCAGTAAAGAATTTGCCTGCAGTGCAGGAGATCCAGGTGTGATTCCTGGTCAGGAAGATCTCCTGGAGAAGAAAATGGCAACCCACTCCAATATTCTTGCCTGGGAAATCCCATGGACAGAGTGAGCCTGGTGGGCCACAGTCCATGGCATCACATGGAATCAAGCAACTAAACCAACCTGAGTCTCCAAGACTAGGTCCGACATCTCTACTGTGTGCTCATATGGTGTGGGATGCAGAACCAAAGCCGAGAAGCAAAGGGGAGACCCTGGGAGAAGAGGAAGCCCTGGACCTAAGGAGGAGCTACTCTACAGAACATCTGCTGGTTCAGATCCACTGTGACACCCGATGCTGTGACTCTCTGAGAGGAGCATCCTGGTCAGGGCCCTGGACAGCTGAGTCACAGTGTAAGGTGTGTCTCAAACAGTTCAACAATCACTGGCCACCTTGAGCCTAAGGGACAATGCCCAAAGCATGATAATATCCGGCTTTTATGCTTTCCATAAAGAGGCCGCTTGTCTTTCTTAAGAGTGAACAATTCCATTGGCCCTTAGAAGTGGTACCACTCCATCCCTAGTTCAACTCTGACCTCTAGAGCCCTGGACTCGAAGTCCACTGAGTATCTGTACTTGGATGCTCTGAGAGTTAAAATGACCCAGAGAGCTCAGCATCTCTCCTCCCACACCTGGGCCTCCTTCTGAGCTTCCAATATGTAGACTCTTCCAAACATACAGCCTTGGTCGTGCTTTTACACAGCTCACTGCTCTCTAATGAAGACTTTTTGTAAAATTCCTTATTTTGGCTTCTACCACTTACCACCCCCCTCGCATGCATTGGGTATTATCTTAAAAGAACTCCTTGCAGGACTTCTTGGGTGCTGGTGGCTGACTCCATGCTCCCAATGCACAAGGCCCAGGTTTGATTCCTTGTCAGGGAACTAGATCCCATTTGCCACGACTAAAGATGCCACATACTTCAACTAAGACCTGGTGCAGCCAGAAAAAAATAAGAACGTCTTACATTCCTTGTACTCATGCTCTCCCACGCCTAGACCTCACTCCTCTGCCCTCTTGCTCACACTCATCATTTGGACTCTGATTCCCGCGTAGCTCAGTCAGTAAAGAATTTGCCTGCAGTGCAGGAGATCCAGGTGTGATTCCTGGTCAGGAAGATCTCCTGGAGAAGAAAATGGCAACCCACTCCAATATTCTTGCCTGGGAAATCCCATGGACAGAGTGAGCCTGGTGGGCCACAGTCCATGGCATCACATGGAATCAAGCAACTAAACCAACCTGAGTCTCCAAGACTAGGTCCGACATCTCTACTGTGTGCTCATATGGTGTGGGGATGCAGAACCAAAGCCGAGAAGCAAAGGGGAGACCCTGGGAGAAGAGGAAGCCCTGGACCTAAGGAGGAGCTACTCTACAGAACATCTGCTGGTTCAGATCCACTGTGACACCCGATGCTGTGACTCTCTGAGAGGAGCATCCTGGTCAGGGCCCTGGACAGCTGAGTCACAGTGTAAGGTGTGTCTCAAACAGTTCAACAATCACTGGCCACCTTGAGCCTAAGGGACAATGCCCAAAGCATGATAATATCCGGCTTTTATGCTTTCCATAAAGAGGCCGCTTGTCTTTCTTAAGAGTGAACAATTCCATTGGCCCTTAGAAGTGGTACCACAATAGCCTCTTTGATTCTCTCCCAGAGCCTGGTCTTTCACGGGGAAGAGCCAATGAGAACAGGATAGCCCAGGCCCTGACCTGGGGGCTGGAATTACATACTCTGCCACTGGTTTATGTGTGGCCCCAGATAATTGCTCCTCCTCCCTGGTAGTCCTTTATTCACCTGTAAAATGGGTATAATAGTTTTCACCTGCCTCAGAGGAATGCTGGGAGGTATAATTAATAGTGGTTAAACTACTTTGAGAGGCACAGATTAAAGGCCCTATGTAAGTACCCATAATGATTAATGGCACCTTTTCCTTCGAACACACTGGGAGATGGCCCTCCTAACTCGTTTAACTGCGTCTCAGTTCTCGATTCAGACAAGAGACATGACCCCCTCCAGGCTGACCTCACAAGAGACCTTTAATGCCTTGGGAATCTGCAGACCTCCTAAAAGTGATTTGAAGCTCTCTTCTCTGCCTTCTGGGGACATACCCTCAGAATGATTGGACTTGGAAAGTGGAAATTTTATGTATCATGAATATTCCACTTAATCTAAGACATTTCATTAAGTGTGGACAGAGGGGAGAAAAATCCTCATCGCTGTTATTTAATATGCTCTGATTAACTTAGCAGTGGTGCAAGGTTTTCCCAGACCACAGAGGAAACCCAGAGATCTGTGAGCCAGCTGAGGAACCATTTCCCAAGGAGGGAACAAGACTAGGTCCGACATCTCTACTGTGTGCTCATATGGTGTGGGGATGCAGAACCAAAGCCGAGAAGCAAAGGGGAGACCCTGGGAGAAGAGGAAGCCCTGGACCTAAGGAGGAGCTACTCTACAGAACATCTGCTGGTTCAGATCCACTGTGACACCCGATGCTGTGACTCTCTGAGAGGAGCATCCTGGTCAGGGCCCTGGACAGCTGAGTCACAGTGTAAGGTGTGTCTCAAACAGTTCAACAATCACTGGCCACCTTGAGCCTAAGGGACAATGCCCAAAGCATGATAATATCCGGCTTTTATGCTTTCCATAAAGAGGCCGCTTGTCTTTCTTAAGAGTGAACAATTCCATTGGCCCTTAGAAGTGGTACCACAATAGCCTCTTTGATTCTCTCCCAGAGCCTGGTCTTTCACGGGGAAGAGCCAATGAGAACAGGATAGCCCAGGCCCTGACCTGGGGGCTGGAATTACATACTCTGCCACTGGTTTATGTGTGGCCCCAGATAATTGCTCCTCCTCCCTGGTAGTCCTTTATTCACCTGTAAAATGGGTATAATAGTTTTCACCTGCCTCAGAGGAATGCTGGGAGGTATAATTAATAGTGGTTAAACTACTTTGAGAGGCACAGATTAAAGGCCCTATGTAAGTACCCATAATGATTAATGGCACCTTTTCCTTCGAACACACTGGGAGATGGCCCTCCTAACTCGTTTAACTGCGTCTCAGTTCTCGATTCAGACAAGAGACATGACCCCCTCCAGGCTGACCTCACAAGAGACCTTTAATGCCTTGGGAATCTGCAGACCTCCTAAAAGTGATTTGAAGCTCTCTTCTCTGCCTTCTGGGGACATACCCTCAGAATGATTGGACTTGGAAAGTGGAAATTTTATGTATCATGAATATTCCACTTAATCTAAGACATTTCATTAAGTGTGGACAGAGGGGAGAAAAATCCTCATCGCTGTTATTTAATATGCTCTGATTAACTTAGCAGTGGTGCAAGGTTTTCCCAGACCACAGAGGAAACCCAGAGATCTGTGAGCCAGCTGAGGAACCATTTCCCAAGGAGGGGAACAAAGCGACGTATGAGGGGGCAGGGCTGAGATCCTGTGGCGTCCTGGGGTGGCGGGGTGGCGCAGCCCTTGCTTCCAAGAAGGGGCCTGGTTGGTGGTTCCCACTAGACCCCTCCAGCCTCAACTCCAAGAGCACAATGTTCAGCACAGGCTGCAATGGAGAGTGCTGAGCCACTTGGTCTCCCTGGTCTCCCTGGCGAGCCTGTCATAGGGGTATGTGACGTTGGGCAGCCTCCGCCTGCCTCTAACCAGTTGCAGGGCCTCGGGCAAGTTACATGGGCTCTCTGTGCTCTTTGAGGACGACACAACGTCCCTCATAGGGTGGCAAGGTCACTAGGAGACAGAAGGCACTGAAACACCTTAGCACCTGCCACGTATTAGAGCTCAACCCAGTCTCCTTCCCTTCCCCTCAGAGGGTCTGAAGAGGGCTGAATCTCCTTTTATAAAGCAGTTGAACAAATGTCTGACCTCAAGGCCTGCTCTCAGGAGAGGCTGAGTCTGGTTGCTGCTTCACCTATACAAGGTCATGACTATGCATCATGAAGTGAGGCAGGTCCTACCTCCCAACCCAGTAACCTGGTTGGAAAGAGCATCCCTGGACTCAGGTGGGAAGGCCAGGGGCAGCTCCTGTCGTGGCCCGGAGAGCTTCTGAAATTTCAGAATCTTCCAACCAACTGCAGCTATGCTCATGACATTAACTGGAATGGAAGACAGGCGTGTGTGGGGGGTGAGAATTAGCCATGTGTTTTCAAATTATTAAAAAAGGTTTTGAGTACCTAAAAATTCTTTTTATCATTTAACAGACTCTTGATATTTAGAGTTTATTTATATGCATGTATTCAGAAATGAACTCTGGAGACTTCCTTGGTGGTTCGGTGGTTAAGACGCCACACCTTCACAATAGGGGGCATAGGTTTGAGCCCTGGTCAGGGGACTCAGATCTTACATGTCAAATTGTGTGGCCAAAAAAACATTAAAAAAAAAAGTATCTGTATCTGTGCCTATAAAGACACATCAAGATGGCATTAGCTATGTTTGTATCCCAGTGCATCAGCTGGGAGGTGATTCTTTTCAATCAGCTATGCCCGAAATATGGGCCTCTGTTCTGGATTTCACACAGACAAAATTGGGATGAGTTGGGAGATGATGCTCAGCTGGGAGAAGGAATGGCAGAGCTGAGAGCTGGAGGGAACAAAGGCTCAGGGAAGGCACGATCACTAGTTTCAAGCATCTGAGGATGAAGTGAAGGACAGATTAAACCCAGGGATCAAACTCTGAGGCTGCAGAGATAGCCTTCGACCCTCGGGAATGAAGATGTTTCTAGCATCTGGCTGTCCTACACAGAATGGACAGCCCTGGGGATGGAATCCCATCAGTGAATGTCTGAATGGATGACTGACAAAGAGAGTGACCAGAGGACCCAGGCAACAGGAAGGTGTGTTGACTTAAATCAGAAGGTCTCTTTCACATCTCCAAAACATATGCTTTGTGTTTCTAGAGTTTGTCTACATTAGCCATTCATGGATAGAACATATGGCCACTTTCCATGAACCAGACTGTTTGCTTAGTGGGAACAGTCCTTGGCGATTACTTCTGCTTTGTGTTAACTACTACTGTACCGTGCTTTACAGAAGCGAGAAGTAGGGTCAGTGCAAACTCTTTTTAGCCATGCATATTTCCCTTGTCCTCTTAGGTCAGTGTAGGTGGGAGCTGCTGAAATAGCTTGGCCAGATTACTTGGTTTAGTGATGCTGGCAACACACCTCTGAGGGCTTGCAGGCCCTTGGGTGGAACATTCTGGAAGCAAGTCACAGACAGTGGGGTTAGATGTGGACACTGGAGGAGCACCCAGTCCACCGTGAGTCCATGTTCAGAAATGGAACAGGTTTTAGCCATGTGAAAAAGTTTACCTAAAAATTCTTTATCATTGGATATTTAGAGTTTATTTATATGCATGTATTCAGAAATGAACTCTGGAGACTTCCTTGGTGGTTCGGTGGTTAAGACGCCACACCTTCACAATAGGGGGCATAGGTTTGAGCCCTGGTCAGGGGACTCAGATCTTACATGTCAAATTGTGTGGCCAAAAAAACATTAAAAAAAAAAGTATCTGTATCTGTGCCTATAAAGACACATCAAGATGGCATTAGCTATGTTTGTATCCCAGTGCATCAGCTGGGAGGTGATTCTTTTCAATCAGCTATGCCCGAAATATGGGCCTCTGTTCTGGATTTCACACAGACAAAATTGGGATGAGTTGGGAGATGATGCTCAGCTGGGAGAAGGAATGGCAGAGCTGAGAGCTGGAGGGAACAAAGGCTCAGGGAAGGCACGATCACTAGTTTCAAGCATCTGAGGATGAAGTGAAGGACAGATTAAACCCAGGGATCAAACTCTGAGGCTGCAGAGAGATAGCCTTCGACCCTCGGGAATGAAGATGTTTCTAGCATCTGGCTGTCCTACACAGAATGGACAGCCCTGGGGATGGAATCCCATCAGTGAATGTCTGAATGGATGACTGACAAAGAGAGTGACCAGAGGACCCAGGCAACAGGAAGGTGTGTTGACTTAAATCAGAAGGTCTCTTTCACATCTCCAAAACATATGCTTTGTGTTTCTAGAGTTTGTCTACATTAGCCATTCATGGATAGAACATATGGCCACTTTCCATGAACCAGACTGTTTGCTTAGTGGGAACAGTCCTTGGCGATTACTTCTGCTTTGTGTTAACTACTACTGTACCGTGCTTTACAGAAGCGAGAAGTAGGGTCAGTGCAAACTCTTTTTAGCCATGCATATTTCCCTTGTCCTCTTAGGTCAGTGTAGGTGGGAGCTGCTGAAATAGCTTGGCCAGATTACTTGGTTTAGTGATGCTGGCAACACACCTCTGAGGGCTTGCAGGCCCTTGGGTGGAACATTCTGGAAGCAAGTCACAGACAGTGGGGTTAGATGTGGACACTGGAGGAGACCCCAGTCCACTGTGAGTCCAATCAACCTTCAGGACTGGGGCATAAGCAGCTCGTAAGTTAAGACAAAGGTCCCACGTGGGCAGTGGGGTGGTTGGAGGTGTGACTATGGAGCCAGGTTCCCTGGGAAATGACATAATTTCTTTTCTTTTTATTTTTAAAAGATTTATTTATTTATTTATTTAGAGCGGGGGTCGGGTTGGGGAGGGAGGGGAGCGGGCGGGCCACTTCTATTGGTCTTTCATTTCTCTATCTTCATCCGTCTTTATTCCTTGGCTCCTGTGGGCCTCCCATCACGGTGGCGTCTGTCGTTGCAGAGCGCTGGCTCTGGGCACATGCGCTCCAGAGCTCCGGCTCGGTAATTGGACACATCGGTCCAGCTGCTCCGCGGCACGTGGGATCTTTCCAGGCCAGGGCTCGAACCGGCGCCCCTTGCACTGCAAGGCGGTGTCCTTACCCACTGGACCACCAGGGGAAGCCCTGACATAATTTCTTTGCTTTGCAATTACCTCATCTGTGAAATAGTGACAATAATAATAATACTTCATTTGTGGGATTGTTACAGGGATGAAAGAGTTGATAAGTGATGTTCCGAATGTCTTAGTGTAGGTTTTTTTCAAGTCATATTGTCTTCAGAAAGATAAATGCTATGAACTCAGAGTAAAACCTGTCCTTTTAAAAACTTAATATTTATTTATTTTTTTGGCTGTGCTGGATCTTAGTAGCAGTAAGTGGGATCTAACTCCCTGACCAGGGATCGAACCCAGGTCCCTGCATTGAGAGCCTGGAGTCTTAGCCACTGGACCACCAGAGAAGTCTCCAAAGCCATCATTTTAAATGAAACCAAACGCATGTCATTAAAGCGTTTTAGAAGAGTACCTGGTATGTAGCAAGTAGGATTCACATTTTGAAAAATTCTGATTTGCTGAGAAACCAACCTGGAAATCTCATAGGTGGAATCTCACAGGCATTCACCAGATGGCTTCAAAGTGTGTTAGGGAAAAAGAGAACACTGGGGTCCCAGGACCTGGTGTGCTACAGTACCTGTTGGACTTGTTCTGCTCTTAAGCCAGTGGTCCCTGAACTTGAGAATGTGTTGGAATCCCCTGAAAAGCTTTTTAAAAGCAGATTGCTGAGTCTCACCCTGGAGCACCTAAGAGCTTTTTTAGATGATAATAACATTTAAAATCAGCAGACTTTGAGTAAAACAGGTTACCCATCCACTGGAGGACAAGAGCTTTGAGGGCAGAGATTCTGAGCAATACAGCTTTTGAGTATCAATGGATTGTAAACAACACAAGGGCAAGGCTTGTTCACTAATGCAGTTCAGTGCTTAGCATAGACCCTGACGAGCTCTAAGAGTGCTCACCTCAGTCTGTTTCAAAGGGGAAATGGCAAAGGGTCAAATATATACATGCCATCAACTGACCAACTTGTGTGTGCCCACTGTAGTTCCTAGAGGGAAGGCTCTGATGGGTTATCATGCTTGGGCTGGATGTGGTTATGGTGATAATGGCTTCTTTTGGACAGTGTTTTGGTTGTATGTGTTACCATATTTTATCTCCTAGGGAAGCTGGAAAAATGCTATTGGGATTCAAGATGTCATACCAACAAGATGGGGTGATGCTACTTACAACATCATGAGGAATTAAACTCTTTTGACAGTTGTCCCCTTTTTCTGTCCATTAGACCTAAACAGGCTCTGCACCTGCCCCTTCCTCGGCTCAATATCCTGGAATCCAGAGGTTTATCTCTTATTACCTTCTTTCCTATGACCCCGGCAGTGAGGAGGAGGTCTTCTTGTTGGCTCATGGATATTATCTTACCAGGACATGCTGAGTTGAATAAAATGCTTTCAAATTAGTAATGTACTTTAAAGACTGATGCACTTTAATGAATTTTAAAATTATAGTAAGATACACATAACATATGGGGCTTCCCTCATAGCTCAGTTGGTAAACAACCCCCCTGCAATGCAGGAGACCTGGGTTCAATTCCTGGGTCAGGAGGACCCTCTGGAGAAGGAAATGCCAACCATTTCAGTATGCTTGCCTGGAGAATCCCATGGACAGAGGAGCTTGGCAAGGTGCAGTCCATGGGTCACAAGAGATGCACACGACTTAGCGACTAAACCATGACATATAATGCACCATTTTAACCATTTGAAGTGTGTAATTCAGTGACATCAAATTACATTCACATTGTGGTCCATCACCACCATCTTCTTCCAGAACTTTTTCATCATCTCAAGCTGAAATTCCATATTCATTAAACAGTAGTCCTCTGTCCAGTCCTTGGTAACCACTGTTCTACTTTCTGTCTGTATGAATTTTCCTGTGAATTTTGTCTCTTCATCTTTGTGCTTTGAGTGAAGACTAGGAAGTGCCAGCCCCCAGTGAATGGTTGTGAAGGCCGTCCATGCTAGGATGAGGTGAGAGACTGTTTTCCCCTTGCTATCTGGAAGGAGAGAGTGAGTTGAGGTGGTAGAAGAGGAGAGGGAGAAAAGAAGACGCCCTGAGAAACCTCCCTGAGTCAGGCCTTGGCCATATGACACAAGATAAAACCTGTCTTTCTGATGAGCTTTGAAGATAACTTCGTATTTGGGCATAAAATGGTATTTTAAACACACTTCTCTCAACAGTTTGAACTGATCCTGTTTCAGTTCTTGAAAAAAGCAAGACCCAAATGGTTACAAGATGTTCAGCACTTGTCATGTCTATGCGCTTCATGTCTAGGCCAGCCAAGTTGTCTAACCTTTTCCTTCCCCATCTCTGTTCTTCCCAGAGTGTCCTTGCACATCTCTGCCTGGATGACTGGGGCATGGCCAGATTGGAATAGTGACTTGTAAGTCCCTGGGCTGTGGCACTCTGACCTACTCCATACATACGGTGGTTATCAGCATGGGATCTGGATTGATCAAACCTCTATTGAGTCTGGGCTCTGTCACTTAAAATGACCTTCTCTCTGAATCTTTGTTTCCTCATCTGTAAAGAGAATGCGCTGCTGCTGTTGCACAGTGCTCAGTTGTGTCTGATTTTTTGAAACCCCATGACCTGTAGCCTGCCAGGCTCCTCTGACTGTAAAATTGTTGAGGCAAGAATACTGGAGTGGGTTGCTCTTTCCTTCTCCAGGGGATCTTCCTGACCCAGGGATTGAACTTGCAGCTCTTGTGTCTCCTGCATTGGCAGGCAGATTCTTTACCACTGTGTCACCTGGGAAGTCAAAAGTGATCTCAAATACTTCTGGTGAACTTTAATATTGGCTAATATTTATTGAACATTTAATATTTAATGTTAACTGATTCACATGAGTTTACTCATCTATTTCTCACAATAACCCTTTGTGATTAATATGATTTTTATTTCCACTTTGAATGTTCTACATTTTTGTGGTCCATCACCACCATCTTCTTCCAGAACTTTTCATCATCTCAAGCTGAAATTCCATATTCATTAAACAGTAGTCCTTAGCCGTAACCACTGTTCTACTTTCTGTCTGTATGAATTTTCCTGTGAATTTTGTCTCTTCATCTTTGTGCTTTGAGTGAAGACTAGGAAGTGCCAGCCCCCAGTGAATGGTTGTGAAGGCCGTCCATGCTAGGATGAGGTGAGAGACTGTTTTCCCCTTGCTATCTGGAAGGAGAGAGTGAGTTGAGGTGGTAGAAGAGGAGAGGGAGAAAAGAAGACGCCCTGATAAACCTCCCTGAGTCAGGCCTTGGCCATATGACACAAGATAAAACCTGTCTTTCTGATGAGCTTTGAAGATAACTTCGTATTTGGGCATAAAATGGTATTTTAAACACACTTCTCTCAACAGTTTGAACTGATCCTGTTTCAGTTCTTGAAAAAAGCAAGACCCAAATGGTTACAAGATGTTCAGCACTTGTCATGTCTATGCGCTTCATGTCTAGGCCAGCCAAGTTGTCTAACCTTTTCCTTCCCCATCTCTGTTCTTCCCAGAGTGTCCTTGCACATCTCTGCCTGGATGACTGGGGCATGGCCAGATTGGAATAGTGACTTGTAAGTCCCTGGGCTGTGGCACTCTGACCTACTCCATACATACGGTGGTTATCAGCATGGGATCTGGATTGATCAAACCTCTATTGAGTCTGGGCTCTGTCACTTAAAATGACCTTCTCTCTGAATCTTTGTTTCCTCATCTGTAAAGAGAATCCCTGCTGCTGTTGCACAGTGCTCAGTTGTGTCTGATTTTTTGAAACCCCATGACCTGTAGCCTGCCAGGCTCCTCTGACTGTAAAATTGTTGAGGCAAGAATACTGGAGTGGGTTGCTCTTTCCTTCTCCAGGGGATCTTCCTGACCCAGGGATTGAACTTGCAGCTCTTGTGTCTCCTGCATTGGCAGGCAGATTCTTTACCACTGTGTCACCTGGGAAGTCAAAAGTGATCTCAAATACTTCTGGTGAACTTTAATATTGGCTAATATTTATTGAACATTTAATATTTAATGTTAACTGATTCACATGAGTTTACTCATCTATTTCTCACAATAACCCTTTGTGATTAATATGATTTTTATTTCCACTTTACAGATGAGGAAATGGAGGCTCCAAGGGTAACTAATCTTGTTCAACGTCAAATAGTTATTTTAGCTATTAGCTATCTTGTGACAAAGATCCATCCATCCTCCTCTTTCTGATTCCAGAGGTAATCTCTTAGCCAGATAATGGGATGACCTGTACAGAGCACTGACAAGCCAGTGTGTGAGTGGTAAGTTGTTTCAGTCATGTCCAACTCTGCCACCCTTTGGACAGTAGCCTAGCAGGCTCTTCTGTCGATGACATTTTCCAGGCAATAATACTAAAATGGGTTGCCATGACTTTCTCTAGGGCATCTTCTCCATCCAGGGATTGAACTGTGTTTCTTGTGTCTCTGGCATTAGCAAGCAGGTTCTTTACCACTAGTGCCACCTGGGAAGCCCATAGGCACTCTATGATGAATAGAATATATGATGTGGGATCGATGTTTCTTTAGCTTTTTGGGATGAGCAAATGCCCTGAGGATAAAAGCCAGAGTCTCACCTCAATCTCTGCTACTTTGTTTAAAAACATTTTTTTAACTGAAGTATAGTTGATTTACAATGCTGTGTGTATACATATATATATATATATACCCATATATATATATATATATATATATATATATTCCAGTTCATATTCTTTTCCATATGGTTTATTACAGGATATTGAATATAGTTCTCTGTGCTATATAGTAGGACTCGTTGTTTGTCTATTTGATACATATTTGTTTGTATTTGCTACTCTTTTTTAAAATATTTTATTTATTTATTTATTTTTGGAGGGATGGGGTGGGGAGGGAGGGGGGCACGTGGGCCACTTCCATTGGTCTTTCATTTATCTATTTTCACCCATCTTTGTTTTTTTTTGTTCTTTGGTCCATGTGGGCCTCCCATCGCAGTGGCCTCTGTTGTTGCAGAGCACCGGCTCTGGGCGCACGCACTCCAGAGCTCTGGCTCAGTAATTGGACACATGGGTCCAGCTGCTCCGCAGCATGTGGGATCTTCCCAGGCCAGGGATCGAACTGGCGCCCCTTGCACTGCAAGGCAGTGTCCTTACCCACTGGACCACCAGGGAAGCCCTGTATCTGCTACTCTTATTGTATCTACTCTCTTGGTGATCATCTTACACTCCTTGGAAAGGAGAAGGCCACTCTGCAGGAACATGGCTGCTTCCTCATAAAGACGATGACCGGTTAGCTCCCCTGAGGGCAAATAGAAGAAGTAGTAAATGAGTAGAGCAAAATACTTAATCAGATCCTACTGGAGGGAGGTGACGGTGTGATTGGGCTAGAAGGGATATGGAGCTCAGTTTACGGCTAGTGTTGGGTTTTCCACTCACTGCCTATAGACTAGGGTTGGGCCTAATGAATGTTTGCAAAGGGTCTTTGAAATTTCTGAGATGAAAGGCTGTGCCCCATTTTTCAAGGAGCATTGCTAGTTCTCATTAGTCTGTCTGTGTGCTATTGGGGCAATGAAATAATCTGTGAACATCAGAGATGGGTTACACCATACAGAGATGTGTTATCCTGACTCCCTAAACCAGCATCCCATGTGTACAGTGGGAAGGATCTCTATAAATGCCCTAGGATAGCCAATACCAATCTCTGCTACTTTGTTTAAAAACATTTTAACTGAAGTATAGTTGATTTACAATGCTGTGTGTAAAATATATATATATATCCCATATATATATATATATATATATATATATTCCAGTTCATATTCTTTTCCATATGGTTTATTACAGGATATTGAATATAGTTCTCTGTGCTATATAGTAGGACTCGTTGTTTGTCTATTTGATACATATTTGTTTGTATTTGCTACTCTTTTTTAAAATATTTTATTTATTTATTTATTTTTGGAGGGATGGGGTGGGGAGGGAGGGGGGCACGTGGGCCACTTCCATTGGTCTTTCATTTATCTATTTTCACCCATCTTTGTTTTTTTTTGTTCTTTGGTCCATGTGGGCCTCCCATCGCAGTGGCCTCTGTTGTTGCAGAGCACCGGCTCTGGGCGCACGCACTCCAGAGCTCTGGCTCAGTAATTGGACACATGGGTCCAGCTGCTCCGCAGCATGTGGGATCTTCCCAGGCCAGGGATCGAACTGGCGCCCCTTGCACTGCAAGGCAGTGTCCTTACCCACTGGACCACCAGGGAAGCCCTGTATCTGCTACTCTTATTGTATCTACTCTCTTGGTGATCATCTTACACTCCTTGGAAAGGAGAAGGCCACTCTGCAGGAACATGGCTGCTTCCTCATAAAGACGATGACCGGTTAGCTCCCCTGAGGGCAAATAGAAGAAGTAGTAAATGAGTAGAGCAAAATACTTAATCAGATCCTACTGGGGGGAGGTGACGGTGTGATTGGGCTAGAAGGGATATGGAGCTCAGTTTACGGCTAGTGTTGGGTTTTCCACTCACTGCCTATAGACTAGGGTTGGGCCTAATGAATGTTTGCAAAGGGTCTTTGAAATTTCTGAGATGAAAGGCTGTGCCCCATTTTTCAAGGAGCATTGCTAGTTCTCATTAGTCTGTCTGTGTGCTATTGGGGCAATGAAATAATCTGTGAACATCAGAGATGGGTTACACCATACAGAGATGTGTTATCCTGACTCCCTAAACCAGCATCCCATGTGTACAGTGGGAAGGATCTCTATAAATGTTTCCTTTCACTGATGTAGATGGGGGTCATCTGGCTTTTCTCCCTGGCTCTAGCTTTCTTCGTCCAGCTAATCCCCTCTTCTGTAATTGGGTATGGAGTTATGAGGGGCCATGCATGATCACATGGGGATGATGGAGGGATAGAGGTGGTGAAAAGGAGAGGAATAGAGTGTTCTTATTTGCATGCCAATCAGAGCATATAAGGGTCAATGCATGGGAGTTGTTAGCACTAGGGACGTGTGTGTGTGTGTATGTGTGTGTGTGTTGGGGTATGTAATAAAAACCAAACACAGAGCAAAAATAAAGTTCCCAATTCTAAGGAGGTCAAAATTCAGTGCTATAGTGAACAGTCACGTGAGGGCCCTGTGAATCTGAGAAAGGCATTTGGACCAACGTTAATTTCTCAAGAAACCAGGTCCAGGAACAGGTCTGCACCTCTGAGGCAATGCCTGGGTGAATACCATGTACCTATCAGAAGCCGTGGCACTTTCTTGCCCAAGGTAGACCTATGATTAGAGGGCTGCAGTCCATGGGATCACAAAAAGTCAGGTATGACTGAAGCGACTAAGCATGCCTGCATATATATATATATAGATATATATATATATATAGATAGATATATATATTTACTCTTTCTACTGGCTGAGCAATGTGATTGTTAATAGAAGCCTGGGTGTTCCAGGCCTTCATTTCAGGCAGTTCTCAGATTTTCTTCATCATGAACATGGTGAGGCTCTCTGCTGTCCTTAATTTGGTAGGAGAATGCCCAGCATTTCCTTCCTGCAGGATTTTAGGTGAGATGCTATCTGTGTTCAGCCAAGTGAGTTGGCTGGGCTGGTTGTGTACACTGATGTGGGACCACAGGTAGTCTGTGCCTGCTTGGGTACAGCATGGAATAGTTTCTGAATTTCCCACAGAAAGTCTACACCATCAGTCAATCTGATAAAATCATCTGTGCAAAGGACATCCTGGTGTGATGGGTAACCTGAATCTTGCCCGCCAAAAATGATGAAAGTTTATTTTTCCTCACTAGTGATGCTGGATTGGGGCAATGAAATAATCTGTGAACATCAGAGATGGGTTACACCATACAGAGATGTGTTATCCTGACTCCCTAAACCAGCATCCCATGTGTACAGTGGGAAGGATCTCTATAAATGTTTCCTTTCACTGATGTAGATGGGGGTCATCTGGCTTTTCTCCCTGGCTCTAGCTTTCTTCGTCCAGCTAATCCCCTCTTCTGTAATTGGGTATGGAGTTATGAGGGGCCATGCATGATCACATGGGGATGATGGAGGGATAGAGGTGGTGAAAAGGAGAGGAATAGAGTGTTCTTATTTGCATGCCAATCAGAGCATATAAGGGTCAATGCATGGGAGTTGTTAGCACTAGGGACGTGTGTGTGTGTGTATGTGTGTGTGTGTTGGGGTATGTAATAAAAACCAAACACAGAGCAAAAATAAAGTTCCCAATTCTAAGGAGGTCAAAATTCAGTGCTATAGTGAACAGTCACGTGAGGGCCCTGTGAATCTGAGAAAGGCATTTGGACCAACGTTAATTTCTCAAGAAACCAGGTCCAGGAACAGGTCTGCACCTCTGAGGCAATGCCTGGGTGAATACCATGTACCTATCAGAAGCCGTGGCACTTTCTTGCCCAAGGTAGACCTATGATTAGAGGGCTGCAGTCCATGGGATCACAAAAAGTCAGGTATGACTGAAGCGACTAAGCATGCCTGCATATATATATATATAGATATATATATATATAGATAGATATATATATTTACTCTTTCTACTGGCTGAGCAATGTGATTGTTAATAGAAGCCTGGGTGTTCCAGGCCTTCATTTCAGGCAGTTCTCAGATTTTCTTCATCATGAACATGGTGAGGCTCTCTGCTGTCCTTAATTTGGTAGGAGAATGCCCAGCATTTCCTTCCTGCAGGATTTTAGGTGAGATGCTATCTGTGTTCAGCCAAGTGAGTTGGCTGGGCTGGTTGTGTACACTGATGTGGGACCACAGGTAGTCTGTGCCTGCTTGGGTACAGCATGGAATAGTTTCTGAATTTCCCACAGAAAGTCTACACCATCAGTCAATCTGATAAAATCATCTGTGCAAAGGACATCCTGGTGTGATGGGTAGAACCCTGAATTTTTTTTTCTTGGCCCAGCCAAAAAATGTATGAAAGTTTATTTTTCCTAAGAGAGCACAGAAAAGGAGTCTTGTTCCTGAACAATTTTTCTATCAAAAGCAGTTATGGTGCCACTGCAGGTAGTACCACACTATTAATGAGGAAAAGTAATGGAGCACCCTTAGGGAATACTGCTACAGCACCACCTTCAAGACTGGATTTCCACTAGGCTTGACTTTGTTAGCATTTGTCCATTAAAAATGAAAAGCCTCCTCCAAGAGGTGGAGGTGTTTATTAGGCACAGGTAAGGAGGAGCCAAGAGCTGTCCCTGGAAGTAACTTGATCCTGGGACGACTCTTTTTTCAATGGGGCTATCAACCTGGAAGAGACCTCAGGGACTCCTGTCTTCAGAGAACTTTCAGACTAAGAGAGGCTTCCGAAGGCTGCTTGTTCAGAACCCTGAATTTTAAATCCGAAGACTTGGGTGCAAATTCTAATGGCTCAGCTTCTTACAAAGCTGCATGAACCTAGCCTTCTTCACTTAGTGACATGGGCATATTCATATCTCTTTCCCAAAAGCTGTTTTGTGGGTCTGTGAATGTGAATGTAAGGGACCATATGGAGGAAGGGGTTGTGAATAGTGTTGAGAGAGGGGTAGAGGACTGATCAACATGCCAGTTCAAGTTGACATTTTAATTATATTTTCTGGAGAAAATGCCCTTCCTTCATTATCCAACCCAGAGGACTCCATTTCAGGTGACTTGCTCCTTGGAAGAAAAGCTATGACAAACTTATAGAATTAAAAAGCAGAGACATTACTTTGCCAATAAAGATCTGCATAGTCAAAGCTATGGTTTTCCCAGTACTCATGTATGGATGTGAGAGTCGGACCATAAAGAAGGCTGAGTGCTGAAGAACTGATGCCTTTGAATGTGGTGCTGGAGTGTCCCTTGGGCTGCAAGGAGATCAAACCAGTCAATCGTAAAAGAAATCAGCCCTGAATATTCATTGGAAAGTCTGATGCTGAAGCTGATGCTCCAATACCTTGGCCATCTGATGCAAAGAGCCAGCTCACTGGAAAAGACCCTGATGCTGGGAAAGATGAAGGTCAGGAGGAAAAAGGGGCAACAGAGGGCAGGATGGTTGGAAGGCATCATTGACTCAATGAACACAAGTTTGAGCAAATTCTGGGAGATGGCGAGTCACAGGAAGCCTGGTGTGTTGCAGTCCATGTGTTCACAAAGAGTCTGACATGACTGAGTGACTGAAGAACAACTCAAAATCACATAGCTAAGAACCCAGGGCTTAGCATAACAGCTGATATATGATAAACACTCAAACAGTTGGCTGGGTGACAGAATAATTGGGTGTGTAATGAAATGTGATAAGTAGATATCTTCTGGGGAGC